>OY728147.1:10130000-15130000 GCA_963277665.1 Viscum album | reverse complement strand
TTTGATATTCATGTTTTTTCATAAACCTAAACTCTTCTTTGAGGTGTATATAATTCCATTTACATATTATACCACTAATATAATTCATTCCATGATATATTATTCTTCATGTAATTTACTTTTTTAAATTTGGAGAGTATTATCCCTTGATTTATGGTTATAAGAGTTTATTGAGGCAATCTCACCGCTTTCCGAGATTGATTATATAATTGCATCCCTTCATGAAATATTATGATCCATCTATGAAAAATATTCATGAGTTTCCTTATAATAATTTATTTTATGATATATTCATATAATATGACTTTATTCATCACTTAGGTATATAATATATATTAGAATGTTTTCTTAGAAAATTCCATATTTACCCCCTTCTTCGATCAAAAATATTTTTTTTTCTAAAAAGGGATTCCAACAATAATATACAATTACTCTGTAATATTTTAATTTTTTACATTTTTGTATTTTACCAATCTATTCATGGGAATATTTCGGACTATTTCTTAACAAGGAATAAATTCAATCCTTTTTATCATCAAAGAGGGGTTCTTCTTTTTTACTTTGTATGGCATGTATAGATTTACCAACTATCATTTCATTGATGATTTCATTTAATTTTTAAAATGATAATCATTAATAAATTATTTTAAATGTAAATTTCAAGGAAAAATATTTAAAATATTATTTCAAGTCTTATTTTTATGTTTTCATGATATTTTCATATAAAATTATTTTTTAATGGTTTTATGTATTAACAATACTTTTCAATGGTGAAATAATATTTACCTCTAAAAGAAATTTTTATCTATATTTCATAACTAATTTCAATGAAATATGACACCCACTAATGTTAATCATAACATTTTTTTAAATACATTATATTTTATATTAATATCCTTTCAATTAATGGGTCACACTTAATGGAATGTTCTTTATGAAAACTCTTTATCATCCACGGGTTTTATAATTATAAAATATGTTTCTCTTTCACGGGTTATGATTCGATTAAATGGTTATGAAACCTATATCCTTTTCATAGGATATGATGTGATGTAATGTTATCAATAACCATTTCATATTATGGGCCTTACTTTTATGTTTATAATATCTATATCATTTTATGTGTCATATTATGATGAATGTTTTATTATCTTCTGGAAAATGAGTGAATGATTTTAAATTGACCTGGGTGATACATATATGTACATAAAATGAATTCTGTATTTATATGTTTTTATGATCTGAATCTGTACATGTGTTGTATCCCAATATATAAAAATAAAAAGGGTGTTTGGGTTGTTTCCCAAGCCCAAAAAAATAGAGTGTATGGTTTGTACCCAGATCCTAAATGGATGAGGGTACACAGGTAGGATCCAAAGACCAAAAACCAAAAATGTACTTGGGTTGTAGCCTAATACTAAATGATAGTCGATACACATGTTGATACCCCATTCTGAATGTAGGTACATGGGTCAAATCCTAAGGCTAACATATTATAAAGTTCAATGTAGGTATCTACTAAATAAATGTTTACATTCTTATATATATTCCACAAATCCTATTTTTTTATTTACTAGTTATGATTTCACAGATCATGATGATTATTTCATTATGATTCATGTCTTATGATCTACCAAGGTTTCTACTAGAGATCATGTTAATGAAATTTTATAAGTATGGTATGATCTCTAAATGTCATGATCATGTTATCATATTATTTTTTTCATATTTATTCTTACATGTCTCCCTTTGTTTAACCTTTCTATGCAGTTGAGATCACCCCATTACTATGTTCCCATTATCAAGGTTATTAATAATGTTATTAGGTAGAATTGATAATGGTGTTAATATTTGTCTGATATTTTGAAGATATTTCACCAGGATATAAGATTTCGTTTCCATGTTTCCAAATACACTGAACTATTATCGTCCTTTGGAATGTAATTTTTTAATATACTGAATATTAATTTAAAATGATTTAATATCTTTTTATGATAAACATGTATTATATAGTTATTATCAAAGGAATGTTCAAGTAAAACATTGGAAACAATGATGTGAAAAACATATTGAGATCATTGGGTTTATTTCATTGGAAATGTTTAGGGATGTCTCAAAAGACACTTATAAGGATGAGTAAACATTTAAGAAAATGTTTGGGAATTTTGCAAATGATAATACGAGTCATTTCATAATAATAAATTCCCTTCATGATAATATAATTGTGTGTATCTCTAGCACAAATGTATCAAGGGGTTATAATAATGAGAAGATGTTCAGTGAATGACTTGGGGTAATCTATTAAGAGTCAATGATCCTTCCTGCACACCTAGTATGACAGTCCAAAGGGTTATTCTTTTAGGAATCACAAACTCTTCATAAACCATCATGAAGGATATATATATATATATATGTTATCAATGAATAACCTAAGATAAACCTAAGGTGTCATGATTTAGATATCCTATATGTTATTCATTTCCTGAAAATGAGGTTTTCTACATTGATATTTATTTCTCAAATTATTCTTATGTTCTAGTATATGGAAAGAACCAAAAATAAATGGATTAAAGTTGAAATTGATGGAAGAATTTTAGATTATATGTTAAATGGGATGATAAATGGGGAAAAAGATATTGGTATTATGATGAATCAAATGTCATGGTATATGATTAACAATGCTAGATTTCATAATTTTTCCAACAGGTCATATACATGAAATATCTACATTAATTGTAATAAACATAGAGGATTGAATATTCAACTTCCCACAGGTCAAGAAGCAGGGAGGAAAAACCTTGAGGAATACCTCAAATAGAGGGGAAGATGTTTTTATTTTAGGAAAAAGGGTCATATAATGGTGAGTTGTGGTGGTGTTCAATGTAATATTTTTGGAGTATATGTGAATTACCCAATAAAATTACATATGAAAACGATTTAATTGTATACCAATTAATGAAATATTCTACTCCAATCATTAATGATTTATTATTTACGTATTTATGTATTTTGGATCCTAGAATTAATAATGGTGAATTTGGTAAGGATTGTTTAGATTATTTTTTTCTCATAGGTTTTACAAAATATTTTGAATGTTTATGAGGGACTAGAAATGTAATTTTAGGGAATGATGATATTTTTATTAACTAAAATTAATCATTAATTAATTCTTGATTCTATGATAATGATGTTTGGATAATGATATACTATATATGAATCATTAAATTAAGACTTTTATATTTACATAGAATTAATTATTGAAAAAATTAATTAAGTCATCCTGGAAGAACTATACAACTTCTAGGATTTTAGGTATGTATTAGGTATTTGTAGTATTAAGTAAGAATGCTTGTTTTTTGAAAAGTATTTATAGTAATTATTTTTATTATAATGTTTTAATTTATAATAATATGTGGTTATACACATGTTTGAAATGTGAAAACCATGATATAATTTTTGAAATAAAAGAGAATCAATGTTTAGCATATTTTGTTACTATCTATCTACAGTTTTTTATTTTCACATTTGAGAAGGATTATAAGGTTAAATATTCATGAAATGATTATGTTAAGCTTCATATGAAGTATTTGTGCACTAATATTGTGATGAAAACTTTTTTTAAAATTAGAATCAGTGATTAAACTTATTTCTAGGATGTATATCTTTATTATTTGTTTGGGAAAAATTGACATCATGTATGTTGGGTGACAAACAATCACATCCTGTAAGGTCATGAGTCCGGATCCCGTGACCAAAGGATGATAAAGGTTTCATACATACCATTGGCCTATGTGATTATCAGGTTGTTGTATAATTATTTTTGAAGAAAAAATATTTATGATAAACTAGTGGTGTTCAATTTTTTTAATGCATGTTGATTTTTTATGAGACAAATAGTTGAGATTTTTATACATTTTTTGGCCTTGAGATCTATTAAAATCATGTTTTAGTACATCCAGAAGGGGGCACTTAAAATTACACTCCTTTGAATATGGCTTTACTTGATACTCCCTTGCATTTGTTTTTTATATGATAATTGGGGACTCATCCCCCAATTTTTTTTAAAAAATTATTCATAAAATTTAATTTCAATAAAATAAAGAAATGAGGTAATAAATGTATTATAAAATTTTCAGTGCACAACCTGAGAATGAAATTTTTTTTATAGAAATTTATAATTAATTACAAAACATTCTGAATGTGATATAAAAATACATTGTGTTGAGCACTCTGGAAGATTGTTGAAGTCTTCTTATGATTGCTGTTTTAATAATCACAAATCATCATTACTTAATCCTGTTGGATTTCTCATATACATAATCACAATCCTTTAATGAATCTGTTTATATTGGTTGGATCATGTTTTTATATGTTTATCTGTTCTTGATATTGATTTACAAGTATTCTAGAAGTATTCAGGATCAAACAGACACTTTGTGAACGGTCGCACCGATCCATTCCAAAAGAGAACGGTCGCACCGATCATGAATCACCGATGCTGATCAAATGAGTCACTGATGCTTATCAAATGACGCGCCGATCATGAGTCACCGATGCTGATCAAATGAGTCACTAATTCTTATCAAATGACGCACCGATCATGAGTCATCGATGCTGATCAAATGAGTCACTGATTCTTATCAAATGACACACCGATCATGAGTCACTGATGCTTATCAAATGACTCACCGATCATGAGTCACAGATGCTGATCAAATGAGTCCTCGATGCTTATAAAATGATGCACCGATAATGAGTCACTGATTCTTATCAAAGGACGCATCGATCATGAGTCACCGATGCTTATCAAATGATGCACTGATCATGACACACCGATGCTGATCATCTGAGTCACCGATCATGACACACCGATGTCTAGACACTGATGCTGATGCTGATGACCTACCAATCACTTGACTCACCAACAGTCATAAACAAATATTTGAATTTCCTTATTATTATTTATGCTAACCAATGGTCATATTAGGTATATTTTAATGATCTTTGATTTATTTAATGAAGGTTGTTGGATGTCAGGGAACCGTACATCGTACCTAAAAAAAGAAATAATTTCTTTCGTCGGAGCTCGTGCCATAAATACAAGAAGTACCTGTTGATGAAAGGATGGACTAGAGGATGAGAAAAGCTCAAACGGATATACATGCGTGAACAAGAAGACACAGAAACTCATACACATTCAAGATTACTCAAGAAGAGTTCTGTACATTCACGAGGATATTGAATAACTTCATCGACTACATTTTTCACTATATCTGAACCTGGATGCCAAGCAGATGACATTCTTCTTTTCAGACAAAAACCAAAAGAGGACTCAGAATCATTTCTGATCAAACTCAAGGAGTCCAAAAGCATCACTGAAATCACCAGAGCCATTTCTAATCTCTACATCTCTGCTTTGTGATTAATTATTTTAAATTACGAGCAATGTGTGTCATCAGTTTTAATTTACACACACAATGTCTTCTAAACCTTAACTAGAGGATATGTAAGTCCCTAGCAAACTCTTTACATCTATTATTTACCACTGGTATAGTGGTAGAGGTCGTGTGTGACCTAGACAGCTGGTAGCTGTTGTTTTGTTTCCCATGAATAACAGTGGTAGAGGTCGTGGACCTGGACAGTTGTATACTGTTGTTATCCCTGATACAGGGTGTGGATCACTTTTATATAAATTGTTGAGAGTACTAAGTCTCGGCTTGAGACTGAACCTCTTGGTTATATCCATTGTGCTATCTCATTCAAAGTTATTTTTATTCCGCTTCTAATTACATTAAAACCAAAACTGTTTTTAAAGTCACTTTGACAAATAAACTTGCAAGTGTTTATATTAGTTGTATATCAGTAAGTTAGTTTCAAAAGTTAATCAACTCTTTCGTTTTGATTAACTAGGAAATAATCAATCCCTTGAGAACCTAAAAGAACCTTATTTTGATATAAATTCACTACAGTTTAATTCTGTATTTTATATGGGGTTTTTAAGAAAAAAATTTTAAACAGAAATTTTAATTGGAACTCAATTCACCCCCCTCTTGATTGTCCACTTTGACCAAAATTTTGTATCAGAGGTTGTTTAAAATATTTTTTGATAGTACTATGTTTTTCAACTTTGATTTTAGTTATATTTTAATGTTCTTAAAATTTCTGTTATTTCTAAATTTTTATCTCTTTAAAATTTTTGTTTTAACCCAGTTATCATGGATAACATACATGAGGGTGTTTCTACAAGTAGAACACCATTTTTCAATGGAAATAACTATGCTTAGTGGAAAATCAAGATGAAAAATCAATTAGAGAGCATTGGTTTTGATATTTGGACTGCTATATAATTAGAATATAAAATTCCTACTACTGTTAGATCTACTTGGAATGAAGCTACTAAGGCTTCTTACAATAATAATTGTAAAGCTATGAATGCTCTGTATTGTGCTTTAGGAGATGAAGAATTTAATAGAATATCTTCTTGCAAAACTGCATATGAAATTTGGGATATCTTAGCTGTTTCTCATGAAGGAACAACTGATGTTATGGAAATGAGATTGAACACCTATACTATTAAGTATGATAATTTTAAGATAAAGCCTGATGAACCCATTTCTGACATGTTTCTCTGGTTCCAAAAAATTTTCAACACAATGACCTCACGGGGAAAGGGTGTTCCATCCAAGGAACAAATCATGACAATTATGAGATGTCTACCAGACCAATGGAGAGGCACATCTGTTTGAATCAGAGAATCATGTGACATTGGTGCTCTACCTATCAAAGAACTCATTGGTAAGCTGATGATGTATGAAGAGGAACTCATGGTAAATAAAGAAGAAGAAGATGAACCTATAAGTAAGTCTTTTTCTTTCAAGTCTTCAACTTCAATGAACAAGGATAAGGAGAAGCTTCGGGCTATAGATGAAAGCATAAGTTGTGAAGATAGTGAGAGTGCTTCTGATAGTGATGCTGAGATGGCTCACATTGATAGATGATTTAAGAAGTTTTATAGGAAGAATAAATTCTTCAGAAAATCAAATTACAAAGGTAAATATGACAACAAGGGGCATTGGAAAAAGGATTGTATGAAATCAGATAAATCAGATGAAGTTGTCTGCTATGAGTGCAAAAGAAAAAGACATATAAAAGCAGACTGTCCAAAACTGAAATTTAATAAGAAATATGAATACAAGGACAATAAGTATAAGAAATCCATGAAGGATACTTGGAGTGCTTCTGAGGATAGGTCCACTGAATCTGAAATTTCTGAAACTGAACACAGAAATACGACATACATGTGTTTTATGACAAACACTTCTGAGGTAACAGCTGAAACTCCTGATTTAAATTCATATTATTCTGGAGATGATATTGACTCAGATAACATGTCAAAATATGAACTATTTGAATATTGTGATATGTTAGAAGAAACCTATAATGAGCTGAAAGACAAATACAAAGGTTTAAAGAAACAGTATTCTTTAACTATTAGACATGAATCTGATCTTGATATTGAAGTAGAAAAGAATGCTCAGTTTCTTAAAGAGAATACTGAACTGAAATTATCTAATGAGCAACTCAAGAAAGACATAGAAAAATTTACCAATGGCAACGATACTCTTACTCAGATTCTAGGTAACAAAATAGCACCTTGATACACTACTGGAATAGGATACCAACCTAGACAAATTTTTTTTTTACCAAAACTAGATTCATTCCTAAATCTTAACAGAATGTAGCTAGCTCTGGAACTTCATATGCTTCAACTAGATAGATTCATATTTATGGATCTAATAAGATTTATCTTTAAAAATATGTTGTTTCTAGAAATATTATGCGACCCATTAGACAATTATGGGTACCTAAAGTGTTATTGGCTAACCTGTCTGGACCCAAGAAAATCTGGGTACCAAAATCATTTCCTATCTAAATCTGTTTTGTAGGAAACCTTCTTGAAGAGCTTCTGTAGAAAGCCATGGTATTTGGACATTGAATGTTCAAGACATATGTCAGGAGACTTCTCATGCTTCAAGAGTTTATTAAATGTTGATGGAGGCTTTGTCACTTTTGGTGATAACTCAAAAGGAAAATTCATCGGCTTAGGCGAGATTGGTAACACTGACTCAGTATTAATTTCTAATGTTTTATTTGTTGATGGAATTAAATATAATTTACTAAGTATTTCTCAGTTATGTGATAATGGTTTTTATGTTAAATTTGAAAATGATTCTTGCAATGTTTTCAATTCCAAAAATGATTTAGTGTTTTCTGCCTTGCAAAATGAAAATGTTTATGCTGTTGATGTAAATTCTTTAGCTATGGAAAATATTACTTGTTTAAATGATTTTCATAAAGAGTCTTGGATTTGGCACAGAATATAAGGACACTTCAATGTGCATTCACTTAGAAAACATTCTAGGATGAACTTAGTTAGAGACCCACCCAAACTTGAATTTCTAGTAGAAAAAGTTTGTAATCTCTGTCAAAAGGGAAAGCAACATAAAGTTTATTTTAAATCAAAGAAAGATGATTCAAATTCTCAACCTCTCGAGTTGGTTCACATTGATTTATTTGGACCTTCTAAAGTTTCTAGTTTAAATGGGAATCACTATGTCTATTTTCTTATAGATGACTATTCTAGATATACTTGGGTATATTTTCTAGCTCAAAAAAGTGAATCTTGTTCTTACTTTGTTAAATATTCCAAGTCTGTAGATAACCTAAGTGGACTTATGATTAAATCACTAAGAAGTGATCATGGTCGTGAGTTTGAAAATCATGAGTTTGAATCTTACTGCTCACACAGTGGCTATAGTCACAATTTCTCTGCCCCTAGGACACCCCAACAAAATGGTGTAGTAGAAAGAAGGAATAGAACCCTAGAAGAAATTTCTAGAACCATGCTTAATGAGTATGACCTACCTGTTTATTTTTGGGCTGAATCTGTAAATACAGCTTGTTATGTAACTAATAGAGTCTTGATCAGACCTGTTCATAAGAGGACCCCTTATGAGTTGTAGAACCATAGCAAACCCAAGGTTAACTACATCAGAGTTTTTGGTTGCAAAGTCTTTATTCTTAATACTAAATATAATCTTGACAAGTTTGAACCAAATATTGATGATGGAATTTTCCTAGGTTACTCTATTTCTAGTAAAGCTTATAGATTTTTCAATAAAAGAACCAAATGTGTGGAGAATCTGTTCACATCAAATTTGATGAAACTGATCCACATGAACCTAAGACCTCTCTTGAAAATCTTGAAGATGATCTCTCTGTTTTGAACCTTAATGATAAGGACAGTGGATCTGTAGTCAAAACATCCCGTTCTGCAAGTTTCCCAGAACCTTATCCTGTTGAACCTCAACCTGTAGATGAATCTGAAATCTCTAGACCTATCTTTTCTAGACCAACCAGAATTCTAAAGAACCATCCTTTAGATGCTATTTTAGGTAATCTAGATAGAGGAACACAGACTAGATCTTCTCTAAGAAATCAGGTTGAACAACAAGATTTTCTTTCATAGTTAGAACCTAAAATTTCAATGATGCTATAAATGATAAATTTTGGGTAATGTCTATGCAAGAAGAACTAAATCAATTTGAAAGAAACAAAGTCTGAAATTAGTAGAAAGACCTAAGGACACTATTAACATAGGCACAAAATGGGTGTTTAGAAACAAAGTTGATGAATCTGGAAACATCATTAGAAACAAATCTAGGTTAGTTGCACAAGGTTACAATCCAGAAGAAGGAATTGACTATGAGGAAACCATTTCACATGTAGCTATATTAGAGGCTATTAGGATCTTACTTTCTTTTGAATCACATCTAAATTTCAAGTTATATCAAATGGATGTGAAAAGTGCTTTTTTAAATGGTTTTATTGTTGAATATGATTTTGTAGAACAACCACCTAGTTTCTCAAATCATCATTTTCAAAATCATGTTTTAAACTTTCTAAAGCTTTATATGGTTTAAAACAAGCTCCAGAAGCTTGGTATGAATGACTTTCAAACTTTCTTATTTCAAAAGGATTTACAAAAGGAATAGCTGATCCCACTGTTTTTTTTAAAAGAATATAAAAAGATGATTTAGTAGTACAAATCTATATTGATGATATTATTTTTGGATCTTCTAAAGATTCTTTATGTACTGATTTTTCAAAGGTTATGCAAAATGAGTTTGAAATGAGCTTAATGGGAGAGATTAAGTATTTTCATGGATTTCAAATATTTCAAACTAAAGATGGTATTATTTTAAATCAAAGTATATATACTAAGTATTTATTTAAACGTTTTGGTTTGGATAGTATTAAGGGAAGTGATATACCTATGAGTACCACCTGTAAATTGGATGTTGATGAAACTGGGAAACCAGTTGAACAAACCAATTATAGAGGTATGATTGGGAGTTTACTTTATCTTACTGCTAGTCGACCAGATATTATGTTTAGTGTGTGTATGTGTGCCAGATTTCAAGCTAATCTTAAATAATAACACTTACTGGCAGTTAAAAGGATTTTTAAATATCTTATGTATAATGTAAATTTAGGTTTGTTTTATACGAAAGGACAATCATTTGACCTAACTAGTTATTCAGATTCTGACTTTGCTGGATGTATTTTAGATAGGAAGAGCACATCTGGAACCTATCATTTACAAGGAATGTCCCTAGTATCATGGTTTAGTAATAAAGAGAACTCAGTCGCATTGTCTACTGCTGAAGCAGAATATATAGCTGCTGGTAGTTGCTGTGCACAGATTCTGTGGATGAAACACACTATACTAGACTATGGATTTGATTTTAAACAAGCCTAAATTAACTGTGACAACTCTAGTGCAATCAACATATCTAAGAACCCTGTGTATCACTCTAGGACTAAGCACATTGATGTCAGACATCACTTTCTAAGAGATCATTATCAATAAGGTGTTATTTCTCTAGAATTTATTAGTTCTAAACATCAATTAGCTGATATTTTTACAAATCTTTTATGATCTAAAAGAATTAATTTCATTAAAAAAGAGTTGTGTATGATTGATTTGCGAAACTGATCTGTGAAACCGATCTGTAAAACCGATCTGTAAAACCGATCTGTAAAACTGATCTGTGAAACTGATCTGTAAAACCGATCTGTAAAACTGATCTGTGAAACCGATCTGTGAAACTGATCTGTGAATCTGATTTGTGAAACCAATCTCTAAAACTGATCTGTAAAACTGATCTATAAAACCGATCTGTAAAACTGATCTGTAAAATTGATCTGTGAAACCGATCTGTGAAACCGATCTGTAAAACTGATCTGTTAAACTGATCTGTGAAACCGATCTGTGTAACCGATCTGTAAAACTTATCTGTGAAACTGATCTGTGAAACCGATATGTAAAACTGATTTGTGAAACCGATCTATGAAACATATCTATGAAACTGATATGTGAAACCGATCTATAAAACTGATCTATGAAATCGATCTGTGAAACCGATCTGTAAAACTGATCTGTGAAACCGATCTGTGAAACCGATTTGTGAAACCGATCTGTGAAACCGGTCAGTCAAACTGATCTATCTTTCTAGTACTATTTAATTATGATTTAATAAATTAATTACTTTTATCTTTTTTATGGGAACCCTAAATGATAAAATAAATTATATGTGACAGTTTCTATTCCCCAAACCATTGACCTATCATTTTCTTTCCACGCCTTATATCCTCTCTTCTCCTCTACCTTCGAACCTTCGAACTCCTGCATTCCCCAGAATCTTCAATTGGATTAGAAAAAGAGTCCAAGAAAAGGATCAGAAAGTCTTGTACTTGCAATTATGCTCGAGGCGAGTCGAGTAGTACCTCTCAAAGATCAGTAAATCCGAACCTGGAAACTCGGATTGTTGCTGTAGAAAAGGAAGTCAGTTCTGCATGGCTTTTGTCAAGTAAGTCACTGTTGTTACATGTTTTAGAATCGCACGGATGGAAAGTCTGGTTTTCAAATAACACTCATGTGTTCTACCTAATACTAGTGCATTAATTTTATATCAATCTGAAAGTTACATTAGATGGTGTAGAGGCTGCCAGAATGTTTTCTGTTGTGAAAGGAAAGAAGATATCTTTTTCATCTAAGCAATGGGCTGAATGTTTAAATGTACCTAATGAGGGTCAGTATGAGGATTATTCTAGAAACATTCCTCCAACCACTAAATACTTTTCTTATGAGTTAGATTTAGAGCTTTTGACTGGAAATAGAGAGTCAAGGAGAATCACATCCTCAGAGTTGGATGGTGAATGTAGACTTCTCTTTAAGATTATTCAGCACCAAATTTTCCCCAGGAAAGGAGATTTTGCTGCTGTAAAATTATAGGATGTTTTTCTATTGTTTTAACTAAAAACACATGATAAGATCAATTTGTGTAGATATCTAATAGAGCACATATCTGGAATGCTAATACCTTCAAAGAAAGCCACTGCCCTGTTCTATTCCAAGATGATCTCTGCTATGTTAATGAATCTGGAATGTGTTAATGAAGCTGATGATATAGCCGAATCCGATACTGGTTTTTGTGTTAGCAAATAAGTTTGTAGAAGGATGAAAATCAATTGGAACCCATGGAAAAATGATGGGTTGCTGATGAATACAAGTTTAATTAATCCTACAATCCCATAGATCATGGAAAGAGGCCGAAGGGTTTGAGATACCCTGGTATGAAATCTGATGAGGAACCAATTTATTCTGATGATGAGGATGATGTTGATTTTGAAAGGAATAAGGTTACTAAAAAGTTTAGTCAACAAGGGATGGAAGAAGTCGAAATAGAAGAAGGAAGCATGTCACCTCATGATGATAGGAGTGATCCTGATACTGTGAGCCCATAAAGAAGAATAGAGTTTGGACCTGACATTCCACCATTAGCCTTACCTGAATCAGAATCAGTTCTTGGTAATGAAGAAGCTGTTGACACTGAAGCATCTAATTCAGTTCAATCAAGTGAGAAAAGTAGTGATAGTGAAGTTTCTATGAGGAATAGAAATGGGAATGATGATGGTGGTGGTGATGATGAGGGTGATAATCGACCAGTGGATGGTCTTGATGTACCTTCAATAGAACCACATCAAGCTGTGCAAGAAGAAAATACTCGTTGCAAGAGAGATTATGTAGAAATCAGTGGAGCAACAAGTTATGATAAACCCAAATATACTATGTGTGCTGCTGTCTGGGATGACTACCCTGGTTTTGCTGTTTTAGGATTAGAATATTCTGATGAAGTAGAGGAAAAATCAGAATCTGCTGCGGTTGTGATGAAAAGTCAACCAGTTGAGACAAGGTCTGCAGATGTTCATCTACCTAGTTCTACTATTTCTCAATCTGATTTTGATAAGTTCAAAGTTGAGTTGATTGATGCTGTGAGAGATATAGTCAGAGAATAAATTTTAAATGCTCTTACTCAAGCTTCTCTTCATGTTTCTGATGAATCTTTAGAAGCCTTTGCAACGAGAGTGTCAAATGTTATTCGACCAGACCTGGCCAATACCGCTTAGTTTATTGGAAGGCACATAGCCTCTCTAAGTCAGACTATGAAGGATCTACAATCTATCTTAGTTTCTTTATCAAATGAATTTAGATCAACCATCACTGGTATGATGGATGTTTTGAGGAATCTGATTGAACATCCTAACAAGTCTGATCTGAGGAAATTGAAAGCTGAAATAAATCATATAGTTTCTCAAGCCAGTACAGCCAAAGTAACCAAGATCACTACTTATGAGCTAGAGGCTCTAAGGTAGATTGTGCATGATGAATTGACTCCCATTAGACAAGTTCTTGATTTGGATTCGTTGAGGAAGATGAAGGAGCATAGTGACCACATTCATAAGATGGTAAAAGTATATTCATGAGATTCCAATAAAGCTCAGATAGTGATCAAGGAAAAGGTTGATCATTACTTTTCAAAGATATATACCATGTATGAGATGACTGCAAATTTCAAAGTGTTGGCTGATAATCTGAAACTACCTCTAGTCACTGAAGATTTCAAGACTCAAGTTCGTCAATTACAATAGTTTACTCCTACCTTGGAATGGTTCATGGAGAATAAGGATGATTTTGAGAATGCCATGCAGTATGGTGCAGAAGTTATTCAAGATTTCATAACTCTTTTGAAGCCTTATATGAATGAACAAGCCACAACAATTGTGCTTCCTACTTCTGAACGTCTCAGTGCCTCTAAGGTTCCTCCAAATCAGATAACAGTTTCTCATGCTCTATCTCAGCACTGGCTAGTTCAGCAATCTTCTCAACCAGCGACCACTGCTCCACAGCAAATCTTAGTGGCCTCCTCTCCTCAACTCTCAAGAGTCATCTTACCACCTCTGCAAATTTTCCCAGTTCAACCTGCCTCCAAGCCCCCCAACTTACAAACTATTCATCCTTTTGTCAAAGGAAAATCCTCGTTACATCCAGAGAAATATTTGTGTATTGTTGTCGATAGGGTGAACGATTTTTCTATTCGTACTCTGATGTACTTTATAAACATTATTTTTCTCTCTTTATTCTCTATGATATCTTCTTTTAATCTCTTCTTTATATGTTTTCCCTCATTATTGATTATCCCAAAGGGGGAGAAATATGTATATATATGGGGGAGAGGCATATCTAATGGGGCAGATCTATCTCTAAAGGGGGATATTTTTATATCTATAGGGGAGCAATGTTAACATAAATATTTAAAGGAAAAATTCAGGCAGAGATTTACATCTCTTTGTGTTTTTATTCTTGTTATGCCTTGTCACTATTATTAATGATATATTATTTTTATTTATGACTAGGATTTGTGATTATCAAAAAGGGGGAGATTGTTGAGCCATCTGGATGATTGTTGAAGTCTTCCTATGATTGCTGTTTTAATAATCACAAATCATCATTACTTAATCCTGTTGGATTTATCATATACATAATCACAATCCTTTAATGAATCCTTTTATATTGTTTGGATCATGTTTTTATATGTTTATCTTGGCTTGATATTGATTTACAAGTATTCTGGATGTATTCTGGATCAGACAGAATGTTTGTGAACGGTCGCACTGATTCATTTCAAAAGAGAACGGTCGCACCGATCAAGAGTCACCGATGCTGATCAAGTGAGTCACTGATGGTTATCAAATGACACACCAATCATGAGTCACCGATGCTGATCAAATGAGTCATCGATGCTTATCAAATGACACACCGATCATGAGTCACTGATTCTTATCAAATGATGCACCAATTCAGATTCACCGATGCTGATCAAATGAGTCACCGATGCTTATGAAATGACGCACTGATCATGAGTCACTAATTCTTATCATATGACGCATAGATCATGAGTCACCACTGCTTATAAAATGATGCACCGATCATGACACACCGATGCTGATCATCTGAGTCACCGATCATGACACACCGATGTCTAGCCACCAATGCTGATGCTGATGACCTACTGATCAATTGACTCACCAACAGTCATAAATAGATTTTTGAATTTCATTATTATTATTTAATCTAACCAACAGTAATATTAGATATATTTTCATTCTCTGTCATTTATTTAATGAAGGTTGTTGGATGTCAGGGAACCGTACCTTGTACCTGCAAAAAGAAATCATTTCTTTTGTCAGAGCTCGTTCCATTAATACAAGAAGTCCCTGTTGATGCAAGGACGGACTAGAGGACGGTGAGATCTCATACTGATATACATGCATGAACAAGAATACATAGAAGCTCATACACATTGAAGCTTACTCAAGAAGAGTTCTGTACATTCACGAGGACATTGAAGAACTTCACCGACTATATTTTTCACTATCTCTGAACCTGGATGCCAAGAAGATGACATTCTGCTTTTCAGAAAAAAACTAGAAGAGGACTCAGAATCATTTATGATCAAACTCAAGGAGTCCAAAAGCTTCACTACAATCACCAGAGCCATTTCTAAACTCTACATCTCTTCTCTGTGATTCATTATTTTACATTATGAGCAGTGTGTGTCATCAGTTTTAATTTACAGACACACTGTCTCCTGAACCAGAACTGGAGGATATGTAAATCCTCAGAAAACTCTTTACATATGTAATTTCCCACTGGGATAGTGGTAGAGGACGTGTGTGACCTGGATAGCTGGTTGCGGTTGTTTTGTTTCCCACGAATAACAGTGGTAGAGGTCTTGGAACTGGACATTTGTATACTGTTGTTATCCCCGATCCAGGGTGTGGATCACTTTTTTATAAATTGTTTATAGGGATAAGTCTCGTCTTGAGACTGAACCTCTTGTTTATATCCGATGTTCTATCTCTTTCAAAGTTATTTTTATTTTGCTGCTAATTACTTTAAAACAAAAACTATTTTTAAATTCACTCTGATAATTAAACTCGCAAGTGTTTATATTAGTTGTAAATCAGTAAGTTAGTTTCAAAAGTTAATCAACTCTTCTGTTTTGATTAACTGGGAAATAATCAATCCCTTGAGAACCTAACAGAACCTTTACTTTGATATAAATTCACTACAGTTTAATTATGTATTTTATTTGGGGTTTTTAAGCCAATGTTTCTAAACATAAATTTTAATTGGAACTCAATTCACCCCCTATTGAGTGTCTACTCTGACCAACACATTGTTTTAATACCATATATTATTTTAAACAATTAGATTATTGAATCACAAATGATGTATATCATTGAGGCTGTCAAATTTACTTTGACTATTCAATTTCATTTTATTAATAACCTTGATAACTCCCTAAAAATATTTATATTTTTCTTTGATGTGCAATATTTTATCTGAACTTATGTTCACTTATTTGGAAACAAAATTATATGTTACTTTGGGTAACTGTCATAGTTCTAAATATCTATAATTATGGTATGTTTTAGAATCCATTTTTACAATTCAGGATTCTATGACTGAATCATTCTAAATTAAACCTTTGATAAGACATCCAAATTTCAAGGGTGAAATAGATTTTATGGGGGGCAGAATGTGACACCCCGAATTTTTAATAACCTTCATTTCAAATAAATTTTTATTTTTATTTTTATATTTCAATGAAATGTGTAAAATATTCATTCCACATAGAAATAACTCAGAATAAGTTCCATGAAACACCAACTAGGTGTATGATTAATGCATCACTGAGTTGGTGTATTATAGACGCAACATTGAGTTTCTACGAAATAACTCATTTTATTGTTTTAAATATCTAAATAAGATTATTATAACCTAAAATTATATCATTGTAAGAATAATATTATTATTATAAACCTTTAAAAAAATTAAAATTATTTTTATAATTACAATATATTGATCGTAAAATATATGATATTTTGGTAATGTCATATTTATGAATGAAAACAACATTTTATTGAATGAATTGATTCTAATAAAGAATTTTATTTTAGAAAAATTTAAAATTTTAATTGATACAAAAAACGTGGTTTTTTAATTCATATTTTTGTAATTATCCTTGGGTAAACATTGCAGATTTTTCTGAGAAACACCATTTTTTGATGAATAGTGAAAAATAGTTGTCTGTAGTAAAAAACTACCTTTTGACTAATTCGCTATTAATGCTAAATGGTTCTATAAATAATTTTTCAGGTTAAATTATATTAATATAAGATATATTAATAGAATTTAATTCATTATAATAATCATATTTAGATAAAGAAATTGGTTATGAAATGAAAATAGAATAATTCCATGCTTTATGATTTCTACTTGTTTGTAAATCAGATTCTAAATATTCAAATTCTATTTCTAATGAACCTTCCATTGATAAATAAAATGATGAAATTGAGTGGTTAAAATTTTATGATTTCACTATAATATATATATATATATATATATAATGAAATTTTAAATAAGTATAAGAACCTTGTTGTGGAGAACAAGAATACAATTGAATATAATAAATTGATTTGTATTTTGGATTCGATAAGTAATGATAAAATATGTACATATTTGGAATCAGTAAAAAATAAAAAGATAAAAATTAAGTATTTGAATTCTAAAACTAAATGGGATTGATATTGAAAATTTAAATATATACAGGGAGATAATAACTAACTCAATAATAATGTTGAATACTTAAAGACATATATATATATAATTTTTTTAAAAAAATGAATGTTGTGATAAAATGGTAAGAATTAACAATGTAAATAGAAATAATAAAATCCATAGTTATAATATTCAATTTCTTAAAAAAATCTGACATAAAATTCAAAATATACTTTCTATGTGTACTAACGACCCCTAATTATAGAAGTATGATGAAAGGATATTATTAAATTGGGTGTTTTTTGAGATTTAAAAAATATTTTGTTAAAATTTTGACTATATTCCATAATATTTATCATCTATATTACCTTGGTAAAAGTTTTTTAACTTATTATGTGTTATTTTGATTTATTTTAATAACTTGATTCAAAAAAATGTTTTCATGAGTGAAAAATTTATACTAAATCTAACATTGATTCATTTTTGTATTAGTTTTTTATTAAATTATTCTTAATGCATGAATCATGTATTTTATATGCACATAATATGTGATGATTTAAATTTTCATTCATTCAAAAAATATAATAATGGTAATGTAACTTTTGGTTATAATCATAAAGTTAATGTTAAAAAAATAGAGAGGATGAAATTTCAAAATCTATTGTAATTTAGAAAAAATTATTTGTTGAAGGATTCAAAAATAATTCAATATTAATTTATTTATATTGTGATGATGGAATGCAATTAAATTTTCACAATTATATCTGTATATTTTTATATAATAAATCACTCATCTTTCTGAAATCTAAACTGATAATATTGATTCTTTAGATATAGTGAAAATACGGTCCTAAATTTAATGTGTTTTTGTTTTATTATGTATGATAATATTATATGGAATTGGATACTTTGGTATTCTGATTTTTTAATCGTAAATAATCTATAAAAACACCATAATGTTCTTCATATTCTAGATTTCAATATGGACAACACCATTAAATGTGAATTTCAATATGAGTTAAACAAAACAATGAGATATTTCTATTTACCAATTACAATCATCATGAAAATTAAAAATAATTAATAATAATTTATTTGGACATATCCATAAAACATGTCTCGTTTGTATAATTTATGTTTTTTAATTGTTTATGATATTAGTAGATTCATTTGGGATTAATTTTTTCACTTAAATATGAAACTATTTGAAATTTATAAGCATATTATAAATTGGATCTATATAAAAAATGATATTTCATGATAAAAATTAATTGTGATATATTTCTATAATTTTTAAATACATTTTTTATAATATTATATAAATACAATACTTATTGTCATAATATTTATGCCCCTTTGACACCACAAAAAATTTATTTGTTGAATGGAAATGTAGAACACTATAAAATTTTCTATGACCATTATAAATGAGTTTAAAAACTACGTATTTTTATAATGATGCCTTAAATATAGCATCTCATTTTTCAAATATAGTTATTTAAGACCTATTTTATATAAGACAACATCTGAACATCATAAATAAAGAAAGCATATCGTTGATTGTTTTAGAGTATTGAGATTTAAATTTTAGATTCATGAGACAACATATTATTTATTTAAATTTTTATTTAAAATATATGGAAGTATTCTTTTGGATAATTCCCCTTCTAATAAACCTATAATAGTTTACAGTAAAATAACCATGATAGTTAAATATTATATTCATTTTCGATATTACAATTTTAATTTTCCAATAAAAATGATAGATTAGATCATCTTGAAGATGAGTTTAGATACATTAAAATTCCTGATAACTACCCCAAAATGAAATTAACATACTGAGTGGGAGATACACCCTCATGAATGAAATTATAAATGACATTGAGATAACCCAATAGATTAAGTGATTATAATTTTTAATTCATGAATCGAAACCATAAATTGATTAAAGATTATTTAGGCTCGTTATATTTTTATTTTTTTATTCTTCATAACAATATTGATGGATCATTAATGGATTATAATTGGGATCATTGTATGAATGATGAATGAAATTAATTTTATTGAAATAATGACTAGATATTAGATGAACCCCATAAAATTGAAAATATGTAAATGGTACTAAATGAATTTTTATTAAAAAATGATGAATCCTGAATCATTATTTGAAATAAATATTGAATATATTCGTAATTCTATTCATAAAAATAAGGCATTGATTATGATAAAACATTCCCAACTATGACAAAATTAGAAATTATTTTTTATCAAATTCTACTTTTCAAGGATTCAAATTGTATTTAAATAGATGGATGAAGTTATTTACAATATATAATTATTTTTGAAGGAATATATATAACAGAACACGATGTTTTGAAAATGAAACTTTTTTTAATCATGTTTTGTGACATTATAAGGAAGTTTATGTAATCAAACAATATCTATGATATTGGTATGAAAGATTATTGAATTGTCTATTAAAAATTTCTTTATATATGTAATGGTTTATCAAAAATTGTATAACTAGAAAAAATCATAAAAACAATTATGATGATAATTTATATATATATTTTTATTCTTTGATCTTCAAGTGATAAATTATGGAAATATATTTAATATTTAATTTGATGTGAATTTTATGTAGTTATTATGGGTAAATTATATCATTTTTTTCCTAGACTTCATATTATTTAATGGGAAGCCAGTGAACTTATTAAAAAACATTTGTATGAAAAATATAGTTATGTTATTTGGGGATGATAAGTTTAAAACTTTTAATATAGTTATGTAACTATTATTTTTAAGGGTATTATTACTATTTTATAATATTTTAAAATTATAATCTTGATGTAATGATAAATGTTTTATTTTTTTATATTTCTTGGTGGTCTTATTAAAATTAATTTAAATAGTGTGAAGCTAATATTAAAATATTTCAATGTTTATTGTAATCATGTTTTATTTTATCATTTACAAATATACATTTGAATATAAAAATATATTAATATTTTTATTCCTGTGGATATAAAATATATACAGAATACACTATAGGAATGTGTCACATTCTAAGAAAAACATTCTTTCATGAACCTCTATAAAAGTACACTTACATGCTTTATTTATTTTAGAAAAAATAAAAATAGATGTTTTATTTTTTTATCAGTCATTATAGATTAAATAAAAATTTAATAATTTAGATTTATACATTGTACATATAAATATTTTTTTGTAAAATTTCATTATTGATTAAATTTTATAATAATCATTTATCTCATTTAAGAAGAAATGCATTTCTGTTCGACACCATTTTATTATAAAGTATATTAAAAAAGTTATTGTTTTAGAATATGATACAATTGATGATTCAATAGCTGATATATATAATAAAGTTTTTTATTAAACCAAATTTGAGATAATTAAAATTGATATATTAATGGTGGATGCTTAAAATTAATTTTTATGTGGATTTTATTTGAATTTTTTTAATGGAAAAAATTGTTTCATACATGATTTAAAGTACCTTTTGGAGGATAAAATCATTTCAAATTCTTAATCCTACTATATGAAAACATTATTAGATTGTTATTATGATATTTGTTACATGTTTCTATATTTTTATAATACAAATACATAATATAGTTGAAAATTATGGTTTACATACATTCACATAAATTTTTATTCTTGTCTAGTGAGAATGTAAATATATTTCATTATTTTGTTAACTATAATGATAATAAATTATTTATTACATTTAATTCATTTAAAAAATATTTATAAATAATTTCAATAATATTTATCTCATGTTGTATCCATTTTTATTTAAAAATTAATATATTGTTGATGTAATTACTTTTCTATAAATTTTATTTAATTTTACAAATAAGGATATTTTTATGTTTCTATAATTTAGAAATGGGAGAAAATATTTTATTTAGGGTTATTTTTTCTGATATTATTTTTTATTTACCATACATTAATATTTAATTATACATTTTATTTTAATTACATGGATATAAAATCAATTAATCTGATTTACAATGTTTTCTTATGACATCTTATTTTATCTTTTGTAAATAATTGTTACCATTTTGGGATTTTAAAATGACATATTAACATCAATTCCAAATAAACATATATCATCATAATTTATTCAAGTATTTTCAAAATGGGGGAGATGGTTTTCAAATTAAATTTGTATTTATTATTATAATTTATGGCTAGATTGTTGGGTCAATCCCTTCCACTTCACTTAATTATATTATTATAATTACATGATTTCTTATTAGTATTTTTATCATAAGTGAATAAATTTTATGGAATAAAGAACTACATATTGAATAAAATAATAACATTAAAATTTAAAATTTTAAATGTTAATTACCTATTTAATTTTAATTTATTTATTTATATGTATAATTATATAATTTAATTTTTTATGAATAATTTTATGTTTTTGAAACAATATTTCTACAAAAACATAATATGTTTTTAATTGTAAAAAAGATTAGTTTTGTATAAAAATATATTACACTTATGTATAATATGTCTTAATTTTATATCCAACATGAAATGACAATAAAATAGAACACCCATACAACAATATGGTTGTTACTTTTAAAAAATTTATAAAAACAAATTACTACCATTTCAAAACATGTATAGTGAATGATTGACATTTACACAACATGTGTATATGATTGTTACCTTTACATAGTATATCAAATTCATGAAAAACCTTAGACAAATGTTGACTGACTCTTACAAATATTCATGAATGATTTGTTTGGAGAATAAAATAACTCTTATATAAATCATTAATATATAATAATTCATAAACATCACTTGCATATGGGAGAATTACTCTTACCACATTAATGTTTATTATTAAAATGCTGTTTTCATAGAATATATAATTATGCTAATGTGGTTCACTTGTTTTTGAAATCATTCCTTCAATGAATGAATCTGATCTAAATTTTATGATTCAATAGTTTTTTATAAATTTTTAATATTCTATATTATATTTACTTCTCATATTTTGAGCTACTGAATAAATTTTTTTCTAGTTTTTTTTAATTTACCATAATTACGTATATCCTGTAAAATTATTGATGGTGTCTTATAATTGTAAGAAACCAAATCTCAGTTTTAGTTATGGATATTTATTTCAAGATAATTTTGTAACGCCTTTACCCCAGTTACCCAGAGTCAATGCATTATTTTAATACATTGGCATGATTACAAGGAATCATGTCCCGAAGGACTGGTCAGTTTAGCAGTTTTGGAAAATAAATTAATTACATGAATGTTACATTACACATTAAAAGATAAAACAAAATGTAAATGATCCATTGAGACAACCATTAATCCCATAGCTTAACCCTGCTTATCAATCACAAAAAACATCTTGGAGTACTGGGAAAATGAAACATAAGAAAGGGGTGAGCTCAAATGCTCAGTAAGGGTAAGCAATACGACAGAAGATAACATAAATATTATGCATGGGTGAATAATTGAATCCACATGCCTTTACAAATAATAAACATGAATACTTTTATGGAATGAATTTGAGATGAGTAAATAATGACATAATAAAACAAACTCAAGGATATTCTATTAGTTGAATAACCACATAAACCATCAATAATATATTCATAATGAGGGAGTGTATAATGCCATACATTCTGAAACATTTTTTCAAGGCCTTGGAAAAGACGTCTAAAAATGAATAAGGCCTCGACCAAAACCATATATCAAATTGGGAAAGGCCTCAGCGAGTTCCACATCTAGTTTTATCATGAGACCTACCGATTCATAGAGGAGATATAGCTGGCTCCACCCATCACCTACTAAGTCCAATACATTCCTCATTTGAAAATGTTGAAATATAACATAAACATTTGTATTAAAACTAGCATACAAAATGTTAATACATTAACCATAAACTACGAATGGTTTAAAAATAGGACAACAATAGTCAAACATATCATAACTCATTCAATACAATATGGAATATTGTATTATAATAAATCAACCTAAATCAAAAATAATATCCAGTAAAGGATTCTAACAAAGATGAAAATGAGGAGTAAAACATTTTAAGAGAAATAATGTTTTTGTAAAATATTTTAAAAGTAACACATTTATAATGGAAGAAATTTAAAAGATATTTTTGAATCAAAGTGTCCCATACCACATTGAAACATTTGAAAAGAATTATCCTTTCAAAACATTCATTTCCATATAAATAAATCCTTAAAATCATTTTGAAAACATGGACATTAATCAAAATTATTTAGAAAGATAAATCATTAAACATGTAAAATTCTGATCTTGATAAAGAGTAACTTTCAAAGATACTCAAAATATTTATTTTGAAATTATTTTTATGAAAAATGGACAATGATGATTAAAATTTCCCTGTAAATACATACACATAAACAATCTTGGATAATAATGAGATTTTGGAATTAACCCTTACCATGAACATTTATTTAGTTGGGGGTACATTTAACCTCATGTATGAAGATCGTAGTATGTTATTTAATTATAATAGAACAATATTAATATTTATGATATCATACATGATTCATTTCTTATTTATAATACCCATTAAATAATAATTTCCATGTTTAATTAACATTTCGGGTAATAATCGCTTTCTTTATCGTACATGTTTCAATTTTTTACTATTTATTGTTTCACGTAGATCAATATTTAAATACATATAGAATATAAAACATTATTTATATATTATATATATTAAGAATATAAATATGTATAATAGACATATATATTTAAAGAAAAACACCGTTTATGGAGATGGTAGTCTATACGTACGCATAAACGATGTTTCCGTTTTCATATAGTATTGAACGGAACAAAGTGAATAAGATATATGTAAGTAAATATATATATATATATATATCTAGTAGAATTATTACGACATATATAACATACTTATTAGTAATATATATTATTATAATCGTTAATGAATAGTGAATGTGGAAATGAATCTCATCGTGTCGTAGAGACGGTAATCCGTACATATGCACAAGAAACAATATCATTTCATTAAGGGTGTGGAATTGGATGGTATATTAATTTTACAGAGACATTAGCATGTTATTTTAATTATTTATATACATATTACATATCGTTATATCCATCCAAATAACAAAGTTTTGAATAACAAATTACACCACGACGTGGAGACGTTAAGTCGTACATATGCACACTTGGTGACATTATCTTTCATAAGATGGATTGAATAATGAATATAGTTTTCCCATATTTATAATAAAATCACAATATATATAAGATACTCGAGTTGTTATTTTATAATTGAAACAACATAGAAAGAGTAATTGTAAGATTAAGAGAACATGAAAGAGGGTGGTGAAATCATTACCTCTTCTTCAGGTTCATCCTTTTTATTTGATCAAAAGGGATCCTTAGGTTGGATTTATGACCAAAGGAAGGCCTCTAAGATGAATTAATTATAGTTGAGAGGATATATGGGATGGGGGTGGCCAGGCCAAATGTCTTTGAGGTGTGAATTTGAGAGAAGGGGATGTGCCCTTTTATAAGAGGGTTGAGGGGCACCTTTTGGAAAAACTTAAAGTATTATTTTATAATAAATTCAGTTTTGGTTTATAATGGAACCAAAGTAACTTATTCAAGGTTAGGGTGAGGATGTGTCTAAATCCTCTCAACCTATTGGTTTTATACATGTTTATTTCACCATTTTAACATTATCATTTATATTTAACTCTATGTTAAATAATTTAACTTTTAACATGTATTCCCGTATCATTACACAATATGGTTAATAAATATAATACATACTACCAACCGAAACCCAATTGGTTCATTAATGTCTTATATATTATTATATAAGTACTTTTTCCGAACCTTAAACTTTTTGGACTATTATATCAATTAATAATATAATATTTGTTTTAAAATTGTTGTATTTCAATTTTTACACTATTTGGTATTTGTATTTTTGTTAAATTAATACCAGCTTTATTACATAAAATAAAATACATTGAATCAATCTTATCGTGTCATATTCACATTGAAAATTTGTGGATGTCCTAAAAACATTGAAATTATATTCATTTTAATAATTATATTACCATTTATTTGATTCTTTCATTAATAAGGTAAATACTACATCATCATTCTATCATTAATAAATTTAATTATTTAATCTATAAAAATTATAAATGAAATAACATTTTGTAGGAAATATTTTTACATTTATAATTAATTTTTATAGTTGAATTTATCTTATGTATAACCCAATATTAAAAATTCATTATTTATTAAACTTTTATTTTAACTCTTTTAACTCTTCTTTAAATAAAATAATAATAAATGACTAATTCTCATCCAAGTTGACCTAAATGGTAATATTTTATTCAAAAGGTTGTTTTTCATCGAATTTAAATTATCTAATAGAATTATTACATGTGTTAGGGAAATAATAATATCATTTTTACCCTCAATTACCCTATTTAATTTTAACTGTGGTAAATAAAAGTAAAAAAGTTACTATTCAAAAAAATATTATTTATATATTATTGAATAACATTCTAATTACTGATATCAACTATGTCTCTTGGATTTTTATAATTTCACTCACAAGAGTGATTAAATTAGGATTTACGTGAATTCACAAATTCTCATAGGAGGTGTGTAAACAACAGTGAAAGTTCTATAAAAATTTTAATATATCTAAAATTATTATAAATTTACACCAATGAATTACATTAAAAATATGTTGATATTATGTATATAGTTTGACCTAAAATAAATTTAATATAAATAAATAATTATTTAAATAAAATTTTGGTTTTTAATGATAACTTAGTGTTTTTTCACTATTCATAAAAAATTGAACGTTTTCAGAAAAATACCAATAATTCAAACTATGCTAATTTCGATATTCCGAATCCAAAAATGGAGTGTATTTTACCAAATTCAAAACATAGAAGTTGAATTTATTAATTTAAAATTAATTATTGTTGTAAAAAATAGCATGTTTTTATGAAACAATAACTATCAAAAGATTGAAAATTGTTGATGTATAATTTCAATGGGAAGTTAATTCCAATGACCAAAAGTGGATTAAAGGGTAAAAATATAATCTGACTATACTTTCAAAACATTTAAATGTATAATTTAGCACTATAATTTATTTTGATTAAAAAATTTGTTTTCAGTTAAAATATAGTATTTTCACTATTCACCCAAATATGAATGTTATCAGAAAAAAAAAATATTTATTGAAACTAAATTATTATGTCCCGATTCTAAAGAAGATGTTTATTTTGTCAAAATGAATATATTAAAGTTTAAAATATTGGATTTAAAAAGGGTTCACCATTAAAAGGTGGTAAAAATGCATTTTTTGAAAAATAATTTTTTTATATGAAAAAAATGAATTTGTTTATACACTATGTCTAAGGAACTCATAATATGGGTTCTAGAATTTTATAATGTTCAAAATTTTGTTAATACTATTCATAACGGATTTTGAATGGCTTATTTTGTTAGTTGTGTTGTGCTTGAACTCTGTGTTGTGTGTAGTCAAAGTTATTGTATTACTTTGAAGAAATATTGTACTATGAAATCTTCGGGTGTTACATTATTACATACATCAATAAATTGTGTTCTCACAATTTGAAAATTCTCATTGAAAATAAATGGTTGAAAATAGAATATACCTTTGTGGGAAAACCCACATTAGAAATTGGGTTAATGAAATTTAGACTTAATAAGAGGAAAAGGGGAATGAAAAAGTCTCCACCAAATTATGATCTCGATTATGAGAACATTTGTGGTTATTAGAGACACATAAATTGAGTAAAACAATATGTATTTATAGTGAGTGGTTGAGATCATCAATCACAAAAACTTGTTGAATTGTGGTTCCTAAGCCACCAATATATGATGTTTTAAAATACTATTGGTTTAACAAAACTAATGGTATTAGATAACAAATTTTTTGTTTTAAGATCCATTCTATAATTTTCAATAATTAATTTATCCATAAAATAAAAGAGAAATATAGAAAGATATATATATATATATATGTATATATATACTTGACATGTAGAGTTTCATCCTTTAACTAATTCGTACCACAAAATCATCTTTCACTCTAAAAGATTTGAAAAAAATTCTTATTATCCTAATCGTATAGGGTTCTAGAAATATTGAATTTATAATTCACATATCAGAACCTTTGAAAGAATACATTATTCAATACAGTACATCATGTGGGTCAGTGATAGTTGATACACCCTTGCCTCTATTCGGTTGTGGGTTCATGTCTCACGGCCTTTCTGGACATGAGAGGTTGACGCCCGACCTCCGGGTCGTACATTTATTGGAAATCCAAAAATAACCTTAACAATAGTATCCAATTACAAACTTAATCTATTCCAACCATTACAATTATCCAATATACATATATCCGAACTCTCAGTCCAATGTTTATAAGGAAGTTAAATATAATGAGGATCTTTTTTTCATGGTAATAACATGTGAATGCCTTCATTGTGTATTTTTTACAACACCACAACATCCTGAACTATCAAAATCAACCATCTCTTATTCAAAATCCACTATGTCATTATCAGGACCATATTACAGATTACCTTTCCTTCAACCATTTATTTTCCAAAAAGTGTATCTTACTGTTATGACACTTTTCTTAGAACCATATAATATCAAATCCTCAATAAAATAGTAATGCAGTACAATAATTATTTATTTGTTCAATTCATGTAACCAATATATTATTTATACAACACTCAAGTGAAATGATTCTATAATAACAACTTTAGAACACTAGTCATTATTTTTCTTTGGAGGTAGTATCATAACTTGATTATTATCCCATAACATCATGTGCAATATAATCTTATGAATGGGACATTAATTCCCATAGTGTCTCAAGGCCTTACAGATGAAGATTTTTATATTTGAAAACTTTTTCTTAACCTTTGAATAATGTACTTGGTGTTCTTTTTCACCACAATTATAACAATCTCGCATTCCCTTAATGAATTTACCAAGGCGATTCATTCAATATTTATCAAATATTGGAAAATCATTCTTTTAATTGATCCTTATATCCTTATTTCTTTCTAAAATCCTTTCTTCTCCCGTTTCCCTTAAAAGCCATAGGATTCCGAGAATTATTTACTGATCTTACTAACACATGATACTATTTATTCTTTTGATGATTATATGTGGGAGACTATTCCCTTTCTAAATTTTGGCTTAATACCATTAATGATATGACCCTTCATTCTCTTTGGATCATACGTATTGTTCATGTTCTCATTCCTTCAACTGGGTGCCATTTCTAAACAATTGCATACACTTGGTCAGTTTATGAATCACAATTCATAATTCCAAACATGTAAAATACCTAATGTAAATTGAATAGTTTATGGATATAATCCATAATAAAAAAACGATTTCATTGAGGAGATATATACTCATAAACCCTTCATAGTGTTTTGTAAAAAAACAAAAATTACCCTAAGAATATCCCCCAGGAGTGTCATAACCAAGAGTGCAGCAAGGACCATTGTTGTGCACAAGTTCACATTCGAGTCTAGCTCAAAGTGGTGTTTTCGGGTTTTACCCCTAGGTACATCAGTGCCCGAGCAACCTCTAACTGCTCATATCCAGACAGAGATGTACTTTTTTTTGGAAACTCAGAAAATATCTACATTACCAAAATTCTTGGAATTCCTTCTATACTAAGAATCAATGGTTGTCTTAGGTCTATGTGATCTAATCAGAGTTTATCTAAATCTAGCTTCCAAGGTTATTGCTAAACTTTCTCTGATACCAACTATAACACCCCGGACCCCAATTACCAAGAGTCAGTGCATTATTTTATAACATTGGTATGAATACAAAGATTCATGTCCCGAAGGACCGATAAGTTTAGCAGTATTGGAAAATAAATTACATACATGAATGTTACATTACACATTAAAAGATAAAACAAAATGTAAATTATCCTTTGAGACCACCATTAATCCCATATATTATCCATGTTTATTAATCATAAAACACTTCTTGGAGTCCATTGAAATGAAACATAAGAACGGGGTGAGCTCAAATGCTCAGTAAGGGTAAGAAATAAAATGCAAGATAACATAAATATTAAGAATGGTGAATAATTGAAACCACATGCCTTTACCAATAATAAACATAAATACTTTTATGGAAGGAATATGAGCTAAGTAAATAATGACATAATAAAACATAGTCATGGGTATTCTACTAGTTGAATAACTGTAAGAACCATCAATATTATTTTCATAATGATGGAATGTATAATTCCGAACATTCTAAAACAATTTATCAAGGCCTCGACCAAGACGTCTAAAAATGATTAAGGCCTAGGACAAAAAAATATATCCAATTGGGAAAGGCCTCGGCCAATTCCACATATATTTGTCTCCTAAGACATAGCAATGAATCGCGGATCTATAACGGGCTCTACCCATCACTTACTAAGTCTAATAAATTACTCTTATGAAAAGGATGAAAAATAACATAAACATTCATATTAAAATTAGCATACCAAATGTCATTATTTTAAACATAAACCATGAATGGTATAAAATTAGAACATCCATAGTCAAAAATATAATAACTCATTAAATACAATATCGAAGATTCTATTATAATAAATCAACATCAATGAAATATAACATCCAGTAAAGGTTGCTAAAAAAATGAAAATGACGAGCAAAACTTTTGGGGGGAAAGATCATTTTTGTAAAATATTTTAAAATTCACGCATCTATAATGGTTGTAATTTAAAAGATATTTTTGAATCAAAGTATCCCATAAAACTTTGTAGCTTTTGAAAAGAATTATCATTTCAAAACATTTATATCCATATAAATAAATCCTCCAAATCATTTTGAAAACATGGACAATAATTAAAAAGATCTTGAAAGATAAATGTTTAAAACATTTAAAATTCTGATCATGGTAATGAGTACCTTCAATAAATAATTAAAATATTAATTTTGAAATAATTTTTATGAAAAATTGTCATCGATGATAAAAATTTCCAATTAAATACATACACATAAACAATCTCATATAATAATTAGATTGGGGAATTAACACTTACCTTGAACATTGTTTTAGTCGAGGGTACATTTATCCTCCTGTATGAATATCGTAGTATGTAATTTAATTATACCAGAACAATATATTTATGATATCATACATGATTCATTAATGTCTTTATACTACCCATTTAATAATAATTTCCATGTTAAATTAACATTTTGGGTAATAGTCGCTTTCCTTATCGTACATGTATTAACTTGTTACTCTTGATTGTATCACATAGATCAAGATTTAAATACATCCAGAATATAAAACATGATCTATATATCATATATATTTAGAATATAAATATGTATAATAGACATATATATGAAATGAAAAACCTAGTTTATAGAGACGGTAGTCCGTACATACGCATAAACATTGTTTCCGTTTTCATATCGTATTGAACAGAACTATGTGAATAAGATATATGCAGGTACCTATATATATATATATATATTTCCCCAGTAGAATTATTATGTAATATATTACATACTTATTAGTAATAAATATTTTTATTATCATCGATGACTGTTGAACGTGGAAATGAATCTCATCACGTCCTGCAGACTATAATCTGTACGTACGCACAAGCGACAATATCATTTTTTTAATGGTGTGGAATAGAGTGGTATATTAACATTATAGAGACATTATCATGTTGATTTCATTATTTATATACATATTATTCATAATTATTTCCATCCAAATAACATAATGTTGAATAACAAATTACACCACGGTGTGGAGACGGTAAGCCGTATGTATGCACGCATGGTGACATTATCATTCATAAGATGGATAGTATAATGAATATAGTTGTTACATATTTATAATAACATCATAATATATATAGGATACTTGAGTTATTATTTTATAATGATAACAACAAAAAAAGAGTAAGTGGAAGAATGAGCGAACATGAAAGAGGGTGGTGAAATCATTACCTCTTCTTCGGGTTCATCCTTTTGATTTGATCAAAAGGGCTTCTTAGGTTGGATTTATGAACAAAGTAAGGCCTCTAGGATGAATTAAGGATAGTTTGGAGGATATTGTTACAGGGTCTGGCTGATCCAAATGGCTTTGTAGGTGTGAATTTGAGAGAAGAGGTTTTCCCTTTTATTAGAGGGGTGAGGGGTACCTTTGGAAAAACTTAATATATTATTTTATTATAAATTCATATTTGGTTTATAATGGACCCAAAGTGACTTAATTTGAGGATAATATAGGAATGAGTCTAAATCATCTCAACAAATAAGATATATGCAAGTTTAGATTACAATTTTAACATTATCATTTAGATTTATCTCTAAGTTAAATAATTTAACTTTTACCGTGTCTTCTTGTATTCTTACAATATATGGTTAATAAACATACTATATACTGCCAATAAAATTAAAATTGATTAATTAATGTCATATATATTATTATATATGTCTTTTGGTCTATCTTAATATTTTATGGACCATTTTATAAATTAATAATATAATATATTTTTTAAAAACTATTTTATGTTAATTTTGACCCTATTTGGTATTTGTTTTTTTGTTAAAATAATAAAAGCATTATTACTTCAAAAAAAATAAATTGAATGAATCCTAACATGTTATTTTCACCTATAAAATTTATCGATGTCATTAAAACTTTTAAATTATATTTATTTCAATATTTATAATACAATTTATATGATCCTTCATTAAAAAGGTAATTATTACATCATCATTGCATCATTAATAAATTTAATTATTTAATATCTGAAAATTTTAAATAAAAAAACATTATGTATGAAATTATTTTAGCATTAAAATTAATATTTATAGTCGAATTTATCATATGCATAACTTTATATTAAAAAAATTTTAGTTATTAAACATTGATTTTAACTATTTTAACTCTTCTTTATATAAAATAATAATAACTGTATTAATCTAATCAAAGACGACCTAAATGGTAATATTTTATTCCTAAGGTTATTTTTATTCAAATTACACATATCCAGTAGAATTAGGACAGGTGTTAGGGAATAATAAAATCATTTTTACTCTTAATTTCGCTATTTACTTTTAACCGTGGTAAATAAAAGAAAAAAGTTACTATTCACCAAATATTATTTCTATATTATTGAATCACATTTTAAATTCTTGATATCAACTGGGTATCTTGTTTTTATGTAATTCCACTCACAGAAGCGGTAATATTATGTTTTCTGTGAATTCGCAAATTATCCTAGGAGGTGGGTAAAAACGGTGAAAATTTCTATAAATTTTTTTATATATTTAAAGTTATTATAAATTTATTCCAATGAATTAAATTTAACTTATATAGATATTACGTATATATTTTGACCAAAAATAAATTTAAATAAAATAAATAATTATGTAAATTATAATTCGGTTTTAAATGATAACTTAGTGTTTTTTCACTATTCATTAAAATTTGAATGTTTTCAGAAAAATACCAAAAAATCACCCTAGGATAATTTCAATTTTCCGAATCAAAAAATGAAGTCTATTTTACCAATTTAATAACAAATAAGTTTCATTTATTAGTTTAAAATTTACTCTCGTTGTCAAAATAAATAACATGTCTTTAAGAAATAATAACTATCCAAAGATTGACACTTCTTTATGTATAATTTCAATGGGAAATTAATTACAATGACCAAAATTTTATAAAATTGTAAAAATATAATCTTAATATACATCCAAAACATTAATATGTATAATTCAACAATATAAATTATTTTGATTAAAAAGCTGTTTTCAGTAAAAATATAGTATTTTCACTATTCACCAAAATATGAAAGTTATCAAAAAAATACCAAAATATTATTGAAACTAAATTATTATGTCCCAATTCTAAATAAAATGTTTATTTTGTCATATTGAATATATAAATGTTTTAAATATTGGATTTAAAATTGGTTCTCCATTAAAAGGCTATTAAATTGCATTTTTTATAAATAAATATTTTATCTGGAAAAAAATAATTAGTTCTTAAATTATGTCTACAAAACTCATAATATGGGTTCTATAATTATATAATGTTAAAAAAAAATTAATACTATTCATAACCACTTTTTAAGGGCTAGTTTGGTAAGTCGTGATGCGCTTGAACTCTGTGTTGTGTGTAGTGCAAGTTATTGCATTACATTGAAGAAATTACATACTATGAAATATTGGTGTGTTACAATTTTTAAAGAAAAAGGATGAAATGGAATATTGTCTTTGTACATGTTTTGTACTTATGAGTATAAACCATGTACCTAGTTTCCTTGTTTGGCCATATATTGGGTGGGTAATTTCTATGAACATGGTCATGTAAGTGACTTGGAATACCCATTAAATTGGGTGCTAGTTGAGGTTAATACATAGATTTTATACTAAATGATCAAATATTGTACTTTTATTTTTAATTGATATTTCATAGGGGGCCCACGTCTCATTTACATATCATTTTTCTTCTAACCGTGTTTCTTCCAGGAGCAACTGGGGGCAATGATCCAAGTCTGAGCCACCAATTCTCCATCCATGGTATTATCTGAACTTTGGGTTGAGCCTTGGAATCCCACCAGCGAGTTCCTGCTTCATTATGATCTTATATTCCTAATTCCTCATCTCTCGTGATTTATCGATAATTGATTGTTTTTCTTCTTTTTAGATCTATGAATATCAAGGCCATTTCAAGTGCCGAAGTTCAACTATAGTGATATTATTACACCGAGGTAGGTGGTTTCTGACTCTCATGAACTATCTTTGGATTATATGTGAAAAAATCTCCAAATACTCATGTTTAGGTAACTACGTGTAATTGAATTTTACCTTATTCAATAATTTATATGGTTTTTTTGGTCTAATAAGGATTATTGGTTATGTATAATGTTTTGTACCTTGTTAAGGAACACCACATGACTACATTCTCTTGTTTGACTATTTATATTTGTTTATCCTACATTGCCTATGAGGAAAACCTTGTTTCCCTACCTCTAATTGTTTCATATTGAGTTTGAATAGTTGTTTAAGATGCATGTGATTCACATTTTGAGTCTATAACCAAGGGGAATTGACTATGAGAGCTTTATGAAGTAGGGTCTTATATTTGTAATAGTTGTTATGTTGACAGAGATGTATTGATTTTGAGAGAAGCTCAGTGGTCGTAGACCAGAGTGGATGGACCAGGAAAGATACCTAGAGGGTCATTGTTAAAATAAGTTAGGATGTTATGTCATAGATAGTGAGAGCTAAAATTATGTCCTTATACATTATTGTTACGAAGAAGTCCATGTGTTTTTGGTCGCGACAGATACACAGGTGGTCATTTACAAATGATTATTTATATATGGGACCAAAGGGGTTAGACTGTTTGTGATTTACCAGAGGGTCATTATTTATATAATTGATGATATGTAAATATAGGGGTGTTAGGCTATGAGAACATTCCCATAGGGTTGTTTTTTGAATGTTTGATGAATGTGGAGAGCATTCAAGTATAAAGCACACTCTTGGACTGGGTCTTAATTGTTCGTTATATGGTCCTTTGAGACTTCTATTTGGCTATTACCCAAGGGATATAGATACTAGTATAGATCCCAAGTTTTAATTAATAAACAGATTTAATAATAAATGAATATAATATAATTTAATTTAAAACTTTAGGATTATTTACTCTTTAGTACTTTTGACATTATTGCCTCATTACTTCATCATACCTTGTATATATATTTACTAATAGTTAGGCTAAAATGTTTTGGTTGTTTCCTATTGGGATTTTTTTCAAAACCTATTTGGGTCATTATTTTGGAACGAAATTGATTTTTTGAATACAGTTATAGATAAGGGAATGTTCTATTCATTAATAGTTACTTGATTTTTGTTGAAGCTGTATAGCATGGGACCTAGCTGAGGCGTTCGATGCTATTGGAGTTTACATCATTTTTGTACATTGGTTTCAATATTTTTTATTGTAGTACGACAAATTTGGATGATTTCATATGTACATGTGAAATGTATCATTTATTATATATATGTTGTAGTTGTTTTGTTACGATCACTCTTTTGTTGTATACATCTGTTATATAGTATTATTTCTTTCTCAACTATTTCCTATTTATTTTACAGAGTGTATTATCTTCCAATGGGGTCAAAGTTTCTCTATTATCAATCCTTGGAGGTTGTTCTTAGTTGGAATCCTCTTGCGTTTGGGGAAATTTTGTGGGGTCATGTTACCAACCAGGTTCACGTACTTTTGGGTGGTACATGGGTCTGAGATGTTACAGCGTGGTTTCAAAAAGAGGTCCCTTTCTAAGATGATTTACTATTTAGATACTATAAAAAGGTAATAGAAGGAATGGATAGTTGGTATTAAGATATTCCCTAGATTAGCAATCCCTTCTACAGATAATATCCATGTTACCTAGAATATTGCAATTTTATCGATTTTAACTGTTATACTTGATTTGATTTCACCTTTGGGTGAGCCAATTATTTTTTGATGTTATCATTTATATCATTGTGGTTCAATTTCTGTTGCAACCCATGAGATGAGGGTATAACATATCATGCATCATATATGCCCTTTTTATAGATCATGTGACATGCATTATTTTCATACCATTTAGGGTGAAAAACTGATTGCAATTTATATTGGTACATTTTGTTATTGATATGCATGTTTATGTGATAGATTTCGTGATATAATAAATTCAATTTTGATTGGGTATTGGAAATTGTAATGTTCCATTAGGATGGATTCCAATCTTTGGTCCCCAAGACATTATGGGAACTCATGGATCTGAATTTGGTGGATAACGATTGAAATTTATTTATATTTTTTTGAGTTATGAGATTAATAAGGATGCCAAAAATTGATTTGATTGAGTATAGACTATCACGGGTCAAATTTTGTAATGCCTTGGAGAAAAAATTATGTTTTTAAGGGTTCTAGAGTTGTTTCAATGGATTACTATCTATAAACGTAGATAAAAAGTCCTATGTTGATTTGAACACAATCCATGAGTTCTTCTGTTCGGGAAGAACAAACATTTATTAACTACATGACATGTACTGGGAGTATACACCATTTAGTGCATGACCGTGTGACTGTCTGTGTGAGAAGAGAAACGAGGATGGTAAACTTTTGGTAAAACACACTGTGTCTAGATTGTACATGCAATGTTGTAAAGAACCATGTATCTTTCCATTTAACCAATGACACAGATGGATGAAACATTGGTTTTACAAGTTGTGTCTCTTTTATTCACACCATTAAGAGTTGACCAAGTATCATACCATGGGTTTTACAACATGAGAGGATAGAACATATGTCGTACACACAATTTCGTATGTGAACTCATCGTGTAGTATTCCCCATGAGAGAATAGTGTAATTCAATCCATGTAAAATTACCAAAGACGGAGGGATATTTTAAGTACATGACGTGTCATAGGATGATCACACCCTGTGTAAGCGGTGTTACATGTCCATGATTGGAAGAGTTACATTCCCATGTAAAAAGCATATGGGGACATGTAATGTTGGGGTTATACGCATTGGTTAATCCTTTTTCTTAAAACATGATTGTTTCATTACACGTTCGTTTATGGAAAATTTGATTTTCCCTCTTTGATAATGTTGAACTGAGGTGTGAAATTGACCTTGTAGAGTCATTCCACCAAGACCTCCTCTGGATGTATGCCAGACACATGGTGATGATCATACACAAGGAATGGTATATCCGGGACTACCAGCTGATCTTCATGTCATGCATGTCTTGGTAGCGACTGTTATACCAAACATAGGTGATGATGTATAGTTTTGTGAAGGATTTTTGAGTTAGTTACATAAATTCAAATTAGGAGCACATACAGCCCTGACTATGTCAGAGTTAATGTGGGTGTTCTCAAAGTTACTTCCTACCACTTTTTCTGGGGATGGAGGAGCACATGTTGCAGAGTCATGGTTAGAGGCCATCCATGATATCTATGAACATATTTTGATGTCTCCTAAGACGAGGGTGGAAATTGAAATGTACATTCTATCTGATACCCCCAAGAGAGGTGGGATGTTATCTCATAAGAAGGACATCATCAAGATATGTATTGTGATGAGTTATAGAGGACCTACTATGGTTAGTTCTACCCCGAGATGTTGAGGGATGATAAATCACAATAGTTAATGAAATTGGAGTAGGGATCTCTCTCAATAATGAAATACCGAACTCATTTTATAGTGTTTATGTGTATGGAACTAGTTCTGCAAGGTGACTAGGTGTCCTGGGCTAGGAGGTTTGAAGATGGTTTTAGGATTGACATCTGATTGTAGGTGAATGTTTTCATGCTGTCTTAGATGATGACTATAGTGAACCTAGTAGTGATTATAAATAAAACATTGAGGTAGTTGGAAACTGCAATCCATGGCAGTTCAATATCTATGATTGGTACTCCATTGAAAGATAACAGAATGTACCACATTTTATTTCACACGATGTTTCTTCTGGTTGATAGGTTGTATGCTACCTGTAATGGAAGAGTGGGTTCATGAGACCATATTAAATAAAGGACCTAGTTGACTGCCAATCATGCATCATGATGGGTCACCATCAAAATTTAAGCCATTTTTTCTCACAAGAAATTAGTTAGAGTGAATCAGTTATAAATTCATGATTAAGAGAAGGACCATTGGATTCTACTCTGTTAGGGAACTATCATTATTCATGATATTTAGGCCGAGGAGGAGGTTGTAACTGTGGTTTCCAGAAGGTAAGAATTTAGAGAATGCATGGTGGATCATCTCAGGGTTTATATATATGATTTCATGGCTGTTGTACTAGTTAGACCATTATGATGGGGAAAAACTAGTAGGAGCAGGATCACAAACCCTATACTGTAATTGGTATGATTATATATTCCTTATTTCTATCTTCTGTTCATTTTTAAATAGGTTAATCCCATAGTTTTAAATTTCTTTTCCATTATATAGAGCCTGAGTCCATGTATCATTACTTATGAAGAAGTTATGATGCTAGAGTCTCTATTGTAGATTTGGATTGGTAGTGTACGTCAGTGAAAGGAGTTCCATATTTAGGTTGGTGGATGTCCCTTATTATAAGACCTCTATGTATTAGAGATGAATGGTTTCGATTTCATTCTTTGAATAGGATGGTTGGTATCCATCCAGTATTTTGTTGCCTGCTATCACCATAGGGTGAGTTCCACATCACCATAGGGAAGGACTTTTCAACATAAGGGTGAATTAGATGTATAGGCAAGTAGAGTGGGACCTGAGGGTCATGTTTTGGTAAGAGATACATCCATGATTTCAATTTTATATATGTATGAAAATGGGACATCATATATTGAAATTAATCCATTGTTGGATCATTTAAGGGATATATTTATATACTACTAATCAGGTTTAGATCTGTAGCAGAAGGTATATTTCCAGATTGGGCAAGTTCTAAGAGTGGTACCTATATCCATTCTTTCTTATTGGATGGAAATACTAGAGTTATAGGAGCTCAAAATGTAATTATAGACATGAATGAAATTGTTTTGATCGATCATAGAACTTATTTTTAGATTCCTATTTCCTTTTTTGATATAAGAATACAGAACCCTCAAAAAATTTGTGTGGATTATTATAATTTGAAGCAGTTGATGGTTAAGAACAGAAATCCCTTTCCATGGATTTATGATCTCGTTGATCATCTTCGTGGATACCAAGTGATATTGATGTTATAATTGAGCTCTTGTTATCATCAGTTTCCAATTAGATGGTTATATATATTTAATATGGTAATTTTGAGAAGGTATAGAAAATAATATTATTTAGGTATGAGGTTTGGTCTCACGAACATACTTGAATTACATTGGGGACCAATTAACTATGTGTACAATCTTTACTTGGGTTCTTCTATGGTATTATTGGTGGACGATTTCTTGGAGTAATATTTCATCTTATATGACCATTCCATAAATCCGGAGATCATTTTGGGCAGACAAAAAGAGTATTGGTTATATGGTATGATATCAAAATGCCACTTCTTGATGGATCAGATTCTGTTTTTGGGTCACGTTATCATTGAGGCAGGGGTATCAGAATAACCTTAGAAAGTGAAAGTTGTACTTTCCTTTGAGTAGTCGAAAAACCTCTTTGAGGTAAAATGTTTTCTTCGGATGGCTAGTTACAACATCCACTTTATACCTGAATTTTCATGCTTAGTAGTGCCACTGAAGATCCTGACTATGAAGGGTGTGATGTACTTTTTGATAGATTTCAGTGATTAAGTATTTCAAGAACAGAGAAGGTTATTTACTTCTGCACTGATTCTAGTTTTTCTAGATCCAAGAAATATTTACTTTATTTACAGATATGAATTAGGTTTTGGGCTAAGAATATTGATTATACAAGGAAAGGGATTCGTTGCACACACGAATCGACAGTTGAGGCCACATTAGACCAATTACCTGACATACAATCTCAAGTTTGTTCCAGTTTTGTATGAATTACTCTATTCAAGACATTAAATTTTGGTAGTGTATTTTTTTATATTCACTACCTAGTAATGTCTCATTTATATCATTCCTCATCATGCTCTAAATTTGAGATAGTAAAGGTGGGTTGAGTACCATCCGTCTTTTGACATTGAAATTTCATACACATCTGGAAAAGGAATTGCAGTGGCTAATGTGTTATGTTGGAGGAACTAGATACATGTTGTTTTGGAGGCCAGTAGATGCTGGAAACATATATCTATGTTCACTAAGATGCATATTGAGGTACAAAACATATAATGGAAGATGATTCTTTTTATATAGTTGTTATATCTACTCTATTGGATCGGGTGTGAATAAGGTAGTTATCAGATTCCAAAGGCCTATTCCTATGAGAGAGTGTGCCATTTGAGAACCCTAATCCAATGTGGACCATCACTGATGATGAAATATTTAGTTTTCATGCATGAATATGGGTATCAATAGACACACGTGACAAGTTGATGAGAGATCTTCATTCCTCGGTTTTGGTAGTTCAACATGGTGTATTGAAGTTGCGTAGAGATATACATCATTAGTATTGTTGGCCATATTTGAGTAAGGATGTAAATGGTTTTTTTATAACATGTTCCACATGCCATTAGGAAAATATGAAGAATCACCAACTAGCTATGCATTTACAGCCGCTACGCATTTTATAATTGAAATGGAATGATGTCGTGATAGATTTTGTTATGAGTTTACCAAGGTTGTCCAGAGGGAATTATTGTTTTTGGATTATTGTTAACAGACTCATAATGGTTACACATTTCTTTCTGATCAAGGAAACCATCAGTGTTGATGATCATGAAAGGTTTTACATTAGATTTATTGTATGTTTTCAAGGGGTTCTGATCTCTATCATTTTTGACAGGGATTCCTATTTTATGTCTTTGGTTTGGCAGGGACTACAACGAGATTTGGGTACACATGTACCATTCAGTAAATCATTCCATCCTCAGATTGATGGCCATTCCAAGCTTAAGAATCTTGTTTTTGAGGATATTATTCAAGCATGAGTATTGTATTTAGGGGGATCTAGGGAGGGAAACATACCCACAGTGTGTTTTTCCTATAATAATAGTTATTAGATGACCATTTAGTCGGAACATTATGAGAATTTGTACTTTTGGCCATAAAGATCAACCCTATGATGGATAGTGGAAGGAGACATGGTTATTCATTAACCACGTATCATCCAGGAGACAACTCATCAGGTGGAGTTGATTTGGAAGAGGCTGTCAATAGCATATTTTCGGTAGAAATATTATGTCAATCAATGGAGACAACCTCTGTAGTTCATGGTCAGAGATTAGTTTTTCTTACACGTCACACCAAGGATGGTACATAAGGGGATTAGGTGACAAGGGAATCATTCACTGAGATACAATGTTCTATTAGAGGTTATATATATAATCGTGCTGGATGACTATTAGTCATAGTTACCTTAGTGATACCACGCTATTCACGATGTATTTTATGTTTCACAGCTATGGAATTACATTTCAAAACAGTATCACATTTTCCAACACGAGGAGGTTGAGTTGGAGGTGGATGAATCCTCGAGGAGCACCCTATACTGATTTTGGATCGCAACATTAAGGTTCTATGTTGTTGGTATTTTTCTATGGTATAGGTTCTATAGATTCACGTGAGAGTAGAGGATTAGACATATGGTAGGTCGGGTGAAGTATGATCAAAATGGATAGAGTTATTTGATGTTTCATCCTCACCACCCTTGGAAAGGGAAATTCAGGGGATAATTTCATTAATAGGGGGTGTTTGTAAAAACCTCGTTCTTTTTTATAGGTATAGTTATTTATTTCAGAATATGTTTAGGGAAAAAAGAAAAAATTGGAAATTTTCGAAGTATGCACCATGTAGCTCGTTATCGCGTATAGACATGTACTGGTCATGTAACATCCGTGTATAGGGCCATGTAGGTTAAATGAAATACGACCTAATTTTGGGGCTGATTATGTATAGTACATGTCATTTACACTAAATGAACATGCCATGTAATTTTCTTTTTTTATTGTTATATCAATGTAGGGATGCATCTATTTTAAGAATCATGCATATTATAACCTTGGTTCATCTAGGAGCAACCAAATGTAATGATGAAAGTATGATCCATTGATTCACCATCCAAGGTCAGATCAGTTGTTCAAAAAGAGTGTTGGAATCCCACCTGTGAGTTTTCCCTTTTTTTTTTGATCCCCTATTCCAAATTCCTCTTCTCTTGTGAGTAATCTTTGGTTGATAATTAATTCCTTTTTTTAGATCTATTATGATCTAGGCCGATTCAAGGGACAAAATTCAACTATAGTGATATCCCAACATCAAGTTAGGTGTTTTGTCGCTTTCTTTTATTAAATTTGGATTATATGTGCTAAATTCGTATAATACCTATGTTTAGGGTATTATGTGTATTGGAATTTTACCATGTTCAAGAACTTCTATGGTTTGTTTGATTGACTAAGGATTATTGATTACGTATAATGTTTTAACCATGTTATGAGGCACCCCATGGATGTGTATCCTTGTGTGACTATTTGTGGTTTTTTCCAAGGTTTCTAAGAGGCATACCTTGTTTCCATGCCTGAAATTGTTTAACCTATAGTGTGACATGTTATATGATATGCATGTGATTCACATTTTGAATGTTTGACCAAGAGGGATTTGACTGTGAGAGCATCCATAATAGGGTTTTTTTTAAATTGTTGTTATATTGACCTAGAGGTATTGACTATGAGTGATTTAGTGTGCTCATAGACTAAAAGGGTTAGACCGTGGGAGTTACCTAGAGATTCATTATTATATGAATGTTGGACCTTAGGAAAATGACTATGAGGGATACCATGGGGTCATTAAAATTTATTGTTTCTAAGTAGACCAATGGGTATTGACCAAGAGAGCTACCTAGGTGGTCATTTTTAAATGATTAGTGATATATGGGACCAAAGGCATTAGACTATGTGAGTATTCCAATAGAGTAATTATATATTGAATTAACAATATTTTAATCTATATGGGTTAGACTGTGAGGACATTCCTAGAGGGTAGTATTTTGAATGTTTGATGAATGTGAAGATTCTTCCATGCTAAAGCCCAAATCTGACACGTTTTTACTTGTTTGTTATATGATCTATTAGGACATCTTTTTTATTATTACCCAGAGGATATAGAGCATAGACTACAATATGAGATTTCATTATTCAAAATAGTGAATAATAAATGAATTTAAATTAATATAACTAAAAAATGTCAGATTATTTTTTTTTTAGTACTTCCTATTTTATTTCATCATTTCTGCATCATACCACTTATATATATATATATATATTCACTAGTAGTTTAGCATAAATCTATTAGTGGTTACCTTCTATTAATCATCCCACAAACTAATAGGGTTATACTATTGGACCCAAAAATATTATATGGTTGTATGTATAGATAAGGGAAAGTATCGTTCATCAGTTGGTACTTTATTGTTCTTGGAGCTTGATAGAATGGGATGAAGATGAGTCTTACGATGCTGTTATAGTTTACTTATTTTCTATACTTTTGTTTCAGTATTGTACTTCCAGGATTATGACTTGTTTGTATTAATTCCGTGATACATGTGACTTGTATCGTCAATAATATATATGTTGTAGTTGTTTTATTAAATTTATTCTTCCGGTGTTTACATCTATTTATCATATTACTGCTTCCTCAATTATTTACTCTTCATTTTTTAGTGTGTGTACTATTCAAATGAATGCATAGTGTTTCCATTATTGGACCATGTACCTCGCTTCTAGCAGGTAGCCTCTCTCATTTGTGGAAAAGAGCTTGAGTTTATGAGACCAATTGTGTTCGAGACACTTTAAGGTGGCACCTAGTTCCATGATTTTACAATAGTGAATTAAATATATATAATGTGGGAGAAATAATGCTAAAAATTTTATTTTTATTTTTGTCAATTTAATGATTTAAATTAAATCTTATTTAATTATAAGGATTCAGACTAACATGATTAATGATAGTTTTAGATGGATAATAATATATATTATATTTATTATTATACTAAATATTTACTCATTTCAATGTCTTCCATTTTATTTATTGTAGATGTTTCTGCATATTTTTTATGTGAATCTATATAAATATTTTTCATTCTCATTTATCAAGTAATTAAATGTGATGAATTATACTGGAAATAATACTTGGATATCTCTAAAGGAATTTTCGGTATCTGATTCATGAATAAAGTTTTAGGAAAAGTAGAAATACAATACATATAATATTCAATTGGATGTGCATGGAAATTTTTTTATATGTCGATTTTTTTCATGGAGGAACTCTATATATAATGTCTTGCTAAAATATTGATTAATTAATAGAACTATAAAAGATACATGAACTATAAATATTGTGATCACAAATGTCATTATCTTTGGATGTGATCCCTTATTAACCGGTCATATTATGTAATGAGGTAAATAATTCTTGGTATTATGATTGTTAATTGTTTTTATGTCTAGTTTCTAATGTCTCTCTATATAATCTCTATGTGTAGTTTCTTAACGATTATTCAATAAGAATTAGGACCATAATTCTAGGTTATATAACCCCTTCAACAGGTACCCAGTTTTGTGCCCTATTCATGTAAAAGGTTGTAGTTTTGGTTGTTCCATGGTCTGGATAAATATATGATGTCTTCTTCAGGAATATCAAAATAAGCACTATGGTTGGGTCTCTATATAAGAAAAATGATGGGTAGGGGTTGTTCTTCATGGTGAGAAAAAGTTGGTGTAATGTGTTTTTAAAACCTTCAAATGTTAGGCCACCTTTATAGAGGGTGAAATTCTGTCACATTGTTACTGTGAAGAGTATACATATGTTAACGTTGACCTGAACTAATTCAATATTATTTTTTAATATATTAAATATCCACTTCAATTTAAATTAACCAGAATAAATATTCAAGACATTAAAAAGTATGAAATTCACTCCTGGTGGAGAATTCAATTATTCTCATATCCAGACCAAACACTTGATATATTTAAAATCGCTAATGCACATATCTACCACATGAAATAGTTCTTACATTTCATAAATATATGAGTAATAGATTTAGTTATATCTCTTATAAATCATATCATTAAATCCTTGATGAAATATTATGTCTATTGATGTCTAGGCATTTTCATAATTAAACTCCATAATTTTAAAATACTGTTATTCTAAGGGGTAGTGATTGAAGTATAAATAAATTCATTAATTAACATTATGAAATAATTTTATCATACAAAAAAATATATCTATTCACCGTGTATATGATATCATATACCATAAATTATGATTTTCCCTGTATAGTCATATGACAACATTAAACTATTTGATATGATATATTGCTTTTCATAACATAATTTACTATTTTGAACAGATTGTCTAAAAAAATGAAAATCCTCTTCATCGAGTATACTAACAATGAATTTAGGGAATTTTACACTCAATATATTAGTTCGATTAAATTCAAATACAATTTGTGTAATTTTACATTAGAATATATCACACACAATAACATGTGAAACAATAACCAAAACTAATTTAGTGATAATTCAAAACACATTTTGAAATAAATTATTAACTTTAAGTATAATTAAAAATATGAAATTGATTATGAAATTATTTTCGGATATTCTCACGAAAAAACTAGTAAAAATTTAATAATAGAAATATGAGTTAAACTAAATCCCCATTTCACAATCCACAGTGTTAGAACTCAAATAACATTATAACATTGATAAAAAATAAGAATCGTAAAGACCATTAATATAAGAAAATATAAAACTATATAAAAAATCTATGATTCCAAGGATACAAAGGGATTTAGGGTGATCACAATAAAAATCATGTATGTATATACAAGTATCCACCAGATGCATCACATGAAAACATTTGTTTCCATATGTTTTTCTTTATCCAATTAATTTACAAATCAAGCTACATAATCTATTAAAAACAATATTATACACCTAATATTTTATCAATTTTACAAATATAAAATAACAAGGTCGATGAACTCAACATAATTTCATTATCTAATAGTAGAGTAAACCACATGCCCTTATCAATGTATATAATCACACATCATGTTTCTTTTATGTATGTCAATAAATTTTTTTGGCCTTCCTAATTTGAGTTCCTAGAACTCATACTCAATATATCGGAGAAAAAATATCATCTTTTTTACATGTATCCTTGGAAATGATTAGAAACATACTTCACAACACCCAGATTTGTTATGGTTCAATACTTGAGTAAGAAATGAATCATAGAAATAATATTATCATGGTTTATGTCTCTCAAACAATTGGTGTGTGAATGTTAAATGTGAGCATAAAATCATAGGTATTCCAATGAAATAGTTTATTACACTCTATATTGTATACTCAATGTGTTATCTAGTGTAGTAATTTTATCCCTCATATGTTATTTTGTAGCTCATAGAAGAATAATACTCACACTAACATAAATATTTCATCATAAACATTAATGATTTATGATGTACATTGAATAGGGATAAATAAATGTTTAAATTAATGTACACACATGGTTTTTCACTTCGTTATGGCTCCTTGATATTTTAGTATTAATCCTTATTTTGGACATAATATAGATTATTAATGAGTTAGAAAAGGTATAAAGGGTGCCTATGGATCTTTCAAAGCCAAAAACCCATTTTTATTTGGAATCATCCATGTCGCATAGTTAGCACATTGTCGGTCCACATTTTTTCAATCAATTTGGATGAATATTTTTAGACAGAACCATATCGCATGATTGGCACATGGTCATGCAGCCAATCCATGTGAGTCACCCTTCCTCCATGGTATGCATGAATAGTTTGCACAAGGTTTTTTTACAGTCTATACAAACCATGTACATTATATTTTTTGGGAAATTTATTCATTTTCCATTAATGTTATATTAACCCTCCTTTTTCCTCCAAATTTGACATCCTATAGAATTTACCTCCATGACACTCGAATTAGTTATATTTGTTGGCAATGGATTCATAATGAAATATCTCTATAATTCGGGATCTAATCATGCTTATGATCAACACATTTGATGCACAATGATATGTACTTAAGTATATTGAAGTTTTATCCCTCTCACTAAATCTTGATCTAGGTCTCGAGGTGATAATGTTTTCCTTTTTTCGTAGATCTACTCAGATATGAGCCTAATAAAGGGAAAATACAAAATTATGCGAGTCATAAAATCTTAATGTGGGTGGTCTATAACACATCCCTCATGTAATTGAATTTTTTATTTTACATGTGGGGTCGGAATATTTCATCAATATCCATTTATAGAAATTATATTTCAGTCTTATATTCAATAGAATTATAATATTATTATATTTCCATTTATGTGATTAATTGTCTGTGGTTACTACCACAACACCCAAAATATAGTGAATAGTTTTATTCCATAATTGTTTTATAGTTTTAACACTTTTGAGCAATTTCTCGGATGTGTTCATGTCGGGCTGCACTAATGGTGAGTATCCTTATATTAAATTTTATTGAATCATGTAATGGTGAATTCCATGAAACATTTTACTACACATGACCCTATTATGTTATTTGTTAAAATGCTACAAATAATTGATAAATGGGTTATGAAATGTATAAAAAAATTATGATTTTCTGTTTAATGTAAATGATTAATAGGTTTAATATCCATTTCCCCCTTTTCCATACTAATGGAGGGTAGAGGAATGAACCATAGTTATGGAATTAACCATAAATGGATTAAATTAAAGATTGCATGCTATATGTCTTATTAAAACTAGAGGAATGCATGACATGGAGCAATTTAATTTTTAAATTAATTCATAATCAAATAGGAATTGATTAACTTGATCCCTATATTGACTATTATCCGAGAATTCCTTAAACACCTTTTACCTCTATTCTGATTCAAGGGTGAAATTTTCATAGGTTGAGACCCACCTATATCTAGATCCATTTTTATTTATTTATGACCATAATAACATCATTGGATTCCTCACATAATATTAAATGATTCAAGTGATATACTCCTTGGATCCAAAAATGTGAAGTAGATTCTATGGTTAAATCCCATAGGGCCCTACAACTACATAGCCCTAATTTTCCTTGGTTGATCACCATTAATTCAGTATGCATGTTATTTTGGAATGACTTGGACTATGATCCTATTATAACAGTCATACCCTTAGCAAGTCCTAGTGACAACTGAGATAGAATCCCATGAGTTCTAAGTTTCTCTGGTGAATTCCATGGAACCAGTAGGTATAAAAAATCTACAATAATTACCATATTTTCTCAGAAAACATTCCCCATTGTTCATTGGTAAATTATTTAAAAGTTTTTACAATAAAATAATTACATGGTTATATTTTCAGTCACAATATATTTGATGATGTAGAATTTTTTTTTTGTGAAACTGTACATCTTTACATTATATATATATATATATATATGAATGTATGCCTACAAACTATTACATTTCCATTTAACTGGTTGTATGTTATAAACTCCAACGATCATGGACCATTGAGATTTATCCCAAACCATATCTAAGATCCATTTTGTTTTTAGATTATAATATATGAATATAGTAATTGATAAATGGAATCACAAGGCATTGAACACTTGATTGCTTACTGTTTAGGATAGAGAAAGATTGAATAGGACCTAGATGGATCTCAGGATTCTTAAGAAAATCCTTTTATATATTTTATAAAATATTTTTATTATGTTATTCTTTTTATCCTATATCCATGTTTTCCAGTTTTGTAGTGACATTAAATATCATCATTAGTTTATAAATGATTTTCTAGTTATTTAATTTGTTTTTATATTTGTTAATTTATTCATTTTGTTTGATTTTGATATTGACTTATATTTCTTCCCATATTTGTCTATGTTTATTTATATCTTATTTCTATAATATGGTAACAAGGTAATTGTCAACCCACAGACACACCATTGGCCCAGATTCTAGTCAATCCCTATGGAATTTGTGGAGATACACTTGAGTCCAAGAGGCCCACTAGGCCTCAGGAATCTGTTAACGGGAATCCAGGTTCGGGATGTCACAAAGTGGTACTAAATAGGGATTCATTTCTATAATTAATATTTCGATACAATAGATTGTAGATTTGGAATTCATGATACATGGTCAGAAGTCTTATTTGGGAATCTCAACACAATATTACATGTAAAATAAAGGTTTTATAAATTAAAATTATTGTTATTATTTTTTAATTAAAAATGGAATTATTTAACATTTTCTGTATTTAAAAGGTTTGTGGAGATATTGATCATTTTTTTGGTTGAGTATTTCTATCATATCTTTGGTTTGATGATATGAGGTCATGGAGTATTATTATTTGAATCATTATATGCACCTACAATTCATATCTCATGCATATTTCCATTACATATAATTCCATTTGATTACATATAATGGATTCATATTCTAGTTATTTTTGATTGATTTTCTAATAGTTAGCTTATTTTGGAATTATAGTTTGTTAGGATTGATTTATTTCCACTCTCAATTCATGCTGAATATTGGACCTCATGGGTAGGTATAAATAAATTAATACTTGATCCATTATGATATATATGACTGGGTTTCATTTTCATTAATATGGTGTCTGAGCAATGATTCACTGGGAAAGACGATCCATTATAAAATAAATCACGACATATAAAATAAAATTTCTGCATTTAATTTCCCCCCTTTTCATGTTTATGAAAGTTATAGGAGTGATCATAAAAATTGTATGAAAATGAAATGAAACATATACATCCTCAATTAATAATACCTGACTATCTATGCAGGTATTTAGGGTGGTATACCTTCTGTAGTGATCCTTACATGTTTATTTTAGATAAGTTATTCTATCAATTGGCCTAAATCTTGTTCCGAGACAAGTTTATAGAAATTTAAGACCAATTCTACCACATATCCTATGCTATAAGGGTGGAAATTTCCTTTTTCCAGACATGGTTTTGATGAGCTACATGTATTAATTCATGTATTTCCATTGGTAGAACCACATGATGAATCTGATACAGGCACTCATTCCCAAGTACATGATAGATTCCTACATTTGGTGTAGTCTATGAAACGTTCTCCAGAGCTTTCACCAACAATGGTAGATCTCACTCATGAGTTCTAGTAGCAGTATCCCCCAACATTGTAAGGGGATAGAATCCTACATGCTGCTGACACATGGCAAGAAGAAACATTGTCAATATTTGAGAATCTGGATTTGCCTCATGAGAGGATGGTCCAACAGTCTACTAACATGCATCAGGACATGAGAAACATTGGTGGGATATGATTACCTAGGCCAGTCATCATCAGGGAATGTTATGTGTTGATTTCAAGACACCATTTAATGATTACTTTATTCCTCACCAGGTGAGAGATGATAGAGATAGAAAGACTATAAATAATGAGAAAGTATCTATGTTAGTTATACAATATTTATATAATCTCACTGAGTTATAGTTCATTGAAAAAATTATAGCTAGTGATAAGAATTCATGTACTTAACCCTTCGAGGATGGGATCTAGTATTCCATCCATATTCATGTGAAGGTCAATGTCCTGCCTACATTATTCTTGAAATATTCAATTAGGCTCTTATCACTACATGTTACAGGTGGGATGAAAATAGTTCTACATATAGTGGATCTATGACATGGAATGCCAATAGTTTTTCTGGTGGAAGGAAGCATTCTCTCAAGGATTATAATCAGGGAAACGACAACTAGAGTGCATGTTTTTTTATATCTACAGAGTGTCATCTGGGTGGATTATGTGGGTACATGAATCCTGAATTTGATAGATAACAAAATATAGTGTTATGATTCAAGTTGTATGGGTCATCTCTATCATTTCTACAAGACCATTCCACAAGATTTCAGTAGAAAAGTATTTGCGCCATCTCCACTCGCTGGAGTGAGCTTGATTGCATTTTGTCTGAAGGGGAGATGGAATATAAATGATCGTTCTGGATGAGGAGGAGGTTGTAAATATGGAACATAGATCCTTGATCACCATAAATTAAAACGTACTAGTTATGATCAGTGTAGTACAACTTTTGAACATGGTCATGGAATATGCAATTTGAATACACTACATCTGATACCCTGGGATCAGGCCATGAGGACACTTATAGTAAAAGGTAAAATATATGGGTCATATACTATAGTGTCATCTTTATTTGGATGATGTGATTCAAATTATATTATCTCTTCATCATTCTTCAAAATTCCCAGATTGGATATATAGTCTTATTATGGTGTTACAATCCTAGATACTTTTTTAGGGCCCTGAAAAGAGTGTATATTCTAGTTTAGGGACTTCCCCTTTGAGTTAGGTGGTTACTAGTACTTATGTATCCTATTTTTTCTCGAGATTAATGGACTAGAAGTCATTAGAAGGATGTATTTGTTGGTTTAGTATCATGATTTTGTAGACTAATATCACCACATTGTATATTTTCATAACCAGAGGGTAGAATATATCTAAATAATGGTAGTGGGGTGTTCAGGATCGTAAAACTAGGCCAAATAATCATGGGAAAGGTTGACTAACCTACTATATTGAAAATCACATCATAAAGGATTATAGTTTACAACAAGATGATTTATTTTCAGTAGTGGATAGTTTTAGGGATGCATTTCCTGATGTTATTTTGGGATTATATCTGGGGAGAGGGGTAAGGTTTAAATTTTTTTCTTATTTATAGATCAACTCAAGTTTTCATTCCTCAAAACCTGGTGGATCTTGTTGATCATTAAGAGCACATGTGACAATTAGAGGATTTAGAGACCAATGGTTTTATAAACCCCTATACATCCTTATGGGGTTCAACCATGCTTATTATCAAGAATACATAAGGAATAATACACCTATGAATGTATTATATAATGTTGATATAGATTTAGGTCCTGAACTGGTATCCACTACCTTGAATTTATGATTTGTTAGACTAGATCTGAGGAGCTAGGGTCTTATCTAAATTCGACATGAGATCAGTTTATCATCAAGTGTGATTCAGGATATCAGACATACCTCGTACATATTTTTGTAGTAGGTATGGTCAGTATGAGTACCATTTTATGTCAGTTGGTCTTACGAATTAGTTCGCCATATTCATGGATCTGATGAAAAGCTGGATCCACCGCTATTTGGATTCTTTTATTGTAGTCATTGTATAAGACATCTTTTTATATTCTCACACTCTAGTGACCATACCAATTATCTTGAGATCATTCTGGGTACATTTTGATATCATAATATATACTGAAATATTTCTAATTTCAACTTCCAAATCAATGACATCTACTTCATGGGTCATATTATAACATAATCAAGAGTATCTATCGATCTAGAAATGGTTTGTTTTGTAGTTTCGTAGGAGCATACCATGAATTTGTCTGATATAAATTGTTTATTAGGGCATGAAGGATATTACAATCATTTCATAAATGAATATTCACACTATTAAACACATATTATTGGACTTACAGTGAATGGTGTCATGTTCGTATGGTCTATAGAATGTGAGAAATCCATTAAGGATATAAAATAAAGGGTAGTTTCAGCACCTATTCAGATTCTCTCAGAGATAGGAATAAGATGTATTGTCTTCTATGATGCATCAATAATCGGCTTGGGAGAATTATTAATTGAGGGGGAAAGATTAAATTCCTATGTATCACTGTAGTTTATACCTCATAATGGAAACAACGCAAAACATAACCTCAATCAAGCAGTAGTTGTCCATGTCATACATTACTGGAGAGATTATCTAAAAGGTGAGCTCTTTGGGGTGTTCAATGACCACATAAGAGTAAAATATATCATTTAAAAACAAGAAATTAACCTCATACAATTGATATAGATAGAATATCTAAAATACATTTAATTTGATATTGCATTTATTATTTGATTGAGAAAATGTGGTTGTAAATGAACTAAGTCAGGAAAAAATCATATGAATTTTTGGAAGACTTTTATGAATGGAAGTTAAATGTATGTCATTATAAGATATATCTTGAGTTTCATGAAAGAAACAAGAATATTTGTCACTTATCATTTGTAGTTACCTCGTCCCTCCTTGAGAAGGAGATGAGTATGACATTATTAGACCTTGAAGGCATGGGTCATTTAGAGAGTATATAAAGAGATAAAACTCCTATAGATTTTTCAATAGAAAGAGAAGACAACATTTGTATTCATGGATGTGTCTGGGTTTCTATATTCATAGTAGAGGAGTTGATGAAAGAGACCATAACTACTTAGTGGGAAGTTAATCCTGGAATCTCAAATATGTATAATGATATGCAGCACAAGAATTGGTAGACTATAATGAAATGTTATATAGTTGGTTTTATAATGTTTTGTTCCACCTATCATCATGTGAATGAAAATAACCAGAGTCATGCTAGTTTACAACTACCATTTCTAGTCCTAGAATAGATATGGGAAGCTTTTTCCATAGAATTCGTTTTCTTTTTTCAAATTTCACTGAGAAGTAGTGATGATATATGTGTTGATATTTACTCAATCAAAAATTCAAAAAACATCAAATCAATTTTGGAAACTTTTTTAGTCGATGAGATTGGATGAATATATATTTGATAGATAATGCGACTATAATAGGATCCACATACTATCATTTTTGATAAGAATCCTCATTTATCATCATGGTTCTAGTAGGGTTTGAAAAAGGATATGAAAAAACATGTGCTTATAAACTCATCATTTCACCATTAGATTGCTTGAAAATTGGAATTGAGAATAATGGTACAATAAGATATGATTCGATCCAGTGTCCTCGATTTTGGATGTTCTTGGGAAAAGATTGTTCTTCTTATTAATTTTTAATATAGCAATATCTTACATTCGATGATTAAGATGTGTCATAATGTTGCCTTGTATAGTAGTTCATGTTGTTAATACATGTTCAATTTAGATGAAGGTGAGGTAGCCCTATTAGTATTTCGCCACATTCTAGAGACATCAGAGAATGTTCAACTAATCAAAAAGTGTATGACTACATCTTATTCTAGAAAACAATATTGAACCAATCGCCATTGACGACCTCTAGATTATTTGTTCAGGGATAATTGTTTTATTATGATATCACCTAGAATATTGAATATATAGTAATCAATGTTGGGGATGTTTTTTGCCTCATTGTGTTGGGATGTATGGAATTTTATAGAGAATCGGGTTAGATGGCTATCAGTTTCTATAATCTCGAATTTCATGTTCCAGGCACGACATTATTCATGTTTCATAGTGTCGTGAGAATCATGTTGTCCGTTCTCAAACCATCCATCTTAAGGATGTTTTGTTCTATGATAATAATTCCTTTTAAGAGTATCTAATATGCATCATTGACCGAAGCATGACGGTCCTCTGAGGCATGTTTTCCCCTCCAGTATGGGTGCTCTGAAAACATGGTCATTTGAAGGATGTGTCTTTAGAGCATGAGGCCGACGTATATGCATAGTGGCCAAACATTATCTCAAACATTGATTCTACAGCCTTGGAATGTGAACATAAAGATGGGTTCTTTTAAAGGGGAATGATTGTATGTACACGTATTTTCACTATGGTATGGACCCTTGAAATTTCGGTGTAATTAATTATTTTCCTACAAAATATGGGTTTGTAATTAGTTATCAAAGGTATTATTGTTGTCTAGGGATTTCTTGGGGTATGGAAACCTTTTTTTGGGTAAACTGGCATGGTCATATGTTCCCCATATTGTTTGCCTAACCGTGAAGTTAAGAATTTTCAGACATAACCATATCACATGGTTAGAACATAGTCGTGTGGCCAAACTATGTGATTTTGGCTTCTTCCTAGGTAAACATGCATAGTTTGAGCATAGTTATTTAATCCATTTGGACAACCCTTGTGCATGCTAATTTTTCAAGGAAATTTATCTTTTTCCCTTAATGATCTATTAAGCCTCCTTTTCCCTCCTAATATGAGATCTAGTGAAATTTACCTCCATTTAAATCCAATTTTAGAATTTAGATAGCACATGCTATTGATTGATGGATTTCCTTTTTCAAGGATCCAATTGAGCTTTAATTCATCACATTGGATGACAATGGTAAGTCCTCGAGTTTGTTTGATCCTTTCTCCACCATTTTTCTCGACCTAGTTATCAATCTCATTGCATTTTTACTATTTCCATAGATCTACTCAAATCCATCTATATCATGGTCTAATATCAGAATATGGGAGTTTTACATGAATTAGGTTGGTGTTCTATCACTCAAACCTCAAGATCGTCAATTTTGGATTTATTGTGTGGGGCCCGAGAATTGCATTGTATTCCATTTATAAAAATTAAATATCATTCATATATTCATTAGAACCATATCATTATGATCAATCAAATTTTTGGATTTATTATTTTTGGATATGAACACAACTCGCAACACCCCATGTATGGTGTTATATCATATTATCTTTATTTAGTGTTTTGACACTTCTGAGCCATCATTCAAATATGCTCAAGCTTGAGCATAATAATGGTGATCCTTTTCATACTAAATTTTTTTTGAATTATATAATGGTGATTATAATGTACTATGTCAATTCCAGTTGACTCACCTACGTTAAGTGAATAAATTTGATAAATTAATGCTAAATTAGAATTGGTATGTATAAAAATATAATTACATGGCCTTAAATGTAAATGAATAATAGTTATCTTGTCTGTACAACCCCATTCCAATCTAATGGAAGGTAGAAGAATGAACCATGGTTATTGAATATTCATTAAATAGATTAAATGAAGGGTTTCATACTACTTTGAATATTCATACAAATGTATGGAAATTTATTAATCAATTTCTTTATTTCATAACATCATTATTAAATATAAAGGGAGTGACTCGAGCTCACATTTGAATATTACAGGGGAATGCCTTGAGCGCTCTGGAAACCCATTATGATTCAAGGGTGTGGCTTATTTAGCTTGAAACCCTCCTAGATCCTGGTCCTTATCTATAAATAAAATTCCAGGTATTACACCATAAGATATCATGCATAATATTAAAATATTTATTGGATACAATTCATGGATCAAACATTGATAAATAGGTACCATGGTTAAATCCTATAATGCCTTGTTACTATTTCTCCCCATTTTACCAAGGTTGATCACCTTGAATTTTGAGGCAGGTTATTGTTGAATGTGTTGCACTATTCTCCTTGAATTTCACTCTTACCCTTATCTAAACCCAATTATAATTGGGTTTATGACTCATGAGGATGAGGTTTCTGTTGTTAATACCATAGAACAATTTCATATTGATAATAAAATATGGATAGCTTATTATATTTGGGATATATCACCATGGATATTTTTTTAATTATTTGCAAATTGGTACAATAAAATAATTATGTGGTAATATGTTCAGTGGATAGATGTGGGATGAAGAAAGTACATAGATATGTGGTTACATTTTACTACTTTACATTATATGTGTATGAATGTAAGCCTTCACACTATTACATTCCAATTACATGGACCAGATGTTATAGAACATTTTGGTGGAAGCCCACTGTGATTTATCTCACACCATCTCCGATAACCATTTGGTACTAGATGTAGATTGCATGAATGCAGTTGATGATAATGTGAAGCACACAGAATGGAACAATTGATCTCATACTATTAATGTTAGAACTTGATAGCAATGGGCCGAGTTGGATCTCAATATTCATAGGGATATATTTTCATTTAATTTGTAAATTTTTAACTTTTTATGATAGTTTTCTTGTATACATGTTTTCTATATTCTAGTTACATGGAATATAATCATTAATTGATTAATGTTATTATAGTTATTTCAATTGTTGTTATCATAGTTTCTTTATTCCTTTAAACTGCTTCTGATGTTTACTTATATTTATTCCAATGTTTATATCCATATATTTTCATATGTTTTGCTTTACTTTGGAATTGAACGAACAGTCTCCCCATAGACAGACTCAAGGAACTAACTTCTAGTTAGTAGCCTCTGCCATTTGGGGTGATGCACTTGAGCCCATGTGGATTAACAGTCCCAGGGAATTTATTAAATGGCATCCGGTTTTGGGATGTAAAACATTAAGATTTTAAATATCTATTCTTTTTATAAAAAATAAAATATTTATATATTTATATGTTATTTTACAATTAATCCTATGTTTGATAGTATGTATCACACACATTATTATGTTTATAGGAATTACAATATGATATAATAACATTGACCTATGATTAGTGGGAATAAATAGACAAGACGACATTATGATATATATATAAGATTATTATTCCTTAATAAAAAATTAATTTAATTGAAGAAGTTAAAATTAATTTAATGGATTAAACTAAAAAAATAATAAGAATAAATTCATTATATGTTTGAAAAATAGATTTTTTTAATAATTGTATTTATTGCAATCAATGCAATGACGTTATACTTAATTTTTTACTCTATAATAAATTTAACTATTTTAAATTAATTTAATAATATAAATATCAATTTAAACATTATTTTATGTTCAATTTATAATATTTTTTTAATTTGTTTATTTTTTATGAATAGGAAAAACACCATTTTTTAAATGTATTGCACATTTAATAAATTATTATGATTAAATCATTAATTAATAAAATTTAAAATAGACTTATTATCCAATTAGGTGTTTATGAAGTTTTATAATTTATTTTATAGCTTTATTTTGAATCTGTAAAACCAATATTGTTTTATTTAATAAAAGTTAAGATTTATTCAAATTATTATTTTTTGATGTTTTTATTTAATCGTATGGTTTGACGGATCCATTCCATCAGGATGAAAATTTATAATAAATATGTTCTTTAATTATTATTAAATATCAAGGAAATAAAATTCATAATTTCTTTTAGGGGAAAATTATATTTCTTGTTTAAATTGAGAATTTATTCTAAAAAAATGATTCATTTAATATATTTTTATTAAAATTAATTTTTATCACATATAGATTTTTATTATAATAAAGTAAATTCAACATATCAAATCATTATTTCAGTAAAAAATTATAATTACCCTTTTATTTTTGGACATGTAATAATGAAATCTTGATAAAAAGCTGTGTTATCTTGATTAAGGTTAAATTGGGTTTATAATGCATTAAACTAAGATAAAACACCTAAAATATATAAAAAACATGTGTACATTTATTTATTTAAATTTTTTAATCAATAAAATTTTATCTATGACATTTTAGCAATTGGGTCCATTTGACAGGATTATGATATATAAAAAATTTAATCATTTTTAGTAATTGCAAGTGTGTCATTGCCCTCACCTATAGATGGAAATATCTGATTTTCTCTTCCTCGGGTAACATAATACCTTTCTATCTTCCAAGCATTAAGAAAATATTCCATGATTATTTACCTTAATTATTTATAATATTTAATTATCCTAACACCCTCCAATAAAATATCCATTAGTAATGAAAATGAGGACTCTAGAAGAACAATTAATCTTCCCACCAGACTCTTTCAATGGATATTTCTTCTTATAAATACTAATAATATATTTTATACATCATATCATCAATAATCTAGTATAATAAATATTATAATATTTTATAATTATTATGGGAAATCTATTTTCAATTTATATCCCATAAAATGGTAAATAATTGAATATCTCATGCGTACATGTGCACAACCATCTCCATATAAAGATGTTACTAATTCCCCACTAGAATCTCTCATGGAGGGTTATAATTATTTATTTTATAAATATAAATTATATTTACATTGTAAAAAAAATTATTTAGAGAAAAAATATTATGTAATATTTTTTCATTGGAATGAAGATGTATCATTTACACATAAATACGGACTACTCTACCCATTAGTGGTATATTTGATTTTCAATATCATCATTTCATTTAATGACCTAAAATTATATATAATTAATATATATAATACATATGGTATAAATTATATTTTGTACATGGGATATTAATATTTTGTTTTCTCATATTCTAGCTCATACATTCATTATAATTCTCACTTGGTTAGATCATTTGGTTCACATAAAAGAGTAATATAATAATTTTTATGACATGAAGGAATAATTAATGTCAAATATTGTTGATATTATTTATTAATATGATAATATTTTCATTATTTAAATTTAATAAATTATGATTACCATTATAAATGATAAATGATAACAACCATTGAACCAAAAAATACATGAAAAATTTAACTATCAACATGAATAGTGATTTTAATACATAATTGTTAATGAATTTGTGATAATATGTTATAAGTATACCATATATGGTATTATAGTTATGAAGGAGGATATATTGATGATATAAAATATGTATAAATTTATTATCAAACAGTTTAAAGTAATTTATGAAGCATGTGAAACATAATCAATGGGTATAATTTACAATTTCATTTTTATTCATGATTATTTATGTTTTAATTATTAATTAATTTTAATTAAATAATAATAATATATTTTACTACATTAAATTTCTTATAATTTTATTATCTAATTATTTTACATTTTTTGCATTCAATTTCCTCACTTTATTATTAAATACAACCAATAAATTTTTCGAATAATGTCAATCCATATTTTCCCTTTGTTTGGTGAACATTTTATTCCATGTCTTGGATGTTATAAATGATTCAAAAGTGTTTTTATTTATACTCCCATGGTTAGTTCAATAAATTTTCAACTATATATTCTTCATAAATTTATCATTAAAAGGATTATTTGTAAAAAAAATTCAAACATGCTGTTTCATTTACTTTTTATAGAATTTTGAAATGAATTATTTTTTATTGTATATGATGTCAATAAATCATTCCACCTTCATAACCATTAATGTAATTAAAGATACATTTAAAATTTTCCTTGTTTATTCTTATATACGTTATATTTATCAATATTTATGGAATTTATAGTAATTAATGACACTAAAATTAGAGTTAGTTATTTTCATGAAGGAATAAAAATTATTCCTAACGTGATTTATAACCTCTCTTTTAAACATATTTAGATGAATGTTCTTTATAATGTATTCAATCAATCATATATTTCAATAATATGTTATATTGACAAAAAAAATAATTTTCAATGGAATTGATGATCTTATTTAATCCATTACTGATTTTTGGTTCAATAATTATTATCATATTAATGATCTCATTTTGGTGGAAATTATTTTGTCCTAAATGTACTTATTTTTCATATAATTGAATTATATGATATTAATTTAAATACCTATATTTTTTTAACGGAATAACATTTCTATATGTGTAAATATATTATGGAATCATATTAAGATAGTTATTTCATAAACAATGTAAATTTTTGTTATTCATGATTCAATAAATATAATTATGTATTTATAAGGAATTTTGGGAATAAATAATATTTATCTTTAAATATTTTATGAATTCATAGGTTGTGAAATATATTCATGAGGCTTAGTTATGGAATATATAATTTATTCGTCAATGAGTATCAACTTTTTAAAACTCCTCCTTAATGTATAGTTAGATGATGTTTTTTTTGTTATAAGAGTTGGGTAATTATTTTATATCTACAAATTCAATTAAAGTGTCTTGGCCAAGGCATTTTTGGTAATATGAATGATATATACTCCAAGGCCTTGATGGTAACTAAATGAATGTTTAGAATTGTCCAACTTCCATTATTGATAATTCATGTTTCACCATCCATGGAATTTATTTGTTGATATTATCCATTGATATAAATTTTACTCAACTTATTTATGGCATCAAATGGGTTATTTATTATCAAATATCCCATAATGATTCATCATTTTCTAATTTTGATTGCTTCCACTGTACATATCCCATAACTGGTATTTTATGACGTATATTTTTTTCTTCCTTTACAGAAGATATGAATATAGAATACTTTAATTATTTTCAATGAATAAAGCTTTTTTTCATGTTATATATTTCATTCTATTATAATAATGAATTAATTTACATATATAGTGTTCCATGATTGATAAATTGAACTATATCAAGTTTTTATACTCCTTTAATCCTATAACATTATAGTAAGTAACACTAGATCTAGTTTACTATAGTCAGTGTCTTTATATTTTCCATTAGATCATGTTCTGTCGGAACCATGGTAACTAGATTTTAGAAAAGCATATCTAGCGTGATTACTATTACGCATTAAAATATTTTTTAATGTTTACCTCATTAGGTATATTTATTTTATGAATATATATTCAGGATTATTTTGATGTAACATTGTTAGTACCACTATTTATATATGGAGCCACATGTAATGAGGAGAATTACCTCACATAGTAAATGTATGGATTTTCATAATCTGGAAGCTAATAAAATTTTTGGTGGAGATTAGTAGAGTAGAGAAAATCATGGTAGTTCACTTCAATTATGAATAATAATATTTCTATAACATAGACACATATTGTTCTGGAAACTATATAATCTATATAGTATCGCATCATGTGAAATAAAAAACAATATTTTAAAGGATCTAAAAATTCATTGGTAGTGGAAAAATGAATTTTTCCTCTAAAAAATTCATTTAGAGCCCTGAGAAAAAATTTAAGGGTAAATTTTATTGTGTAATATTATTAATTAATGGGAATTAATAATATTTATTTTTAATTTATTTATAATAAAACAGAATATTTTGAAATTGACCATATATAGTAGAGAAATATTAAGGTAATAATTTTTTAGAATGAATTCCTAAAGAAAATTAAGTTGAAACAGATATAAAATAATTAAATTTAAAGTAGATGGAGGATGATTTTTTTTTGATTATGAGTATAGATTTATAATATTAGAAATTCATGTTGAGGACTGTAAACATAATCCATAATGTATGATTTTTTATTTCATTTATATGCCTAAACCACCCTTATATGGGCCTATGTTTGGAAAATAGTTTCATCATATGCTGATATGTAATCTTTTTCTATTAAAATAGAAAAAAATTCATTAGTCCATATATTTTAAAATTAAACTAGTATAATAATAAGACAATACAAAATCATTAAGAAGTAAAAATAATAAAAAATATAAAGGGATGAGTGGAAGGTCAAACATAATTATTGAAAGAAACAACATGTTAAACTTTTAAAGGGAATATAATTTTGATACAAAAGTGTAGATTCTAAAAATTTGTCTCACAAATTTAATATAAACAAATAAGTAAATTATATCCATTAAATCAATTATGGGTTGATGGAGAAATATAAGAATTTGGCCCTCAAGAATCAATGATTTCCTCGATGATTATATGTTTGTATTTATTTTCAATTTCATTATATAATATATGGGTTATAATTATCATGGTAATAAATTTAGATTCATTCATTATAATATTAAAGTAGAGTTAATTATATGGTAAATTCATTAAGTTATAATGTTGATTATTGGAAATTTTCTTTTCCTGGAAATATTACTTCAATGGATGAAATATATTACGACCATTCTAATGTAACATGATATCAATAAAATATCCCACATATATGAATATAAATTTTAGGGATATTAATTATAGTTAATTATGTTAAATTTTTTTAATATATGATAATGATATGGTGGTATTAATAAATGGAAGTTTTGTTTTTGGATTGAGATCCTAAAACTAAGTATTTCTCTTTTAGTATTAATTCAAAGGGAATATTTTGAAAATGTTTTTTTGGAAACATATGAGGAATTGTATCAATCCTCTTAAAATATAATTTTTTTTGAAAATTTGATTCTTTCAAAAATGTAATTTTTTAGAATATTATTAATTTCTTGGTAAAAATAAAATAAAACATAATTTTGTATTTATATGTTTTCCATTGGTCATTATTGATATTTTAGAGATAAATTTATTAGATATTAATTTTTCTCATGGTAACCATTTTGTTTTTAGATAATAGGAATAAATTTTTATTTCTTTTTGGATTATTTAGATCAATTAATGTTTTTTAGTTACTTGGTCATGAATAAGTCATCCTGAAAATAATGATTCACATTTAATATTTAAATTGTGCTTTTAGATTAGAAAGGAATTATAAAAGTATGTTTTTTAACATTATCTATCCCAATGATTATAGAAGATCCAAAAATCACAAAAAATGGAGATTAATATATCGATTATTATTTGTAATGATACAATACAATACATGGCTATGTTTTTATATATTCATTTGAAATTAAGAGACTTATAAATGTACATACATAATAATTTTCATTTCCATAACCTAATAATTATGGTTCCTGATAAAATATATATTTGTTTTCATAATTGTGTAATATTATGTTTGGAAAAGTAGAAATAAAATTTAGAGGATGAAATATATTTAATGATGGCATATTTTAATTACATGTGATTTTATATTAAATCATCATTTAAAATGATTTATATGATCAATAACTTGTTACACACACAACACAATGTTGAAAAAAACTACAATATGAAATTATAACATAGTAATCAGATTGGCGGGTATGATAAAGAAAAACCCCACTATGAAATATGGGTAACATAATGTTTCCTTAATACCAATAATAAATCTAATATAGAATTTGATCATTCAACTAACTATTTTTACTTTCAATGTAATAAATGTAAAATTTAGTATCCATAAAAAAACATTTTCCTCAAAAATATTCATCACTTATTTATATGCAAGGAAATTATGAATAATTTAAAAAAATATTATAAATTAAATTTGAAAAAATTAATTTAATTTTTTTAAATAAAATTTCAAAAATAATCATATAGTAAATATTTTATATTTTTCTAGGAATAATTTATATTTGGGTTAACAGTAGAAATAACAAATTTTCAAAACTTTGTCGCTTTTCTGACATAATTAAGATACAAACCTAGATTAATAAAAATCAAATGATTTAATCAAAAATATCTATTTAAGGAGATAAATAATTTTTTATAAAATATTATTTTGAATTTGGGAACTTAATAAAGACTTTAATGAGTAGAAATTATATTTTATTCAAATTTGAAACTATTTTTGGCTTTTTACGTTTCATTGTATGGTTTTATGGATCCATTCAGTTTTGCAAAATAAAAAAAGATAGAAAAATTAAATATCTTATAAGATAATAATAAAATATTGGGAAAATAAACTTCATAATTTTTTATCAATGTCAAAATTATTTACGCATAAATCGTGTATTTGGTAAAAAATAGTTTTTTATACATAGTGAGTACTCAAATTAAATGTAGTTGTTCATTTTATTGATTTTCTATCTTGTAAAATGGATTTCAAATTTTGAATAACAATTTTATAAAATATTTAAATGTACCAATAATTTTTTATTATATAAATATGTTTTTAGGGTAAGAAGTTATGTTATCAATGTTGTTCTTAAATTTGAAATAATGGCACTTTAACATAGATATATGTTATAAAATGGTTGAGGTACTATCATAAATTTGATTTTTGGATTTTTTTGACACTATAACATGTTATATATTTATTTTGGGTTATTTGTTTTCCACTTTAATTGATTATTATATATATAATAATAAAATAATTTATTTAATTTCTATTTTAACCCTTTCCCCACTGATAAAGGACATGTCATATCTTTTTTTATATAAATATCATTATTAATTTATTTAATCCAAGACCTACCTAAAAATATTTCCCCATTTCTTCCCTTTTTTGAGATTATGTTATTCTCTTATATCCACCTTATTAAGGATAAAAGTGTATTCTAATGGAGGAAATTCAAAGAAGATGTAATCATCATACCTGACTATTTCAAGGATTATTTATTCATATAATTTAAATAATTTTTTATCCACGATCACATAATTAATAATGTATAATCAATATTATGAGATGTTATTATGATTAACAGACATCAATTTTCAAATTCCATTAAATCAAATGGAAAATGAATGTATCGCTTGAGCATATTCGTGAACAACCTATTCCACATTGTGATGTGATTCATTACCCACCAATGCCTATCAAATATAATTATAACGATGGATTTAGAAATTATATAGTATACATATCAATTATTATTTATCATGTAACTATAAAAGATTGTGTAATTATTTTCCTTTTTAGGATTATTAAATTGTTGTATCATTCATATGTACATATAGAATATTATCTCCATGGGTGATGTATTTTATTTTGATAATGTTAAATAATTGTTATACTATTATGATATCCATTAATGTTCATAACCATTCATTCATTATAACATGCTTTGGTTTTAGTCAGTTTAACATCTATATGAGAGATACAAAAATGTTTATCATGTGAATGATTAATTACTTTTGAATACTAATAATAATATAAATAATATAACATAAATTAACTGATAAAAATTATGGGTACGATGAAACCATGATAAATGTTCAATGACCATAACTATTTTACTAAAACATCCATGAAAAAGGAAACAATTATCTACTTAAATAATAATTTCAATAATGAATTATTAATGAAAGGGTGGTAAGATTTTATAATTAAACAATAATTTGTATTATAAGTATAATATTTTGAGATGTGTATAATAAATATAAATTTATCATAAATGATGTTAAATTTACTTATGAGGAATGTCAAACATGAGGTAAGTGTTTCTTCTATAATCTCATTTCTATTAAATATTATTTTGGTGTAAATTTAAATTAAAATAAATTTTAAGATTATTTTACATTAAAATTTATATATATTTTTATCCCAATGTCATATATTTATTTTACATGTTTTATATTTACTATCACCTCTAGGATACTGAATACGATCATGATTTGTTTGTACAAAAGTCATCTTTATTTTCTCTATGGTTAACAAACATTTTCTTCCATGTCATGATAATTTTTAAAGTTTCAATAATGTTATATTTTATAACAGGGCCCCAAACATAAAACATTACATAATCATGAATTAAATTAATAATTAAAATTGAGGATGTTTTCAGGTTTATAGTTTTAGAGAATTATGTCCTAACTGTTAAATAACATCCCAATAGATACAATGTATACACTTCTACTCAGATCCCTTATTTATCACTAAATAAAAATTCAGGAAAAAAGAGTTATGTCTTATTCCATGTTTTAAATAGAATGTCTTTTACATGATCCCAGCATTTACCTTATTCCACTATATATCTTTTGAAAAAAAATTCACACACTTCGGATGAGCATAAAAAGTTCAATAATGGATACACAATGATGGAAAAATGTTAGTTTTTTTCAAACAAAAAGTAAACCATGAATACATTAACATAAGTAATACTTTTCACCTTTATGATTAGTAAATACTATTCACTCTATAAAAGGAAATTTCGTACCCTTTTGAACCCAAAATATTACCATAAAACCCATATAATGAACACATAACATATATAGGTAACTTGGGACATAAACATACTTAAATTGAATAACCATGCAGTCGACTTCCAGACATATCACTTAATGGAATAGTCATACGACTAAATTCCATACCCAATTCTTGGGATGTTATAAATTAACCACCCATCATGGATTATCACGATACCATACGTCATTTGATTATCATCTAACTGCCCATAAAATGTTTGTGTACCATTATAAAATCAGAACACATACAACGAATATAATTGTATGAAAACATTTCCACATTTCAATCACAATATATTATATAAATAAGTTGACATAAAAAATAAATTATAAAAAAAAAATTCAATACCAAAATACATTAAAGAGTATATGGTATTTATTTTCCTTTTTAAAACATTATAACTTATTAAGGAAGTAATATATCAAATAATACTTATTGCGGCATAAAGGTCGTTGTCACAACATTTGTTTAAAAGAAACATTCTTTTTTCTATTTGGTAAAACAATTAGTAGAAAAAGATTTTCTTTTAATGAAATGAAAATTCAAAGTTGTTTATACAATGTATAATATAAATCCATCTATTAAAAAAAATATGCCTCAATGAAATGAGAATGAGATTCATTCTTTAACCTCTTGTCAGACATGACCTGTTAGTTCTTCAATCATCTTAATAATAATAAAAAAAATAATTTATACAGTCTTAACAAATTTTTTTAGGTTTATCATTCCATTTAAATCACATATTACCATGTTATAACATTATGTAATCATTTATGTTAATCACGGTCGTTTCATTGATATTTGGTACTTGAGTAAAAAATAAACTTCTTACAATTACAAGTTGTTCATGTGGTCAAATATCCCTTATCACCAGAATGATATTCATGATTTATATATCTTATATCTTATATATATCCATTATATGTATGTATTTATAATAGTACATAACATTTAGAGATAATAAATAAAATTCACCGTTCATGGAGACAGTAAGCTATACGTACACATGAACACTACATTCTTTTATATTTCTTATTTTGATGGAATTAAAACAAAATTATACATAGGTTTATTATAATTATAGTATAATATCATATATAATATAATTAAATCCATCCTCTATATATCCCCCAAATTTTATTATTGAGTCATATCTCATTGAGGGGGTGGTAGTTCGCAGTTCCTCAAATGAGATTATCATATTTACCCACTTTGGGCACCATAAAAATATTCTATAAATGAAAAATACAGAATCATGGAATAATATAAATATAATATATATCATATATAAACATAGTTACATCATAATGGTCACCAGTAGTGGTCGTTGGAGATATTTAAACAGTCATCCTTTCATGAGGCAGTAGTCCAATGTCCACATAAACAATATGTTCTTTACCCATTAGACGGAGGTGTGTGAATGTGTATTTTGAATAATTATAATAAAAACAACCTATTATATTGAGGATACTAGTGATGTAATTTAATAATGTAATAAATAGAGGTTATGGTGTTGGAAAAGTTATATTAAACAAAATGATACAAAGAATTTAAGAGAAACTGTTACCTTTAATTCGGGTAACTCTCTATGGTTTCAACCAAAAGGACTTCTTGAAATGTCTTCAGCCTAAGTTAAGATGTATAGGATGAAAAGATGGATATTGATAGAATATTTGGTTAAGGGATGGATGATCCAATGTTCTTGTGATGTGTTAGGAACAAGTTAGAGGTGAGGACTTTTTATAAGGGGGAATGGGCTCTTTAAAAAAGTGTGAAAATATTGTTTTATTATATAATGATTTTCAATTTCTAAAAGTCCAAGTCATTTTAAAGATAGTTATAAATATAATTTTTTTCAAAATAAAATCATAAAATAATAATGGGATTGGTTTTGGACATTATTTTAATCATTATAATCTTATTTATTTAAATCATTTATTAATGAGATAAACACAACATCATTATAGTGTCATAAAAAAATTATTTATTAGGTGTCTAAAAATTTGAAAATAACTCCATGATTTAGGAAATATTTATATCATTAAAAATAATATTTATTCTCCAAATAATATCTTATATAACCTTATGTATAAATTAATTCACTAAAATATATTTGTTCATGTCATTTTTGTCTTTAATTTATGTTAATTAAAATAAAGTGTCATTATCACCACTATGTGGCTTCATGGTGCCCCCAAAATCTACACAAAGATGTCCATGGATGGCCATGACAAATCCAATAATGTTAAGACAAGTGTTAAGGTAATTTTTTATTATTATGATATTCTTTTTACCTTGAATTGCCCTATTTACCTTTAACCATAGTAAGTAAAAGTCCAAATTTACTATTAACCAAAAAAATATTTTCATCTTACTGAACCAAATATTACATACTAATAAAAACCATTTAGTAGGATTTTCAAAATTCAATTCACTGAAGTGGAAATTTTAATTTTAAATGAAAAAATCATCTTTTTATCTACTTCTAAGTGTTTTAACTATTCATAAAAAATTGATTCTTTTTAGAAAAATAAAAAAAATTAGCATAAGATATTTTGGATATTCCGAATTCAAAAATTATGTCTATATTAAAAATTTCAATACATATAAGTTTAATTAATTAATTTAAAATTAATTCCCAATTTCAAAATAAAAGGCGTGTCTTTATGAAATATTAACTACCAAAATATTGTCACTTGTTTATGTCCAATTTAAATGTGAAATTATTTCCAATGATAAATATTGGATTAAATGGTAATTATATAAACTTATTACACTTGAAAACCAATAAAATGATAAAATAACTATATGAATAATTTATATTAATATTCAGTTTTGAATTAAAATATATTATTTTCTAGTATTCATTAAAAAAATATTTTTTGCAGAGAAATACCAATAAGTTACCGAAAGTAAATTTTGATATCATGTTTCTAAAGAAAAATTCTATTTGGTCAAATAGAACATATAAAGTGATCAAAACTAGACTTAAGGAGTTTTCTACATCAAAAGGTGGTAAATCAACATTTTATAGTAAATTATGCATAAAATTTGATTCATTCATATTTAAAGCCTTTAACTTTTATTGGAAAAATGAAAAAACATTTAACAAACATATAAAATTATATATTATTTAGTTCTATTCATTCCCCCCAATACAATGGCTAGATGTTAACTATTATTTAAAATAATAATATTATATTGTTATTGTGCAATGTAAGATTTCAATGAAACCCATTATTGCATATCAGTTATGCAGTTGAACATAGAAACCACATTATGATAAATTAAATATTTCATTCAAAAATATTTAAGAACATGAAAATGTAATATGTCTTAATTTACCTTTGATGTTACGTCCTTCCACCATTTTTGAAATTAACTCATCGTAATTTTATTCACTTATCAAATAAATGGGGGTATTTACACTTCATAGCAATTTCAGATTCCCACATTGAATGTTCAACCATATGGTTATTCCACAAAACCTTTACCTAGTGAATTACCTTATTTTGTAATACTTTCTAACTTTGGTTATGAATCTAGATTTGATGTTACTCATAAAAGAGATTCTCTTCCAACTGAACTACCTCTGCGCTTAAAACATGAGATGGATCATGCATATACATTTTCAACATTGAAACATGAAATAAAATTGTCTCCCTGAGAACAACATGGAGGTAAATCCACATTGTATGCAACTGATCTAACATTATCCAGGATTTAATAAGGTCCAATGAAACTCACACTCAACATTATATTCTTACCAATATTCATCACACTCTTCATAGAGAAAAATTGAGAAATACATGATCACCTACATCATAAAAAGATCCTTCTTCGATTATTTGCATAAATTTTTTGCCTACTCTGTGATATTCTTGTGTGATCTTGAAACAACTAAATTTTTTTTCCATCTCTTCTTCCAATTCTAGTCCCATCGGCTTTCATTCAACTACTTCATCCAAAAAATCCATAGTTCAAAAAAACTTTATATATAATTGCTGGTCGGAGTGGACACTCAAGTGGGGGGTGAATTGTGTTCAGAATAAAAATTTCTGTTAAAAAGATTCTTATTATACTCCCCCAAATTGAATAAAAAGATAATCTATTTTGAATTTGTAAAACTATAAAGGGTCAGTTAGATTCTCAAATGATTGATTAGTTCTCAGTAAATCTAATCTGAAGATTAATTAACTTTTAAAGCTAACCTAAAGCTTTATTTTACATACAAACACTTCCTAGATTAACTATCAAAGTAATATTAAAACAATTTAATATTACAAAGTAATAAGCAGAGGAATATTCAATATAGGTTAAAATCATAATAAATAAGCATGAAAATTTTATAACATGAGGTTTAGTCTCAATCCAAGACTTAGTCCTCTCAAAAACATTATATAAATATTGATACACACCATAGATCGCGGTAAAAAATAGTACAAAGACTATCCATGTCCTAAGACCTCTACCACAATTCTACATGGGAAAAAATAGCACACAGGCTATCCATGTCACACTTGACCTCTACCACTTTCCACAGTGGGATACATGAGAGTTATGGACGTTTTGTGTGCGAATTTAAAAATCTTCTAGTTTAGCATACGAGACAGTGCGTGTATGAAATATACAGAGTTCACACAATGCACAAAAGGTAAGTAAAAGAATCAATAAGAGAGTTTATATGAGTTTAGAATGATCTAGTGATGTGAAGTGCAGCTCAGGAATCCTTTGATTGATCAAGGATGTTTCTGAGTCCTTCTCTGGTTTTGTGTGAAAAATAGAGGGTCATTTTCTTCATGTTTGTTGTAGTTATTCACTCCTAGGATAAAGTGCATCTTGTGTTCTTCTCTAGAATTAATTGCTTCATGTATGTACAGTAAACTTCCAGTAGGGATGTATCCTTTCTTTTCTGTGTGTATTCACAACTTTTCAGCACTCTTCAGCCCTTATTTCGCACTACATTTTGCACAACATTTGTTCTTCTTTTTATAGATTTCAGTTCCAAAAAAGGGAATGATTACCATTTCATAGGTACGAGGTACGGTTCCGTGACCTGCCAACAACCCCCATTAATTAATGGTAGTTGCATTAAATTGAGAAAATATGACCATTAGTTAAATATAAATAATGCATAAAATTATAAGTTGTAGAGTGCTTGTAACAATCGACTTGTAAAAGTTACTCCTTCTATCGGTATCTCTTCTTTCATTAGAAGCTCATTGTATCTGTAGTTATTTGTATCAGTGGATGTTTGTATCGGTGAACTTTATAGCAGTTGAATTTTTTATACTGGTAGACATACTCTAACGGTACCTCTGGTGTACCGGTAATTAAGTGCATACCGGTGGACTTATGCATAGTGATTGACTTGTTCTATCAGTAGCTGTCTGTATCGGTGGATGTTGTATTGGTGGACATCATATCGGTATCTCATCTGTATAGGTAGATTGGTTCTATTAGTGAAATGTGCTTACTAGTGGACTTATACATACTGGTAGCTTTTTATATTAGTGACCTTTGCTTATCGGTGACTACGTCTATCAGAAGACTAAGTACTATTAGGTTTGTTTCAGTAGCTTTGAGCATATCAGTGACTTAACAGTTATCTGTTCTATGAAAAACACATCCTGATTGAGTAAGAGTTATTTAAAAATATAATTTAGAGTAATAAATATATATATGAACAGTATGTGGGATTATCAACATATTAAATCATATGTGAGATTATCAAAACAGGTGAGTTCAACAGTAATGCTTCAAAAAGATCCATAAGTATACTTGAATTAAAACTAATATTATAGGAAAATTCAATCAAAAAATGATGTTGGTCCTTAATTCATAGGTAATATATCGATAAATCTTGTAGAATATCCTCCAAGGTCAAAATTTTTCATTATGACTACCTATCTGATTGTCGATGAAAAGTTTTACAAAAATTTAATCAAGTATCCAATGACATTAGAAGGTCGTTGCAAAAGTTAGAAGTATATCTGGGATTATGATCAGATAAATTGGAGAGGGGAACACCATGTAACATGACTATATCTTTAACATACAACTAATAATGTTGAAATTGGTAATATATATATAAAATTGGAATGAAATGAATAGATTAATTTAATCGATCAACAATAGCACAGATGACAGTATTACCTTGAGATGTCTTTGGTAATACCACAATGAATTCCATCAATATATTTTCCCATTTCTACTCTGGATCTGGTAATTAATGAATCATCCCTTTTGGAGATTTCCACTTTTCATTAACCTACTGATAAGTAAAACACATGAAAGTAAAATTAGAATTATCTCTTTTCATTCCATCCCACCAGTAATACTCTTGAAGATCTTTGTACATCTTAATACTGCCAGGATGAACTGTAAATAGGGAACTATAAGCTTCAAATAAAGAATCATTCTTCCACTGGGAATCAATAGAAACACATAATCTCTTCCAAAACAGCAAAACACAAAAATTATCAACGTTAAAATCATGAAATTTATCCTTCAGAACCAACTCTACAATTTTCTGCAACTCACTATCTTCCTTATGCGCTTGCTTAATTCTATCTGATAGAGATGATCACACTTACACCTGAAACAAAACAAAAGAATTTAGGGAAACAAAAACATCTATTCCAATGTTTATAATATAAAAAACCAAAGGATCTTATTCCAAACATAGCCCAGTTAATGAATAATTACTTTTTTGACTCATATAATCAGCCACTTTATTTGTTTTTTCTGGATGGTAAAGGATCATGATGTTATAATCCATGATTAATTCCAACCATCTACATTATCTCACATTAAATTATTTTTGAGTCAATATATATATTAATCTATTATTGATAGTATATATTTCAGATATTACTCCATAAAATGATTCATCAACATTTTTAAAGTAAAACAAATAACAGCTAATTGCTCTCTGAAGGCTTGAGTTACTGGGGGCGGTTTCAGAATCTCTAACAACAGTTTAAAGGGATTTATGATCTGATGATTTGTTTATACTCTTTGGAAATACAAATCCACCTTTTCTATCACTTCCTCTTAAGAGGAAGAAGCTTCTCTCATATATTCTTGGACTATCTTCATTATATCTCCAGTGGTAGATACCACTTGGGTCATGGTAGATAAGTCCATAGAGCTACTGGTTGATGCTGAACCAAGATCCTCCTTCATCACATATCGAATTTGATCCAGTTCAACTAAAGGAATTGAGGCAAGGGAACCAATATAAAAGGTTACTGTTTCCATGAAATTTTTGGTCAACCCACTACTATGATTTTTCACATGAGAATCCTGGGTGATGAAATGATTTTTCATGGAGGTTTTAAATCCCAAAAAGACTGATACCATCTGGCTCACAAAACTTTTGATCTAATCTAAATCTTTGTATACTTAGAATTTAGAACTCATATAAGATTATAAAGAGATAACAGATTTCTGTATAATTTAAACATTCTCTATCAATCGAGATACTTGACTTTGACAAGCCTTGATTTCAGCCATCATTTGTGCCACAGAGGTTAACATATTTCAACCAGGAGAGAGTTCGAAAGTCTTTTCCATATTTCTTATCTCTTTAAAAAAGAAGTTCTTAAACTCTAAAATGGAATCACTAAAAGACTCTTTCATCTCATCAGTTAAGGATTCAAGATCAGCCATGGTGATCATATTTTCAGTCACAACTGCAGGTGCTCTCTCAGACACAATACTGGCCATTGAGTCAGTCATAATTGATTGAATTGATTATAGTAGTGAACTTTCTATTCTTCTGAATTCCTCAAAAAAAATTTCTTTATGATATGACATCAACTTATTCAGATATCCTCTTATGAAAACATCTTCAGATAACAACTCAGACTGAATATCATAACTGAATTTTGGTCTATTGAGAGATACCTTGTTATCAGAATTGGGATAATCTAATCCACAAACCCAAAATCCTTGGTCTTCTTCCCAATCCTCAATTTCATTAGCTAATTAGACAGTGCCAAACCTAGTTGGACGCTCCCCCACAACAGGTGAATGTTCTTGTATATCAATATCATTCTCAGCATGTCTTCCTTCCTCAAAAGAATCCTCTACAGTCAACTCCATCTCTGAAATAGCTAAAGGATCCTCTAGATTAGGCACAGGTCCTTCCATATCACCCACTACATCTTTAAAAGGCACAACTGAGCTTCCAATAAATTGAATCAGAATTGAGCAATCCGAAGTTGAGGCTTAAGATTCATTCTCTCATTCTTCTTCATTATCAGGGGCTAGATGTTCTTCCTCATCAACAAGTGTTTCTTCTTCTAATAATTTTTCCATTCTAGATGATATACTTTTAGATACAGGACATGGGGACATGTTCAGATACCTTCCATCAGCTGTAGAAGCCACTTCTTCATCTGTATCATCATTGTACGTAGGTTCTTCATAATCAGGTCCTAGACTTGGATCCCTCACTTCCTTAGGCCTAGAAGGATGATCCATAGGATTATACTTATCATATAGCTTCTCATCATCACTAACCCATTATCTCTTCCATGGATTCAAATTGATCTTCATGTATTTGAAAATTTTTCTTGTGATAAAAAAGTTTTTTTTATCACAACTATCTCATCTTGAGACTCAGCTAATCCTTTCAACTTGATCATAACTAAGATCAACATGGAAAAGAATAAGGAAATTTTTTTTTATTTTGGCCTATTAATATCCTCTATTTTAGTCATCAACAGCCTAAATATATTCAACATCACACCATTCCTCAGAAAATGAAGAATGTAAATAAACTAGTATTCCAGATTTGAAAAATCCCCTCTCCTTGGACTTAGAACATGTTGAATAAACGTGAAGAGGAGTCTATTTTTTCCATTCATTTCAGCAGCCACAACCTTTCTAAGTGTTCCATCTCTTGTTAACTTTTCCAAGATCGTTTCATACGTAAAGAAGTTAATTTTAGTTGTTACTAATTTAGAGATATAACAAAATTCTCCTTCATGTGGTACCATTAGGCATTCAACCCACTCAACCGATGAAAAATCTATATCCTTATTATTTACAAAATAAATCATTCGGATCTTAGCTTCTAATTCCTCAAAACGTACAAACTCATAGAACTGTTTAACCATCTTCGGATAATAGGGGCAATTGTTGTTAGAGAAGCATTCAATCCATTTCTGATCTTTCAAAACTTCCAGAACAAACGAATCACTGGACATCAGCCATTTTACGTACAGTTCTTTCTCAACTACTATCTTTCTATGAGCGAGATGCAGGTTCATAGGTTTCCTCACTTTATTTCCACTGCTGGACTTTCCTTTGAGTCTCATGGAATTTGGATCATCTTCCTTTATACTGAACGAAGGTCTTTTCACTCATTCCATTGTTTGAATCGCGAGACTTAGGGTTCAGGATAATGTTTGAGAGCTACAACTTGAAGGTAAAGGGCTTGAGGTAGAACGAAATAGTTTAAAAACATGTGTTTTATCATTTAGGAATCAAAAAATAAATAAATATAACATAACATGTAAAATATAAATGATAAAAATTCTGGCTGATAAAATAGAATTTTAAAACAGCGCATACAAACAGTGTGGTATACCGGTGAGAATTACTAATAGTGAGGTTTATCTATCATTGAGGTCAACTAGCGGTGAGGTCCATACCTATGAGTTATAACAGTGAGGTCCATACCGATGAGGTATCTATCAGTGAGGTTTCTAATGGTGAGGTTTCTAATGGTGAGGTTTCTAACTGTGATGTTTTTAACGGTGAGCTTTCTAATGGTGAGGTTTATAAAGGTGATGTTTCTAACGATCAATTTTCTAACACTGAGGTTTCAAATAGTGAGGTTTCTAACGGTGATCTTTCAAACGGTGAGATTTTAACATCCCTAACTCATGTCTAATGTAACCTAACCTATGTGAACTTAAATGTTTTGTGGAAATTTCATTTAATTGATGTCCAGTACCTATAAATTCAAGAGTAATATCACATTTTTGATAATGATCTCTCAAGAAATGTTGCCATACATCATTGTGTTTGGTCCTAGAGTGAGAGACAATATTCTTGGAGATATTTATTTCATTATTGTTAACACAGTTTATTGAAACATGTCTAAAGTCATATCTATAGTCCATAAGTGTGTGTTTCATCCACAGAATTTGTGTATAGCAACTACAAGCAGTTATATACTCTTCTTCAGCTGTGGACAATGCAACAAAATTATTTTTCTTACTACACCATGATACTAAATACTTACCTAGAAAATGACATATTCTAGAAGTTATTTTTCTATCTAGCATGCAACCAGCAATGTCAGCATCTGAATAACTCATTAAATCTAATGATTGTATTTTTGGATAAAACAAACCTATATTTGCAGTATGTTTATGATATTTGAAAATTATTTTAACATCAAGAAAATGAGATTCATTAGGATTAGCATGAAATCTTGAACACATGCACACACTAAACATAATATATGGTCAACTTGGAGTGAGGTAAAGTAAACTTCCAATCATACCTCTATAGTTGGTTTTCTCCACTGGTTTTCAAGTTTCATTACCATCCAACTTAAAAACAATACTCATATCTGTATGAGTTTATTTAATAATATCCACAATAAAACTCTTTACAAGATCATTTTTCTATTTACTTTGAATCGAAATAATACCATTTTCATTTTAAAAAACATGAAATCCAAGAAAATATTAGATTTTACCATTAAACTCATTTCAAATTCATTTTGCATACTATTTGAAAAGTCAGTACATAAAGAATTTTTAGAAGATCCAAAAATAATTTCATCAATATAGATTTTTACAATAAAAACATCTTTAGAAATTATTTAAAAAAAGAGTTGGGTCAGCAATCCCTTTAGTAAAACCATTTGAAATAAGAAAATTACTAAGTATATCATACCAATCTCATGGTGCTTGTTTCAACCCATATAAAGATTTTGAAATTTTGAAAAATAGATTTGGATAATGAGGATTAATAAATGCAGGTGGTTGTTCAACAAAGGCATCTTCAATTATAAAACCATTTAGAAAATAATTTTTAACATTCATTTGATATAACGTGAAATTCAAATGAGCTACATAGGCAAGTAGAATCCTTATAGCATCTAATCTAGCTATATGTGCAAGGGTTTCCTCATAGTCTATTCCATCATAATGACTATATCCTTGTGTAAATAGCCTAGATTTGTTTCTAACTATGTTTCCATACTCATCAACATTATTTCTAAAAACCCATTTTGTGCCTATGGTCAAAGTGTCCATAGGTCTGTCAACTAATTCCCAGACATTGTTTCTTTCAAATTTTTTTAGTTTTTAATGCATACACATTACCCAAAATTCATCATTGACATATTTAGTTTCTAACTATGAAATAATGGATTGATGTTCATCCTTATTTCTTAGAAAAGGTCTAAACTTTGTCCATCTTTCAAGGTTTCCAACAAAAACATCTAAAGGATGATTCTTTAGAATTATAGTTGATCTAGTAAAGGTGGGACTAGAAACATCAGGTTCATCTCATGGTTCTGGTTCAACAGAAGAAGGTTCTGGAATGTTTCCAGAATTTGATGCTTTACAATAGGTTCAATATTTTTGTCATTATGGCCCAGAATAGATAAGTCTTCTTTATTGCATTCAATGGAAGATTTGGGTTCATGCGGATTAGTTTCATCAAACATGATGTGAAAGGACTCATTAAACATATTTTTTTCTTTTTTTAAAATACATTATAGGCTTTGATAGTTAACGAATATCCTAAAAGGATTCTTTCATCACTCTTGGAAGAAAACTTGTCATGATTATCCTAAGTATTAAGAATAAAGATGTTGCATCCAAAAACTCTAAAGTAACTAAATTTAGGTTTTCTATTATTACACAATTCATAAGGGGTCTTCGTAAGAATAAGACTAATTGAGACTCTATTTATAATATAGCATGTTGTGTTGAGAGCTTCATCCCAAAAATAAATTGGCAGGTTATTCACATTAAGCATAGTTCTCGAAATCTCTTGAAGGGTTTTGTTTCATCTTTCTACTACACCATTATACGGAGCTATCCTTGGGGTAGAAAAGTTTGTATTACAGAAATTATGTGAGCAATAAGATTAAAACTCATGATTTTCAATATCAGGTCCATGATCACTTCTTAGGGTCTTAATTCTATGTCCACTAAGGTTTTCTACAGACTTGGAATACATAATAAAGTAAGAACAAGCTTCATCTTTGTGGGCTAAAAATTATACCCAAGTATACCTAGAAAATTCATCTACTATGACATAGATATAGTGATTCCCATTTATAATAGGAACTCTAGAAGGTCCAAAAAAGTCCATGTGAACCAACTCGAGAGGTTGAGAAGTTGAAACTTCTTTCTTTTATTTCAAAGATACATTGTGTTGCTTTCCCTTTTGACAGGGATTACAAACATTTTCAGTTGGGAATTCATGTTTAGGTAGGTCTCTAACTATGTTTTACCTAGTCAATTTTCTAAGTGAATAAACATTTTTATGTCCTAATATTCTATGCCATAGCCATGACTCTTTATGAAAATAATTTAAAAAATTAATGTTTTGTTTAGCTAATGAATTCAAATAAACAATATAAACACTTTGATTTCTCAAAGCAGAGAATACTAGAAAATTTTTAGAATTAAATAAAATTACAAGAATCAATTTTAAATTTAACAATGAAACCATCATCAAACAGCTAATATATTCTTAAAAAATTATATTTAAGTCCATTATTAAATAAAAAATTGGAAATAAAAACTGAATCACAATTACCAATATGGCCTAGGCTGATGATTTTTCATTTAGAATTATCTGCAAAGGTAACATGGCCTCTATAAAATATGATTAAGCTTTTGAAAAATGAGTAATCTCCAGTCATATGCCTTGCAAATCTGACGTCCAAGTACCATATATTCTTATGGGAACTCTTCAAGCAAGTTTCCTACAAAACATGTTTAGATGGAAAATGATTTTGGAACCCATATTCTATTGGGTCTAGATAGGTTAGAAAGAAAATCATTAGGTACCCATATTTGTATTATGGGTCTCAAATAATTTATAGAATCTATAGATTTTGAAAGATATACAATGTTTTATCTATAACTATGTGAGTAACTAGTTAAAACATATGAATTTCTAGAACTAGAACTAGCAGGATTCTGTCACGATTTAGAAATAAATCTTGTTTTAGTAAACTATTTCTGTCCCTGATGATAGCCTATTTCAGTGGTATATTTTGGTTCCACCTATTTTCATATCATTTTAGTAACTGAACCTTTTCTATTTGGGAATTTTTATAAGTCCTTAATTAATTGATCATTAGACAATTTCAGTTCAGTATTTTCCTTCATAAATTTAGCATTATTTTCCTTTTCTACATCATGTGCATATTTTACAGATATGGTTGGAGCATGCTATTTCTTCAAGGTATTATACTTTTCCATCAATTCATTACATGTTTCTAATAGAATATTACAATATTCAAATAATTCTTCACAAGACATATTTCCAATTTCAGAATCAGAATCAACTCTAAAAAAATATGAATTTAAATAAGGAGTATCCAATGATACCTCATACGTGTTTGTCATGAAACACATGTTAGATTCTTGATATTTTTCTTTCTCAGTAGAATCAGAATCACTTGATCACTCTTCAAAATCACTCCAAGTTGCTTTCATATCTTTCTTATACATATTGTCTTTGTTGTCGTGTTTCTTCGTGAAATTTAATTTTGGACAGTCTGATTTTATATGTCCTTTCCTTTTGCATTCATTGCAGACAATTTCATCACTTTTATCAAGCCTTTTCTAGTCCTTCTTCAAATGACCCTTGCTGTCATATCTTCCTTTATAATTCGATTTTCGGAATAATTTCTTCTTCCTGTATAACGTCTTGATTCTCCTAGATATTTGCATCATTTCAACACCACTATCAGAATCTGAACATTCCCTTGTTGCGATTTGAGTTGGTATGTGTAATTTCTCCTAATCATAGATCCTCGAGGCATTAGACTAAAAACCCACTGACCTCTTTTTTGGTTCATCATCTTCTTTATTATTCACATTGAGTTCTTCCTCATACATTATAAGCTTACCAATTAATTCCTTACCGGGAAACGTGCCAATATCACATGATTCTCTAATTGAAACTGATTTGATCCTCCACTTGTCTGGCAGAAATCTTAGTATTCTCATGATCTACTATATTGCAGGAACGACTTCTCCATGTGATCTCATAGTGTTGAAAATCTCATTGAACCAGAGATACATATCAAAAATAGTTTCATCAGACTTCATTTTAATATTATCATATTTAATAGTATAGGTGTTCAGTATCATTTTTTTTGACATTAGTTGTTCCATCATGAGAAATAGCCAATGTGTCCCAGATTTCATATGTAGTTTTACAATTAGATATTATATTAAATTCCTCATCTCCTAAATCATAATATATGGCATTCATTTCATTACAATTATTATTGTAAGTTGTCTTAGTAGGTTCATCCCAAGTAGTTCTAAAAATGTATGGAAGTTTGTATTGAGTCTCTATAGAATTCCAGATATCAAATCACATACACTCTAAATGAATTTTCATTTTAAACTTCCACTGGGCATAATATGTACCATTAAAGAAAGGTTTCCAGTTGGTAGCATCACCTTCTAATCTATTGTCTATAGATATATTTTTTCAAATATATTTAATGAGATAAAATTTATAACTAAAAAAATTTATGATCTTCAAGATACAACTAAAATAATAGTTGAAAAATAGAGTGAAATCCTTTAATAATAAACAAACCTCTGATACCATGTGTTGGTCGGAGTGGACACTCAAGAGGGGGGTGAATTGAGTTCCAATGAAAAGTTTCTGTTAAAAAGATTCTTATTAAAATCAACACAATTTGAATAAAAATATATTCTGTAGTGAATTTGTAAAACTATAAATGGTCGGTTAGATTCTCAAAATATTGATTATATCTCAGTTAATCTAATCTGAAGATTAATTAACTTTTGAAGCTAACCTAATGCTTTATAGTATATACAAACAGTAGGTAGATTAACTATCAATGTAACATTAAAAAAATTTATATTTAAATGTAATTAGCAGCAGAGTATTCAATCTAGATTAAAATAAAAATGAATAAGCACGATAGTTTTAAAATAAGAGGTTCAGTCTCATGCCAAGACTTAGCTCTCTCAAACAATTTATATAAATGTTGATCCACACATTTGATCGAGGTAAACAACATTACAAAGACTATCCAAGTCCTAAGACCTCTACCACAATTCTACGTGGGAAAAAAACAAGTGAACACAGGATATCCAGGTAACACTTGACCACTACCACTATCCACAGGGGGATACATGAGTGTTATTTATGTTTTTTGTGAGGATTTAAATATCCTCCAGTTTAGCGTAGGAGAGAGTGTGTATATGAAATATTCATAGTTCACACACTGATCATAAGATAAGTAAAATAATAAATAAGAGAGTAGATATGAGTTTAGAATGCTCTAGTGATGTGAAGTGCAGCTCGGGACTCTATTGATTGATCAGGGATGTTTCTAAGTCCTTCTCTGGTTTTTGACTGAAAAATAGAGGGTTGTTTTCTTCATGATCGTTGTAGTTCTTCACTCATTGGATAAAATGATGCTTGTGATCTCTTCTAGAATTAATTTATTCATGTATGTCTAGGGTTATTTCAGTATGGATGTTTTCATTCGTTTCTATGTGTATTCACCACTTTTTAGCACTCTTCAGCCCTTATTTCACACATCTTTTTTCACAACATTTGTCCTTCCTTTTATAGCTTTCAGCTCCAGCAATGGGAATGATTACCTTTTCATATGTACGAGATATGGTTCCCTGACATGCCAAAAACCCACATTAATTAATGGATGTAGCATCAAATTGAGAAAATATGATCATTACTAGAATTTAAATAAGGAATATATGTTTAATCATCATAGTGCTTGTAAAAGTCTACTTGTAACGTCTACTCCTTCTATCCATAGCTCTGATTGTATTGGTAGATCTTTTTATCTGTAGATCTTTGTATCGGTGAACTACATAGCGGTAGACTTGATTATACCGGTAGACATACTCTAACGGTAGCTCTGGTGTACTTGTAATTAAGTGCATACTGGTAGACTTATACACACTGGCTGACTTGTTACATCGATAATGGTTTGTATCGGTGGATGTTGTATTCGTGGACTTCATACCAGTATCTCATCTGTATAGGTAGACTAGATCTATCAGTGACATGTGCTTACTAGTGGAATTCTGCATACCGATAGCTCTGTATATCGATGACCTTTTCTTATCGGTGTCTATGACTATCAGTAGACTAAGTACTGGTAGGTTTGTATTAATAGCTTTGAGCATATCAGTGACTTAACACTTATCTGTTCTATGAAAAACACATCCTAATTGAGTTAGAGTTAATTCAAAATAGAATGAATAGTAATTAATATATAAATGAACATTATTTTGGATTATCAACATATTAAAACTTATGTGAGATTATCAAAAAAGGTCAGGTCAACAATAATTCTTCAAACAAGGCCATTTATATACTGGAATTAAAACTATTATTATAAGAAAATTCAACCAGAAAATGATGTTGGTCCCTAATTCCTAGGCAATACATCAAGAAAGCATGTAGCATATCCTCCAATGTCAAAATTTTTTGTTCTGACTACCCATCTGATTGTGGATGAAACTTTTTACTAAAATTAAATCTAGTATCTAATGACTTTAGAAGGTCATTGCAAAAGTTAGATGTATATCTAGGATCACTATCAAATATAATGGAGAGGGGAACCCCATGTAACATGACTATATCTTCATCATAAAATTAATAAAGGTGATATAGGGACAATGTATATAGAATTGGAATGAAATGAGTATATTTATTGAATCTATCAACAATAACTCAGATGGCATTATTACATCGATATTTCATTGTTAATACCACAATGAAGTCCATGGATATATTTTCCCATTTCCACTTTGGCACTGATAATGATTTAATCATCCCTTTCGGTGACTGCCACTCTATTTTAACCTGATGAATGGTAAAACACTTCACATTAAAATTAGTAATATCTCTTTTCATTCCATCCCACCATAAATAGTTCTGAAGCTCTCTGTACATCTTAATAATGCCAGAATAAACTGAAAATAGGGAACTATAGGCTTCACATAAAAAATCATTCTTCAACTGGGAATCACCATAAACAAATAATCTCTCCAAAAAACTCAAAATGTAAACATTATCATAGTTAAAATCAAGAAACATACCCTTCAGAACCAACTCTACATTTTTCTGCAACTCACTGTCTTCCTTCTACGCTTGCATAATTCTATCTGATAGAGATGATCTCACTAACACCTGAAACAAAACAAAAGAATTTAGTGCAACAAAAACTTCTATTCCAATATATATAAAATAAAAATCTAAAGGATATTGTTCCAAACATAGTATAGTTAACAAATAATTTCTTTTTCTACCCATATCATTATCCACTTTATTTGTTTTTCCAGGATGGTAAAGGAACATGCCCTCAAAATCCTTGATTAATTCCAACCATCAACGTTGTCACACGTTCAATTATTTTTGAGAGAATATATACATTAAACTATTGTGGTTATTATATATTTAACATATTACTCCCTAAAATAATTCCTGGAAATTTTTAAAGTAAAAAAAATAGCAACTACTTCCAAATACTTTCTAGGGTAATTTCACTTAGGAGGTTTCAACAGATGTGATGCATAAGCAATTACCTGATCATTATTCATAAGGACATGTCCATTTCCTTTAAATGAAGCATCACTATAAATAAAAAAATCACTATTTATAGAAGGCAGTTACAAAACCGGAGCATTCACCAATGGTTTTTTCAATTCATGAAAAAATCATCACATTCTTTTGTCCAAATGAACTTAACACCTTTTCGAGTTATCATAGTTATTGGTCTAGATAACCATGCCAAAATCTGAACAAAATTTTGGTATTAACCAACTACACCATGAAAACTACGGATATCGGTAATATTGGAAGGTATTGGACATTTTTCAACAACATTTGTTTTAGGAGGATCAACAGTTGTGCAATTTTTTGAAACAATGTGACCAAGGAAAGAAATTATTTGTAACAAAATCTCACACCTTTTGAATTTCCAATACAGTTTCTTTTCAATTATGGTTTGCAATACAACCCTTAAATGACATTCATGTCCCACATTTCATTCAGAATAAGGAAAAATATCATCAATGAACACAACACCAATCTTATAAAATAACTCACGGAAAATTCTATTCCTAAGATCCATGAATACACCAGGTGCATTGGTTAAACCAAAATGAATAACTACAAATTCATAATGTCCATATCTAGTTCAAAACATGGTATTTAGAATGTATAATTCATTTAAATTAAATGGATGGTACCCCGACCTCAAGTCAAATTTCGAAAAATACTGATCTCTATGATGTTGATCAAAAAAATCAATGATATGAGGAAAAAGATACTTGTTCATAACAGTTATGTTATTCAGTGATCTATAATCAATGCATTGTCTCATTGAACCATATTTCTTTTTAACAAACATTACATGAGCACCACATGGTGATGTGCAAGGTCGAATGAAACAATTATAATATAACTCATATAATTGCTTCATTAAATCTAAAAGTTCAATTTGATACAGTCGATAAGTGGGTTATGATATTGGCTTAGCATTAGAAACTACGTTAACAGAAAAATAAACTTCTTGATCCGGTATAATACCATGAAACTCTTCTAGAAAAAAATCTAGACACTCATTTACCTCTGGTACATCATTAATATGAAAAGTTCATTTATTTCAAACAATATGTGCAAGGTAACATTCATTTTCATATTTTACTTGTTTTTCAGCTTCATGATATGTTATCAAAAGTAAGGTTTCATTCATGTACACAAGGTTAAAATCATTCTTTAAAAAATCTATTTTTCTTTGTATTCCATCATAGATTGATAAATAGACATCCAATCCATGACCAAAATATCATTGAAATCTAATAGATGTTAAACAATTAGGTTTACAGTCAGATTCCTTCTGCACAAAATGACATGAAGGTTCTTATAATTTTTTTGTCTCAACTTTTCATCCATGTGTTTTTACCAAATGTATAGGATTCATATCATGATATGGAATTACCATTTATTAAGAAAACTATTCAAAAATGAAATAATTTGTAGACATTGAATCAAAAAACACATTTGCATAATTTGAACAAACAAACAGTGTACCTAATATTATTTCATTTGAGATCCTAACATCTTCTAATGTAGTTCCATAGGATTTGACAACCTATTTATGCTTCTAGTCTGGCTTCTTTCTATCAGTTGCATTTTTTATGGGACACTCATTTTCATATTGACCCATTTCATTGCACATAAAACAACATACCGCTGGATTTTCATTGCAAGCATGATCATCTTCGTTAATGTCACGTAAAATATGACCAGACTTACAACACTGAAAGCACATTATATACATTGATAAAAATTCTCCAGGATGATTTTTACCACACTTCTTAGATGATGGATATTTAGATTTCTTACATCATGGATTCTTTGATGAATTCTTTCCCTTTTCCTCCTAATAGGACCTCTTATTCTGTTGTTTGTCAAAGAACACCTGATCATCAGCGAACTCCATTTCCACCTTTTCATTACATCAGAAAAAAATTCCGTAACATTAAAACTCGTGAGAGGATAATTCTCTTTGATATCACAGCTTTAGTCCTGAGTAAAATTGATTTATCATACTATAAATATATCAGATAATATTAGATTCATAATTTTCTTGTTGAATGAACTTTCCTTCATAGGCAGCCATTGTGTCTTCCTCATGCCTCAACTCCAAGAATTGTTTTTACACACATTATAGAACCACCTTATGAAAATATTTTTAATGAATATACCTTTGAATTTACCCTAATTAATATGATCAATCTTATCACTATCCATTATATTTTTCACCATCAACCACCATTGATTAGTTTCAGCTTCAAAATCGTAAACAGTGAGACTAACCATTTGTTGTTTTGAACACCCCATGACATCATAAATTTCTCCCAGTGCATTAAACCACCCTTCAGCTGGGACAAGATCAGATAATCATCTAAATGATGGGGGATGTTTCCTCATTAAATGATCCACTACTGACATGTTCCCTTATGGTTGATCTGGATGATCTAGTGCCTAGATAACACAACCATTTATACCCTGATTCTATTATTCCATCACTATAAAAAACTCTTTAGTTCCTATTTTGTCCATCTTAGGTTGCTGATTTGGAATGTTCTATTCCTCCTGAGGTTATCCCAACATAGATTCCTTGTTACCTCTATGGAAAACAATTCTGAAAACAAAAATATCTTAGTCGAAACGACATGGTAATTTGTAAATTCTATATCACATCAATCATATCATAAATTTATTTATGGCTATTAATTAAACAATAGAAAAACTCTTAATTTTATCTTAACCCACCTCTGATACCAACTCAGGATCATTATAGGTTTAGAGTTTTATAGAATAAGATCTTACCTATTACAATTCATCCCAAAAGATACAAAGTAGCCACTTCTACCATTTTCCAATATTTTCATCAAAATAAAATTTCATGAAAAAAAGATTCATTTCTAGATCCATGTTATTGTCAACATGACTTTTCCATGATCCCATTTTTGACCCTATTCCACTTTATGTCATGTGAAAAACATTTCAAAAACATGGGATGAGCATAAAGTGCTCAGTAAGGGATACATAGTGAAGGATAAATATTAGTTTTTTTAAAACAACATGTAAACAATGAAACATTATAATAAGTAATAATTTTCACCTTTATGAAGTAGTAAATAATCTTCACTGAATAAAATATCATTTCTTACCCCTTTGTTACCAAAATAATACCATAAAACATATATAAAGAAAACATAACATATAAAGGTAACTTGGGACATAAGCATTATTAAATGTAATAACCATACGGTCGACTTCCACAAATATCACTAAATGGAATAGCCATACGTCTGAATTCATTACCCAATGTATTGGAGGTTATAACGTAACAACTCATCTTGGTTTATCACGACACCACCCTTTATTTGGTTTATCACGTAACCCCCTATCATATGTCCAAGTACCATTATAAAATAATCACAAATACAACAAATATAATGTTATAAAATCAATTCCACATTTCAATCACAATATATCATTTAAATATATTGACAAAAAAATCCATTATCAAAACAATTTTCATTTCCAAAATACTTAAATGAGTTTATAGTATTTAATTTCCTATTAAAAACTTTATGGCTTGTTAAAGAAGCCTGAAAATTCTATTTTTTTATTTTAAAATAACCATTTTGAGGATTAGAGGTGACCACAATAATCATGTGGGATACCAAAATAAATGATTTAGACCAAATTTGAAATTCAAAAAAGGGCACCCAACCCAACAACCCTCGAGCTATGTGACATCCGCGACAACAAGAGTCTTGGCACCTACATCCACTGTCATCGGCCTGTTGAACCATCATCACCCTCAAAGCCATTCATCACCGCCGAAGCTAATGAAACCATAGATCTAATCAATACTAATTGAAAAACATTGAAGAACACCACTGATAGCATCGTCGTCCATCAACATCGTCGTTGTCACCGTCTGAACACCACTCGGTAGAGGTCATCGTATCACATCAAATGCATAAACATGAACAAAACCCAACCAGAAACAAAACAACACCGAAAAAGAACCAAACCATTCAATGATGATAGGAATATAAAAAAACCAAATCAGATCCAAAGTTGATGCTGTAATGACCAGCGAGATTTCATCAGACCGCCACACCAGAACCATCCACATTGAAGATCAATGAGGACCATCGCAGCTCATATCAAGGCCTGGAATCACCTCGCGGAACACCATTACCATACAAGCACACATCCCAGAGCATTATTGAAACCATCATATAGTCTGACCTGGAGAGTTGTGAAGGAGCATGAGGCCAGATCAGCGATGAATCAGACATGGCCTCAATAGGGAAGCATCATTGCGAGGGCCTCCAACCCAAACCCTCAATGCCACCACTACTAGCCGAAAAGCACACCTGAAACAATATCGAAGAATCAAAAACCACCAAGAGATGCAGCACCGAGAAAGATATGGCTGGACCCAAGCCATGGACCTAGGAAACCCACGAGACTTTGACCCGCACATCCCAATCCTTCCCGATAAGAACCAGTGCACCAGGCTAGAGTGGGGTCGGAAACGCATCCAACCAAGAGGGATGAACAGTAGAAGAGCTGACGAGGGCTCCACCGGGGGCCGAGGGTGATAAAAGTGATTAGATGGGGTGAAGGAGAGGGGAAACATGAATAATAAAGTAATGGGGGGAGAAGGAATGGAAGAGGAAAAGAGTTGGGAACAAGGAAGAAGAGGGAAGCAGGGGGAGGTGATGCTAGAGATGGCACACATGCCTCCCTCCTGAAATTTACCCATTATGGAAGCCATAGATCATATAATACTCGTGGTGGTGGAATGGTCATGCTCAACAATTATGTTACAAATAAAAATTATTTTTTTTCATTTAGTAAAAAACATCTTAGAAAAATATTCCCTTTGAATGAAAAGAAAAGTCAATGGTGTTTATACATCATATAAATTACTATTGTATATTAAAACAATATATTCCTCAATGAAAGGAGATTGAGATGATGTCCCTTACCTCATGTGTCACGACCCCCTACCCACAATGTGTACCCATCCTGGGCCGGCAATGTGGGAAGAGAGATAATGACCCCCGAGTCCCGCCTTCAGTAGGCCCCGGGTTGGCGACTAGCAATAAGGGTATAATAAACATACAAATGGGAGGCATTACCCTCTAAGATAACACATGCAGAAGAGAGAGATAGAATAGACTCCAACCAAATCCAACTCATAACTGAAATATAAAATAAATCCAAGTACATATATGAAATTTCATGAAAAAGTTCTACAACTGGATGGGAGAACTAAAAGTGCCCAAAAGAATGTAAAACAGCAGCGACCACAAGCCCGAACAACTCCTCCTCCAACCGCAGGCTAGTAGTAACCATCTTGATCTCCAACCTGCTCCAAGTGACCTGAAAAACAGTTTATATATATATAGGGTGAGTATAACCGTATACTCAGTATGATCCTCACCAAGCCTCTCGTGCAAAAGTAAAGAAGGCATGCTAAAGCCCAGTGAACAACAAGTGAAACTAACTCGTCACCTAAACAGGTATAATATGTTCCCAAACGCACCATGGCTACTCTCACCAAGTAACGCATACAAAAATATAGCATATAGTAAAGAATATCAAGGGTACCCCGCTACTACTTCCCCACTGGTTTTCCGCTTTGCCCCAACGACATATGTCCTACGTATCTCTCTCCAAGGATTGCCCGCAGACACCTGGGCTAAGCTCCACAATCTGCACCTCGTGCACCACATAGGCTTGCCCGCAGACACCTGGGCAAAGCACCACACTGTAATCCCAACCAAAAGTATCCAGGTAGTTTCCGGGAGCCACCAGAGCTCGCATAACGTGTATCATACGTCGGGTATAATACCTCAATCCATTACAGCCCATAATCCGAGTAAGGATCCTCAATCCATCATAGCCTATACATGTCACACCTATAGTAGTCCATAGGATACTATATCCAGAATATATGTGTGTGAAAAACCACAAGCCATTACAGCCCTCTACACACATATATATGGTAACTAACCGTTGTGCCTCATTGCACAAGTATCTACCAAGAGAAGAGAGCGGGGCCAAAGGGGGTAGTCAGCCATTCAACCTCCCATCAGAATGTTGGGTAAAACACACCCCCCCAGGGCTCAAAATCCCCAGGGTGTTAGTTTCCCTTACCGACAGGGTGGAGTAGGGTATAGAAACACAAAAATTACAGAATATGTATGCAACTCACATCCACACTATGGACATTTACCTAGTCTTAGATACAACTACAGCTAACATATCTCAGACTCCATGCTACTACTTCTAAGACTAGATATCCTATAAGAACACAAACATTTGAAGAGATTTATTAGATAAGTTCATTATCATATTATCAGTTCCACTGTACGTTAATTAATTCTTTAAAAATAAATTATGAATGAAAAATTCCACATTAAACTGAATTGGCATCTCATTCAAAAACAACTGCTCCTTTTAAGATTCACATCACCATTAAATTCCAGTATCTCCATCCCCGTGGATTTTCACCATTTAATCAAACATTCATTACAGAATTACTTTTCCATATTCCAAGGCATTCTAGAAAAGTATCATATTCTTCTAAACACAAAGGAGGATCAACACGGTGAGTAGATATACTACCCGTTGAGTCTTTTCCGCCTGTAGAAAGAGCATAGACCCATTCTCCCTCGAGAGGCTAAACACGAAAAGCACATGGCATACCTCGCGCGTCTTTGCCTCCATCGGAAGAAGGGTAGCAAGACCATCTGCCTTGAGTAGTGGGGAAAAGAAAAGAAGATTAACATTCAAAGAAAACCACAAGCATAAAAAAACCTCATCCATCCAATTCCATCACCCCTGGGGTCCTCCCAGACACCCACATGCATAAACTGATACATCTCGCCACTCTAGGCGTCATCTGCTGCCATAAGCACAAGGCCTCCATGCCTCCGCCTATCACAACAGCCATCCAGGCTCACATCATAGCACAAGCAGCAGGAAAACAAACATCACATCATGGGCTCTTGACCCTTTAACAAACAAAAGGGTAACTCAGAACCCTTTTAGAAATTCCAACATAATATGTTCTTTAATCCATATTGAATTAGAAAATTTGTTATGTGTAGGTTCCAATTACAGGATACCTAATCAGTAAGCTATCACAATTAAATAACCATGCTTACTTCCCTAATTTTATTATCCTCAAATTAGAACAACTACAAAAAACGGCAATAACCAGATTAATTTACATGCCTCTTTATCTTTAGCCAATTAATTAACAACTAATTCTGGCTTTACGTCCATTATCAATTTCTATCATGAATGAATAACAAATCAAAGAGAACATAGACATCACTCCATCTAGAAAAACATGAGGCAACTTTTATGATGGTATAAAGAAACAAGATGCAATCAACCAATTTTCTTAATTTGGTTCAAGTATTTAATTAGGTCAATTTCATTGTGATCCAAAGGAATAAATCATGCTAATTCTACGATTGCACATATACAATTAGAGAAGCCATGAATCCCCTACTTGGAAGATTTCTTGACGTCCTTTATCCACATAATGGGTCACAATCCTCCTCTCGTGACAACTTATTGGGAAGATTGACCGACACAGTTTGGTTGCATCCAAAACAGATCAGAACTAATCTTAGGGGTAAATATTGATTGTGCAACTCCTACAGGAAGGATTGAAAGGTTCTAGCATCTCTTAGTTGAGAAGAAAGGGAAAGAACAAGGGATAATGATATCTCGTCCCTTTTTAAGATTTAACAAGGCGACGGTTTAAGATCCGGTTAATTCTCCATTAAAAACAGATCGCATTAACCCACGTGGTCTGACCAAGTTAAACATTCCAAGCCTTAGGAATAATTAATATAGGATTTATGGCATTTGAATCGGCCTTAAGAGCCCTAAAAAAGCTTTAAAAGTATTTTACGTCAAAGGAAACGTCAAAAGGGGAAAAACTGTAGGAGTCTGGAAACACTGTTCACCCACAGTTACTGTACATGAAACCGATATGTGAAATTGATCTGTCAGACCGATCTGTGAAACCGATCTGTGAGACCGATCTGTCAGACCGATCGGTGAGACCGATCTGTCAGACCGATCGGTGAGACCGATCTGTCAAACCGATCTGTCAGACCTATCGGTGAGACCGATCTATCAGACTGATCTATGAGACCGATTTGTCAGACCGCTCTGTGAGACCGATCTGTGAGACCGATCGGTGAGACCGATCTGTTACTGTTCATAAAACTGGAAACACTATTCACAGAATTGGAAATTTGGCAAAGTGTTGGGGATAAGTCACCTTGACCTTCCGGAACACCTCCAACACCAACATTTTCACAAAGTAATGGACCGAAGAGGTCTGGGCCATTACATTAGATACCTCTCAAAACATTCACGTCCTCGAGAATTAAAAACCAACCCAGAAGAAAAGAGGGGTCCAAAAAACCACCCCATAAGATACCTCTCAGGGGAAAACCACTATGAGTTGTTCAAAAGCTGGAACAATACTACGACATCCGAGAGTATGGAAACAAAAAATCTATATCCAAACAATTCAATCAAAACATCACATCAAAGTTACATAAATAAAACATGAAAGGTCCAACCACAAAGAAAACATCATTACTTGAAAGGAGTTAAACATTAAACAACTCTTGGTACTGAGCACGTATCTGTGACTCACACTCCCAGGTACTCTCCTCCATGCCACCGTGTCACCACAAGACACGAACTAAGGAGATAGAATGCCCACGCAACACCTTCTCCTTGTGGTCTTGGATCTCCACAGGTCGCTCCTCGAAGGTTGCATCATCATCAATATCGATTTCTCCCCAATCGATAACTTGAGATTCATCATGAAGATAACGACGGAGCTGTGATACATGGAAAAAATCATGTGTCCGACTCATCTGAGGGGGAAGTGCTACTCGATATTCCACAGCTCCAACACGAGCTAACACCTCGAAAGGCCCAACAAACCGAGGAGAAAGCTTACTTCCACGACCAAACCTTCGCTACCCACGACGGGGAGTCACCTTCAGATACACATGATCCCAAACATTAAACTCTAATGGTCTAATTCTTTGATCAGCATGTGATTTTTGACAATCTTGCACTATCTTCATCCTCTCACGAATCACCTGAACCATCTCTATTGTATTCTGCACTAGTTCTGGTCCGAGAATTGCTGACTCTCCGACCCTAGTCCAGCACAACGGAGAACGGCATGGCCGTCCATACAAGGCTTCAAACGGCGCCATACTAATGGTAGAGTGAAAACTATTATTGTAAGCGAATTCTGCCAAGGGTTACTGCTTCATCCATGACCCTCCAAAATCAAGAACACAAGAGTGCATCATGTCTTCAAGAGTCTTGATGGTTCACTCTGTCTGACCATCCGTTTGAGGATGAAAAGCAGTTCTAAGGCACGGTTGAGAGCCAAAAGCATGCTGGAGACCTCTCCACACCGTAGAGGTAAAACGAGGATCTCGATCAGAAATGATCGTCCTAGGTACTCCATGAAGTCTCACCACCTCCTCTAGATACTGCCTCGACAAAACTTCCACTGAGCTCGACTCCCTGATCGCTATAAAGTGGGCCGACTTTGTTAAACGATCCACTATCACCAATATAGCATCATGTCCTCCCGAAGTTTGACGTAAAACTGTAACAAAGTCCATTGAGATGTCCTCACACTTCCACTGAGGAATCTATAACTGCTGGAGAAGACCACCAAGAACACGGTGTTCGGCCTTCACCTTCTGGAAGACTAAACATCGAGACACACACTCAGAAACCGTACGTTTCAGCCCAGGCCACCAAAATTCACTCCTTAAGGATCGGTACATCTTCGTCACACCCGGATGTACTGCCATGGGTAAACTATGGAACTCTCAGAGAACCGTCTCGCGCATCGCCAAGGGAACAAAAAGACTTCCATGATACAACACTTGGTGTTTTTCATCCTCCGAACAACCATCAAGGGCCTCACCACAAAAAACTCTATCTCTCCAAACTTCCACCTCTAGATCACCCAAATAAGTCTCTTCCACCTTCTGCATCAGGGATGACTGCACCGTCATCTGGAAAAGACAACCTCTACCTCCAACTTCTCCCATATCAAGATGCAAAGCTACTAGCACTTCTATCACTCTGCAGGAATCACCAGATTCACGCGCAACATCATTATGTGACTTTCGGCTTAGTGCATCAGCTACAACGTTCCATTTTCCAGGTGTATACGATATTTCAAAGACATATTCCTGCAAGAACTCCATCCACCGATGCTGCTTCAAGTTCAAGTCACATTGGGAGAAAACATACCTCAAACTCTTATGATCGGTGAAAACCACAAAGTGCTAACCAATGAGGTAATGTCTCCACAACTTCAGAGCAAACACCACGGCTGCCAACTCAAGATCATGGGTGGTGTAGTTGCAGTCATGGGGACGCAACAGCCAAGACCCATAAGAAACAACTGACCTCTGCTGCATGAGAACACAACCTAGCCCCAGATGTGAAGCATCACAGAAAACATCAAATTGAACTCCCTCCGCTGGAAGACAAAGGACTGGAAAACTTACCAACTTCTCCTTTAGATATTCAAAAGCTGCCTGAAACTGATCAGTCCATATGAACGCTTGATCCTTCTTGGTCAAAGCTGTTAGAGGAGTCGCAACTCGGGAGAAATTGGCTACAAACCTCCTATAATAGCCTGCGAGACCAAGGAAACTTCGCACCTCTGACAAGGTCTTGGGGGCTGCCCAAGACACCACTGCTTCTATCTTCGAAGGATCCACAGCTACTCCCTATTAGGACACAACATGCCCCAGGAAACGAACTTCTCATGCCCAAAACTAACACTTGGAAAACTTACCAAACAACTAATGTTGCCGAAGGACTCCCAAAACGGCTCGTAGATGATCTGCATGCTCCACTTCAGATGTTGAGTACACAAGGATGTCATCGATGAAAACCACAACAAACTTGTCTAGGAATTCACGGAACACATCATTCATCAACCCCATGAAAACAGCTAGAGCATTCGTCACGCCGAATGGCATTACAACAAACTCATAATGCCCATGACAACATCAGAAAGCAGTCTTTGGGATATCCTCATCCTTTACACACATATGATGATATCCTGACCGCAAGTCGATCATTGAGAACCAACTTTCACCCTTCGGTTGATCGAATAGGTCATCAATCCATGGAAGAGGATATCAGTTCTTTATTGTCACTTTGTTTAATCGACAATAATCGACACACAACCGCAAACTGCCGTCAGCCTTTTTCACAAACAAAACTGGTGCACCCCATGGTGACACACTTGGCCGAACAAACCCACACTGCAACAGACCATCGAGCTGTATACGTAGCTCTCGTAACTTAGAAGGGGCCATCCTATACAGAGAGATAAAGATAGGATAATCTCCTGGCTATAGCTCGATCCCAAACTCGATCTCTCGTTGAGGGGGTAAGGATACAACCTCTTCTGGAAAGACGTCAGGGTACTCCTCTACGACCCTAGGAAACACCAACTGTTGATCCTCTGAATAACTTAGCATCATCCCAGCCATCATAGATGATAAGGATAGAACTCGTTTATGAATTACTTGAGGATCTCTCTCACCCACAAGCACCACTTTCTCTCCATCTGCATCAAAGAAAACGACCTTCTTCCTATAGCAATCCACAATAGCCTGCACCGAATACAACCAATCCATGCCGAGTATGACATCATATGGTTGTATTCGTAAACATATGAAATCTCCCCAAGAGCGGTGTTGCCCCAACACTAGCTCACTGTCTCTACATACTTCAAACAAGTCGGATCGACCTCCAACTTGCGTAGTCAAAGCCAAGGGCACTGGAAGCCTCTCTACCTTAAGTCACAAAGCATGGACAAGGGTAGGTGATATGAAGGAGTGAGTTTCTCCTGAATCAAACAAGGCATACTCCAAGGTAGAAAACAAGAAAAGGGTAACTTGAACGGCATCTGGCTCACCTGGGGCTGGCAACACTAGAGCATGAAGCTGACCATGACCTCCTCCACGACCTCTCTGACCATGATAATGACCACCACCACGGCCACACTCTTCTCTCTGAGGATGGGGAGCATCATGGGGATGTCCTATGCCTGCTCCATCTACCCTCTAGTTATCTAAAGCTGGTGCAACCTGCTGCTGCTGCCTCGGCTGGAACTACCTCAACGGAGGAACCTGGAGCGGAGCGCCCAGTGCACGATGATTTCTCTGAAAAGTCGGGCACTCCCACTGCTGATGACCACGAACACAATAAGAAAAACAAGTGCCTGGTCCCTTGCCATAGGCTTGAGAGTTACTGCCTCCGGAGAAACGAGATGGAAAGGGTTGGGACCTACCCCCAGGTGAACGGAAACTCTTCTACCCTAAAAACCAGGAACCCTAGACCACAGCTCTACTTCGTGAGAAATCATGACGATTCCCCTCTCGTGACGATCCGGTCCTAGCCAAAGTCCTCTCAACAAACTCTTCCCACACCAGCACCTCAAGATATCTCTTTAGCATAAATGGGGTGACCTGGCGCTGGATCTCTGGACGCAAAGCCTCCTCGAAATGCCTCGCCCTGGACTCCTCATCGGGTAATAGGTCTGAAGCATATCGTAGAAGGTTCCTGAAACGGATTCCAAACACCCGAACACTGGAGCTCCCATGTCGAAGGGTAAGAAGCTCCTGGCGACTGGACGCCTTCACAGTCGATGAAAGAAACTCGACTCTAAACCTGTCTCGAAACTCCTCCCATGAGATCACTGACTCCTCGTGATCCCCAAGGAACTAGAACCACCACTGCCTCGCTGCCCCACATAGCATCGTCACAACCAAGGACACCCAATGTTCCTTCCGAGCACGAATCGAAATGAAGGCTATCTCGACCTCCTCTAACCAGTCTTCTGTGACTGTATCTGAAATGGAGCCCTCGTATTTATGTAGACTCTGGCGCTGAAACTCTCGGAGTGTCTTCCTCCAAGTGTCATCGTCGTCAACCTCTACCTAGCGGCGATCTGCTGGAGCAACCTGTTGGGCATCTTCTGCGCAAACATGACGAGGACGTCGACCTAGAGAAATACCTATAAAATAACAACTGTTAGAGCTCCTAATCCTAGAATATGGAAGACTCAACATTAATTATTTAATTTTTTTGTTTTATTATGTTGAGGTTACCTATCCCAAGGTCTACCCATTCAAACACAGGCACAAAGAATAATGATGCATGATCCTTTCCTAGGTCTCTACCCTGCAACTGGTATCACTTTGTTTAGTAGCCACCATAAACTTAAAGGTCCGTGCAACAGATCATAGGGGGCCCTAAACGCCTATGTCTCTACTGGTCTCCAGTGTTTACCCCACTTTCTAAACATGAATGACACTGTTTACCTACCATCCCATGCCTCCTCACCTGTGCCTAACTCCAAACTCCATCCTATCCCTCAACCAGACCTCTGATACCACTCTGTCACGACCCCCTCCCCACAAAGTGTACCCCTCCTGGGCCGGCAATGTGAGAAGAGAGATAATGACCCCTGATTCCCGCCTCCAGAAGGCCCCAGTTTGCCAACTAGCACCGAGGGTATAATAAACATAAAAATGGGAGGCATTACCCTATAAGAGAACACATGAAGAAGAGAGAGTTAGAATAGACTCCAACCAACTCCAACTCATAACTGAAATATAAAAGAAATCAATGTACATATATGAAATGTCATGCAAAAGTACTACAACTGAAAGGGAAAACTAAAAGTACCCAAAAGAATGTAAAACGGCAGCGACCACAAGCCCGAACAGCTCCTCCTCCAACCGCAAGCTAGTAGTAACCAGCTTGATCTCCAACCTGCTCTAAGTGACCTGGAAAACAGTTTATATATATATAGGGTGAGTTTAAATGTATACTCAGTAGGATCCTCTCCAATCCTCTCGTAAAAAAAGTAAAGAAGGCATGCTAAAGCTCAGTGAACAACAAGTGAAACTAACTCGTCACATAAACATGTATACTATGTTCCCAACCTCACCATGGCTACTCTCACCAAGTAACGCATACAAGAATATAGCATATATTAAAGAATATCAAGGGTACCCCGCTACTACTTCCCTATTGGTTTTCCGCTTTTCCCCAACGACATACGTCCAGTGCATCTCTCTCCAAGGCTTGCCCGCAGACAGCTAGGCTAAGCTCCACAATCTGCACCTTGTGCACCACATAGGCTTGCCCGCAGACACCTGGCCAAAGCATCACACCGTCCTCACAACCAAATGTAACCAGGTAGTTTTCAGGATCCACCACAGCTCGCATAACGTGTATCATACGTCGGTTATAATACCTCAAGCCATTACAACCCATACTCCGAGTAAGGATCCTCAAGCCATCATAGCCTATACACGTTACACCTATAGTAGTCCATAGGATACTATATCCAGAATATATGTGTGTGAATAACCACAAGCCATTACAGCCCTCTACACACATATATAGGGTAACTAACCACTATGCCTCATGGCACAAGTATCTACCAAGAGAGGAGAGCGGGGCCAAAGGGGGTAGTCAGCCATTCAACCTCCCATCATAATGTTGTGGAAAACACCCCCCAGGGCTAAAAATCCCTAAGGTGTCAGTTTCCCTTACCGACAGGGTGGAGTAGCGTATAGAAACACAAAAAGTACAGAATATGTATGTAACTCACATCCACACTATGGGAATTTACCTAGTATTAGATACAACTGCAGCTAACGTCTCTCAGACTCCAGGCAGCTACTTCTAAGACTAGATATCCTATAAGCACACAAACATTTAAAGAGCTTTATTAGATTACTCTGTTCTCATTTTATCAGTTCCACTGTATGTTAAATAATTATTTAAACATTAATTAAGAATGAACAATTCCACATTAAAATAAATTGGCATCTCATTCAAAAACAACAGCTCCTTTTAAGATTCACATCACCATTAAATTTCAGTATCTCCATCCCCATGGATTTTCACCATTTAATCAAACATTCATTACAGAATTACTTTTCTATATTCCCAGGCATTCTAGAAATGCATCATATGCTTCCTAACACAAAGTAGGCTCAACACGGTGAGTAGATATACTACCCGTCGAGTCTTTGCCTCCTATAGAAAGAGCATATACCCATTCTCCCTTGAGAGGCTAAACACGGAAAGCACGTGGCATACCCCGCGCGTCTTCGCCTCCTTCGGAAGAAGGGTAGCAAGACCAGCTGCCTTGAGCAGTGGGGAAAAGAAAAGAAGATTAACATTCAAAGAAAACCACAAGCATCCAGCAACCTCATCCATCCAATTCCATCACCCCTGGTGTCCTCCCCGACACCCACATGCATAAACGGATGCATCTCTCCACTCTAGGCGTCATCTGCTGCCATAACCACAAGGCCTCCATGCCTCCACATATCACAACAGCCATCCATTCTCACATCACAGCACAAGCAGCAGGAAAATAAACATCAGATCATGGGCTCGTAACCCTTTAACAAACAAGAGGGTAACTCGGAACCCTTTTAGAAATTCCCACATAATCTTTTCTTTAATACATATTGAATTAGTAGATTTGTTATGCGTAGGTTCCAATTACAGGATACCTAATCAGTAAGCTATCACAATTAAATAACCATGCTTACTTCCCTAATTTGATTATCCTCAAATTAGAACAACTACAAAAATGGAAATAACCAGATTAATTTACATGTATCTTTATCATTACCAATTAATTAGCAATTAATTCCGGCTTTACGTTCATTATAAATTTCTATCATGAACGAATAATAAATCAAAGAGATCATAGATATCACTCTATCTAGCAAAACATGAGGCAACTGTTATCACGGTATAACGAAACAACATGCGATCAACCAATTTTCTTAATCCGGTTCAAGTATTTAATTAGGTCAATTTCATTGTGATCCAAAGGAATAAATCATGCTAATTATACGATTGCACATATACAATTAGAGAAGCCATGAATCCCCTACCTGAAAGATTTCTTGATTTCCTTTATCCACACAACGGGTCACAATCCTCCTCTCGTGACATCTTATTGGGAAGATTGACCGACACAGTTCGGTTGCATCCAATACAGAGCAGAACCAATCCTAGCGATAGATATTGATTGTGCAACTCCTACGGGAAGGATTGAAAGGTTCTAGAATCTCTTAGTTGAGAACAAAGGGAATGAAAAAGGGTGAATGATATATCATCCCCTTTTAAGATTTAACGCGGTGACGGTTCAAGATCCTGTTAATTCTCCATTAAAAACAGATCGCATTAACCCACGCGGTTTGAGCAAGTAAAACATTCCAAGCCTTAGGAATAATTAATATATGATTTATGGAATTTGAATCGGCCATAAGAGCTCTAAAAAAATCTTTAAAAGTATTTTAAGTCAAAGGAAATGTCAAAAGGGGAAAAACTATAGGAGTCTGGAAACACTGTTCACCCACCGTTAGTGTACAAGAAACTGATCTGTGAAACCGATCTGTGAGACCGATCTGTCAGACTGATCGGTGAGACCGATCTGTTAGACCGATCGGTGAGACCGATCTGTGAGACCGATCTATCAGACCGATCGGTGAGACCGATCTGTGAGACCGATCTGTCAGACCGATCGGTGAGACCGATCTGTCAGACCGATCTGTGAGACCCAACTGTCAGACCGATATGTGAGACCGATCTGTGAGACCAATCTGTCAGACAGATCGGTGAGACCGATCTGTTACTATTCAAAAAACTGGAAACACTGTTCACAGAACTGGAAATTTGGAAAAGTGTTGGGGATAAGTCACCTTGACCTCCCGGAACACCTCCAACACCAACATTTTCACAAAGTAATGGACCAGAGAGGTCTGGGCCATTACATCATGTCTGACTTGACCTGTTCTTTAATTAATCTAATGAATAATAAACTAAAGATATTTTTTTGCATAAGAACATTTTATAAAGTTTATAATTCTTTTAAATCACTTATTAAAATGTTATATCAAAATGTAATCATTTAAGTTAATAACAATCAGTTTGTTGATATTTGGCACTAGAGTCAAAAATAAACATCTTATAATTTCATTTTGTTCATGTGGTCAAATATCCATTATTTCCAGAATGATATTAATGATGTAGATATCATATATATAATATATATCCATTATATGAATATATTTAATAATAGTAGATAACATTTGAAGATAAGAAATGAAATGCACCATTCATGGAAACGGTAAGTCGTACGTACGCATGAACACAACATTCATTTATTTTTTTTATTTTAATGGATTTAAAACAGTATGATACATAGATATATCATAATTATAATATCATATAATATATAATATCATCAACTTTATACTTTGAACATCCCGTGTATAGAATTAATGAGTTATAACACTTGGAGGGGGTAGTAATTGGCACTTCAACAAATGAGATTATCGAATTTAACCATTATAGAAACCATAATTGTATTCTATAAATAAAAAATACGGAAGCATATAAAAAATAAATACAATATAAATCATATATAAATATTGTTCCATCTTAATGGCCACCCTGAGAGGAAGTTGGAGATTTTTGAACAATCAAAGTTCCGTAAGCAGAATTTCACCTTACATAGAATCAATTTGTTCTTTACCCATTAAAAAGAGGTGTGTGTAAGTGTAGTTATTATCCTTCTAATAAAAAAAACCTAGTATATTATGGATAGTTGTGTTGTTATAAAATAAATGAATAAAACGAGATTATGGGGATGTATATGTAATATAAAACCAAATAAAACAAAATAATTTAATTGAAATTGTAACCACTAATTCAGGTAACTCACTTTGGTTGGAACCAAATGGACTTCTTGAAGTGCCTTTTTTTAATGTTAAGGATTCTAGGTGGAAGAGATGGATCTTGAGAGCACATTTAGGGATTTTCTGAAGAGCCAAGGGGCTTTTGATGTGTGATTAATGGGTTAGAGGTGAGAGCTTTTATAATGGAGGAGGGTCTCTTTAGGAAAGTGTAAAAATATTATTTTATTTTATAATTAATTTATATTTCTAAAGGTAAAAATCTTTTTAAAATAAAAGATAAGATGAATCATGGTCAAAATAAAATCGTCTAATATGAATTGGACCGATTGTGGATATTATTTTAATTTTTATAATCTTATTTATTTAAATTATTTATTAATGAGGTAAACACTACATCATTATTGTGTCATGAATAATTTTACTTATTTGATGTCTAATAACTATAAAACAAAAACCATGACCTAGAAAATATTTTTATCTATCCGAATATTATTTTTAGTCGAAAATAAAACTTACATAACCCAAGGTAAAAAATAATTTACTAAATTATTTTTTATGTTATTTTTCTCTTTACATTAAGTTAATTAAAATAAAGTGTAATTATTACTCATATGTGGCTCAATGGGGTCCCAAAATCGACCAAAATATACTCATGGTCATCCATGAATCATACAATAAGATTAGAACAAGTGTTAAGGAAATTTTTTTATTATGATATTTTTCATATTTGCACTTACACTATTTACCTTTAACTGCTGTAAATAAAAGTAAAAAGTTACTATTCACAAAAAGTACATTATCATCTTATGAAAACAAATTTATCTTATTAATATAAAACATGTATATCTGAGTTTTGAAATTAAATTTACAAATGTGGTAAAATTTCATTTAAATGAAAAAGTCTTCTTTTTAACAACTACTCAGTATTTTCACTATTCATCAAATTTTTACTTTTTTCAGAAAATTACCAAAAATTCAGATTAAGATATATTTCATATCCTGAATTCAAAAATAATGTCTCTTTTAACAAATTAAAAACATATAATTTAGATTAACTAATTTAAAATTAATTCCCATTGTCAAAAAAGATGTGTTTTTCGGAAATATTAACTATCAAAATATTGACACGTGTTTATAACCAATTTAAAAGTAATATTATTTCAATGAACAATATTGGATTAAATGGTTAAAATATAATCTAATTAAAATTTAAAACAGATTAAAAATAATAATATTACCATATATATATATATTATAAATATTAAGTTTTAATTGAAATACTATATTTTATACTATTCATTAAAAAAGAATTTTATATGACAAATCAAAAAAAATTTACAGAAACTAAATTTTGATATCCCGTTTATAAAAAGAAATTTATTTGGTCAAATTGAACATATAAATATGATAATTATTCATCAAAAGGTGGTAAATCATCCTTCTAATGTATATTACGCATAAAATTTGAATCATTCATATTTGAAGCCCTTAACTCTTATTGGATAAAAGTAAACTCAATTAAAAAACATGTATAATCATATATTTTGTAGTTCTATTCATTCCCACCAATAGAAATGCAGGGTGTTTACTACCATTTAAAATAATAATATTTTATAGTTCATGTGCAATGTAAAATTTTAAATAAACCCATTGTTTCGTATCGGGTACGCCATTGAACATTGAAACCCCATTAAGGAAAAATATATATTTAATTCACAAAAATTATTGGGCATTAAAGTATCATATTTCATTTTTAACTATGGATGATATATTTATACTCCAATGATTAATTTAAAACATTTGAAATTACTTTTTAAAAATTAAATAAGGGTTAAATGAAATATTATTAATAAAATTAAGAACAAGTTATTTGAATGTATTTTTAGTAATGTGTAATATAAATTTTATATTGTAACATTTATAATATGAATGAATTTTCACATAATCTTTATTGTTTGTTACATTCAATCATAATTATGATGTTCTAGTATTTATTATGAAAAAAATTATTTCATTCAATATTCTAATAATTTTTTTAGAAAGAAACTGGGTAAAGCTAGTGTTATTTTCATGATGGTAAGAATATAATTTTATACGAAAATTATAATTTTTTTTACAAAATCTTACTTAATTGATAAATTTAATGGTTCCGATATTTTTTATTTATTATTTCCAAATAGACTAATTTTTCACTTAAAATGACCATTTTATGGGAATTAATTACATGAATTCATTCATTATTTATTAATTTTTTTGGATATTAACATTTTCATAATCACGTTCATGTGGGAATTGTTTTCACATTTATGTACATATTTTACATATCATTCATTTATAAAGTATCATCTACAAGAGACTGATATATAATTAATCAAATACTATATATATATATGTTATCTATTTAGGGAATCATATTAAATAATAAATTTCATTTTATAGTGAAATATTTTGTATTATTTATTCAATAAAGATAATTGGTGATCTTAAAAAAATTATAATGAGGTTTATTTGTCAGTAAACATATGTGGTATCTATAATAAATTAATGTGAGGTATAGAGAATGGTTTTATAATATTCCCTTGTTGAATCATCAGGTCTCATTAGATAATTAATGTACGCATGATATATTATTCATGACTATAATATAATTGCATACGACTAGGATGAATAGTTTATATCTACCCATTTAATAAATGTGAAACAGAAAGGTGTTGATGGTGGGAATAATTTTAACTTGGTTTAAGACTTGATGGTAGGAATATAAATATAGAAATTAAATAATTTAACTTATTGATAATCTGTGTTTCATTATCCTTGTGATTGTTTTGTTGATATTTTCTAGGGATATAAATTGAAATTTATTTGTCGAATGAATGACATGTGTGTTGATTTCCCATGTTTACATATTTCTTGTGGCTTATTTACTCTTGATTTATTCCATTGTACATTGAAATTACTAATTATATGAGATCAAATTTTATATGTATTATTTTACCCTTGATATGAATAAAGAATAATTCAATTGTTTATGTGGAAATAAGAACGTTATTCATTTTATTTTTTAAATTTACTATATAATTTTTATGTCATATATATATATATTATAGTCAATTAATACGATAGATAATTGGTGTTGAATTCCATGTTATATCATAAAAATGTAATAAGTTAGTTTCGATTTTGGGATAATGGAGTTAGGGACATTACATGAAATTTATATCTATATAAACATATATGCATCCAATGTGAAAGAATGATAAATTGGAGCTTTCTTGTACATATACATGATAAATTTCATTCTTTTACAAACATTAATTATTTTTAAGAACATCATACATAAATGTGTGCCCATCATATCATATATGAATGGATTCCAATTCAATCTTATGTTTTCATCACATTTCACAATTTCATCAATTATATATATATATATATATGATATTACTACCACATATGTATATAAACAATTAATAATATCATACAACTAAATACTTAAGAGTGTAAAATTAATAATGAAATATTCTTTGAATAATATCAAGACATGTGAGTAATATTCCAATGGTTTACCTCCACAAACATATTAAACTATCATAGCTCTAAAACAAAAAATGTTATATACATAATTATTTTTTTATTCTAAACTCATCTTACTTAATAATGAAAATCATGCAACCATTTCATTAAAAAGTTTCCCTTCAACCTTCAATAATGTAATGTAATAATTAAATTTTTTATATCAATAAAACATAAACTTTTTAATGATACCAACTCTAATATTAATATTTATGGTAACTAATTTAACTATTATATTATTCCTTAAAAACATATCCTAACAAAAATTTGAATATCTATTAATGTTGAAATTTAATTTTTTCCAGTATAATCTTGTATTTGTTAACATTGATCATACATTTCACATACATTCTCTCACTATCCCCATAAAAACTACAATCTTTTTCAATATATCATACCATGATAGCCAATATTCTTCATGTTTTGGTAATTAATCTTATTTCCTTTTACTATTGACATTTAATAATTAAACTGATGTTTCAATATCGTATATTGTATTATTTTTATTTAATTAAAAATTTTAAATAATAAATTATCAAATATTCAACTATTATTGTTGGAATCATAAACCCAAATATTATTAGATAAATAAATTACCCATGATAAAAATAATTTTATCATTATAGAATTTCCAAAAAATTATATAAAATATTCACAAATTATAAATTTTGAGGACAAAAAATTCATCTCATTAATTTAAATAATAATTTATTTTTTATATTATCTAGAGAAAATTGACGAATAAATGGATTACATTTTAAGGAAATATTTAATTTTAATATTCTTCTAACATCTGTATAATTAATATACCAAACTCCTTCTTCCAATACTTAAATTAAAACTTCATGAAATTAACTACAACTCCTTGCACACTTATAATATCCTTCATTTTCAAAATAGATGTAATAGTTAATTTTGACATAATATATACTAAACAAATAAAATAATAAAATTTCATAACATTATAACATAAGGAAAACTGTCATTTTTTTCTATAACATAATAGTAATCTGAGAAATTACTCTTCCAATTGATAGGTTTTACATAGTGACATAACTAACCATCCTTCCATTTCATTTGAATTAGGGGAAATATGTAATCTCCAAAACTACTTTTATTCTCTATAGAGCGTAATGTTTTTACCTTTATCTTTCAGAAGAAGAATAATGTCACTCAATCTATGGCAACCTATGTCATACCCAACGATCCACAACATATTGTGGAAATGTGGTAAAATTTTATTGATCTCAATCATATAATATTTTTCAAAAATCTGAAGGAAGCATTTAATTAGTGACATTATAATGATGTTTCAAAATCGAATGAGTCTATGAAGTTAACCCAATATTTCTAGCCATTGACATACACAATCATATTGAGAACATGAGTTGGGACTAATATTTATTCCACCATTTTAAAAAAAGTATACATTTGATACAACATACATCTAATTCCTATTAAGTTCATGATATAATATTTTAATGTTATCTAAAAACATATAAGCATATATGATCTATTGTTTTTTGTAAAGCATATTATCCATGCAAATAATAATGTGAGTAGATAGTCTGGATGAATCCTTTATATTCATTTCTCATTAATCTAAAAACCTTTTTTAGAGTCATATCGGTAGTAGGTTTATTACTATTGGGATCTCCCAACATATAGACCCATCTTTCATTGGTGAGATATATTCTTATGATCTAGAACTAGTCAATTAAATTTTAACCACATAATTTTTAATTTTTTAATACTGATCTCATAGGGAATATTGACAATGATGATGTTATTATCTACAATATAAAGTTGTTTAAAATGAGTATCATGATTTTATTATGTACAATATATAGTTTTTTGATATTTTTTTAGGCATGAATCTGAAAAGAATTATTTTGAATGGTTTTGACTTAAATACTGAACAATGCAATATAAAAAACATTCATATTAAATTCGTTAAATCACAATAATCATTTATTAGGCAACGTTTTATTCATTTGTGTATGAACTCTTCTAATAATTTATTTTTTATAATAACTATTTAATCCACTAAATTAAAATTTTCCTTTCATTTTAATGTCTAAATCTATATAAAACCTGTTATTGAAAATTAACCACCAAAAAAGAATATAAAAACATATTTTCTCATATCCAAATGCATCTCATGAATAATTTTCATGAAATTTTCATGTATTTGGATTATAAATATATGACATTGAAAATCACCACTAGAGTACGCTCGAACAAATAATCACCCAACACTCAACATTATAATATAAGGCATAATCCCCCAGTCTTGTGGTAATTTTAATCCAAAGTCACCCTCTCTATATTTAAATTACTAAATAGATAATCATTTTCATCATAAAACTAAAACCTAATATTCGTATACTATATACAACTAATAAATTCAACATAATAGATATAAATAAAAAGTGATGAAAAGGTAGATGAAATAATAATACTTATTTTTCATACCTATCACAAAATAATAATTTAATAATAATAAATTTAGGATATAAATTTTGTAACATAATAATCACATTTAATAAAAATTTCAAAAAAATAATATTCAAAATGAATCAAGAAAATAAATAAAAAATTCTTTAATTTTCTAATCGTGATATGATCATTTCTAAAATAATAATAAATAAACAATTATAAAAATTTATAATTAATTATGACCAATAAAAACAAACATTAATATCAGTACATTTATATTCTATCCCATTATAAACTCTATTATATTAGTATCAATATTGAGTTACATTGAAGTATATGTTTTTAATTATATAAAAACACTATATATTTAAATATATGTTATAAATTTATTTCATATATTCAAAAAATAACATATTTATAAAAACCAATCATTATTGAATTTTTCATTTTACAATGGTTAAAAATAAAAAAATCTGATTTTAATTTGAATGAATCAAATTAAAAATTATTAAAAGAATATATATTTTAAATATAAAATTAATATATTTTTCTATATTTTCATAATATCTCATATATTTAAAAAATATTCATGAAATGTTAATATAAAAAAATTGTATTTAAATTATAAGACAATATATTTAATTTTATAAATAGTAATTTTATATTAATTGTCAATATTTTGGAATAATAATTTATAAATCTTTCCAAAATAACAAATTAGTTAATTATAATATATATATAGTTAATTGAAATATAAAATCATTATAAATTTAATAATATATGAGAATACTATTTTATATAATTTTTAATGTATTAATAAATTTTCAAAATCATTTAATAATTGATATTAATAAAGAGTAATTTTTTATTCACATGTAGTGTTTTGCGATATAAAATGAATTGTTGGTCCGGATTCATTAGATAGTGACACATTAATTATTTAATGTATTTCAGTCATACTATGGGATTAATTAACCAATCATTAATTTCTACATGTATCATTATTTTATGATAAACGTAGATATCATAAAAGTGATACAACAAGTTATATTTTATGAAAATCACTGAATTTTTTTCATTGAATACCATTTCCTAATAACTAAGGTAAACCATGTTAACATTTAAGGAATTTGTAATAAATCACGTAAGATGAAATCCTATATCATAAGAATTTATTCAATTAGAAAGGGTAAATATTTTATCACATTTTATGACCTAATATATGATAAAAATTATGTTTTTGAAAATTCATTTTATTAATTATTTCATGAATCGAACATACTGAAAATAATTGGATTCCTATAACAACATCATTATCTTTGAGTTACAATTAATCAATGTAGAAACAATTTAAATAATCCTTGAATCCTATGTTCACCATGTGACTAAAACATGAAAAATACGAATATATAAATTATTAACATGTACCTTTCATCATTTAAATCATATAATAATGTCCTATTTTTGGGTTTAAAAATGATCACGGGGGAATAACTAATATATTTTTCCTTTTTTGGTGTATCCATTTATTTCACTAAGTCACTAAATTGTTTTTGGGCATTCCTAAACATTCATGATATTCGAGTATCACAAAATAAATTAAATATAATGGTCGATAGAGGTGGAGTAAATGCATATTAGTTATAGACTAGGGTGTCTATCACACAACCCAATATCCTTGTCCATTATTCCTTAAAATTTCTATGAGTAATCTAACATACCCATGATTATAGTCCATGTAATTAAACATACATATCATAAATGTATGTGTACATTCTGTAGTTACACAATATTTTACTCTCAACAAAAACAGTCCCATGGAAAATAAATAATAGGTGATACATAGGGAATATTATACATTCACTCCTTAACATTTAGAAAGATTTCATTTCCACATTGGTTTTTAGAGTATCTAACCATTTGATACATATCATTACACATTGATCTTGTCAACAGATATGAAATATCCATACTACCAACATATGATATATTATTTCATGATGTACAAAAATCCAAGGATGTGAATATAATATATCTATATATGGGAATAAAATATAATCATTGGAATGAATTAATTCAATATTCGACATATAATTCTAATAACATATCAAAAAAACAACAGTACAATACACTATCATCGGATTAATGGTATATTCCTTTGAAAAAAATTCATCAAAAAGAAATGTGTTATAAAATAAATATATCAATCCTCATGAAAATCCATTTTAGGAGTCACAAAAATGAACAATAAATTCATTGTCACACTCTAGATCCATAATAAAATTTATTGTAACCTATTTATTCTCCCAATGTAACATTAACACTAGTCATATATAACATTCTTTTCATTACAATATCTCAAACAAAAACTTCTATGAAATATATCATAATCTAGGAGATCCACCATTCTACTGAAAATTTCATATATCAAATGTGTGGTTGATATAGATAATGAATGAATATTTATTCATTAAAAAAAATTAAGTTGTGATATTTTTCACTTCTCTAGAAAATATAACTATTTTTACTGATTTTGGGATTTTTTAGTGCCCCATGAATTGGCATGTAGATTTTTTTGGTAAAATATACTTCAATTTTCTCTCTCCCATTCCCTTTTATAAATAATATTGATTTCTTTGTCTATTTGTATTAAACTCAAAAATTTTAATAAATTGTTATTTTTTTGTCATCCCAAAAATTTTTCCAGTGTAAATTCATGAGGAAATAGAAAATCACACAATCCTAAAAAATAATGTTGCCATATTTATTTTAAAAAATTAAAAAACCTAGTAGAAAATGTATTCTTGTGAATTATTTTAAACAAAATTTTATAATTGACAAATAGAAATTATTGTTTGACCATATCCATTGATTGTTTAAATGATAATAGTGTGATCTGGTCAGGTGTTGATTAATCTTGTTAGGAGATTTTATAAGGGGCATATATAATGGAATATTTCATGTCAAGTCCCATGATATAGGAGGAATTGGACCTATGGTTATCAAGTTACTCAAGTAGTATGGATGATGGAATTTAGGAATGAATCATTATTTTTTATTTGGGGACAAATGAATGGTAAATAATATATAAATTAAATATAAATGTATGGAGGTTTTATTTGGGATAGAATGAGTTTTACTCAAGAAATATACACCACCGTAAAATCATTATATAAAAAATAGATCAAAAATTATACCTAAGGGAGGAGTGGGGTTTGCGTGGCCACAGACAATGTGGAGAAGTAGGAGTGTGAATACATATCCACTTGATATTATATATGATAATAACAATGTTATAATTATTAGCATTACTAAAATTATCTGTATCATTATCATTATTAAAACTTTTTTCTATTGTATCATAATATAGTAAATTATGAATGATGATGCATCTGTAGAATTATGATATAGAATTTTTGGTTTACAATTCATTTTCAATATGTGTTATATAATTACCACATGTGACATTGACCTTGGGACTTTTCATTTACCACAAATCATTGATTTTATGACAAAATTCATACTTTTCATTCGGAGTATGATATTAATAAATAAATACAATATTATGAGTATAGTTTCATGTGATACATAATGTAATGTTTCATTCATCCATCCATGGCCATTCTTTATGTGATATATATATATATAATATTAAAAAATTTGTGATGATGTCGTGGTTCAAAAAATAATCATATTCTTTTATAGTATTTGATACTCCCTGAAAAAGGTATTTTTTGGGAATTGGTTCCCCAATAATATATTATGGTCAATACTCCCCTATATACTTTATGAATGTGTCCTATATCAATGAGGTTCTTTCTCCCCTTATAAAAAATCACATGTGGAATGGGTCCTCCACTTAGGTCTATTACACTAACATTAATGTCTTCCAACAGGATATGAGTCCCCTATGCTTTAAACATGAGTTAGTGGTGGTTATTTAAACCACTTTATATTTCATGAATAGAAATCATTTATTAGTGAATTTTATAGTTTAGTTTATACTGTTATGTTTTCCATTTTTTTAATTTAATGTTGTTATATATTCATTTGTAATATTAATCAGGTTAATTAATAAATTTATGAAATTAACATAACTACCCATAAATAATTTTGAAGTGGTTTACCATTATGAAGGAATAATATAATCAAAACCATGATAACCACCACTAAATGAATTTTTGGAAATTATGTTTAGTGATAATATCTAATAAAAAATTCAATTCTTATCAATTTGGTTTTGAAAAAAAATACAATTTAAAATAATTATATTAATATAAATAACATTTTAGCAAAATAATATAAACCGCATATATTCAATGGAATCATCATATATACATACATCACAACATACATAGTTAAAATTAAAAAACTATCAATCATAATTTATATTAGTAATCATATATATATATATATAAACATCCACCAACTGATGAACTTTAAATACATTCAACCACCTTTAATATATCGAACTAGTTCCATAACTGCTGTCTTTATACACCAAATCAATACTATCATCCCATTAACTAATAAAATATTAAATTTGAAATAACCCAAATAAATAAGTATTATATTATAATTATTACTAATATGTAATACACCAAAAAATTATAAGCCATTAAGAATTAATTATGAAGAATGGGATGGATTGGAAAGGTCAATCTCCTTCCTATTACCATTATCTCTCACCTACAATAAGAACCGTAACATTAATGAAAATAATAATGACACAAAATATGAAGAGAATATTTATTTAAATATTTTCATAAAATATGTATTTTTTAATCAAATTAATGATATTAATTTTAATAAAATAATAATACATCATTTATAAATATATAATAAAATAAAATTTATTGTTTAATACATGATTCAACGTCTAGAACTCCAAATGAAAAAACACAGAACCATAATAAAATTTATAAAATAACATGTGGTGTGTTTCATTTTACTCAAGAATAAAATATTAATGGCATAGATATGAAAACATTTACTATATTTGAAAAATAAGTCATTGATGATTATAAAATATTTTATGCCAATCTAAGGTAATTTTCGATGGGTTTGACTATTACATTCAGGTTATAGTGTTTTAAAACATAAAACACGTGTTTAAAAGTATCCTAAGAAAAATATTAACTTGAATTGACATGCTATTATATCCAATAATTCTTCATTCAATATTTTATTATTGTATTTTGATTTCATTTCCATCTAACATCATTATATTTTTTTTAACCGTAGACATATGTTTTTAAAGTCTTTGATGTGTTTTAAAACATACTATTTAGTAATTATTAGTGTTCAACAAATTATAAGGAAATTTTTTATACTTATAAATTCTAAAAATACATCAAGGTTGTTTTCCCTGGACTACATATCAATCTATGGGATTTTTCAATGTTTTTAACCAATACACTCATGATATACTATTGAAAACCATTAAAATCACATTTATATGTATTCAAGGAAATATGAAAACAAATTCAATAGGATACTATATTTTAAAAATACATCTATGGTAATTTCATATTATTTCATCACTATATGGAATTTTTATTTGGGTTTTGTCCCTCTATTGCAAGTTATAAAAGACTCTAATATATTTTAAAATAACTTATTTGTACGTTTTGAAAACATTACATGCCATGTAGATTCATTTTGTAGTTGTAACAATAAAAAATAAATTAAAATTGTCTTTAAAATGTTTTCAAATAAATATATGGTCATTTTATAAGGTTACTATCATTACACTCATGGTTTAGTGTTTTAGAACCAAAAAAGCGTTTTTAGGATTCTTCAGAAAAATAAAAAACTGGAAGATGTGTTGTTTCTTCCTATATTTTGAATAACATTCTTCATTCATGTTATTATTATATCATAGACATTCAATGATATTTTTTTGGGTTTGACACTAAAATGTATCTTTTAAATACATTGCCATCTTTTAAAACTACTTATTCTTTCATTCTGAGCACACCACATGTCTGAGGGATGCGTTCTCTACACAAACCCATCAAAATTAATTAATCTATTTTTTCAATTATTTAATGTCAATATGAGGGTGTTTATTATTAGTTTGATAGTAAGACACACTTTTTAGTATTTTAAATTAGTAAAAAACATTTTTAAAAATTGTAGGAAACCGTAGGTCATATTGACATGGAATTGGTTTATACATTAAACAATTTTATATACAATAATTTTATATGATTTATCATCTTTATAGAATTTTTCCATTGGTCTTTACCCCCAGATGCATGTTTTTGAAGACTTTCATATCATTTAAAACTATTTATTGAGTAATGTTGAGCACACTAGACATTTAATGATCATGTTTTCTAATAATACACTTTAAAAATAACTCATCCTTATTTTTCTCATATTTTCACAAAAAAATGTTATCAATTATTATGGTTCTGACCATTGAAAAAAAATTAGGTTATTGTAACCCAAAAAATGAATTTACCAGAATCCCACAAAAACTGTAACTCATATTGACATAGCATTAGCTCCTACCTTTTATAAATAAATATATGGTCATTTTACTGGTATCTAATATAAATATTACACTATTCTCTTAGTTTGACCCTTTGATGCATGTTTTATAAGATTTCAGTGTAATTTATAACTGTTTATTGAGCCATTCTGAACACACAACGCATGGGTTGTACTTATTGTCTTCTCATAGACAAAAATAATAATTAAATTGTGTTTGTAGCATAATTCCATGTTAATATGTGTTTATATATGTTTTTAAACTCTATATGTACATTAATGTGTTTTAAAACACAAAAAAATGAATTGACAAGGAATCTATGAAAACTATATCTCATATTGACATAATTTCATTTCTTATATACAATATATAAATCATTTATCATTTTGTTAGAATTTTTTATCCATAAAATTCCATTTTCATGGTATTGAAAACCTTATGTAAGTTATTAAAGACATTCTTATCTTAACAATCAAATTATTTTTTCATTTAGAGAACAACGCGTATCAGAAGAACATGTGGCCTTTTATTGTACATAACAAATACTTAAACTATTATTTTCCAATGATTTCTTGTATGTATAAGGACATTTACCTTGGTTTTATTTGTTAGTCCCATATTTTAGTATTTAGAAATTATATCATATATACATGAAACTCAAGTATACTACAACTCATATTTATATATAGTTAGTACCAATATTACCAAAATCAATAAATGATGATTTTAATATACCTTCATAGACATCTGTAACACCCCAAGCATCCACATTATGATTCTCATTAAATAATACAGTAGCGTGTGTTGTATAAAACTTCATGTTCTAACACACACCATAACTAATCAAACTAGCTGTTATTAATAGTAATACCCTATTTTTAAAATTTTATTCATTTTATCATTCAAAATAGACTTCATTTTTGGATATGGAATATAGAAATTATGTTAGGCTGAATTTTTTGGTACTTTTCTGATATCTTTCATATTTTGATGAAAAGTGAAAATTAATAAATTTTAATTAAAAACAAATTTTTAATCGAAATAATTAATAGTGATAAATTATGAATTTAAGTGTTTTTAATGTATAATTAGATTATATTTTTAAAATTTAATCCAATTTTGGTCATTGGACATAATTTTACATTTAAAATGGACATAAGCATGTGTCAATCTTTTTATAGTTATTATTTTTTAGAAATAGGCTTTTTTTACAGCAGGAATTTATTTTAACATAATAACATCCAATTCTATGTTTTAAATTTAGAAAAATGGATTTCATATTTAGAATCTGGAGGTCTAGTTTTTTTAAATTGGTTACTTTTATCTTTAGACATTTTGAATAATTACTTCTGTAAATATTTTATTTATCATTGATAAAGGGGTTGTCCTGTAAATATGGGTAAAATAATAATATAATAATAATATTAAATTACTCTAAAATGTTTCTTAACCCTACTGGATGATATATTTCTAACAATGGTAATCATTGGGTTGATTTGTGGACCCAATTGTGCCACTTGTATGGGATAATAACACTTTAGATTAATTATGTTAAAGTAAATACAAAAATGACAAAAGCATATATCAATTAGTAAAACATTTTTTACAGAGGTTTATAAATTTTATCTTTTTTACTATAAATTTTAATTATAAAGATACAAATATTTCCTACATATTGGTATTTTATTTAAAATAACTATACATTGAATAAGTACATTTATTTATGAAACACTGATAATGCAATATTTTCCTTATTAAGGAAAAAATCAAATAAATGATATTATAAATAATAAAGTAAATATACTTTGAAATCATTGATGACATAAAAGAATTTTATAGGTTAATATGAAATGTTAGGATTAATTAAATGAATTTATTTTGAATTAATAATTTTATTACAAATTTAACAAAAATAAATTATTAAATAATGTCAAAATTGAAATAAAATAGTTTTTCAAAGATATATTATATTATTAATTGATATTATATTTCTAAAAATCTATGGTTCATCAAAATGAATTATATAATGATAGGTGTATCATTAATGAACCACTTTCGGTTCTCATGGATTTATATATTATGTTTATTAACCATATAATATAAAAAATACAAAGAGACATGGTAAATGTCAAACTATATAACTAAGAGTTAAATCTAAAAGATAAATATAAAATAGGGACCCAAACCTATATAAAACATATTTGTTAAGTTTTTTTATACCCAATCCCACCTTATACTTTAAATAATCCATTTTTGAGACATTAGAAAACTAAAATTATTTTATATTAAAATAATATTTCTTGCCTATCGTAAAGTGCCCATTACCTCTCTTATAAAAGGGAACTCCCCCTTCTCTCTAATTCACTCCTTGAAATCCATTTGTCTCGGCCAAAATATTCCCAAGTACCCTCTGAAAATGCATCCCTTAATCCTAGAGGCCTTCCTTTAGTCATAAATCCATCCAATGGAGCCCTTTTGATCAAATCATAAGGAAGAATCCGGAAAGTGTTAAATATTTCATCACATCTTTCAAGTTCCTTTCTTCTTCCACTTCCTCGTTCTTTGTTGTTTCAATTCAAAAATAATAACTCCAGTATCTTCAATATATTTTTTGTTATTATAAATATGGTAGAACCATATTCACTATTCTATCCATCCTTTGAATTACATGTCACCATACGTGCGTACGTACGGCTTACCATCTCCATGTCGTGCTTTAATTGGTATTTAATGCATTATTATTTGGATGTGTATAAAAATGATGTGTAATTGATTTAAATAATCAATATAACAAGATAATGATTCTGTATATATAATATAACATCCAATTATTTATTATTTTAATATCAAAAGAATGATATCGTCACTCATGTGCACGTATGGATTACCGTCTCCACGAATGAGATTAGATTCAGTCCCCATCATATCCAGTCAAGATTACTTTTCATTTGATGACTAAAAATAATGTTTAAAAAGTTGATATAATTCTGTATATTATGAATATACATCCCATCAATAAAAAAAATGAGTCACATAACAAAGAATATAATGGAAAATGAATCATTTAACACCCAAAACGATGATAAAACTATGATATTATTTACATAGCAATGTTAAAATATCATATATGATATCATATTAATGTATATGATTCTTATATAATTTTATAACATTTATTTCACTATTATACAGGAGGTTAACCTACTGTCGACCAAAGAAAAGTACAAGGCAACGATTAATTCAACAATCTCTTCATTATCCAGTGTTGTTTGTACAAAATTATCTATTGGGGAAACTTTATCATCCACATCCATGTTTCATAAAAATGCATTTTTAATTTTCTTTACTATTTAATATACAATGGGTTAAAGTGATTTATTCCCTTATGTGTTTTGAAAGGAGTATTTCCTTTATTTTCCAAAAAATGTACATTTTGACCTTTTCGACAAATTTAAGGTAAGAATGTTTTTTTAACATATACAGTGGGTGCACCTATTTTATGCCATTATTACATAATAAAATCATCCCTTACAATCTTATAAGAATATTTTAAAAATAAATGTTTGAATTGTAATTATGTGACTCTTAAATGATTTCAAAATAGAAAGTGATATATCTCTAAAATGGGGTTTGATTTCATCTATGTCAACATCCATTGATGTATCTTAAGTTTATATGAAGTTTATTTATTATGATACAAAACATCCATATTGTATTGAAGGTTTTGTGATATGTTTGACTGTGGATGTGCTATTATTATACCATTCAATGTTTATGGTTAACGTATTGACATTTTGTATGCTAGTTTTAATACAAATGTTATGATATGTTTAATCCTTTTTCATATAAGAAATTTATCAGACATAGTAAGTGACGGGTGGAGCTCGCAATAGCTCTTCGATGCATTAGTAGGTCTCATGAGACAACTAGAAATGGAATTGGTCGAGGCCTTTTTCCGATTTGATATGTTGTTTTGAATGAGGCCTTAAACATTTTTAGATGTCCTGGCCGGGGCCTTGACAAAATGATTCAGAATGTCCGGCATTATACATTCCCTCATTATGAAAATAATTTTGATGGTTCATGTGGTTATTCAACTAGTAGAATATCCATGATTATGTTTTATTATGGAATTATTTACTCAGTTCATATTCCATCCATAAAATTATTCATGTTTATTATTGGTAAAGGAATGTGGTTTCAATTTTTCACCATGCTTAATATTTATGTTATCTTTCAATGTATTGCTTACCCTTACTTAGCGATTGTGCTCACCCCTTTCTTATGTTTTATTTTCCCATGTTATGAAGAATTTTGTTATGAGTGACTTGCAAGGCATAATCTAGGAGTCTTGGATGTTTCTAATGGAATATATTTGTGGTGTAATTCTTTTCAAGTTGTAAAGTTAAACATATATATGAATCTTGTTTCCAATAATACTAAACATATCCATCTTTCGAGGCATGATTTTCTTTTGATCATGCAATTGTTATGTAATAATGCACTGACTATGGGTAACTGGGGTCAGGGTGTTACAGGTGGTATCATAGGATGTTTAGTAAAAACCATGGAATATAGATTTAGATAAACACTTATTAGATCACATAGCCCTAAGATAAACGTTGAGGATTAGTATAAAAGAACATCCTAGAAATTGGTTATTGTAGAGATTTTGTGAGTTTCCAAGAAATACATCCCTGTCTTGATACGAGCAGGTAGAGGCAGCTCTGGCATAGAGGTACCTAGGGGTAAAACCTGAAAACACTACTTTGAGCTAGACTCAAATGGGAACTGGTGAATGACAATGGGACTTGCTGCACTTTTGGTTACAACACTCGAAGGGGATATGATTAGGATAATTCTCATTTCCTTCATAAACCATTATAAAGGGTTTTTGAGTATATACTTCCTCAAGGAAAACATTTTTCTGATTATGGATTATATCCATAAACTGTTCAATTTATGTTAAGTGTTTTACATGTTTGGATTTATGTATTGTGATTCATAAACTAAATTAGTGTATGCGATTATATAGAAATGGAGCATAGTGGAAGGAATGGAAACCGTATCAATGAACACACTCCATGTAGGGATTTCCCTTTTGTTCAAGATAATTATAGTGGAGCTGGTGATAAAACATGTGCTGATCCTCTTCTCACCATACTGAGACAACTCACTCTGGTTATGAATAATAACCTTACCCCTATAGAGTACCCTGATCCACAGCTTGGAGGATCAATTTTAGACCGCTTCATGAGGCATAAACCACCAACATTCAATGGGAATACAAATCATTTAGTGAATGAGAAATGGATAAATTATTTAGATCTAATATTCCGTGCTTTGGGGAGTAGTGAAAGGGAAAAGGTTGTCATGGCAGTTTACCGCCTCACTGGAAATGTTGATCAATGGTGGTCATAGATTCAAAACACAAATGATGATGAGGAAGTATCAAATATTTAATGGAGTGAGTTTAAAGATATATTTTGAGAAAAATACTCTCCTCATGAACATCGAGTGGACATGGAAAGACAATTTCACAGTCTAAGGAAAAAAGAGAATTAGAATATTGCAAAGAATGAGGCTAACATTACAAGGTTAACAAGGCATGCTGCAGATTATATATGTAAACCAAGAAGTAAGATTGATCGTTTCTTTGATGGGTTAAAACCATTTCTCGGTCGAGCTTTAGTATCGAAATCCTTCTCATTATATGAAGATATTGTATCATGTGCTATCAAGAAAGAAAAGTAATTCTATATGTCTTACGAAATTAATGCAATGAAAGAGAAGAACCGATCTGCTGAAAACTCTTGGAAAAGAAATAAGGAAACACAAAAAAGGGAAGATTTTAATTTCCACCATGTGATAATTGTGGAAGGAAGCACCCTGGTGCCTGTCTAAAAGGAAAAAAAGAATACTACAAATGTGGACAGAAAGAACATCTTACTACTGATTGTAAGGAAAATAAAGACACTACCAATGTTCAATGTAACAATTACAGTGAGATGAGACATTATGAAAATGAATTTCCTAAGATTAAGGGAAACTAACATCAGAAAAGGCGAAGGGATCAAGGCCAAGATTATGATATCTCTACTACTGAGGTAAAACCTCTAAAAGACATGGTGGAAGGTAATTTAATGGTTTCTACATGTTTGGAAAATGATTTATTTGATTCTGGATCATTGCATTGTTTCATATATACCCAGTTTTCTATGAAAATTAGATATTTCCAATTTGATTTAAAAAGGGAGTTCTCAGTTAAAACTCCTATGGGAAGTATAATCGCAACAATTTTTTGTGAATCTGTTCCCATTAGAGCATATAAATATAGTTTATCTGCTGATCTCATCGTCATACTTATTATTGAATTTCATATAATCATCGGAATAGATTCAAATTCATACCATGATGCAAAATGTTATTGTAAGAAGAATGAGGTTGATATTTTTGATGAAGATGATAATGAAAACCTTATCATTAGAGCAGAATTGTCACCACTTAATTCTTATCTAGATACTCCCCCAGTAGGTCAGAAAAATTTAATTATTATAGAGGAAGAGAATAAAATAACTATTTGTGAGGAAAGGAATGTTCTAATAAGGGATGCACCTATTGTGAAAGAATATGTTGATGTGTTTCCTAAAGATTTACTTGGACATCCTCTAAAATGGAAAATTGAGTTTTCCATTGATTTAATTCCTGGATCAAGCCCCATATCGAAGACCCCTTATTGAATGGCCTCTGTGGAATTAGTGGAACTAAAGAAACAACTAATGAAATTGAGTAACAAGGGATTTATTTTCCCAAGTGTTTCTCCATGGGGAGACCCTATCCTTTTTGTTAAGATTAATGATGGATATTTGAGGCTGTTCATTGAATACTAGGAGATCAATGGTATAAAAATAATGAACAAGTATCCCCTATCACACATTGATGATTTATTCGACCAAATATATGGAGCTAAATACTTTTAAAAAATTTACCATCGAACTAGATATCATCGGTTGTGTGTGAATAAGGAAGATATTCAAATACAGAATTTCAAACTAGGTACAAGCATTACGAATTTACAGTAATGCAATTTGGGGTGACTAATGAACCCAATGTTTTCAGGAATCTAATGAATAGTGTTTTCAGGGAATATCTTGATGAAATTGTAGTGGTATTTATTGATGATATATTTGTTTACTCCAAAATCTATGAGGATCCATAAAATCTCTTGCACATTATTCTAAATTCTCTAAGAAGACATGAATTATATGGGATGTTTAGCACGTGAGAATTCTGGTTTTAGGAGATTTTATTTCTTGGCCATATTGTCTCCACGGATGGAATCTCTGTCGATCCTTCTATGACCAAGGCAATATAATAATGGCCAGCATAGAAGAGTATAATTGAGGTACATAGTTTTATTTGTTTAGAAGGATATTATCGGTGTTTCGTACAGAATTTTGTCTGATTGGCTAACCCATTAACAAATATCACACATAATTGGGTTATATTTTCTTCGGAAAAAGAGTGTCAAGAACTTTTTGAAGAACTGAAGTGAAGATTATTCAATGCTTCTATTTTTAATCTGTCATCAGTGAATGATGGGGTTGTTATTTATAGTGATGCATTGATGAATGGACTTAGTTGTGTCTTTTTAAATAATGATAGGGTTATTTCCTATGCATCACTACATCGAGAAATTCATGATAAAAACTATCCTACTCATGATATTGAGTTAGAAGATGTAATATTTGCTTTTAATATATGGAGACATTATATATATGGTGAAAAATGTGAGATTTATACTGATCATAAATGTTTGAAGTATATTTTCTCACAAAAATAACATAACATGTGGAAACGGAGATTGATTGATCTACTCATGGATTATGATTGCACGATACAGTACCACCCAAGGAAGGAAAATATGGTGGAAGATTCTTTGAGTAGAAAGGATCATGGTGTTTTGAACAAGAAGGGAGTTTAAAGGGATCTTATATATATGGATCCAGTAAATATGGATATGGGAATCACCCGGTAAGGTGAACCATCAATACTTTTTCAAATGGATTCCAAACCATCTTTACTAGAAAAGAAAAAAGAGTTCTCAGACTGGTGATGAATAGTTTCAAAAGAAGATTAAAGATGTGAATGATTGGAGATTGAGTGAAATTTTGTATGTATATAGAATTTTGAAATTTGGGAAGAGATTTTGTGTTCCAAATATACTCGATCTAAAAAAGAGACTTGTTGGATGATGCTCATAGTTCTAATTTCTCTATACACCCTAGGAGCACTAAAATGTATAGAGATTTGATGGATCATTTATGGTGGGACGACATAAAGAGGGGGACTGCTAATTTTGTGTCACGATGTATGGTTTCTCAATAAGTGAAACCTGGAAGGAAATAGCCTTGAGGAGTCATGCAACTACTTCCCATACTGGAGTGGAAATGGAAAAATATTATGAAGGACTTTGTCATGGGACTACAAAAACTCCTAGAAGGAACAATGCAATATGGGTCATTGTCGATCATCTTATCAAATAATATCATTTTCTTACTATAAGGGAAGATTTACCACTTGAACGTCTAGAAAGAATATATATTAATGATGTTCTGAGACATCATGGAGTACCCCTATCGATTGGTTCTGATCATGATCCACATTTTACATCAACATTCTGGAAAAGTCATCAGAAATCCAAGGATACTTAGCTTCGTTTGAGCAATGCCTACCACCCTCAAACAGATTGACAATAAAAACAAACTATTCAAACCTTATAAGACATGTTGAGATCCTGTTCACTTTACTTTCAGGGTATGTGGGATAAATATTTACCTTTGGTATAATTTTCTTATAACAATAGATTCCATTCAATTATTCAGATCACACTATATGAAGCGTTATATGGAAAGAGATGTCGCACACCAACTTGTTAGGATGATGTTAGTGGATGAAAATTGTAGGCCCAAAATTGGTGGAGGAAACGATGGAAAAGTTGAAGGTAATACAAAACCACATCAATGAAGCTCATAGTAGGCCAAAGAGTTATGTTGACAACTGAATATAGGATTTGGAATTTATGGTAGGAGATCATGTTTTCAGGAAGGTATCAACATGTAAGGGTGTTATATTTTTTTGTTAGAAGGGAAATTTGTTTTATAGGTACATCAAAACCATTCAAATTTCTAGAACGAATTGGGTCTATAGCTTATTTTTTGGAAATTCCGCCAAATCTCTCCCAAGTACACGATGTGTTCCACGAATCACTGTTGAAAAAATACATGCCTGACTCGATGCATGTACTCACCTATGAGGAAGTTGAACTGGAACCCAATATGTATTGTTATGAAGAGGCTGTCAGGATTCTTAATTCAAGAGAACAAGTGTTGAGAAACCGGACGACTCGTCTAGCAAAAGTTCTATGGAGAAACCATAAAATGGAAGAGGCAACAAGGGAACCTGAGGGAATTATGATGAAGAAAACCCAATGTCTTTTTATGTAGTATTATTCTACAAATTTCAAGGAAGAAATTAATTAATGGAAGGGAGAATGTAACACCCCAAGCTTCTAAGATACGCTTCTCTTTGAAAAATATAGTAGCCTTTGTTATATGCAGCTTCGAGTTCTAACACACAGCACAACCAATCAAACTAGCTGTTATGAATATTAATACCCACTTTTTAAAATATCATACATTTTATCTTTCAAAATTTACTTCATTTTTGGATTCGGAATATTGAAATTATCTTTGGGTGAATTTTTGGTACTTTTCTGAGAACTTTCATATTTTTTATGAATATTTAAAATTACTAAATTTTAATTAAAAAAAACCTTTTTAATCTAAATAATTAATTGTGATAAATTTTGAATTTTAGTGGTTTTAAAGTTTAGTTAGATTATATTTTTACCATTTAATCATATTTTTTTCATTTAACATAATTTCATATTTAAACTGGACATAAGCAATTGTCAATATTTTGATAATTATTATTTCTTTAAAATATGATTTTTGTTTTGACAACATGAATTAATTATAAATTAATTTCTGCAACTTCTATGTATTGAATTTAAAAAAATGGATTCGATTTTTAGAATCATTATTTTCAAATTGTGTTAATAGGTAACTATTATTTTTATAAATTTTGAATAATTACTTCGGTAAATATTTTATTTACCATGGTTTACGTGTAAATCCGGTAAATAAGGGTAAAAAAATAATATTATAATAATATTAAATTACCCTAAAATGTTTCCTAACCCTATTGGATGATACATGTCTGACCATTGGCATCATTAGGCCAATTTTGGGACCCCATGGAGCCACTTTTAAGTGATAATGACACCATATATTAATTATGTTAAAGTAAAGACAAAAATGACATAAGTATATATCTTTTAGTAAAACAATTTTTACATATGGTTATACATGTTATCTTTTCGAGAATAAATATTCATTATAATTTTAAAATTATTTATTACATAATGGTATTTTATTTATAATTTTTAGTCATTGAATATGTAAATTTAAAAATTACACAATGATGATGAAGTATATTCCTTTTTAATGAAAAAAATCATATAAATGATATTATAGTTATTAAAATAAATATTCTTTCGATGTTTTGATGACATAAACTAATTATATAGTTTAATATGACATGTTATTATTGATTAATGGAATTTATTTTCAATTAATAATGTTTTTACGAATTTAACAAAAATCAATTTTTAATTAGTGTCAAAATTGACATAAAAGTGTTTTTAAAACAAATATTATATTATTAATTGATATTCTATTCTAAAAAACCTAAGGATTGGAAAAAGGACGTATTTGATGATAGGTGTATCATTAATGTACCACTTAGGGTTTTCTTGTAGTATATATATTATGTTTATTAACCATATAATATAAAAATTAAAGAGACATGGTAAAAGTCAACATATTTAACTAAGAGTTAAATATAAAAGATAAGGGTAAAATACTGACCCAAACCTAACTAACCCATATTGGATGAGCGTTTTTCGACCCATCCCCACCTTATCCTTTAAATAATATCTTTTGGAGCCATTATAATTCGTAACAAATTTTATTATAACATAATATTTATAACATTTCCTATGGTGCTCGTCACCCCTCTTATAAATGGGCAATCCACCTTCTCTCTAATTCAGACCATCAGAGTCATTTTTCCTGGAAAAAATCTTCCCAAATACGCTATAAACATTACTTCCTTCGTCTTACAGGCAATAATTTATTCAGAAATAAATACTATGGAGCCCTTTTGATCAAATCAAAAGGAAGAATCCAAAGAAGAGGTAAATATTTCATCACCACTTTCAAGATCATTTCTTCTCCTACATCCTATTTTTTTGTTGTTTTCATTATAAAATAATAACTATAGTATATTCTATATAAATTTTATTTATTATAAATATGGTACAACCATATTCACTATTATATCCATCTTTTTAATGACATGTCACCATATGTGTGTGTGTATGGCTTACAGTGTCCACGTCGTGGTGTAATTGTTATTCAATATATTATTATTTGGATGGATATAATAATGATGTGTAATTTATGTAAATAATGAATATAACATGATAATGATTCTGTATATATAATATACCATCCAATTATATATTATTTTAATATCAAAAGAATGATATCATCTCTCATGTGCACGTACGGATTATCGTCTCCACGAACGCGATGGGATTCATTCCCCATCACATCCATTACAGAAAAATATTCATTTTATGATTAAAAATAATGTTTAGAGCCTTGATATAATTTTAGATATGAATAACATACAAACCATCCATAATAAATGTGACTCATATAACAAATAATATAAATGAAAACGAATCAATTAACACCCGAAAGGATGATAATACTAAGATATTATTAACAAACAAATGTTAAAAGATCATATATGATATCATAATAATATATATGATTATTTTTTAATTTAATAACAATTATTTAACCATTATATATTTGGTTATCCTACCCTTGACCATGGATATGTACAATGTAATGGTTAATTCTACAATCTCTTCCTTATCTGAGGTTGTTTGTACGTAATTATGCACTGAGAACTCATTATCATCCGCATCCATGTTTCTTAAAAATGTATTTCAAATCATTTTTACAATTTAATAGACAATGGGTTAAATTAATTTATACCCTTATGTGTTTTTAATGTAATATTTTATCATTTTCCAAACAAGGTACTTTTTTTCCTTTTTGAAACAAAATTTGTAAGAAGGTTTTTTAACTTATATATTGTGTGTAGAATTTTTCCACTCTTATAACATCATCAAATATTTTCTAAAAATATTATAAGAATATTTTCATAATAAATGTTTTTTATAATTATGTGACTCTTAAATGATTTCAAAATATGAAGAGATATTTTTCAAAAAAGGGTTTTGATTTCATTTATGTCAACATCTTTTGATGGATATTATGTTTATTTGAAATTGATTTGTTATAATACCAAAAAAACCCATATTTTATTGAAGGTTTAGTGATATTTTTTACTGTGGATGTGCTATTTTTATACAAATAAAGGTTTATGGTTAATGTATTAACATTTTATATGCTAGTTTTAATATGAATGTTTATTATATGTTTAATACATTTCATATGGGGAATGGATTTTTGATTCTACGTCCTTCATTGATTAAAAAAAGTTGGTATGGATCCTTCTTTGCTCCCTGGTGGTGAGGGTTCCTCGTTGGTTTCTCCAGTAGCTTTGGGAGGTGAAGTTGAGGGGGCTGGGGGTGGAGCTCCTCCCAGAACCTCCTTCAAGGAGGTGATGTGCAAGGGTACCATGAGGTTTGGCGTCTGTGTTCAACCTCTGGTGCACTTTGGGTGTTCGGAGGTTCCTTCGATTGTGGTGGAACGACGGGGTCCTAAGAAGGCCAGTGAGATACCTGTGGTGAGTTTGTCACCTCGGGAGCTTCAAGATGCAGTTTCCTTTCATGGGCTCACTCTGGTGGCTCGTTTTGGCCTCTCCAAGCCGTCTCTTGGTTTCTTCCATGACTTTGTTGATTCATGGGGGTTGTCTCTTCCTGTGGCAGTTTCCGACCTATCGAGGATAGCATTATCTGTTCATCTAGCATCCAGGGAGGACATTGTGAAAGCTTGGTCACGAGAGGATAAAAGGTGTGTCTCTTGGCGTTACTTGTTGTCCAATTGGCACTCGGACTGCCATCGTGGGTACGAATCATCCTCAGATGCGGTGTGACTATCCTAACCAGGTCTCCCACTTCCGTTTCAGAACCCGACGATTATGAATGATGTTGGGAATTCTTTTGGCTCCTTTTAATGAGCGGATGAAGACACTAAGGTGCTCAAGGTGGCGGCGAATCCTCGAATTTGTGTTGAAATTGATTTAGATCTGAAGACGCCTTCAATGGTGCAGCTTGAATCTGAGGATGGGTTTTGGTGGAAACAGAAGTTGTTTTATCGACAGTTCCCTCGTTTATGTGTGTTCTGTGGCTTGCATGGCCACGATGTGAAGGGTTGACAGCGATGGAGGGAGGTGGCAGAGCCCTCTGGTCGTGCTCTAGTTGAGGATCCTGGTCAGGACCAACAAGTTTCAGGCGGGTGTGGGGTAGCAGATGCGACCATTTTTCCTCCAGAGGTTTCAAATTTGAATCCGTCCAATGGGGTATGTGGGTTTGGAAAGACAAATGATGAAACTGGGGAAACACCTTCAGACAGCGCCAGACAGAGGTCGGATTTACCCTATTGGAATTTGGATCTCATCTCTTGGTCCCCGGGTCCGGTTCCGCAGTGGACATATTCTATCCGTGGGGGAAAGGACGTGTCTCAGAAAGAGGTGGAGATTCACATGTCTCTCCCGCTAGGGAGTCCAGCCAGACAACTGTCTCCCCCTACTTCCTCCATAGGTTTTTCTTCACAACATTCACTAGGTGTTATTCATAACTATCTAGTGAGAAATCTTTTGGCTTCCTCTGATAAGCGTCTGGAGATGGTTAACTTGAACAGGGGTATGGAGAAGGATGTGAAGTCGTCCCATTGGTCTCCTCAGAGAAGAATTTCGTTTTCTTTGTTACAGGGAGAGTTGGGAGCGGAGTCTCTCCCTCATGGCCCGTCAGGGAGGAAACATCAGTTGGAGAGTTAGATGCTCTATTTGATGATGGTCTTTTATCAGCAAAAAAGGGAAGTGGAAAGGATGGCTTTTCCGGGCCTATCACTCGTTCGAAAGCCAAGGAGAAGGGTGTGTTTGTGCACCCCATTCAATCTCTTCCATCGGGTCAAAAATCCCGTAGTGTTATATAGGGATGATCTCGATTATTATATGGAATACGCATGGTATGGGATCTCATGCCAAGAGAGATTTTTTATCTTTGGATGTTAGGAAGGCCAATGTTTCCTTGGGCGTGATTCTTGAACTGAAACAGGATGCATGCAAGATTCCTAGGTTAGAAATGAAAATAGGGTTTTCAAACTCTTTTCATGGTGGCCTCAATAATTCAAAAAAATTTCTTGGTTGGAAAAATGACATATGGGTGGAGACTATGGGTGTGATGCCTCAGTGTATTGACATGAATATTGAAGTGGGTGGTTTCCATCTTCTCTTTTTGTTTGTATATGCGAGCAATAAGGTAGTAGAAAGGAGGGAGCTCTGGACACACCTAAAGTCGGTTCAAACTGATTCTATGGCATGGTTTGTGGGAGGAGATTTTAACTCAATTGTGGATGTTTCAAAGAAATGCGGTGGAATGGGGTGCAACTTGGAAGGTCTGGTGGATTTCAAGGAGAGATTATTGCAAGCTGTTATGTTGGACTTAGGATTCAAAGGAGAAAAATTTACGTGGTGCAATAACCATAAAGGCCAGAATCAGATATGGAGCTGGCTGTACAGGTGGCTTACCAACCTACATGGGCTGGACCTTTTCTCAAAAACATTGGTTACTCATCTTTCTCTTATTCTCTCGGACCATGATCCATTTTTACTTGATATTAAACGTGAAGCTGTGATTGGAAAGAGCTTACATTATTCAAGTGAATGGCATAAAGATACTAGTTTCATATAGGTGGGGAGGAAGTCTTGGTTGGAGGAGGAAAAGGAGAATTCTTAGGGAGGGCTGGTGAATCGTTTTAAATGGCTCAAACTGGAGATTAGGCAATGGATGGTGGTGCAACCGGATTTGAATAATGGGTTGACCTCTTTATAGGATGAGGTTGGCAGATTAGAGGAGGGTCTCCATGTTTCTTGGGATGAGAATATTTTTACTACTCTCTGTGATAAGAGAGTGGTCCTAGCGGAGAAGCTGTTGGAGATGGAGAGGGTCTTCATGAAGCGCTCCCAAGTGAGATGGGTTAAGGAGGGGGAACGAAACAACACATTCTTCCAAGCATTCATCAAAGAGATGAGGAACATGAAGATTAATATAAAAGGGGGGGATGGATCTTATACATCTGACGTGAATGTGGCTGGCAAGCTTGCATTGGAACATATATAGGGTGTGTGGGTGGGTGAGAACACTTTTGGTTTGGAAAGAGAATCTTTAGAGGGTTCTGATTTCATGAGCAGTTTACCTTTGAGGATAACTAAAACTGATAATGATCACATCTCTACTACAGCACAGGAGAGGGATATTAGAGAGGCTCGGGGAAGTATTCCACATGAGAGTACACCTAGGTCTGATTTGTTATCGGCCTACTTCTACAGTGTTGCATGAGTTTTTGTTGGGCCTTGTGTGGTGAAGGCTATCCAGGACTTTTTTATGGGGGCTCCCTTGATTAAGGGGGTCTCTTCTTCAAGGGTGGAACTTGGGAGAAAGTTCAAAGACCCCTTTCTTATTAACCACTTTAGGCCAATATGCATTTGCAATGTTTCTTATAAAATTCTTGCGACGATTATTAGCAGGAGGCTATCCAATGTTATACCCAGGATTGTATCTGAGGAACAACATGGTTTTATTCAAGGTAGGAGCATATAGGGGGTAGTAGGAATTGCGAGTGATATGGTTCATGATTTGAAAAAATGTTCTATTGGATCCAATATCATTTTTCAAGTGGATATGAATAAGGCTTATGATAATTTGGAATGGAGCTTTATACTCTAGGTCATGAGGGGTTTTGGGTTTCATGAGCAGTTCTGTGATCTCTGTTTCAGGTGCTTTGCTTCTCCATGGATCTTTGTTTCTTTATTAGGGAAATGTTTTTGCTTCATCAAAATTGTGAGAGGAGTTAGACAGGGTGACCTCCTCCCTCCTACCATCTTTGTACTTTCTCAAGATGCATTGTCCAGAAATCTGAAGAAGAGTACGGAAGAGGGTGTATTGAGGCCTTTCCATGGAAGATGGAATTCAGGGAGTATATCCTACTTGATGTTCACCGATGACATATTATTATTTTTGAATGGCGGGTGTAGAACTTTTAAATCCTTTAAGGGAATTATGGTCATATATGGGAAGCAGAGTGGGTAGTCGATCAATCATGTGAAGAGCCACTTGTTCATATGCAACAAATTCTCGGGAGGAAGATGTAGGATTATTCAGGTAGTTCTCGATTGTGGACAATGACAGCTTCCTATTCTTTATTTGGGAGTTCCATTATCCAGTGGAAGGATTATGAAGAACCATTTCAGTGGGATTGTGGATCATATCATGGGAAGGATTTTCAACTGGAAGAACAAGGTACTTTCGTTTGGAGGCCAGATCATGGTTATTAATAGTGTTCTTTTTACTATACCCATGCCTGTTTTTCCATCATCAACCCCCCGAAGTGCACTGTGGATAGGATTGAACACCTTCCCACATCATTTATGTGGGACGCTAAGGGAGAAGGGAGATGTCATTGGGCCTCATGGAAGAGATTGGCTCGTCCAGTGGAGGAGGGGGGGGGGGGGTTGGTCTCCGTGATATTCACGAATCCATACTGGGGATGCAAACCAGACTAGCTTGGGAGGTGATTGTTGGTAAAACTCTGTGGGCTAGTTTCTTCAGAGCATGATATGGTTGGAATGGGTATTTTTTCATGCGTGGAGTGACGAGTCTTTCCAAATGCATGTTTTCTCATCTGGAGGTGCTTCTTGATAATAATAGATGGGTGATTGGTCATGGGGAGATTAGTTTTTGGGAGGACACATGGATGGAGCAGAGGCTTCGGTTTGAAGGTTGCCCTCATCTTGACATCTCATTTAAGGTGTCACGTGGAAGGTATGATTTTATACATGCAATCCTTAACCCGTTGCAACTGAACCTTCTCAGCAACGTGGTTATGAGTGATGATCTAGACAGATGCTGTTTTACAGAGGTTATCTCGGGGTGTTTAAATATGAATGGTTACAGGATAATCCTTCATATGAGTGATATAGCGGTGGTTGTGGATGAAATTACCTGTTGTAATGTGATACCAATGATAATGAACATTCTGGTGTGGAGGATCTAAAACCGAGCCCTACCAACTGAGGAGAATATTTAGAGGAGAGGGGTCTGCATGGCATCATGATGCTACTGTTGTGAGAGTCCGAGATCGGAGTGAACAATTCATTTATTTTTTAGGGACGTTGGGCTACTTTCCTATGGTCTCTGATTTCTCAAAACTAGTTTCCATGTGGGGAGTGTCATTCGGTTCGGGATTACATTTTGCTTTGGGTTTTTTGTTTTGGTAGAAGGATGGGGGAGCGAACAGCCCCTTATCATCATCCTTGTATCCATCTGTTGGACTATATAGGAGGCTCGCAACTAGGTGTGGTTGGGTTTCCGGAGGTCCTTATTATACCTACAGGTCCGTATGAGATCCCTTATTGCTGAACTATCCTCCCTCTTCAAGAATGGAGTTCATTCCGTTATGATGGGGAGCCTGGTTCATAGACAGTGCATCCAGAGTTTGGATAGAGGGTGATGGGTAAGATGGCAGCCTCCAGCTAATGGGTGGAAGATGAATGTGGACGGTTCATGCTTAGGAGGAATCATGAGGGGTGGTGGTTTGCTTCGGGATTGTTGGGTTTCAGTTCTTATTGCCTTCAGTACTTATTATGGACCAGCTATCTCTATGGGTGAGAAGTTTAGAGCTCTTCTTTCATGTTTGATTGTATGCAGAAGGAAAGGCCTCTCGATGATGGAAGTGGAATCAGATTCGAAGATTCTGGTCAGAACGCTACATGTAAATCATGACATCTCCTAGGATTTGACATATGTTTTTCGTAGGTGAAAAGAAGAGACTAATTAGGGAAGTATGGTTCATAATAGTCCGAGGGAATCCAACTTTGCGGATGACGCGTTGGCTCGTTGGGGAAGACCATAGGAGACTCTTGTGGTTTATTATAGTCATAATTGTCTTCCTTTGGAGTGTGCTAATGTGGTTTGGAAGGACACTCTTGGCCTTCATTATTTTCGTCCTCCGTGACTTGTATCCCTGGGTTTTAAGGTAATAAAAAAAACATTCAGTCAATATAAGTAATGTATTGGACATAGTACGTTACCGGTGGAACCCACTATAGCTCCTCGATGCATCGTAGGTCACATGAGAAAACAAGATGTGGAATTGGTTGAGGCCCTTTCCCGATTTGATATGTGGTTTTGGGCGAGGCCTTAATCATTTGTAGATGTCTTGGCTATGGTTTTAAAAAAATGTTTCAAAATGTCCGGCATTATACATTCCCTCATTATAAAAATAATATTGATGGTTCATGTGGTCATTCGACTAGTAGAACACCCATCATTTGGTTTTTTAATGGAATTATTTACTGAGTTCATATTTCTGCCCTAAAAGTATTCCGGATTTTTATTTTTAAAGGCATATGGTTTCAATTATTCCCAATGATTATTAATTATATTACCTTCTGCTATATTGCTTACCTTTAGTGAGCATTTGAGCTCACTCTTTTCTTATGTTTCAGTTTCCCAGAATTTGAAAATGTTGGTTATGATTGACTTGCAGGAATAATCTAGGAGGCTTGGATGTTTCTAATGGAATTAATTCATGTTGTATTACATTTCAAGTTGTAATGTTGAACTTATGTATGAATATTGAATCCAAAAATACTAAACTGATCGGTATTTTGAGACCTTATTTCCTTGTGATTATTCCAATGTTATGTAATAATGCACTGACTCTGGGAAATTGGGGTCGGGGCGTTACAACATCCGAGGTTGTTTTCATGATTTTAACCCCATAACACTTTTTTAAAGACATTGTTATCTCTAAAATTTACTTATTGACTCATTTAGGTAACATTAATAATATAATTTATGTATATCTATTCCTATATCTCAAAAACAATTACAAACCAATTTCCCATTGATTTCATGTCAATATCAGGTCTTTTTTTTTGTGATTTGGACTATTAAATGTATGTTATATTATTTAGTCCATAAAAAATTGTTTATTCACATCATGATAAATATTTTTCTCATATTTACATGGAATTCATTCTTAAATTACAAAAATTAACCAAACATTATTGAGTTATGATTACATGGCCATATAATGTGGTGTTCTTAGTTTTAACCCCTTGATATGTGTTTTTGTAGACTATTATATCTATAAAAATAGTTTATTATGTCATTGATTTGTCACACCTTTTTATATGGAATTTTCATATCTCACACTCCTAATAAATAGTTAAAAAAACTTACAACATTATTCCACAACATGTTGGGGTAGTTTTTTAAGGGTTTGGCCATTACATGCAATTTTTTATTTAATTAACAAAAACATGTTTACAAGTATCTTTAGAGACACAAAAATCAGATTGAAATTGGTTTGTTACAACATTTCAAAACTAAATCAAATGTTAGTTTTCTATGATTTCATCCACATCCTATGTCATTATCATGGTTTTGACTAGCCTACCCATGTTTTTAATGTATTTTATATCACTTAAATTGGTTATTGATTCATTCATAGTGTACCACATGTTGAAGTAAATGGTTGTCTAATCATACACTTCAAAAATAAATGAATTTGTGTTTTTCATGATTCCATTTTAATGTGTGGTAATTTGAAATACTTTTGACCATCATATTCCTATTATTGTGTTTTAAAACAGAAAAAATGTATTTCCAGGTAACATAGGGAATCCTTAATCTAGTTCATGTGGTATTGATTCCAATATATATAAAAATCTATGATAATATTACTATGATTTCATGACTTTCAAGTGCCTTTATATGGTTTTAATCCATTGGAGCACATTTTTAAATAGCTTGATATCTTATAAAACATCATATTGATTCATTCCATGCACATCACAAAGGATACGAATGTGTTTTCAACTCCTACCCATATAAAATAATTCAATGGTTATTTTCTAATGATTCCTCGGTAGTATGTGGTCCTCAAATATTATGTAAATAGGTCCATATTTTTGTGTGTGTTTCAGAGTAATAAATTGTTATTACAGTCTTCCTATGAATATTGTAACATATATTGATGTGGAGTTGGTTCCAAAATTTCAAATATAAATGTATATAAATCTTATTTTGATATAGTTGTAATTTGGGGGCATTTTACTGGTATTGACCCAATGATTCATGTTTATAAAAACTATGATATCATTTAAAAAAATTTATTGTGTAACTGGTTGAGATTATATTTTGACTAAGGTTGGATGAAATATAAGTCATGAAATTTCATGAGGTGTCATTCCAATAATACTATTACTAATATAAAATAGGTATTTTTATTTTTCACTCCACTACAAATATAATGGTTTGATATAATATGCATGTTCATCTACTTCTTTATTGTATTCTAGAAATTTATCATAGTGCTTCATGGTTGATAGAACTGCTTGAATCCCCAAAAGGTATAGAATTAATTTATGGTCATTATATAGAAATGAATGTTGATGTAGTATCCCAATAATAAATCACTCATCAATGATTAATTTTATTCTTCAAAAAATGGATTAAAACTACATCAGTTTGGTAAACTGATGTTGATTTTGAAGGGTTCATATCCAAGGATACATGCATTTAATCATCTTAATATGACAATATTAAAAATTATTTTTTAAATAATATAGTCATAATAATATTATCTAATTAATTAACTAATAATTAATAATTCATTTTATTTGAACAATATAAAACCATAATAATGAAAAAATAATTATCAAAACAAATAATATGTATGCCTAATTAATTGGGGTTGGCTTCATGGATCAAATGGTACCAAAAGATCTAATTCGAACCATTTGACCCATAAAGATGACCCAATTTAACAATGTTTATGGGTTATTTGTTTTGGTAATAAATTAGTTATTATTATTTTTTTTAATATAATTTAATAGTAATGAATATGACATACTCCACCATTTCTACTTGGTTCATTTAAAATATTACTTTTATATTTCCAATAAACATTAATCAAAATATTTATCGAGCAAACGAGTTGACTTTCCTCATTATACATTATGAAAAATATATACATGTTAGAGTAAAACATATGTTTTAATAAAATAATATAAATTATAATTAATGAAATATAACAATGATTATTCATTTTCTAGAAAAAATCTGTGACCAATCAATATAAAAAATGTATTCTTTTTCATGATTCATAGAATTTTTTATATAATTCTTGAAACAAATAGAAACATTAAAATATTAATTTCCTTGTGCTTATAATATTATGATAATATACTCTATAGAATTACCCTATGAGAATCATATATGTTTTTTATTAACCAAATATTCAATGAACATTAGTCACACCTTTAGACAAATTATCATACATTATACAAGATATCAGATACGTGTCATTAAAATCATGACATAATATCCATTTAATGTCTCTTTATTTCATTCATAATATTTCCAGAATTCATAGGTGGGAAAATTCTTTAAAAACATCTAAGCGAGATAATATCATGAAATTAAAAAAAATTAACACTTTATAAGTATATTAATAATTTTACCCATTCCTTTTAAATTAGTTATCAAGTCATATCTAATTAAAATTACATTTAATTTGACAATAAACAACTCATTTTTGGAAAATGTGGTAATATGAATCCATTCATTATATTTAATTAGAAACATCATCTTCTTGCATGTTTGTTAACCATGTATCAATCCATTATTTCTAGAAGCATCACTAGTAGTCATCCCAAACTTCTAAAATGGAATGATAATTTCTATGAAATTCATATCCCATACAAAAATTATTTTCATATTTATGTTATTTAAATTGTTATTTTTATCTATTTGAAAAAGGATTTACAAAAGAAATATAATATATAGTTGTTTAAAACAATATAAAAACTAGTAATGGTAACTCAGAAAATCCTCATGTTAAAGGCATTTTTAATTGGTTCATCCCTAAATGTGCAGCAGATGGTGGGCTAATAAGATCATATTGGGACGTTTCTAGGTCACTATAAGTATATAATACAATATAATCCCTCGTATATATTGAATCTAACAGTAGTGGGAGTGTGATCAGTGTTATTGATTAACTAGGATCTGGAATTTATTTTATTTTCACTATTACAATTCATATTTATTAGAATATATTCATTGTATACAAAATTAGTAAATGGAATATTTTTTTCGAAAATAAAAATGTATAATAGTGTATATATGTATGAAATACATTAAATAATAAATTATTATATGGTTTTCAATCAAATTAATATATTAAAATTTCTCAATCAAGATGGTCATCATTTTTGTCAACCTCCATTTTTGATGAGTTATTCATTTTCACCCTCTCCCATGTGTTCTATTATTTCAATATTGCTAGGTAAAATATATTGAATGATAAATGGTTTATGAGGTTCACTGTTATATAGTATAAGGTTCCTTTCATCTCCCATATCATACATGCCTATCTATTTTTTGTGTAAAAAACACACCAATCATTTTATTTAATCACACATACAATAAACAAAATTATTTTATAAATCCAAGATAAATGGACAATTCATTTCATGATCCTTGGCATGCACTATGAAATAGATATTTACATATGAAAAATTCAATGAATCATTCATTATAGCACTATCAATTTGGTCAAACATACATTTGAATAAGACAATAGATATTTTACCATGATTGTTCAATTTTATTATATTAATTATCTTCCCATACAATACCTCCTCTATAAGAGTAAATACACCCCTAAATTTTTATTCATTCATTTTCATGATAAATTTTATGAAACATGATGTTATGTGTATTTTAATCATCAAATACCATAGAAAATCATATAGGACCACAATCCAAAAGCAACAAATAATTAAATATATCACCATTATTATAAAAATTATTTTTTGAAAAACACAAATACTTAAATAAAACAAATTCCATATGAATTAATCATATTTAAAAATATCATTTTACATATTTTTAAATCTATAATTATGAATTACCAAATTTTAGATGGACATTAAAATATAAGGGAATAAAAATAAAAAAATTAAAAATAGTTATTTAAAGGCACAAATACCAACAATTTGTTTAAATTTTTAAAATTTATTTATTTATGTTTTTAAATTAAATTCTCAAATGTTTTAATGTTTTACTTAAAAGTGTTAATTAAAAATTATGAAAATAATATTATATAAAAATATTTTTTGTAAAATAATTTTTTTTTTGTTTTTATTTGACAATTCTGATAGATTTATTTTAATATGTTGAACACTTATTTATTGTCACAAAAATATATACATTACTCAAGCCAGCCCATAAACTCGTGATGTTATCCATACAACCATTCCCATGAGGGATACCTAGATAAACCACCTTTGGAGATGAATCATGATCCATCCATCTTGTTCACATTAGAATTAGTCCAATGTAGAGTTAGACTATGGGTGGTCAATCATGTGGGGAGTTGTACATAGGATGAATCTCGTATAGTCCACGTGTGGTGCATCCCATATATGTGTGGGTATAATGTTGATTGGATCCCACCCTGGTGTAAGAATCAGGTGTGGTGGCCTCACTCCAAATATTATTGACCTGTAAATGCCTTTTTTATGTTTCATTGATGAAAAAATAAAAATGGTCACTATTCAGTTTTTTATATAGTGGTTCTATTCCATCATGATCCAATGTTATCCTCTATTGTATAGATATACTTTACCTTCCAAGACAATGCCACCAGTCGAGTTCACAAGACATCATCTAATCCATAGGAGATGCTTCGATGCAACCACCACCAAAGGATCATCTTAAGAAAGATAACTACCATCAATTTGGAAACATTACATAGATGATCTTTTCAACTTCTGATGACTACATTAATATAATTTCAAGGATCATTCATCCTCTTTGAAGGACATGTGAAGGATACTTTCATACTACCATACTCAACTAACCATTTTCAATACCTTCACTTCCATTATATCACTCACCACTTCTTATTACATTTATGGAATTCAATGAGCCAAGTGGAACCATAATTTTCCCATGAACGCCTCTCACACATAATGATTTGGCCATTCCAAATCCAACATTGAGGAAATTATTTTTATAAACGATGTCTATGGATGTTTCCTTTGGAGATTTTTTAAAATTTAAATTACAAAATATTTTGGATGATATAGAGAAAAAGGTGATGATGAGTCACATGGTTCCCTCGCAGGCTATATATGGAGATGAAGGATCGACAGTTGAGGGGTACACAAGATAGATAATTAATAGATTCCCAAGAGTCCTTACAGAATAAAAACTGTGGATTAGTGAATACATACTTACTAAAAATAGAGAGAGATCTGATTCCCACACACAATCTTGCTACATACAATTATATTCATGATTTTATCATTATTTCCATGATTTTTTATTCATCATACTCCTATGTGATACCCCTTTATTTTTGGGGTTGAATCATTATTGGTGGTTGAGGGAGAGGTGACCCTAAAAAATATTTTCATCCAGGAGTCTTGTTATTAATGAATTGTTGAATTCATTTTGTTTAATTAATGTGATTTAAATTAATTAATTTTATAAATTTTGTTTTAATAAATTTTTGAAAATTTAATTTTATGATTTTAAATTTCATTTGTAAATAAATTTTAATCTCACCTTCATGGGATTAAATTACATTGATAGAGTGATCTAAAATCGTGTGGAATTTTTTTTTGATATTGATAATTACACGTAGAACAAGGTCTAGAATAATTTTGGTGATTGGGGAATTAAATATGGGATTTGGTATGGCCTATATAATTTACGGAATACATATTATGTCTTTACCAAAATGTAATAAGATTATCCCAAACAAGATATTTGTTTATAATTATTATCATCATATGAAATCATAATTTTGTCTGAATATGGAAAATATCATCAATCCATTTATTTTACTAATCAATAGTTATAATATATTCATTCCAAAATGATTATTACTACATTATAAAAAGGTATTCTAACATAAACCCATTATATTATCCCCCATTTCAATATCAAAATCCACATTATTTTCTTTTTAGTCATTATAATTATTTTTATTCATGAAGAAATGATTTATACATTACCCACTATAAAAAACATTTGTTACCACATCTAATACACCCATGGGGGACAATTATTTTTACACCACATGATAGGATCATGTCAAAACTATAGCCGCTATTGGGGAGGATGTGTAAATATAAAACTAACAATTATGATGACAAAGAATGTGAGTCATAATATTGAATTTTTCATTGAATAAATCAAATAATAATAAAAGTGTGAATCATCATGTTTTCACTCTGAGCAACCAAACATATAAATTAACCAAGAAAACATCTAGGGTCCAATATGCCCCATAATATTCCATCCAAAAAAATAATATAACCATGCCTCAATAGAAAGAATATTTTTAATTATGTATCTATATGATTCTTATACAACAGAAATTAAATTTCCTTGTCGGTGAAGATCTATATTGAGATATTTAAGAAATTGTCCATGTCTGTAAACCTATCAGGATTAGAGGATAACCTAAAGACCAGTTTCAGTGGAAGGCATTACCATTCAAACATGAAGGATAAACTAATGACTTATTAAATAATCTTCAAACATGTGAGATCAATGATTGGGAAGAACTAAAAATATTTTACATGACCTAATTCATTCAAATATCTTTTATAATGAAAATAAAATGATGGATTTTCGTTTTACGTTAACCAACTATAGAGACCCTCTACAAGTAAAAATAATTTTTCACAAATAAGAACACTATATTATCACATCATGAAATGAAGTATATTTAATTACTCATGTTATTATATATTTGAATTCTCTAAAATAATCAAAATGTACTAGAAGACTCATCTCAAGGGTCCCTGATTGTTAAGTACTTTGCAGATGCATGAGGAGTGACTGAAATTATTCACCTAACACACCACAATTCGACATCATACATGGAACATGATTTATTCATGAGGTATAATCATATTATTCACCACCACTAATTATAAACTAAATCGATGAGGTTACCAGTTTAATATGAAAATTAGCAGGAATTCATGTAAGATAACCATTAGCCCCACCTTATGTATATGGTGTATGTTCTTCCACAAATCATTAATGTTATAAATATAATGAGGTATAGGTAATATGGATTTCTATAACTATATTCCTACAAAATAAATATATATAAAATCAACAATGGATTGAAGGGAGAGTCCTAAAATAATGTAGAGGTCAACAAAAGTATCCAATAATCCTTTTTCCAATTATCCAACATTATTTTCGTAATATCAATACATGAATCCATTTAAATAGGTATATAATATTCCATATAGAAAAAAATACATACAACCACCACCGTTCCACTTCAATACATATGATAAGAATTCCACTAGTGAACTAACAATTTAAAGGGTAGTGTTAGAACAATGTTGTAGAATTAAAAGATATCATTGATAACATCCTATATCTATTAACATATTATATAAATTTTTTACCAAGAATAATTGTATATTACAAGTAAATACTATTTTGAATCCCAGGGAAAATTTCATTGTAATCATGAAAAGAAATAGGAAACATCAATCACTACTTACACAGTGTAATTTTTATGATTTCGAGAAACCATATGAACACAATTTGTTCATCCAAATGATGGGAATGGAAAAAATGTGATGAAAATTTATTTATAAAAAAATTCACAAAAAATATTATAATTATATTAGATAAAATAATAAGAATTTGGAACTATTACATTCTCCTTAAATTCAGTCATAAAATATTGGAAAGGAGAATAAAAAAAGAATGAAATATGACATACATTTCAGAATATTGAGATCAACATCTCACTCTTATAAGAAATATAAATGATACTGAAATATACAATGTTATTGATGTTACAAGGTACGAAAATGGAAATATCGATTCATATTGGGAAGAATAATTCTAGTTCTTATCCTACCACAGATACAAAAAAAATACAAGACCCAATAATTTTTTAATTCCTTCCACTATTGGTCCATGGAATTTTTCAACCTCTTTGTGTGGTCATGGTGGTTAGAGTAATTTAATTATTAAATTTTTATATTTATCATTCAAAATAGTATAACTGAATCCCATAAGACTTGTTTTACAACTATTAAAACATATCTTCTGTTTTACCTACCAGAATGGAGGAGGATGTTGTAGTAGGAGTTAAAGTACTAATTTTTTGGCTGATTTTTAGGTCCTCTCCATGAAATAAATGAAATCACTAGGGAGTTCATCAATTGTTTTGGGAATTCCATTCATAAAAAATGCCATAAAGACCATCGATTTAATTGAATGAACCCTCACTATGGAGCTAAAAGACTGAATGGTCAACTTCATTGTTATTGACAAAAATAGAATTCATTCAAACAATAATTCAATAATTTCCATTTCTAATGAAGAATCTATTAATATTATTGATGATTAAGATACTATTCTAGCATTATAAGACTTATGAAATAACATTTCAATAGAAATCACTAGATAAAAATGTTAAACAGAAAAACCTGTAAATTCATCGATTAAAATTGATGAATAAATAACCTATAAATTTTATGATAATTTTCTAAAAAAAATTCATGATACACATTACTAATTATATAATATAACTAATAGTGGGAAAATTAAATTCACTCTCACACATAGAGAAACAAAAAAGTCTTGAATAATAACCTCTTGTATGTGACATGAATTATTTGTACCTTATGGAGTTAAAACAATTCCTAGAGATCATTGAGAATAATTGAATAGTGATCCATGAACAAATATCAATCAAAATTTTAATTTTTTTTATCAATAAGATAGTTCATAGAATAAATATATTGAATCAATTATATTCCTATATAAGAATTATCCTTTTAGTAGTGGAAGACTAACCTATTTGGAATATTTAAATAGGACATAACCCCACCATCATGGAAATTTATAAATAATAAATTGGAAAATAGTTGGCATTTGACATCATTTATCTAATTTATGACTACTAAGGGGTCATCCAAATAAATTTAGTTCTTAATAAATAATGCTCGACCTTTATCAAAATCATTAATAATGAATTTTTTTAAATGAGAGTTCATAAATGTTAGAGGGTATGAATTGATTATAGAAATAAGAACCATGTAACTAAAAACACTGATTTCTATTCCAATGCATTAAACAAATGATATAAATGATATATGTTAGGACATAATACTATTTTTATTGGGTTTTTAGTCATTTTTAGGTCCCAAAGGCCTAGGAGAGAAATATGAAACAACATTCCCTTGTACATTCATGAATGTTCTTGTTCAAGAGGATTACATTTTGATTTTCCAATGCCTCATGTACATTTCAGAGATGTGTTGTTGGAATTTTATTAGATCACACTAGGGAATTATTAGAGTAATTTTTTAATGAAAATAACATTTTTGGAATCTACTTTGAATATTTTTTATGAATTCTAGTCACTATTTTGAAATCATAAATAGTGAATAATCAAGGTTTGACCTTTGAAAAGAATCACATTCTAGTTGAAAACCAAATACTGATTGGTTATATCATTTCAAAAAATTAAATGAGGGGTATAAGTGAAATGTTTTAGGGATCAATTATTTTATTTATCCCACCAATGGGTGGTACATTATATCATTTTATGAGAATTCTAGAATTTAGGTATGACTCAACATAAAATTTTGAAATATTTATATTCATCTTCCACGATTTATTATAATAGTTGAGTAATTTTATTGATATTAATTGCACGGAGGTATTTTATGTTCTAATATAGATTTTGATTACCCCTCTTATAATTAAACCATTGAATTGTGAAAAAACGTTTTATTTTCTTTGTGTTACATCTAACAAAGCTATAAGAAGTGTTCATTAAAAAATAATGTATGGAAAACCCCGAGTCACAACCTATTCTAAATGAAAAATCTAGTTTACCAAGTCTATCTTCATAACCAACAAAAATCATGAATTAATGTTGTATATTAATCAAATCAATACATTTCATATTTACTTGAAATTTAATTGGTTTCTTTTTTTAATCATGTTAAAATCGTGTACTAGATAATAAAGGATGATTCCAAACTATGTATAGTGAGATGGATACTAATCCATTTAGGATATTTATTTAGTGATTAGGGAAAAATGGAGCTGAATAATGTGTGGTATATAACCTTAGTAAGACACACAATACCGGTGTAACAAAAATTCCACAACCAACTCAACAGAATGATCAAATTCCCATTGATAAACATTACATCATAGAAGGTGAAGTAACACTATATAAGGAAATGGTAAAATATGTGGCCATTATCATGTACCATATCTTGTCAAATCTCATCAGAATCAAAAACTCAATTCTAAATATAAATTCCATATATAATAATATGCTTTTGTATTAATACTTTGAAATGAATTTATAATAATATTATGCTCACCATCATGTGAAATATAATCTGTTATTCAACTGTTTTATTCACTATATTGTTGAGGGTACTTTTGACATTGAATAAAGTAATGAAATTTAATAGAATATGGAATTTATTTACATAAATTTTTTTAATTTCCTCAGGAGTTTTAAATTAAATTTTAAAAGTTTAATATTACATGAAAAAATAAAAAAATATATGAGATGGATAAAAACGTCAATATAAAAAAAGTTGATGTATGGGACATTGATATTATGGATACTATTCCCATATATTTTTTGTAAATAATATATTTTAAATTATATCAATAATTTTTATAAATTGGTGGGAGCCATTACCACTAAGACTATTGATTCCATATTTATGTGTTATTTTAGTAGTTCCAACATCCTTTATAGGTTTTTAATTCCACGGACTATCATCAACAACAATGGGACACATTTTTTTCATTTAAAAAATTAAGGGTATGATAAAAATTAATGGGGTTAACCAAAATTATTCTATATCTAAGGATACTAAATAAATGGAATTGTTGAAGTGTTCAATCCTAAAAATTAATGTTTTTTGGAATGAAATCATAAAAAATTCAATAAATATTATAGCAAAAGACATAAAGATAGCCAATAGGAATGATCTCATACAAGTTGATTTATGGATGATGTTGTCATCTACTAGTTGTGATTAAACATCAAGCATATTGGAATCTAACAAATGGTTAATTTAGATTTGAAGAATTATTTAATATGGAAAAAATAAAGTAATTGGTTGTAGAATAAATTAGAATATAATTTTTCCAAATTCAAGAATTTATAGAGAATGGATACATGTGGAGCATGAGAAACCGATTATAGAAAATTACATTCTTCCTAGTGACCATGTCATACTCTACTATTCCATATCAAAGCTAGTGTTATTTAATATTTTTCTCTAGGTGTTAAGAAGATTTACTATTATTAATCTATATCCTTTTGGCTCCATTTAAAACAGAAAATTATACCATTGAAACACATTTTCTATAAATGCAAATATTCTGAAAAATATATACCATTGTGTACCTCATGAACTAGTGGATTATCACAAACATAGACCATCCACTTATTGATTTATTATCATGCATCTAGGTTTAGACAAAAATAAAAAATGATATTCCATATAGAAAATCATTTTTACTATTTTTATTGAAATTAAAAAAAATTGGATTTAGTTACCTATTCTTTAACCCATTTTATCTTTAATAAATATTGTATTACACTAGTATGATTTGATGTGATTTTATATGGAAATATTTATAATGAATCACAATGAATCCCTATTTTGTGGATGGTAAGGACTAAAGATTCATTTCAAAAATATATTAAAAGGTTAATATTTTTTGAAATCTATGCATTTTTGTCTAAAACCAGTTTTGAGGAAAAAGTGGAGTTTCATGATTTTTAATGAATTATTTAATTTGTATACTTATCTAGAAGACACCACTTTTCTATGGTTACTGTGATTATTTTATTATGAATTCAATGGAATTGATATTTTATTAATAAAATTGTGAATTGAATAGTTAATGTGAATCATGGATATTAAAAATTAGGACCCATGATTATATTGAATTATTTGATAAATGTAATTATAATTTAGCAATATTTTCATCATTTTGAATTTCTAAAATTCTTGATAATTTATTTATTTATTTTAGTTATTATTTAATTTTTTTTCCCGTACCACATGAATAATTGTAATGATAATTTATATACCAAGTACTTATTATTTTAATTTGTTCTTATTTATTGAGTAATATTGGGACATTCCAATTACCAAAACATTCATTGAAACTATTAAAAGCTACCAACTATCGAAAAACACATTTAAAATGATGTAGGAATATTTTGAAAATCCCTTATCATTAAATAAATTCTTTTCATAAATATTTTCTATCCATATAAACTATGAATGAGCATGTTATATTTGATTCCAAATTTAATCCATTTTTCCTTTCCTAATCTCCTCTTATTATTTTCATGATATTATAAAATTGATGTGTGGGATTTAATGGATTCACAGTTGAAGGTATTAAATTAATTATTTGGAAAATTTTTGTGGTGTAATTTTTGTGTATTGAGAACTATTTTTAAATAAGTCATTTTGATTTATAGTTTCACATCATGATAAAAAATGAAAAAATTTGAATGATTTATGACATAGAAGAATAAAAAATCACCATTAATTAATTGATTACTTTTATCATATGTTCTTAGTGTATGAGTGAGATACATATAGGGAATAAATTTTGAAAATAAAATAATAGAAAAAATAAGTTGAAGAAAAAATATACAATTAGAATGAAATTATATAACACAAAATAATCATTAATAATGCCTTATTTTGATCGAACCTTTATTTTGTTTTTCGGGGATATTGGATTTTCTTCTTTTAAGTAAATAGTTTCATTACATTTTTTTTCATATAATCCATTTCAATTAAGAGATAACCATACTACATGATCCTCAGATTATTAACAATATTTATAACAAAAAATAAGACAGACAGATATTAAATCCATGATTGAAAACATCCCTGGAGTTTACGTGTCATCTATCATTACTAATTTGGGTATTTAGTTCCCTTAAAATAATATAGATAAGGATCATGTTTCCATGATATAATCATAACCCTGCATTAATTATATCATGATTGATGAGTGAAATTATTGAAAATAGATGTAGATAATGATTAGGAATGATTAATAATAATGAATTAAGTAGCATTAATTATAAGAAGATACATACCAAAAGTTTAATATAAGGAAGAGTAAAATACATGAGTCTATTGACTCATTTAGAATTTAGTAAATAAATTGGAATTTTATGTGATTTTTTAAAATTTTATTTAACATTGATAACTGTTTTTTTCATTTCATTATATTATTAATATTATAACATTTGTTCTCTATGGTTTCCAATGATGAGATTTTATGCATGGGGCCAAGAATAGTTTTTTTGTGGGGGTATTTGACTCACAAAAATATCATAAATATTTTTTATATTTCCCTACTTTTATTGTACTTTTTTAATTGAAATTCCCATATATATTAATGTGTTACAAAAAAGTGGGAATTAATAAATATTCAATTTAAATAATATTAAATGAATTAATTTTTATGATGTATAATTTTAGTTATTTGTTAGAACATTTTGATGGATTCATGTTTAATTAGTTGAACCAATATTTTTGGTTACTAAGAAATTATGCCAAATAGATGCATGCCCATCAACCAATGTAGCTGGATATATATCCAACCCGATGAGGTCATTCCAAAAAAAAGGCCCCATGGGAGATACATCTTGATTTAGACATGATGTTCATATGGGAACCATGGGTGTGTATATGTGGCCTACTAGGTCACAATCCCATTGGGTGTAGCACATGGTAAGAAGCATGCACGACCTGCTTGTGGTGTATCCCATAGGTATCTAAATGCAATATTTCATGGATCCCCCAATGATGGAGGCACATAAAAAAGTGGATTCATGACTATCATTTTAATCCACGACACCACTTTGATTGGTTTTGAGGTGGGGAAAATAATTGTAATCACTGTTAATTTTTTCACATGGCATCACTATTTCACCATGATCTCATGCTCACCACACTCAGATTGATCTAGGAAACCTTATTCATTATTTCCACCAGTTGAGATCACTATCCACCATCAACCCCACATGAAATATTATACTATAACCACCCCTAGGATTTAATCTAGATATGGAAGCACCACTAAACAACTAATAACTAGTGATGATATTTGTACCCTTATTAAACTCCATGAAGACCATTATAAGTTTCATCCACCCACATCAAATGTTATATGATGGATGCTACTCCACTTCCATGGTCAACCAACCATTTTAACTACCTCCTATTTTATTGCCTCTATCTCCCCATCCAATAAAAAATAATCGATTTCACAAGATTTTTTTAACCCAAACTGTAACGTTTATGAAAAGAAATGACATTATGAATCCACCACAGCTGATATTCTTTTAACACCTAATGTATACAATTGATTACTAATGATAAGACAACCATGATTTTTATGGAATAGATATCTTGAATATATTATATATATGATCTAGATATTCAGGTTGATATCTATAATAATTGCAGTTGAGGCATGTGGTTCCCTCACTACAAATAGAAGGTGTGGAAGGCTCCGTAAAAGGTTGGTTCATAGTAATAAAATAAATATATCCACAAGATGCATTCGCGAAGAAGCCTATATATTTCTGAATACATACTCACTAAAAGGAGAGGCAAACCCATTCCCCATTACATTCATCCTACAATCCATTATACTCTCAATTTTATCAATATTACAATGAATTATTCTACCACTTATACATTAATTACACCCATAATTAGTGGGGTTGAATCCTTTATAGTTGGGTGAGGGACAAGTGAACCCAAAAATGTTTTGGTTCTTGAGTCTTATCAATAATGAAAATTTCAATCCAATTTCATTGTTGAATAATATTTCAATTTATTAATCTTAGGAATTATGTTGAATTATATTGTTTTTTAATGTAATTCTATGATTATAAATTACCATGGATAATAATTTTTATCTCCCTTTACATGGATTCAGATTGCACTTATAGGGTGATATAAAATCATGTGAAGAATTGTTTAGTAATTTCTAAAGCTGTGAAGAAGAAGTTGTGGATTAATTTAAATTCATGGGGAATTTCATACCATATTTACTATTACATTAATTATAAATGATATATACTTCTTAACATTCACACAATACAATGATAATAACAAAATTAATGATAATTTTTAAAATTATCTCATCCTATTAAATTACAATCAATTCATTAAAGGAAGACTTATTTTTAATCCATTCACTTATCCAATGAACACTGATATCATATTCATTTCAAAATAAAGGTGACAGAACAAAAAATAGTGGATCCAAATATAATCCTAATCACATGACTTTCATTTTAATTTTCCAATCCATGTTATTTTCTATTTATTATTTTCATTATTTTATTTTATTTTTATATTCACGATAACTATATTTAAAAAGATCCCTATAGAGGCATCTTTGGATTAAAAAAATACTGCAAAATAATATTTTACTGCCACACACTTTGGTAGGAATGTTCTTATCCTCATGAAATTAATATTTGTGATGTTATTTTCTATTTAAAAAAAAAATCTAAACACTAATAATATTAATGTGTGTATATAAATACATGAATGGAAAAGCATTGAAAAATCTCCAAATAAAAAACTTTCTTAATTCGATCCCATTTAGTGCTTAAAATCCTAGTATTCTCAGTGGTTATAAACTCAATTATTCTATAAATTAATAGAAATAAATACTATTGAGTATCACATATCATGGTTATTATTGTAACTCATATTTTCTCAGTGTATAAATTGACCCCATTATAAATACTTTTATAATATTTTGAAATTTTAATGTCTACATTTCTGAATTTGTATTAGTCAAGATATAATCAATATTTCTAAAATAAAATAATCTATTCTCAATCATATCAATAAACATATAACAAAATTTCATGTAATCATTGGAAATGTATCCTTCAAAAATAGATCTTTCTGATTGAGCAATATTATTCATATATGATATCAAATGGCCAAAGTACATGATTAAAAAAAAGAAACGTATTTATTTTTTTAAACTGGTTTAAAAAAGTTTCCATTGATGAAAATAAATCTAATGTGACCATACATCCATATTGAATAAATCCCTCAATAGTGTACCAGTTCACTATGTTTAGCTTATTCAACCCAATTAATATTCCAATAGAACAAGTCTATAAAAAATGAATGGGAAATAACATATCAAAATATAAACAAGTCACAAAATTATTAATTAATTATTATCAATCTTGTTTTGAATTATATTTTTTACCACAAACCTCAATAAATAAGGCAGACAAGTCAACTAAAATTGTAGCTTCTTTCTCATGTAATTTATTATTCAATTTAAATGATAATAACAACACAATTACAGTATTTTAGTCTAACATTCTAATCGATGTAAATTTTGATATTATATGTCAAATCACCTTATCATTTTACTTCAGTATACATTTGTATGTTTTATGGTAAATAAATATTTATAGAATATATATTTAACATAATTTTTCTTTATAAAAATAGCTGATGGTAAAAAATCCCTGAATTAGAAGTCACTATTATTGTACTGAAATGATAAAAGATTCATTTGTATAATTGAAAATAATGAAGGTTACTAAATTTTATCCATTCAATACAGAGTAAATAAAAATGAAAATGTTGAATCACATATATTTTCATATACATTTTATATTTTGAAATTTTTCAAATTAATACAAACAAGTGAAATCATGGATTCATAAACTATTAGTACTTAAAGATGAACATTTTCTCCCACTATAACGATATTTTCATAATCTTCACTAGGTTGTAATAATCATCCATTTTTAAGTCATATTGTCTGAGTTTGGTCAACCTCAATATTTATAAATTTGGGGAAATTATTCATAATATGTTTTATATGAAAATATATGAAAGGGTAACATAATCATAAATATTTGAATGTCTCTAGGTGGGTGAATAATATAATACGGGTGTGATGATATAATTAAACTACAAGAGTATATCATTATAATATTCATATACATAAATACCTAGATCATCAATCACACAGTCATGAAATAGTGATTAAAAATAAAATAATTTGACGAATCAACAATCATTATCCATGTGATATCAATATTGATCATAAAAAAATTACACACAAAAATAATTATTAGATAATTAATATTGGTATGTTTGGAAATCATCCTAGTAGACCACATATAAAACTATTAAAAAAAGAGTAACCATAATGTCGACATGCATACGTAGATCATTGAAGCACTAGAAGGGAACACCAATAATATAAGATATATTGGGATCACTCATCAATATTTTGGCACACCAATTATATAAATATTACCAATAGGAAAAAAATAATCACATAGATCTTGGATTCCCTCATTAAAAACATTAAACTAATCATTGTATCTTTTATAACATTATTATCCCCTTGAAAAGAAAAGGGTTCAATGAAAATCTCCTTGAATATTGTTTTACTTGTGTAAATGAAATATGTTCTATAACAATCTATTCAAAACATGATAGAATCATTAAAAATAAATAGTTTCCATAAAAATAAATTTTCATTAATCATTACATATCAATAGAAATAATTATGATGATGTAATTACTAAATTTCCGATCTGAACATATGTGACATCAGTTTTTGTTAATGATGGGGAATGTAAATACCATTAAATTTTAATTAAAAATAACATTGAAGAAAATACCCATTTTATTGTGAAAATCAAATTTTTATAAAATAATAGAAACAAATTTAAATATAATAACCTTGAAAAAATAAATGCAATCATACAGTGTAATGTTAAAAAAATAATTCACATGACAACAATAAAATATATTCATGACATATGTGATAAAAATTAATATTTACTCAATAATAATTTGAATTGTGGAGTAAAAAGTGACCCATTAAGAAACATTTAGTAATTTAATTTTATATTCTTTTAAAAGAAGGATATATATATAGAAAAATATATTTATGAATGAAATTATTTATTTTTAAAATAATATTTCTAAATTTTATTTATAAAAAATTGATATGGATGAGAAACAAAGGTGATATAAAAGACATATACAAGATCTCTATTACATTTAAAAAACATTAGTGATGTTTTCTAAATAAATATTGTAGGAAATTATATTAAATAACATGATCAATTTTTTTACTAAAAGAGAATACATAAAGATTATGTTTATGAATATTATTTATCATTATTTCTTCCAAATGAATCATAAACATAAATAATCCTGAAACAAAAATGATTGTAACATAAGTCCTTTTACACATTGGAAACTCTACAATTTTAAATCACATTAATGAATAAAATCAAATTAATGTTTAAATATATTTAATACAAGGTGATTCATTATATAAAAAAATTCAATGGGAATTATAAACACCTCAAAAATGAATATATGTTCATTTCAAAAATATATATCTTAAAGAAAAATAATTTTGTACGAATAACCCTAAAAATCAGACAATTGAATTTTAGAATCATTTAATTAAAAAATTATGGTTATCATATCTAAATACAGATTTTTTTATCACAATATAATATAATGAAAATTCATTACCCAAATTATCATTAAAATCAAATACCATGAACAAGTTACAAAACCCAATGAAAAGAAATTTATCTTTAAAATAATTTACCACATTGAAAATTTCAAATAAAATACACTTGGATCAAGATATTACATGTTAATGGTTATGTATACACATTAAAAAAATTAAATTATTGTAAAATATATCATATATCTAAAAAAAGTAAATATGAGATGAGAAAAATAGTTACCTTTTATCTGGGCAGTCCATGCATGTCTTACAAATACTATATAATAAGATTATATAAACAATTAGATTTCATATAATCGTTTTATAGTTTTAATAACATATAATTAAATAATATATTTAATTTATCATTAATTATATGTTTAAATAATTAATTAGTTTTGTCCACATTTGGTGTTTTTAGGACATTAAATTCTTTGTTTCGAGCATGATTTGGTGAATTGAATGTGGTAAAGGAGGTAATTTTTTAAATATATCAATATTAATAATCATGAAATAATTATCATATTTATTTTTAAATATTAAATAAAAAATATTGCATATAATTTTGAATAAATGAATTATATTATTCTCATGGAGTCGGTAAGTCTTACAAACGCAATAGATACATTTCCAATATTTGTGGATCAATATTAAAAGAAGGTATGTATTATTTAATCTTAAAATAATGATAATAATATTATATAATTTCATATAATTTCTATAAATTTACTTATATATCTATATATAAAATTCTTTTGATGTTGTGATGTAAATAGAATCACATCGTATAGTTGATACGGTAGTCCATACTTATATGAACGATGTTATCATATTATAGTGTAAGAAAGAAAATGGTATGATAAAATTTAAAAATAGAAAATATATCCTGAATAACATTTTTAATTCACTTATATCACATATATTTATTATAATTTTACTTTTTTACATTCTATGTAATGTGTTTGTGATAGAAAATCACATCATTTCATTAGGTGGTAGTCTTCCATACATAGAAGGGATGATATTGTATCCACAAATGAATGTGTCGTAAGAATGTATATGTGAAATAATAAATAAGTATGTAAAAATATGATACAAATATCATACACACACTTTAAACCCAACATTAGAATAATCTATTAGAAGGTAAGATGTAGAATGAATGACATCTGTTCATGAGGCGGTACTGCAACATACACACAAATAATGATCAAGTATACATTTTAATTGAAGGAGAGTGGGATCTAGGTTACACAATTAATATAATTGAATCCTAATAAAATTTGGATATCAGTTTTATCTTATCATTAATGTTAAATAATATTTCAAGGAGGTAGAATAATAAATAAATCCAAAATGCATAGTTAGAAATTTACCATTCCTTTGACCACCTCTTTATGATTATACCCAAAGTATTCCTATAATGGATTTCGGAAAAAACAAAGGATTCTAGGGTGCATGTAGATATGTTGGAAAATGAGTTTGATAATTTATATCAAAACTACATTTTTTTTAATATTTAAAGTAATATAGGGTATGGGATGTCATTTTATATGTGATATGAGTGACACAAACATATTTTTTAAAAATAAACATGATTAACCAATTTTTTCACACGAAAAAGGTGAAAAATTGTTTTTTCATGGTATATGTAGATACAAAGTTTTATATACTTCCATAAATCAGTTTTTTGTAATATTTTTATTTAATCATATCCCATATCATTTATAATAACCCACATTAAAAACATATCATGTTATCTGCATTAATTTATTATTAGTAATTTCACTATATAATTTTATAAATACTTATGATTAAAAAATTATATAATCTAAATTATTGTCATTCACAAATATTTTATCCAATTTAATAAATTCAATTCATATAATTTAAAAAATTTATTTTAATATTAATTCTCTAGAGACATCGAAAATTTTGGTTTTCAAGTTGTGTATTTATTCATTAAAATGATGATTTTATATTAACATTATGACTACTAAAAATTATTGAATGAATTTATATTAATATTTATAATAATAAGAATATGGAGATGATTCAAAGTAAAATAATTTAAGCGGTATTAATTTTTCATATTTTATATTGTAATTTTTTATGATTTTTTAGCTCTTAGCCAAAGTATTTCTTGATATTCCAAGGCTCTGTGATCCTGAAATTAATTTTTGAAATATATTAAATATTGTAAATACAAATAGCATACCGTTTTCTTGATATACTAGAATAACTCTAAAATAGAGGCACAAATTAGAAATATGAGTCCTTTTTTATTTTATATCATTGGTATTAATCTATGTAATTCATAAACTTAGAGCGTGTAAAATGATCATGTCAAGACCGGTCCATGGAGAAATCTTCTATATAACTGGAAAAAAAATATTTTATTAATTCTTCATGACCTATAATCATATATATATACACATATATGACTGAATCTCCATGGTTATTTGAAAATTATAGATATTGAGAGGATTATTTGGAGATTATCTCATTTAGAATAGTTAGTAGATGACATCAAATTGATATCAGATTAAGGTGCGTGGGCCAACAGGGTTCATTGATCTCACCAACAATGAAAACAGATAAACATTATTTTTCAATGATTGATCAAAAACCCAGTTAAGATCTTTCATTTGTTTATATTCCTTCCCATTATTGTATTCTACTCAAATTCATTACACTTCCTTGAACATAATATATTTAGAAATTGGTGGTATAATTATTTACAATGAATTTATTTTCCTCATTGTTTATATCCTTATTAAGTCATCTATCTCTTTGTAAAAGAATTTTAAATGAATGGAAAATTATAGTGGTTCCATCTTAGCATCATTTGGTATATATATTTCTATCTAGTTTATTTTAACTTTCATTTAGGGTATTTTATATGGAAAAGGTTTGATGAATAAAAAATAATCGATTGTTGTTTGAGCATTAATATTTTTGATGGATCAATAGTGTGGTTAGGGATAAAGATTGATGATTTCATCAGTATGAGATGATGATGTAGTATGATAATAATTTAATTTCAAGTGGTTAGAGAAATCATTCATCCATTTTTCAAGGTTCCACAATAGATGGTACAAGAGGATTATTTTTTAAGAGATTTGAAGGCCAAATCATGGTGATCGATGATAGAAAATGTCAGCTAACTTCAAATTAGGGATTATTGGTGAGATTTATGGTGGAAATGGTGTGGAAACATATAGAAAAATATGAAATAGGATTCATTCAAATTCAATATTACATGACTTGTAATATGAAATAACATGCCTTATGGGACCCCCCCCCCCCACAACCTTGAGTGGCATTAGAATTCTTAATGAATTATATGTATCACACCTAATGTGACTCAATTACAGATGGTGTAATCTTTTCCCAGTGTATTGGGTTGTCACAAGGAGGTACATGGACAGAAATAGGACTATTCATACAGATACATGGCCGATGGTGATCCCATTCGAGGAACATTAGTCTTCGATTGAGTTATGGTAATACCTATATATGTAACAGAGTGAGGTAATATATTATCATCTTTGACCATGGTGGGGTTCACGGTATTGTTGTGACCAACACTATGTGTACACTAATCCCCTATATAGTGGTCTAATTCGTATTAGGTTAATTTTATTCCCCAAGACCATTGGTGGGATGCTCATAAGTGTATCATTCTCTTTATATTTCTTATATGCATTTTTGATGGAGGGACATGATGATCATGACATATCTGTTAGACTCCATTAGTTCTAGGTTACTGGCCCAATGTGTTCTCCCAGATTAGTGTAATTTATAAAAATCAATTAGGAATAAAATGAATGAAATATGGTTGTGATCTAACCTTGAGATAATGTTTCCATTATTAGTATAACTATATGTTCCTATTATATTCCATTGATATAAACATGTGGTTAGATTATTATTATTAATGATTTTTTGTACTTATATATTTCATAGATTCATACATGGATTGTTATACCCATCCACGTATTGGATTTTCTCTCACCTATCATGTATTATGTAGTTGAACAACCATTTTAAAAACTCTAAAAAAACTAGGACAATGAGGAGCTTCGTGAAACATGCATACCATAGTGTGTTCCCATGGTTACATTGATAGTGGTCCTCACACACATTATATGATGTTATTATTTTTTAATTTATTTGTGGGTAGATTTTATTGCAACCATTTTATTCATATTACTGGTTTTAGTAATTTTTTAAGGGTATATTATATGTATTGATTCATGGTTTTTAGTTATTTACATTTCATAGTTGTATGAGAATGGATATGTGCGTGTGAATAAATATACATTAGAATAAGGCCCACCATGTGTGTGATATGCAATAATGGAACTGATAGACAACCCCTCGCATTTGGGAGACAATATCGGGTTAATCCTGACATGGGACCTATTGTGAAAGATTTTGAAAATGATGAATGAATGATATGTTCTATCCTAGGAACAACATATTTGAGATTAGTTTAGATAAATAGTGTATGGTGTTATTTTGTTTGTATCAAAATGTATGCACTATAATGTTGGTGTGGAAACCAACATATCAATACAATAGGACTATAACATCCACTTTTTTGACTTCAAACATATAGGTAATTATTTCAGGGAAAACATTGGTAGATGCATCATATAGTAATGGGTGGTTGTTTCTATATCCTTTTTGGGTTATATCTCTCTATATATTCAATGATGTTCTACATCATTCCAATTTAATGAAACCACCAATAATTTTTTCATCTAGGATTCAGAATTAATATCATGGGGATGAATTCCTTAGTGATGAGGATTTGATGAATGGTCATATTCAGAATGTGTTATCTCTGGCTGTAGTACTTGTCAAAGCACCACTAGTCGTACTGTAAATGGTACTGACAATATCAAAAAATGAGGTGTGATAACTAATCTTATTTCACAAGTTTTAGATATAGTGAGCCATCAAATTACCCAGTTATCCTATCCCATGAGAATATATATAATTTATTTTGGCCATTACTTCAGTCTTCTATCTTGTGAGAACACATACAAACTAGATTATGGTTCTCTATGTGAACATTCTACATGGGTCTACAATATGATGGTTGGATTAGTGATAATGTAAAATGATTAGGCGACCCATTATTGGTAAAATATATAGAGACATTGAATAGAAAAATATTCCACTACTACGTTTATTGTTTTTCAGACATAAGATTTTCTACAGCTTTAGATGTTTATTAAGTGTGAATGGGTATTCATCGAGGTTCAAAAACCACTCGTAGTACTTCATAGATATATTATATAAAAATTTCATTGGTAATAAATCCTTCGAGTGAGGAATATTAAAGGACATATAGGGAAGCATTATTCCACTATTCATTCTCACTTATGATGGTTTTGAAGTCCATGTTTAGTAGAATATTGTTTTCTTACTGAGAAAAAAAGATATTACTTACAGTAGTGAAAAAACTAGAGCAGATACATAGGGTGTACGGATAAAAAAATTAACACAAGGGAATTAAAATGGGAGAAATTTTAAGAGGTGATACTATGATTGATTGAATGTTGTCTGGGGCCTGTAGAATGGATCTATTCATCATAAGTGGAGCTGGTTCTACTATTGTAACAGTAGAGGACATCTCACACAATATTGTTTTTCCCACCATACAACTGATAGATAATCCATTAAGAGGACACCAAAATAGAGGAAGAATAATGATATGGCAGGTCAGTATGGTGGAATATGTGGAAGAGGATTTCAGAGAGATATAAAATATATTATAAATTATGGTTTGTTTGCACCTTTAAAATAGGTAGATCCCCCGCTATGCTTAGGGAGTAACTAGTCAGGGGAAATGCCAAATGCAGGCGGTTGCATCATATGAGACAAAAGATATGGTAACTATACAATTTATGATCAGAATCTTTTCCATAATGTCATTAGTATCGATAAACATATGTAAGAGTTATTCTAGACTTGCCACTATTCTTCTTCGAGTCAAAGAGATTTCAGTTTATTATTTGGCTCCTAACATATTCATAGAGACACGAACTGGAGGTGATTTTGTGATAAAACACATTTAGTGTTGTTGTGACCTAATTTTTATATGTGAGAGTATATTTTTGGATCAAATTGTACTAAAATTTAGGCTATATAAAATAAGTATAGTTATAGAATAGTAATCTACAGTTCATTTAAAGGATGAATATTTAGGGCAGAGGATGTGGTGTGGTCATAGTAATGGGTTGAGGATTTCTTGTATGAGTAAATAAGAAACTAAGGATGAGTGGTATGGACTTATGCATAGGATGGTGTAACAGATTACTAATTATTTGATTAGCATAACGCATGGTTTAGTTGATGCCACTCTGTTTTTAGTTTTCTATAAGGGTGGTAGAGTTTGGAAAAATCCTTTTGAAGGACGTGTTAGTATTTCCTCATGCTTCGAGATATAATTCATGATTGATCTAAATCTTAAAATAGACATGATATATAAACTAATATATCACATGTCTCGTATTGAAATTTTTATGCTAAAGGGTTAGTAAGAAGTCTTTCATAGTATGTACTTTATAAGACCCAATGTTTCACCCTAATAAACCACATCATTTTTACCCAATATAGTGGATATGTTCTTTAGGGTGCGAATATATTAACGTCTCTTAAAATTGGTGAATGAAATGAACATGGATCCATTACCAAGGATGCATGTCCTCTTGGTCATATTAGAGGTGTAGAAGGATTATCAAATATTGACATCATATCTAGTTATCACCAGCTAAGAGTAATGGATGAAGATATATATATAATGGAATTTAGACAAAACTTGAGTCACTATGATTACTCGTTGATGCCCTTGGGCATGAAAAACATCTCATATGTGGTATTGGGAATCATGAACTAGATATTCCATACATTCCTAGATGAGTTCACATAGTCTTCATCCATGATATTGAATTGTACATACAGTCTAGGGAGCAACACATGACACATTGGAGGTTGGTTGTAGACATAGTCTATGAAAACCAACATTATAGGAAGATTGTTATGTTCTAGTATTGGATTTAGGGGGACCATTTCCCTGGACATGTTATCTCCTTAGTTGATGTATCAGTTTACCTAGACATAGTTGAGGTAGTGTATCTTTCAGATCAACCAAGGATAGTCAGAAATGGTTGAATCATCCATGGTTTGGTAGGATATTATTTTTCATTTACAACATATTTCCCCCATGTAATATATCCATTGATTTATTTGACCGGAAATGGGAATAATTTTTTGTTGGAGGATAGTCTTTAGTATACTTTCTAGCATCTATTTTTTAAATCATTGATCACTCCCCTCCTGTAATTTTTGGAGTGATGGTTTGGGTATGTAGTTTTCATTGATGAATTAGGTAATGATATTGGTTTTGTTATCATGTAAGTGATGGTGGGGATTTACTTGGGATCATGTCAAATGATACCACATGTGATGAAATGAACAAATCATGCTATTAAGTTAGTTACGGTTCTCTTCACGCTAAATATGGTGATAAAATACTTGATGGGAGAGTGGATTATCATCTATCCTCACCAAAATTTTATCAGGTATATTGTCTCAATGAAATATCCTAATTAGATAGATAAGTGAAGGATTAAGTTCCTCTAGTATCATGAATTTTTGACTGTATATACCCCTGAGAAGAGGAATGTGGTAGAAAATTATCTTATTAAGAGATATTGATCATAGTTAGTATGTGAAGCACCATGGAAATTGGGATCATAGAAGTTAACCTTTTGTAAGGGCATGGATAATATCAACTTTTGTAGATCATTGTTACCCATATTATTTTATAGTGATTCAGAGAGATGGTACATATGGACACTGATGGTGATACCGTATATACTCAGATGTTTATTGGTCACGTTCCAGATAAATTTAATGAAGGTGGTGATAATGACATTTCTTTTAGATGATTAACGATTTTTGCAATTGTGATGTGATAAGATATGTTGATGTAACCTCATACGTCACCCTAGATTTTACACACAAGTGTGTAAAAGATGTTTCAAGTCCATCAATGGAAGTTCTGCTAACAATGGATGAAGATATGCTTTGAAAAAAAATCATGATGCTACACTTATCGGTATGTGAAGGATGAGGACAAGAATCTAGTAAGATTAGTTCAACACCTTTAATTGCTACAGATGATTTGGGATGTGATATCCTTGTACTTCATGTATGTGTTTCCACATATGTCTAGGGGTCATGATTCCATCAAGGTGATCATGTAATGACTCACCAATTCATAAAATGTCCTATCTATGAGAGAAAAATGTTTAGAATAGACAATATAAATCATATATGTGATGTAGATTTTCTTAATAAATAGTGTTACATATATAATATTTTCTCATAGTGATTTTTGATTAACATTTAGATTATAGATATATTTTAGGGGTTATGGAGTAAAATGTTGCATTTGATCATTTCTTTCCACCCTTGGGCTGATGAACAGACTGATGGGACAACTCAGGTTCTGTATAAAATTATGTGGGTAGTCATACTGGTATATCACCTAATTTGGGATGATCAAATTCCATTTATAGAGTTGGTGTCAAAAAAATAGCTACCATTTTATAATCATTATCGAACAATATGAGGCATTATAGGGGTGACCATGTAGATCATGACTATGAAGAACTGGCCAATGAGATTCATCAATTATTATCCGGTAGTTAGTTTGAGACAAGAAAAAGATGGGTTGTTTCATCCATAAATACACTACAACAACATATATCCATTATTGTTCCTATAAATATAGAATAAAGAGGTCATAGGTGTTTTATGTGGGGGGCCATTTGTTCTAAAAGGTCTCTCCTCGATGTGTAAAATGGAGATTCCGATGGAGAGGAAATATATCTCTAAGATTCATTGGCATGTTATAGATACTATGTAGAGTTTACAAGGTGGAATACCATATAACACTATTTCGAAAATAGGACTGGGTACATGAAATCATCCACGCGTCAAAAAATGGAGTTATGTCCATGAAGAACCACATGTTATTGACTGGGGAGAGAAATAAATAAAGAATCTAGTTACCATTAATCAGTACCTGATAGAGAATTTGGAACGGTTGGAGAGGATCCAATAATTATATTCTTTTAGAGAATTTTTTGAGGAAGCACATGGATCTATAGTGGAGAACCTAAGAGGAGAGGGCCCATATGATTTCTCAGTAACAACCTCTCTTTGTGTAACCTATAAAATTTGGATATTCAAAATATAAATCCCTAATTTCAAGAGAATGTAATGAAACTATGTGTTCTATTTACCGATTTATAATACTATATAGATTATTATTGGAGCTAGGTGATGAGACAATGTGTGATTTAAAGGACCGATGTGACCAGAATTTATTTATAGATATATATTAAATATATTAAATACAACACATGAGAAATTTTCCTAAAGAAGTGGAATTACTCCAAAATATACGCCCATATCAGTAATATGAGATCGAAAATGAGAATAAAATGTGTGTTTTACCCAATGTATATTATAACCTAGGATCACAATGGATTCTCAGGCTAGGCTCAGTCATTGGTGGATTATTAAAAAATCAAAATAAATGAAATTTATTTATATTATTAATTTTCCATGACCTAGAATTATCATTAGATACCCAGATATGCCTCAATTCCTAAGGATAACATCAAAACATAAATACTGAGATGGACTATTTCTGAGGACACATTGGAATATCATTTGATGATGACATCAGATCGAGATCAAATTGAGGATGGTGAACCAAGGGATTTCATGGGTCTCATCAATGACAACAACATTCGACCATTCTTCTACATTGATTGATCTGAACTATAGGTTGGATATTTTATTTGTGAAATATTGACTTTTTTATCAAAATCAAAATCACTCAATTGAAATAAAATATTCATGAATGGAAGATTTATTTTCGATGGATTTATTTTTTTCATTGGTTATATCCCTCTTTGTTTGTCTATTACCGTAGAAAAAATAAAGGATGAATTAACAAATGTTATGTTTTATTTATAACATAATATGGTTTATGGATTTCTAACCCATTCATTCTCACATTAATTATTTTTATTTTAATAGGGAAATAGTTCAATGAATACCCAATATTCAATAGTATCATGGAAATACTTTGGTGAAATGGATCAGTACCACATGTTTCGGTTAAGGTTGAGGATTAAATCATGATATGATGATGATGGATTATGGTTTGAGAAAAATCATATCTATTTGTAAATTTCCATTCTTTCATGTTTGAATGTATAGCTATGTATTCCAAAGGTTACTAATTTAGGGAATGGATTTAGAGGACCGAACGTAAGATCTATGATTGTATGTATTGTCTGGAATCAATTGTTGTTTTTTTAAATATACCTTTGGTGGACACATTTTAGTGAAAATCAGTAAATTCTATTTGTAATTTTATGAAATTCCTGGTTAATAAACTTGTAATATAGAATTATATTTGATGTGGGACTCCCTCTGTGGAACTGTGTTTTCGGAGTAGAGATAAGTATCAAAAACTATATGACTATGTCACACGCCATGAAACCCTAACCATGTATCTCATTAGGTACCCAGTGAAGTACACAGACATGGACATGACTAGACATAGACATAGATACCTAGAAATACACAGACATTGCGAGAAGAACATAATCCCAAACATACCTTGTACTTGAAAAAAACATGAGCATGTGTAGTAAAACAAGTGTCAGACCTGATGTCGAAGGAAACATCATTTACTACAAGTATAAAACTAGTAATCCTTAGAAGATATATTAGATCACATTTTCTTTTAAAATTATACCTGTTTCATTATGGTATATTCTCTCGATGCATTTCCCTAAAGATTTAGTAATGACTCTAATGTTATTCATGGGATAGTGATCCACTATGAGAATCATTAATGACAGATTGAGTTGTGAGAATTACTATCTATGGCCCATAGTGTTATATATTATCATTATACATACCCTTGATGAGGTTCATGTAATAATTTTTACTAACACCATGCATTATTCAATCCCCTGTAAAGACGGTTAACACATATTGGGTTGTCAGTATACACAGTGGCTTAGGTATGATCCCATTAGGTGTATAATTTTCTTTGGACATCCACTGTGTACATATTATGGTGGGAAATGAAAATCATGAAATATCACATGGATTACATCATTGTTGTATAACTCATGGATTGTATTATACTGGATGGTTGTGGTAAGGATCCATTATGAAGGAATCCAAGGTTTGAAGTACAATTTTGATTTAACATTGATACTTTGTGTCTACATTGAGTATATCAACATTTTATTATTATATTACATTAGAAGATACTTATGATGAGAAGGTTATTATTCATTATTTTATATTATGATCAATTTAGGGTTTTTATTTTGGTTATTGTTATACTCACCCATGAATGGGATTTTCTCGTAAGTGTCATATCTGATGCACATGAACAACCTTTTAACAGAGTCCTAGAGAAAACTGTATAGTTCAATTAATAGTGAGTAGGATAGAATAAGGTATGTTCCTATGGTTACATTGAATGTATTTCTATCCCAAATTATAGTTTATACATTATTCATTTATAATTATTATGGGATTGTATTTGGATTGTTTTCTTTCGATTAATAATAATCATACTCTGATGGTGGGATTTTTGATGTATTCTTTCATGGTTAATAATTTTTTCAAATATAAACTTTCTATGGTCATTGAAATGTGTGTTTGTGTATGTATAGTTACAGTAGGTTACTCCATCTGCTGTTTTTGATATACCGTCTTTGTGTGGGTTGCCAGCCCCTAGCATATGGGAGACTGGCTTTGGGTAGACCCATCACGGGCCACACTGGGATGCTTAATGAATATTATGTTGATTAAATACACCTAAACAATACAAATATTTATATAAACAATATTTAAAACAGGACTATACATTTAAATTCCATAAATTATTAAAAACAAAATCCATTTTAAATAAACAGTATTTTCCACTTTTCAATGAAAAAAACATCATTTTCCAAAAAATCAATAAATTAACACCAAGTAAATTTTGATAATAATATTCTAAAAATGAACATAATTTTACTAAAAACATATTCTACTTGTTCCTAAGTTATATAAAATATTTTATTTTCATAAAGAACTATAAAAATCATTTATTATGAAAATAAAATTTTTTAAAAATAAAATCGATTTAAGAAAAATAATTAATTATTTTCTAAAAAATCATATACAATTTTATTTATAGATAATATATATATATATATATCATGAATTTGTTATTTATGGAATCTAGGATTTTTATTACATAACATTTCATTTCATTTTACAAAGAGATAACCTTTAATGTTTACTGTCTTGGAATAAAAGGTACACAATACACAAAACCATATAACAGTAATTTAATACTCACGAAATGATTCATGAAAGGGTGATCATAAGGCCTGGTAAGGGAAAACATTTAGAAGAGTTTATATGTGAAGTTGAGGGAATACAATATCAATAAGAAGAAATATCATAAAGTCATGAGAAGATAAATATCATTATAATAATAACATAAATAATAACATGAAAATGTCGATAAATAATTTAATTTCAAATTCATAAATATATCATCATGGTCCATCCCCAATGTGTCATTAAAATTACCATGGTTATTCATCAAGGTGTCATAAAACATGTCATCACTAGAGATTTATTTATTTATCCAATGCATTAGAGATCTATCATGGTGAAGAATTTATACGTATTTATTTTAATTTTATCCACATAAATCATAATAGATAATTTAATAAATAGCATAAATATAATAAATGAAATAGGTTTTATATCAAAATCGTGACGTTTTTATTAGTTCTTTTAAACATTATAATTATTATATTAATAAGAAACTGAAAAGGAATGAGGGTCATGTATATATATCAATTATATGATAATATATATTATTTTTATTTTTATATTAATACCCCTATAAATGATATATGTTTTTGTATTCACAGAAATAAAATAAGATAAATTCTTCAGAAAAATAGAGTGATTTTGATATAAAATTAAGCATCATAACAGCTATGCATTATGGTTTTGGAAAAATTTAAAAATAGAGAGGACATGGGTCCCCCATTGATAAAATACTCATAACAGATTATAGTCAAGGAATATAATAGAGATAAGAACATGGTATGGAAACATGAAACACATTCCACATAAAAGATATCTTCAAAGGAAATGATGATAGGGGAATTCCCTTACGAAAATTCGGCAGCCTAATAATGTTACTTAAATACAATAAAAATAAGTTAATGATAGAGAAAATGATATTGCGTCATGCACATAAAATTTATAGAAATTAGGATACATAATGACGTACACTGTTATATGAAAATGGAATTAAAATACAAAACATTAAATAAGTACTAACTCATAGAGGATGGTGATGGGTTCCCTTTCCATGATAAGTAACATCAAAAACACATTGGTTGGGACCTAGGGGGATGAAGGGAACCTTGGGAGGAAATCATCGGAGGTTATTTTACTATATATTCTTTGAGTGGTAATTTGGATAGAATGTAATGATGAAAAAGGTAGGTATTTATAAAATCAATGAGAAAATATTTTATTAATTTCTTAAAGACACCAGATTAGTGGTGTTTACAAAATCAAGGGCTTTCCCATGGTATTCCCCATGGATTTGGTCAATTATAAAACCTCATATAATATTTTCATACTAATTAATGAATAATATTTTTAAGTTACATATTACAACTTTATCATGTCATAAAACATACCGAAATCTCTAAAAAATCTCCTTTTACTATTTATAGGGAATTTATTTTAAAAAAAATCACATATATTTACCATTAAAAAATATCAATGTTATGAATTTAAAATTGAACTGCATTTTTTGAAAATAATTTTCTATATATGAGATATTTTATTTTTATGTAAAAAAACTATTTCCTATTAAAAATAATAATTCTTACCTAAAAATTTCTAAAACTAATATTTATGTATGCTTTTATATCATATTGCCATTCAAGATGCATAAATAATAAACTTTTTTATGTGAGGTTACAATTTTAATGTTCATATTACTACTCGTAAGGGTAATATTACTTTTCATAATTTACTATTTCCCAAAAGTTTTGTTGATAATATCAGACCCTAAATTTTATACAGATCATTGATGTATATATCCTTTTTTGAAAATCACTTCACATTATTATTTATTTATATTATATTTTTTAAAAATAATATTTTTTCTATATTCATCTTTAAAATGAAACTTCCAAATATAAATCCTATATTTTATATATTTTAAATAAAAAAATAACCATAATAAGAAATATAGGTTTTATTTTTAAAAAAATTACACAATTAAAATATTTCCCCATAAAATATCTCCAGATAAAACATGCATATGACATAATTGTATGGTGTGAAATGGTGATGTAATCAAGGGTTGTCTCGATAAACATTTCTTGAGTTGTGATTTCTATCATCTGGAATATCTCCCAATGGTGATTACATTCATTATTAACATGTTAATGCTTAGATTGGGATTTTTCAAGAACAAAGGTATGTGATTATACCTTAATTCCATGCTCTGATAGATGATCTTTGTACAACCCGAGTCTACTGGTGGAGGCCATTAACTCTACTTTCTACATTAATTATCCATTATTATTTATATTATAAAAATTATAATGTTAAAACATATTATTGAATAAAATAGTTATATTCTCCAATGGCTATATAACAGTAAAAACCCAACTGTCCCCATTCATTTGTACATATATATTTTTTATTGATTAGAACATATAAATACGTAAATTTTCAAAAAACAATGTATAATTTATAATTTTAGGTCATTATATTCTTCCCACATTAAAAAATTTATTCCCCAAATATTCGTATCATACCCTCCAAAGAGAAATTTTGTGGGTACTTTCACCTCAAAGTCTCATATGGTTTCCATGTGGCTTCACTATATTTGTGGTTCCTATATAAAACATTAACAAGGTGGGTTTTCTTGTTTTCTGGATCCTTGTATCTACGGTCCAAGATCTCTACTGTCTGCTCCTCATAAATGAATTCATGTTATAGTTGTACAAACACTAGATTTAGTTCATTGGAAGGGTCAGGATTGGACATCCTCAAGAGGGATATATGGAAGACATCACAAACATGTGATATATTTAGAGGATGTATAAGATTATCACCTACTACTCATATGAGATCAAGGATATCACATGTGACAATGTACCTTGAGATATGATTCCCATTGATCAAATTCTTCATGACTCTCTTTTAAGGAGTAATTTGACACAATACTTCGTCACCAACATCAAACTCCATGTCCCTTCAATGGTTTTTATTATTGATATTTTGTTGACTCTAATAAGCCTTTATGTGTTGCTATATGACATTATCCATTCATATCATCACTTCCACGAGATCAGACCCATGATTCTTTCACTCACCCGCTTCATACCAACAAGAAATACTTCTACATCACATCCCATATAGAGAAAAAAAGGTTCCATTTGAATGATTTAGTGGAAACTATTGTTGTATGATAACTCATCTAATGGGATATGTTGATTCTACCCACCATTAAATTACATTGAACATGTTCTCACCATGTCCTCCAATTATTTAATAATCCTTTTAGATTGGATAGTTGTTTGGGATTGATAGGTCATAATGAAAATCAATTCAGAACGAAATTAATGTTGAATACATCTCGAAAAAAATTTGTGAACCATGGATCGTGATCAGATATTATAGAAAATGGAACTCCATATGTCCTTTACACTTCCTTCATGTAATTCTTGGGAGGTTTATCATGTGAGATATAATCCCAAATTGAGATTAAATGTGAAGTCTTCATGAGATTGTCCACTATAACCAATATCACACATTATTTCTATTGAAGTTCTCGGGAGACCAGTGAAAATTCCAAAGTGATATTTTACAACATTCATGTTTGTTTGGGATGTGGTTGTAATATCCCCTTAAGTAGTAGTCGATATGCATTCCCTTTCTAATATACCATGAACCTTGCAGTGTATTCCACAAAATTTATATTCAAATATTCCCATAAAAAATGATCACGATGGTCTGTATATAATTTCTGCAACCAATATGTATAGAAAATGTGGAGCTATGAGATTCATCAATCATGTCCTTATTTATTTTTGGAATAGGTGGAACACATGGTCTTGTATGAAATTTTAGTACACCATGATGATCGATATTGATCTGAAAATACATCTCATCCTTTCCTGTGACAATATTCTTCTATAACAAAGGATATTATTTTCGAGATTTCCCAATCATCCCTAGTAATGATGATTGAGAATTCATTTAGTTTATAGTTGATGATTTCCATTGAAATTAAATTCCCACGTCTAGTTTAAATAGGTCATTGATAAAAAGATATCTTTGAATCCTCATCATTGATAGAATAACTAGGTCTTTTTTACACTATACATCTGCATATTTGTTTTGACATATACAAAGATAATGAATTGAACAATCATATTCTATAAGAGCATCTAAACATCTCCTCCATATCATGTTCAATTCCTTTTCTATGAAAATATAATTCAAACACTAATGACATGTGAATATATAACACTTCTCCCTATAATGATAGTTCCTCTATATCATTAGATAATAAATGACTACAACTATCTATATATCACGCATATGACAGTTCTGCTCATGAGTCTTCAAATATTGAGATGAATATGCAATCACCATGTTACTTTTCATAAAGATTCGCCCATGCCATTTTAGTTATGGATCTCTAAAAAAACAAATCCATATATAAACGAGGACATAGAAAGCACTGGTGTAGTAACCAATCACTTCTTCAGCACTTGGAAGCATCCCTCACTCTCCTTGTTCTAGATATCATAACCCCTTTTAGAGTTAACATGTAATGGGGATTTGAATGTGGTGAAAATATTATCACAACCCTCTTGTAATTTCCCACCAATCTAAGGAAACTATGAATATCAGTTATTTTATTAGGTTGGGGACACTCCTCTAAAACAATTATATTTATTGGGTCAAATGTGATTCTTGTACAGGTTACAATGAGCCCTGAGAACGAAACATATTGAAAGAAAGATTCACATTTTTTTGGAACAATCCAAAAAACCTACCCTTTCTTAGTGTATGAAAATTAATCCTTAAATGATGCTAATGATCCCTGTTAGTTTTGCAGTATATTATAATCTTATCAATAAAAATTTCCACAAAGTTATCAACGTATTCCTTAAAGGCTCAATTAATTAAATCCATACAAATAGCGGGAGCTGTAGTCCATCCAAAGGGCATATCAATCAACATATAAATTGAAAATCTTGATTGAAAGGTACTTTTTATTATATATTATTTCTTCACCGTCAAATGAAGATAACTAGAATGAATATCAATCGTAGAGAATAATTGATCCCCATGAAGTTAGTTAAACGAGTAATAAACTCTTATAAGATGGTATATGTTATTCACTATTATCTTTATCAATTATCTATAATCAATGCATAAAATCCTTATTCTATCATTCTTCTTCACAAAGAGGACAACTTATCTCCAAGGAGGCAGACTCCGTTAAATAAACCCCATCTCCAAAAGATCTTTCAGTTGAATCTTCAATTCCTTGTACTCAACATTTACTGTTGGATGCATGGTATTTGATATCTAATGAGATCCCAGTACAAGTTCAATGGAAAACATTACCTATCTTTCTAGGGGAAGTCCTAGTAAATCATTAATAAATATGTCAATGTGTTCATGGATGATGGGGACATATTATTTCATTATACCCTCATTTTTGTCTTCTTATTCTCCAATCAACTCCTTAGTGAATGATATAATTTGTTCTTCTAGAAAAATATATTGTTGTGTAACCTATCCATGTAAGATAACTATAGAATTCTCATTCATGAATAATGAGATTTACTTGCTTATACATTTTATTTTTGTAGTATACATTGAGATCCAGTACATCCCTAGTATAATGTCATATTACATCATAGGAATGACTACTATATTTGTGATATAATTTTTCTAAAGAATATAAATATGAGGGTTTATAAAATTTGTTGATGCTTGAATTAACCCACCAAGATTCATGACCATTAACTCCACTTTTATAAATTTTGGGGTTTATTTTAAATTGTTTTGAATCATGGAAGAAATAAAAAATGCATAGAACTAGAATAAAAAAAATGTATTGTCTAGATTTGAAAGAAAAACAAGAGTACCTCCCACCAAAACATTTGGATCTTAAACATTATCTATCTTGATATAAAAATAATGTCCTTAGTGTCATTGAAATATTTGTGGATGATGGCGATTCCCCTCGACTACCCTCATTTTTTAACAATGATTAAAAAAGTTCACATGCTATCCACACATAATGATTTGGGAATCATGTATGGAATTGACCGTAATCCATTTTTATTATAGTTGGGATGATGAGGATTCACTTTACTATGACAATTCATCATGATATGGTCATCTCTTCCAAACACGTAGAACCTCTAACTCTAGAGTAGACTCTTCCCCGAAGGCTAATTAGGACACTTATTACATATGGGATGTTTCCCTTTCTTTACTCAGTTTTCCTAATCAAATATCCTCACAATTATTGGCTTAATTTGATCTCTTATTGTCATATGATTACTACATCTCAACAAACTCATGTTTTTCATTGCTGGGACTCTGTACGGTCTCCTCAATGCTATCAGAGTGTTGGTTTTCTAGATTCTTTGGCATATGATTCCTTAGTGCAATAAATAATATATCAACTTTACCATTAGGATCCATGAAAAATCATGACGTGTAACAGAAATTTAATGAGAATTATATCTTGTTTATTTAAATAGGATCACTCTCATTTTTTTGAGCTCAGGAAACTCCTCCCTTTTTATTCTCATCGAACGAGGTAAATATTTGTTTAAGAAGAATCATCTGAACTATAACCACTCCATATCATCAACCTTAAATATTGGCCTAAAATTTTTGTTATGTTCTCACTACTAATTAGCTTCTCCCTCAAAGTGTTAAACATACAGGGTGAACATCACTTGTTCTGAACAGTAGAGCACAAGAATAATATTTTCGATACAGCTGATACAATCTATAAAAATCAATGCTTCGATAGATACATTGATAATTGGTGGTCATTGATGCATATTTGACTAACAAAATAGTGTCCCATAAATTTTAAAATTAGTTTCTATAGTTTATTCATGTTATTTCTCATAACATGAGTTAGTTAGTACATCATTCTCATGAATGTTTCCATTCTGTCTTCTGTCGGAGTTTCATTGGTTCACATTCCATTTCAGTCACCATTTCCACGATTCCACCAGTTTCCTATCATTTATAAAAAATAAATCATTAGTGATAATCATAAATCATTTATAAATAATTTATATGTTAATTATGTATTCTGTATTAACAAATAATTCCTAAACATATTTTTCAATAACAACAATTACATTTATATGTAAATCATTCCTAATGAATCATAAAAAAAATTGTTGTTAACCAAACATATCACATGGGAGTGTTAAATCAAGAGTGAACAAAGGAAAATTGTTGGGCACCATTTCATATTCGAGTCTTTCTCACAAATGGTGTTTTTTGGTTTTACCATTTGATACATTTTTGGAAAATCAACATATACTTGTTAATATCCAGGCATGCATTTATTTGTTCGGAAACCACATTCATCATACTTCACCAAAATACCAGGATTTTTTTCTATATTTATAAATTTCTATAGGGTTCATAATATTGTTTTCATTACCTAATATTAAAAATTACTAATGTGTCCTTTGATGCCACCTTTGGATACTTGCCTTTTAATTACATAACATTTTATTTCATTTTACAAATAGAGGATCTTTAATGTTTACTATCTCGTAATATAGGTACATGATACATGAAAAAATATAAAATTTATTTAATCATGTTGAATGGATTTTTGAATTTTTTATTCTAAGAAAAATTATTTCCTCTCATAACATAGGAACACACATCAAAGGAAAGGTTGAGAATAAGGCTCAGTAAGGGAAAACATGGTAAACAATTTACATGTGAACTTTTCATAATGCAATAACATAATGAGGAAATATCATAAAAGAATGATAAATGAAATAACATGATTAAAAAAATTAATCATATCGTGAAAATGGTGCTACGACATTTAATATAGAAATTTATAATCATATCACCAAGGTCCATACACAAGGCTTCATAAAAATTTCCATGGTTATTCACCATGGTAACCCAAAACAGGTAATCTCTAGATATTAATTTCATTACCCAATGAATTATAGAACAATAATTCTTCACCATTAATATGTATTTATTTCATGTGATCTACATAGATCATAATAAAAAAATCATATATAACCGAATCAGAATAAAATAAGTGGTTTTCATATCAAAATCACGGCGTTTTAAAAAGTGCATGAAAACAGAATCATTATGTCATTTATAACCACATAATGGGAATATAGGTTTTATATATGTAAATTACAGAATAAAATAATTAATTTGTGTATTTATTAATTTCCCTGAAAATAAAATATGATAGGGTATTCACATAAATAAAATAAGCGATCATTAGGATAAAAAGAGAGATATTATGGGACGAAAAATCTACAGAACAACAAATATGCAACATGGTTATGTATTACAATAAAATGAGAGGGTATGTAACACCCCTAGATTTCATAGTACGTTATTTCTTCAAAGTAATTCAATAACATGAATTACACGCAACACTATTTCCAAGCGCACCACGACATACCAAACTAACCGTTCAAAAGCGGTTATGAATAGTATTAACTGAAATTTTACCTTTATATAATTTTTATAATTATATAATCCATATTATGAGTTTCTTAAAACTAATGTAAGAAAATTTAATTTTTTTAAGATAAAATAAGTATTTTTTTAGAATTGCTATTTTAACGCCTGTTATTGTTGAATCCATTTTAAATAAAATATTTGAAACTTAAATATATTCAATTTGACATAATAAACATCTTATTTTGAATCGACACATAATAATTCAGTTTTAGTATGTTTTTGGTGTTTTTCTGATAACATTCATATTTGGTTGAATAGTGAAAAATACTTAATTTTATTTAAAAACCAATTTTTTAATCAAAATAATTTATAGTTTTGAATTATACAGTTTAATGATTTGGAAGTATAATTAGATTATATTTCTATAATTTAATCCAATAAGGGTTATTGTAAGTAATTTCACATCAAAATTGGACATGAAAAAGTGTCAATATTTTGATAATTATAATCTCATAAAAATACGCATTTTAGTTTAGACAACGGGAATCTATATATCTTCTAAACTTGGCATTTTTCCGCCTATGTGTCACCCTGAAACGCATCCACGTCTCCACATATAACCCTCCAAACTCGACAATACCTCTCGCGAGCCCAAAACATATCGGGATTTCCAATTGAAGTTTGATGCCCTTGCTGATTCAGCTACTCGATTCCCTTCTCCCATCGCTAGGGTTCCTGCACCATTCCTAGATTACCCCTCCCCAAATCTGCTCTTATGCGCCGCTCCTATCCCTGATTTCCCTATCTAGCTGGGACTCCACATGCATGTGATCTGCCTTCGGCTCCTCCAACATCAGCTCGCTCCTTTGATGTCAGCTCCTCTAACATCAGCTCCTCCGGCATCCTCCATCTTCAGCTCCTCCAACTTCCACTCCTCCTACTTCGGCACCTCCAACTTCCCATCTTCCGACTTCCGCTCCTCCGACTTTATATTCTCCGACTTCCACTCCTCCGTCTTCCGCGCCTCCGTCTCCCCATCCTCCGACTTCCGCGACTTCCTCTCTTCCGACTTCCGCTCCTCCGACTTCACTGGAGACAGATTTCTTCCGCTGAATATCAATGCTTTCGGCAACAGATTCCAGTGCCCAGTATGAGAATCCTCCTGGATTATCGATGATCTTCATGGTTAGTAATATTACTGTAACGATGGTGCAGGGATTTCAACATGGAAGATGAAAAGAAGCCGTCCTTGGAGGAGTTATATCGGGAGAACAAATTTCACCAGACCTATGATTTCATCGGTCATTGTTCTTCTATGTTGAAGAATTCATTTTTTTACAAAACCCTAATTGATGGTATTGTAGGTGAAGTGGATACGAGAGTAAGAAAGATTAGACAAGGTGGAGATGAGCATATAGGAGTGCTATGAGTTTCTGAATAACATAGTGGATGACAACTATATAGATTTGGATGAGCCACACATCGAGCATCTGTTGCAGACTGTAGAGGCCATTGGGAAAGACTTCCTGGATGAAGATTGGCTTCACATAATTGTCTTGATCCATGGTATGCAAGAAATTTTAACATCTCTTCATCTGTATTATAATTGGCTAATCCAACAATGATATGAGATCCAGGGAAGGTGCTTCTTCTTCCTCAATTTAGGGAGCTCCCTCAATGGGCTGTTATAGGTGAGATTTAAATTTGAAAATAAGTTAATATAACTTTCATTAATTATATTCACAATATAATTCCATAACCACAGGTGATACATTTCCTATCGGTTGTGCTTTACATGAATCCATAGTTCTTCACATGGTCATTTAAAATCTGTTCTGCATAAAAAAAACTTTTTTACCTATCAAAATTTTAATATGTTACTAATTTGCAGTATTTTAAAGAGATTCCAGACTATTATAATCCTGCCTACAACCCAAGGAATGGAATGTATAGAGGGATGCGGGCTTGAAAGAAGGTATTTCTATGTCTGTCTTTCCCTTTTAGTTATACATTGATAGGTATTTCTTATTCAAGTGTATCACAATTTTGAAAGAAGGTAATTTTACAAATATTTTGACATATTTCTGGATTTCTTATTAATGTGTTCCCTTTTAGTCACACATAGTATGTTTTCTTAAACATTAATTTATGTGCAGGTAAACATATTGGATGAATGTGTACTTCCCCATCTCCTAGCTTATTACATGTTCTTTGACCATTATAACTCCTTCTCACAACTAGAAAACCAGGTACAAAAACATATTTGTTTTCTAGAAATGTTTTCTTATTGTTCATCAATCATATAACATATAAATCTTATTAGTTATAGTTACTTTTACTAAATCTTAATTGCCATGTTTTAGAGCAGTAAATATTTTTACACAACAGAGTCTTCTATTTTCTTTGATTAGTGGATCATGTATTTTATTTCTGTAATGGATCATATTTTAGAGTACTGGAACATGTTTAAGCATGTGAATCATACATTATTTTTGGGTACTGTATCATTTTATTTGTTCAAGCAGTGGATCATGTGTTTTATTAGATCAATGAATCATTTTATGAGCAATGAATTAGAACATAATGAATGCCATATTCTCTATATGTATTTTTCATATCTAGATTTAGTATTTACTTAATGAATACCTATATGATAGGATCATTGATTACTTAATATTGAAAATATAATATTCAAAAACCATGAGTCTCATTATGATAGGAGACGATGTTCGATTATGTTTCTAATTTTATGTTGTCGTTGTGCATCATGTTTTTAAGTGTACATAATCTAATCATAGAATAATTTATGTTTTAGTAAAGGCTGAACTTGTGGGCATGATAGTGATTCCACACTTACTATAGGTAACTTAGGATATTACAACATCACTAATTATGATTTGGGTTGTGATTTATTTTCATTCAAGTCAAATATGTGACTATTGGCATTTTTATGATGTTTTGATTCCACTTGTATTGGTAACTGAGGATATTAAAACATCACTAATTATGATTTGAGGTGTGATTTATTTTATTGCAGGTCAAATATTTGACTATTGGCATTTTCATGAACTTTTTATGCCTTGATCATAATATTTGCCTATTGTTGATAGGTGTATTAATGATCTATTTGACATCATTTTTTGAGAACTGCATTTTCCATAATGATTCTACTAAATGTTTCTTATAATATGATGTGCCAACAATTTCTCAACACGTATTGAAGAGTTGGTATTAGAATTGAACATAACCAGGTACCACTATATTTAATTTCTCCATTTTATCATTTTTTTTTAAAAAAACCACATTGTTGTAATATTCATTTTTTTTCTTCCATGACATGAAAATCAAATCTGTGGATATTTAGGAGTGTGTTTGAACATTGACAATGGATTTGATACAATAGGTAAAACTATTTAATGTAATTAGGTTTATGTTCATTATCTTCATTGAGTGTTTCTTTAATGACATCAATGGAACAAACTAAACTTCATGTTTTCATGTCATTTGCATTTTTTCAATGATTTGTACATACAATCCATTTCTCCTTATCAATTGGATATTTTTAACCATCACATTTCTATTTATATGATTTTAATTTTCATGAATATTTGTTATTAATTCATTAATGTCAATTATTTCTATAAAAATGTATTTTCATTGAGTTTGATGGTGATGATTCCGTCCAAACAATTGTGAAGTGTCTCAGGGATCTGTATAAATAACAAGAAATGATGATGAACTAGATCCCAATATTAAAAAAACATATGAACAAAAATATTGAAGAATATGAGTGCAATTTTTCATTGCAATGGAGAAGTAATAATGACATGTTAGTGCTTCTGTACTTTTCAAATTATCAATTAATTTTTTATTTACAGCATGATCTCTTTATTTCAGTTTAAGAAATATTGTATAAACATGTTTTTTCCACACTTTTTTAGCTTCTAATAACTATCCCCTATACACAAAACATATTACATGTTTATGTTTCAAACATTGTTTTTAGTTCGTCTTTTCCCAGTCCCCCCTTGCTCCTGGTTTGTTTCTGTGTTCTCTCCATCCCTGCCTGCTCTACGTCTCCATCTATTCGTAGTTCCTCCTACTCCCTGTCTCCCTGTGCAACTTGTCTTCATTCACCATCATCTCATCCACCAAAATATGCTTCACCATCAACAGTGGAGGACCACCCTCAGACAACCTCATCGCGAATCCGTTCACCATCACCGACAACAAATTCAGAGATCATACACATCCAAATACCTACAACAGGTCTTTTACCTAGATTCATAGATGTTCTAACCCTTCCATCCATCATTATATATTTGCAGTTATACACGACTTACTAAGATAATCATTATTAGCAAGGTTGGTATTCGTTTCCTCTACAAATCAAATTTTACTATATAGTTAGTATGTGTAACTTATTCCATTCGACAGTACATTTTTCCACTGTCATTTATGAAAACATATCATTTTAATTATTAATTACATATAGAGTAATAAAATAATTTTGAAAATAGATTTATTTTATTTTTAGATTAATTATTTGCATTATAAATTACAATATCAACTATATAAGATATTCCAAATTACCTAGAAGTTTTTTGAACGTTTTTTTTCAGAGTAATTTAGTTCCCCATATGGAATGAATACTCTCAACACAATCCGGAATACCCAGAAATTTTTTTTTCAACCCATATTATTTATTTTTTCAATAATATTCTCTACAGTAAGGATTGGAAAAACTATGAAATGAAAATCCAGGACAATGTGTCCACTACAACAAGGATTGTCTCCTACAGATCCATATCTCTGAACCAGGTATGTTCTCTTATTTTCCTATAATTTTTCACACAACTTGACATTGTGATTAGTTTGAACATGAACATGATTAACTGAATAAATCATTCTTAGCAGGGTTTGTATTGATTTATTCAACACATCAGAGTTTGCTTCATAGTTTTTATGTTTAAATTATTCTAATCAATATACAATTCTTCCAATTCAAATTTTGAGAATTTATTATTTTCATATTTAGTTACATGTATGTATTAATAAGGTAATACTGAAAACTAATTGTTTTTATTTTCAAATTTCTAATGTTCATTTTAATTTACTATATCAACTATATTTTATATTCCATATTACATAAAAGTTGTTTCAACATGTTTTCTGTAGAGTATTTTTGTTTCCCATTTGCATTTATTATCCACTATACGCAATCTGGATTACCCATTTGATTTAGTTTTTCAATAATATTCCATGCTTGAAGTATCAATGTGCGTAAGAAAACAAAATCCAAAACAAGGTATCCACTATAGCAATGACCGACTCCACTATTGTCGGCCTTTAACTAACAAGGAACTCTAGGACACTACATTGTGGTAAATCTAGATTATCCAGTATATTCCGATGTTATGTTTAAAAAAAATAACTTTTTCATAAAAAACAATGCTTTCTTTAATAAAAAAAATACTTCTATGCAACACCACCTTCTGTAAACAAAAAATTTCTCATCTTTTTATTGTCCATACTTTTATTTTTTTCAATTGACATTTCAATTCTCAGAACTCAATATTCAATTCTCACATAAAATATCTTCTGCAGGGATGGATGTTTTTGTCAACCCAACATTCAGAACTACTGCTCCACTCTTCCGCATGGATGGAAATTTGTGTCAACCCAACATTCAGAAATACTGCTCCACTAAGGCAATGTCTACTAATTGGGAATGCAATTATTTACCTTCATGTTTGTACATTACCCTACTACTACAAATGGTAATAGAAGATAGATTTAAAATGTTTTGTTGTTGTAACTTCATAGCCCCTACTTTTAACAAAATAATTCTTCTCTGTAAAGATATATTTTTATTATTTTACATATAAATTTTTCATTTACAAATATTTTGATTAATTATTATAAACTTCTACAAGTATTTCAATATTATCTATCACTATTTTTTAAATTTAACATTATAATAATTAATTCTCAATATTATGCTTTCAACATATGAATTTATTTTAGAATTAACATTTCATTTGTAGTGTCGTGCGTATGCACGGGTGAGGTACTAGTTAATTTGAAAGTAATTAATGCAACTTCTATGTTTTTAAATTGGAAAAATTGAATTCTTTTTTGAATTTGGAATTTCAAAAATCGCATAGAGAGATTTTTGGGTATTTTTCTGAAAACATTAAATTTCTTATGAATAGTTAAAAATAATGAGTTATTGTTTAAAAATGATCTTTTATTTATATAATAATTTATTTTATTTAAATTTATTTTATGATAAAATAGATACATAATACCTATATAAATTCAATGTAATTCTTTGAAGTCAGTTTCTAAAAATTTAATATATATAAATGTTTTGTCGAACTTTTTATCGTCCTTAACCACCTCCAAGGAGCATTTGAAAATTTACATAAAAAGTAATTTTAATACTACCGTGAGTTGAATTAAAAAAAATTGAGTGAAACCATTGATATTAGTATGCTAAATTAGGTTCAATATGATGAAAATAAATTTCGGTGAATAATATCTTTTTACTTTTATTAATCACAGTTAAAAGTAAATATGGTAAATAAGAGAAAAATTATATTATTATTACCCTAAAACATGTCCTAACTCTATTGGATATGTATAATTATACAAAAGACAACCTTAGAAATAAAATATGAACCTCTTTGGTCCACATGGATTAGATTATGAAATTTATTATTATTTAATTCATAGAAGAGTGAAAAGTGATAAATTCAATGTTTAACAACTAAACCATTTTTAATATAGGGATACACATAAGATAATTTATATTATAAATATTCATTATAAATATTCATTATAAATATAAAATTATTTCTTACATAATGGTATTTTATTTTTATTTTTGAAACATTAAATAAATTAAATTATTTATGAGATAGTGGTGATGCAGTAGTTACCTTATTAATGAAATATTAAAATAATCGATATTAAAAATATCCAAATAAATGTAATTTGAGACTTTTTTTAATTACACTAATTTAATAGGTTAATATGACATATTAGGGTTGGTTAGATGAATTTATTTCAAAGTAATAATGCTGTTATGAATTTAGAAAAACCAAAATACCAAATAGTGTCAAAATTGACATAAAAGATTTTCTAAAATAAATATTATAATATTAATTGATATTCTATTCATAAAATATTAATGTTCCTCCAAAAGACTTATATAATGATATATGTATCATTATTTAAACACTTGGGGATATATTAGATTTTTATAGTATGTTTGTTAACCATATAATATAAAAATAAAAATACGCAAGGTAAATGACCAAGTATTTAACCAAGAGTTAAATCTAAAATATAATGTTAACATAGTGAACCAATCCAGTCTAAAACCTATTGGTTCAGTGGTTATTGACCCACCAGACCTTATCCTATATATAATTATTTTTGGTGCCATTAGAATCCGAAAATGATTTTATTATAAAATAATATTTCTACATTTCCTTTTGATGCACCTCACCCCTCTTATAAAGGGTCACTCCATGCTTCTCTCTAATTCACAACATCCATGCCTTTTGGCTCATCCATACCCTACTAAATTACCCTCTCAAATGTCCTACCTTCATCTTAGAGGCTTTCATTTAGTCATAAATCCATCTTAAAGAGAAATTTTGATCAAATCAAAAGGAAGAACCCTACGAAGAGGTAAATATTTCAACACCTCATTCAAGTTCCTTTCTTTTTCCACATCCTCTTTCTTTGATGTTTCTATTATAAAATAATAACATCATTACCTTCTATATAATGTTATGTTATTATAAATATGGTACATCCATCTTCATTATTCTATCCATCCATTGAATGACATGTCACTGTACGTGCGTAGGTAAGATTTACCATCTCTACATCATTGTGTAATTGTAATTCAATACATTATTATTTGGATGGGTATAATAATGATGTGAAATTGATTTAAATAATAAATATAACATGATAAAAATTCTGTATATATTATATACCATCAAATTATATATTATTTTAATATCAATGGAATGATATTGTCGCTCGTGCGTACGTAGAGATTACCGACTCCTTGAACACGATGATATTCATTACCCATCAAATCCTTTCAAGACTAATTCTCATCAGATGATTAAAAATAATGTTTAATGATTTAATATCATTCTGAATATAAATTAGATACATCCTATCCATAAAAAACATTACTTATATAACAAATAATATAATGGAAAATGAATTAGTTAACACCCAAAATGACAATAATACTAAAATATTATTAACAATGCAATGTTAAAAGATCATATATGATATAATATTAATGTATATGATTCATGTATAATTAAATAGCAAGTATTTCAACATTATAAATGAGGTTAACCAACCCTCAACAAAGAAATGTACAAGGTAAGGGTTAATTCCTCAATCTGATTATTATCTGAGATTGTCTATGTGTAAGCATTTTCTCTTACATATTTATTACCCAATCATGTGATTCATAATAGAAAGGTTAAAAATGATTATTTTAAGTAACTATTTTACTAAAAATTTATTTAAAATGTTTAAAATATTTATTCTTATAAATCATTCTCATTAATATCCATGTTTTTAAAATGGGGTTTTATGGATTTATTTATATGGACAATAATGTATATGAAATGATAATTTCTTTCAAAAGTTCCAAAGTAGAAAGGGACACTTTGATTCAAAAATTTCTTTAAATGTCACTTTTTCAATATTGTGTTACTTTTAAACGTTTTCATGAGAAATGGATTATTTTTCTCGAAGATTTTTACAAATCATTTTTATATATGTCAACATCCTTTGATGGATTTTTAAACATGTTTAAAGTTGATTTATTATGATACAGAAGTTCCATATTGTAATGATGTTTTTGTGATATGTTTGACTGTTAATGTGTTATTTAATACCATTCAAGGTTTATGGATAATGTATTGACATTTCGTATGCAAGTTTTAATACACATGATTATGTAATGTTTATACCTTTTCATATGAGGAATTAATTAGACTTATTAAGTGACAGGTGTAGCCCACTATATCTGAATGATGAGTTAGTAGGTCTCATGAGACAAACTAATGTCTTGGAACAAAGCCTTGAAAAATATCATATTTTTAGACTTGGAACGAGGCCTTGACAATGTGGTTATGAAAGTCTGGTATTATGCGTTCCCTCATTATGAAAGTAGCTATTGATGATTCATTTGATTATTCGACTAGTTGAATATTAATGTGAGTATGACAATGGAATTATTTTGATTTATATTTTCCATATTATGATAAAGATTATGTTGAAAAGAATTTTTTTATTAAAACACATTGCCTTAAATGTTTATGCTTATTTATCAATGTTTATGCTATATTGTTATCCTTTATGAGCATTTGAGATCACCCCCTTCTATGTTTTATTTTTCCTAGGATGCGAAGAAGTATATTATGAAAGACCTAGAAGGATATTATCTGTGGTCTTAGTGTTTTCTATTGAAACAGCTTTGTTGTAGAGTTCTATATTATGATTTAATTTCAACCTTCTAAATGTATCTTGTACTTCTAAGGCAACGAATCTAAATGGTCTTTTGAGACTTGATTTTTGTGACTATGCCAATGATATGTAATAATGCACCAACTCTAGGATTCTATGTTCGAACCATTATAGTTGTTATAAGAGGATTTTTAGTTTAAAACATGGAAACTAGATTTAGATTAACTCTAAATATAACACATTTCCCTAAGATAGACAATGAAGATTATTATAGAAGAACTTCCTAGAATTTTGGTATTTTAGAGATTTTGTGAGTTTTCCAATCAATAAATTCCTATATTGATACAATAAGGTAGAGGTGAATCTAGAATATATGTACCTAGGGGTAAAACCCAAAAACCCCACTTTTAGCTAGGCTTAAACGAGAACTATTACACGACAATGAGCCTTGCTGGACTCTTGGTTACGAAGCTCTCCGGGGAGATGATTTGGATAATTCTCATTTTTATTTCAAATAATTTTGAATGATTTACGAGTATATACCTACTAAAAGAAAATATGATTATGATTATGGATTATATCAATAAAATGATGAATTTACATTAGTTATTTTAGATGTTTGGAATTATGCATTGTAATTCATAAACTGACATAGAGTATGCCATTGTATTGAAATGTCGCCCAGTATAAGGAATGTAAACTCCAACAATACCTATGATCAAAAGAGTAAGAAGGATAATATATTTCATGGTATTAATCTAACATTTAAAGGGAAATAGTCTCCCATGTATTCTCAAAATATGAAGAAGTATTATCATGAGTTAATAAGATAAGTAAAGTAATCTATGAGTCAAATGGAATTCAGTGGAAGAAAGAGAGGAAAAGGGTGGAAGAGAGAAAGATAGATAAAGGGAATAGGGAAAAGAATGATTTTACCATATGTGATAACTATGGAAAGAATCACCTTGGTGAATGTGTGAAGGGAATGGGAGTTTATTATAAGTGTGAAAAAAAGGACATTGTGTACGTGATAGAAATGGTAAGAAATTTTTTTCAAATATACAATGATTCATCTACAATGAGTTGTGACACTATTAGAATTAATGTCCAAATCATCATAGTATACTCTAAATGATGATGTTAGATAAAAGTAATGTTATGATACAACTTAATATAAAGAGGATGATTATATTTCTTACATTTTTATTAAATTTTTGGGTAATTTGAGTATTGTATTAATGATGAACTTGTTATAAGAATTATAGAGTATATAAGGATTGTGCTGTAGTACTATTTCATTAAGGACTTGAGATTGTGTGGAACCATGAAGAGTGACTCAATAGTAGGTTATATTTTCGGAGAATATATGGATGAGAGAGGGATAAACTATAATATGTTTTTTGATACTGAGGTAGTGATTTTTTAATAATACATGATTGATTTGGATAAACTATATTGGATATTCATGACTACCTTGAAACTGATTAATGATTGAATATTCCATCATTAATATAGTTTACAAAATTTTTGGATAGAGGTAGTATATATAGTATTCTATAAGGAATAATGGAGCATGAATTTAATCAATAAGGTTTTATGGTAATTCATGATGTTGTAATTTTTTAAAAGAATAAATGACGAAGGTGTTAACATGTTATTTCGTGGATAAAAAGATCTTTATTTTAATTCCCTTCCTTATAAATGAAGGACTGTGAATTTAGATAGAAGTATTTTGGATAATTCTAGATTGAGATTATTTTTGAATTTCCACAAAAATGACATCCCGGAGGTAAGGCGTCAATATGTCACTTCCGACAAGGCCATGGGACTTGAACCCGCAACCGAATGGTGATAAGGGTGTATCAACTACCTCTAGCCCATGTGATGTCCTGTAATAAATAATTTAGTTTTTTTAAAAGTTCTGGTAGATGAATTATACATTCATTTTTTGAACCCAATACGAATTGGATAAATAGAATATTTTTTCCTATTCTATTATCTTTTATTGTGAATGATGAGTTTGTGGTAGAAATTAGTTAAAGGATGGAAGTATACTTGTCAGGTATATATATATTTTTCTTCTATTATTCTATGAAGAAATTCATTAAAAAACATTAGGTAAGGTATCTTAAAACTAGAAATATGTTATCCTAATACCTTATGTTTTGTTGAATCAGTGATATTTTAAATCTTCATAGATTTATGGCTTTGAGGCCCTCAATTATAAAATTGTTTATGATTAATGACATCAATCACTCCTTATAAATATTTACGTTTTTAATATAATTATGTGTCTATAATTTCCAACATTTTGCACCTAATCTAGATTATAATTTGGTGGTGACTTTTTCATTCCCCTTTTCCTCTTATTGATACTAAAGATTATTAACCTAATTTTCAATATTGGTTTTCCCACAATGGTTTTTTCTATTTTCAACCATTTATTTTCGAAGACCAATTTCATGTTGTGAGGACGCAATTTATTGATGGATGGAACAATGTAACACCCCATAATTTTATCGTACATTATTTTTCAAAGTAATTTAATATTATTCAATACCTGTGGCACTGAGTTCAAGTGCACGATGACTTACCAATCTAGTCGTTAATAAGTAGTTATGAATAGTATTAACTGAATTTTTTACTTTATATAATCCTTATAATTTAAGAATCCATATTGTGAGTATCTTAGACATTGTCTAAAAAAAAATTCAATTTTTAAGATAAAAGAAGTAATTAAAAAAATGTTATTTTTCTGCCTTTTAATGGGGAACCATTTTTAAATCCAATAATTGAAACTTTTTAATATTAAATTTGATGAAATAACAGTTCGTCTTTAGAATGAGGGCATAAGAATTTAGTTTCAATAAATTTTTTGTGTTTTTCTTATAACATTCATATTTGGATGAATAGTGAAAATACTCTATTTTAACTGAAAACAACTTTTTAATTAAAAAGAATTTATAGTGTTGAATTATAAATTTTAATTGGTTAGAAGTATAATTATATTATGTTTTTATAATTTAATATAATTATGTTCATTATATGTAATTTTTCCATTTCAATTGGACATAAACAAGTGTCAATCTTTTGGTAGTCAATATTTCTTAAAAATATACATTTTAGTTTTGACAACCAGAAGTAATTTTAAATTAATTAATACAAATTTTATGTTTTTAATTTGGTAAAATAGAATTCAATATTTAATTCATAATTTCAAAAATATTTTATGGAAAATTTTTAGTATTATTCTGAAAACATTCAATTTTTTATGAGTAGTGAAAACACTGAGTTATTGTTTAAAAATGAAATTTTTTTAAAGATTTATTTATTTTATTTAAATTTTTTTTGGTCAAAATAGATATATATTACCTATATATATGCAATGTAATTATCTGAGTTAATTAATAATAATTTAATATATGTAAAAACCTAATCAAAATTTTTACCGTCTTTTACCGACCGCCTAGGAGCATTTTCAAATTTACATAAAACATAATTTTACCACTTCTATTAATTGAATTTCAAAAATCCAAGAGATTATGTAAAATGTGGTTCAATAATCTGAAAATAATTTGTGGTGTATAGTAACTTTTTTACTTTTATTACCACGGTTAAAAATAATAGGGTAATTAATGGTAAAAATGATATTATTATTTCCCAAAAACATGTCCTAACTCAATTGGATAAGAATAATTCGACCAAAAACAACCTTATGAATAAAATATTAACCTTTTTGGTCCACATGGATTAGATTAGGACAATTATTTTTATTTAATTCAAAGAAGAGTTAAAAGTGTTAAATTCAATTTCTTATAACTAATCAATTTTCAATATTGGGATAAACATAAGAAAATTCTAAATACAAAAATAAATTATAAAGATAAGAATATTTCCTATATAATTTTATTTTATTTAAAATTTTTAGACATTATATAATAAAATTTATTTATGACACAATGATGATGCAGTAAGTACGTAATTAATGAAATATGAAAATAAATGATATTATAAATTTCAAAAAAAGTAATTTGAAACATTTTTTATATGTGCTAATTTATTAGGTCAAAATGATATGTTAGGGTTGTTTAGATTAATGTTTTTCGAAGTAATATTTTTTTTATGAATTTAGCAGAAAAAAAATACCAAATAGTGTCAAAATTGACATAAATTAGTTTTAAAAACAAATATTATATTATTACATGATATTATATTCATAAAAAAATAGAGATCAGTCAAAATACTTATATAATTATAGGTTTATCATTAATGAACCACTTGGGGTTCTCTTGGAAGTTTATAGTATGTTTACTAACAATATAATATAAAAATACAAAGAGACTTGGTAAATGTCAAACTATTTAACTAAGAGTTAAATATAAAAGATAATGTTAATATAGCGACCCAAACCTGTCTAAAACCCATTGGTTGAGTGGTTATTGACCATTAAAACCTAATACATTAATTAATTCTTTTTGGAGCCATTATAATCTGAAAATGATTTTGTTGTAAAATAATATTTATTGCTTTTCCTAAGGTTCCCCTCACCCCTCTGATAAAAGGTCACTCACCCTTCTCCATAATTCACACATCAAAGCAATTTTCCTCTGAAAACCCCTTCCAAAATACTCTCTCAATTGACCTCCCTTCATCCTAAAGGCATTAATTTAGTATGAAATCCATTTTAAGGATCTTGTTTTATCAAATCAATGGAAGAACCCGAAGAGGAGGTAAATATTTCATCAGCTCTTTCAAGTTCCTTTCTTTTTCCAATTCCTCTTTCTTTGTTGTTTACATTATAAAATAATAACATCATTATATTCTATATATGGTGATGTTATTATAAATATGTTACAACCATATTCATTATTCTATCAATCCTTTGAATCACATGTCACCATATGAGCGTAGGTACGACTAACCGTCTCCACATCGTGGTGTAATTGTTATTCAAAAAATTATTATTTGCAATGGTATAATAATGATGTGTAATTGAGGTAAATAATAAATATAACAGGAATATAATTCTTTATATATTATATACAATCCAATTATATATTATTTTAATATCAAAATGATGATATTTTTGCTCGTCCGTACGTACGGATTACCGTCTCTATGAACGTGATGGGATTAATTCCCTATCGTATCCATTCAAGACTAATTTTCATTAGATGATTAAAAATAATGTTTAATGTCTTCATATAATTCTGAAGATAAATAATATACATCCTATTCATAAAAAACATTACTTATGTAACAAAGCATATAAAGAAAAACGAACCAATTAAAACCCGAAACGATGATAATACTAAGATAATATTAATAATGAAATGTTAAAAGATCATATATGAAATCATATTAATGTATATGATTCTTGTATAGTTTATTAACAATTATTTCACCCTTATACATGAGTATAACAAACCCTCTACCATGGAAAAGTACAAGCTAAGGGTTAATTCCACAATCTCATTATTATCCGAGATTGTCTTTGTGTAAGAATTTTCTGGGACATATTTGTTACCTATTCCCATGATTCATAAAAGACGTTTCAAAAATGATTAATTTAAGTAACGATTTCACTAAATCGTCATTTTAAATGTTTTAAATATTTATTCTTATAAATCATTCTCGTTAATTTACATGTTTTGAAAATGTGATTTAAGGATTTATTTTTATGGACATGGATATTTTTAAAATAATAATTCTTTTCAAATGTTTCAAAGTGTTATGAGACACATTGATTAAAAAATTTCATTAAATATATCCTTTTCAATATTTTGTGACAATTAAATGTTTTCATGAGAATGTGATTATTTTTCTCAAATAGTTTTTCAAATCATTTTCATCTATGTCAACATCTATTGATGGATTTTTAAAACATGTTTGAAGGTGATTTATTATGATACAAAAGTTCCATATTTTATTGAATGTCTTGTGATATGATTGATTGTGGATGTGTTATTTCATACCATTGATGGTTTATGGATAATGTATTTACATTAAATCTGTCAGTTTTAATATGAATGTTTATATTATGATTAAACCTTTTCATATGATGAATGTATCAAACGTAGTATGTAATGGGTGGAGCCCACTATGGCTCCTCGATGCATTGTTTGGACACATGAGACAAAATAGTGTATGGGCACATGGACTTGACAAAATCTTATTTGTATTCATGGCATAAGGGCTTGAATATGTCGTCACGAAAGTCAGGCATAATAAATTCCATCATTATGAAAGTGGATATTGATATTTAATGTGATTATTCGACTAGTAGAATATCCCAGTGAGTAAGTAAATAGAATTATTTTGATTTATATTTTCCATATTATGATGAAGTTTATATTTAAAAGACCACTGTTTTAGTTCTATACATTTCCTTAACTGTTTATGCTTATTTATGACTATTTCTGAAATATTGCTATCCTCACAGAGAATCTGAGCTCGCATTTTTCTATGTTTTATTTTTCCCAGGATGGGATGAAGTATATTATGACTGACCAGTAGGGATAGTCTATGGTATCTAAGTGTTTTCTATGGAAAAAATGTTGTTTTAGTTTTCCATTTTATGATTTAATGTAATCCTTATGAATGTATCAAGTACTTCTAAGGCTACTAAACTAATCGGTCTCTCGAGACATGATCTTTTGTGATATTTCCAATGATAAGTAATAATGCACCGTCTCTAGGCTTCTGGGGTCGGGGCATTACATGGGACATGGGTCACCCATTCATAATAGAATTATAATATAGTATTTATAAAAAATATAATAGAAATAATAGAATAGTATTTAAAATACGATGACAAACCACATAAATAAGAACATTAAAGGAAAAGAGAAGTAGATAATTACCTTACAAAAATTCAGTAGCATAACAACACCGGTTAAAAATTATTATTTTTAATTAAATGTAAAATGGTAGATAATCATTTATAAATATTATTAAATGAAATAAGGATACATAATAACAAACCCTAACATTATAAAATAGAATTTAAAATACATAACATAAAATAAGTCTTGATTAAAAGAGTACAAGGAATGGATCCCTTATCAAGAAGTGTAACAACAACAAAACAAATGGTGGGACCCTGTGGGATTGATGGAACATTACGAGGACTCCATGGGAGGTAAAAATATTACATATTATTTAATGGAGAATTTGGAATGAATGGAATGATGGAATGGGTAGGTATTTATAGGAATGTGACGGGATATTTTATTAATTTTCAACGAATAGCTCAACAGTAATATTTGATTAAAAAAGGGATTTCCTACTGTTTTGGCCACTTGGAACACCTCATATAATATTTTAATACAATCTTTTTAATTTACATATTATATAAATCTGATGTCACAAAACATACAGAATACTGAAAAACTATATTTTTTTGTATTCAATAATTTATTTTTTTGAAAAATATAATAAATTTACAAAAACGTAATATATATATAAATTTAATTCAAAAATAAACACAATTTTATTAAAATAAATTTCTCAATATGATATATTTATTTTTTTGTTAAAATTATTATTTACCCAAAAAATAATAATACGTATCTAATAATTATTGAAACACTTATCAACTTCTGTTAATATATCTTATTACAAATAAATATGCCTAAATTATATTTAGAATTACTTATGTGAGGTTAATATTCCATTTGACATATTAATATTTATATGGGTGATATTACAATTCCAATATTAATATTCACCACATTTTTACGTTGATTTATCAGACTCTATATTTTATACAAATCACAATAATATATGTCCATTTTTTAAAGATCATATCACATTATTATTTATATAAAGTGAAATATATATTTTAAAATTTTGTTTTTATTTAATATTCATCAATAAATGAATCTTCTAAAATTCATCCTATATATATTTTCACATTTTAAATTCCAAATTTGTTCTGTAACAAGAAATAATAATTTCATTTACACAAATGTATTTCAAAAAAATCTAAGGACTCATTACAAAGCCCATTATAACAACTACATAGTACCTAAGACTAAGGTTTTTAATAGTGATAGAATCGTGGGGTGGCTCGGAAAAGGTTGTCTGAGTAGTGGTTTATATCAGCTCAAACTTTTCATGAGGGTGATTACCTTCATGATTAACATGTTGATGCATGATTTGGACTTGGTCGAGGGAAAATCCCAGGGATGATACCACCTCACAATGATTTGAAAGATTGGATTTGTACGGCTGGGGTCTACAGGATGAGACCATTAAATCTTATTTCATCATTAATTATCCTATATTATTTATATTTTTAACAACAATTATAATGTGAAAATTTATTATTGTTTTAAACGTACTTATTGACCACTGATCAAATAACCTTCAAGAACCCCACTATCACATTTCTATTATACATATTTTTTTAATGATTTTGACATAGTAAGAAAAATATTTTTAGGAAATAAAATATTATTAAAATTATTGGTTGACTACGTCAATATTACATATATTTTTAAATTTAATGAAAAATTTATAATGGTTATTTATATTTTGGGATTGTTATTCTCTATGTTCCATTTTGAATATGTTGTGAAACAAACATTTTATTAATAAAACCATGGGGTGTTACATCATCCCCATTGTTAATAAAATGAATTATAAATATTATATCTTTGTCTATGTAATAAGATATTTGATATTAAGAAATTCATTTGTTATAAACCTACATCCTGAAATTGTGTAATTAAACATATTATTGATAAAAGAGGATGGGAAGTACAAATTCATCAAAAATAACACTTAATAGCTTTCAAAATAGATGAAAATAAGTGTTATGTTATTATTTGGACATGGGAGAAAATAATAAATGCAAAATAAATATATAGAGTGACATTGATAATTGATCATATGATAGGGAATGATCAATATAATGTTATAAAATAAAAACTGTAAGAAAAATATATTTAAAAAAGGATTTTGATTTCATATTAAAGGAATGAAATATGTTAATTCTTTTTTAATTTTCATCAACTAATTTTTATGAATTAAATTTTTTATCTATACTATGAAATTATGGAAATATAACTAATTTATTATAATAATTTAATCTCTTGTCAATTTCCACCACATTTTTGTAGTTTTTTTAAAAATGAACAACTTTAATGTTGATCCATTCAACCCTAAAGAACTAAAATCAGATTATAATGGTCCACATAAACATAGAATGAAAAATATATAATCCAACTATAAATATACTCTCTGAAAAAAAATTTAGTAAATGTGAATATAATTTCCAAATTGATGAAACCATTATATGATAACACAACCTTCAAAATTAAACAATTTATTCCATTGTGGAAACTATATATTTCCATGAATGAAAAATAGTATATCATAAATAAAGTGAGTAACAAAACATTTATTTCTGTTTTAAGTCCAATGTTTATTTAATAAATATAATCATATAAGCATTATGTTTTGGAGATTTCATTCTGAAGTTACATTAGTCTCTTATTAAATAAATGAATTTTCAATCCCATGGATATCTATAACATAAAAAAAATTTCCCCATATATACTTCTATATCGATGATCATATAAAAAAATAGTTATCAATTCCAAAAAACATATTTCAAAAAATTAAAATGTAATTCCTCACATTAAACATAATATTTATTTATTCATCAAACCAATAAAAAATATCTTAATGTGTCAATAATCACATTAAAAGATGATCACCTAAAAACTAAAAAAGTGTTTCTAGAAAATTAAATATATGATAAAACAATAATATCATAAACATATGATAGTATTCATAACCATTATATAACCACACATAAAGGCATCCTTATCTATAATGTTCTCTATATCATTTCTTTTATACTATTTACAAAAGCCTTGAACTAGTACTCAATGTTCCAAAAGAAAAATCCAATATATTACGTTTCATACTTTTAAACCATTTGTGTCCTGACGAATCTTCTTTTAATTTTAAAATTATTTCAGGAATATAGTATGTTTATTTTCATCCTGAGAAAAAGGAGTATAAAATTGTAAATGGGAGCAAAGTTGAAAAGGTAAAACACTATTCAAGGATATTATTTATTCATAGCAGTGTATATATGTTTACAACCACTCATAATTGAGTACCAAAAATGAATAAAATTGGGACCACTTTATAGGTATACAAACCAAAAATATTTTGTGGGTCCACGATTTTTTTTTGGGTCCCACAAATTACGATGTCATATAGTAAATGTTGAACAATGGATATCCCAGAAGGTGATATATATGTGTTTTTATAGAAACCCCGTAGAGAGAGCTCATGGGTATTATATATGATAAATAGAGAGTAGGTGTAGGAGAAATAGATTTTTATTAGTTAAAAACATCACATACCACTAATTTATTAATGGAAATAACTTGACCATATACATATCCTAAAACCTCTATGGATCCAACTATTCAAATTATTGGCATATGAACTCATTGATGTACATAAAATCATATAAATTAACTCTATATTGGGAAAAAACAATCCCACGTTAAAAAATACTACCCTTAAGGAACCCCATCTCATGGGATAAAATTGTATAAGGAAAGAGGCTTCATTGGGTGTTCCACTTTCTTGATTTAATTTATATAATCCAATGTAGTGTTTACCCCCACCATGTCCCTTCCTATAACTATCCTAATGGCCTTCTCTATCAACATTTTTATCTGAATCTATAACCCATAATTGGTTCCCTTTAAAAAGAATCTCTAGCATGTTCTAATTACAATGGTCAACCCATCACAAGCCACCATTTCATGGCCTCTTCCAAAGCCACAAGAAACAGCTAATCTTAGTAAAAGGCACACTAGTGTTCCATCTTGATCATATAGTCCTATTGTAAAGGATGTATTATTAGTAACCTATATAACAAAGTACATCCTCAAAATGAACTTATTCTTACATTCCAATGGTAAAAAGTATTCTTACCTTATAAGTAGTTCCAATGCCCTCCACATTTTAAATTGTGAAAAGGGGTCACTCTAGGCCTCCAATTTGATGGGGGTCCAATAATGGATCCTTCAATAATCCAATCAATGATCTAGAAAAGGAAATCCCTACTATATTAACACCCTAAAATTAGGTCACAACATTCATCCTCATCATCATCCTATGATATGAAAACAAGATAAGAGATTGATGAATGACCATATTCTCTATTCTATTTCACTGACCTCATCCACCAATACATGTAGAATATATTGTGGTTTAAGAGATCTTATTCTTCCTCATATTTCTCACATCAAGAATTAATTACATGGGACTATAGTATAGTTATGATCAGGACATCCATGTGATTAGATGTATGTTTCAGTAGATAATTGTTTTTATGATCTTCCTTGAACCTTCAATTAGAGGCCTTCCTAGATGTGTGTCTTCATAGTCATATATTCAACACTCGAAGATATCTTATTTAGTACAAGGTACAACCATGTTTTCATCACCTCAATGGTCCATATTCCCTACAAAAAATAGTCAAATGACCATATCTCTGATATAGCATGTTTAGGGAACCTCCGTTAGTGTTATACGAACCGTTTTGTAATGCCCCGGCTCCGGGTGCCACTCAACAGGTGCCCCGAACACGGTTCTCCATGTGACCTCAAGCACATTTCCCCAAATTCCAGAGGCAGCCGACTAGTAGTGAGGGCCCATGTCTAATAGTGGAGAAACTATGCCCTCATTTGTCAAAGTGTAGCGCAACGAAATATAAGATAATTATACAATAACAGAAGAAGCAATAAACCATACAGATTTAATATAACAATTGTAGTAAACGATAACCAAACAGTTATGTAGATATGATGCAACATGTCTCATGTTCTATGAAAACAACCAGAACATGTTACATAGAAGTACAATAAAATACAGAGTACAACCAAACAAAAACGAAACAGCTTGTATCATCGTGAGTCTAAGCCCGGTCCCATGCGCCCCTACTCCTCGGCAGCACTCAAGTACCTGTATAAGGACTCTTAGCAAAATCTATACCTGCAAAAATGTAATCTCTTTGGTATGAAAAGCATGACCCAAATGGGGTGTGAGAAATATATCTCAGTAGGCACCCACCAATGGCGCATGCCCAACTGGGTGTACACATGCAACAAGAGTGCGCTGTAATAAAATGCAATAACATAAGCAGTACTGATAGTAACTAACTTAACTAGTTATATTTCCATTTTAATATCCTTTTAATCATTAAATTCCAAATATCACCACAGTGAATATTCTAGTAAGAAACCAATGTCCTCAGACATGTCCAACTCTTACCCTCGGGTAACGAGAAAACCAAACTAAGAATCTACCCACAGGCACACGGTATTTTCCCAAAGGCATAAAAAGTGTCACCCACAAGCATATAGTCAACTACCCATAAGCACGGAAGAAGTTTCCCATAGGCTAAGTAATACACATCCAACAGGCTAATCACAACACTGCCCTTAGGCTAACAGGTAACTTGGCCATTCCCAACATATAAATAAATAATAACAAGAAATTCCTCTCAATGAAATTCTACAATCATTTATGTAAAACATAAATTAAACAAGGCATACCCTCGGGTATCCTGGCCAAATGACTAAACAGAGGAAGTCACCCCCCGGGGTGGTCTTGGATCCATGCATTGATACCAAACAACATTTTTACCATTTTATTTAATTACTTATAAAATTCAAGGTATTAAATTAGCCATGACCTCAGCCACACAATACCCAAAATCTAGGTTCGTATCTCAAAAACAAAAAAAGCACACAACAGTTTGAAAACTAAACACCAAGCCACCAACATTTAATGCAAACAAATGTTATACATGAACATCGATTGAAGAAACGCCCAAGAACGACATAGATCTGAAGAAGAAGAAAACCCATTCAAACATAAATAACATTCCTTGGGAAATAATTGTTAAGAACGGATTAAGGAGAACAGAGGGATTACCCGTGCGGTTCCAACGAGATCGTTCGAGGTGGAATCGGATTCCAGACGAGCACTTGGTGGATCTTCAAAGGTTAGGACATACCCTCCCACTCCTTCCATTGTTTCTAAGCCATCCCTGTAAATAGGGTAGGCTACTGCCCATTTTAAGAGAAAAAAACAAAGTACATGGCATGTACGTCCAAGTACACGACGTTTACATCTTAATTTAACTATTCCTCTGGTGGCACCACCTCACTATTCATCCGTCGACATGAGTACACAACATGTACTCCCGACTACATGGTGTGTAATGTCACCCAGCTAGCGGCTGCTCCACCACCTTACAGTTTTGGCCTACCGACTGACTACATGGCGTGTAAAGGACCACTACACGAGGTGTAGTTAGTTCCTACACCCTTCATCCACAGCATGGCCACACGGCCCGTGTACCCATCCCACATGGCCAAAAGTACACAATGTGTGGACAAAGTACACGGCATGTACTTTCCAAATTTGGGATTTCCCCCATTTTTCCATATTTTCTCAAAAAAACATAAGGAAAAGAGAATGGAAGAAACCCTTACCTCAAAAATAAGAATCGGGTTCTTACAAACTTCCCCCCTTAAAGAAACCTGTCCCCGAATTTCCCTCCCAAGGGTGGTGAAGATAATGCTGTGAAAAACTCTGGCCACTGAGCAGTTAAATTAGTCTCCCACTCCCAGGTTTCTTCCTTCACTCAGCCATTCTGCCATAGCACCCATACGAGAGGAACTAACCGGCCTCGGAGAACCTTCATGCTCTTGTCACTGATACAAATCAGATTCTCTTCTAATGTTGCATCTTACTCGAGCTCAACCTCCTCGGTCTGAAAGAGGTGATATGGGTCTGAATGATAGCGGCCCAACTGAGATACATGGAAGAAGTCATGCATGGCCCGTTAACTCTGAGGTAACTGCAACCGATAAGCAACTGGTCTGACTCTCTCTAGGATCTCAAATGGCCCGACATACCTCGGTGAATATTTACCCTGTCTCTTGATATGCTTATGTCCCAACCTTGGTGAAACATGCAAGAAAACATGATCCCCGACCATGAACTCTAAAGGTAATCTACGGAGATCAGAATAAGATTCCTGACAAGTATGTATTGTAGCCATCCTATTTTGAATCAATTGGACCTGCTCACAAGTCTCCTGCACGAGACATGGTCCTAGTAAAGCTACCTCACCTACCTTTAACAAGCAGAAGGGTGACTAGCATGTCCTAACATATAAAGCCTCATGTGGTTCCATCTCAATAGTGGCCTGGAAACTATTGTTATAAGGAAAATCTACAAGGTGTATATGCTTCTCCCAAGAGCCCCCAAAGTCTAGGACACATGCACGTAACATGTCCCCTATCACATGTATCGTACACTCTAACTAGCCATCGGTCCGAGGGTGGTAAGATGGGCTTAGAAGCACATGTGTACCCAATGCCCACTGCAAACTCCTCTAGAAACGAGACGTAAAACAAGTATCCCTATCAGAATCTATAGAATGTGGGACCCCATGAATACGTATAACCTCTCAAATATACAATCATTAGAGTTCGTGAACACCGAAGGTCTCCTTGATCGGCCAAAAATAAGATACATTCATGAGTCTGTCCACAACAACCCATAAGGAATCGTTGCCTCAAGGTGACCTCGACAAACTAGTCACGAAGTCCATCGCGACACCATCCCATTTCCACTCTAGAATGAGTAACTGCTATAACAGTCTAGCTGGTCTCTGATGCTCTGCCTTCACCTTTTGTCAGGTGGAACACCTTGTAACAAAACCAGCTACTTCTCTCTTTATACCCGACCACAAGTACAGATGTCTCAAGTCACGGTACATCTTGGTAACCCCGGGATGAACATCCCAAGCTGAAGTATGAAACATCCACATCATCTCCTCGTGTATATCCCCTGGGACACACACGCGTCCATGGAAACACAGAACTTCATCATCGCCTATCATCCAACCAGGAGGTGGGTCCTCACTTGCCACTAACTCTCGTCGAACTAGGCCATCTGAATCAGATAGTTGTCTCATCCTCACTCTATCCAGGAGGGTATAAGACACAGCTAAATAAGAAAGATATGTCTTCCCCTATCTGTCGTGCACCTCCAGATGCATCTTAGAGATCATAGAAATGAGATTCCACTCGCCACTGGCCTCCTGCACTGCTTGAATCTGAGTCTTCCTGCTCAGTGCATCAGCTACTGCATTACCTTTACCAGGTGTATAGGCAATCTCAAAATCGAAGGACTATTGGTATTTGACCCACCTTTGATTCCTCAGATTCAAGTCACGCTATGTAAAGATATATTTAAGACTTTTTTGGTCGGTGAAGACCACAAAAGGTTCTCCCAAAAGATAATGTCTCCAACAGCGCAACGCATGAACAACTCCGGCAACTCGAGATCATGCGTAGGGTATTTCCTCTCATGTGGCCTCAACTGCCGAGACTCGTACGCAATTACTCAATTGCCCTGCATCAACACTACTCCCAGCCCAATACCTAATGCATCACTGTAAACTATATAGCTCTACCCCTGCTCTGGGATTATCAGGATCGGTGCTGATGTCAACCTTCCGTTCAGGTTCTAAAAGGCTGTCTCGCAAGCTTTTGACCAAATAAACATCACACCATTCTTAGTCAAACATATCAACGACACTGCTATGTAAGATAAGTCATGTATTAAGGATCTGTAGTAACTAGCCAACCCCATGAAACTCTGTATCTCAAACATGTTCTTAGCCTGCTCCTAGGAAACTACTGCTCTCATCGTCTCTGGGTCTACCGAAACTCCTGCCTTTGAGATGATGTGACCTAGGAAGTGAATCTATTCCAACCAAAAGTGGCACTTTGAGACCATGGCATATAGACGATGCTCTCTCAATGTACTCAATACATTCTCAAGATGGGTGGCATGGTTGTGTCGAGTGTGAGAGTACACCAAGATGTCTTCCACGAATACTATCACAAATGAGTCCAAATAAGGATATAACACACGATTCATCAAAGCCATGAAAACTGCTGGCGCGTTCGTGAGTCCGAACGACATAACTATATACACGAATAGACCATACCAGCTCCTAAAAGCTATGAGAGGTATATTAGATGGTCTAACGTGCAGCTGATGATATCATGATCTCAAGTCAATCTTCAATAACACTCGTGCTCCACGAAGTTGATCAAAAATATCATTAATCCTTGGAAAGGGATATCGGTTCTTATCCATAAAATAGTTCAGTTTCCAATAATCCACACAGAGTCTGAGGGTACCGTCCACCTTCTTTGAAAAAAGGACCGGCGTACCCCATGGAGAAGTACTAGGTGGGATAGACCCCATTGCATGTAACTCCTCTAAATGCCTCTTGAGCTCATGCAACTCCAACGTGACCATCCTATAAGGAGGAATGGACACTAGTGCTGCTCCTGGCACACGATAAATAAACAAATCCACCTCTCGATATGAAAGTAGACCTGAAAATTCATTTGGGAAGACATCTATGAAATGATCAACCACTGGGGGGAAATCCGTCTGGTAAGACCCCTGATCATCCAGATATAAGCTCGCAATCTGTGTTGTGACTCCACCTCAACCATGATGCTCTATCCCATCTCGACTTTCCTGAGCATCCCTCTCTCCCTTGTATAGAAACTCTCCACCCTCTGGTGGCGTGAAGCTCACCCTACGACGATAGCAATCTATAAAGGCTTGAAAGGGAACCAACCAGTCTATCCAACGAATGACGTCATATGCTGTCATTTCTAAGACATAGAGGTCCCAAAGGAAGTGACACCCACCAGCCGCAAGGGGGCACTCTTTTCACTAACGCACAGCAGCCGTTCTAGTCCCCAACGGAGTGTCTAGCGTCATGATATCAGAAGAAGTAGAAAAATACAGCCCAAGGCTCTCCACAACGGGCACAGATATGAAACTATGTGTAGCACCCATATCAAAAAGTACTGAATATAAAAATGAAGCTCCTAGAATAGTACCTCAGACTATAGAAGGTCCGGGATCCTGCTCCTGCAGGGTCTGTTGCACTATATATGCCTACCCATTTTCACGGCCCTACGGCACAGCCTGGCTACCCTAAGCTGTCCCGCCCTGCTGCCTCTAAGATCCTGGTGTCTGGCTACCATGTTCGCGACCACTAGCTCTGCATGCACACCCTGACGTATTCCACTTCCCCAACTGGAAAGAAGTTTTCTATCCTTCTCCCACACGCGGAGTCTTTATATAACCCCTCTCACTAGCCATCAGTGGAAATTCCCTTCAAAAGCGATGCCGATGACCCATCCTGCTGCAGGATCAACACTCCACTGGGTCTCATGGACACTGTGGCCTCTTGTGCCCCTTTATACCTCACTGGTAGCACATGACCTGGCCACATGAAGCATTCTTCTAACTGGTACTGCAACCTTGAGAGAAGTCCATCTGTCTCTTCCTTTTTCCATCAGAAATTATAACAGTAACTAGTGCTGAACCGCCCTGGCCCACACCACTAGATTCCCGTAGGTTCCTATCTGTAATCAGTCCATGATTCACAATAGCATGTACAATAGGTAACCTGAAAACATTCACCAGTGCCCGAATGTCATACCGATGACCATCCTCGAAGTGCATATCTCTCGGCGTCTCATCGCCCACCAGCATGGGTGCAAAGCACTGAAGCTCGGTGAAACAAGAAGAATAGTCCATGACCGACATAGCGACCTGCTGCAGATTCATGAACTCTCGAGCTCTACCTACCATCAGCGTCACCGGGAAAAAAAGTCATATAAGACTGCCTGAAAATCCTCCCATGCCATGTCTCTGTGTTGCTTTGAATGGGTGGTCACATCCCACCTCCTCTTGGAGGAATCACGCATCATGTAAGTCGCAAGATTGACCGTCAACCCTGTAGGCTTCTGAAGATGCTTAAAATAGTCTGCATAGACCCCAGCCAAGACTCAATAGCCTTTGGTCCGCCATCCCCTGAAAACGTCGGTGTATGCTGCTGCTGGAAAATTCTCATCAGCTCAGCCATAGATGTGGCAGCCAGCGATGCTCCCTAAAAGGTCTGCATGAACCGCATAAGGCCTTCATGGAACTGCGCCTCCACGCCTTTGTCCAGTATAACAACTGGGGTAGCATCTGTCTCTGCTAGAGGATCCACTAGTAGACCATGGCCTACCATCTCTGGAGTATTCTCGTTTCCTCTCTCCTGGCGAACAATGTGCGGTCGTCTTGGCGGCATGAAACTACATGGACAAAAACATGCCTTATATTCAAGATTAACAATACTAAAAATGTAGAATCCACAAAAGGGTACAGGAGGTAGAACACATTTTAACATTTTCAAACAAGACTACACGGCGTGTATACCGACTACACGACATGTACTTGACTTCCCTTCCCCTTCCCGGGTCTTTCGACACGGCTAAGCCACACGACTCCCATTTGAACAAACCTACACGGCGTGTATATTATCTTCATGGTGTGTATGGTGTTATTTCCAACTGCCCATGTCTCTTGTGACACGGCCGAGTACTCGGCTTGACACTACACGGCGTGTTACACCCGCACACGGCATGTACACCACCCTATTTCCCCGCCAAATGGTCAACTCAACACTATCTGTCCTTGAAGAAGACTACACAGCGTGTTTGAGGTGATGTGACAGCGAACCATGTTGTTAGTTACAAGGCCGAGTCCACAGGTCACACTACACGACGTGTTCATCATTGACACGGTGTGTACTCAAGACTATAACACCAACTTGTGTTGTTAGTTACATGGCCGGGTCCCCAGGTCACACTACACGGCATGTTCCATAGTGGACACGGCGATTATGTCTTAAGGTCTACTCTGTCTGTGTTGTTTGTTACACGGGCAGACTCTGGGTCAACACCACTCGGTGTGTACATCCGGTACACGGTGTGTTCCCCCAAAGCATTTCCCCTTCCCCTTGTTGCTGCCCACACGGTTTGTGACACGGGAAGAGACTACACGGCGTGTAATTTGGGTACACGTCGTGTACTCAAAAAGGTCATTTTTCTTCCCGAATAGAAGAACACACCCGGAGTGTGTAAAGCACTACACGGCGTGTATACTACGTTTCCAGATAGTATGCCTCATAGACATCTCCAGAACCCAGAAATTACTGAAAAACAACACCTAAGTGCCAAATTCCGATCCGTGAGGGCCCATACTCCCCACGGATCAATGTTTGACATCTTATCTGTGTTATATCATAATAAACTGTCAATGATCCGCCAAATTCCGGTAAATGGGGGACCATACTCCCCAAAAACAAAAATGTGGTGTTAATGATTTGAACAGATTTAGACAGAAATACGCTACCACATAGCAGGTTTTTATCAAGCAGTTATCACAACAATATGCTTTACTAGAACAATAACTATCACAACAACATTCAACTTCTAATTCACCTAAATGGCATGGAACTATGCATGGAATGTGATTTCTAGCATGTTCCTAAATGATGCATGAGATGGAATACCCTCATATCATCGGGTTGCAACTATACAGAACCCACAGAAAAAATATAAACAGAACAATCACAAGTGCGTCACCCAATGGTGATATCATATCAACTGTAAATTGAAAAATCCTTAAAATTGCAATACGAGGTAAATTGGCTTTTCCCAGTACACGGGTTAGCAATGCCCAGTCATAACTTATTACCAACTACCATTCTCTTCCTATCACTGACTAAGGCGCCAAATTGTAATTCAAAGAAAAGAATTTCCTTTGATACCACTTTGTAACGTCCCGGCTCCAGGTGCCACTCAACGGGTGCCCCGAACCCGGTTCGCCACATGACCTCAAGCGCATTTCCTCAAATGTCAGAGGCTACCGACTAACAGCGAGGGCCCATGTCTGATAGTGGGGAAACTATTCCCTCGATTGTCAAAGTGTTGCGCAACGGATTATTCGATAAACATACAACAACAACAGAAGCAATAAACAATACACATTTAATATAACAGTTGTAGTAAAAGATAACCAGTTATGTATATATGATGCAACATTACTCAATTTATAAGAAAACAACCAGAACATGTTATATAGCAGTACGATATAATATAGAGTACAAAAAAACAAAAACGAAACAGTTGGTAACATCGTGAGCCTATGCCCGGTCCCATGCTCCCATACTCCTCAGCCGCACTCAAGTACCTGTATGAGGACTCTTTCCATTATCTATTCCTAGAGAAACGTAATCTCTTTGGGCTGAAATGGATGACCCAAACTGGGTGTGAGAAATATATCCCAGCAGGCATCCACTAAAGGCCTGTGCCCAACATGGTGTACACATGAAACCACAATGTGCAGTAATAAAATACTATAAAGTAAGCAGTACTGATATTGACTCACTTAACCAGATATATTTCCATTTTAATATCCTATTAATCATTTAATTCAAAATATCTCCACAGTTAATATTCTCATAAACAGCCAATGTCATCAAACATGTCTAACTCATACCCTTGGGTAATGTGAACTCCAAACAAAGAATATTCCCACAGGAACAAGGTATTTTCCCACAGGCATAAGAAGTGTCGCCCACAGGCACAGAGTCAACTTCCCATAGGCACAGAAGAAGTTTCCCACAAGCTAAGTAGTACAATTCCCAGAGGCTAATCAAAACACGCCCTTAGGCTAACAGGTCATCGGTCCATGCCCAACATGTAAATAAACATTCACAAGCTATTCCTCTCAAGGAACTTCTACAATCATTTCAGTAAAGAATTAATTAAACAAGGAACACCATCGGGTATCCTGGCCAAACGGCTAAATAGGGGAACGCACCCCCCAGGGTGGTCCTGGATCCAAGCACTGAACCCAATAAATAGTTTTACCATTTTATTTAATCACTTATACAATTCTAGGTATTAAATTCGCCTTGGAATCTGCCACACGATACCCCAAATCTGGGTTCGTAGCTCAAAAACACAAAAAGTAGACATCAGTTGGAAAACTAAACACAAATCCACCTACCATTAACGCCAACGAACGTTATACGTGAACGTCGATTGTAGAAATGCCCATGAATGATGTAGATATCACAAAGAAGAAAACCCATTCAAATGTAAATTACCTTCCCTTGGGAATGAATTGGTAAGAACAACTTAAGGAGAGCTGAGGGCTTACCCGTGCGGTTCCCACCAGATCATCTGAGGTAGAAACGGATTCCAGACGAACACTCGATGAATCTTCAAAGGTTCGGTCGTCCCCTCCCACTCCTTCCTCTGATTCTATGCCTTCCCTATGAACATGGGAGGCTACATCCCATTTTACGCGAAAAAAAGTACATGGAGTGTACTTCCAATTACAGATTGTGTAATTCATTCATTTAACTGTTCATATGGCGGCACTGCCTCACTGTTTATCCATCAACATTTGTACACGAAATTTAATCCTAACTACACGGTGTGTACGGTCGCCCAGCGGGCGGCTGCTCCACCGCCTTACTGTTTTGGCCTGCCAACTAAATACACGGCGTGTAAAGGACCACTACACGACATGTAGTCGGTTACTACACCCTTCATCCCCGACATGGACACACGCCCCGTGTACCCATCCCACATGGCCAAAATTACATGACGTGTACTTTCCAAATTTGTGATTTTCCCCATTTTCCCATATTTTCTCAAAAACACTTAAAGAAAAGTTAAAGGAAGAAACTCGTACCTCAAAAATAAGAACCGGGTTCTTACACATTTCAAATTTTTTTCATCTCTAATTCATGTCTAGCCTTGATATATATAAATAATTCATGAGATCCAAACCCTGCACCGAAAAATTACAATAATTTTCATTGGTCAATATCCTCAGTAGGGTTATATCCATCCTCAAAATTCATTTTATGTATGAGTCCTTTTCAATAAAATATTTATTCTACTAAATTCCATGTATGATCGTCCCTCCTACCTAGGAGGCCATATCCCTTCTAGTTTCATTGGGATGCTTTTGCATTAGTCAGTTACTAGTTGTTGACTAGTCCTTGTCCACATAGACTCCCTTGCCATATGAAATTACAACACACACATTTCCTTGTCAAATTTATTTATAAAGTATTATGTATCCTATTATTTTGCATCAAAATACATGTGTTAGGATTCTTATCCAAGGATATATAGATGTCCATTTAAGGGCCTGATCCCAACATCAAAGAAATTATGATCTACTAGATAATGATAAATTTTAGAGTTCCCAATTGTGTGGTGGAAATCTATTATTGCAATAATAAATTTAAAAATAATATCTAATCAGATCACAAACATATAAAATAAATGTATTACTTCAAATACATACATCTATGTTAATCTATAATGACAATCAATTAAATACAGATATATTTATATTCAATACATGATAATGACGGATTATTAACATATGTATGAATTTTCATGTATATTTTGGATTTAATAATGGATTATATAACATTTCTAAAATCAAATTTGTAAGAGTGTTCCAGAGTAGGAAATCATTCCTTCCAAAAGGGTGTGGTGGGGAAAACCTTTCATCATATAGACAAAAGTGTGTTATTACGTTATGTTTTCCAAAATCCAAAACGAACACCTACCACTGGAATGTATGTACATGAGCCATCACAGATATGAGATCAATGAGGTATTTCATGTTATATGAAATATCCACATTAGAAACTGAACTGTCAAGACTGTGTGTGGAACTCAAATGGTGAACCCTACATGTAGAATTTTGAAACACATTCAACCCCCCAAATCAATTTTTTGGATAAATAATTTTTGGAAACAGAAATAGTGAATTCTATGGGATGATTTGTGAAACATAGTAAACCCTTTCTTTCCAATAATACATCAACTGAAATATTTTCATCACATGAAATAATGGTGAAATAGGCATGAATCCATAAGCTTTATGATCGCTTCACCATCATGTTCCACCCCTTTAATTCTATTATAAAAAATGATGGCAAAAAATTCATTCAAAAATAATGATAACTCATGGGTTAATTTACTAATATTTTCATTTAAATATGTTTTATTGTTATAATATTTCATATCAATAATATTATATCATAACAACTATCATTGATCAAAATGTAATATAACCAATTCATTGGTATGTATTCCATTAATGATGTGATATTTGTATCTAAATATAATCAAAGGATGTTATCACTGACCCGATATCCGTATATTATACATGTCAAAAACTCTTCTACGAGAATACCACCTCAATGAGACACTCCACACACGAATATAGAATATCCCATTAAAAAACTATAATGGTTTTTATCATTTATAGAAAATCATTGAAGACCTGAGAGAGAATAAATTCCATTGTTTTTTGTCAATTCTAACTAATAATTGATAAAAGGAATTTTTATCAGTTCTAAGAGAAGAAATTATAAACTGTACCATTATACATCCTTTTAAAATACTGAAAATTACATGTTTATAATAACTTTTAGAAGAACTGAATTTCTTTTATTTATTAGTGATTTTAAAACTACTAATAATGGACTTATCTATAGTGTTCTTTAACAACACACTATAGAACTAGTGTAGGGTGTTGTAACATCCAACCAAAAAACTAGAACACACCAGATATCAAGAAAAAATTACCAATATCAGAATTAAATGAAATGAAAATATTAAAAAAAAATAAAAAAAATGATACTATATATTTCAAACATTGGATTATACAATTATATAAATATAAATAATTACATACATTGAAAAAACATCAACATTACTTTTTTATTTTAATCATAATAATAAATCATGATATTTTCAAACAATGAAACCCTAGTCATGAAAAAGAAAAATGATTTATCAAAAACATTATTCTGTTAGTAATGATTTAATGAAATAAAATAACATAAAGTCTTAATTTTACAAAAAATTATCACAATTTTAAATAAAAGAATCACATAGAGTCATACCAATCAGGACGTGCATCGTATTGAGGTTCAGATTATTCCAACACATATTAAATTACATTTGGATCTTGTTCTAATGTGTTAAACAATCTGAATGTGATTTTATGGGTTTTAGTACATCATATGCCTTTGTTACTTGAATGTCATTCGAAATGGTAAACACACATTTTTTAGATATTATGATAACAATGTGTATCATATTGATTTGAAAAATATTATGAAACATAATAAATGAATTATGAATAATTATCCAATATTATCAATAAAATTTAACAATGTTGGATTATTTTTTTGAGATTAATAATTTTTTAATAATAAATGTCAATTTTAAACTAATAAAATACAAATTAAGTAATTATGGCCCCATAATGTATTATAATGAGGTTTTTCTAGTTCTAACTCATCATAAATGACTTATGGTATGATTTAGTAAATTATTAAAAAAATACATATGTATTTTCTCAGATTTCAGTTGGTCTTTTGGAAATTTTATTAAAATTGATGTAATTTTTAAATAAAAACACACACTTTGATCCATTCCTATCATGACTTCTGTTATATTGAGGTGTGCCTGATTCATATAAATGTTAGTGGACTTATGGATAATTTTTATAGGGTATAAAATTATTCCGAATGTGTTTTCTCTATGTTGAGTATGTAAGATTCCTTTTTTACTAAAATGTCATTTCCAACTAAAAACCAGAACTCATGACTCATTATGATGACATTATTTATCGATTTTATGTTATACTATTTTTTATAGATCAATAAATGAATTACGAATCGTTTTCCTAAATTATAAACAATATCTAAGCCCATATTATTGGTTTTCATTGAGTGAAATTTTTTATCGAAAATATTGATTTTAATAAGGTAAATAGAAACTGCCAGTCATAAGAAGTCCATAAAGTCTTAGATTGATGTGAGGTAAATCTGCAAAAATGAAAAATGTAAATTTTTTGTAATCTATCAAAACAATAGAAATTATTTTTATTAGTATTTAGTAGGTTAGTTGTCCATTTTTATAAAATTTATATCAATATTATATAAAAATGACCATTGAGTTATTTCATTCAGATTGTGGGTAGAATGGGGGTTCAGATGATTCCTACATTTTAAAAATTACTTTTAGAACTTTTTCGTAGTGTATCAAAACATTCTAAAGGTGTTTGTTTATATTTGTGTAAAATAGTTGTTTATTTACTAAAATGTCATTTTAAAATGGAAAAAAACACTGAATCATCCTGATCCAATTGTGTATATGTTTGACTAGAAACTAATTAAAAAAAAACATATTATGAATCATTTTCCTAATTTATCAAGAAAATATGAAAATGTTTTAATGGTTTTCAGTTTGTTATTCTTATTGACCTAAAATGTAAATTTTAAACAGATAAGGGAAACATTGAGCCATATCAGGCACTTTATGGATGCTATTTTGGTACTTATGATCTGTACAAGTCAATAAAAGAATGGATAATTTTTCTAATGTACAAAAATAATAAAAATGTGTTTTTTTGGATTTTCTGTTGGCTAGTTGTCCATTTTACAAAACTTTTTATTAATTTTAATTGATAACATGCCATTGAATTCATACATGTCACGCCATGCATCATATTGTTGTGGGATAAATCTTTCATAACTAACATATTAGATGAAATTATTTCACAAATTATCAAAACATTCTGAATACATTTTCTATGTTTTGAACTTGTCAAATTCCATTTTTTAATAAAATTAAATTTTTATCCTGTAACACAAATATTCAATTCGTCCTACACATCGTGTATTAGTTGGTTGTGAAACTGATTCCTACATTTCAAAAAAAATTATATGAATCATTTTCTAAAATTAGTAAAAATATATGAGATCATTTGATCATTTTTCATTGGGTGAAAATCATTGAATTATTATATCAATTTTATACTCATAATAGATACATCAAGTTATACTAGCCACATATTCTATAATATAGATGTTTAGATGATTAAAACATGTCAGAAATGAATTATTAATATTTTTCATAATGTATCAATATAATTGAAATATGTTTTCTCAAATTTGAATATATCATTGTTCAATTTTACTAAAATTAATGTGATTTTAATATAGAATGAATTATTTTTAGTTATACCAGTCAAAAAATTGTAAGATTGAGGTGTTGTTAATTCCTAAAAATCCAAAATTCTAAAAACATTCCAAACTACAAATTTTAACATGGTATCCATTTAATTTATTTTTCCAACTATAAACATTGTATGGGAATCATTGAAAAAATACCCATAGTAAAAAAATCACTATTGTGAGAAAGAAATTATAATAAGATTAAAAATAAAAAAAATAATTAAAATTAAATATTAGATAATAAATTAATTATATGGACAATCATTTTGTTGTAGAAACATCCGGATAAATTGTGTGATTTTTTAGTTGAGTAAACATGAAGGAATGCGATAAATTTTATCATTAGAGTTGTAAAATGTTTTGATTGAGATAAAGTCTCATGAATTTTTGGTATAAAAAGGCTTGAAAGATGGACATATAATCATAACTGGAATAATAGAATTCACCTATATAAATATACATTTACTATATGAGTAAAAATAAAAAAATTTAAATTAATTATAAATATGAAACTATAAATTAATTCTGTAGTCAATGATTTAACTATGAAAACATTAAGATTTCCTATGTGATTGAGCAATGTTACCATAGAATCTCCTCCTATAATGGAAGTGGAGGGAACATGAATGAAAGAGATAAATTCAACACTGCAGGGGTGAATTGGATTTGAGGGAGAATAAATATATAGATATTTTGGTACAGAATGTCATGAAAAAAGGACATTCTACCCCATATTATAAAAAATAATCCACCAATATATAAAAACAATAATTATGTCAGTAATTATAAAATGAAATAAATTGAACATAATTATGAATCTAATAAGTTATTTATATGGACATGGAATTTTCAGTGAAAACATATATATTACCTCATTTATTTAGAAAATGAAGTATCTTTTCTCATCATGCAATGGCATGGAATATGGACATGAATCTTCTAAAATAATTTAACTCTGCATGGAATGATGAAAGTTAAATCAGCATTCCATTAAATTGTTTTTATTTCCAAAATTGAATCTATATCATAAAATTACCTTTACATACTACGAATGGTTTTCCTTTGTTATTGTTTGATATTCTGAGAGATTGGTAAAATAAATATGTATTAAAGACATTGTTTTCACAAGTAGTCAATAAAATAATTTATATTATGAAAATATATTAATGAAAATATAAATTTATGAGGAAAACACAATATAATAAAAGACACATTAAAATTAACATTGAAATCTATTTATTATTTAATGGTTTTTAGGATTTGGTTCCACTATTTAGAATTGATTTCCCCTGTTTTTGGTCTGCTATAATGTACATGGAATTGTCTACATTAGTATATACATAGAGTGATTGTGAACTCCCAGTAAAAGGGCCATCCTTAATTAAATTTTCATCTAAACCATTATTTTTTTAGTCATGAATAGAACAATCAACCAATACTTTTTTGTTGCATCAGAGACATTAAATATATGTCATTTATTGGATGCCATTATAAAGGAATCGTCCTTTCCAATTCAATATTGAAATTCACATTCATGAAGCCCATATAAACACCATTCACTACAATGATAATGTCTACCCATTTGAAACTAAAAATAAGAACTTATAATGTTATATAATACATCTTATATATATGTTTTTTAATTCCAAAAAATTAAATATTTCAAAAAATGGATTTCTTTCCATAGAACAAGATATGTTCATCGCTTCAGCCACAAGTGTGACACCACCATTTTTCATCATACTTCTATCAAAATTATATTTTTTATAGAACATATAATCGTTGATTACAAAATCATTGTACGATATGTCAAATTATTCCGGTCATCTGGGTATCCATTAAAGTTGTTCATCAATTGAATTAATAATTTTAGATAAATATATATATATATATTAGTTATCATAACCACCCTATAAACTATTTATTATATATATTTTATATAAATCAATATTTCCATGTTAAATTAAAATCTCTAAGAATTACATTATGGCATTCAAAGTATGGATCAAAATTTTCAATATTATGTTAAATGTATTGTTATTCTTACTCCTGATCTATCAAGGTATTTATTAAAATATCTCTTCTCTAAATCACTTCTTCATTAAGTCGTTAATTGTGACAAGACTATGGGGGATTTATTTTTTGACATCTGATTGGTAATAACACAAAATTCAATAGATTCATAAAAAATATATAATTTTTCATTATATCCTTTAATATTATTTTGATTGTAGACATTACCTTTATATATATTATTACATTGTTCATTGGGTCATAACCATCTGTAATTGGTTAGGTGAAATAATTGAACCTCAATAAACAAGCGAAATTTTATGTGGACCATTATATCAATAAATGAATATTGTAAAAACATCTGTATTTCACATAATTTTTATACGGCCACCTTATTCTTGATTGAAAAATTCATTGTGTTTATAATATTTTTGGATATTGTATTGAAAATGTATCAGATTCTGGTTAGTGGAATCATTAATATTGATGAAGAATTAAATAGAATGAAACATGCATTAGATCATTCTTCATAACAAGATAGTTATGTGATTTTACGCCATGTAACATTGAATTATCCATTGACATGACATTATTATTATTTCATTAATACAACTATTGATATTTTAAACTATTAAAAAAATAAAAAAATTCGTTTTTTTTCTTGTTTATAAAGATTTTAAGATATCAATGAAATACAAGTCTTCCTTTTACACTTAACCAGTGCCAACTCTTCCTTTTTCCCCATTTCATTCCAGAAAAACAAAGATGTGATGACATCGATCAATTTTGAGTGGATAAATATGTATTTTATCATTAATTTTTTATAATTCTTAATTAAATACCATTATAAGTTAGAAAAATCACTGATAACGAATTCTTTTATCATCCCTTATTTCGTAAGACCTGATAATGGAGTTATAATTATAATTTTAAATGAAAAAATTTGTTAATTCAGCTATATATTTAGTAAATAGATATAAATATAAATATAGTAAATATAATCCGTATATACATATATTTACTATAATTTTATAATTATTTTCAAATTTATTATTTATTTATAATTATATAAATTTATTAATAAAATAATTCATTATATTTATTTATATAGTTATATATATGTAGATTAATTTAATTAAAATATATCAATATAAATATATAAAATATATTTATTATTTAATTAAATTAATTATAAATTTAATTTTTATTTAAATATAAGTAAATATATATTTAAATTTATATAATTAATTTTTAATAAAATATTTTGTTTTTTGTTAGTAAAATATAATTTTATTAATATATTATATAAATTTATAAAATATTTATTTATAAATATTTTTTTAAAATATTTCTTTAAACCTACATTTTTAACATTATTAATTAAGTAGTAATTTTAAGTGAAATTTTTTTAAAATTGAGTGAAATATAATAAAGTAAAAATATCAAATAATAAAAATAATGAAAAAATGGATAAGATATGTTTGTGAGCATTATATATGAAAATGAATTAATTAAATATTTGTGAAATAAATATAACACCCATTTGATAGATGTTAAATTGTAAAATCAAATGTCATTCACATATCTTCCTATTACTCCATGAGATTAGTAATTTTTTAATATTAAATTTTAAATGTAAAACATTATTCCATAGATGTATAAATATTTAATGTAATGAAAATAAAAATTTCGTAATATATAAATCTTATTTATATAAAATAATATATATCAATTTATATAGTATATATTATTTATTATGAAGATTAATAAACATCTAATTAATAAAATGGTTAATATTTTTCTCTAATTACATATTTTTAATTTTAATTTGTTTATTTTTCATAAATATTATATCTATATATTTATTACAGAATAATTTTTATTTTTTTAATATAAATATATTATAATCCATTTATGAATTTTTTTAATTAATTCTTATAATAATAAAATTATTAATATATTTTTTAATATACTCATTTTTTATTTATCTAATTATTCATTTTTATTATTTTGCGAGTTATTAATGCTAATAAGCATTGATAAATAATTCCAATATGGGTGTCACAAATAATGTGTTGATAAAGGGTACCTTTTAATAGTGCATAAAATAAATCACTGATAAAGGGTTTAATTTATCATCTCTTTGTTTAGTGTTGATAAAGATGTCATTTATCATATCTTATTTCAAGTGCTGATAAATACTAGCCCTGTTAATCTTCTCTTTTGTATTTTTGTGGCATTAGAGGTATCACAATTGGACCTACAGATCCTGAATTGTTGACAACTATTTCCTTAGCGATGACTGGTGGTCTAGAAGTCGACGTCACTAGTTTCCATCTCAAACTATCTTTAGATCATATCCAGGATACCAAATAATGGCTTACATCCTTACCTTCGTGGATTGATTAAGATATCTATTGTGAATTCATCCCAATTACATTGGGATTATACCCGAGGGACCATACTAGACATCTATATAACCTAGACCACATGACCCAACTTCTTTAACATGAAGAGGATGCATCCTCACATGCTCTAGCCCAAGTCGTTCCGAACCGAGCCCCCGAGGTGACCCACATAGGGTGAATGATGAACAACCAGGGATATTCCAACATTATTATTCTGACTGAAGTATCATTTCCATCAAATACAACAACAAAATGAGCATATCCAAATTTTTCTATGTTAATATCAATCCAACCAGTCAAATATGGAGGAAAAAAGAGTATATTTAAATTCTGTCTCATTCATATCAATCCTTCTAGTCTTAATCTATAGAAAACAATGAGAATATGAAAATCCAATCATATTCATATCAAAATATCTAGTCAAATATGGTGGAATTATATAAGCATATATTAATCGCTCATCATACTTATCAATACATCCAGTCAAATACTGTGGAAAACAATGAGAGCATTAAGATTGATGGTGGTTAATATTATCTATTTAGGTCAAATATGAAGTAAAACCTTGATCATATTCAAATATATTCTCATTTACATCAATCAATTTAGTAAAATATAGTGGCAAACTATGAAAAGATGAAAATCCCTACTCATGCATATATAGCCCACCAGTCAAATACAATGTTAATTGGTAGTATTCATAACAAGGCTATGATACATGGGAATGAAAATCTTCCCTTTTTAGCAATGGATCAAGAATTTATTCCTATTCACATTAGGGGTGTTTCTTATAACATCATATAAATGATGAAGGATCAAACATAAATTCTAGACCACATTCTACATACGTTCTAGGATGTGATCGTGTCAATTAAAAAAGTTAGGAGTCATGTGCATGACCCCCCTTCATAAATTAGATAGGATATACCACATAATGGGATCGTCACACTGGATTATACATGCATCCCTACTACCATCTAGGATGGACTTCGACAAAATTTCGTAACATATAAACAATCAAATCAGGTGAAAAACCTTATTACATATGAGTAATAATAGATAGTTTCAGGGGTTTCCCTAGGGAAGGCATGTATCCCTACTAAAACTCCATAAACACAGTAGCATGATACAAAATAAACACAGGAGTTAGTCAATGTCACTCAATTTCATTGGAATTTTAATTCACATGATGAGGTTCTCATTTCCCATGGTAGAGCATCAAAAAAGAAATACCATAGGATGATATTCATCATAATGCAGCAAACTCACAACCAATATTTTATAAATTATTTAGTAATTATTTCCATTAGACATTAACCAATTGTAGATAATGCTAATTCAAATAAATTTCAATATTATAGAAGAGGAAATAATAGTCATGAGTGTCCTCCCTATAGAGGGAACTAAATAACGGAGGAACTCATGATATTAAAGATTCCTTAACTACTAAATTGTTCCATAGACACCTAGATATGTTCGGTGAAAATAGAAATGTTGATTAGTCCATGGAAAAAAGGTTTAATGGGAGATTTTTTTAGTGTATTGATATTTATAACTTCGAATGTGTTCTGCCACTATGACACTAAAAATTTAATATGCTCTTCAATGATAATGTGGGTATCTTTTTCACTATATACAACCTATTAAATAATAAATATATGAAAGTGTGAGAACAAAGTGATTGACGAGATTTAAAACCTCTAACATGGATTTCATGATTAAGGTACAAAAATTGACATCAGTATAAGTATCATGAAATGGGAAGGGTTATCCACCCAATAAAATACTGAAAAATCATGGATACCAAAATTTTAGATATACGTATATGTGGATCTTGTAAAAAAACTGTAATGTGTGTATTACCATAGTATGGAGCAATACGTTATTGGAACACCTCGAAATTTTTGATTCCGATGAGTCTTGGTAAGTCATACCTTCTTTCGTGGATCACAAGTATATAGGATCATAATTATCCAATAATTGAATGTATAATTTGATATATATTAATAGAATAACCTATATTATCACTTGTAAGATTTATTTTACTATAAAAACTTGATCAATGCTTTCATAGTTGTTATATACATGATGGAATTCACCATACATATTTTTTTAGAGATGATAATTCCTCTTAATTGATTTATATCTCATAGGATGATCCCTAATTTTTATTATGTAAATGGAAAGTTTATTTTCATTAACAACAAATAATGATCAATTATAGTAACATATCATTAGGTAAATAAACCATGATATGTCAAATACATTTCACCAAATATAATATAATATCATTTAACCATCCAATAAATACATGTGATTCTTGTGGACAAAGAATATTCGGGCCCATTCATATGAAAATAATCTTTAGACCAACTATATCAAATTGTGTTCTTCCCACCATTGGGATTTACACATAATAGTTTATGAATGGTTGGATAATATTAGCATATATACTAAAAGGGTATATCATCATTACAAATGTTACATTAAGTCAATAGTGAACCATTCATAATGGAACCCATCACTGGACATGATTCTGAAATGATGATCCCCAGGGTGTAATTTTTAACTTGAACACTATCTAGTGACACCTATAACCATGATTATGGATGATTTTTATAATCTTGTGTAATTAGATTACAATCATGAGGACTAGAGTTACACATGGGTAATTAATTTATAGTAAATAATCTAAAATCTCTCATGGAAGAAGACACATTAGAATACCATGTTATGGAATGATATGATTTTGAGGATCCATTTATATATACTCAAAGGTATAAATCCGTATATAAATCATGTCAGAAATATATACCTAATTAGAATTTTTTTAGAATACATTTTATCCCATTCATTAGAATAATCAGCAAATATATATTCATGAAAACGTATGACTTGATGTATGGTCCTCCCTCCATCATTCCAGCCACTTACAGGCAACAAATTGCATTAAAATGTGAATAATATTTCCACATATGTATAATGAGTCTGTAATGTAGTATATGAAATTTTCTTAGAATACTATTTTTCAGATGAGATTATTTTCTATGAGAGAATGAACTTATAAAGAGATAAATTATATGTGATTATATTTAGAAGTGGTATGATCATTGATGGCCCAAAAAACATTAGTTCAGGTTCAATATATGAAAAATGAGTTTGAATCCTTTTTTGTAGGTTTTCTCCCTTTTACAAACCCAGATGTATAACAAAATGTTATTAAAAATTCAATAAATTTTTCATTGAAACCATTTCCTCTTCATCCCGATCGGTGGTCATTCTAATGGGAGGAAACATTGGGGTCCTTAAAAAACTTCCTAAAATGTAAAAAGACCTTCATGAACATATTAAACGACGAATCAACCTAGGAAAAGGAGATAAAAGTTATTAGAATGTATTAAGAAATAATAGGAAAGGCTGTGTGAGGATCTCATTTCTATATAGTAGTATTGATACAATAACATTTCCACCAAATTTTATACATAATAATAATAATAACATACCCTTTTGGATTTTAAAATGAAAAAAATTGTTGAATTGTTACATCAATATTTTGATTTTACAAAACAATAATTTATGGGGTCCTGATGTATCTTTCTAGATCGTAGAGATGGAAAATATCTTTCAATCCTTTGTTCCCATTTTCATGCAATTTATGGTGAGTAATCTACATGGTCGACGTGAACGTCTCACTATCCCAGAAGGTAGTTATATTTTTTTATCTAAAAAATTCTCAAAATGAGATCTATGGGGGGAATATTTGGTAGAAGTAGAGAGCATATGTCTGAGCAGTTGATTTTTTATAGGATAAAAATTCATATAATGTTATGTGGGAAATGGAAATTACCTGACCATCCATATACTAAAAATCATTTTACAAAACCATTCTATGAACATTAGGTGGATGAACTCCTGGTGTGCTATCACAACATTTGGTTAAATTCTATTATGTTGGAACCCCATCACATGTTGAAAAATGATATACAGTGCGAATCCCATCCCACATAGAAAAGGGATATATGGATGGAACCCCATACTAAATGGAAAAAATGATATACTAAATGGTAGAATCCCAGGATGATATGTTTTCCCACATTAATTCATGTTATCTGATGTAGTGTGGGGTCCCAACTTCACTTATTCAATAGCTCTTCTAATGGAATTATTTTTCAACACACTTATATGACTTTTAACCCTTCAATTCTACCTTTCATCAAGAATATCTCCAAATGTGCAACATCTTATGTGTTCCCCTTCATGATCCACCATTGAAAGGCCTCTTCCAAGGCCACAAGATTAGTTTGATCAGAGTATAGTAAACACTAGAATTCCCTCTAAATCATACATTACTATGTTTGATGTGGTCTTATATGAATCATACTTAACAAGGATGATCTATGTAATGTTTTTGGAAATACATTACTATGGTAAAAATGATTTTGACCTTAATGGTATTAGCAATGGACTCCATATTACAAAAAGTATGAAGGGGAATAAAACATGTCGTTCACTTAATTGGGGGATAGTGATGGATTAATTTACCATTCTCTCTATAATAAAGAGAAGTAAATCCCTCTTGGTGTATGACAATAATTTGAGGTCACCCCCTACTCCTCTTCGTATTCCCGAGTTATGAAAATAATAGAAGAGGTATGCACCAGAGACCATTATCTCATAAATAGACCTAAACTGGTCCACAAGTGGATGAATAAGATTTTTTTTGTTATCTATATCCTTGAATTCATATTATGTTTCAAAATGAGAAGGAATATTGTGGGATTGGAGCCATGTTATGATCTTGACATCTATTGGATTAGATTTATGTCTTTGAACCTTCCATAAGAGGGTTTCCATAGGTGTCAGAACTCAAAGACTTGTATCCAACAATCATGGTCAGGCTACCCAATATAATCTCCAACCATGTTATCACTACCTTAATGTTTCAAATTCTTTATTATAAAAAACATTAATGGCCCTTATCCTTAATGAATAACCTTTATGAAATTTACAAATATGTAAGACCCAAACCATTAGATCTACATTCGATTTGATTCCAATCTATATTTGATATGTAGGATCTCACCCTGAGGTCCAATCCCAATACCATTCACCATAATTTTCTCTTGACAATATACCTAGTAGTTTCATATCCAACATAGAGGGATATATTCTTCATGAGACATTTTCATTACAATCCTTATAAGTATACATTCCAGGTAAGATCTTGTTCCCGACTTTGGGTCCATATCACTTCATGGTCAATTGGTCCACATCATGGTAAGTTACACACTAGCTTTTGACGAGGAACATTCTAATTAGTCATTAATCTTACATAAATTTAAAAAAAATGTTTTATTCCTTATCACATGTCCAAAAAACTTACATTATTAACTATTATGTGGCACTAATCAAATTGGTCTTTCATTCCATTCACAATAATATGTTATAATACCATTTAAATAGCCCAATCCTAACATCTAAACCCATTCCAATTTCATGGATGATGACAAATTCTAGTTTTACAAACCATGTGGATTAATACCAGAATCATAATTGTGAAGGAAAAAATATCAAATGTAATAAAAAAATGTTACAATTGATGGAGAACCTGAGATACTAATGATTACATCATTTATAAAGAACCTCATAAAAAACTGATGATAAAAATTGAATACAATCTAACAGATGGTAATTTTATCTTGGGTGACTTTTAGTTTATATTTGGGACATAATAAAGGATTCATGAAAAAGTCATAAGTAAAATATATAAGAGATTCTAGAAGTAGGAAATAATCCCCCCAAAAGGGAGTGATGAGCCCATCCTCTGATCATATCGACCCATGTGAGTTATTATGTATCATTGGATGAGTTCCCCAATGAATAAATTCAATTTTAATATTGGTACATGAGTCATATCACATATCATAGTCTTTTGTTTTGGTTCCATGATGAATGGCTTGTGGAAATCAACCTGTCCTAAATGAGAATGAAATATAAATGGTGCACCTAGAATGAATAAATAGGAAACACAATCAACCCCCCATAATCAATCATCATGCTCTAAATTTTTATAAAAGATGTTAAACTATTTGTCGAGAATTTTTCAACACATTCAAACCCCATAATCACTCATAGAGTGCTAGATTTTAATCAAAAATAATTCTAATGATGCCGACCCATTTTTCACCATCTACATTGTATAATAGGAAAATTTAATTTTTGGTCCACTTAAATTATCAAGGAAATTTTAGATTTATATTTTTAGAAATTTATTAAAATATTTTCAAAACAGTTTTATTAAAACAATGTTCATAAATATGAACATAAACTGGCACTATACACATATTTTCATATTCCACATTAGATCATCCTCATTATCAAATATATGTAACCCATCTAGATATAGTTTGTTTAACCTAAATTATTATATCTTATTAAAAGTGAATAAATATGAAGGGTATTTACAAATTCGTATTACAATTAAATGTATGAATTAACAATTCAATGTCATATGGGTTTACAATATGTGTATAAGGGTATGATGAAATAATCAAATGTCCTAGAGTATGACATAAAAATATTCATACCCATCAATACATATATCATCCAACATGAATACATGTAATAAGTATTTTAAAAAGATAAGATTCATCAGAATCAATAGTAATTATCAATGTGATATCAATATTGATCATTTAAAACATTATGACCCATATAAAGGATATATAAAACATATTGGTATCATTAGAATTCATAATTATATAACACATGTAAAACCATTATAGTTAGAAATGGGTTAAACAGATGGTTGACTTACATAACCAATTATTTGTAGTTATATCAAGGTTCACTAATTGTATAATATATATGAGTTATAGAAAACATTTTATGGGTTCAACCATATTATAAAAATGTATAGGAACCATAGATTCATTACATAGAGCTCTCATTACAAAATTAACTTCATAAAAAATAATCATTAAATTCAAAAAATTATTAAATCATTGAAAATAAATGGGATATATGTAAATCTATTCGAAATACGACTATCCCATGTAAGTTATAGTTATTTCATAAGAATTTCTTTGAGACATTATTATTAAATTTAAAATAAATTATTTTTATAATAAAACATTTTAAGCATGATTAACGTTTGAAAAAAACAGGTTCAATAAAAATCAATATTGGAAAATCGTAATCAATATAGAGAAAAAATGAGTATGGTGTCATTAATAAACTTCCCCAGTAGAGCATAATTTATGTAAATGGGTGTAAATGTTTACTAATATTAATACCATTAAAATATCATTTCAAATATTGTTGTGGAAAATATCCTTTTTAGTATCTAAATATATTAAACATAATTTAAAAAAATTTGAAAAATCGTTTTCATTGAAAAAATACTAGAAAAAATTAATTGTAAACTTCATCGAAAATAATTATCATGATTATGGGAATCATGTTCCGGTCGTATGTGTTCAAAAAAACATTTTTGTCAAAACACATTGAAATGTGGATTCAGAAGTTACCCATTAGAAAAAAACAAACAAAAAAATCTAATTAAATTTATTTAAAAGAAAGTAAAATATCTTGAAAAATGGATTTATTAAATCTATATTATAAATTTAATTTTAGAATAAAAAATTAGAATATATTCATATTGAAGAGAATGATACTTGATCTAAAAGGTAGATACAACACTAATATTATATGAAAATGAATTTATTGTTGTTTTGTTAATAAATAATTTAGTAAATAAAAATAAAATACATGATCCACATTAATAACCTTATGAGAATAATATTTTATTGGTACATTATAATAAATCAAATTATTTAAAACAAATTTTTTTTATCATAATCAATTCGAAAAGAGACAATATTGTAACATAAAGGGTTTTCATTCTTGGTAACTCTTTAATTGTGATCTCCATGAAAGAATAAAATATAATTATAAATTAAATATAATGAACATAAATAATTTCATTATATAACAATTTAATGGTTAGTATATACAACATAAATTTAAATATAGTTTGATATCGTAATCGTATAACTCAATGAAAGAACTTTTTGACGAGTAACCTATACAGAAATCATACAATCATATTTTTGAATTAATAAATGAATAAATCATATGTATCAAATGTAAATTCACATAAATTATGTGTAAAAACAATATAATATAATATAATTACATTATACATGTAATCGTATAATATCAAATACAATGAAGAAGTAATATAACCCAATGAAAATAAATTGACTAATGATATTTTCTTCCACTATATAGCTTTAAAGTATAATCCTCTTTGACGAAAAAAATAAAATTAAAACATAAATTACAGAGATTTGTGATGGATTCATGATATTATATGTATTATTGTGAGTATATAATCCAAAAAATATAAATATGTTATGAATATATCAAATTTTTTACACAAGTAATAATGAGAGTGGAAAACCCATTTCTATGAGTCCAAAATTTAGAAGAATGACTTTCACTATTAGATAATATAATTATATCAATTATTTTATATATTAAAAAAAATTAAATTTTTCGATATATTATTATTATATTATTTATATAATTTATTTTTTCGTTCATATTCAAATACTTATTCAGTTAATTATATGCTGTTTGTTTTGAGGATAGTCAGTTAACTTTTTAAAAACAGATTCGGTGTGATGAATGTGGTCAAAGATGTCATTATTTAAATATATAAAGAATATTAAAAATAAATAAATTATCAAACATATTCCGAATTCACAAACATAAACTCCATCGTTAAAATCATAAATAATAATGAATTTTTTTACGACCATGTATAGAGTAGGCTATACATACACATTAATTATGTTTTCATTTTTCAATGATCATTATAAATCAAATGTATATATAATTTTGACATTAAAAAAGTTTAATAGTATCGTAATTAATTTTTTCAAAATATATATTTATATATATCATTATTATAATGTGGTGATGAAAAAAGAATGATATCACTTCATTGAGGTGGTAGTCCATACATACGTGAACGGCGTTATTATTTTTCACTGTATAAATGAAAATGATATATTATATTTTAATAATTATAAATATTCCATGAATATTAAAATAATATTATTTTTATAAAATATATTATGTAAAATTATCTTTATTACCTTCCACGTAATGTGTTAGTGTAAATTGAATCACATCACATCGTGAGGTTTTCGTCCATCATACACACGGAAAATTTTATAATATCCCCAAAAAAATATATGAAGTTATAAGTAAAATAATACATAATGTGCAATAAATATGTTTCAAATGTAATATATACACATTAAATCAATCATTAAAACATGAAATTATAGTCAATGATGGAAAATAAATTACATCAGACAAAGAGGTAGTAGTCCTTCTTACTCACGAATCATGACTTGAAATCCCATTGGAATGAAGATGGTAAATATTTATAATAATATATTTTTATAATAACATTGTAATATATATGATATATTTTATTTATCATTTGATAATTATTTATTAAAAATTTATGGTTTTTGAAGAAGAAATAAAACAGAAATTTATAGTTATGAATTTTACATTTTTTTAGACAAACTCAGTATGATCATACCTAAAGTATTCATAGAATTTTATTATTACCAAAAAAGGAATATAGGATTTGGAGAGGGATGTTGGGATGATATTATTTAGTTATATTGTCTTCCAATAGTATTTTATAATGTTAATTAGAGTGGAGTGTGGGTATCATTTTATATATTAGGTGAGTGGCACTATTGTAAATTTTAATAGAAAAATATGTAACCAACCATTTTTCATTAGGAAAGGACACAAAGTAAAGTATTATCAACAATTATACATGATAATTTTTAAATATGAAAAAAATCTGGTCTTTATATAGTTTTTAAGTCTTTTTTACACTTATTTTTTTACTTTAACCCCTGATAAACCCTTATTCACCTTTACCACAATAATTTTTTTTTCTATTTTAACTATTTAGTAATTTAAAATTGTAAAATTAAATTGTTAGATAATATAAATAATTATGATTCAAAATAATAATTCCATTTTAAGAAAATTAATTAATATCATTTTAAAATATTAATTTCATATTAATATATTATATAAGATAAAAAAGTTGGTTTTCATGAAGTGTATTTTCAAGGAAAAGATGTAGTTATACTTAATATATGTCTAATAATAAATATTATATAAATTTAAATTAATATTTAATGATTCATTATATGTAAATTTGATTAAATACATTATTAATTTGGTTGTATCTTAATAAATTAATATTTAGAAACATTATTCATTTTAAAATAATTTTAAGATAAATCTTTTTTTAAACCCAAAACCAAACACAAACTAAAATAAAACATGAAGTTCAATTAAAATAAATTTTTGTTCATCCTGAATTAAATTTTGTAATATTCAATAAATAATGGTGCTCTTAATTTTATTGACTTGTGAAGAAAACTAATTTTTATAAAATTGTATATTACACTATTCACTGAAAAATCAATATTTTCCAAACAATCACAAACATTAAAAAAGTAAAAAGTAAAATTTATATTTTAAAAAAATAATTTTATTTTAGGAAATAAATTTTAAAAACATTCAAAAAAATAATTATATTAATTTTTATTGAATTTTTTTAATATTTATTCTTGAGAAAAACATATTTTTTACGAATGAAATTATTTTATGAAAAAAAATTATTATAATTTTAATAAAAATATATCAATAATATATAAATAATATGTCATTTATATATATAGATATAAATTGTAATTTAGTTATTATTGTTAATACCCTCAAATTTAATGACTAGGTTATAACAATTTTATATATCGTGGGTCATTTCTGTTTTGTGTATGTTTAATTATTTTATATCAAATATACTTTTCGTTCCCAAAATATAGGGGTTATATAGAATGATATATTCCATTATAATTATTCTAAAAAGATTACTTTCTATTCATTGATTACAAATCCTTATGTGCAATAATGTGATCCTTTGGTTTAACCTACTCTTTATGCAATGTAATAATTACATTATCACAAGTGTTCTTCGTAAAATACATTATGTAAATATTATGACATGTATAAGTGAAAATACAGTAAGGTTTTTTAAAAAATAAACTCATCTTCATCCTCTATTTAGTTCCAAATGCATAATAAATTGCATCTCGTACGTATTTTCTACATTCTTTAAACTGATTACTATTTCTAAATTCTCTTTTAGAATTCATCAATTGTCTCATGATTTCTGAACAAGATTAAACATTAAACTAATTTATCAATTAAATATCCAATTTTATATGTGTCTTCTGAAACATAAATTTTTTAAAAATTTCATGAAATTTACGATGAAAGGTAAAACATCATTTTTTACAACGAATTCATCATTTATGATCAAAATAAAAATTAAAAAATGGTCAAGGAAATCCAGTATGAGTGTTCCAAGTTTATATGTTTCATAGTCTTACAAACACCATAACTATCAAGATTAATAAAACATGTATTTTTAATAGTTTTCTTATTAATTAATCATATGATTCCAAAAATCATCTTACAAATCCTAAAAATAAATAATTTTAGGTTTAAGATTTATATCATTTTCATTTCTAGGATTTTTATTTCCATGAATAATCGATAAAATAAATAAATAAGTCTTCTTCATACACATTTTGAGAATAATATGATCGAGGATGAAAAAACTATTCACACTATGTAATTAGTAATTCATGTATCTAAATGTTTAAAACCCTTCAAATAAAATCCAAATCATACATTCTTAATAACAAAATAAAAAACTAGATAAAATTAATCAAAAAAATGATGATAAAAAATTTTGATGTCTCATAAATCCATCATTATTACTATCCAAATCATTCTACTTAATAACACATGTATTCATAGTCAAAAAATAAAAATATTTGCGTGTCTGGTTTCAGAAAATGGATTCCAATACATTAAGATAGTTTTCTCCATCTGATTATTCTTGGTATTGCATTGATTTATACTCTCAATATTTTCCATTTTATTTTTTGATCATCTATAATGTGCTATGAATTATTAATTATAGAAACATTCTTCAAAATAATGTATGAAATAATTAAGGAATGATTGTATTTTTCTATAGTTAAATTATGGTTTGTAGGTGTCTATATTTATCTCATTAAATGAATTTATGATCTTATATTTACTAAATTATTCATGAAGAAACCCTAAAATCAATGAAAAATATTTTCTCATAAACTCCACAATTACAATTGATATTATACAATGTATGTAGGACATCCATATTTTAATTATTGTCACACCATTCTACAATTCACGTTTATCATCTATAAAAAATTCATAAGATAAATGTGTTTAATGATGGTCTCACAAGGATTAACCTTCTTAAAAACAACTGATGGTTATAAAGATCTATTGAAATCTTGTTTATTGTATGAAAATTTAAATTATAATTTTTCACGTTTTGAATTGAATTTTACTTTGGAATACCATATTTTCATTTGTTGAAAATATAGTCATTATATTTATTTTTCATATTATTCGATTCATCATGAAAAATATAACATACATATTCAGTAGGAAACTAATTCAATATAATTTGGAATATAATCTGATATGTGAAAAAATTATATATATATTTTGAAAATACTCACTAAAAATATTAAAAAAGTTATGGAAATGAATAAAAAATATATAGCAATAAAATTTCATGATAATGTTTATAGAATAAAAAAATAATGCAATGTTGATAATATAATTTCATTCTAATGTAATTGTAAATTGGTATTTATTAGATATATTTATATTGTTAAATTGAAAAAGTGAAATGAAAAAATAAAATTTTCATTTGAAATTCAATAAATTTATATTCAACAATTTTAATAATTTTTCTTATGTAAGAGACTATTACATATTATGATATTTTGTTAATTTTACTGAAAATGAATGTTTGGGAAACATAATTTGAAAAGAATTTAAACTAAATTGAAAAATTCTTTCATTTAATTAAAATTTGATCTCTTATACTATTCAAGAATAATTTATATGTAAATATAAATATGAAAAATATTCACTATAATTAGACAATCACCCATTTCTATTATTTTCCTTATATTGATTTGAAAATTACATCTTAATCACAAAATGCTTAAAATGAAATAGAATGATTTCGAATTTTTTAATATAAAAAAATTAAATTACAAAATCAAAAAATAATTATTGAATAGAATCTACATTGACAATTAAATATAAATTTTTAATGATATTTTAATTTTTGACTTATAAAACAAATATAAATAACTAATAATTTAATGATATTATTATTTGGATTCAATATGAATCTATTAATAGAATACTAATGGAATAAAATATATCCTGAATAAAAATAATTGATTACATAGGTGTAAAAATAATTTCATAAAAAAATCATTAAAAACAAAATTTTCATGGATTATATTAAGTTATGAGGTAAAATATAGGAGGACATGTTTTTTATTCATATTGAACAAAAAAATTTATTCACTGATAGAATGGAAACATTATTATTTTTTTAATGAATTACCCTGTAACCTGTGTAAAATAAATTTCAATTAACCTGTATCACTCAAACCCTGCTAACATAGAAAATATATGATGGAAAATAGATAGATAGATAAAATTAATAGTTATATAATTGAAAACAAACATAATTGAAAAAATTATAAATACAATAAATCAATGTGAATGAACAATTAAATGGTATAATTTTCAACAAAAATTAATGAGAACTCTATAACCTCATAATTATAATAGTGTTCACAAATTTCATATTTTCATGTGCTGAAATTGAGGGATTTCATTTAATTGAAATACGATAATGGAATTGATAAAATATAACGATTAAATATAATAGTAAAATGGACAATAATATTAAAATGTAATTCAGTTTATTATCAACCATTTATAACAATTATATTTTTATTACATTATTTATAACAAATGTACAAAATAGGACACCACTGACCCGAAGAACTAAAATCAGTACTATATATTTAAAAGAACAACATGAAAGTGTATAAATGTACGTGGATTAAAAAACAATATATACGAATGGACTTTAATGTTTTCATTAAATTAATTAACAACTTGAAATTTTTGATCATGATAGATTAAAAAATTCTTATTCAACAATGAATGAAATAATGGTTGATAAAATGGAGAACATTAGAAGCTACATGGGAATAAAAAATAAAGTGTCAAATATTGAGAATAATATAATAAGTTGTAATATGACAATATGATAATTATCAATGTGAACATATAATATTGTTTGAAATATAAAATAAAGAAATTTATTTCATTTAATAATAAATAGAAATGTTAAATATTTATGTATCTATGTATGTTTTAGAAAACAACACGTGAATCTTGATGATATTGAATATAATAGTAAATGTGTTAATATATTTGAAATTAATCAAAAATGACAATATGCATTTTACATTCAAAAAATATTAATGTTTTTAACTTAATGGGACACTAATGCACAATATCCATAGATAAAGGCATGAAATTCTCACAAATTGATGAGAAGCTTTTGAAATGAATTTTATAGTGTGTTTTATAGTAACATTAAGGCTACTATAGATAGAATTGAGTGGTGTTTTAAATAAGAAAAATGATGAGAAGAAAAATGATGAATGATTGTACACCATTTCATATAAAAATATATTATATTATAAGCATGTAATCCAATAGTATCATATATGTTATAAATAACATGAATTTAAGTATATATATTAAATAATTTCTATAGGACAAATATAACATAAAATATAATGAAACAACACACTATCTAAAATTGATCTATAATATTTATCAATTTAGAAATTTTTAAACATTTATAATCTTAATTAGATATAATGAAAATATTAATAATACGATTTTTCTCACAACTGTGAAGTAGATTAGTGGATGTTAGATTGACTATGGATTCATGATTATAACCTGAACAATCATGAAAAAACATATAAATTCCACACATATATATATTAAATATACAATTGATTGAATTTATTAAAATAACATTACTTAAATAACATGCCCTATTATGATATGTAAAAAAATTTCATTTTACAAATAACATGTTAAATTGAGATGGAAACATGAATTTTTTTATTTAAAATAGAAAAGTCAATGTTTATTAAAGAATGAAATTTATATTGATTAAATAATCATATCTAGCTAGATAAAATTATTACATCCTAGAATAGTATGATCATATTTTTAACAACATTATATCTTTTTTACACAATCAATTATTTGGAGTGGCATTTTGTGGACCATATTATCCTAATAATATAAAAATCCATTCACATAAAATATGACGAAGATAATATATATTTTATATAACAATTTTTCTCAAAAAGATAATGGAAAAAACCAAAGGGTGGCTAAAATTTTGAATTCCATTTTTAACATGTAACCAATAAGAAATTTAGATTCCACTATATTATGGCATATATTATTTCATGATATCATACATGATTATCTCTTCATTTAACAATTAATTATATTCTGTAACCATTATGTAGTGTCTCATTATTGAATAAAATATTCAGTCAATTCCTAGAATACCGATCAAAATTTATGATAATTGTTGATATAAAGTGGGAATCAGTAACAAAATGGATAAAAAACACTGAATATGACAAAGAAATCCTTTTAAATCATTCATGTATATAATTTTTCTAACTTTTCATTACATTAAATAATTATATTTTTACATAGAATACATTATGATAATATATTTTTAATGTCATAATAAATTCAAAAAGTTGAATGATAATTATGTATACTTATTCTCTGAAAAACTAATTGAAATAACACAAACCATATATTCAAGAAGTGGTTCTTCTAACAAAATATAAGTTCCTAAATATAGAAAAACATAGTATTTATTTGTAGCTTGAATTTTTATATGAAATTTGGAATTTCAAAATCATTTATGAATGCAAATACATTATTAACTATAATTGTTTTCAAAAAAACTAATTCAAATAACACACATGTGATATAAAATAATAACTTCATGTAACAAAATTAAAGTTACCAATGTTTGAAATAATAATATCTATTGTTATATTGCATTAAATTTTGAATGTAATAATTATTTAAAAAATTTAATACACAATTATAATAGTTATCTAACAAACCAAACCCAATATAACACACTAGATATTTAACTAGTGAACTAGGTTACAAACCATTGGTACCTCAGTGTAGTAATTATTAATATGTATATTTAACATGAATTAAGATACTAAATTTTGGATATAAAAATCAATTAAAAAACATAAAAAATAAAAGATAGGGTTACACATTCACATAGTTTTTGTTTGATGTGAAAGTGGAGGAAACCAAAATATATTCTCAATGCAGTGTAATATTGTTATGTAACCATGAATGGCCGTTGTCATTAGTGAAATGGTGAAAATGGTATCTCGAAAATGTGGTTGGTCAATATGTTATATTATGAATATTGACAATTTATTTCATTGAATTATTAATCATCATAAAAATTAGGGTTAACAAATCCAATGAATTTCATCTGAAGTGAAATAGAAGAGAACCAAAATTCCTTTTGATTACATCAATAATATTGTATATATCCATGAATGGATTCAATGATGTTTAATGTGAGTGTGAAAAAAATGTGGTATATAGAGAGGATTTCATAATTTAATTAATGATCCAGGGATTGTAATTAGAGATCATCATAGTGGTGGTGTGTGTAAATAGTGGTAATTTTAATTGTATTCATTTGAGTGATGATATGAAATGTTTGATAAGTTAATCACTTGGGGAATTTTAGAGTACACCGAAGGAATACAAAGATATAGCCTCACTATTTGATCTAACCAACATAGGAGAAATGGAGAATTTTATATTGAATAAGATAATTGGTACATATAGGATTTTACGTATGGGGCTTGATGTATATGTAGGTAAAGTAATTGATAATAAATTCAATTATGCAAGGTAATATGATGGAGATATATGTGTGAACACATTTTCAACCCAGGAACATTTAAAATATAAATGATGATACAGGTCCATAGTATAGAAGATCATGATCCAGAGAATATATTGGAATGGGTGGAATGATAGGCATGGTCATTATAACCATGACAAGAGTGTTTCTGTCAGGCCACATTAGTGAATTGAGTTATGAAAATTTCTATACATTGTAAAATTCTTGCATCCTCTTTTTCGTGTTGTATTTTAAAAATATTAAATTCATTTTTTTCAATGAGGTTGTTATTTTACATATTGTTGGTCTAATTAATGTGAAAAAATTGAGGTTTTTGAACATTATTTCAAAGTAATATTCATAATATTGTACATAGGAAATGATTTTCATCAATTCTTATGATTTATGTGACATTATATTTCCACATCACATATATCATTATACAATTATAAGGATGGTCCTTCTCTATTTTCCACTATAGAGAAGATATAGTCTCTATAGATTGGGCCTCGTTAGAGATGTTCCCATTCATGTTTTAGAGGATATATTCCCTTTAACAAGTGTTTCATCATCATGAACTATCACTCATACTAACATATCTTATGAGAGGAATGTAATAATTGAAATCAGTGATAATTAGTTACCACTTACTACCTAATCTAGAAACTATAAATAATGAACCTCAATTACCCAAATTATTCATCTTGGGGGGTCTTGATGTCTACATTTATTTTATACATAGTAAAATAAAGTAATAATGCCCTAAATGGGAAATCTTATTTAGTGGATATTTCATTGATGATTGGTTATAGGCATATTGGGTTAACCAATGTTGTTTTGAGTTTGAGGTCAAATTCATTATTATCAGAATATATGAAACTATCTACACATATGAATTCCAAACTAATCATCATTAGAAAATCATTATAATGTCAGCTACTCAATGGTTTTAAAAAACCCAATTTATTTTCTCCATATTCATATACACATATAGCATTGGTATTTCCATATATCCATGGAATTATTGTTCCCAAAGTGATGTGTAGTGAGTTTCCATCATTCATATTTTATAGGATATTGTTGCGAATTGACATGAATTGGAAAGGGATATATTGGAATTGGTTAAGATATATATGAAAAACAATGATCATAAAATAATCAATATTATATTTAGACCTTAAAACAAAAAAATTTTATAGTTAGATAAGTTAAAAGTAGTGGAAAATATAGTAAATAAATATCTATCACAAAATTCGTTAAGAATTTAGAATGCATATTAGTTTAGCATAGATGAATTCTAATATACTAAAGTGGATATAAAATCTTATTTTAATAATCCCAATGTGTAACACCTTAAGATTTAAAAATAGGAAAATTATATTTAAATGGATAAAAGAAAAATTATAATTATTTTATCTTTATTTACATGCATTACTCAGTCAACCTAGTATTACATTCAATAACAAGGTTTTTGTTTTCAATAAAATATTTAACAAAGAACATTAATATTAAATTACCCATGATATATATTACCATCAAAACCTAACTGTTAAATTTTATGGTATGGATACTATTAAAAATGTTATGAGAGATATATATATATATTAATCAATACATTTTATTGATAAATGTTTAGTTATTATCAATCTAATTATAAAAAAGTTATTCTAATGTTATAAATTATGATTTCTTCAAAAAAGATTTTTATTTATTTTAATAAAAAAATAATATAATAAATTTTTTTGGAACTATTAATAATAATATTTCATAAAATGAAAATAATTTTTGCATTGGTAATATGAAAATTCAAAGTGGGTGAAATTTTTGAAATTTTATGGAAAATATTGATTTGTCAGTTAATATTAAAAAAATTAGATTTTTGTATAAAAGCCATTTATCAATATATTATGTTACTAAAAAGTTACAATATGTTTTCATTAATTTTTCCATTTAAAAGATAAATTATTTTTTTATATTTGAAAATAATAATTAATTTCAACCATCATCATATTTTATTATTATTTTGATTTCGGGGTTAAAATTGTTGTTTTATAAATTCTTTTTTAAAATGCATTATATTTCTCTATTTTAATGAATTTAAATAATCTATAATGGTGATTGTTTAAAATGAAATTTATTGAATATTTAATAGAAAATATTTTTTACATTTCTATAATGGTTTTGTATAGTCATATAGTTAATTTAAAATCATATTTTTTTTTTAAAATGTTCACTTCATAAAAACCTATTGTATATCCATATATTTGATATTAATATTAAATACAAATATACCACGTTCTTAATTTAATATTGGAAAATGGATTAAGTATGTGGAATTCATATAATTTATAATATCAAATATATAATGGCCCATAATTTACATAAATTGATATTATATTATATTTTATGTATATTCATTATAATTTAAAACAAATCCATTAGAGTACCATGTAGTTACTATGTCTAACAAAATTAGGAATCATATACCAATCATTCATAAACCATATACATTGTCTCCCACTTTTTTCTCCATAGCTAGTACTCTGTTATTCATAACTTTTATAATACCATTATTCATCACCTATGGAAAAGAAACATATGAAATGGTGGTCCCAAATTTTAAGTAAGGGAAAATATGCGAGATATCAATCATATCATAATCATATGACATAAAAACATATCATTTGAAAATCATATAGTGTATATAACAAATCGTGACAACATTCCATGGAATAAATCATAAAAGTTTATAAAATTATTGAATTAAATCCCAAAAGTAATAACATAATATATGGAATTTTAGGTAATATACGTAAGCTTTGAAAAATCATATCATATTAGTCAAGACTCATTTCCATGACCATAATAGCAGAAAAAGTACATTACTGAATCAATATTACTTTCTGTTCCAGCCCTATATTATTGAACAAGATTTATATGACCTTCCAATCATGCCTATCTAATGATTTTAAAATCACTACCCAATGATTTGAAGAGATAAATATATCTCACCCATATCATAATTAAATCGTTCTGACATGTTCCCAAGAAAAATAAATCATTAATCATATCATAACCCAATGAATAAAATGGGTTTCTTAAACATTATTCAATCAAAACATAATACATATAAAACAAATGTATTTCATAATTATAATAACATCATAAAAAAATCATAGTATTAATATGGATTGAAACATAATATTTTTTAAAAATATTTCATCTTAGATGGGAAATTGTTTTGATATAACATTTGATATTAATTCTTGAGGAAAATAAAAATTCTTCTTCAAAAACATTTTATTTTCACAAAACGCAATGCAATTTTAATGAAATTAATATATTTAAAAATAACCATAAATAAAGGAAAGGGATACATTATTGAAATAAGCCTTATTGAATATGTGAAAATCCATTCATGTCATATATGTTTAAAAACATTTTTCTCATACTTTTTCGGATAATGAAAAAATAACATCGTACCAAAAATGAAAAAATAATTCATTCATACCACCAAATAAAAACACCCCAATGGGAAAATTTTAACATAAAAATTGTAGAAAAATATAAAAAATATTTCATATTTTGGTTACATGGATGTACATGTTACATATACGCCCCAAAATACTTACGCATAAACAATCTCGAAAAATAATGAGTTTTCAAAATTACCATATACCATATGTCAGTTTTCCTTTGTATGTATCTGATCCACCAATATTGTGATTTAAATAATTTCATTTAGTTATTTCATAATAATATTCATTTTCATGACATCATATATGATCACATTATCATCTATTTGTTTATAACATATCATTATAACTTGTTATTCAGATATTATCTTCTTTATGTTCTTATGCATGTTTGATCGAATAAATGAGAGTACTCTTTAAAAATTATATTAACATAATATATACCATATTTATTTATTATTAAAAAATTTATAATCATTCTTTAATATAGATCATATAGAATGTATCACATCGTGCCGTGGAGATGGTAAGTCGTACACACACATGAGGGACGATATCATTCTCATAACAAGTGAATGGTATTGAATTGGATGATGTATAATATATCATAATGAGTAGAATTTTATAATAATCATATATAGTTATATCTTACATCATTATAACCATCAAGGTTATGTGGTGGAAAAAAAATTCCACCATTTCTTGGAAACGGTAAATCGTACGTACCCACACATGGTTATATCATTTTTAATGAATTAATATATGATGAAATATGGTTGTTTCACAACAAAAATAACATATATCTATATATGTGATATTGGATTTATTACCTAATTATGAATCAACTAATGGGTACGAAGTATAATAAGAAATAACATTGAAGGAATCAGTAAATGACATTAACTATTCTTTAAGGCAGTTCATCTAGATCACAATTTGTGGAACATGATATGGCATTTGAAGAAGAAAAGAACCACAATAATGTTACATACTGGGATTTTAAGAGAATATTTCTTAATATGGCTATGTTTTAAGCATCCATGTGATGTGATTATGTGATAGAGGAGGTTCATTTTAATATTTATGTATGGGGAACTTTTGGAAAATCCATTATTAATAATTTATAATAAAATCAATAACTATCCAAATACTTAAAAAATTACAACATTAAAAGTTGAGATGATATAGTGTTCTAATCTCATATATTTTTTTTAAAATTATTAATTTTAATTAAAACCTTTTACGTTTAATTATCAATTAATTATACTATTTAATATATAATTAGGTTAAAAAATATTGAATTCTTAAAATGGTGTAATATATACCTATACGATGTCAATTAAACCATAGATAGATAAATAAGATTTTTTTGACAATGTAATAATAATTATATATTATTAAATATGTTTAATGAATTTTAAAAAAATTAATAAAACAATATTTTGGTAAATAATAATTCGTTCCAATTCTCACACTATTATATTCATTATTTTCTTAAATATTAAGTTAACAAGTAAACTTCGAATTAACATTGTTATCATATTCTCAAGAGGGAAATGTAATAAATAAAATTATATATAAATATTTATTATCCCATATTGTTTTTATTTGAATAAATTTTTAACAGTTATTTCTTATCTCTATGAATAAAAATATCACTATATCAATTTCATGTAATAAATTAATATATTTATTTTATGAATAAAAATAAAAAATAAAATAAAATAATTAATATAAAAATTTTAGATTTTAGTACAATACATTAATTCAAATTTAAATTCTTGATAATTCAATATTTAAAATTATATAGTTAGTAAATTATGAATGTGACACATTTAACATCAATTTAAATAAAATAATATAAGTGTCAGAATCTTTTCTATAAGGCTCGAAATGGTCATTAACTCGATCCTCAAATGATTATGGTAGGAATATACTCTACCAAAAAGATATATTATTGTTATTGGGTCTTCAAATGGGTATTATTATATAAATAAATAATATATTATTGATTTCCCATTAATAATATAATTTCTTCATAAATAATATATGAGTTATTAAATTAATTATTTATATCCAAGAATTTAAAAAATAACTACCATGATAAATAAAATAGTTTATTTTCTAAATATTCATTTACAATAAAATTTATCTTATTTATAATCATATATACAAATAATTTAATGATTAAAATTTAATGAGACATAATAAATATTTCATTGAATATATTAAATTAAATGTCTTAATTTCATAATAGTTTATTCAAATGGATACCATTTATACCCAATTATGATTTTGGATGAAAACAACTCTTCCATTGATATTAGTACATGTGTTATTGATATTTTATTATAGTATTCTTACCCATTAGTACCTCATTTCCATTCTACTGTATTAATAAGAATTTTCAAAGTTACTATTCATAATGTCGAAAAATAAATATAAGATATTAACTTATTTTTTAAATACATTTTCAAAATATAGGATTCATTTTTATAAATTCAATTCATTTATGATTCAGTAATTAATTATATAATATTCCCATTTTTAGAAATATGAAATGAGTTATAGAAGATAAATCATTTTAAAAGACTGAATTCGTTTTACATCTTAATTCAACGTAAAATTAATTATAATGAAATATATTATTTTGGAAGATAAAATAATATTATATTTATTATTTAAAACCTTTAAATGTTAAAATTGAACCATATAAATTATTTCAATGAAAAAAGTTGTTTTCAGTTAAAATTTATTGTATTATTACTATTTATCAAAATTTGAATGTTATTAAAAAAAGATTAAAATCTTATCCAAATTAACATTATAAATCCCTTATAAAATAAATTTTTTATGTTTTCCTATAAAAATTATTAATGTTTATAAATCCTCGGTTAAAAGGGGTTTTCCATTAAAAGGTGGAATATTACCTTTTATAAATATATAGGTTTTTATACATCAAATGGAGTTTATTCAAACTCTATGAGAAAATTATATACTGGATATGTAATTCATTCAATCTATTTTCTAATATAAGCTCACTATGTATAATGATGCAAAATACTAATATATAATATTTTTCATTGAATTACTTCACAATATATTTTTATGTGTAAGTTGTTTTTATTCCTGCTAATCTAGTGGCTAGGTTAAAATAGTAATTTTACACTAAAGACATCACACAGATTTTTTAAATTCATGATTGAGTGAAATAAAATCTATTTAATAAAAAATATTTAGAGAAAATATTTCATTAAAACATTTGAGTCTTACATTCTAACCCCTTAAACTAAATTTCTCTCTAAAAATTTTCCAAGTGTATATAAATATTAGATTATATATATTTGTCAGTTTATCAAATAACAAGGATCTACAAGGACAAGAGGACAATGGATACCTTGGATGATCCCTAGTTTATGATCAATGAAGGCCTTTAGTAGATGAGTTAGATCACAATTTGTTTAGTAACTAGGATCTGAAAGACTATGTGGTTGTAGTGATCATTGAAAACCATCACCTGGTTATTCTATCTGATTTAGAGGAAGACATAATTTTTTCATTGTCCATATCTTCTCATGAGGGAAAAAAATAAAAAAAAATTCCTTCTCCGATGGTCATTTGACCTTTTTATGAATCAGGATCCTCCTTTAGTAGTGACCATGGTATTCATACCTCATCTTCCTTTTCCTTTTCCAAGCCCATTGATAATTTATTTGTTGGGGAACCTGGTTGGTTGATTACTCTGTTTTGATACACACACATCCTCTGTGATTCATCTGGTCAATCCACTATTTTGTTTTGAGGTGGACACTTCGAAGCCAATAATTGATTGGATTTGGATTACAGTTGGCGAGGAGTTCCGAAGGAGGTATGCCATTGTGTTTGAAGATTGTTTTGGTGACTGCTCTATATGTTGTTTCTTTGGGCGTATGGAGGGTCACTTTCTTCATGGAGCAAGAAATATAATGTTGTATACATTGATGAAAAAGGCCTGGTATGTTATCTAGTTAGAGAAAAATGCACAATGATGCTGTTAAGCATGGATCATCTGATGGAGTGGGTGGTAAATCTTTGAGATGGTAGGCGAGATCATCCTCTAACCCATATGTTGTTTAATTTTTTGACATAATGAAGAATGATCTTCTTCTAAATTATGGTGTGAATCATATTGATATGGATGAATCCAGTTCTAGTAATGGAATTGGGGGCAGTTCAAGAGTGTCTGATCATTCAAGGGATGCCTTGCATCATGTATAATATCGATTTGATCAGTGTGCTACAGGCATGGATGACAGGGGGATGAACAATGCCATTGATGTTGAGTAGAAAGACGGAGAGCTAGCATTGATCTCAATCTATGATAGGTATTCCCCTAATGCACTTCTTGTTTTTATGGTTGTTAAGGAGACTCATTTGCATCCAAATTATGATGGTTTTTTTCATATTATTGTTGAAACTTGTAACTGATATCATGAATTGGGACATGATGAGTTGAATGGGAGCTTAAAAATGATGAAATGAAACATCATGCAGCTCAATATATAGGAGTATTGTAACTAATACTTCAGAATATACTTTTTGTTCTTACTATGGGTTTAATATCACTGTTTCTAATGGCTAACAGTATATTTTCACTAATAATAACTATAATAACCCCTAAATTTAAAACATTGATATTAAATCAATGTTGATGTATATTATTTTTAAAATATAACAAATCCATGACTTGATGGTATATTTATTTTGTTTATACATACTGGGAAACTTAAATAATCATTTAATAAAACATCTATATTGTCTCTTGCTTATTTGTTCATAATTAGAATCTTTTACGACATGTCGTAATTAATACCCTTCCTCATGACAAGAGGAAAAGAAATATATAAATGGTAGATGTCAATTGATCAGTAAGAGTAATTATGGGAGATATCAATCCTAAAATAATCATAGCACATAAAAATATACCATTTGAAAAAATTATTCTACATATAAAGGACTGTTCTATCAGGTCATTGGATAAATAATAAAACTTCAGAAAATCAATGTATGTAATCCCAAAATTCATTATGTAAGGAATGATATTTTTTGGTATACACATATGCATTAAAAAATTAATTTCATTTTATTCAATTTTCTTATACAAGAGCATCATAGTGGAAAATTTCCATTACTGAATCGAGTTTATTGGTCGTTAAATCCCTATATTACTGAACCATATTTACATACCATTTCGGTCATTTCAATCTCATTAGATAAAATTATTTAACCAATGAATTGTAGAGAAATATTGATATCAGCCATATCATAATGATATCAGCCTTAAATGTTCCAAAAAATAATAAATCATTCATTATAGCATAACCCAATGAAAATGTGATTTTAAACATCATTCCATAATAACATAATCCTTGTAAATCAAATGGATTCATTAAATATAATTAAATAATAAAAGAAATAATATATTAGTAATAATAGTTATATAAAAATATCCCTACATAAATAATTTCATCTATTATGGAATATATTTTTGATATAAAACATGTAATTAATTATTGAGGGAAATTCCCCTTGTCCTTCAAAAACATTTTCTTTTCTCAAAACACCACACAAGTTTAAATGAATATAATTTTTTTAGAAATATCCTTTATAATTTTATAGGGATTAATAAATGAAATTATATTTAAGGAAAAAATACATTCATTATATGAAATATAGAATACCCTCTTCTATTACTTTTGTCTGAAATGTCAAAAAATACATCATACCAAAAACAAAAAAAATGTTACATTCATACAGATTAATAAGAATTCACTGATGAGTAAAATATAAAATAATAATTTTTAGAAGAATAGAAATAATATTTCATAATATGGCAATGTTGATGTTGATGATATTTATACCATAGTAAGTACTTACGTATAAAAAAATCTCAAAAAATACTGAGATTATAATATTATCAATAACCTCAGGTAGGATTTCTATTGTATGTATCTGAACATCCAATATAATGCTTTAAATAATCTCATTGAATTTTATAAGAATTATATTTGTTTTTATGTTATCACGTATGATAATGTTATCATCCCTTTTTTATTAACATTTCATTGCCACACGTTATTCTGATGTTAATGAAATTACGTTCTTATGTTTGTTCTATCAAATTAATTATGGATCTTTTTATTAGGTCATTGATATATAATTGATAAATTATTTCAATTATATATATACCATATTTATTCATATTGTACATTTATATAATATTTCCTTAATGAATATCATGTATAATGAATCACATCGCATCGTAGAGATGTTAAGCCATACATACGAACGAGTGATAATATCATTCTAATAATTATTGAATGGTATTGAAATGGATGATATATAATATTTCATAATCATTTAAATATTATAATTGAAAGAATATATAGATATTAATTCCATTATTATACCCATCCATGTAAGGTGGTGGGGAAAAAATAGATTATAGCACATCATAGTGACGGTAAGTTGTATGCACACATATGTGGTGATTTAATTTTCCATCGGTTGGATAGAATATGTAATATGGTTTTTTGGTAATCATAATAAAGTATAATTATAAAAGTGAAACAATATTTATTAAATTATAATTAAATAACTAATGAATAATAAGTATAAGAAGTAATAATATTGAAAAATCTTTAGATGAGATTTCCTTTTCTTCTTCGTGATTCCTCTAAATCTCCTCTTAGAGAATTAGAGTTTGTCATTGAAGAAGAGAAGAACCTCTTGAATATTACTATTAATGTTAATATGGATGTGTATAGGTTATTAGAAATTTTCAATACTTCAAGTGATGTGATGATGTTAGGGAAGGGTTTCCATTTTATAATTGAGGTGAGGGGATCTTTTGGAAACTCCACAAATATTTATTTATAATAAAATAAGATCCTACCAAATAAATCCAAAAAACGCCCATGATAATTATGATACTATATAGTGTTTTAATATCATTACATTATAATTTTCTGGAAAATATTCCTATAAATTTAAACATAATCATTTTAATTAACAGTTAGTTATTCAATTTAGTTTTTAACTGGGGTAATTAATATTTAAATGTTAAAATGATATAATATTTTCTTATTTGATTCCAATAAGACCATAAATAAATATTATATAACATTTTATACCATATAATAATTGTTATATATTTTTTTAAATTTTATTATTATTTATATTTAATTTAATAAAAAATAATTTTGATAATCAACCAATAGTGACAATTTTGACATAATAAATTCATTATAAATACTAATCAACCCAAATTATATTTATTTCTTTTAAATTATATTTTTTATCTATATTAATAAAACAATAACAACATCAATTTTTTTGTAATTATTTAATATATTTATTGGATGAATGAAATTTAATTATGAAATACTGTTATTAAATATGTGTTATTTTATAATATTATATTTAGTCAGATTTATATTCTTGAAAATCCAATATAGAAAATATTATAATTATAAAATCATTAATGTTTAATATTTAACATCAATTTAAATGTAATAACATTAGTGTCATAATCCATTATAAAAGGATCCAAATTATTAATAACCCGACCAATGGATGAATATGGTAAAGATGTACTCTTCATAGGTGATTTGATCAACATTTTGATTCTTTTAGTGGGCATTATTATTTCAATAAAAAATATATTTTTTTTTATTTTTCTTCAACTAAAAAAGTTATCTACCATTAATGAAAAATCAATTATATTAAATATATATTTTACTAAAAATTAAAAAAAATTACAAGATATAAAAAAAATTAAAAATTTAGAAATCTAATTATAACTGATTTTATATATTCTGTAACCATATATATATATTTATTTAATTATTATATTTTGAGTGACATATATTTAACATTTACATAAATTAGATAAATTAAATTTCATAATCTTGTCCATGTGTGTTTAAATGGATACCAATTCAACTTAAAGAATATATATATATAATCAGCCCCATTAAATGATATTTATAAAATGTTTTGGTAAAAAAAATTTATAGTATCCATACACTCAATTGTCTAATATATCATTTTAAATATTAAAAAAATTACTATAGATACTATTCACAACATCCACAAATAAATTAAATCTATTTTATAATTTTATACTAATGATTCTAAATAGGTAATAAAAATTTTAATATTAAAAATATTGAATATTCAGTAATTAATTTAATATTATTCACCATGTCCAATAGAGAGAATGAGTTTTAAAAGAATCACTAAAAAGGGATTAAATGGTTTTACATCCGAAATAAATCTTAAAATGAACCTAATGAAATATATTTTATTGAATTATAAAAATATATTTTATTTATACATTAAAAGCATTCAATATAATATTTTAACTATATAAACTATTGCAATGAAATAAGTTGTATTCAATTTAATCATAGTGTATTATTACTACTAATTAAAATTTTAATATTATAAAATAAAATATTAAAATTTCATCAACTGTATATAATTATATCCTACTACCTATTAAAATGATTATATTGTAATATAAATATTATTAATGAGTAAAATTTTTAATTTTAATTGTTATTTCCATTAAAAGATGGAATATTACCCATTAAAAATTATAGTTTTTAATACATCAAATAGGGTTTATTCATACTCCAGGAAAAAAATATACTAGATATATATATCATTTATTTCATTTATTAATAAAATTTCAATAAAATTTATAATTTAGATATAATAAAATAAAATATTTAATAGCGAATGACTTCGCCAGAAATTTTTATAAGTTAGTTATATTTACTTATTCTAAACTAACGTTTATGTAAAGATTCTAATTTCATACTAATTGAATCTATGTAATTTCCTAAACTCATGATTGTTTTCAATGAAACAGACTGAATAATTATTATTTACAGAAAATATTTCATTAAAATAATAGGGTGTTACGTAATGAATCAAACTAAATTTATCTCCATAATGATTAGTGAGAATTGATAAAATTAATTATAATGAAGAAGGTAAAAATAATTTTACATAGTGGTTAAACATTGAATATAATTTAAAAAAATGACTCAAAACATGTACAAACCCACTTTTATGTACATATATAGACATTATTTCTTATTTAAAAAGTAATTTTTCATTATTGGGGCCTAGTGACATGAAAAATACACAAGTGTAATTCACTATTTCAATAAAAGTAAAATTGTACCACTCAAGGACACCACATACACTCCACCATTCACACATTGAAACCTCAATGGTTCAACAAATACCTACACTAAAAACGTCATAAATTTCATATTGACATCAAAAAAAAATTCATTGGAAAAATATACAATTAAGGTATTCCTATTCTATAAAATGAAATGATTTAATCGAAGAGGTTGTAACATTCATCCACAATAATTTTTTGTTTATTTATTTATCCACCATAATAAATTAATATTATACCACAATAATATAAAAAATTTATTTACATTATTAGACTTAATATGATCTTATTTTATGTTTATGACATAAAAATACTAACACATCCAAAAAATGGCCAATGAAATGATATTTCTTGTGTTTGACATATTACCACCAAGTGAAACAGTGTCATTCAATTTTCCATTACATCACATCACATATTTGTATGACAATAGATATTACGTTTCTATATGGTATTTATAATAAAATTAATCATATCAAGTAATATTACCATCTATACCCTTTTATGATATGTTATGTATGAGATGCGAAAGCATTTCATGAGTGTATGGTATATTTCTTCCTCGTAAATCGATGTGATTTTTTCATCACTAATACATTACTATAAAGGTAATAAGAGAAAAAATAACAACTAGACGTGTTATAAATTCCATATTTATGATATTAATGGAATATTTATCCATAAAAAACTATAATATATTATTTTAATTTTATTTATTCACTCACTGAAAAAGTTATAATGTCATTCATGGGCAGGTGGACTACTTCCCCCACGAAGAAATGTGATTCCCTTTTTGGACCGCCATTTCACAAGAATTTTATATATAAGTGAATAAATAATTAAATAATATGGTACATAGGGTAATATAATCATTCTTGAAATATAAATATATACTTTCCTTCTTTCAATAATGATTATTGAAAAATAGTTATGTAACTCATGTGAACATACAGCCTACCTTGTCAATAATCATATTGTTTTTTTATTTTTCATAACCATATTTAATGATGGAATTTAAAATAAAAATTTATTTATAAATATTATAAAAATATTATTATTATTATTTTATATTTAATTATATAATGTCAACCTTCACTATAGTCCACCCATGTATTTTATTTTTTTCTCACAAGATGAATATGGTCAAAATATCAAATGTAATCTTGATCAATTAAATATTTATATAAAACCTTTTAATAACTGAATAAAACTAATATCACACATGACTAACTGTTAAAAATAAATTCATTATCTAACATAATTTTCTATATAACGATGATAAAAAAACACATGACATGTCAGACTCAAGTGAAGATGTTTCTCTTCTCACATTTATATTTGTATTTTTATGTCACATTCACAAATTATGTATATTGTGTGGTGTATAGACATCCCTTTAATTTATTTTATGAATGAAAAACATAATTTTATGTTGATTTTTATATCAATTTTAGGATCACATTCATGTGTTTTAGATTCATTGTTTTACCAAAGCGGTGATGTTTTCATTCTCAATTCACTTTCATTGTGATATTTGTAATATTAAACACCTATATTCTATAATGAGGTGTATATACATCCCCATGAAATGATATATCAGGAATGCCATTATTTTAATTTAATGAATTTTTCATTTTATTATATTCATACATTGGGATTATCATACAATGTTTCCTAAATGGTAAGAGTCATGTGTTTCAAAATAAACATTTATTAGGACTTTATATGTTTATGCATCAATGGATGAGACCATATAATAAATATATCAATAAAAACATTAATTTTATTATTATATGTTTAATTAGGATATTTAAAAGTAATAGCACCATTTTGCACTCTTTTTTATTTAATAATATTAAAAAAAACATTATGATGAAAATTTGACTACAAACCTATATTTGTTAGAAATCAATTTTCTTCAAAAATATTTTTCAAAAAATGATTTTAATTGTTTTTATCAATTTTTTAAATTATGTAATAAAAAATTACCCATTTTGTTATTCTTTATTTTATTGTTCAAATTGATAATATTTTGTCATTCAGATGAAATTTATTTCTCCTTTCTGAACAAGACACTTTTCTAATTTTTTTTTCTTTTAAAAATAATCTTTATTTTTATAATGTAATGAATTACCTAATTAAATATCCATTATTTAATTAAAGAATATATTGAATGATTAAGGTATTATGTTTAAGGAATATATTATATTACTATTCTTGATATTCTTGGTTTTATGAATATAATATTAAATAAAAATAAATTTCAAAATGTTTTATTTTTAAATAAGTGATTTTAAAAATGAAGAGAAAATTATCCTCAAAAATGATATTATTATTAATTTAATTTGATTTCTATTAGTCATTGTAAAAAATTGTTCTTATATATTCTCCATTATGGATGTTTTTTAATGATTCAATCTTTTTTCTTTATTTGGATGAATTAAGATTTTCTTAATGATATTTTTATTGAACCCATTTCATTTCATTGTAAAAACATTTTTAATATAAATTGAAAAGAGGCCAATTTAATATCAATGATTAAATATTAATATAAATTGAAAAAATATTTTATTATTTTTTGGATTAAAATAAATCAATATTTAAATTATTCATATTTTCATTATCACATATTATATATGTTTTTTGCACCATGATAGTGCCAGGTGAACCCATCACAACATATATTATGAGGTGTCCGAAAGAGTTCTATGTGAGCCTATTTTATCTTATACGATGGGGTATCATTGATATATCCCAGTAATACTATTACGACATATATTTAAGAAAATCCTTGATAGTTTCAAGTAATCCCAATAAAGATTAAATGATGGGTTCACCTAGAAATCTTACCAATGAATTTCATTATTTACCTTGACTGAGATGAATAATGGAGGGAGTTATGTGGAGGTTTATCCAATGAATATAAAATTTATCTAAATATTTCATTAATTATATCAACATGGGGTTTGAATAAAATTGATACATGATACAAAAAAGTTTATGTGATGATAGAAATGGGTCTAAATTGTTCTTATGATATATATTTGTATCACATGGATCATGTTTATTGATTCTAATGACAAATATCTTTGAATAATTTTCTTATTTGATAATACATGTATTTATTTTTATGAGACATTTTATCATTCTACTATGTTATTTTATAATGTTTTGGTACCTATATTCAATTATTATGATCAATGAGGATATACAACTATTAATGCTTATGTTTACCCTTACTGGTCATTCGAGATCATTCTTAATTTGATTATTTTCCCCAAGGTTATGAATAAATTATGTTGAATTTATTACAACAAGAAATGATTCATAAGGATGGTCACGATGAAAAAATGTGAAAAATGTAATTTTGGGTTGAGTGGGAGAAATGATCATCTAACAACATGGGTATTTTTTATGATTTATTTTCTTCCAATTTTATAAAACTATAAACCTAATAGCTCATTTTTAATGTAATGGATATAATATTTAATATTGAAATTCATTGTTTTGGATGTTGAAAATTTAGTGATCTCCTTGGGAACATTGTTGGAAAGGTAATGATTTTGATTTTATCACAAAATTTTGGACTATAGGTTTTAGGATGATATATTTTGTATTTCAGAAACATATTTGATAACATTAAAGATTAGTATGATTAAATGTGAGGTTGTATTAAATATTTGGTAAACAATATTTTAGTATTGGAAAAATATATATTTTATATGATATTGTTTATTAAGAAACAATATTTTTCATATAGCTAAGAACATGGTTGAAAATTTATTTATTTATATGGTGATAATTGTTACTTTAATGTTAGAGATTCATATTTTTGGTCTTGAAATCTGAATGGTATTAGATAATCTTTAAGAATAAATGAATCTTAAATTTTGAGACTATTGAGGTTATTTGGGATATTGGGATTGGGGGACATTTACTTTCAACTGTTGGTATTACTATTGACATTCGATGACTATTGTATCATATTATTTTATTCATATATAGAATTATCCTACAATGTAATAAACATTTTGAATTTGGATAATTTTTTATGGTAATAAGAAAATCTTGTTCTAAATTTGGAAACAATTTGGCCCATGAAAAGTTTATTTTAGTGATTTATGAATTATTAATTATTCTTTAGGAAATAATGTTTATAAAAAAGGGAGGTTTTGGTTTCCGTTGATGAAAATTTGAAATTCTACACACTAGTAAGTGCATTTATATATTTTCTTAGTCTAGATGGTTTACTAATTCCTCAAAAATATGAACTATATATTGAAATTTTTTTATCATTTATATTTTACATATGATGAAATAATGGTAATTTTTAATCAATATTTTTCCATTTTTTATAATTCTAACCCATCTCATCCCATTTACAAGATTTTTAACATTCATTTCTTGGTTTTCAACACATGACACTCATTTCTAAATACATTGGTATGTTCTAAAACTACGGATTGATACATTCAAAGAACATCGCACATAATATTGATCTATTGTCTACTCATACATGTAAAAAATAATAAAAATTTGGGTTTCAAATGATTTAACATCCATATGAGGTCATTATCAATGGTTTTCATAGTTACACATACGTTTTGGAGTTTTAAAATTCCAAAAATATATTTATTTCCAATATATATAAAAAGTTTCTTAGATTGATGTCGAATAAATTAACAAATTAAAAAAATAAAATAATTGTAATTTTTCATTCATTTCATTGATATCCAATGATGATTTCTATGTTTTCACCCCTGGAAAAATGTTTTCAAAGACATAACAATCATTAATAACTATTTATTATATTATTTTGAGAATATTTAAATTGGATTTGTTTTTTGTCGTATAATACACATCAGAATATATTAAATGGACTTAAAAAATTATACGACATCACCTATAGTTCATTTTCTATTGTTTTTGTTATTACATTTTTTTGGTGTTTTAAACCACTAAAAGTGAGTTAACTGGAATCTTGGAAAAAACATTCACGAAATTGAAATGGCGGGGTTCATAAAGTATAAAAAAATAAACTGTAATTGTATTATGATATTAAATCCATCCAATAACGTTTTTTGGGTCTTCAACATCTAGAAAATATTTATATAGACATTGATATCATTTAAAAATGGCTATCAAGTCATTCTAAGCACACCACATATTAGATGAACTTGTTTGTATATCATAAGCATTAAAATTAATTAAATGTATGTTTTACTATGTTTCCATGATAATATGAGTTCATTTTATAGGGCTTGAACATTATATTCAGGTTTTCTAGTTTTTGAAAACTGAAAATGTGTTTACAGGAATCCTAAGTAAATCATAGCTCAGAATTATAAGGCCTCAGTTCATAAATTTCTTAAATATTTAATTTAAATTTTACTTTGACTTAATTTCCATCCAATTATATTTATTAGATTTAACCTACCGAAAATTATTTTTAAAAACATTGATATCTAGTAAAATAGATTATTCAGTAATCCTATGTGCATTACACACCCGTTTGATTATTTTTCACATCACACAAATCAAAATTAATTAACAGGTGATTTTCACACTATTCCAAATCAATATAAAGAAATTTGTTTTGGTTTATAACATTTTGTATTATTTAAATTTTTAAAACCACTAAAATGTCTTTATTGTCATTATGGGAAAACTATAACACAAAATTATGAAGAGTTTGTTCTTACATATCACACATAAATCAATATAAATTCTATACGTATTTTATGGCCTTAAGGAATCATTTGTTTGTTTTTCACCCCCTAAATAATTCCTTAAATAACATTCATATAATTTAAGACTTCTAATTACGTCATATATTAATTTCAGAATTTACCCTAGTTGGTTGTTCTAAAAGACAATAAATTTCATGAATTATTATGATTTTTATCATATGATATATAGAAACTAATTCATTTTCCATTTTTACCACTAAATTTATGGGTTTTTATTTATAATAATCATGTTCATGAAATTTGGAATTCATCCTTGAATGTTCTCTTTATACTTCCTAATCAACAACACTGGTCGTAACCCCACAAAGCGTAGCAAGAATTGATGGTGATTTTCTACAAAATATTGATGATGTAGTTGGGATAGAATTTATCCAAAATATATGATTGAGATTATACTTCCATAATATAATTTGAAATACATCATTTCGGGGAATCGATTATGATTCGTTAGTAATCATTTACCTGGTTTTATAAATATTAACATGCTAAGAAAACATTATTAACATTAATTTTTTAATTTTTTTGAAATTTATAATATTATATAATTAATTAATTATTCATTACAATATAATGTCATTTCAGTTATATAAAAAGTTATTAATGAAAATGTATTATAACAAGTATAATTTATTCCTACCAATTAATTGGGGCTGGCTTAATGGATCAAATGGCGCAAAAAGAGGTAATTGGTGTCATTTGATCCTTGAAGTTGACCTTGTTTAATTTGTGTTTAAGGTTTTTTTATTTTTAATTTTTTTTATTTTGGTATTAGATTAATAAATTGTAATTAAATATTAATGAAAATAACATAATCCAACATTATTTTTTGGTTCATATACAAAACTACTGTAAGGTTCCAAATGAACATTATGCCACATCTCTATATCCACTAACAGGTGACCTTATTCATTTGAAATTATATAAAATATATATCCACATTTTAAAAACTCATTTACAAAAAATAAATAGTAAAAATAAAAATAAATTCAATACAACAAATATTGTTTTTTTTCTAAAAAAACACAACTACCCATTTCTATATAGAATGTCTTGTTTTCAAAATTCACAATATTTGTTATAGATATTTAATGAGAATAATAAAAACATTAAAAAACTTTATATTATATAGTTTTTTGTTAATAAGATATAATAAATTACAAAATTAAAACATGAGGTTTATTTATGATATTATCAACAAGCATTTATTTGCTAGTGTGACACGCCTATAGTCACATTCTTCTAATATTTTTTTGATCTTCACGATTTTTTACTAAACTCATTCCAAATTTTCAATTGAAATAATCCTTACATCATCCTGAATATTATTAGGGTCAATGCCCATGAAATTACATTTATGATATCAAAATGATAATAAATGAATAAATAAAATATATAACACATAATAATTATATAAATAATTTTACCCATTACATATAAATTAGTTATTAATGATTATTAAATTAATATTACATTAACATATTTTTCAATCACCTAATTTTTATAATATGTGAGATTATTTTACCGATTTTTATAACTAATTAGATAGATCTCTATTTCATGGATATTCTTCCAAAGATGAAATCCATATATTAAAATAGCATCACAAGTAGAAACCTCGATTAGGAAAAACCGATCAACAATGTTTATGTCTGTTAGGTCCCATAAATCTATCATGTTCATAATTATATCTCGCATATTATTGTATTTAAATATTTATAATTTTAAAAAAATTAATAAAATCGGTATTTTTTGTCCTGGAACAATTAAAAGTAATATGAACTCCACATACCACCTAGTTGAATGGGTGACCAATTCCTCTATCCTCTGAGGTGAATTAGATGGAGTTCCACAAAAATCATCTTGGTATGTCACTCACTCACTATAATTCACTTGAAGAGATTAATCTATCAGGTTTATTGAAACTAATAATAGTTATAGTGTTCTATATGATGTTTAATATCATATATATAATTTTATTTTACAATTTTCTTCTATAAAATCATATGGTTTTGATTGTTCATAGTAGCGTACTCAAGTGGGGGTTGATATTAGTTTCTATAAATTTTTTTGATCAATCATTGGTTCTTTTATAAGTTCCCCCATTTAAAAATATAATCTCAGTGAGTTTTATTGAATATATAAGAGTTCTGAATGTTCAATTAATTTCTCAAAAGATTGATTAGTTCTCATCTAGAGTAATCTTAAGTCTATTATAGGTTTTAAATCTGAACAATTAATTAGAAACTGATATATAAACATTCTAACCAAATTATTAAATTATGAATTTAGTTTTATGAAATATTTGATAAAACATTGTAAAACAGAAAAGGTAAAAACACAGTCAAAATAAACAAAATTAATAGTCAAATGTGATGCGTTGTTTTCTCCACTTGGTGATCACTTTCCACTAATTAGTTTACATTAATAAATATTTTAATCTATATCCTAGATGGGGTTTCACAACAGCACATAAGAACGTCCTGGTCACACTGGACCTCTAACACTATTCTTCATGGGAAAATATTAAACAGGTCATATTTGACAGGTTCTATAGTTATATGTGAGATTCAAAGGATAAATAAATTTTATGTTTGAGGATATCAAGAATTCATATGTTATGAATAGGATTCAGTGTGTGTGTGTAATAGACAACTACACACACTGGTATGAAATGTAAATAAAGGAACACAACAGAGCATAAATATGTAGAGTTAGGTTTAGAAGGTTCATTGTGTTATGTAGTGATGTTCTTGGCTTGTTTGATGTATTGAAGTTGAATTTTGAGTTATTCACTAGAAGTTGAATACAAAACAATGTGTCATTGCCTCTAATGTATGGCATCTAGAGGTAATATATATTAAACATCTTTGTTCGAAAGATGTTCAGGTCAGGTCTGTAGGTTTATCTCGACACTTTTATCTCCATATATGTTCCTCTTTTGTGTTCCTGAGATTTTTGAAATATGGTTAAGAGTTGCAGGAGTTCTTAGTGTTTTCTTTTCTAACTATTTTTTGGCACCCTCAGAATGATCCATCTTGTAATTCATTTATACATCAAGGTCCCACATACATTGATTTATTCCCACATTCATTATCCTCATATAATGGTCTAAGTATATTAAAGATAACATTAAATATTCTCATAAACATCAAATTGTACAAATATGACCATTACATGTAAATTGAAATATATAAAGGAAAAATAGTTTATTTGACTATTGGTGAGTCACAAGTATTAGTGTGTCATTGGCATTGGTCTGTCGGACTTGTTCTGTCATCATCAGTGACTATGTATAGCAGTGAGTCATTTCAATGAGTATTGCAGTCTCTGGGAATCTGTGAGTCACAATTGATGACTCATATTGAACAATCAGCATGTCTCCCATTAGTGACTCATTCATCAGTTAGTCCACTGATCTAACTATGTGTCTCTCATCAATGGGTCATCCAACATTGAGTATCTTAATCTATCAGTGTGACCGATCATATTTGACTTTTATATTGGTGTGTCATTTTTTATATCAATGTCTTGTTTCACTCGATTATTCATTCCTTCCATCGGTGAGATAGTTGATCTATCAGTGAGACCATGTGTCGTTAGCATCATGCAACGGTAGGTCACCTGGAATGATGGTAGGTTGTCTGCATCGGTGAGTCATATGAAATGGCGAGTCATTTATCTTTCAATGTCATGTCCAACGGTGAGTCTTTCAAATGGTGTCGGTGTCACATTATTAGAACTTTTTCCTATTTTCTTTTTCTATATGTGAGTCTTATTCTTGTTGGTGATTCAACTATATTTCAGTGTTAGTGACTCATTCATGGATAATTTTTAGATGTTCTATTTGTATTATATTTCGTCAATGTTAGAGAGTGCCACAATCCATAAACACATAGATAATAAGTTATAATATTTTTTATAGTCAAACACACATAAATAGTTAACATATAATAGTATCTTTAACATAAGGGAAGATATATATTAATGTATGACATGATTTGTAATAATTAAATAAAATATAGTTAGAGATAATGTCTAATTGTATCAACTGCCAACAATCTCCCTCTTTTTGATAATCACAAATCAAGAAAATATTCATTACCATTGGAGAATGTTTATTATATACAACTAATAAAGTAACATATAGAATATTATCACAATGTGTCAGAGATAATATTGTTAATAATTCATAAACACATAATAAAGTTAAAACTCAATAAAATTGACAATAATTTTCTATCAATTTTAATAATATCTAAAAAAATTATCCTCTTTTTGGAATATTAAATGGTTGTAGGTTAATATAAAATCAAAAATATAAAAGTATAAACCAAGAATTATAATTCGTAAATAATATATAATATAAGATAAAATGTACAATAACCGAGCCCTATTAAAAAAATATCACCCCACAAAACATGGTTGGATTCCAGTTATCAGAAGGGTAAATGTAAGGTCCAAAATGAGGATTAGGCTAAGGAGCATGGGGGTCTGAATGTATATTGAGAGGAGGTAGAGGCACTCCATCATGAACTGTCAAAGATAGGGAAGGTCTCTAATGATAATGAATTCGGGGATGAAATGATTTTATAATGACTGATCTAATATGAGATAACGCCTGAGAAACTGACATCTTAGGTTTAGAAGACACAGAACCAAAGTATCCATGATTTATAGCAGGAGATACCAAAATGGAATCACATTGGACATAGATATATGGTTTCAACATCATGATGAAATCTCTAATGATATCTGCACTATATTTAATAATATTTTCAAAATCATTTTTGTTTTTTATTAAGATGTACATCAATAGGTTAAATTCTATCATCTTCAAAATACGATCCTTGAAAGTAATTCTCACTAGATTAAGTGTAATATTTATATCCAAATAACTAAAAAAATTCATTTAATGTTTGGTAATGAGTTTGGATAAAAATTATTTATTTATTTTCGTTATCTCTTCGTTAGTATGTGAAACACTTCTTGCATAATAATTCACAGGATCATGAAATTTATCGGAATTGTCCTCAACATTGTCAATAATTGAAATCCAAACATGAAGCTCTTATTTCAACATTAAAATTATAGTACCCAGGTGAGAAGATTAGGAATAATGATAAGATGGAGCATAGGTTGATGAATGATCATAGGAGTTATGTTCTTGAACTTATTTTCGTATCGTGGAAAAGTAATGAGCTTTAATATGATAAATATGATTATAATGTCATTTTATTAGAGTTTACATTAGATTTATGTACATTTTTTTCATGACGTTGATTCCTAATTTAAAATTAATCATATATTTCTCAAGCATGGTTTATCATGTCAGAATAGTTACTAGAGTAGTCATTAAATTGTCTAAATTTATTTTATCTCCATCATTCAAAAAAATTAGCATCAACATGAGACAAACTAGATGTTGTTCGAGTAGAAATCTAGCAGCCAACTTGATTTACACCATCATCCACAGATCTTATTTCTTTTAAATTTTCAATAACCTCATTATTCTCTCTATTGACATCATCAATCTCATACCTCCTTTGAGATTGGGTTGAGTGTCTTATGGATTCACATATGTCACACCCCAACAACGGATGACCATGTTTTTATTCGTTTATCGGTCCCGCGACTCTGGGTAGAGTCGGGTTTAGGTCCGGGTTTGAATTTTTTTGACCCACGCGGGGTGTTTCGGAGTGAGCGCAATCGTCGAACATTGTTTCTGAGATTGCGCCATCATCATTCTATGACCTCGATGTAGGTCCCCCACTGCATTCACCTTTAAATTTAGATTTTATTAATTTCATGATGTTTTTACTAATTTTAATAAATTTGAAATGATATAAGATAATTAATTATTATATTATTATTTGGTGTAAAAGAGGAATTTATTTTATACACGACACTTGGAATATTTTCTTGAAGAATGGACACCCAGTAGTGGAAGAATGCCTGTTTGGATTTTAAACATAATTCACAAAATTTAAAATGAAGTTTTTTTAAATTATAAATGATTTATTCTAAATATGTATATTTTGTTTTCTTGATAAATGATGTTTTTATTTAAAGTTGGTGAAGGCCCGCTTGGCACTTTAATAAAATAATTTTTTTTGAAAAATCTCACATTGGGGTTACTCAGGGGTGATCGTTGGTGTGTGTTGATTGCATGATTTGTGTGTGATATTTGTGCCTCATGACTGATAGATTTACATTGTGTATCCACCCCTTTTTATTGCATGTGTTGACATGATAACCTAACATACTGAGTGAATCCTCTAAGAACAATTGCTGCACTAGTTTAGATTACGCACTGGCTAGTGGCCACATAATAGGGGAAAACTGAGTTATTGCTACAATGGGGATTGGACCGCCTCGGTTAGGACACGTAGGGCTATGCTGAGTGTTTGGGTGTTATGACGTCATTGAGTTAGGGCATGCCTTCATGATTAGTCACATGTATAGTATGTTCTGGATTGTTCATGATCTCTTAGGTTCGACCGATGTATCTTTTACCATTTAATTGTATGTGGTGGACGATTGATAGGTCTAGTTCGTTTGCTGACCCCTGTGTGCCTCTTTTTCCATTTCCCTTGGTGTGTGTTGTGTATTATGCGTGTTTTATCCTTTTTGGATAATAACGGATGTTTGGATTTCTAAATTGTTTGCAAAAAATGAATTAAAATTTAATATACATATACCTTTCAAACATTAAACTTTTTTTTTAATTTAAAAAGGTAAATGGACTGATACTTGTTTTAGAAATGAAAGTGTGTGTGGAAACTAATATTTTATATAATTTAGTTCAAACCCGGGATTAGTAAATTTATTTATTTAAAGGAAGTGAATTGGAAGTAGATATCGGGATAGCCTAATTAGTTTTAATACTCACGCCTATAGTTCATTTCTATTTTTAGTATTTGTTCAGTATAAATCATGGGTGCATTTTCCTTGGACGACATTTGGTCATGAGTTGGAGAGTGACCCAAGAGATCACAGAGAGATAATGACTGTCTCTTTCGGTGTGTTTTTTTTCTTTTGTTCTTGTTTAATCACTTTACTTTGTTTATTTATTTTGTGCTTCCCTATTTTATTTCAGTTGATTTATTTATTTATTTATAATGGGCGAAATTGTTCCCACAACCCTTGTTGATGCCCTAGCGCTTGTCGCCAGCCCGAGAGGATCATGAACGCCTCTCGGGCTTGGTCGAAGACCAACTCATGTGATCGGTTCAGGGTTGAACATGGTGGGTTCGTGACAAAATGGTATTAGGGGAGGTCGGCCCTTAGAAGATTTCGCTATTCAGAGCGCCTTTTGTTATTTGGGATGTCCAGCAGATGTAGACTAGGACTGGAGGGGCTCTGGAGGTAGGTTACGGGTCGGTGCCTGATCACCACCGCTCGTGACAAGACCTGAGTTACCATGGTTAGTCCGGGATTTGAGTCACTTTTACATGGTCATTTCGGATTGAGGGATGACAATATAGTTAAATCGGTTAACTTTGTTGCCTCACATGGGGTGGTGACCCATTTGGAGTCCAATTGTCCGGTTTAAGGTCCTCTTAGTGTTATGATTTACTTGGGGAATGTATCACCACCATGTCTCTTGGTCAAACAAATTCAGTAGTTCCGCAATCCACTGGGTTATTATTGATTGTGTTTTGTTTTAGTCTTAGTTTATTTGAGTGTGTATTAAAAGTAAAATTGGATTTTAAATGGATAAGTGTTTCTTCCAAATTTTTTTTGAAATTACTAATGTGGGTTTTTAATGAAACAATTTATCAGTTTGGAAAGGGACGGTATGGGTTTGGATTTGGTAAATAAAAGTTGTGTTTGAACCTTGTAACTCTTTATGGAGGTTAACACGTGCATGGGTATGTATAGAAAGTTTATGGGGGTACTTGTTCACAGGTGATGTGAGCAGGATTGAATAAATGCACATGTGACGTTTCATAAAGTGCCATAAGTGACTTTTTAAAAAAATTTGTAAAGAAATAATGGTCATGGAATTTTGATTTCTCCTTCTGGTGTATATTTTTTTTTCTTATGGGCCTATTTTCCTTGGCTTGTGTTATTGCCTTGATAGTGTTTTGTCTTGATTCCAATTTCAATGGTGTTTCTCATGTTTTATTGAGTATGCTACCCAGAAAGCCTCCAAAAGATGTCAATGAGTTATGCTCAGTTCTCAGTTTCATTTATCTGTTACTTTGTACTCGAGGAAATCGATCTTTAATAGAGGTAGTTGTATTGTTCTGATGGATAGTATGTCTTTGTGTTGTTGGGAACTCCCAGGATAGTTAAGGTTTGTAACGCCCTAGTGTTATTTGAGGGTTCGGTTTTGGACTTGTAACGATGAGATGTCTAATAATCGTTGGAGTTTTGGTTGTGAATAACAGTGGTCGACATCTGAAAAGCTTCCCTACTAGGCAAGGAGTGTTGGCCAGTGGAACATGTCTCCATGAAACCATCATTATCGTTATCAGCTCCTAGTTCATCAGACTGATCTCTTGTGTGCCACCATTATGGCATGTCAAGACATTCTAAGTCATCATGTTGAATCCCATTGAAAATTTACGACCATCGTAGTTGTTCGAATCAACGAACGGAAGTAGGTGTTAGAGACCAAAAGGTGAAAATGCCTGACTGTGAGGCAGGAGATGCTTCAGCAATCACGACCCCAGCTAAAGGTCTCGAGGTCATGCTTGCACAGAGTCAGGAGTTTCTGATGGTGTGTGGAACCTCGTTCTAGATAATTTCTTTGGCATTGGAATGGAAATATAAAAAATTTCCCTTATTCTATTTTCATCATTGTCATAATCTCATCCTTGTTGTGGGGGCGTGATGAACTCGATTCCCCAAAATCCAGGAGGTCTTATCTGCTCATAGTGTGGTTCTTATGTTGTTTGGTCTCTCTGAATGTTGTGGGCCTGTGAATAAACAGACCTGTTTTATTTTTGAGTTGGTCCTAGCTGTGTTCAATAGGGGAATGTGTGTTTCGTGAAGTTGATGGGAGGTGTTGAGTTAATTTATAATCCTAAAGTTTCTGGATTGTTCTGTAGCATGATTTTCATCAGGCCTTATGTGTGTTGTTCAGTACATGTGGATAAAATGAAAGATTTTGGTTTGGGAGTTCCCATGTTTCCCTCGGGTGGGGTGGGGGTGGTTGGGTTTGAAGGGTTTTTGTATCTATAAATTCATGTGGTGGGTATAACCTTCTCATGTTTTCCACTCAATCTCGCGATGTGGTTTTTCGTGAATTCGTTGGGTGAGACATTTGTTGGTAATGGTTACCTCGAAGCTCTTGGTTCTCTACAATTTTGTTTTTGAATAAACTCATGTTGTGTCAACTATTGGCTTGGTGGCTTTCTAGAGGTATAGGGTGTCTATGGTGGGGGTAATTGTCACACCCTGACCACATAAGTCCATGTTTTTATTCTTTTCTCAGTCCTACGACTCTGGTTAGAGTTGGGTTTGGGTCCAGATTTGAATTTTAGGGACCCATGAGGGGTGTTTTCGAGTGAGCGCTATTGTCACACCTTGTTTCTGAGCTTCCGCCATCATCGCGATATGACCTCGAGGTAGGACCCTCACTACACTCACCTTTAAATTTATATTTTATTAATTTCTTATTGTTTTTATTAATTTTAATAAATGAAAAATGATATTAGATAATTATTTTTTATATTATTATTTGGTGTAAAAATAGCCGTTTAATTCATACACGACATTTGGAATATTTTCTTAAAGAACGGACACCCAGTAGTGAAAGAATGCCCTTTTGAATTTTAAACATAATTCATGGAATTTAAAATTTAGTTTTGGTTAAAATGATAATTCATTCATTCTGAATAAGTCTTTTCGGAATTCTTGAGAAATGATGTTTTTCATTAAAGTTGGTGAAGGCCCATTTGGAACTTTAATAAATTAAATTATTTTGTTAACACAGACATTGCGGTTACCCAGGGGTGATCGTTGGTGTGCGTTGATTGCATGAGTTGTGTGTGAAATTTGCACCTCGTGACTGATTGATTTACATTGAGGACGCACAACTTTTATTGAATATGTTGACATGGGAACTTGGCATAATGAGTGAATCATCGGAGAACAATTACTTCAGTAGTTTAGATTACACACTAGCTAGTGGACCCATGGATGGGGAATACTGAGTTATTACTGTTATGGATATTGGGCCCCTCTTTTAGGACATGTAGGGCTATGCCTAGTGTTAGGGAGTTATGACATCATCGAGTTAGGGAATTTCTCCAAGATGAGTCCCATGTATAGTATATTCTGGATTGTTCACGATCTCCTTGGTTTGACCCATGTTTCCATTAGTATATATTTGTATGTGGTGGATTATTGAGAGGTATAGTTAGGATTCTGGCCCATGTGTTCCACTTTTTCCATTAACTTTGGTGCGTGTTTTGTATTATGTGTGGTTTCTCTTTTTTGGCTAATAACTGAAGTTTGGAATTATAAATGGTTCACAGAAAATGTTTTTAAAAGAAATATACCTATTCATTCAAACGTTAAACTTTTTTTAAAATTAAAATGGGAAATAGACTGTTAATTGTTTTAGAAATGAAATTATGTGTGGAAAATAATATTTTATATAATTTAGTTCAAACATAGAATTAGTAAATTTCATTATTTAAAGGTAGTGAATTTGTACTAGATATCGGGCTGGCCTGATGAGTTTTAATACTCACACATATAGTTCTTTTCTGTTTTTATTATTTGTTCTGGCTACAACTTTGTTGTGTTCGCCTTGGACGACGTTTGGTCGTGAGTTGGAGAGTGACCCGCAAGGTCACACAATGATAGTGGTTGTCTCTTTTGGTTAGTCTCATTTTCGTTTGTCATTGTTTATTTACATTACATTTTTTATTAATTTTTTGATTATCTGTTTTATATCATCTATATTATTTATTTATACATGTAAAAATTGTTCCCACATCCTCTGTTGATGCCCTAGTGCTTGTCGCCAGCCGGGGAGGATAAGGAACGCCTCTCGGGCCATTTCGTAGACCTGCTCGAATGACCGGTTCATGGTCGACCCAGGTTGGTTCGTGACAACATATCTCTTTCAACAACTATTGAAAATTATCCTTAGTTACAAAGTCACTATTAGTGGTCTCATCCACTGGTTCCCTTTAAAAAGTGCAAAACCATTATCATCAAAATTTCAATAAAATAATCCCAAGGATACATAACCATATTTATTTACCCATTTATCAATAATATCAGAATCTAGAAGAGTACAAATATAAATCCATAAACCCATAATTTTATTCTCTTCATTATCTTGAGAAACTAGCCCTTAAGGCTCCCCTCAAAGGAAAACATCTCAGAACATTTATCTACCTCAAGCATGGCTTCCTAGAAAAATATTTTCCTTATGAAGAGTATTTTTCTATTATAAACTACTTGATAAATAGATTCATCAGGAGAAATACTTTTATTCATGTGAAACACCCCCAACTGATACACCGTATTATATTCAGACAAATCTATACTCACATCATTTGGATTCTCATTAGGATTATTAAATTCACGGTCACATTCTTCAAATTCTTTATTATCACCTTCATCATCATTTTCATCCCTAAATTCATCATTGGATGGCTCATCTTCTTGTTCATTTCCTAATTATGATCCACATTCACAAAAAAAAACTTCTTCTTTTTCATCTTCTTCTTCATATTATTCCTTATATTCTTCTTCATTATATGATCTAACCTATTCTACACTACCTTCATCTTTTTAATCCTTATTTCCTGTAGCTTTGAGAATAGGTTCATGAGTTAGTAAGTCTATTGGTGGACATTCAAGTCCAATATATAGTCATTTTGTTATTCATTTAGTTTTTAGGTCATTTATAACATCAACTGGTGATCCCACATCTCTGATAGAGGTGGCAAGATCCTCTTTCCCACTTGAATAATTGGTCACTCATTCCTCTAGACCGAGTCTAGGATCCACTAGATCTGCTGGTATAACTGAATGATCTATAGGAATAAATTTCCCATATAATTTATCATCATCAACAAACCATTCCTTATTCAATTAATTCCAATTAATTTTCATTTTCTTACAAATGTCTAAGCTTTGAAAAATCCTACTATATTCACTAACTAAAACACCATCAACTTCACTTAGATGCTATTTTTCCTTCAACATAGCTGAAAACATTATAAAATAGAAAATTTAATTTGTCTTAAATCCGGGTTTTATTATCTCATTAATGAAAGCCATTAGAAACGATAAATGATTACATTTAACTCTTTAAAATAGAAAATACACTATGTATGCATCATGATACTTGAGTGATGAAGAGTCCCCTTTCATGGAAAAATCAAGTACTGAATAATGTTGAATAAAATTATGCACTTACTATTTATTTCTAAGACAAAAGGTATCCTATGTTTCTAATTCCTAGTTATATTTTTCATACCTCTCTCATATCAAAAAATAAATTCATTTTTAGGAGAAGACATACCGTGGTAATCATCAATCCTTCCTTCATAAGGTACCTTATGATATTTCTCTGAATACCATGAAAATATAAAGATTATATATCACATCACAATAAACATATACCAAGAAACAACCCTTTTTTCTTGTAAAATTTCCACATTCCTTTAAAATTAATATATTAACATTGGATAAAATACATTTTCATAGTATGTGATCCATTCAAGACATACTTTTTCATGAAGTACATAAAACACAAATGACTTTCTTCCCAAGTGCCATAATACCAAAAAATATATCACTAAGGTTACAACATATTTTACCAAACATGGATATATAGGGCCAGAAGGATTGCTCAAATCCCCTTTCTGTTTCATGGACACACGATATTCATCCTCTACCCAAGCTTGCTTCACACATGCCATTATTATTAGTTTTTTTTGGAGGTCTGATGGTGAAAAGTTGGGGGTAGTAAAAGAGAGAGAAATCCAAAAGAGAAGGTACATGTAGATAGAGTAGAGTGGATCAATTCAATTTTATACCATGTATGGCTTTTGAAATTTCACAGTTCCAATATCATGAATCGAGATCAATGTAATTAATGAAACAATTTCGTTTTAAAAAAACATTAAATTTGTAAAAGAAATGAGTCATCAATATCAACATGATAAACTCCTAATAACTCTAACTGTGTCATCATGACAATGGTTCTGCCCTCACAATGGTGTTTGTATGAAAATGGTGTCATCATGACAAATTTCTATAGAGAAAGATTCAATGAATAGAAAAATAGGGCCTTACTGATTGATCATTTGATACTCATGTCTGATATAATTTATTATATGATAGTTCAATAACATGGTGAATATGTTAGCTAGCTGATTTTCAGTTCCAATAAATCCTAAATTGATATCTCCCAATAGATAATGACCTCTCATAATTTAATGTCTCATATCAATATGGTTTGTTCTAGAGTGAAAATTTTGGTTATGTGAAATATGAATAGCACATGAATTGTCACATTTAGTAGGTACATGTCGAATTATTTATCCATAGTCTTGAATAGCATGTTACATCAAAAAAATTGTTTGCAATAGTGTCAAACATCTATATAATAAGCATAGACATTAAATAATCTTACAAAATATTGTTTCTTACTACACCATGAAAACTAAGACATTACAAAAATGTGGGTTTTCTCAGAGGTCTGTTTTCTATCTAACATCCATCGACCAAAATCAAGAATCAAAATAACACAGTATATCTAATTATTGTCTTTTGAGGTAATTTTTTAAATGATGGTATGTTTGAGGTATTTGAAATGTATATTAACATCATTAAAGTGAGATTCATTGGGATTTTCAAGAAAATTGGTACATATACACACACAATACATTATATTCGGCATACATGTAGTCAAGTATTATAAGTTTACAATTATTCTATTATAAGTTATTTAATGAATAGATTTACCATCATTATAAATATCTAATTTACATGTATTAGTAATTTTAGTGTTACTAAATTTAATTATATCAAAGAAATATATTTTTATAAGATATTATATATATTTTATTTCATTTAAAATGATACCTTATCGATATAATCATATTATAAAATTTTTCGGATCAGAAATTCATTTTAAAAAAACTTTTTAAAAGGGAAAACATATTAGTATATCATACCATACTCATGGATATTTTTTTAAAACATATAAAGATTTGGTTAATTTTTAAACATGATTTTGAAAACTAATGTTTCTAAAAATAGGGTCTTGTTTATCAAAAAATCCTTAACTATATAACCATTTATGAATTATATTTTAACATTTATTTGATATAGTTTTATATTATTATGTGATGCATAAGAATGCAAGATTCTAATGGATTCATGTTTAGAAATATGTTAAATGGTTTCTTCATATTCATTTCCTTCTTCTTGGCTATTACTTTTTGTAACTAATCTAGATTTATTTCAAACAATATTTCCATATAGATGTACTTTATAACTAAATATCCATTTAGTGCCTATGGCCAGGGTGTCTTTGGGTCAATCCATAAGTTTCCAGACATTATTTCATTCATATTGGTTAAGTTATTCCTACATATTTGTCACCGAAAAATCATCATTAAATGCATCAATGATATTTTTAGGATCAAGATATAAAAATAAGTCTTGATATAAAACCTTATTTCAAAGAGAATGTATAGTTTATATCCCTTTATCTATGTCTCCAATAAAAACATCTAATATATGATTTTTGAGATTTATAGTTTTTATAGAAAAAATGGGGCACGTAACATCGGATTCATCTATATGTTAGGATTCAATATGATTATATTTTAAATAATTTAAAGAACTGTTTGACTTTATTGATTTGTTGAAAAAAATTATTAGTTGATTTTTCAGTTACATATATAATTGATATATCATCTTCAAGGTTGTCTATAGATATCATATATTCATGTGTATCTATTTCGTAAAATTTTATATACAAAGATTCTTCCAAAAATATGGTTCTTCTATTATAAACACTATAGTTTTTACTACAGGTTGACCAACCTGGAATGATTGCTTCATCACTCGTGGATGTGAAATCATTGTGATTGTATTTTGTATTAATAATAAGGACATTTACACCAAAAAATTAAAATAAGTAGCATTGTGGTTTCTATTGTTCCATAGCTCATAAATGGGCTTTTTGAATATATGTTTAATAATGAATATGTTAATTATGTACAAAGCTGTATTCAGATCCTCGTCCCAAACATAAATTGGTAGATCATTTTCATTATGCATTATTTGATATATCTATTGTGACGATATATTTCGCTTTATACAACTCTTTTTTTGTTGTGGTTTCCTAATATAAGAGTCGTTATGACTATATAAATTTTGTGAGAAAAAGGATTCAAAGTATTTTTTTAAAAATACATGACCATTTTCACTTCTTAAGGATTTAATTTTATGTCCACTATGATTTTCCACTATTTTATCATCCTATTAAAAGTAAGTACATGTTGCACACATTAGATCTATTAAATAAGTCAGTGTATAACTATAATATTCATCAATAACAACATTGGAATATTCTTCCCATTTAAACTATAAACATAAGATTGTCCAAAAAAATCATGTGTTAAAACTCTAAATATATATATGTTGAAAATTCATTATTGGATTTGAAATATATCTTTTGATGTTTTCCCATTGTACTAGGATTACAGATTTTTTCCATTTGGGAACTCATGTTTGGGTTAATCTTTGACTTTCCATTTTAGTAATATTTATAAGAGAGTTACATTACATTGTCCTAGTGTTATGTGCTAGAGCCATGACTCGTTGTTAAAGGCACTTAGAATCGAATCATTCTGTAATTCTAGAGTGTCTACATTTTCCTCATATGCATTATCAATTATTTGAAAAGAAAGTACTAATTCATTTTTAGTGTTAATAACATTGAATTCATTATTATCTAATTTAACATTAAATAGATTAACAAAAAATTGTTAAATTCTATGAGAATTATATTTCAATCCAACAAAAATGAACTTTAGAAATTGATGTATGGTTAGGGTAACCAATCTTGAATAAGATGATCAAATATCTTTTACCATTGTCACAAAATGTGACACATCCACCATTAATATTGATTAGGTTCATGAATCCTCAGTAGTATCTTTTCACATGTATTGAACAATCACAGTCAAAGTAACAAGTAATATTATAGGAACACTTTATGCAATTTAGAAACAAAACAATTAATCCATGAAACGATTTGGGTACCCATATTAGATTGGTACAATGAAATTTCATATAAATGAATTAGGAATCCAATGTTGACTTAATGGTTTCATCTACATAGAATATAATTTATTTGAAAAATAAACATTGTTTGGTCTTGAAAAAATCATGGTAGTAAAAGATCATTAAAAAATTACACTAGTATAAGAGATATATTATTAGGTAAAAGAAATGATTTTACTTATTTAGTTACAAAATGTGTTCTAAACAAGTTTCCCTATCTAGGATGATATCTCGTACTATAATATTACATAGGAGACATCTTTTTAGCATGAAATTGAGTAAGAGTATTTTATTCAATGGTAAAAGTTTATAAATCATTCTTCAATTTAACAGTAGACATTTTAATTCATATATTTCTTCAAGAAGATGAAAAATATTTTCCCATTCACTAGTAATTTCATATTTAATAGTTATAGTACGTCCATGATATTTCTGTAATGATTAATATTTATAATTTTATTCATTATAGTTCTCTTACAATATGTTAAAATATTCAAATAGTTCACCACTTTTCATTTTCTCAGAATCACTATAATTTTCAGAATATTTAGAACTGTATGTGGTTGAATGAAATGTTACATTAGATATGTTTTTACAGAAAATACAAATTTTCCATGTCATCTTTCTCATTATGAGATGATTCTGATTCACTTAAGCTATCAATGGAATATCTCTAGGTGGTATTTAAATATTTTTTATACATCTTTTCCTTATTTTCATAATTTATTTTTCTATTTTAACTTTTGATAGTCTAATTTGAATTTTCCTTTAATAATGAAGTCATATATGAAAAATCCCTCTTATTTATCATTTCATTTCATGTACTTTTTATAGTTCATATTGTTTTCATATTATCCTTCATAACTGGGATACCTGAAAAAAATAATATCTTATAAATTTTATGGAATCTCCTAGCCATATATGCCATCTCATCATCACTATATGATTTTTAGTCATTATTACTAGATCTTTGGACAGATTGTAACAACTTCTCTTTTTAATTAATTATAGAGGTAGTAACATTAAAGGCTACATATTATCTCTTAGGTTCATCCTCCTCATCTTTTTTGACTTTCAACTCTTCTTCAAACATCATCAATTTTCCAATAAGATCTTTTACATGTAATTTTTTGATGTCTCATGATTATATATTTTAGACAGATATTATTCCACATCTATTAGGTAAGCATTAAATTATCATCATGATTTTTTCTTTGGCAGTAACATCACTTCACATAGAGACCCTAGTTTTCACTATTTCATTAAACATGCGATACATTTCAGAAATAGTTTCATCATTATTCATATTAATGTTATCATATTTAATAGTATATGTGTTTTTTCTTATTTCTTTAACACTAAAAAATCTTTCATGTGAAATAGGCCATATATCCCAAATTTCATGGGTTGTGTTACATGTAGAAATTATGTTCAGTTCCTCATCTCTTAAGTGATTTATAAGTCATTAATGGAATTAAAATTATTGTTAAAAGTAATATTAGTTGCGTCATCTGAATTAGTTCTAGAATTAGCATGAATCCTAAACTCATAAAAAATTTATGATCAATTTTCAAAACCTATAATTTCTATGTTAATTTTATTTTTTAATTTTCCAATTTGAATAATTTGTTCCATTACAGAATTGTGATATGTGAGTAGAAGCACCGTCTAGTCTATTATTAATAATTTATTTTTAGGAAAAAAATTTAAACAGATAAAAGTTTGTATTGATAAAAATATTATGATCATTGATATAATGCTAAATTCATAGTTAAAAAGATTTGAAAAAGCATTGATATCTGAAAAATTTGTAGTTCCTATAAAACCAAATGTTGATCATAGTAGAATACCAATGAGGGGGGTTAATTTAGTATCTATAAAAATTTATTTTAAAATATAATTCATTTTAAATTTCCACCAGCTAAAAATATAATATATGTTAGCCTATAATTCATTTATAAATGTCTTGAATTTACAACTAATTTCTCAAATAATGATTATTTCCCATAAATAATAATCTAATGATATTTAAATATTTTTAATCTAACAATTTAATTCAAAATATTTATAAAAACATCTAAAATGACTATAAAAATATTAATTTAATGTCACAACATGTTCCCTTGGGCCCTTGCCATGACTACCCCAAGCCTGCCTTTTATAGGCCAGGGGCTAGAGTCTATCACCAATGGCGTAAATCCCTATATGGGAAGTAATTTACTTTATAAATTTTAAACACACACAATCATAGTACAAACTGGAAGAAAACACTAAGTAAAAACTGTATACAAATGGAGTGCTGAAATGTAATGTGGTCGGAAATAAAACCCTAACTGTAAAGTACAATGAAACTGAAAAACATGTACAACTAAAGAGAGATAAAAAGCTGTTGGATTTTCCAATACGAACTCCTATTTGAAGGGTAGGTACGGAAGGCCTCTACATCACTCCACGTCTGAACATCTCCTCCGAGTAACATCACACTATGTGGTCCACCTCTCGACACTGTCCAGTCCTGTCCACTCAGCCTGGAACAACGCTGTCCGTTAGCTGTATCCAACACAATGAGGTGCGGGAAGAGCCCATGTAAGGGTGAGTGTAAAAATACTCATTTGGGACCGTGAGACCCTCAAGGTCTCACAAAATCCACCATAGATAACAAGAATGTATGAAATAAAAATATAACCTCAATTAGGTATATTCCCATACATATAATTAAGTTACCATGTCATCCATCTCAATCATGAGGTAAACACAAATGTTACTAACTCAGCTCAAACAATGATTTTATTCTAGGGGTAGTATCATGTGACATCCTCATCCACACTGTTGAAACAATGACTGCTCTAATACTCCTCTTCTATCGAGTATAGTGGGTCTGCCGCATCACATAGAGGTGCTTCCCACTATCCTTGTACTACTATGATACTCCTCCTATCGAGTCCCATGGGTCTGCCACATCACACAGAGGCGCTCTCCACCATGGGTCGGTCGCATCACATAGAGTCGCACCACCTCGTAGCATGAAGAGGTACTCCATGTGTAATGTACCATGGGTCTGCCACATCATATAGAGGTTCTCCCAACCTTGGGACTTCTTCGACACCAAGGCTCTCCCCACCGGGATATTCGAGTCACTCTGAGTCGAATCAGTCATCATTTGTCATGTCTTATCTAGCTACAAGTTCTCTGCACTATGATCTATCATATCCAAGAGGATACATTCCACAATCTGAAGGTCGATTCTCCGATTATAAAGAAGTCCAACATAGAAGTATCTCAATGGTCCGCATATCCATATGTGTCTCAATGCAATAGAAGGAGCGTCAATCGGACGCCCAGTCTGTGAGAGATTATCAATTTAGTCTCGGGGGCCTGGTTGGTTTCGTGTATGATCCAACATGACTGTATCTCAACTTTACCCTGAACTCTAGTGGTATATACTCAAAGGTACCTTCAATCTCCAATAATATTAGAACCGCTGACAGTTCTTCAAACGGTCATCCGGTGCCAAAGATATGTCCATGAAATTAAAGGGGTCGGTAATTGGCTCGTGTCTGGTGTGACCTTGTTAGATTGTCTTGACCTGAAAAAGACTGGGACGACACGATTTGAGTTGGCCTGTGCTGACCCAATTGGTCGGGTCTGGCCTATTGGGCAGTCTAGCCTGTTGTGTTTGGCCTGGCCTGCTGGTCCCAGCCTAGTGGACCGCATGGACGGTTCAGCCCGAGCTCGGGGCTAGTTCATCCCAGAGCGTCATAAGGGCACGACCCGACGCAGATCGGCCCGGAGGGCGTGGTCGGGCCGGATCGACCAGGGCACCGTATGGGGGACAGGGACGCTGGCTCTGCCAGGTGGCCACTAGGGGACCGTGATGCCGGGTCGGCCAGGAGGCCACGAGGGGCCGGGACGTTGGCTTGGCTGGGAGGCGGTAAGGGGGTTGGGTCGCTCGAGGCGTATGGGGAGCACGCTGAGGCTGGCATGCGACTGACCAGGGGTTTCACACATTGAGGATGGAAGTGAGGCCAGGTAGCGGCTTGGCCAAGCAGGCTGTGGGGCCAAGGAAGGGCACGACAAGGGAATCGCAATAGGGAGACCTGGAGGGGGGTGCGGCTAGGCGTGATGCGGCCAGGCGTGGCGATGTCAAGCGGGGGGAAACAAGGCGAGGCTCATCTAGGAGAGGCGCGACCATGAGGGGGGAAGCTAGGCGGGGCATGGCCTGGCATGGCATGGCCATGCGGGGTTCGATCGGGAGAGCCGGTGGTAGTGCGAGCTGGGGGAACATGGCTGGTTCGGCGGCAGACAGCTCGGCCAGGGAGACTCAGAAGGAGGGTCTTGGTTCCTTTTAGAGCACTAGAGCATTGTGGGCGTGGCACGTTTAGTGGAGACCACAGGTAGCACAGCCTTTGTCAACGCAGCTTCCGTCGTTCTGTCACCTCATCTCAATGCCGAAGAAACATCAGAAAGAGGTCAGCGGAAGGCATTTGGCCATGTTAGTTTGGTCGTCACCCTCCGCGTTTAGGGTTGATAGAAATTTTTTGATCAAAGGAATATGATAAACAATAATTATTCAGCATACTTTAAATCTACTTCATTCATACGAGTTTGAGAAAAAGGAAAGGAATATTACTCAATGTAAACCCCTACCATTAATCATTGGGCGTCATTCATTGATGGAGTCACAGAAAGTAGATGAAGTGAATCGTCGTTCATCACGTCCACTAAATGCTTTCTATACTGAGTAGCGTCAGCTTGTGGATGTCGCTCCACATCATTAGGTGTCCAAGGAAGAATTTGAAGAAGGATATTCACTTACGTTCTTCATTGGATGAATGCGTTCTTCATAAGAAGATGAATTTCACCATTGTAAGATGAGGTTCCTCATTGAGAGCTTTCCCTCCAATCACACAAGTGATATCTTTATTCCAAATAATATATTATTTAGTCTATTATATTGTTGGCCCAAATTCAGAAGGGTGAATTAAATTAAAAGGACCCACCTCATTATTTTACCTTAGCTGGAACAAATTAATTGGGGAGTTGGCACCAATTAAATTATGGGATGCTCAAGTGGCTCCCCCTTATTAATGAGGGTGGGTACAGAGGTTATTCTCTCCTCCCATTAATAGGGGTCTGGTGGTCACAAAATTGTAACCTCTCACATAAGGTTTTGTTTGGGTGGGTCCCACCACCATAACCTATCATGGGAGGTTATGGTGTGGTGGTCCCACCTCCATCTTCCATGAGGAGGTTATGACTACTAGTCACCCAAATGATAGCTTAAATAAAATAATGTGAAAGCTAACATTATTTTATTACTTTTCATGAAAAACCAAAATCTATGTTTTATTCTTGACCAGCTGTCGTCGATCTAAAAGTCTTATTATGCGAATACATGAACTGGATGTTCAACGATGCCCTCCGAATCAAGCGCTATAAATTTTCACAGACTCATAAAATTCCAATGTATTTTAAAAAAAAAATTATCAGGAATTATGGGTCTTAACATTCTACCCTCCTCAGGGATTTACGTCCCTGTATGTTACAACTCAAACGATGGGAACAAGTAGGGGTATTGAGCACGCATCTAAGCCTCCCGCTCAAAGGTTCTCTCCTGAAGGTTCCCGTGCTGCCAATGAACGCACACTAGAGGTATCAATCATACATGTAGGACTATCTTTTGTCGATCCTCAATCTCCACTAGAACATTTATAGAAGTTGAACCATCATCGACGTCTAGCTCACCAAGATCGATGATGTGAGAAAGGTCGTGCACGTTTCTATTTAGATGAAATACATGGAAGACGTCGTTCACCCGGTGCAACTGAGGTGGTAGAGCTAGGTGGTAAGAAACCTCGCCTACTCTGCTGAGGACCTGGAATGGTCCGATAAATCTCATATATAACTTGTTTCCTCAGCCAAATATCCATAGACCATGTCGGGTGGAGACCCGTAATAAGACGTGGATTCTATCCTAGAACTCCAGAGGTCTCCGTCTCATGTCAGTATATGAATTTTTCCTGCTCTGAGCAGGTTTCATCTACTCTTGCATGATATGCGTCTTCTCTATGGTAGCCTGAACCATCTTTGGTTCCACTAGTGCTGACTCCCTTGGGTCTATATAGAACAAAGGTGATCTGCAATGTAACCCATAGAATGCCTTGAAAGGTGCCATCATTATGGTGGAGTGATATATTTTGTTGTAGGAAAACTCCACCCAAGATAAGTTATCCTCCCATATACGACCAAAGTCGAGGACACATGCACAGAGCATGTCCTGAAGAGTTTAAAAGGTACACTATGTCTAAAGATCCGTCTGAGGATGGAAGGCGGTGCTCAGATGAAGGTGCGTCCTGAAAGCCTCTAGTAACCCCTTCCATAGCTGGGATGTAAACTGCGCATCACGATCAGAGACAATAGAATAAGGTACTCCATGTAGAAACACAATATCATGCACATAAAGGTGTCCCATGTTCTCTACTGAACACTTCTCTCTACTCGATAGGAAGTGGGCCAACTTGGTGAGTTGGATACTAATCGCCCAAATCGAGTCATGAAACTTGGGTGTATGTGGAAGACCTGTCATGAAGTCCATGGATATTCCAGCCCAGTGGACCGCATGGGTGGTTCGGCCTAGGCTCGGGGAAAGGTCGTCTCGGAGCGTCACGAGGGTGTAGCCCTGTGCATCTTATCCCGGAGGGCGCGGCCGGGATGGTTTGGCCAGGGAACCGTGAGGGGGGATAGGATAAAATCTCGACCAAGATGTCGTAAGGGTATTGGGACGGCGGCTCGGAATCGAGGCCACGAGGATCCGAGACGTCGACTCGGGGTGGGGCGCACGGTGACCGACAGGGTGGGCAGGCGGGGTGCCACCAGGAGGGGCCCGACCATGCGGGGCATGGCCAGGCGAGGCATGGACGGGTGGGGTGCGACCAAGTGGGGAGCTATGTGTCGTGGCGTGACAAAGCGTGGCGTAGCCATGCAGAGTGCGGCCGAGGAAGCTGGCGGCGGTGCGGACCAGGGTTGCTCGGTCTATTTTCTAGAAGACGACGTGGCCTGGGTGGCTCGGTCGGTAGGCCACAGTTCATCCAGGAGAACCGGAGCATCGTGGGGGTGGCACGGTTTATTGAGGTTTCGGGTAGTGCAGCCTTTTTTGTCATCTCAATCATCGTTCCATCAACTCGTCACCATGCAAAAGAAAAATCACAAAGAGTTTTGCGAAGGGAGTCGGGCCATGATTTTTTGGCCTCCACCCTCCACATTTAGGTGTGATAAAATTCATTCATCAACTAAGTATGATGAACAATAATTATTCACAATACTTTACATTTATTCCTTTCAAACGAAGATGAGAAAGAAGAAAGGAATATTAATCAAATTAAACCCCCTACCTTTAATAGACAGGCGTCATTCGTTGATGGAGTCATGGAATGTAGATGAATAGAATTGTCATTCGACGCATCCACCACACACTTCCAATCAAGTGATAGGTCGACTTGTGGAAGTATCTCTACGTTGGTAGGTGTTCAAGGAAGAAGTCAAAGAAGGATCTTCTCTGGTGTTTTTCATTGGAAGAACACATTCTTCCTTGGAAGATGAGGTTCTTCGTTGGAAGGTGAGGTTCCTCATTGAGATCTTTCTATTTAATCACCCATGTGAAATCATTGTGCCAAATAATAGTTTAGTTAGTCTATTATTTGGTTGGCAAAAATTAAAAAAGGTGAATCAAATCAAAAGGCTCCACCTCATTAATTCATGTGTGTTGGCACAAATTAATTAAAGAGTTGGAACCAATTAAAGTAAAGAGATGGTCAAGAGGCTCTCCCTCATTAATGAGGTAGAGTGGAGAAGATATAATCTCCTCCCATTCATAGGGGATGGGTTGTCCCCACATTGTAACCTCTCGTGGGAGGTTATGTTCGGGTGGCCTAACCACCATAACCTCTCATGGGAGGTTAAGGTGTGGTGGTCCCACCTCCAACTTCCATGAGGTGGTTTTAACTACCAATCACCCACATGGTAGCTTAAATATAATAAAGTGAAAACTCACTTTATTTTATTACTTTCCACGAAAACCCAAAATCTATCTTTTATTCTGGACTAACTGTTGTCGAGGTGAATGTCATCATAAGAAAATACCAGTACAGCGAATTCAACGACGCAATCTGATTTCAATTCCGAGCAATGGTTCAATGGTTATAAAAACCTGCTCGTACGTTTACGGAACGTACCCAAAAAAACTTCATAAATTGATTTCGGGCACACCATGCCTCAGAATCAAGAAGAATAAATTTTTAGAGACTCGTAAAATCCCATTTATTTATGAAAAAATTTCCATGGGATATCTGTGTATTTAAATTTAATATTAGAAAATATTTGATAAAACTGTGTAAAAGTAAAAGGTAAATAAATAGAAAAAATAAAAAAATGATCACTCTCATGATTATACATAGTTATCTCCACATTGGGATCACATGACACCCATAATTTTAAATTAATAATCTGTTTGATACATACCCTAGATCGGGTTTCCCAACCTTAAACAAGACTGTACTGGTCAGACTTGTCCTCTACAAGAGTTCTTTGTGGGAAAATAAAAAACCTGACACACTTAACTGCATCCATAGTTCTATGCGGTATCCCAAAGGATGTATAAATTATAACAATTATTGAATCATGTATCCTATAGTTATGCACATGATTTATTGTGTGTTTAAAATACAGATAATCACACCATTCAAAATGTTAATAAATGAACACAACAAAGATTAATGATGTAATGTTAGGTTTAGAAGGATCACTGTGTTATGTTGTAATGTTATGGATTAGTTTGATGAAGTGAAGATTAATTTCTTATTCTTCTCTGGAATTTGACTCTAAATGATAGTGTTGTAGCCTCTGTTTTATGGCTTCAAGAAGTAAGATATATTCATCATCTTAGTTCGAATGATGTTTATGTCAGCTCTGCAGGTTTAACACATCTAATATATCACATAGTAACTTCTTCCTTTTATTTCATGGGATTATGATAGTATTCTCAAGAGTTGGAGGTGTTCATAGTTTTCTTTCTTGTTACATTTCAGCATGACCAAAATTACCCAGCTAGTAATTATTTTATACATCGAGGTCCAATAGTAATTATGATATCCCCATGACCATATACCTCATGATTTTATTTAAATATCCTACAAAAAATATTAAATAATTCCATAAAACAATAGTTTCTCTAATCATGACCATTAAATAAAAATTTGAATTAATTAATTAAAAGCAGATTCTATGAATATTAGTGAGTCATAAGTATCAGTTAGTCATTATCATTAATTTGTTTCCATTAGTCTGTCAGCATAAGTGACTCTCCATATCAGTGAGTTGGTTCCATCGGTATCCATGATTATGGGCATTGGTATGTCTTCATTTGTGACTCATTTTGAATAATCATTCTGTCATCCATCGTTCACTCATCAATCTGTAAGTAATTTAAATGAACAGTGTGTCGCCCATCGGTGAGTCATCCAATGATGAGTCACTTGAAATATCTGGGTTACTGATAGTCATTGTCTTGTCCATTGGTGTGTCATTTTTGGTATCAGCGTCTAGTTTAACTTAGTGATTCCTTACTTAGGTAGGTGATACATTTGAAATATCGATGAGACCTTACGATGGTAGAATCATGTAATGGTTGGTCACTTGGACTGAAGATAGGTGGTATGTGTCAGTGATTCATATAAAATGGTGGGTCATTTTTCTGATGGTGTCTTGTCCAATGGTGAGGCTTTCTAAAGGTGTCAGCTTGACATACATAGAACAAATTATTGTTTGATCTATATGTCAGTGAGTCATATTCCTAGTACTGATTCACCTAACTATCAGTGTCAATGAATTAGACTTGTATAATTTTTAGATGTTCTTTCTATCTTACATTTCAACAATGTCAGGGTGTGTTAAATTCAATAAACATATATATAATTTGGTATAAGCTTTTTTATACTTAAAAACATAAATAGTAAACATAAAATATAATATTTAACATATGATAAATTTTTTATTTATATATTTCAAGATTTGTGATAATTAAAACCTTTATAGATTGACATAGTGTGAAACAGTGGCTATGAGCCAACAATTTAGAATATATGCAATGTATGAGAAATTAAAAAATCTTTTTATACAAAAAGGTATATAGAATAATGCATATATGTATGAAACACTTATATTTGATAAATTTTAATATATTTTTATTAATTATTCATATATTAAATTATATTTAACTTTATTTTGTTAGTTACTATCATTGTCCATTTGTGAGAATTTCTTCATTTTCACCCTCTCCCACAAGTTATTTTATTTCAGGATTTTTAGGTAATATCTATAGAATTTTTTTGGTTGATGAGGTTCATGGACATAGTGTAAAAACATAAATTAATTAACATATATGACTCTCTATTTTATGTTAACAAAAACACTCCAAACTATTTTATATATCATCATCCACATAAGAAACTATTTTTCCTTTTTAAACCATTATAAATAGATCATTATCTCTTTAATAATTAGTGTATGCCATGAAAAAGATGTTTATAGATGTAAATCTCAATGAATATTTCAGTATTCCACTATCAATTTTGACTAACATACATTTGAATAAGAAAACTAATATTTTACTGTGGATGTATAATTCTACTATATTAATCATCCTACAATTTAATCCAACCTCTAAAAGAGTAATACATAACTATTTATTGTATATAGGAATCCTTCATGATAAATTGTAAAAATCATGAAGAAATGTATATTGTATGAATCTATTATCATTCAATTAAATATAAGAATTATATTTTAAAAAATATCAATTGATATTTTAGCTCAATTATCAACATTAATTTTTAACACACAAAAATCTCATCATTATTTTAAAAAATTATATATTATTGAAATGCCCATATATTTTATTCATTTTCATAGAAGTGTTAATTAAAAATTATTGAATTTAGATGATGTAAAATTAATTATTTTGTTAAGACTAGATAGTATATTTTTTATTTTATAAATCTCAAGGAATTATTTTAATAGGGTGAGGAAAATTCTTAGGTCAGTTAACAAATTTTCCTATATAAATCCATTACATCAAATAGGGATTCTCACCTTATAGAAAAACCATATTAAGGATATCCATCAAAGAAACTATGGGAGACGATTCTTGAGCCATCCATCGTGTACATAGTGGAATCATGCCAATCCAAAGGTGGTCTGTGGTGGATTAGTCCTAAAGGGAGTAACTGTTGGGATAAATCCTGAAAGGGATGCATGTGGTGGAGCCCGTATATATATGTGATCATTGTATCTATGATCCCACATCGGATGATATTTTTTAACACCCTATATATACATGTTTTTTCAATTGATAATATGACCATTATGTGTCATAGAGTATATATATTGGGTTTTTAATGTTTATATAATAAGAGATAAAGGATAAAATAAAGAACAAGGAGAGGACATGGAATACAGTTGCTTCACAACCTATATAATGTTAGTATGTCTGAAATAAGTGGAGAGAATAAGTGGGGGATAAAAAAAACACACTATATTAGAGAATAAAACATGTTGATTTGAGAATACATACATGCTGAAAGGAGAGTCGAACTCACATCCTCATCTATTCTAGATACATTCCATTCTAATATCCATTACATCATTATTACCATGAAATATAATACCTCAATCACATTAGAGACCCCCCCCCCCCATCAAAGCTGGGGTATTGGTAATTATGGTTTGGTGACGGGGAGGTGACATAAAAAATATAATTTTGGTTGAGTATTGTTCTTATGGAATTATTAAATAAATTTTTTAGTTTAATGATATTTCAATGTTTTAATTTTTTAAGTTCAGTTGATTGATTTTTTTTAATATACTAATGTGATTTTAAATTTCTATGTATATTAATTTTCTATATCCATATTCTTGTATTTATATTACACCAATAAGGTTATATAAAATTTGATGGAGAAGTGTTTAGTGATTGATAAAATCATGTAGAATAAGGATTTGAATAATTTGAATGATTGGGGAATTCAATAAGAAATTTGGTATTGCCTAAATAATTCAACAAAGAATCATTTTTGATTTCTCAAAATTCACGATGATTAACAAACACAACGAAATGGTTTAATATTATTCTCATCCCATTAAATCCTAATCAATGATTTAAAGGAAGTAATACTTTTAATCTGGTCATTTATCCAATAAATAATATTTACAGATTCATTCCAAAATAACAGTCATATTATTACAAAATGGGATCCAATCATATAACCATTTAATTCTCAATATTTTTAAATTCAGAATACATTCTCTTTATAATTTATTAATTCAATTATTGGTATGATATTTGATGAATTTGTCCTAACTATAGATAAAAACATTTATCTTTATATGTCTATGGTTTCCACTAACACTAAAACCTGATGTAAAAAAATTAGATAATTTATCCACAACATGCTTATTTCAAAATGATTTATGCTACATGGTAGAAATTATAAATCTGAAATGAAAATTTTTTATGACTGGGAAATCCAATGAGTAACTATTGTTTTGACCGTGACATAGAAATAAAAAATTCTAATTAGAATTGGGACTCTTAATCATGAATATTAATTTAATGAATTAATTTTATGGTAATCATGTGAAATGTCAAATTTTCACTATGAGAAACCAAACAATGAGACTAATCCTTAATGGGATTTAAAGGGATATTTTGACGTACAAATTTCCAATGAAAAATATTTGTTAACCCTACATGAATAACAAAAAATTATTGAAATAGGTGTTAAAATTATTACAGTACTAGATAAATTTTATTATGTTGTAGGTAAAGATACCAAACATCATAATCAAGAATAAAACCATGTTTACTCAAGAATTAGGACAAGAGGATCAACTAAAGTAAAATTTTAGTGGAAGACATTATATTTTACAGTTGAATGTGATGATGAAGAATAGTTTTACAATCATCAATTACGAGATTTCAAAGACTTGGAAGATATCAAAATATTCATCATTTAGAGATTCAGTCCAATATATAGTAGAAATATAAAAGTAATTTTTTAGTACAAACACTAATCATAGAGTCACTCTATGTGTAATGATAATTATTCAAGAAACTCTTAACTAGATTCCCACATTGGTAAATGAAAGATAATAACTTTATTTTTTCATTTACTACGTATTTTTTTAATAGTGATCATAATCTTTTGGATTAATCATCTAGAGGGGCCCAGTTTGATTGGTCAACCAATGATTCATGATGTATGTTTTAAATGATAGCAGAACACTCACTTCAATTTAGCACTAGAGGTATAGGTTCATGGGGAATTCAGGATGTACCAAATTTTGATTCATCAAATATGTTTATAACTAAACATGATGGGGTTAGTAGTTTAGTATGTAAATTTGTTGTGAATAATTTTTGAGAACTATTGGTTTCACCTTAGAAATGAAGTTTATTGTCTTCCACAAATCATTACATTGATCAATGTGGTGAGGAATATGACATGGAGAGTAGGGAATCTTTATAACATTCAAGTAAATTTCTATATAATTTATAATAGTGAGAATGGAATGCCAAAAAACCATTTGGAGGTCAACAAATGTAGGATTGACCCACTTTTTCCAATCAACAACCTTTCAAGAAGAAATAAGAAATCCATTCACCGTTCCAATAAACATACAAACATCCCGTCAAAAAGAAATTGAATTCCAACCACCAACATTATAGTGAATGACTTGCGAGTAACCATCAACTTGTCCACAAACAACTAAATAGTTATTATAAACCAATATTTATGAATTTTATGACTATATTGACTAGATGACATATCAATTCAGATAATTTTTGATCATTTTTAAAAATAATCAATGTAGGATTCTAGAACATAATGCTCTAAATCCCAAGAAGAATTTTATTAAAATTATGAAGCATTTTCAGAAAGATAATCAACCACCATAACAATGTATGTTTTATGATTATGAGAAACCATTTTAAACATAAGCTATGATCTCTACAAGTTGGTAATAGAATAAAAAAATAAACTAAACTCCATTCAAATATAAAATTCAAGATATATAGTGTAACATCCCAGGTAAATAAAGAATAAAGAATTTTCATATTTATTAATATTTATGAATTAAATATTAATTTTAATTAAAAGGGGTTTCTACGTTCGATAGCGTACTCGGTACGCAACGATGAGTTTCTTTGAAAACTTACGTTGCACACAAGTAATAAAATAATATTATTTTAAATGTTAGTTAACGAGTAGTCGTTGTACTGGTGGGAATGGATATAAATAACTAAAATATGATTATATATGTTTTTAAATGTTTTTAGATTTACCCAATAAAAGATAAAGGCTTAAAATACGGAAAGAGTTCAATTTTAGGCATTTGTACCCTAATTTTCACGAAAGGTCCACTTATCACCTTTTGACGGAGAACCGTCATTAAATATAGTTTTGATTGATCTTATAAATTCTATGGGACCAAATATAACTCTTCTTTAGAATCGGGACATCAAAATTTACTTTGTGTAAATTTTTGGTACCTTTCTGATAAAGTTCATTTTTTTTAATGAATAGTGTAAAATGTTGTATTTTAATTCAAAACCTCTTTTTAATCTTATATATTTATATGATTAGATTATATTTTGAATTGGTTTTAAAGTGAAATTAGAAAATATTTTTACCATTAAATCCAATAGTGGTCGTTGGAATTAATTTTACTTTGAAATTGGACTTAAACTAGTGTCAATCTTTTGATACTTATTGTTTCATAATAACACGCTATTTGCTCTGACAGCGGGAATTAATTATTAAATTAATTAATGTGACTTATATGTTTTGAATTTTGTAAAATATACTTCATTTTTGAATTCGTAATATCAAATATAGCTTAGGGTGAATTTTTGGTAATTTTCTGAAAAACTTCAATTTTTGATGAATAGTGAAACCACTATGTGGTACTTATAAAGACTGATTTTCCGTTTAAATGAAATTTTGCCATCATTGTGTTTTTAATTTCAAAAATCCGACATACATGGTTGTCATTAAGAAGTAAAATGTGGTTCAATGAGATTATAATAATTTTTTGGTGAATAGTAACTTATTAAGTTCTTAATCACGATTAGTGGTAATTAGTGTAGTTTAAGGTAAAAATAATGCTTTAATAAAATAAGATGAGCTTGACACATGTCCTACCCTCATTGGTTGTGTCATGGACGACCAAGAAAAGCCATGGGTCAACTTGGGGACCCCATGGAGACACTTTGGTTGGGAAATGACATAAATAACTTTTTATTTAATGTAAAAGTAAAAATGACACAAACATGATATGTTTAACAAAAACAATTTTTAAATGGGGTTATACAAGTCATAGTTTTGATTATAAATAGTCATTGGAAAGCTAAAAAGATTTACTACATCATATTATTTTTTTTATAATTTGTAGACATTAAATAAATTAAATTATTTATGACATAATAATGATGCAGCGATGACATCATTATTTGACGATTTAAATAAAATGGAAAGATAATGAAAAATCTAAAACCTAAACATGGCCAAAACCAATTGGATGAGTGGATTTCGAACCCTTATCACCTTATCCACGAATTATACCAATGTGGGACCTTATAAAACCGAAACACATTTTCAAATAAAGTAATATTTCTTTACTTTCCAAAAGTGCCTCTCCTCTCCTCTTATAAAAGGCCCCCACCTCTACCACCTTACACACACTCCTCAAGCCTTTGGCTCTGCCAAAACCTGCCCATTTACTCTCTACACATCCCTATCCTCATCCTAGATGATTCCCTTTGGGCAGAATCCTTTCAAAGGAAGCCTTTAGGCTCAAATCAAAAGGAGTTAAACTTTTAAAGGTAATTCATTCTCTCTTGTTCATTTGTTTTATTTTATTTCTCCAACCCCCTAAACTCTTTTTATTTACTTATTTTGTAACAAAACCAGTATCTTCAATATACTAGGATGTTGTTATAAGATTTATTCAAGCTACACTCTCACACAACTACATCAAATGGTTAAAGAACATACGGTTTCCGTGGATGGCGAAATTCTGCCTCCCGAAACGATGATTGTTCAATACTCATTTAACACCTTCAAAGGATGCCATTATGATGTCACTATTTTTATATATGATATATAATATGTTTATTGTTTCTTTAGGCTTCTGTATTTTTCATTTTGGGCATACCTTTATGGTTTCCATTATGGGTAAACACGATATCTTCATTTAACGAAGTGCGGACTACCGCCCCCTCAAAGTGATGTGATTCGTTAATGCCATATGTGGGACGTGTAAAGGATGGATTTAAAGTTATTATATATGATTTTATACTGGAATTATTATATACCTCTATATAATTATTATTTCCTTCCATTAAAGTATGATATAGAAATGAAAGTAGCGTTCATGCGTACGTACGGCTTACCGTCTCCATGAACGGTGCATTTCATTTCTTATCCCCAAATGTAATGTACTATTAAAAGTACATGTATATAATGGATATATATAATTAATGACATATCTAAATGATGAATATAATTCTGGAATTAAAATATACATACCTCTCATTTAGGTTTAATTCCATTAATATGACAAAGAAATGAAAGTAGTGTTCATGCGTACGTACGGCTTACCATCTCCATGAACGGTGCATTTCATTTCTTACCTCTAAATGATTATGTAATATTATAAATACATGTATGTGCTGGATATATATGATATATATGATATCCAAATCGGGAATTTCATTCTGGATATAAAGAACCTTTGAACACACGAACAACGTGTAATTGTAAGAAGTCCACTTTCGACTTAAGAACCAAATATTGACAAAACAAACATTATTAACATAAATGGTTACATAATGTTTATAACATGGCAATAAGTGATATAAAAGGAATAATAAACTTTAAAAAGGTTCTTAATCAAGTAGAAATTAACTCAAGTTTATTATTCAGGATGTTAAAGAACGATCGAGTCAAGTCGGACCCGAGGTAAGGGACTTCGTCTCAATCTCCTTTCATTGAGGAATATTTCGTTTTATACACAACTTTCTTTTATACGGTGTATAAAACCCTTTAACTTGTACTTTTATACAAAAGGAATCTTTTTCTACGAAGCGTTTTACTAAATGACAAAAAGGAATGTTTTTTTACGTACGCGGTGACAACGACCTTTTCCGCCACCGCGAGTATTATTTGGTCTTTGGCTTCCTCAACAAGCCATAATGTTTTTAGAATAAAATAAATACCATATACTCTTTTATCTATTTTGGTATTGGAAATGGTTTTGAAAAAGTATTCTATTATGTCAATATATTTATGATATATTGTGATTGAAATGTGGAAATGTTATCATTCCTTTATATTGGTTTTATGTTTTATGATTTTATACTGGTACTTGGACATTTTAACGGCTGGTTACATTATAAACCATATGACGGGTGGTGCCGTGAATACCAGGACGGGTGGTTACGTTATAACCTCCAATGCATTGGGTATGGAAGTCGAACGTATGGCTATTCTATTAAGTATGTATGGAAATTGGCCGTATGGCTATTCCATTAAGTGATATGTGTGGAAGTCGACCATATGGTTATTCCACTTAAGTATGTTTATGTCCCAAGTTACCTTTATATATGTTATGTGTTTTTTTATGGATTTTATGGTAATCCTTTGGTTACAAAAAGGTAAGTAATGATACTTTATTCAGTGAAGATTTTTTACTACTTCATGATGGTGAAGGTATTACTTTGATAGAGTATATATGGATTATTTGATGTTTGAAAAACTAACAGTTTTCATTCTTTCTATATCCCTTACTGAGCTTTTTATGCTCACCCAAAGTTTTTTTTTGAAATGTTTTCACAGGACTTATTGTGGAATAATGTCAAGGATGGGATCAAGGTAATGTCATCCTATATAAAACATGGAACTAGACACGTTTCTTTTTAAGAGTTTTTTTTATTATGGAAACTTTGTAGAAGTGAATACTTTGTAATCTTTTGAGATGTAATAGTTATGTTATAATTCTCTAAAACTCTAAACCTGAATAGATACTCGACGTGAATTATTCATTTAATTCAATATTAAGTAAGATTTAAGGTCGGGTCCTTATAGTTCGTATCAATGGTCGGTTTAGAAAACTTTAGGAGTTAGAAAAGTGTTAAATTATAATATGATTGAAATGATATAGCATTTATGGATTACCATGTTGTTTCGCCTAGGATATTTATGTGTTCAGAATGGTTTTCCGCAGAGGAAACAAAGCAGCTATGTTGGGACGACATCAGGAGGAAGATAACCTTCCAAATCAGCAACCTGAGATGGTCGGAATCGGAATTGAATAGTTTGTTGCAGTGATGGCACAGTTGAATCAGGCTATAAATGGTGGTGGTATCCATGCACAAGATCAGCCAGATCAACCGCAGAGGAACATGTACGTGTTGGAACATTTCATGAGGCAACATCCCCCATCATTCAGAGGATCATCTGACCATGTGCAAGCTGAAGGGTGGATTAAAGCACTGGAGAAGATTTTTGATGTCATGGGGTGTTCAGAACATCAAAAGGTTAGTATTGCTGTTTACCGTTTTGAAGGAGAAGCTGATCAGTGGTGGTCGATGGTGAAAAATATAAGGGATAGTGATGAGATTGAGGATCTTCACTGGGATGAATTCAAAGGTATGTTTCTTGAGAAATATTTTCCTAAGGTGGTTCGTCCTAGGATGGAAAAACATTTCATAGAATTGAGGCAGGAGGATGATTCAGTGGCTGCTTATGAAGAAAAGTTCACTCGATTGGCAAGGTATGCTCCAAACTTCATACGAGATCTTGATAGTAAAATAAACCGTTTTTACTCAGGGTTAAAGCCAAAGTATCGAAGGGCTTTAGCTTCTCGTGAGTTCAAAAGTTATGAAAAACTTGTTCGATGTGCGGAGAAGGTGGAAATGGAGTTTGTCGATGATCAGGTGTTCTATGACAAACAACAGAATAAGAGGTCTAGTTGGCAGGCAAAGGGGAAGAATTCATCAAAGAAGAAAGGAGGTATGAAAACCAAATATCCATCCTGTGAGAAGTGTAGTAAAATGCATCCTGGAGAATGTTTATCCAAGTCTCGTAAGTGCTTTCGGTGTGGTATGTCTGGTCATATTGCTCGTAACTGTAAGGAATATGATCAACCAGGAAATGAAAAGCCAACGGTAAGATGTTTTAAGTGTAATGAAATGGGTCATTATGCAAACGAGTGTCCAACGAAGAACTCAACTGGGGGAATGCAGCCAGACTACAAGCAGAAAGGGGTGGTGAAATCCTTTGCAACAACTTCAGCAGATGTTGGGCCATCGAATGAAGTGGTATCAGCTCCAGGGAGCTCAGTATTTTTCGAAGATTGACTTGAGGTCGGGGTACCATCAGTTGAAAGTATGAGAAGCTGACGTTCCGAAGACTGCGTTCCGTACTAGATATGGCCATTATGAATTTTTAGTTATGCCTTTTGGGTTAACCAATGCACCTGCTGTATTCATGGACCTTATGAATAAAATTTTACATGAGTTCTTGGATAAGTTTGTGTTTGTGTTTTGAGGTTTGGGAAGGGGTTATGCGTACCTTGTGATTCACAGTTGAAAAATGAGTTGATATGTGAGGCTCATAGTTCTCCGTTTTCAGTTCATCCTGGCAGTACAAAGATGTACAGAGATCTGCGGGAGTATTACTGGTGGGATGGAATGAAAAGAGACATTGCTGATTTTACTGTGAAGTGTTTGACTTGTCAACAGGTTAAAGTAGAGAGGTAGTTACCGAAAGGGATACTTCATCCTTTACCAGTGCCAGAGTGGAAATGAGAGAATATATCCATGGACTTTCTTGTGGGATTACAGAAGACATCTAGAGGTAATAATACAATCTGGGTTATTGTTGATCGCTTGACCAAATCTGCTCATTTCCGTTCTATACGAGATACTTTCTCTCTTGATCAACTTTCCCGTTTGTATCTTAAAGAGATAGTCAGGTTACATGGAGTTCCTCTCTCCATTGTATCGGATCGTGATCCCAGGTTTACTTCTAACTTTTGGAAAGGCCTTCAGAAGTCGTTGGGTACTGAATTAAATTTTAGTACAGCTTTTCATCCTCAATTAGATGGGCAGTCAGAACGAACAATTCAGACATTGGAGGACATGCTATGAGCTTGTTCTATGGATTATCAGGGAAGTTGGGACCAATATCTTTCTTTGGTTGAGTTTTCTTATAATAACATTATTCATTCCAGTATACAGATGGCACCATTTGAGGCATTATATGGGAAGCGGTGTCGAACTCCAGTATTTTGGAATGAAGTGGGTGAAAGGAAGCTGATGGGACCAGAATTGGTAGAAGATATGGCAGAAAAAGTTCAGTTGATTCAGAAGAACATGAGAACAGCTCAGAGCAGGCAGAAGAGTTATGCAGATTACCGGAGGAAGGATCTATCTTTCGAGGTAGGTGATCATGTTTTTTCTCAAGGTTTCTCCTTGGAAAAGTGTGATGAGATTTGGTAAGAAAGGAAAGCTGAGTCCAAGGTTTATTGGACCATATGAAATTCTGGAGAGAGTTGGATCAGTTGCATACCGGGAGGCTTTACCTCCGAGTTTATCTCAGGTACAAAATGTTTTTCATGTTTCAATGTTGAGAAAGTATATGCCAGATCCATCTCATGTTTTGAGTCCAGAGGTAGTTCAGCTGGAAGAGAACCTATCTTCTGAGGAACAACCGGTCCAGATTCTTGACCACAGGGAACATGTGTTACGGAATAAGGTGATTCAGCAGGTAAAGGTTTTGTGGAAAAACCATGTGATTGAAGAGGCAACGTGGGAATCTAAAAATTCTATGAGGGATAAATACCCCCACTTATTTTGATAAGTGAATAAAATTGCGAGGACGCAATTCCCAAAAGGGGGGAAGGATGTAACATCCCAGGTAAATAAAGAATAAAGAATTTTCATATTTATTAATATTTACGAATTAAATATTAATTTTAATTAAAAGGGGTTTCTACGTTCGATAGCGTACTCGGTATGCAACGATGAGTTTCTTTGAAAACTTACGTTGCACACAAGTAATAAAATAATATTATTTTAAATGTTAGTTAACGAGTAGCCGTTGTACTGGCGGGAATGGATAGAAATAACTAAAATATGATTATATATGTTTTTAAATGTTTTTACATTTACCCAATAAAAGATAAAGGCTTAAAATACGGAAAGAGTTCAATTTTAGGCATTTGTACCCTAATTTTCACGAAAGGTCCACTTATCACCTTTTGACGGAGAACCGTCATTAAATATAGTTTTGATCGATCTTATAAATTCTATGGGACCAAATATAACTCTTCTTTAGAATCGGGACATCAAAATTTACTTTGTGTAAATTTTTGGTACCTTTCTGATAAAGTTCATTTTTTTAATGAATAGTGTAAAATGTTGTATTTTAATTCAAAACCTCTTTTTAATCTAATTTATTTATATGATTAGATTATCTTTTGAATTTTTTTTAAAGTGAAATTAGAAAATATTTTTACCATTAAATCCAATAGTGGTCTTTGGAATTAATTTCACTTTGAAATCGGACTTAAACTAGTGTCAATCTTTTGATACTTATTGTTTCATAAAAACACGCTATTTGCTCTGACATCGGGAATTAATTATTAAATTAATTAATGTGACTTATATGTTTTGAATTTTTTAAAATAGACTTCATTTTTTAATTCGTAATATCAAATATAGCTTAGGCTGAATTTTTGGTAATTTTCTGAAAAACATCAATTTTTGATGAATAGTGAAACCACTAAGTGGTACTTATAAAGACTGATTTTCCGTTTAAATGAAATTTTGCCATCATTGTGTTTTGAATTTCAAAAATCCGACATACATGGTTGTCATTAAGAAGTAAAATGTGGTTCAATGAGATTATAATAATTTTTTGGTGAATAGTAACTTATTAAGTTCTTAATCGCGATTAGTGGTAATTAGTGTTGTTTAAGGTAAAAATAATGCATTAATAAAATAAGATGAGCTCGACACATGTCCTACCCTAGTTGGTTGTGTCATGGCCGACCAAGACAAGCCATGGGTCAACTTGGGGACCCCATGGAGACACTTTGGTTGGGAAATGACATAAATAACTTTTTATTTAATGTAAAAATAAAAATGACACAAACATGATATGTTTAACTAAAACAATTTTTAAATGGGGTTATACAAGTCAGATGTTTGATTATAAATAGTCATTGGAAAGCTAAAAATATTTCCTACATCATAGTATTTTTTTATAATATTTAGACATTAAATAAATTAAATTATTTATGACATAATAATGATGCAGCGATGACATCATTATTTGACGATTTAAATAAAATGGAAAGATAATGAAAAATCTAAAACCTACACATGGCCAAAACCAATTGGATGAGTGGATTTCGAACCCTTATCACCTTATCCACGAATTATATCAATTTTGGACCTTTTAAAACCGAAACACATTTTCAAATAAAGTAATATTTCTTTACATTCCAAAAGTGCCCCTCCTCTCCTCTTATAAAAGGCCCCCACCTCTACCACCTTACACACACTCCTCAAGCCTTTGGCTCGGCCAAACACTGCCCAGTTACTCTCTCCACATCCCTCTCCTCATCCTAGAGGATTCCATTTGGGCAGAATCCTTTCAAAGGAAGCCTTTAGACTCAAATCAAAAGGAGTTAAACTTTTAAAGGTAATTCATTCTCTCTTGTTCATTTGTTTTATTTTATTTCTCCAACCCCCTAAACTCTTTTTATTTACATATTTTGTAACAACACCAGTATCTTCAATATACTAGGATGTTGTTATAAGATTTATTTGAGCTACACTCTGACACAACTACATCAAATTGTTAAACAACATACGGTTTCTGTGGATGGCGAAATTCTGCCTCCCGAAACGATGATTGTTCAATACTCTTTTAACACCTTCAAAGGTGGCCATTATGTTGTCACTATTTTTATATATGATATATTATATGTTTATTAGTTCTTTAAGCTTCTTTATTTTTCATTTTTGTCATATCTTTATGGTTTCCATTATGGGTAAACACGATATCTTCATTTAAGGAAGTGCGGACTACCGCCCCCTCAAAGTGATGTGATTCGTTAATGCCATATGTGGGACGTGTAAAGGATGGATTTAAAGTTATTATATATGATGTTATACTGGAATTATGATATACCTATATATAATTATTATTTCTTTCCATTAAAGTATGAGATAGAAATGAAAGTAGCGTTCATGCGTACGTACGGCTTACCGTCTCTATGAACGGTGCATTTCATTTCTTATCCCCAAATGTAATGTACTATTAAAAGTACATGTATATAATGGATATATATAATTAATGATATATCTAAATGATGAATATGATTCTGGAATTAAAATATACATACCTCTCATTTAGGTTTAATTCCATTAATATGACAAAGAAATGAAAGTGGTGTTCATGCGTACGTACGGCTTACCGTCTCCATGAACGGTGCATTTCATTTCTTACCTATAAATGATTATGTAATATTATAAATACATGTATGTGGTGGATATATATGATATATATGATATCCAAATCGGGAATTTCATTCTGGTTATAAAGAACCTTTGAACACACGAACAACATGTAATTGTAAGAAGTCCACTTTCGACTTAAGAACCAAATATTGACAAAACAAACATTATTAACATAAATGGTTACATAATGTTTATAACATGGCAATAAGTTATATAAAAGGAATAATGAACTTTAAAAAGGTTCTTAATCAAGTAAAAATTAACTCAAGTTTATTATTCAGGACGTTAAAGAACGATCGAGTCAAGTCGGACCCGAGGTAAGGGACTTCGTCTCAATCTCCATTCATTGAGGCATATTTCGTTTTATACACAACTTTCTTTTATACGGTGTATAAAACCCTTTAACTTTTACTTTTATACAAAAGGAATCTTTTTCTACGAAGAGTTTTACTAAACGAAAAAAAGGAATGTTTTTTTACGTATGCGGTGACAACGACCTTTTCCGCCGCCGCGAGTATTATTTGGTCTTTGGCTTCCTCAACAAGCCGTAATGTTTTTAGAATAATATAAACACCATATACTCTTTTATGTATTTTGGTATTGGAAATGGTTTTGAAAAAGGATTCTATTATGTCAATATATTTATGATATATTGTGATTGAAATGTGGAAATGTTATCATTCCTTTATATTGGTTTTATGTTTTATGATTTTATACTGGTACTTGGATATTTTAACGGGTGGTTACGTTATAAACCATATGACGGGTGGTGTCGTGAATACCAGGATGGGTGGTTACGTTATAACCTCCAATGCATTGGGTATGGAAGTCGTCCGTATGGCTATTCCATTAAGTATGTATGGAAATTGGCCGTATGGCTATTCCATTAAGTGATATGTGTGGAAGTCGACCGTATGGTTATTCCACTTAAGTATGTTTATGTCCCAAGTTACCTTTATATATGTTATGTGTTCTTTTTATGGATTTTATGGTAATACTTTGGTTACAAAAAGGTAAGTAATGATACTTTATTCAGTGAAGAGTTTTTACTACTTCATGAAGGTGAAGGTATTACTTTGATAGAGTATATATGGTTTATTTGATGTTTGAAAAACTAACAGTTTTCATTCTTTCTATATCACTTACTGAGCTTTTTATGCTCACCCCAAGTTTTTTATGAAATTTTTTCACAGGACTTAATGTGGAATAATGTCAAGGATATGATCAAGGGAATGTCATCCTATATAAAACATGGAACTAGACACGTTTCTTTTTAAGAGTTTTTTTATTATGGAAACTTAGTAGAAGTGACTACTTTGTAATTTTTTGAGATGTAATAGTTATTTTCTAATTATCTAAAACACTAAACCTGAAAAGATCCTCGACGTGAATAATTCATTTAATTCAATATTAAGTAAGATTTAAGGTCGGGGCCTTATACATAGTAGTAATTAAAATAGTGAAAAAATGATAAACTGGGAACCATTACCTTATTATTTATTTTCTTATTTGATGCTTGGAGAAGATTAATTGAAAAAATAATTTTTATTTACCATTTCATATTTTGATATAAATATCACATTTTTTCAAGAAATATGTATGATACAATAATGAGAAATGTTTTTGAATGAACCATGCACAAAATAATGAGGATTGGATGAAAATGATTGAATCTTCTTGGGAAGATAAATCTCTACCCACATCAAACTAGTGATACATAAAAAATGTGAGGCTTCAGAGAGAATATCTATTACATGATCTATTAGTTATTTAAAAATATTATATTTTTTGTGTGATCTTGTTTGTATAATAAATTTCAGGTCTAAATTTTTATATTAATTTTTAAACATAATTTTATTGAAGACAAAAATAGTGGTTTTCCAACTAGAAAAACGTTCCACTGTTTTATCTATCATGCATTATGGATAATATGTTTTTAATAGTTTAAGGATTGATTGATTCATATTATTTTTATACACTAATCATGAATAATTAAAAAGTACCAGGTTATTCACCAATTATTTTATAAATACCATTTTTAAATAAATCCAAAATGATCATAAAGGTGTATTAGGGAACAACAACCATGGATTTTTGATATATTAAGTTTAACATAACTGGTTATGACTCCAATGGGAACCCATCAAGAAAATCATTCACACTTAGTAATTTTCCACAAAGAAGTTATTAATCCCATAGAATATTCATGAATAATTCATGAATTCAGAGCAATATTAGATGAAAAAGATATTTAAAACATCAGGGAACAATAGTGTACATTATAATTGGGAAATTACAACATTAAAATTCAATAATATGTTACCTCTGAATAATTTGATAAATAACTATAAAAACTGAGATGAAATCCTTACTATTTTGATTCATCAATTTTTGTGGGAAATTAAAATTAATTCATATCCATATAGTAACCACAAAATATATAAATAAAAAATATACCATGTGACATAAAATATATGTATCATGTGCTGGGAGAATAATTTCTAGTGATCATTACTTGTAAAATTTCTATGACCACAAAAACATCTGATTGAACCTGTAAAATTTAATTCTTAATCCATAGGATGGATTCTAGGAAATATAAAATGAATCAATCCCATGGTCTGGACCCTTAAAATATTTCTAGAAGAATACTCTAATTTTGTTTGGCATCCATAGAAAAGACATAACACCATTATTATGGATTTTGTTATAAATGAAATTGAAACCTGTTGGAAGATAACATCATATACACAATTTCTGACTCCAAATGGGTGAGCCTCATCCTTATAGTTCCCACGAAAATACGGTTACCCCTTTTTTGAAAATATGATCAATGAAATTATTACAATGAGAGTTAATGATAGTTTTAGGGTATGAATTTATTATATATATCTAAAAAAATAACTGAAAGGACCTTATCATAATCCCATTCATGGATCAAATGATATATCTTGTAGATGGTAGATCACATTGCTATTATTTGGATGGTTTTTTATATTGTTTTAGGATCAATTTTCCCAAAAGGTCCAATATAAAAAAACTCAAATTTGTTTTTAATGAACTTTCACAAATCACATTATTAAATTTTAAAAGTTATTTCTTAATGAGTTTACTATTTTAGGAAATTATTTGATCATTCATTTTGGAATATGGATAAATTATTAAAAACATACATTTAAAAAAAATATGGTTATGATAATTTAATATTGTCCCATTATGGATGAAAATGAGTAGTGATAAATCATATCATTCCCCAAAAAGTAATTATGGTAGATAATTTTTTTCCCTAGTGTTCAATTCTTTTCCACATCCAACATGGCAGAGGCACATTAGAACATTTTTTAGGAATTTAGGATTTTCTATAAGATTTATCCAGGAAATTATTACTATTTCTATTCCTCATTCACGATTAATTTTTAAATAGGATTAAATTTTTTAATGATAATTTTATGGAGAAATTTTATGTTCTAGAACATATTTTTTATACGCCCCTGATATAGAAACAACTTAATTGGGATAATCAGTTTTAGTATATATGATGAATTAAATAAACTGTAGGAACAATTAATTCCTAAATAATTGAAAGAAAAAAACATGTCAGAAACTATGAAATATGAAATTTAGACTCCACTTACCTCAAATACACAACCATATAAAAATAGTTTCCTTTTTATTTTATTTTAATTAGATAAACTCATCTCAGATTTATTTGAAACCACATAATCATTGATAATCATTTATAATTGTTCTAACTCTTAGAACCATCTTTAATGTATTTTTATACATGGGGTTTACATTTTCCATTCATATATATCTACTAAAATCTTCAATAATAGTTCATATAGAAAAAGGGAATTTCCAAAGCTTATACCCTGGTAGTACATATTATTTTTCATAAAATTCCCATTGTCAAAATGTAGATTTTGATCATCACTAGATGAATTTTAATTTTGATTACCCTTATACCTTAGTTAAACTATACCCAATCCACAACAACATATAGAAATAAAATAGTCATTTTTCTTTGAAATCACTCTATGAACCCTTCACCAAAATTCTAGGACATTATCCAATACCATTGTTATCCTTATATTTATCCTATGACATATCTATTCACTAAGACTTATTAATATACCATGATACATATCTAATTTTTTCTTATCATCTTTTGGAATATTATAACTACAAATATTCTATAATCCCATCATTATAGACATATTCTATTAAAACCTAAATCTCACATAACATTAGAATAATATTCAATACATTTCACAAATAAATTATTGTAGCATATAAAGGTTTAGTTTCATTAGATACTATGTAAAAAATATTATTATTTATTTAATGATCTTTAACATATCAGAAAAATATATCCTTATTTAGTACTCATCGTTGGGGTTCCCTACATAAATATTTATTTATCACCTGAGAAAATAAAACCTATGAAAGGGAGAGATTAAATGATCTGTATGGCTGAAAATTGGGTATGCCACAGTATATTCATTTGAATGAATAAGATAATAATAAGGTGATGTGATAATGAACAAAAAATACAATGTTCTGACTAAATCTATCATTGAACCAAATCACGAGTCACGAAATAATTAATTATCATTCCAAAAAAAAATACTCCAAGGACAATGAAATCATATTGAGTCATGAATAATAAGCTAATATCATAATAGTTTGGAACAAAAATAGGAATATAAAAGATTTAATTTTTCATGTATTACTACCAAGATCATCAAACATATTAAATTTTGCCTCATCATACATTTCCCATTTCACATCAATCTCTTCATCCAATTTTCTATTTGGAATCAATCCCATCGGCTTATTTATGATTTTATATCATCAAATGTAATTATTTTCCAAATTTATTAGTGAAATGTATTGATCCCACCTATATTTAGTTGTATTGTGACTTCAATAATTGATTATAACTAACCCATCACTTATAATTATAATGATAACAACATTATAAGTTGTAATATTACAATAACCACATAATAAAAAACATATAATAGTTCCACAACATCAATAACATTCATCATAACATATATTATGGGACAAAATATTTCTCATATATATTCACATGATAGCATATCCCATATAAAGGAAATGACTCTCATAATCTGCTAAACAATTCATAACAGTATTACCCATGGAAAATGAGTGATATTTATAAAAATACCATTATCATAATCGTATTCCATCATGTTAAATACTGAGGATTACACAATAGGATAATAGCCTCACTATATAATTTTTAATATCAAAGAATATTTTATTAGTTCTAAATTTATTTTCAATGATCATTTAGATCATTTCATTAGAAAAACATTCATTTCCATATTTAATATGACTTTTAAAAACTAAAATTTCAAAGAAAATTTTAGAAATACTTATATTTTAATATCAAAAAGAAAAATAATATGGAATTATTATAATAATTGCTGATTAATAATGGAAAAAACACTACTCATGAAAAAAAAATTAAAATTATTTTTAATCTCAAATTTTGATATAAAAATCTTTTTCATTTTATATAAAATAATATAAAATATTCATTTAACCGAGTTTGTAAAATTTAAGACATGGATAAAATTTATTTAATCAATAATTTATAAATTAATTCATATTTTTATATAATATTTTTATAGTTCATTAATATGGAATAAAAAGATTTTTCGACTGAATATATTGAAAAAGATGATTCCAATTTTTGAACATCCACATATCACTACTAAAATAACAATTCAAGAACTGAGTTCACAAAATGATGACATACTAATATACAAACATAACATCATAGAAGATGATATATGATTGTATGATGAAATAGAAAATTATGTGCTACATATCAAGTACCTTTTCATCTAAAATCACATAAAAATAACAAACTAAAATTTGAATCTATATTCTATATATGGGAAGATCGATTATTTTTAGAAACATTTCAATCTCCATTTCATATGAATATGCCAACGAGCAGTTGAAAATTAATCTATTTTTTATCATTCCAAAACACTTGATTGTTGAGGAAACATTGAACCTCACTGAACTACTATAAATGTATTTTGAATATATAATTTATTGATTTTTTTTTAATATTCTCACGAGTATTGTAAAAAGTGTGTAATGTGGTAGTTTTTTTAGAAATATTTAAAAAAAGAATATAATCATATATAAAAATTAATGTTTTTTGGGAAATAATTGAAGTATGGGAAATAATTTTATTGTTAGTTTTCCATTTACTTTTTAAAATTACTATATTTTAATTATTTTTTATATTATCTATAAATTTTTGGAATCCATGGACACCAAAAAAATGATGTATATGTGGTTTGTGTTTGTAGGGAAAAAATACTATTTATGATTAGAATGGAAAGTGAAATCTTCACCAAGAAATGAATTTTTTTCCCATATAATAAATAAGGTTATTCCTAAAAACAACAAGGTCAACCACATGACATATAAATATCACCATCTCCAAAAAATGGGAGAGATTATGTGGTATTTAGGGAATTTAAGGTGTTCATAATAAAAATTTAAAAAATAATAATATAGCAATAGGCTGGAAGACACCCTATGGGCATGATCCCATAGTGGATTATTTATGTAAAAAATATATTATATTTTAGTGGAGTTGAAATATAATGAATAATGGGTCATAAAAAAGTTAATTTGGATGTGTGTAGTGAAGGAATGTGAATATAACTCTATTTACAGATGAATAATGAAATAAAAAGTTAATATATTGAAAATCCACAAATTTAAAATGAATGCTCTCTTGTGGCATGTGACTAAATGATTCAATCAAGGACATTCGAACATATAGACCATGTGCAACTAAAAAATTATATAATAATGTCAAATATAGTTAAGCTTCATTAAAAGTTTAAAAAACTATTCATTGCTAGTATCTTTCTTTTCAAATGGTTTAATTCATTTTTTGAATGAAGAGAAAGGAAAGACAATCACTATAAATTTGAATGTTCTAAAAAAGTTCCATAAGAGTAAACCAAAATTACAAGTGGATGAGTTTAAAGTTCTCCAAGTGATCTAATAATTTATTATCATATGGTTTGGTAAAACCAAAAACATTTAGAATAGGATCTTATCAATGGTTCTTGAGATATACTATTTTATTAGGAATTTGAAAGTTTATGGTTTAGTTTCATATCCCATTAACCCATTGAGCTTTAATGGAAGTGTTTTTACACTCTTATAATATGTTTAGTTATTATAGGGATATCATGGAATGGTTTTACTTGGTATATCCTTATCATGGAGGAATATGGATAATGATTCATCTAATATGGGTGTTCACTTATGATGTTTATCTTTTAAACTCACTGCATTTTTTTTCTAAAACCTATTTTCCCCTTAAAATTGAATTTGATGCGTATGATTGGATTATTTATTTACATTTAATATTTAGGATACATGAGCTACATATGAATATTTTGATTATCTGTTTTAGGTTTCAATGGTAATGAGTTTTTTTGAGTAATATTTAAAATTGAATAACCAATTTGAAACATGGATATTAAAATGCGGATTCATTATTTTAAGGAAATATTTGATTCATAAAAATAAAATGTATATATTATTTTGAAAACAATTATATTTCATAAATTATTTTGAATATATTTTTATTATTGTTTGTTCCTTCAGTTATTTTCCAAAATCAAATATAAAAATCCTTTGAGGATTTCTATACCATGTACTTAATATTTCATCTGGATCATATTTCATGAGTGATCTTCTTAAATTCCACCTACCAAAACATTTGTTGAAACATCATAATATTCTTAAATATAAAAAAACACATTTAAAATTATTGAGTAATCATTTGAATATCCCTTATCATGAAATACAACATTAACATAAATCACAGCTTTAACATAGAAACTTCAAATGACCTTGATCATATTTTAGAATTTATTTGTGTTTATGAAGGAAGTATCAATGGATGGGATGAAGTGAATTAATAGGAAGACGTATTGGGGTTCATTTTTCCGAATTTCGAATGTTTTTTGAATCATTCATTAAATATTATTTTTTTTACCATTATGAAAAAAATGAAAAAACTAGAATTTGTTTTGAATTATAAGAAAAATATAATAACCCTTAATAGATAAATTAATTCCATCATATGTGGTAAGGTGTTGGTGGTGAGATAATAATAAGTATTACTCTTAAAAAATAAAACAAATTAGAAATATTACATTGCAAAAAAGAATAAAATAAAAAAATATTTCATAATGTTTCCCAAATCAATAATTATTCCTTAATTTTATCATAACCATTCGGTTTGGGGGAAATATAAGTTGTTACATTGATTTTGATAATTAATTGATATTTTTTGTTTATATCCTGATTTGTATTTAAAAAATAAAAATACTTCTAGATCATTCATTTTTATACACCACTTCGAACCAAACTGATGTCTCATATGCATTATAACAATTATTGAAATTTCTATTTGATTCTATGTTTCATTTATAATTAAATTATTGAGAAGTTAGTTCTTTTAAAATCGTATCAAATTTTAGCATGTTATAATGACATTAGAATAAAACATTTTGAATTAAATAACATGTGATTACTTAAAAGAATCAAAGGGGCTGTAGATAGTGATTTTTTGTTTAATAATAACCAAGTATGGATGTTTAATAAATGATTATTAATTTACCATCATCATAAAAAATTAAATTTAAAATACTTGAGTTGATTTTTTCTTCTAAAATTGAGAAATTAAATAGATATTTTACTTTATATTTGAATATTTTATTCAACATTGACAATTGTTTTATTTCATTACATTTAAATTTTAATATTGGTAACACTATTTCCTTATGTTTTTAAATTAATAGATTTTATGATTGAGTAAATGTATGTATTTATTATTTTGGTATCTGTGCTGTCAAATATCATCACTGTTTTTAAATATTTTCATTTTTTTAAATTTTTTTTATATATGAATTCAAAAATATTTTAATGTTTTTCTAATAATTATATATTCAAATTTATGGATTTAAAATTATGTGAGTTTAATGAATATGTTTTGAAGTTAAATTTAATTATTCACTTAAGTATTCTGATTGAATTATTTTAACTAGGAGAATATATATTTAGTGTTACTAAAAATATATGCCTAATTCCATCCTTACCATTAACCATGTTATCTCCCCATATAGAAAATACAAGTATGGATATACATCCAAGCCATAATTGGATATACATTTTGATATGACCAGCATATTCATCAGTTTAACAAGCCTATAAAGATGCGGATCACATGGTTTAAATTCCATCGGGAGTAGCAATTGGGTTGTAGCCTACATGGGATAAATTTGGTCAGAACCATATATATTTGGGTGTAGGGTTCCTAAGATACCACCCCAGTTAAAGATCCTAATGTGGTGGATACATGCCTTACTTTACAAAGCAACATTCCCCCTTGTTCTGATATGATTTGTGAAAAATGACACCAGAATCTATTCATTTTTTACCGAATAAAAACAATTTTACCTAGATCTCATGTTGGCCTTATAAAGATAGATTCCACCTCCCACCCACACTACTATATCTACTTGAGTTCATTTTCAATTGTTAGAAAAGTTTGAGAAACTCCATTATCCCCTCACGCAATGCTCAGATTGAGATGGAGAACGACTACTGACACCCATAATCCTACATGATGATCATTGAACAATTACATAAATCCATTAATATCATTTCCTGATTTATATAACCAATAAGAATAATAGAGAAAATAATTTTCTGTGTTTCCATGTTGAACACACTATTGTACACCATATGCTACCTTTTCCTCAATCTCTATTATAATTCTCAACAAATAATTTCTCTAATCCATTAGGAATCACAACCGACACATGAAATGCCTTTGAACATGTAAAAAATCCACACCAAAGCCCCTTTAATGGATATTTTTTAAATGAAAGTATAGTCTTATTGTACTTTTTAGAAGATGACCCATGATTTTCATTGGAGAGTTATCATTGGGGTTTTAAAAATTCAATGACCAAATATTCAGGCTGATAAAAATAAAATAGGATTTTAATAACTAAAGACTCCTTACTAATAATATAATGATTGGTTGGCTAGAAATAAGGACAAAAAACATGGAGAAAAAATAAAGATAGGTTCTTATTTGTATAATATTTCATATTGATTAAATAATCCATAATTTATAAAAGTAAAAGAATTCTCACTACCCACTACAATTATAGTTAATTCCAGTTATACTATCCATTTTAACATTTTTTCAATGAATTATTCTAGCTATGATTATTCAATTTCCCACTTTCAATGTTGGCGTATAAACCATTATTCTTACATGAAAGAGAGGTTGCCCAAATAATGTTTCAGATCTTTAGTAATATTCACAAATGAAAATTTTAATATATTATTTTTTAATGATAATTAAATTTATTAATTTCAGAATTTATGTCGAATGATATTTTGCGATTATTTAATTATTATATTTTAAATTTCATTTGTTAAATATTTTTTATCTCTCTATTCATACACTTGAATTTCCCATATAGGTTATTCTAAAATCAATTGGATGTGTTTTTTGTGATTGATAAAAACATGACGAATAAGTACTTAAATAATTTTAATGTTTGGGGAATTTAATACTAAATTTTGAATTTAATGAATAATTCATGCAATATACATTTTTACTTTCACATATTAGGAAAATATTAACAGATACATGGAAATTGATTAAAATTATTCTCATCACATTCAATCAGAATATATTTTTAAAATGATGAACGATTGAAAATCAATTAATTTAAAAAATTGATAAATATAATAGATTTAATCAAAAAGGACAGTGACAGTATTAAAAAAGGGGGATCCTAACTAAAACACATTAAATCTCCTCTAATTTTAATTTCATATTCAGTGTTCTTTTTGTATTTTGTTTTGCATTTAATTTTTTTATTTTTTCATGAAAAAAAATATTTAAACAATGCTATTGGGACATGACTTTTGTTAATACAAATACAACCCCCTTATGGAGAAATACATTTGTTTTTCTAGACCCCAAGATAGACATGTTTCAATTATTTATAATATAAGATATATGATTTTGATATTAAAATAATATGTATATATATATAAATAATTATATCAATAATATGAGTATGAGTATATACATACACTATTTGTGAACCATTATAGAATCTCCTCGTAAAAAACATTTATTTTTTCTATCACATTCTAAGATCATCCCCTTAATTCTCTATTTTTTATAATATAAATAATTTAACAATTGTATATGATATAAGACTATATTTTAGCACATTTAGTTGATCTTATAGTAACTCTAATTCAGTTATTGTAAAATTTGACCACATTCAAATTGACATCCAATTATTTAAAATAATAATGAATAGTTTTGAAAAAGAGTATTAGTATAGATATATTCAACACATTTAATATAGTTTAATATAGTCTCAATTCTAAAAAAAATAAGTAGAATAAAATTTCTTATAAACTTCTTCAATATACCTTTAAAAAATAGAGCCTTCTTGTTGCTCGTTAGTCCGCCCATATGATATCAAATGGCCTAAGTATGTGATGAAAAAATAATATTAATTTTAATTTTTTAAACAAGGATTTTATATATTATTGTTCATAAATGTTAATAAAAATTATATTATGATACACCTATGTTGGATAAAACTATCAATAGTATACTAGTTCACCATTTTTATCTTATTCAAACAATTCAATTGTACAATGAATCATGACTGTGAAAAATAAATTCGAAATAAGATATTAAAATTAAATATTTTGAAAACTAATATTTCAAAAAGTTTATCCAGCTCATTTGGATTTTAATTTTTTTACAACGATCCTCGAAGCAGGTACATAATACGACTATAACAATAGTTACTTTCTCGGGTAATGTATTATGAGACCCCATGAAATGAAATCTTCTCCATCAGAATATTAGAGACACATATTTTTAATCTATGTATGTTTTTATTTTCTCTAAAGCCAAATATAATGTAACTTATGTATTCATATATTTATTTTATAATTGTTCAAAATTTATGGAATATGTATTTATCATGTTTTTTTAATGAAAATATAGGTGAAGATATAATCTCATCAAACCAGAACACCCGGATCTATTGTAGAATTAAAATAAATTTCATTTCAATATTTTATGTCAAAAAATAGCACAAAAAATTATCCATTCAAAACATAAAACAAATAATTTTAATGTTTTAATGACATACATTATCAATTAAATTTTTTGATTATATTTTTGTTTAAATAAGTAAATAATTTAACATCATTGATTCAGAAATATTTATCATAATAATAAATATCATCTCCCACTATACCCAACATTTAATAATCCTCGTTATGTCATTATCAGAATCCATATATAACACATGTATACATAATTTTTAAAATTTTAATATTTATAAAATAGTGAAAACGGAACATAATATTTGTTACATCAAATTCATAGTAAGAGTAAATATTAGAAAAAAATTAAATGTAACAGGGGAGAATTAAATTAGAATAATGGTATAATAGACCACTTGGGTCTAACATTATAATATTCATTCCCCTTAATGTATAGATCATTAAACAAAAAACATGGAGAACAGATTTAAAAAAATCACGAGTCCATAGAATCTATAATCACGAGACATGTGATATAAATCTTGATCGTAAGAATTGGTATAAACCCATATACTGGATAATTAAAACATATTAGTATTTTGAAACATCATTATCATAGAAAATAGACATGGCCCTTAAAGATGGAATAACCATTTGGTCAACTTCTATACCTAGTTAATTAATGCAATATCTATGTTCAATAATCATATGATCTATAATACACTCACCCAACACTATTTGGGAACACCTATCATAACACAATTCACAGTTAGCAAAAAAAAAATTCATAGATATTTCATTCCATTTAAATACTTATAAAAATAATCATTATATATTTCATAACATGAATAAACCATAAAAAAAGAAATGGTATCCAAGAAAATATATTTGAATCATTATTAAACCATAGATATTATATGTGTTCTATAATGATCTCTTTGATACATTATTAACCCAAGGAAATGAAATATGTACCATTACAATCTATTTGATACATGATTTACTCATGTAGAAAAACATGTTCCCAAATAATATATATGAAACAATAACAAAACATATATATAAAGAATAAGGATGGGTTCATATCAAAATATAATCATTTTATCATAATTAACCTAAAGGGATATTAATGTTGATAAATGAAAATATCTTTAAAATATAATTATATTTTTTTTATAAAATTCCCATTAATTATAAAAAAAGAAAAAAAAGTCAAAAATTCAAATATAATATTTATGAAACAAATCCAAGAAAACATATAATGGAATATAGATGGATAATTATGACCATGATGTTGGAAAAATATCTTGAGGTAATATGTGTGAATAATAATTTTTTTCAAAACATTTTAAAATATTAGTAAAAGGTAACATGTTTTTAAAACCAAAAGTATTATAATTTTAATACATTTTAAAATGAAATAAAATATCATTTAAATAGATATAATAAATAATTTTTTTCTATATAACATTTTAATTACATTTTAGAAACCATATACATGGAAAATAAACACACCAATTATAAAATAATAATACATAATTAGTATAACATACAAAAAATTTTGTGATGTTTCATAAATAAATAATTGAGGAAATAGAAATTACACATGTGAACCACGTTAATGACTAATGAAAAAAATTATACAGGTTGTAGAAAATTAATATCACATTACTTTCTCCAAATTAAATTGAATACAAACAATCCCGAATGAATGAAGATTGTAACCTAAAGCATTTACAACATTATAAACTCTTTAATAGAAATATACATAAAATAATATCATTAATTGATAAATTATGAATCATTAAAATAATTACAATCATGATATAACTTATAAAATGGAATAATATTCAACTAAAAAATTAATATATGTTCTTATCATAAATATATTTCTTAATGAAATAAAATTTAAAACGAAGAACAAATAAAAAAATCATATAATTGAATTTGAGAATAAATATTTAAATCATTTATCTGTGAAACTTTTAATTTATAATAATATAATTTAATATAAACTGAAATAAATTAAAAATTAATTTAAGAAATAATCCTAGGATATAAAATTTATTAAATAAATTATATAACATAAGGAAATGTAATTGAGTTATGAAATTCTCTTCCACTAAATAAGAGTCATGTAATTTCCCCTTGGGTGAAATAATTCAAAATGAAACATAAAAAACCATGATATAGGATGTATTAGTAATATTACGAATTGATGTATATTTATATACACAACCCAATATATTTAACGGGTGAATATATCAATTGTAACATAAAAGAAAAAGAATGATGAGAAAACCCAGAACTTCAGTTTAGGGTTTCCAGACGTGACCTTTAAATCTAGTATAATAACATTATATAAAATTTTATATTTCATAAGAAACATTTAAAGGGTTAATAACATTAAAATAATTAATTTATTTTATTATTTTTAATTACATAGTCAAATACTATACTAGTTAAGACCATATCACGTGTTTTGAGGACATTCGGTTCATTGTTTCAAAATGGATTTTGTGTGTTGACTATGAACAAATTGGTATTTTTATAAACTTTCTCATACTAATAATTATTAAATAAAAATTATAATTTTTTTATCAATTTTATATTTAAAAAAATCTTGATAAATCATTATGACAATTGAACTATGTTATTATCATTGAAAAGGTAGGTCATATATACGCAAGATCAATGTTACCAATTTTTAATAAATATTTTGAGACGATGATATTTATTATTTTATAATTAGATATTTATTATATTATATTCACTACAATATAATTAAATAAAATATTCTTAAATGTATATCATTCTTGTTTTTTGCAGTGATGAAATATGAATCACATCGCTTCGTTGGGGCGGTAGTCCATACATATGAGAACGTCGTAATCATTTTTATGCATAAGATTGAAAATGAAAAATATGTCACAAATATTATTATTATTTTATTTATATCACATATAGTTATTAATAATATTCTTATTACCATGCATTTATTGTGTTAGTATAAAATTTATCAAATCGCATCAGAATGCTTAGTCTACCATACCCACGAGTGATGTTATTTTAATCCCCAAGAAATGTAATGTAAGAAGGTATATGTTAAATAATAACTCAAGAGATATAAATATTTATCATTTGAGATATATATAAATTAAATTCATCATTACAACAATCAATGAGATAACATGATGGAAAACTAATGACATCATCCCACAAGGCGGTAGTCTACTATACACAGAAATGATGATATTATATACTAGATTATAATTGAATATATTGATTTAGGATTAAACATTAATTTTATAACATCATATTATATAGTTTATATTCTTAATAATATTATAACAATTTTATATTATATTAATAGGGTTGAAAATTAAATAATAAAACCAAATTGTTTGGAATTTTACCTCTTCCCAGACCACCTCTTAGGGAATATAATTAATATATTCCTCAGGTAGATTTTATAAAAATACATCATATTATTTTGGTAGTGATTTTTTAATGTGATTAGTATTTTTCAATACAATATAAAATGGTTTTATGCAAATAATAATAGATAACATGGATTTCCCTTTTACAAGTGTGGTGAGTGGCATACATGTAATCTGGGAAAGATAGGTGCGCTGATATTATTCAAATTAAAAATGATAAAAAATAGAGTAATATAAATAATTATTCATTATATGGTAGTACTACATCATTAATATAATTTATATTAATGATTTTAGTTTATTTTGTCCATTATAATTATATTCCAACCCCAGGTAAAGACAATTTCACTTTACTCACTATAATTTCTTTATATTGTCTTCACTAATCATTATTCTGAAATTTTAATTTCATAGTATTATATAATATAAATTATTATTATTATAAATATTGAATTTATTTCACCAAATTAAATTCAAAATAGTCATAAACATACATATCAAATTAAATACGGATACACAATATAAATATGGGTATCCAAGAATAGTATTTTTCAATGAAACAATGGTTTTATAATAACTCTATGACTAAAATTTTTTATCTTGAATTTAAATTAATATATATTGATGTAAAATCCATAAATATTCATTTAAATTATTCATAATTATGTATTTTAATATTTAATTATAATTGAAAATCCTTAATCATTTTAATACATTTTTAGAAAAATAGTATTTTTTTACCCATAAAACACTTATAATACATCCATTATGATGTTGGTTCAAAATAATTTTATAAAAAAACTCTAAATGTTTGATATATTATATTACAATATTTTTTTATATTAATTTTACATCTATGTGCTATGATGGAATGTGATTCAAAGGCCCACTAACCTTGAACATTATTTTGGGAATATATTAATTATATTAAATATCACAAGAATGCAGTTTTCTGGAAAAATAGTAATAACATCTATATAATGGAATTAATTGAAAATATAATTCCTTCATTTATTTTAAGGCATGATTTTTACCCTAATCATGATGTATCCTTGGAGAATGTCTAATGTGTAGGTTGGGCTCAGTCATGGGTGAATTTTTAAATAATATAAATAAGTTATTTTAAATTATTTTATTAATTTTTCATGACATAGAATCCTCTATAAATACAAATAATTGCCTAAATCCCTATTTTTATCAACAATTCAAGTTTATTGATATGATAAATTGGAGAGGATCTTTTGGATGTTTGTCGGAATATGGTGTCAGATAGATATTTGTTCGGGGGTCGTGGGCTAAGGGAGTTCTCGTTACTCACCAAAGACAAAAATACATGACCATTATTTGTTAATGATCAATCTCATCTCCATGTATAATGTATTATTCAATAAATTTCATATCATTATTTTACCATTTACAAATGTGGAACATTTCCATGAAAATAAATGATTCAGTCATCGAAAAAAGTTGTATTTGTGATAAATTTATTTTGTTTGTAGGTTATATCCATCATTGATTGGCCATTTATTCAAAAACATATCATGGAAAAATAAATATGGGTCAAATATTTTTTCCCATGTAATTTACTTTATTTATTTATTCTAAATTTTATCTCATTTTCATCGTTCATATTTTCAATGTCCACTAGTTCAATAAATACTTGGTATTAGATCATTTTGTGACATTCGTATGTGTAAATTAAAAATAAAATGGGAGATATTTTATATTGATGATGTGATATATGTGATACAATTATGGATTATGGTAAAATGTAAAAAAAATTGGTGATTGATTCACATTCAACTAGTTATGATTGTTCAGCTATTGATGGTATAAATAAGTGATTTCGTTATTGGTTCAAAGGCCATAATTTAGTGATTAGTGATTAAAAATGCTAGATGACATCATATTCATATTTTCTAGGGCATAATAGGGTGGTGATGACATGGATTGGAACAGGTAAAGAAAACATGGGATTTACTGAAATTATAGGTTCAACTACAAATAATCTATAATTTCACATCATGTGGGGAAACCATATGCATCACTAGTGTTTTTTGATATATATAATGATAACATGATTTAGTAATCAGTGAAAAGACATTTAACCCTTTCTGGGTGGGATAATATATACCCAGGATGGTTCATGGACCATTAAAAGACTATTTCAAAAAAGAAATCACTATATTCTCATGGACATGGTCATGATTACACGACCCCTGGCATGATGTAAACACAGACATAGAAACAAGCCTGGTATTTAACCCTAATGTGGGATCTAGTTCTGAAGGGACACAACATGCATAAACTAGTATTGGACATGTACTAATTAAAATAATAAATGGATATGTTTTCTTTTTCATCATGTATTCAATTCACTAGGGTATGCTATATTGATCTGTTTCAATAGGGGTTTAGTCTGGATTCATATCCCATAAATCAGATTGTGATACACTATAAGGAAATTTATTCTTTGATATAGTTATGGGAATCCCTGCATGATCCCCAATGTGGGGTCTATTATCATCATCTTTGACCTATATGGGGTTTTTATTATCATCATGACATACACTATGTGGGAAGTGATCCAATCTGTAGCTAGTTAATTTGGATTGGGTTTTTGGAATACCCCACTACCTTTGGTGTGATCTCCATATGTGTATCGTTATACCCAAATCTCTAGCGTGGAGATCATATGGTTTGACACAATGCGCATTAAATTTATGATGGAATCCATTAAGGATATTTTCCATCTATAGAATGTTCTCTTAGATGAGTGTTATATGGATACATTGAGTAGGAATCCTAGGAAGGAAATAAATTTTTGGTCATACCTTGAGATTTTTTTATACTATGATTATATCTTGATAATCATTTTATATTCCTGTTAAAATTCTTGTTATGGGTGGATTATAATTCATGAAGTTATATACAAAGTAATATTGAGGTTTTATATTAGTTATCGTAGTTCTCATCATAACCTGTACATTTATCGCACGCATCATGTCTTATGAAGACGAACGATCATTTGATTGAGTGATAAAGGGACAATAATGAATTTGACATTAGTGAGATGTAAACACAAAGGTGTTTTCTGATGGTTACATTAAAATAATTTTTCACCAACTTTAAAAGATGTAATTTTTTATTGTTTCAAAATTTTTTGATTGTTTTTGAGTGTTTTTATTTATATTATCTTTTATTGAACTATGATGGTGGTATTTTAGATGTATACAAGAACAGTTATAGGTTTTACTACATTTTAGCATTGTACGTGATTTTAGATATGGGATTGTTTATAGGTACATTAGAATAATGGTTCCCATGTGTGTGATATCCATACTTTTCACTAATTGCTAGCCCCTGGCCTATTGGTACCACGGTTTGTGCAGTCACTACAAGGGACCCATAATAAAGGTCATGAAATTGTATAATTTTTTGTAGGTACTACTATTATACCAGAGTCCACAAGACAGATTTGGGGAAACAATGTTTTCTATTTCTTTTTCAGATTCTAGGATAGGTACTTCAATGGTGGTGTTACATCTGACTTATACATGTAGGATGAATCTAAAAACACCTCGATGAGATAATATATATAGATATTAGTTGTAGGTAAAACATTTGTACAATCAACATATTGGAATGGGTTGTGTCTTTTATATCCTTTATGGGTTACATATATATATACATATATTCATTGATTATGGTACATATTTTCTATTTCAAGATGCCTCCAATATGTTTTCTAGATACGATTCAACATTAGGCTAACTTGGATCATCCCTATAGTGATGAAGCAATGAGTAAGGGTCCTATTCAAAAGGTGTTATCTATAGGTGTATCCACATTCTAACGTCTGCAAGTCACGAATTTGATGATACCAGTAGTACTAGCAGATGGGGTGTGTAGGATCTGCACACACCTTGAGTTTCAAACAGATTGAATCATTGGGATCCATTGATAACGAAACACATATGAAGATAAATAATGGTTTGAGGTAGTGAAACAAGTATTCAGTCTAGGTGTAACACTTACAGACTAGATGAAAGTCATGGATTTAAGTGGTCTCCATTGATCTACAAGATGATGGTGGGGGATTAGTGACCCAAAAATATGATGTGGTGAATCATTCATGGTTAGAGTTTGTGTTTCTATTTAGAGATTATTTTTTAGAGAAATAGAGGGTTGTGAACATCTTGGAGACTTTACAAATTCAGCAGTACAATATAAATATGGAAGAGTATTTATCTTTGTTTAACAAACCCTCTCAGTATTTGATGGATATTTAATATGAGATGTTCATTCAGGATCAAACATTCGAGTGATGACTACGTATTGAAATATGAGATGAAATTATAAATCTATTCATTTCATTCTATAATGGGGTTCTATATCATAAATGGTTGTCATGTGTTTCATTGTTGTGCAGACGTTACATTTTTTGCTGTATGTGGGAAAATAAGAGTTGATCCATTGGTGGTAGGTAGATGATGTGAGACATAGATATAAGAACATGTGATACATATTAGGAGGTGATCCTATGAAGAGATCCTATATTTCAGGTCTCATATGATGGATAGAGTCAGGTAAGGAGGAGTTAGTGCTACTCATATGATTCTTGGGTACTTCTCACATGATATTTTCTGAAACATTATTATATTTATATAGATTTAGATTTTAGTTCTCATAGGAAGGGGTTATAGTTGGATAAGGTATGTCTTCAGGGTGGGTATTGTTTAAGAGGAACATGGAGAGCCGTTAGATGTGGTAGACATTGTGATTTGTTACAACAACCTCCCTAGGTGGTCCCTACTATGCTCAGAGAGACAAGGGTCTGGGATGAGACTAGCTACAAGTTGTTAAAAAATATGACCTATATTCTATAGGTGTGATGCTAAGTATGATATATTAATTTTATTCCATAAATTTAGTATTTATAAACTCATGTGTGAGGTATTCAATTATTTCAGCATATATGTTTCGAGAAATAGATATCATGGTTGATCCATTGGGTTTAACCCTAAGTTTGGACACTCATACTAGAGGAGACTCAATGATCATACATTGTTGGAAAAAAATATCCTATGGTAACATTGTACTATTTATTTATTTATTTTAATTAATGAAGATGTTGGTTCCCAGTATCAGTTCAGAAGATCCAAAAATGTATTTGACATGGCATATTGGAAATGTTAAAGAAAATGGAATGTGTGTTCGAAAGGTCATACAAAATGTTTGGATACAAGGTACTGTTTTCCTACAGTTTTCCAAATTCATTAGTCAATAATCTAGAGAATGGTGAACAATGTTTTTGGAAAAAGGTTTTGGGTGGAATATTTAAGGTGAGTCTAGATGATACGTTAATGTGACGTTCTTGGATCAGAATATTAAAATTTTTAAAATTACTGAATTGTTTGAAATATTGGTTTTTTTGTGAAGATAGGATTGTGTGTGCCTATAAAATAAAGATTATTTTATTAGAGTTAATGATGATAACACACCCATATTTACATCCAATGTGTTTTTTCGTGCATAAAGGGAAGATAATGTGTATCACCCCAAAGGTTGATTAATAAAAATTCTTATTGATCTAATTAAAAGTATTATCATGGCTATATAAATCATTTTAACATCATTGGTTTTATGTTTTGGGATTTTGAAATACCATTAATAATTGATTCCATTTCAAATATATCTGTTGAACAGATATCACATGATTAGTATAAATATAGGTGTATAACAAATACAATTAACTTAGAAAAAATAATTAATGGCCTCATCCAGTATAAAACCACCATATAATGGAAATTTTTTGGTGATTGGAACTGAGGTAGGGTAACATTGTTTCTCTCTTGACTAAGCCTAATACAAGTACTGATGCATTTTTTTTTAATGGATCAACCTTTGGGAGAAGTGGATGTTAATAGATATTACCACCCGAGCTATGTTATCTGAACATCCCTAAGAGTCTGACACAATCACACACCTTACACTCAAATCTTATGCAGTTGTTATAAGAAGTTTTGTAACAATACCCCAGAAAAATATTTATGTGCTTTATTTTTGTATAATGAATAAATATTCATTTTATTATTGCTTCATTGTAAATTGTTTTTAAAGCACGAATAATATTTTTATTTAATATTCCAATTCATTTAATAAATCAATTTGGATAATAAATGTATTTTTGAATTAAATAATTTTTTAAATTATTATTAATAAATTAATTTCAAAATTTATATATCTGACCATATAATTTAAATTAATAAAAATTTTATTTTTATTATGGTTTGAAATCTATTTTCATCAAAACCCATAAATTTTAAATAAATACAATTTTTTTAAATAGAAATTTAACATATATAGAAAATTCATTACATAAAATGAATATTACTTTTGGAATTAGAATGTCGAAATTATCTAATAGTGAATTTTTATTAAATTTTTTAGAGTCACAGTTTTTGGTAAAAATTAAATACTGTTTAAATATATAATGTATTTTATAACATCATAATGAAAGAATAATGATGAAATAAAATAATATAAAATGTATATTCATCGAAAATAAGTTTTAGATTTTAGATATTGTTATTCTAGATTTTTTTAATTAATTTTATGGAACCATGGTGGAACCTCCAAGACTTATAAAATATTTTAACATTATAAAATGATTTCCTTGCGAGTGTCACACATCTCCAAAAAAGAAAACATAATATTTTAATAGGTTTGGAAATTTTCCTTAAAAATTAATTTTATCCACTCCTCTTTAGAAAAAACCATGGTTGGTTTATTTTAAAATATGTAATTTTATATATTCCAAAACCTATGTGAAATATTAATGAAATCCCCTCCTTTTTAATATGTAATTCCACCTATTCTCATACTTGTCTTCATTAAAATCTTTATTAGTGCATCCCTACATTGCACTCCTCCCTCAAGAATCCTTGCAATGAAACACCGATATCCCATGAAGCCTCTATGAATCCTCTCCCAACCCTTTTGGATCACACATCCAAGTAATGAATCTTCACATTCATATCTTCCTTTATAATTGAAGAATATTATTCAAAATTAGTTCTTATAATTTAGAGTGGTAATAATTTAATTATTTTGTAATAATTATATTATTGTCCAATTTATGTTATTTTAATGAGGGATTATTTATCCTCTTCCAATTTTATGCTTATCAAATCCATTACTATGCCAATATTTCTTAATGGATTTCACTCCTCTCATTTCATTCAATATACTCTTTTACATCATGCTTCTTACATTCCTTATTTACATATTGTATTATAATTATCAAAGACGCTGATATTGTCCATTGGATTTATATACGTTGATATATTCCTTTCACTCTTATCATACCCCCCAATGAGCATATTAGAACACCCGTTACTACGATGAAATTCTATGAGGGATCTTCCAACTTTCTATTTTATCAAGAATACATTTCATGTTATGTATTTGAATTAAATCTAATCTTATGATGGTATATGTTATTGTATCTCCTCATTACTTTCCATTGGATTTATAAATGATTATATCTACAGTCACTATAATTTATTACCTGTATCAATACTATACACTTGTATTTTCAATTAAGAATGTGTTGTTATGATTTCAAACATCGCACATACTTCACCTTATATATTTTAATAAATAGAGACGTCTTTCTCTATCATTAATTTCTCTCATGTACAGCATTTACCACTGTGAAATTTAATAAGGTTGTTCCATTTCCCCACATTCATCATGTTCATTATTATGTAACACCTTGTATATCCAAATTTCATGTGATGGAACATATATCTATTAGACCCCCATACATTTCTTTTCATTTTCATATGATGAAATACCCATTTATCTCTCATCATCCTTTTTTATGAATCTTTATATCACATTGTTATGTTGCTTAAATTAAATTGTGATTTTCTATGTCGGAAATATTGTGTAGGGAATACCATACAAATTTCACTATCAAGGGTATTCAACTTCATGAAAATATACATATTAAATGGATTATAAATGTATTTATTCCATATTCATTAATCGTTGAATATTTTATGATTACAAATGATTCTATTTAGATGATCCATGTGGCACACTTATGCATGATATGAAATGACTATAAAGGGTCAACCCAAATAGTGATTCAATGGACTGGGTAAAGAGTAATATCATGATACACCGTGTGAAATAATGGTTTAATCATAATAATTATTTTTAAATTAATGATTACTAATTATAATTCATGTGCAATGAGTTTTTACTCATGCTCCATATCCAATGAGCCTTGTCTCATTCTGATATCTTGTTAAATGTTATATCCACATCTCAATGTTGTGATAATCATTCTATATCATGCCATTATGTTTATAATGCTCTTATGACACTTTGATATTTATATTTTATTGAACATATTTTATTCTTTATGTAATTTCATGTTTACTCCATTATTAGGATTTATAGATCACATTTTTTGAATGTATGTCTTTAGGTTATCACAAGAAATTCAACATAAAAAACTAATGTAATCATATAATATTAGTTTTCAATAAATATATTTTATTTTTATGTCTATTGATGTTATTTAATGTTTCTAATTTTCAATGAAATTAGACCTGTAGATCGTCTATGTTTTTAAGTGTCTTTTTTTGTAATAAATCGTGTTTATTTGTGTAATAATGAATAATATTTTTATATTTGTTAAAAGTGGATTGGTTTTGTTATTATTGTGATGAGGATTACAAATCCATAATGAAATCCTTACGGATAAGACTCATTATAATGAGAAAACCCAATATTTTTTTTAGTATTGTGTATGTTGTTTACCATGAAAATACATCCCAGTCTGGATACGAACAAGTAGTGGTGGCCCCAGATAGATGTCTATAGGGGTAAACCTTGAAACCATTTCTATGATCTAGTTTGGAAAGAGAACAGTTGCATGAAAATGGTCCTTGATTTTCTTTTAGAGAGACACTCCTTGGGGATATTCGTTGTTAAATTCACACGTTTTGTATGAAACAATATTAAGGTATTAAAAAAATCCCCTAAGAATATATGTTTGGATGATGATAATGGATAACATATAATGAACACTATAAATTCATAGGATAGAGAAATAAATGTAATTAATATTTTTTCCCTTTTTATCATTAGATTTCCAATTATTTTTACCCAAAATATCTCTTTTATTCCATCGAATGGATTGTAATTAGAGGACCTATGCTGAAATCCGAGGCATATATCAATATAATGACTATTATATTGTGATTCCCAATCTGATATGAGTAGTAATCACAATCATTTTAATGAAACTCTCTTAGTTAACACATTTTTTGAATATAAACATGGTTAAAGTGGAACTTACAACCATCGCTAATAATGAACAAGATGTAATTGATAACGTCATAAGAAAAAGGCCTCCAACATTAAATGGATCACTTAATACCTTAATCATCGAACAATGGATCAACTCCATTGAGAATATCATCTCCATCATTTAATGCTCCAATCAAAATAAGGTTCTTTGTCTCCTTATCATATGGAGGGTGCAGCTGATAAATGGTGGAAATTGATAAAAAAGATGAATCCTGAAAAATAGATCAAGTATTTTTTAAAAATGGATTTGAGGAAAATGTTTTTCAATAAATATTTTCCTCGCACTCTAAAACATATGATAGAATGTTATGTCATTTCCCTCAATAAACAAGTTGAAAAATCTATCAGTGTGTGAGGAAAATATGGAAAGTGTATCTTGATTTAAATTTTGCCTTTTCATTACCCTCTAATTCAAGGTTGACATCTTATTTGGTGGGATAAAACATAGCTTACAAATAGAAATTTTGATCTGTGACATTGATTGAATTGTAGAAATTGTATGATGTTAAATTAAATTTTTATTTGTTATCGTTGAATCTCATGAGTATCATTGGTGTAAGATGTTTATTGTGTAAATTAATTTATGCGGTTTGATGGACGAATAGAATAGTGATAAGAATAATCAACACCCCACTTTCCAAAGGATCAAAAAGAAGAACACCGAAAATTTCATCACAGGGATGAGGAAATTCTTTAGGTTTGGAGGAGATGGGAACCTAGACATTAATTACTAGCCAGAAAACTCTTCTACTGGGATGAAGGAAATGAATTCATAGTTCAACCCTCAATATATTTTTCCTTACTTCAACATCAAATAAAAATGGCTCTATAAAAACTAGTTCCATATTCAAAGGGTTTTCAGAGGCAACGGACAACCCCCAATGCAGTAGGGCATGATTTTTCTATCACTACCACCGAAAAAACACATAATATGATGTGGTGATAGGTATTCTAGTTTTTCTTTCAAGATAAGTGAATGTAGATTTTGATTATTGTTCTATTCATTCTTTTCTATCATAAATTATTAGTATAAAAATTCCCACACCACCACAAATCATAGAAGTATAGATGTTAGTGAGAACGAAAAATGGTGAAGTTATTTTCTCTCATGAATATGACTCCTCCCCAATCTCTATTTTGTCATTGAAATTCTTGGTGAATCTCATCAAAATACCTCTTATTGAATTTGATCCAATTCATTGCATGGATTATTTTTAGCTATATAATGCCCACAAAAATTATCCTGAGTGGGAAATCACTTTTTATAGGGTGAATCGACCCCCTATTCAATAAAAGTGCAAAGAGGAAGATGAATCATATTTAGAACCATGATCTAAAGCATATATATTACTTCCCTATGTGCACATATATCTTTCATAGATGATTTATTCTACGGAAGAAACCATATATTAATACAAACATACTGTGATGAAATTTGTTAAAGTGTTTCACGAATAATTTCATGTTTTTCCTACTTGAAGAGATGTTGAAACCTCGATTGATCATATACAAGGGGTGTTTAAAATATCTTATACTATGTATATAATTGTTTTTGTGGATATAGTGGAGATAAAGAATCAAATACAGAATAATATGAATAAATATTCTATGCACTCAAGTGCTTCACTATAGTGTGGACTTGTCTTCTTCGTCATGAAAAGGATGGGACAATGCGTCCTTTCATTTAATATCATGAGATCCAAAAAATCATGAAAATGAAAAGTGATCATATACAACGAATCAATGACTTGTTCGATCTGAAACATTTAGCACATTACTTCTCCAATGTGGATCTGTGGTTTTATTTTTCCATGTATGGATTAAAGATGTGATTCGAAAACTACTTTTCATACAAGGTTCGAGCACTATGAATTCATAGTAACACATTTAGGACTCACCAATTCTCTAGAAATATTTTATTGACATAATGAATAGATCTTTTAGAGATTACCTCAAGAAATTTGTGGAAGTCATTATAGATGATATTCAAATATACTCCAAAACCAAGGAGGGCATGAAGAGAATCTTAGCACAATATTAGATAACATTTGAAAGGAGATAATCTATGCTAATTAAAAATAGTCAGCGTTCTAGTTAATGGATGTATAATTAATTGTTAATTTCCTCACAAGAAAAGGGATATATTAGGACTCCTCAAAGTCAGCTGGAATTGAGGGATGGTTGAGGCCAACATATATGATGGATATCCATAGAAATCAGTGGGTAGCGAAATATTATGGCTGATTTGTGAGAAATAGCTATTTATTTTCAAACCCTATTACCAATATAACTCGGAATGGAGTTGTGAATTATTGTATTTATGAATGCAATGATAGCATCATGTTGTTGAAAATGAGGCTTAACATTGTGCATGTGCTCACACTACCCACAAGTTGAAATTTATTGTGGTATTCAGTGATGCTTAGATGAATTTATTATGATGTGTGTTGATGAATAATGAAGAAGAAATTTCCAATTCGTTAAGTAAATTGAATTTTCATGTGTTAAAATATCCAACACATGATATAGATTTGGGTATAGTAATCATCACTTAAAAAATTTGGAATCATTTCCTCTTTGGGGAAAAGTGTGAAATATATATGGATCACAAAAGCCTAAACTATATATTCCCCCAGTAAAAGATAAATATTCACATACCAAGATGTTTAAAGCTGATGCAAGACTATGAATGCTCAATTCACTACCATATAGGGAAAGCGAACAAGGTAGAAGATGATGTATGTAGAAAGGATCCAATAACTCCTTTATTAATCAAAATCAAAAAGGATGCAATCATCATAGATTTGATGATTATAGACATGTGAACCACAAATAAGGGAATATCATGAATCCTTTAAAAAATGATTTCTCAATCATATCTTTTGTAAAGGTTAAAGGAAGCTAAATGGGATGATGATGGAATTCATAAAAAAATGGTATCTATAGAAAATATAAAATCCTCATAGATCAATTTTAAGGAAAAAGGAATTTTGAGAATTGGGTCAAGATTATGTGTTCTATAATTCAAGAGTTAAAGAATGAAATTTTTGACGATTCACATAGTTCAAATTTCTCCATTCACCCTGGAAACATAAAGATGTGTTGAGATAACTGAGAGAATTATTGATGGGATAACATGGAGAAGGATATCATTGATTATACATATATGTTCCTTGTATGTTAGCTATTAGAAATAGAGAGGCATATGTCAAATGAGATGATGCAACAATTACCCAATCCAACATCAAAACGGGAGTACATCACCATGGTCATTGTCACCAGTCCTATGAAGACATCCAATGAAAAAAATGGTATCTGAGTTGTTGTGGATCCTCATACAAAGACTACACCATTCATTAGAAATTGGCATGATTAATAATTGGATCAACTAGATCATATATACATTAGAGAAGTGGTGAGGATTCATGATGTACAACTATCGATTGAATCTGGTCATGATACATGATTCACCTCTATGTTTTGGAAGAGTCTCCAACATGCACCAAATACTGATCTGAACATCAGTATGGCTTGTCATCCTCAAACTAATGTCCAATATAAGCATACTAGGAAAACACTTGAGTACATGTTGAGAGAATACTCAATTGACAGAAAAGGAGGACAAGATCAACATCTTCCTATGGTTGAGTTCTATTATAATAATGCATCCACTCACGCATCAAAATGAATACATAGGATTCCCTCTATGGGAAGTGGTGAAGAACACTGCCATGATGGGATGAATTTGGGGATAAAAACTCTTATGTCTATAAATGGTTGACGAAATGGTGGAAACTGTTAAAACTGTTGAACAACAAATTAAATATGATAATATTCATTAAAAGAGCTATAAAGATAAGTGTAGATGGGACATAATTATTGATATGGAGAAATGGAATTCCTCCATGTATTACAATGGAAGATATAAATGATATTTTAAAATAATGGAAACATTATCCCTACGTACATATTTTCTTTTTAAATTATTTATTCTGATTCGATGGTATCTAATAGATTGAAACATAAAAAAATTCTACCTCAACAGAATGATGTGTTCAATTTTTCTCTCTAGAGAAAGTAAAAAAATGTTCATTCAAATGAACTAAACACTGATGTTATACCACTAGGAAATTTAATTCATTTTGAAGAACAGCCAATTATAAATATGGATAATAGTTAAGTAGTTCAACCAAACAATACCACGAGCTTATTTAAATTATAATGGAGAAACACAAATTTTAGGAACCTTTGTGTGAAATTCAGGATGGTATGAGGTAGAGTTATAGTCATATATTTTTTCCCACTATAAAATTTAATGTGTTGGGATCAGTTAATGTGGGTAGAATGTAACATCTGAGTGTTTTTATGAAATATACACGTTAAAAAATTTTAATTCTCCAATAGTATTCACTTCGTGAAATAACATGTTTTAAAGGACCACGATTATCTATTAGTATAAAATGACCATCATAAACCATCTGTTTTGTTAGATGGAATAAATATAATTAACTTATAAAAATATGTGGTGAATTTACTGGCTATTACTTATTATTGATAATTATAGACAAATTATATACAAATGATGTATTTGTATTTTTGTATTAATTTTTTTAATTACAATTTTAAAAATAAATTAATGAAATATTTATGTTATATATCTATGAATATATTTTTAATATTCATCAAACATATATTATTATCATGTTTTATGAATAAACACTATTTTATGTATAATAACCTATATATTCTAATAGGGTAAGTTTACTACCGTTTAATTAAAATCCCATTTTAAATTAAAATTATGAACCAATAATATTTTTTTTTTAAAAAAACATATAATTTGAGAGATGGAAATAAACCTTTAATTATAAGGAATTTATGATATTTTTCTAATAACATCTACATTTTCTTTAGTAAAAAAATATAATGAATTTTAATTGAATAATATAATTCGTCAAAATAATTTATATGTTCAAAATATATTGATGAATGGTTTTAAAGTATAAATATATTACATTTTTATCATTAAATAAAATTTTGTTTAATCTCATTAATTATTAATTGACATTAGTTTCAAAAAAGTATTTTCATTTGATATTTTTAAACAATTAAAAATATTTTTTCTTATCCTAACAACGATAATAATTTTAAATTAATTCATCTATATTTTGTGTTTTGAATTTTGGAAAATTGATTCAATATTTTTAATTATTAGAACAAAAATATGAACATATCATTCATTATTTTTTGGAATTATGTATAGTAACCTCATTAATTTTTTGTATCAGGTTAAACGGTTAAATTTGGAAATTATGAGTAAAAAACTATTAGAAAACTATAATGCCTCTTTTCCAAATATTATTAGACAAGTTTCCTTCAACCTAAATCTTCATTGGGTAAAAATTTAATCCTTTGGAAGAAACTTTTCTAAAATTTTGACATTGAAATTATTTTCTTTTATGAAACGTCAAGTATTTCAAAGTCATATTTTTATAACTACATCATTTTTAATAAACATTTATACAAAATATAAATTCCACTATATATACTCTTAAGAAATATATATTTTTTAATTTTTTTATTTTATATAAAATTTTATGGAATAGTTAATTTCATTAAAGGTTTATACACTGAAGAAGTATACAATAATTTTTTGCTGAAAATAAATTTTTATTATTAAATTGATAATTAACATTTAAATACATAAAAACACAACCATATATTATTGGTTCAGTATATTTCTAAAATAATCATCCATTGTTCATGTTATTTTCCATTTGATGACATACAATGGAAATTATGACAGATATAATATTTTTTTAAAGTTATTTTAATGGTTTTGCATTCCTGGTTTAATACATATATCATTATTAATATATGATTCTATAGAATGTATTTTCAAAAATAAATATTATTAAGAATTTTTTAGGATTTATATTCATAGAATTACTTTTTTTAGTATATATTTATACTATATGTATACTAACTAATTTCCCAAAACAGATGTTGTAATTATTTAATTGATGGATATAACAAATAAATGTTATTCAAAATATAAAAATACATATAATGGGGGATAATTATTATTTACAATAAATATTCTAGATATCATTGTCTTAATAAGAATAAAATTGTTATTTGGTTTGATGATATATATTTATCATTTTTTTTTAAAAATCATTGAATTTAATAGTGTCAAAATAGACACTATTGAATGATTATCAAAATAATGTATTAGATTGATTATTAATAATTCCTATGACATTTTTAAAAATATGTAATAATTATTATAAAATATATAATGTTATAAAATATTCATATATGGTTAAATTAACAACATATAAGTAAATATTTCACCATTTTAGTGCTGCAATATTTGTTACCTTAGTTAAAATAAAGTTTAAAACTATGTGTTGATAAAACTGATAAGGTTAAAATTGATATAAATGCATAAAATAATTATATATAATAAAAATTTTACAACCTATTTTAATTTAATATAATAAATTATGAATATTTCTTGGTTTTTAATTTGGTTGATTTTATTATAAATTATTATTTTTGTATATTCGAAAAGTTCCGCTCACCTCAAATTTAAAAGGGAACCTCCTCCATAACTTCATCACTTGATGTTGATCTTTAAATACCATCTATACCCTAACAATTTACATTATAATCTTTTATAGTATAATTCTAATTTTAATGGTTTTCTTAAATCACCAACTCTCGTGTCGTTAATAGGAGATCTATTGAAAGCTCATCGAAGAAACAGAAATCTCCTATAACGATTATTTAAATCTAATTTATAATTTTAATGCCTCTTCGATATAGTATCCATTACAATGTGATAAATATATTATAAATTAAAAAAATACGTTATAGTGATTATATAACTATCATATTCGACCTTTTATCCAACCATTGAAAAATGAAATCACCAAGAATGTGTGTGTATGACCTACCATCTCTGAAGATGGTGTAATATGTTTTTCAACAACACCTTACATATATGATTAAAATGATGGAAATAAGAACTTCATGTGATTATTATAAAATTATATATATTCTAGAACAAAATACATACCATCCATTTCCATAATATTACACATAAAATGGAATTATGCCATCGTTTGTGCATACATACGGCCTACTATATCCATGATTATATGTAATTTATTCTACATGATCACTATCAAAGAATGAATATATAAAAATATAGAATGAATATAAATAATATAAATTAAATAATTTTGTAAATAATATAACTATAAACTAAAAAGAATCACCATAACTTATTCAATAAAACATGAATAAAAAAGTAAATAGTTGTTATAGGAACAGTGAGTAATAATGAAATTATACTAACAAAAACATGATTATATGATCATATATTATATCATAAAAATGGAAATAATTATGTAATATGTAAATAAAAATATTTAAATCATTATATTGGAGGTTCAAATACAATAAATCGATATCAGACATAATGTATGAGATAACTTGACAATATAATTATTGTCAGAGAATGATTGTACATATGTATTTAATGGGGTATATTTTTCATCCATTTTCATATAATCAATATATTTATTCCAAAATCATCCATACATTATTTAAAAAAATTAATGTCAATTTTCCATTGTGATTTTTTGTTAAATGGTATGGAAGGATTCTTTTTTCATTTTCTGTGTGAGACACATTAAGACATTTTTGACAAAAGTATTAGATGTTTGATTTCATTTAAAATAAATTTCATGAAAATATCATTTCATTTTGATAAACCCATATTTCCATGAACCGTACTACAATGGATATCGAGGTTGTCTTATAATAAATTCCATTCTATTAAATTTTTGTTGAATTAATTAAAAAGAAACCATTTTTAATGAATATATGATGTTTTTTCGTGAATTTATTTAAAATCATAAATAAGATTTATTTTTCATCTAAGAAGACATTTTTCAATAGGGATATTTTTCAAATATATTATACACATTATTATTTTGGTTCATTATTTTATCGATGGAATGATATTATGAAATATATTTTTTGAAATGGATTATACTACAATGGAATTTTTTTTAGGAAAACCATTTCATTTTTTATATTATGATGTGATAAATGATTTATGTGTTTGTGGAAAAAAAATAAATGATTAAATTATGTGATGGGTTGGAAATATATTACCATGTAATACATTGTGTAAATATTTATATGTCAAGAGATATACATGACTCAAATTGGACATGATCCTAGTTCCATTATATATGGCAGGAGTAGAATGTAAATATTGTTCAGTAATACATGGATATAATATTGATTAAACTCAATTTAGTAATTGAATTTGTATGCTATGATGGTCATGGAAATGAGACTTAGTTAAAATGAATGGATTTTATTTATTTTTATTTGTATGCGAAAATTTTTGTGTATTTTGTTATGATTATTAGAAATATGTTCATTGATTATTTATGACCATTGATGGTTTATACGCTTATATGATATCACAATAATTCAATTTCTAGAAAATTAATTGAAATGTTATTTTTTAGGCCTTATGATTATCTGTTTATTGAAATATCCCTTGATTACCCTTACCAAAAATTTGAACATTCCTTTTCTTATGTTTTCCCCCATGTTATGAAAAATGATATTATGTATGATTTGTAAAATGGGGTTCTAATTATTAAGCAATAAGATGGAGACAATTTATTTTCCTTTTGAACATGTTGTTTTTTTTTCATGTTTCTAAAGACATGAAACATTTATTGTCTTTACATTATATTCTACTGTTTTGAAATAAATATTATTCAATGATTGTGTAATATATATGAATATAACATATGATCCAATATAATGGAACCTTGATAGTGGATTCATATCCATTGGTATAGGATATAAGTATATTTTTACATGCATAAATGATGTCATGGAAGGTGTTGTAAAATTTGGAAATGATAAAGATATGATGATAATTGGATTGGGGAAATCCGTGTTTGTGGAAAAATAAACGAGACATGCTGATTTCATCATTCTATATGTTCTTAGTCAAAACATTCATAGTGTTAGTCAATAATATGACTCAGAGAATGCTATATTATTCACCAAGAATATATATATCCTCAAAGGAAGGAACAATATAATTGTTAATCTTGGGTAAAAGGGAAATGGGGTATCTATCATGTCGGTGTTGGGAAGATTAAATCTTCTTTTTATCTAGGGAGGAAAAAATTATATCATAATTGAAATCGTCATATATTCCATCCATCCCAATAAGATCATGTAAATTTGATAAGCTTGAGACATCCCTATTATATCACATGATCATAATCATACATGTGATGATTATAAACAAGGGATAATCATTTGAAATATATACAATCCAAATGAACATAAATCATCCTTAGTTATTGAATTGGTGCATACAGATATGTGTGGACCTATATCACCAAAAACAGTCTATTGGAAGATGTATTGCATTCTTTTAAATGTTTATTTTAGTAGAATTTATTTTGTTTTTTTATTTCCCATATAACGAATCTCTTAAGTTGAAAAAAATATTGAATGGAATCTTAAAGGATTCTTGGACAAAAATTTCATAGATTCAATATAATAATGGTATGGAAATTAAAAATAGACAAGGTGAAGGTAATATCACGAAACAAAGGATCATTAATCTTGTTTCATCAGTGGAAAATCCCCAACAAGGTAGTATGGATGATAGGAGGAATTAGAATATATACAATATATATAGGTCAATGCGTATTTAAAATAGCCTACCAGATAAATTTTGGATGGATGCATTCTTGATGTCCGTCTAAATATCTAACAGGACACTACCGTGTTTGAAAGAAGAAAATACTCTATATGAGAAATATTATTGAAGGAATCCATCATTGAAAAACATTATAATCATTGAATGAGAGATATTTATTATAATAATGTGCAACACAAGAAATTTGATTCACATGGATATGTGGGGGTATACTTTTCCTATTATGGAAAAATAAACTAATATAAATGTTTCAATAAGTAGATGGGAAAATTATTTGAAAGTAATGAATTCACTATAGTAGAATGTGATACAAATGTCAACATCACAATGAATATATCATTAATGATATTTATAATGTGGTAAGAATTACATGGGGAGTATAAGTTGCAGATGGTGACTCAAAATAAGATAACAAAAATAAACTAGAGGAATTTAGATATGTATCTACACAAAAGAGAAAGATATGAGTTGAAAATGATAGAAAAAATAACATAAGTGATCAAAGAGTGGCAGTAAAAAAAAGGAGGATGAATAAGTTACAATAGACAACATTCCTCTCTCAGGATGATCCTAAATGATTTTATGATGAAGCTATAGATGAAATATTAATTCTTGTTATGTACAATGATCAGGATGAAATTGAGAAGAATCATTCGTGAGAGGTTGATTTAAGACCAAAATAAAATAACTTTATATGTTATAAATGGTTTTTTCATAAAAATATGAATAAATAAAGAACAATAATATGACATAAATAATTAATAGTGTGAAAAGGGTACCAAAAAATCAAGGTATTATTGTTTATGAGATATTTCCACATATTTCAAGGCTATATACAATCAGATTCTTATTGATCATAAAAATTAAAATGAAATTCAATTTTTTCAATATGTTTTCCATGTAATCATCTCTGAATGGAGTTATAGAAGAAGATGTTTATATCTAGTAGAAAAATGGTATTATCATTCATGAAGCTAATAGTATATTATTTTTTCTGAAAAACAAGCCATATGGTTTGAAGTAAGCATCCGGAGTGTGGTATTCATGACTAGATCTAGTTTTTATGAAATTTAATTTTATGCATCCTATAGTTGATTGTAATTTAAATATAAAAAGTGATAGTTATTTAATTATGATTGTGTTATTATATATTTATGAGATAATATTTATTGTATCAGATGAAGTATGGTGAAAACAATATTATATAATAATGAAATATGAGTACGAAATGTCAATGATTTGTGAACTAATGTCTTCCTTGGTTTATAGGTGACACAAAGAATTAATGGAACATTCCAATCTCAATATAAACATTACAATGAGATTTTGATAAAATTTCTTATAGATAATTCCATGAAAATGATGACTCTAATTCATACATAGATGAAACTGTCACAATATGCTGATTGAAATTTAGTTAATATCATCAAATATAGGAAAATCATTGGTAGTCTATTTTACATGATTATAATAGGACATGAACTTTCGACATTTCTTGTAGAGATTAATCAAAGTAATCCAGAATAAATCAAGAATTTATTGTGAAAATAATACTTTAATTTATCAATGGAATAATGGATATTTGTTATTTATAATATTAAAAATCTCAGAATGAGTTATTAAGATATATAGATTTTGATAAGGTCGATTTAATAGATGAAGGAAAATTAAAATCAAGTGGTGATTTCTATCATTTAGTATTGTGTATTTCATGGGAATTAAAGGAACAATAATCCATTTCATTGAGAACCGTAGAAGCTAAATATATTTTAGATTCTGTGGCATTATGGTAGTTATTGTGGATGAAGTGGCAGTATGATGATATGGGATTTGAAGTGAATTATCTTACCAAAATATAATGCGATAAATAAATTACTATAAATCATTGAAAAAATACATTCCCTCGTTCATGGACAATGAAAATTGAAATCCAATATGACTTTATTAATAAAAAGATAAATCGTGATCTTTAGAATATTGTGAATGTGCTTATAAAACTACATGTTGGTGAAATTCATAAAATAATAATTTCAAAATGAAGTGTTTGAAAGAAATCTACAACCTTTGTGAGTTTAATCGACTAACCTCACAAGAAAATTATAGAATTTGGGATCCCCCCTCTCCAAAGTATGTTTTTTTCCATAATTTGGTGATTTGTGATCTTTACCCTATCATAGAACACTATAAGAATTCATTTGAGTATGCCGAAAATGAGGAATATAATGTATCTATTTATGTGGATAAAATGACATAATCAAAAATGGGGGAGAAGTTGATGTGAGAAGTAGTGTCATAAGGGTATTTCTTCTATGACATAATAATAATTCGAATTTAGGATTAAAAAAATTAGGGTCAAGACTATAATAGAATTCTAGTATATATTAATGTATTTCAAAGATTAAATATAAGACATCACCTTAGATAATGTTATGAATTATAAAGCACATGAACCTAAGAAGTTAATTAAAGGGATTTTAAAATTTATTTTGCTAAAAGGTATCAATAAAAGGTTATATAACCAGACAGTTGGAGTTCAATATGAACTTAGTTGAATGGTTTCATGAATTAAATGTTCCATTGATGTACTTTGTATTATACAATCGTTTCTCACAGTAAGCATTTCTTATTTTGGTATAGAGTATATGTTATGAAATTAATTAATCTCAATATATGTCAGAAGAAGAGAATGGTATAATAATATGGAATAATAATTACTGGTATATCAAAATGAGATGAGTTGTCAACAAACTCAAATGGAGAGATTATTGGGTAAAAAATCACTCATGTAATCATTTCATTATTTTCAGGTTGATTAGGATTGTGGTAAAACTGGGATTCATTGATTAATTAGGGATAAAGAAATTTATTATTTACAGTATATGTTGGATAAGATCCAAGAAAATGTAAGGAATTTCTGGGAGATAGTACAAAAAGATTGTATTTTTGGTTGTATTGTTTCCCAATGTTTTTCCAAATTTTGGTGTCTAATATCTAGAGAATGGATAAAAGCATTTTTGGAAAATTAATTTCTGTTCAAAATTAATGGTGATTATAAATTTTTCATTCAAGTGGAGTTGTAGGATTAATATATCAAAATATGGAAATGAAAATAATAGTTAAAATGATTGGTTCTTTCATGAATGTTTGTTTCCACATGCCTATGAAATAAGGATGAAGTGATCGACGTGAAAGATAATTACACACTCAATGTGACATCAAATGTCAATTTATCTTCTTGAAAAAGTTATAATGCAAAACATGTAAGACATATAATGATCTTATGAGATGGTTTGGTTTTTCTTAAATGAGATAGACACTGACCATTATTTTAGTAGATCAACCCTCATAGAATTCCATGGATCTTAATCATGTAAGTATTTTACATGAATGGAGTTGTTTGTAAGAATAGAGTTTCATGTAAGAATTGGTAAGAACGAAAATATAAGTTTTGTGTGCATGTTTGTTTTCATAATAAATGGAAATACATTCACACATGGTTATAATGATGCATGAAAGATACCCAGAAGGTTGAGTGAATGATTTAATTTTCCCAGGAGTAATGTTGTAAATGGGAATTCCTCAATTTGTTGAATGCGGGATTTAATGAAATAAAAAATTATGTGTAAAAAAAGTGATTAAATAAATAAAAGTTGGATAATTTAGATAATAATTGATAAAACATAAATTAATAGAGTATTATGATTTAATTTAGTTTTTAGTTATAAACCAAGGGGGTGGTGAGTCCACTATAAACATTTTAAACTCAATTACAATTTTAGTGGATTTGGTACCTAGACGTATTGTTATTGTATTCTCATTGGATATGTCCATGCAAGGGAGAACAAAGTAAATTTGTTTTATCTTATTAATTCTATAATCTTTGTTAATTCTTTACTATAGGAAATGGAGAGAAATTTGTATTATTTAACAATGGAACAAGATGCCTCATGGGGAGTAGTAATTGTCATACCCAGTTATTCCCCTAATTAGGGTATTAAAAATAGTTAGGATAAAATATAATTTTTTTATTTTGTAACCTATCTCACGGGGGTGATATTTTGTTTTTGGATAACTTTTTATTAGTGATTATTACTTATCATTTCATCATAGTAATGTCTTGGTTTTCAAATGTATATTTCTTGGTAAAATGACGCATGAAGAGGATGTGGTGTGTCATCATTAATGCAATGTGGTATCAATTTATGGGTAAAAAACCTAATATGATATGGATGAAATCATTCATAGTAGTGTGTAGGTAATTAATTTTTATTTATATTGAATAATAGTTGGTGCATTGAGGAAATGAGTTTTCAGTTTACATTCGAGATCAGGGTGTTTGAGGATAATTTTCCTAAGGATGTGTCTGGATAACCTTCGCACCATGAGAATTATTTCTTCATTTATATGTAAATTTAAAATCACCAATATCTGCAAAATAAAATTTCATGACTCTCAAATATCTCCATGATGTAAGGGTATAGTTTGGGGACTTACAGATAATGGAATTTGAAAGACCCAATGATTCAACATTGGAATCCTTGGTAATTTTCACCAAGAACGTGGCTCAGATATTGTGGTTGTGTATAGATTCCTACCACCTAAACTAGGTGAATTTAAAGAAGATGTATACACATACAGGGATGTATGTCCTCTCTCATCAGTTTAGAGTGGAATGATTGTTCTTAAATTTTTAACTCAGATACATCCATCACCTATCATGAATTCAAAAAAAGGATATATTAAAGATGGAAATATAATGTAACCATAATCTCTATGAGTACTTGTTGATTCCCTTGGATTGAATTAATTAATCAATCATAGCCTCTGTGGGGAATGGTCCATGCTTTTATTTCATCTAATTTAATTTATTTCAAAAAAATTAACTTATATATAAATACCCTCACAGTATTTATGCAACTCATGAACTTAAACATTTAGCCTTTCCTAGATTTGTTTATGGAAGACTTAATCAATGGTATCCTGGGGTACATAGTGTTTGAAGTGGAGAACACAAGAAAATTGAGGGTGGATTTATGATTACAAAGGTAAAACAACTTTATAGGATACTCTTGATGTTATAGTTCTAAATTCAGGTGGCACCTTCCGATGACACGTCATATCAATAGACTATATAGAATTGGACCTATGATAGTCGAGAGAGTGTTATATTGGGAGCCAACCTATAGAATGATATTGGTGTGGATAATACTTTATATGGTATAATATAATCAGATCTTTATACTGAATTTAAATAGTTTATCATCTCCCTTGAGAAATATGATAGGAAAGTGGAAAACTTTTGTGTTGATGAATATTTTTTAGCACACATTCCTATACATTAGGAAGGAATTAATGAGTTCTCGCATCATTAAATTTCTAGAAGAGGGTGTTGAGTTCACAATGTAATATGATTCATTAGTAAATGGGCATGTGATTGTTCTGATGTAGACGAATGGTGTTGATTTTTTATGAACCGCTTCCATTGTGACCACAAGAAAAGAACAATACAACATTAACTCTTTAGTTAGCAGTGATATTCTTCATGATAATGATGCAGCGACATTTCCTAATGGAAGAAGAAATAATAATATATTTTTACCACAAGATTATCATCTATATATTACCATATAGAAATCATGACATTACACAATTTCATTGCCTAGTGTTTCACCATGAGTATGATTTTATGATTGTTTACACCCATGGGAAAGGGAATACAATGAACTTAAATTTTATTAAACGAAATTACCTTAATATATTTTTTTCATATATTATGAATCACATAAAATAAAAATTATAGATTAATAAAATAGTATAAATTTTTAGTAAAGGAAATAATATTTATTTCTTGAAATTGGGGAACCTATACAAATGGAATCGAAACATTACATTTTGAATAATAATGTGAATATAAGGAAATGTAACCAAGAAAATATATTATTAATCACAGATATCAATGGTAAAATATAAATAAATATTATTATTAATGAAAATATAATATATTTATATCATGTAAAGAAGTAATTTTTTTTAAAAAAAATAATAAAATTTTTGTGTGTATTTTTTTGAAACCCAAATGCATATTTATAATTTAATAATTAATATAAATATTTAAATGAAAAATAATTTTCATAATACAGTTTCTAAAATTTATATTTTTTCTTTTAATTATAATATTATATTATTATACATTTATTAATTTTCTAATGTGTCATAAAATTAATTTATAGTTTTAAAATCGTATTTTTTCAAAAGAATGATGGTTTTATTTTATATATAATTTTTGCCTATTTAGATAATTATTTTGGTAAAAATGATTCAAATTTGGAATTTTACTCATAATAAAATTTTCAGGCTGATTCTTGGAGATTATTCCAAAATAGATGAATATTTCATGAATTGAGAGATACGATAATTTACTCTAATTTATATTTTAGGAAAATGATTAAATTTTTAGACATTTTTTAGTATTGGGTGATGTAGTTGTATATGATATATGATTAATATTCTCTAGATATTGTATTTAGTAACATAAATATGAAAATTTTGATTTCATGAGAAAAATAATAATAAATATATAAAATAAACAATGCCCATCTCTTCACCTATAAATATTACCAGACACCAGTTGTTCTCCTCAGTGATCCTAATACTTATATCATGGTTATATTCCTTAAAATTTCTCTCACAATAATCATCCCCATGTTTTTTTCTTCCCAGTATCACCAAAATCCCACATACATGTTCTATAAGGAGGTTCTCAAAGGGATGATAGTCCAAAGTTTACACCATATTTCATTTTCTTCTGATTTCCCTTATTTTAATTTCCCCATCACACCTAAACCATAGTGAAATGAAAGATAAATCTAGTATTTTTTATATACATGAGTTGTATTTTGTTGATCTTACATCAGCAACCCAGTCTTTTATCTACCATTATTGTTCCAAAAATTAATACAACATTTGTGGGGTGTCAATTGACAACCTTCCTGGACAATGATTTTTTTTTCATTTTTTAATAAATACATGGATAGTAATATATCATTATAATTTTTAGTAAAGTCACTAACATTTATATTTATAAGTATTTATTATTCTTAAAATAGTATATATACATAATATAAATTAATTAATTAAAACTAAATTGTAATGATAGAAAAAATACAAAAATAATCTAAACAATTTGCATTAAACATTTATTTAATGAATCATCCTCATATTAATAAAATTATAAATAATATGATTTAATTTCTTTAGGGTAATTAATAAAATTAAATTTGAATTTTTGACGACTATTCCAATTTTACATGATCATTTATTCATGTATACAAGTTAACCAATCATGAGAACCAAGGAATTGAAAACTCTCAAATGACGAAATTTAATCTTATAACGCCTAATAAAACCAAAAATAAAACTACTAAAATTATAATAAATATAATGTATGTTTAATAGTTTTGAATAAAATTATTATTGAATCTAATTTTATTATAATGTAAATTATGTACATGTGTAGAAATCATTTAGACATAAGTTACTATATTCTCTCTGGGCCCCCATTATTCCATTGAGATACACATTCTCTTTCATTACCCCAATGAATTTGTTAATTCATTTAATTTAATCCCATTATATTCTTAGTGTATTCACTGAACATATTTAACTGTCATATTTATTTTTTTTATAAGGATAGAAACTTGTTTTATTATGTTATATTTTGATTTTCCATTAATAAAGAAGCCCAGTTTAAGAGAACATCCAAATTTCTTAACAAATATTAAGTATATTGCATAATATTTTTAATGAAACTAATATTTTTATAAATATTTTCATTTTATTATGATAACCTATGTTCATTTTTTTATGTTTTAGGAAAAATAATTATCCATTTGTATGCATTAACAACTATATTATCTTGATTCCTTAAACAACTATGAAGTAGCTAATTTATAATGTTTATGAAATTCTATTTTTAAATGTTTTCACTTCAGTTGGACTTTATTTATCATTATAGATTCCAATTTTCCATCATTAATGTCTATGTGTGATAGAAATATATTATTTCAGGGTTACTTTTTTGTTTTTACCTTACTTATTCAATATATGGTAATTACGATCCCCTTTTTCTTTCATGGGTACCCCATGTGGTTATCACTTATGTTTGATTCATTTTATGAAAGGAATATTAATGATCATGTTATGATGGGTGATCCAATATTTCTTGAATGAATTAGGAAATTTTTTGTCTCGTGAGAAATCATATTTGGAAGGGGATTAATAATTTTTTTTAAGGGACGTGGTCTACCATCTGCAAAGGTCAAAGCACATAGCCTTGTCACATTATTATGACATGTTGTATATTATGCCCACATTTATATTATTCCAAGATTACAATACTCCATATTCTTCATCATAGGATTACATATGTGTATTCATGTTACATTCATTTTTAGGTCATCATGTTATACCTTTTAACCATTGTTATATATTTTATTTCTATGTACATTATCATACATTGATTTCATCTCATCCCTTGGTTCATGTATTCCCCAGGCTATCTTATGAATATGTAAGAGATCAATGAAAGTTAGGAGCTCATTATTGATGCTTAATTTTAATATTTTTTATATTATATCTTGGTTTTACGTTTTATAAACCCAATCGTTCAAATAAAATAATCATTTTGACCCATGGATTATTTTTATTGTTAAATAGGAATAACATCATGTAATAATAGGTATAAAATGCTAGGTAAAATATACTTTGTATGACAGGATGGCCATGTTATTTTAATGAATTCATATTTTATAGCTTTGGAATGAACCATTGGGATAATTCAATCCTGATGTATAACCTACATTGAAATAAACAGAATCACATGTTATGATATAATTCACATTTACATTTTTATCATTATATGTTCAAATTTTTCTTGTATATTCTTATTATCATTGTGTTTAAGCCATCAGTAATTTTATTCTAATTATTTTTCTTCAATAATGGATTGATATAGGATATGTTGCCTCACTTATTTTCACTTTATAATGTAATATGATATTTGTTGGGTGAAATTAATGTGGGGATAAATATAAACAAAAATATATTATTAATTGAAATTTACATATTAAAATTATGTCACAAAGTAAATATCACATAATATCACAATGATAACAAAACCATAAAAATTATAAATGATGAATGAATGAAATAATATTAACTTAAAAAAATAGATCATATTCGAATGGATTAATAATATTAACGCTGAATAGTAATGTGAACATTAAAAATAGTAATATGGACAATATAATTGTAACAATGCATATATAAGATTAAATAAAGGTTATAAATACAATAAATTAATCAATAATATATTTCTATTTGCGATCATGTAAATAAATGTTTTAAAAATGGAAAAAAATCTGTTAGTATTTTTTGTGAAATGTCAATTTTTATTTTGAAAATTTATAAATATTATATTGATTTATATGAAAATTTATTTTAACAATAAAATTCATAAATTAAAATTTTTTATTTAAAATTGAAATAAATTTTTATTAGAACTTTATTTCTTTCTCATTGTTTTATAAAATAATTTATTATTTGAAATTAAATATATAAAAAATAAATTATTAATCTTATTGAAAATTTAATTTTTTTAATTTAATTTTTTTAATAAAATAAATAGAATTTTTTAATTCGAAACATTTAATTATGGTTTTGTTTAATTATTGGTCGTTTTCTAATGTATTTATCTTTTTTTGGAATTTGGAATTATTGTAATTTGTGGTATTATAAATTTTAGAGAAATCCATGATTTTTTTGTCATGGTTGTGTAATGGATGTTGTTAGTGACAAATATCTCAAACACAATTGCTATAGTTACTGTATTTAGTCACATGAATAAATATAATTGATATTCTTTAACCAATATAATAATGAAATGATTAAAATAATCAAAAAACACTCCTCTCTGACCCTAGAAATACAACATGTTACCACATCCCCTACACATACCTTCATATCCATTGACATTTCGTATATTATTCCAAATTCCTATCTAAAACCTGAAATGCACTGTGTTGCATTTGTTGTCAATGAGGCATGATGTTGTCATAAGATTAATGGATGTCAAGTAATGTCAAGATGTGAATGTCAAAGGATGTTATGGTGATAGAGATGAATAGAGAATGGTCATGGTACTAAGATGCATGTCACTTAGGAGATTCACTAAGTGACATAAGATGTTGTGGTTGAAACATTCTCTATGGATATCAGACGATTGTAGAACTGATCTTAATGTTTCAATACTTGTATCAAGATGATACTAAGTTACACCACTTGAAGAATGGATGATGATGGAACATCATCATTATATCTGACGATTGTTGAGCTGCTCTTTATATTCTAAGAACTTTTATCAACTGGATACAAAGTCACAACAATGTTTGAAGACCATGCATTGTATTGAAAATGCATGAGGAGATGAAGATGATTCATCCACAATCACTAAGTGGATGAAGTGGTGCTAATTAAGTCCATGTACTATTTCTTAGTGCATGATGAATTGAAGATGATCCAACCTGATCTCTAATTAGATCAATGAAGAACATTGAAGAAGTTATTTGATTAAGGAGGTCGGTTGATGAAGAAGAACCTTCGGGACATCCATTCTTAAATATTGAATACATGATTAAGAAGAGGAGGAATCCATTTGAAGAATAAATGATGATGAAGTGAAGGGAGTGGCTTGGAATTTGGCATTTTAAATATGGGATACTTTGTTTTTTTAACAAAGTGTTTATACATTACTTAGACAAAAAATTGGCCAGCCAAGGACACCTTGAGGGTTCAACCCCAAGGCACATGTGAGCCTAAGGCGCCACGCCCAAGGGGGAACCCGTGGGGCAAACCCAAGGCGGCAGAAGCCACGCAGGGGAGTCAAGCCTGCGCAGCATGGGCGCCAGGATGTGCGCCCGAGGATGCATAGTGGGCGCCAGTGGCGCGCCCGATTGGCAGGGGTGGGCGCAAGAGCGCGCCCGCAGAGAACACGGTGTGGGGCAGCACCGTGGAGGGAGAGGATTCAACTGAGCGGATGTAGGGAGCGCTTGGGTGATAAGCCGCGTGAAAACAGGAGGCCGCTTCGATGTGGGATGCGGAATTTTTCCGCGGAGCGAATCCTGGCCGCACGATCGATCGCGCGCTGGATCGCAGCCGCTTATCTCATCTGCCACGCGCCACGATATTATCCAGCCGTCCGATGTATTTCAAACTCCGGATCCGACGGTTGAGGAGTCTTCCTCAACCTTGAGCTCGCCTGAATGCCACCTGCAGCCTTCGTTCAAACCAGAGGCATCCCGACGACGGTTTTTGAGTTCCCGACCACCTCCGAGAAAACCGAGACCTCCTTTGTGATCGTTAGGCCATAACGAACTCATGCATGCATTAAAATGTTGCATGCATGCATCGAGAAAGAATTTGAAGTTCGGCCGAGGCAAACCAAAGGTGCCGAGGCCACGTGTGTCCGTGCTATGCATGGGTTGGGCTTAAATGAAGGCCATGCACACGTTCGAAGCATGCATGTGGAGGAGAAAAATAAAGAAGAAGAAACCCGCATTTGGAAGTATAGAAAATCAAGATTTAGAGAATCTTGAATACCCGAAATCTTCGGGAGTTCAAAGTTGTATCACGCGGATGGGCTGAGGCATTCCTCTGCCTATAAAAGGAGAGCCCGAGGCCTTGGAGTGCTTGCTGATCCTTTGTTGAAAATTAGAAGTCCCGTGAGTGCCTTTGTGCCCCGCGAGGTAGAAGCCCCGCGCACACTTGCGCAGCTGAAGTTCCAGAGCCATCTGAGGCTCTGAAGGAGGTTCCCTGCATGCCTCACTTGCGCGGCAGGAGGAAGGAGCCCGCGGGTATTACACCCTGCGCGCCCGCGGTACTTGGACCTTGCGCGGCAACTTGGCTTGAGCGGCAGTAGGTGTCCTTGACACCCTGCGCGCCCGTGACGTGGTGCTCTTGCACCCTAGGCCTTGCACGGTTATTCTGTTACTTGTTGCTCTTTGAAGACTTGCAGAGAGGTAGAACTTGCACCCTTGCGCGGAGAAGAACAGGAGAAGGTTCCTTGCACCCACTGACACTTGCGCGGCTGCCTTGCACCCAAGGAGTTTAGGCTGTGTGTGAAAAAACAGTAGAAGGCAGTGTGTGTGTGTGCCAAGTGGAGAAGAAGACCCAAGGCCTTAGTGCCTTGTGTGAAGTGAAAGAACACACCCTAGTGGTGTATGTGCAAAAAAATAAGGCTGAGGCTTACACCTAAATGAACTAAAACAAAATGGGTTGTGGGTGTTAAACACAAGAGAGGAGGCCAAGCTCAGGTGTGTGCCAAAGTGAAGGAGGAAGGCTAAAGACTTACCTTAGTGGTGTGTGTGCAAAGGAATAAAAAGGCCGAACCTAGTGTGTGCACTAAGTGAAGTGTATACACATAGAAGAAGTGGAAGACTCTCACATAAAGTACAACACACATTTAAGTGTGTAATCAAAAGGAATAAAGTGTGTGAAGGAAAGGACAAGGTGTGTGCTAAAATGATTACACCCTTTGTGGGTTTATTGCACCGAGAGAAGAAGAAGGGGAGTGCATGCATGAATGCATGCACGTGCACATGTGAATAAAGCTTAAATCAGTGGTGTGCATCTGAGTTGTCCAAGACCATAAGATCTTGAAGAATTTGAGAAGCCATGCAGTCAGTGCATGAGGAAGAAGAGTTTCCATGCATTCGGTGCATGAAGATGAATTGCTGTGAGACTGGACCAGACTGAAGTTAAAGATATCAGTTGTCTGAGTATTCAGTAGTTGAAGAGAGAAGTCAGGTCATCCTTAGAAGAAGGTGATAAAGCCTGAGCAAGACGAGAAGACCTGATCATCACAAGTGATCAGAGGTACAGAGCAAGTCCAGCAGCCTTTATCCCAGGCTGCTGAAGATACTTGAAGAACATAAAGTGAAGAAGAGCTACTCGTGTGACTCGAGGAGCCAGGAGAAGCCCCCTGTGAGACTCAGGGTGGAAGAAGTCTTCAGTGGGATTCTGGAGCAGGCCAGTGGGACTCTGTTAACACTGTGGGACGCAGTATAAAGACCCTCCTGTGGGACTCAGGAGAGATACAGTGGGACTCTGTATCGACCATTGTAAAACTAATAGATTATAATGGAAGAAACCATGTTGGGGCGTATAACCAACATGGCAAGGACGTAGGCCTTTGGTACCGAACCTTGTAAATCCTTGTGTCTAGTGCCTTTACATTTACTGCATCATTCGAGGAAAGGAGAGAGATACAAGAAGAGTGGATCGAGGCTTTAACCAGCCATAGAGGTTTAATTGATAAAGAATCAATTAGTAAAAAGTTTTAAGGGATCACTGATTCACCCCCTCCCCCTCTCAGTGATTCACACTGATCCGGGCACTTCAATTGGTATTAGAGGGAAGGTTACCTCTAAAAGATCCAAGGGAGTCTTTATGAAGTGCAGATTTGAGGAAATGAGTGACCATCCTCAAATGGAGATATCTTCCAAGACTCATAAAAATAGAAAGAAGAAACAGGCCAAGAAGATGAAGAAAGCATGTCCTAGCTGTGATGAAGTTGGAATAATGAATGATCTTCAAAATGCAATCGAATATCTTCAGAAGACAGTCCCCAAGGAAGTGGCAATGTGTATAGCTACAAGCATCCTTGATCTTCAAGAAGAAAAATCACAGTTATAAGAAGAAGCCAATGCAATGGAAGATCAATTGGCAAAAAGGGTTGGCATAACCAACACTATCATAAAGCTGGTGAAGGCTAAAGATGAAACTGTTTCTCTTTGAAATGAAAGATATGAAGACACTAATGAAGAATTGCAAAGAAGCCTTTCTGAGAATGAATTCTTTAAAGTAATAATCAAAGTTGTTTACCATGCACTGGAGAAGAGGCATAGAGTATCAATGGTAGTTAAAGATGCTCAACTTGAAGACAAAGTAAAAAGGGTGAAGGAGCTTGACAACTCATTGTTTGAAATGAATAAGGTGCATGAGGACCAGATAAAGCAGCTGGAAGAGAAATGGGAAGGAAGGCTAAGAACTATTGAGGATGAGAAGAACTCCCTCAATATGAAATGCTTAGAACTGGAGGTGATATTGAACAATCAGCAATCACCCAAAGCCAAAGCCTCCCAGTCAGCTGAAAGGAGAAATGTTGCTACTCAAGTATGCATTGAGCAGGATGATTCTAAAAGAAATACATCCTCTAATAAAAGGGCAACAACATCTAAAAAGAAGGTACCATCCATACCATCTTGTACTCATGCTTCTAAAAGTGTTTCTACTAAAAGTGCAGGATGGAAGAATGAATCCAAACAAGTATGGATGAAGACAGTGAAGAAAGAATGCTCTCCTGAAACAACACAACAAGTCAAGAAAAGTACCCAATAATCAGAAGGACTGAAGAGGTCAAGATTTGTGGGTCAGTGTTGGTGTTGTAATAAGTATGGGCACTGTGCAAAGGATTGTTGGTACAATCCACTGAATGTCAACGCACAAAGGAAGGCCATGCCAAGGGGGAGCAAGACAGAAGAAAAGAAGCAACATCCACAGGTCCAGAGACATCTGTTTACTGCTAACAGATTCGGATTGCTTGATAACATCTGGGATGTGTGAAAAAGTGGTCAAAAAGATACATGTCAATCTTCAACTGTATCCAGAGCTCAAAAGAAGAAAAGATCACAGAACCTGGCTCAGAAAGAATCCTTGGGAAGCAAGAAGTAAGTTTAAGATGCTCCCAAGAAGGTTTTTAAAAAGGAAAAGAAGTCCTTGGAGTCTAAATCCAAGAAGTGTGATGCATCCAGAAGGACCACCAAGAAAACATGCTTCTACTGTGGAATGAAAGGACACACCATGGATCTTTGTGAACAAGCCATGAAACTGAATAGAGGCAGACTGGACTCAAAAAGAAAATCAATCCAGAAGAAGCAGAAGGGATTGATTGAAAATAAGTTGCCTAAGAATGTTAGCTTAACAGCATTAAAAGAAGCATGTGTAATTTCCAAAACTGAGGCCTCACTTCCAAATGACTTTTTATTCATATGGCCTAATCAGTTGCAACTTGCCAGAGAGCTGCAGAGAGTTGAAGATAAAGCACTGGAAATTGCTAAAGCAAAAGGGAAGAATAAGATTCCACATGAAGATGTGTTGAGATCCACACCAGCACAAACATCAATGAAGATCAAATGTACAAGTGTGAAGAATGGTGAAAATGGGACATCTCGGTTGAGAGAATCTTCTCAACCTTGTTGTTCACATTGATGAACCAAGGAGGTTCCATATTATTCCCTTATACTTCTGGTATTTACATGTGCTAACATTGCAGGGAATTGAAGATGATGATCATTCTCATCTGGAGGGTGGTTTGGACAGAATGGAGTGCACCCCTTGAGGTGGGGCCAATCTGTAGAAGATGGGATTCTGAGATTAATACCATCTTGAGAAAAGCTGAATGTATTCCAATCATACTTTAATCACTTTATTCTTAATTGCATTCATCATGACAATTAAGGGGGAGTATTGATTGATGACAAATGGTTGAAAGGGGGAGCATTATTTTTGCACTGAACTTTCTAATGAGTTTTGTGGAGTATGTGCAGGATTTAACAAATTCATTGAATATCTGAAAATTTAAAACCCATGGAGCATGATCTCACATGTACAGTGAATGTTGGACATCATTGAGTACCTTGGTTACATCACTCTTGTTTTCTACACCGGGTTAGCCCAAGTAGACTTAGAGTTGATTTATTAAAGGTTCTTTGCTAAAGAGAACATGTGACATCATCCCTCTCTCAGTTTTTTTCAAGAAAATACTTTTCAAAGGGAGGAAGTGATATTTTGAAGAGAACCACACCACACCTTTGCATTTGATTTCCAATAAGGGGGAGAAAATATTGGCACACATATTGACCCATTCATATGTGCAGAAGTAGTGTATTGACAACAAATACAAAGGGGGAGATTGAAATGCACTGTGTTGCATTTGTTGTCAATGAAGCATGATGTTGTCATAAGATGAATGGATGTCAAGGAATGTCAAGATGTGAATGTCAAAGGATGTGATGGTGATGGAGATGAATGGAGAATGGCCACGGTACTAAGATGCATGTCACTTAGGAGATTCACTAAGTGACATAAGATGTTGTGGTTGAAACAATCTCTATGGATATCAGACGATTGTAGAACTGATCTTAATGTTTCAATACTTGTATAAAGATGATACTAAGTTACACCACTTAAAGAATGGATGATAATGGAACATCATCATTATATCTGACAATTGTTGAGCTGCTCTTTACGTTCTAAGAACTTGTATCAACTGGATACAAAGTCACAACAATGTTTGAAGACCATGCATTGTATTGACAATGCATGAGGATATGAAGATGATTCATCCACAATCACTAAGTGGATGAAGTGGTTCTAATGAAGTCCATGTACTATTTCTTAGTGCATGATGAATTGATGATGATCCAACCTGATCCTTAATTAGATCAATGAAGAACATTGAAGAAGTTATTTGATTAAGGAGGTCGGTTGATGAAGAATAACCTTCGGTTCATCAATTCTTAAATATTGAATACATGATTAAGAAGAGGAGGAATCCATTTGATGAAGAAATGATGAAGAAGTGAAGGGAGTGGCTTGGAATTTGGCATTTTAAATATGGGATACTTTGTTTTTTTTTAACAAAGTGTTTATACATTACTTAGCCAAAAAATTGGCCAGCCAAGGACACCTTGAGGGTTCAACCCCAAGGCACATGTGGGCCTAAGGCGCCACGCCCAAGGGGGAACCCGTGGGGCAAACCCAAGGCGGAAGAAGCCACGCAGGGGAGTCAAGCCTGCGCAGCATGGGCGCCAGGATGCGCGCCTGAGGATGCATAGTGGGCGCCAGTGGCGCGCCCGAGTGGCAGGGGTGGGCGCAAGAGCGCGCCCGCAGAGAACACGGTGTGGGGCGGCACCGTGGAGGGAGAGGATTCAACTGAGCGGCTGTAGGGAGCGCTTGGGTGATAAGCCGCGTGAAAACAGGAGGCCGCTTCGATGTGGGATGCGGAATTTTTCCGCGGAGCGAATCCTGGCCGCACGATCGATCACGCGCTGGATCGCAGCCGCTCATCTCATCTGTCGCGCGCCGCGATCTAATCCAGCCATCCGATGTATTTCAAACTCCGGATCCGACGGTTGAAGAGTCGTCCTCAACCTTGAGCTTGCCCGAATGCCACCCGTAGCCTCCGTTCGAACCAGAGGCATCCCGACGACAGTTTTTGAGTTCCCGGTCACCTCCGAGCAAACCGAGACCTCCTTTGTGATCGTTAGGCCATAACGAACTCATGCATGCATTAAAATGTTTCATGCATGCATCGAGAAAGAATTCGAAGTTCGGATGAGGCAAACCAAAGGTGCTGAGGCCACGTGTGTTTGTGCTATGGATGGGTTGGGCTTAAATGAAGGCCATGCACACGTTCGAAGCATGCATGTGGAGGAGAAAAATAAAGAAGAAGGAACCCGCGTTTGGAAGTAGAGAAAATCAAGATTTAGAGAATCTTGAATACCAGAAATCTTCGGGAGTTCAAAGTTGTATCACGCGGATGGGCTGAGGCATTCCTCTGCCTATAAAAGGAGAACCCGAGGCCTTGGAGTGCTTTCTGATCCTTTGTTGAAAATTCGAAGTCCCTTGAGTGCCTTTGTGCCTCGCGAAGTTTCAGCCCCGCGCACACTTGCGCGGCTGAAGTTCCAGAGCCATCCGAGGCTCTGAAGGAGGTTCCCTGCACGCCTCACTTGCGCAGCAGGAGGAAGGAGCCCGCGGGTATTACACCCTGCGCGCCCGCGGTACTTGGACCTTGTGTGGCCACTTGGATTGAGCGGCAGTAGGTGTCCTTGACACCCTGCGTGCCCGCGATGTGGTGCTCTTGCACCCTAGGCCTTGCACGGTTAATCTGTTGCTTGTTGCTCTTTGAAGACTTGCAGAGTGGTAGAACTTGCACCCTTGCGCGGAGAAGAACAAGAGAAGGTGCCTTGCACCCACTGACACTTGCGCGGCTGCCTTGCACCCAAGGAGTTCAGGTTGTGTGTGCAAAAACAGAAGAAGGCAGTGTGTGTGTGCCAAGTGGAGAAGAAGACCCAAGGCCTTAGTGCCTTGTGTGAAGTGAAAGAACATACCCTAGTGGTGTATGTGCAAAACAATAAGGCTGAGGCTTACACCTAAATGAACTAAAACAAAATGGGTTGTGGGTGTTAAACACAAGAGAGGAGGCCAAGCTCAAGTGTGTGCCAATGTGAAGGAGGAAGGCTAAAGACTTACCTTAGTGGTGTGTGTGCAAAGGAATAAAAAGGCCGAACCTAGTGTGTGCACTAAGTGAAGTGTATACTCTTAGAAGAAGTGGAATACTCTCACACAAAGTACAACACACATTTAAGTGTGTAATCAAAACGAATAAAGTGTGTGAAGGAAAGGAGAAGGTGTGTGCTAAAAGGATTACACCCTTTGTGGGTTTATTGAACCGAGAGAAGAAGAAGGGGAGTGCATGCATGAATGCATTCACGTGCACACGTGAATAAAGCTTAAATCAGTGGTGTGCATCTGAGTTTTCCATGACCAGAAGATCTTGAAGAATTTGAGAAGCCATGCAGTCAGTGCCTGAGGAAGAAGAGTTTCCATGCATTCAGTGCATGAAGTTGAATTGTTGTGAGACTGGACCAGACTGAAGTTAAAGATATCAGTTGTCTGAGTATTCAGTAGTTGAAGAGAGAAGCCAGGTCATCCTCAAAAGAAGGTGATAAAGCCTGAGCAAGACGAGAAGACCTGATCATCACAAGTGATCAGAGGTACAGAGCAAGGCCAGCAGCCTTTATCCCTGGCTACTGAAGATACTTGAAGAACTTAAAGTGAAGAAGAGCTTCTCGTGTGACTCGAGGAGCCAGGAGAAGCCCCCTGTGAGACTCAGGGTGGAAGAAGTCTTTAGTGGGATTCTGGAGCGGGCCAGTGGGACTCTGATAACACTGTGGGACGCAGTATAAAGGCCCTCCTATGGGACTCAGGAGAGATACAGTGGGACTCTGTATCGACCATTGTAATACTAACAGATTATAATGGAAGAAACCATGTTGGGGCGTATAACCAACATGGCAAGGACGTAGGCCTTTGGTGCTAAACCTTGTAAATCCTTGTGTCCAGTGCCTTTACATTTACTGCTTCATTCGAGGAAAGGTGAGAGATACAAGAGGAGTGGATCGAGGCTTTAACCAGCCAAAGAGGTTTATTTGATAAAGAATCAATTAGTAAAAAGTTTTAAGGGATCACTGATTCACCCCCTCTCCCTCTCAGTGATTCACACTGATCGAGGTACTTCAAAACCCATTAACCACGTTCATTTATTGTTGGTCTAATTAACATACCATTTCTATGATCCTGATGGATGTTTTCAATGAGATTAAACTCAAGAGGAAAATATCTCTTTCTTTTTCATTTAATTATTACTATTTTGTTACCCTTATATCACCCAACGTATCTATGAATATCATTACAACTAATGTATTATTTATATACTATAATTTTATAGGGATAAGTATATATCAAACATCAATTCTCTTCTATTTCCATTTTTTCCTAAAAATGGAAACGTCAACTGTGAGGTGTCGATTCACCACATTCAAAGATGATGATTTTTTCCATTTTCTAATATTTGTTTCAAGTATGGTCGTAAAACCATTGAAATGAAAATATATATTTAAAAATGTATATGAAATGTTATTACTAATCAATAACCAATATTAATACAATATTTTAATTAGTAATAAAAATACTTCATGATGATAAAAAAAATAACAAAATAATCAAAATGGGTATCAATAATTTTTTATCTAATGAATCATAACCATATATAGAAAAAACTATACATATTACCATTTAACGATACATAATTTCAAAAAAAACATTTAATTTAAATTCATTATATGTAATCCGATTATACATGATATTTCATAAATGTATACAAGTGAACCGATCATGAAAAAAAGGAAACATACACTCCCAATTGACAAAATTTAATATTATGACTCATAAAAAAAGAATTTAAAAGAACATACTAAAATAATAATAAATAAAATAAATTTTGGAGATATTTTAGATTAAATATTTATTTAATCTATATTTATTATTTATTCTCTTATGTACATGTATAGAACACTTTTTTATGTATGGTAAGGGATTCTCAACAAACACTTATCTTTCCTTCATGTTAAAATTTCTCTCTATTAACAAAAATAAATTTCTAATTTATTATCATATAGTCCACCTAAATTATATTTTTTCACTCCAAAAATAAGTACCTAAATCAATTATTAATTCTTTGATGGGGAAATATAAAATGATCCATTTTCAGTTCATTTCGATAGGCAATCCTGATTTATGGAAACATCCCATTTTGGAACACATTTCCAAGGACACAACAAAATTTATTTCAAGACCCAAATATTTATCTAAAATCAATCTTTTTTACCTAAGAAAATATATTTTTCCTTTTATGGTTTTATTCATATGATTATACCTTGTTTCTCTTTAACTACTCCTTTAAAATTTCACTCAAACATTATAAATGTGGCTCATTTCAAATGTTTCTTAAAAACTATTTTTATTTGTTTTAACTTATGATGAAAATAATTTATAATTATCTTAGCATATTTTCCCCCATTATCATCCATGTATTATTTAAATATATTCTTTCATGGTATCAATTATTATATTCCCTTGGTTATGCATTATGACATGATTACAATAACTATTTTTTCCACAGGTAATCCAAATTGGTATGCATGATATTTTATTCTACGTGTGGCACAAAAATTAATGGACATGTTATTATCAGTATTATTATATATCAATCACATGTTTTGGATAATTTTTAGTCTAAAGAAACCACATTTTGGATAGGGTGTAAAACCAATTCCATTATGTGACATTGTCTCTCATGTTAAAGGTCTTGTAAGTTAGAATTGACTTAGGTTTTTTCCATGTTTTGAATTAATTCAACGTTAATATAATTTCATGGAAACCTGACCTCATGTTCTGCATATTATAATTCCATATATTTATTTTTGGTCCATTCCTTTTTATGTAATTAGTTTATGCCTAATAACACATATTGTATTTTATATTCATATTTTTATTCCATTTTTGGGATTTTAGATAAAAAAATTATCTTTTATTCCCCATTTTATCCCATGAAGATGTAATATCTACAAGGAAATTTGGAGATAATTATAGACATTAAATATAATGATGTTTAATTCTACTTTAATATATTCAGTTTATTCTTCTTAATAATCTATGTACATGCAACTTTATAGTCATTTGTTTTTATATTTGGGTTTATTATTTTTAAATTCATTTAATAATATGTGTAAAAAGATAGGGCCATCATATGGAACCTTGTAAATGATTTTATAAATATGAGATATTATTCATAAATTATAAGTGAGGTTTTAGAAATGATGGTCTAGTTGTAGTTATCCCTTTTTGATGGGGATGTAATTGATTTCCTCTAGTCAATGATTGTCAGCTATAGAATTTTATAGTGTGTTGGGGTGACACAACTTGTATATAATGAATGTGGGACCCTACATACTCATATATTCATTACACATGGTCCGGATATATTTTATAAAGGTTGTAAAATTATTTTTTTAGAGGATTCATGATGCTTCCATTTTCACTGAGACAATAGTTGTTGAGGTAGTTTGATACATCACTCTTGGAATTCCAAATAGTTTTGGAAATGATGTGCTAAGACATTCTGTAGATGTTTTTATTGATAGGGATGGTGAGATGTGTTTTTGTGTTTCTCTCTAGATTCCATAGTAAAAAGTAAGTAAAGGATGAGAAACAAATTTTAGTAAGATCAGATCAACAACTTGAGGTTCTAGAGTGGATATGGGATGAGACCTTTTTCGTTCCTATAATAGGGGCCACTAGAGTTTGAAGTGGGATACCATATATTCATGAGTGTCACACCTCGATGTCGAATATGGATATTTAATAGGAGAAAAATGAAATCTCTATAATACATTAGATCATTATAGATACTATATAGTGCTTCTGGGGTGGATTATCACTTATCTCAATAGCTCAAATTAGACGAACTACTACAGCCGAGGTGGTATATGCACAACCCATCACATGTTATCGGTTCTGGTGAGATGGACATCATGGGGGAATCTGCCTTTTTCGAGTACCTAGTATAGAATTTGGGATCCCTATGAGGGAAAACTACATGTGGGATTGAATCAATTAATGTGTGTTCTATGGTAATATATTAATCTTTTGGAGGCAACATGTGAGAATGAGACTAATATGCATGTTTTGTACCCAAATTTCATTGTGTGGACTTTTAGTTTGGATTTTTGGGATGTAAATAAATAAGATGGGGATAAATTATGGAAACAAATTTTCCCATTTATTAACCGATATTTTTAAATAGATTTCATTTGGATTACAAAGTTGTGATAACCTATGATTAAAAGGCCTATTGAGACCAAAATTAATTAATCATATATATTAAATATTCCAAATGAAGAATTTTTCTAAAAATGTGAAATAACTCGTGAATGGAGGCACAAATTAAAAATATTATGTATTTTATTAGTATAAATAAGGTGTTCTATCCTAGGATTGGAATAGACATACAGTGCATAGATTTTGGGGTTGGGCTAAACCCTAGTACAAATTTTAAATTAATTAATAAAATAAAATGATTTTATTTTATTATTTTTTTCATTACCTAAAATCCCTTATAAATAACACCTTATTCCTGAATCCATTTGGATAATGTAAAATACAATAGAATTAGAGAAAATTTGAGAGCGAATGTAAAGACGCATATTTGGATCAAAACTTTTGATCAAGATCAGATAATGGATTGTGCGCCAACAAAGTTCATGGATCATGTCAATTACAACAACGCATGACCAATCATTGAAAATACAATGATCAAAACAACATATAATACTTTTTATTTGAGAAATTTCATATATTTATTTTATTTCCCTCAAAATTAGTTCAATTCCACAAATAGATTTTATTCATGCATAAAATGTAATGTTATTTTTGATGGATTAATTTTTTGGTCAGTTATATCAATCATAATTTATCTATTTATTAAATAGTGAAATGATTCTGAATGAATATATTTATAGGCTAATTATTCACATATAATGGTTTACAGAAATACCATGCGTTCATTTTCATATTCATGATTAGTATTTTATTTGTCCAGTGGTTCTTCACATACCTAGTATTCAATTGTTTCATGACTATTCATCTATTGAACACATAAATAACATAGGTGTGGTTTGAGAATGAGGATGAAATCAAGTTATGATGATGAATAAATATGGTCATAGCTATATCAGAATAGGTTTTCTATTCCAACTCATACCAGTTTTTCAACACATCTATGAAAAATTTGTGTTGATTATTTCTAATTTAATTCGATGGATAAAAATCAGTAATAAAAAATGGAAATAGAAAAATGAACTCAAATTGTTGGTTTCCAATGATATGTTTAATGGATGTGTTGTATAATGAAATCTGAGAAGTAGATATGGGATATTTTTTAATATACATGGTATACGACCTGTAATTCAGAGTCACATGCCATGCAAGACATGCTATAGTGTACACAATTTTGGACAAACTATCTAATCATACACGAACACAATCATTGGCTGTGAAACACATGTAGGACCCAATGCTGATTGGACACACCATGTACTACCTGTACAATCCATGCACTCTTACATAGATTGATTTTATACCTTGTAATTTTAGAATGTAAATTTTTCATTATGGTGTGTTACCTTGATCCATTTCCCTTAGTATATAGTATGGATTCACATCCTATTCTTAGGACAATGACCCCCTATGATGAACATCAATCATGGATATAGTTGGGGGAATCCCTCCATGGGGCTCGGAGTGAGATACAAATATTCATATTTAATTTATATAGGGTTCTCATGATTTTTGTTACCAACACTATGCATGATTCAATCCCATGTTTAGAGGGTAAATCATTATTGACTTTTTTTACCCTTTGGCATTGAAGATTCATCCCCATATGTGTATCAATTTCTTTAGAAATCTAGTGTTTAATTTTTATGGAATGACCCAATGAGCATGTAATTTCATTAGGACTCCATAATTTCTCCTTGAATGGTGAATTGTGTTCTCTTTTATAAGTGTTTTATTGATTCTTTAGTCGTGAATATTAAGATATTATTACAACTTTGATCATACCGTGAAACAATGTTTCAACAAATGATTATATCTAGATGTTCATGGTATATTTTATTTACATATACTGATGATTAGATGATTATTATTATTGATTATATATTCTTATTGACTTTAGTGTATCGTATGTTATAATTTTATACTAACCCACACATGTTTTTTTCAAACATGTGTCTTGTCTTATACAAATTCCATACTATCTAAAAGAGTATCAGAGGATTAGATCTATGAAGAGCATAGTGATCTAGTTAAAACTATGTGTGATCATACTTTTACTTTGAAAATATTTATCACATAATGAATAGGATGTGATAATTTTTATTTTATGTCTAGTGGGCTTGAATTTGGACATTTTTTTCCTGTAATTATTATTTCACTCTAAATGTTTTATTTTAGATGTATACATTCATGTTTTGATGTAGTTATACATATAAATATTTTATGATCTGGGATGTGTGTGTGTTTGTGTAAAGGTGCAATTTGAAAAGTCAACCCATGTGTTTCATATACCTACATATTGATGGCCACCATCCCTAAGCCAATTAGAGGGATGCTTGGGGTAGTCATAACACATGCCTTATTGGTAAAAGTAACGAAAATTATTTTCATTAAATATAACTAGGTAATATTTATATTAATTTATATAATATTAAAGGAAAATTTGGTTTTTAAAATGAATTAAATTTCTGAAATGGAAATATTTTTTTACAAAAAAATAAATTCTTTAGTATTCACTAAAATTTCTATATTTATTGAATAATATAATAATTTAATCCAAATTAATTTCTTATAAGACAATGTAAAAATATAAAATATTTTTTAAAAATTCATTTTATAAACATTCCAAAAAATAATTATAGTATTTTACCAAGAAAATAAATAAATATCATTTCTGATGTAAATATTATTTTGAAGAATGAATATACATTATTAAAAAATAATTGAATATTTTAGAAAAAATATCAATATTTTAAAATGACTAATATATATATATATATATATACATTGTAAATTTGTAAATACTATTATTACATCTCAATTTAGCAGCAATTTTGAAATTTTTATATGTATCACAAGGAATTTATGCATTATGTTGCGTGTAGAATACACTATCTGAAATAGTTTTTTTCTCTGATCATGTTTTTTACACCCTCTTATGATTTAAAAAATTTCATCCAATAAAATTTAACATTATCTTTGAAATCAATGGTTGGATATTTCAAAATATTTTTTTAAAACCCACATCATGAAATGTCATAATAGGAAATCATCTTGATAATATATAAAGTGATGTACGAAGGTTATCTAGAATAATACATATGGGGATCACATATTGTAGAACATAATTGGGAAGTAAATATTTGAAAATGGGTGAAAATTATAATTCCAAAATAATTATATAGTATTTCAAAGACCAACGGTTATAAGAAATTGTGCGACCAAGTGATATTTTAAAGTCATAAAATAATAATTTAAATAGGTGTAAAGGGGGCATTGTTTTCATTAGAAAATATTGTAATATTAAAACATTTTGTTTTTAGATTCTTTTCCATGTTTTGATTAATTATTTCTCTATCTTGACTAATACCATATAGAAATACACTTATTCAATGAGTAAAACATCATATTTTATTAAATTTACACCATAATCAATTCTTTTTCACCATGTGTTGATTATTCATGATGAGATTTTCAAACATAAAATATAAAATATGACTATAATAGAACACATAGCAATAAAATGGATAACAAATATATTACACCTATGTATATACATTAAAAAATATATCAGTTTGGACATGGTAATATAATTCCCAAAATGATCAAACCATCATATGATCCCTTTATCCTCAAAACCCATCATTAATACCCAATATGGAAACTAAATTAGTCCATGAATGAATAAATATATATCCAAAATAATCTCAATGAGCACAATATTAATTAATTTTTAACATCAATGGTTATCTAATAATGTTCATATTATTTGAATAAAAATATGGTGACCTCTCGTTTAAATAACTATAATATCCTAATCACAAAATCACTTTTGGATCCCAAGGTTTTCAATATGATAAAACATATGTTACAAAATTTACATTATATTGAAGAAAATATAATCCCTAAAGGTTAAAAATAACATGAATATTATGTCCAAAAATATAATGTAATACGTCACAATAAACCAATGATTTTCATATTCATTAACATAGTAAAACTTTACATAATATGTCATTAATCATATTAACATCCCATCACATCAAACCTCCAAATTTGTGTCTAAGACATTGTACTTATGATCATCTACATTCTTATAGTTCTATGATTTTATCTATAACTCTTAAGATATCCTTGTGAAATGAAATAATAATCTTGAAATGGATCTAAAAATCCCCCTTTATACAAATAACACCATCCTAGAACTGAAAATCATAGATATAGTGTTGAAATAATAAAAATTTTATTATTTGATTTGATAATATTGGTTCATGGTCATCGTGTTGGATGTGAAATGTATTTAACGAGTCTGGTAAAGAAAGAATCAACCCGGGTAGGAGGAGTTAAAAATTGTTAATGTTATCGATGATGAACTAAGGAAATGTTTTGCCATGATCTCATTTCTATAAAGTGGAATCTATTTGTGGACCACCGCTCCACATGGGGTCCCATAAAAAAACAATGTCCCTTTCCTGATCCCAAAAACACAAAATCATTTTAGGTCATGTGATGTCCTTTTGGGGTTCTTTCAATTGATGAATATCAATGCTTGATGCAGAGGACCATCTGTTCTATAAGGTTGTTACATTTGTAGATCCATATATACATATCCAATGAGTTTGGTAGAGGAGATATACCATAATTAGAGAACATGTTTGGGAAAAATCAATTTTTACCTAGTAAATGTATCTCATAACAATTATTTTTAAAGATAAATCCCCAACCTTCCACATATTTATAATCCATTGTGAAAACTATTCCACAAACCAATGGAGGATGAACTAATTATGAGATATCACCTCTCAGAGAAAAACAATATGAAATGGCAAACCATTCACACATTGAAAAATTATATGTAGAGGGATCCTGATCTATCATGCAATATCTCTCTATGGAATGAGGAATCCTGTCGTGTTCCACTTTCAAGAATTCATATCTTTTCCTTGGGGTTGAATTCCTTTCCCACATTTTCCTATCAATGAAATTTTCCAAATTACTTTTATAGAAACATCATTTTTGTGAATCTCAATGTCCTAAAAGTGAAACATACATGTTCTGAGTTCCACACAAAGGATCGCCATGTCTGGTTTGTCACATGGCTTCAAGAACATTTCCATGAATATTAGAGGCTACCAACTAGCCGTGAGGTCCTCGGGTGTGATATTGGGGAAATTATGTCCTCATTATAATAGCATGAATATCGAAATAAAAAATAATAAATAGTAGAGGGATAATAATACCATATAACACATAAACATAAACAGATTGAATGTAAATAACAAGTTAAGCACATATATATAAATGATGCATGTCACATAAGACTATTAAAACAACCACACAAGCCAAAATGCTATAAATATAGTACAAAAACATGTGATGAAGAAAAACCTAAAACTCAATGATCATTGCATGCCTTATCATGGTCTCTTGCATTCCATCTCAATAGAAATCAATTACCTAATAACAAAGGGAACTTTCCCTCATCTATACATGAAACCGTATAATATTTTGAGGTCTAAACATGAACCAAATAAGTTTTGAGATGAATCATATCAGGAAACCTCCAAATGATCTATTCCTAACAACCATTTATTATATATAACAGACCATAATGGAAATTCTGAAAATAACCAGGACTATAAAAATGTATCTAGTCCTATAGTTTCAATACACACTCGTTAGCGTATAATGATCATTATTTAATCATGTATGTATCACAACTGGGGTGTCAAAGGACTACCTAGTAGGATATAATCCATTATTTTACATTTTATTGGAAGAGACATCGCAATAATTCAATACTTATGTTAACCCTCTAGGTAGCACACACAATTTAACTCCTATGGAAATGTAACACAACAAAAATGAAAAGAAACTCTTAAGAATCATTCCCTATAAATTTCCCATATAATATTTCCACAACAACATCATACTCTCTGGGTATACACACATTATCAATTCACCATGTGTTCTCATAACATAACTATTGACACTTTAAGGGAGAACTCACTGTCAATCCCCAATGTGTCCACATTGCATGAAATATAACAGACACTTTGAGGAACCACAGAACATCAATTCCCCCTATGGTCTAACTATAGTAGGTTCTCATGACCTTGTGTAATATAATCATGAATATATGATATTATGCATCCCAAATAAATCTCAACTACTACATGGGTAAATAATTAAAAGGTACATCATAATCTTTTAAAGAGTAGAAAAATGAAATAAGTTTTATCCTATCATGTAATTCAAAGAAACAAGGTCTGCTTCATAGGAACCTGGACCGAATGAGCCAAAAAATTCAAACAAAGAAACTCATCCATGGGGTGTTTTTTAACATTTAATGTCATATAATATCACATCAAAAAACCCTTAATCTATCAATTACTCTATGTTAGATAGAATAGTGTTCAATTTCATTAACCCAAAATACTCAAAGCATGGGTAATCGTCACATTGGATTATAAAACTCATTGAAAAACTACAAAAGTAAAGACACCACCTCCCTCAACATTGTATGAATACAACACTTGAGAATCATACCTTGTATCTTTATAGAACATAAAATATCTAAAAAAATTCAAAAACATTCAACCATGAATATCTTGATAGAGAGAGTGGGATTATTATAAGGAGAGGCTCTATATGAACCAAGAACTCGCTAAGAGGACTCCATCGCACCCCCGAGAAATCAAATTAGATATCCGATAGAAAAAATTGTCTTGTAGAATAATCAATGATTTTGGACGCTGCTTTGTGAGGTACGACAAAAAGAAGACATTTCTATGGATTAGACATAACCAAGTTCTGATTAGTAAAATAAAATTTGAATTACACAAAATGTACTATTAATGAGGACACCATGTATTTCTCTTAACAAAACCCCACCATTAGAAATATACCATGTCACCCCACACAGACATGTCTTGGCCATTACATTCCCAATACACGGTTTTATATGATATCTAGTTACACAACATGTTCACTTATGTACACAACATGTACTCATAATATATTAAAATTCTCCCATTTTCTCGAAACCACCCAAAATAATGACCCATTAATAAAATGAACATCATTTTTCATACAAACTGGTCCCCCACAAAAAGAATCTATTCTAAAGGAGTAATCAAAATTTTCACCCCTTTTCTATCCATCAATCCAAGCTTATTCTAATGTTTCAATATATATATGATAACAGTATATGGAACACCATCATTCTCTCATTGTCATACATTAACATGATAGAATAGGTTATATTAGTAACCTATATAAAACCCTGATCATAAGAATGTTCTCAATCATACAATACAATGATAATGATGATTATGAAATCTGAGGTAGTTCCAAGGGCCTCCCTATAACTAACAGAATCAAGGGGGTCACACATCCCATACCCTTTGATAGAGAATTTTGCTAGATCCTTCTTTTATGACCATTGAAATTAAGAGAATGGCATCAATCCTTTAGTAAAACATTAACAGGATGGCATCCCTCCTCCACTTCATATAAATGGGTTAGGAAAACAAAAGAAGATATGGATACCAGAGCATTTTCCCTCTATTATATCACCACCATCATCCACTAGAAAGAAAAATTGATTGGTTGGTTTAAGAGATCATCCACATTATCTTGTTTCTTACACTGATTATGACTCACATGGGCTTAATGGATGGTTATGATACTAACATCCGCATGACCAAATAAATGTTTAGGAAGAGAATGATTTTTAGGATCGTCCTCCCACCATCCTTTATAGGGAATCTACAGGTCTGGGTCCATAATGTCGTCTATCAAACAATAATGGGCCTCCTAAAATGTTTAATCCCAAACCATTTTATCTCCTCCTCTACTGTACATATTCCACATAGGATAACCACTCAATATTCCATATCCCCAATGAAGCACATTCCTGCCTCATCTATAGGTGTAAACCTGAAACCATTCAAAATAAGAGGCATTTTATTCCAATCTTACTGGGATACATAGAAATAAACATTTATGTCCAAACCCAACACTGAAAATACACACTAATTTTATTTAGGCCATATCACTATTATGATCACATACAACACATATGGACATATTTATTCCTTTTAATTTTCATTAAAATCATTATTGGTCAACAATATTTCTATGATTGGAAACCACATGTGATTATCAATACCTTCTATTCCATTTGGTTCACATCGACATATGTTACATTATATCTTTTCACTGGGAATATTCCTCATATATGTCCATTTCACATTACATTAAACTGCACAATTTTATTCTTATCACATGACCATAAAATGATTGACATTTCCCACTATGTTGAAGTAAAGTATGTCGATCATCATTACATTCACATGGATACATATTAAAGACATTTAAGTGTTTTAATCACAACATCAAAACAACCCATTTCTTACTAGATGATGATAAATTTTTGAGCTCCCAATTTTATGGCTTAAACAGATAAATTTAATAATAAACAACAAAAGAATCAAGAATTTAATCATTAAAGGAACTAATGATTTAGAAACATAATTAGGTATGGATCCTTAAATGATGAATAACCACAAATACATGCATATGGTTTTAAATTCAATACAATATTTTTTCTGATTATTATATTATGTGTGACTTTTCATGTATATTTGGGATTTAATAATGGATTTAGGAATAAGAAATAAATTAAATATAAAATGGATTTCATGAGTAATAAATAATTCCTCCAAAAAGTGTTTAATGAAACTGAAATCCAATAATCTTGACAAATATGAGGTGTTGAGTATCATTGTCTAGGTTCCACCTTAAAATCCTTCAAATGGAAATCAAATTCATGACTCATTTTAGATAATAGAGACATTGGGTGTTTATTTTTCCATGAAAAAACCACATTGGATTGTGTCCAATCACCGTTGGTCATGTAAAAATAGTAAACCTAAATTATTTAATTGTGAAACGTATTTTATCTAGACAATCATTCTATAGGTGCATGATTTTCAATGAAAACAATAATTATGAACATGATTTTATTTTTTTGCAACAAATTAAACCCACCCCGACCACATTCAATCACCGACATCATTTTTTTATTGAAGAAAAAAAATGGAAAACCCAACATGAATCCTTAATTGGGATGATAATGACACCCACATGTAAGGCCACATTTTCATTATCATAAATTGATATTGGTCTAAAATTTTTTCCAAAACAATTTTCTACACGTGTTTATTTTATAAGATTAAAACATTTTGGGTTTTTATTTTCTATTTTATTCATATCACAAAGTTAATGGCACCATAACACTTATTGAGCTAAATGGAATCTCGCTAGTTCATGTAGATGTATGACTTGACCATTGCAGAATATTAATATAAATCCAATAAAATTATCTTATCCCCGACCCATGACCTTCAACTTCATGATTCAAATATACTAATTCAAAAGTAACACCTTAATAGTACTCATCTGAAATTTGTGGGTGTGAGAATGTCCCTCTATTTCATGATGAACATGGAAATGTCCAGTTAGTAGTGATTGGTTTTTCTATGAGTGATGACATAAGTAGCCATCTAAAACACATTTAGGAGCCTATCCCAGGAAAAAAATAATTGGTTCCCCACTTTCATTTGGTATGATGATCAAGTTGTCGATAGTAACATCATCTCTGCAACCTTGTGGTCCAATAGGTTGTCCCATACACATAGACACCATAGCCAACACAGTGTGACCCAACATCCACAACATGAAAAGGACAATGGATTACATGGTAAACCCCACGTTAGTCAGACTATAGACTTGAGGGTATCCCAAAAAGGGTTAATGTTAAACAACCAATGATAGCCCATAGTTTTTTTTTCAAATGAAGAAGTACCCAAGTAAAATAGAGTGGTGACCATTGAAAATATGAAAATATAGACTCATTCATATAAAAAATTCTAGTAAAATATGATGAAAATAATGATTATCTGAATATCCCTACTCATTCAAATAAAACCTTCTAGTCAAAAACAAAAAAATGAGTAGATTCGAATACACTATCATTCATATCAATCCCTCTAGTCAAATACAATGTAATTCTACAAGAAGATAAAAATCCATTCTTCTGCATATCAATACTGCCTGTAAAATATGGTGGACTACTATGACAAAATTAAAATCCATTCTCATATAAATCAATTCCTCTGTTCAAATATAGTGAGAAACAATGAGGATATGAAATTTCCAACTAATTCATATCAATATTGAAAAAAAATATGGAGAAAAAATATAAGAAGATGAAAGTCCATACTCATGTATATCTTGTATATTAGTCAATAATGATTTCAATTGGTAGATGAATTAACCCCACTATGAACAATGGTTTGGTTCATATTCTTGATTCAACATGAAAATAAGTACATATTCGAATTCCTTTTGAATATGTCTCTCAGCAACTCTTTTAAATTTTATATTCCAAAATATCAATTCTCGAATACATACTAAAATTATACAATTATGTGATAACGACAAAAAAACTAAAAATCAACCAAAATATCCCACAATCTAGGAATAATGAATAACCCACACAAATGGAGGGTTAATCAAGTTGATAGATACATCCCTCCTCCAATCATTTAGGGTCTTCTACAAGATTCTGCAATAAATGGAAAATTAGATCTGTTGCATATCCATTTTCCAACTAGGGAACACTATACCATTTTAGGGGACAATAGATAGAAACCAGTTTCCCTACTAAAATTATATATTCTCATAATAATTAAACAATAGAAACACAATAGTCACATAATGCTACTATCGTAAATGATAATCATCATTCACAATATGTGGTTCTATATGTGTAAGGAAGATCACTAAAAAATAAATACCACCTAAGGCATGTTATTAATTTTGTAGAAGACTTATGACCCTACATAGTTAAAGCGTGGTGTTCTTGATTCCATCAAACATTTCTTAATTTCAACCCAATATATTTACAATACATTACCACACTATAGATGTGGAAATAGTAGTCTTGATTGTTCTACCCACAATGCTGCTTCTATAATCTCTAGAGATCCTCCCAAAAATATTTACTATGATGGCTATCATTATGTGTACAATAGGATCGATCATGAGAGATCATCTCGGGATGATTTTCAAGGGATCCTTCTTCATGGATATAAGATCAATCTATAATAAGTACTACAAATTACCCAATCAAATATGGTAAATCTATCACATTATGATGTTCTTGGAATGATATGTTTAATAATTCATGAAACACAATTAAATGATTGGAGACCTTTATTCTTGTCTAGTAGACTGTCTAAGGAAAAAAATCCTCTAAACCTCATTTATTTTGTTTCTATTCAAATAAGACCCCTACCATCCTCACTTATTTTGAAAAATCATCTCGGATATTACCATGTTTCGATGATCATGTGTAGGAATCACTTGTTATTGAACAACGAGATTTGTTCATTATGAAGAAAAAAATTCCAATGATTATATGACCATATTTTTTTGTCCTTATCAACATCACAGTTTAACATTCCACATGTGCTTTTAAAAGAGTGAAAACAAATCCATCAATTTGAACCACTTGAGAACTCTCTGCCACATGGAGCGAACTTCTTCTTTTATAATGGTTATTATGACCACATAAAATTATTGTATGGGCATCATATTTAAAATTAATTTGATTCCATTACAGTAGCATATTGGCACCTATCAAAGACTTTGAATAAATATCTTCAACTAGAATTTAACATGGAATTGTAAATGTTACATCATCTAATCATTAATTCCCAATAATTTGTTCATATCCTGTGATAAAGAAAACACATAGACTTTCTTTTCTAAATAGTCTCAATTAAAAAAATACACCATAGTTGACATCACGTAATGTCCTTGATCTAGGGAGGAAATCATAAATTGACTCATCTCATGATAAACAGTGCCCTTAGTATGATTCTGCGATGAATTGGTCTCAAATGTGTTGGCTCCAATGAGGGAATTCCATAAAAAACTCAAGAATCTCAAAATCAAGAACATTATGTAGGATTGTATATTAAGGGATTAAAATCATAAAGATCTATTTTTTCATCAATATTTGGTCATTTAAATTAATATCATGTAATTCACATGGACCTTTCTTGAATGAGGATTCCCATGATAATGACAGTGGATGAATTAGTAGCATCTATTTACATAGGTGAGAAATACTATCACATAGGGTTGGTTCATTTACAACAAAAAATTCTACACAGAAGCTAAAGAATTCATCCAAAGGCATGAATTTATATTAATACAGGAATCCCTAGTACACATAGAATGTTTTATTTTTACCTCATCCCTCTCTTTGATGAAAATATGTCTTTTACTATTTGGGGGGAAGACAAAAAATCATTGTCTAGTTGTTTGTCATGACTCAGGACTATCCTCACTATAATGGTAAATGAATGATGAAATTCTATTTTGGTTTACTAAAAGTCACACCATTCCATTATCACTAAGAGGACTATGGGAACAAGTAAAGATTTAAAGTAATGCAAACCAATTACCCTCCTTTAATTTGATATACAGTACGACATCTATAATGGATTGATCGTTAGTGGACATCATGGGTGCCACTCATTCGGATTTATATAAAATATCATGTTATCATAGAGGTCCAAGTAGTGAATGATTACATTCTAAACATGATACAAACTTATGTAAATGAATAATGTTTGTTCAAGAATAATTATAAGATTTTAAAAAACTAGTGGATCCAGGGAATTTTCTATAAATAAAACCTAAAAGAATTTTTATAAAGAAAAGGTAAATTCCCAGACACATCTTTGAATTCCTCTAGATGATTTGAATTAGTCACTTTGGATGAAATAATATGTCGATATATGATCAAAATGAAGGATCTAAAGACGATAAAATATTTAATTTCTATAGGGAATTATCACACTAGGTTGTTCCTTCATGAATAATATCATCTCACACTCTTAATTGGTACCCAATACATAAAGGGTATCATTATACTAATGAAATTTAAGATATAACTCTTCAGTTACCATGTTTCCAGACCCCTATTTTTACTACACCAAATAATAGAAGGATGTCAATAATTCCCCTCCTTAGAGAAAACATGAAATGATTTGGGAATAAATTGAATTGAAGTCCCCTACAAAATTTCATAAATGAAAACTGGAAAATCCATAACGTCATTCCCAAAAAATTACCAACCATGTTAAAGATCTTATAGAAATAATATCAATAATTGTATTATCGACACTAATGAATAATTGGAAGATCAGTTCGAATATGTGAAGGAATGGATCACACCAATAAAACAATAATAGATTCCATAACCTAAATGAGTGAGTGTGATCCCACCCCTTCCAAATTTTAGAAGACCAACAATTCTAGTGTTCATTGTATCATGATACCTATACGATAATATGAATATTTTGTATCCTGTTGTGGTACAATCATTAAAAACCTTTCACATCTAGAAGCAATGAAACAAATGTTCTTATTGAAAGTCTTACATGGTCATGCCTTCATACGGTACATAAGATTATTTCCATAGTCAATTATAGGATTGGACGATCTCTATCTGTTGTTAATTACCCAATTCAGTTTATTTTATCAATAAAATATGATTAATGAACATTCAAACTACATCAATTAGAAAATGATAGGTTCTTAGTTTTCATTTCTAGGTGGAATTGGAGGACCTACTCCATGACCCTATATATTAACAGATAATATTTTTTCTCCGTGTATATAGGAGGGCCATGTTAATTTTGGAATTCTAATCATATCAGTATGATATTTGAATGGTTTTTATCATCTAATTATGGTTTCAGGAATGATTTTATATTCTCTACAGTAAAATATTCTCATGTCTCAATTGATTCCATTATCCCTGGGGAAGAGATTAGGAAAGAATGAGGTTGAAACCATCACAAATAATCCAACCACTATATAGGGTCCAACTCCAAAACTTGCACCATATTGTGTATAACCACTTTAGAGTCACCAGAATAACCCACCTTGTTAAAATTTATGAAGTGGAAAAAGGGGAAATAAATTTTATAAGATAATGATTACATTTTATTTATTCTGAGATGAGAATGTCTATAACTACATTATAGAAATAATGTTAAATGATTTATTACATTTTCCAGAGCCCATGAGGGATGACTAGGATGGAAAGGAGGATTAATCAAATTATGTTCTATTTCACAAAATATTATGGGACACTGTTCAATAATGTTTCACTTAGAAATAAATTATTAAAAAATGTTACATATGCATGCAATGTTGGGGAAACCGCCAACATAAGTATCATACGATTATCCTACTTCTCCCAAGGAGGATGGTGAGTAGAAAAAAAGTTGATAGAAAATGAATATATATGTTTTCAGGTTTTATTAATTGAAATAAAATATACCAAACTCCAGAAATCATCTATGCATAGTTGTAAATTTCAACTATAAACAAGCGGAATTCATGGTGGAAAAGGTCAATTTATAGAGACACAGTCCTCCAATGGGAAATCGTCTAAAAAATGACACGGTCAGAAAGCTGGGATGATCATGTAGGAATATGAACTTTTACACATGATATGGTTTTCTATGAAACTATTAGAATTTATGTCTTTACATTCAATATTATTTTAGAGACCCAAAGCTTAACATACATGGAAATTACATTATTTTTTCAGAATACATAATACATCACAAAAATAGACGCCCAAATACCGTATTAGTTTAGTGTCTTTGGAGACTCGGAACGTAATCTTATAATCAAGGTTAAATATATTCAATATCTCTAATAAATATCTCCCCCTTTTGTTTATCATACCTAAAACCTTTATTTATAACTTGGGGAAAAGAAAACACGAAAAGGGTGAGCTCAAATGCTCAGTAAGGGTAAACATAGGGAACATAAAACAATCCATAAACATTTGAATGAAAAAACATGAACATAAAATCTAAACATAAAAATCTTGAGCAAAGACATAAATCATAGAAGTACGTAAGGAATTTATCATAAAGGAACATCAATCATGATAAAATTTCAAGGTAATAAAACATGTAATTGTGGAAAACCATTAATCACATGATATGATTTCCATAATATCCAAGGCATTGCTACCAAGACTATCTTAGTGGACAATGTCCCTTTTTAAATCGATTTCACACCTCTTTCCAGTCCTATATCACTGAACTAGATTAACTTACCATTTCATCCATGTCTATCTCATGAGATTTAAATCTTTACCCAATGCATTGGAGGGAGATATAGTTCCCACCCGTCTCATAATGAAATCATTCTTACTTGTGTCACAAAATAAACATAAAACATTCATCATAACCCAAAGAATAATATTGGTTTCATAAATATCATCCCATCTTCATAAAATCCATACAAAACATATGGATATCATTTCATCATAAGAAAAATCACACCAAGTAAATAATAGTGACATTATACTTGAAACATAATCTGGGTAAATAATATAATCTTATATGGAAAATAGATTTGATAAAACACAAGAAATGAATTCTTGAGGAAAATATCCTTTCAAAATAATTTTATTTTCACAAAATTCCAACCAATTTTTAAAGAAATAGAATTTATTGAAAATAAACTTGTAAACATGTAGAGGAAGCTTCAAAATAATTAGTCGTTATGAAACCATGTAAATTTGTCCATGCCTTATAAGTTAAAAAAACATTCTCCTCATACTTTGGTCGGAAAAGTCATAAAGTTACTTGTGTGGTAAAAAAAGTAATATTCCTTTCATAAAATGTGATAAATTTCAAAAAATGGGTAAAAAGTACTTTAAAGATGCATGAATTTTTTTTGAAAACATGGGCATGGATGATAACAATAACCCCAAATACATACGAATAAACAATCTCAGATAAAAACAAGATTGGAAAAGTTATCCCTTACCATTAATAAATGGTGGAAAATTACAAGTATATGTAAATATCATATCCTTCACAATAAAAATCATAAAATACTCATGGGAAGCTTAAATATGGTACAAAATAAATAGATGGTGATTAAGTTATATGTCTCGCTGAAATAAAAGTAAGACGAAATAATCCCTTACCTTATGTCCAATTTATTTTATATGTGTCTGAGACTCTTGTATAGTGGGTTTAAACATATTATTAACTTCTAACAGAATCATAATAATATTTATGATATCCCATATTGTTCAATAATTTATTTATATTACCCGTTCATTTGTCAATTCCATGTTAAAGCAACGTTTGGGGTAATATTATTTTCATTTGTCATACGTGTTTGGACTTGTTGTTCGTGATACTATTATTAATTATGTCATGATTTACTTACTTATAGAATGAAAATCAGGATTTAAATGTCATATATATTCAGTATATAAATATATATATAATAGATATATGAATGAAATGAAATACACTGTTTATGGAAATGGTAGGCCGTACGTATGCATGAATGTTGTTTTGAATTTCCTTATTGAATTGAATGGAATTAAGTAGATGAAATATATATATATATATATATATACATATAGATAAATTTAGTATCATTTTTAAGTCATATATTTCATGATTACTTATTACTTATACTTCATAATCATTCTTTAATTGTTAACATGGAAAATGAATCTCATAGCGTTATGGAGACGACAATCTGTACGTACAGACGAGCGATAATATTGATCCCATATTTATATAATGGTATTGGAGTGGATGATATAATATCATAGAATCAGTATTATGTTATAATAATTATATATAGTTATTCTTTACACCATTATACCCTTCTAAGTAAGGTGGTGGTGGAAAAACTGATTACACCACGGCATGGAGACTTTATTTCGTACGTACGCACGCGCGGTGTTTTCATTTTCTGTAGGATGGATAGAAGGTGAAATATGTTTTTTTTCATATTTATAATAACATATTAGTATATAAGTAATACTTATGTTATTACTTTAAAAAGAAACAACTAAAGAAGAGGAAGTAGAAGAAGAATGAAACTGGAATGAGTCGGTAGAAGATATAACTTTTTCCTCGACTCACCTCCATAAATCTTCTTCGTAGGGAACTAGAGTTTGTCTTTTGAGAAGTCCAGAACCACTATGATGTAACTAGAGAGGTTTATAAGAGGAATTGGCAGGGTTTGGCCGATGTTCAAGGCTCAAAATGGTGTGAAGAGAAGAGGGAAGGGGTGCCCTTTTATAAGTGAGGAGAGGGGTACCTTTGGAAAAACGTAAAATATTATCATATAATAAAGTCATATTCCGTTTATAATAGATCCAAATTGATTTATTTCAAAGATAATGTGGGGATGGGTCAAACTCCTATCAACCAATAGGTTTTATATAAGTTTAGGTTACTATTTTAACCTTATCATTTAGATTTAACTCGAAGTTAAATAATTTAACTGTTAATGTGTCTTCTTGTTTTCTTACACTATATGGTTAATAAACATACTATAACAAGGAAACCTAATCCCAAGTGGTTCATTATTAATATATATATCATTATCTATTTAATTTGTCTGATCCTTATATTTTTAGCAATAAAATAACAATTAATAATATAATATTTTAAAAAAAACTATTTTATGTCAATTTTGTCACTATTTGGTAATTGATTTTTGTGAAAATCATAACATTATGACTATTTCTAACAAAGATAATTGAATCAATACTAATATGTCATATTAATATAAAAAATTATTTTCATTTATTTAAAGTCTCAAATTACATTTATTTGGGTATTTATAACATTAATTATGTTAATATTTCATTAATAAGGTAATTACTGTAACATCATTGTGTCATAAATAAATTAAATTATTTAAAGTAAAAAATTTGTAAATAAAATAACAATATATATGAAATCATTTTATATTTCTAATAAATATTTATAATAGAATTTATCTTATTTATAACCTAATATTAAAAATGTTTTTGTTATTAAACATTGAATTTAACTATTTTAACTCTTCTTTAAATAAAATAATAATAAATGTACTAATCTAATCCAAGTGGACCAAAAGGGAAATATTTTATTTATAAGGGTGTTTTTGGTCGAATTAAACTTATACAACAGAATTAGGACATGTGCTAGTGTAATAATAATATCATTTTTACCCTTAATTAACCTATTTACTTTTAACCGTGGTAAATAAAAGTAAAAAGATACTATTCACCAAAGATTATTTTTATCTTATTGAACCAAATTTTACTCCTTCATATTAACTGTGTCTCTCGAATTTTAGAAATTATGCTCAATGATGTGGTAAATTTAAGTTTTATGTATGTTTGCAAAAAGCTCATAGGAGGTAGGTAAAAGACGTTGAAAAGTTCAATAAAATATTTGTATATCTAAAATTATTATAAAATGACTCCAATGAATTACATTAAACATTTTAGGTTTTATGTATCAATTTTTAACTAAAATAAATAAAATGAATAATTACTTAAATAAAATGACGGTTTTAAAATAGTAACCCAGTCTTTTTACTATTCATCAAAAATTGAATGTTTTCAGAAAAATACCATAAATTCACCCTAGGCTAATTTCGATATTCCAAATCCAAATATGAAGTCCATTTTGAAAAATAAAATTTCCAAAAGTTGGAATTCATAATAATAACGGCTAGTTTATATAATATTTTAATAACATCTCGTTTTTTAGTAATACTCATAATTGTGTACAACACATGCTATCGTGGAAGGTCGCGCTTGCGTGTAAAGCAAGCAAAGACATGGTTGTGTGTAGTGAATGATTTTGTTGTTGTTGTGTATAATAGAATCCAACCAAATTTCATTTATACATTGAATATATATATATATATACACTCAATGTTGCGTAGAATAACTTCTATCAACCGAACATGAAATTTTGTGTAACATGAGCCAAGAATAGTGTTGTGTATATGGTGTTACATATAGAACAAGATAATTTTTTTGTCGCGTACAACATAAGACATCAATGAAACTAAAAAGAATAATTCTCATAAAATCTCGAGTTTTTTCATTCTACCCTCCTTAATATCAATTTCTCCCTCAAAATTCATTTGGGTTATAAATGGTTTACTACATGAAAGTTTCTTTCATATAAACCCACATCGTAAAAAGGAATACCAAAAAATAACATAAAAAAATAATAAAATGTAATGGTTACCCAAATTAACACATCACTGGGTTTCCACCTAGAAGAACAAGGGTGGAAATATGGATATGGAATATAAATCTAACCATAATGTTCTGATGGAGAGTGGAAGAGAACATTTCTATGAAAAATCCATCAATCACAAAGCCATAAATTTTTTATAACCTAAGGTGTCATCTAATTTATCCGGTATGAGGGTACTAGGACACCATTTTTAGTTTTCATGATCATTACCCTAATACTGAAGAATTGTTGAATTAAAATAAATACTTACGTGATTGTGGTAAAATCTAACTGTTGTCTATGCCATGAACAATTTACACTTCATATATTACTGAAATGAAGTTGAATTTTTCAATTGTGAAGTGTTAGAAGATCATGAGATAGAATGATAGGTCATTCCATTTGTTTCTATCACAAAAAGTTTAACAAAATTTAATAAATATAAGTCCATATATCTTGAAATTATTAATATATGGTTGCTAAAATGGACTTATACGTCATATATCATATCCCTTAATATAATAAAACTAGTTTCTACTGACAAGGGACTTTCTGTAGGCCAGTGGTATGCGATAAAGGCATGTCGTACTTCATTTGTGGGATTGATTCCCACAGCCTTGTTCGACGCAATAGGTTGTCGCTCATCTTATGGGTTTTCCTTTTTCAAAAACTATACTATTATAAAATTCTAGAAATAATATCGAAAAACATGTTCTATCCATAAATAATACTATCTTATGTCCAACATAATCCATTCCAATATTTAGGCTTATCCAAAATACATATGTCCATTCTCATAGTATAAGGAAAATTATTACTAGATAGGTCATATACCAAGAATTTGGATAACACCATTTATCTCCCATATATCATAATATATATCATGTTGGTCATATTATAAGAATTTGAATACCTTAATCATGTATTCTTTTGAAACATTAATTACCATAGAACATTAGCAAAAACATGAATTCTGTCAAAAGTTAACTCATTACACATACCAAAATCCCAAAATTTCTATATACTCAAACCATGATAACACTTTGTCCTTATATCATCCATGAGCTCATGAATACTATCAAAATTTAATTTTATCTTTATCCCTTAATTATGTGCATATCATCTTCTTTCCATAAATATCTGAATAACCTTTCTTGGTTACCAGTACCCTTCAACATATACATTCAAATAATTTAGAAAAAAAATAGTGTAACAATCCTAAGTTGTTTCTTTATTCCCTAGTATTATTAAATTACCTATACAACATAACTCATGATAAACATAAAATCATTCCACTACCTTCTTAAACCATTGACCAAGCTTCAACACTTCTTTCATCTCAAATATCATTTGTAGTCTCCTCATCGTCATCCACATAAATACTACCCATATGACCATGCTGATTCTCTTCATGTGATTTTCCCTTAGGGAATTGGTTTGAATAATGCACATACATTCCACATTTAAAACATCTAATCATTGTTGATGTTGTAGCATTACCATTATCCTTCTCCATGGTGTTAACTGAACCTTTTCCTTTGCACTTACTGGATTTTTTTCCTTCATTTACACACCCAAATCAGCTTCCAATTCCTTTAAAATATAATCATTGATGCCTCTTCCCACATGATTTACATGAGAGAAATTGAAAATTCTTTCCTCTAGGATCATCATGAAACTCTATCTTTCTCTTATTAGCTGAGTTGGGAAACTTACCAAAGTTTATATTATTGATCATATTATGAGATGGCTGATTCGGAATAATAATAATATTTGGACTTCCAAAACCCATTTCATTTGGTTTCTCATGAAGAATATAATTCCATTGTCCATAATATCCTCCATTATCATGAATCGTCCTATTTCCAGCCATTTTCTATAACACAAAAAGAATAGTATGAGAGGAAAAATTCATGCTAGGGAAAAAAATATGATAAAGTGGGAGTACCGTCATTATCTAACATCTTAGGTTAAATTCTATGATCATTACCATAATTCTAGGACTATAACTTATACATATACATATCCTTTGGGACATCCCGAGACATACCTTGGAAATATCTCTAGCGATTTCACTAAAGATTTCACATCCAAGTTTCCAAAGTTCAACTAAACCTTCTCTATGATACCAACTATAGAGACCCAATGCTTGACATACATGGAAATTACATTAAATTTTAGGAATACATAATATATGACAAAAATAGATGTCTAATGACCGAATTAGTTTAGTGTCATTGGAAACTCGGAACCTAATCTTCTAATCATGGTGAAATATCTTCAACATCTCCCATAAATATCTTCCCCTTTTGGTTTTCTTACCTAAAACCTTTCTTTATATCCTGGGGAAAACAAAACATAAAATGGCTGAGCTCAAATGAATAGTAAGGGTAAACATAGATAACATAAAACGATCCATAAACATTTGAATGAAAAAACATGAACATAAAATCTAATCATCAAAATCATGAGCAAAGACATAAATTCATGAATTATGTAAGGAATATATCATAAAGGAACATCAATCATGATAAAACAGCATGGGAATAAAACATGTAATTGTGTAAAACCATTAATCACATGATATGATTTCCATAGTAGCCATGGATATGCTGCCAATAAGATCTTAGCGGACAAATTCCCTTTCTGAATCGAGTTCACTCCTCGTTCCAGTACTGTATCACTGAACCAGATTGACATACCATTTCAATCATTTATATCTCATGAGATATAAATCATTACCCATTTCATTGGAGGGATATACAGGTCCCACCCATCTCATAATGAAATCATTCTTACTTGTGCATCAAAATAATAATAAAACATAAATCATAACCCAATGAATAAAATGGGTTTCATAAACATCAACCCCTCATCACCTAATCTATATAAATAAAATGGATATAATTTCATCATATGAAAAATCACACCATTTAAATAATAGAGACATTATACTTTAATCATAATAATGCTAAATAATTTCATCTTACATGGACAATAGTTTGGATAAAATAGTTGAAATGAATTCTTGAGGAAAATATCATTTAAAAATCATTTTATTTTCACAAAATGCCCCAAAAATTTAAAATAATTGGATTTTTATGAAAATAACCTTGATACCATTTAGAGGAAGCTTCAAAATAATTTGGCGTTATGAAATGGTAAAAATCTGTTAATGCCGTATAAGTTAAAAAACATTCTCCTCATATTTTGTCGGAAAAGTAAAAAAGTTCCTCATGTGGTAAAAAAGTAAGATTCCTTTAATAACAATTGGTAAATTACAAAAATGGTTAAAAAGGAAATTAAGCATACAGGAAAACATTTTTAGAAAACATGGGCATGGATGATAACAATAACCCCAAATACTTACGAATAAACAATCTCAGATTAAAATGAGATTGGAAAAGTTATCCCTTAACATTTATAATTGGTGAACAATTACATTCATATGTAAATATCATATCCTCCATAATAAAAATCATAAAACACTCATTGGAATATTAAACACCATAAAAAATAAAAAGTTGGAGATTAAGGCATATTTCTCACCAAAATAAAAGTAAGACGAAATAATCCTTTACCTTATGTCCAATTTATTAATTATGTGTCCGAGACTCCTATTTAGTGGGTTTAAACATATTATTAACTTGCATAATCATAATAATATTTATTATATCATATTCTTTACATATTTATTTATATTACCCAATCATTTTTCAATTCCATGTTAAAGCAACATTTGGGGTAATATTATTTTCGTTTGTCGTACGTGTTTGGACTTGTTGTTCATGATACTACTATTACTTATATCATGATTTACATACATCCATAATTTCAATTATGATTAATATGTCATATATATTTAGTATATATATATATAATATATAGATGAATGAAATGAAATACACCGTTCATAGAGACAGTAGGCCGTACGTACGCATGAACGCTCTTTTTAGTTTCCTTATTGAATTTAATGGAATTAAGTAGATAACATATATATATATATATATAAAAGTACAGAAGCATTATTATGTCATATACTTCACTATTACTTAATATATATACTTTATAATCATTCTTGAATTGTTAACATGGAAAATGAATCTCATCGTGTCGTGGAGACGGTAATCCGTACTTACGCACGAGCGATGATATCATTCCCATATTTATTGAATGGTATGGTAGTGGATGATATAATATCATATATTAAGTATGATGTTATAATAATTATATATAGTTATTCTTTATGCCATTATACCCATCCATGTAAGGTGGTTGTGGAAAAACTGATTACACCATTGCATGGAGACGGTATTCCGTACGTACGCACGGGCGGTGATTTCATTTTCCGTAGGATGGATAGAAGGTGAAATAGGGTTGTTTTATATTTATAATAACATATCAGTATATATGTAATACCTATGTTATTAATTTATAAAGAAACAACTAATTAAGATGATGTAGTAGAAGAATGAAACTTGAAAGATTCGGTAGAAGAGATTACCTCTTCCTCAACACACCTCATTTAAACTTCTTCTTAGGGAACTAGAGTTGGTCTTTTGAGAAGACCATAACCACTATGACATAACTATAGAGGTTTATAAGTTTAATTGGCATGGTTTGGCCGAGCTTCAAGGCTCAAAAAGGTGTGACGAGAAGAGGGAAGGGGTGCCATTTTTATAAGGGAGGAGAGGGGAACATTTGAAAAAACATAAAATATTATTTTATAATAAAGTCATATTTGGTTTATAATAGCTCCAAATTGATTAATTTCGAAGATAAATTGGGGATGGGTATATATACTCTCAACCAATAGGTTTTATACAAGTATATGTTACTATTTTAAACTTATCATTTAGATTTAATTCTAATTTAAATTATTTAACTTTTATCATGTCTTCTTGTTTTCTTACCCTATATGGTAAATAAACAGACTATAACAAGACAAAAGAATACCAAGTGGTTATTTATTGATATATATATCCTTATGTAAGTCATTTGGACGAAACATAGATTTTTTTGAATAAAATAACAATTAATAATATAATATTTGTTTTAAATACTATTTTATGTCAATTTTGTCACTATATGGTAATTGATTTTTGTGAAAATCATAACATAATGATTAGTTATAAAATATTTAATTGAATCAATACTAACATAACATATTAACATAAAAATTTATTGGAATTTATAAAAAGTCTCAAATTACATTTATTTGGGTATTTATAACATCAATTATGTTAATATTTCATTAATAAGGTAATTTCTGCATCATCATTGTGTGATAAATAAATTAAATTATTTAAAGTCAAAAAATTATAAATAAAATACCATTATGTAGGAAATATTTTTAGATTTATAATTAATACTTGTAGTTGAATTTATTATATGTATAACCCTATATTAAAAATTTTTTTTATTAAACATTGATTTTAACTATTTTAACTCTTCTTTAAATAAAATAATAATAAATGTCCTAATCTAATCCATGTGGACCTAAAAGGAAATATTTTATTCCTAAGGTTGTTTTAGGTCTAATTACACTTATCCAATAGAATGGGGACATGTTTTAGGGTAATAATAATATCGTTTTTAACCTTAGTTAACCTCTTCACTTTTAACCAAGGTAAATAAAAGTAAAAAGATACTATTCACCAATGATTATTTTAATCTTATTGAACCAAATTTTACTCTTTGATATTAACAACGTCTCTCGGATATTATAAATTCCACTCACATAAGCGGTAAAATTATTTTTTATGTAAGTTTTCAAAAAGCTCCTAGGAGGTAGGTAAAAGATGGTGAAAAGTTCAAAAAAAATTATATATCTATAATTCATATAAAATGACTCCAATGAATTACATTGATCTTATATAGGTATTATGTATCTATTTTTACCTAAAATAAATATAATAAATAATTATTTAAATAAAAATTTAGTTTTTAAAAAGTAACCCGGTGTTTTCACTATTTATAAAAAATTGAATGTTTTTAGAAAAATAACAAAAATTCACCCTAGGTTAATTTTGATATTCCGTATCCAAAAATTAAGTCCATTTTGAAAAATAAAATTTCAAAAAGTGGGTATTACTATTCATAATGGAATGTTTATAAAATATTTTAATAACATATCGTTGTTTAGTGAAACTCGGTATTGTGTACGACACATGCTATCGTGGAAGGTTGTGATTGCGTGTAAAGCAAGCCAAGTCAGGTTTGCGTGTAGTGAAAGATTCTATGGTTGTTGTTTATAATATAATCCAACCGTATTTCATTTATACATTGAATATATATATATATATATATACTCTATGTCGCGTAGAATAACTTTTATGAAACGAACATGATATTTTGTGTAACACGAGACAAGAATAGTGTTGCGTATGCGGTGTTGCGTATAGAACAAGCTAATTTTGGTGTTGCGTAGAGCACAAGACATCAATGAAATTAAAAGGAATAATTCTCATAAAATATTGGGTTGTTACAATTATGGTAACCAATCCACCAAATTTTACTACCAAAATATCGTGGTAAGATAGAATCTGTATATAAATAGGTATTATTCAATGATTCTGTTAATTTCATTATTTTAATGAATACATAATTTTCGGAAATGAATGGTTATGAACCTATGTTCCCAAAAAATATTGGGTAACTATAAATAGAGGTTTTAGGATCAAAGGGTATGTTGGAGGATAATGCTGTGAGAAATAAAAATTCTAGAAACATACTTACACAGAATGTTTGTGGTTCAAAAACTCTAGGATGATACATTGTGTGAGTCTAGTAGAAGGATCCAAATCCCATTACACATCTAGAATCCACCCTAACCCAAATATTTTTGGAATAATAATAAGTTGTGGGACAAGTGTTTGATCACCCTAAGCATAATGGAATTCAGGTTCTTCTTCACTCAATGAAAAAATAGCATCCAGAACTCTTGTGATTAGGTATTGTCAACATATTTTATGTAATTTAACTCATAAATAACACATTAAAGAGAATTCCCAACTCGATATGTATTTACCTATAACATTTATGTATGAAATGTTTAATTAATTAGCCATGACGATGACAATTATTCCAATCATGATGAAATGCATTTATCACAAGACCGTAATGAATAACCCATTTTAGTTTCTCCATTCCCCAAAGATCATTAAACCTTAGATTCCTCTATTGAGGTCAATCAGGTAGAGATGTATCCTCATTAATTTCATGTCATAATCTCGAATATAGAGTGTGAAAATAAGTAGTTATATAGGGATGCAACAGACCCCTATATGAGTCTAGATTGATAAATGGAATCTATCTCCAAAGAAACTTATTTAATAATGTATTGGGAATTAATATCATTCATGTATAGAAACATATAATTTGGGGCTATAACAAGTCAATCCTAAATCCTAAAACTCTGAAGTTATAGGTTTTTCAAAGAAGTTAGAATAAGATCTTGATAAAAATAAATCTCAGGAATTATTTTGGGGAACATGTATCTAACATTTTATTAATGATTACTCTATATGATATGGACTTTAATGTTTTTTTATGTAGTCCTTCGTTTCATCAACATGTTTTAATACACTCTACATACCATCAATGCCATAATGAATAAATAAATTAAAAAATAAAGAGGTTCTACACAGTTTAGAACCCATATGAATCTTGATAGTGTAATTATATCAATGCATGGCTTTAACATATAGTGGATAAAATCTCATGCTTGATGTTGTTTCTTGGGTCACTAACCCGAATGATCTAGAAATGACCATATAAAACCCTTTTAATAATGATTAATGAATAGTACTACTTACCTATTAATAAGGTAAAGCATATGAGTCCAAATAGATGCTCATATTCAACAACCACCGTTATATTAAACATGATAAATGAGACTAGTACCATTAAAAAGATTTCAGTATATCCAAAAAATTGGGAAAATATCAGATGCAATTTTCTTCATTTCATCCTCGGAACTCATAAAATTCCCTACATCATTAGATAAATTAGAATAGTTTTTCATTTCCTTGTGATTAGATGATGATACTCCTTCTTCAACCCTCACTCTATCCCCTACGTAGTTTTAGGGGGACTCTGCATTGTTATCTTGGTTTGAGGATGTCTTTGGAAGATCTAAATGTTAAAACATCAGCTCCTCGCATAACTCTAGAGAGATTACATTATTTACTATGTCTTATAAGTCTATGATATAAGACAGAGGGGAAAATAGAAAGAGGTGGAGTACCTATAGAATTATACTCGATAATTTGTGGAGGGTGTTTTTACCACCATTGATGAACTCAAATAGATAACTCTTGTCAAATAATTGGATCAAGACCCACATTGATCAATATTTCCATGCATTCCAAAGAAAAATAGGTATTTACCACTTTTCTTGAGAATCATGGTTACATATAACTTGTAATTTAACATAAATTAGTTGCCTCAATATCAAGGAACAAACCACAACATGTGCATTCTGTTGAACCATCAGTTCTATTTGAATATAGCAAGAAGGACACATAAGACACACCCTACCCAAAATAATGATCATGCTGATTAGATCATTAAGACCCACATCATATGGGAGTTATAATATCTAATATAGATGACCAATATAGTCCCTATAATGAGGAATAATTTTAAAATTATTATTTTCTTGGGCTTCCATGACCTCAATCAGTATTTTATGAATGATAAATTACTTGTTTTGATTATAGAACTTCTGATTTATTTGATTTTTGTGTTTCTGAACCTTTCAATATTTGATGGCTAATCAGGATGGAAAAACATTTTCTTGACATAGAGATGAGAAAACTATCACTCTTTAATCACCCAAAGTAGTATATTCCTATCGGTTTAATACCTTTGGTTTGAATAATATTGGAACTACGTACCAATTCTTCATGTATAAAATCATCAAGACCATTTTCTTAATTTTTTGGAATGCCAAAATTATAATCAGTTTTTAAAAATTATGAATATCCCCAACTACAACCCAGATAATGAATCAATCACTGATAAATTTAGATTTCAAAAAATTATAAATAACGCCTTAAAATTTTATTTTGGTTATATGTCAAGGAAATTTCTCAAATTCATGGTGTTCCATCTTAGAATCAATGTCCAACATTAAAATGAAAATGATTAGCCTTAACATGTCACCTACTAGAAACCTAAATTATTTAATATAAATTGAAGGAACGTGTCTAGCATTCAATAATTTATATATATCATTTTAGGATAACGTTTTCTTTCATGAGGATTATGAATATTTTGGTTACATATTACTTGTATATAGACTAAAATGATGAATTTGATAGTCTCATGACATATTTTGTGTCTTCGGTAGAACTGATTCAACTAGTTGAAGGGAAAGCATTCATACTATATATGGCATACCTACAGTGTTCCATTTGTTCCTTCATTGAAAAATTGAAATAGTGGGAGAAAGAATTCATTTTTACCTGAGTTGAACCATTAACGATACAGAAACACAAAATTTATATATCTAAAAGTTATTTCTGGGGCTAAACATGGTGGTAATGAAACCGAGGCATTACCTACAACCCATGAAGGTATGATTGGTATCTCATTGTAACTTGTTAAAAGATATTATCATCCATCTTATGTTGACTGTAAACTATTTATGATCGGAATTAATCCTATAATTGTATGATATTCAATTTATTAATCAAAATGTGGTAAAAGTATAGGAATTTGAACAATTCCTTTCAAAATTTCCCATAATATAAATGAAGTCATTGGAAACTAAACTTCCAAATGAAGAGATATTACCATAAATATTGTCTCATAGATATGAGAGAATTATTTTGATGGTGCATCCAGAATTTCAACAGAAAATCGGCTGGAAGAACCCAAGATCAATAATGTCTGGTTGGGAGTTGTTCTCATTTTCTCAGAAATTTACTCTTCAATCATACTCCTTTATACTATTTTAATGATGCATGAACAAAGAAACATAATATCCCACCATCCTCAAAATGAAATATTTGGAACATCATTTACTACTAAATCTCTATAATATTAAGGGTGATTTATAATTGGGAATCAGTAAGATCAATTGTGATTTTGTTATTAGTAAAAGAGTTTTTGATCCCCTATTTGACTATTGAAAATTATTGATTGAATAATTCCCATCAATGTCAACATAGGTTGATGTACCATTCTCAAAAAATTACCAAAAATGCTCATAGTAAAATATATCAAATCATTAGAAGATCTAGATCGGGAATAAATAGTCAGCAGAATTGTACATCATTGAATGGTGGTGCCACTTGTTTTAAACAACATGTTTGAGATCAATGAGGTCAATTAGATAACAAAACCTGAGGATGATGTGACTTGTTCAATTAATCACTTTATGTACTATCTTAAAAAGGGTTTAGTCCCATTTGATAAATATATGATATATAAGATAAAATAAAGAGTAGTTTATATTATTATTTATGATGGTACAAATCACAAAAAGGTCATGTAAATGTGATCACCTAATGGTATTATTATCATGATAATTGATTTGGATGATACCATTTTTTTCATAAACGATGTGAAAACATATTTAATTGTTTCCCATTGGTTTGGGTTCAATAACTCTTGTAAAATTTGTTGTTTTCGGTATTACTAACCTAAAAAGATAAAATATTGTATGAAATTCACTAGAAAGTGCTATTACATCTAGTTACACTCTACCTTCATTCCACAATCCCTATAGTATCTCCAAACATCCAAATACTACATGAAATATTATATAATGTTAATAGAAGTCATGTGACCCATATCTTCAATCCACGTCCATGAAGGTCAAGTAAATTCTATATAAAACTTACATCATTAATCAGTGGGTTGATGTTATACCAGTCAATTAATTCAGGGAATGAAATATTTCCAAATTCATGAGATCCAAAATCACCACTAGTTATTTCATCCCTCATATGATACAAATAGATAATGGCACCAAAATTTAATATGATGAGTTTCGAATGGTGTATCAAGAGTATAAAATCTTTTATAACCATTCATCTCAATATCATGAAGCGATTAATGTGATTATGGAGGCCTTGAACATGACCTAATAAAATATAATCCACAATATGGAATATAGTATTTAAATGCATTGGATGAATAATCTCCCACGTGACTTGTTATTTTTCCAGACATCAACCCGTACTTTCAGAAAATAAATGACATTCTCGTTTTAATATTGTAAAAATTTTCTCATATCCAAAATTACTCAATTACCCTTTCTTCAAATTTCCATATGTGATAAGTTGATTATAGGAGAGAATTCGAAAAAATAGCTAGATGAATTTATGTAACTGGATGGGAAAAGATTTCATGCCATTAAAAACATGGAAGTATATGAATACTAGATAGCATATTATATTAGTATGATGGTTCAAATATTACCATTCAACCATATAGAACTAGTACTTTTCATTCAGACAACAATGATATCAAGAAGCAAACCATCAAACCTAAACCTGATATGGGGGGACTTTATTCTATACATAAGTTCAACTATAAGGATTATTATTACTTAAAAATGATTGATGTAGAGCTTTTGGCATCCCCTACCATTGATGTATTTCTCATTAAATTATTCTTGTAATCTCAAAAATGTAGTGTATTATATATGACTTTAATCTACAATGCATATCATCCTCAACGAATGATGTCAAAATTCACAACGAGGTTCTTAGTTTATAGCCTTAAAAGGTATGACAATGCCTATAGAACATGAAGTTAATGTCTAGCCTTACCCTATGAGATATGCCTTTGATTCCATAGAAAAATAGAAATGGAATCCACATTTCACAAACACATAAATACACTAAAGAAATGGTTTTCAAAATTCTGGAAAAATGTTTATATAATTTCATAACTTTTCTTTCATTCTTTGTAAACTAATTTCCTAGTTCCATGAATATAAACTTCATGAAATCATCCAGATCACATGATGTCAAATTTCATGGTAAATATTTCAAGAACATCACATTAAATTACAGCCTTCCCCATGTAAAAAACATAGGATGAATCATGTCATAAGTGTGATATGATTTGATATACCGACACGATAGAAAACCACCCCCAATATTTTTCTTATATCATGAGGTGCTCTAGAATGACTAATGTCTTTATTCTCCTCCCCATCAGATATGTAGTGATGGTCTGGTAGCTTATAATATGTCCAACCACATTATTAAATCATAATGATTTCCTTTCCCATTGAAATCATGATGGTTCCCCCTGATACTTCTTTTTTGATGGTTCATAATTTATTTCGTGACACAAAATATGCATTAAAGCATTCAAACCACATCTTGGTGGATGTTAAACAACAATAAATTCAAGCATTATCCCATGTATAACTGGGGATGCCTCGTCAGTCTGAGTATGAGAGTAAAAGATGAAAAAATCGTCAATATATTAATATAAAAGGTATTCTTAACCGAGACCATAATTACAACCTTATTTTCCTTAGGAATTTAAATTTTTGGTTTCCATGAACTACTGGTGGAATAATTCATTCCTTGGTTGGATAAACAGTGATACAAGGATACAACATCATGGTATAGGAACAATTTAGAAAAAAGCCCCACTATATTATCTATGATACAGATCAACATATAAAGGTCAAATATTGGTTTCCACCATGTTCATGAGAACAAATAACAATAAAATAAAGTCACCTTCTGGATATAGGAAATTAATCATTTTGGGGAATCAATATATAAATATGTGTGGCTGGGTTCTTGAAACGAACCAGTTTTTCTTCAAGGAAAATAATCATCTAGTAATTATTTCATAATCACATTATCAAAATTATGAAAACCTTGTAAATTAATAATGAATATAATTAGAAATATTTCTAGAAGTAAAGGAACATAAACTGATGAAATCGTGACTTGACATTTAGAATAGTAATGTGACATTTATAAATAATAAATCAGAGAATATAATAGTCATCTATCATATGATGATATAAAAAAAATTACCCCTCTTATACATGAAAATATGATATAAATTTACCATATTATAAGTAAATAACTATTTTAGAGATTATTATTTAAGTTTTGATATTTAAAAAATAGAGGGGTTTATTTTTTTATTTTATAAATAAATTTATGTTTTAAAAGAAAATTTATTTCTATAAAATTTTTGTCATATATTAATATTTTGTTATATTATGATTATAAGATAATATTATGAGGCCTTATTGAATTATTCATAGTGTTATAAAATAAGTTATATTTTAAAAATTTGTATTTTTGATGTAAATTATTAATTTATTTAAAAATTAAATAGCACTTTTTTATAAGATTATTTTCATAATTTTTAATTTTTTTTAATAATACACATTAAAATATTTTTATGTTGATTATTTTTTGGTTTTTAACAATAATGGAAATTTTGTTGAATAGGAAAATACTATAGTTTATGATAAAATCTAAATAAAATAATTACAGTGGAATAGATGAAATATTGATAACCCTAGAAAAAAATATCAAAATATAATTAATTTTTAATTATTCATGAACTATTCATAGTCATAATAAAAAATAATAAACAAATGAATAAAATAATTTAAAAACACCAGTCTCCTCACTTCTAAATTGCATCCTTCACTACCTCTGATCCTCACACCTCTAATGGTTTGAGACCATCACATTTTCTTCTCAAATAACATCCCAAGACCCTTCCATAGGCCTAAAACCCATTGTTCTGATCACAAGTAACAATTTATCCACCCAATGTAGGTTCATAAGAAGAATGATTCATTATGTAAAAACCACATTTATTTCCATTAAATATTATTCATGTTCTTTTCAATTTTTGTTCTCTACACACCTCTACTACTACAAATGTATGATAAATAAATTAAATAACAAATAATTAAATGTTATTATACTATTGTAATAACACATCACCATTTATTTCCCCTCTCCTTCGGCATTATAAATTGAAACATATTTCATGATATGATAATTTATCTCATTCAAGGATGACGATGTTTTCAGTTTCCATTCACATATATAATTAATTCTCATAAAACCATGTTTATGGTTAAAAGTGAACATAATATTTGTATTATATATTATTTAATATTATAGAAGAATTATATATATATTTAATTAAATTATAAAACCATACATATTCATGATGATGAAAACCCAACAAAATAATTGAAACGATTATCACTAATATCTTATCTAATAATTTATAATAAAAAAATATAAATTGAATTATATAACAATTTAAAATCATATATGTTAATTAATAACATATACATTCATTTATTGAAAACCATTCTCATTTTAAACGATTTTCCATATATGAATATACGAAACTAATAACGAAAAAATTTGAAATGAATGCCCTCTAATGAGGAAATTGTATATTATAACTATTTAAAAGGTACATAAATTAACTCAATAATATTATATTAAAGAAAATAAATTTATTAATGGTTCATAATTAAAATATTAATGTAATTAAATAGATTAACCATGACATTAGGATCTTGTTTAGAACACTTTTGGATATAAGGTAAGGGATTTCACCCAAAAAAATATTTTTTTCCTTCAGGTTACTAATTTTGTATTCTTAACCCAATGTAATTATTCATTATTTTTGGTTAATTATTATAAATTATGTTTATATTTGTTGGACTCATTTATTAAAATCATATAATCATTCTATGATGGGGATTTAAATGATTTTAAATTGTTCCCTTCTCAATTCTTCTTTACAAAAACCCTAATTAGTAGGAACTTCATAATTTATTATCCATTTTCAAGTGCACTCCATAATAATTTTCAAAACACAATAATGTTTATAAAATAAATATTATTATAATAATAACTCTCATGATTAATTTTGGCTTTTATATAAATATTATTCCTTTTCAACATTAAATACTATTTAATATTTTCCATAAACTGAACTAAATTGTTATATTTATAATGTTTCTTAAACACTAATTTTACATGTTTTTACTCTAGTTGAAATCAAATATCTTGATATATGACTCTTTATCATTATTAATTTCCATATATTATGTACATCTACTCATTCATTGAAACAATTATCATATTCCTTTTATTTATTCTTTTTTAAAAGATTATCATTCCTAATTATTTTAATGGGTGATTCATATATATATATCTGTTCAATTACATGTGTAAGTTTATTAAAATGGACCACATTATCATGAACAAGTTATGACGGTTGTAACCATATAGTGATCTAATTTATTATGTACTTTATAATCTCATGGGATGTCAATTTGGGACAGGGAGTGAACTTGATTCTTTTAGGGGATTCTATACACAATGTCTTGGAAGAAAGACTTGAATCATGTTTATGTCATGTTACATTAATTATTTTTATTCTTATATAGTCATGGTTATATTATCCCACATAATACTTTTTATATTTATAACTTTAATTCATGGTCCATGCCTACATGTCATGAGGTTAGTAATTCAAACACATGTGGTATGTTTTATTCATTTTTTATTCACTTACTAGATTCTTTATATCATAAATTTTGTTCATGTATTCACCAAGATATCATATTATACTATATGCAATCAAATAGAGTTTTGATATCACCATAATGAATAAATAAAAAATATTTTCATTTTTGGTTTCATGATATTTAATTATGTTCTTAACCATCAACGAAATGATAATTTCTTATCATTATCTTGTAATTTGATGTTACATTATGCATAAATTCATGTTATAATGTGTAAAAAGGTTATAGTTTATATAGTATGTATCAGATGAATGATTAGTTAATTTTTAATATTTTGAATAGATATCTTTAGTAAGGAAAATGTGTCTAATTATAACTCTTTGGTTAATCTATATTGAAACAGAGTGTATCAAAAGATATGAAATAGTTTTCAATTACAAGTTTTTATTTCTAAGTTCCAGGTTTTTTTCTATATTATTATTATGTAATTATTAATTTCCCTTAATTTTATTTTACATTTATTAGTTATTTAAGGGAATTAGAAGAAACCATTCCAAAAATCAATGTGAAAGATAATGTGATGATTTCCATAATGATAAACCAAATGTGATGGGAACATGTGATCAAAACATTATGATAGTACTTTCTCATCTGGCTCATGTTATGAATAATAATTTTATTTCTGTTGAATTACCAGCTTCTACTATGAATTATAATATTTTCATTAAATCCTTTACAAGGAAAAATACTCCCACATATAGTGGATCTTCTAATACACTCTTATAAAAATGATTATCTCTATTAAGATAATATTATATATCTCCATTACATAGAATAATATAATGTGGTGTGGTAGTTATATTGTTTTTAAGGGGAATCTAATCTGCAGTGGAAATAGATTAAGAACATAGTGTTCTAATAAAAAAATTATTACATGTATTCGGAGAAATTTAATAGGAAATTATAAATATATATTTTTTTCTTATCCTCTAACACTTGATTGAATGGAAATTCCTATGACTAAAGTAAATGTAAGATTACTCTATTATGTATTACAGGGAAAGAACACAAGGGATTCATGATATTCATTTGCATTTTACATAAACACGGAATGGAAGGTGGATCGCTTCGTTAGCAGACTAAATCTGAGTCTATAACAAATTTTTGAGATTTGATACATCCTAAATTATGAATATATTTTCTATTGCAAACATATATTTAAAGTGGAGATCAAAGACTCTCAGTTAACCTATGTGCCTTATGAAAAAAATAGGAAAATATAGTTTAATATGGCATGGTCAAAAAATTAATTAAATGATGTAAATAAGACCAAACAACCCACATGTCACAAGTGTGGGAATAACTATCATATAAAATAATTGAATAGAACTAATAGGTGCTCTAAATGTAGAGGATATGGTCATGTGGAAAATAAATTCCAGTGGGATATAAATAATTCCACTAAATTGGATAAGAAAAGAAGGTTTAGATCACCAGAAATCAGGCACAACAGAGTATCAACTACCTAAAACATGGGAATTATGAGATCCATTTAACTATGTGAAGTGTTGTTTGAGGAAATCAACAACAAAAACCTCCATAGAAGCAAGTAAGGGAATTTGGAATCCTTACTGGATAGGTGGTGATCATTAATATTATGTTGGAATGTTTTCAATTTATTAATTAATGAATAATGAACAAACTATATGATTCTAGTTCAATAAAATACTTCATATCTTGAATGATTAGTAGAACTAATCAAACACCACCTCCATATTTTGAGGTTGAGTTTTCTGTGATAACAAAAAATTTACCAATTATTGAATCTAAAGTATTTAAATCATCCACGATTAATATGTGTTGATAGTACCACAAAAAATAATAATAAAACCTTCAATATAGTTTTAGGATATTTTTGGTAAGGAATGAATATCATTATATAAATCCAAAATCAACTATCAGGAATGGGAAATAACTCTTCACATCCTGAAGCATAGTCAAATTCCCCACATGTAAAAGGAGGAAGATGAAACTCCTTAAAATCATCATCTCAATTGTGGATATGGTTTTTTAAGAAAAAATATCTAAAATTCTTGAGGAAAAGGATTGAATCAGGTTAAAATACATGCATATCATCATAGATTAAAGTGATCTATTCTATATTGAATTATATGGTCTTCCTTTAGCTTAGGAGGTTGTGTTCTCAATTGATCATATTCCTGGATCACTACCTATATCAAATAACCATTATACAATGACAACTATTGATATGTGATAACTAAATGAGCCATTATATGAATGTATAGTCAATTTTTTTATGTTCCTATGTTCTTCACCATGATGTACTACATTCCTCTTCTTTATGAAGAACGATGGATCAATGCACCCTTGTATTGATTATCTTGATCTAAAAAAATAACAATAAAGAAAAATTATCCCCTAACATGGGATGGGGATTTATTCAATCAAATATGTTGGCTCAATTATTTCTTAATGATGGACCATCAGTCAGGATATCACCAATTAATGTAGATAATAGAAGATATTCATAAGACTATATTTTTAATAACATGTGGAGACTATGATTTCACAATTATGCTCATTATAGACACTATTTACTAATAAATATTGAAGGACTTATTAAATGTGTTACTAGATAATACCTTTAAATTTTTTTGCGATTTATTATTAATATGTTTTATATATACCATATTCATAAAGAGGAAAATGGGGAGAATTTGAATACATTTTTGAAGTCATTGAGAAGGGAGAAAATATATGAAATGTATTGAAAAGATTAGTTCTATATTGTTGAAAAATTATTCCTTTTTAATTTGATCTCTAGAAAGGGGATATATGTGGACCCATCCAATACAAAGGCAATCAAATTATGTCAAAGGACAACATATTTACCAGAAATATGTTGCATCCATGGTCTAGTGGGGTATTGCTAGACATTTTTGAAGAACATTTTAGGATTTTACAACCCACTGAAAATGTTGTCTCAGAAGGAATGAATGTTTTTCTGGACCATTGGAACTGTAAGATTCATTATATATTTGAAAAAGGATTATCACTACACCAATCCTCAAACAATGATCATGTTGGAAACACTTTGTAGTTTTAAATTATGCATCAATGAATGGATTACACGGTGTACTGATGAAAATGATAACATTATTTCTTAAGCCTCATGTAAGGTGATCATTAGTTAGAAAAAATATCCCATACATGAATTGGAGATGGCATGAGTGATATTCGTGTTGAAAATATGGAGGCATTATCTCTATGTAGAGATGTGTGAAATAAATAATGATCAAAAGAGAGAAAATTAAATATTCACACTGAAGGAGGTTAATATCTGCCATGAATTTTTATTAGACCACATCAATGATTATGATTGATCAATCAAAAACAATACTTATAAGGACAATAATTTGGAAGACTCTATAAGTTGAAAAAATAATGAATCATTATCATTGATGAGAACTAAGAAAGATCCAATAATCATATACCAGCAACGGATGGGAAAAAGAATCATTATTAATGTAAAATCATTAATACTTTCTGAAATGATTTCTCAACCATACATTATAGTGAAAATTATGAATGCTAAATGAAGGGAGGTTGACATATAGAATAAGGTGAAAGCTATTAGAAAATGGGAATCTGTATAGTTTCAAATGGACGGGGATGGAGAAGTGGGATTTGCATCCAAACTATCTGTTCAATATAATTAATATATAACAAATGAATTATCAAATTATTCACATAGGTCATCATACACTATTCGCATAAGGATAAAATATATGAATCATGATCTGTTATATAACTATTAATAGAATACTATGAATTTTTATTTCTCTGAGTATACATCAAAATGTACGGTATGTAAAAGGATAAGGTTAAAAGGAAAAATTCAATGGATTGATGAAACCATTAACAATAACAACATAGAAATGGTAAAAAAAAAAATATAATAGTCACTAGACATCCAAATACATCATGTGGAAAAAGTTATATATGGAATGTTATGGATTTTCTTAAAAAGAAAACTCACATCATTTGAATTTTAGAGAACTTATCAGTCGACTATCTTGCACAAAATATATAAAAAATAATTTTTCACGATTAATTGAATAATACTATATGTTATATCTATGATAGATATGATATTCACATATATGAATTTGTAATGTATCCAACATTCCCTGATCATTGAGACGAACATCAACATGGACAATCATCCTCATACTGATGGGAAATCTCAATGAAGTATTTAGAATCTGGAAGACATGTTAATATAATTATCTATGGGCTTCAAAATAATGAAGGACACACTTCTTCGACTGGTGGAATTATCCTACAACTATAGTTTCCACTCAAAAATAAATATGGATCCATTTAACGACTTTTATGGGAAATGATTCAAAAAAATGGAATTCTTACATATGGTCGGTGAACATAATCTTTTACGACCTAAAATGGACATAGAAATTTGAGAAAATGTGAAAACCATTCATCATCATATTGTAGAAGCTCATAATTTATATAGGTGTTTTTAAAAAATAAATGACGATATTTAGATTTTATGGTTGGATACATGGTATTGCTAGGAATAGCTTCATGGGTGGGAACAAAGGGATTTGCGAAAAAAATTTGTTGTGACCATAGTACAGCATCCCCATCGATATCCATGATTGTGTTGGGGTTGTGGAAAACAATTTACGACTTCCACCTTCCAAGTATCAAGTAAACGATGAGTTAAATATACCCCTCATGATAAAGTACATACCAGTTACCTCACAAGTACTTATCCAAGAGGTTGTTTAGTTGGAAATTGATTTTTCATCGGAGTTGGAGCTAGTGATGATCATGTATCCTAGAGAGAATGTTCTATAGAACAAAACCACTAACCTGGTCGTAAAACTATGGTGAAATAATATGTATAATGTGGAATCATGGGATCTGGTGTAAGAGATGAAGGTGAAGTACCCAACTCTATATTCTACTTAGAATGTAAAAGAACATTTTTTGGGTGATATTTCATAATCCTGGGAGAATGTAACAACCCAAATACTTTATCGGTGTAATTTACCATCTTATAATTATTTCATGACCACATTAGCAACATAATACAAATTTTATAAATGTTGAATGAATGAAATAATTGGTATTTAATGATGTTAATGAACCTATACCAATGCAAAAACAATATATCCATTAGAATAGTAATATAACACTAATGAATATTAATATAGATAATATAATAGTAAACTCACCTATGAAGGTATAAATTAAATTTATCAATCATATAAATAAATGTATGATATAATTATATAATTTTATATGTAAATAAATGTTTTAAAATTTATAAATTATGTTTTGATATTTTAAAAAAAGATATGTTTTTATTTTAAATATTAAATTTAATATGAAATTGTAAAAGAACAAATTACATAAAATTTATTTATAAATAAATATTTTGTAATATTATGATTATAATAAAATTTTATGATACTTTAACTAATTTTTAAAAGTGTAATGAAATCAGTCATTTTTTTAAAATTGCCATTTTTCATATAAATAATTTTTTTAATTAAAATTAATATTTCTCATATTTAGAAAATATTTTTTATAAAATGGAGTTTCATATTTAATTCTAAAGATCAAAAAATTGTTAGGGTATATTTTTATAATTTTTGTAAAACACATGAATATATTGTGAATAGTAAACTTTAAAATATTATTATAATACCTAAATACACAAATTACAAATTCAAAGATGTTGTATGGAATATATAATCCCAAAATATATTACTATAAATAATAATTTTATCATTTTTGGTTATAATTGAAAAACAATTCATCATTTTCCGTTAAAATAATAAAGTAATGAATAAAATAATGAAAAAAATCCCAAGTCATCCCTTATAAAACCCTCCCCTCACAACTACACATCTTAAAACATCTCAAGATTTTGTTCTTGTCCATGTTCATCTAAAATGAAATCTCAGGCCCATCCAACACATCCAAAAGTGTTTGGTCCCAAAAAATATTGGAACCAATCCCCCAAATGAGGTTCTCATGTAGAAGGATTCAAGAGGTAATATCCTATTTCTTTTCTTTTTCATTATTTTTCAATTTCCATTATTTTATTTTTATATCCCCACCTCCCCTCAACAGAATAGAATGATAAAACCAATAACTGAAATATACAACAATTTTATTATTCTAATGGAATAATCTGTCACCATTTCTTTCTATTTTCCATTTTTTACTAAAAAATAAAACATCATCCATGATATGTAAATTTATCACATTCAATGATGAAAATGTTTTCAATTTCCATTATACACCACCAAGAATATTCATAAATACTTTTTATGGTTATTAGTGATTATATTAAAATTTTAGAGCCTATTTAATTTTTCAAAACCATATTTTATACATCATATTATTTAAAAAATATTTCTTGATGTTCAAAAAATTTCTTAAATAATCTAAATGTTTATCACTAATGTGTTCTCTATTAATTAATCCAAATCCTAAATTTTAAAATTAATTATATAATATTTTGAAACTCCATATGTTAATTATAATCATATAACATGAATTATTGGAAAAAAATTTATTTTACAATATTTTTTATTCATGTATACAGGTAACTGATCATGGAATCAAAGGAAATGAAAACTCCCAAATGATGAAATTATATATTATAACACATCTGAAGGGCCATAAATTAACATATTTAAATTATAAAAAATAAAATACATGTTGAAATTTTTATTAGATTATTAATTAATGTGTTCGATTTTATAATACAAAGAATTAATATCACATGAAAAACACATTCAGACATATGTGAAGGGACTCTACCTGAACCTCCATTTCTCAATCTGGTTACTATTTCTCTCACCTCACCTCAATATAACTATTCTTAATTTTTATTTACTTCCTAAAAATATTTTTATATGTTTTAAAATATGTATCTATATCATATTTTTAATCATTTATAGGGAAATACATGTTTTATAAAGGTTCTATACTAATATTTTCCTTATACAAAATCCAAATAAGAGGAACTTCCCCATTTCATTCCCATTATAATGTTCACACCATAATCCATATTAAGGGAAAATTATTTTTATAAAATAAATAATTTTATAATTAAAAACAATCTTCATTTAATTATAGTATGATATAAAATATTATTCTCCTTCTACTGTATATTCTCTATAATTTTTTTCATAAATTCTATTAAATGGTTTATTTCTATAGATTATTAGAAAATATTTTTACATGATTTTACTCCAGTTTTATATTATTTTTCATGATATATTCCTATTTTACGTTATGAAATTATATTTAACAATGAAATCTAATATTTCAAATAATCGATTTTGATGTTACATTTATATAGCTTTTGATATGGTAATGATACATTAATATTTATGTGTGTAACCCTTATGATTTTGTTTTATTCCTTATGTATGAACCATAATGATGGACACATATTAATAAAAATGTTCTGATGGGTGCCCCTATATATCAATCTATTATATTAGGAAATATTTATTATCCGGATTTGTCATGTTTGATTAGGGAGTGAACCATATTCTTTTATGGGACTTGTTCCACCTTGTCTTGGTTGCTTTACTTCATACATGTTTATGTCAAGTTATTTTTTTCACCATTCATATGATTTCATTATTAAATCATCCGATGTAAAAAATATTATTATTAGTTATTTTTATTTATTTTCCAGGATTTATTTCATAACGTTAGTCCTTCTATCCCCTTTTTATGTTTTTTCCCAACGCGTATTCTTTTACGGAGCTTTTTCGCTCAACTATTATCGTCATGAATTCATCAGGATAACATATGTAGATATAAGCACTCATATAAAGTTATTATATATTTATTAATATTAAATAAAAGATGTTTTTATTTTTGTTTCAAGTTGTTTAATTATGTACCTCATCATCTATGACACTGGACATTACGATCCTTGGCTTGTATTTTGATTTTTAATTAAGCTTAAAATCATGTAATAATTTTTGATGTGTATAGGGTCACTATAATTCTTGTTTTTTAGTGATGCGTAGTGACACCGATTTCTAATTTCATAGGTCTAAGAGAAATAAAAAAACCCATTTCTTTATTATAGTTTATAACTATATAGGGAAATATTTATCTCTATTATTGGGAAATTTTTATATGAAATAATACCTTGGTATTCTTAAAAACTCCTTGTACAAACCAATATTTTATTCCCTAGATATCAGAATATCAATCATCAATTTCTATTCAATTTAATAGAATGGAAAATTAATATGGACACATTTTTTACAATGCATTGATATTACCACATTTTATCTTTTCAGTAGTTTCCCACAAAAAGGGACATTCATTCAAGGGAACAGTTAACCACTAGATAAGAAAATTCTATCTCAATTATCCAAAAAAAATATGCTAGGAAATTATACCAAATCATTGTTTGCGGTCATTCCATTCACACTTGTCCCATATCATTTATAAGATCTAAAATCAATAAGGCTACTACTAACTATTTTTTCCCTTACCACAATAAAATGGTTGAAAATAAATTTTCAGATCCCCATGGAATTAAAATTAATTAATATTTTGGTTAAATCAAAGAGAACTAAATAGAAATTATCTTACATAACCAAAAAATTACATTAAACTACATGAAGAATTTCCTTTACACAATGAAGTTAAACTGCATATGACACATCCAAACCCCATAACATTAAACTATAAGAAATGTTCTCATTAATATGATCCAAAATTTATAAGGGTTTCTTCCCTGTGTCCAGACATTAAACGGTGTGACACCCAGTCAATTATAAAATACCCATTTACTACATGATGGATAGATCCGTACAAAGGAACATGGGATAGGATATGTAGAATAACATTATTCCAATCCCATATTGAAATGAAATATGAAAATTACCACCCCATATTAAAGAGACTGATATATATTTTGGTCATATACTTCCATAAAAATTCGATGGTTTTGGTTATAAATGCCAACAAAAATTTTTCCTTAATATTATTCATTAAACATTGTCAATGGAAAATTGAAACAACATGTTCCCCATATGGTAATTCAATTGAATATAAATTATATCCCAGTTATCCTCTTGTTTCACATGTCTATACATTACTCAAGTTAATGTTGAATATATATAAGATAATTTTTATTAGAAGAATGATTAACGTCATGGAATATTTATTATTACCACATTATAAAAAACACGGGTTCTTGATTCATGTAGAATTATTTGGAATAGAAACCAATAGTGCCTCACAACATTAATACATTATTTAATATTGATGAATTTTATCTCTATTGAATAATTTGAAACATGCTCTAAAAAAATATAGGTAGATAATAAGAGTCTAAAACAAATTCTTAATTTACTATACGTGATTTTCAAAACTGACACTATTGTTCAAATCACATTTTTTAGGAGTGGTTGATCTAATGTATTTGTACGGTATGTATTATAGCAGTGGTGATTATTTCATAGGGGTTATACTCTCCCCCTCTAATTTTTAATACATGTTTAATTTTGAATCATTATTTAGGGCATTAAACCCCATATATTTTTTCATTAAAATATGATTTGTAGGTTGTTGGAACGACTTCTAAATGAAACATTAACGTGATGTTAGAGGGAACCACCCCAATTTTTTTTTCATTTTTTGATCTATTAGAAGAAATCCATTTAAAATAACCCCAATGTAATCAAGAACACCACCTACTCTTATCCCTTGGGCTCCCACCTCTTCCAACAGTCATCCTAATGACACTCATATACTTGAGAACCCCCTCCCATCTTATCCTAAAAACCTCATATGCCTTACCTGCATATAAGACTAGATCCCATGTACCACCCTCTAGTCATTCTATCCCATCCATCTGGTCCCAAATACTCTTGAGAATGTTCCCTAAAATTATTCCCCACATTCCTCACACACACAAAAACAAGTTGAGGGAATTGAACCCACACATACCCATATCCTCATCCACTATACTAATTCCCATGAACAACATTTCCATTAATATTTTAATTTTATATTATTCCCATGAATATCTTTAAATATTTTTTTTATTCATATAAATATTATTTTTACAATAGATTTATATAAATTTACATATTTAATCTATATATATTTTTAAAAGTTAATTTAATTTTTTTATTATGTTATTATTTTATAAATCCTTTTAACATGGATTAAAAATTACCAATAAATAGGTTCAAACCACCTATAATATACTTAACATTGAAGAGGTCATTTAAACTCCATCAAGTTTTACATAATAATCTGATTTAGGGTTAATTGTAGCCACCATTAAATGCTCAATTTTAAAGGTGTTTGGATAGAATCACCCCTGATATTAATCAGTTTATGTTTTTTCAAAAAAATCCATTTAACTGAACCCCTATACCTGAGAGCCCCACATCATATCCCATGGTCCTCCACCAATTGATACGATCCACCCAAGAACCCTCCTGTACACATGAACCCCTCTCTCCACCTCCAATCCCATATTCCCCAACCCCTGCCTCCAGACACACATACCTCTTGTTAATTACCCCTCAAATAATCCCATCTTCCCTATTCGACCCTCTAAACATTATCTCATCTTTCCCCCTAGTCCAGAATACCCACCCACACGTGCCCAAAAATATGCCCCCATGACCCTTATAAAACATTGTCGAGAGGGAATCAAACCCTTGTCATTCCATATCCTTTTTCTCCAAGCTAATTAAATTTGACATCTATGCCATATTTATTTTTACATTTTATTTTTCCCATGCATATATTCTTATATTTTATTATTCTTTATATCAATAAATGTTTTCATAATATATTTAAGTACATTTTAAATATATAACCAATATATAGATTTATATTTGTTAATGTATTCATGTTTTTAATATGTATTTCTTTTATAATTTATTTAAATCTCATAGATAAATACATATCACAGTATATACTCTAATATATATATATATATATTCATTTATTCATGAAATATTTATATATATACATATAAATATATATATAGGTATTCAATTGGATAATAAAAATATCTATGTAATATATATATATATATAATATTTTAGATATGTTTTTAATATAATATTATATATTTTCAATGTTATATATTTAGATATTACCCAAATATTTTATACAAATATGTGAATTTATATATTATTTATATATACATGTTTGAAATAATTATAATATATAAATCAAATATTTAAACGTATAAAGATATATATTTTATATTTTATAAATAAATTTATTTTTTTAAAATATATATATACTATATATTTATATATGTATACAATTTATTATTTTTATATCATATAATATATCATATACATACAATTAATATATTATATGTTTAGATTGATTATTATATATTTAAAATATTATAATATATATTCATATAATATAATAGAATATATCTAAATAGAATAAATTTTATGCATATTTAAATATAAATATATTTGACATGTTAAATATATTTATACTTATATACATTGTTATATTACACATAAAAGTGTTCATTTAATATTTTTATGCATATATTTATATATAAATTTATATTTATGTGTGTGTGTGTATTAATTTATAAATAAAATATATACAGATATAATATAATTATAATATATATTTAGAGAATTATTTTTATATCATTTTGTTTTTATGTATAATAATAATATTATCAATTATTATTCTTATTATTAAATTTATTTTTTAAACTATAAAAATAATATGTTGGTTTTATAAATATTATATTTATAGAGTTTTATATTTATATAATACATCTATTATATTATGTACCGCTATATTATATCATGAATGAACATATATTTATACACCAAAACAATTAAATACATTTGAGGTCTTATGGAAGGCCCCACTCCTAGGATGGACCAAAGTGAATGTGTATGGTGCTTCGAAAGACAACCCTGGCCCTGCAGGATATGGGGATATCTTCCGAGACCACCTTGAATTGTGCCATGGGTGCTTCTTTTGCAGTTGTTGTATTGCATCGTCTTTAGATGCAGAAATGATGGGCGTGATAGACCCCATAATATTTTCCAAGAAAAATGGTTGGGAAAATATTTAGATTGGAACTGATTCATCCAATATTTTTAATGCTCTTTGGGAGGGTTTGGTTCATCTAGACTTGATACTGACCAATCGATGGATGAAGTGCCTTGAGTCGCTTGTGGGGACTAATGTCATTGCCACACATGACTTTCATGAAGTGACCATGTTTTCAGATGGTCTTGCTATCAAGGGGGTCAACCAAGACCTAACAAAGAAGGTTGACTTGCTGATGGCTCTTCTAACCATTTATGACAAAGAATGTAATATGATTCCTTACTTCAGACTCATGTATTTTCCCTTTCTTATTTCTCGAGTAAATTATGTCCTGGTCTTTGACCGATGCAAAAAAGAAACAATAATATATATATATATATATATATATATATATATATATAATGTTTTTTGTACATAAATATATACCAAAAATGAATTTACCATAATATATGTATAATATAAATCATATTACAATCGTTTCATATATATAAAACCATATATAAATTTTATATATTTTATTAAATATATTTATAATTTCATTTATATTATTTATACCATTATCTATATGTGAATACTTTTTTGTTTACATGTTTTTCAATTAATTTTCAGTATTTATATAATTTCCATATATATACAAGGTTATAACGTATTTAAATATGATTAGATAACATGTTCATGTAAGAAATATTGACAGACACATGTGTACAGACAAAAATATATATATTATAAACATTTAATTTATATGAAATTTATTTTAGAAAAAATATCGAGGGGATGAAATCATCTATAATCAAAAGGATTAGTGGGGGTCATGAATCCCTCTATTGTTATAAATTCAATGGGGTTCAAATCCCCCAATAAAAAATAGATTAGTGGCGGTTCATGAATTCCCTCAAATGTAATCAAATTGAGGGGCTTATACCACATCCCCCTCAAATTACTTAAATTAGAGGGGGATCAGAACCCCCTCTAACGTCCAAAAGTATAATCCGTTCAAAACCCCATGGAATTTAAGAGATTATAAGGGTTGTATACCACCCCTATTTCCTTTTAAAAAATTCTAATATAAATATATATATCCTCTAAAATCTAATATAATTATATATATATATGAATATATGTAGCCTCTAAAATAAAAAATAAAAAAATATATATACGACCTCTAAAATTCATCGGAACATATTGTGCTACAAATTATTAAAATAATAGTTGTTTGGACAGAAACACTTTCTTAAATGAAACTATATGTCAAAAAAATATTGATAAAATATTCAGAGATGGTGGGTAACACCCTCTAAATTTGATGATTACTGGAGGATGTGAATAAAACCCTCCAATTTATATAGAAAATAATTATTTTGAGGTTTATATATTACACTAACAAAAATAACCCATATAACGGCCTTGTATTTTTTAGGGATGCCCCATAGTTTGTGGAAACAAGGTAAGAAAAATAATTCAATCCCCATTTATTTGAATCATGCCTATGTATGGATTCTCTTATTTATAGAATGTGTTCTTTTTCTTTTTCTCAGGTTAAATAAAATAATAGGTGGACATTGTCACAGGAAAATATTTCATGTCTGGAATTATTATAAAAATTGAAGGGAAAAGATGATATATAGAGAAAGATGATTGGGAACCTGATGATTTCTATTCATTGGAGAAAATATGGGATGAACATCCACACCCTGGAGTCCTTCCATGGAAAAATTAAGAAATTATAAGAAAAAAATTGAATACAATTGATTTTGACATAATTTATTTAATAGATGATCTAACACCTAACATGATGCATTTGGGACATTCGATAGAATGGTTCATTATGCCTCTTTAGCTTATTCTAATGGATGAATCATCCAAAAAATATCTTTTAGATATTACATTCTCTAATTGATGGATTATATCCCCCATGTTTTTCATTGATAATTGTGACTTTATTCTATTTATGTGACTCTCATATTGTCATTTATATATTTTCTGAATATCAATCAAATTGGGAAGCTAAGCTTTCTCAATAGTTACGTTATGCAGCTCACTAGTAGTTTCTGTAAAAGCATATACATGACTATTGGAATGATTGAACTATGAGATATTCCATTCATGGATGTAATACTCATATCAAGAGATTATTTATCGATAAATGATAACACATAGGTGTTGTTAATCAAATAAACATATGCCACAGTGTATGAATAGTTAATGAATGCAATCTATGTTGTCAGTAATCTTATCTAAAAGATTCTATATTATAAATGTGTAGAATTTGTTTCAATAAAATTATCGAATTGAATTATTGTCAAAGGAAAAACAATTTTCTATAACCTTTTTACAATTAGAAATGGGTATATAATTTTGGATAACAAATGTTGTGGATAGTATTTATCCAAATTGTGATATTGAAGATTGAAAATACTCAATAACCACCTCATATTTAATCTTAGTAACATAGAGAATATAATTTTCATTATACGATGGGATGCCAAATACTCTTACACTAGTACCATCATCACTAGGAATTCTATTGGTCCTAGTTGTAAATGTGGGTTATGTAACACTCCTAACAAAAATGATAGATTGAATATGAATCTCACATAGAATTCTGATAATGTCAGGATTGCTTTTGTTCTCATTCCAAAGATGGATAATAGAGAATGAATAGAATGGATCTCATTGAAGCTAAAACTTTATGCACCCATTGGGTTGGTAAATCCAATAGCCCATTGGGATAGTATTCTATCCACAATCTATAATATTCCCATGAAAAGTATGTAGGACCATTCACAAGAGGTAGTTAAATTACAATGGAAAAATACTCATGCAATGTCATCATCAATAGTTGATGAATGATGATCAGGATTATTTTATTTTTAAACCTATTTAGGGGTAAAAAAGAAACATATTTGATACATCTAAATTTTCATTTAAATACAGATGGTGAATAAGGATAAAAAAAATCGTCACTCCATCAATCCAATCATATAGATGTTCATCGTGTAATGAGATGATGTCAGTTTCGTACCTTAAAGTCTCTCAAAAAATATATACCATCTCTGTCGTGGGTGATGAATAATGTATGAATTAAAAACAATAAAGATACGTCAATAACACAATAATACCATTAACTCCATGAAATGTAAGGTTACAGAAAACAATGTTGAGAAGTTTTGGGAGAAAGGTGGAATGAGAGATTTTTCATGTGTACTGATATTTATAACAACAAATGTGTGCTTCCTCCTACCCATAGAAAAATTATATCTATCTAAATGGGAAATGAAGGAATCACTATTCTAATATTTAACCTATTAACTCATAAATATTTACTAGATAGGGTACATTTTGATTGATTAGTTTTAACTCCACAAACGTGTCCACCATTATCATGGTCCAAACCATTACACTATTATAATAATATTAGGACAGGAAGATCCACTCGGTAAAAAACATGGTGAAAATTCCCAAGAACATAAATTCTTAAGATATTTATGGATGGATTTGAAAACCCCATCAAGTATTTTTTCCCTTCCTCAGATGTGTCCCAATATGAACTCAGAACAACTTAAGACTGTTGACGAATATGAGGCCATGTGATTGAAACATTTATCCTTTGAAACTATCTTGATGAAACAACATTTTCCAATTACTAAATGGAATAAGTGACCATATGTGAAGGGAATGATCCTAATTATTTTTGTTCTATGAATAGTATGAAACCATATAATAGAGAATCATGTTCATTGATCTCTCAAGTTCTATTATTAGGAATTATTACATCAATCATCTTTACAAGAATGTTAATTCATATTAATTAGTAGAAATTGCATCGGCTTGTCCCAACAGAACCATGTGGAAAATAGATTCTGTTGGTTTATGAAGAGCAATTAATGATCAATTTTGGTATTGAATCTATCCTAGGATATAGAGTTATAAAATAAATCCATTCCTTATATTATAATATAACATCCTCCAACCATTCATGAAATTACATGAAACTCTAATGCACCAAGATTTCACATGACCATTCATTATAAAAACATACCACATATCCAAATTCACACATAGAGATCAAACCTCCATTGGGATTACCTCATGAGAGATTAATAATAGAATTTTATTCTTGAAATATATACTTCATTGATATATCATCATTATACTAGTTAGTATGAGTCACTAAGATCACATTATGAATGAAACAAATCTCTTGACCCGATAAATAAATGTCAATTTCCATAGAATAAACATTCACATGAAAAAGATCTAAGGACCCATAAAACCATTCAAATTGATCATTTTGACTTATTATTGGAATTTGGATAATCATATTCAAGAAAAAAATTTATATTACTTATTTATTATACAATGGATACATATAAAGCTCTAGAGAAAATAAGAAATTTATAATATCATCATGATGAATGATATGATTACATAATAACAATTTTAACATTTTGATAAAATAAATTCCACTCTCAATTATATCATGAGTAGTCATTTAACATGGAAAATAATTTTTTTATAATCCATTTTATCATGATAAAATGAATATTTAGAAAATCTATATTCATGAAAACATTGTAGATGCAGTCTAATCGACCATGATTCACATGAGATTCTATGCAGAATATAAAGGAATTTTAAATTATATGTGGAAAATAAAATTTATTTGTTCGAATAATTCATCAATGAAATTGGAAGGAAATTTGTGAGGAATAATAGTTCATTTGGGATATTTTTTGTATGTGGGAATAGAAATCCAATAATAAAAATGCTATGAAATGTGATTAAGAAGTCATAAGATCATTGGTAGTCAAAATAACAATCCGTTCCGATTTGGTAGATGAAAAATTAGCCCGACACCATTTTTACATGTGTGGTACATATTTATGATCAACATTCAAAATTCAAACTAGTTCACATAAGACCTACTTATTCTTATAAATAACCTCCTCATTGTCCGGATTATAGCTTATTTTGATGGGAGGTATTTTCGGGTCAAGATAAATCTAAATGGAATGTAAAACTCCTTCATGAATTTCGTAAGGTAAGAAGAAACCTGATAAAAATGAATTCATGTTTTGTAGTGGGATGGATTCATCAAAGGTAAAATCCATCGCAAGGATATCATTTTTGTGTAGATGTATCTCTATAGAGACCAAAACTCCACATGGAATTCAAAAAACAAATAGGCCAGCATCCCTCTTCGTATTTAAAAAAATGAAATCATTTTAAAAATCATTATTCCACATTCCATATCATTCAAACAAACACTCAATTATGGCCATGATGTCACATTCCATCTTCCACAATCAAAATATAATTTTTTGTCCCCTAACATCCTTTTTATTATCCAATAAATGTAGAATCATAGTAGTCAATTAGAATATCCTTATTTCTTATAAGTAAGTTAAATATATGGATCTATAAAACCCAAAATTTATATTATCTCTGATGAATATTATGGTCAATTATAGAACATTTTCAATAGAAATAAATTTTATATAGGTAATTCTATTGTGTAAGGATACATTAGAATGGGAAATCACATGACTATCTATATACAAATACTCCATTATAGATATCATTCCATTAACTAATGGAATATTAACTATTTTTTGTATATCACTTGATGTAGTAATTTTATATGTGGAGAGAATCCCATCCCATGTATAAAATTTGTACTCTGAGAGAACCCGTCCCGGGTAACAAAGCTCAGTGTGAATGGAACTCCATCCCACATAAAAATGCAATGCAGAATGGGGAATCATGGGGTCTTATGAATTCCTACTTTCCATTATTTTCTCTATTGTAGTGTTGTTTCTACCATGAATCATCTATGAACTATACTAAATGAGTTCTTCATCATCATAATTTCTATGAAACCATGTCAACTAAATGGTAGAATTTGTTTATCATATCTCTCAAAGAGATAATACAAATGTGTGTACGTTCATGAGAAACCATTTTATAGCCACTTCCAATGTTTTGGTATACATGTTTTCTGAATATAAGGAATAATAGAATACCCTATTATCATAAATTAATAAGGAAATTTACTACATATTGGAATCTATCATAAAAAGGATGGTCACTGGAATGTTCCACATCATATATTCCCACATTGTTTAGGATTAAAACCATTGAGTTAATCCTAAGGACATTAATATTTCAATCAATGAGGAGGGGAATCATGTTACCATTTCTATTTAATTGACATTAGTTTTATATTATTCTCTAAATTAGTATTAAATATGTATAAGGGCATCCCTCATAGATTAAATAAATAATAGGAGGTCACACCCATCCTCATCTTTTTTATTCTTTAGTTATTAAAACAAGAGAGATGATGGGTTACAAATACAATTATATCTCCATAGATCCAAAAACATCAACCATATGATAAATGAGATTATTTGGATTTCCAGATCATCTGATTCTTATTATTTCTCACATCATGATTGAAAAATATGGAATGAGAGTGTATTTTTTATCATGAAATCTACATGCTCAAATGCATTTCTTCATATATAATCGTTTTCTAAAAAATAGTCTCTCATTACATTAAAGGCCCTATATTTGTGTGGGTCCTAAAAGTCATGAATATCCCACTGATGGTCCTCCAACTCAATTTAATAACTATCCATGTAATACAGAACCTAAAAGATCCATATTTCTAAAATGAAAAACCTTCCATGGTTGTTATTAATGGTGATGAACATTCATGTATCATTTGTAGGTGTAATCCTCAACCAATTCAAGTTATGTTGAATTTTATTCCAATCTAAAAAGGATTTGATGGAATCCATGGTGAGTTGAGAACCTATTTACATAAATTTACCAAAATATTCTATGGATAATATAATTAGAAGAGTCATATAAATCATGGAGGGATATATTCATTCTTGGTCCTTTTCATTAGATGCCTTATTGGGATACATTATTGGTTAGAACATGCCCCCCACTTTGGAGGACATATACCATCATGGTATATAGGACAACATTGGAGAAATTTCAACACATGATTTTGAATAGGACTATAGAACCTATATGATAATTCCACATGATGTTAAACTACACAGTATGGTCTTTATCAAATGACCATAAATAGTATAATGTTTCCCTGTAAATGGCCCAAAACAATGTGTGTTCTTATTAAATTCAAAAGGATAAATAGGAATACCATTTAATGGGCATATCCCAACATAAAAATAAATCACATCTTCATTTATGATGATAAATTTAATAGTGCACCAATATGTTTCATAAATCAATCATTTAAATCATAAATGAAAAAATAAAAAAATAATTTGATCAAAAAAATATATAATCGAAGGAAAACCATAGAAGAATAATGATTAATTCATTGTTATAGAACCTTATATACAGATAAATGACCCGAAATTCAATCCATTGTGATTAATTATCATAATCCTAAGATGAATATGTCAATTATATATAGGATTTCCAAAATGATTCATGAACATGTCTTAAATAAAATATATAAGAGAGTCACAGGGTAAGATATAATTCCACACGAAGGGAATGATTAGACCACTATATCATCCTCTTCACAAATGGGATGTCATATGTGTCAAGGGAAAATATCACCAATAAAAAATACATTTTTAAAGAAGTTCTACAATCTATCACAGATATGTGAGTCATTGGGTGTTTCTGTTTCTATAAACAATCACTTTTAGAGAATGGCATTTTGATAATGGGTGTGAAACAGAAATGGTGAAACCGATGAGAAATATTTTGCAACACAATAGACAACCTCAATCAACCATTAGAAAACAATTGTTTATAGAATAAATTCTAAAACTGAATGTAATGAATTATACAACACATTAACCCCCTATAATCAATTTTTTGGTGCTAAAGTATTGTCTGAATAATAAAAATAAAGGTTACACATTTTTCTCAAATAAAAAACATAAAAAATTAAAAGGTTACGTTCAAATTACTTTCATTTACATCGACCTTATAGGTTTATATTTTTTATATAAATAGAATAAACTCCGAACATGAAGGATTCATAAACAATGTGTACAAAAAGATGAACATCATATCTCATTATAATCATTTTTTTCATATACTATATCACATCATCATCATCAATATCTATATATAACACATATATAATAAATTAATTCAACATCATTAATTAAACAGTGGATGAAAACAAATAAATGTGAGATCACATTCTTATTATATTAAATCATAAAAAATATCAATTAAATGTTATTGGGGATAATAATAGGAGTACAAAACTATCATGACATAATCTATATGAATTAGTATAAAATAATAGTTTCCATACCCATCTATATATGGATTATCAAACATGAAATCATAGAACATGAATTTAACAAAGGAAAACGTCATCTGAATAAATAAAACATATCCATGTAATATCAATAATGATTATTAAAAACATTATAATCACATAGAAATCACAGTCATTACTCATTTGTATATTCGGAAATCATATTTATAGAACACATAAAAAACCCTTAGGGAAACATTACAATTTAAATATCAAAATGCCTTACTTCTATACCCAATGAAATTGAGTTCTATCAATGCATTTCCATTGCATAATCTATATCAAGCTCACTCAGTGCTATTTGGGTTCCCCCCATTATATAAAAATGTCTAATAACAATATATAACGTACAAAAAACATGATTTACATCATAAACTTATAAAAACAATCATTATTAATTTCATAACATGATTATATCGTTGAAAATAAATGGTTCCCATGAATATATATTTGAAAAAATATTAAACCATTGATAGGAATTTGGATTGATAACAATATTCATGAAATTTTTTATCCCATGGGAATAAAATGGATTTCATAATAATCTCTTTCAAGAGTTTTTGATACCGATGAATGGAAATACCATTAAAATATAAAAAAACATTTTTAATGAAAATAATTTTATACATTATATATATATTCAAAAAAACACAATATATTTCTTGAATATTTTACTTGGAAAAAAAATTATAAACATATATGAAAAACATCATGTAAAATAATGGACATGATTTCAAGAAAATATGCTTGTGGTTAATGTGATAATAATAATCATTCTTCTCAAAATAATTGAAAAAGGATGTGAAAAGTGAATTTATAGGAAAAAATTAAGATATTAAATATTAAAAAATTTAAAATAAAAATAAAAAATCATCTAAAATTAATTTATTAAATCGTATTTCAAATAACGTTTTTAAAATTTTTAAAAATTCATGGATATTTATGGTAAAGAAACTCCATCTAAAATAATAACTTTATTTAAATATCACTTACAAGCTACATTATTGATGTTTCTTACATAAATATGGGAATAAATGAAAAATGGGATTGTGAACCACGTTATCAAAATCAATAGAAAAAACGATGATTTTTGTATATAATATTTTATTAATATTTTATCTATATGAATCTTTATCATAAAAATGTAAAATTAAGAAATTCGTAACAAAAATCATTCCCCACTCTGGTTCATCTTCAGTTGTGAGCCCCATAAAAGAATTACATAAAATGAAACATTAAATACCCTTAATATAAGGGCTTTTATGATATAAAATTTTAATTGGAGGTATATATACCTCATAAAAGAATATATTTTCTTATCCTAAATTTATGTCTTAGTGAAAAAAATTTAGACGCATTACCAATATCAAAATAACAGAATTTATTTTTAGAATTTAAAAATGATCAATTATGTGTATAAAATGTAAATACAAATAAAAAAAGAAATAAATCATTATATAATACAAATTCATTGTGAAAATTATTATAATATATCATTTACAATGAATAATCGATATAACCTAAATAAAATAAATTGATTTATGATATTCTACAGCAATATGCACCATTCATGAAGAATCCCCTGGGATAAAACAATTAAAATTAAAACATAAAATACCATGATTTATAACAGATTAATGATATAAATTATACCATAGATAATATATACACCATATAGTATATATAATATTTGAATATAGAATGTGTCTCAAAGATGTAAAAGGGAGATGATAAAAACCCTTATCATGAGTCATGAATTTTCATGTATGTCAATTTACTCCACTATAATTACCATATATAAATTATATAAATTGTTATGAATATATTATATTTTTAATAATTTATATGTATTTTATTTATTTTATTTATTTGTAATGAAATATTGAATTAAATAATCTGTGATTTCTATGATAGGTGTTTTTAGGTTGTTTTGTTCATGGCTTCAAAATAGATTCGTTGTGTTGGGATTGGTCAAAGCGGTAACTATTTAAACATTCATAGAATAATAATAAAAAAATACTTATCATATTTTTTCATATATTATACTTTTAAATCTATTTATGAAAAATTGTTATGAATAATTTACTGTTATAGGATTGTGGAAACGATATGACATATACATGCATGATAAATATTTCAATTTATGTCTTCATTAAAGAAAATGGCATTTTTTATTTTGCCTTTATGTAATTAAAATAATATAAAATAATTCTTATTTTTACATTAAATAAATATATATATATATATTTATAGCGATTTGGTGATGAAAAAAATAATCACATCACTTTTTTGAGGTGGTTGTCCACACATTCATTAACGACATTATAAATTTTCAGAGTAAGAATAAATATGATATTATATCGTTTAATAATTTTAAAAATTCATGTAATATCATTATTATTTCTTAATGTAACATTTTATTAACATTAAACTAATTATGTTTTTTATAATGTGTCATTGAAAAATGAATCACATCGCTTCACGATGTAGTCGTCTGCCATATACACAAGCGATGTTATCATGACCCCCAAGAATAGAAAGTGGGAAGTTATATGTGATATCATAACTAAATAATTAAAAATATGTTATAAATATAAAATATTTAATTTAAAACTATCATTGTAGTATTATATGATCATTGATGTTGGAAAAAATGACATCAGATTATAAGGCAATTGTCCCCCAAACACACAAGTTATAATTTAATATCCCATTTGAGGGAAGAGGATGTGGATTGGGGTTATTAAATAATAATTATTAAATATAAATTTATAATAGATACTAGATTTAACAAATGTGAATATTTTAATATTATTTTATGGTTGTTTAAGAGTAATTAAATAATAAACTCACACTATGGAATATTACCTCTTCTCGGATCACCTCTTTTGGAATATACATCAATCATTATAGAGTGTAATTATTACCATATGAAGGCATATTGTATTAGTTGAGTAATTTTTATAAGTTACTTTTATATGTTTTGGACGATCCGAAAGGCTATCATGGTTTTAATAATATTTGATAGGGTGTTTCCTTTTATAAGTGCGGTTACTTTCACACTAGATGTTTGTGAAATTAAATAGGTTTACCCATGTTATTCATTTTAGAAGAGAATTAAAAATGGATTATTACAAATTATTAGACATGATAATCTATATATATGATGAAAAATTAGTTTTTAGTCTTTTGTTAGGGTATTTTTAACATTATTATTATATTATAACCCCCGATAAACTTGTGTTTACCATAAATGTGTTAAATCATTTTTTTTAATTCATGATTCATAATAATAAAATTTTATTTACAACTTATTAAATAATATAAATTTTTCTTGACTCCAAATATAAAATCCAATTTACATTTTCCGATTCATAAAATTGGAAATATTAAATTTAATATTAACCCCACTTATATGAAAAAATAAGTTGGTTTTTAATGAAATATATTTTTTCATGGAAAATATGATTTTAAATTTTCTCTATGACTAATAACATATATATTTTTTTATTGAAAGTTATTTTTATTTATACATAATATATAATTTTATATTAAAAATTACTAATAATGGATTATCTTAAATAATTAATATGAAAAATCATTATGCATTTTAAAAATATATTTATATAAAACATTTTTTTAAACCCAAAAAACATATATAGAAATTCAATATCAAGTTGACTGAAAATTAATTATGTGGATTAAACATAACTAGAAAATATTTATTTTACATTAAATATATTTCAAAAAATAATTTGTCTTTTTATTTATTTATTTTATTGAAAATAAATGACATTTATAAATAAATACACATTTTTCAATATTCAATAAAAAATAAATATTTTCCAAAATAAAAAAAATTTATAATAAATTAAAATTTTATATGTCATTTTCAATAATCATTCCAATTTTATTAATTAAATTTTCCAAATATTGAAAAAAAATTTAGTAATAATTTTTCATCAAATGTAATGGATAACATTTTAGAAAAAATCATATGTTTGGTGAATAAGAAAACATTTCAATAAATAATTCATTATTAAATAATTTTTTAAAATAATTTACATTGAGTATTAAATTAATATATATATATATAAGTATCATAATTTATTTAATATTATATATACCTAATAATTTAAAATATATTTTACAATTTCTATATATATTGTGGGTCATTTATGTTCGGTGTTACATTTGGAATATGTTATCGAACATAATTTTATTTTCTCCATTATCATGTTTTAACTGAGGATACATAAAATTTTAATTTTACAGAAACTCACAATATATATTAATTTATTAAAAATACTTATTATTATTAATTTCATCCATTGATTCACCATACACTTTATGCAATAAATAAAAATTAAATTTTCCCTAACATTCCTCTAAATTTGATTTCTGTTATGATAATGATGTATCATATAAAAATTAAAATAAGGAAGTATGAAAAATACACACATTTTCATTCATTGTTTTTATCTTACTACATCAATAATTTTACCTCATTCCATTTTCCAACATTATTTAAAATCATTACATTTTCTAAATTCTACAGTGACATTCCATAATTATCAATTTTTTCTGACCTATATAACAACTTATTCTACATACCATATTAAAAATATCCTTTGAATTTTTTCCTGTTAAATATTAATTTATAAAAAACATCAATAAATAAATGATGAAACACAAATCCCCATTTTATACTCTAAGATAATAACTATGGTTTAAAATTAAAATTAAAAACTGGAAAAGGAAATATCATTTTACCTTTCAAACTGGATATGTCTCCTTATAATCTAAAGACACTATCTGTCATCATTAATTTAAAATTAATTATATATAGTTTTCTTATTGAACCATCATATGTTTCCACTCCATCATATTATAATTCTCACCAATTATGCTCCTTTCCATGGTGATCACAGTTGGTGGATCTCCATTCATGTCTTCTCATTTGATGGGTTTGTTTACATTTTTGGATTACATTCATCTATGTGCTTTTATTTCATCTTTCACTACTGTTCTATGTTTCTTTGTTATTCACCATCAATTTTTGATCCCCAAAGGTTGCTAACATGCTTTTATCACTGGAACATTCTTTCCAACACCTAACATTTGATTGACCTAATGGTGCTCTAGTGGTTTATGATCTGTTTGTATCGAAGTTCGGTGGTAATCATATTGTCTCATAATCCCATATCTTTTGTTACTTCCTTTCCTAATTTTCTAAAAACCATTGTGGTCTAGTATTAATGTGTTTGTAATGGTTTTTCTATGATGATAGTGGTATTGTTTGGCATCATGGTAATGTATCGGCGGTGTGGCTCTGGTGCTTTGTATTTGAAGTTCTATATTACAGTCATTCTCTTCTGTTCTTATGTTTGTTTTTGTTTGGTATTCCCATTTTTCTGGTGTTTCTTTGATCAATGTACTTTTATTCTTCCTTGGAATATGTTTGGATTTTTGATTTTTTGGATTTGTAGATAGTAGATCCTCCAACAGTTTTCTTTTGTTATCATTTTTTTAGGAAGTTCTGGTTTGGTTGTCATTATCACAACATCTTCACTGTTTGAGGAAGGTTTCTATATTCAAATATGACGTTAATTTGGGGTGTTTAGAGTTTTATTCTAGTTCTTTTTCAACTAGTTCAATGGAATATAGTAGAGTTTTGTGTTTGTGTGTGTTTGGAGAGGCATCAATGATGGTGTAGTTTCTGAAAACAGATAAATCATCCAGTGTATGGTTCAATAAGGTGTTCTTTTTGAGAGGGTTGTGTTGTGTGCAACACATTATTGTGGAGGATTTCAAAAATGGTTTTGGTGGGAAAATAGAGATGTGTGGACGAAAATATTGTAATTGTGGAAGGTGAGGTAATGATGGAGTCTCAAAGGATAGGGAGGTCATAGTGATGTGTTTGTGTCTCGAGGAAGATGTGTGATTCTTGGGTGATTATGAAGGTAAATTTAAAATTTGAATTATGTGGTTTGTTGGATGGTGGAATTGGCGGTACTCTTCTAGGGTGATTATGGATATTGAATTTTAAGCTATGTGGGTTTATTCTTGTGGTTTTTTGAGGGTTTTGTATTGTTTTCCCATATCCAAAAAGTGATTTTTAACAATAATATATTTTGGTTGTAGTAGATAAAAGCAAACAACTATAATCTATAATTAGTAAATAACATACCAAGAGGGTTAAAACCGAGATAACTAAATCCAAAATATACATTCTTAATATTTGAAGATAAATCTAGATAAAATGAATAAAACAACATCCATGATGTGATATTTTTTAAATTTATCATAAATCCATCATTGATATAATTCAAGTCATTCCACATCATGTTATATTCAATCATCGATGAAGATACAAATAATTGATTTTGTTTTTTCAATAGAAATAATATGGGTTTTTCATTATGATTTTTATGGATTAAACAATTCTCTAGTTACATATGACAGGGTTTTAACATGGATTATGATGAAAAATTTTCCAACACACCAACACATTTATGTGGTGCTTATTATTGGTATATAATGTTTCTCATTTTGATGATTGATATCACATGGATCCTGATTATTTATTCTGGTGACTTTTTAATTTTCATGTATATATATTTTTTGATTTTTGTGTTGAGGGTTATGATTTATTTTATAAATTTCCCATTCTGTCTGATTGTGTTTATATACACATGTTAATATCTTGTGGTCATGAATTATATTTAATTTTTATTTCTTATGATCACCCTTACAGATAATTTGAGCTCACCCTTCTTAGGATTCCTTTTCAAGATTATATAAGGAAATTATGTTGATTTAATTATAATTAAAGGGGAATCATATAGATGATTTTTATGGAATAATTTGAAAAGGGAAAGCTATATTTAGTGGATTAAATGATTATTGAATGACATGTGTGTTTTTAATTTGGTAGTTTCTACCAATTATTTAAAACTATAAACCTAAAAGTTCTTGTATAATATAATTGATCAAAACATTCCTTTTGGAATTTTATGTTATATATGATGATATATAATTCACCTCTATTATTATCTTATAGGAAATGTTATGCTTACCATTTTAAAACCAAATCTAACAGTGTGGGTTCAATCATGTTATAAAAAGTTTCCAACTAAAAATTGTGTTGATTCTAGTCTATTATGGTTATTTATTAAAATCAAATGAATACTACACTTGAGTATGAACTAGTAGAATTATTTTTCCCAGACACATATATTAAAGGATATAAGAATTTCTTATTATCAGAACATTTGATGGTTGGATAGGTGGATAATCTACTTCATGATTGACTTGGTGGGACAAAAATAATTTTATGAAAATGAATCAAATTTTTACATTGTTGGACTATGTTACATATTTTTGGTCATATGTATCATAACATAACAATACCAACCCATTCTACCTTCATTCCTATATTATTGTATTTTGGGGGAATGTTGTTGATAACCATTGTTGTAAGGAATATTGTCAGAGAACTCAATCTCCATTTTTCATTTGAATTTATTTTTCTAATACCTCACTTGAATGGAGATGAACAACACCACACGTGCTTTTGATGACGACTATTACATAATATTGATAAGTGATGGAATGATCATGACTCATGTTGAATGAGTTTGATATTTGGAGATTAAGGATATATTTCTAATTGAATAATAGTTCATGTCTATAACTATGTTTAACAAATATCATTATTATTCATTAGGCGGTGAGATACACCTCATGATTATGTGGTATTTCATGTTATTAATGATGTGTGAGGATGGAATGTTCGACTAAACCAATCACTTACTAATTCTCTAATCGATTTTACGATGAGTATTATAATAGTTGGGATGGATGTTGTCAATGTGTAATACTAAGGGTTTGATTCCTTAAACAATTAATCCCCAATGAAGAGTCATGCATAAAGAATCAATTGTGAAAATAATTAATCAATTAAGAATGGTTACTTAATTGACAAATATTTTCAAATTGATTTTGTAAATTCACCAATTTTATTATTTAATTTATATCAAAATAAAACAAAACTATTGTAAAATTAAAATTACTTAATTTTCAAAATAAATTATAGAATCTATTTTAATAGTGTGAGATTTTATGAAATTTTATATTAAAATAAGTTAAATAATTTCTATATTTTTAATTACCTATAACACCATGATTATGTTTCATTACACACAACACAAAGCTTAAACAAAACATGACAAATTGTTAATCGCATAATATTTCATATGATAGTTATTTTGATGCTATTGAAATTATGGGTATGAATACAAATTAAAAAATTATCAAAATATATGGTTTACATAATTATGTAAAATGAAATAATTTGTGTCAAATTATTAATAAGTAAAAATAAAAACCCTTCATAAATGAAGGAAATATTTTTTGGCATATCAACTTTTATGCACAAAAATAGATTTCACCCAATTAATAATAAAACTGTTTTTATTTATATTAATGTAATTTATAAATTATATATTCAATGAAAATCTTAAAAATCAACTTTTTCATGTTCATGGAAATCTAATAAAATAAATAAAATGTTATTCTTAAAAACAATATTTTTCTAAATAGTTTATGTGTCTCCATTTGTGAAATTATTTTAATATTACTTTTTATAAGATTTAAAAAATATTTTTTAAAATGTAAAATTATTTTTTGAAATTAACATTTATAATATATCATATGAATTTTTTTCAGATTTTTTTTTGAAGAGTACATTTTCAATCGATAGGAAATAAAAATTATTTTTATTAATACATTTTATTTGATTTAAATAATTTAATAACATACAAATTATAATAATTTATTTTTAAATGGAAAATTTTTTAAATTATATATATATTAATCTCATTTAGGACAATGAAATTTTTTTCAAATTGAATTTGGATATAAAAAATTATTTTGAACAGTTTCTCTTGGTAAAACCATAATCTCGTGCATCTACAATATTATTATTAAATTAAAAAAAATCACTTATGTGAATAGAATTAATAAAAAATTATTAAAAATATAAAATAAAAATGAATTATATTATATAATAAAAATAAATTAAATATTTTTATAGTGAATGAAACAAATAGAAAAACTATTTGTCACACTTATATTAAAAATAGGATTTCGAGGGGTCAAAAAATCATAAGGGTTAAAAATAACCCAAAAATTTTCAAATAAAAATTTTATGGCCATATTTTTACCTTATATATTCTTGTTTCAATTTTTGGATGTTTCAAAGCTTTTTCATGTAAATAAATTGTTATTTATTTTTCTTTTATGAAATTATAATATTGTCCCTAATTTCACTTATAAAAAACATTCACTCTCCAATCCTCATAACACATAGAAACACATTTGGTCGGAAAAGAATCATAAAATAAGATCATTAATTACATAATATCATCCAATAATGATTGTTTTTGTCATAAATCTATCAAAGTAAGAAATTTGGTGCAAAACTAGTTAAATTTCATGAAGAATATGACGTTACAAATCAAGAATTTTATTTTACTTCTTCCTCCACCTCCATAAATTATTATAAAAACACATTTTTATAACATCATATGTATCATAAATATATATATATATATATTGTTATATAAATTTATTATCATAAACCTATCTCATATTCCATTTAATGTGTTATAGAATCATTATTTGTTAATATAACACAATATTTCCTCACGAACTGATATTATTCATTTCCCCTCACCAACTCTCACGAGTGTATATAATAATGATTTCATTGTTTATATATGATTTTTATTATATTATTATTTATATTTAATCATTATATAACTTGATGATTCTAATATTTTCGTTTATCAAAATATAATAATGTTATTTCTATGTTTGACGAACTACTGCCTCGCTATGATGTGATTACATTCACAAATTATATGGAATTTAATAATAAATGATTTAATACAAATATTTTATATATGTGTGATAAAGATAATTCTATAATTATAACAAATTTGTTTCTTTTTTTTTGGGGAAAAATCCCTCAAGGTAACATTGAAGCATTTTTTGAGGTGATTGTGTTTGTTGACAAAGTGGACATCTGAGTAGTGATTGTTGACAAAGAAAAGAAAGGACATACAAATTTGTTGAAAAATAGGATTTCATGGTAGAATGTCGAGTTCAAGAGATGAGGTCAACGATCCATGTTTTATTCATGAACGTCGATAAAAGGAATGGATGATCTGGAGGGAGTATAAAAGAACAGATACAAGGTGGCGCCGTTTTCCAGTGTTTGCCAAATTTTAGTGCCTGAAAATCGGCAAATGAAGAAAAGTGTTTTTGGAAAAAGGACTTGCACGCCGAGGACTTGGAGTATAGGAAACTTGCGCGCCATATGTTTTTCAAGATCAGAAGATCAAAATATGGCAAAGTAAAGAGTTTCACGCAAGTTTGGGAGTTGGTCGCGCAAGTGTCTAAAATGACAGGGGACATGCACGTCGAAACTGGGTCGCGCAGGTGACTTGCGCACCGTCGCGTAGGGTGGTCAGATTGCCTATAAATACTGGACCACCCCTCCTCATTTTCAACGGAGTTCATCAATTTGATAAATCAGAGCTCCTGTCGCGCAGGTGTGGTGGTCGCGCAAGTGGTGAGTGTGGGTCGCGCAGGTGAAGTTGTGCGCCAGTGGTTGAAGTTGTGCGCCGGTGTTAGAAGTTGCGCACCGATTGGCAGTTGCGCGCCAATATTGGGTTGGGCGTAAAAGGAAGAGAGTCGCTCAAGTTTGGATTTGAGGAAGCTTGAGCCGCGCAAGTGTCTGAGGTGAACTTGCGCGCCCGTTGTGACTTGCGCGCCGATACTTGCGCGCCAAGATTTACTTGCGCGCAAATTAAGGTTTTGTTCCAGCAGTGCTTCTCGGACTGCGTGGAAGCTGGTACATTTCCTGATACCTTCGGTGAAAAGATATATTCATCTACAGGTGAAAGTTGTACTTAAATAGAGCATCTACACACAGAGGAAGATGCATTCATTAATACAAATGAAGAGACCAACAGGTCTATAAACTGTGAGTGGATTACTTCAAAGAGCAGTGAGCTTAGGAAGAGGAAGAAGGTGATCCTCTCCACCAGAAGTGAGACAGAGAGAGAGAAACAGGGAGTGACCCTTGGGAAAGCAGTGAGCGGACCCTAAACTTGAAAAGGTAGTGAGCCTGGGCATAGAAGTGATCTAGCCCGAACATTGTAATCTACCGCTAGTGAATTTTAGTGAAATTGGTATGACCGGAAACTTGTCGGCGTATGCTCCTTGGACGTAGCCCTTTGCGGTGAACCAAGTAAAATTGTTGTGTCTTGTGCATGCTTTACTTTCTGTTTACTTTGTGCAACAGGAAAGAGAGAGAAGAGTGTTTTTCTTAACAGAAAAACAAGATCAGAACGGGCGTTAATTTTTAATTAGTCATACACTGAATCACCCCCCCCCCTCTTAGGGTATTCAGCCTTGTGGACCTAACATTTTTACTATTTTTTGGTTTGGAAATTGGAAGCCATGATCATGAATACATACGACATGCCTTCTCCATGAATATCGTTTTTCATTTATTAATCACTAAATTATACAGATATACCTAAATAAATATATATTTAATATATATAATATTGATATAAGGGCTAAAATTATGAAAATACTAGAATAATGTTCAAATTAAGTGGAAGGAAAAAATATTAATCCAAAACAAACATGAAAAACAAAGTAGTTATTTCCCAAAATGGCTCATTAAATTGTAATTATTAATAAACAGGTAATAAAAGGTAATATGTAAATAATATATGGTATGATTTATAAATATATGTGGTTCAGAAATATATTTGAAATAATATTATATTTGTTGTACCAATGTTTGGAACATGTATACTGGAAGTCTAGACTTATAGTAAATGATTTATAGGCCCTGTTTAATTTTTGGGAGACATATGATAATTCACAACTAATTTATTTTTTGTGGTGTATTTAATAACTATTTAAATTTAATACAATGAATCTATTTATTTTCATCTAACATAATGTTTCTTTTTTTATCTTATTTTGGGTCTTACAATCTAAAATATAATCAAAACTGTATGGGATTTCTATCTCACATTTAATATCTACGATCCACATTCAATATTCACCACATATTATTTTATGTCAATATATATTGAACACGAATAAATTTTATTATTATTATCATCAAACTTATAGAGTTTTACATTTACATTTAAGGTAATATTTTACATGTGGTTTGAGGTTCAAAAGTAATCAATGTTGTAAGGTATTTTGGTTACAATTTAATTTCATTGAGGTATATGTTATGCACATATTTTTTCTTATGATATCTATGAACATCCCCTTTGAAATGGTAAAAAAATAATTTAATTATAATTATTAAATTATATGAAACCTTTAAAAATTATTATTTAAAGGGTCTTATTATTCAACATTATCTAATTGGTAAGGGCATTGTAATACAAACTCATTGTTTATCAGGATTCTAGAAGAATATAATAAAAATGATGAAATAAAATTATTTATCTCTAAATAAAAGCATGATTTTAATTCTCTTATAGTAATATCTTAATAATAAATTTTTTCTTTATTTTCTCTTATTTATGTACTAAAGAGTTCAATAAAAGGTTTTTCTTGATAAATAAGTTTTATTTAACACATTATGTTTCGAAATAACTTTCCCTCCAAAACCCGTGTATTGTAAAGTTATTTTGATATTTATTTTAACTTTATTTAAATAATTTAGTGATGAAATTTTTAACCATTCATGAAGTTTTTCAATTATTTTGAATGGAATATTTATTTCATTTTTCAAATAATGTCCTTTTGATTTTACAAAAAATGTGAAAAAAAATTGTTTTGTAAATATTTACAACATAAATGGAATTTAACACCATCATTAATATTATTTTAAATGAAGATTTCATTATATGTCACCAAGGTAAATTTCGTATAATTATCTTTGGGAATTTATTATTGTTTTGGAATAATTATTTTTTCATATATGAATGGATATTTCCATCTAGAAATAACTATAGTTTTTTTAAATCAACAATTAAATGTTTTTATGGTTTTTTATAGAAATTTTTTTCTAAAATACATTATGTGTTAAAAAGTGTATTCCGAATAAGAAATGATATTTTTCCCCTAGAAATTTTTATAATAATTTGTAAATATTATTTTATACGATTACAACATTAATTAATAAATGAGTTGGTAAATTTTTAGGTTTTATAAAGTCTTTTTATAAGTAGAAAGGATATATTACTTAATTAATGTTCCAAGTGACAATACAAAATATTTTTACATATATGATGACATCCAATTATTTTACTTATTCTTTGCGAGGGATTATATTGAATGATAAAATATGTATTCATTATATATATGATAAATCATTTTAATGTAATGTTTATGAAACCGACGATTTTTGCACTGTGTATGATGTGATGATATATTGAATCTTTTATAATATTGTGGCACACAAAAATATGATTTAAAATATGACATGGGTTAGACCTATATAACCCTCTAATGAATTACATAAATATTTTTATCTCATGATAATACAATGAGGATGAAGGATATGGTCTTAATAAATTATGGAAAATAGGTTCATCCAAATGCACAATGGAAAATAATTGTGTTCTGGTCAACAATGGAAAAAAGGTAATGAGTGTTGTTTCCCTATTTTTAGGGTCTGGTTATATATTTTTTAAATATGAAATTGTTTTTATGTTCATAATGATTCCACCCATTAATAATATTATATTATGTTTCATGATTAATTTATGATGTTTTCTCATTTTTATAGGGAATGTTTTAAGAAATGATTATTTTTTATTCCATGTATCATGTTAATGATTAAAACTTGTTGGACCTGAAATTATTATAATCTATTCATTCACACATACCCTTGTTCTTATAATATTATCATATATGATCATAGATTATTTTATATTATGTTCACCCATATTGATAATATCTTAAAAAAAATTCTTATGTTTCCTTCCCCAGTTTATGAAGAAAGAATTATGTTACTTATTCTTATGATATGTTTTGTGTGGGAATATATTTATGGATGATTTTTAGGAATAAATAAAAAATATTAATATTGTATTTCAATACTCTAATGACACACAATTATTATGGTCCTCACATGTGTATTAATTGATTGTATTGAATATTCATCTAAAAAATGATATAGTTTTTTTGAAAAGTGTGGTTTTCTATACTTTGTATCTGAAGGATTATTTATCCTTTGGTATCTAGGATGAAAATAAATTAGTGAAATACCTAGGTTTTATGTTTAAGAATAAGTCAATTTAATGGAGAATGTCATGGAAATTTTGTAATGGATTGATAAAATTGTTTCCATGCAATTACATTTCTATCGTGATACATCAAGGGGATGTGTCTTGTGCATAAACATACCCTAGGGGTAATAAATCCAAAATTCTAACATTAATATGGACTCAATCATCACATGTTGCAAAATAATTATCATTATTTAAAACATGGTATTGAACTTCTTGTGGATATTCATTGGAAATATGTACACTATTTAAGAAACATCATAAAATATATAAATAATTACATTGTAGATCCTCAATAAAGCTTAATGTTATATATATTTTAAAGAAGGTGACAATATTTAGATATCATATAATTTTTATTCCATGATTATGTGGTTCCCCATTATCATTATTATTTCTCATACTGTGGTGTCTGGTTACTGTCATCTACGGGAATCTGAAGGATCTAGATCAATGCTTAATGATATATAAAATGACTTGATGAGAAAAAGAAATTGATGATCATTCGAGTGAAAGATATTGTAATTACTTATGATCATTTCTCTATACATACGATTAAGAAATAGTTAATAACCATCCCTCAGACAAACTAATGAATAGATGGATTGACTTACATGATAGATCAGGTTGTGGGACCGTGGATTAAATAAGATTATATTATCTATTTGTAACTTCCCAACCCCAGTTACACAGAGTCAGTGAATTATTACATAACATTGGAATGATTACAATGAATCATGTCCCGAAGGCCTGATCGGTTTAGCATTCTTGGAAAATAGATTACATACATGAATGTTACATTACACTTTATAGCATACAACACTACATAAATAATCCTTTATGAATTCCATAAATTCCTTAGCATAACCCTACATATCAATCACAATTCACTTCTTCGAATCCTGGGAAGAATAAAACATAGAAAGGGGTGAGCTCAAACGCTCAGTAAGGGTAAGCAATACATCGGAAAATAACATAAATACTAGGCATGGTGAATAATTGAAACCACATGACTTTACCAATAATAAACATGAATACATTTATGGCATGAATATGATCTGAGTAAATAAAACCATAATACAACATATTCATGGGTATTCTACTAGTCGAATGACCACCTGAACCTTCAATATTATTTTCCATAATGAGGGAATGTATAATGTCGTACATTCTGAAAAATTTTGTCATGGACTCGGCCAAGACATCTAAAAATCATTAAGGCCTAGGCCAAAACCATAAATCAAATTAGGAATGGGCCTCAGCCAATTCCAAATCTCGTTGTCTCATGAGACCTATTGATGCCTCAAGGAGCTATTACGGGCTCCACCCGTAACCTACAAAGTCCAATACATTCCTCCTATAAAAATGTTTAAACATATCATAAACATTTGTATTAAAACTAGCACACAAAATGTCATTACTTTAACTATAAACCATGAATGATATAAAAATAGCACATCCACAGTCAAAAATATCACAACCCCTTCAATACAATATGGATGTTTTGTATAATAAATCAATTTCAAATAAACATAAAATCCATTAAAGGATGTTGACATTGATGAAATCAAAACCCTTTTCTGTAAAATACCACTTTCTATTTTGAATTCATTTAAGAGTCACATAATTATAAGGAAAATATTTATTATGAAAATATTCTTAAAATCTTGTAAGGGATGCTATGATTTTTTTATAATGGAAGAAAATAACCCCACCCACCATATAAGTTAAAAAAATATTCTTACATTAAATTTGTTGAAAATGTCAAAAAAGTACTTCATTTGTAAAACTACAGAAAGATTTCTTAAAAAAAGGGTATAAGTGACTTTAACCCATTATCTAGTAAATAGTAAAAATGTTTTGATATAAATTTTTAAGAAACATGGATGTGGATGATAAAGAAGTCCCAGTAGATAATTATGTATAAACAAACTCGGATAATAAAGAGATTGTGAAATAAACCCTTACCTTGTACTTTTCCTTGGTAGAGGGTAGTTTAACCTCATTTATTATGGTTAAATAATTTTTATTGAATTATACAAGAATCATATACATTAATATGATATCATATATGATCTTTTAACATTGATTTTTTAATAATATCTTAATATGATCATCATTTTAGGTGTTAACAGATTCATTTTCCTTTATATTCATTGTAATGTGAGTCATATTTGTTTTGTATGAGATGAAACTTATTCATATCAAGAATTATATAAAGTCTTTAAACATTATTTTTAATAATCAAATGAAAATTAATCATTATTGGATACGATGGAGAATGAATCTCATAGCGTTCGTGGAGATAGAAATTTGTACGTACACACGAACGATAATATCATTCATATTGATTTTAAAATTATATATAATTGGATATTATATAATATATACAGAATCATTATCATGTTATACTCAGTATTTAAATCAATTACACATCATTATCTTACTCATCCAAATAATATTGTTTTGAATAACAATTAAACCATCACGTGGAGACGTTAATCCGTACGTACGCACGTATGGTGAAATGTCATTAAAAGGATGGATAGAATACTGAATATGGTTGTAAAATATTTATAATAACATCATAGTATATATAAGATACTAGATTTATTGTTTTAGAATGGAAATAACAAAGAATGAAGAAGTGGAAAATAACGGATCATGAAAGAGGGTGGTGATAACATTACCTCTTCTTCAGGTTCTTCCTTTTGATTTGATCAAAAGGGCTCCATAGGATGGCTTTCTGATTAAACAAATGAATCTAGGTTGAAGTCATGTAAGATTAGAGAATATTTGGGAAAATATTTACCGAACCAAATGGCTTTTTTTTTGTATGAAAAAAGGTTATAATTGGTGTCCTTTTATAAGGGGGAGGAGGGGTTCATTAGAAAAAACATAAAGTATTACTTTACAATAAATTCATATTATTTTTCAAATGGCTCCAATCTATATTATTTAAAGTCTATGGTCTGTATGGGTCGAAAAAAACTCAGAAAATTGCTTTTTGACAGGTTAGGGTCACTATATTAACCTTATCATTTATATTTAACTCTTAGTTAATTAGTTTGACATTTACCATGCATCTTGGTATTTTTATATTATATAGTTAATAATCATACTATATAAATCCAAGAGACCCCCAAGTGGACCATTAATGATACAACTATCATGATATAAGTCGTTTGTCTGAACTTTTGATTATTAGTAATAGAATACCAATTAATAATATAATATTATTTTTAAAAACTCATTTATGTCAATTTTGACAATATTTAATAATTGATTTTTTTAAGTCTTAACAAATTTATTAATTCGAACCAAATTCATTCAGGTAATCCTAACATGTCATATTAGCCAATTAATTTCATGGATGGCATTAAAACGTTCAAATAATATTTATTTTAACTTGTATAATACTAATTATTTTATTCATTCATTAATAAAGAAAATACTCCATCATTATGGTGTCATAAATAAATTTGATTATTCAATGTCTAAAAATTATAAATAGAATACCATTATATTGGAAATCTTTCTAACATTCTAATTAGTATTCATAGTTGAAAATATAACATATATAACCCTAAGTAAAAATTATTATTCTAAAATATATATCCTTAAGTCATTTTTGTATTTACTTTAACATAATTAATATAAAGTGTCATTATCCCCTACAAGTGGATCCATGGGGTCCCCTAAATATACTCAAAGATTCCAATGGTAGGACTTGTATAAACCAATAGGGTTAGGAAACGTTTTAGGTATATTTATTATTATTATAATATTATTTTTTACCCTTATTTACCGGATTTACCTTTTAACCATTGTAAATAAAATATTTACCATGTAATTATTAAAAATGTATAAAAATAAGAGATACCTATTTACACAATTTGGGCATCCTGATTCCAAATATGGAATCCAATTTTCCAAATTAAAAACACAGAAGTGGCAGAAATTAATTTTAAATTAATTCTTGTTGTCAAAACAAAAAGTGTGTTTTGAAGAAACAATGACTATCAAAAGATTGACACTTTTTTATGTCCGTTTTAAATGTGAAATTATTTCTAATGAAAACATTGGATTAAATGGTAAAAATAGAATCTAATTATACTTTACAATCACTCAAATGAATAATTTATCACTACTAACTATTTCTATTAAGAAGTTGTTTTCAATAAAATTTAGTAATTTTCATTATTCATAAAAATGTGAAAGTTGTCAGAAAGGTACCAAAATTTCACCCTAAGATAATTTTGATATTCTGAATCCCAAAATGAAGTTCATTTTTAAAAATAAAATTTATAAATTTGAAAATTTGGGTATTACTATTCATAACGGCGAGTTAATTTGTTGTGGTGTTTTAAAACTCGATGTTGCATATAACACACACTACTGTATTAATTCAAGAGAAGCGTACAATAGAAGCATGGGGTGTTACATTCTCCTATCATTCAATAAATTGCATCCTAGAAATTTAAAAATTTTCTCCAAAAATAAATGGTTGAAATTAGAAAATACCATTGGGATAACCCACATCAGATATTAGGTTAATAAAATTTAGTCTTAATTAGAGGAAAAATAAAATGAAATGGTCACCACCAAATTATGATCTCAATTAGGAGAACACCAGTGTATATTAGAGACATATAATTGGATGAAAGATGTAACTATTTATAGGTAGTTATTGAGGTCATCAATCAACAAACATGTGTAAAATTGAGGGCCTTCAATTCAGCAATATATGATGATTTAAAATGCCATCGGTTCAACAAAACATTTGGTATTAGGATAACCCATTTTTTATTTTAATATCCCTTCACTAAAGAATATGAATTAATTTCTTCATAGAATACGAGAATAATGAAATATATAATTGACATGTAGAGTCCCATATTTTAACTAATTTCTACCACAAACTCATCTTTCATTATAAAATATAATCGAACATAAAAATATATTCTATTTATCTTATTTGTATATGGTTAAAAAACAAAATGAATTTATAATTAATCTACCAATTGTTTTAAAAAAAGACTACATTATTAAATCCAGGACATCACGTGGGCCAGCGGTAGGTGATACACCCTTGTCGCCCTACGGTTGCAGGTTCATGTCTCGCGGCTTTGCCGGATGTGACAGGTTGCCGCCCGACCTCTGGGATGACCTCTTTTTGGAAATCCAAAAATAACATTAACAATAATATCCAATTTCAAACAAAATCTATTCCAACCTTTCGAATTATCCAATATACTTATATCCAAACTCTCAGTCAAAAATTTATAAGGAAGTTAAACATAAAGAGGATCCTTTTTTCTGAGTAATAACATGTGAACGCCTCCATCATGTATTCTTTTACAACACCACAACATTCTAAATTTCAAAAATCAACCATCTATTATTCCAAAATCACTACCTCATTATCAAGACCATATTAAGGATTACCTTTTCTTTTATCCACTTATTTTCAAAAAAGTGTATCTTAATATTATGTGTCTTTTCGTAGAACCATTTAATCTCAAATCCTCAAAAAATAATACTGCAGTACAATTTTTATATATATCACATTATTCTTATAACCAGAATATAGTTCATGAATCCAAAAACACAAATACCATAATCATTCAACTTCAACTGTAGTAATAGCATATGCTTGGACTTTCCCCCTTAGCCATTGCTGAGGTAATTTACCTTGGTGTATTGGACATTCATTTGCATAATGTCCCATTTCCCTATAATTATATAATTCAACGTTGACAAAAACTTTCATTCCCTTGTGATCATGAGATTGTTGTGATTTTTCAACATACATGTAACAGAATCCCATTCCATTTAGTCAATTACAAGGGTGTTTCTTACCAAAATTATCACATAATAGAAAATACTTCTTTCCCGTTTTCCCACTACCTGTCACTTCCTGCACTGTTCTTTTCTTCTCTTGCATTACATAATTGTCATAAGATCTAAAGAGTTCCTTTTCTATATTGATATCACATGAGGGAATATCTTCGTTTGATGAAAAAGATTTTCATACTAATGCTCGATGAAGAAATTGTTATAACCCATCAATGAAACGATCAATCGTACTTCTTGGGTTAAGTAAATAATCAGCTTCATGCCATGCTAACCTTGTAAAGTTAGGCTCATACTTTGCAACATAATCATCCTCCTTTTGCCTCAGACTGAGAAATTTTCTTTCCATATCTGATCGATGGTCATAAGGAAATCATTTTTCTACAAAATATCATTAAACTCCCTCCATTCCATACTTGATACTTTTACATCCTCCTTTGTGTTTTGAATCAATGACCACTATTGATCAGCATATCTAGTAAGGAGATTAACTACTATGACAACTTTTTCCATTTCACTGCTCCCCAAAGCCTGAAATATTTTCTCTAGTGAACTTATCCATTTCTCAGCTACCAATGGATTTTTAATCCCATTTAATTTTTTCTGGTATTTTCTTAATGAAGTGATCTAACATTGATCTTCCACATTGTGGATCACGGTGCTCCATACAGGTAAGGTTATAATTCAAAACCTGATTGAGTTGTCTTAGTATGGTGATAAGCTGATCAACACCAGTTGTATCACTAGATCCACTATAATATTCTCGATTAGGAGGGAAATCCCTACATGGAGTATGTGCGTTGATAAGATTTCCATTCCCTCCACTAGGTTCTATTTCTAAACAATGGGATAAACTACATTAGTTTTTTAATCGAAATACATAGTTCCTAACCTGTAAAATACCTAATGTGAATTGAACATTTTATATATATAATCCATATAATGAAATGTTTTCTTTGAGTAAGTATATACTCATAAGCCCTTCATAATTTTTTGTAAAGAAAATAAGAATTATCCTAAGCATATGCCCCTGGAGTTTCATAACCAAGAGTGCAGCAAGGCCCGTTTTCTTGCACTGGTTCCTATTCGAGTCTAGCTCAAAGCGGTGTTTTCGGGTTACACCCCTAGGTACATCTGTTCTAGACCACCACAACCTGGTCATATCCTGACTGGGATGTATTTTCATAGAAAACTCACAAAATCTAAAAATTACCAAAATTCTTGGAATTTCTTTTATACTAATCCTCAATCTCTATCTTAGGTCTATTTGCTCTAATCAGATTTTATCTAAATCTAGCTTCCAAGGTTATTGCTAAACTTTTTCTGATACCATCTGTAATGCCCCAACCCCAGTTACCCAGAGTCGGTGCATTATTACATAACATTGGCTTTCTTACAAGGAATCAATTCCGGAAGGACCGATTAGTTTAGTAGTCTTGGAAAATAGATTACATACAAGAATTTTACATTACAATTTATTACATACAACATAACATCAATAATACTTTTTGAATTCCATTAATCCCTCATCTTAACCCTGCATATCATTCACAATACACTTCTTCTAATCCTAGGAAAAATAAAACATGGAAAGGGGTGAGCTCAAATGCACATCAAGGGTATTCAATATAAGGGAAAATAACATTAATACTAAGCACGATGAATAATTGAAACCACATGCCTTTACATATAATAAACATGAATACATTTATGACAGGAATATGAGCTAAGTAAATAATTCCATAATAAAACATATTCATGGGTATTCTACTAGTGGAATGACAACATGAACCATCAAAATTATTTACATAATGTGGGAATGTATAGTGCTAGCCATTCTAATACATTTTTTCAAGGCCATGGACAAGACATCAAAAAATGATTAAGGCCTCGTCCAAAACCATATATCAAATTTCAAATGGGCCTCATCCAATTCCATGTCCGGTTTTCTCATGATACCTACAGATGCATCGAGGATCTATAGCGGGTTCCACCCGTCACTTACTATGTCCAATAGATTACTTATATGAAAAAGTTTAAACATATCATAAACATTCGTATTAAAACTAGCATAGGAAATGTCAATATGTTAACCATAAACCATGAATGTTATAAAAATAGAACATCCACAGTAAAAAATATCACAAAAACATCAATACAATATTGATGTTTTTTATAATAAATCAATTTGAAATAAACATAAAATCCATCAAAAGATGTTGACATAGATGAAATCAAAACCCTTCTTAGAGAAATACCTTTCTAAATTTTGAAATCATTTAAGAGACACATAATTATAAAAAAAATACTTATTTTGAAAATATTATTTTAATCTTGTAAGGGATGCATTGATTATTTTATAAGGTAATAAAATAATCTCACCCACCGTATAAGTTAAAAAAACATTCTTAACATAAATTTGTCAAAAAGGTAAAATAAGTACCTCGTTTACAAAATGACAGAAAGATTCATTAAAAAAAATGGTATAAGAGCCTTTAACCCATTTTCTATTATGTAGTAAAATTGTTTTTAAATACATTTTTATGAAACATGGATGTGGATGATAAGGAGGTCCCCATAAATAATTACGTATAAACAACTTCGAATAATGAAGAGATTGTGAAATAAACCCTTACCTTGTACTTTTCCTTGGTCGAGGGTCATTTAACCTCATGTATAATGGTGAAATAATTGTTATCAAATTATACAAGAATCATATATATTAATATGATTTCATATATGATCTTTTAACATTTCTTTTTTAATAATATCTTAGTATTATCGTTGTTACGGGTGTTAACTGACTCGTTTTCCTTTATATTCTTTGTTATGTGAGTCATATTTGTTATGAATGGGATGTATCATATTCATATCCAGAAAGATATAAAGTCTTTAAACATTATTTTTAATCATCAAATGAAAATTAGTCTTGATTGGATACAATGGGGAATGAATCTCATCGCGTTCGTGGTGATTGAAATCTGTACGTTTGTACGAACAATAATATCATTCTTTCGATATAAAAATAATATATAATTGGATATTATATCATATATACAGAATCATTATCATGTTATACTCATTATTTACATCAATTACACATCATTATCATACCCATTCAAATAATAATGTTTCGAATAACAATTACACCATGACGGGGAGACGGTAAGCCATACGTAAAGCATGTATGGTGACATGTCATTCAAAGGTTGGATAGAATACTGAATATGGTTGTCCCATATTTATAATAACATCAATGTACATAGAAGATACTAGAGGTATTGTTTTATAATGCAAATAACAATGAATGAATAAGTGGAAGAAGAAAGGAACTTGAAAGAGGGTGGTGATAACATTACCTCTTCTTCGGGTTCTTCGTTTCGATTTGAAAAAAAGGGCTCCTTAGGTTGAATTTATGATCAAAATAAAGACTCTAGATTTTTTTGAGGGAAGTTGAAAGAATATTTGGGTGGGTTTTGGATGAACAAAAAGGCCATGAAGGTATGATGAATTGGTTATAAGTGGTGTCCTTTTAGAAGGGGGAGGAGGGAGTCATTAGGAAAAACATAAAGTATTATTTTATAATAAATTCATATTCGGTTTATAATGGATCATAACTAGATTATTTAAATTCTAAGGTGGGTATGGGTCAGAAACCACTCCTCCAATTAGGTTTATATAGGTTTCGGTCACCATATTAACATTATCTTTTAGATTTAACTCTTAGTTAATTAGTTTGACATTTACATCTATCTTTGTATTTTTATATTATATAGTTAATTAACATACTATATAAATCCTAGTGACCCCTAAGTGGTCGATTAATGATACACCTATCATGATATATGTACTTTGGCCGAACCTTATATTTTTATAAATATAATATCAATTACTAATATAATATTTGTTTTAAAAACTCATTTATGTCAATTTTGACAACATTCAATAATTGATTTTTTTAAAGCCTTAATAACATTATTATTTCGAACCAAATTCATTTAAAAAATACTAAAATTTTATATTATCTAGTAAAATTCGTGGATGGCATAAAAATGTTCAAATTATATTTAATTTAACATTTATAATACTAATTATTTGATTCTTTCATTAATAAGGAAAATACTGCATCATTATGGTGTCATAAATAAATTTAAATGTTAAATACATAGAAATTATAAATAAAATACCATTAAGATTTAAATATTTGAATATTTGTAATGAATTTTTATATTTTAATATATAACATATATAACCCTATGTAAATTGTTTTTCTCTAAACGATATAAGCTTAAGTAATTTTTGAATTTACATTAACTTCACTAATATAAAGTGTCATTGTCACTTACAAGTGGATCCATGGGGTCCCCAGAATGAACCCAAAGATGCCCATGCTAATAGTTGTATCAACCAATAGGGTTAGGAAACATTTTAGTGTAATTTATTATTATTATAATATTATTATTTTACCTTTATTTACCGGATTAACCTTTTAACCATTGTAAATAAAATATTTACCGAAATAATTATTCAAAATGTCTAAAAATAAGAGTTACGTATTTACAAAATTTTGGCATACTGATTCCAAATATGAAATCAATTTTTCCAAATTCAAAACATAGAAGTGGAAAAATTAATTTAAAATTAATTCCCACTATAAAAACAAAAAACAGGTTTTTAAGAAACAATAACTATCAAAAGATTAACACTTGTTTATGTCCGGTTTAAAAGTGGAATTTTGTGCAATGACCAACATTGGATTAAGTGGTAAAAATATAATCTAATTATACTTTAAAATAACTCAAATTCATAATTTATCACTATTAATTATTTCAATTAAAAATTTGTTTTCAATAAAAATATCGTAATTTTCACTATTCATCAAAATATAAAAGTTGTCAGAAAAGTACCAAAATGCCACCCTAAGTTAATATTGATATTCTGAATCAAAAAATGATGTCCATTTAGAAAGATAAAATTTATAAATGTTTAAAAAGTGGGTATTAATATTCATAACGGCTAGTTCATTGGTTGTGGTGTTTTAGAACTCGATGTTGCGTACAACACATGCTACTGTATTACTAAAAGTGAAGTGTACCATAGAAGCATGGGTTGTTACTTTATTTGTCATGAATGTGTAATGAAGAACCCAAGTGAATGTATTTCTAGATTGGGAAGATGTTTTGAGTGTGGAAATGAAGGACATGAGAAAATAATTGTAGTGGAAAATGAAAATATTAGTAAAGACCATGACTAGAAATATTGGTCGTTATAGAGTTTAATAAAATGATGATGGATTTAAATGTGTAAGGTATGATAATTACAAAAAATGATGTCATATTGGAAAATTTTTTTACTAGAACCGGAAATATTTTATGATTTGTGGTTATACATCAGATGATGAAGAAACCATAAATCACATATTAAATAAAGGAGGTGTTACTGAATAATATAATGGATCATATTTAATCATATATGTATGATATATGATGAATGGATTTTGAATTTTTTCTAATTTTTGAATTATGATATATATATGTATTTTAATAAGTATTTGAAATTATGTGTTAAATGGTGCTTGTAGCATGGATTTTTTTTTGAAATGGTGATATTTCATGGAAGACTAAATATTAATATAAATATAACCCTCAATTTTTTTTCTAATGATGAGATATTAATTTAGGGTTAACTAGATAATATATATCCATAATTAAAATTGTACTGTACTAAATAACATGGATCTATTTAACAAATTTTTGAGAAAATAATTTATTCCATCATTGATGGAGTTTACATCATTTTTCCCATTTAATGAATATATCAAATAATATATATTTTATTCATGTAATAATGATGTATGAATTTTTTTAATAAGGTTTTATGGAAATTTATGTTAATTAGACGTTTCAATAAAACTCATTATGAAGGATTCCACATGTTTGGTATGTAAATGTTTTGTGACACTTAATGTAATTTGGGGGATTAATTATATGGTTAATTTTTTTGAACATATTTTTAATGTTTTAGATTTGAATATTTTGTAATGGTATTTAAGAAAACCATTTATCAAATGGTATACGATTAACTATGGATGAGTTTTTTGAGATTAATTTTTTACGTTTCCATGTAAAGATTAGTCCATATTGGATAACTATTTCAAAACATTTTTTAATTACATACATAAGGAACAACTTATCATTATTTTATGGATATTGTAATCCATTTCTTATTCCATCATTAAAAGTCTTATTCATATTATGGAGAAAGAGATAAATTTGAAATTGAATTATGCATAATCAATGGATGAAATTATAAATGTGAAATAAATGAAATATAATCCCTAGACTACAAAAAACAATAATTTATCGATGTTTTAAAACGTTCCTAATTCATTTAACGAGGTTTCCTAAAAATATCTCTAAATGAGGTGTTACTAATTTACAGACGTTTTAAGGGTCACATAATTAGTGAAATTTATAAGAATCACTAAATTAACAATGTTTATATGTGTCTCTAAATCAGCGACATTTATAAGAATTTCAATTTAAAGACACCTAATTTACTAAAATTTTTACAGAACCTCAGTAAAGTAACTTTAGTAAATTTGTGACCATTACTGACATTTATAAACATCAATAATTTGGTGACACCTCAATTACATGTTCTTTTTTGAGATGTCAGAAAATGACATCTCATTATCCAATGTTTTCAAAAAATAATCAATAAATTTTTATTTAATTTTTTTATTTTATAAGAACCGATTTTTTCAATATAAAATAATTTCCACCCCTCATATTCACTAACCCCACACATCCATTTCCCAGTCCTGTGGTCTATTTCAAATGCACCCCACCCTTTCATATTCTTGTAGCACTACACCCTTCTTTTCCTGGTCTTGTACCACAACACCCCTCCCTTTCCCCAAAATTTCCATAGTCTAGTAGGGCCACACACCTTGACTATTTCCCCCAAAACCCTCTTTATCTCGGTCCAGTACCCCACCTCACCCTCCCTTTCATGATCTGCTACCCCTATCACACTCTGTTTCATCCAAATTTCCCCCACACCCTCTGTATTACCCCTAAACCCTCCCATTCTCCAGCATTTCCATGCACCCTACCCTTTCATTGTCTAGTAACCCTGAACCCCTCCCTTTACCAACCCCGCTGGGGCCACCCACTACATAATCTCTCTAAACCCCATTCGGCCCCTCTCCTCTACCGTAATGAGAGAGTTTTGTAAATTTTTATACTACGAGGAATCGATCTTGGGACCCTCGCCTCCCGAATAGTGTATTAGACCAACTGATATAATGTTTTTTGTTTTAGAACATTATTATTGTGTATATATATATTAGTTTTAAAAAAATTAAATATATATATATATATATATTAACAAACATATATTACCATTTCAATATTTTCATATATAAATATATATATGAATATATTATATTTCATATGTTTATATTTTAATTTATATATATATATATATATATGTTTATTGTATATATATTTCTATGTATATGTATACATATATATTGTTATAATTATAAATTGACAGATGCGTAAGGATGAAAAAAAAATATATAACTTATTATATACATATATATATGATTATATTTATATTTATATTTATATTTATATTTTGTTCTTATATTTCAATTTTTATATTTTATATTTATACATTATTGTTATATTTTATTTTACTAAATAAATATATATTTTTAATATATATATGTTTCATGTGTTCATATTTTATGTTTATATGTGTGTGTGTGTTTCATTATTGTATATATGTATATATATATTTATGTTTTCTATTAAATATATATGTCATATTATTTATTTATTTATAAGTTTATATTAGATGTGTTTGTGTGTGTGAATATATATATTTAAATTTATATAATTATAATTATAAACTCACACACACCTAAACATAGGTATAATAATCTACGTTTTAAAACATTGATAAAAATGTCACTAAAATGAACATGTTTTCTTAAAAGCATGACTAAATTTAAAATAAATATGTGTTTTTATAAATAAATATACATATGTATAAAAATATATGAATATATATATATATAGGTTCATATACATGTATCTCGGTTTACTCACACACACACACACACACAGACATATATATTTACATCGATTTGGGGAAATGAGTCATATATAAATATATATGTTTATATATATATTTATATATATGTGTACATGTTTATCCATATTAATATATATATATTCCTACATATATTGATATGGGTAATGAGATATATATATATATATATATATCAATGTTACTTGAAAATGTCACTAATTTAGCGATGCTTATGAGGAAACGACAGTAATGTTGTGATGCTTTAGATAAAAAGTAACTAATTTGGAAATAATTGTGAGAAAATTTCAATAATTCAATGATGATTTTGAGAAAACATTTATAAATTAGGGATTCTTCTTAGGAAACAACTCAATATTAGATATGCTACTTAGTAAACAAGACTAATTTAGCGATGCTTTTGAGCAAAAAATGTTAATTTAGTAGTGATTCGGAGAAAACATTGCTAATTTAGTGATGCTTCTGAGATAACATCTCAAATTAGGGATTCAAATAAGAAAGAGTGTAATGGCCCAGACCACTCTAGTCCATCCATTTTCTGAAATTTGGTTTTTGAGGTGTTCTGGGAGGTCAAGGTGACTCATCCCCCACACTTTTCCAAATTTCTAGTTCTGTGAACAATGGTTTCTAGTTTTATGATTGGTGACATGGTGAGTCAGAAATGGTGAGACTGAAACGGTGTCACAAAACCAATGATTCTGAAACGGTGATATAGAAACGCTGAGAAATAAATGGTGAGATAGAAACGTTGAGTCAGAAATGGTGAGACAGAAATAGTGAGAAAAAAACTGTGAGTTAGAAACTATGTCACAGAAATGGTGAGACAGAAATGGTGATGTATAAATGGTTAGTCAGAAACAGTGTCAAAAAAATGGTGAGTCAGAAATAGTGAGACAGAAACGATGAGACAAAAATGGTGAGACAAAAACTATGTGACAGAAACTGTGAGACAGAAACGGTGAGATGTAAACAGTGATTCAGACACAGTGTCATTTCTCATTAATAATTTTTCCAGTATTGTATCATATTTCCTATGCAAAAATTTCCATATTTTTCCAGTTTTACCTATTTAATGTTTTCATTGATGTAAAACGAATTTATGGCCTTGTTTCAATGGATTGATGGCCAAATCAAATACCATAACTCCTATATTAATTTTGTTATGTCCTGGGATGCATTTACTTGGTCAAACCTCATGGTTTAATGCGATCTGATTTTAATGGAAAAATCACAGTGTCTTAAACCTCATCTCCATTAAATCATCTAAAGGGATAATAAATCTTCCTCCCTTGTCCATTCTCCTTGTTCTCTAGTGAAAAATTCTTTAACACTTCCTTTCATCCTATAGTAATTGTGAGATTAAACTTTTTCCGGTTTATTGGTTTCCCTCAATCCTCTTCTTGCTGCAAGTGCCCCCTATTTTTGGTGCAACCATACAATATCCATCGATCTTCGATATAATGTATGATTTATAATCATTCATTTGTGTTCACCTTCTACTGTTTCTTATTTCCATATTATAGCATGTGATCTCCATGAATCTAATGAAGTTTCATGGGTCTTGGTTTTTGTGGTTGTGCAGTGACATCCTTAGTTGGATCGAGTTTTCATGGGAGGGGAAAATAGAGATCCGTTATGTGGATCATTCTTGTATAAATAACCGTAAGATCCTTTTTAAGTTAGGGGATTCATTCCTTGTCATTTATTTTTTATGCGCGACTATAGAGTTATCATGTTTTAGCCACTAGATCACAATGGAATTGACATAATAAATATTTGAACAAGATAAATAAATTGATATCAATCGTATGGTATTGCGTCTTTTTTTCTAGATAGTGTAATATCTATAATTTCATTTTTTTATCTATTTTTTCTTGATGGAAATTGGTAATGAACGTAAACTAGAATTAGTTGATAATTTTTTGGATAAAGATAAAGAGGCATGTAAATGAATCTGGTTCTTATTGTTGTTTTTTATGATAGTCAAATTCGTATAGTATGCATGTTTAATTTATTTGTGATAGCTTACTTTTTAGGTTTTCCAAATAAGGAACATGGGAAAAATAAATCATTTAATTCAAGATGGATTAAAAAACATATTGTTTGATAATTTCATGAAGAGTTATGAGTTACCCAGTTTCATTTCAATGTCTAAGAGCCCAACAAATATGATTGTTGTTTTCCAACTACATGTGTCACGATGTGATCTCGGATGGATATTGTGATATGTGGGGGCATTGAGGGCTATATGTTGTTGTAGAATTTGATTCCTAGAGTGGCAAGATGCATCAGTTTATGCATGTGGGTTTTAGGATGGACACTGGGGATGATGTAATGGGTGGATGTAAATGTCGGATTTTTTACTGATTCTTATTGGTTTTTTATTAGATTTACATTCCCCACAACTCAAGGCAGCTGAAATTTCATACCCTAGAATTTGAAAGAGGAAAATCCACACAGGTTATGCCATGTGATTTCCGTGTTTTAGCTTCTCAAAGTAGGATGGGTCTACAGTCTTGCTATTGGCGGCAAAGACTCGACGTGTAGTTCAACCACTCACTGTGTTAATACCCTTATGTATAGAATCATATATCGATTTTTAGAATTCATGGTAATATAGGAAAGTAATTTTTTAAATAAACAATTTAATAAATAATGTTATCCCATAGGTTTTGGAACTTACTGGGGCACAATGTTGAGGTTGTGATTTGACGGAATAATGTATTTTGGGTGTGATGCTAATGAAAATTAATGTGGAATTTATATTGGATAATTAATGTTTCATGAATTAATTAACTTATATTGAAACTAAAAAAGGTAATGAAGTAATCTATTAATGATCTTCAAATGGTTGTATTCTTATAGGATACATATTCATGGTTGTAGCAGCCTGGAGTCAGAGAGACGTTAGCTGCAGTTGAGTGTAAGAGTGGGTTATTCCCATAATGTGGTTGTGAGGTAAAGTATATTATGTACTTTTTTGTTTCATTATGCTACTCCTCCTTTAGGTAAGGGAAATAGACACCCTAGGGATTCTGAACCCTTGGGGGTGTTTTCCACAAAATTTTGGTGGGAGGATGGACGATTGACTACCACCTTTGGACCCGCTCTTTACTTATGGTTGTTACTTGTGCAAGAATCCACAATGGTTAGTTTTCCCAATATATGTGTGTAGAGGGCTGTAATGGATTGTTGTTATTCACACACATATAATATCTATATATTTTTCTATGTACATCTATAGGTGTAACGTGTATTGGTTGTGATGGCTTGAGGATCCTTACTCAGTGTATGGGTTGTAATTTATTGAGGTATGATACTCGATGTATGATACACATTATGAGATCTATGGTGGCTCCATGAAACTGCATGTATACTATTCTTATGTGTACATAGTGGTTTTGTTGCCTCAGGTGCTTGTTGTGGTGCTTCGCCCTTGTGTCTACATGAAAGCCTTTAATAAGAGAGATACATATGATGTCGGATGTTAGGGAAAAGCAGAAAACTAGTGGGGAAGTAGTTGTTGTGTAAAAATGATATTACATATTATATTATATACTCTTTTATTCATTACATGGTGATAGTAGCCATGTTGAGGATATGAATAAAGTATACATGATATGGTTATGAGTTTGTTTCACTTATTGTTCATGGTGCGATAACACGCTTTCTTTACTTTTGCACGAGAGGCTTCTAGGAAGATCCTACTGAGTATACTATAATAAACATCCTATATATATATAAACTTCTTTCCAGGTCACTTGTAGTAGGTTGGAGTTCAGGGTGGTTACTACTAGCTTGTGGTTGTAGGAGCTGTTCGAGCTTTCAGTTTTTGTTGTTTTACTTTGTTTTGGGTACCTGTAGATTTTCCACTTTTTCTTTTAGTTGTTTTGAATGACATTTCATATGTGTACATTGGATTTATTTTATCTTATGAGTTATGTTGGAGTTGTTTTGTGTCTATATTATATCTCTCTTCCGTATGTGTTATCTTATAGGGTAATGCCTCCAATTTGAGTGTTCGATATACCCTCGGTGCTAGTCGCCATCCCGGGGCCGACTGGAGGTGAGACATATGGGTCATTATCTCCCTTCTCACACTATTAGCCTAGGAGGGGTACACATTGTGGGGAGGGGGTCATGACATATTATTATTATTGGTTAGGTTTAGAGATAGAAATGAATTTGGAGTTAAGCACAGGTGAGGATGCCTGGATTGGTAGGGAAACGATGCCATTAATGTTTAGAAAGTGATGTAAACACTAGAGAACAATTGAGACTTATGTGTTTAGGACCCCCTTTGATACAATGTATGGACCTCGATGAATACAATGTCTACTAAACAAGGTGATACTTTTTCCAGAGTAGAGACATATGAAAGGATCATAAATCAATAGTGATTATGCCTATGTTTGAATTGGTAGTCATTGGGATAGGATAACCTAAAATGAATAAAAGTAAACAACTAAATCATTAATTAGTGATTAGTCTCTGATATTCCAGGTTTAAGAGCTCTAACTATTTTTTTTATTTTATATCTATGTCTCCTGGTTGACATCCTCGTCATGATCTCATAAAATATGTCCAGCAATCTGTGCCTGCAAATCGACGTCGGGTAGAGGTCGACGATGATGACACATAGAAGAGGAAACTTGGAGATATTTAGTGCCAGAGCTTTCTGAAGTATGTGGCCTCCATTTCAGATGATGTCACATAATACTAGTTGAAGGATTTCGAGATATGCTTCTGTTTGATCAATCCTCTAAAGGAGCACTGGTTTTCCATAGTTGCGACGATGCTGCATGGATCAATGAGAATGTGGTGGTTCTCGTTCCTTGGGGATCATGAGTAGTTAGTGATCTCATGGAATGAGTTCTATGACATGTTTTTAGTCATGTTTCTTTCTCCAATAGTGAAGGAGTCCAGTCACCAAGAACATCTTACCCTTCGATAGGGGAGCTCCATTGTGAGAGAGTTTGGAATACATTTCACGAACCTTTTGTGATATGCTTCGGACCTTTTTCCAGATGGGGAGGCCAGGGTGGGTCATTTTGGGGAGGCTTTGCATCTAGAGATCCATCTCCAAGTCACTGCATTTTTGCTAAAGTTATATCTTGAGGTGTTGTAAAGGGAAGAGGTCGTAGAGAGGACTTTGGCCTGAACCAGATCGTCACAAGGGGGGAGTCGTCATGATTCCTCACGAATCAGAGCTAGAGTCTGGGGTTCCGGGTTTTCAAGGTATAAGAGTTTTCGTTTGGTCGGGGGTTGGTCCCATCCCTCATCATCTTGTTTCTTCAGGTGCAGCATCTCTCTCCGCTATGTCAATGGATTAGAAAATTTTTTCAGGTGCTGGTTGTGGTCAATAGAAGTGAGAGTTCTATACAATTCATAACAGTCATCGTGCACCAGGTTTTTTTCTCCAGGTTCCTCCATTGAAGAATATACAGCCGAGAATACAGCAGGTTGAACCAACATTACATCAGCTGAGGGTAGATGGGGCAGGTAGAGGACAACCCTGTGATGCTCCCTGTCCTCAGAGAGTAGAGTGTGGCCATGATGCTGATCATAATCAGTGTTAAAGAGGTCTTGGAGGAGGTCCTGGTTAGCTTTAGGCTTTAGCTTAGCTAGCACCATGTGATCCATAAATCGTTCGAGGTACCCTTTTCTTGTTTTATACCATGGTGTATGCCTAGTTTGATTCAGAAGGGAGACACTCCTTCATATCACCTACCCTTGTCCATGCTTTGGTACATGAGGTAGAGAGTCTTCCTTTTTCCTTGGCATTGACTACGCCAGTTAATGGTTGAGGTGACTTGTTTGAAGTATGTATAAATTATGCTATAGTGTTGGGGAAGCATTTCTCTTGAGGAGATTTTCTATGTTTATGAATACAACCATATGATTTCATCATCATCATGGTTTGGTTATATTCATTGAAGGCTATGTTGGATTACTTGGAAAAGAATGTTGTGTTCTTCGATGCGGATGGAGAGTTGGTGGTGTTCATTGTTTAGCGAGGCCCTCAGATGGGTCACAAGAGTGTTCCATCCTTCTCATCCATGATTGATGAGATGATGTGGAGTTTTTTAGAGGTTTAGTAGTTGGAAATTCCTATGATTGTAGAAGGGTACCCTGATGTCTTTCCCAAAGAGGTGGTAGTATTACCCTCCTCGATAAGAGATAGAGTTTGGGATCGAGCTACTACCCAGAGAATATCCTATCACGTTGTCACCATATTAGATGGTCCATTATGAGTAGTGAGAGTTACATATACATATTTATGGTCTATTATAGTTCAGTTTTGTTCAGACCACTGTGTCATCGTGGGGTGCACCAGTTTTGTTCGTGAATAAGGATGACAACAGCTTATAGTTGTGTGCCAATTATCGTCGCTTAAAAAATTGAATGTAAAAAATATCTGTCCTCTTGCACAGATTGATGATTTATTGGATCAACTTATGGGTGAATGTTGGTTCTCAAAGATCGAATTGGGGTCAATATATCATCAAATGTGTGTGAATGATGAGGATATCCCAAAGACTTATTTCCGTTGTTATCATGGGAATTATGAGTTTTTCGCAATGACATTCAGTGTTATGAATGCTCCAGCTATGTTCATGGGATTGATGAACGTTGTGTTCCGTAAGTTCTCGGACATGTTTGTTGTGGTTTTCATTGATGACATCCTTGTGTAATCCACGTCTGTGGTGAAGCATGTAGAGCATCTACACACCATTTTGGGAGTTCTTCATCAACATTAGCAATTAGAGAAGTTTTCGATGTGTGAGTTTTGGACATAAGACGTCAGTTCCTTGGGGAATGTTGTGTCCCATCGGTGGGTAGTTGTGGATCCTTAAAATATAGAGGTTGTTTTGTCTTGGGAAGCCACCACGATAGTGTCATAGGTGCAATGATTAGTTGTTCTTGAATGCTACTACAGGAGGTTCGATGCTAATTTCTCTCGATTTGTGACTCCTATGGTAGCTTCTTCCATGAAGGATCAGGCATTCATATGGATTGATCAGTTTTAGGAAACATTAAAGTATCTCATGGTTATGTTAGTAAGTGCTCTAGTTCTTTGTCTCCCAGCTGAGGGGTCTAGTTTGATGTTTTCATCGATGATTCCAATCTGGGGTTAGGATGTGTTCTGATGTAGAAAAGATTAGGTTTTTCTTATGGGACTCGACAGTTGAGTCCTCATGAATGTAAAAATACCATCCATGATGTTGAGCTGGCATCTGTGGTGTTTTCTCTAATGTTGTGGATACATTAACTCATTGGTGATAACTTTGTGGTTTTCACCGATCATAAGAGCTGGAGGTAGGTTTTCTCCCTGCATTGCTTGAACATACGACCACATCAGTGGATGTAGTTCTTATAGGAATACAAAATTGAAATATCATATAAACCCTGTAATGGTAAATGTTGTAGCTGATGTACTGAGTCGAATGTCAGATAGTGATGTTATGCATGAATCCAGAGATTTCTGGAGAGTTATGAAAGAATTGTCACCATTACATCTTGATATGGGAGATCTTTGGGGTAGATGTTTTGTATTCCCAATGAGGTTTCAGTCATCTCTGTTGCAACTAGTGGAAGTGTCACAGATGGGGGATCATGAGGTCGAGGTCTGGAGAGACCGAGTATTTTGTGGTGAGGACTCTAATGGATGGAATGAGGATGAAAAACACTAAGTGTTGTATCATGGAGTGATTTTTAATCCTTTGATGATGCGTTGGATGGTTCTCAGAGAGTTTAATTTTTTTCTTTTAGCGGTCCATCATTGTGTGAATATGATTTTCTGAGCCTTGAAGAGTCATTTTTGGTGGCATGGGCGGAACCGTGTGGTTGTAGATTTTTTGTCCCACTGATTAGTCTTCCAGATGTTCGAGGCTGAGCACTATGTCCCTAGTGGTTTTCTCCAGTAATTATATATTTCTCAATGGAAATGATAGGACATCTCAATGGACTTTGATACTAATTTACCTCGATCTCCAGGAGGACATGATGTTATTTGGGTGGTGGTGTATCATTTAACAATATCGGCCCACTTAATAGGGATCAAGGAGTCGAGGTCAGTGGATGTTTTGTCGAGGCAGTATCTGGATGAGGTTTTTAGACTTCATAGAGTCCTATGGATGATAATTTCTGACTGAGCTCCCCAATTTACTTATATGGTGTGGAGTGGTCTCCAACATGCTTTCGGTTCACATATATGACTTATAATTACTTTTAATCCTCATACGGATGGACATACAGAGAGAAATATCCATACTATTGAAGACATGTTCTGCTCTTGTGTTCTTGATTTTTGAGGTTCATGGATGAGGCACTTACCATTGCTGGATTTTACATCCAATAATATTTTTTGCTCGACCATCGGTATGGAACCATTAGATGTATTCTACGGCCATCCTTACCATTTTCCGTTTTGCTCGAATGGGGTCAGATAATCAACAAATCTCGTACCATTACTAGTGCCAAATACAATAGAGATGGTTCAGGTCATTCCTGAGAGGATGAAGATAGTACAAGATCGTCAGAAATTATATGTTTATCAAAGGAGGTGAACCTTATTGTTTGATGTAGGGGTTGATGTGTTTATAAATGTGACTCCCTGTCATGAATCCATCCCCACAAATTTTACCCCTCTTGGGCTGGAAGTGTGATAAGGGAGATAATGACTCAGGAGTCCCACCTCCAGTAGGCCCCGGGATTACGCCTAGCATCGAGGGTATAGGGGACACACAAATGGGAGGAAATATCCTCTAACGTAAGACAAGAGGAAGAGAGAGATATGATAGACACCAACCAACTCCAACTCAACCAATAATAGAAAATAAATCCCAAGTACACATATGAAATGTCATTCAAAACTACTACAACTGAATGGGGGAAAAACTGCAAGTACCTAAAAGAATGTAAAACAGCAGTAACCACAAGCCTGAATAGCTCCAGCAACCGTAAGCTAGTAGTAACCATCATGATATCCAACCCACACCAAGATACCTAAAAATAAGTTTATATATACATTGGGTTAGTATAACAGTATACTCAGTAGGAACCTCCCCCAAGACTCTCACTTAGATGTAAAGAAAGCATGAAAAAACACATTGAACAAAAAGTGAAACTAAATCATCACCTAAATAGTTATACAATATTCATAGCCTCACCATGGATACTCTCACCATGTAATTCATACATGAGTATATGATATAAAAAAGAATATCAAGGGTACCACATTAAAACATCCCCACTAGTTTGCCAATTTTTTCCAACATCGCAAGTCATAGGCATCTCTCTCAAAAAAGGCATTCCTACAGACACCTGGGGGAAGAACCACAACATGCACCTCATGCAACAGAACTACCATGTACACATATGCATAGTTAACAAGTAGTTTTTGGGAGACACCACATCTCACATAATGTGTATCATAGATTAGGTATAATACCTCTAACCATTACAACCCATACACCAAGTAAGGATCCCCAAATCAGCACAGTCAATACAAGTTACAGCTATAGTATTTCGTAGAAAACAATATCCAGAATATATTTGTGTAAATAAACACAAGACATTACAACTTACTACAAAAAATATATTGGGAAAACTAACCAATGTGCATGTATGCACAAGTATCTAGTGAGAGAAGAGAGCATGGCCAAAGGGGGTATTCATCCATCCATCCACCCACCAGAATGTTGGGGAAAACACCCCCAGGGCACAGAATCCCAGGGGTGTTTGTTTCCCTTACTGACAGGGTGGATTAGCATATAAAAACTCAAAAAGTACAGAATATATTATATCTCAACACCACATTATGGGAATAACAAAGTCTTAGACTCAACTATAGCTAACGTCTCCCGAACTCTGGGATGCTACTTATAAGACTAGGTATTATATAAACACACAACAATTAAAAGTGATGTAATACATTACATCATCCCATTTTTATTAGTTTCTCTTTATGTTAATTAATTATTTAATCATTAATTAACCAATAACAATTCCCCATTAAATATCATTAGAATCACACCCAAAATACCTTGTTCCTCCAAGTCACAACCTCATAAATGCGACCTAGTAAGCTCCAAACCCTATGGGTTAACAACATTTATTAAATTATTTATTATAGAAATACTTTCCCATATTCACAGGTATTAAATAAAAACAATATATGATTCTAAACACAAGGGGCTCTGCAAGGTGAGTAGATGAACTAACCGTTGAGTCTTTGCCTCTTATAAAAAGAGCGTAGACCCATCCTCCCCTAAAAAGCTGAAACATGGAAAGAAAGTGGCATATCCCTGGAGTCTTTTCCCCTTTCAATAGATGGGTAAGAAATAAAAGTTGCCTTTAGCAGTTGGGAATGTAATGTTGATAAATAAAAAAGAATAATCAGCAAGAAACAAACAAGTCATATCCATCACATTTATTCATCCTTGGTGTCCTCTCTGACACCAACATGCATATACCGATGCATCTCGCCACTCTAGGCATAAATTGATACAACAACCAGTAGGCCTCCATGCCCCCACTTATCTCAATAGCCATCTGGGCTCACATCACAACACAATCATTAAGAAAAAAATAATCATATCGGTTAGGCTCATGGACCTTGAACAAGAAAGAGGGTTACCCAGAACCCTTTAAGAAATAATAAAACCAGATGTTCATTAATCCCTCATTAATTAATCAAATTATATTTCATATTCCCATATAGGGGAAACCTCAATAGTAAGCTATCAAAAAATAATTAAACATGCTTACTACACCAATTTGACTAACATAAAAAAACAACCTTAAGAACCAGATTCATTTACATACCTATTTATCATTAGAAAAACAATTATCAATTAATTGTGGTTTAGGTTATTTACCCATTTCCATCAAGAACAAATATCTATACAAAGAAATCATGGGTAACAAACTATCTAGCAAAAACATGAGGCAATACCATAAGATAGATATCAATTTATTTATCTAGATCAAATATTTATTATGTCAATTCCATTATGATCCATTGGATAAAACATGATAACTCTACAGTTTCACCTAATAACTGAAATGAAATCAATTACTCCACTACCATAAAAACATTTTTAATGATATTTATATGTGAACAATCCAGACAACGAATCTGGATCGCCTCCTCCCATGACAACTGCATCCTCCTGAGGATGTCGTGACACGACCAAACCATCCAAAACACAAGAAAATCTATTAGAATCATGGAGATCACATTCCATAATATGGAAATTATAAATAGGAGAAGTTGAACCCAATATAACGATGATAAATCATACATTATATCGAATATTTTTGGATACTACTTGGTTCCACCAAAACAGGGGGTGCAACTGTAGCATGAAGAAAGTAGAGAGAAAAAATCCATTTGGAAAAGATAAATCTCACGATTCCTATAGAAAGGAAGGAACGGTTCGATCATCATGAACTATAGAACAAGAAGAAAATACATGGTAGGAATATATCTTTTCCCTTTAGAATATTTAACGAAACAGTGGTTTAAGATACAGTGGATTTTCCATTAAAATCAGATTGCATTAAATCATGCAGTTTGACCATGTAAATGCATCATGGGGATTAGGAAAATTCATATAAGAGTAATGGGATTTGATTCAGCCTTAAATCTCTTAAAACAAAGCCATAAATGCATTTTACGTCAAATAAAACATTAATTTGCTGAAACACGAAAAATCTGGAAAATTGGCCGAGGAATTATGAAAATGTTCTAGAAACACTCTTCATGAAATATGACACTATATCTGACTCACTGTTTATGTCTCACCATTTCTGTCTCACATTTTTTTCCTCATCGTTTCTTTGACACCATTTCTTACTCATCGTTTCTGACTCACTGTTTCTGTCTCACCATTTCCATCTCACCATTTTTGGGACACCATTTCTAACTCAGCATTTCTTTCTCACCATTTCTGTCTCACTGTTTTTGCCTCACTGTTTCTGACTCACCGTTTCTATCTCACTATTTCTATCTAACCATTTCTATCTCACCATTGTTGTCTCCCCGTTTCTAACTCACCGTTTTGTTGACACCATATCTATGTAACCATTTCTGACTCACCATGAAGCCATTCATAAAACGGGATTCATTGTTCACGTAACTAGAAATTTTGATTTTCACCTTGACCCCCCAGAACAACTCAAACATCAGATTTCAGAAAAGGGGTGCACCAGAGAGGTCTAAGACGTTACATCAATTACCTCTACAAACATTCTCATCCTTGACAATCTGAAACCATCCCAAAAGGAAACTAAAATGAGGTATGAAAAACCACTCCTCAAGATTCCTCTCAATACAGAGTAATCCATAAGAAAAAACTGATGTAATTCATCTTATAAAAATGAATTTTCTGTAACCACAAAAGGGGAAACCATTACGTATAAAGAGTTTAAAAATAAAACTTTGGGTACTAAGAACGTATCTATGACTCATGTTCCCAGGTCCTCTCCTCCATGACACTGTGTCACCATATGACACGAACCAAGTATACAGAATTCTTGCACAAGACCTTCTCTTTGCGGTCTTGGATATCCATAGGTTGGTCCTTGACGGTCACAACATCATCAACATTGATCACTACACAATCCATGATGTGAGAGTCATCATGAAGATAATGATGGCGTTGTAAAACATGAAAACCATTGTGTGTTTGGCACATCATTGTGGGAAGTGCTACCCGATATGAAACAGCTCCAACATGAGCTAACACATCAAAACTCCCAACAAAACGAGGATAAATCTTTCTACCAAGACTTAAACATCACTTTACACATTTGGGAGTAACCTTGTGAAGCATTTGATCCCCATTATCAAACTCTAAGGGTATCCCCCTTCGATTAGCATATGATTTCTGACGATCATGCGTTGTCTTCGTCCAATCTCAAATCACCTGAACCATCCATATTTTATTCTACACTAGTTATGGTCTTATAATTATCGAATCTTCAACCCTAGCACATAAAAATATATATCAACAAGGCCATCTATATAGGGATTCAAATAGTGCCATACTGATGGTGGACTGAAAATGATTATTGTATGTGAACTCTACCAAGGGTATGTGCCTTTTCCATGAACCTCCAAAATCATGAAAACAGGTGTGTAACATGCCTTCAATAGTCTGGATGGTTCCCTCGGTCTAACCTTCCGTTTGTGGATGAAAAGCAGTGCTAAGGTATAGTTGAGAACCGGAAGAATGCTGGATACCTCTCCACACCCTTGATGTAAAGTGGGGATCTCGATCATAAATGATCATCCTTGGGACTCTATGATGTCTCACCACTAACTCGTGATACTTCCTCGACAAAACATCCACTGAGCTTGACTCATTGATTTCTATGAAGTGGGACAATTTTGTTAAATGATTCACTACCACCTAAATATCATCATGTCATCCTAGAGCTCAAGGTAAACTAGTAACATAGTCAATTGGTATGTACTACGACTTCCATTGAGGAATATGTAATGGATGTAGCAAACCATCAGGAATGTGGTGCTCAGCCATGACCTTATGGCAGACTAAACATCGAGACATAAACTTTGCAACCGCATGCTTCTACCCATGCCACCAAAATTGATTCCTCAAGGCTTGGTACATATTTTTAATTCTAGAATTCACTACTAAAGGAGAACTATGGAACTATCTAATAACCGACTAACGCATCTCCAAAGTAAAAAAATGCCTTGAATGATACAACACTTGATGTTGTTCATCCTCATTCTAACCATCAGGGGCCTTGCAACAAACAACTCAGTCTCTCTAGAACACCACATCATTATCCCGCAACATTGAATCTTCCACCTTCTTCAACAGTGATGATTACACCATTATCTAGATAATATATCCTCTTTATCAAAATTATACCATATAATGATTTAACGCAAACAATTCTTCCATTACTCTTCATGAATCACGGGATTCATGCACAACATCACTACGTGACATTCAACTCAGTGAATCAGCTAAAAAATTCCTCATTCAAGGTGTATATGATATATTGAAGTCATATTCCTATAAGAACTCCATACCCTGATGCTTTCATAAGATCAAGTCACGCTGGGAGAAATTAAAACTATGGCTTTTCTGATCGATGAAGACCACTAAGTGCTCACCAATTAGGTAATGACTCCAAAAAATCAGAGCAAACACCACAGATGCCAACTCAAGATCATGGGAGGCATAGTTAGGTTCATGAAGATTAAACTACCAAGACCCATAAGAAACATCTTATCATTGCTGCATCAGAACACAACCTAACCATAGATTTGGAGCATCACAGAAAACATCAAACTGAACTTCCTCTACTGGGAGACAAAGAAGTAGAGAACAAATTAACTACTCCTTTAGATACTTGAAAGCTATCTAACACTGATCAGTCTGTATGATGGCCTGATCCATCCTGGTAATAGACTTACAGAGGAGTCTCTGCTTGAGAGAAATCGACTACGAAACACCTATAGTAGAATGTAAAATAAAGGAAACATTGCACCTCTGACACTATCTTGGGGGCTGCCCAAGACACAACTGCTTCAATCTTCGATGGATCCATAAATACCCCCACTAGGACACAAAAATCCCAAATAAATTGACTTCACATGTCCAAAACCCACACATTGACAGCTTCCAAAATAGCTCATGTTGACAAAGAATTCACAAAGTGGCGTGTATAAGCTTTGCATGCTTCTCCTCAGAGGTGGAGTACACAAGGATTTCATCGACGAAAACCACCACAAATATGTCCATGAACTTACAGAACACAAAATTCATCAATAACATGAACATAGCTGGAGAATTCTTCACACTGAACGACATTAAAACCAACTCATAATGCCCATGATGACAATGGAAAGTAGACTTTGGGATTTCATCATCCTTCACACACATTTGATGAAATCTGACTTCAAAGCGATCTTTGAGAACCAACATGCACCCTTCAGTTGATCGAATAAATCATCAATCCATGGAATATGATAACGATTCATTAATGAAACTTTGTTTAAGTGAAAATAATTGACACAAAACCACAAGTTGACATCCGAATTCTTCCCGAACAAAGCTGCTGCACCCCACTGTGACACACTTGTCCGAACAAAACCACACTGTAATAGACCATCAAGATATATACATTACTCTGGGAACTCAGAAGGGGTTATCTTATATCGGGAAATAGATATATGAGACACAAAATGTTGTAGCTCAATACCAAACTCAATCTCTCATTGAGGGGGTAATGCTACATAATCTTTGGGAAAGACATCAGGGTACTCTTCTACGACCCTAGGAAATGCCAACTACTGAACCATTGAACAACTCAATATCATCGTAGCCATCATGGATGTTAAATATGGAACATGAAAATGACCCATTTGAGGGTCTTTCTCACCAATGAATACCCTCAGATCACTATCTACATAGAATAACACAACCCTCCTCTTGAATAAATCCATTATAGACCACACTGAATACAACCAATCCATGTCGAGGATGGCATCATATGGTTGTATTTGTAAACAAAGGAAATCACACCAAGACCAGTGTTTTCCCCACACTATCACATAGTTCTAATATATTTCAAAGAAGATAGCTTGACCTCCAATTGGAATTGTCAATGCCAATGGTACTGGAAGCCTCTCTAACTCATGTCTCAAAGAATAGACAATTGTATGTGATATGAATGATTTTGTCACTCCTAGATCAAAAAAGGCATACACCAAGGAAGAAAACAAGAAAAGGGTACGTCGAATGACATTTGGCTCACCTTGTGCTGGAAACACTAAAGCATGAAGCTGACCAGGACCTTTTGTACAACCTCTCTGAACCTGATGACAACCACCACAACATCCGCACTCTTCTCTCGGAGGACGGGGAGCATCACAGTGATTTCAACTTTATGTCCTATCTACCCCAACTAATCTAATGCTGGTGCAACCTACTGCTTCTGCCTTGGCTGGTACAATAATGGAATAACCCTGAGTGGAAACCTTGGTGAATGATGATTGCTCTGAATGGTCTGGCACTCTCGCGGCTGATGAACTCGACCACCACAAGAAGAACTAGTGCCCAATCCCATGGAATAGGCCGGAGAGATATTTACCCTTTAGAAATGAGATGCTGAGGGTTGAGACCTGCCCTCAGTCGAACTGAAACTCTTCTGCCCTGAATACCAGGATCCCCAGACAACATTTCTGCTTCAGGAATAATAATTACGACCCCCCTCTCGTGATGATCTGGTTCTGGAAAATGTTCTATTGATGAATTATTTCCTTGACACCATCTCATGATATGTATTTTTCACAAATGGGGTGACCAGGAACTAGATCTATGGATTCAAAGACTCGTGGAAATTCCTCGACCTGGCCTCCTCATATGGAAACAGGACCAAAGAATGACACAAAAGGTCCCAGAAACTAATTCCAATCTCTCACACACTGGATCACCCTTGTCAAAGTGTAAGAAGCTCTTGGATACTGGAAAACTTCATGGTCGAAGAAAAAAAACTCTACTGTAAACATGTCTTGGAACTCCTCCCATGAGATCGTTGACTCCTCCTGATTCACGAGGAACAAGAACCACGGACGCCTCTATTCTCCATGCCACATCATCGCATCCAGTGACACCCAACTCTCCTTCCGAGGATGGATAGAACTAAATCATATCTAGGCCTCCTCCATCCAATATTATGTGAATGCATATAAAATAGAGACCTCGTACTGATGAACTCTAGCACTGAAACACTCGAAGTGTCCTCCTCCAAGAGTCATCATCATTGACCTCTACTAGGTGGTGATCTGCTGGCATAGCTTGTTAGACATACTCTAAGAGATCCCGACGAGGACATCTACCTAGATCCTTACATGTAAAATAAAAAAATAGTTTGAGGTCCTAAACCTAGAATATGGGAGACTCATCATTAATTAATTATTTAATTTAATTCTTTTATTCATTTTAGGTGGTCATATCCCATGGTCTACCCATTCAAACACTGTCACAGAGAGGAATGATGCATGATCCTTTCCTAGGACTCTACCTGGAAAATAGTTTCACCTTATTTAGTAGACATTGTAAACTTAATGGTCCATACATTTGATTATAGGGGTCTATAAACGCCAATGTCTCAGTTAGTCTCTAGTGTTTACATCACATGCTAAAAATTAATGACATTGTTTCCCTACCAAACTTTGAAACCTCACTTGTGCCTAACTCCAAAATATGTCCTATCAATCAACATGACCTCTGGTACCACTCTGTCATGACCCCCTCCACATAGAGTGTACCCCTTCTAGGTCGGTAGTATGATAAGTGAGATAATGACCCCTCGGTCCCATCTTTATTAGGTCCCGGGTTGCAAACTAGCATTGAGGTTATAGTGAACACATAATTGGGAGGCATTACCCTCAAAGAGAACATATGTAGAAGAGAGAGATAAGATGGACACCAAACAACTCCAACTCAACCAGTAAGATAAGATAATTCCCATGTACACATATGAAATGTTATGAAAAATTACTACAACTATGAGGGGAAAATTTTATTTACCTAAATGAAAGTAAAATAGAAGTAACCAAAAGCCCGAACAGATCCTGTAAATACAATCTAGTAGTAATTGGCCTGATCTCCAACCTACTCCAACTGACATGAAAAGCAGTTTATATATACATAGTGTGACTATAACATTATACTTAGTATAATCCTCCCAGAAGCTACTCGTGTGAATATAATGAAACAGTATTAAAGAACAGTGAATAAGATGTGAAACTAACATGTCCCCTAAACATGTATACTATATTCCTCGCCTCACCCTAGATACTCCACAATGTAACACATTCAATATTTAATAATATAAAATATAATTTCATGGGTAACCCTCTACTACTTCCTCACTAGTTTTCCTCATTGCCCCAACATCACATGTCCTAAGCATCTCTCTCCAAAAGGCTTACCCACGGCCACCTGGGCAAAGCACCACAACATGCATCTTGTTCAACATAACCACTACGTCCATTTAATCACCGTAACTACATTGTTTTTGGGAGACACAATTGCTCCCATAATGTGTATCATACATCTAGTATTATACCTCCAGCCATTAAATCTCGTACACCGAGTAAGGGTCCTCTAGCCATCACTACCTATACACGTTACTCCTATAGTTGAACATAAAAAACAATATCCAGAATATATGTCTGTGAATTACAAAAACCCATTATAGCCCTCTACACACATATATGGGGAAAACTACCAAATTTTCCTACTAGCACAAGTAACTACCAAGAGATGAGAGCGGGGCCATAGGGGTAGTCATCCTTCCATCCACCCACCAGATTGTTGGGGAAAACACCACCCCGCACCTAGGGCTCAGAATACCTGGGTTGTCAGTTTCCCTTAATAACACGGTGATGTATCATATAGAAACAAAAAAATTAAAGAATATACCATAGATCACAACCACATTATGCAGATAACATAGTCTTACACTCAACTGCAGCTATAATCTCTCAGACTCCGAGATACAACTTCTAAGACTCGGTATCCTATAAGCACCCAACCATTTAAAGAGCATTAATAAATTACCTAATTCCCTTCTTATTCATTTCACATTATGTTAATTAATTCATTAAAAATTAATTATCCAAGCACAATTCCACATTAAGTTTTATTAGCATCTCACCCAAAGTACATTGTTCCTTCAAATCACAACTTCAGCAATGCACCACAGCATGCTCCATACCTCATGGGTAAACATCATTTATTTAATTATTTATTTAAATAATTGATTTCCAACATTTCCGAACATTATAGAAGAAAAATATATGCTTCTAAACACAAGGGGATCAACACAGTGAGTTGATGAACAACTTGTCGCGTGTTTGCCGCCAATAACAAGAGCGTTGACACATCTTCTCTTGAGAAGCTAGAAGACAGGAATCATGTGGCATACCCCATGCATCTTTTCCCCTTTTGAATGAATGGTACGCAAGACCAGCTTCCAAGAGAAGTGGGGAATGTAAAGTAGATAAACAAACAAGAAGAATCAGTCAAAAAACAAAAAAACTCATCCAACCCATTTCATTATCCAGGGTGTCCTCTCTAACACCAACATTTATAAACTTATTAATCTCACCACTCATGGTGTCAACTTGTACAACCACCAGTAGGCCTCCATGCCCCCACATATCAAAATAGCAATTCGGGCTCATATCACATCACAAGCAGCAGGAAAACAACATCCATATCAGTTGGGCTCTTGGCCCTTGAATAAGAAAGTGGGTAACACATAATCCTTCAATGAATTATCAAACAATTATATCTTTAATCTCTCTTGAATTAAAGGATTTATTATTCATAGGTTCTATATTCGGGAAAACTCAATAGTATGCTGCCACAAATAAATTAAACATTCTTACTATAACAATATGAGTAACATAAAAAACAACAACAAGAACCAGATTCATTTACATGCTCTTTATATTTAGCCAAAAAATATCATTTATTTTTTGTTTACATTATTTACCAATTTCCATAGATAATTAACATCTAAACAAATCATGAATGAATATCAGTCTATTTAGAAAAAACAATAGGCAATATTATATGATTGATATCAATTTATTTATCCGGTTCAAATATTTATTATGTCAATTCCATTGTGATCCAGGGAATAAAACATGCTAAATATACAGTTGCATTTCAAAATAAAATAGAAGTAACGAATTATATATTATAAAAAGGTTATTATGTATCATTATTAGAGAAATATCCACAAAACAAATCATGATAGCCTCCTCCCATGACAACTTCATCCACCCGAGGATGTAGCTGCATGACTGCACCAACCGAAACCCATGAAACTCCATTATAATCATGGAGACCACATTCCATAATATTTCAAGGAGATATATGAGAATTTGAACCCAAAATAAATATGATAATTCATAACTTATATCTAATATTGATGGATACTTCATGTGTGCACCCAAGAAGGGGGTGCACTTGCAGCAAGAAAAACATCAATGGAAAACAATCCACCAAGAAAAGATTGATCTCAAGATTACAACAAGAAGAAAAGAAAGTGATGAACATTTCTCACCAGAGAACAATGAAAAAGGACAAGGGAGGAAGATATCTTGACCCTTTGGAAGATTTAATGGAGAAGTGGTTTTAGATACATTAAATTTTACATTAAAATTGGATCAAATTAAACCTTGTGGTTTGACCAAGTAAATGCATCCCAAAAATTAGGGAAATTATTATTGGAGTTATGGGATTTTATTTGGCCTCAAATAGCTTAAAACAAGGCTATAAATGAATTTTACATCAAAGAAAATGTTAAATTGGAAAATCTGAAAAAATCTGGAAATCTGGAAAGGTAATATAAAACAGTTCTGGAAACACTTTTCATGAGTTCTGACACAATTTCTGACTCACCATTTCTATATCACTATTTTCGTCTCACCATTTCTATCTCACCATTTCTATCTCACCATTTATATCTCATCATTTCTGTCTCACCATTTCTCTAACACCATTTCTGACTTATCATTTCTTTCTCACTATTTCTATCTCACCATTTTTTACTCACTATTTCTGTCTCACCAATTCGGTCTCACCATTTTTGTCTCACCATTTCCGACTCAACATTTTTATGAAACCATTTCTGTCTCACCATTTATGACTAACCAAGACATGGTTCATAAAAGTAGAAACACTATTCGCAGAACTAGAAATTAGTAAAAGTGTTGTGGATGAGTCACTGTGACATCTCCGAACACATCAAACACCAGATTTAAACAAAGAAATGTACCATAGTGGTCTATGCCATTACACTCTGCATCATGGACATCGAAGGATTGGTCGTGGGAGTAATAATTCCCCCTGGTTTGTTGGGCCTCTCGAGGTGTTAGCTCATGTCAGAGCTGTAGCGTATCTAGTAGCACATCCCTAGAAGATGAGCTGAATACATGATATTTTTCATGTGTCACAGCTCGTTTGTTATTTTTATGATGACTCAAACATCATTGATTATGGAGAGATCAATGTTGATGATGATTCGACCTTCATGGAGCGACCTGTGGAGATCTTTGACTACAAAGATAAGGTTTTTCATGGGCGTTCTATTCCATTGGATCGTGTCTTTTTGCTACACGGTGGCATGGAGGAGAGTGCCTAGGAACATGAGTCAAAGATATGTTCTCATTAACCAAGTTAGTTTTATGTTTAAACACTTTTAATGTAATGGTGTCTCCATTGAGGTTATATAACATTCATTTTTCTAGGATTAATTTTTGTTGATGGATTTTATGGATTGACCTCTTTTTAGAGGTATCTTGAAGTGTGCTTGTTCGGACACCATTTCATTTTCTGTTTGTGTTGGTTTTCGATTCTCAAGGAATAGAATGTTTTGAGAAGTATCAAATGTAATGTCCTAGATGGCTCTGGTCTATCCCTTTGAAAAAATTTGGTGGTTTAGGTGTTCTGGGAGGTCAAGGTGACACATCTGCAACACTTTTCCAAATTTACATTTCATTGAATAGTGTATCCAGTTTTATGAATGGTGTTATGGTGAGTAAAAAATGGTGAGATAATAAAGGTGTAACAGAAATGGTGAGTCAGAAATTGTGAGATAGAAATAGTGAGACAGAAACAGTTAGACAAAAATGGTGAGTCAATATGGTGAGATAGAAACAATGAGTCAGAAATGGTGAGACATAAATAGTGATTCGGAAAAAGTGTAATAGAAATGGTGTGACAGAAATGGTGAGACAAAAATTGTGAGTCAGAAATAGTGTCATAGAAATGGTGATTCAGAAACGGTGAGACATAAATCATGAGAAGGAAACAGTGAGACCTAAACAGTGAGATATTAACATTGAGTCAAATATGGTGACACATCTCATGAACAACGTTTCTAGAACTATTTCATATTTCCTTTTCAAAATTTCCATATTTATCCAGTTTTTCCAATTAAACGTTTTTTGATGTAAAATGCTTTAATGGATTTGTTTTAATGGATTTAATACCAAATCAAATAATATAACTCCTATATTAACTGTCTTAAAGCCTAGGATACATTAATATGGTCAACCACTTGGTTTAATACGATCTAATTTTAAAGGAAAATCCATTGTATCTTAAACCGCTGATCCATTAAGTCTTCTAATGGGACAAGATATATTCTTCAACTGTCCATTCTCTTTGTTCTATAGTGCGAGATTCTCAATGAATTGCAACTTTTTTATAGGAATCATAAGATTAATCTGATCTCGTTGGATTGGTTTCCATCAACGTTCTTCTCGCTACAAGTCCACCCCCAATTTTGGTTCAACCAAACAGTACCCATCAATCTTCGATATAAGGTATTATTTATCATCATTATTTTTGGTTCACCTTATCAAATTTATCCTTTCCATATTATGGAATGTGATCAACATGCCTCTAATGGAGTTTCCTTTGTTTCAGTTGGTGCGGTCGTGCCGCAACATCCTCATGCTGATGCAATTGTCACGGGAGGAGCCAATCGTGATCTCTGGTGTTGATCGTTCATGTATAAAGATCCTTAAGAACATATTTAAGGTAAGGGATTTATTTATTATCTTTTATTTTTTATGTGAAACTATAGTGTTTTCATGTTTTATCCATTGGATCACAATGTCATTGACCTAGTAAATATTTCAATAGGAAAAATAAATTGATATCCATCATATGGTATTGGCTCTTGTTATTTCTTGATAGTGTGATATATATGATTGATTTTTTAAGTTGTTCATTCCTTAGGGAAATTGGTAAATAACGGATAAAAGAATTAATTGATAGTTGTTTTGCTTAAGATAAATAGCCAGGTAAATGATTCTATTTTTTAATTGTTATGTTTTAATGTTATTCAAATTGGTTTAGTAAGCTTGTTTAATTTATTTTTGATATCTTACTATTGATGTTTCCTGAATATAGAACCTAAGAATAATATATTTCTTATTTCAAGAGGATTAAATAACAGATTGATTCATAATTCCTTGAAGGGTTTTGAGTTACCTTTTTCTTGTTCAAGGTCTAGGATCCCAACTGATATGATTGTTTTGTCCTTCCTGTTGTGTTGTGACGTGAGCCTGGATGGATGTTTTAATATTTGGTGTCATAGAGGTATACATGTTATTGTATCCTTTGAATCCTAGAGTGTTGAGATGTATTGGTTTATGCATGTGGGTGTCAGGGAGAACACTAGGGATGATGAAATGGGTTGGACGAGAATGTTTGGTTTTCTATTGATTCATCATGGTTGGTTATCTGCATTTCATTCCCCACTGCTCAAGGCTTCTAGTCTTGCATACCAATCTTCTGAAAGGGGAATATGTGCATGGTTTATTCCATGTTCTTTCCGTGTTTTAACTTCTCAATGGAGGATGGTTCTACACTCTTGTTAAATGCGGCAAAGACTCGACGAGTTGTTCATCTTCTCACCGTGTTGAGCACCTTGTGTTTAAATGCATATAATGTTTTTCTAGAATTCCAGAGAATATTGGATTATTAGGATCTAAAAAAATAATTATATAAATGGTCATAACCCATGTGGTTTGGTGCTTTCTAGGGCGCAGTTCTGAGGTTGTGATTTGAAGGAACGGTGTACTTTGGGTGTGATGTTAATGAAATTTATTGTGGAATTATTATTGGTTAATTAATGTTTAAATAATTAATTAACGTAATGTAAAACTGATAAAAAGGGAATGAAGTATGTATTAAAATTCCTTAAATGGTTGTGTTCTTATAGGATACATAGTATTAAAAGTACCATCTTGGAGATTGAGAGATGTTAGATATATTTGAGTTTAATACTACATTATTCCCATAATGTGGTTGTGAGTAATAATATATTTTGTAATTTTTATATATCTATACACTAATATACCCTGTCAGAATGGGAAACTGACACCCTAGGGATTCTGATCCCTGGAATGGGGGGTTTCCCCATCATTTTTGGTGGGAGGATGGATGGCTGACTACCCTCTTTTTCCCCACTCTCTTCAATTGGTTGTTACTTCTGCTGGAAGGCACATTGGTTAGTTTTTCACATATATTTGTTTAGAGGGAAGTAATAGATTGTGGTTACTCACACACATATATTCTGGATATAGTTTTCTATGGTCTACTATTGGTTTAACGTGTATAGGATATGATTTCTTGATAATTCTTACCCGGTGTATGGTCTGTAATGGCATGAGGAATGAAACTCGATGTATGATACACATTATGCGAGTTGTGGTGGCTTTCAGAAACTAGCCGTTACTATGATTACGTGGATGTGGTGGTTTTGATGGATGAGGTGAATGTTTTCGTGCTTCTCCCAGATGTCTGTGGGCAAGCCTTTAAAGAGTGATGCTTAGGACGTGTGATGTTAGAGCAAAGCGGCAAACCAGTGGGGAAGTAGTAGCTGGATATCCCTGATATTTTTTATTATACTATATACACTCATATGTGTTACATGGTTATAGTTGCCATGATGAGTTTGGGAATATAGTATACATGACTTGTTGACAAGTTAGTTTCACTTATTGTTCACTGTGATATAGCATGATTTCTTTATTTTTGCATGAGAGGCTTTGGGGAGGATCCTACTGAGTATACTATTATACTCAACCTATGTATATATAAACTACTTTTTAGGTTACTTGGAAAAGGTTGGAGATCAGGTTGGTTACTAGTAGCATGTTGTTGTAGGAGCTGTTCAGGCATGTGGTTGCAGGTTTTTTACTTTCATTTGGGTAGTTGTATTGTTACCCTATCAGTTATAGTATTTTTTCAGGATATTTCATAAGTCTACTTGGTATTTCTTTTATCTTACTCATTGAGTTGGAGTTGGTATATGTCTATCATATCTACCCGTTCCCAATAACTTCTTTTAGAGGGTAATGCCTTCCAGTTGTGTGTTCGTTATTCCCTCGGTGCTAGTCGCCAACCTGAGGCATACTGGAGGCGGGACTCGGGGGTCATTATCTCCCTTCTCACATTTTCTGCCAAGGAGGGGTGCATTTTGTGTGTGTGTGGGGGGGGGGGGGTCATGACAAAAATCCAAAAATTTAGCTACACTTTTGAGAAAACGTCGCGAAATTATCGATGCTTTTGAGGAATCCTCATAAATTAGAAAATCATTCGCGGAAACATCATTATTAGTGAAACTTATGGAGAATCGTGGGAAAATAGTGATGATTCTATGGAATCATAGCTCTATTTTGATGATTGTAAGGAAACATTACTAAATAGTGACATTTATAGGATTCATCATAAAATTAATGACATTTCATTAAAATGTCACGAAAATTTAAAAATAGCAGTGTTTTTAATTAACGTCACTAAATTATAGTTTTTTGTATTTCTTATAATTTGATAACTTTAAATAGTATTGATCATATTAGGATGGTTGCTTTTAAATTTGAATTCCCACATTACCACTCTAATTTTCATGATGTGTTCCAATTATCTCTCTGGAAGAATTATATACATGATCTTTCACATTTTCGTAACCTATAGGTGAATCCTCTTCAGGATAATCATTCATATAAGAAACAATTAGTGGAGATTTTGAATCCTATAGTGACTGTGTGAAAAATAAATAAAACTTACTATGCCATAGTAGTTTGGAAAAAACCACCATTATTAGGATGCTACACAGGATCATGAGGATGAAATGGGGTAGAATTACCGACATTAAATAATACTAAAGTGATTAATTTGAAGTGACTAATTAATTTTTCAATGGGTATAATGTAGCACCAAAATATTTTTTGAAATATAATTTATTAAATAAATATAATATTTCCAACATTTTATGCTACTTGATTCACTGATTTTAGCTAGATTACAAAAATCACCAAGTTTATCATGGGTTACACACAACACCATGATTATTTGATACATGGCATACTATTAATATATTATTATTTAATATGATAGTTAATTCATAACTATTGAATTGGAATGTATGAGTAGGATTATCTCTATTAGGAAATTATATATATTTGAGATTTATATAAAATGAATTCCGTGAATTATAATTAGTTATTAAAAAACACAAACTATTTCAATGTAAAGGAAAACATTTTATGGAATACTATTTTTATGAACACAATCTAATTTTACCCTAATAAAATAAAAAACAGCTTTTTTGGGAAGTATAATAAGGAAATTTATATATTATATAGTCACTAAAATGTTTACCATTCATAATATGTGGTTTCAGACATGATATAATAATAAATTCAATTTTACTCTTAAAATTTAATTTTTATAAAAAGACATTTTGTTTCATTTTGTGACGTCATTTGGAAATAAATTTTATCACATTTAGATAATATATTTTACCAAATGAATATTATATATTGAAATAATAATTTAAAATGTATCATAGGTTAATATTGTGAAAATTTTCGATGTCGATATATTTTTTGATTACTACAGAAAGATACTGGTTTTTATTAATGATTGTAAATTATTTTGATGTATTTAAAAACATTTAATTTATCTTAAGATATTATAATAGGTAACATAATATAAAATATATATTTTTATACCATTTCTCTCATTAAAATTTTCATTAACCCATCCCCTAAAGTGTAACCCTCCTATTCTGATAATAAGACAAGAGATGTGGTGATTGTCTATGTCATGCCTCCATTAGGCTATAGGAAGCAACTGGTAAGAAGGTTATAATAACGATTCTTATGGTTGAAATTTTCCACTATGAAAACTTTTACATGAATATATAAGACATATTCACTAATAAACAACATATCATATTTATATAAATAAATAACATGTTTAAAAATGAAATTCCATATAATAAAATAAAAATGGAAATAAAATCTATAATACTAGAATGATTAAGAGAACTGTGGCCATAAATCCCATAGAGCTCCTGCAAAACCACGTGCTAGTAATACCTAAGATGATAAATGAAAAGGTAGGGATGGCCTGAATAATAATAATATATATATATTTATATATGGTGGTAATAATAATTTACTAATTATGGTTCCCCTGGAGCCTCTCATGGAAAAAATAAGAAAACATATAAAAGCATAGTGAACAATGTTGAAACTAAATAATCAACAAAAAAACTATAATATTTTCCCAGAACCACCATGGATAAATCTCACCATTTATTTCCTATAATATAGAATATAAAATAAAAATTAAACATCAAGGGTACCTTGATCCTTCATCCCAATAGTTTTCATCTCTTCCCCAACGTCACACATTCTAAGCCATATCTCTCTAAAATAAGCCATCCTATATAAATATGGAGGGAACATCAAAACAAGAACTTCATACTTTACATAATAACATCATCCCATATCCTATAACCATATATAGTAATCAAATTGTATATGAGATTGAGGTGTATCATACATCAAGAATTATACCGAATGCCATTACAACCGATACACTGAGAAAATAAAATCAATAAATAATATATTATACGTAGTTTACATATAATGATATTTTTTTATAATTATTCCACGGATACATGTGTCCTAAATAACAAATTTCCATCATGACCCACTACAATGATACATGTTAAATCTAACAAGAATTTTTACCATCACATGTATCTACAAAAATACATTAATTTAGCGATGTTTTTGAATAACATTTTCAAAAAATGTCGCAAATTTTAAAATTTAGTGACATTTTTCTTGAAACATCTCTACTTTACTATCCTTTCTGAAATAATCACTAATTGAGAGACATTTCCTTTGAATCATCACTAATTTATGTATATTTTCTCAGAAGAATCACTATATTGGCGATGTTCTGTCTTAAGTGTCACTAATTTAGCGACGATTTCTTAGAAGTGTCACTAAATTAGAAACCATTCCTTAGAAGAATCTCTAATTTTTTTGATATTTTCTAAAAAATGTCACTAAATTATCATCACAATCTCAAAATCAGTGAAAAATTAGCTACGTTCACTTAGATGAATCCCTATGTTAGCGATGCTTCATCAAAAGAGCTGCTAATTTAGAGACTTTTCTCAAAATTGTTGCTAAATTAGTGATGTTTTTACAGAATAACTTCTAATTTAGCTATGTTTCCATAGAATCATTTCTAAATTAGCGACATGTTTCATAAACATCATAATATATATATATATCTCTCATTCCCTGCATCGATGTAAATATATATATATATATATTAATATTTATAAACACATACAAAAATATATTTATAAATATATAAAATCACACACAATAATATATATATATACATATTTTTATATATATGAATATATTGTATATAAAAACACACAGGTATTTTAAATATAATCATGTTTTTTTAAAAACATGTCTATTTTAGTTACATTTGTATCAGTTTTTTAAATAATTGATAATTATATTTGTATTTGTGTAACTTATATTTATAATTATATAAATATTCAATGTATATTTATAAAAACACACATATATATAATATAACAATTTAAATAACCATAAGATATAACTTATATATATATATAATATAAAACATAAATATATATATTCATATATAATATCAAAACACACACACACACATGCACATATAATAACATAAAATATAAACATTTGAAATATATATATATATATATGTTACAAATGTAAACACACACACACACAAAAACACATATATATTAAGACATTTAATATATAAATATAAAGTATAAATATAAAATATAAATATAATCATATATATATTAATATATTAATATATGTATATATCTATGCGTGCATGTGCTCCGATAAATTTATAATTATAATAATATATATGTATATTTATATATAATAAAGACATATGTATTTATATTTTACTATATATATATATATTAATATATAAATTTTAATTTATATATATCAAAAATAAAATTATAAAAAACTGATATATATATATATATATGATAATAAAGTTATAAAGAAACATTAGGTTAGTCGGTCAGATTTTATTGTCAGGAGGCCGGGGGTCCCATGTATAATTCATCATAGTAGAAAAAATTCTAAAACCATCATAGTACTATAGAGGGGAGGGGCGGGATGGGGTTGTGAGAGAATGGGGAGTGAGGGCTTTAGTGGGGTTGGGAAATGGAGGGGCTCATAGTTACTTGAAAGGGAGTTGTTTGGGTGTGGGTAAACTATGAGGGAATGGGAGGTTGCAGGGGGTACTCGACTGGGAATGGGAGGGTAACTGGAGAAATGGACCCAGTGGATGGGCCTACTGGACATGGGAAATGTGAGGGAAAGGGTGGTGTGCGTCGGTACCAGACTAGGAATGAGAGGGTGTGGGGTTTCCGAATTAGGAAAGGGTTGGTGTGATGGAAAATGGAATGAACGACTGGGAAATGGAGGGGTGGGGAGAGTGATCAAGTATGGTAGAAATTATATTAAATATAAAAAAGGTGAAAAAAATTTAAAAATTTAAATAAAATATTATTGTTGCTTTTTATAAATGTTGTTAAATGGGATTTTATTTACCAATATCTATAAAATGCATCAATAAATGATGATTCCTTCAATTAGTTATGTTTAGAAATTTTCTAAAGGTCAAAAATTTAGTGAAATTTATATATTGTTGGTTAATAAAATAATTAGTAAATGTTGTGTTACTAAATTAAAAAGCATATAAACATCCATAATTTAGAGGACCTTATAATTTTAAGGAATTTATTTATGCATATAAACATAAATAATTAAGGGTCCATTAATAATGTAGCTAAATTATAAACAACTAATTTAGGGACATTTTTAGGAAATGTTGGAAATTTTATTAGTGACTTTTTAAAACATCTATATCAGAAAACAAAACATCGTTAAATTTGTTTTTCTATAGTGTGTAACAACCAAGAGATGAGTAGGATACCAGAGGAGGGTAGTCATCCATCCGTCCTCCCACCAAAACAGTGGGGAAACACACTATTTGAGTCTACTCGGTGTTAGTAAAATAGTTCAAAATGAGTGGAGGAGAATATGAAATTAAAAAATATATAAGACAAAATATCGGTCTCATACACACTCTTAGTGTTACCTAGAATTAGAATCAATTGAAGCTAATTTCACATGGACTCCATATTTCCACATTAATGACCAAATATAATATGAATATAAAATTACTAAAAATATGTAAATTAATTAATTTATTCAATTTTTACAATTTTCTTTCCATTAATTAATTCCTTAACCATTAATATATCCATTGACATTATTCCACATTATATCATATTAATCATAAGAGTAAGGATCTTTCCCTCCATGAATAATCCAAACCATGTCCATGGTTTCTCAATATTAGCATATTTTTTTGATTTTCATTCCAAAAACACCAATAATTTGGTTTAATACTTAGATATTCATTAATATAACCACTAAACAAACCAATACTCATAGTAAAGTATCTTAATCTACCATGAAGTGAAAACATGAAACCGATCATGCTAAACTTCATTATGAAGAAGGGAATGGGACACATATAAAATAAAAAACATAGCTATTATCCATTAAAATATTCATATGAGGGAATTATAGATATAAACATCACATCATTGGGTATGCTGGGATTCAACGTATCCTACGATCCATGAGTTCATCCCTGACAACAACATGCATATCCTGATACACCTTAGCAACACATGCAATAATGTTTCCAAAAACAACGGGTCCTCTCCATCAACATCGCATCATCTATCCTTGGATTAGGCATGCAAAATTTCTGATTTTAAATAAACAAATACAATAAACAACTTCTCCCCTACATGAAATAAATAATCTCCTCCTGACTCGCTGTTCTAAAATAAGGTCCACCTCCATGTTTCAATCATCACTGGAGAAATCATTCCACCAGAACAGGGGTTCAATAATTCATTGGGAAGGAATCTATAATGTTATGTAATACGAGAGGAATGATGGAAACACTCTTGTGATTTGAGTTTGATTATATAGGATGATTATACATTACAGATGGAAAATGATATAATTCCCACTACTAAAAATTTCATTTATTTCCATGTGGAGAGGCTTGTTTACGACATCAGTGATCATTGACTATTCTGATATGTAAAAATCATTGTTGAATCATACATTAATGTCCCTTAATTCACACCAATGTAATATTATCATGGGATTTTTCATGAAATTGGTGGATATATCCATTTAGGATATTTTATATAGTTGAATGACTAGGTATCCAAAATCCACACATATAAATTTCCCACACATAGTGGATTATATCAACCTATCCATTCTGAATGATCAAAAATTGTGATTTCACACTTGTTTTAAATTGCACATTCATGACACGAAATCCTTCCTACTTCTAGATTTTTTTAATCCAAGCAACTATAGACTAATTCTCAATGTCCCAAAGAAAAAATGGAATTGAAAATATGCAATGGGAGAAACTAGAAGGATCTAATATATTAAATTCAAATAAAATAAAAAAATTATATATTAGATAATCCTAAACTGATCCTTGAGATAAATCTAAATGGGGTCATCTGAACATCCACCCCAGGAGTTACCTCTCAAGGATTTTATCATCGTTTGAGCTCAACCATTGCATCATAGAAACTATGAAAAAAGAATCATTCATAAACACTCATATAGTTGGGATACCTCACAAATGACAATAAATAAACGAAAAAAAACAAAAGGAATCCATATCATAAACCAAAAATTTCAACATCTACCAAAAAAATGTTATAAAAGAAATGATAAAAACCAAACATCTCATGGTATATAGTACATATCTAAGAATATTATTCCTAGGAACTCTCCCTCACACCATCATTCCATTACATAGAAAAAAATTAATTGCATTCCCTCAAAACACTATATCATTGAGGTTATCGATATCCACAAGCTTCGCCATAAGGGTTTCATTGTCATCAACATTGATATCACACCATTTTACGATATGAGATTCACCGTGATGATAAGGACATGGATATGACACATTAGATACAAAATTTATCTAGATTATATATAGGGTAATTTCAATCTGATATTACAATGATCTAGCATGAGAAAAAAATTCCTTGAGGGAAAAATAAACCAGCATGAAATCATACTCCCACGACCAAGACTTCAATTCCCACAATGAGAATTCATCATCCAGAACATGTGATTATGATCAATGATCTCTAAAGGTCGACTCATATCATCGACATAAAGAGTATGAAGATAAAGCACTGCATTCATCCTCTCTATAATTAACTAAATCATCTATTACATATTATTTTATTGTTATATCATGGAAAAAACTGAATCTACGACCCTAGTATAGAACAATAGAGAATATAATTGTTTCTTGTACAATGCTTCACACAATTCCATACCAATGGTAGAGTGGAAATTATTATTTTATTATAACACAACCACAGGTAGATTACTCCTCAATAAACCCCCAATATTGACCAAACAAGAGAGAATCATTTCCCAAAGAGTTTGGATGCTCTATTTTTTATGATTACTTCTCTCAATAAAGAAAAAGTGAAAAAGAATAACTGAAAGAAAAAAATAATGTTAGAGACCAATAATTTACCTATATGTAAAATGATTATATTGATAATATATGATAATCCTCAAGAATCCTAGTGTCACACTAACTTATCCAGATACCTCACTAACAAAACATCTAGTTATCATGACTTCCTTATCACTACATGGTGTCCTAATTTCAAAAAACGATCCACTATCACCCATATAGCAGCATATCCCTCTTTGGACTGAGGTAATACGATAAAAATTCTATTGATAAGTCTTGTCATGTCCAAGTGGGGTTATATAATTGATAAATAAAACCATTGGGAAAAAATTTCATGTCCTTTCCCTCCTCAAAGTCCATGAATTGAGAAACACACTATGTAACTACATTCTTCAACCCAAGCAACCTAAATTGACTACTCTATTATCTTTAAATAATGTCAATTTCATGATGTACTACAAATGGTGAACTGTGAATATCATATAAAACAATCTCATACATCAAAAATAGACGAAAAAGGTATCCCTAGAACTAAAAATACTTCCATCCATCCTAAGACTATCCATTAGGGGAATCACCAAAAACAAATCTTTTACTCTACACATCCATTTCAGAAACCTCTAACATGGACTACTCAACCTATTATACCAAATATGATAAAATTGTCATATATAAATGATATCCACTCCCATATCAAGAAGATTCATTTAGTTTTCTTACATCACTCTAAATTAATCACTATACTCACAAATGAAATCATTATACAAATTCATTCTCCATGAACCAGCAACAATACTTTCCTATTATGTCATATATGAAATTTCATAGATTTTATAATGAAAGAATTTCACTGACCTAAAATTAAACAATTTTATGTTTTGTATGGAAAAAACATTCTTCAGTCTCTTATAGATGAGAAAAACTAAAAAAACATACCTAAGAGTTAATGTCACAAAATATTCAATGTGAAAACAATTTCCTCCAAAAATAAGATCATTGGTATAATAGTTATGATCAATGGGATGAAATTTATATTACCCATTATAACTACTTTTTTATAATTCATGAGTACAGATAAAAATTCAATATTCTAGTAATCATACAAAAACATGAAAAAAACTCTTTCTAATACCAATCAATGTATTTGAGCACTAAAAACATCTTATTTTGGTACAAAAAAGAATCTAGACACTATTACGTCCATAAGAATGATTGATCCACCATATTCAAAGAAATCATAGAACTCACATCCTGAGGGAAATCTACTATGATCATCTCCTAATAGGAAATCATACTTTGGAAACAATGTAAATATGAAACTGAATTTTCGGTCATCCTAAGAAACACCTGTATCTATCTTAAAATGATCCAAGTTAATCCAAACTAGGAAACAACATGGATAGTGTAAAGTACATTAAAATATGAAAAATCAATCATAAAAAACTCCTAAATAGATCATCACAATGAATAAATCCATAAATTAACAATTATTCTCTATATGGTCCTCATAATACCTGGTGTAAATAAGTATTTCATTTTTGAAACCCAAGAATAAAATACCAAATAATTATTTTATGACATTCTTCATCGTCCCCAAGGAAACAATTAAAAAATTTATCACAATCTAAAACATCAAAACAAACTCTTAATTCACATGACAATAGTGGAATGATGTCTTATGAATATCTCCATCCTTCAAACGCATCTGATGATAATATATCCTCAAATCGACCTTCAAGAACCAAATTCCTCTTTTTTCATATTGAATAAATCATAAATCAGTTTTATGGGATAAGGGTTTTTCCCTATCACCTATTCCATAAATATGATAATTGATACAATGCTAAAAAATTCATTCAGTATTCATTGTGAACAAAAATGGTGCACCACATTATGACACACTCGACTGAGCAGTTCCTCACTATAATAAATATTCAAATTTTACTCTCATATCTCACAATTCTAATTTTTACATCCTATATGGATACATGAAAATAAATACACTCCTGTCTATTTCAAAGTCCCAAAATCCATATTCCATTGAGGGGGAAACAATAAAACATCCTCTAGAATGACATCAAGGAACTCTTCCACAATCCTTATAAAAATTGATTTCTAAACCACATATGTGCTTAAAATTATCTCAACCATCATAGGAGATATGCATGAAACACACCTCTAACACATTTGAGGTTCTAGGTCACCAAAAACCACTAATCATTATCCATCAACATTATATAACACCATATGCTTCCTAATGAAATCCATTATATCATTAACAAAATACAACAATTACATAAAAATGATGGTGACATGTGGAATTATTCCTAAAAAAAATGAATCACTCCAATAGATGATTTCACCATAACTACCCCATGATCATTGTATACTTCAATCAAGTTATCTTGACCTCAAACATGGATTATAAATTCCAAGGGCATTGTACGACTCCTTACCTCTGGTCCCAAATAATGGACAAGGGAAAATGGTACAAATGTACTAGGTCATCATTACATTAAAAAAATCATTCTCCCATAATGAAAATTTCAACTGTTATCTCATAAAATATCATGTTCTCCCATTAATAGCAACACTAATGTACGAATCTTACAATGACATGCTTTAATGCCTCAATACCCTTGGTAATAAAGGCCTATATGGTCAATATCAACCCTATAATGACAACATCTATATCAAATATGTGTTTCTAATTAAATATCTCATCTATGCTAATCCCAAACATGAAAAACCTACCACTGGTTCCTTGGTAACAACATCCAAAAATGAGGAACCTGAAGCAGGACACCTAGATCTTGCCAAGTACTAAAAAGGTCATGTGATTTCACAAATTATGATCTCACCATCTATAAAATAATCACTTTACATAACACATTTAATAAGTTCTAGAGGAACTAGAAATAATTATATGAGATGATTATGGTTGGAAACTACCCCCATCTGATCAAAAACAATTTAGTATATGAAATAAGGAATCCCAAACCAAATCACTTCTTTATGAGGAATCCTAATGTCTCCACTCTCATAATGATATGGTTCTCCTTATAGTCCCATCGATAACCTATACTCTCTCCTAGACCTATTAATATGCCTTTAGCATACACGAGGTGGCATGGTGATAGATCTGTGATCATAGAGCCTGAACAATATGCCTCATAATATCCTCTTAATATGGAAATACGTTTAACGAATTTATAAAATTTTTCCCAAATTTATTTGAAACTACTACATGCTATAACTCTCTTATCGAATGGTTTGAATCAAATAATGTCTAGGAACCTTCATATTGTAAGAATGAAACAATTCATAGAACATGTATTCTATCTTTTCATGTGAGATAATTGAATCCAAATAATCCCTAGTGATTAAGAACCAAAACATTTCCATAGCTCCCTTTGAAAGAATCTCAGCTGATGAAGCCCAATTCTTCTTCTAAGAATGTATCCAGCTGAAAGCTATGTTAACAACATCTAACTAGAATTTTGTGATTGAATATAAAAAGGATCCATCCTTTTTTGATATAATCTTGAACTAAAACTCTTGGATTTTCATCCTATACATGTCAATGTCATTAAAATATACTATGTCATGACATGTTGGCACATCATATTGGACATATTCAGCATGATCTTGATGAGGAAATCGTCCTCGACACTTACATTCATTAATATTTTTTTCAATGATTGAAATTGTTAGACAATGATATAGGTTTAAATAATAAAGGATACCATATAAATAAATAATTATTGTAAATAATTCAATATTACATGTTTTATATCTCTAAATGTTTTTTCATTTTTAATGTTTGTGTCCAGGTTGATGTCCTCACAATGTTCATGATGAAGGTGTTCAGTATGATGTGACAGCATATCATGATAGTGTAGAGGCTGATGATGATGAAACGTCGATGTTTACAATAAAATAGCTTTATTAATATGTTTTACCAAAGTATAATGGATCCTTTTAGATTCTATCCCATCAGGCTAGTTAGAGGATGTTGTCATTGATTACAATTTTATACGTTCTCAGAATAGTCATTTGGATTCTTCATTCGTGACGATGCTAAATGGGGTAGTGGGAAAGTTATGGTTCATATTCCTCTAGGATCATGTGGATTTTACAATACCACATGGGAAGATAAAAGATAACTTATATGAATATTTCCATTATTAGACTTCGATGTCATCCAATCATTAAGATATTCTTACCATTAAATAAGTGAGTTATAATATAGAATAGTTTCAAATACAATTGAGAACAATTTATTAAATTATTCAGATATATTACCTGATTAAGAGGCAAGGGTGAGGCCTTTTGATGAGGCTACATGTATTGAGATATTGTTCCATGTCACATAGTGTATGCTAAAGACAAATCATGAGGTATATGTGAGAAAATATGTTATTAATATGAAACAAACTGGAACCATATCTTCAAGAGAGGCGAGACATCATGATTTCTCACAAAGAAGAGCTATTGTTTGGGATTCCTAGTTTCTAGCACAGAACTATTTTAAATTATCTAGGGCCAGTTCCATACCTCAATCCCCTAATTGTTTATGTTATAGAAGGTCTTAGACATATTATTTGGGATTAAACTAGTGTTTATTTTATGGATAGTGACATCATAATTTCTGAGAGACCTTGACCTTTTTCTGTAGTCAACATGAAATTGGGGATCTGTGTCACATTCCTAAATTATGGAATTTATAACTAAATAACCCATGTAAGGGTGTTCTATTTTGGGATCAACATAGAAGGGATAGGTTAATTTTAATATTTTTTCACGAATTGCAATAAAATCATTTTTGATGAAATAAATTTTTTAACAAATAACATTTATTTTCAAATACATGATTGGTTATAATCTAAATATTTATTAATAATTTATATTTAGTAATATATATATATATATATCATAATGTATTTAATACTACTCATATCCAACAATTTAAATTCTAGGTTATAATGGCTACATATATCACATGTCGTCTATGATCATGTCAAAAATTATATCAAACATAGTTTTCATTTTGAAAATATTAAGGTGAAATCGAAGTATAAATTTCTTTCTCATTTTACCAAAACAAAACAAATTATATTCATTGGTTAAAAATCCTTAGGACCATTAAATTGATCTTTTGATTTAACATACTAATTAAACAAATTAAAAATAACATTTACATGAACATTATTCTTAATATTCATTATATCGTGACTACAAATTATCATATTAATCATCCAATAATAATGTTTGATATATATACTCATATTCTTCCACAGTTGTATACTAGCTGCATCAGAAATTGCACTGTATCCAATTCTTTGAACTCATAACATTTTTCAAATTATATGGTGACATTCTATAACTGTCTCAAAATTTCTGACCTATATAACACTTTCGTTACATTATCATTTAAATATATCATTTGAATATTTTTTTCTTAAACCTGAATATATTAAATTCAACAATAAATAAATGATTATGCATAAAACAACATTTTCTACTATGAGGTACTCATTGAGGTTCAAAAACATAATTTATAATTGGACATGTCAATCAAGTATTAGTATTCTAATAGAAAATGTTTCAAATTCTTGGAAACTCTCTACAAAATTCATTTTAATTAATCAAATAATATAAATAGTATTCTTATTGAATAATCATATGTTTCTATGAAATATTTATATAGTTATCAAAATTATTCGATTAGTGGTTGATGGTATAGATCATTTTCATTTATATTAATTTTAATTCCAGAAAACATTATCAAAATAAGGGAAGAAGTAATCATCAAACACATATATGAAGGTTGATTATAGGGCATGAAAACAACTATTCATATTCTATAATTAGTTATTAAATATCCAAAATGGTTAAAACCCTTATAATACAACCCAAAATGACCATACATAATATTAAATAAAAATATAGATAAAATGAATGAATACATCCCTGATCATGCCACCACATTTCATATGTAGTCTTAGACGAGAATAAAAATATTTTCAACTGTGGATTCAAATGAATATAAGGTAATTCCTATTCAAGAGTTTTCTCATTCTGTATATTCCTAGTTTCTAGTTGTTATTTACTCTCATTATTGGTTATTAGATTCAATTATAATTTAAAATAACATATGAATTATTATTTATATAAATATTCCACTAAATATAGTATGATATTATTTGGACATGAATATATATTTTTATAATATATTTCATGTTTCATGGTTATTATCTTCGACTCATATAATGATGTAGGGATAAAACATTCACTATATTCATCATGAAGTAACTATAAAATTATTGACCCAAATGTTTATGTAACTTAATTAATAAACATGATATGATATAACATACGTAAAAAACATTGAATCACATTGAAAATACATAATAAAATAATTTATTAATCATTAAAAAATTAATAAAAATCTCTCTTTTACACTGGTGTAATATAAAATATTATCTTAATAAATAAAAACTGATAGTTATGTTGATCTTTATGAATCATAGATATTGTATCATAAACATCTAAATGTTTCATTTATCAATTTGTTTTTTAATTCTTGTTTAGTAGACCATAATGTATTTGGATGATAGTATAGTCATGATTTCAACATTCCATAACATTGGATTCTCCATTCCAAATCCAATATACATGTCAAGTAAAAAATATTATCAATAAGAAATTAAGATATACATACTTTATATTCATCTATCACATGAATTAAAAAATATAACACATATATATTTTTCATGCATCCACTATTTAGTTTTTAATTTCATAATCTAAAAAACCTTCATCACCCAAGGAATTCTCTGTATTTTTTAAGGTAAATGAAAACATTTTTTTTCCAAATACAATGGATTTACACTCTAATCCTAAAAAAGTAAAATATAAATATATAAATGTTTTAATAAAATGGTAGAATTATTTTTTAACATCACAAAACATATTCATCATCTATGTTAGTGTATTCACTCGATATAACCGAAATTCAACTTAACAATTATTCATTTTGATATAAAATAATAAAAAATTAATAAATATTACACATGATAAAAATGGGTATATAATTGATGTAAAATAGTCTATGATCAAGGGGGTGGGAAATAGGCAGTATTGAGGTTATAGAAATGAGTCTAGTGATGTATGAATCATGGAAAAACTGAGTCGGGGGAAATTAGGAAATGGCAGAGGGGGTGGGGGTGGTGGTGTCATGGGGAGAAAAGGGGTATGAGGGGGTTGGTTCCCAGTATATAACATATATGTAATTTATGATAAAATTAACTCATAGAATTGAATATTAATAATCCTTATTATCAAATCATGATTAATCATAATCATAAAATTTTATGTGATAATGTCTTAAGAGTACTTGACACACAAAAAGGTCTTTACTGTCCACCCTCTCTAAGATGAGAAGATGAATGTTCCAATAAAAAAATTTAAATTTTATTTATATCCAGATGATGTCATTTTTTGGCTTAACTAATATATGAATTTGAGGGTGGAGACTTATAGGACATTGAGGCCACTTCTCTGAGTGTACTGCCTCTGTAATATCCATTATAAGATATTATGATAATGAGACATATCATTATGAAATCTATATTTATGAATATCATTAGATTTTAATTAATTCAGACATGTGTTTTTATCCTTAAACATTATTTTTATTAATATTGAGTATTATAAGTCTACTACATTGATATATTGATTAATACCATAAATACTTATATTCTATGTGAGTTAGGATTTTTTGGGTGTGCCACGAGTAATATTGTGTTAATGAATAAAAATTAAAAGGTTTTTCCCTTCTATTCATTAATGGAAGTTGATATCATAGGAAAATTGATTAAATGATATAGAGTAAAATAAATAAATGTCCATGGTGATGTATAGAATAGTATTATTTCCAAAAAATAAATGAATGATACATCTAGGGCATTGGTTGATGGAACTATGATTCAACAATCTTGATTACTGATTTTGTAAAAAAAATATTACACAGTAAGCATATGCATGGGGAATTATATCACTATATATTGAAATTATTTTTTATGGATTCATTAACATGTTGCTAGATTTTACACCTGGAAATTAGCATGCTTTGCCTAATGCAACAGAGAATGTGGCCTAGTGGGTCACAAACAAAGTTACCCTAGAATCTTAGTTAAATAATATATTTTATTTTATTATTCAGAAAGTTTAATTAATATTTTTATAATACAGTGTTTTATAATTACAATTATTTTTTTGATCACATATATTCTACAACCATTCTTCCTTGAGATTATAATTTGAGTGGAATATTTAATAAATATTTATTTTATTTATTGTATATATTATTTATTTATTAATTTTAAAATAATATAATGGTAATTAATAGTGAAATAAATAGTCATTATTCAAGTACATATATATATTGTGGAGGTATGGATGACTAAGATAAAATTACAACTGAAAAATGATATATATCTAAAACTAGTAGATTAAATAATATTGTATATAATTCACAGTTTAAGAACATTGTATGAAATTAAAATATTATTATTATTTTAGACGTAGGGTTTTAGATGGTATTAAATAAATATTAATGAGAACATGTGAATATATTTATTTGTAATCCCTACCCATATTTAAACCTGATTATGTCATATTTCTAGTAGAGAAAATTCATTTTTGTTTTGGTGTTCGATATTTGGAGAAGATTCTCTCAATCCCTAAACTGCTCCCTCTCTGTGAATGATACATAATATGGAAGGATAACATCATCCTCATCTAACTCTCGTGTTTATAGAGATCAAGTATAATTCATATGAGTTTATTCTTATGGTGACCAATCATAAATGATCAAAACAATAGGATATGTCATGCTATCATATGGTGATTTCTACATCGACATTCAGATATTTTTGAAACACATGTTGATCGAATTAAGAGGGAAAATATTCCTAATTCCTATTAAAAAATGACACAACCAATAATATATTGTTTATATATCAATGAAGAAATAATTCATTCATGTTAATTCAATAATTGTTCCAATAAATTATAAATATTTGTGATTTTCCAATCTCTTGAACCATAATTTTATACATTATGTGTTTTCATCATTTTTATTCTATTTATATAGTTATTTATCTTGCTGTAGATATCAGGTTGACCATGGATCATGAAAAAATTAATGTACGATCATAACCCATCACAGGATTCTTATAAATGTTTCATTGGAGTGGTTACACAATTATTTATAATTATTTAAATATATTTTATAAATTTAGGCAGTTTCCTTTAGTATTCAATTGATGATTAATTGTTTATTTAATCCCAATTGTGAGATATACATCGCCACCTTTTTTTTCATGTTGATATAGTAAAATCCATTAATTTTATTTTAACAATGAAAATAAAGATCACATTCATAGTTGCAGCAATGTTTGGAAGGATAACACAAGAGTACACATTGGGTAAATAGAGTTACATGGAATGTACTAGTGTTCAGTACACTATGAATAAATTATAAATTAATTCATACCACCTGATTTGAAAAAATGATATGAATTTAATTTATTATACTGTAAATTAATTGATTCATCCTGACATATTGTTATCTAGATCACATGCCATGGCCCATGTACATGAATTGTATTCCACTATGACATAGATGGTTTGTGTATTTATATACATAGCCTACCTCATAAGAGATCATGTAACGTGGAAGCCTATCCCCAGTTTCCATTTGTACATTCCACATATTATTATTTTCCATTAAACGGTTTACTCTCCATGTTCCTAGGCATGTTCACCGAATAGACAGTGAGAGATTTATACTCTGTGTACCTCGTATGTACATGTCCGGTATTTATACCAAACTACATAGAATTAAAATTAATTTTTTATGATATTTAAACCATAAAGACACGTTACTGTGTGTGGTCATTATTATTATAAGACATTCAATGCAACGGGATTCAATATATATATATATATATATATGATTTTATGAATAATTTCTGCATAATGTTGACATATTCATGTCATGAATGAGTCATATTACGGTTATTAATCAATGTGAATTGAAGAATAACACATGAAATTAAATTAATATTTTTCATGTATTCATTAAATTTATATTTCACGTTATGAAAGTACATGACAAATCATGAATGCCAAAGGAAATATTAGTAAATAGTATATGAGGAAAATATTTTTTTGATATATTTGGATGTGGATTGATTGTGTTTCCTCTAGGGTACCTTAATGTACAATATTATATTTAAAAAAATTATTTTATTTGTTTAAAATATTTATGGATGAGAATATCATTTAAATTTTAATGTTAATTATGATATAATATTTGATTAATTAAATAAGATAATTAATTGATTAGAAAAAATTTATCTTCAATAAAAACTATTAAAACATTTATGCAAGTTTCATTAAATTCATAATTTTCTGCACACAAGTGGGTGATAATGTTCATTAAAAATACCTTTTTAATGTGATTGGATTGATTAATGTTTTTGTAAAATTCAATTGGTGTCATGCATCTCATCTATAGTATCATTATGTAGGGGTCGTTGATCCAATTGTTTCATTTATGTAAACCTTTTTCCACTCAAAATTTTGTGTGTAATATCAAATTTAATATATGTGGATATTAGGATAGTTGATGTGGTTCATTTTTATAGGCTAGTAGAAAACAATCTAATAGAGATAAAGAGGTGGTAAGGTTGAAATATGTATCATCAACGTTAATTTCATCATCGTGTTTTCCCCTAGATCAATGATTAGTTTTCCAATGATAGGATAATATAAATACAAGTAAAATATCATGATCATAAAAATTTATTATTTTAAATATGTAAATATTTATTGTTTCATAATTATCTAGGTTTTTCTGTGACGACATAAATTGAAAAATTAAGAATCATGTAATATAGAATTAAAATAAATTGTCTTCTATGTAATAATTATATATGAAATGGTTAATCAGATATCTAAATTCACTTAATATTTACAAGCATATGATAAATATAGAAAATTTACATTTATGAATAAACGTTATTATAGATGAATTATTTTTTAAGTCTTCATAGCCTTACACTACATTAGTTATAAATAAAACCATAGTTCAAAGTGGTTGACTAGCCAAAGACGACGTTTTATAAATTATTCGGAAATTGAAACATGATGTTTTGGTTTTAATTATCTCAATTCACATCCATTTTTTGATGAACAAATATGGACGTGATGTAACTCAGAGGATATGATTGAGGAAATCAAAATTAAGGATTTAGGGATAGGGATTCCACTCAACAGAACATTGATTTGTAAGTAAATAATGTATATAATTAGAATTCTTACCTATAATCATTCATGTTACTTGAAAACCCAAATTATGGGTATTGAGAAAGGGAATATGGATGCTCTCCATTATATTTTCCAAGACACATAATCATTTGAACCCATTGGTGAGGGGTTTTGGGTTTGATAAAATAGTGGGACATTTGTAAATAAAAACATTATATATTTATTGAAATTTTATTAGATAATGTAATAAAATTATACTCATATTATTTTGAAAAAAAACAGTATAACCACTTAAAACATATCACTAAAATCTATATATGGGACGGACACCTTCACACCGGAAAAAATTCACATGAAATACCAAGGCACTTACAAGCTATACATCTCTAGGAATGGAAATTGTATGTAATGGAAGAATCTATCCTTGATGCATCAGTTAATAAAGTGAGTGATGATGAGTAAAAAATATATAAGGATCATTTGATTGATTCCAAATATGATCAATCATTCATTCCAGCAGCCATAGACAATGAGTTTTTGAAGCAACCTAAGATCAAGGATTCATATGACCTGATGTCTCAGCAATAGTATTTGTGTTATTGTAAGAAAATATAATAGAGATCTAAGATCTTTTGTTCTTTGATAAAAACAAAAATTGGGGAATCTGATCCAGCTAGCCCTCATGTAATAAATATTATTTAAAAAATCATCATCTTAGACATATAAAGGATTAAATTTCTCGATGAGTGGAGTACATATATTATACATTGAACACATCACAAAACAATCCTTTAGCTCTATTTTTTATTATAATATGACTAGTAATGATATGTGTTTTGAAAAATTATTAAATTCATTCAATAGATGGATAAGTCCAAGGGCCCTAATAAACCCGTGATCATTGTGGAGTAAAATAAAATCAATAATAAGGAAAAAGGCCAAAGACAGAAACCAAGCCTAAATCTCCCAAGAACCACCATTAAATTTAAAGGAAGATATAAAGGCATGTAATAAAAATAGTGGAAATAGGTTTCGAATATGGGAACTCGAGACACTATAATAATAACTGTACCTAGAAGAAAGGGTATTTTAATGGATAAATTTTTATCAAGTGTAAGAATAAAATTTATACACATTTGGTATTATATGTTGATTTTGGTTATCACGTCTGTATCAGAATTATATAAATATTTATATTATGAATTATTTCTAGAGGATATGTGGATTTTATATTTTATAATTGTGTGGGACTAGCTACTCTAGAAATTGGTGACTACCACCATTAATTGACATCAAGAATTAATTTAGTTTTAATTGTTTGTTATTATGTAAAAAAATTACAAAAAACATAAATTGTTTTATCATCCATAGATTCATGTCTTGTTATTTTCATGATTCAAAATAAAATATATTTATTTTATAATAAAAACACATTTTTTGGTATGGAGCATTTAAATAAATTACATTTAATATTTTATTTAGAAAACCAAATATTAGGAATAAATAGATATCATGTTCAAAAGACTCATATAAATCCCAGATATAGAATCACCACCATTTTCACACAAAAGAGACATTCATGAAAAATTTATATCAAGATGATTATTTAAAATCATTTTAGATAAACAAAACATGAATTAATTTGTGCTTATTTACAAGAAAAAATAATCAAACGTAAATTCAATGGACATGGTGAATTTTCCACAGAGCTTCTTGGATTGGTAGACACTAATGTGTGTGGACCATGTCTAATATAAGTAAATGGTGGGTATTCTTACTTCCAAACATTAATATAAATTCTTTAGATATGGTTATGTGCCTTTTAGGATTTATAATTTTGATTACTTTGTTAAGTCCAATGAATTCATGAATGATGTAGAGATTCAAGATGGAAAAATGATAAAGAATATTCAATTAGATCGATGTGGAAAATATAATAACTATGAGTTTATCTAATTTATATGGAAGTTTGGAAATATATATCAAATAATACCTCCTTACACACCATAGTGGAATGATGTAGTGAAAGTAAAAACCATGACTTTTTGGACATAGAATGGATGATAATGAGTCAAATAGTTCTTCCATTTTTCATTTTGGGGGATCAATTAAAAACTACAACATAAAAATTCAATTGGATACCATGTAGAGTGGAAAATTGAATTCCATTTGAGTTATATGGTGGAAAAAATTATATTTTTCAACATACATGTGTGTGGTGTGGTGAGAAGTATATTAAGGTATTCTTAGGAAACAATCTAGAACATCATCTATCAACTGTATCATTATACGGTATACCATAGAAAGAAATTGATAATACCTATAAAACCCTCAAAAAATAAATTTATTTTCCCTAGGCATGTTATCTTTCAGGATATTGGGAACATCCAAAAAATATACTGTGAAAAATATTCCCATCAATGAAGTTGATTCTAATGTTACAATTTTTTTAACAAACATATAACATAGAACCAGATGGATGTAATAGTTACTGAACAAAATGTATTTTATAGGAATACAAGATATGTAAAAAAACTAGACAAATATATAATTCTAGACAACAAGGATGATGACTGATTTATTAGATAAAAATGATGATCCTCTATCCTAAAAAGAGATGATAGAGAGATTCGATAATTCAATATGGAAATAAGATAAAAAATATTAAATGGAAACCATTTTTGGCTACTGGTCATTGTTATAGAAGATGTAAATCCAGTAAGGATAAAATGACTATTCATGGGAAAAATGTACACGGAAGGAAAAGTAAATATTGAAAATGAATATATAGTGGATAAATTTTTTCAACATAACAAAATAATTTAGTATGATGAATCCTTTTCCCAAGTTTAGATGTTTAAATAAATGATAATTATACATTAACTAGATGCATAAAAAGAAATTTATAATTGTAAGATTGATGTGAAAAAAACATTCCTTAATTGTGTACCATATAATGTATTACTATATGAAACAACCAAGTGTTTTTCTGAATGATGGTTTTTTAAAAAGTATTTTAATGATTCATAGATTGATTTATATATTGAATCAAGCATAATGTTAATAGAAAATTCAATTTGTTTAAGCTATAAAATAATTTTTTTAATTAATAATGAAGGTTATACATGTGTTTAAGAAGGTTTTAGTGAGAATGTAATCATTATTCACGTAAAATATGAAGCTCAAATTTTATTATATAGAGGAAAGTTACATGTTGTATAGTTTGTTAAAGATAAGTTAACCTTGTGTTTCTCCATGATAGACATAAGTGAAGTAGCTTCTAAAATAGGGATCAATATCCCCAATGATAGATAAATGATGCTTTTTAGAGGAATTCAAGGTACATATATTGATCATCTACTAAATATATTTAGTATAGAACAACACATGATGGGATTCGTTTGAGTGTCACATGGTTTACATATTTATAATAAAATGTTTCCATACAAATATCCTTAGAAAAAGAGAACGACTAAGATTCCATTGAATTTTTTGATAAGATCCACCAAATATACCATGTAATGTAGTAGAATTGATATTTCAATTACATTAAGATTTATAGAATGATATGAAGCTGATATAAGAGAATATCATTTGTATATTGTTATTACGGTCAGTTTGTTTCTAAGATGTACTAATTATTTGTTCCTGGAATATATAGGTGTTGAGGATATAGTCCTCAGGTTTTATATTGGTGACATTTTTTAGATTGAACCTAATGATATGAAGTAAGATTTAGAATTTGATTTACATCATTACAGAGGAGATGTGAGATAGAAGAGTTCAATTCCTCTATTTATCTGTGAATCTATTGTGTATAACATGTATATAGAGGATTATAATGAGGCCAAGGAATCTTATATGTCCTGAATCATGATAAAATTTTTATTTCATACATGATATTAAAGACACTAGCACATATAATTGAGATACTATTATTGTGACGGCTCTTGAAAAAGAGCCATGTTCACACCAATGACCAAATAATTTTTTTATGTATCACCTATTAATTTATTTTTATCAAATGGGTGATATATGCTTAAAATAGTGACCATTGAAGATAAAATGGTGTAAAACATAACAAAATTCTTATCTAGGTAGAATAATTTGTATATTTGAGAGCTATAGGACTGATGTTTGATAGTATTTAGCTCTAGTGAAAATGGGATTCTATTAGATTTGGATCCCTAGAATGAACATTTATGTACATTATGATTACTTTTATTCATCATTTTGATTATTAATAAAACATATTATCTCATCATTATTGTTATTATACATAACATAGTATGTGATAATTTCCTAAGAGTAGTTGTCACCCTGAAATGTCTTATAAGTTCCCCTCTATGATTGGAACTCAGAAGTGCTAGGACTCTATTCTCAAATATATGTTCTATATTTCATGAGAAAACATATTAATGACAAAAATAATAAATGATATTGTGGGTTGAGACTTGCATGACATTAATGATCCTTCAAATAGAGCATTCCCCATTTAATATGCAGTATAGAATATTATGATAATGAGACCCATCAGTAGGAAATCCAAATTTATATGTTTCACTGTATGTTCATGTATGCAGACATGTGTATTGATCCGTATATGTCAATATTATTAATTAATGAGTATTATGGGTTTTTATAATGATCTATTGAGTATAACCCTAAATACATATGTTTGTGGTGAGGTAGGATATGTTGGGTAGGTCATGATTAATATTTCATTAATGAATAATGTAAGAATGGGGTTTTCCCTTCTCTTATTTTATGCATGTTTGTATCTAGAGGACATTATCCTAAATAAATACATGACAATGGTGTTTTATAGGAAGGTAATTTTTTTCAAAATCAATGAATGAGATATCAACCGCATTGGTTTAGGGAACCCACATTAAACCAAATGGGTCAAAGGTATCATGAAAAGGGATTATATTACATAATAAGCGTCTGTAAGAAGAATTATTTTGTTCTGAAATTAATTAATTTCACTCTAGGTTGTTCCTCATGTTTCTTGAAAATAACCCATGATTTAGGATGGTTATCCTAATTCCCCTAATAATGAATACTAGAGGTTCCAACGCTAACGGTATCCAAAATCATAGTTTATTAAAATATTATTATTTGTTATATAACATGTTCTGTAAATATTATTCAAAAAAATATTTAATTATTATTCATCTTTTCCTATTTTCATATATTCAATCAATATTTAATTGATAGAATATAATGTGAACAAATATTAAACAAATATTTATTTTCTATTTAGTGAATATTTATATTAATTATTTATTGTAGAATAATGTAGTTATTATTAATTATCAAATAAATAGTTTTTATTAAAGGACAAATAAATATTTTGGGGGGAATAGAAGACAATTTATTAATGAAAAGTGAGAAATAATATATATTTAATATCATTAGATTAAATCATATTTAATTAAATTCATAAGTAAAACACATGTCATGGATATAATAATAACATCATTGTTATCATTTTAAACATAGGGTTCCACAAGTAATTAATTAAATGTCACATGAAGAATATGAAAATATTTACTTCATAAAACATTGACAATTTAATCCCAAATATATAATTTCCAATTAGATCAAATTCATTAATTTTTTCACAAAAATAGCTACAGAGATCCCTCGAATGATTTAGAGAGCTCCCTCTCCCAGAACGATGATAAGAATAGTGGGAGTTCTTCCAAAACCTCCCACTCTTGAGTGTATGGAGATCATGTAGAACATAATGGTAGTTATTATCATATATATCAAAGCATAATTTAAAAAATGATAGGATCTAATGTGTTAAAGAACAAATATTTTTTGGTAGTAATGTTTGAATATTTTTAGAACATATGTGGATCACTGCTAGAGGGAATAAGTAATTCATTACTACAACAAAATGGACGAAAAAACAAAAAAAATTATATCCTTAAATGAAGAAATAATTCACAAATGTTATTTAATTAATTGTATAAAATAATTATAAATAATATTTTATGACCATGTCTCTGGTTCGAACATTTTAGCCAATGTCCATTTTGATTTTCTAAGATTAATAAGTAATGTTGTTTATCATCATGTAGGTATAAAATAGATCACCTTGTGTTAAAAAATGAAAATCTTGTCATGAACAATCACCTGATTCCACTATGCTCAATGCCTACATGATAGGGCTCATTTCACCATCACGGGAGACATTCACAAGGGAATGTTGTAGAGAGGCCACCATTAGGGGTTGTCGTAGTGTTGAGAAGGGTCATCGTTTGGGATGAGGGAATGTGGATTATGGTTGGTGGGGATGATTAGTTATTTTATTTAAACATTTCAGTATGGTTTTAAGGAAAACAATAAGAAATAATAAAATATATAACAAATAGTGGGGATTTTATACCAAACGGATACTATATTTTAAATAAAAATTATTAATCATTGTTTAGAAATAGTTTCTTGAACCACTTATAAACCTACAATTCAACCATTTTCATAGTACCACCACTATTATAGAGAGGTTTTGTTCATTACATATTTGGGTAGTTAGATAGATGGAGTTCTGTAGTGATTTAAACTATAGTTGTGTTTTCTACTATGGCATCCTCTAAATCCCACATTCTCTCCAATACCATATTTCCAATTTGATAAAAATATAAGTTTCATAAAATAGTTAAAAAAAATCTATTCTTGGTCAAATCATGAGTTCCACATGTATTTTTAAAATGTAAAAAAAGAATTTGAGGATTTTAATGATATGGATTTGTAACCACCTCAAGAGAAACTCCAGATTTTATCTTGGGTGTGTCTTAATTAATTCTCATGAGTATTTTTTTTTGTTCCCTCATGATGTGTGGAGATATTTTTCTTTGAAATGTTTGTAGCATTACCTTTTTGTGGGAGTGTATTTTTATCCATTACACTATGGATCATGTAATTGTTTTCAATTACAAAATTACTGGATATCAGATGAATGTGTTGTATGATGTTCATTGTTTATATATACCATAGTGGTTATACTTATGTAATTCCTACCTATATAAATTACAAGTTTATATAGGATAATCCATTCTGTATTTTTAGTTATTCCATCCTAGTTCTAGTCACCCAACCACTAGTACATTTGTCATGGGATTGGGTATAACACTTTCAGACTATTAGGATGGGTGGCGTTATGTTTGATCAAGTCATGTAAGGGTGGTGTCAAAGTGATATTGGTTATGGGTATTGATTAGTGACACATGATTGTTAGTTCTGGGATAGGGGTGTTAAAATGTGACATGGTGATTAGGATTGGATTAATGAAATGGGAACACGACTAGGATATGGGGAATGATGCATTCCTATGTTGGGAATATGATAATCTATTGACAGACTAGAGTGGAAAAGAAAGTATTTATCAGGTACAATTGATATGGTTCATGAATTATAGAGTGATCAATATTTATATTTCATTTCATTCCTATTTTTTGTCATCTAGATATCATATAATTTATATTGGTTCAAATGATCAAATAATGGGTGGTTCCTACTAATAGTTAGGTTGTGCAAAATGGTAGGGTCATGATGAATCTGTTCCAGTCATTGGGTCTATCATCAAAAACATGGGAGAAATGCTGTATTTGTTCAATGAAATTATCTACAATCATTACTTCTACATGATATGAGTATTTATCCCCCCTTATTATGCATTTCATATTTTCATCATAGATCTAATGATAGTGAAAATTGACTACTCAATGTCATATGAGCCTCTCAAGTGACGCACTCTCAACATTCATGGTTTATTGGTGTGTTGATGATGTTTATACAAATTATTTACTAGGATATTCATTCATGATATTCAATGTTCTATTGGGGTTGATACAACTTCGGAAAAAAAATTATTTCAATGTGTGATTTCCCCCATTTCTATATATCAATGTACACGGATTCAGAAATAATTTGTTGCAGTTAAACATTTTTTATTATTTAAATTCATATATAATAACGATTTCTAAAATGTAGAAAGAAAAATATATTTCTGAACAATGACGGAAATATTATATTAAGAAATGGAGATCATTAGATGTTATATGGGAATCAGAAATCATATGCCAAAAAACGGAATAATTTAATAATACATATTATGGATCTATGAAAGTTATTAAATTAATTATTTTTTTTATTGAATATGTGATCCTGAATATTTTTACATTAATATTAAACAGTGATGTTAACATTTCATGTAACTATGTTAGATTATGAAAAAAAATTAATCAATACCATAATGTGTATAATATAAAATTTATGAAGCCATATAAAATTATTGAGAAATTTCAATATGCATTATTCATGTACAAGGGAAATATACTTATTTATTTTATAGAATAGTGAATAACTATTACTGTGGAGAATGTAATGGTAGTCTTATAAATTAACGATCAATGGGTGATCTGAATTTGAATGTAAGTTAGCCAATAGACTTAAGGTTATTAATAAAAATATTGAGTCGGAAGATAAAAGTTCTAAAATTAATCCCATGAGAAGAACAATGAGGAATAACATTACAATAATTCATACAATGACCAGTAATATTTGAAATTTGTGAATAGATAAAATATAAATTTGGTCTCTAGTCTTTATAAATTTAGAGAAACATGAATATTAACTCTATAAATTGCTTATCAAGAAAAAAAATAATTAAAACAATTTTTCTTGAAACAATGAGTTAGATTTAATGATGTAATATGTCAATGGTTTAATGATTACCAAATTAAAATAGGGAATCACTATCAATTCATAACCTACATCTAATAAATTTAAAATTGAATGAATTCAGTCATGACACAATATATCAACAATATATCCAACTATATTGTGTCAATCCTTTGACATGTACCTACAAACAGCTTCCATGGGGTGGAAATACATTTTTTTATTCATTAAAATAAGAAGATTCATTTTATATTAAATAATTAAATTGATATTTATTATATAACATAACATACCTAGATTGCATTAATATTTCATAAACAAGATTGATCTGTTTCATCATTACTATATGTTATATCACCAAAATATTCTTTTGTAATAACATTTCCATGGTACCTTTTATCCATGAAAACTCAAAATTCATTTAAATAACTATTCACAATGATAATCTATAGTTTAAAAAACAATTTGGTTAAACAAGGACGTTGGATGAAACATAATCGTAAGAAAAACTAGACAAAATTATTTAATATCATTTTTTAACATATAATTGAAATGTAATTTAGTTTAATCTCACATTTTTAATTAATTTGTTCATGATTCCATCCACCAAAATACCTTACATGAAAGATTAACTGAATAATGGAACAAAAACATTATGTCTTTGAGTATAAAAAATATTGAAGCAATGGCTTGAATAAACCTAAAAATTCATTATAATAATTTATAAGATGATTTAAACACTCATTAAACAGATAAAGAATAATTTTTATAACACAAAATTGTTAAACTTTTCAGATGTATAATTTTTCTAGTTAAAAAACTCTAGAATAATAATCATAGTTATATTTAATTTATATATTTAATTTTTAATGTCAAAATAAATTTATAAAGTTAAAGGACAATTAATTATTTCAGGTATTAAATAAATTAATAAAAAAACACACACCAGATATTCACTTAGTTATTCTTTTAAAAGAGCATATGTGCTCTAACGAGTTAAAGAATAATATTCTTAGTTTTTATACAATAATTTATAAAATTTCCACAGTTAAAATAAATTCTAAAATAAAAAAGTTAATTAAGTGTAATATCTTTCAAATGAACTAGTGCCAAAAAAATTAAATCATTTCATCATGTAACAAAATATAGATTCCTTATTGTATAAATGAATAATATTAATTATTATCTGGAATTATATTTAGAATGTAAATTTAAATTTTAAAATTTATTGGAAAAGTATAATTTTTATCTTCAAATCCTATATCAATAACATTGATACCATTTATTCATGTTGTCACACTGTAACAAAACATAGCCACCTCAATGTAGTAAATAATATTTTTAATAGTTATCATTCAATAGGATATAATATTTTAAATATAAAAATCCATTCCAAAAGATAACAAATAAAAAATTGGATTACACATTCACAAGGTTGTTTTCTTATGTGAATGGTGTGAGAAAACAACTTCACACCTATAATTAACTATGATGGTCTACAATCATGAATGGTCTTAGTAATTTGAGATGTTGTGAAAATTGAAGTTTGAAGATGAGGTGCATAAATTTAATCAATTATGAAAGTCAACTAATTAATTAGTTAAATTTAATATCAATATAATTGTTGGGATAAAAATTAAGTTGAATTTATTTTTAATTGAAATGTTATTGAACAGTAATACAGCATGATTACAACATTTAGAAGGTTGACAGATGTGAATAGCCACAATGACGGTGAAATTAGGAGTGAATTAGTGCTGTTTGAAGAGAGGGTTTTGTAAGGGAATAAATTATTTATGGTTTGTAATTAGTGATATTAATGGGAACTGTGGTAGTAATGAGATGGACTATTAACTGTATCCATACGATGGATGTTGATGAAACATCTATAAGGGAATGGTTTGAGGGATCATGGATTGATGCGAAGCAAAAATGAGATATATCATCTCTGTTTGATATAATTGGTATAGGAGAATTGGATACTATTTTATCCGATGAGTGAACCAGGGAAGGGTATATTTTTATAAGGATTATTAAGAAATAGGTCAATCATGGAAGAGAAATCAAAGTTGTTTAGTGGGAGAACCTGGGTGAGCGAGATACGATTACAAAATTTTGATATTAGATGAGATCAAGGAAAATCAATGATTCAGTAATAGTATTGAATAAGTGCGGTATCTAGAGAAGAGGTAGGCCTGAGTGAAATGTCAGTTTTAGCCAATATATAAATTCCACATATCTTTTTTGAAGCCATACGAGTGAATTCATACATGAAAAATTATATACATTCTGATATTTTTTATCCCTTATTTTCACACCTCTTTTATTCAATAGTACATAAATTTTTTCTAGGAGGTGATTATTTATCACAATATTTTCCAAATTTATGTTAACAACTAAGGTTTTATAACAATATCTTAGTGGAATATTCATAATATTGTACTAATGTGATGATTTATTTAATTTATCATGATTCAAATCACATTATATTTGCACATTCTCAAGAACATTGAACATTTATTTAGATGTTCTATCTCTATTATCCTCTTTTTATCAAACTCTATTTGTATAGATTATGAAATATCAAACATATTCCTTTTTTAGAATATTATTCTATGTGCCCTTAATCATATTTATCATATACTTGATCTATGAATCAGATGAACATATTTTATGAGAGAAAGTTCATTATTTAATATGGTGAAAAAGAGTTACAACATAGATCATTCATTAGTTTCAATAACTAACAAAACAAAAATTCCTCAACCTGTCATCTTGTAGTATTTAAACATCATCATTAATTCAATATATAGTAAAATAAAGGGATAGAGTCTTCAATGTCATCATTAAATATATGGAAATTTCATTGAAGAATATGTATATAGTTTCATGGTAAATTAATGTTTTTTATGTCCCTTTATGTGTTTTTGGACTATGTAAAACATTATACTGTTAAGAATTATCAACTGATAATCATCCTTGTCTAATCATAATGATATTTATTTAGTGCTATTATGAATGCACCATTCATTCAAAACATAGTTATGTCAACCTCTACCTATGGTATATCCATAATACCATTTGAATTATGATTCCCAATGATATGAATAGTGAGTCCCCCCACTCATATCACATAGTATAATGTAATGAATATATTAATTTTGGAATGGGGTCTATTATAATATGTTAAGAAAAATTTGAATAGAATGTTTCATTAGTCTCTCAATATTAATTTTATAAACAAAAATAATATATCTTCATATCTAAAAGGGTTAAAACCAAATGAAAAGATGTCGGATACATATTTAATCCAAAACATGTGTGGCAATCAGAACACTTATTAGTTTATCTTATATGAATGACAATATTTAATACGGGGATCTAAATTCATATATGAATTACCCCATGTGTAAAAATTATAATTTTCAAAGAAGGAAATTACATTCTATAGGATAATGGAAGTACAATAGTACATTTATTTTTTTTACACACAACACATAGTATTGATTGGGTTATAAAAACCTCGATTTTTATGTCTGATAGAATATTTCATATGTTACAGAGAACATAAATGATCAATTATATTTATTAATTGTATAAAATGATAATTAAATTGGTGGGTCTGAATAATATTAAATAAATTATTATATATATATAAATATCTTAATCAATATATATTATTGTCTAATGTTTAGAAAATAATAATAAAATTCATAGTAATGTGATTTTATTCATCAAAAATAATCTCCCAAAAAGTATATATTTTTTTATTTTCATGAAAAATTATTTTAATTTTATTTTAAAAATTTATAAATTGTATTTTATAAAATGGGGAATATTTTTTTGAATTAGGATATCAAAATTTCGTTCGGTTGAATGTTCAGGACTTTTCAGAAAATATTGATTTCTTTGTGAATACTGAAAATAACAACAAATATTATAAGTATTTCATTTTTGAGAAATTATATAATTTAAAATCAAAAATATTTTTTTATGTTTTTAATTATAATAAGTAATATTTAGTTATATTTAATACACTGAAATAATTTTAATTTTAATTAAATAAGATTTTAGTATAAGTTTTTTGTATTTGTTTAAAATAATTTTTCTAAAAAAAAATTATAAATGCATTATGATTGTAAATTTTAATTAATAAAATATCTATTAGGGATTTTATGGAAATTAAATTTATAGAATATAATTCTATAATAATTTTTTAAATATTATGGAATTATTATTATTAGGAATATAATTTATATAGAATCAATTTTTTCTTAAAAAATAATCCTCTTAAAAACTTGTTGTTTCACAACATATGTGATAATAATATTAAATAAAAAATTTTAATTTTAAGAACTGATTTTTTAAAAATGTAGTAAATATGTTTAATTAGAATAATTTATTATGTATAAAAATTCCAATGTAATTTTTCACATTAATTATTATTGAGAATATTAAAAATTAATTACATTGATTAAGGAAAGAATGAGTCCACATAGTAGTTAAACATTGAATATATGGGGCAAAAATGACCTAAAACTTTTGAAAACATCATTTATTGAATAAATTTAGTCAATAATACATTTATTATTTATAATTAATCATTATTGGATCCTAGTGACATGAAATGATGTGGAAGGAATTCGCACTATGAAAACAAGTACAAGTGTTCCACAACCCCCACTAATAAATGGCCACCACCCGTCCTCCCCTCTTCACAAATTGAATCATATATTTCATTAACAATAACTTACCAAATATAATTTAAAAATCCATACTCCCAAACAAAATTCAATACATTGGTTTGAAATCAAACCCTAGAAGGGCATTTAGAAAAACTAATAGGAGTTACACAAAGGGAATGTGGGGTTCATCAATGATCATTTTTGTTTTATTACTTTCTCCACCACCATGAATTATTTATATACCCATATTAAATAATAACATCATTAAATTAAATATTATTTTTTCTTATTTTAATGAGATACAACCAAACAAACACTTATCAAATGACTTATGAATTCATCATCATGTTAATGGTGGACTAACGTCTTCTGAAATGATGTCATTATTTTTTTCATTAATAGCTATCACAAACAAGTAAGATGATGAATATATGTTTTGTATATTATATTTATAAAAAATTTAACCTATAGTGTAATTATATGAAATATTACCTTTTCTATTCAATTCTTTATGAGATATGATAACATTGCCCAGTTGTGTGGAAACATACCACCTCGTGAATCGATGCGATTTATTTTTAACTAATTCCTTCCATGGAATTTAATAGATAAAAATATAATAAATATATATATGATTTAAATGATATATTTATGAAATTAATAAAATATTTATCATACTAAAAATATAAAATATGATTGTAGTCATAGCTTATCACCCACTAAAATTATGATAACATTGTTTGTCGATGTGTGGAAAACTGCCTACTTGAAGTGATGTGATTCCATTTTTTCACCACAAATTAAACATAGTGACACACACACACACACACACACATATATATATATATCTTAATAATTTTAAATAATATTTATGTTTAAATATATGATAATTTTTTTAAAATAATATTGTACTTTCCTTGTTTTCAAAATGATAATTAAAAATGGAAATGTTACTCTTGCGTACATATGACCTATCATGTTAATGATCAAAGCATTAGTTTATTTTTCAATAATATATATGAATGTAGGGTTATTAAATATAATTAATATTAATATATTATAATTATATCACTAATATTATTATATAAATTTTTAACTAATGTCCTCAATGTCCACAGTCAACCCACCAATGTGGTTTTAGAACCATAAACTAAATATGGACAAATCATCCCTTGTAAACATTATTAATTAAGTAATTGAATATAAAATTTTCAGAAGTGATATTATAGAAATTATAAAATTGATAAAAATGGTTTCCATCAATAAAATATTTAACATATGTTTATTTTTTATGACGATAAAGTCACACAAGACATGTCATCCTCAATGTCTGTGTTTCCCATCTCAATTTTATTTCTATGAGATATATGTTATATTAAAATCCTATGTTTGTTCTGTGGTGTAAAAAATTAAGATAACTTATCAAATAGTTACAATAAATATATTTATCAGGATTTTTCTATCCATTTTATGATATCTCTTTCATGGGTTTTATGGTCTCCTAGTTACCAATGCAATGAGAAATTTTTATCTCATTTATCTTTATTTGAAATAAATGTTATGTTATTAAGAAAAATTATTTTATAATGATTATATAATAATTCTTCATGTGTTATATAATGAATTTGATTATTTAAATCACTACTGAAAAATGATTCTATACCCACGGTTTAAAATTGAGGGTATAGACCCCAAAACTGTGGGTAAAGACTATTCCCATGGTTTGGGGAACCGTGGACCTTGGTGGTGTCAGAAAAGATCCATGACCTATACCAATGGTTTAGAGAAATTGTGGGTATATGTTTTTCCCCCGTGTCATAACTATATACCCATGGTTTGTAAACTATGGGTATAGTATATTTTACAAAATAGTAGCCCACAAAATTCGATCTCGTGACCAGTTCTTCGTTCACAAGTGGCCATACCACTACCCCATCACCACATATATGTATGTATATATATATTATTAAATAAATTTATTTGAAATGTGGGTATAGAGGAATAAACCATGGGTATAGAACTCCTGCCAAATTTTTTTTCCTGCGGAAAAAATAAATTTCCCAAGAACACACGGGAAACCAATACCCATAGTTTTTCTAAAAACATGGGTATATGTTTTTTTTATCTGAGGATTATACACATGGTTTTTGGTAACAACATGGGTATAGGTCACCCTATTTCCATGGTTTTGGGAAAATCGTGGGTATATGCATTTTTTGATACCCTATACCCACTGTTTGGATAAAATCGTTGGTATAGGGTAGCATATGCGCATAGTTTGGGGAAACTGTGTGAATATGCTATCAAAAAATGCCAATACCCATGATTTTCCCAAAACCATGTGGACAGGGTGAACTATACCCATAGTATCCTCTAAAACATTGGGTATAGGTCCATTTTCCAGTAGTTGGTGATAATAAATCATTCATTCAATGAATTTCATTCATGGATATTTTGATTCAATGTTACCCAAGTCGTAAGAGTCTTATGTTACAATTTCATTGTTAATCGGGATCAATTGGGATTATTAATCTAATAGACACTTAATTTGATCCATCTCTAAATAAACCCTTTAATTTCATTATAATATTGTAATTCTTGATTTTCGAAATTAAAAATATCATTTTCCTATAATTTTGTACTTACAATTATTGAAAACATATATTTATAAAACACAGTCTTTATTTATCTATTCGGTATGAAATTTATTTTATTCCGAAACATTATTAATATTTGTTAAATTTTTTTACCATTTTTAAATTATAATTTTAAATATTATAATTTTTTGATATAAATTTTCTTATCTCTTTCTGAACATTATACTTACTCTTTTCTGAAGAATGAACTTTTCTATCATTTTATGATGTAAAAGAAACATTCTTAAATGATTTTACTGAATTACCCAACAAAATGACACACATTTCTATGAATCGCCCATTTTAATTTTACAAGGTTATATTTAATGAAGTTATTATTAATATTATATATATTATTAGTTTTTAAATTATAATTTAAAAGAATAAATTTTTTAATAAGGATTATATTTTATCAAATGACTTACAATATAATGAATATAATTACCTAAATAAAATATTTAATGGTATTTTTATGGTATTTCAAGTCATCAAAATGAAAATAATTATTGTTACATATACTCAATTGGTTATATTTTGTAATGATATTTTCCTCATAATTCTTCTAAATGCATTGTGATTTTTCAATGATTGTGTTATAAAAGTTGTATCTTTTCCCGTGGTGAATCATATTCAAAAGATACTGACATGAATCCCATTTCATTACCATTAGTAAATCATGTTTTAAATATATTATGGGGTCCCCATATAGTATTATTATATATTATATATTATGGGTTCCCCATTTCAAGGATTGTGTTATTATATATTATATATTATGGGTTCCCCATATAGTGTCTGGTGATCCATTTACATCTTATACTATAATGTGTATTACAACATTAATCTTCATTTCACATTAATTATTAATTTATTACATAATATTATAAATATTACAACATGAAAGGAAGATAAGTATATTTTGATTGGAAATGATGATATCTTAAATAAAAATTTAATACAATATGAAATAATTTTTTACCAAAATGTTCATTAACATGCCTATAATTAAATATGAATGAGATAACCTAGGGATATACATAAGAAAGGTTTGAGCTACAAAGTTGAATAAATGAATAAATATTTCAAAACATGAATAATGTAATATTTTTTATAAAATAGTAATTTAAATATGACATAATATGGGTGAGAATCATTAACATGAACAATGAGGCGTTATATAACATGATTACATAAAATAATCATGGAAATTTTGAAATAACATAAAATAAAACAAAATAAACATCGGTTAAGGATGAAAATAATGACATCGTGATGAGAAATCTCCCATAACGGAATTATATTCACATTATATCCCAACATGAAATATCAGGAGACATAACATTAACCAAGGGATTGGAGTGCTATTTAATTCTGGGATCACCCCTCACTTTTATTTCATTCTCAGGATTAACTATGCTACATGGGCCGTACAACATGGATTAATTAATCAAGATATTTTATTAAAAATACATGGATTTTAGAGAAAATAAATATGTTACAAATTAAATTAAATATATGTGTATAAACATGAACTATATTTATTGTAAATGGGTTTTGTATTGACTGAAAATTATTTTAGCTTCAAAAAGGGTGGAATTTTACAACATGATACCTTTAGGAAAAAATATATATAATGGGTAGATTGTGGAGAAAGGGGGAAATTATATTTTTCATATGAAATAGTAAATAATAGATAAATATAAATACATATTAAAAAAAATTATTCTTAAATTGATGGATTAAGTAATAAACAAACTTTAATAAAATAGAGAATGATAGGCTCCACATATAGAGAGTGAGACCCCAATGCATGGGAGATGAATCATTAGAGCATTGTGGTACCACGAGATGTCTGTAGAGGGTGTGGGGAGATTTATTATGTGCTAAATGATTTTAGGGATGAAATATGGAACATGGGAGGATTTATATAGTAAAATTTTTGGATTTATTTGTTACTTTTTAAATGTTGGTTATGCACTCCATATAATAAAATAAACAAAACCAAAAACCATACGTTTTGGTTCTACCATGGATTCAATTACATGACAGTGTTTTAAATATTTTATATGGGATCGAGGAAAACCTAATAAAATAATACATTTTCTTATGTGGAAGTGAGTAACACTTTTAATGAAATGATTTTAAACCCATAATTATATTAATTGTTTTTTAGGATTCATAAATTGTTTATAAATATAATAAAATATACATAAAATTTTTTAATTGAGATATATTTATTTATTCTAGGATATTGTATGTAGTATTTATTACCACTCATATAGTTTATTTTTATGCCATAATACAAATAATATATTTAAACTGTGTTTAATTTTTTACATAAAAATTTATCTGTCCTATAAAATTTTTAAAATATTCACAATTGAATAATTTTGATAATATTATTATTAAAATAAAATTCATTTTTCTCAATTTTTTATATATGTGTATTTTCATTTTTTAAATATGAATACACATTTGTTGGGAAATGTTGGGTAATTTTACAATAATGGTTATTGAAACCTTATAAAAATTACAAGACTTCATAAGAATTTTATGTTCATATATTTTTTATAAACATTATTTAAAAATAATATTTTATTAAAATATTCATTATTATAAAATTCCATTATTTCATCAAAATAAATTTCTTAATTTTGTTGAATAATAATGATTTCTTTTTCATTTATGGTATTTAAATAAAAATCTTGTATAAAGTATCAATTATAAGAGGAAAATAGGCTCGTATTATATAAAAAATAATGTATATAGATTTATTTTTTGGTTCTCTATACATATACCATTAAGAAAAAAACAGTAACCCATAAAGAATAGTGTGTGGTTGTGAGAATTTCATGTGGTGTATTGACATACAAGGTCTGGTTTGTTATTTCAATTTTCATGATCTTAATCAAAAAATTGTTCTCTAATTCTATGTTATTCGATCTTCTCTTACTATTTGTTAATTGAAAATACTAGTGACGATATATCCCTCAAAAGAATTGTTAAATGGGATTTATAGTGTCTGATTCTATTGGTTCTAGAAATAAATTTCTTTTGTGTGTGTCAATTTGATTTTTTAAAACCATATATTAAAAAGATCATTTGAAAACTATTCAATGAATATTTTTTCAATTGTAATAATTCTTAATGGTAATTTAAATTCGATAGAATATAAAAATAATATGTTTATATGTTTTTAATAATCACATTACATAATAAGTTAATTATTTAAATCACAAGGGAATATTTATTTATAACTCTTCAAGAAGTTACAATATTCCCCCCTTCATAAATTTCACCCTCTGAATTTTATTATCCCACCCTAAAACAGGCTACGGTATTTTTTTCTATCTGTCCCATCAGTTCCCACATCACCCTTCATGTATGTGGTTTATCCAAAACAATATGACTAGGTGATTTGTCTTATTTCATTGAAATTTAACTCTAGGGTCTAATGTAATAACTGTATAATCCTCATTTGATATACTATTCTCCATCAGTACCACATCTATAATTCTTACATTTGTGGGGTATATTATGTACTTCCTCAATATGGATAACTATAATTCATCATGTACTTCTGATAGGAATTTTTTGAGTTATTGTGTATAAGCCACCACTCCAATAGCTTCCTAGATTTCAAAGGGACTAATGAATCTGGGACTGAGATTTCCCATCAACCCAATTATCCTGAAACTAATCCCAAGATATATGAGGATGAATAATATTTTTCCAATATAAAACTACATGTTATGTAGGAAATTGTTTTCATAGATATTTTTTTACTCTTAATTTTTATGATGTGCTTAAAATGGTATAAACATTTTCTACAATTTCCTCAACCATTTCAGGACCTATCATTTTCTATTCCCTAACTTCATCCTAATATTCCATTTTCTACACCTCTTATAGTAAATGGCTTCACAGTAAGACATTTAGACTCTTGATATGAAACTGTTACTATATGAAAACTAAACTATAGTAATATTTTTCTCTCATCCTCAATTAATTTCAATATATAAGGCTCTCAAAATTTCCTCGAGTGTGAGGATAGTCCAATTAAATGACGAGTTAGTTTCAGGATGATATGACGTAGTAATGTTCAACTATGTATTTATATCCTGTTAGAGTCTCTTTATGAAATTAGTGGTAAATTTTGGGTCTCAATGACAAATAATTGATAGTGGTGTTCCATGAATACATTCCAATTCACTAATGTATATCAAAACCATTGGATAGAGTGATATGCCTTATCAAATCAAAGTGAAATATGTATAAATGTAAAAATGTCTACCACAACCTATATTACATTAATTCTTATTGAGGTATTCACAAGGGATTTTAAATGGTCTATATTGTTGTTTTACCATTTCAATATAGGTATAGGAAATGGATGAATCATCCCATTTTAATTTTTTATCCACTTCATTCTCTAACATACAATGCATATGAATGTTTATTCCACAATCTCATTCATAATATTATACCCCCAATACTACTCCAAGAGATCCTGATACATTAATGAGCTTTTAGGATTGATGGTTATGGTCAAAATATATGAATCATCAAATATATAATTCATTAATTCGCGATTTTTTTGTACAAATAGGCATGAAAAAAATTTGACAACACTTTATCAGTAACTACACAATCATTTACGAATAAAAACCAATTTATCTTAATTTATTATGGAAATAGAAGTCAAATTATATTTTTTTATTGGGTTTAAGTCATCATTATGTACCATTACCAATGATAATATAACCATTGAATAGTGATCACATGACTAGTATAAACATTGGGTTTTATCCAAAACATTTGACACAGAAAAAAGATGTGATGGCCTCAACCTATAAAATCATTCCATTTTAATCAAATTTATCAGATCTTTTGTGGAAGATATCATTTTGTGTACTTTCCCTTGAGGAAACCCAAGACGATATCCAACAACATAAGCATGCGAGAAACCATTTATAATAGTCATTCATAATAATTGAGATGAGGACGGTAACCATGTTTAGCAAATGACCCAAAAAGTCCCCCCTATTACACACTATATTCATAGGTAATATGCCCGTGTAGTAAAGGGATACATAAAAAACCATATAATAATCATTATTATGCAGTATTATTTATAGAATAATGAATATACATTCATTTTATTATTACTACTTTGTAAATGGTTTTTTAAATAAATATATCATGTCTAGTTAATATTCAAATTAAATTAAGAAGTATATTTTGATGAATTAATGTATATTTAATTAAATAAAATATTAATAAAATATTAATACTCATTTAATATTTATTATATATAAATTATCGTATAATTTTAATGAAAAAAATTGTTATTATTATAATTCTTTGAAAACTATATTTTTCTAACTCGTGAATTTTCAATAAATTTTGGATTTCAATTTTAAAGAGAAAAATCACATATTTAGAAAAAAAATTATATAAAATTAATATTATTTATGGATTCAGGACATTGATATTATCTAAATGTGATTTTTTCATAATTTTCTAAGACAGACAATTTTTTGAGTAAAAATTAAATATTGTATAAATATATAATTTTTTATGACATCTAAATCACCAAATAATTAGGTAATAAAATTGTATTAACGTTTTATTCTGCCAATATATGATTTACCATTGAAATAATGTAATTTTGGATTTGTTAGATTAATTTTATAATTCCTTAGTGGACCATCTAATACTTATAAATTTATTAACATTTTAAAATGATTTCTTAAATAATGCGCCTCACCTCCACACTAAAATCAAAATTTATTAATATTTTCATACCATGGACATATAAAATACGTTTTTACACTCTATATTGGAAATTATCATGGGGAAAAACCATGATATATATTGTGGTATTGAATAATTAATTATATTGATTCAAAAACCTATGTTTTTGAAATATTAAATAATTCCACTTCATTTCTTATATAAGACCCCCATGCTTCCACTTAGATTCACATAAAATACATGGATCACATCACTAATATAATCTCTTCTTCCAACAATCCTCCCAATGTGTCCCAATCTTCTATGAAGCCCCTCTCAAGCCTCTCTCAATTCTTTAGAATCACAATCCAAGTAAGGGATTCCATACTTTTTGATTTTAACCCATGATTCCTTATGTTGTAATACCTATTGAATTCAATTAAAAATGATGGGGTATGATTTATAAACATCCACATACTCCACTCATTATTTTTTTAAAATTAAATACCAATTTGTATCCAATTAATTCATTTTGTGTACAACTGTTACCATGCAAAATTCTATATTGGATTTCTCTCCATTAATTTACATTAAAGAATTTCTCAAAAAATACGCTTCTAAATTCAGTTTAATATTTTTGGATATTTTTTTCTATTTTCCCATTAATCAATATATCATGTATAAGTTATTATATACCCATTTATCTCTCAACATCCTAACATATAAATTTCCATATGAAGATGTTATGCTGTAGAAATTCCACCGTGATTTTCTAAGCCAAAAATCATCATGTAGTGAATACCATAAACATTTATATACCTAGGTTATTCACTTTTACATATATATACATTTATAATGGTAATTAAATTTATGTATTACACGTTCTTTAATCGTGGAATAACATTGTATGTTGAATGATTCTATGTTATATGATCTATATGGCACATTTATGTATGAAATTAAATTATTTTAATGGTTGCAAAATTATAGAACTACAATTGATTGGTTAATATTTAGTAACATGATAATAAATGTAATATAAGGGTTTAATCCTGGTAATTCATGATAAATTAGTGATTTCACATTCTAATTTATGTGAAATTTTGGTTTAATCGTGATAATATCTATGAAACATGCCTATTCAAATGCTAATATTTTATTTCCCAAACACCTATTAACCAGAGTCTGTTCACTGTTTTAAAACATTGTCATGATTACAATGAATCATTTATTAAGGCCCAATCTATTCTTATTTATTGGAAAATATATTTAATATATGCACGTTATATTACTATTTTTTTAATTAAAACAAATCATAAACAATACATTGAGAACACCATTATTTCCCAACATTAACCCTGCATATCAATCATAATAATATTTTTTTCATCATGGGAATAATAAAACATTAAAAAATAGGTGATCTCAGATTCTCAATAAGGATAACAATATCACATAATCTATCATAAAAACATAAACATTTAATGAAATTTATATGTCTCAAACACAAGGCTTTTAAATGAAAACTTCACTATAATATTGAAAATATCAATCAAATAATACAATTTACGTATTCACATGTATATTATACTAGTCGAACAATCACATGTAATATCAATAGCTAATTTCATAATGATGGAATGAATTATGTCGGACATCATAAACACATAGTCTATGAATCATGCCAAAACATCTAATATGATTTAGTCAATGCCTTGTGCAAAGACACTAGTTTGTCTCATGCTACCCATCGATGCATTGAGGTGCTATATAGGGATCCAATTGTCACTTAGTATGTTCAAATCATTCCTCATATTAAAATCTTGAAACATAACATATACATTCTTATTAAAACTATCATACGAAATGTCAATACATTAACGATATACATTGAATGGTATAAAAATTGAAAATACATAGTCAAAAATATCAATACTAGTTCAATATAATAAGTAAAACTATATCATAATAAATCAAATTCAAAAAAGAATAATATCCCGTAAAAGATGTTTTAAATAGTTGAAAATCATCATTAAAACTCTTTGAGAGAAATATAATTTTTGTAAAATCATTTAAAAGTCAGAAATTTATAAAGGATGTAATTTAAAAGACAATTTTTAGACAATTTTTCCCTCTCCACATTGAGTCTTTTGAAAGGAATTAACATTTCAATACCATTATGACCATATAAATATGTACATAAAGTCATCTTTAAAACATGGGCATTAAATATAATGATTTATAAAAAAACATTTAAAACTTAAAATGTTGATATTTCTAAAGAGTGCCTTCCACAAAACCATAAAATATTTATTTTGAAATTTTTTTATAAATCATGGTCATTGATGATAAATATTTCCCAGTAAATACATATACATAAATAATCTCAGATAATAATGAGATTGAGAAATTAACATTTTCCATGAACATTCCTTTGGTCGTGGATACATTTAACCTCTTGTATAATGACAATAGTATGTTATTAAATTATAAAAGAAACATGATCATATTTATGATATCATACATTTTTATTTATGGATTTATTCTACCCATTTAATAATAATTTCTATGCTGAAATAATACATCTGCTAATAATATCTTTCTCTATCGTACATGGTTTAACATGTTACTATAGATCTTATTACTTATTCAATGATTTAAATTTTTCTATAAAATAAAAAATTATTTATGTATCATATATATTTAGAATATTATTAGGTATAATAGATATTTATATGAAATGTAAATCACTAATTATTGAGATGGTAGGTTGTACATACTCATAAATGTTGATTCCATATTCACACTATATTGACCGGAAGTAAGTGAATGAGATGCATGTAAATACAGACACACACACACACACATATATATTTCCAGTAGAATTATTATTTCATATGATACATAATTATTAATAATATATTTATATTTATAATCATCGTGGAATAATGAACGTTGAAATGAATCTCATCCCGTCGTGGAGTTGGTAAGTCGTACATATGAACAAGCGAAAATATCATTCGATGAATGGTTAAATTTTATTTAATTGGTTGATATATTATATATATGGAATAATTAACATGTATATTTATTATTTACACCAATAATACTCATTATTATACCTATCCAAATATTGATTTGTGGAGTAATAAACTACACCATGGCGTGGATATGGTAACCTGTGCGTACGCATGTATGGTGACATTTTCATTAGTAGGATGTATATAATAATGAATATGGTTGTACCATAGTTATAATAACATTTTATAATTTTTATTTTAATGGAGTTATTATTTTATAATTGAATCAACAATGAAAGAGGAAGCTGAAAAAGAAATGAACTTTGAAATAGGTGATGAAGTAATGACCTCTTCATTGGGAGCATCCTTTATATTTGAGCAAAAGTGATCTTTAGGTTTGATTCTAATCAAAGTGATACAAATAAGTTCATGTTATGGTATTTGGAAGGATATTTTAGATGGTTTTGTCCAATCCAAATGGATTTGGAGATGTAAAATTTAGAGAAGGGGAGGTAACCTTAATAAGAGAAGTGAGGGTCACATTAATAAAAGATTGAAATATTATTTTATAATAAAAATATTTTCAGTTTATAATGGATTATAATGGATTTATGTTCAGTCTAAGGGGGGATGAGATGAAATCCTTTAAACCAGCAGGATTTAAAAAAGTTTAGGTTTCCATATTAACCTTATATTTTAGATCTATCTCTTAGTTAAATAGTTTAACATTTATAATTTCTTCTTGTATTTTTATATTATAAGGTAAATAAACATACTATATATTTCCATAAAAACCTCAAGTGGTTTGTTAATAAATTATATATCATTATATAAGTCCTTTTTCCAAACCTTATACTTTTTGGAATATTATATCACTTAATAATATAGTATTATTTTCAAATACTCATTTATGTCAATTTGGAATATATTTAGTATTTTGTTTTTTTGAAAGTATAAACAATTATTAAATAAAAATAATACATTAAATGAACACTAATATGTTATATTAACCTATAAAATTATTTGAATTCATAAAAAGTCTCAGTTTTTAATTATTTTGATATTTATAAAATTAAATATTTTAATCATTCAATAATAAGGTAATTATTGTATCAACTTAGTGTCATTGTCACGACCCGTCCCCTAGGGCCGGTGTTGTGACTACCCAAGCACGCCTTCCATAGGATAAGTGCTGGTGACAAGCACCAAAAGGCATATTTCCTAAAATAGGAAGGAATTTCATTTATAAATTGCAAACTCAGACAAAAGAAGCACAAATCTAGATTCAATCACAAAGTAAAATATATAGTAAACATAGTTAATATAGAATTTTAAAGAGACAGAATAAAACCCCAACCAGAATGTACAAGAAAAAATAACTAGTATAAGTAAAACTGAGTACAACTCCTATAAAAACCTTCCAATGATTATGCCTGAAGAGAATGTACATCCCTCGAATGATTATCTCTATGAATCACCTCATCGAAGGTCCACCTCATAGCAGTTTCCATTCCAAGTAACCTCGTCCTCAGTCAGTGTTTTATGTCATCTTCACCAAATACAATAATGTGTGGGCATATCCTGTGTAGTTATGAGTATAACAATACTCATTAGGGACACCGTGACCCCCGATTGTCTCTCAAATCTACAATGAATATGCCACAAAACATAGAAACAACATTCAAACCTAATTTGGTGAATTCTCTTACATATACCTATGATATTTGAAAATACCAACCCCACACAAGAGAGAGGAATACCACACACGTAATGTCATGAATGTTGATTAACACATAGGTAATGTACCACTTAACATAACCTCAATCATTAGAATAAGGAAAAGATAGGTCACCCCATGATTTTTTCTATGGGTAGTAACAAGTAACATCCCTAGTTACAATGTCGAACACCTCAGATAATTGATAAATCTTCATTTATCAAGTATAGTGGGACTTCTTTGTCACATAGACGTGCTTCCCACTAACCTTGGAGTAATGAGGTACTCCACATGTTGAGTACACTGGGTCTGCCGCGTCACACAGTGGTGCTCCCCACATTGGGTCTTCCGCGCCACAAAACGGTGCTCTCCTCATGGCATGTTGAGGTAATTCTCTAATTGAGTACCATGGGTCTACCATGTCACACAGAGGCACTCCCCACCGAGGTTCTACCACGCCACACAAAGGCACTCTCCACTGGGAAGGTTGAGTCACTCTCAGTCGATTTGTCAGCAGTCATCAAGTCCCAGCCAGTCGCACGGTTCCGAACGTAGTACGCTTGGGAGAATGACTCCCCCAAACCATCGTTCATATCAAAAACATCCATATGTTCCAAGAAAAAAGTATCCCAAAGGTCTGTCATGTCAATAGGGACCCAACGCAATCGGCGATAAGGCAGTCAGACACATAGTCTTCATGTTATTAGCATATCCGTTCGGAGGGCCCTGTTGGATTCAGGGTCCGATCTAACCCATGCATACTACAAACTAGTGAAAAACTAATTTAGAGTGTACCAAATGTATTGTCTCTCTAAAATGATTTGGGTGCCTCAAACATTTCTTTAAACGGAAGTTTGGTTCACAAGTGACGTCCTAAAAGGTGAAACTGGGTTTGGATGGGCCCTGGTACGGTCCATCCCAGATAGTTAGACCCAGGACTGGCCTGTATGGCTTGGGTTTTTGCGGGGCTGGCCCGATGGGCCGTGGTCTAGCTCACATAGGGGCAAGGCCGACCAGGCCCACTAGGTGGAACCTACTCTGGCGCAACCCGCTCAGCTGGTGGTCTATCATGGCAGGTCTGCCCTAATCGACACAAGGGGGAGGTTCCCACTGGTCATCCCGAATGGTCCATGGACTGTTTACCTGATGGAACGTGTGACCCGCCGTAGGGGTCCCGCCTGGTGTGGTGAGGCAGGCTGGTAGGCCGGTCGGACATCTTCCCAGTGGTGCGGTAACGCGCTACTGCTCCACTATGGCCGGCTAGATGGAATCCAACATTCTTCCTCCAATATGGCCAAGCAGTCGTGGCCTCCTTCTCCTTTGGAGGTGCGGACGCGCGATGCCGCTCTGCTACTCAGCCGGCCAGCATGTCGGCCACCACCCCTTGCTTCATCATGGAAGATGGGCCATGACCACCTCTTCATCCAGTGGCACGTATATTCCCTACCCTTCCTTCATGCGGCTGGCTAGGTACCAACCACCTTTTTCATTTGCAATCCATTTTAGTTTCATTCCACTCTTGAAAAATAAAATGATCTCATATTCTCGATCCTTAGGTCGAGGGCTTTGTTTCCATATGTTTCTCTTAACAAAATATTTTGTTTCAAATGTCAATAAATATTTGGTGTTGAGGAATGCATGAAGAACAGGTGAATAACCAAAGGTTAGAGGAGAAATGTTTATGTGCAGAATTATGGCCATGTTCATTTGTCCATTGTCGTCATGAATATTGGATATGATGAATCAATAATGTAAATTCAAACATAAATAAAATTCCTACTTCAATTTATTTGGAGTGCATCCGCGTTTGAGGATGTGTCGGCGTTCGTTGTCCCTACAAAAAGTCTCCAACGACGCCACATGATCGTTGTTCTTCAGTTCGTGGTTTTTGGTCACACATAACCAGCTACTAGAATCGGCCTTGTTCTCCAATTGTTCAGTGTCACATTACATTACCAGTGCTTCGTCGCATGGTGAAACATTTCCAATTCCTCCCTGCAATCTATAAATAAATAGCAGAGGGGGAGGTTAAGTAACGATTGTTGAATTTAAGAAGTTTCATTTAATTGTAACCTTCTTAAATTTTTATGACATTATTACTCAGTACTTGATGGGTAAGACAATTTATGGGCTTGACTCTCCGATGGTCCCACACTCCTGCTTAACCGTTGGTGGAAAATAAATAAAATAGCTTGATTATTTTATTTCATTTATTATTAAATGAAATAGAAAATAACTTCTTCTCCAGACCTACTATAGTCAATGTAATTCCTCCCTTAAGAGAATACTAGCCCTGTGTATTCAATGTGCCCTCACGTTTTTTAATCTGGGAACTGGTCCAAAAGATAGAAAATTTAACACGTGCGTTTACTAAATATACCCAAAAAAGTTTTGGAAAAATAATATATGTCACCCTCAACCCGTTTCAGTTGTGGTTTGGCTCTACTTAACTGAATCACACCCCAACAGATCCAACAGTACTATGGGATTTCCAATCTGAGTTACTGTTCAAATGTTATGGATATTACAATAAAATAATTGTCAATTAATTATTTTATTTATGGCTAAAAATTACATTGACTGGTGGCCCGTGTCGGCCAATGTTAGTATCTACCTAAAGAAAGAATACCCTCCCGAGTTTAGTGGTGGTATCAAATTTTTAATCTAAGATACCATTTCTGAGTTTTAGGCATTGGAAAAATAAAATAACGTAATTTAATTATTTTATTTAAGGTTATTCCACTTTCGGGTTTTCTCACCGGAGGCATGCTATGACTAAACATATGTCGAGCCTAGTATAAAACCACAATCCTGAGAGCAACGATGCCCTCTGATTTATGATATGATTAACCTTTTATGTGTTATTCCTCCTTTTCATGAAAACTGCTTACATGAACTAATTAATTCATAACAAAACTTCGATGGATCATTCCAAGAACTCCCGGCCTCTGAATCACATTCCATCAGATTCCACGATCTTAAAATAATTCCATATAATTTAAGAAAATTATACATAATTTACAGGTCATTACATTCACTCCACCATAGGGCTTCACTTCCTTGAAATCTACACCCAGGGAAAAACAACCCAATGAGGGTACTAAGCATGTATCTGAGCCTCCCACTGCCATTCACTCTCCTGGATGTTCTCGTACTACCAGCTTATGTGTACCGAAGTTATCGACCACCCATTAAGGACTTGATAATGTCTATTCTCAATCTCCACTAGAACCTCTGTAAACGGCACCCCATCATCGAAGCCTCGCTCGCCATTGTAAATGATGTGGGATGGTTCATTCAAGTATCTCTCAGATGGGATTCATGGAAGATGTCATGCACCCTCTCTAAATATGGTGGAAGATCCAATCATTATGCTACCTCTCCTATCCTATGAAATATTAGAAAAGGGACGATAAACCATGGGGATAACATTCCACCTCATCCAAATCTCTGTATTTTCTATCGAGGAGAGACTCACAAGAATATGTGGTCCCCATCCTGGAATATTAAGGTTATCTATATCTTGTCGGCATAAGGCTTTTTCCAACTCAATAATGTCTTCACTTAATGAAAAGTGAGATGGTGTGATACAAACTCTGCCACTACTTCTTTCATCCCTGGCCATTACTACTAATGTCGGAGGTTCTGGTACATCTTCACAAATCTAGGATGTACCGCAAGAGGGGACTTATATAACTCCCTCATCAACACTTCATGTTGTGCTACTCGTACCATTGTATGTCCTCTGAAGATGATTAACTTCTCCCGACCTATAGAAAATCTATCAGGTACTTGCCCTGAGGACATCTAATCACGTCGACCATCACAATCGGTGTCCCCGTGTTGTGCCTCCCTTACTCACAAAAGGAGATGGGTTTTTAACAATATACATAAGGTATGCTACGCTATCTCTATCAATAAAGGATATCTTCAATGAATCTAGCTACTCTATATCTTTACTTAGAAACTACAAACCATACCTCATTTTTACTGCATCTACTACCAATATCCCTTTCTAAATAATTCAGACTATCTCAAAGCCATAGCCTTTGAGGATCTCAAGACATCGCTACTGCCTCTGGGTCATGCCTTTATAAGATAATAAATACCTGAGACTCTTGTGATAACAGTAGTCTGTAAAAATATCACCCAGAAAGTAGTGCTGCAACATCATTAGTGCAATGATCACTACTGATAAATCTATGTCAGTTGTAGCATTGTTCTACTTTTTCGGTCTCAATCTCATCTCATGAATGCTCTGCGGAAACTTCTCCATCAACAGGAAATGCTCCCACTTTTTGTCAATGCTGTCAAGGGTGCTACTAACTTGTAGAATTTGTGTACGAATATCTGGTAATATCTATCCAGAGTAGACTTCCCTTCCCTTCGGGGATGTAATCCTAGAAATATATTCTTAAATGATGACATCATGCTCTACCACTCATGTTTGGAAATGAAAACAGGAAACTCCTGCTGCCACAAGGGTAAGTCTAGGAAACTCACAAGTGATCTACTACACCCTATTATGCATGATTTTATCATGTGTTGTCTAGCTTTATTTTTTCACCAACAATGGAAAATCACATTACAATGCTGTCGGTAAACCACAGCCCGTTTTGACTAATAAAGTCAATCTGAGTATAAAATGTGGACGCCCATTCCAGATAAAAACTAACATCATAAGGCCTTGACGCTGCCACCAAGAGGTTCCAACTGAAACAAACCCTTCAAGGGTCAGATCACACTATTGTTGTATTTGTGAGTATTGAGCCTCCCCCAAATGACATCTATATATGTGAGGGTCAAGTCAAAAGGTTAATCGAAAATTCTAGGTCGTGTACAAGATTTGTGGACGGAATGAATGATTGGGTTATTTGTTTATTGCTATGCCAGTAGGTAGTAGACACAGACCATACATCTATTCATTATTGGGGTCCTTGGGTCACACCCCTCGACCGTATAAAGCTACTCCCTTCCCATGACTTCCAGCTCCCTGAGCCTAGTGGGGACCACAATGTGGTGTGGTTGTAACATGTCGAAATGTACACCACCTCATGTTTCTCTCCTAACTCAGATTCCACGTCTGAAGACCTAAAAATTCATATGTCCCTAAATCATTTTCTTCGCAAAAAAATTTCCTCATGTCTAAGTCTCTGAGACTAGCTTTTTTTCCTACTTTACCACTTCTAATCCTCATTGGTTGCATCCGCTCGTCAAAAGGACATTCAACCACAATCATTCTTTCTAGAACCCTAACATTTGTAGGAATAATAGAGGAATAATGCTAGCTCAGATTTCCATAAAATACACCTATCTCAGATGTCCTAGCCTTGAGGTAATGGTCGTATTATATTCATTGAGTACCAGGAATGGTCTGTATGCCTTGATGAATATCCAGCTTCGGACATGTCATCCTGCAGAAGTTGTAGAATCTCTAGAGAACTATCTACCACCACTTCAGGCCAGTCCTCAGCTTCCTATGAGTCGGGCTCGCCTCAGAACCTAAGGAGCATCTGATAATAAAACTCATGTAAGGGACAAAGCCTAAATGTGTTCCCTACCAGTACCGTTGTTTATAACTGCTTCCAAATAGGTGGTGATATAGATGACACACCTCCCAAAGGTACCATCTTAGCAAATTGTCCATATACTAAAGACTCATCACTATGAAGACTATCATCATGGTCACTCGCTGAAAAAGACTAGTATCAATGATCTCCATCGACTCTACTGGTGACTCAAATAGGAATAAAACTCTAGCCACAGCCTCAAACCATTCCTCAGCTACCTGGGAATTAGTCTCACCTCGAAATCTCCTCTGATTCAAATTTTTCATGGCCTATCCCCTGGGGTCTGTGCTGTGACATCCCCAAGCCTGCCTTCCATAGGCCAGGGGCTATTAACAAGAATCGAATGTCATATTTCTTAAAAGGGGAAGGAATTCCCCTTATAAAGTATATGCTCGCACAAAACATGAACACAACCAGATAAAAGCACCAAGTAAACTATATAATAAACTATGTGGGTACTAAAAGTAAAGTGGCCATAATAAATGATCAACTGAAATGTACAAGAAAAATAGGAATTTAAAAGTAAAACTGAGTACAAATCATATAAACTCCTGTCAAGGAATCAACCTGAAGGGTAGGTACACCGCTTGAATGATCGTCTCTATGCATCGCCTCATCAATGGTCCACCTCTAAGAAGTCTCTAGTCAAGGTACCCTCTGCCTATGTCAGAACTATCTGTCATCTGCACCAGTCACAATATATTAAGGGTGTAGTATGTGCATGGGTGAGTTTAACAATACACAGTAGAGACCCACAGGCACCTGAAGGTCTCTCAAAACCACAATAAATAAACAAAAACACAAATAATCCATAGTCAACCCAACATAGGTATATTCCCATACATATACATATGTTATCATAAAATACCCACCTTGCATAGGGGGAGGAATACCACATAGGTAATACTATGAATATAGATTATAAAATGGGTAAAGTACCACATACAATAACCTCAATCACAAGAACAACGTAAAGAAATATCACATGAGGAGTTATTCTAGGGGTAGTAACAAGTAACATCCTTAGTTAGAACATCAAATAGCATGGCTGGTGGAAAAATCTACCTTAATCGAGTATAGTGGGCCTGCCACACCATACAAAGGCGCTTCTCACTAATAGTGGATAGCTGAGGTACTCCTCCTGTCAATTATCGTGGGTCTCACACGTCACAGATTGGAACTCCCCCCATGGTTCTTTAACACCACATAGAGGTTCTCCCCACCATGGGTCTGCCGTGTCACACAGAGGTGTTCCCCACAGGACCAGTCGAGTCACTCTGGGTCGAAGGGTCAATAGTTTTCAAATCTCACTCAGTCGCAAGGTTCTGTACGTAGCGTTCTTGGATAAAATGAGTCCACAGCCATCGTTCATACGAAAACCCCCACACATTTTTATGAAAAAGTATTACAAAGGTCTATCACATCAAATGTGACCTAACTCTATAGACAACACGTTAATCGGACAACCAGTCTGTAAGTTATTATTAGTTTCCGCACCATGTCCGCGGTTGGATTCGGGGTCTAATCGAGTTGGGCCATACTCCAACCTTATCAAAAACTCATGTGGAGTATACCAAATTGACCAACATGATCCAAATATTCTAGTGCGGTATATGGTTTTACAAATGGAAGACCAGTTCTCAAGTTACAGAAAAGATGGTGAAACTAGTTTTTGATGGGCCTGGGTCCGGTCCGACCCGAGTCTAGATCGGATGGCCTGGTCCTTAGCATGCCAAGTCTTATAGTCCTGGTCGGGCCTGGCCCACATATGGGGCGGCCATGCCTAGCCTAATGGGCGCGACCCGATGGGTGTTCCCCCCTTGTGGGGCCCATCGAAGCACGCCCCACTAGCCACGACCCGCCCCAACGCACCCTGCTGCACCGCGACCCGCCGAAGTGCAGCCCGATGTGGTGTGGCCCATTCAGCAGCTGGTCTGCCTTGGTGGGTCTGCCCAAACTGACACCCGAGGGGAGGATCCCCGTGTTCTTCCTGAACGATCCTTGGACCGTTCGGCTGCTATCATGTAGGACCCACCGGAGGGGTCTTGCCTGGTGTGTTGAGGTCATCCTAACTTCTTTTGAGCTACGTGGTCACACGCCGCTGCTCCACCATGGAAAGCAAGATGTCAGCCACCATTCAGTCACATCAATAGCTAAGTAGACGTGGCCTCTAGCTCCATCGATGGTGTAGAGATGCGTTGCGGATCCAATATGCGGTCATAAAGTATGTCAACCGCCTCTATTTTTTTCCACGGATGACAGGCCGCAACCTCCTGCTAATCTGGTGGCATGTACGTGCCCCATCCTCCCTGCACTTGTCTATACTAATGATGGCCACCTCCATCTTCCGTGAGCCATTTACTTACATTCAAATCCTAAAAATTAAAACGATCTCATATTCAATATCCTTGTGTCGAGGGCTCCAAGTCCATATGTCAAACATAAAAAAATTATGTCTTTTCAGCATCAATAAATATTTGGCATTGAAGAACGCCTGATAAACTCATGAAAAACTTCAGATATGAAGATCAAGGTTTCTGTGTGAAAATTTGGCCATGTTTGTTTGGCCATTGTCATCATGAATTTTGGGTATGAAAAATCAATTATTTAAATTCAAACATAAATAAAATACCTTCCTCACATTTGTTTTAGAGCGTCTGCGTTTGAGGAATTGTTGACGTTCGTTGTCCCGACAACTTGCCTCCAATGTCAACGCTTGATCATCATTCTTTGTTTATTGGTTCGGAGTCCCTCCTCATCACCCAATGTAACCAGCTCCCTCCCAAAAGTGTTGGGTGTCAACACACTTTACCAGATCTTGTTCACTTGGTAAAGCTATTCTAATTCCTTCCCCATGCTTTATATAAATAGGAGAGGGGATGGTAAGCAACGATCATGGAATTTAGAAGTTTCATTTAATAGGAACCTTCCTAAATTCTCACGATTCTGTTACATAGTACATGAAGGGTCAAACCATTTAATGGATAGACTCAACACCGGTCTCACAATATCACTTGTATATTGGTTGAAATGAAAAGAATAGTGATATTATTTTATTTCATATCCTCTTAAATGTCAAAAACCCCTCTTCTCCAGACGTATTGTGGTTAATATAATGTGTCCCTTTGTATATCAGATTCAACGGTGCCCTTAGATTTTTAATCTGATAAACATTTCAAAAGTTAGAAAATGCTGCTCGGGTGTTTACAGAACGTACCTAAAAAAAGATTGAAATATCAATAACAATACCCCTCGACCCGCACTGGATGAGTTTAGGCTCTACCTAAGTGAAACACGCCCCAATTAATTCAATGGTACTCTTGGATTTCCACTCCGAGTTATGGTTTAAATGTTATGGATTTTATAAAAAAATAATTTTCCCTTAATTTTTTAATTAATGGAAAAAAACTAATATTCCATGGTAGATCGTGCTGGCCACTATTAGTATCTTCTTAAAAAATACATACCCTCACCAGTTCAGTGATAGTCTGAGATTTCAAATCAGAGTTACATTTTGTGAGTTATTTGAATTTGAAAATAAAATAACATTATTCTAAAATTTTATTTATTGTTATTCCACTTTTTTGTTTTCTCACTAGAGACCCACTCTGACTAAACTTATTACGTGCCTAGGGTAAATCCTTCATCCTGAGTGCAACGGTGCCCTCGAATTTCTGATCCGTGTAACCATTTAAGATTTATTCCACTTTTTCCAAAAATCAGTTTACATGTGATAATTAATGCTTAACAAAACATTGATGGATCATTCCAGGCACTGCGGTCCTCGGAATCGCGCGTAGTCGTATTTAGCGGTTTCGAAATAATTCCAAATAATTAAAAAAAAATTCAGAATTTTTGAGCCATTAGATTCATAAAAAAATTTAAATATTTAATGTATAATAATAAATAAAATACCAATCTATCAAAATGTTTTTTATCTTTCTAATTATTATTAATAGTTGAATTTATGTTATGTATAACCCTATATTAAAAATGGTTTAGTAATTAATCATTTAATTTTACACCTATATCACTTCTTTAAATAAAATAATAATAAATGTATTAATCTATTCCATGGGGACCAAAAGGATCGTACATTATTTATAATGATTATTTTTGTTAAAATAATATTATGAAATAGAAATATGACATCTCTTAAAGTAATTATAATATCATTTTTACCTTTAAATACCTTATTTAATTTTGATCGTGGTAAATAAAATTCAACAGTTACTATTCACACAAAATTATTTTTATCTTACTGAACAAAATTTTACTAACTCATGTCCTCTGTGATTCATAGATTTTTTAAATTCATTCCATAATAGTGTTAAAATTACGTTTATTTGGAATTTGCAAATGTTCCTTAAAGGTGGCTAAAAAATATTAAAAAGTTCTATAAAATATTATATATCTAATCATTTTATAAAATTACTTCAATGAATTACATTAGACTATTTCAATTATAATATATCTTTTTTTCATTAAAATAAATTTAAATTAATATAATAATTATGTAAATAAAAATCATTTTTAACCAATAAAGTAGTGTTTTCAATATTAATCAGAAATTGTTAGTTTTCAGAAAAAATCGAAATATTCACCCGAATCTAATTTTCATATTAATAATTCAAAAATGATGATTTTATATAATTGAAAAAAAAGTTGAATTAAATAATTTATTATTAATTTTCATTGAAAAAACCAAAAGGCTCATTTGTGAGAAGTGAAAACTATCAAAATATTGATATGTGTTTGTGTTTTTCACACATGTAAATATACGTCTAATAACAAACACTGAATTAAATGATAAAAATAAAATCTATTTATACTTCAAAACCATTGATGTGTATAATATAACAATATAAGTTATTTTTATTAAAAAATATTTTTTCAATTAAAATTTAGTATTTTTCAATATTCATCAAAATATAAAATTTATTAGAAAAACAGAAAAAAAAATTATTCGAGGTAAATGTTAATGTCCCGATTCTAATGCATGAATGGCCTGAAGGCATTAATTTTTATTGATTTTTATAACCCCCTTTCAAAGGATGAGGGGGAACCCTTATCAGGCTCGTTGGCATAGAGATGACAAGGCCTGTAGGCTTAAGAGATTACATGACCCGAAGGTCTTAGGTAATTCAACCAGACTATCTACAAAGAACTTCAACTCCACAACATCTACGTAATGATAGTAGCTCTCCACCTAGGAATGGTCGTCTGGATAGGCTTCCCATGCAATCACAGGCTAGTTCTGATGGCATAGTCATACCCACTCATTCTGAAAAATATATTTGGATATGCTCTGGTATGTGCACTGGCTTTGAATTTTCTTCTAGGGATGCTCTGTTTTTATAGTGTGTCTGATGCAACTACATGTGGCCCGAAGGCCTTGATCTGGACGGAGGGCATTAAAGGTGGCCTAAAATCCCAATAGACCCAAAGGCATGGGTGTCTCAAAATCCTTAAGGACTCCTACCCCAAACCGGTGGCTGAAGGTGAATAGTTCCAGCTGCTACAGTCCTGAATATTACTTGCTACAGTAACTACTATTGTACCTGCTACAGTACCCACACAGTGTATAATTCTACTATAGTACCAGTACTGAGTACAGTCTGCTATAATACCGCACCGTGTACGTTAATGCTACAGTATCAGATGCAGTACCGCTTCTAAAGAAGAACATTATCATTTCAATTTAAATATATCAAAATGTCAAATATTTGATCTATAAAGGAATATCCATTAAAAAGTGGTAAAATAGATCTTTTTGAAAAATACTTCATTTTTCATAAAATATTAATTGGTTCTTATATTATGTTAATGAAACACATAATATCGATTCTAATATTAAATGGTGTATATAAAATTCTAAATTTTGGTAATATTATTCATAACAACTTTTTTAATGGTTTGATTAGTAATTCGTGTTGTGCTCATTCTCGGTTCTCCATGTAGCACATGCTATTTAATTATTTTAAAGAGATAAGGTACTATGAAATCTGGGGGTGTTAAATTAACCCATCATTAAATAAATTTCATTCTCACAATTTAAAATTATTCAATGAAAATAACATGCTAAAAATAGAAACTATCTTCGTGGAAGACCCTCATCGAAAATTGGGTTAAAAATTATTTTTAATAAGAGGGAAAGTGAAATGAAAAAGTCACCATCAAATTTGGATTTGGAGTGAGAGAACATTGGTAGCCATTTGAGACACATAATTAGAGGAAAAATATAAATATTTATAAGAGGTGATTGAAGTCATCAATCACAAACAAGTAAAAAATAAATTAATAATTGAGGGACTCAGTGCCATAAATCTAATATGACTTAATATAATGTTTTTTAATCAAAACATAAGTTTTTAGGATATCAAATTCTTGGTTTTATGATCCTTTCCCTGAAATTTACATAATAATTTCTTTATATAATAAAAAAAATACATCATAAGAAGAGTTCAATCCATTATTATATTTCTACCACAAACTCTTTTTTTAGTCAAAAAGATAATAGAATTCAAAAATATTATATTTATCCTAATTTTGTAGGATTCCAAAAAAAAATTAATTTATAATTCCACTATCACAACATTTGAATGAAAATACATTATACAAACCTAGACATCACATAGTCCAGTAGTTGGTGATGCACTCTAGTTGCCCTTCAGTTGCGGGTTCATGTATAGTGGCCTTACTGGATGTGATGGGTTGTTTCCTGGCCTCTAGGTTTTCATTTTTATGACAATCCAAAAATAATATTAAAAATTGTTTTAACCTTGAAAAATAGCCTCTAATGTCTATCATAATCCATTCCATCATTTAGAATTATAAAAAAATACTTTTATCCATTCTAGCAGTACAAAATTCAATAAGGAAGGACAACATAACATAATGAACATCTCTTTTATCACGTAATATAATGTGAATACATTCATAATGTATTATTTAAAACATGGTAAAAACATGAATTGCATTAAAACCTTATTGAATATGTTCATGCTCCATTATTTCTTATAGAATACTAGATATACTCATTATATCCAAAAATGTTGTAGACTCCAACAATTATAGAATAAAGAAACAATTAATTAGATTTAAGGTTTTCAAGACTATCGAATATAATTTATACAAATAAATCATAAATTATTCGAAAATCTTTATCATATTTACAGAAAAATATTATGGGTTTTATTTCTCTTAACCATATATTTTCCAAAAATTTAAACTTGAAACTATGCCTCTTTAATTACTACCATACAATATTAAATCGTTAATGAAATAGTACTGTAGTATAATCATTATATACACTATAATACTTACAACATGTATATAATTAATATAATACTAAAAGGACAATATTATTTAATAATTTTAGAATATCACTAATCATTTCACTTCAACATCTGTAGAATCATAACATGACTATTATCCAGTATTCTCATTTGGGGTATACACTGATGATTGGGAAATTTATTGGAATAGTGTCCCAAATTAATGAAAGAATGAATTGTATATTTGAAACCATTTTTTTACCCATAGTATCATGTAATTAGTGACATTTTTCTACATAGTTATAACAAAACCGCATTCCATTCATGCATTTTACCACTTGATTCATTCCACATTTATTACATTTTCTAAAATACATCTTTCCCTTCATCCCATTATACATATTTCTCGCTACCGTCATTTTCTTCTCTGGCTTCCCTTCAATGACATAGCACCTAGAAATTTTTATACATAACTTATTGAAACATGATATTATTTCTCCATATTATGAGAATTCATGAGAGACTATTTCTTTTATAAATGCTGTCATAAGACCATGAAAGATGTGATAATTCTTAATCATTGAATCATGAATATTGATAGAGTTCTCAATACTTTATTTGGGAAATATTAATAAATGAATACATACACTAGGGTAGATCATATCATAATTTATTATAAAATATCTAGTAAATTTATCAACAGTAATTGAATATTTTCAAACATATAGTATCATGATCATAAATGAGGTTTCATTGCTAACATACTTACTCATAAATCCTTTATAATGGTTTGTAATGAATATATTAGTTATCCTAAGCATATACCTAGGGAGTGTCTTAATCATGGGTGCAGTAAGGCCCATTGTGGTGCACAAGATCTCGTTAGAGTCTAGCTCAAAGTGGTGTTTCTGGGTTTTACCCTTAGATACATCTATTCCAGAGAATCCTCTACCTGCTCTTATCCATACAAAGAAGTATTTCATTGAAAATTCAAAAAATATCTACATTACCAAAAATCTAGGAAGTTCCTCTATACAAATCCACAATGTTTATCTTAGGGTAATAATTCAAAATCAGTGTTTATAAAAATATATTTCCAAGGATGTTCCTAATATTCATCTGTTACCAAATGTAATGCCTTGTCCCCAGATTCCTAGATTTGGTAAATTATTTTAATACATTAGCATGATTACATGGAACAATGTCCAAATGGACTGACCAATTTAATAGTCTTGAAAAACAGATTACATATCTAAACATTACACTACAATTTGTATAATAAAATACAACATTAATAATACATTGGGAATTCCATTATTCTCCTAGCTTAACCCTCCATCTAAGTAATAAAATAGTTTTTGAATCCTAAAAAAATAATACCTAAAAAACGGGTGAGATCAGATGCTATGTAAGGATTAAAATATAGAAGAAACTATCCAAAAATAAACATAATCATTTAATGAAATGTATACGAATAAAACAAAAGACTTTAAAACATAATCAACAAAATAATATAGAAATGATATATCAAATATTACGTTAACTTATCCAAATTTATTTTCTAATAGTAGAATAATAAAAAATAATATCAATAGAAAATTTCACAATGATAGAATTCATAATGTCAGATATCATAACTTTATAGTCAAGGACTTGTTCCAAGACTACAAATGTTATTTTTTCATGGCCATGTGTTATGACACTGGTTCGTCTCAAGAGACCTATCGATGCATCAAGGAGTTATAATAGGCTACACCCATCACTTACTAAGTCCAATGCATTCCTTATATGAAAATTTTGAAACATAACATAATCATTCATATTAAAACTAGCACACGAAATGTTAATACCAAAACCATAAACCATGAATGTTATAAAAATAGCACATCCACAATTAAACATATCATAAATAATTTAATACAATATAAATTATTTTATAATAATAAATCAATTTGAAAAAAAATAATGTTTTGTAAAGAATGTTTGACATAGTTGAAAATGATCAGTAAAACTATTTTAGGGAAATATCATTTATTTGTGAAATCATTTAAAAGTGACGCATTTATAAAGGAAGCAATTTAAAATAAATTTTTTAAAAAAATTACCTCATACCACTTTGAATATTTTGAAAGTATTTAACATTTTAAAACAATATTTTCTATATAAATAATCCTTTAAAATAATTTTTAAAACATGGGAATTAATTAAAAATATTTAGGAAAAATAATTCCTAAATACATTTAAAATTATGATCTTTATAAAGAGTACCTTCCAAAAAACCATAAAATATTCATTTTTAAAACATTTTTATAAATCATGTACATGGATGATAAAAATTTATCAGTAAATATAAACACATAAACTATCTCATATAATAATGAGATTGAGGAATTAACCATTACCTTGAATATTCCTTTTGTCGAGGGAACATTTAACCTTCTATATGATGACCATAGTTTGTTTCTAAATTATAACAGAAACATATTCATATTTAAGTAATCATACATTATTCATTTAGGGCTTTATTCCACCAATTTTATAATAATTTCTAGGATAAAATAATATTTCGGGTAATAAACACTTTCTATATCATATATGTTTTAACTTTTAATTCTTGTTCATATCACTTATATAATGATTTAATTAACTATAGAATAGAATTTTTTTTAAGTATCACATATATTAAGAATATAAATATGTATACTAGATAGATATATGAATTGGAAAACACATTTTATGGAGACAGTAGGTCATCTGTACGCATAAATGACTTTTCCATTTTCATACCATACTGAACAGATATAGGTGAATGAGATTTATGTAAACACACATACACATACACACACACACACACACACACACATATATATATATATATATATATATTTCCAGTATAATTATTATGTCATATATTACCTATTATGAATAATATATATATTTATTATCATTGTTGAATGGTGAACGTGGAAATTAATCACTTCAAGTCGTGGAGATGGTAAGCCACACATACGCACAAGCGACGATATGATTTTATTGATGGTTAAATATTATTTAATAGAATGATATATTATATATAAATTATAATTAGCCTGATATTTTTATTATTCACATCAATTATACTCAATATTATACCCATACAAAAAAGGAAGTGCTGAATAACAAACTACAAAATGATGTGGAGATGTTACGCCGTACAAACATACATATGGTGAATTTGTCATTCATATGACAGATATAATAATAGATATTGTTGTACCATATTTATAACAACATCCAAAAATTTATGACGTACTAGATTTATTATTTTAATAATTACACAATAATGAAAGTGGACGTGGATGAAGAAAAGAAGTCTAAAAGAGGTGATGAAGTAATTTTCTCTTCATCGGGTTCTTCATTTTTATCTAATAAAATGACATCCTTAGCATGAATTATAATAAAATTAAGGCCTCTAAGACAATTTTAGGGTTGTAGGTAAGATATTTGAGCTTATTTTGGATGATAAAAATGGATTTTGAGGTGTGAAATTAACATAAAGATAAGTAAACATTTATAAGAGAAGAGATGACTGTGTTAAGAAAATCGTGAAATATTATTTTATAATAAAATTTATTTAAATTTAAAATGGCTCCAAATAGATTTATTTAGATGATATGATGGTTATGGAAATAAATCATCTATGCTAATAAGTTTTAGACAAGATTAGATAGCAATATTAACCATATAATTTAGATTTAACTCTTAGTTAAATAGTTTTTCTTTTAAAATGTCTTCTTATATTTTTATATTACATGGTTAAGACGTAGACTAAAAAATTACAAGGGAGTCTCAAGTGATTAATTTATGACATATATATAATTATATTAGTCCTTTGGGAGAACCTTATTTTTTTAGAAATATTATATCATTTAATTATATAATATTTGTTTTAAAAAATCATTTGTGACAATTTTTACACTATTTATTATTTGGATTTTCTAAAAGACATAAAAACATGATTACATTGATAATAATACATTCAGTAAACCTTAAAATGCCATATTAACAAAAAAAAATTATAATTTACAAAAAGTCTCAAATTATATTTATTTTGATATATCTAATATCATTTATTTTAATCATTCATTAATAAGGTAATTTCTGCATAATCATTGTGTCATAAATAATTTTAATAATTTATTGTCAAAATTTTTGAAATAAACTTCCATGATGTAGTAAATAATTTTAGGTTTATAATTAATATTTATATTAAAATTTATATAGTGTTTAATCAGATATTAAAAATTGTTTAGTTATTAAACATTGAATTTAACACTTTTCACACTTTTTTTAAAAAAAATTATAATAAATGTCATTATATAATCCATGTAGTCCAAAAGGATCGTATTTAATTTATATAGTTTCTTTTTGGTTGAAATAAACTCATCCAATTGAATTCGGACTTGTCTTCGGGTAATTATAATATCATTTTCACCTTTAATTACCCTATTTTCTTTTACCTATGGTAAATAAAATTCAGAAGATTCCATTCAAAAAAAATTATTTTCATCTTTTTGAACCACATATTACTTAATTTTGTCATAAATGTCTCTCTGATTTTTGATATTCAATTTACATATGCTGTAAATTTATATTTTATGAAAATATGAAAATGTGCCGAGAAGGTGGCTAAAAGACAATAAAAAGTTCAATAAAATTATATATATATAATCTTATTATTAAATGACTTTAATGAATTATATTGGAATAATATATTTATTATGTATCTATTTTTATGTTCAAATAAAATTAAATAGCAATTATAATTATTTATATAAAATTTGTCTTTAAACAATAACACCGTGTTTTTCATTATTCATAATAAAATCAATGTTTTCAGAAAAACAAAAAAAATCACCAAAAGATTATTTTGATATAATAAATGAAAAAATTACATCTTTATTAAAAAAATTATCAATTAATTCACTTTTTCAAAACCAGAATGCGGGCTTTTGAGTAGTAAAAACTATCAAAATATTGACACGTGTTTAGGTTTTACTTAAATTTAAAATTGCATACATTTACTATCATTGGATTACATGATAAAAATATAATATAACAATGATTCAAAACCATTCAAATGAAAAATTTAACAATATTAATTATTTTTTTTACAAAAGTTGTTTTCAATTAAAATTAATTATTTTTCAGTACTAATGGAAATATTAATGTTATCAGAAAAATAGAAAATATTTATCTAGACTAAATATTTATTCCCTAGTTCTAAATTGAAATTTTATTTTTTCAAATTGAATATATAAAAGTGTAAAATAATTTATTTTAAAAGGTTCTCCAATAAAAGACATTAAAGTTTCATTTTTTTGGATAAACTCTTCTTTTATATGAAAAAATGAATTTCTTCTCATATTATGTCTATGAAAAAATAATAAATAATCTAAAATTATATGTACTTTATAAAATTCAAAATTTAGTTAATATTATTCATAACAGCATTTCGAACAACTGATTTGGTATGTCGTGGTGTGCTCAAAATCGGTGTAGTGAGTAACAAATGAAATTGAATTACATTAAAGGGATATGGTACTATGGAATCCTAGGGTGTTACAAATATCTTGTTGTATGTTGTTTCAAAATTTCCTTGTTATGATAATCATGCTATATCATGCCTTAATGTTCATGTTTATTTTATGTTCTATGTATGTGAATAGTTCATAACATGTATTATATTTTTTATGTTATTACATTTTAATCCCATATGCGGCATTACAGGTCACCCATTTTATTATGCATGTCCTTAGGATAACCCATGAAGTGTTCATTACATAGGAATGAGTTGATCATGTAAATGTAGATTTCAATAATGAAGTTTTTATTGTTTTATTTTGTTATATAATGTCTATAATTTCCCATGAAACTAGAACTCTAGATCCTCACATTTTTCATAAGTGCATGTTTATGCAATAAATAACTTTTAAGTGTGTATTACAGACAATGGTTGTTATAGTTTTTATCAATTGATATATTTTGTTATTTTAGGGATTATATTTTACAAAACTAGTAAAAGAATTTTTCATTAGATTGAGTAAAATAATATAATCCCTAAATTTTGGTGAGTATTTATTTTGTGGTTTTTCAAGAAAATACATCCATGTCTGTAGAAAAACAAGTATAGCTAGATCTGGCACTTTGGGTAAAACAAGAAAATACCACATTAAGCTACACTTTCAATATGAACAGGTTCAAAATAATGGGCTTTTCTGAACTTTTGGCTAGACACTCTTTGGATGCTATTCATTGGTAATTTCAAAATATTAGTTTGAAAATTATTAAGGGAATTAAAATTTCCTCTATGAATATATGTTGGGAAGAAGATAATGGATAACATAGATTGAGTCCTATAAATTTATATGATAAGGAAATCAATGTTATTTATAAGTTATCCCTTTTTTCATTGGATTATACTAATGTGTATAATAATTTAAAATACATACCCCTAACATTCCTTTTTATCTAGACAATGGGAACTAATTAGAGGACTCATGCTAACAAATGATGAAAAGATGAATGCGATATTTTTTTAATGAGATGACCAATCCGATGGGAGTGACAATTTCAACATTTGTCATGATAGTCTATCAGTTAACTCATGTTTCTAATAGAATCATTTTTCATGAGGAATTCTCAACCCCACTAAGAAATAACAAACCACAATCGTGACCTTCATGTGATAATGGGATCCTACATTTAGTATATCTTTTGATCCATCATTCACTGAATAATTGATCAACTCCATTTATAAGATATTCTCTATCGACCAATATTTGGAAAAATATTTGGTTTTTTAGATAATTATCATATGAAGGGTGAAGCTGATCAATTGTGTACAATGATAAAAAATATGATTCATGAGTAATAGATCTTGGTGTTGGATTTGAATTAATTTCAGAAAAAATTTGATAAATATTTTCCTCACACCCTCCGAAATAAGATGGAATATTACTTCCATTCCCTCCAAAAAATATGAAATGAATAAATCAAATCATATGAGGAAAAATCACTAGACGTACTTGTTAAACCTCTAGTTTTGTTGTTACCCTAAAATAAAATGATGACCGCTTCTTTTGTTGGATAAAACATAGCCTATAGAAAGCCCTAATGCTATGTTTCAACGATATCAATGAGGAAATTTTCTATGTTTCCCTCATTTTAGAAATATATTGTAGATAATTCTAGTGTTATCATGAGGATAAAACTAAGAATATGATAATTAAATTTTGTATTCTGATGGATAAATCCACCAATGCTATAAAATTATAGCACCCCGCGTGCCAAATGTGCAGAAAAAGGCACCATGGAAATTTTCTATAGGGGATGAGTAAACTCATTATTTGTGGAAGGGTAGGGTACTTGGCCATTAATTGATGATAAGAAAAATCCTTGTAGAGATAGATTATAAGAATTTTCTGATAGAAACCTACACATTATTCATTTCTACAACATCAAATAGCAAGGGCACATTGCAAACTAGTTCACTATTTCAAGGGTTTTCGGAGGAAAACAACAACTTCCAAGGCATCAAGGGAGAGATGATTCCATCCCTACCATTGATGTGAATTCCAATAATGAAGCGGGTACAAGTATTCTAGTTATTTATTAAATAACATAAAATGTACTTTTTTATTTTAGTTCTATAAATTATTTTAAATCCCCATTGAGTAGTAGAAGAATACAACCACCACAAAAAAAATCATTTCAATAGATATTATTGTGAGAATGGAATATCGGGAAATTATTGCATCCAATGAATATAACTCATCCCCTATCAGAATTTGAGGAATGAACAACCAATTAAATTTGACATACTCCCACTAGTGGAATTTGATGAAATTCATGGCATGGATTTTATTTCCCTACATAGAGCTAACATAAATTACTGTGAGAGTGAAATCACTATCCATATAAATAATACACCCCTAATTATGTACATGTAAATGGAGGAGGATGAATCTTCATTAGCACCATCATCTCATGTGGGTATATTACTACATTATGAGCACACAAATCTTTTTTGATGATTGAGTATATGGAAGGATCCATTCTTGATGGCATGTCGATATTAGGGAATTCATTGATGTGTTTTCCAATGAATTTCATGGTCTTCCTCCAGGAATATAAGATCAATATTTAATGGATATTATACATAGGAAATTTTCAATATCCATTACTCCATATAGAATGTACGTTGTGGTTCTTTAGGATATAATGAAAAAAATATAGGAGAATCTAGTTAAAGTGTTTATTCTATGAAGTGCTTCACCATGGGGTGCAATAGTTGTCATTGTTAAATAATGGATGGGTCGATCTTCCTTAGTATTGAATAACATATGTTCAAAAAAATAACAATAAAGAACATGTATCCACTTCCACGAATTTATGACCTGTTCGATTAGCTATATGGAGCACAATACTCTCTAAGGTGGATCTATGGCTGAGATATTACCATGTAAGGGGGGAGAAAAAGGATATCCCAATGAATACTTTTAGTACATGGTAAGGGAACTATTAATTAATAGTAGTGACTTTTAGACTAATTAATGCCCAAATAATCATTTTGGACTTGATGAATATAGTATTTAGAGATTTCCTTGACAAATTTGTGGCAGTCATTATAGATGATATTCTAATATACACCAATACCATGGAAGAACATGAATAACATCTAATCATTTTACTAGAGTCCTCCCAAAAATATAAGGCCTATGAAAAGAACATCATGTATGAGTTTTTTTGAGAAAATTCTCATTAGTGGGGAATATCATAAAAAACAATAGGTTATTTGTGGATCCCTCGAAGATAAATGCAATTGAGTAATGATAGAGTCCCAATTATGTGATAGGCATATTTATCTTGCTTGGGATATCTTGATATTATCACCAATTTTGGTGAAATTTATCATATCTGTCAAACCCTATTACCATGATAACTCAGAAGGGAGTCCTATTTTCTTGTAACTACGAATGAGAAGAGATATTAATGGATTTGAAAAGGAGGATTATCACTACTCTCGTGTTCACACTATGATAAAATCGAGAACACTTCATTGTATTCAATGATGACTTGAACCAGGAAATGGGATGTGTCTTGATGAAAAATGAAAAATCCATGGCCTATGCTTCAAGGATAAGGAAATTTACTAAGAAAAACTATCCAACACATGATCTGATGTAGGCTGTTGTGATATTTTCATTTCAAATTTGACCACTATACTTCTTTGGAGAGATGTGAGATATATATATATATATCACAAAAGCCTCTAGTATATATTTTCACAGAATGAGTTGAATATGATCCAAAGGAGATAGTTATAACTCGTAAATGACTATGACCACTCAATCCATTACCATCATGGGATAGGGAAAACGATTGAGGACACTCTATATAGAAAGGACATAGTGATTCTATCATTGATGAAAATTTAATAGGATAAAATATTATAACATTTGATTAATATGGACATGGAAAAAAAATAATGGAAAATCATCAATCCTATCACAAATTATTTCTCAACCATCCATTTGGGAATAGTTAAAGGAATATAAAAATGATTATGTTGTAATTCAAAAAAATGTTGAAACAATCAGAAATAGAAAATAGTCATTTTTCAGTGCTAATGAAGATGGAATTCTAATATTTAGGTCCAAAATATGTGTACCATCAAATATCTATATAAAGAATGAACTTTTGAATGATTCACAAAGTTAAAATTTCACCATTCTCTCTGGAAATACAAAGATGTATATAGATATCAAATTGAATTATTGGTCAGGTAATAAGAATAAGGATATCTTTGGGTATACTTCAACATTTCTTGTGTGTCAATAAGTTAATGATGAGAGGAATAAGTATAGAAGGATGATGAAACCATTTCCCATACTAACATGGAAATGGGAAAACATCACCATGGAAATTTTCAAAGAACTTATAAATATATCCAATGGAAACAATTCTATCTAGGTTTTAGTGGATCATTTTAAAAATACTGAACACATCATTTATATTCGAGAGGATTTCACATTAGATAAACTGGCACAAATATTCTTCAGTGAAGTGGTAAGGATACATGGTGTACCACTATCGATTATAAATGATTGAAATCCTAGATTCAACTTTATGTTTTATAAGTGTCTCCAACATGATCTAACTACTTATATGAACATTAGTAAAAATTATATTCAAAACAATGATGTCCAATTTGAGAAGACTATCCAAACACCTGATGAAACATTGAGATCATGCTCAATGGATGACAAAAAATGATGGGATCAAAACATTCATATGGTTAAGTTCAATTTACACAATCTTTTCCACTCAACCATACAAAATTGATCCTTAAGATTTCCTTTATGGGATGTGGTGAAGAACAACTACATTTTGGGATGAAATTGGGGTGACAAAACATTATAGTCTAGAAATGGTTAATGAAATAGAGGACAAGGTTAAGGCTATCCAGAAACACATCAATGCTGCACAGAGTTAAATAAAGTGATATTCCTATTATTGAAGATGAGTTATAGATTTTGAGGTTATAGACATATTATTATTCTTCATGTCAATTTGGGAGAGATTTAAGAGATTTTGGATGAATTGAAATATTAGGCCAAGTTACATCGCCACTTTTGTGATCCTTGATCGCATTGGAGAAGTGGATTATCAACTAGAACTCCCATAAAACATGTATCAATGACATAATTTATTCTATGTATAAATCATGAAGAACTACAAACCTAACACATTGAATGTACTCAATACATAAGTGGTACCATTGTAAATAGATATCTCTTGTGAAGAGAATTTGATGAAGATATTAGATCATTGATAAAAATTTCAACGATATAAGAAAATTTCCCTCATCAATGTGTTTTGGGGAAACCAAATTTTTTTATGAATAAATATGGGTAGTAGACAACGTGATGGAGAAATGTTACCATCATCTATTTTATTGTGGGAAATGGAAATTTTTGGATGTGAAATTTCATAAGGGGGAATGCAGTACCCACAGGTCATTTTATATAGAATTACCTTTACTTTTATGTCTTATGAATATTGCAAACCGAAGAACTTTTTTAATTGGATTAAATAAAAATTATGCATCCTTACCTTTGATAATACATTTATCAAACAATGATCATGTGATTATTATGAATATAATGTTTTAACAATACCATTTGACAAAGAAAACAGAGGTGATTAAATCAACTAGTAGGATCATTCCCATTAAAGCCCATTTATTGGATCTTCCGGGGGAGATAATTTTTTTTATTTTACCTAGACTAAACCCTTACTGAGATCCGACAATTTAATCATTAGAGAAACTGTTTATGTGGGAATTTTAAGCACATTGAGATCACAACCCAAACAATGTTCATTGAAAAATCCTAAGAATGCCCCACTATTGCACAATATACTCTTTGGTAAAAGTACGATGTAATAAATGGATATGTAACAAGAACCATGCATTATGATTATGTGCATTTTTTTAATAGAATAATGAATATATATTCATTATATTATTGAGATATTGTAAAATGTTTTAAAAGAAAAAATAGTATTTTTAGAAAATATTCAAATTCAATTAAGAAAAATATTTTGATGAATTAATGGATTATTTAATTATATAATAATTTAATAAAATATTTTTACTAAAATAATTTGTATTAAATATAAATTATTGTATAATTTGTATTAATTGGATTGAAATTTTTATTAAGGATTGAATAATTTTTTGTCAAACCCATTATTTTTCAATAAATTTCCACTTTCATTTTATAAACTGAAAATTCACATATTTAGAAAATTATATATTTGAAATGAATATTATTTTTTTATTTAGAACAAAGAAATTACATAACAGTGAATTTATCATAATTTTCTAAGGCACGGGATTCTTTTGGTAAAAACTAAATTTCATATAAATATATAATGTGTTTTATGACATTATAACGACCCAAAAGGGATTTAATAAAATAAAATAAAATCTATATTTCTCAAATATATGATTTAGGATTTATTTAATGTGATTTTAGTTTATTTTATTAATTTTTTAATGACATATTTGATTCTGTAATACTTATAACATATTTTGTCATTATAAAATAAATTCTATGAGAGTGTAACTGACCACCTCATAAGAATGACAAATTTTATAATATTTTCAGCCCATAGATTTATAAAATATTATTTTAGACTAAACATTTTCCAAATCCAATGGAAAATCCATGTCATTGTTTGTAGTTTTGAATGATTAATTATATAGATTCCAAAACCTATGTCTATGAAATTTTAAAGAATTACCCTCTCATTTCATGTATAAACCCACCCATCATCCAACATATCATCACTAAAAATAATTGGATCACGTCCCTAATATTTCTTCTTCTAACTAAAATCCTCTCACGGTATTTTAACCACCTAATAAACCTCTATAATTAATTTCACATGCAATTTGGATCACACATCCAAGTAAAGGATTCTTTCTTTTTTCAGTATTATCCAAATTTGTTTATTTTGCAATTCCCTTTTTATATCAATTATAATTGTTGGAGTATGATTTTTATCCTACCCAATTCTTACCTATATATGTTTTAATGATGAGATTCCAATTTATCTCTTATTAATGAATTATGTGTACACTCGTTACCATGCCAAAATTCTGTAAGGGATTTCACTCTTCCTATTTTCATTCCTGTATTGCTCCCAATATATGAATCTAAATTCATTTTATATGTTGTGATATTATTTTCCATAATCCATTTTCTTCATATTTAATGAATAAATTATGGTAGACCCATTTTTCTTCCATCTTCACCACTTTTGAGTTTATTTATGACAACGTTATACTACTGAAATTAAAAAGCGATTTTCCAAGAAAAAATAATTGTGTAGTGAATACCATAACCATTTCTCTATCAAGGGTATTCATGTTTATGAACATATACATATTTAATTATACTTACATGTATATGTCCAACATTTATTAATCATGGAAAAACTTAAATTGTTAAATTATTCAATGTAATATGATCAACATGGCACACATATGCATGAAATGAAATGTTTGTTAAGGGGCGCCTTGATATTGCTCCTAGGCATTGGTTCGTGATTAGAATCTTGTTAAGAAATGTTTATTGAGGGTTTAATATTGATAATTCATTTTTATTGAGGGTTTACTCATGTTAATACACTTACATGAATGGTTTATTAATGCTAATCCACATGAAATGTGCCTTGGCTCATGCTAATATCATGTTTTATGTTGTTCGACATTTCCATGCTATGATAATCAGGATATATCATGAATATTTGTTCTTGATTATATTATTATACTATGATATACTAATTTTGTTACATTTATTTTATTCTTCATGTTATTAATTTTTTACTTCCTTTCCCGAATTTATAGCTCTCCCCATTTTTATGTGTATCCTCGGGTTATCTCATGCAGTGTTAAGTACAAAAGAATGAATTGGTAATGAAAAATACATTTTCAATAAAGATGTTTAATTTTGTGTTTTTTGTAATCATGTAATGATCTAAATTTTTCCAAGACTCTTGACCAATTGATCCTCAAATATATAGTAAGTGTAAGTTTATGTAAAAATTCCTTTTTAAGTGTGTAATATAGTGCAAGGATGTTATGTTATCCATTAACATTGAAATATGATGATTTTTTTAGTTTCAATATAAATATGAATGACCATATAATCTATTTGATATTCCATTATCTTCTATAGTAGTTATGGCTGAGGAATAATTTGAGAAAGGATTGATGATATTTCTTCCATTATGATTTCCATATTCATCCTTTCTAAATATTAAAAGTCTATATCCCTCTATATAGTCATCAATGATTGAATTTTTGGATTCATTACAAATACAGAATCTTCCAATTTATTCGTTTTAATAGGATTGTAGTGAATTAAGATATTACTATCCTTGATCATCTAAAAAAATCTTTGATTACACATATTTTTGTATTTTAGTCGGAATATATAAACAAGGATTCTGTGATCCTTATATATTTCACACATCACCCCAAATAGATAATTCCACCATGTTATAAAATAAAATATCACTACAGCCAACCCCATGTCATGCATTGGGTAGTTCTATTAATGAACATTCAAATTCGTTGAAGAATAGAATATGACTTTTTCCTCATTCATTAATATACATCCCAAGCTCTTCTTGGAAGGATAAATCAATACCACAAAATATTTCCACATATGTGTAATTTGAGAATAGGTTCTCTGATACTACTAATTTAAAAATCCTTAAACATCTATTCACATTCCTAATTCCATGATAACAACATTCCCTTTTGTGTTATCCTAGTTATAGGGTTTGATAGTAAAAAATAATTTCTATCAAATGGATGGTAAAACCCATTTAATCCATGGAAACTATAAATATTTATAATTGATGTTGGCCATGTACATCCTTTATTTGCTTTTTTATTTCAAGGGTCCAAATATATTCCATTATTTATTATGATACTCCCCATGAATGAGAATTTATTTAAATAGAACACACATTTTATATACATGTAGTAAAGCTTCTCCATTCATAAGGTATTTAACATATTTACCATATTCTACATATTCTACTCTGTAATTTTAGTGTATATTATATTATCGTCTCTAGATACTATAATATATTTTTAGAGGAAGTATCAAAATTAACCATTTATAATGTCCTAAAATATTTCTATTGAATCTGTGAATTCAAATGGAACTACTATGAACTCATAGTGGACATACAATACACAAAAATCATTCTTTTAGATATCCTCCTTATTCACACTAACTTGGTAATATCCTAAATGCATATCTAACATTAAGAATTTTTTAATTTCATGAAGCTGATCAAAAAATTCCTAATTTTTTGAAATATGATAGTTTTTATTTATCTTGGTCTTTTTTTATCTCTCTCTAAAAAAAGAAATGGGAATTGACCCATCCATTTTCATAACGAAGAGGACAAAAAAACCCCACAGTGAAACACTTGGGAATATTAACACCCTATCTTTATTCTCTGGTAGTCGATTATTTAGTTCATAATTTTATACCATATCCATGCAATACAATGTATTGGTTAAAAGTAACACCGTATGTATATTATTGATTAAATTTTTTAGCTCTCTTCTTCAACGAAGACCATAAAATTCCTCAAAAAAACACATCAATATATTCCCTGATAATGGGTATGTATGAAGGATTATTCATTCCATAGATTCCATAATTTTATCCTTATATGATTTATCATAGTTAAATAATATCCATTATTGAGTTACTGGTTCTAAAAAAGATTCATCCATTCCAATCATTTTTACCAAATCAACAATTAATTCATGATATAAACAGTGCTTTCCATACCATGTAAATTTATTTTGGATCTATGTTGGGTACCCAATTAAAAGCCTATAATTGAATATAATTTCACAAAAGGGTGTATGATAAGATTATATGTGATATTATGGCCGAAAATTTATCATGGTCGAAGATATATACCAAGGATTTTATAATTACCCCATTTTCCATTTTCACTAATTAGTCAAATTCCATTCTTTATTGTGTTGTATGAATATTTCTACTAAAAGTTCATGATATTAAATATTGGGTATAATTAGAATCCAAATTGATTTCACAATTATTGAATTGACTATAGATTACCTATCACCACATCATTTTTTTTGAATTACCTCTGTGGATATGATGGAAACCCTCACCCCTGATTCCATGGATGTTATTAGTTGTCTCCATAACCATTGTTTGAGAAAATTATTTTTAAAAGATCCTTGATTTCAGGTTATTGATGAATTTAACAATGTTACGATGGTTGATAGAAGTGCTATTTTCTTCCATTGAATTTTTGGGTTTCTATTCTAAAATTCTTATAGTTGGGTGTCCATCATTGAAACACCTAAATAATTTCCTCCCCACCTTAGGAAGTATATTTGTTGATTCATTATTCCCCGTAGACAAGTGAGAGATATAATTTCACTATAACCACAATATTTCTCCATTAGACCAAAAGAATTAAACTCCAAATTCCAATAATTACCCCATGATATACAGGAGATTAAGAAAACATCATTTATATTTGGAGGGTAAATCACACAATTCCAATAGAGTTATTAATGTCTCAGACCACTAGGTCATTTCATAAACATTAATTTTATCCATGAAAACAATTCATACTTTTATTCAGGGGTAACAAAAAAGATATAGTAATATCATTCTTTTATTGGTATATTTTCCATAGTTTCCATGATAAATTAATAATTATTTTACATGAGGGAATGGAAATCCATTTTTATTTTATGTTCGGGAGTATAGAGAAATAATTTACGAATTTTATTTCCAGAATTACATCATACCCATCGCAGTGATATATTCCTTAGGATTTTAATTTTGATAAATGTACACCACTAATAAAATTCTCCATCTATATGATAAATTTCTTGTAGAACCATATTTTGTAGGGATCATTGAAGGAAAGATAAGCTTTCATCAATAAAACTGATCAATTTTTCCGTGATTTAGGGATAAGATGAACCATTTAATGTTAAGGATATTTGGGACATAATGATCTTAAAATAATCTTATTATCTCTTATGTGTATTTGGGATCTCCTTATAATCTAGGATTCCATTAATAATCTGAATTATCTAATGGTGTATCATTGTAAATATCATTATTCCATCTCTAATCGGGTAGGGCATTCCATTGGGGTAGACATCACATTACCCATCATATTGTTTGTTTACATGATTCCTCTTATTGAAAGACATTGTATAAAATAAAAGAAATATTAGGGAGTATTACTTTTAGACTATTAAATTCATAGAATATAATCTAATAACATTAAATAAAAAAAATATAATTTTCCTGTATTTCCTAATCTTATGAATTATTTGTCATTAATCTATATTATTTCATGATATATTTCCTCACATATATGGTTATAGTTATATTATTTCTAAAAAATAATAGTTTCTAATGATATTATGAATTTACCAATGAATATTACATGGGATTTTTAAATCATGTGTCAAGCAATGTCCATTATTAAAAACCTGTTTTCCATCATGTCTTGGTTTACCCATCATTTTTAGGGTTTTCCACAATGTTCATCTATACATTCCCCACATCAACTTATAGTTTTTTATAGGAATTTATATCTGAAAAATAATCTATATATAACAAAATATAGGCATGTTTTATAATACATATTTTATCCCTATGGATTTCTCTATTGTTTTGTAATCCTATTACCATAAACTCTTATGATTTTTTTTTCATACTAATTCTGGAAACTATATTAATTATATAAAATTAATTCATGAGTTATTACATAATATTAAATATAATAAAACATGGAATATTGATAATACCATTATATTTGGTAATTAGTGTATATTAAATAACAATATAGACAAAAAACAATATCATTGAGGACTTCCATAACATTTTCTCACATGAAACAGTATGGTATTACCTCGGGACATACATTAAAAAGTATTGATATATAAATCCTATTATGTGACTAAAATTAGATTAGCATGAAAAAGTTAATAAATTTTATTAAATAGTATCATAAATGGTGATAAAATGTGTGATAATCATAAACCTGAAGAATGAGTCATTATATAGCATGATAACAAAAATGAACCATGGAAATGGGGAAACAATTTAAAATACATCACCATAAACATTGGTCAAGGATGATATCCATGAAATGAGGATGGAGAATTACCAATAAAGGAATCTTGTTCAGTTACTTTCCCAAAATGACATCTCATGAGACTATACATTAACAAATTCATAAGAGTGAAATTTAATTATGGTTGCACCCATAACTTTCATTTCATACTCATGAAAATATTTTCCACGTATATCATCAACAAGAAGTAATTATTCATATAATTTTCATCCATGATAATAAAAGTGGAATAGATAAATTTATTTCACACGAGATATATGTGTTTGTGTATAATGGTGAACAACCTTGACAAGAAATGGGTATGATATTTTATACATTATTATTTTTTCATGAAAACCCATGGTTAAATTTCATCTGTATAAGAAAGTCACATAAAATTTAATAAAATTAGTTGGGGAGAGTGAAATTGGTTTCCCGTATATTAGAAATAAAATTTTCATTCATATTTACATGTAATTTTATATCCCATAATTATTAATTGTAAATATACAACATTTGATAACAGAGAAAAGTTAAAAAATTAGAGAATGAGAGAATCCCATACCTCGAGAAGGGACTCTGAATCCTTTGGAGAGCATTATGAGAGAATATGGGAACGATTGGCGGACTCTAGGGAGGTGAGGGAATACATAATATGTTCTAATAGAAATTTCAGTGATGATATGTTTGATATTTTGTTTGTTTATATTTGAAAAGTGTGAGGATTTATTTATTACTTTTGAAACATGGGTTATCGAATAAATATATAAAAAAACAGAAAAAAATATCTCCTAGTTTTTAAATAATGATAATTCTAATTTATAGTGGTTTAATATTTTTTTTTAATTAAATAGATAAAATTAAAAAATAATACCCCTTTTTATTTGTATGTGTGTGATAATCTCAACAAAAATATTTTTAAAAAAAACATAATTGATTGGTTTGATGTATTCATAAAAAATTTATAAAATTAAATAAATAAAAATATAATCATATTATTTTTGAAGATGAAACATGTATTTGGTATTTTATAAAATTTATATTATTTATTAGTTAACTTTATATTCATTATTATGTCATAATACACGTCATATATTTATAAGGTTTTAATTTTTTTACTTGAAAATTAGACTGCCTTAGAAATATTTAAAAAATTCATCATTGGATAATTTAAAAACTATATATACATAAACAATATTAATTTAAAAAAAAATTATTTTTTAAAATATTTTTATTATAAATTTTACATTCATAATTGACATTTATAGAGAAAAAACATAGTTTTTATGATAATAAAAGTCTTAAATCCCATATAAAAATTATATTTCACATCATAAAATTAATATCATGATTTATATTTAATAAAAATTATTTAATATGATTTTTTTAAAAAAAATATTTATTTCAAAAATTGATTAATTCATCAAAATATATATTTTAATTAGAACTCAATATTAATTCAAAATAATTTTTTTATGAGAATAAATAATTTTTATTATTATTTATTATAGGATGAAATTGTATTAACTCTTCAAGAAAAATTAATATATATACTCATATTGTTAGGGACTAGAAAACATCCATTTAATACAAAATAATATTCCATAAGAGTAATACATGCAATAGTGAGTGTTCTATGTGGTGGTTCATCAAACACAGGTTGGGACATGAACTTGATGAGCATGAAAATCTCTCTTAAAGGGTTTTTATCATGAATATTTTGGTATATAGTTTCATGGAAATAATCAAAGGAAAATATTAGCAGTGATATCTCACTTGGATTCTCTAATAGATGGGAATCATAGGGTATGATCATACGAGTTGGGGCGATCACTTCCTTTTTCTATGTCAATTAGATTTTTTAAAAACTTTTATTTACAATATTAATGTGATCACGGTTAAACAACTATTTTATTCTTGGTAATGAAAATTCATAGTCATTTTAATCATATAAGATATAATAAAACCAATTAATTTCATGTGTTTTATATAAATGTATTACATTATAATATATTTTATTAAACCACTAGGGAGACATTATTAATTATTGTTCGGGACAGTACAAAGAAACCAAAATTACGCAAGGTGAGAAAATTACAAATTATACATTAGAGTTCCCTGGATAGAACTTGGTAATCCAATTACAACTAATATGATGAAGTGTCTGAGAATTTTCAGGGTGATCCCTTTGTAGAAAAATTTATTTGTTCACCATGAATGTGCTATAATGCATTTGGTAATATTCATTGTCTAATAGAAAAAAATAATGGATTTACCAATGAGTTTATAATATGTATTTAATTGGGATCTAGTTATATATGATATTTTTTTAACATGATCTATGAATAAAAATATTATATGATATGAAAAAGTATTCCTGATTCTTTTTATGGGTCAATAATCATTCCTTTGATCAAGATTGATATCACATATATCATGAGTATTTAATCAGATGAATCATTTATTTGAGGTGTTCTCATATTTTATAATCAATGTATTGATTGTTATGAGAAATTTTTTTACTCACTCATACTCTATGATTTTTTTGTTATACCCTTATGGAATTATAAAAATCATTGATTAATTTTTGTTGTTAATGGTTATGTTTACCGTTACGATGAATTTCAGTTCACCCTTCTTTTGTGTCATTTTCCCTTTGGCAAAAAGAATTGATGTTGAATGAATTATTTCTATTATTAATTCATATTGATGATGATGATGGCTTAATGTGAAATAAGTAATATTAGATTCAGTAGGGGAAATGTGTATTTAATGTCATGTGTATTGTTTATCTTGGATTATCTCCTAAATTTCTAAAACATTAATCATAAAAGGTCCTAGATTATTTATGTGATCCAAAATTTTCATTCCATCGTGAATGATTTGGATAGGGAATTTTGAGTCATCACCATTGGTAATATATATATATATATATATATATATATATATATATATAATGTTTACAATTTCAACACCTCGTCTAGGTGTCTGTGTTCTAGGTTATTATAATTTTTATTAGAGAAAAGGATTATTTATCTTTAGATATTATTATTTTATCATATTTTTTTATCTTAAGAATTATGGATAGAGTATTTGGTATATAAGTATAAATATTATCATGTATTTAATGTGTTAGATAACCCATTTTAGGTTTTCATTGATGAGAAGATCATGTTTTTAATGAAATATTATGACACATTTTAGTATGTAGATTTTTTGGTAAACTTATGGTTTAACATGAATTGTGAATTTAAATATTGTGGAAATTATATTTTAAATATTGATATCATTTCTGTATTATATAATATATGATATTGAAAATACAATTATTATCATATATATATATAATGGATTAAAAATTAATTTTGTGTCTAAGAGATGTATGACACATTATAATAAAGTCATCATATTTTTGTTCTTGAAATATTAAACATAGGAGATAACTGTTGAGGAATAAATACTCATTAGTTGTTAGGTTATTTTGGTTATTTTGAAAATTGGGTTATGAAATTATATAGTTTTAAATTTGTTTATAACTATTTAATATTTATTATTATTATTGCATAGGTTGGTTTAATCATTCGTAGAAATATATTACAATATTCATATTATTTTTCGGTTGATGTTTAAAGAGAATAGTAAAATATTGTTATGCTTTTGGGGAGTAAGTGATCCATAAGATGTTTATTATAGAGACTCAAACAACATATTTTAAAACTAAAAATTCAAATTTTTGAAAATAAGATGACTTTGCGGTGGAAATTTATTAATTATTTAATTTTCAATCATATTTTATGTCAATCTACACATTATATTGGTTTAGATGGTTAGATAACTACTAAAGTATTGGAAAAGGATTTCTCAACAAAAATTTTATCCATGTTTATTCACATATAAAATACATATGATCTTTTATATCATGACATATTTATTTTTTTATGAACTCACATTTCATTTATAATTCACTTTCTTGTAATAAAAAACCTAAATCACTCTCTATAATTATCTACGCTTTCTTCAATTCCCATCTATGTTTTCATAATTTGAAACCAATTAAATTGTTACTCTATAATTAAATTTTAATTATATTTATCTATAGTTTATATGAATTCTTATTACCTCTTTTTAATATATGAGAATAAAAAAATTATTTTCAAATGTACAACCTCTGATTACCAATATAATATTGAAATATTTCAGACATGATTATTTAAATTGAGTGAGTATTTAACACTGTGAGATTTTAAAAGAAGAAAATTATATTATAAACTTTAATGGAAACAAAAAATATGGTTAATATTACATTACATTAGACACTCAAGTATTACACAAAAACCTAATATTTTTCTCATTTCATATCATATTCAACACGAATCAACAAACATAAACGACCCATGATAAATATTTCTATTCTAACCAAGATTTTAAAACGTTTTGTATGATAATATTAAAAAAATTATGAAAAATATAATTAAACATATATTTATATATATTTATTAAAAAAATAAAGAATTGATAACTTTTTAGTAAATAACCAATTAATATTTATTAATGTGGGATTTTTCTTCATAATTTTTTTTCAACATTGTTTTTTATTTTTTTCATTAACAAATATTACAATTCATTTTGATATTTTATAAAATTTATTCGATAAAATGAAAATCAATTTATAAATGGAATATAAAATTTTCATTCAGTGAAATTTTAGGAAATTTTTGAAAATATTTATCTTTTATTGAATAGATATAAATACAAATATATTGTAAAAAGTATTTTTTTTTCAGGAAATTAATTCATTTAAATGTAATTATAGGTCTTTTTAATATATTTTAAAGATAAATATAATTAATTTTTTATATAATCCAATTAATTACTTTTGATTAACATTTTATTTCTTTTTTAGTATATTTATTTTGGTTTTATTAGTTTTTTTTCCTAAAAACTGTTCTAAAATACATAATTTTTCTCTATTTTAATTCATTAAAATAAAAAAAATTGGTAATTTTTTAAATTATATTTATTTAATATAAATCAATAAATATTAAATTTTTAAAAGATATTTTATTATTATTATTCATTGTTTTAATATAGAATCATCTTTTTATAAAATATGATTTTCTTCAAAAGATGTTGTGTCACTATATCTGTGGGATTAAAATAAAATTATTATTTTTCAATTATGGGAATTAAATTTTGAATAAATTAATTCCATATTCTAAATCATAATAATGTATAGTTTCTCACAAATGATTCATTTATTTACTATAATGATTTATGAAATTAGATTAAATTTATTTCCAATATTAAGGTACAAATGAAATTTTTAATTTTTAAATAAAGAAAATAAGTTGTTTTAGAGACCTAAAAATTTTCTAACACAAATTTTATAGACTAATTTTTACTGTATCCTTTATATTATATATAATTCACCATATTAGGAATATTTTAGGTTCAGAAAAAGTGGTTGTGGTTGTAACACTCCAACCCCATAAGCCCAGTGTCGGTGGATTATTATGTATCATTGGCATGATCACAAAAGATCATGTTTCAAAAGACTGATCAGTTTAGTTGCCTTGGAAGTACAAGATATATTTATAAGGATTACATAACATCTTAAAATGGAAAACTACAATGACATTATTTCCATAGACAACACTGAGATCCCATAGACTATCCCTTCAGGAGAGTCATAATATACTTATTCTCATAATGGGAAAAATAAAACATAAAAAGGGATGAGATCAGATGCTCTGTAAGGATAACAATATATCAGAAGCTTTCATAAATAAGAAAAAACCTTTATGGAAATTAATAAAAGTAAAAAAATCTTTTTCAACATAAACATATTCATTATATTAAAAATATGAATTAAAATAATTCCATTTACATACTGACATTGATATTCTACTATTCTAACAATCACATGCAATATCAATAGCCACATTCATAAAGATGAAATTCATAATTCCAGACATTGAAAACCAAATATTCAAGGCCTTATTCCAATACTCAAAATAAGATTTTGTCACAGTCTTGGGCCAAGAACCTAGTTTGTCTTATGAGACCTACCAAAGCATCGAAGAGCTATAGTGTGCTCCACCCGTCCATTACTAAGTCCAATTCATGACTAATATGAAAAGTTTTAAACATAATATTAACATTCATATTAAGACTAGCATAATAAATGTCAGTAATTTATCCATAAACCATTAATAGTATAAAAATAACACATCCATAGTCAAACATTTCACAAAACCTTCAATTTAACATATATGTATTTTATCATAATAAATCAGCTTCAAATATTCTTAAAATCTATCAATGGATGTTGACATAGATGAAATAAAAACCTTTTTAGAGAAATATCTCTTTATATTTTGAAATTAATTAAAGGTCACATAATTATAAAAATAATATTTTTATTTGAAAATATTCGAATAAACTTGTAAGGTAATCTTCACTGATGTTATAATGGTAGAAAATAGCTGCACCCACCGTATAAGTTAAAAAAGACATTTCTACCTTAATTTTGTCGAAATGATTATATTGTACCTTGTTTGGAAAATGACAGAATGATTCCTTTAAAAACATATATGGTCAAATAAGAGTATAAATGACTTTAACCCATTTTCTACTAAATAGTAAAAATGTTTTGAAATATATTTTATGAAACATGGATGTTGACGGTAAAGAGGTCCTAGTAGAAACATTCATAAAAACAACCTCAGATAATAATGAGATTATGAAATTAATCCATACCTTGTACTTTTCCTTGGTTGAGGGTAGGTTAGCCTCCTGTATAAGGGTAAAATAATAGTTATTAAGTTATAAAATAATCATTTACATTTCTACGATATCATATATGATCCTTTAACATTGATTTTTTAAGAATATCTTAGTATTATCGTCGTTTCAGTTGTTAACTGATTCATTTTCCATTATATTTTTTGTTACATAAGAAATTTTTGTAATGGATAGGATGTATCTTATTCATATTCAGATTTATATTAAGTCTTTAAAAATTATTTTTATTCATATAAGGAAAATTAGTCTTGAATGGATATGATGGACAATGAATATCATCGCGTTCATGGAGACGGTAATCTGTACGTACGCACAAATGACAATATCATTATTTTGATATTTTCATAATATATATAATTGGATGTTATATCATATATCCATAATAATTATCATTTTAAATTTAATATTTTCATCAATTACACATCATTATTATACACATCCAAATAATTATGTATTGAATGACAATTACTCCTCGACGTGGAGACGGTGAGTGGTACATACAAAAGTATGGTGACTTGTCATTCAATGGATAGATAAAATAATGAATATGGTTGGACCATATTTATAATTAGATAATATTATATACAAGATAATTGAGTTATTATTTTATAATTGAAACAATAAATAAAGATGAAGTTGAAGAAACAAATAATGTTTGAAAAGGTGATGAAATATTTACTTCTTTTTCGGGTTCTTCCTTATGATTGGATCAAAAGGGATACATAAATTGGAATTATGATTAAATGAAGGACTCTAGGATAAAGGGAGGACAGTTTATATGGTATTTGGGTCAGGTTTGGTAGAGTCAAATGAAATTTAAGGTGTAAATTAGAGAGAAGTGGAGTGCCCTTTTAAAAGAGGCGTCAAGGGAACCTTAGGAAATGATAGAAATATTATTTTATAAAATATTAATTTTCAGATTATAGTGGCTCAAAAATAAATTATTTAAATTAGAAGGTGGGGATGGGTCGAAAACCACTCAAACAATTGGTTTTGGATGGGATTGGGTCACTATATTAACTTTACCTTTTAGATTTAACTCTTAGTTTAATAGTTTGACATTTACCATGTCTCTTGGTATTTTTATATAATATGGTAAATAAACATATTATAAAATTCAAAGAGAACCTAAATTGGTTCATTAATGATATATATATCAATATATATGTCTTTTGGGTGAACCATACATTTTTAGGAATATAATGTCATTTAATAAAATAATATTTCTTTTAAAAACACTTTTATGTCAATTTTGACATTATTTGGGGTTTTGTTTTTTATAAATTAATAAAAGCATTATTACTTCTACTAAAATTAATCTGTCCATCCTTATCATGTCATATTAACCTTGAAAATTATAGGAATTCATAAAAAGACCAAAATTACATTTATTTGGATATTTATAATGTCAATTATTTTAATCATTCGTTAATACGATAATTACCGCATCATCATTGTGTCATAAATAAATTTAATAATATAATGTCTAATAATTATAATTAAAATAACATTATTTAGGAAATATTCTTATCTTTCTAATGAATTTTTATAGTCTGATTTATCTTATATATAAAACAATATTACAAATGTCTTAGTTATTAATCTTTGAATTTAACACATTTAACTCTTCTTTGAATTAATTAATAATAAATGTCCTAATCTAATCAATGTAACCCTAATTGGATAATAGTTTATTACTATGGCTTTCTTCATTGAATTATACTTATCTAATAGAATTAAGGCATGTTGTAGGGTAATAATAATATCATTTTTACCTTTAATTACACTATTTACTTTTACCAGTAGTAAACAGAAGTGAAAAGTTACTATTAACAAAAAATTATATTCATCTTATTAAACCACATTTTACTTACTAATATCAACTGTGTCTCTCGTATTTCTGAAATTCAACTCACATAAGCGGTAAAATAAAATTTTATGTAAATTTTAAAATGCTCTTATGAGGAAGGTAGAAGACGGTAAAAAATTCAATAAAATTTTTATATATCTAAAATTATTATAAACTGACCCCATGAATTAAATTGATCTTATATAGGTATTATGTTTCTAATTTGACCAAAAATAAATATATATAAAATAAAAAATTATTTAAATAAAAATTTGGTTTTAAATAATAACTTAGTGTTTTCACTATTCAACAATAATTGAATGTTTTCATTAAAATACCAAAAATTCCCCCTAAGCTAATTTTGTTATTCCATATCCAAAAAATGAAATATATTTACCAATTTCAAAACATAGAAGTTGAATTAATTAATTTGAAATTAATTCCTGTTGTTAAAACCAAACAATCGTATTTTTATGAAATAATTACTATCAAAAGATTGTCAATTGTTATTGTCCAATTTCAAAGTGAAATTACATACAATGACCATCATTGATCTAAATGGTAAAAATATAATCTAATTGTACTTCCAAAAAATAAAAAGTATAATTTTACACTGTAAATTATTTTTATTAAAAAAATTTCTTTCAGTTAAATTATAGTATTACTTACAATTCACCCAAATATGAATGTTATCATAAATCAAAAAAAAATTATTGAAACTAAAAAATTATGTCCCAATTCAAAAAAATAGTTTTAATTTTTTCAAATTGATTATATAAAAGTTTCAAATATTGAATTTCAAAAAGGTTCTCCATTATAAGTCAGTAAAATTACTTTTTTTTGAAAAATACTCCATTCATATAAAAAATGAATTTGTTCTTACGTTATGTCTATGAAACTCATTATATGGATTCTAAAAATATAAGTATTATATAAAGTTCATAACTTAGTTAATACTATTCAAAACTGTTTTTGAACGACTATTTTGGTATGTCGTGATGCACTTGAACTCAGTGTTTTGTGTAGTGTAAGTTATTGAATTATTGTGAAGAAATAACATACTATGAAAACATGGGGTGTTACATTAATCCCTCCAACAATAAATTTTTTCCTCATAATTTGAATTTGTTTTTCGAAAATAAAACGTTGAAAATAGAAAATACCTTTGTGGGAAAACCCACATCAGAAATTGGTTTAATAAAATTTATTCTTAATAAGAGGAAAGGGGGAATGAAACATTCACCACCAAATTATGATATTGATAAAGAGAACATTAGTGGAAATTAGAGGCACACAATTGGAGGAAATATGTAAATATTTATAGGGAGTGATTGAGGTAATAAGTCACAATCAATTATAGAATTGAGGGACTAAAATCCATCAATCTATGATGATTTTAAATATCATCGAGTCAAAAAAACCTATGGTATTAGTATAACACGTTTTTAGTTTTAAGATCCCTTACCTAATATTATAGAATTAATTTATTCATAGAATAGTAGAAAAAAAAAATTCTTGACAAGTTGAGTTCCATCCATCAAATAATTTCTACCACAAACTCATCATTCACACTAAATGATAATGGAACATATATAAAGTTTTTTATATATCCGATTAATATAGGATTTCAAAAAAAATTAATTTATAATTCATCTACCAGACCTTTTATAAAAACTACATTATTCAATCTAGGACATCACGTGGTCCAGTGGTAGGTGATACACCCTTTTCGACCTTCGGTTTCACATTCATGTCTCGTCAGCTTGCTGGACTCGATAGGTTGTCGCCCGACCTTCGAGTTTTCCTTTTTATGGCAATCCAAAAATAATCTTAAACTAAAATTATCTAAAAAACATCTATCCAAACTCTCTTTCCAAAATTTATAAGGAATGTAAACACAATGATGATCATTTTTTCCACGTAATAAAATGTTAACACCTTCATCATGTAATCTTTTAAAACACTAAAACATCTTGAATTACTGTAAAAACTTATTGATTACATTTTTTCTCCTTATTATCTTATAAAATTCTGGATGTACTCCTTCTATCCAAAAATGTTTTAAACTCCAACAATGATGAAATATAAAAATCATTATTTAGTTTCAAGGTAGTCAATAATATCCAATATAATTTATCCAAATAAAACAGGTATTATTCCAAAAATCACAACCTCGGAATTAGAATAATATTATGGTTTATCTTTCTCTAAACCATATATTTTCAAAAAAATTAACCTTTTATTGAGTCATTTTTCATGGTTCCATGTAATATCAAGTCCTTAAATAAATATTAATGTTGTACAATCATTTTATACACCATTATTCTTATAACATGTACATTATTAACACAATACTCAAATGACACAGTACTTTAATAACAACGTAAAAAATATTATCATTCCTCTTCATCTTCGGTAGTATAATAACTTTATTATTATACAATATTAGTATATGTGGTATACTCAGATGATTTAGAAATTGATTTATGTAGTTTCCCAACTCATGCAGATTAAGAAATAAACATGTGAAACTTTTTTCTTACCCTTGAAATCACATACTTGGTGTCATTTTTTTTCCACACTTATAAAAAAATTTCATTACTTTCATGCATTTACCAAGGTTATTATTTCAATAGTTATCACTTATGGGAAAATCCTACTTTTCCATCTTCCCTTTATCCATCATTCCCTCTTCCATCCTTTTCTTCTCTTCCATCCATTCAAAGCCATAGGACTCAAAAAATCCTTTACATTTCTTATCAACAAATGATAATATTTCATGATATGTTTAGAATACATTGGAGAATATATCCATTCTAAATGTTGTCTTAATACCATTAAAGATATGATCCTTCTTATTCATTGGATCATATGTATTCCCATAGTTCACATTCCTTCTAATAGGCACTATTTCTATACAATGGCATAGACTAGGTCTTTTTATGAATTGCAAAGAATAATTCCAAACATTTAAAATACTTAACATAAATTGAATAGTTTATGGATATAATCCATAATCATAAAAATATAATCATTGAGGAGGTATATACTCGTAAATCCTTCATAATGATTTATAAATAAAATGATAATTATCCTAAGAATATCCCCCAGGAGTGTCTTAACCAATAATAAAACAAGGCTCATTGTCGTGAACTAGTTCCCATTTGAGTGTAGCTCAAAGTGGTGTTTTCAGATTTTACCCCATGGTACACCTGTTCTAGAGATGCATCTACATGCTCGTATCAAAATAGGGATGTATTTGTATTAAAACTCACAAAATCTCTACAATACCAAATTTATAAGAAGTTATTATACACTAATCATCAATGTCTATCTTAGGGATATGTGCTCTAATCCGAGATTATCTAAATGTAGTTTCAAATGTTTGTACTAAAATTTTTCTAATACCCATTGTATCGCCCTGACCCAGAAGCCCATAGTAGGTCCATTAGTATATATCATTTAAATGATCACAGAGGATCATTTCTAGAAAAGCCAATTATGTTAGTAGCCTTGGATGTACTTGATACATTCATTAGGATTACATTACATCATAAAATGAAAAACTACAACAACATTTTATTATATAAAACACTGTGATCCCATAGAAAATCCCTACAGGTCATTCATAATATTCTTTTTCTCATCCTGGGTGAAATAAAACATAGAAAGGGGTGAGCTCATATTCTCACTAACGATAATAATATAGTGAAAACATTGATAAATATGCATAAACATTTAAAGCAATGTATAAAACTAAATCAAATGCAATTTTAACATTAAATTTATGATAATATGGAAAACATAAATCATAATAATTAAACTTACATAATCACATGGATATTCTACTAGTCAAATAATCACATGCAATATCAATAGCCTCTTTCATAATGATGGAATGCATAATGCCAGACTTTCATAAAAACATATTCAAGGCTTTGTGCCAAGTATACAAATAATATTTTTTTCAAGGACTTGTGAAAAGTCACTATTTTTTCTCATGAGACCTACCGATGCATCAAAGAGCTATAATGGCCTCCACCTCACACTTACTAAGTCTAATGCATTGCTCATACGAAAAGGTTTAAACAAAACTTAATCATTCCTTTTATGACTAGCATAAAAACTTTCAATACATTATCCAAAAACCATCAATGTTATAAAAATAACACATACATAGTCAAATATATCACCAAACCTTCAATACAATATAGATGTTTTGTATTATAATAAATCAACATCTATTAAGCATAAAATCCATCAAATGATGTTGACATAGAGGAAATCAAAAAAAAATAAGTGAAATAACTAATTCTAATTTGAAATCATGTAAAGGTAACATAACTATAAAAGATAACATTTATATTTGAAAATATACTTATAAGTTTGTATGTGAACTTGCGATGATGTTATAATGGTAGAAAATAGACGCACCAGCCGTATAAGTTAAAAAAGACATTTTTACCATAATTTTGTCGAAAAGGTTATTATATACCTTGTTTAGAAAATGAAGGAAACATTCCATTCAAAAAAATAAAAAGTCAAATAAGGGTATAAATTAATTTAACCCATTGTCTAGTAAATAGTAAAAATGATTGATATACATTTTATGAATCATGGATGTGGATGATAAAGATGTCTCAATAAATACATAGGTAAAAACAACCTCGGATAATAATGATATTGTGAAATTAACCCTTACCTTGTACATTTTCATGGTCGAGGGTAGGTTAACTCATCTATAATGGTGAAATAATTGAAATTAAATTATTCAATAATCATATAAATTAATATTATATCATATATGATCTGTTAACAATTATTTTTTAATAATATCATATTATTATCGTTGCTTCGGTTGTTAACTAATTTCCTTTCCTTTATATGATTGGTTACATAAGTATTTTTTGTAATGGATAATATGTATCTTATTTATATTATTAATTATATTATGTATTTAAAAATTCTTTTTAATCATCTAATGAAATTTTTTCTTGAATGGATATGATGGGGAATTAATCTCACCGCTTTCGTGGAGACGGTAATCCATACTTACGCACGAGCGACTATATCATTCTTTTGATATCAGAATAATATATAATGGGATTTTATATCATATATAGAGAATCATTATCATGTTATATTTATTATTTTACATAAATTACACATCATTATTTTACCCATACAAATAATAGTGTATTGGATGACAATTACTCCACGACGTGGAGATGGTAAGCCAAACGTACGCATGTATGGTGACATGTTCATAAAATGAGAGATATAATAATGAATATGGTCGTACCATATTAATAATAATTTCATAGTATATATAAGATAGTAGAGTATTTATTTTAGAATGGAAACAATAAAGAAATAGGATGTGGAAGAAGAAAGAATCTTGAAAGATGTGATGAAAAATTTACCTCTTCTTCGGGTTCTTTTTTTATTTGATCAAAAGTGATCCATAGGTTGGATTTCTGACAAAAGGAAGACCTCTAAGATGAAGTGATAATAGTTGAGAGGGTATTTGGTAGGTATTTTCTGAGCCAAATGGCTTAAATGGTGTGAATTAGAGAGAAGGGTGAGTGCCGTTTTATAAGAGGGGTGAAGGGCACATTAGGAAAAGCTAGAAATTTTATTTTATAATAAAATAATTTTCTGTTTCTAATGGGTCAAAAATGCATTATTTAAAGGATTTGTTTGGGATGGGTCTATAACCACAAAAAAATAGGTTTTATATGGGTTTGTGTCACTATATTAACTTTATATTTTAGATATAACTCTTAGGTAAATTATTTTATATTTATCATGTCTCTGTATTTTTATATTATATGGTTAATAAACATACTATAAACATACAAGATGTAAGATTCTGGTATTGGAATGGTATGATTTCATTATTTTTTGGTTGAATCTATTGTTTCGGGTTTCATGGGATTTTTCCTAAAAGTATGAGTGGCCTTCGGGGTGTTTTGGGGGCTCGGGGCACGGAAGAATGGAAATCTGGTCAAGACAGGCCATGGCGCATAGCCTGTGAATGCCCAAGAAAACCACGCTTCCTGCCCAGGCTAAACCGTGAGATCCTTCCTTCTCCATATAGAATCATGCACACAGTTTTCACACGGTTTTTCCAAACTTTGCGAATAAATTGTGCGACCCCTCCTCCTCCAGACAGTGGCATACACACAGTTTGCACATGATTTTCCAAACTGTGCGGACAAACCATGTGGAAAAATAGAGTTGGGAGAAAATACAATTTTACCACTCTACGATTTAAATACCCGCTGGGTATTTCCTCTCATTTCATCCCTCTTCACCCTAGGCACAAAACAAATCTCCCAAAGGCTCCAACAGACAGATCTCCTTCGATTCTAAGGAATTTTTGGTGTCGTTGGTTGCGGATCAATGATCTGAGTAAGGATAATCCCATCCATTCTTATATTTTTGGTTTAGGGTTGTAATATTTTCTACCTCTTGTTCAGAATCTCTAAAACCCTAACTTTTGTGCGAGTTTTAGGTTGAAGCTCCAACGGTTTGTTGGATCATGGTCTAAGGACTCGATTGAGAGTGTGTTCAACCGCAGTTTCAAGGTAGGTGGTCTACAAGTGATATCCCATAGTTATATGGGTATTTGTGCAAGTTTAGTTGTCTTATTTCTTTCCATTGGTTATGTTTTGGATAACCTTGGAATGTTTGAAAATAATGGTGTTTAAAATGGAAAATGGGAACCCTCATGATCCCTGTAGGATGTGTCGGGATAGAATTGACCTAATTGGGGCCATCCATATGATGTGCGGGATTTTCCCATATTTAGGGATTGATATTAAAAAAGTGAACTTGTTTTAATGAATTGTAGAGCCCTTCAAAAATATGTTTTCATTATTGGTTGATCATGGAATAGAAGTTAGGTGATGCACCTAGACTTAGAAATAACGTTGGGGTTATTTGAAATGGAATAAATGGTTGATTCATAAAAATGATGAGTGGGTTAAATGGGTTAATGTGTAAAGTGATTTAAGACCATAATGGGATATATTATGGGTTTAATGTTGAAGGCATTGTGAGATAAGCATAACACATGGAAATTGGGTAAATAGTTAAATGATGTGAAATGGTAATGTGTTAATGGGTTATGGCAAGATGTGGTTTCCCATGTGGGTTGTGGTGAATATTGTATGTCAAAGGGAAATGGTTTGTATGGTTGACTGTTACTTATATATAATCATGTGCACATTGCTTCATAGATTTCGGTATGACATGAGGATCTACGCCCATGGGTCGAGTGAAGACTGAGGTTCTAAACTCCACCCTAAATGAACGTGTTAGGAAAGGGGACTAAGGGACTATTTTCCTAACGGTTGCATCCAGGTGGACTGAGGTTTCAAGGTAAGTTTATGGTTTCTATGAAGGGTTAGTCCTAGTGAGATAGGATAATGATGTGTTTACCCTTTTTCAGGTGATTGTTGGCCTTAGACCCATGAAACATAGTGTATGTGATTAACCTATGGAAATGTGATGAATTGGTAAATGGTGATAATGAGTGTGTAATGAATGGTAATGGAAGTGGAAATGGCTTGGCTATAAACTGGTAAAAAGTACCATAAATAATTACATGCAAATTATCATTCATATTCCTTTTCATTCACTATCTGTTGAGACTGGATATTTTGTAGACACTGTTGGTGGTGTCCTACTGAGTTGTAATCAAACCCTATTTAGGCCGTTGTTGGGAACCCGAGAAGACTTCATGTTTGCAGGTAAGGAGAAGGACAAGGGTCCTAGCTAGATAGTTGAGGGGACATGGGTATCACATGGTGGAGGATCCAGACTTGGATTCGGGACCATTTTGGGAATTTTGGCCATTGTCTTTATTTTGGGATTTTGTCCACTTTCTCACTTGTAGTATGACATGACATATTTGATTGTTGGAAATGGTTGATATATAAGTTCCTTGTTTTTTGATCATTTTTTCTGCTATTGGATTATTTCTGTTGTTGCTTACTCTGATAAAAAGGGGGTATAGTCTCCCCACTTGACCACATAGTCCCCCACTGCTAGTCGACAGCCTTTGCCGAACGCGGAGGTGCGTTTAAGGTCATGTAACATCCTGGGCCCGAGGACTTGGAGTCGAAAACATTTTAGGAATTTTGGTCGTTGTCAATATTTTTGGGATTTTTCCACTTTTTCACTTGTAGTATGATATGACATATTTGATTTTTGGAAATGGTTGTTATATATGTTCCTTGTTTGTTGATTTTTTTCCACTATTGGTTTATTTCTATTGTGGATTACTCTGATAAAAAGGGGGTATAGTATCCCCACATGACCACATAGACCCCCACTACTAGTCGGCAGCCATTGGTGTACAGGGAGGCATGCTTAAGGACATTTAACCACCCGTCTCGGGGCACCAGTTTAGTGGATTCCGGTTTGGGGACGTTAAAAAGTGGTATCATAGGAGGTCTTTCTTCTCCTTCCCTATGGTCTTGTTATTTGGGATTGGTATCCAAGGGTTAAGATGTGTCTGGCCTTGGTAAAGAGCTCATGCTTGGGAGTATCTAACCCATGTACAGGGGAAAACACAAGTCACCCTGGGTGGGAAATGTTTTTCTTGATTGTGTGATGTTATAGTTGATGAAATTTCACCATTGGGTGATACACATGTGGTTTAAAGTGATAGTTTTATGTCATTTGGCTCATGGCCTTAATGGCATGAGGATTTTCAATCATGCATCATTATAGGAACCTAGGGAGATAAGTGACATGCATTGTTTTATGCACACGCATGAGGTGGGTGTGTGAGGTAGGAAAGTAGGGTGCATCATGAATTTCATGAAACCAATAAATAATCTGAAGAATGAAATATAACAAGTTTTCAAATGATGTTTAAGGGAGTAAGTGGCCTTGAAACATGTTGGAAAATGTTATTGGGTTATTATATGAAATGGGTTATTGTAAATTGTAATGATCATTTGAAGGAGTCATGAATGTTTATGGTTTGCGTGCTAAATCGTGTGCTTTTCATTGTAGAGAAATGCCACCATGTCATCGGTTACCAGCTAGGAAATGGGAGGTTATTGCTGAGAACAATACTCCGGTAGTGGAGAAAGAAAAGGTGGACATCAATGATGGTAGGGAAGACCAGTTCTAAGAAAACATGACTTACCTTATGCAGATGATGGATTGCGACCCAGGGTGTGTTGAACCAAGTATGTTTGAGCTGACCAGGGATTTCTAGTTGTAGAACCCTCCGACCTTCACCGGAGAGGGTTGTCCAGAAGCAGCAGAGTTCTGGTTAGATTTTGCCCAGACGATACTGGGCCATTTGGAGACCCATGTTGATAAGCGAGTGAAGATGGTAGCTTGTATGTTGTGGGTCCAGGCTAGGTGTTGGTGGGACATTCAGGCTCAGATCGAGCAGGCTAAGGGAATGTCATAGGAGGTGTATCAGGAAAAGTATCTAGAGCATTTCTACCCAGAGACATTGAGACAGGACGAGCTGTAGAGTTTATAAGAATGACTCAGGTATCGCTATCAATGATGGACTATTCTAGTCGCTTCACTGATTTGAGACACTTTGTCCTAGTTTTAGCAGGGGATGAGGCATGAGTAGCAAGGCGTTTCCAGGATGGGCTGAGACATGAGATCAGGTCTCAACTAAACATCTTCCTCTTGAAGAGGTTTGCAGAGGTAGTAGATCAGGCACTGATCTCGAAAGGAAACATTAAGGGAGCTTCGCATAGTGGGCTTGTGGTGTCAGTGGGATAGATGAGCGGTGCAACTACTGAAGGTCGAAAGCGACTCCATGAGAGCTCATAGCGTGGAGGAAGTGTATAAAGTGGATGGAAGAGAGGGTCAGCCTCTCAGAGTGGAAATTAGGTGCTCTTCTATTAGTGTGGTAGGTCAGGGCTTACATGTGGTCAGTGTCCTCGACCTCCAATTGAGTGTCGTTCGAGCGGTAGGATGGGGCATCTGTAATGATTCTGCAGGATCCCTCGTCAGGCGGGTGTGCATAATGGTGAAAAGAAGGTGCCAGATATGGGAAGGGGATAAATTTTCCCATATCAGGCAGGCAGTTGGAGCTCCATGGGCAGCACTGTTATGGGCGGTGGACATGGAACTCCAAGGCAGGATCGCTCATGCCAGCAGGGCAGTGAAGCGCAGGGCATTCAGGCAGGAGCCTAGGGTAGAGGGGTAAATCTACATCAGGAATTTCAATTTACGCCTAGTGATGGGGAGGCTAGACCATAGACTGTTCTAGGTACGATCCTTATAGATTCAACATTTTCTTGTGCGTTGTTTGACATAGGTTCCACAAACTCATTTATCTATGTTCAACTTCTGATTGCGGTGGGTTTACTTATGGAGGGGGTGCGTGGGGTGATGTCAATTGAAACTCTGTTGGGGGTTCGGGTTGAGGATATCAAGCAGTGCAAGGGTTGTTCCTTGGAAGTTGGTGGTTATGGTTTTTTGTGGGACTTGTTCATTCTTGAGAATTCAGGGTTTGACCTAATCCTAGGAATGGATTGGATGGTGTTGTATTGGTCGCACATAGACGGTTACCATTGCAGACAATCGTTCAGGTCGCTTGAGGGTGACACTTATGTCCACCATGGGGAATGGGATTTTCGAGCAGGGTGTACGGGTCTATATTGTCAATAGATGAGTGGAATCACGGCTCTAATGGAATTTCTCATGCTTGATGACAATGCAATAGTGGAGTAGTATGTTTTCCCTCATGTGGTGGATCGGTTTAAGGACGTGATTCCTGAGGATTTCTTGTGGTTACCCCCTGAGAGTGATGTTGAGTTCACAATCGAGTTGCTGCCGGGAGTAGAGCCAGTTTCTATTTTGCCATACCGAATGGCACCGGGAGAACACCAAGAACTGAAGGTTCAGCTTGAGAAGTTGGAGCGTAAGGGGTTTATCCATCATTTTACGTCTCCCTGGGGATCTCCCTTTTTTGCACAGAAGTCTGATTGGTAGTTAAGGCTGTGTGTTGGCTATAGAAAGTTTAATCATATGGCAGTGAAAAACCAATACCCTCTTCCTCGATTTGATGACCTGTTTGATCAGTTGAGGGGTTCATCGGTGTTTCCTAGGATAGATCTGGGGTCGGTTTATCAACATTTGAGGGTGAGGTCTTCCGATATACAACAGACATCTTTCTGGAGTCGGTACGATTTGTTTAAGTTTATGGAAATTCCTCTCAACTTAACCAATGCACTAGCATGGATTATGGATTTGATGACCCAGATATTTCATCCCTATCTAGGTCAGTTGGAGGTTTTCTTTGTTGACGATATCTTAGTGTACACAATAACTCACGATGATCATGCCCAACATCTTGACATCATCATGAGAACACTACGAGAGCATCGGCTATATGCCATGCTATACAAGTTTTAATTCTAGATAGTTGAGGTACATTTTCTTGGACACATCATCTCGGAGGCAGGTGTGTCAGTGGATCCAGAGAATGTTCAGACAATTTTATCTTGGAAGCAGCCCAAGAGTGTTTCTGATGTTTGGAGTTTTTTTGGTTCGGCCGGGTATTACGACAGGTTCATTCAAGATTTATCTCGCTTGGAAACACCACTTTTAGGCCTGACCAAGAATGGAATCATGTTAGAATGGTCTGAGGCTTGTGAGAATGCCTTTCAAGAGTTGTAGAAGAGGCTAACAACCGCACCCATCTTGAACTCACCAGAGTCGGGTAAGAAGAACAATATGTTGTATAATGCATTCGGAATCGGACATGGGGCTGTGTTGATGCAAGATGAGCGGGTTGTGGCTACGGGTCAAGGAAGTTGAGACACCATGAGCCGAACTATCCAACTCATGACCTTGAGTAGGATGGAGTAGTGTACGCCTTGATGTGTTAGAGGCACTATTTGTTTGGAGTTCGGTTTATTATGTTTACCGAACATAATTGTTTAAAGTACATATTCTCACAGTGGGATATGAATCATCAGAAGCGAAGATGGGTTGAATATCTCCCGTCTAATGACTTTGATTTGGTGTACACACCGGGAAATGGAAACATTGTTGCTGATTCTCTGAGCATGATGGTTCATAATTAGATGGTTTAGGAGTCCAGCTGTGAGTGGAAGGTGATGAATTTGTTTGTAGAAATTCACCTGTAGGTGCAGGAGGAGAGTGGTTAGTTCACTCTTACTTTATTAGTGATGGAGTTGACGCTTCAATGTCTAGGTAAGGAAGGTCAACTTGATGATCCTAAGTGTTTGATCATGAAGGAAACTCTTAAAGGTGGGGAGCTACCTTCTGGTTGGGCTGTCTGTGTGGATGATGTTGTTCTTTTTTGTGATCATGTGGTTGTTCCAATGGGTGTGTGAGAAGAGTTGATGCGAGAGTTCCATGCATCAATGTGGGCAGTGCATCTTGGTTTGAAAAAGATGTACCGTGATTTCCAATGGTAGTATTGGTGGCCTGGAATGAAGAAGGTTGTTGTGGGCTTTGTGGCGCGGTGTCATATCTGTCAGCAGGTAAAGACTAAGCATCAATGCCCAGGTGGTTTGTTACATCAATTGCCCATTCCAGAATGGATGTTGATAATGTGACAAGGGATTTTGTCCTGGGACATCAGATGACGCCATGGGAAAATGTTGCATCATGTGTGGTTGTGGATCAATTAACAAAAGAGGCCCATTTATTACCGATTCAAGAGACACATACAATCGACCTATTGGGTGATATGTATGTTCGTGAAATAGTGAAGTTGCATGGTGTTCCACAAACCATATTTTCGGACCACAATACGTGTTTCACATCGCATTTCCGAAAAGGGTTGTAGAAGGCGCTTGGTACGCAGGTTTTTTTGAGTACGGCTTTCCAGCTGTAGACGGACGGGAAGTCAGAACGTATGATCCATGTGTCGGAAGACATGTTAAGAGCTTGTGTCTTAGACATTGGAGGTTCTTGGGAGATTCACCTATAGTAAGTTGAGTTTTCCAACATGAACAGTTATCAGTCTACGATTCAGATGGAACCATTTGAGGCACTCTACCGGAGGCCATGTAGATCCCTGTTGTGTTGGCTAGAGGCCTGTGAATCTGAGTTGTTGGGGCCAAGTCTCATGTAGGAGACTTTAGAGAGAGATAAGATAATCAGGAAGTGGATGGATATGGCTCAGAGTAGGCAGAAGTTGTATGCAGATCGGAGGTGTAGAAATCGTGGTTTTAGGGTGGGTGATATTGGGTTCTTTTTGGTGTCTCCAAGCTTGGTTCACCGATGGATTTGAAAGTAGGGAAAGTTGGCGCCCAGGTATGTGGGACCTTTTGAGATTGTGGAGAGGATCAGACTAGTGGAATACTGATTGGCTCTTCCACTGTGGAATGGTGGGATGCATGATGTGATAATGTGTTGCAGCTTCGACGGTATCACCATGACCCATCTCACATGGTTAATATTGAGGATGTGGAGCTTGAGGCTGATGCTTCCTTTGTGGAGCATCCGGTTCGTGGGGTGGATAATAGTGAAAGGGCCTTGCGAGTCAAGGTTGTTCCATTAGTGTGAGTACTATGGAAGCATTGAAAAGTTCACAAAGAAACTTGGGAGAGAGAATTGAATATGCGGGCTCAGTGGCCAGATCTCTTATCTTCGTTGGATCAATGATTCTTGGAAACATGGCTTGAGGACGGGCCATATATGGTGGAGAGATTGTATGATCCCGGTTTTGGAAATGTATGTTTTCATTATTATTTGGTTGAATCCCTTGTTTCGGGCTTCAAGAGATTCTTCCTGAAAGTGTGAGAGGCCTTGGGGGTGTTCTTGGGGCTCAGGACATGGAAGAAATGAAATATGGGCAAGGAAGGCTAGGGTGCATGGCCTGTGCACAGTCATGAAAAACCGTGCAGCCTACCCAGGCCAAACCGTGCGACCCTTCCTCCTCGGAATAGAATCACGCACACCGTTTTCACACTATTTGTGAAACCATCATGACAATCCCTGGGACCACTTAATGTTGGGAAAAATTACATGTTTTCCACTCCGGGCATTAAAACCCCACTCGAGACTTCCTCCCATTTCCTCCCTCTCAACCCTAGGCATGAACTAAATCACCCAAAGGCTCCAAGAGAACGATCTCCTTCGATTATAAGGCTTTTTGGTTCTGTTGGTATCGGATCAAAGCTCCGGGTAAGGCTAATCCAATCCTTGCTTCTCTTTTTGGTTTAGGGTTTGTATCTTCTCTCCCTCTAGTTCCAAAGCTCTAAAACCCTAACTTTTGGGTGATTTTTTTGTTGATTCTCCAAAGACTGGTTGGATTGAGGTCTAAGGACTCGATTGAGAGTGCATTCAACCTCGGTTTCGAGGAAGGTGGTCTACATGTGATATCCCATAGTTATTTGGGTATTTGTGCATTTTTAGTTGTGTTCTTTCTTTCCTTTGGTTATTTTTTCTATAATGTTGGCATTTTGGTAATAATGGGGATTAAAAAGGAAAACGGTAACCCTCACGATCACCGTCAGATGTGTTGGGATAGACTTGAACAAATTGGGGTCATCCATGGGATGTGCTATATTTTCGCATAATTTGGGATTGATATTAAACAAGTGACCTTTTTATAATGAATTATAGATCCATTGAAAAATATGTTGGCATGATCGGTTGAACTTTAAATAGATGTTAGGTGGTGCACCTAGACATGGCAATAACCTAGGGGTTATTTTAAATGGAATGAATGGTTGATTAATGAAAATGATGATTGAGTTAAATGGGTTAATGTGTAAACTGATTTAAGACCGTAATGGGATAGATTATGGGTTTAATGCTTAATTCTTAGTGAGATAGGCATAAAACATGGGAATTGGGTAAATTGTTAAATGATGTGAAATGGTAATGTGTTAATTGGTTAATGCATGATGTGGTTTCCCATGTGGGTTGTGGTAAATAGTGTTTGCTGAAGGGAAATGGTTTGGATGGTTGATGGTTACATATATATAAGCATGTGAACATGGCTTTGTAGAGTGGGGTATGACATGGGGATCTATTCCCACGGGTCGAGTGAAGGCTGAGGTTCTAAAATCCACCCTAAATGCACGGGTGAGGAAATGGGACTGAGGGTCTATTCTACAAACGGTTCCATCCACTCGGACTGAGGATTCGAGTTGAGGTTATGTATGATATGAGGGGTAAGTCGTAGTGAGATAGGATAAAGATGTTTTACCCACTTGATGTGATTGTTGGCCTTAGACCCATGTAACATGGTGAATGTGATTAACCCATGGAAATGTGATGAATTGGTAAATGGTGATAATGAGTGTGTAATGAATGGTAATGGAAGGGGAAGGGGCTTGGCTCTAAAATGGTTAAAGGTACCTTAAATAATTACTTGGAAATTATAATTCATTTTCCATTTCATGCACTATCTGTTGAGACTGGATATTTTTTAGAAACCATTGGTCATTGCATACTCAATTGTACTCACACCCTGCTCAGGTCGCCATTGGGTAACCGAGCAGACTCCATTTTTGCAGGTCAGGAGAAGGGCAAGGGTCCATGATAGATAGTTGAGAGGAAATGAGTAGCACTTGGTGGAGGATCTAGACTTGGAGTCGGGACCATTTTCGGAATTTTGGTCGTTGTCTTTATTTTGGGGTTTTGTTCACTACTGCACTTGTAGTATGACATGAGATATTTGATTTTTGGAAATTGTTGTTATATATGTTTTTTGATTTTGGATTATTATTTCTGCTATTGGTTTATTCTTGTTGTTCCTTACTCTTATAAAAAGGGGGTATAGTCTCCCCACATGACCACATAGACCCCCACTACTAGTCGACATAATTTGGCATACGGGGATGCGCACATAAGGTCATGTAATGTCCCCGACCTAGGGAAATGGAGTCAGGAAACATTTTTGGAATTTTTTCCATTGTCTTTATTTTGTGGTTTTGTCCACTTATTATCTTGTAGTATGACATGACATATTTGATTGTTGGAAACTGTTTCTATATAAGTCCCTTGTTTGATGAATATTGTTTCTGCTATTGGTTTATTTCTTTTGTGTCTTACTCTTATAAAAAGTGGGTATATTCTCCACACTTGAGCACATAGACCCCCGCTGCTTGTCGGAAGCCTTTGGTGTAAGAGGAGGCGTGCTTTAGGTCATGTAACCACCCGGCTCAGAGCACCGGTTTAGTGGCTTTTGGGTCGGGGAAGTTAAAAAAGAGAACCTGTAGAGACCCGAATCCTGACGTACATTGACATTACATTACTTTGTCTGAATACTTAGTACATACCAAAAACACACACACAAGGATCGTAATAGCTTAGTGTCCTGGGAAACTCGGAATATAATCTTCTAATCGTGGTGAATGATCTTCAACATATCCTATAAAGATCTTCCTTTTCTTACCTAAAACCTTTCTTTATATCCTGGGGAAAAGAAAACATAAAAAGGTGATCTCAAATTCTCAGTAATGTTAAACAAAAGAAATATCAATCACATCATATTCATAAAAACATAACATTTTGGAAATCTTAACCTGCAAAAGAGAGCATAATTTCATAACATGGGATAAATCATAGTAGTGAAATGAAATCCCAATAATCATAACATACAACATGAAACATTGTGGAATACACACATAATCATAGATAATCATTTCTTATTAGTCAAGACTCATTTCCAAGACTATCTTAGTGGACAAAGTCCCTTTCTGAACTGAGTTCACTCCTCGTTTCAGTCCTGTTTCACTGAACCGGTATAACCTACCGTTCCAGCCATGTCTATCTCATGAGATATAAAATCTTTACCCAATGAATTGGATGTAGATATAGGTACCACCCATCTCATAATGATACCATTCTTATGTGTGCCACAAAATCATAAATCATACATCATAGCATAACCCATGAAATAAAATGGGATTCTTAAACATCATGCCATCATAACATAATCCATAAAAAATTGATAAAATTTCATCCTAAGAAAATTGAATCCATTTAAATCATAGAGAAATTTTACTTGAAACATACACATATGAAATAAAGTCATCTTAGATGTAAAATAGTTTTAACAAAACACTTGAAATGAATTCTTGAGGAAAATATCCTTTCTTCTTTAAAATCATGTTCTTTCCATAAAATTCCATGCAATTTAAAAAATAAGGGTTTTATTGAAAATAATCATGCAATCTTGTAGAGTAAGCTTCTTGAAAATGAGGCGTTATGAAACCGTAAAAATCTGTTCACGCTGTATAAGTTAAAAATAACATTCTCCTCGTACTTTTTTCGGAAAAGTCAAAAAGTACTTCGTACGAAAAAAGAAAAAAGATTCCTTTCATATCTTTTACTAAAAACTCACCGAAGGGTAAAATTGAATTTAAACAATTGTAGGTGGATGGAAATAATATTACATATTGAGGAAACATGGATGTGGATGATAAAATACACCCCAGTAAATACCAAAGTATAAACAATCTCGGATAAAAATGAGATTGTGATATTTCCCTTACCTTAGGTCCGATTTGCTTCGTAAGTGTCCGAAACTCCTGTATAATGATTTAAATAATGTCATTGACTTATTCCAGAATCATACTCATTGTTATTATATCATATATGGTTCACTTATGACTTTATATTACCCGTTCTTTTGAGAATTCCATGTTAAAGAGCATTTTGGGTAAAATTGTTTCATTTGCCGTCCGTGTTTTGACTTGTAATTATTCATATGATTTCTTAGATCCTAATTAATTAATTCCAGAATATAAAACATTATTTATATATAATATATATTCATAATATATATATATATATAATAAATTAGTAAATGGAGAGAAATACACCGTTCATGGAGACGGTAGTCCGTACGTACGCATGAACGCTGTTTTCGTCTCCTTATTTAGTTGAATGGAATTAAGTATATGACATACATATATATACACATAAATCCAGTATCATTTTTATGTCATATATTTCATTATTACTTATTATATATACTTTATAATCATTCATGAATGGTTAACGTGGAGAATGAATCTCATCGCGTCGTGGAGACGGTAGTCCGTACGTACGCACGAGTGATGATATCATTCCCATAATTATTGAATAGAATTGGAGTGGATGGTATAATATATCAGAATCAGTATGATGTTATAATAACTATGTATAGTTATTCATTACACCATTATACCCATCCATGTAAGGTGTTGGTGGAAAAACAACTTACACCACGGCGTGGAGACGGTATTCTGTACGTACGCACACGCGGTGATTTCCTTTTTCCGTAGGATGGATAGAAAGTTAATTAAAGCTGTTTCATATTTATAATAACATATCAGTATATATTAAATACTGATGTTATTACTTTATCCTGAAACAACTAAAGAAGAATAAGTTTAAGAAGAAAGAAATTGAAAAAGATCGGTAATGGATATTACCTCTTTTTGACGCACCTTCACTTAACCTCCACATAAAGAACTAAGGATGGTCTTTGAAGAATACCAGGACCTCTAGTATGATACTAGGGAAGTGGAGAATAGATTTTGGCAGGTTTTGGCAGAGATTGAATGCTCAAATTGGTGTGAGAAGGAGAGGGAGGAGGTGCCCTTTTATAAGGGAGGAGAGGGGCACCTTAGGAAAATCTCAAAATATTATTTTATATTAAGGTCAAATTCGGTTTATAATGGCTCCAAAGGGTCTTATTTCGAATATAAAGTGGGGATGGGTCTAAATAATCTCATCCAATAGGATTTAGACAATTTTAGGTTATTATTTTAACCTTATCAATTAGATTTAACTCTAAGTTAAATAATTTAACTTTTACCGTGTCTTTTTGTTTTTCTTACACTATATGGTTGATAAATTTATCATAACAAGCCAAAAGAACACCAATTTGTTTATTATTAATATATATATCCTTATATAAGTCATTTGGACGAACCATAGATTTTTAAGAATTAAATAACCATTAATAATATAATATTTTTTTTAAAAACTAATTTATGTCAATTTTAACACTATTTGGTACATGCTTTTTATGAAATTCATAACAGAATGATAAGTTCGAAACAAGTTACTTATATCAACAATTACATGACATATTAAACTATAAAATTAATGTAAGTCATTAAAAGCCTCAAATTACATTTATTTGGGCATTTATAACATCAATTATGTCAATATTTCATTAATAAGACAATTACTGCATCATCTTTGTGTCATAATAAATGATAATTATTTAATCCTTAAAAATTCTAAATAAATTCCTATGATATAGATAATTGTATTATATTTCTGTAGACTATTCATGTTCGAAGTTTCATGAAGTTTATCACTAGATTAAAATTATTATACTTATAAGATTTAAGAAAGTGACATCATGTCACATTCTTTGGTTTTAATAATAATTAAATTATTTTCATTGAAAAAATTTAATTAAATGAATCTAATCCGACCCTTAGGTGATATGGGTCGACTTTTAGTCATCCAATAGGATTTTTACTTTTTTTAGGGTAATTTTAAAATATTATATTTACCCTTAATTACCCGATTTACCTTTAACTATGGTAAATAAAATTTACCGTAGTTACTATTCATAATTCCCAAAAATAAAAAGTAGCTTATTAACATAATTTGGACCCACTGATTCCAAAATATGGAATCCATTTTTCCAAATTCAATACACAAAAGTTGCAGAAATAAAATTAAAATTAATCCCGTTGTCGAAAGAAAACAGGTTTTTCTTTAAAACATTGCAAAAGATTGAATTGATTTAACCTACGAATTCATAGTAAAAACAGTGCTAATGACATACATTATATTAAATTGTAAAAATATATTCTATTTATACTTTAAAACCATTCAATATTATAATTTACCACATAAGATATTACGATGAAAAAAGTTGTTTTTAAATAAAATATAGCGTGTTTTTACTATTCATTAAAATATGAAAGTTATCGGAAAAATATCAAAACTTTATCTAATGTAAATTTTTATATCCTGATTCAAAAGAAGAATTTTATTTTGTCAAATTGAACTTATAAACATGTCAAAAACTATATTTAAAGTGGGTGCGCCATCAAAAGAAGGCAAAACTATATTTTTGAAAAATACTTAATTTACCCGAAAAATTTATTTTTTTCTTATACCATGTTCTAGAAATGTGTAAGATGAATAATAATGTTATAAAATTAAAAATTTAGTTAACCCTATTCATAACGGCTAGTTCATAACAATATTATAATAATATATCGTTGTTTAGTAAAACCCGGTATTGCGTACAACACACGCTATCGAGGAAGGTCGTGATTGCGTGTAATGCAAGCCAAGTCAGGGTTGCGTGTAGTGCAAAACTCCTTTTTTGTTGCGTATAACAGAATCCAACCATATTTTATTTATACATTGAATATATATATATATGTATATATATATACACTCATTGTTTCATAGAATAACTTCTATCAAACGAACTTGAAATGGTGTGTAACACGATCCAAGAATAGTGTTGCGTATACGGCAAGCTAATACGATGTTGCATATAGCGCAAGGTAATCTTGGTGTATCATACAACAGAAGATATGAATGAAATTAAAAAGAATGTATCTTATAAAATCTCGGGTTGTTACATTGTACCCCCCTTAAAATGAATTTCTCCCTCGAAATTCGTCGGGGTTATAAATGGTTTACTACTCGAAAGTTTCTCTAATAGAAACCCACATCGTAAGAAGGAATACCAAAACCAATCTTTAAAAACAAAAGTATGAAACGTAACGGTTACCCAAATAAACTAATCACTGGGTTTCCACATAGGTGAAAATATGGATATGGAAGAGAAATCTAACCATCATGTTCTGATGGAGAGTGGTAGAGAACATGTCTATGAAAAATCCAACAATCACAAAGCTATTGATTTGTGATGATCTAAGGTACCATCTGATTCATCGGATATAAGGGAACTAGGACAAATTTTTTGGTTTTCAAGATCATTTCCCTAAATTTGATGAATTAAAAGAAATACTTGCATGATTTTGGTACAATCTTATTGTTGTTCGTGAATTGAACAATTTCCACTTTATCCATTAACTAAATGAAGTAGAATTTGTTATTCGTGATGTGTTAGTAGATAATGTGATAGAATGATGGGTCATTCCATCTCTTTCAAACAAAAGGTTAGCAAAAGTTATAAGTCCATCTTATGGTTAGATTAATCGTATATGGTTCCTAAAATGAACTTATACTTCATATATCATACCGCATAATAAAATAAAACTAGTTTATACTAACCAGGGACTTCCTGTAGGCCAGTGGTAGGCGATAAAGGCCAGTCGCACTTCAGTTGTGGGTTCGATTCCCACGGCCTTTTCTGACGTGATGGGCTGTCACACGTCCTGCAGGTTGTCCTTTTTTTAAAACTACATTACTATATCATCCCATCAATAATATCGAAAAAAATGGTAAACAATACTAACTTATTTCCAACATAATCCCTTCCAATCTTTAGGCTTATCCATAATACTACAGTCCACTCCCATAATATAGTGAAAACTATTACTAGAGATTTCATATAACAAGCATGTTAATACCATCGTTGATCCCCATATATCATAAGATATGTCTTGTTTGTCCCATTCCAAACATTCAAAGGCCTTAATCACGTATTCTCTTGAATACCCATTAAACCTTAGTGAAAACATGAATGCAGTTAAAAGTTAACACTTTCCACATACCAAAATCCTCAAAATTCTATATACTCAAACCATGATATCACTTAGTCCTTATATCAATCATGAGCTCATGAATACTATCAAATATTTCATTTTCTCCTTATCCCTTAATTATGCGCATATCATCTACTTTCCAAAATATTTGAATCACTTTTCATGGTTACTGGTACCTTAAAATTATTGAAAACCACAATAGACCAATACATAAATATTTCAATACACCATAAAAGTACCTCAACAACATTATTCTTGAATACCAATACATAAACACTTCAGTCCATCAACTCCAATGATTGTCCTGGAATAAGTCCATCCTTGATTTAGAACTAACTTTTTAGGTCAGGGCATTGAGTTGGGTAATGCCCATGTTCTCCACAAATAAGACATTGAAATCCATAACAGTCTGTCACTCTATGACCCTTTTCTCCACACAGATAACGTCGGTCCCTCCATTTGAGGTATTCCTCAAATTTATTCTTCCCTTCTATAGAAATCTCATTCTTCCTTTCTTTATGCTCCTCAACATGTGAACATGCATAATTGTTTATCTTCCTCTTCTTTGATGAATTAGGCATACCACTAAATTTCACCTTGTTAATCATATATCGCGATGACTGATTCGGCATAATCTCAATATCTTTCTCTCTAGAAATTACTCAATTTTTTTTGCTCATAGTCACCAATTTGTCCATTGGATTCAATGTTAACTGAATTCCTTCTAGTTACCTCCATTAACTAAAACACAAAAAGAATCGTGTGAGAGGCAAAAATCATGCTAGAGAAAACAACATAGTAAAGGGGAAGTACCCTCAATATCTAAAATCTTAGGTTAAATTCTAAGATTGTTAGTGCAATTCTAGGACTATAACCTATACGTATACTTATCATTAGAGACATCCCTAGACATACCATAGAAATATCTCTAGGGATCTCACTAACGTTTTCGCATCCTAGTTTCCAAAGGTTGACTAAACCTTTCCTCTGATACAAACTGTAGAGACCCGAATCCTGACGTACATTGACATTACATTACTTTTTCAGAATACTTAGTACATTACAGAAACGCACACACAAGGATCGTAATAGTTTAGTGTCTTTGGAAACTCAGAATATAATCTTCTAATTGTGGTGAATGATCTTCAACATCTCCCATAAAGATATTCCTTTTTTTTACCTAAAACCTTTCTTTATAACCTGGGGAAAAGAAATCATAAAAGGGTGAGCTCAAATGCTCAGTAAGGGTAAACAAAAGAAATATCAATAACATCATATTCATAAGAACATAACATTTTGGAAATCTTAACCTGCAAAAGAGTGCATAATTTCATAACATGGGATAAATCATAGTAGTGAAATGAAATCCCAATAATCATAACTTACAACATGAATCTTTGTGGCATACACACATAATCATAGAGAATCATTTCTTATTATTCAAGACTCACTTCCAAGACTATCATAGTGGACAAAGTCCCTTTCTGAACCGAGTTCACTCCTCATTTCAGTCCTGTTTCACTGAACCGGTATAACCTACCATTCCAGCCATGTCTATCTCATTAGATATAAAATATTTACACATTTCATTTGAGGGAGATATAGGTCCCTCCCATCTCAAAATGATACCATTCTTATGTGTGCCACAAAATCATAAATCATACATCATAGAATAACCCATGAAATAAAATGGGATTCATAAACATCATGCCATCATAACATAATACATAAACAATTGATATCATTTCATCATAAGAAAATTGAATCCATTTAAATCATATATAAATTTTACTTGAAACATACACATATGAAATAATTTCATCTTAGATGTAAAATAGTTTGACAAAACACTTGAAATTAATTCTTGAGGAAAGTATCCTTTCTTCTTTAAAATCATGTTCTTTCCATAAAATTCCATGCTATTTTAAAATATAAGGGTTTTATTGGAAATAATCATGCAATATTGTAGAGGAATATTCTTGAAAATGAGGCGTTATGAAACCGTAAAAATCCGTTCACGCCGTATAAGTTAAAAATATCATTCTCCTCGTACTTTTGTCGGAAACGTCAAAAATTACTTCGTACGAAAAACGAAAAAATATTCCTTTCATATCTTTTACTAAAAACTCACCGAAGGGTAAAATTGGATTTAAAAAATTTTAGGTGGATGGAAATAATATTACATATTGAGGAAACATGGATGTGGATGATAAAATACACCCCAGTAAATACCAAAGTATAAACAATCTCGGATAAAAATGAGATTGTGATATTTCCCTTACCTTAGGTCTGATTTTCTTCGTAAGTGTCCGAACCTCCTGTATAATGATTTAAATAATGTCATTGACTTATTCCAGAATCATACTCATTGTTATGATATCATATATGGTTCACTTATGACTTTATATTACCCGTTATTTTGTAAATTCCATGTTAAAGAGCATTTTGGGAAAATTTGTTTCATTTGTCGTCCGTGTTTTGACTTGTAATTATTCATATGATTGCTTAGATCATAATTACTTAATTCCAGAATATAAAACATGATTTATATATAATATATATTCAGAATATACATATATATAATAAATTAGTAAATGGAATGAAATACACCGTTCATGGAGACGGTAGTCCGTACGTACGTATGAACGCTGTTTTTGTTTCCTTATTGATTTGAATGGAATTAAGTATTTGACATAAATATATATAAACATAACTCCAGTATCATTATTATGTCATATATTTCATTTTTACTTATTATATATACTTTATAATCATTCATGAATGGTTAACGTGGAGAATGAATCTCATCGCGTCGTGGAGACGGTAGTCCGTACGTACGCACGAGCGATGATATCGTTCTCATAATTATTGAATAGAATTGGAGTGGATGGTATAATATATCATAATCAGTATGATGTTATAATAACTATGTATAGTTATTCATTACACCATTATACCCATCCATGTAAGGTGTTGGTGGAAAAACAAATTACACCACGGCGTGGAGACGGTATTCTGTACATACGCACACGCGGTGATTTCCTTTTTCCGTAGGATGGATAAAAGGATAATTAAAGTTGTTTCATATTTATAATAACATATCAGTATATAAGAAATACTGATGTTATTACTTTATCATGAAACAACTAAAGAAGAATAAGTTTAAGAAGAAATAATTTGAAAAAGATCGGTAATGGATATTACCTCTTTTTGACGCACCTTCACTTAACCTCCACAAAAAGAACTATGGATGGTCTTTGAAGAATACCAGGACCTCTAGGATGATAATAGGGAAGTGGAGAAGATATTTTGGCAGGGTTTGGCCGAGATTGAATTCTCAAATTGGTGTGAGAAGGAGAGGGAGGAGGTGCCCTTTTATAAGGGAGGAGAGGGGCACCTTAGGAAAATCTCAAAATATTATTTTATATTAAGGTCAAATTCAGATTATAATGGCTCCAAAGGATATTATATCGAAGATAAAGTGGGTATGGGTCTAAATCCTCTCATCCAATTGGATTTAGACAAGTTTAGGTTATTATTTTATCCTTATCAATTAGATTTAACTCTAAGTTAAATAATTTAACTTTTACCGTGTCTTTTTTTTCTTACAATATATGGTTGATTAACTTACCATAATAAGCAAAAAGAACCCCAAGTTGTTTATTATTAATATATATATTCATATCTAAGTCATTTTTCCGAACCTTAGATTTTTAGGAATTAAATATTTATTAATAATATAATATTTGTTTTAAAAACTAATTTATGTCAATTTTGACACTATTTGGTACATGATTTTTATGAAATTTATAGAAGAATTATATGTTAGAACCAAGTTACTTATATCAACAATAACATGTCATATTAACCTATAAAATTAATGTAAGTCATAAAAAGTCTCAAATTACATTTATTTGGTAATTTATAACATCAATTATGTCAATATTTCATTAATAAGACAATTATTGCATCATCTTTGTGTCATAATAAATGATAATTATATAATCCCTAAAAATTCTAAATAACTTCCTATGATGTAGATAATTGTATTAGCTTCTTAGAGACTATTCATGTTCGAAGTTTCATGAAGTTTATCACTAGGTTAAAATTATTATACTTATAAGATTTAAGAAAGTGACATGTTGTCACATTCTTTGGTTTTAATAATAATTAAATTATTTTCATTGAAAAAATTTAATTAAATGAATCTAATCTGACCCTTAGGTGATATGGGTCGACTTTTAGTCATCCAATAGGATTTTGACATTTGTTAGGGTAATTTTAAAATATTATATTTACCCTTAATGTAACACCCCGAGATTTTATGAAAACTATTCTTTTAATTTCATTAATGCCTTCTGTTGTATTCTACACCAAGATTACCTTGCGCTATACGCAACACCGTATTAGATTGCAGTATACGCCACACTATTCTTGGATCGTGTTACACACAATTTTGATAATAGTTATTCTACCCAACATTGAGTATATATATATATATATATATATTCAATGTATAAATGAAATATGGTTGGATTCTGTTATACGAAACAACGAAGTATTCTTTCACAACACGCAACCCTGACTTGGCTTGCATTACACGCAATCGCGACCTTCCTCGATAGCGTGTGTTGTATACAATACCGGGTTTTAATAAACAATGATATATTATTTTAATATTGTCATGAACTAGCCGTTATGAATAGTATTAACTAAATTTTGAATTTTATAACATTATTATTCATCTTACACATTTTCAAGAACATGGTATAAGAACAAAATAAATTTTTCGGGTAAAATAAGTATTTTCAAAAAAATGCAGTTTTGCCGCCTTTTGATGGCGCACCCACTTTAAATCTAGTTTTTGACATGTTTATAAGTTCAATTTGACAAAATAAAATTCTTCTTTTGAATCAGGATATAAAAATCTACATTAGATAATGTTTTGATATTTTTCCGATAACTTTCATATTTTAATGAATAGTAAAAACACGCTATATTTTAATTAAAAACAACTTTTTTAATCGTAATATCTTATGTGGTGAAATTATAATATTGAATGGTTTTAAAGTATAAATAGAATATATTTTTACCATTTAATATAATGTATGTCATTATCATTGATATTACCTTGAATTCGTAGGTTAAATCAATTCAATCTTTTGCAATGTTTTAAAGAAAAACCCATTTTCTTTCGACAATGGGATTATTTTTAATTTAATTTCTGCATTTTTTGTGTATTAAATTTGGAAAAATGGATTCCATATTTGGAATCAGTGGTCCAAATTATGTTAATAAGCTACTTTTTATTTTTGGGCATTGTGAATAGTAACTACGGTAAATTTTATTTACTATAGATAACGGTAAATCGGGTAATTAAGGGTAAATAAAAGATTATAAAATTACCCTAAGACTTGGAAAAATCCTATTGGATGGCTAAAAGTATACCCATATAACCTGAGGGTCGGATTAGATTCATTTTATGAACTTTTTTCCATGAAAATAATTTAATTATTATTAAAACCAAAGAATGTGACAACATGTCACTTTCTTAAATCTTATAAGTATAATAATTTTACATTAGTGATAAACTTTATGAAACTTAGAACATGAATAGTCTCCATAAATCTAATACAGTTATCTACATCATAGGAATTTATTTATAATTTTTAGGGATTGAATATTTATCATTTATTATGACACAAAGATGATGCAGTATTTGTCTTATTAATGAAATATTGACATAATTGATGTTATAAATGCCCAAATAAATGTAATTTGAGACTTTTTATGACATAAACTAATTTTCTAGGTTAATATGACATGTTATTGTTTATTTAAGTAACTTGGTTCGAACATATCATTCTGTTATGAATTTCATAAAAATCATGTACCAAATAGTGTCAATATTGACATAAATTAGTTTTTAAAACAGATATTATATTATTAATTGTAATTTTATTCCTAAAAATCTAAGGTTAGGCAAAATGACCAAGATAAGATTATATATATTAATAACAAACAACTTGGGGTTCTTTTTCCTTGACATAGTAAGTTTATTAACCATATAGTGTAAGAAAACAAAAAGACATGGTAAAAGTTAAATTATTTAACTTAGAGTTAAATCTAATTGATAAGGTTAAAATAATAACCTAAACTTGTCTAAATCCTATTGGATGAGAGGATTTAGACCCATCCCCACTTTAGCTTCTAAATAAGACCCTTTGGAACCATTATAAATAGAATTTTACCTTAATATAAAATAATATTTTGAGATGTTCCTAAGGTGCCCCTCTCCTCCCTTATAAAAGGGCACATCCTACCTCTCCTCCTCACACCAATTTGAGCATTCAAGATCGTCCAACCCCTACCAAAATCTCTTCTCCACTTCCGTAGTATCATCCTAGAGGTCCTGGTCTTCTTCAATGACCATCCTTAGTTCTTTAAGTGAAGGTTAATAGAAGGCGTGTCAAAAAGAGGAGGTTCGGATACGTACAAAGCATATCGGACATAAGGTAAGGGAAATATCACAATCTCATTTTTATACGAGATTGTTTATACTTTGGTATTTACTGGGGTTTATTTTATCATCCAGAACCATGTTTCCTCAATATGTAATATTATTTCCATCCAACTAGAATTGTTTAAATCTAATTTTACCCTTTGGTGAGTTTTTAGTAAAAGATATGAAAGGAATATTTTGTCGTTTTTCGTACAAGATACTTTTTTGAATTTTCCGAAAAAAGTAAAAGAAGAATGTTTTTTTAACTTATACGGCATGAATGGATTTTTAAAACATTATTTCCAAGAAGCCTCCTTTACAAGTTTTCAAGTTTATTTTTAATCAACTTCTTTTTAAATTGTATGACATGTTAAGAAAGGAAAAGTGTTTTTTTAAGTATAAAGGATATTTTCGTCAAGAATGGAGTTCAAGTGTTTTTTTCAAAATTATTTTCCATCTAAGATAATATAGGGTTCTGTTTCTATCCCTATTATTACATTGATTTGATTATGTTGTGATGGAATTATTTTTATGAATTCATTTATCTTATATGAATTGTTTTATGATGTCATGTTGTTTAAAGAATCCCATTTTTATTACATTGTTTATGCAATGATGTATAATTTAAGATTTTGTGGCACACATAAGAATGGTATCATTATGAGATTGGTGGGACCTATATCTCCCTCCAATTCATTGGGTAAAGATTTTATATCTCATGAGATAAACATGGCTGGAACGGTAGGTTATACCGGTTCAGTGAAACAGGACTGAAATGAGGAATGAACTCTGTTCAGAAAGGGACTTTGTCCACTAAGATAGTCTTGGAAATGAGTCTTGACTAACAAGAAATGATTCTCTATGATTATGTGTGTATGCCACAAAGTTTCATGTTTTAGGTTATGATTATTTGGATTACATTTGACTACTATGATTTATCCCATGTTATGAAATTATGCTCTCTTTTGCAGGTTAAGATTTCCAAAATATTATGTTCTTATGAATATGATGTGATTGATATTTCTTTTATTTACCCTTACTAAGCATTTGAGCTCACCCTTTTATGTTTTATTTTCCCCAGGATATAAATAAAGGTTTTAGATAAAAAAAAGTAAGATCTTTATTGGATATGTTGAAGATCTGTCACTACGATTAGAAGATTAAATTCGGAGTTTCCAAAGACACTAGACTATTACGGTCCATGTGTGTGTGTTTTTGTTATGTACTAAGTATTCCGCAAAAGTAATTTAATTTCCATGTACGTTATGTTTCGGGTCTCTACAGTTGGTATCAGAGGAAAGGTTTAGTCAACCTTTGGAAACTAGGATGCGATAACTTTAGTGAGATCCCTAGAGATATTTTTATGGTATGTCTAGGGATGTTTCTAAGGTTAAGTATACGTATAGGTTATAGTCCTAGAATTGTCCTAACGATATCAGAATTTAACCTAAGATGTTAGATATTGAGGTTACTCCCCCTTTACTATGTTGTTTTCTCTAGCATGATTTTTGCCTCTCAGAGAATTCTTTTTGTGTTTTAGTTCATGGAGGGAACCAGAAGGAATTCGGTTAACATTGAATCCAATGGACAAATTGGTGACTATGAGCAACAAAATTTTGTAATGCCTAGAGAGAAAGATATTGTGATTATGCCGAATCTGTCATCGCGATATATGATTAACAAGGTGAAATTTAGTGGTATACCTAATTCATAAAAGAAGAGGAAGATAGACTATTATGCATGTTCTCATGTTGAGGAGCATAAAGAAAAGAAGATTGAGATTTCTAAAGAAGGGAAGAAGAACCTTGAGGAATACCTCAAATGGAGGGACCGATGTTATCTATGTGGAGAAAAGGGTCATAGAGTAACAGACTGTTATGGAGTTCAATGTATTATTTGTGGAGAACATGGGCATTACCCAACTCAATGCCCTGACCTAAAAATTTACTTCTAAATAAAGGAAGGACTTATTCCAGGACAATAATTGAAGAGGATGGATTGAAGTGTTTATGTATTGGTATTCAAGAATAATGTTGTTGAGGTACATTTATTATGTATTAGAATATTTTTGTATTATTGTGGTTTTCAATAATTTTAAGGTACCGGTAACCATGAAAAGTGATTCAAATATTTTGGAAAGTAGATGATATGCGCATAATGAAAGGATAAGGAGAAAATGAAATGTTTAACAGTATTCATGAGCTCATGATTGATATAACGACTAAGTGATATCATGGTTTGAGTATATAGAATTTTGAGGATTTTGGTATGTGGAAAGTGTTAACTTTTAAGTTCATTCATGTTTTCACTATGGTTCAATGGGTATTCATTTTTTCAAGAGATTACATGATTATGGTATTCACATGACTAGAATGTGACGAACAAGATATATGAGGGATAAATGATGGAATTCACGTGATCATTTTCTCTATACTGTGTGAGTGGACTGCAGTATTTTGGATAAGCCTAAAAATTGGAATGGATTTTGTTGGACATAAGTTAGTATTGTTTAAGGATAGAAGTTTTCTCGATGTTATTAATGGGATGTTATAGTAATATAGTTTTTGAAAAAGGACAACCTCTTGGACGGGCGACAGCCCATCGCGTCGGACAAAGCTGTGGGAATCGAACCCACAACTGAAGTGTGACTGGCCTTTATCGCCTACCACTAGCCTAGAGGATGTCCCTGGTTAGTATAAACTAGTTTTATTTTATTAAGCGGTATGATATATGATGTCTAAGTTCATTTTTGGAACCATATACGATTAATCTAACCATAAGATGGACTTATAACTTTTGCTAACCTTTTGTTTGAAAGAGATGGAATGACCCATCATTCTATCACATGATCTGCTAACACATCACAAATAACAAATTCAACTTCATTGCTTTAAGGGATGAAGTGGAAATTGTTCAATTCACGAACAACAGTGAGATTGTACCAAAATCAACTAAGTATTTCTTCTAATTCAAAATTTTTCAACTTTAGGGAAATGATATTGAAAACCAAAAATGTTTTCTTAGTGATCTTATATCTGATGAATCTGATGGTACGCTAGATCATCACAATTTTATGGCTTTTCGATTGTTGGCTTTTTAATAGCCATGTTCTCTACCACTCTCCATCAGAACATGATGATTACATTTTTCTTCCATATCCATATTTCCACCTATGTTCTTCTACGTGGAAACCCAGTGATAAGTTAATTTGGGTAACCGTTACATTTCATACTTTTGTTTTTTAAAGCCATGTTTTGGTATTCCTTTTTACGATGTGGGTTTCCATTAAACAAACTTTCGAGTAGTAAACCATTTATAACCCCCGACGAATTTTGAGGGTGAAATTCATTTTAAGGGGGTAGAATGTAACACACCGAGATTTTATGAAAAATATTCTTTTAATTTCATTAATGTTTTGTGTTTTATTCTACACCAAGATTACCTTGCGCTATACGCAACACCGTATTAGCTTGCAGTATACGTAACACTATTCTTGGATGGTGTAACACACAATTTTGATAATAGTTATTCTACCCAACATTGAGTATATATATATATATATATATATATTCAATTTATAAATGAAATATGGTTGGATTCTGTTATACAAAACAACGAAGGATTCTTTCACAACACGCAACCCTGACATGGCTTGCATTACACGCAATCGCGACCTTCCTCGATAGCATGTGTTGTACGCAATATCGGGTTTTAATAAACAACGATATTTTATTATAATATTGTCATGAACTAGCCGTTATGAATAGTATTAACTAAATTTTGAATTTTATAACATTATTATTCATCGTACACATTTTCTAGAACATGGTATAAGAACAAAATAAATTTTTCGGGTAAAATAAGTATTTTTCAAAAAATGAAGTTTTGCCGCCTTTTGATGGTGCACCCACTTTAAATTTAGTTTTTGAAATGTTTATAAGTTCAATTTTACAAAATAAAATTCTTCTTTTGAATCAGGATATAAAAATCTACATTATATAATGTTTTGATATTTTTCCGATAACTTTCATATTTTAATGAATAGTAAAAACACGCTATATTTTAATTAAAAACAACTTTTTTCATCATAATATCTTATGTGGTTAAATTATAATATTGAATGGTTTTAAAGTATAAATAGACTATATTTTTACCATTTAATATAATTTATGTCATTACCATTGATTTTACCTTGAATTCGTAGGTTAAATAAATTCAATCTTTTGCAATGTTTTAAAGAAAAACCCGTTTTCTATCGACAACGGGATTAATTTTAATTTAATTTCTGTATCTTTTGTCTATTGAATTTGGAAAAATGGATTCCATATTTGGAATCAGTGGGTCCAAATTATGTTAATAAGCTACTTTTTATTTTTGGGCATTGTGAATAGTAACTATGGTAAATTTTATTTACTATAGTTAAAGGTAGATCGGGAAATTAAGGGTAAATATAAGATTATAAAATTACCCTAACACTTGGAAAAATCCTATTGGATGGATAAAAGTAGACCCATATAACCTAAGGGTCAGATTAGATTCATTTTATGGACTTTTTTTCCATGAAAATAATTTAATTATTATTAAAACCAAAGAATGTGACAACATGTCACTTTCTTAAATCTTATAAGTATAATAATTTTAATTTAGTGATAAACTTCATGAAACTTTGAACATGAATAGTTTCCAGAAATCTAATACAGTTATCTACATCATAGGAATTCATTTATAATTTTTAGGGATTGAATAATTATCATTTATTATGACACAAAGATGATGCTGTAATTGTCTTATTAATGAAATATTGACATAATTGATGTTATAAATGCCCAAATAAATGTAATTTGATACTTTTTATGACTTAAACTAATTTTATAGGTTAATGTGACATTTTATTGTTGATTTAAATAACTTGGTTCGAACTTATCATTATGTTATTAATTTCATAAAAATCATGTACCAAATAGTGTCAATATTGACATAAATTAGTTTTTAAAACACATATTATATTATTAATTGTTATCTTATTCCTAAAAATCTGAGGTTCGTCCAAATGACATAGATAATATTATTTATATTAATAATAAACAACTTGGGGTTCTTTTGGCTTGATATAGTAAGTTTATTAACCATATCGTGTAAGAAAACAAAAAGGCACGGTAAAAGTTAAATTATTTAACTTAGAGTTAAATCTAATTGATAAGGTTAAAATAATAACCTAAACTTGTCTAAATCCTATTTGATGAGAGGATTTCGACCCATACCTACTTTAGCTTCGAAATAAGACCCTTTAGAACCATTATAAACCGAATTTGACCTTAATATAAAATAATATTTTGAGATTTTCCTAAGGTGCCCCTCTCCTCCCTTATAAAAGGGCACCTCCTCCCTCTCCTCCTCACACCAATTTGAGCATTCAAGCTCGGCCATCCCATGCCAAAATATCTTCTCCACTTTCCTAGTATCATCCTAGAGGTCTTGGTCTTCTTCAAAGACCATCCTTAGTTCATTAAGTGGAGGTTAAGAGAAGGCACGTCAAAAAGAGGAGGTTCGGATATGTACAATGCATATCGGACATAAGGTAAGGGAAATATCACAATCTCATTTTTATCCGAGATTGTTTATACTTTGGTATTTATTGGGGTGTATTTTATCATCCACATCCCTTTTTTCTCAATATATAATATTATTTCCATCCACCTACAATTATTTTAATCCAATTTTACCTTTCGGTGAGTTTGTAGTAAAAGATATGAAAGTAATCTTTTGTTGTTTTTCGTACGAGGCACTTTTTTGACTTTTCTGACAAAAGTACGAGAAGAATGTTTTTTTTAACTTATACTTCATGAATTTATTTTAAAAAATTATTTACAAGAAGCTTCCTTTACAAGTTTTTAAGTTTATTTTTAATCAACTTCTTTTAAAATTGTATGACATGTTAAGAAAGGAAAAGTGTTTTTTAAGTAGAAAGGATATTTTCCTCAAGAATGGAGTTAAAGTGTTTTTAAAAAAATTTATTTTCCATCTAATATAATATAGTGTTCTGTTTCTATCCCTATTATTACATTGATTTGATTATGTTGTGATGGAATTATTTTTAGGAATTCATTTATCTTATATGAATTGTTTTATGATGTCATGTTGTTTAAAGAATCCCATTTTTATTAAATGGGTTATGCAATGATGTATGATTTAAGATTTTGTGGCACACATAAGAATGGTATCATTATGAGATGGGTGGGAACTATATCTCCCTCCAATGCATTGGGTAAAGATTTTATATCTCATGAGATTGACATGGCTGGAATGGTAGGTTATACCGGTTCAGTGAAAGAGGACTGAAACGAGGAATGAACTTGGTTCAGAAAGGGACGTTGTCCACTAAGATAGTCTTGGAAATGAGTCTTGACTAACAAGAAATTATTCTCTATGAATATGTGTGTATTCCACAAAGTTTCATGTTTTAGGTTATGATTATTTGGATTACATTTCACTACTATGATTTGTCCCATGTTATGAAATTATGCCCTCTTTTGCAGGTTAAGATTTCCAAAATGTTATGTTCTTATGAATATGATGTCATTGATATTTATTTCACCCTTACTGATAATTTGAGCTCACCCTTTTATGTTTTCTTTTCCCCAGGATATAAAGAATGGTTTTAGGTAAAAAAAAAGGAAGATCATTATGGGAGATGTTGAAGATCTTTCACTACGATTAGAAAATTATATTCCAAGTTTACAAAGATACTAAACTATTACGGTCCTTGTGTGTGTGTTTTTGTTATGTACTAAGTATTCCGCAAAAGTAATGTAATGTCCATGTACGTTAAGCTTCGGGTCTCTACACTTAATTACCCGATTTACCTTTAACTTTGGTAAATAAAATTTACCGTAGTTACTATTCATAATTCCCAAAAATAAAAATTAGATTATTAACATAATTTGGACCCACTGATTCCAAATATGGAATCCATTTTTCCAAATTCAATACACAAAAGTTGCAGAAATTAAATTAAAATTAATCCCGTTGTCGAAAGAAAATGGTTTTTTCTTTAAAACATTGCAAAAGATTGAATTGATTTAACCGACGAATTCAAGGTAAAATCAATGCTAATGACATACATTATATTAAGTGGTAAAAATATATTCTATTTATACTTTAAAACCATTCAATATTATAATTTAACCACATAAGATATTATGATGAAAAAAGTTGTTTTTAATTAAAATATAGCGTGTTTTTACTATTCATTAAAATATAAAAGTTATCAGAAAAATATCAAAACTTTTTCTATTTTAAATTTTTATATCCTGATTCAAATTAATAATTTTATTTTGTAAAATTGAACTTATAAACATGTCAAAAACTAGATTTAATGTGGGTGCACCATCAAAAGGCGGCAAAACTGTATTTTTTTTAAAAATACTTATTTTACCCGCAAAATTTATTTTGTCCTTATACCATGTTATAGAAATGTGTAAGATGAATAATAATGTTATAAAATTCAAAATTTAGTTAACACTATTCATAACGGCTAGTTCATAACAATATTATAATAATATATCGTTGTTTAGTAAAACCCGGTATTGTGTACAACACACGCTATCGAGGAAGGTCGCGATCGCTTATAATGCAAGCCAAGTCAGGGTTGCGTGTAGTGCACAACTCCTTTGTTGTTGCGTATAACAGAATCCAACCATATTTTATTTATACATTGAATATATATATATATATACACTCAATGTTTCGTAGAATAACTTTTATAAAATGAACTTGAAATTGTGTGTAACACGATCCAAGAATAGTGTTGCGTATACTGCAAGCTAATACGGTGTTGCGTATAGTGCAAGGTAATCTTGGTGTATCGTACAACAGAAGATATGAATTAAATTAAAAATAATGTATCTTATAAAATATCGGGTTGTTACAGAACCCCAATTGGCTCAGTAATGATACACCTATCATTATATAAGTCTTTTGGTCGTGCCTTGGATTTTTAATAATAAAATATCAATTAATAATATAATATTTGTTTTAGAAACTTTTAATGTCAATTTTGACTCTATTTGGTATTTTGTTTTTACTAAAATTTTAACAACATTAACACTTAAAAAAATTCATTTAACCATCCCTAACATTTCATATTTACCTATTAAATTATTATAATTCATAAAAATTCTCGAATTTCATTTATTTTTATATTTATAATTTTAATTATAAATATCTTTCATTAATACGGTAATTACTACATCATCATTGTGTCACAAATAAATTGTATTATATAAAGTCTAAATTTTATAATTAAAATACAATTATGTAGGAAATCTTATTATCTTTCTAATAAATATTTATACATGAATATATCTTATGTATAATTCTATATTTAAAATTTTTAATTTAATAAAAATTTAATTTAAGACTTTTATCTCTTCTTTGAATTGATTATTAATAAATTTCATAATCTAAACTATGTAGACCAAAGAGATTAAAATTTTAATCCTATGTTTTTTTTGTCGAATTATACTTATCCAATAGAATCAGGATATGTGTTAGGGTAATAATAATTTCATTTTTAACCCTAATTAACCTATTTACTTTTAACCGTGGTAAATAAAAGCAAAAAGTTACTAATCACCAAAAATTATTTTCATCTTATTGGACCACATTTTACTTACTAATATCAACCGTGTGTCTTGGATTTTTGACATTCAACTCATAGAAGCAGTAAAAATATGTTTTTTGTAAATTTGAAAATGCTCTTAGGAGGTGGGTAAAAGAAGACAAAATGTTCAATAAAATATTTATATATCTAAAATTACTAAAAACAAACTCTAATGAATTAATAACAAAAAGCGTATTTTTATGAAATAATAACAATCAAAAGATTGATAGTTTTTAATGTCCAATTTCAATGTAAACTTACATACAATGGCCATCTTTGAATTAAATGGTAAAAATAAAATATAATTATACTTCCAAACCATTAAAATGTATAATTCAACTCTATAAATTATTTTTTAAAAAAGTTGTTTTCAGTTAAAATATAGTATTTTCAATATTCTCCGAAATATGTATGTTATCAAAAAAAACACAAAAAATATATTGAAACTAAATTATTATGTCTCGATTTTAATGAATATGTTTATTTTTTCAAGTTGAATGTATAAATGTTTCAAATATTAGGTTTAAAAAATGATCCCCATTAAAAGGTGGTAAAATTTAATTTATTGAAATATACTTCTTTCATCTAAAAAAATTAATTTGTTCTTATATTATGTCTAAGAAACACATTCTATGGATTCTAAAATTATAAGGATTATATAATGTTCAAAATTAAGATAAAACTATTCACAACCACTTTTGAACGGCTAGTTTGGTAAGTCATGGTCCTCTTGAACTCAATGTTGTGTGTAGTACATGTTATTGAATTACTTTGAAGAAGTAATGTACTATGAAATCTTTGGGTGTTACAGTGGTTCAGTCTCTCCAAACAATTACAAGTGTGAAACTCACTTAACTTATAAGAGGAAACCACTGATCCTCCAATTTTCCCACAATAAAAAAATTATATTGGAAAAAAACTAATTATATAACATATTAAATTCAATGGTATCATTCACTAACCCTTAATTTTGTTATAAATAAATCCAAATAACTCCTTTGGTGTGACCAAAAATGAGATTCCTAAGAAAGAGGTAATAATAATCAACACACATTTTTGTTTTATTTCTTTATCCAACCCCTTATATTACCTTGATACCATGAAATTATAATAATTAACTTATATTATATATACTAATATGTTATTATGATATGTGAATTAGCTAATACCACACACAATTCCATCAGATGGGTTATTAAATCACCATTCGGGTGTACGATAGACTACAATCTCCCGAAATGATGTCATTTGTTTTTCCATTACTGCCCTCACGGATGGAAATGATGATAAAATAAAATAATAGTTATTATATTAATAACATAATTATAATTATGGATTAATTATATTATATAAAACATGTCATATTCCAATCCACAATGAATACAAAATCATGGATCTTGTATATGACTGTCTACAACCTTTCAAAACTGTGTCATTTTTTCCAATAATGCATGATGTAATATGTTAAAAGTGTAATGATAATTAATATATGTGATATAAAAAATAGTAATGATATTAATAAATCAATTTTCATTTGTTTAATATAATATATCATTTTCTTTTAACATTTTCCCTGACCGAAAAAATATAATGTAATTTGTGGTGGTCTGCATTAGTGCATCTTCAAAGAGATATGATAATTTTATCCCACGACATCACAATTATGATATATATATATATATATATATAATTATATATAATTATTTAATATTGTATTTATTATATTATAAAAATTATTACTTAACTTCTTCCCATAATGATTATTGAAAAATGGAAATGTTACTCTTACGTACGTTAGGCCAGCACACTCCATGATCATAATGTTAGTTAAAATTTCATAAAAATAATTCAGGATGGGTTTGAAAAGTATAATTTATTTAGGAACATGTTAATTATTTGTGGATTATAATTATGGATGGGAATAAATAATGACCACTTTTCTAATTTGCAACCCCAAAAAGTCATTATTGGAACAATTCCCTATCGTCAAAATAACTAACATGAACCTGATCAACTATGTAATTGAATATTACATGTTAAAAATATTATTATTATTAAAAATAAACATGAAATTTTTTTCAATTAATTAAATATTTTACATATTTTCATTATTTTGGATGATAATGACACACAAGAAAAGTCAGACACAAGGTAAGAGTTTTCACATCTCACATTTACTTCTATGATATAAATACCATATTCACCATTTATTATAGATTATTGGTGTATATAATGAACATGAATTAATTTTATTGTTATTATAAATTGATTTATATGAATTTACCTAGACAATATAGGTTATATCATTCTTAGTATTTATGGAAAAAACATTTCCAAATTAGGGAGAGACTGTTGTCTTAATTTTCATTCTTTGAGAAAAATGTTATGTTATACAACTATCTTCATTAATGATATGTGTAAAATAAATATTTAAATTTTGTATCATTATTATAAATAATTAAATTATAAAACATGTTTCATTTAATTATATATTTTCATGGGTATTATAATTTAATTTCACCAATGTGGTATGGGTCTTATGTTAAAATCTCTTCGTTTTGGGGATTATTTATTATTATTCTACAAAATATGAGACCATATGTTAAATCTATCAATAGAATAATATAATTTATTATAATATATTCCTTTTTAATATTTAACAGTAATAATAGATGTTTTCCATTATTTTTTATGACATCCTATTGAGAAATTTTTTTTACAAAATCTATCGTTATTTCACTATTTTTTGGATATATATATATATAAATATTAAAAATGCATAATTTTAAAAAAAATCATAATTTTAAACCATTTGAAATCAATTTATTAAACTAATTTTTACTTACATTCTATTTTGATAATATTTTATTAGATAAATATTCTTATTTCCTTCTGAACAATGAACCATTCTATCCTTTTTACAATGAAAACAAGAATGTTCTTTTAATATGTGTTAAATTACCCAGAGATGTGATAATTATTTTTTCATTGTTTCCTTTTAAACTATAGAATTTTTTTTAATTAAAATGTTTTATTATTATTGTTGAAATTATTATTTTAAAAAAAAATCTATTCCACCAAAAGTATTTTTAAAATGATTTTTGTTATAAATAATATATTTTTAAAATGAAGAGGTTATTTTAATCAAGATGGATTAATTTTATTTAAAATATATTTTCATAGAACCCATTTAGATTCCATGGTTTATTCATATTTAATGTGATTCATATGAATTCAAATTTTTTTCCATTGTTTAATAATCTTATAATAGAAATAGTGATTTTTTATATGGGTTTCATGAGGAGATGAAATATAGATCTAATTTATTCATGTTGTTCGACGTGGATATTATATATGATTGGTGCACCTATATAGTGTAAGGTGTGAATTTTACTTCTTACACAATGGACTATAATAGATATTTTCAGGTGATACCATTAAAACATATATAATGGGGTGGTACAAATAATGCTAGGTGATCCCATTATAACTTATACGATGAGGCAGCCTCAATATTACTGGGTGATCCCTTTATAAAATAAATTATGAGTGTGTGGAAATGGATCACCAATGAACTGGGTAGTCTACATTGTCTATGAGGCCAGATGGATGGACTAACATGAGTTTTTCTCCAATGGATTAAATGAGGATCTATTAATTTCGAGAATGGGTTTAACAAGGGATCTGAAGGAAAATGTTCCAGGATACCAAGAAGATTATTTGATTCTTGGTATTGATTTATAACGTTGAATTTTAAAAATATTGATATCACGTGGCATATAATTATTATTTCAAACATATAATTCATTTTCCATGTTTTGATATTTGGTGTCCTTGTTTTTGATAGGAATGAGTTGATTTATGATTCAATCATGCTAACTAGTAATATGGTTATACCCATATGTACAGATTATGATCATCGATTCTATTAGATTGTTAATGTGTATATTTTGAATTACTAAGCATTTCATCTCACCATTAATATGCTTAATTTTCCCTATGATATGAATAAATAATGATGAATGAAATATTTATAGAATGGATTCATATGGCTGATGATGGTGAATTAATGAGATATAAGGGAATCTAGATTATGATAGAGAAATGATCATTTAACGACTTGAGTATTGTTTATGTTAGTGTTTTAATATTTATATAATAGTTTAAACCAAAAATTTCCTATAGAACCTAAGCGATCAAAAATTTAATTTGGATATTGTTTGTTTTTCATGGTGAATATTTTTGTCTCCTACATTTATATCAATGTTGGGAATATTATGTTTTATATTACATCACTAAATCATGGTGTGCCAGTTTTGGGTTGTTATACAGTATTTTCAACATTAAATCACATTAGTAATGCTACTATATGGCTATTTATTACCATCATATGATTCCAACACATGGGTAAGTTCCATTTTAATTATTTTTCCCACACTCATAGATTCAAGTATATTGGTAACAATTGTGGTAACAACATTTAATATATAAATAATCAAGGAAAGGATTGATATGAAGTGACCAAAAACAATATTTTATATTCAATATTTTTTTACATGGTTGGTTAAATGTATATATGGGTGGTCATATGTCTCTAAACACTATAATAGAATCATATATCACCCTTATATCACTATATTATTAGATGTTGTGGGTATACCAATGACAACCATTGACTTAAATGATCATGTTAGTTAACAAAAGAAACATTTTTCATTCTTATTTAATTTATATGAATATAATATGGTATTAGTTATAATCAAAAATAAAGGAAGGTTTAATGACCTATGTTACATAATCATGTTATTCCATGTAATGCTCATGACTGAAGAAGAAAGAGATTCAATTTGTGAGATTCTATACCCTTGTAAATTTGAATTACATTTCAGATAATTAATTATTTTTAATCCATGACATTATGTTGCGGTACAAGATAAGAATAACCTCGTTATTATTTGGTAGTTAAAGTTGATGTTTATTTGGAATAACACTTGGGTTTGACTAAACCAACCACTAACTGATTCTATATTCATTCTGTAAAATGTGTATGCATAGAGATGGGATTTTGTGATATCATTGATTAATAACAAGGGATTTTATTCCATGAACACAAAAAAACACCCTTCGGTATCAATAAAAAATAATAATATTTAAAAAAATGCATCAAATAGGCATTGTGAAATTATTTTGAAATATGCCATAAATTAAAGTGGTTATTTATCCCGTTTTATGGACCAATCGATTGTCCAAATACGTCATACCAATAATCAAGTTAATATTCAATAAATTTAATATCTAATTTTTTAATGTACTATAACACCCCATGATTTTGTTATTTTGTTTCAAATAAAATTTAAATTTACAATATTTTTCATTACAGGAAACAACCAGTTTATAATGTGTTACATAAAACACCGAGTTATATCAAATGTTCCAAATAATTATGTTATTGATATTTTATAAGATAGTTAACACATAGGCATTTTAATGATAGGTATGAATATGATTTAAAAAATTATGAAATTAATGTTTTAAATATTTATATAAAAATAATTCAATTATTTCCAATTAATTTCATATCAAAATAAATACAGTTTTAAGATTGGGGAAATATTTTAATGAAAAAAATATTTTTCAGAAGAAAATCTTTCATACCCCATGAAATTAACAAACTAAATTTAGGATTACTAATTTAAGGAAAGTTATATATTTTATATTAAATCAATAGGTTAATATACATATTATGTGTTTTATAGATAATATATAAATATAAATCTAATTTTTCACTTATAAAATGCATTTTTTAATAGGAATTTTTGTTTCCTTATGAACATAAATTTTTAAATTAATTTTTCCAAATTTTAAAAAAAATATCTGAAAAAATGAAACTCATTTTTTAAATATTTATGTATGATATATATTATGTGATACATTTTTATAATTTTCTTACTAGGTCATTTTATCGATCAATAGGGTGAAATTCGAGTTTTTTGGAAGAATTGTCAATTATATTAAAGAATTTAAAAACATTAAAAATAACATCAGATGGTTTTAATATTTATATTTTTTCAATTAAATAATTATTAATCTCAATTATTCTATTGTAATTATTTTCCTAATATATATATATATATAATATTATTGTACATTTTCTCATCAGAAAACCACATTCTCTAGGGTCTGTGAGATTAATTACAAAGTAAAATTTTCTAATTATGTGATGGAATTTTTAGAAATAGATTAAATATTTTTAAAATAAATAATTTATTTGATTTTATATGTAAAAGATAATTTATTACAATTTTAAATAACTATAAAATGGGAAATTATTTATTTTCGATAAGTAAAAAATGGGTTGGAAGGGGTGTTAAACCAAATTTACAATGGTTGAAAATGACCCAAAATAAGTAAAATGATTAGTTTATGTACATATTCAAACATTATATATTATATAGTATACATTGAACAATTTTTTTAGAATTGTGACATCTCAATATCTTGGATACACCATTTTATTTTAAAATAATAAAATTGTTAAAATCACCTCACTCAAAAAAGTCCATCAAGTCTCCACTCCTCATTACACAAAAAAATCCGTTTTTAGAAACATACATACCCAAATAAATTAATTATTTTATTAATTTGATTATATAATAAGTTTTTGGTCATTAATCCAACCTATGAAGACTTTTTGTGAAAACAAAAAATATTGTCGGAAAAAGAGGGGACATCCCTAACTAATCATTTTATTGTATTTCATCGTCAAACTCTTTAAATTATAATTAAACCATGTTGTGATAATATCGAAATGATATTACATATAATTAGAATTTAGTATGATATAAGAATAATAAATAACATCATCTTTTTCCAGCTAATGGTTTATGGACTCATTCTTCTGATGTACGGAAGACTACTTCCTCACAAAGATATGTCATTCATTTTCCATCATCACATCTAACGACTATAAAAATTGATAATTTTTTTTACAAATGATACTTATGATATTATTCATCTTCTTGAATTATTATATCTCATTTTACTTCATACATTCTATTATGTAGGAATATGATAACATCATGCGTGCGTACGGTAGAGTACCGCCTTGCGAAGCAATGTGATTAGTTCACAGATAGTAAGAATTAATGTTTTCCCAAAAATATGTTATATATATGAGAAAAATATAATTTAATAATTATAATATATTATTAATATTGTTTTCATTTTTTCTGTTGGGGAAATGGAAACCATGTTCATGCGAACGTACGACCTTCCGTCTCGAGGGTCATTGTATATCATTTTCAATAAATAAATTTTATTGATCACTATATATAAGATTATACCAAATATATAATATTTATATAAGTTTTACCAACATTAGTATTATTGAGACATTATAAAATATTAGGACCATAGATTACAATTAAAAACATACTTGGAAAACATTGTAGTTATTTCTAAAACTGCGACATTAACATGAAATTATTAATAAATAGGTAATAAATGGAGATAAATATATAATATATGGTATAATATATATATGGTTAAGTGATATATGTGTAATAAAATAATTGTTATTATATTGTAGTTTTTATCATGAATGAGTGAAGTCAATACATAGGGTATGGATTTAAAGTCTATCTTTTATTCAAGATAGACATATAAAAATGAACAACTAATTTATTTTTTGCGTCATATATACTACCTATTTGAAAAATTATATCATGTATATATTTTTGTTGTGATACATAATTTTTAGTTTTTTTCATTAATGGCTCTTATGTGAGAAAATTTTCCCAATGTGGAAAGGGAATTCAGTTTAACATTTTACATAGGTTAGACACATCAAATATTCACCACCAATTTATTTTATGTGTTGTATATAAATATATTTTAAATATTTTAGGATTTTTTTCCTATAATTTATTTGTATTTTAATATCTATATTAGTATCTCTTTCATTTTGTTTATGGTTACTATATTATCAATATTGAAGTGAATTTATTTCTCAATTTTACATCACTGATACATATGTTATGCACTTTTATAATCTTATGATGTGTATATAAAGCCCATTTGACATTTAATTTAAGGAATTTATTTATTATAATGTTATTTTTATTTATATTTAACACGTTTATTTAATGGGATTTAAGAATCAATGTTACCAAATCGGTTAGGGTTTTAGGTTACAATCTAATCTTTTATTAGGATTACACTTGATTACACTATCATTCATGTAAGCATATGATTTCTATATATCAAAATCCTTAGATTTTTTTTTATTCTCTAGTTATGTCATCACCATAATGTTTTTTTGTTTAATTTTGTCTCTTTTTTTACAGATAATATTAAAATAATGATATTATAAAAAATAAATTTCCCTAATCTTTTTTTCAACAGTAAAATACATCCATATCAATTTTTTTAAAATATTTATTTAATTTTTTAAACATTCTTCAAATGATATATTAAATAAAGTTTTACCCATTATGTACATTGTTATTTTTTTTAATGGAATCTCTATGTCATTTTCTAAACAATGTAGATTTTGATTTTAGTAAGTATTCAGATGGAACTCATGTATTATCATGAACAACATGAATGTAATTTCACACCATATTGAACATAATCGTCATTGAATAATAATTTATAAGTTTTCAAGGTTATATTTTAGTTAAAGGTTTTTTAATTTTTTAAATTTTTTTTAAATTGGATTTCATATTTCCCCGAAGAAATTTTTGAAAATATTTTTAAATATATTTTTATATGTTATTTATATTATTTTTAATAAAAATGGTTTCCCAAATGCTTTATATTTGGAATAGATTGTTTCAAAGAATAAACTATATTCTAATAATGGAATTATTTTAATAAATATTTTAAAAATTTATATTTTTTCATGGTTATTTTCAAGGAAATGATTTGTTATTTTTCTGTTACATAATGTAATATTTTTTAATTTGAAAGGATATACTCTAGATTAATTGTTATAAATGATCATTAAAAACAATTTTCCATCAAAGAAGACATCCTTTTATGTTATTTATTCTTTACTATGGATGATAATTAATGATACCATATTTATTCATTCTCTAGATGAATGATATTTATGTTGGTGAAATTTTTATCTAATTCATGGTTATTATAAGGGTTAAGATGTGATAATATGATGAATGTTATGATATTGTGGCACACATAAGTATGGTTATCCTTGTAAGATGGTGTGTAACATATATCTATCTCTAATTCATTGGTTATTTCATTATATATCATGTTATAAAAATGATAAATAAGAAAATGAACATTATCCACTACGGAAAGCAGGTTCATCTTGATCCACTAAAGGAAACAAGTGTGTTTTTATACATCATGTGAAAATACTGATGTGTTATGATTCACAATATTATTGGTCTAGGTATTTAATCCTGACTTTTTAAATGGTTTGCTATATTTTTTAAGAGTACAAACTTTTATAATACGATCATATGGTTAATTCATGATTTTTTACGATTTATAACTCTTATAATATATGTTTTCCAAAAATAATAATGTCTTATTCCATGAATCATGTTTATGATTTATAGAATGTTGGGTATGATTTTTTAATTTTTTTCTGGTAAAATACAATTATTATTAGATTATGTTATCATATAATCATATATTGATATATATTATGATTTACCTTATTAAGAATCGTTTCACACAATTTCCCATGTTTCCTTCCCTAGGTTATGATGAATGTTTATGTAGAGTAATCATTAATGGATTACTATGATGTAAGATATTTGCGGGATATTTTCAATACAATTAATAAAAAAGGAAACGTTGTTGCCTATTAACCAAATAAACTAAAATATTATGGTCCCAACCTGTTTAATTATAACATTTATTTAATATTCATATTAAATAAAGGGGTGTTTATTTATGAAAATTTTAGTTTTCTATAGTTGGTATAAGAGGAATAGTTTATTTAAACATTGGTAAATATGATGAGAAAAGAATAGTTAAATCCCAAGGGATATTTATATTTATATAAATAGGGATATTAATAAGGATATGTATAAGGATAAGTTATTGTAAAAGAAAATATGCTAGAATTTTGGTAATTAATAGAGGAAGTGGTATCTATCCAATTATATCCCAATATGAATATTATATGTCTATTTGGCTTGAGCATTGAAGTACCAAAGGTTAAAAACAAAAAAAATAAATCATTGAGAATAACTCAATCGTCCCTTGGATCTCCACAACCAAACATTAAGTAAGAACTGCACTGCCAATCCTCTAGGATATGTTTTGTAAATACTCAAACTATTTATGAACCATCATAAAAGATTTAAATAATGATAATGAATATCCATGGTTAAGAATAAGCTGTAATTTATTTAAAATAAAATTTCATTATTTAGATATCTTATATGTGATTTTTTATGATTAGATGGTTCCTAAAAATGATTATTGTTCCTCGATATAATGTTTTTTGTTTTTAGACTGTGTTTGGAAATATAAGAAACTAGATCAATGTTGACTACAAAATAAAATGATTTCATGATAGATAAAATGGGATGATAAATAGAGTGACGGATATTTATATTATTTTTAATTTTTTTGGATGATATATGATTAATAATATGCACCACAACCCACTCTAGAACTCCTTAAAAATAGATTTATTGAGTTAGTTGACAGTTCATGTTTTAGATACCTTTGATAAAATAAGTTTATGTTTCCTATTTTTCATGAATGTGTGAATAATCACCCAAGTAAATGTATTAGAGGAATGATAAGATGTCTTTGGTATATAAATGAAGCAAAAAAATCATGTTATTTTAGATGAAAATCGAATTGTTTAATAAAATCGATACATATGAATAATTTTTTCCTAAAGTATAATAAAATAATTTTTGAATTAAATGTTTAATTTACTGTACTTTTCAATATATTTGTCATAGGGGGAAAACTAATAAACATAATCTAAAAGGAGATATCAATAATGGTTATACCACTGATATGGAAGAAACCACAAATAATATATTAAATGAAGGAGGTATTATAGAATAAGATGATAAATCCAACTTTATGTTTTAATAAATATTTACAATTTCTAGATTGTTTATCTATCAAAATCCATGAATTAAGAAATACATTTTTTTCCATTAAGTATGTGAAAGAATGTTTGGATGAGGTTGATATCCTAGAAATCTGATTAAATGTAATTGTGATATTTCATGAAATGACATGATTAAGGGAAATATAACCCTTAAAATTTGAATGATTTTATTATAAATATATTGTGATAAATTAATGATTTATATTGATAAATTAATTTGTATATTTCTTGTTACCTTAGATATAGTTAATTATTAGCTAAAAAATTGAATTATTCAATTATTGATGCAGTTTAAGATATATTTTTATGTAATGAATAAATCCAAAAAAAAAATTGTAATGAATAAGGATGTATGATTTTGTAAATAACATTTTATAGTACTTAATGCTATTAAAATGTTTGAAAAGAAAAAATGATGAAGGTAAACACATGTTTTTTATGTGATTATTATGATATACTTCATAATATTTCTTGGATTAGTGATAAATTTATTTTGGAAATTTAGTGACATACATTATAAAGTATGCGATTTTAGTATATCATAAGGGTCATAGGAATAACCATTTTTGAAATATGTTATTTTTAACATATGATGAGGTTTTATAGATTAATTTATTATATAAATGTATATTGATTTATTCATACTCTATTACTATGGATAATAATTTTTAATAATTGGAGATAGAATGAATGATTTATAACTATATTATCGATATTGTGATCAATAAGGTATTCACAAATTCATCATCATTTCATAGAGTAATATATTGGGTATATGATCAATTAATCACAACCTAAGGATGTTGTTGTCAATATTTAGCTATAATTATTATTTCTAACATTCCCCTTCCTTTTGTTTGGGAAATAACAAACAATATGTAAAAAAATTGTTTACTGAACATTCATAATTGAACTATTTTGTATTGTATTTTTATTAAAAATTACTTTTTATAGACATATAAAAATTTAAAATGTTTTTCCATATTAAAAATAAGTCAAAAATGATATCCATTATATTTAGTGCGCATAGAACTAATTGGGAAGAACATTTATTAGAACCAAATATAGAATTTTGTCTGATCTATCATACTAACATAAGTCATATCCATTGATTTTATACTAAAACCTAAACATTGAACTAACCATCATATGAATTACCATATTAACATATGATAATGAATTTCATCACACCATAAAATGGTTATAATCAAAATATATTGAATTTCTCTATCAAATGGAATGCTTTTATAATTGTAATGCAGATAAAAATAATGTTGATATAACAGTTATCCGAGAACATTTTTTGCTACCATTCAGATGCAATTATGAGGCCATTAAATAAATATCAAGAATATCACAAAACATCTTGACATATAAAAATATTTCTATTTTAAGAGTTTGTAGCTAATCAGATTCATAAATCAATAGGTCTAATGTAATCTTTGCGTTGATATTTCTTTATAAATATTTTTAGTTATGTATACATTTGTAGTTATAAAAAATCTTTGTTAGAGTTGTTTATATTAGAATAAATTTTCTTTTTCAATTATGTGTCTGATCATTTTTATGATTAATTAATTCTAGAGATTTGAAGATGGAGAATACGATCCATCTAATTGAGGGATTATTTTGTTATGAAGACAAACTTCGATCATCATACAGAGGATCTATGATGATATAAAGATAAAGATTATTCTGATCATCATACATTTATTATTCTTTATAAGAACAAAAAACATGATTTTATAACTAAAATAGTGTATACCATTAGTCATGGTTATTTCATAACATTTCTTTTAAGGACAAAAGAGTGTTTTAATTTATTATATATCTTAATTTATTCTAAAATTATCTAGCTATTGTATTGATCATTTATATTATTCTATAAATTTATGAATGAAAAATAATGTTAGTATTCATTTATATATTTTTATACTATTTTGTTTGTCAGTTTGTTAATGATTTATATAGAATCATATGCTGATATAATCAAATCAATGGTGAATTTTATTCTTTCACTCTGAACATCAAACAATATTCAAGTTCAAGAATATTAAATTAACTAGTGTTATTTTTTTTATTTTTCTAATATTTTCAAACTAAAATTCACTACCCCACCTATATATACATCCATCAATGGATATCATGTAATCCATAAAATTTGTATCAGATAAATTTAATAATTCATAAATAAATTTTGGGTTTATAATTTCATTAATTTCTTTTAGTTAATATATTTTCGTTATAAAATAATTTTATATAATCATTTTCTACCATATGATAGTTTTTTTAAAATAGGTTCAATTATATTAAGTGAGTAGTTATGAATATTATATCCCTTGAAAATATTAATCATTTTTGGATTCTTATATTTAATGGGAATGAATTTGAATATTGGATAGATAGGCTGAAATGTTTTTTATCAACACTTTAGTTGATAATTTATTACTGGTTACTTGAAATTATAAGATTTATTGTATAGATGTTATTTATTTTCAAAATACTGAGAAATAAGAATATAATATTTTTTTCAAAATAGAAAAATTTAATATTTTTTGTTATACGATGTGGAATATATTTAGTATGATATCTTATTGTGAATAATCCAATTGTATTTTGAGTGAATTGTATGTAGCACATTTGGGTTCATAAAATTTCATACAAATAAGGAGATTTATGAATATAGTTGATAACCAAGACAATTATTTTTTCCCTTGTGATACAGTCGACTTGATGTAGCCGAAGATTATGACTATGACAAATAGATTGCAGTCTTATTGGTAAAATGGTCTTAAAGATTAAGTTCATGTTTAAATGATAATAGAATTAATTCCCTTTGAGTGGGTGTCTAAAAGAACTTGATTAGATGATATATGAAATCTTACTAAACATAAATTATATGATTTGACTTGAACTCTCATTATATAAAATTGGATATTTAGAATATATAATGATAAAAAAATGGAATATTATCTTTTACAACACCATATATCATATAATTTATAGTTTAGTAATCATATAAATTAGTTATATATTTATGAATGAATAATGTTATTATTGAATACAATTCATGTTCATCACCACCTTTAGTAAACAACTATATAAATCTGGATAAATGGTTGAAGAAATATATTTTTCATGAACCACTATCAAAATGGATACTAAATGAACCATAAGGTTAAATGTAAAAATATGTATTCTGAGTTTAGATTTTATGTATGTAAGAAAGAATGAATTATCTTACATGATCTTAAAATATGTAAATGGAAGTACAAGAAGGGAATAAATTTAGATAAAAATTCCTAGAAATATTATATGTCTAGGGGTGAATTTGTTGAAATAATATGACACATGGAGTTCAAATGGTGGATATTCATCTGAACATTCTTCTAATAATGAAATATCTTTAATAATGACGATTTTTTATTTTGGAAAAGTACATAATGTAAATGATGGTCTCTTGAAAAAATAGAACACTTGAATCCTGATAAATATTTTTTAAAATGAAAATTATACTAATGAGAAAAAATATATGACTTCTGATGATGAATCTTAATCTGTAAGAGATAATATATTACATAGTTTTAAAAACATTTATCAATTTAAAAAACTATTATAAAATTAAAATTGTATAGTTTGTAAAAAAATGTTATTATTTCAATGAAATTGATAATAAAGAAAATTAGGGAATATATATATTAAATAATTAAATATCATATCATTCAAAATATATTGATAAAAGTAATTCTAAAAAAATAATCATTTTCAAAATATATGTAAATGTTGTTTCAAGGTAATTTTTTTAAAAACTAATTATGAATAAAATTGTTCTAAAAATATTACCAATAGGGATAATAATGTTGTTATAATATAGAATTATGAATTTTCCTTCTTAAAAGATCATATCACCCCGCTATCCACTAGTAATAAAAACATTGATAAAATGTATAATAAAATTTAAAAATATAATTATAATACTAGAATTTGTTTCCACAATTAAAATTCTATTTTTAGTAAAAAACAATATGTTCTTAAATGTTCACCTTTTTTCTATAAGTGACAATTTCGTGTCCACTATATGAAAAAAAAAATTATTTGAATAGAGTACACTCATTTTGATTTCAAAACTGTTATTTTTCTATATAAATTAATTTTTCATGAAAAAATAAGGTAGTACAAATCTATTTTTTGAAAATAATCTTTTCCCACAATACAATAACAAATAATCATTGGGTTCAAAATTCATTCATTTTTATTTCATGTAAAAGAATGATTTTACAAAAAATAATTATTTGGTACATGGAAAGTAGATGGTCTAGGAACATCAATTGAAATGATGATTTCTTTAAGTTAATTAAGATGGATGGTTTGAAATTATCCTTTTTATGTAATCCTCTGGGAGGTATTATCTGAATATAGAACATCTTTTTCTATGAAAATCCATTATTTAAAATGTTTTATTTATTTTAGAAAACAAGAACAACCTAATAAGAATATGAAAATAATGTGATAATGTTTACATAGTAAATTTTAGTAATGATAAATTTACTATAAATATTTCCTTGGTTGAATTTATTCATTCTGTAAATCGGCCTAGTAATGTTTACACACTAAAATTTGAAGTCTTTATGAGTTAAGACCAACCTTCCCTTGGTAAAATGGAAGATAAATTTTGGTTATGAAATATAATTTTATAAAATCATATCTATGGGAACATATCTATATTGGAAAAGAAAATACTTAATTAGGATTTACCATATCATAGTCTTGATAAATAAAAAGTCATTAAACCATGTCAATTTTTTTAGAAAAATAGTAAATTCTTAAAATATATTAGTGATGTATCTACATATAATAAATTACATTTATTGGACATTTTCATATTTGGAAATACAAAAACTATAATTTTATTAATAAAATAATTGGAATATATTTTATATTATTATAACAATAGATATACATGGGTATATTTTCTTAAAAGTAAATATAATACCTTTAGTTATTGAAATGATTTACAGCTGGAGTAAAAAATGAGAAAACATTTCCTTGATAACTATTAATTGTGATCATGGTTTATAATTTTCGAATTATACTCTTCAATATTATTTTAATAATAAAAGTATTGGTCATATATGTTTGTCACCTAGATCCATACAATAACATGGTGTAGTTGTATGAATAAATAGAATTCATCAATAGATTACATTAACCATGATAATTGTATACTATGAAGCTAATTGTTTTGGATGTTTTAGATATTACATCTTGATATACTATAAATTGAGTTTTAATTCAGCCAATTGAAATAAAACACACTACAAGATGTGGACATAATGAAAAAAATTAGTTTCAACCCTTGAAATGGTTGTCCAACGCATTTTAACCTGATCTCCCCCTCCACTATCTTCATCATATTACCACACCTCTATCTCTAGTTTGTATTCATTTTTTACTTTTATTCTTTTTATATTCATTGATTTTCTATTCCATCAGATTTTCCACTTTATTGAATCCTTCATCATCTATTCATATGCTCTCACCATCTTTTCAACATGTTTCCAACCCCATTTTGGTCGGTCCACGTCATTTCTCAAGGAGTATTGAGATTAGTGGGATGATATGTAAGTGTTCTTTTAACATAGAACTAGATAAAATGGTGGTTTTGGAGTTTTATGCCGGGAAGTGTATCTTTTTTGGTTCCTTTACTACTTTGACCACAAATCATTCTTCATGTTCCTTTATGGTTTTCTTAGTAGTTCAGTTACAGTAGTTTCAAGGAATCTTTATGATGTGTTATTCGATCAATTGATTGGGTTGTAAGAGGTAGATAATTCATTATATTTGATCTAGGTTGTAGTGGATCTTATATAAAAATTCACATTTTTTTTGGGTTTTAGATGTTTTGGTCTCTGATAAAGGATTCACTGGATTCATTTGAGGTGATAAGGATGTTTGGGTTGTATATCTATTTGTTGTGATTTATTTGGTATTATTCATGGGGTTTCTTATATGTTATGATTCTTCACTATAATTGGTATGATGGGAGTGATGAATCATTATGTTTTTTTATTTGAATTAAATTAAATACTTTCATTTGTTTTTATCATTTATTGATGTGGTAGGGTAGCTCTATATTAGTCTAATTTGAGTTTGAATTAAACAGGTAAATATCATGATGAAGTGCTTTAGATGACTTGGTATGGGTTGTAGTGATGGTGTTAGGAGTTTGTTTTGGGTTTAAAAATAGAAATCATAGAGGAAATTAGAATTTTTAATTAATTAATTTTAAATCATGGTTGATGTGGTCCATTTGATCTTTTTTATATATCTTTTCTTTGGGACTTTTTTTCATCTTCCCTCTTCCCCCTTAAAAGTGGTCTAGCAATAAAAATTTACATTTATTCAATAATGATGACAATTTTCATATATTGTGTTCCCAATATGATGATGGAAGATTTTTAGGTTATTACCCAACGTTTTTGTCTTATATTATTTTTAACCAAAAATACCTGTACATTTGAGGAAACAGTGTGTGTTATGTTTGATGAAACAATTTTCTTTATTTTCAAACAACATATACATAAATCAAAGTATGATATTTCAAAAAATGATTTTCATCCCTTTTTAGAATGATCATCTAAAATGACAATAATTAACAAAACTATTTTTGATTTTATTAATCTAAATATATTCTATAGATTTTTTTAAAAAAAATATTTGAAAATAAAAGAACTCTATTGTTTCTTAGGAATCATCCAAATATGATTATCATCAATGAAGTAGACCAACCATTTACAAGTAAATATTCATTATGAAATGAAATTGGACATTTAGATTTGTTATAACAATAAAATACCATGAATCGTTATTAAGATTTTAGTGGTAAGGATTATATTTTGGCTATATATGATGTGCTCAATGATTATGAAAGGAATAATAAATAGACTATAGTTGAACACCCTAAAGGAATTTAAATAAATAGAGTGAAATGGAATTTTGAAAATAAATGCGACAAAAATGAAAAAAATTTCAAAATATATTAGACTAGTTGGTAAATATTATATGCAATAAGAGAGAATAGATTATGATGAAATCTACGATACGATTTAAAGAAACGATGCTCTTTGAGTACAACTATCCTTTTACATGTTATTTCATTTCAATCTATTTCACATGGATTTAATGTATTCATTTATTAATCTATATGTTTAATAGGAATTTTATGAAAAAATAGTTCTAAAAATGAATAACATCCAAAATATGTTAATATACAAACGAATGAACTATATTGGCATTAAAAACCCATTAGATCATGGTATGATATCTTACCTTTATTTTTTTCAAAATAATTTTGTTAACGAGAATTAGATCCAAATAATTTAATAAAATATGATAATAAAAATATTATGATTGTAATTATTTATTATGATGAAATTTTATTTGTCTCTACTATAAATAGATGATTGATTGTCGTGTGGTTCTAATGACATTTGATTTTTAAATGGCTATTATGAGTGAATTAACATATTTTCTTGGTACTCAAATTTTACAAAAACCCTCCAAAAAATTTATATCTCACCATAAATGTATGAAATTTTTTTGAAATTTTTTTTTTCTGAAAATAATAAAAGTTCTTGTACTCCCATTGGTACCTCAAAAACATTTGATCTTAATGCTTCTTGAAAATGAGATGATCAAAATATTTTTGAGGTATGATAGAGAGTTTACATTACATAATATTAATAACATTAATTTATTTTTTTTAGAATTATTAATTTAAATATTTCATGAATATATAAAATAATATCATTTAAATGCTGTAAATAAATTTTTTTTGTCATCATATTGAATCTATGGACTTAAGCTTCTTTTATTATTATGTAATTTTTTTGAAAAAATATTTTATCTGTTTGTAGCTTTGATGGATGTAGAAAGATAAATATATTTTGTCATGAAAATTTCAATAATTATGAGATTATATAGTGTCCTGGTATTGTATTAAATAGTAACCAATAGAGATATTCACTATTGAATCTAAATTTGTGGATTTTGGACGTTTTTGTGGTAAATTTTTGTAGATGAAACACACACTCACTAATTATGTAATGGGTTTTACTAAAACTAGTTTACATTTTGGGAATAAAAGTTTCCATTAATTAATTAAAATCCCTTCACATCACTCATGTACTAATAACATATATATAATACACTCTTTTCATCAGGATCACACAATTAATATAAATATAATTTTATAATTCGTTAAAACAAAAAGAAAAACATGCTGATATATTTATTAAACCCCCAAGTGATGATATATTAGAATGTTTTCAAAAATATTCTTGGAATTATTGTTATTAAGTAATCATTAATAATTAATTATTGTTTACCAATATGAAAAAAAATAATATAATCCATTTCATAGAGGTTGTACATATGATTTTTTTTCAAAAATTATAATTATTTAAAAAATCATTTATTTTTAAAACATGTTTTATTTTATAAATAGATTGTATCATAATTAGTTTTAAGGATTGAATTTATTTTTTTAAAAAAATGAGTTCTATAATTATAAATTATCATAATCAAACCAATAATGATTTAAAAAAATATATGTCTCTGAAATTATTACAAACAATCATAATCAGTTTTTCGTAAGAGACCTATCATAATCATTTTTTCGTAAAAAATCTTCCAGATTTAGTTTTTCAAAATAAAATTGTTTTAAATAGGGTTTTGTATGAATTTTTTTTATTATACAAAATTTCAATTCAATAATAATTTTTTTTCATTTCAAAAACCAGGAAATAAAAGTTTAGTCAAACCAATGATAGATTCCACATTGAATGGTAATCATCAAATATATTCCATCACTAATTCATTAAATTATTTTATAATTGGTACTGTTCATATATTATATAAATTCAATAACATTTATTTGTTTTTAAAAAAAAATTGTTTTTCTTATTCAGACTGGTACTCAATCTGAAATGTGTTTTTAAAACACTATGAGTTCCAATGATCATTAAAACCATTGTTGATTAAATCATGGTCGTCGATTCCAAAAGGTATTAAACCTAAATTTTTTATTTGAATAATGATTTTGATCAATCACCTCCTATAATAGTATAAATGTAGGAAAACACCTATCCCACACATGATTTCAAAATTAATTTCACTCCTTCTCTCACACCCTTAAAAGTCGTTATTGTGATTCATTTTCATTTCATCTTATATTGGTTGCCAATTATTATTTTGTTGGAGAAAAATAATACAATATACAATATTATGGTTTTAGTGATAATACATATGGGGAGATCATGTTTTAATTGTTTATATACAAATATATCATGGATTATATCTTTTCAATGTTGGGAAACTATTTTTTTAGAGAATGTAAGTAAAAATTCAGATCTATATTATTCTGACATGGTTTGAATTTTTTTTAGTCTATTAGGTTTGATAAAAAAATATTGTAATGGTAATGTTTCATTTTCCATATCAGTAAGGATATATTATCATTTATTTAATATAGTAGTGTAGAGTCATGGTCTTCCTTTTTATGAAGTTAAATATTTAACTTCCAGAAAGTTAAATGAAAAATGTTGATCATTCAATAATAATAATGTTGAATATTATTTTTTTCAATTTCATTATAAATGAAATAAAATATTCACATATTAAATTGGAAAACATAGGAATTTATTTGAGGATGAAAGGATATCTTATCCCAATAAAGGCTGATTGAGGTACAATAAATTTATACATTATTTTTTCTATACTGCTATGTAATTGTGAGGAAAAAATGAAAGGGGATATTTATTTTCATTAGGAGGGAAAATATTAAATGTTCCTAAACGATGTTGAAAATTAGATTTTTTCACCAATAATAAATAATATAAATGTGAAATATATAGAGATTTTTCTAATTTGAGAATATTTCTTACCCAATATGAGAATATATTTTGTGTACTAGTGATGATAAAATCTCAAGAATGAAAAGTGTTTTTGATTCTAAATTTTAATTAAAAAGTTGATGGTGTAGAAATATAGGCACAAACATCTTGTATAGATGAATAAGTTAAGTTGAAAATAAATTTTCAATCATCCAATACCATGAAACATAAAAAAAAGATAATGTTTGATGAATATGTAATAAATTTGTTTTTAAATAATCCTAAATCTAATATAGGGGATGTATGGTATGGTCTTGATCCTACATAAGAATAGGATCGAAAAAATAATATTGTTTATAATTTAGAAAAATATGGGAAAGGAATGAAGAAATAGAAAAATATATCTAAATAATGAATTATATAATGCATGTTTGAATATGTTGAAAAGGTTTATAAGTATCATGTTCATCTAATATCTCATACTTATCAAGACATTCCGGAGGTTGGACTTGGTTTTTTGGAACATCCTTTATTCCTAGAGATACTCCTCTAGTACATAATAAGGATAAGGTAAAAAGTTATTAACGAATCGTTACTGACCATTCACGATAAATTATTTGTTTCAAAATCGGTTGGAATGAGAGTATTTTGAACAACTAAACAACTATAATAATGTTTTGAGAATGTAAATGGAGAATAATGTGAATAAAAGGTAGAATAATTATAAATAAATGTATATGTAGACTAATAAGAATTAGTAGAATAATGTTAATAATAATAACCATAGAAGAGAAACGATCAAGATGCTGATAAGGAAGAATCATAATCATATAATGGATCAAAATAAAATGAATATTCAGAATCAACATTATATTCACCATATTTACCCTATATGTTTTTGAAGGATGAAAAATAATCATAATAAGAACAAATCAAGTCATAAAAAAAGATGAATATAAGCTATCCATAAAAGAAGAATAACCAGATCAACATTGTCACAAAAATAATTTTAAAAAAGATGAATTCGATAAGGATATATATATTATTGAAATATAAGATGATATGAATGTTTTATATAAAGGTAATGAGAATGATGAAAATGTTTCCAAAACTAGTGTTGAATTCTCATGACTGAATCCTCCAAAACCATCATCTAGTTAATCATATATGGTGTAAAATTCTGGAAAATTTTATTTTAATTATATTTTATAATATTTAAAAAGATTAAAAGGCTCCATTTCATATTTTCTAAATAATGAATCATGGTTTCATATTTTTGAAATAGCATCATTGGTAAATAAAAATCATTCAATTTACAAACTCAATCATTCATTTGTATTGATGAAGTGATAAATTTTTTGGAAGAAAATTCAAACACTCAAAACAGATCATACAATAAAATGGTTATGTTATCCAACATAGTGGATAATTTCTTTATATAAAATGATTCAGAATTTAATGAAGTCAAGAAACTTTTTTTCGAAATTACATATTCCAGAAACAAGTTATCCAAATATATTTTCGAGAGCGTAATGATTTTTTAAAATAATTTATAGATTCAACTGATGATTGGATATATTAATTAATAGTCATGAAAAAAAGTTTCATAATTGTGATATAGAGATTTACCATCTCAAATAATGTTAATAAGAACTATTATATGTGAATGATGAGAATAAAATGTATTCCAATGAGATTTTCATCTTGAAGAATGATGTTTAATACTAACTTATTTATGAATAAAAGATCTTAATGCTTAATAATGACCAATATGTGGTCAAAAAGTATTTGGATACCATTATGAACTTTTTAAATATTGATTAAAATTTTCATTTAGAATCATCAAGAATGTTTTTTCATCATTAGAATACTTGTTAAATAATAAATTTATTTCATCCAAATACTTTATTTGTGAGTGTTTTTATATTATGAAATTATTTATGTTCATTTACATTATTCACAGAGGATTAGTTAGTTTAAATTATTTATTCAAATGTAATATATTCAATTTTATTAATAAATATTGGATTATGCTGATAATGTTTTGTGAAATCCCAATGGGGGATATTATTCAATGTAGGAGAATATTTTAAAAATGGGGATAATTTTTTTAAAAAATAGAGATAAAATAAATTTGTGGATAAATATTCTGAATGGGGTGAAGTATTATTTAATGAAGATTTGTTCTAATGAATTCCTTCATATTTTAATGTATTTAGAATATTAGGGGGAGTTAATTTGTGATAAATAATATAATTTTTTTAAAGAAAAAAATGTTTTATGCTTTTCATGTTTTTCATTATTTAATTTCTGTGGTTTAGTTATTTCAAAAGGGGTGAAATTGTTGAGTCAGATGTTTTAATTCATTATTTTCCATTCCATTAGTTTTTGAAATCACAAACTGAAACATAAAATATTATATATTAAATGTTTATCTTCTTTTTATTTCAGTATGTATTTATTTGAAACTTTACCATTAACATATATATAAAAAGATTTAATTTATTAATATTATAAAACTATCATGAGTCAACAGGATCAATTAGATTTAGTATGAATCTAATTAACCATACATACCATAATTTTGACTAGAATATAGAAATTGTTTTCTCTATCGTATTAAAAAAATCATGGAATTCAGACAGTTTTCAGTATAGATATATCAGACTAACCCTCATAAGTATTATTTTATTGAAAAATGACCATGATATCCATCTTACCCACCTATGGATAAATTTGGAATATATAATTATTTTTCTATCATTTTTAATTTTATTAGCATTGTAATGGTGATAAAAAAATGATGCCATAAATTCAGTTATTCCAGAATATTACCTATTGTAAATGTTCCAATTGAATATGGATGTCAAAAAAACACATATATATGAAAATTGAAGCTTCGACATTAAATATAATTACATATGAAGAGTATAGAGAGGATCACATTAAACTCTATATTTCTAATATTTTATATATGGGAACATCTATTCCTAAAATATTTATATTAAAATAGATAGTTTTATTTCTATGGAATCATTTCCATGGTTATCTCATTTAGTATGAATTTTCTTTTCTAATAATGACATTGATATTTTTATGATTGATGGCTTCCAGGAATATGAAGACAGTAACTATGATCCATCATATATTGCAATTTTATGGCTAGGAATAAAGACAATAATCATCATATTGAGGTATTCTAAGGATCAAAATAAATAGCTTGTTCTGATAAATTTATTACATGATTTCTTAATAATGAATGATAGACTTGAACGTATATATAAAAATTTGGATACCTTTATTCATAAATTTTTACAATGTTTAGATTTAATTTTATGGGAATATATTCTTTTAGTATATATTTCAAGTCTTTTTTTACATTTACTAGCTATTGTATTCCTTGTTTTTATGATTTTTCCAATGTGAAAATTAACTATTGGTAATATTTGTACATATCTTCCTATAAAAATTGAATTATTGATGTATATTTGATTATGATGAAAACATATTTTGATATAATCAAATATTTGGTGATTCTGTTTCATTCACTATGATCATTATATGATTTGTATGTATGATAATACTACATTGAGTTTTTTTTATTATTTTAAAAAAATTTATCAACAATTGACCCTTACTATTATATATAACATTCTAATATACTCTTATGATCCAATTATTCAGATGATATAAAAGAATGAAAATACTTAGGTGTAATGATCCATTATAAATTCATGATCATATCTGGATGGTAGCCAACAATTTTGCACATGTAGTGAACAACTAAAAGTTTAATGCTATTTTAAACGTATCTCACATGAGAAAGTACATAACTAATCAATCAAATTTATAGAAACCGTAGTTTATACCTATAGATAATGATCATTAATATACAAAATAACCAGTGTAGATTCTTCATCATATAGATAAAAAGATAAAAAACAAGACCACTCACCATGAAAATTTATTGTACAAAACCAACCATATTTTTGAAGATCCATTTGAACCTATTTATGTAAAATTTTATAATTATCCTCATTTATTGATACCAAAGTGATGAATTTTTAGAGTAAATTTTATTTTATGGGCGTAGAATATAACACCATTAGAATTTGTGAAAGGATATTTCTCAAATATATTTAATCATTATAATATTCATTTTAAATGAATCGCTAATTATATCAATCGTAACATGCAACACTATGTTTAACATGAACAATCTGAAATAAGATGATTAATCAAAACATAAAATATTATTAAAATATTATTACTTTATATTATAGTGAATATTATCTATTTAAAAATAATGAATGAGTATGATTTACTATGTAATTAAAATATGTGGTTTATATATGTATATAAAATGTATTCCATTGCTTCAAAATAATTATAAATGAATATAAAAAACTTTAATGTTATTTAATTTTCTTTTTGAAAAAATATTTTTATGAGAACAAACATGTTTTAAACCAATATATTAAACATAAAACATTTATTGAATGATTGTTATTGAATTTATATATTATATATTCAAAAAAATTTAAAAATTGATCATCTATTTTTAATAAAAAAGTTACAATAATACATCCAATTATACACATATAAACTGTAGTTGAATAAAAAATTGTTTTCTCACATTTTTTTCACTTATATTTAAAAAATTCAAAATTAAATTCTATTTAAAAATGAAATAATTTTTCAAATAAAACTGAAAAATTATGTTATGGTGAATTTATTTGATAAAATTAAATGATGGTAACATTATAAATGAATAGTGAAAATACTAGTTTTTATTATGTATTATCAATTACATTAAATAATTTAAATACATTAAATCTATTTTAATAAGGTTTAAATTGTAAAATTATATAATTTAAATATCTATTAGTACCATATTTATTATTATTATTTCAACCACCCTCCATCAAAATATACCCCTCCATGTATAATAATATGATAAGGGAGATGATGATTATCTGTGTCCCATCTCTAGATGAACCTGGTTTGAATACCTTCAATGAGGATATAATTACAGTACAAATGAGAGGTATTACCCTCTCAGGAAAGATTTATAAAAGTTGATAAGATTGTTGATCCTATCAACACATTCTCAAATAAATAAAAATAATCCCCACATAGAAACAACAAATACAATATAACATTATAACAACGTAAGGTAAAACTATATGTACTTGAAATGGAAAGATGAAAATGCCGATGAATCCCACATAGCTACTCCAAAAAATTGGATAATAATATATAGAAAAATATATAACCTACTTTAGTTGACCTAAATTTAGTTTATATGTATATTTCTAGTGATCATAATAGTATAATTGGTATGATAATCCCCATAGAATTTCTTGAAAAGGATAATGAAATCAGAATAATGTATTGTAAACAATAGTGAAACCAAATCAGCACCTAAAAGGGTATACTATGTTCCCATCCTCTACATTGCTATATCTCAACAAGAATCATATACAAGAGAGAATATATTAAAATAATGAAACATCAAGGGTACCATGGTCTAATTTCCTTGTTTTGTTTCCTCTCTTAACCAACATCATACACCTTGACCCATATCATATCAAATAATCCTTCCAAAAGACACTAGGGAATGGAAATAGAAAATGAACCTCATGTATCACATTATCACATCATCCCTTATTACATCATCATATATAGTTACCATTTAGTTTACGGGTTCTATCACATCCTTAATTAAGTTTATCATACATTATGTATTACAATATAGTAATTTACATCTCATACATTGTGTAAATACATCAAACAATCACATCCTATACATGTCATACCAATAATAATATTTTGGATATCATATCCATAGATAGATCTGTTTGATGTGGCAACAATCCATCACATGTGTCTACACACATACAAGGAAGAATTAATATTTGTTCATGTCATCACAAGTAACTACCAATAGAAGTGTGTGGGGTAGAAAATGGTATTCATCCAACCATTATTCGAATATGATGTTAGAGAAAACACCATCATATAGTTATGTTGGATTCATCAACCCTTACCAACATGGTGGTGCTATCAAATTAAATAACAGAATATACAAGATATAATATATCTCATAAGATTTTTATTTGTGTAACCTATAAAAAAAGAAACTAAAGATAAATGTCACTCACACTCCCGGCTACCACTATAAAGAAAAATTATCCAATAAACAGTAAACAATTAAAAATTTCTACATAAATTAATTGATTTTTTTTATCATTTTAGTTCTGTTCTATAACTAATTATCCATTAAATTAAATTTTAACATTATTAAAAATTATATTACATTAATCATAAATATAAATCCTATGATCTCAAAGAATATGCCAATATATGTCCATTTATTCTCATGTATAACATTAATTTTTAATTTTTTTTCAAGAAATAAACCTAAAATATCTTTTATGGTTTATTTATTCATTAATAGAAGCAATGAATAAACTATATACTCTAAGAAAATCATCATATGAAACCATGGAGATTAAACATGAAACCAATTTCATCAATATACCACATTATGTGGGGAAATAATTGAATATAAAGAATGAAACATATCCATAGACCACTAAAAAATCATACGTGATCTTCCAAGGTCTCAACATCGTATCAATAGGTAATCTTGACATCCAAATGTCTCATCATCTCTGATGAAATCCTCAATTCCCACATACATATAAATATGCACCACACCGTCACATGATTAATTTATTTTCACATAATCTAGGTCTCCCCACCTATATTACATCATAGAACTCAATCATATCCATTATAAATGTTAAATTTCACATACACAAAAATAGATTTTGAAAATAACCCCCCACTCAGAATAAATAATATCCACAAACCTATCTATACTAAAACAAAATACACGAGAAATATGGTATCGTTTCTTGAGAACTTAGCCCACCGACATAAGGGATCCACAATTCCAATTGAAAGATTATGGAATGATAGTTCTTAATAGAATGAATGTAGTGAAGGATGATAAAAAATGTCTACATCTCTGAATCAGGTGATACATGATGATCATATTTTATTGATCACAATATATTTAATTTCAACAATAGTATATATTCTAAATGACCATTTTAATAGGCTTGTATGATAATTTAATAAGCACATAAAAATTGACGTCATAATTATCCATAGAGAATCATATTTTTATGTCCCTTGATTCATTTTTCCAAGTGGTTCGTAAGGCCATTTTTTGTAAACCAGTCGAAATATCCTCATAAGTGATTTTACATAGCTGGAAGCACTACATATCCAATATCCATAGATAGACATTTTCATATATAATTTATTTTAACATAATCCTTTATAATTACCATGAATATGGATCTCACCGAAGACTTGAATGGAACCATTATCACATAAACCCATACATCTTCATGCATTTAGAATCAAAGAACCTACAGACCTACTATAAGACCCCTATATTAACGAAAAACATTGAAAACAAGAAATATTTTGAACTAGATGGGTGTAGGACTTGATTAAAGAATACTCTATAGAAAATATCATCATAGACAATCCAATACCAATCCTTGAGTGAAAAAGAATGGTTTTGTCAAAAAATTATAACCTATGAGATACATCTAAAGGATCTCATCATCGAAGTAGCTCAACCCCTCTTAATATAAATAATAAATCAAATTAAATAAAAAAGTCAGTCCTAATCAATATCTTATGGGAGATAACTCACATCAAAGATTAAATATAGAACAAAAAATCAGATAAACCATTCGCATAATGAAAAATTGTTAACAACCACAAAACAAACTACATATCAGTAGATGATAAAAACATTAAATAATATAGGGTACTCATGACAGATCTAGGAATCATGTTATTTGTAACTCTCTTTCATGCCACCATTAATCCATAAGAAACAACCTAAAGAAATATAATTCCTTCACAAAAACCTTGTTTTGTCAGTCCTTGATATCTATTGGCTCTACTGAGATGTTTCATCATTCTGAACATCGTTATTACCCTAATAAATGTCATGAGATTCCTCATGATAATGAGCATAGATCTACCAAACAAGGAAAACATCATGTATATGAATACTTTATGGGTAAATGGCCATCAAATATTCTATTAATGCAATACAATTCAACACCATGAACATCCCAACAAACCATGAAGGAAGCATGCTCGAATTACCAAACCATTGATTCCTATGATGAGGACACACCTTCAAGAACATGATATCTCTTATTATTAATTATATTGGTATCCAATTATTATCAACACAGTAATTATGAATACCATGTTCTTCCATTGTCAACATAGAAATTACCTAAACCATATCTTCCATATTATTATCCATTTCCATTAATAAGAGTATAGAATCTCCAATCCAACTATAGAATAATGGTGAAAGTTATTTTTACTATATAATGATTCAAACGATTCCATACCAATGGTGTTGTGGAAAATATTATATTTAATAAACATTACCAATGGTAGATTCCACTTACAGAAAAACCAAATATTATAGAAATATTAGAGAAACATTTACTAACAGGTATTGATGGTCTAATTTTTCTGATCATCCATTTTCTAAGGGAATGAGGTTATAAGGAAAAGGCGAGAACTAAAAATTGATAGAGATATATATACACAATATATGGAAAACATAGATATATATCAAAGATAATCCTCCAAGGGACTCCATGGATTCGCACCACCACCTCTAGATACTACCTCCACAAATCCCCTATTGAACATGACTTTTTGTAAACTACAAACTAAGATGATTTCAGAAAAATTACACTATCTCGTATATATCATCGCATTATACAAGATATTGAGGTATCTAGTAAATAATTAAATCATTATTTTCTCCCATTTCTGTCGGGAAACATCTAACAGAAGGGGAAAACCACCAGGTTAATAGTGCTCAACCTTCACCTTCTTGAAAACCAAACACCGATAAACAAATCTGTTACATCATGAATCAACATAGATCATTAAAACTGAAATCTTATATCTCATTAGATATTGTTCATGTTGGGACTTACTACTAGAGGTGACCTATATAACTCAAGGATAACCAACTCACACATCTCACAATGATTAAAAAACATTCTAGGGAATAACACCCAGTTTTATCCATCATCATAATAATCCATAAGGGAATCAGCAATAAAACATGGTCTCCTTGGAAATCCACCTTATAATGACCTATATTGGAATCCTACACATAGTACACAAATTAAAAACTCTCCCATTTCAAGATGCATCAATATCAGTTCTTCCATCACTATGTAGGATTCCCCACATTCACATTCAACATCACTAAATTCTTTCCTACTAAGTGAATCAACTAAAAAATATTCCTTTACTATAATATATGAAATATTTATGTCATAATACCACAATAATATCATACACTATCATTGATTAAATTTCTATTTATTATTGGATAAGGTCTACCTTTTTCTCTTATAGACAATAAAAACTAAAGAACAATCGAAGATGAGGAAATGTCTCCATAAATTCAAATATTTTTTTATGTCTGTCAATATAATATATATATATAGTAAGGATCATTGGTATGTAAACACTATGTCTTTTATGATAAAAATCGATGTCTACTACATCATAACACAACATAACCCACGATTTTATTAGTCTTAAACAACCTCAAAATAAACTAATTCTACTGAAAAATAATGGATTTGAGCATTGAAAATCTTATCCATTGGGAATAGAATTGCTTCCTAAAAATAGTACATTCACAATAATACCAGGTCTATTATAATTATAGATATTATATAATTCACAACATGGGAGAAATCATCTATGAACATTTTTTAATAGCCTATCTGTCAATGGAAACTATGTACCCTTTTCACAATATAAGGGGTTTCAAATGAAACAAATGCAAATATCCTAGAATGATCCACCACTACTAACATCTAGGATAATATTTTCCCTATAATAATGAACTCAGATTCCCAAATCTCATACAGAAATTTTTTTGAATTATATTGTAATGGTGAAGAACTCTAAATGCTCACACATATTCTCTATATTCTCCTCCCTAGATGTTGTGTACAAAAGGATTTTGTTAATGAAATCTAGCATTAACAAATACAATATCTATCTTAGATCTACATTCATAAACCCCATATATATGGTCATTGAATTCAATCTACTGAACAACATCATAGTGAAGTCATAATTCCCCTAATGATAATTGAAATAATACTCTTAAATACCCACTTTATTTAACCACTTTTGATGAAATATGTAAACCAAATATATCATTAAGAACTAGATTTTTTACTTTCAGGTGTTCAAAAAATTCATAAATCCATAGAAAAGGATATTGGTTCTCCACTGTAACTTGGTTCAAGAATTAATAATTGATTAAAAGATGTGATCTTACACCATCCTTCAATATAAAATAAATGCAGCACACCAAGGTGACACACTCGATTGAAAAATTGCTAAATAGAATAGAACATAGAGCTATACTCACATATCCCACAATATGAATAGAGCTATTCTATATGTGGACATCGAGATAAGATCCATGAATGATTGTAGGTCTATCAAAATCAAGATCTTCTATTGAAGTGTAACAGTAAAACACTATTTGGAATGTCATCAGTGAAATATTCCTTAACCCTAATAAAAATATACTTCTAAACCGATAATGTGATGTAAATTAACTCAACCATCATATAAGATTTGTAAGAAACACACCTATAATCCATTGAAGTTTCTTAGCCACAAGAAACACTAATTTCACTCAATCAGTATCTCATAAAAGAGCCTTATTCTTAAATCATTCCACAATAGCCTGTAAAAAACCAATACATATCAAGGATGGTGTCCTATTTTTGAATCCAATAATATTGAAAATGTTATAAAGACAGGAGATTTGATACCACAACCTCATAGAATTTACATAGTTCATAAAATTTAGCTTGGATATTATCTATAATATTAAATATTAAGGGATGTAGAATCTTCACTACCTAAAGACCCAAATCATGGAAATCGAAATTGATTCAAATGGTTTTTTCAATATTTAATTAAACAAATATAGAATAGATAAATAAAACAGGGGATGGATACCTCAAAAATATTATATATCTATAAGTTCTAAAAATAATAATATATGCATCTAAACATGAACAACACACCAACCACTTTTCCCCTATTGATGGAAACCTCCATGGCCACACTCTACTATCAATGGATGTAGAGCATCATGCATTTTTAATCTATCTTACATATCTCATCTATTGTGATCCCAATAAAAAAAACCCTACTGCTGATACCTCATCTAAAACTAGCATAATGGTAGAACCTAAAGCAGAACAGATAACACACTCTTTCTACTCAAAACGTTTTGGAATTCTAATCACTGATTTTTACAATATATATTTGATAAACATACATCTAATCCCATGGACTCAGTCATAGACCTATTTACACCAACAAAATGTGTTGGTGTGGGCTGGGACCTACCCCTAGGTAACAAAAAACCTGTTAATCTTGGAATCTAGGAACCAAAAAACACAAATATACATTGTGAGGAATTCTAACATCTATAATTTGATAATGATCCAATTTTATATAGTATCATATTAATAACATTGGATCATTAAAGGAACTCAAGACATGTATTTAGTATAAATGGGGTTACATTGATATTGATACATGGATGAAAATATTCCACATAATTCCAAACACTAGACTCTCTATATCAAAAAATTTCACATAAATAAAAAAATGGTCTTAAAATAGATATGAATCTCTCACTTTATGGAACACCCTATTCAATTGATTTGAAGCACCGAGAGAGTGCTCTCTTTCACAGTCAAATACGGGAAATCTAATCAGAACATATATAAGAACATATCATTTGATACTAATGAATCTTCATGTTGCTCAAAGAATAAGACTCACCAATACCTCACTACTCCAATGAACATCGTCACAAGAAATGAAATCATATTCTCTTAATGACCTAGATAAAACTAAAATATATGATATCATCACCAAACAGAATTCAATAATGGAATCAGAAATAAATCCAACATACATTTACTGGAACTTTCACTGAATTCTTAGAGTTTCTTCATTCATGTGTTATCATCATTGAACTCTAATATACATTGAACTACTGTAACATCCTACTGATTAACGTTACAAGGAATTTTACCCAGATCCACACCAAAAAATGAACATACTTTTAGAGATCCTGAACTTAGAATATTGTATAATTAAAATTAAATAATTATTTATATGTCATCTTTTTAATGATTTTAACCTATCTGAAGGTCTACCCAATTCACCAAGAGATTATGAAATTAATGATTCATGATCCATTTCAAGGTCCCTACCATGCATCCAATGTATCATTATTTTTCCTTCTTAGTAAACATTATTCTCAAGTCATAAAATAATAGAGGGCCCTAAATAAACATGTCACAACCTCTATTGTGTGTTTATATTTCTCAACAAAATTCCCTAAAATAATTTCACTTCCAACCCGTGAAATCAAACCTCTTTTAAACTACAAAATATATTCTATCCCATAAAATAATATTCTAATACAACTCTATTAAAATCCCTCCCCCCAAAGTGTATGCCTTTTAGTTCATAAATGAGATAATGTAGTTGGTGATTACCTATGTCCCACCTTTTATAGTACCCAAGATGGAGACTATCATCGTTGGTATACTTAATATGCATATGGGACAATGTTCCCTCTAAGGGAACTTGCATAAGTGGAATATAAGACAAATACATCAATAATAAACTATTCATTCATGTATATATAATCCAACGTGAAAACATGCAATTACATATAGTAAAAAAATGATGTAAAAAAACAATATGTACCCAAAATGTTATAAAGTTATTGACTTCAAAAACAAAAGTGTTTCTTATAAAATAATTATCATGTAATATCCTACCAGTTTGCTACCCTACCCTAGATGATTGAAAAAAATTTATATACATAGATAACTAATATTTGTAGACTCAATAGAATCCTTCATGGAGCATCTCATGAAAAAGGGAAAAAATGATAAATCACAGTAAACAGCAGTTATACTGACTCATCACCAAAAAATGTATATTATGCTCTCATACACATTATATATAAACCTCAACAATAATTTCACGAAATTTATTATAGCATATAATAATGAAAAATTAAGGGTTATCTACCCCCACTGACCCACTAATTTGTTGTTCGTCACCAAGCTACCTTATCCTGAACCATATATATAAATTAAAAATGAAATCCCAAACACACATAGGAAAGGCATCAGAATGTCAACCTTGTGCATCACATTATCAAATCATACCAAATTACATTACCAAATTAGATAACCATGTAGTTTCAGGGACCACTAGAACATATATGATGTGTATCGTACATTAGGTATTATACATTTTTCCATTACCATTCATTCATCATGTATGTACCTCAAGTCATCACATCGTACACAAATCATATTAATATAAATCTTTTATATACTATATGTATTGGTAAATGTTTATCAAATTACCAGAATCTATCACTTCCATCTAAACACATATTTGGGAAAACTAACTACCTTTCATACCATCATAAGTAAATATCAAGAGAAGAGATCATTGCCAATGGGGTAGTCTGATATCCATCATCCCATAAGGATTTTGGGGAAAATATCCATCAATTGTCCAATGGGTGTCAATATCATAAATAGAAATATGAATCATTTCATATTAAATTATAGAAAATAAATGTTATAATATATTTAACAACATAACTATGGGAATTACCTCATATTATACTCATCTAAAGATAACATTTTCTGGAATTCCAACATTTATTAGTGAGACCAGATATCTGAAAAGAACAAATGGATTATAAAGATCTAAATTTACTAATTATTTTTTTTTATCATTTTACATTAATTAATTACAATATTAGATATTAAATTATTCATTGAAAATATTCCACATTACATTAAGTTAATCACCATGTACAGTCCAGACCTTCTAGAAATATTCTAATCAAATAGCATGATTTCTAATTATTATCAATTTTCTATTACTTTAATTATCACAACACCAACCATACTGGTTAAATTTTTTTCCCCATCATTAATATATTAATTCCTCGAACCTGTTAGTCTATGAAAACTATCCTAAGCAACTAACAAGATGAAACATCAAACTGAGAACATACAAATGCTCTATGTAATGGGGAAAGGATTGTAGACAAGATAATCATCTCATCTATAGTCCCACAAACAAATTAATATGTGATCATCCCACCTCAGAACATAATTTATATTGGTAATCATAGCTTAAAATAATCTATTTTCTCAGGGTTTATACCCACCACCAATGTTCATAACCAGATGAACCTCGCCATCGCATTTAACAATTTCTATCATATTATTTAGGCCTCCCCACCCAAATCACAACATCCAAACTAGGATCATACATTCTAACATAATTAATTAACATAAATGAATAGGAGTATCAATGGATCCCCCAATGGGATTAATGAAGATCCATGTAACTCAATATACTAAAACATGGGGAACATGCATGATGGAATCATCAAAAGTGAACATGGTCCATTGGTGGAAGGGTTTCAAAATTTGTAGGGAAGGTATTTGAAATTTGGGGACCTAATAAAACAAAATCATGGATGAATGGAGGAAAATATAATCATTTTTCTCAATGATACATGACAATCATATTATATAGATATCGGAATATATATTTCCCACTACAACATATTTTATAAAACCCCAAATAGAGAATCACAATAAAGTTATTAGTAATAAAAATATAAAATATGTAATTATTCTTGAAAAATCATCATTTTAATGTTCTTGATTCATGAAATGTAAATGTTCAAAGGAATGTGATCATGAAATTAGAAAAAATATCCATGCAGGATATTTCACATAGCTATATGCACTACATAGCCAAATGTCCCGAATTGACATTTCCATAAATTGACAATTCACTCGACTTATCAACTATGAAAAAATTTAATTAGTCTCTCACACAAGTCATGAACCACACCATCATGATGTCTAGTCCTATCTTTATTTTAATATTTTAGTATTTATGCACACTCAGACATTTTCTATGCCACCGTTGAGAACATATAGATTCCAAAAAATGAAAGGGGGTGTCCTATATGGGTCAAATCCCTTAGAAGAATAATTTTCATATTGAATTTAATATAAAATATTTTTATATTTTTGAATATTTTATCTTTGGAATATAAATTCTGTCCCATATCCACTAGAAAAAATTTAAATTACAACTTTTCACTTATATTTTCGTAATTATGAATGATGTATCTCTTATTAATAATAAGCATAATTTTAATCATTTAATAAGTTAAACAAAGAATTTTACCTTACTAAACTACAAAAATAGAAATAATTATTTATGGTGAAAAATGAAAACCCGAGTTCGTTATTGTTAAAATATAATTACAAGTTTTAAAAATGACTCAAACAAGGTTTAGAACCCATTTTATAGACATATTGATACAGTATATCATCATATATTGATACATTCCATTTTATTGGCATTGAGGATTTTGAAAATATGGGTACCAATTTTTCATTTAAATAGTTACAGTATCACCACTCACCTTATAACAATAGAGGGCTTAATTACCCATTAATTTATGACTTATTACAAAAAATTATTGTTAATATAACCTAAAAGATCGATACCATTAATTTATTTTGGAATTAGGAACATACAATAACATTTTGAATAGGTTAAATATAAAATTTAATTAAAACCCTGTTAACAAGCTTATACAATTAAATAGAATTTTAAAAACAACACTTGATAACCTTGGTAATGTAATAAGAATGGTGTGAGATATAAATCTCACTAATGGAAAAAATTAGTCAGAACATGAAAAGGATAATACATGTTATAAAATAATCTTATAAATGGGGCATAAAAATAAACATGATTAATATGACATGGTATAGCTTGATAGTTGTTGGTCAGAGTAAAGTACTCAATAGGGGGTGAATTAAGTATCTATAAAAATTCCTTTTTGAAATGTATTCTTTAATGTTTCCCCAATTGAGAAAATATAGCCCAGTAAATCAATGTAATAAAATTATAAATGTTTGAATATTTAAATAACTTTTTAGAATATTTATTAATTCTAATTAATCATTATATCAGTTATTAATTGTAATTTTGAATGTATTCTAATAAGGAAAAGCAATTATAACTTCCTTTAATGATTAAATATCAATGTAAATTTGTTGATTTATTGATTATATTGTAATACATAGAAAAATAAATCGAACAACACATTGGATATAAAAAAAGTGGTTTGGCCTCAAGCTATGACTTAATCCACCCCAATTGGTAATCACTGCCCCCCACGTAGTTTATATTAATAAACTTGATTCACACCTTGGATCGAGGTAAAAAAATTTACATAGTACAGACCAGGTCACATGACCACTTCAAAATGTTTTGATGGTAATAAAAATAAAGGTCACATAGAGACCTCTTCTACAATTATTTGTGGGAGTAAAAAAGTGTTAAAATATTATAGATGAATGATATCTTGTGTCACCAAGTTTAATGTAGGATACTATATGTGTTTTTATACAGACACACACACACATGCACTGCTCGAAAGCTAAAAACAATACACAGTAGAGAAAAAAATGATGATATAGGATTATAGGTTCTATGAGTGTTATTCCGTATAGATCTTCAATTCTAGGATGTAGTAGATGTATGAATTCGGTCCTCTTGCGCAAAACATAGTATCTCAATTCAGTTAGATATGGCTTGTGTTCTTCATGGAGTTGATAGGGGGAATATTTTCATTAATGTGATCTATGGTCACTTTTCATTCGGATTCATTAATTATTTGTGTTTTCATTAGATGCATTGAGATGTATGAGTCTTTTTTTTCTGAATAATTTTCGTGCTTCTTCGTTATCATGCATTTTTGTTTCTTGGCCACACATTTTTTTTCTTGGAGTGAATTTGTTAGAGTCGAAATGATTCATGTATTCTACACCTTGTACTATATAATATCTTGTGATATGTATAAAAAGAAATATTAATTATGTTAGTTCATTTAAAATAATCAAATATGACCATTAAAAATTAAATGGAAATGACAAAACAAATTAATGAATGGTGTCACAGTTTGTCTTGAAACAGTGTAACTTGGGACCTATATCACCATGAAATGATGTCTCCTTATTTTCCTATGAGTAGTGAAATAATTATGATGGCATAATTGTATAGAGAACTAGAACTGGTAGCACCAATGTGATGTTAGGATCACGATGTCTAGTTCACAATGTCTGGGTCATGGTGTTTGGTTCAGGATGTCTCGGTCATTGTGTTTGGTCACATTGTCTAGGTCATGGTGTCTGGTCACAGTGTTTTGTCACGGTGTCTAGGTCCTTTTAAAATAAACCGGCGGAAGACTCAGGGTTTCTCAAACATAGCCAAATATATGTATACATACCTGATCAAACATATCCACAGAATGAATTAGATATAATCATTTATCAACTACATCATTATAGAACAAAGGTAAATATAGTTTACTATAATAAAATGCAATTTATAGAAATTGATATATTCATTAGGTTTATTTAAATCATAATGAAACCAACCATATTTATACATGATTTGATATAGATCAAACATGTTTATCAATATTATTAGAATGTTTACGATTTTTTATCATTAAAACAAGATTACCACATGAAGAATCCAGAACTATACCCATTTTTATGATCACAATTCATGTGAGTGTGATATCTATTCATAGTGAATGTATCTATCCCATAGAGTGCATTTATAATTCATATTTCTCCCCCTTTTGGTATTATAAAAAATCTTACGAAGTAATGAGGAGAGTAAAAAAGAAGAGTTCACAATGCATTAGATTGAGAAAGAAGTGTCATTACAATCATTAAGAAAAATAAATATAAAAATTTCCCTATCAAAAGATTGGGTTCACTTTTATTCATCACTAGTTGTCTTCACTTTTCCCATGGAAACATCATCAAAACAATCTATAGGAGTAGATTTATAATTGAAAGACTTATGTGAAGAAACTGACAATGAATGTAGAGGGAGACCTTCAAAAACACAAGGGGCCATGATAGGTGCAGTGGATGACCGAGGCATTTCTTCGTCAAGGATACGAGGTCTGATATAACATAGAGCCTGAGAAATAGACATAGAGTTAGAGGCATGGGAATATGAATAGTTGGTAGGAAAACCCAGTCTTATGTTTGTACATACAGGAGCCACAATTGCAGTGCTATGCATATAATGATAAGGCATCAAAACCATGATGAGGATATCAATAATCTCACCACCATGCTACATGTAATTATCAAATTCATCCTTTTTATCCATGAGAATTTCCAATAAATGAGTGAAATCTTTTATCATTTCAAAATTAGTTTTGAAATATTGAGTGACTGGAGGGATTTTCATAATCTCTTCATGGTACTTGAATTAGTATGTCATATCATTCTTTGAAAATATCCAATAGAAGTATAATTCCACCTCCATAGTAATTTATTATTTAAAATCATTGGAAGGAATGGAATTTATTCTTACCAGACCAAGAACTCTGTCACTTTTCTTGATAACTAGATATAGAGACTCTTTTTCAAAACTAATGATAACTGATTGAAGTTCTTCATTAATAGCTATTCGGAACTGATCAATGTCCAAGGAGGGTTAATATGACTTTATATAGGAGCTAAAAGCTATTAAAACTAAATTATGGGATGTCAGTTGATGTGAAAATTTTGGAGAAAACCATTATACTCATCAGTCTACTTGTTAAGACAAGTAACTAGCTTACAAATTTCATGAACTATTTTCTTATTTCACTCAGCCAAGATGTCAAATAAGGATAATAGGTTGGGTTTAATTAGGTAGGATAATTCCTATGGAATATGACTACAAACATCCTCAATAAGAGGATCAATAAGTTCTGGTCTTGATTTCAGCACTCTCTGTATATCTTCAACCGTCCCTCTGATAGAAATCACTTCATCGCTTAACTATTTGTTCTTAACTCTGAAATCATGAATATCATGAACCATTTTTGGAAGAATCTGCAAATGATTTTTTCTTACTACAGGCCAGTATCTCATTCACACATGTTTGTCATAGAAGATGGGTGAGTATTCATGATCTTTTTCAACACCAGCCTACAAATTAACTTTAAGGGATTTCAAATAATCCTTAGTCAGAATGGCAGATTGTTCTTTTGAACGTTCATGGATTTGAGCTAAGACAATATCAAGGTATGTTGTATAGACAAGACCAGAGACTGATTTCATTTGTAATACAATAGATAGGTATATACATTTAATTGATACATCATTTGAATCATTCACAAAAATATATAATGGTAATTTATACCATGTATCAATATAACGTAGATAATCTAAAATAGGAATATCAACAGCTTTCATATTTAGTTGATGCTCCCCATCATCACGTGCATCTATGTTAGGACTATGAGATTTATTTCATTGTTTTACCTCTTGGATTTCATGCTTAATAGACTCACCCATTTCTTTTCTATCCAATTGAATGGTTTTTCCATTAACTCTTCAGCATATTGGATAATTTCAGGAACAACTTGTTCCTACAAATTCTCCTCATAAGAAGAATCTTTCCCTAAGGAATGTTATTCTTCTAGATTCTTTTTTCAGAATAACCATTTTACATACATTTGAAACAAATTATTCATTAGGGGTTGGTTCCTCTTATGGGAAAACAATTTCTTCATGAACATGTATTTCTTTCTCAGTTATTTCTTGGATAACAAGTTAACTATATTTCCCATCTAGGACAGTTTCCCATGTTGGATAAAGAGTATATTCTTCTTCTTCCTCATAATAATATTCATCGATCTCATATGGTTCCAAACCAGGACAAAAAATGACATTAGGTCATGAAGAATTCACAACCGGGAGGAAAATTTCATAGACACTGGCATAATCATCCATGAATACATTTCTCAATGTATTCCAACTTATGTTCTTTTACTACATTATTACTTTTTAAATAAAAATTTCTTAGTCCTTAATGACTTCTTTATAAGGTCCAACCAACCCATTTTCATAAAGCATAGGTTACATTATCCTTGTGTAGAATAGGGAAGTTTACTTGGTTGTTCTCTTTATCAACTCACACATATGTTGTATGACAAACATACATATGTAAATCATGTGTCAAATATTCATAAAATGTATAAAAAATACATCTTGATTATTGAGTTTAGCAAAATGACTTTTTCATGGACTGATCAGTTTCTAAACACGATTTCACCATTTACCTCAGATAGACATGGATCTTATTCTTTTTTTCATTACTAATTATGATTTCCTAGGCTTCTTCCAAAACAAATATCTCACTTGGAGATCGAGGACCTCCCTGGTAGTCCTAAAAAATACAGTCATTATGCATCCTTAGGCATCTACCCCAAAACCTTGAAGAAAATTGACATCTCTAGACATTGATTCATATTATCACAACCAAACCATTTCCTTTTTCTATAAAGAATTGAACGAACTGATTAAACTCTGCAAATAGATTTTGGTAAATCAGCCAATCATCCTATGTAAACCAACACATCGATAATTTCACTTTTAGAACTTTAAATACTAAAGAATTACTTGACCGAATCCACTTGGAGAAAATTTCATTTTGAGTAACCAATATTATATTCACCATGTTCAAATTCAAAGGACCTTCAGGATATATCATAGGTACTATTTTTATATTTTTCTTTGATATGCGCTACACATGAGTAGATGATGATGGGCGTTTCATTTTGGGAATTCGACGAAGGTTCGAGAGATATCGACAAAAGTTGAAGGCGGGGTTACAGTTTGATATAAGAGAATATGGATGATGAATGGTATGAAACATCTTTAATTTTTTCCATTTAAGGATATCAAGCATCACCAAATAAAAAGAATATAAAAATATGAGAATAAGATAATTAATTACAATGATATGGGTTATAATAAGTAATTAAAATGAAAATACATCTTTACAATGAGACCATAATAGACTTTCACTCTGAGTTCGTAACAAATTTTCATTGTGAGACCATAATGGACTTTCACGGTGAGATGTTTACTATGTGATTTCTAAACTCTTTTACCATATTTTTTGAGACAGTATGTTTTAGACAGTAATCGATAGATAGTAATTGTAAGACTGTAAACATGAAATAATGAATTTTATGATAGTAAACTATAGAACCATTAGAGTTAGATACAAATCTTATGAATGTGTCTTGGGAAACCACAAACTATGTACCAGTAAGCTGTGAAACAAAACACTTAATAATGATTTACCATTCCCAAATCATGTACAATGTAAAATATTCTTTTAGATTTTAGTGGTTTGGAGATTATATCAGCAATCTGATATTCAGATCAAATTAGTTCCAATGTGATATCACCTATTTGATAATGGTATTTCAAAAAGTGATGTCAAACATCAATATAAATTGTCCTATAGTGAGAAATAGGATTTTTTGAGATGATAATAGCACTTTTGTTGTCACAATTTACAGGTACAATTCAGAATTGATATCCATAATTTAGTAATGTTTGTTTCATCCAATATGTTTTGGCATAATAACCACCAGAAGCTATGTAGTCAAATTCGGTAGTAGATAGTACAACATAGTTTTTTAATACACAATGATAGTAGTGAATTTCCTAAAATGTAGCATGTTCTAGATGTTCTTTTTCTATCTAACAAAGCCCCACCGAAGTCAGCTTCAAGATAACATAATAACTCAAATGATTTTCATCTCAGATAGAATAACCCTATATTGTATTTATTCTTGTGGTATTTGAAAATTATCTTGACAACATTTAAACAATATACCTTATGGTTTTATTGAAAAATAGAACACATACAAACACCAAAAATAATGTTAGGCTTCCTAGAAGTTAGGTAGAGTAGGTTCCCAATCGTTCTTCTTTAGGTGGTTCGATCAATATATTTTCCATCTTCATTAAGATTCAACATATAAGTAGTAATAATTGGAGTGTCACAACTATTAGTGTTATCCAAGTCAAAACATTATACATTACCTCAATTATATTTTCATTTATTTAAAATAAAACCATATTTATTTTGAATGATTTGAAATCCAATAATGAATTTTAGTTCACCCATAATTTCATTTCAAATTCGTTTTCCATAATTTTAGAAAATTCAAAAAAATAATAAATTAATTTAATATATAAATATATTTTTATCTATATAAATTTTAACTACTAAATAATCATTGGAAATTAGTTTTATAAAAAGGGTAGGATCAACTATTCCTTTTATTAGAGATGTGTTGGTCTTTTTTGGTAAGGCATGAAATATTAATTTAATATTCAATCATATTCGGTTTAAAATAGCTCTAAAAATATTTATTTCTAGGATAAGGTGGGTATGGGTCTAATACCACTCAACCAATAGATTTAGACATGTTTGGATCACCATATTAACATTATCTTTTATATTTATCTCTTATTTAAATAGTTTAACTTTTACAATGTATTCTTGTATTATTATAAGAGATGGATAATAAACTCAATATAAAAAGACAAGAGAAACCCATGTGGTTCAATATTGAAATATATAACCTTATCTAAGTTCTTTAGTCAGTCATTATATTTTTATAAATGTTATATCAATTAATAATGAGTATTTTTTAAAAAACATTGTTATGCCAATTTGGACACTATTTAGTATTTCGTTTTTTTAAAAGTCAAAAAAAATTTATTACACCGAAAAAATTAATTAAATAAATACTAAGATGTCATATTGACGTATAAAAATAGTTTATTGCATAAAAAGTCTCAATTTAATTTTTTTGGAATATTTAAAATATCAATTATTTTAAATATTCATTATTAAAGTATTTAATACTCATCATTGTGTCATAAATAAATTTAATTATTTAATGTTTAATATTTTTAAATAGATTATGCTTATATAGGAATTATTTTTTATATTTTTAATTAATATTTATTGTGTAATTTATCTTATGTATAACCCTATATTTGAAATGTTTTTCAATGAAAATTAGTAATTAAAACTTTTAACTATTATTTAAATAAAATAATAATATACGTCATAATCTGATAAAAGTGGATCAAAGAGGATAATATCTGTCCCAATGGTTGATATTGGTCGAAAAAATTTCATATATTAGAGTTAGGAAATTTGTTAGGGTAATTATAAAATCATTTTTACCAATAATTTCCCTATATACTTTTAATCGTGGTAAATAAAAATAAAATGTTACTATTCACAGAAATTATTTTCATCCTATTAAACAACATTTTACATATTTATGTCAACTTTTTATCTCAAATTTTTGAAAATAAATTCACAGAAGTGGTAAAATTATGTTTTATTTAAATTTGCAAATCTGCCTATAAGGCGAGTAAAAGGCGGTTAAAATTTCTATAAAATTGTATATATCTAATATTATTATGAAATAACCTCAGTGAATTACATTGATCCTATAAAATTATTATGTATCTATTTTGATTTCAAAATAAATTTAAATGAAAATAATAATGATTTAAATAAATTTCAAATTTAAACAATAAAACAATGTTTTTTACTATTCATAAAAAAATATTGTTTTTAAAGAAATAACAAAAATTCACCCTAATAGAATTTGGATATTCCAATTCCAAAAATAATGTCCATTTGTTAAAATAGAATTTAAATAATTTAAAAAAATTGGTATTACTATTTATAATGACTATTCTGATTGGTCATAGTGTGCTAGAACATGATGTGGTGTACAATGCAAGCTATTGCATTTTTCAAACAAAACATACCGTGAAAGCATGGGGTGTTACATTCTTCCCTCCTTCAAATAATATTGTAACACCCTAGGTAAATAAAGAATATGACATATTTATATTTATCCATACTTGTGAATCAAATATTAATATTACTTTAAAAGGGATGCAATGCTCGATGGCGTACCCAATACGTAACAATGAGTTTCTTGGGAATCTTACGTTGCACTCTAATAATAAAATAATATTATTTTAAATGGAAGTTAACATGTAACCGTTGTATTGGCGGGAATGGATAGAAATAACTAAAATATGATTATATATGTTTTTAAATGTTTTTACATTTATCCAAAGGCTTAAAATACGTAAAGAATTCAATTTTAGGCTTTTATACCCTAATTTTCACTAAAGGTTCACTTATCGCCTTCTGATGGCGAACTGTCATTAAATATAGTTATGATCACTCTTATACATTCTTTTGGACCAAATAAAACTCTTCTTAGGAAACAGGACATCAAATTTTACTTTGTGTAAATTTTTGGTATTTTCCGATAAAGTTCATTTTTTTAATGAATAGTGTAAAATGTTGTATTTTAATTCAAAACCTCTTTTTAATCTAATTTATTTATATGATTAGATTATCATTTGCATTGTTTTTAAAGTGAAATTAGAAAATATTTTTACCATTAAATCCAATAGTGGTCGTTGAAATTAATTTCACTTTGAAATCGGACTTAAACTAGTGTCAATTTTTTGATACTTATTGTTTCAAAAAAACACGCTATTTGCTCTGACAGCGGGAATTAATTATTAAATTAATTAATGTGACTTATATGTTTTGAATTTTTTAAAATAGACTTCATTTTTTAATTTGTAATATCAAATATAGCTTAGGGTGAATTTTTGGTAATTTTCTGAAAAACTTCATTTTTTGATGAATAGTGAAACCACTAAGTGGTACTTATAAAAACTGATTTTCCTTTTAAATGAAATTTTGACATCATTGTGTTTTGATTTTCAAAAATCCGACATACATGGTTGTCATTAAGAAGTAAAATGTGTTTCAATGGGATAAAAATAATTTTTTGGTGAATAGTAACTTAATATGTTTTTAATCACGATTAGTTGTAATTAGTGTAATTTAAGGTAAAAATAATGCTTTAATAAAATGAGATGAGCTTGACACATGTCCTAACCTTATTGGTTGTGTCATGGCTGACCAAGACAACCCATGGGTCGATTTAGGGGACCCCATGGAGCCACTTGGGTGAGATAATGACTTTAATGCCTTTTTTTAAGTAAAGGTGAAAATGACACTAACATAAATAGTTTTACTAAAACAATTTTTAGAAGGGGTTATACTAATCATATTTTTTAATATAAAAATTCATTAGAAAGCTAAAAATATTTTCTAAATCATAGTATTTTTTATAATTTTTAGACTTTAAATAAATTAAATTATTTATGACATCATGATGATGCAGTGATGACTTCATTATTTAACGATTTAAATAAAATGGAAAGATAATGTAATATCTAAAACCTACACATGTCCAAAACCTATTGGATGGTAATATTTCGAAGCCTTATCATCTTAGCTTCGAAATATATCAATGTGGGACCTTATAAATTCGTAACACTTTCGAACATAAAATAATAGTTTCATGATTACCAAAAGTGCCCCTCCTCTCATCTTATAAAAGGCCCCCACATCTACCTAATATCACACACTACTCAAACCATTGGCTCGGCCATCCCCTGACCATTTACTCTCTCCACATCCCTCTCCTCATCATAGAGGATTCCCTTTGGGCAGAATCCTTTCGAATGAAGCCTTTAGGCTCAAATCAAAAGGAGTTACACTTTTAAAGGTAATTCATTCTCTCTTGTTCATTTGTTTTATTTTTCTTCTCCAACCCCCTAAACTCTTTTTATTCATTTTTTTTGTAACAAATCCAGTATCTTCAATATACTATGACGTTTTTATAAGAAGGATTCGAGCTACACTTACACACACCTACATATAATGGTTAAACAACATACGGTTTCCGTGGATGGCTAATTTCTGCCTCACGAAACGATGATTGATCAACACTCATATAACACCATCAAAGGTGGCCATTAAGATGTCACTATATTTATATATGATATATAATATGATTATGTTTTACTTAAGATTCTGTATTTTCCATTTGTGGATTACCTTTATGGCTTCCATTATGGGTATACGCGATATCTTCATTTAAGGAAGTGCGGACTACCGCCCCCTCAAAGTGATGTGATTCGTTAATGCCATATGTGGGACGTATAAAGGATGGATTTAAAGTTATTATATATGATGTTATACTGTAATTATAATATACCTCTATATAATTTTTATTTATTTCCCTTAAAGTATGAGATATAAATGAAAGTAGCGTTCATGCGTACGTACGGCTTACCGTCTCCATGAACGGTGCATTTCATTTCTTATCCCCAAATGTAATGTACTATTAAAAGTATATGTATATAATGGATATATATAATGAATGATACATCTAAATGATGAATATAATTCTGGAATTAAAATATACATACCTCTCATTTAATTTTAATTCCATTAATATGAGAATGAAATGAAAGTAGCGTTCATGCGTACGTACGGCTTACCGTCTCCATGAACGGTGAATTTCATTTCTTACCTCTAAATGATTATGTAATATTATAAATACATGTATATGCTAGATATATATGATATATATTCTATCCAAATCAGGAATGTCATTCTGGATATAATGAACCTTTGACCATACAAACAACATGTAATTGTAAGCAGTCCTTTTTCGACTTAAGAACCAAATATCGACAAAACAAACATTATTAAAATGGTTACATAATGTTTATAACATGGAAATAAGTGATATAGAAGGAATAATAAACTTTAAAAAGGTTCTTAATCAAGTATATATTAACTCAAGTTTATTATTCAGGACTTTAAAGAACGATCGAGTCAAGTCGGACCCGAGGTAAGGGATCTTACTCCTCTCTTTCTTTTTAAGTACACTTTTTTATGTCATTCCTTCTAAAGCTCATCTTTCATGTTATTGGGATGTTCTTTTATATTACTCTTACTGTAATGTTTATGTTCGTATGATGAGAGACCCTATTCTCACTCATCAATCCATTTTTGAAGTTTTGAGGGGCGCTGTTAGGCTGCCGAATTTTCGTAAGAGATCTAACCACTCTCTTTCTTTTTAAGTACTCTCCTTTATGTCACTTCTTTTAAGCTCCTATTTGTTATGATGGGGGATTTTATTTCATATTAATATTTCTTTACAATTTGTTGTAATGTGATGAGATACCCTATTTGATCTCATCAATCCATTTTTTGAAGTTTTAAGTGGCGTCGTTAGGCTGCTGAGTTTTCATAAGTGATTTTTCATCTCACTTTTATTTCCGTGAGATTTATGCTACATTTGCCACAATTTCCTTTGAGTTGTGTATGTAATGACCATTATTTTACTCATTGTGTAATATTATTTCATTTATGAGTATTTACATCAATGATGTATTGTCTTTTTTTCACGGGGCGTATGTTTCGAAAGATACCCAAGTCGGTAAGGGAACCTTTCACCCTCCTTTTTTTAAAAGATTTCTTCTGTTTGGTCTTTTAATTTACATATTGTTATGTTTGGATATGTTCTCATATATCCTTATTGATGTAAATTTTATGTCCAAGTGATGAGATACACTTTTATCTCTCATCAACTCATTTTGATGTGACGTCGTTAGGCTGTCAAGGAAACTTTTTAACCCAATTTCGATTTCTTTGGGTTCAACATGTAGTTACTGAATATGTAATCCTTTGAATATGTGTGAATTACCTTTGATTATTTTACACTTAATATCCACTCATATTTGGTGTATTCGTTTTTCACACATAATTATGTAATTGAGTTATCCTTAAACCAAGGATATCGTCTTTGTAAGGGACTTCGTCTCAATCTCCTTTCACTGAGGCATATTTCGTTTTATACACAACTTTATTTTGTAATGGTGTATAAACCCCTTTGAATTTTACTTTTATACAAAAGGAATCTTTTTCTACAAAGAATTTTACAAAATGACAAAAAGGAATGTTTCTTTTAACGTATGCGGTGACAACGACCTTTTCCGCCGCCGCGAGTATTATTTGGTCTTTGGCTTCCTCAACAAGCCGTAATGTTTTTAGAATAAAATTAATACCATATACTCTTTTATGTATTTTGGTATTGAAAATGGATTTGATAAAGGATTCTATTATGTCAATATATTTATGATATATTATCATTGAAATGTGGAAATGTTATCATTCCTTTATGTTGGTTTTATGTTTTATGATTTCATATTGGTACATGGACATTTTAACGGGTGGTTACGTTATAAACCATATGATGGGTGGTGCCGTGAATACCAGGACGGATGGTTACGTTATAACCTCCAATGCATTGGGTATTGAAGTCGGCCGTATGGCTATTCCATTAAGTATGTATGGAAATTGGACGTATGGCTATTCCATTATGTGATATGTGTGGAAGTTGACCGTATGGTTATTCCACTTATGTATGTTTATGTCCCAAGTTACCTTTATATATGTTATGTGTTCTTAATATGAGTTTTATGGTAATCCTTTGGTTACAAAAAGGTAAGTAATGATGTTTTATTCAGTGAAGAGTTTTTACTACTTCATAAAGGTGAAAAGTATTACTTTGATAAAGTATACATGGTTTACTTTTTGTTTTGATAAACTAACAGTTTATATTCTTTGTGTATCCCTTACTGAGTTTTTATGGTCATCCCAAGTTTTTGAAATGTTTTTCACAGGACTTAACATGGAATAGGGTCAAGGATGGGATCAAGGGAAAGTCATGCTACCTAAAACATGAAACTAGACATGTTTCTTTTTAAGAGTTTTTATTTTATGGAAATTTAGTGGAAGAGACTACTTTGTAATCTTTTGAGATGTAATAGTTATGTCCTAATTCTCTAAAACTCTAAACCTGAAAAGATCCTCAATGTAAATTATTCATTTAATTCAATTTTAAGTAAGGTTTAAGGCTGGGGCCTTATAGTTGGTATCAAAGGTCGGTTTAGATAACTTTAGAGGTTAGGCTATTCTCTAAGAATAAGTGACATTACCATAATGGATTGGATTTTAGAAAGAGTCCTAGTTTTAGATAAAGTGAATGAGTAAGTAAGTCTTAGTGTTTATCTTCCTCATTAGTACATGATGGTTTTGTTGATATAATCACACTGACCTTTTTTGGTTTTAGTAAATGGATGGATCTAGCAGGCACCAGAGAGACAACAGGTTTAAAGGAAACTGTGGTGGTTCTCTGATTAAGATACTAGATAAAATGGGGGATTCAATGAGGAATCTCATGGTTGTTCTAAACCAACTATCAAGGAGTCATGATCTTCCACTTGAACCTTGGTATGTTCTGTGATGCATCATGTATGAGATGACCAATCGATGTGGAAGTTCAGGTAATAATTATAAAGGTAACCATTAGAGTTTATATGATCCTTACTTTTGATGTAATTATGGGTTATTATATGATATGATGGAAAATGAAAGGAATGAGATAAACTTGAGGTTAAAATATGTTATGATTATTCTTGAAGATTTTATCTCATTTTGGGGAATGTTTTAAGAATTATATAGTTTTTGAAAAAGGACAACACGCAGACCGTGTGACAACCCGTCGCGTCGGACAAAGCCGCGGGAATCGAACCCACAACCAAAGTGTGACTGGTATTTATCACCTACCACTAGACTACGTGAAGTCCTTGGTTATTTTGACTGATTCTTTTTAGTTATATGATTTTATGAATTAAGAGTAAGTTGATTTTGGGTTATTTATGAAAATAATTAACCTATCATGGAGGATATGTGATTAGGTTAATTACTTTTCAATACGAGGCTTTAGGAGCAACAGATGTTGTTTGGAGATAAATGTTATGATTTAACTTGGAAGACTATGTGACTAAATCCTTCAAATGTTTGGGTTTCAATCTTAGATTGGTTTACTTTGAGGAATTTTATGGAAAAATTGTTTATCGGATGGTCCTCGTTGAACTTTGGGTTTTGTTGGACAAATTTTGGATATTAAGAATAGATTTTTTTCTAATGGGTTATCCTTTTCTGGGTTATCTGATATTGTACTAATCATTGGGTTTTTGGTTTTGGTTAATGTCTAAATACATGGGAAGTATATAGTTCTCTTTTTTGGGTTAGGTAATTCTCTAGAAGTTGATTATAGTACTCTTAATGTGAACAAGTCTCCCTAAATACTCGTCTTTTGGAAAAAGAAATATGAGTTTGTGTAAGGAATATAATAAAAGTTGAAAGTCAACATGATAAGTGATTATGTATCCTTATGAATAAATTCCTCAATAAAAAGTAACTTAAAACAAAAATGTTGTCTATTAACTTTTCCTACTGGGGAATCGAATACCGTTTAACCCATCACATGTTTGTGATTTTCTCATGGTTAACTTTCTCCTAACCATGTTTTCTATCACTCTCCATCAGAACATGACCCTATGTTTTCTCCTCCATGTCCATGTTTTCATACTTGGAATCCTAGTATGGGTTAACTCGGGTGACCTTTGTACTTATCTTTCTTTATTTTAAAGTTATTGTTTTACCGACTCTTCTTCCGATGTGGGACTTTCAAGGATGTTTCCAAGCCCAATTTTAAAATTGCGAGGACGCAATTACCAAAAGGGGGAAAGGATGTAACACCCCAGGTAAATAAAGAATATGACATCTTCATATTTATCCATACTTTTGAATCAAATATTAATATTACTTTAAATGGGATGCAATGCTCGATGGCGTACCCAATACGCAACAACGAGTTTCTTGGGAATCTTACATTGCACTCTAATAATAAAATAATATTATTTTAAATGGCAGTTAACATGTAGCCATTGTATTGGATGGAATGGATATAAATAACTAAAATATTATTATATATGTTTTTAAATGTTTTTACATTTATCCAAAGGCTTAAAATACGGAAAGAATTCAGTTTTAGGCTTTTATACCATAATTTTCACTAAAGGTTCACTTATCGCCTTCTGATGGAGAACTGTCATTAAATATAGATTTGATCACTCTTATACATTCTTTTGGACCAAATAAAACACTTCATTTATAATCGGGACATCAAATTTTACTTTGTGTAAATTTTTGGTATTTTTCCGATAAAGTTCATTTTTTTAATGAATAGTGTAAAATGTTGTATTTTAATTCAAAACCTCTTTTTAATCTAATTTATTTATATTATTAGATTATCATTTTAATGCTTTTTAAAGTGAAATTAGAAAATATTTTTACCATTAAATCCAATAGTGGTCGTTGGAATTAATTTCACTTTGAAATCGGACTTAAACTAGTGTCAATCTTTTGATACTTATTGTTTCACAAAAACACGCTATTTGCTCTGACAGCGGGAATTAATTATTAAATTAATTAATGTGACTTATATGTTTTGAATTTTGTAAAATAGAATTCATTTTTGAATTCGTAATATCAAATATAGCTTAGGGTGAATTTTTGGTAATTTTCTGAAAAACTTCAATTTTTGATGAATAGTGAAACCACTAAGTGGTACTTATAAAAACCGATTTTCCGTTTAAATGAAATTTTTCCATCATTGTGTTTTGATTTTCAAAAATCTTACATACATGGTTGTCATTAAGAATTAAAATGTGGTTCAATGGGATAAAAATAATTTTTTGGTGAATAGTAACTTATTAAGTTTTTAATCGCGATTAGTGGGAATTAGTGTAGTTTAAGGTAAAAATAATGCTTTAATAAAATGAGATGAGCTTGACACATGTCCTAACCCTATGTTTTGTGTCATGGCCGACCAAGACAACCCATGGGTCGATTTAGGGGACCCCATGGAGCCACTTGGGAGAGATAATGACTTTAATGCCTTTTTTAAGTAAAGGTGAAAATGACACAAACATAAATTGTTTTACTAAAACAATTTTTAGAAGGGGTTATACTAATCATATTTTTGATTATAAATATTAATTATAAAGATAAAAATATTTTCTAAATCATATAATTTTTTTATAATTTTTAGACTTTAAATAAATTAAATTATTTATGACATCATGATGATGCAGCGATGACTTCATTATTTAACGATTTAAATAAAATGGAAAGATAATGTAATACCTAAAACCTACACAAGTAAAAAACCTATTGGATGGTAATATTTCGAAGCCTTATAGTCTTAGATTCGAAATATATCAATTTTGGACCTTAGAAAATCGAAACACTTTTGAAAATAAAATAATAGTTTCATGATTACCAAAAGTGCCCCTCCTCTCATCTTATAAAAGGCCCCCACCTCTACCTAATTTCACACACTACTCAAGCCTTTGGCCATCCCCTGCCCATTTACTCTCTCCACATCCCTCTCCTAATCCTAGAGGATTCCCTTTGGGCAAAATCCTTTCAATGGAAGCCTTTAGGCTCAAATCAAAAGGAGTTACACTTTTAAAGGTAATTCATTCTCTCTTGTTCATTTGTTTTATTTTGCTTCTCCAACCCCCTAAAATCTTTTTATTCATTTTTTTTGTAACAAATCCAGTATCTTCAATATACTAGGATGTTGTTATAATAAGGATTCGAGCTACACTTACACACACCTACATCTAATGGTAAAATAACATACGGTTTCCGTGGATGGCGAATTTCTACCTCACGAAACGATGATTGATCAACACTCATATAACACCTTAAAAGGTGGCCATTAAGATGTCACTATATTTATATATGATATATAATATGTTTATGTTTTACTTAAGCTTCTGTATTTTTCATTTGTGGATTACCTTTATGGCTTCCATTATGGGTATACGCGATATCTTCATTTAAGGAAGTGCGGACTACTACCCCCTCAAAGTGATGTGATTTGTTAATGCCATATGTGGGACGTATAAAGGATGGATTTAAAGTTATTATATATGATGTTATACTGGAATTATAATATTCCTCTATATCATTATTATTTATTTCCATTAAAGTATGAGATAGAAATGAAAGTAGCGTTCATGCGTACGTACGGCTTACCGTCTCCATGAATGGTGCATTTCATTTCTTATCCCCAAATGTAATGTACTATTAAAAGTATATGTATATAATGGATATATATAATGAATGATACATCTAAATGATGAATATAATTCTGGAATTAAAATATACATACCTCTCATTTTATTTTAATTCCATTAATATGAGAATGAAATGAAAGGAGCGTTCATGCGTACGTACGTCTTACCATCTCCATGAACGGTGCATTTCATTTATTACCTCTAAATGATTATGTAATATTATAAATACATGTATATTCTGGATATATATGATATATATGCTATCCAAATCAGGAATTTCATTCTGGATATAAAGAACCTTTTACCATATGAACAACATGTAATTGTAAGAAGTCCATTTTCGACTTAAGAACCAAATATCGACAAAACAAACATTATTAAAATGGTTACATAATGTTTATAACATGGAAATAAGTGATATAGAAGGAATAATAAACTTTTAAAAGGTTATTAATCAAGTAGAATTTATCTCAAGTTTATTATTCAGGACGTTAAAGAATGATCGAGTCAAGTCGGACCCGAGGTAAGGGATCTTACTCCTCTCTTTATTTTTAAGTACACTTTTTTATGTCATTCCTTATAAAGCTCATCTTTCATGTTATTGGGATGTTATTTTATATTACTCTTTCTGTAATTTTTATGTTCGTATGATGAGAGACCCTATTCTCACTCATCAATTCATTTTGGAAGTTTTGAGGGGCGCCGTTAGGCTGCCAAATTTTCATAAGAGATCTAACCTCTCTCTTTCTTTTTAAGTACTCTCCTTTATGTCACTTCTTTTAAGCTCCTATTTGTTATGATCGGGGATGTTCTTTAATATTCCTCTTTCTGTACATTTTTTTGTAATGTGATGAGATACCCTATTTGATCTCATCAATCCATTTTTGGAAGTTTTAAGTGGCGCCGTTAGGCTGCCGAGTTTTCGTAAGTGATTTTTCATCTCACTTTTATTCCCGTGAGATTTATGCTACATTTGCCACAATTTCCTTTGAGTGGTGTATGTAATGACCATTATTTTACTCATTGTGTAATATTCTTTCATTTATGAGTATTTACATCAATGATGTATTATCTTTTTTTCATGGGGCGTATGTTTCGAAAGATACCCAAGTCGGTAAGGGAACCTTTCACCCTCCTTTTTTTTTAAATACTTCTTCTATTTGGTATTTTAATTTACATATTGTTATGTTGGGATATGTTCTCATATATCCTTATTGATGTAAATTTTATGTCCAAGTGATGAGATACACTTTTATCTCTCATCAACTCATTTTGATGTGACGTCGTTAGGCTGTCAAGGGAACTTTTTAACCCAATTTCGATTTCTTTGGGTTCAACATGTAGTTACTGAATATGTCATCCTTTGAATATTTGTGAATGAACTTTGATTATTTTACACTTAATATCCACTCATATTTGGTGTATTCGTTTTTCACACATAATTATGTAATTGAGTTATCCTTAAACCAAGGATACCGTCTTTGTAAGGGACTTCGTCTCAATCTCCTTTCACTGAGGCATATTTCGTTTTATACACAACTTTATTTTGTAATGGTGTATAAACCCCTTTGACTTTTACTTTTATACAAAAGGAATATTTTTCTACAAAGCGTTTTACAAAACGACAAAAATGAATGTTTCTTTTAACATACGCGGTGACAACGACCTTTTCCGCCACCGCCAGTATTATTTGGTCTTTGGCTTCCTCAACAAGCCGTAATGTTTTTAGAATAAAATAAATACCATATACTCTTTTATGTATTTTGGTATTGAAAATGGTTTTGATAAAGGATTCTATTATTTCAATATATTTATGATATATTGTCATTGAAATGTGGAAATGTTATCATTCCTTTATGTGGGTTTTATGTTTTATGATTTTATATTGGTACTTGGACATTTTAACAGGTGGGTACGTTATAAACCATATGATGGGTGGTGCCGTGAATACCAAGACGGGTGGTTACATTATAACCTCCAATGCAATGGTTATGGAAGTCGGCCATATGGCTATTCCATTAAGTATGTATGGAAATTGGCCGTATGGCTATTCCATTAAGTGATATGTGTGGAAGTTGACCGTATGGTTATCCCACTTAAGTATGTTTATGTCACAAGTTACCTTTATATGTGTTATGTGTTCTTAATATGGGTTTTATGGTAATCCTTTTGTTACAAAAAGGTAAGTAATGATATTTTATTCAGTGAAGAGTTTTTACTACATCATAAAGGTGAAAAGTATTACTTTGATAAAGTATACATGGTTTACTTTTTGTTTTGATAAACTAACAGTTTATATTCTTTTTGTATCCCTTACTGAGTTTTTATGCTCATCCCAAGTTTTTGAAATGTTTTTCACAGGACTTAGCATGGAATAGGGTCAAGGATGGGATCAAGGGAAAGTCATGCTACCTAAAACATGAAACTAGACATGTTTCTTTTTAAGAGTTTTTATTTTATGGAAATTTAGTGGAAGAGACTACTTTGTAATCTTTTGAGATGTAATAGTTATGTCCTAATTCTCTAAAACTCTAAACCTGAAGAGATCATCAATGTAAATTATTCATTTAATTCAATTTTAAGTAAGGTTTAAGGCTGGGGCCTTATAAATATCATCCGCAAAATTTCTATAATAATATTGAAAAAAAATATTATTATTTTTGTTCATCATATGTTCCTCAGGTTCCCACATTGAATCTTCTATCTTATTGTATCTCCATAGAGCATTAACTAGACGAGCTTTCCAGTTTCTCTCCACCTGTTCCCTGGTATCAAGAATCGTGATAGGATATTCATAAAAAGAGAAATTGGTGTTATGTTCTATTTCTTCATAGGTCTGTACATGTATTGGGTGAGGCCATTATTTTCTCAAAAATGATACGTGGAACATATCATGATCTTTGGAGTGACACAATGTAATTTACAAATGTTAAGCTACACCTCAAATTTGTTCTAAAATTTCAATAGTTCTGATATACTTGAGACTTAATTTACCCTTATTACTAAATTGTATAACACCATTCCACAGAGATACCTTCAGGAAAATATGAATTACAACATTAAATTTCAAATCCTCTCCTCATTTATCGACATATATCTTTTGCCTACATTTGGATGCTTTGATGTGGGTTTGCATAATATTCTCCTTTTCTATTGATTCCTCAAACTGTTCTTGGCCTACTATTTTTCATTCACCAACATCATCCCAGCATGTTGGTGTTTGACATCACTTTCCATATGACGCTTCATATTGTGGAATCTGAATACTTGAATTGAAGCTATTATTATAGAAATATTCTACCAGAGGTAAATATTGAACCCACATACCTGGAATGTCAAGGGAAAAATATCACAACATGTCTTCTATTGTTTTAATTGTTCATTCTTATTGTTCATCAGTATGAGGATGGTATGTAGTACTCAGAAAAAGTTCAGTATCGATGGCCTTTTTGAAGAAATTTTTAGAATATAGATGTAAAACAGGGATCACGATAAAAACCATTGATATGGGTACTCCATAAAGGCTTACATAATCATTAATATATGGAAATCATAAAAGTTCATGTCTAAAATCTTCTCTTATAGTAATAAAATGTGATCACTTGGTAAGACGATCAACAATGATCCATATTGCATCATTCGTCCATATTCCTTGTAAACTCTATTAATTAGATCCATGATGAAATTGGGTGAATTAGTAAGTCTAAAAGGCATTAATATAAAATAAAAAGGTATGAACCTATATGAAATTGTGTCTTAGGGATGTCTTCCTTTATTACACACAACTGATGATATCCAGATCAATGTTCAATAATTGAAAAATATTGATCTCGATGAAGTTGATTGAATAAAAAATCAATGAGTGTTAGCAGATACTTGTTCATTATTGTTATATCATTGATCTCCTTGTAGTCAATGTACAACCTCATAGATCAATCATCATTCCTAAAAAAAGAATAGTGGATCCCCATGGATAAAAACTAGGGTGAATAAATCCTATGTTACTCAATTTCTCTATTTGTTTCTTTTGTTCCTCTAATTTAATAGTGCCCATTCTATAAGGGTTCTTCGATATGGCAGTTTAACTATGAATTAAATCAATAGAAAACTCAATTTCTTATTCTAGAGGATTTCATAGTAAATACTCTAGAAAAACATCAACATTATCTCTCAAAATATGGACCTCCTCTATTTTAAAATTCATTTCATCACCCATTGTTATCTCAATCTCTTCCTACAAAATAATTGAATTTATTAGAGATGATGGGGGTGGATCTAGATAAGAATTATATTGTTACATGTTTTATCTAAATACAAGGTATTTTTTATCATCATCAAAAACTATAGCCTCCTTCTTCATTCAATAAATTTTCGTATCATGGTCTGAAATCCAATCCATACTACGTATTATATAAAATTCAATCATGGGTATAATGATGAGACCATCATATAAATCATTCTTATATGCTCTAATGGGAACTACATCACAAAATTATATTGCATGGATAATTCTCTTAAGGGTTTTGACTTAAAATCCCATATTAAATAATATTGTAAATATCTAATTTTCTTAGCAACATGGATGATATGAAATAATGAAATGATCGAGAATCATATAAAATATTTTCAGAATTTGATAAACCAATTAAATTAACTTCCACTACGTGATTCAGATCATCAACCTCAGTAGTAGTGATGGCATATGCCTGACCTTTCCATCAAGGCCATTTCAGAGGATTGTTTCCTTGTCTACTAAAAAATGCATTTGCCACAAAACCCCATTTATATAAAATTATATAATTAATCATTGAAAAAGTCTTTATCTACCATAGAATAATGATCATGGTGGCCCTTTTCACCACACATGTCAAAGAATCATATTCTCTTCAGAAATGAACCATGGTTTTTCTTCCCACATATACTATAGGATAGAAATATTTTTTTTTTCCTCCTCTTATTTTCATTTCCTGAGTGTTCAACAGATATTTTCATCTCTTTCTTTTCTTTAATATCAAAGGACATAAATAATTCCTTTTCGGTCCGGATAACACATGAGACAATATCTACATTTGATGAGAAGGATTGTGAGACTATTTTGAGACAGAGAAATGGTTTTAACTCATCAGTTAATCGATCAATAATACTCCTTCAGTTACATTTATAATATGCTACATTCCTTTCTAACCTCGTAATGTTAGCCTCATAAATTGCGACATTCTCATCCTCCTTCTTCCTGAGACTCATAAATTGTCATTCCATTTTTTCTCGATGGTCATGAGGAAATTATTTTTCTAAGAAATATTCTTAAAACTCCATCAATTCTATATTTGATACTTCATCATGTTCTTTTTTATGAATTGATGACCACCATTGATCTGTATATACCATGAGGTGATAAACTTGCATTAAAGTTTTTTCACTTTCGCTACTTCCGCAATGCATTAAATATTTTACCTAAGGAACTTATATATTTCCCACCTAAAAATGGATTTGTAGTCTAATTAGATGTTGGTGTTTGTTGCCTCAAGAAGATGTATATCATTGGTCTTCCATGTTTTGGATTAAGGTTCTCCATATGAGTAATGTTTTTATTCATAACTAGAGTGTGTTGTTCAAGTATGGTTATAAGTTGTCCAACAACGGTTTGATCACCATCTACACTATAATTATCTTCAGTAGGAGGAAAATTCCTTCATTGATTATGTGAGTTGATACTGTTTCCATTCCTTCCACAAGGAACCATTTCTAAACAATAAAATACACTACATTAATTTATTAATTACAATACATATTTTTAAAATAGTAAAACACCTAACATTAATTGAACAGTTTATGAAGATGATTCTTAATCATAAAACAAATGTTTTCTTTGAGTATGTATATACTCATAAATCCTTCCTAATGTTTTGATAAGAATATAAATTATCTAATCATATGTCATGTTAATGTCGTAACCAAGTGTGCAGCAAGACTCATTGTTGTGTACTTGGATACCCCTGGTCAGTCCCAAAACTCGTTGTCTGAGTTTTCACTCCTAGGTACATCTATTCCAGAGCCGCCTCTACCTGCTCGTATCATGATAGGGATGTATTCATGGGGAAATACACAAAATATCTATATTACCAAAATTCTAGACTATTCATCTATAATAACCCTCAATGTCTATCTTAGGTTAATGTTCTTTAATCAGAGTTTTGATAAATCTTGCTTCCATGGTTCGTACTAAACATTCTCAGATAACAACTGCAATACCCCGATCCAATTTACCCATAGTCTGTTCATGATTGCATAACATTGGCATGATCACAAGATAGCATGTCTCAAATGACTGATTAGTTTAATATACATGGGAGTAATACATACAAACATAAGTTATACACTTAATTATGAAATAAAAAAATAATTATGTCTATTTGGAGAACACTTATATCACATAACCTATCCCTACAGGTAATTCATAATATATTTCTTCACATCCTCGGATGAAGAAAACATATGAAAGAGGTGAGATTAGATTCCCATTAAGGATAAAAATATAGAAGAATCATTCATAAATAATCATTAACATTGAAGGTATGTATATGATTAAATACAAGCCTATTAAATTTAAACATTCGCATAATATAGAAAAGGTAAATCAAATAATGCCATTTACATATTCACATGGATATTCTACTAGAAAAATAATGACATGTAATATCAATAGCTACATTCATAGTGATGGAATGTATAATTCTGAACATCATAACCACATAGTCATGGCCTTGGAACAAGACAAAAAATAAGATTTTTTGAAGGACTTGTTCCATGACACTAGTCTATCTCATGAGACCTACTTATGCATCAAAGAACTATAGTAGGCTCCACCCGTCTCATACCATGTCCAATGCATTCAACATATGAAATGTATGATCCATAACATAATCATTCATATTAAAACTATCATATAAAATGTTAATTCATTAACCATAATCCATGAATGGTATAAAAATAACACATCCACATTAAATCATATCACAAAATCATTAAAAAAATATTGATGATTATAATATAATAAATTAACTTCCAACAAGTGTAAAATCTATCCAAGGATGTTGACATAGATGAAACCATGAGTATTTGAGAGAAATATCTTTTTCTATTTTTGAAATCATTAAAATTTAACGTAATAAAATACGAAAACATTCATTTTAAAAATATTATTATAATCTTTTATGGGAACCATCAAATTAGTTGTAATGACTAAATAAAGCCAAACCTAATGTATAAGTTAAAGCATTTATACCTTAATTTGTCGAAATAGAAATAATGTAGCAAGTTTGGAAATTGATGGAATGATTACATTCAAAACATTTTAAAAAATTAAAACATGGTTATAAATTACTTTTATCTATATTCTATGAAATTGTAAAAATGATTTGAAATCCATATGTTGGAAACATGGTCATGGATGATAAATAAGTCCTATTAGATACTTACATACAAAAAACCTCATATAATAATGAGATTTTAAATTTAACACTATCAATGTACTTTTCCTTAGTATAGGGTGTGTAAACCTCATGTATAATAGTGAAATCAATTTTATTAAATTATACAACAACCACATACAAAAATATGATATCATATCTGACCTTATAGTATTTTTCTATTAATTAATTTTTCAGTAGTATCATTGTTTTGGGTGTTAAATGATTCATTTTACATTGCAGGTTTTTTAGGTAAGTCATGTGTTATGGATATGATGTATTTGATTAAAATACATAATTACATTAAGTTGTTAAACATTATTTTGAATCATAAAATGTAAATTATTTTTGAATTGTTACGATTGAGAATAAATATCACCGCATTCATGGAGATGGTAATATGTACATATGCATGAACAACAATACAAATCTATTGATGGTGAAATAGTATATAATTGGATTGTATATAATATATAAAGAATCATTAAAATTTAATGTTTATTATTTAAATCAATTATACTCATTATTATAACAGTCCAAATAGTGATGTTTTGAATAACAACCTAAACCATGATGTGGAGACGGTAAGCTATATGTACGCATTTATGGTGACTTTGAAATTTATAGGACGAATATAATATTTAATATGGTTGAAACTTATTTATAATTAAATAATAATTTGGAGAAGTTACAATATTTATTATTTTGGTATTGAAATTTTAGAGACCCAAAGAATGACGTACATGGACATTACATTACTTTTGCGTAATAATTAATACATTGAAAAAACAGAATGTAATATTCTAATCATGTTAAATGATCTTCAACATATCCCATAATGATCTTCCCCTTTTGGTTTTCTTACCTAAAACCTTTCTTTATATCTTTATGTCTAATTATTTCCGTATGTGTCCGAGACTCCTCTTCCTCGACACACCTCCTTTAAAATTCATCTTAGGGCACTAGAGTTGGTCATTAGAAAAGAACAGAATCTCTATGATGTAACTAGAGATGTATATAAGGGGAATTGGTAGGGGTTTTCTGAGATTCGAGGCTCAAAAGGGTGTGAAGAGAAGAGGGAAGGGGTGCCCTTTTTATAAAGGGGGAGAGGGGAACCTTTGGAAAAACATAAAATATTATTTTATAATAAAGTCATTTTCAATCAATAATAGCTCCAAATTGATTTATTTCATTGCTAATGAGGGGATGGGTCGAATCCTCTCAACCTATAGGTTTTAGATAATTTTAGGTTACTATTTTAACCTTATAATTTAAATTTAACTCTAAGTAAAATAATTTAACTTTTACAGTGTCTTATTATTTTCTTACACTATATAGTTAATAAACTTACTATAACTAGACAAACGGACCCCAGGTAGTTCATTATTAATATATATAACCTTGTCTATGTCATTTGGCCGAACCATAGATTTTTAGGAATATAATATCTATTAATAATATATTATTTGTCCTAAAAATTATTTTATGTCAATTTTTACACTATTTGGAAATTCATTATTGTGAAACTAATAACAGCATTATTAGTTCAAAATAATTTAATTAATACAATAATAATATTTCATATTTACCTAAAAAATTAGTGGAATTCATAAACAGTCTCAAATTACATTTATTTTGGTATTTATAACATCAATTATGTTAATATTCCATTGATAAGGTAATTACTCCATCATCATTGTGTCTTAAATATATTAAATTATATAATGTCTAAAAATTATAAATAAAATACCATTATGTATAAAATATTAGTTTCTTTCTAATGAATATTTATAGTCAAACTTATCTTATGTATAACCCTATATTAAAAATGTTTTAGTTTTTAAACGTTGATTTTACTTATTTTAACTCTTCTTTAAATAAAATCACAATAAATGTCATAATCTAATCCATGTGGACCTCAAAGGAAATATTTTATTCCGAAAGTTGTTTTTGGTCAAATTACACTTATCCAATAGAATAAGGACATGTGTTAGGGTAATAATAATATAATTTTTAACCTTAATTACCCAATTTAATTTTAACAGTGGTAAATAAAAGAAAAAAGTTACTATTCACAAAAAATTATTTTTATCTTATTTAACCCCATTTGATTCCATAATATTAACCGTGTCTCTCAGATTTTCGAAATTTCACTCACAGAAGTGGTAAAATTATGTTTTATGTATGTTTTCAAAAAGATCCTAGGAGGTAGTCAAAAACGAGGAAAAGTTCAATAAAATATTTCTATATATATAATTATTATAAAATAACTCCAATGAATAACATTGAACTTATATAGGTATTAGGTGTAAATTTTTATCTAAAATAAATTTTAATAAAATAAAAAATTATATAAATAAAATGTTGTTTTTTAAATATTAACCCAGTGTTTTAACTATTATCAAAAATTGAAAGATTCCATAAAAATACCAAAAAATCACCTTAGGTTACTTTCGATATTCCTAAACCAAAAATGATGTCCATTTTGAAAAATAAAATTTAAAAATGTGGGTATTAATATTCATAACGGCTAGTTTATATAATATTTTAATAAAATATCATTGTTTAGTGAAACTCAATATTGCGTACAATACACACTATTATGGAAGGTCGTGATTGCATGTAATGAAAGCCAAGTCAGGGTTGTGTGCAGTGCAATATTTCTTTCTTATTGTGTATAATAGAATCCAACTGTATTTCATTTATACATTGAATATATATATATATACACTCAATGTTGCGTAGAATAACTTCTATAAAAAAACATGAAATTTTGTGTAACACGGGCCAATAATAGTGTTGTGTATACGGTGTTGCGTATAGAACAAGTTAATTTTGGTGTCGCATACAACACAAGACATCAATGAAATTAAAAAGATTAATTCTCATAAAATCTCAGGTTGTTATATTCTACCCCCATTAAAATGAATTTTTCCCTTGAAATTCTTCAGGGTTATAAATTCTTTACTACTTGAATGTTTCTTTCATAGAAACCCACATCTTAAAAAGGAATACCAAAACATAACTTTAAAATACTAAAGAATGAAATGTAACTGTTACCCAAATTAACTCATCATTGGGTTTACACAAAGGAGAAAATATGTGAAAATATGTATATGGAAGAGAAATATAAAAATCATGTTTTGATGGAGAGTGGAAGAGAACATGGCTATGAAAAATCCATCAACTACAAATCCATAAATTTGTGATGACCTAAGCTACCATTTGATTTATCGGGTATGAGGGTACTAGGATAACATTTTTAGTCTAAAGATAATTTCCCAAATTTTGAAGAATTGTTGAATTAATATAAATACATACTTGATTATTGTAAAATCTCACCGTTGTTTGTTCCTTGAAAAATTTCCACTTCATCTCTTAAAGAAATAAAGTTGAATTTTTGATTCGTGAAGTGTTAAAAGATCATGAGAGAGAATGATAGGTCATTCCATTTGTTTCTAACGCAAAAATGTTTATCACAATTTATTAAATATACATAAGTCCATATATCTTGAGATTAATCATATATAGTTGCTAAAATTGACTTATACATCATCAATCATAGTTCTTAATAAAATTAAACTAGTTTCTACTAACCATGGTCTTCTTGTAGGCCAGTGGTATGCGATAAAGGCATGTCGTACTTCATTTGTGGGTTCGATTCCCACAGCCATGTTCGATGCGACGGGTTGTCGCTCGTCCTATGGGTTGTCCTTTTTCTAAAACTACACTATTATAAAATTATAGAAATAATATCAAAAAACAAGTTCTATCCTTAAATAATACTCTCTTATGTCCAACATAATACATTCCAATCTTTAGGATTATCTAAAATACATATGTCTAATCACATAGTATAAATATAATGATTACTAGAGAGGTCATATATCAAGCATGTGAATACCATCATTTATCTCCCATATATAAAAAGATATATCTTGTTGGTCATATTCGAAACATATGAATACCTTAATAATGTATTCTTTTGAAACATGAATTACCATAGAACCTTAACGAAAACATGAATGCTGTAAAATGTTAACTCATTCCACATACCAAAATCCCAAAATTTCCATATACTCAATCCATGATATCACTTTTTCATTATATCAGTCATGAGCTCATGAATACTATCAAAATTTCATTTTCTCTTTATCCATTCATTATGTGCATATCATCTTCTTTCCAAAAATATCTGAATAACCTTTCATGTTTATGAGTACCATTCATCATATAATTTCAAATATTTTAGGAAAAACAATAGTGTAACAATACTTAAATGTTTCTTTATTCCATAGTACAATTAAATTACCTATACAACATAACTCTTGATAAACATACAATCATTCCACTACATTCTTAAACCACTGACCAAGATTCAACACCTATTTCATCTCATATATCATTTGTAGTCTCCTCAACATCATCCACATAAATACTAGTCATATGACCATGATAATTCTCTTCCTGAGATTCCCCCTTAGTGCATTGGATTGCATAGTGCCCATACATTCAACATTTAAAACATCTAATCATTGTTGATATCGTAGAAATACCATTGTCCTTCTCCATGGTGTTAACTGATCCTTTTCATTTGAACTTACTATATTTGTGTCCTTCTTTTCTGCATCCAAATCATCTTCCAGTTACTTTGAAACATTTTCCTTGATTCCTCTCCCCACATGACTTACATGAGAGAAATTGAACATTCTGTCCTCTATGATCAACATGAAAATACATCATTCTCTTATTAGATAAGTCAGGAATCTTACCAATGTTGAGATTATTGATCATATTATGAGATTGCTGATTGGGCATTATAACGATGTTTGGACTTACAAATCCGGTTTATTTTGGTTTCTCATGAAGAATATCATTCCATTAGCCATCATATCCTCCATTATCATGAATTTTCCAATTTCCATCCATTTCTAAGACCCAAAAAGAATATTGTGAGAGGCAAAAATCATTCTAGGGAAAACAACATAACAAAGGGGGATTACCGTCAATATCTAATATCATAGGTTAAATTCTAATATCATTTCTATAATTCTAGGAATATAACCTATACATATACTTATTCTTAGGGACATACCTAGATATCACATAAAAAAATATCTAGGGATTTCACTAAAGTTATTTCATCCTAGTTTCCAAAGTTTAACTAAACCTTCACTCCAATACCAACTGTAGATACCCAAAGTTTGTCGAACATGGACATTACATTACTTTTGCAGAATACTTAATACAAGAAAAAACAGACACCCAAAGACCGTATTAGTTTAGTGTATATGGAAACTTGGAACGTAATCTTCTAATCAAGGTGAGATCTCTTCAACATCTCCCATAATGATCTTATCCTTTTGGTTTTCTTATATAAAAACTATCTTTATATTCTTATATCCAATTTATTCCGTATGTGTCCAAGACTCCTCTTCCTCGATGAACCTCCTTTAAAATTCTTCTTAGGGCACTAGATTTGGTCTTTTAAAAATTCAAGAGCCTCTATGATGTAACTAGAGAGGTTGATAAGAGGAATTGGTAGGGTTTGAACGAGAATCAAGGCTCAAAAGGGTGTAAAGGTAAGAGGGAAGGGGTACCCTTTTTATAAGGGAGGAGAGGGGCGCCTTTGAAAAAACATCAAATATTATTTTATAATAAAGTCATATTATGTTTATAATAGCTCCAAATGGATTTATTACGAAGAAAAGGTGGGTATGGGTCGAAATAATCTCAACCAATAGGTTTTAGACATGTTTAGGTTACTATTTAATCCTTATCATTTAGATTTAACTCTAAGTTAAATAATTTAACTTTTACTGTGTCTTCTTATTTTATTACACTATATGGTTAATAAACAAACTATAACAAGCAAAAACAACCCCAAGTGGTTCATTATTAATATATATAACATTATCTATGTCATTTGGCCAATCCTTAGATTCTTAGGAATATAATATCAATTAATAATATAATATTTTTCTTAAAAACTATTTTATGTCAATTTTTACACTTTTTGGTAATTGATTTTTATGAAAATCATAATTTCATGATTAGTTCAAAAAAAATTAATTAAATCAATAATAATATGTCATATTAACCAATATAATTAGTGGAATTCATAAAATGTCTAAAATTACATTTATTTGGTTATTTATAACATCAATGATGTTAGTATTCCATTAATAAGATAATTACTGCATCATCATTGTGTCATAAATAAATTAAATTTTATAATGTCTAAAAATTATAAATAAACTACAAGTATGTATAAAATATTTTTATCTTTCTAATGAATATTAATGGTATATTCTATCTTCTGTATATCCCTAAATTAAAAATGTTTTAGTTATTAAACTTTGATTTTAACTATTTTAACTATTCTTTAAAAAAATTATTAATAAATTTCCTAATCTAATCCAAGTGGACCTAAAGAGAAATTTTTTATTAATAAGGTTTTTTTGTCTAATTACACTTATCCAATAGAATTAGGACATTTGTTAGTGTAATAATAATATCATTTTTACCCTTAATAACCCTATTAACATGTAACCGTGGTTAATAAAATTAAAAAATTATTATTAACCAAAGATTATTTTTATCTTATTGAACCACATTTTACGCCTTGATATTAAATGCGTCCCTCATATTTTCTAAATTACACTCACAGAATTGGTAAAATTATTTTTTATGTAAGTTTAAAAAAATCTCCTAGGAGGTACGTAAAAGACGGTGAAAAGTTCAACAATGTTTTTATATATCTAAAATTATTATAAAATGACTCCAATGAATTTCATTGAACTTATATAGGTATTATGTATCAAATTTTTCCTAAAATATATTTAAATAAAATAAATATTTTTTAAATAAAAATTCAGTGTTTAAATAAAAACCCAGTGTTTTCATTATTCATCAAAAATTGAAAGTTTTCAAAAAAATAACAAAAATTCACCCGAGTCTAATTTCAATATTCCAAATCCAAAAATGAAGTCCATTTTGAAAAATAAAATTTCAAAAAGTGGGTATTACTATTCATAACATCTAGTTTATATAATATTTTAATAAAATATCGTTGTTTAGTGAAACTTGGTATTGCGTACAACACACACTATCGTGGAAGGTCGTGATTGCATGTAAAGAAAGCCAAGTCAGGTTTGCATGTAGTGAAAGAATTTTTTGTTGTTGTGTATAATAGAATCCAACAGTATTTCATTTATTAATTGAATATATATATATATACACACTCAATTATGGGTAGAATAACTTATATCAAACAAACATAAAATTTTCTATAACACGAGCCAAAAATAGTGTTGTGTATACGGTGTAGCATATATAACAAGCTAGTTTTGGTGTCACATACAAAACAAGACATTAATGAAATTAAATAGAATAATTATCATAAAATCTCATGGTGTTACGGAAATGAACAATGAAATGGAAATTGGAAGAAAAAAATAACTTTTAAAGAGGTGATGGAATTATAACATCTTCTTCTAGTTCTTTCATTTGATTAGACAAAGAAGGCTCCATAGGTCAAAAATTCTGATCAATGTATTCCTTCTAGGATGAAGTGAGAATATTTGGTAATATATTTTAGTAGGTTTTGGCCATGCCAAAGGGCTTTGGAGGTGTGATTTATAGTAAAGGGGAAGTTCCCTTTTATAAGAGAACTGAGGGTCACTTAAGGGAAATCATGAAATATTAATTTATTATACAATAATTTTATTATTATAATGGGTCCAAATGGATTTATTTCAAGGCTATGGTGGGGATGGGTCAAAAAACTCTTAACCAATAGGTTTTAAATAGTTTTATGTTACCATATTATCCTTATCATTAGTATCTAACTCTTAGTTAAGTAGTTTATCTTTTACAATGTATTTTTTGTTTTATTATAAGAAATGGTTAATAAAATCAGCATAATAAGCCAAAATAACCTCAATTGGTTAATGATTGAAATATGTCGCCTATTATAAATCCTTTTTATGGAAATTATATTTTTAGGAAAATTAGATCAATTAATAATATTGTATTTTTTTTTAAAACTCATTTAGGTCAATTTTGAAACTATAAATTATTTGGTTTTTGAGATATCAAAAAAAAACATGATTACATCAAAAAAAAATTATATCAATGATACCATTTCATATTAACCTATAAGATAAGTTTTATACATCAAAACTCCCAATTTACATTTATTTGGATATTTATAATATCAATTATTTTATTCACTCATTAATAATTTAATTTCTTCGTCATCATTCTCTCATTAAAAACATTCATTATTTAATGTCAAAAAATTGCAAAAACTTTCTACTATGAATTAAATATTTTATGATTTATAATGAATATTTATAGTAGAATTTATCTTATGTATAACCCTATATAATGAAAATTTTTGTTATGATTATCTTAATTTCACACTTCTAACACATCTTTAAATAAAATAATAATAAATGACCTAATCTAATCTATGTGGGTAAAATATGACCATATTTTATTCATAAAGTTGATTTTGGTCAAAACACACTTATCCAATTAAATTAGGACTATTGTTACGGTAATTATAATATTATTTTTAACTTTACTTACCATATTTACTTTTAACCGTGGTAAAAAATAATCAAAATTTACAGAAGCGGTAATATTACGTTTTATGAAAATTTTCAAATGTGCCATGAAAGTAATTAAAAGATGTAAAAATTTTCAATACAATTTTATACACCTATTTTATTATATAAACACTCCAATTAATCAAAATGATCATATAAAGGAACTATGTATCTATTTTTACCTAAATTAAATTGAAATAAAATATATATTTATTTAGTTAAAAACCATATTTTAAACAACAATGATGTTTTTTCCCTATTCATTAGAAACTGAATGTTTTCATCAAAATACCAAAATTTATCCCTATGAAAATTTTAACATTCTGAATCCAATTAATAATTCAATTTTGAAATATAAAATATAAATAATTTAGAAAAGTGGGTATTACTATTCATAATGGCTAGTTTGATTGGTCATGGTGTGCTAAAACTCGATGTCTCATACAATGCATGCTATTGCATTATTTAAATAGGAACACACCGTAGAAGCATTGGGTGTTGCAATGTACTCTATAAAACATTGTTTTAATAAAAAACACATGGTGTTATATTCTTCCCCCATTAAAAATATTTTCCCTTCAAAATTAAACTATTACATAGTATTAAATTATATTACACTAGAAAATATTATCATTGATAGCACACATCGTAATGTGGATTTATAAAACATCCTCTTGAAATGTGAGAAATGTAAATTTTTAGGTCATCACATTACTAAGTTTCCAAGTACGTGAACATTAATGGTATGAGATGAAATTGACATGAAAGAGATTAATAACACCAATGAACTAATTGGGTGTGATATAGAACACAATATGGGTAAGGCCAATGACCTCAATACCATAACTCTTTGATGGATAAAATGACCATGAATTCATCAGAAATAACCATAATATGAATAGTTTAATTTAAAAAAAATGCATAGAGTTAGAGAATTTAATTTTCATGTATACTAGTAATATATGGAAATATATTTTCATATGAAGTATAATGAATTTCACCTATAATAATCAAATTTCCCAAATTATGAGAATTGAAGATTGATTTTTTTATGCTTGGAGCACTATTAATTTTTAATGGATCACATAATACACCAATGAATTACAATATAATATTTATATAATTTATTAAATCTAAAATGTACAGCATAATTTATGATAATAATTGAATATATTAATCACAAAAATTGAACAAATATTCTCTTTTGTTTAATATAGAAAATTCCTTAAATTAATACCCATATATAAAACATATATCCTCAAAATTAAAGAGTCATTTAACTATAAATTTAACCTCATACCCTTCATCACAGTCCTAATAAATTGATATATCATTCATCTTGGATAATACTAATTCGTATATATATATATATATATAATAAACAAATAAAATATCTCCCCAATTGTCATTAATCACCTCAAAATGAAAAATACCTTATCCTAAGATATGTTTCCAAATAATAATACTAAATATCCATCATATAAATCATCAAATGTTTTATCAATTATTTTAAACATAATATTAGATTTAGACGTATAATCACAAGACTCGTTAGGTTTGTAAACAAATAATTCACTTATTAAGTTTTTTCAATCAACCAATAATCTGTTTTCTAAAAAATTACAATATCACTTTTTTACTTTTATATGTTATCAGTACCATAAAATTTAAATTTAACGTCCTTAAAGAAAAGAAATATGGGATAATATTTAGATGTGACATGATCATAAAATCTATAATTTCATTGATATAACAATTTTGTAGCAAAAATATCAAATACCCATAAAAACACTTTTATCATTACACATTAAAAATTTGTATAGTATTGTGCCTTTTGAAATACCAAATATTTGATATTAATACAATTTTATCTTGTGAAATGATGTATATTCTATAGATATTATTCTAGATCCTTGTACATTTATAGAATTTACTGGTGATTCATTGATTATAGGGTGGTTTCATTCACATATAAAATTATATTTTATATATAAATGGAAAACATAGGATAAAATAATATTAAAGTAAATGAAGAATTCTAATAATTTCAATAAGAACACTCCCCTAAAATAAGCATTTTATACATAATAATTGATTAATTATCTATAAAATATTTTCTGGTTCATAATTTTTTTCTTGGATGACATACAAGAATACTCATGGGGAATGAATTGAAATAAAACATGAAATGCACCACATGTAATTGACTCATCATGATCCAAATCATCATAAGTAATTTATTTTCTCATCTTTCCTCTAGATTGTTGATGAAAATCATGATTCTCAATCCTTGTAATATTTCATTGTCTTAGATAATTCCCATCTGGTCCACATTTTGTACAAAATAATGAATACTGTACTATATGTTTAACTTCATATTTATTCATAAAAGTAACTATTTTTCATTGAAATTAGATATATTATTCCCTATCTTACAGCACATAAAACATATCCCAGTTCTTTTATATAATTTCTCTTGGTTCCTCTTTCCCCACATTTATCCCAATGAAAATTCATACATCATTTCATTTATCTCATTTATAAAATATACAACAATGTGACATCATCATCATATTCTTTATGGAAAGTGGAAATTATAAAAACTAATAGATGTTAATTGTAATTTTTTAAATATTTTTTTGAAAAAAAAAGTATTTTCTCCAAGATCTCCCATAATGTGGACCATCTCATTTGCGAAGGTAGGTCATTTCCCATCACATTGGTTGTTAAAATGGTTCTTCTTATTTTTATTCACTGGATAGAATAAAGGGAAAATTTGAGATAAATATTTTTAATCTATTAAAAAAATGGGAAACCAATAACATTAAATGGATAATATCTAAATGATATTTATTCAAAACATATGAATTTATAATATTTAATATTTGTTATCAATGATAAGATTTCAACATAGAAATTAATTGGATTTTATCTCCCTTATTAATGATCTTTATTTAGAATATAAATTTACGAATGAATATCCCCTGTGAGTGTCAAACCAGGTGCACAGTGAGGCCCATTTTAATGTAATAGCTTACCCTGAGCCAATCCCTATACACCTTATTACAATTTTCAACCTGATGTGAATCTATGAAAGAAAAAAAATCCACCTTTACTATCCATAAATGAATGTATTTAAGGATTTTTTTATGATACTATTTCTTTCCTAGATGTATTTCAGTATAGTTTTCTACTCATAATCCAAATAATAACTGATCTTTTTATTCTAGTACCAATAGTAACAACCCCTCCCCTAATTATAAATTAATTCATGATTATTTATATAAAATTACACTAATTACACACCAAAATATATAGATGTCTAGTATATTTTTGAAATGGTTACCTAAAATAATATTTTGAACATGGGATAAAACAAAATTATTTAATATCTCTTTAACATGACTCAAAATTTTTGTGGCTTCTTAAAATGAAAATAGATATCCAATCAACAAAAATAACAATGGTCTTAGATATAGAGTTTATTATTAGAATAAACGATATATAACATGAAAAAAATTTCCATTTTAGACCATTATCATATACTTTGGGGATAAACTGAAAATTAATTATAATTCATGATATAGCATGACAATCATAACATGAGAAATGTGGAAACAACATAAAACACTACATGATAATAATTTAAAATTTTGATAACCATAAATACATAATAGGGACAATTTCCCATATATGAATCAGGTTCACTCCATTTCCCCACATGACGTATGATGATAGTATCCATTACCTAATGTATTAGACCGTTATCAGAGTGTACCCTTCATATTAATTTCTTTCTCATTCTTATATGTGCCTCATAGATCAAAAAACATGGACACATTAATGATCATAATTTACTCCGTTAATAAATATTGTGAAATTAATCTAATATTGTCCCCAATAAAAATTATTAATTAATTAATGTGAAAACAGTTGATAATAAATGGGCTTGGTATTCACTATAGTTGATTTTTTGGCATGAAATTTTGTCATGGAATTTCAGTGGCATAATAACAAAAAATAATGATTTGTAAAAACTGGTTGATGAGAGTGAATGAGTTAAATAGTAATATAGACACAAAATAATATGTAATTAGGTAATGGAATTTCAAATCCATAAATTATAATGTTTTAAATAAAATTCATACGTTAATGATGACATTTGAATAAAAATAGTATCCTAAATATATTTCGGCATGGTACCAGGTGTACATGACGGTTCATGGTAGGATTAATGATAGTGAAACTAGGATATAATTATTTATATATTAAAAATTAAATATTTGGAATATGTAAAAACATATCCCAAAAATAAAAAAGGATTTTAATGGACATAATAGAAAATATTTTTTTCAATGGAAATGAAAAATGAGAAATACCTTATGTCATTTTGGCATTGTAACAGATGTACATAAATGATCATTGAAGGATTAATGAGAGTGACAGGGTTATCCCCATGCATAAATGAAAATAATTTTATGTGGGATTTGGAAAAACATTCCCCATCAAGAAAATATTTTAATTATGTTTCATTACATAAAACAATGCTTGATGAAAAAGAAGAGTGGAAGATACCATAATAAATTTTCTCATGGTAATGAGTTCACATAAATAATAACAGTAGGATAAATGAGACTGAAAATGGTATAAAATCATTTAATCAAACAAATTATAGTACGGTAGATATGGAAGGCCATATCTCCGCTAATGTAAAATGATATTACGAGACAAATAATAAAAGAAGTTCATGAATGGTAATGGGAAGAAAGAAATACCATACAAAATATTGAAAATGTAATGACCTAGGTAAATGGAATAATTATATAGGATAAATGAACTATAATTAAAAAATTAGAAATTTGAAAATTAGGGATGTTAATAAATACATAAATAATAAAAAGTTTCAATTTAGACGACAAATTATAAGGGAGGATCTTGAATTGAATATAGAATGTGAGGTCCCTTACTTAAGTATGTGACCAGAATTAACTGGGAGGGTTTCTTAAGATCTTGGAGAATTTTGGGAGGCATATTATGAGTCTATGGAATATTATGTAATTTCTAAACAAAAATTAATGAAGAAAAATGGGATATTTTGTGGGTTTAAAATGTAATAGTGGATGATTTTATTATTATTTATGTTTTGGACTCAATATAATAAAATAACAAAAAATATAACCATCAAAGGGATTTTGAACATGGTTTTTGAAAAAATGGGAGAGTTTTTAGTTAATTTATATTTCCAAGGGCCGAATATTATATTATAATTCTCTTTTTTATGTGGAGGTGAGTCATAATCTTAAAAAATGGTTTTTAATGACTTCAAATATATTACATGTTTTCAAGAATTAAGAATGAATATATATTTTATTTAAAATTAAATTAAAATCATATTATTTTAAAGGTAAAATATATATTTTTCATTTATCACATTTATAGAATTTATTACATCACGTATGGTTCATCCTGATGTCATAATACATGCAGTATATTTATATGGTTTTTAATTATTACCAAAAAATTATAATTTTGGATAAAATTATGAAGTATTTACCATTGGATGATTTTATCATTCTTATTCCAAAAATAAAATTCATTTTATCTAACTATTTCGATAAATATCTTAATTTGTAACCATTTTATATTGTAATACTCACCGATTAAAGATAATGGGGGTTAAGACAACAATAGTTTTCAAACTCTTATAAATATTACAATTGTTATCATATATATTATATAATCATATAAAATTAATAAAAATTATTTAATAAAATTAATATAACAAAATATTATTTATGTTTAAAAAAAATTAATCAACAAAAAGAAGGTAATACTTTAAATTTTATATTATATAAATATACAACATTTGATTTATCTTATCAATATATTATTTTTATCAAACTAATTACGCGATAATTTATAAAGTGAAAATGATAAGTAATAAATGTAATATTAATTTAATTTTAATTGTAAAATAAATATTCATTCTATTAGGATTACATTGTTTCTAGGTTTTTTAAATTATTTTATATAGTTAATTAACATATTTTTATATTACCGTAGTAATAAATATATTCAACATTTATTATTAAAATTAAAAAAAATTATTTTGACTCTATTAACAGATATTAATTACTATTATTCAAAATATAGAATAATTTTTACCTAAATAAATTCAATGTTGTGGAAGAATTGTCTTTAATATAAATCTTGAAAACATTATGAAACAATGTTTTCAGAAAAATTCTTTTTTTTACTGGAAATATGTCATTTCCTTAGCTATATAACTATTAATATTAATTATAGAAAATTAAATTCATAAAAATATAATTGTGATTAGGAAATTTCATATAAAAAATTTATTATTAGGGTTTATTTTATAGAATTATATTATTGAAGCATTATGCATTATAAAATAGTTCTCAATGAAATGCATTATTTAATACTAAAAATAAACTTGTATTAATTCATAGTACATATATGATTAATTTAATTAAATATATATAATTAATTATTATGATGCCATAAAATAAAATTAAAATATTTAATCTTATTTTATATTATTTAAATTATAAAAAAATAATGGTATTACAAAATAAATCTTTTTTCACTATTCAATAAAAATTAATATTTTCAAAAAAATCATACATTTTCAAAAAAATATTATTTTATTATGAATATATAAAAAATAGTTATAATTTTATCATATAAATTATATAAATGTTCTATAAAATAATTGTAATATTTAAAATAATAAATAAAAAACATATTCATGGAAAGAATATATTTTCAGGACAAAATGTTATTACTTTATTTTTTTGATTATTTAATAAGAATTTATCAATATATTTACAAATAAAATTTATATTTCACAAATTAATGATTTAAATTCACTCCAAATAATATAATATAATTTTTATTATCAATATGTTTAAATAATTATGGTTATTTTGTTTTTATCATTTCATATCACAAATGCTATAAATAATTGTTATCATTAAAAAAATCAAAGTGTGACACACCTCATTTATAAATGACCACATCATGTCATATCAAATTACAACATAAAAAACATTTTTATTATCTAATACCTATCCAAATTACTTCTCTATATTCATACTAAATACAACAATCCTAATATTGGTCAGAAATCTAACAGAAGATTCCTTCTACTACAGACCAAAATAATATAACTAGAAAAAATGTTAACATTCCAAACCATGTGTTTAATTATTTTCCTAAACCATAATCAATTAAAATTAAAAAATTATAACAAAAAAATTATTATATCTCATGGAATAATATGTTATTATATTTATGGTATGACTGAAATCCTACTCCCCATCCATCATATGTGTTACAAAATAATTATTCATATGTATAGCCGACTACCACCTCACAAACTGGTATTATTCATTTTCCTCCATAACCTCTCACAAATACATATAATTATTTATTTAGTTATTATTTATTATATTTAAGAAATTATTTCTTGGTAAAAAAAACCCTCATTGTAATAGTTAAGAATTTTTGGGCTGGTTGTGTTTGTTGAAAAATAGGGTTTTACTTTGTCAGTTTTGGTGTTATAAATATATTATTGACATTACATGTTGTAAAAGAACCATTATAATAGGACATATGATCTAGATGTTGTTCAAAAAGAATAGATGCTTTTGTAACCTCTGTGCAAGGCTTGATTTAATATCAGAATGTAGAAAAATATCACATGCCCGAAATAAGTGCCAAATATAGAAATGTGCACAAAAGTTGTGGTTGCGTGAGAGAAACTTTTCTTCCCCTTGGGATGTGAAATTAGGTTTTTCATGCATAATGTGGTCATTCATAACTCAATGAATCTTTCTTAATCGGGCCTACATTGACTATAAATAAGAGGTGACCCCCATCCATTGATATATATCAACACCTAGAGAGAATCCTATCCCTAAAACAGGTATATATTTTGTTCAAAGTGTGTTGAATGAATGATATGGAGTTCAGAACAATCTACATCATTCATGTGTAATATTGGTGTTGTGTATAAGATTGACGTTGAACATAATATGAGGTTTTGAATTCAAGTAATAAAGTATACGTACCGGGCACAATAAGAGTTCTATGAACGATTTGAATTCTCCTAATATATTTGTCTACATGTTGTAATTTATCTATGGATGCAAATAAGTCATTAATAGGGCATCAACATTATTTGGAGGATGGATTAATTATTTATAATGAAGCTAACTAAAAACATATAATCTATGAGTAGATATTTTTAATAATCTGTGAGTAAAATTATCTAGAGAGGGAACTTAGCATTAAAATTGTTATTGGTTGTAAACCAGGAGGGAGAGTGAGTCCACTCCGAACATTATAAACAATATTTCACATTATGTGGATTTGGTACATAGATACATTGAATTTGTATTATCCTTGGATGTATCCTTGAGAGGGTTATACAATTAAAAATTTCTATGTCTCATGCATGCATTAATATCTGTTCATAGTTTTCTATGGGAATAAGGGAGAAGAGATTATATATAATAGTGAAACCAGATCATAAGGTGCAATTTTTTAACTGTCCCACCCTAATTCATCGCTCCACCATATAGGGGTATTTGAACTAGTGTTCCTAACAATATTTATGATGTTTACATGGGTTTTTGAAATAATATTTTTTTAATAATTTATTTAAGATGATTTCTCAGTCTTAGATGTTATGTTTTCAAAATTAAAAATGTTATATGGGAGGGATTAGGTTTATAATATATTAAATGTTCTGTATGAACATTTTAGGTTTTATTTATGATCACATAATCTAATTATTATCTTATTTTTCCATATTATCATAGATTGACATATATTTTATTTTCCCTTCTTATGTATATATGATTATATTTTTTGGTTCTTTTCCAAGGTTTTAATGAATGCTTTAAATAGGGTTTCTCAAGGATGAGTACTATGTCTGTGTATTTTTGTTGAAGATGTTGAAGATATTTAATTAAATAATAATTTAATGTTTATAGTCTCCAAAATAACTAAACTAATATAGTCTTGAGCATGTATTTAGGAAATGTATTGAATATTGATTTAAAAATATCTGATATTTATATATCAAAATTATGGGTCTTAATATTTAATTTTCCTCATTTTTTGACACATTTCTGGAGACTATATATAATCATTTATAAGTCCATCCCTTAAATACATCTGAATTCACCACATCAAATAAGATCCCATAGGGAAATAATCCTCCAATAAGGGTGATTTGGATATTTTTCCAATATAATCAAAATCAAGATCACGATATACATTTTCAACAATTACTATAATATTGACATATATTCTAATTCTGGAAGATGATTCAGATTCTATATTTGAAACTATTAACAAAAACTATTTAATACAGTAATTGGCTTCAAACCCCATGATTGGATTACATGGAATCCAATAACTAAAATAAGTTATGAATAAGGTTAATTACACAAGATAATTTTTCTTCTAGATGTTTGTATCTTGGAACAAAAAAAATGAACATGATAAAGGGAAGGAATGTACCTTACATGTCATTGGGGTGTCAATTTTATGAGACCATATCCAATTAGACTCCAACATCCCTTAATGTAGACCCAATGGGAATATAGGATACAATAACCACTTAGAATCCAACAACCTACACGAATTAATATCATCATTGAAACACATATAACAAGAACACTAGTTTTTTCCATAAAACATCATACAATGAGATTATATATTGAAACTGGTCTATACTATATGAATTGGGGGCCTATTTCTTAGAGGATTCCCTATATATAGTTAATCCATTGAAGGCAGTTTGTCAGTTAATTTTTATTGGTGGTGTTCTTCTGGGACGCATCAGATCATCTAAAGTAGATGTTGGTGTAAATATTTAGGATTGAAAACCACTAATTTACATGTTTAGAATATTCATGGATTCATGGAATCTAACATACCCAAAAAAGATATTATCTCCAAAGAGGAGTTCCTTCTACATAATCCTGAACTCTAAATATGATTTCATCTAAGCATGGATATATTTCCCAAAGATCTTTCTAGAGATGAAGAATCCATGTCATGACCCGTCCCATAGGGCCCGTGCTGTATCTACCCCATGCCCACCATTCTTAGTCCAGTGGTAGGATACTAGAACTGAAAGGTGTATTCCCAAAAATTGGGAAGGAATTTCCTTCATATCTTATAAACACACACAACCAAGCACACATGATGTTAATAACACAAGAAAACAATATAGAAAAAGGAGTGCTAAATGTAATAGGGGCCAAAATACAAGCATAACAATAATGGTACAAGTACAAAATGAAATACAATACTACTGAAAAATTGAAATATAGCTACTAGGTCGTCCTTTGATGTTCCTACCTGAAGGGTTGGTACAGATCTCCTCCTCTGCATTCCACATCTTCTCATCTATTCTACATACCGACAGTTCGTATGGTCCACTATGGACACCATCCAGTCATGGTACTCTCGTCCTCAGTCAATGTTGTCCGTTGTCTACACCAAACATAACTAGGTGAAGGCATATCATGTGCAGTGGTGAGTATAATGAAACCCATTAAGGTCCCCAAGACCCTCAAGGACTCCCAAAATCCACCAAGGATTAACCACCCATCATGTAATCAACTGACAATCCTACTTAGTTATATGCCCATACATATACTGATGTTTTAAAATATACCCATCTCAATCATGATGAATCACAGGGTCCAACTCAAAAGCCCAATGCAGAACTGTTCCACAATGAATGTAATAAAACGAGGCTAAGTACCACACTGGTACACTGCATGGAAGAATATAACAAAGGTAATACCACGATGGAAAAGGATCAACTCACACTAGGTATAACTTAGTTACGGTAGTAAAGAGGAATACATGTAACTACTGAATCATTTTACTCCGTTAAAAGGCAGACTCAATTAGGATCTTAAATCATCATCAGGCCCACAGTGGATAATAGTACATCATCGGACCCACACAAGATCCTAGTGCATCATCAGACCCACACAGGATCCTATTAAATCTTCATACCCACACAGGATCCTAGTACATATTCTGACCACCACATGATCCCTTTCACATTTTATAGCCAGCTATAAGGTTCCCACACAAAGCTCACTTGATTTCAGGAGGATCCTCTCCTAATTCCACAGGACAATACTCCAACTACCACTAATTCTAAAAAATTTAATTCCAAAGGACCTCCATATAAAATTGGTTTCAAAGATATTGACGGTTCTCAATTGGATGCCCGGACTGTAAATTATTGGGTTTTTAGTCCCAAGGGCCTGGTTGGATTCATGTTCGATCCTACCCGGTCAAACCCCAAAATTATCCAAAACTCATGTGTTCTATACCAAAGGAACTGTCTTCATCAATGGTTTCGAGAACCATTGGCGTTTCATCAAACGGATGCTCGATGACAATGTTTTGGCCAAAATAGCGATTATGGGTCGAAGATGGTTCGGGTCCAATCCACACTGGTCAGACTGACCTTACCAAACTAGACCTAGGTTGAGCCGACCTGGTTCAGTTCGACCTGGCCAGTTGGGTCCAGCCTGGCCCATTGCATCCTGCCCGAACTACATTGGGCGGCCCGGCAAGCCGGCCCTAGCTGGTCGCATGTGGGGGGGGAGTCATGTGACCCCCACTCATGAACACCGAACATCTTCGGATATTCGGACTCCAACTACCACGCATGACCGGTGTGTCTTACTCTGTCCAGCTCGGCCAGACAAAATGGTAGGCCTTTGGTCCTCCCAACAGCGCGTGGTGAACTACACCTCGGCGGTCGGCAGATCACCGGCCACCTTCCGCAATCTGTCGTGGCCCCAAGCTCCGACAACGACACGTCATGAACCACCCCACCACAACTGGACAATCACTGGCTGGCTTCTATGCACTACTATGCCTGACATGCTGCAGCTCTTTTCTGGTGGCATGGTCACACCTCCTCCTTCATCGCAGCTGACTGTGGTACCAACCGTAATTCCCAAGTCTCACCAGTGCCAATCGCTGGAGCCAGCTGCCATTTTCCACCATTACAAAGAACGCAACAATATCACAAGAATTGAGGTGGGGTCGGGCCATGTTTCTTTGACCCACACCCTCTACGTTAGTGTGGTAGCAAGTGACATAAACATTATTAATTCAAGAAGTATGTCTAGAACATGGGAAAGGTATTGATAATAACCATACCAAACTCAAAAGTACGTTGATGTGTCACGAGATGAAATTGTGAAAGTTGAAGATGGTTCCAAGGATTGTTTCTTCATAAATCACACATCCAATGTTGGGATCATGCTTTGTCCTCTTATTTTATTTCTAATAATGTTCTTCGATGTCATTCATAGTTGGTAGGAGAATTTCATCATTGGAGAGGTAGGATTTCTCCACAGCATTCTCCCAATTCTCTATACATCGCCAACCAATCATCTCAAAAGAAAATAGGTTCTAATATAAATTAAATTACATAGATTAATTTATGTTGGCATAATTAAATTTTTACATATTTAATTAAATTATGTTGGATCCAAAAAATAGATGGGGAGTTGAAACGGGTTTCTCCCATTAAAGATTGTTAGGGTCGTCCCGACCATTAATTTCAAAATTGGGGGTTTTGGATCAAGTGCTCCCCACCACTTTAACATTCATGATGGGAGGTTTTATTAATAATAAAATAAAAGTTATTTTTATTTTTATTTTCATTTCCATGAAAAAAAAACAAAATCTATCTTTCACCCTCGACCTTCTACGGTCGAGGTGAAGATATAGTTAAGAGAATACCATCGTTGTGAGTTTAACAGTGCCCCCAAATTTCAATTCCAAGCACCATATTAAAATTTATAAAAACTTACTCATACATTTATATAACGCCCCCAAAAATAACTTCATAAATTCATTCCTGCTACATCGGGCCTCGGAATCATGTTCCGCCAATTATCACGGACTCGAAAAATTCCCATATAATTTTAAAAAATTACATCTAATTTCCAGGTCATTACATTCTACCAACTGCAGGGATTTACATCCCTATAAGCCACATCTCAAATTAAAAAAAAAGTGGGGGTATTGACCATGTATCTGAGCCTCTCACTCCAATGTTCTCTCATGGAGGTTCCAGTGTTGCCAGCGAACACACACTAGATGTATCAACCTCCCATGAAGGACCCACTCCTTTCGATCATCAATATCTACATGAAACTCTGTAAACATCTCCTTATCGTTGATGTCTAGCTCATCGTGGACGATGATGTGGGATGGGTTGTGTACGTATCTCATTATTTGGGATACCTGGAAGATGTAATACACCTGGTGCATCTGAGATGGATGAACCAAGCAGTAATACACCTTTCTAACTCTACCAAGGACTTGGAAGTGTCCAATGAACCTCGAAGATAACTTTCTACCATGACAAAATATCCACAAACCCTATCGGGGTGAGACTCGAAGAAAGGCAGGGTCGACATCTTTGAACACCAGAGGTCTCCTTCACCTCTTGGAAAAAGACTTCTTCTTGCACTGTGTAGTGTTCATACACTCCTAGATGATCTACAAATTTTCCATTGTAGCTTGTACTATCTCTTATCCCACTTGTGTGGACTACCCTTAGTTAGTCCAGAACAAAGGTGATCTGCATGGTCGCCCATACAACGCCACAAAATATGTCATCCCAACAGCAGAGTGATTGATGTTATTGTATGAAAACTAACCCAAATCAATGTGATCCTCCCAGTTGGGAACGAAGTTGATAACTCAATCACATAGAATTCCCATGAGGTTTTGAATTGTCCGCTCAGACTATAAATCCGTCTAATGATGGAAGGCAGTGGTCAAATGAATATGCACCCTGAAAGCCTCCTACAACCCCTTCTATAGCCGGTAAGGGAAACATGTATCACGATTAGAGACAAGTGTCATGGGTACTCCATGTAACAACACAATATCTTACACATAGAGGCATCCCAAGCACTCTAATGAACACTGCTCTCTAGTCGGTAGGAAGTGGGCTGACTTGGTGAGTCGGTTGATGATTACTCAGATAGAATCATGAACTCTAGATGTACGTGGAAGTCCTTGCATGATGTACATGTATATCCCATCCCACTTCCACTCTGGGACCTCTAATGGCTGAAAAAATTGTTCTGGAACCTGATGCTCTACCTTTACTTGCTGAAAATTGAGGCACCAGGTGACAGAATATGCTACTTTTTTCTTCCTTTCCGGTAACTAGTGCTATCGTCCGAGGTCCTAGTACATATTTTCCACTCCTAGGTGTAATACTAGAGGGGATTTGTAGAAATCCCTTTACACATCCTCCCCAAGAGACACTAGTACCATGGTATGCCCTCCAAGGAGGATGACATGCTCCTTACCTTCAAGAAATCCATGAGGTGCATGTATTGTGGATATCTGAGCACATCGGGCCTCGTATTCAGCATCCCCATGTTGCACCTCCTGGTATTACTGAAGAATTGGGGGAGTGACTGGAAGTGATAGAAAAAGGATACTCTATCTCGATACATAACTGATATCTACAAAATAGCCAACTGCTCTGTCACCTCACCTAGTGGCTATATACCAAATCTACTACTGAATGCATCTCATAAAATGTTCCACTTCCAAAGTGTATAGATTATCTAGAAGTCATAGTCCTGAAGGAACTCAAGTCAATATGGATATCTTTGTTTTAGGTCCTTCTGAGAGAATATATACCTGATACTCTTGTGATTCGTGTAGATTATAAAATGCATTCCCATCAAGTAATGCCGCAACATCTTCAAGGTGAAGACCAATGATTCTAACTCTAGGTCAGGGGGAGCATAGTTATAATAATTTTATCTCAACTGTAGAGAAACATATGTGATCAATGATATCTCTTGCATCAGGACACATCCATGCCCGATCCCTGATATGTCGTAGTAGACTATGTATTCTACGCCCTCCTCTGGTAGCCTCAAGTTGGGGGCACTAGTCAGCCTCTGCCACAACTCTTTAAACCTACCCTGAAATCTCAATGACCACATGAAGGGTTGCCCCTTATTTTTCAATGTTGATATAGGTTTTGCAACTCTAGAGAAACCTAGAAGAAATATTCAGTACTATCTAGCCATATCGAAGGAACTATGTACCTCTATCACACTCTTGGGTGGCTGCCATGCAAGTACTGCCTCAATATTTGCTGGATCCACCGCAACTCCACCCTCTAAAATGACATGTCCCCTAATATGAAAATCTTGGATCTAGAACTATCTCGTCAAGAGCATAACATATAGCTAGTTCTCTCAGAGTGTTTCTAGAGATACCTGAAAATGACAAGAATGCACCTCCTCAGTATCCAAGATGATAAGAATGTCATCGATGAAGACTACAACAAAGTAACCATTGTATGGCTCGAATATATTGTTCATGAGTCCCATGAACACTTATGGGGTGTTGGTCATGCCAAATGGCATGACAAAGAATTCATAGTGGTCGTACAGACACATGAAGGACTTCGTCTGCACATCCTCATCTTGTACCCTAATCTGGTGATAGCTTGATATGAGGTCTATCTTCGAGAACCACCGTTCTCCCTTCAGCCAATCAAAGAGGGCATCAATAATTGAGGGTGGGTACTTTTTCATAATGGTCAGCTAGTTCATGCGCTAATAGTCAACGAGAAGCCTCATGCTCCCATTTGCCTTTTTGGAAAACAAAACTGGTGCTGCCTAAGGAGAAACCTAGGGTCGGATGAATCATTTCCCTTGAATGTCCGTCAGCTATACTCATAGCTCATGAAGCACTATATTAGCCATCTGATAAGCTGGTGTAGATATTAGTGATGTCCTGAGGTACAAGTGAATGTAAAATTACACCTCTTTATGAGGAGGTAGACCATGGTCATCATCAGGGAAGTCATCCGCATACTTTTCTACCACTACATAATACCTCAGACTCTCCACATCAACTACTCCATGGGTAAGGATATCTAACTGATGTGTAATCGGATGTACCCTTATCTGGGTAAGTATATTCTATAGGGAAAAGGATCCCTTCTCATCGGTGAAGGTCAACCTTGTCCCATATTTGTGGATGAACCACACAATTCACCAAATACAGCCAATAAGAGAATGGACTGTAGATAACTAGTCCATACATAGGATAACGTTTTAAGGCCTCGACGCTGCTACTATGAGATCCCAGCTAAAACTCTCACCTCCTAGAGTAAGCTCACAATACCGAACTGGTTCATAATCATTAAATCCTCTCTCATAGGACTATCTAGCTATTAGGATCAAGCCAATGGCTCTATTAGAATCTCCAATCTTCGAATGAGGGTAGTTGTAAAAAAAGAACGACTGGAATCTGTGTCTGTAAGTACAACAGGTAAGGTGGAGTAGACAAAGATCATACCTTTTATTATATATAAATCACCATGGTATTAGGCCTCAGGTGCCTGGAGTTGAGCTCTCCCCTTCCTACCAGCTCTCTATAGTTGGGGTGGACCACCTGGTGGTGGTGGCGTTAACATCTCTAATCATCGTGCATCGACAACTGCACGACTAGATCCTCTGGGACATCTGCCTACACCCTATGGACCTCCTCGATTTAACCTTTGTCATTTCCTAGGAGGTCCCATGACCATCAACTGATCATCTGTACTACATGTCAGGCAGTCACAAGCCATGTGACCCTGCCTGATGTAGGTGTAATAATGTATAGTCCCCGCATGACTAGATCTGTCTTCAATACCCTGTACAACCGACCCTGAATCCATCGGTTGTCCACCTGTATCTCTGGTCCTCTTGGGACTCTGTGACATATGTCTACTGCCAGCTGAAAAAGACTCCACTACATGACTTACAATGGTGTGTCTCTGGGTTGGTGACTGGTCATCAAGAAATATCTCTACTAAGAGGGCTCTCTCTAACACCCTCACCAGCGTCAGGATGCTGAGAGAAATCCTCGACGCCTTGATCTCCTGCCTGAGACCCTGCTCAAAAATCTGGGCCCTAAAGAATGGGTCCTGGTTCATATCAGTGCAGTAGTGTGGGAGGTTGGTGAACCTTGTTTTATACTGAGCCACATGCATTCTACCCCACCACGGATGAAGATACACTTGAATGCATACTGCGCGAAGGGTTGCTGGGGCAATTATTTCCCAAATCAGGATCTCGATGTCTGTGCATAGACGCTTCAAATCATCATAAACTTGGATCTTCAATCTCCTCCATCTGCATACATCTACCTATAGAAGACTAGCGGCATGGTTCTCCATGAGATCATCTTGTGTCCCTACTAGTCATAAGACACTCACCACGACCTCCATCCAATTCTCAGCCTCTTGTGGGTCTATATCTCCCCCGAACATGGGTGGCCTCTGGTGCTAGAACTCATGCAACGCATTTATGTATCATCCACCCACTACTACTGGGGTTGGTTCCATAGTATGGAAAAATGGGTAATGGTACCGCTGGTGCATCAGCTGGTGCCTCTACTAGAAGAGGTACCTACATCGAGGCCTCGTCACTCGTTGAGCTATCAGTGCATTCTAGACCTAGAAACCTAGTTGGCTGTCTGTGTGGAGGCATCCTGAAAAAAAGGTTCACCATGGTCATTATGTTATACCTAGTTTGCTGAATCAAAGAGATCAAAAAGAATTATTTTTAAACACACACGCAATAAGTGTTTTCGTGCACTGAGTCGAAAATCAGATGTCAGGGTCCTTGTTTATCGATACGTCAGTGGCTGCACAAACAATTGATTACCTAAAATAATAACCACAATTCCTACATTTAATATTATTGGCCTTTAAAATATCATATTCCAATGTTCTACAGTAGAACCGACTCCTTTGATTCCAATTTTTTATGACATGTGCTTAGGACTCGCTCTGTGACTACCCCAACCCCACCATCCATAGGTCAGGGGAAAGCGACAAGAACTGAAAGGAATATTCCCTATAATTTGTAAGGCATTGCTTTTTTATCATGTAAACACACTCAACCAAGCAAACACCATGTTACAAACACAAGAAAATCGTATAGAAAAAAGAGTGCTGAATGTAAAAGGGGCTGAAATACAAGCATAACAATAATGGTACAAGTACAACTAGAAATAAAATACTACTGAAGAAAGAGAAAGACAACTACTAGATCATACTTCATAGTTACTACCTGATGAGTTTTTATAGATCACATCCTCAACACTCCATTTTTTCCCGTCTCCTTTGTGTTCTGAAATGACATATGGTCCACCTCTGGGCACTGTCCAGTATTGGTACTCTTATCCCCAGTCAGTGCTGTCTGTTGTCTACACCAAACACAACAAGGTGCCGGCATAGCCCGTGCAGGTGTGAGAAACAAAATACTTAGTAGGGACCCTGATACCCTCCGGGTTTCACAAAATACTCCATGTATAAACCACACAACATTTAATCAACTGTCAATCACACTTAGGTTTATGCCCATATATATACTAATGTTATCAAATATACCTTTCTCAATCAGACGAAACACAGGGTACATCTCAAAATCCCAAAGACCAAATGTCTGACATAGGAAGGAATACCCCAAAGGTAAGCAGAACACAAGTACATCACATAGATAAATACCACAAAGGTATTACCATGACAAAAAATGTTCAGCTCACACCATGTATAACATAGGTACGGTAATAAAGATGAATACATGTAACTTCTAAATCATCTTACTCCATTAAAATGCATACCCATATAGGATCCTAAATTATAATCAGAACCAAAAAGGATTATATTACATCATTAGACCCAAAAAGGATCCTAGTACATCGTCAAACAGACAAAGGCTCGTAGTAGATCGTCAGACCCACACAGGATCCTAGTACATCATCAAACACACAATGGATTATAGTATATCGTCAGACCCATAATGGATCATAGTACATTTTCAGGCCCACACATGATCCTAGTACAACGTTAGACCAAAACAAGATCCTAGTACATCATAATACCCATACAAGATCCTAGTACATCATCAGACCCACTCAGAATCCTAGTATATCATTAGACCCACCCAATATCCCTTTTTTATGTTACAGCTTGCTACAGGGTTCCCTCACTATGATCGCATGATTCAGAGAGGATCCAATCCTCATTCCACATGTCAATACTACAACTACCATTAAGTACCCAAAATATGTATCCCCAAGGACCACCTCGTATAAGCAGAATCAACACTACAAACGATGCGTCAATTGGACGCCAAGTCTGCAAGTTATTGGATTTTTAGTCCTGAGGGCCTGGTTGGATTCATGTTCGATCCAACCCATCTGTACCACACATTTATCCAAAACTTATGTTGGGTATACAAAAATGATCATCTCGATCCATGGTCTCTGGTGTCGCAGACGGTTATCTAAATGAATGCCCAGTGACAATGTTATGCCCAAATGAGAGATATGGGACGAAGTTTGTCGTGGTCCGGTCCGACCCGGTCGGTCTGACCTGACCCGATCTGGGATGAACCGGCCCAGGCCGGTTATGTATGGCCTCACCCGAAATGAATGTACTGGCTTGACCACATTTTGGGGTTATTCGCCCACCCCTCGCTCTCGAACATATAACAACATCAGCCATTTGGTCACAAGCCGGCAGGCAGGACCCATGGGACACGCTCGGTCCTGCTTAACCAGCCAAAACGGCCACCCCTTGGTCCACCTGGTGCTGCGTCATGCAACGAACTTCCATGATAGGCTGATCACTTGCCTCCTTACTCTAACCACAACACCCAGGTGGGCCGCAACCTCTTGCATCGATAGTGGTGCGTCATGCGTCGCTCTGCCATAGTCTGCTGATAAACGACCTCCTTTCATCCACCACTGCGGCTGACGAGTCGTGGCTCTTCTATGGCAGTTCAGTCGTGTCGCTACCTTTTACATGGCTGTCCATGGTGTCAAATGTCATTCCTGAGTCTCACAGTTGCCAATCGCTAGCACCAATCCCCATCTTCCACCATTGCGAAGAATGCAACAACCCCAAAAGATTTTCAGAGGGGTCGGGCCATGTTATTTTTGAACGCACCATCCACATTACTGTGGTAGAAAGTGACATAGATGTTCTTAATTAAATAAGGATATCAAAAATGGGGGAAATGTATTCAAAATAACATTCCTTGCCTCGAAGGTTCATTTATATGTCGTGAGATGAAATTGTGAAAGGTGAAGAGGGTGCCAATGATAGTCACTTCTGAAATCACTCGTCCGATGTTGGGCTCATGTTTTTTCCTCTTTAATGAATCCAAATATTTTATTCCATGGCATTCATCATTTGGAGGAGATGCTCTTCGTTGGAGAGGTAGGAAATCTCCACAACATTCTACCAATTCTACACACTTCGCTAACCAATCCTCTCAAAAGAAAAGAGGTGCCAATATAAATTAAATTATGTAGATTGATTTATTTAGGCATAATTAAATTTTGACACATTTAATTAATTTATGATGTCACCAAATAATAAATTGGAAGTTGAAAGGGTTTCCTACCATTAAATAGCTTTCAGGTGTTCCTCATCTTTATAGTCATAATTGGGGGTTTTAGTTCAGGTGGTCCCCACCTCTATAACATTCATGAGGGTGGTTTTATTAGAAATATAATAATATTTTATTTTATTTTTATATCCACATCCACAAAAAACAAAAAATAAATCTTTCACCCATAACCTACTATGGTTGAGGTATGGACTCATTAAAAAAAATTCGGTTCTACGAGTTCAACGGTGCCTCCAGATTTCAATTCTGAGCACTGGTTTAAATGTTACAAAAACCTACTCGTACGTTTTCAGAACATACCTAAACAAAGTGTAGAAATTTTTTCTAGGCACAGTAGGCCTTAGAATCCCGCGCCACCAATTTTCGCAGACTCGTAAAACATTCATCTAATTAAATAAATTACTCGGACTTTCGGGGTCCTTACAAGACAATAATTTATGGTCGATGGAGACATATTTTTGATGTAATCCCTCAAGGGTGGTTTTATGTATGTCAATACTATGTTTAACCATTCTTTCTCATAAAATATCCCAACTACAAAAGATCTATAAATCATTCAAAGATGAAATTTTAAAGGATTAACGGTCTCTATGGATCCATGATATGGCGATGAAATAGATTTTTATGGATTTGGATGCTCTAATCCACCTTCCACAAAGTATCATAATATGGGTTAAGGGAATGGAATAAATGAATAAATCCCTAATTTATCACTCATTGACACTATTCATCCCATGTTTTCAAATTTAAGGGTTCTAATTTCTTAATGGACATAGGCACCATCAGGAGTATAAAGAAAGAATCTAGTCGGAGATTGTATAAGATGATAGAGATTTAATTCTACTGAATTCCGTCATTCATGATGAGATCAGATACCCACTAAGAGAAGGTTCACAAATAACAAATGGGGTTTCTCTAGTAGTTTAGAATGTAGTCACTATGAATCCCTTGAAAACATTTCAATCCTCTATTTCTGATGTTGCATTCATGGATGTTATTTCTTCACACCAACCATGTTTTGATATGGAGTTCCCCAACCCATGAGAACTGATACCCACTCCTCTTTAAGGAAATCCTTTTAATAGTTTATAATATCAGGCTATAATGAACTATTAAAACATAATTCTCATTCAGTGATGTGTTGGGGTTCTTTATGTATGTTCTTAGTCATCTGGTTACCCTATTTACCAATTGGATAGTCTATGCACTCTTCCCTTCTTACATGATTATTCATGTGGTCTGTCTAATCAGGTGTCGTGTGAGTAATTGATGGAGAATGCAATTCATGAATTAATATCATCAGTTTATGAAATCTATGTAGGGTCTCCAATGACATATTTTTAAGATAGTAGGAACTAATTCATTAAAAACAAGAGATAATAACTCCCCATGTGGATTCGGTTCTAACCTTTAATCCATCACTTGTTTATTCTATCTATTTAATTGTGTTGATAAAAATATCTACATGAATTTCCATCAGAGTTGTCAGTCCTTTTACCCCTATGTGAGAGGATTTTTTACTAGGGATAATTCAAAACATAAACATAATTCATATTCAAAAAAAATAAATGGATCATTGACGGATTGGGAAAGAAAAAGGAACTCTTAGGTCTGATGATATTTCTTGTCATTTGTAATTCCCTCAGTCTGGGGAACATCTTAAAATGTACACCTAATTTTTGATCTGTGATATACTAAGGCCACTGGGGATTCAATATGTGTACACAATTTACTAGTTTAAAAAAATTTAATTCTTTTCCATGAGACAAAGACTATGAGTTTTTTTTTGAATGGAAGCCCTACAAACAAATATATACATATTGTATAGAAGAAAATATTTCAATAGTTCTATTGATTAAATCTAGACTACACAAAAATGTGAATACAATTTATGGAAACTAGGACTTCCTCTTCTTTTTTTCTTAAATAAGTGTGAGTATTGAGATATTTAATCCTTGTGATATAAATCATATAGGTTTTATTAGAGGTACTAGACAATCTCTGTCGATGAGGATTTTAATTTAATTTTTGAATATTCAAAAGAGGAGGGAGGGATAGTATTTCCTAGATGGGATCGTTAAGATTTTTTTTCTTCCAATTCTTGTAAGGGCTTAATGGACATGATTTTTATTAGAAATAAATATACCCAATGCAACAACCAAGGAGTTTTCACCACCCCTAGTGTTGATTGGACCATTTGTTTTATAACCGTATAAAATCTTTCATATTTTCTTAATGAAACGTTTGATCACTATTTGAGGTTTCTATCAACCCATTCCACTCTGTTCCATTAGCTAGAACAAGGATTGAAAAATAATATGATATTTTATTATTCCAAACAATCTAGAGTGCATAAACAACATCATGTCATGGTAAACACATATTGGATGAAGACCATGATAACAGAATGATAGATGTGCCAACATAATAAGACGTTTAGACTAAAAGATAACTTTTAGATTTGATTCTTCAGCAGACATAGCCAATAAATTAAAATGAAGGGTATAAAAGAAGAGGGTTATAAGGTTGAGAATGGGAAGGAAGATTACTGTGATGAGAAATTGTTTTGTTCACTAGTGTATATGTAATACATGTTTGGAGAAATTCATACATAACCAGATAATGGTACCTAAGAGAGGTACAGAGTGATATAGTTAATGTATTTTGATAGAAATATAAACTTATTTCTTGAATACATCTGGGAAATGTGGCATGGAAACACTTTTTATATACTTTTGGAGGAAAAGTCATTCAAATAGGATATTGAGGTTGTGGGAGGTATAACATATAAAAATTTCAAAATTAAACTAGATGATTCTAACACCTTTATTCATGGAGGCCATATATGCTAAAAATATCTTTTATCAAATGTTTACCAAAGGGCGGTGTCCAATGATATTAAAATATCATTTGAAACCACTGTAATAGTGTTTTCTATTTGGGGTATATTTCATTCCCTTAATATAGAATGTTTTTGAGGACTTGATGGGTTCCTATGTTGCTTCTACATAACATGGTAGGAGTTATATAAAGGGGAGTTGTATGGGGATGTTTTGGTCTTTTTAGGAGTGGAATCATGATATGTGATTCATGTGCATTGACATTGATTCTCCTTCCAAAAGTTAAAAACCCTATTCAATCAATCAGTATAGGATAAAATGCATCTGTAATTTTGATGATAATTTCTTTAATAACATTATCAATAGAATACTTTTATTGAATCTTCCCCAATGGGTGTCCGAGAACCAATAGGGGTTTTTCAACGGAAGTTCAAAATAGACCTCTAAATAACTAGTGAATGAAATTTTTAGAGATATTAACATAAAATTACATGGTTTTAATGTGGTAATAATGGATTATATTCCCAAGTCATAAGATAAAATGAAGTGGAACATTATCATCAAAGTGGAAAAGAACATGGGATTGTCTAGAGGGGAATGGAAATTATGTTCTATTCTTTTAGAGCTTGTTGGAAGCCGATTTATTTCATGGAGAAGAATTTATGGTTCATGAAACCATGTTGGAGACTAGGATAAGGATATCCACTCTCTAAAAACCTATTAAACATAGTAAAATACATCCGTAGAATGTATCTGGAGAGAAAATCCACAGTGGAAACATTTATCCATTTAATGGCTTAACCGATACTATTAACATATTCGATATCATTTTTTCTAATGAGATTATATTTTTTCATAACGGTATTAGGCAGAAAAAATAATAATTCAACAAGATCATGGAATCATAATATAAGTGGTGTAGAAAACCATCAATTAAGAAATGGGTAGTGTGTTCATATCAAAATGCATCATAGAAAAAAGGGGAGAATTTATTGTGGAGGTCCTGTGTATGAAAATTAAATTATTCCCAATGAAGTACCTAGGAGGTCATGTAAAAAAGAGAAGGGTTTAGATTAATCATGTTGATGGTATATTTGAAACAATTACTGCCCACATTGCAAATTTTAAAAAATGGATTTCGTATATTGGGGGAAAATTATGGTGTTCAATTGTGTTCGATCATCAATTCACAATCATGTGATTTTATTTTAGAATATTCCTTTCGAAGTATGGAAAAAAAATGAAAATTTGATGATATGTTTCATTTGGGACTATCCTTTTGAGGGAATATATAACTAGTATTTATAGGAAAATTCAGGTACGGGGTAGGTGATGGTGGATTCAATATATGTGTTATCAAACTAGAAAAATGGAGAACATACTCAATGATTTAATGGGACTTCATTGTGAATAAATCTTGGTGTGTAATAATTATCTCAAATAGTTATAGAAAAAAATTGAAAGAGGAAGGGTACTCAGTTATCATCTTTAGATCAGAATTTATCATCATGTTTTGATTCTATAGAACCACACCCAATGAAGTGTTGGTTACAACCATATACATTATTGGAATGAAAATTGTGAGGGATTAGTGATTCTTTTTCTTGAATAACTGACCCCTGATATCACTGTATCCTAAGATATATTGTTCAATACATTGATTAAATATATCTATAATTACATTATCTCAATAGTTTTGATAGTATCATTATAAATGAAGAACCATACAAGATCATTTTTACGGGATCATGTTTGGGTGAATTCTCAGGAGAAGGCTACTGCTCGTTGACTCAAGTTCATGGAATACATGATGGGTTGAATGAAACCATGTGGTTAAGTGACATCTCTATGAAATAAATCATTATATTATAGTTTATCCAGAACCATGCCATCACAAAGGATGACTATATGAGTAAAAAAGAAATCATAATGAAATATATGTGTTTATATTTTTTGGAAACACAAATGGGAATCGTCCAAGAATATAATCATTGAGAGATATTGGGCGGAAGCAGCACATAGTTCGCTAGTTGAGGAGATCATGATATGAGTTCATTCCAACAAGAAAATCACCTTCTTTGAAGAATAGTTTGCATTAAACAAGTATAATACTATAGATTTTAAATTGAGGGCATTAATCCTTGTAGTGGTTTGTTTGAGTATACAGATTGCCTGAAGCCACTATTGGCACAGGGAATGACTTTTCCATGCATGGGAATGGTTTTCAGAACTAGAATACATTTAGTAATCCATTTCACACATTCCTCAATAAGGGAGGGATCAGCATAATTTAGGAATATTGTTGATGGTATAACATTTTCTGCCAATACCCCAAATATCAATATTAAAGGGATTTGGGTGATATGGATCCCTATGAGTATTTTATTTATAAAAAATGTGGATAAAATATTCATGTTTGAGGTCTTGTAGGGGGGTAGGGTTTGTTCATGAAAATAAAGGGGATGTGATCTATAAATTTAGTGATGGGTTTGAGGAGGGATGATCTCTCTAATGTACTATGAATTAACAATGCTTTAGGGTATTGAGCTGTACCACTCTCACCGCATTATGCTAGTGTTTATTGAAATGGACTCGACTATTGGTTGTGGTTCGATGCCCTGGACATATTGTATGTTCACATACAACATTCACCGATTCAAATGTATTCTGGACTAATAGGTGGAACATAATTATACATGGTGTGAGGGGAAAATGGATGTAGATTTCTTAATTATGGGAGATCTAATGGGGATTATAGTGTTTTATTTTTAAATCCATGGTCTCTCCCACAATAATGTAAAAAATTATCTCGGACAGACTCACATGGCCTCTAATATTTTATACAAATATAATTTTTTTCCAACCTGGGATTTTACCAACATGGAATAAAAATGTTAATGTAAGATGGGTGGTTGAATTGACTACTAAGGATTTCATGCCACTATCTCAAATAATATTACTATTTAGAAAAAATAACAGCCCTTGGGAAATACCTTCTTGAATATAAAATCACATATCATTAAACAAGAATAATTGAGTGAAAACTCAAGTAATGGATCATTTTGAATAAAAGTAATTGAATATTTGAGGATGGATAGTTATTGAAATTGTCAAAATAGTATAACATTAGTGCCATATTGATTATGTGGATCAAATATTTATATAAATATATGTAAAAACAAAATGCCTTAGAAAATATTAATGCAATAAAACATAAGGGTTTATCATAAAAATATATTTTCTAATGTAATATATAACATATAATTGGATAATTAATGAATAAAATATTCATTCTATTAATATGTATATAATTTTAAGAATTGTATCAATTAAATTTATTAATAATTTTCTATTAATTATCACTTAATTCCTTCTAGTTTTTCAGTGGAATACTCTATAATATGGAATTAATATTCATTTTCTTAACACAATTAGTGAAAACGATATTTTAACTATGTTAGTTGATGATTCCCTTAAAATAATACTAATTAATTATTATCTTGATTATTTTCCCTTAATAAATTTTTAAAATATAAAAATAATAATATCCAAATAATTTAATCAACATAAGCACTTAGATGTAAATGATTTCTTTAATATTTAAATCTAAAATATTTTAATAGATGATGAAATGATTGAATTTTAATATTATATCATAAATAATGTACTCACATATGTGTTTAATAGGGAAAAATATGCACTGTAAAATCCATCACAGTATTTTATCCTGTTAGATAAATAATGAAAGGGTTTGGATTTTCCCCTAGACTTGTTCTCTTTAGTAAGGGCTAGTTGGATATACGATGCACGTTCAATAGTAATTTTAATCATAGGATTGTTCTTTTTCAATTTAATGTTTGAATGAAATAGTATAATAAAAATAATGATGTATAGTATTATGAGTGGGTCAATGTTCCGGATGGGATTGTGCACCTTGAAATTACATTACTGTGAATTTCACAAAAATTATTAGAAATAATTCATGTAATGAATATAATGTTTCCCTGACTATTTCCAGGATCCCAAACCATGTGATCATAAATGTAATTATTATAGGTTCAAATATTGGTACTTATTATCATTGTTACTTTTTCATATGAGTTTTATATTGTTTCCAAATCCATTAAAATAGATGATTATAATTCAGATAATTAAATTTGTATTTAAATTCCTTTTATAATTTTTAACAATATATGTTTTATACCTATTTATATTTCATTTAATGAAATAAATGTTTACTAATCGATGAAATTAAATGATTCATCAATAATATATAAAATTTTGTCCAATTATCACGTTGTTTATTTTTAACCTATATTGTACCATTCTAAATATTATTTTATAATTTACGGTATTTAAATTATACTTGTGGTGTTTTAATTCATATACAATTTTCCAAAAGAAACATATATTTATGATCATATATATTTAACCAAAATATAAAAAATATATCCCATGGTGATGGAGACAATTGACCTAACCTGAATGATGAGACTAATGCATGATTGGATACCACAAGTGGAAAATAGTCATTATACCAATGTTCATTTTACCGGGACTAGAATGTGAATCATGATTAATGATCAAATAAATTATATCATATTAAAATGATGTATATGATGTTGTGTCATTGGGAAAAATTATGGATATAAAAAATTCACCAAGTATAAATAGTTGTCTCAATGTGAATTTTTAGTGAATTTTTCGAAAACGGATAGAGAAGAAAAATTATTAACCAAATGGAGGACTCGAAATGATAAATACTATTTACACCATTGAAAAAGTAATAAAAATAAAAAATTTAAATGGTTTTGGAAAATAAATTATGTAATGGTGTGTTGGTTATAAATAGTCCATGACAATATATAATCATGTTTGAATGAAAGACACATAATAAAATCATTAAAAAATAAATAAAAAAAGACCGCTATTAGTATTTATAAATTTAATTACACTATAATATTTTTAATGAAATATACACTCAAGGGGTATTCTCCATATGATGAAATATAGTATTCATTTTGGATTTTTTTATATAAAATTCACATTGGTTTACCAATATATGTGAATTTTTTTTGGTGATTCAAATAAAAATAAATAATGTATATGTATTAGTGAGTGATATGAAAATATGGCTCAAATTATTTAAATAAAATAAAATCTAATTTTACTAGAAATATAATATTACGAGATACATGTTTCTATGGATTTTTAGTTAGGTATGTTATATGTGATCTATACATAACTTCATATCATAAGAAAAAGAATTGTATATTTATATTGAATTTTTAGAACAATTAATTATTATTTTTTTATTATTAGGATTTTCACTAATATTTATCATGCACATGAAGAAAAATGGATGGTACCATTTGATAATATATTTTTGTCAATTAATTTACCTAAATTAAAAATGGGATAAATAATAGGATGAACCCATGGATTGAAATTTGAATCTGAGCAGAAGAAAAGCATTCTCAACCTCAATATGTATGTCAAATATATAGGAATCAATATTTACTTTGATATTATAAGGGATGGTGGTTCTGTAGTGTATTAATATGATATCATATATGACATGTATTAGTTAACTAATAAATGAGGATGATATGAAGTAGAAATATTATTGTATGAATATATTCCCATGTGATCAAATAATGGATGAATCTTCATATAAATTATAGTGAATTTCAATATTAAGGTGGACTGTGGAACATAGTGAATGTATATTTTTTTGTTAAACCCTGAATATAGTATTTAGAAATAACTACTTATCCCCATAATTTTTTTCATAGTTAATTTTCTTAATGAAAACCAATGTTGATAAAAATTGACACAATGTGAAATCATATCCATACAACGATCATATATGAGGAGATCCTGACATAAGAACTATGCCACTCTAATTAATTTATAAGTCATGCAATATAGAAAATCTATAATGTTGTTTATTGTCTTGAGAAAAAGTCTATAAAACATAAAATTTATTGTCATGTGGATGGTACCACTTTCAATGTAGTTTTATATTCATGTTATATGGATGAAATGTTATGTATTTTATGGTCTTACGAAAACGACCATATAATATATAGATTAATGTAATTTCGTTTCGACCTCTTGTTTTTAGTATGAAGTCATGTGACAAGTAATATATACACTCAATGTGGAATCACATCTTGTATTTTCATGAATCCTTACAATGGTGGGAGGTGTGATGTGCTCTACATATGTCATGACTAAATATTACACCCCATTAGAGTATACTTAATAATTTTGTTATGCTGCTTCATATTTAGAATCAAACATTTGTGGTTTTATTCTAGGTATTATCAGTTTCCATAAGTTTTACACCAGTTCACCTTGCTTGAATGGGAAGAGGTTAATATTTTTATTGAAATATTATTCTACATGATTCTATTTACCTTAATATAGGTGTAATTATCATATCATTTAATCACCAAATCATTGTTGTTCATCAATCCAAACCTCTGACCAACAATATTCATATTTCCATTCCCAAAAGGCCTTGCATAGTTAAGGAAACTAGACTAAAATGGGATGGGCTAACATAAACCCTTACACCAATTGATATGGGATCACAAACAATGGAGTATAGAAGTAGTATGATAATCCCACAAATCATTGAGCATAGTTAATGCCTATATTATATATCATTATCAAAAAAATTAATAAAGATAATTTAAAAATTCTTAGTAATTATTTTGATATTTTCAATTATACAATTGTGGGATAAATGATTAAATAAAATGATGTATTGTAGATAAAATTGTCCGAATTTAGATGCATAGAAGTTAATAACATTTTAAAAAAAATTAATTGGGATCTCCAAATTATCTAATTAAATTTGATTTCATGAAATTGATTATATAACATTCTTTATAAATATTATGGTTAAATTTTTTTGATAATTTAGGGACGAAGTCATTTGTATTTATAATGGATTTAATTTTCTTTTTCATGACTATACTATTATCCATTAATGTTTTTAAAAAAATATCTAAGTCTCTACATATGATGGAATATAATTGTTCCTATTTAATGTTATCCATAAGTTGTAGTAATAGAATACTATATAATATTGAGGTTATATTCTCCATTATATATTAAGGGGTGGACCAAAATTGTTCCCATTTGTAATGGAATTTATAGGACTCATAGTTATATTTGAGGAATAAAAATTTCACCCACATATAAATTTTATCCCATTATTCATTATCTTATGAATGAAAATAAAATTCATGACATTAGAATATTGTATTCACCTATCCAAATTTTAAATTTCTATATAGGGATAAAGAAAAATATTGATATAAAAATACTACAATCAAATTAATATATTCTACATCGTTTTAGGGAAATATAAATACTACTCTTCAATATGTAATGTAGATGGTTGTGTTATCCTAATCTCAATATATAAAATCTATGTTCAAATGATCAAATATATGAAATATAGAATTATTGGATCATACAATTAGAGACAAGAACTCTTCTTATAGAAATTTGTCCATTTTTCTCAGTTATACTCAGAAAAATGGTTTCATCACCACTTGATTGTGTATTTTCTATTGACCAAATTGATCGCAAGAAAAGTGTGTCTATTAACATTTTGCAGTGTATCTAGTATTTATAATTCTCCATACAAACCTAAAATGAGTTTTTAGTATTATAATGTATTATTGATTTATCACTTTAATAGTAATGAATAGGGAAAATGTGACGTTGGTGGGGAAATGGACACGATTATCATTTTTACATGTTTAAAAAATTGTTAATCCATTATATTTATAATTTTAATTCTAATATACCTTAATTGTATTTTTCTCATATACTAGAAACCACATAAATAGAGAAAAAAAATATTATAGATAACCATGCCAATATACGACTCCTATAGGGAAGAGAGTGCTACCAAAAAATTTATAAGTAGTTTCATGTTTACCACATTATTCCTGATTAAATTTTTATTAAATTGATAAAGTATGATAAAAAATATTTATAATAATATATTTTTCAAAATTTTACAAATGATAAAAATTATTGGATCCATGTGCTGGATCACATATTTTTGTAAATACTTTCCCATCTCATGTACTTTAATGATCTTGGTGAAGATTGTTTTCATTATATTGTCAAATTATCTCAAAATTTAAATTTTTATAAATATTATCATAAATTTCATTCCTTTAAAATTAAAAACTATTGGAAAACATGGTCCAAATATGCCATTTTATGGTTTCTATGTAGAGGATGAGGGTTTTTCATTCCACAAGAGGCATCAATGCTAGTGGATGAATAATGTTATTATTGAGATCATTAATGGAATTATTGAATTATTTATTCAACCAATAGTTTTATATGTTATTTATCAACCTCATGAATGGAAATAAAATTTCAATGATGTTTCTACTGAATAATGTAACATTTTTGGACAATCATGGATGTCCAGTTAGTTTATTGTGACAATTAAAATTTAAAATTTCTTGTTTTTCTTTATTTTTATTAGATTTATTTATTCCTCATTGATAGAATACCAATCCTTTAAAAGTTACGGATATGATTCTAATGGAATTATTCAATGGATTTAATTTCATGTAGTAAAACTATAGTTTTAAAAAAACCCTTCCAAATATATAAAATTATTTTATCATAATCATGATATAACCAAAAGCTTATCTATGTATCATCTTATGATATATTCTAGGAGTAGTTTTGTGATATGGTGAATCATCAATTGATAAATTAATGTGATAATTTAGAGACAAATTGGAATTAATTTATAGTAATACCCACCACCCATGGGAACCCTAATTGATGATTCATCATCTGGGCTTGTATCCATATAAATAGACTATAAAAACAATATCCATCTATGAATTAGTGGAATTTGAATCTATGTATTGAATCAATAACTAATTTATTGATTTGAATAAGGAAGTTATATTTTAAGAAATGATTTTCATATCCCAAAAGTTGAGATAAACCTGGATTTCAATATTCTTCTTCGTAATATTATGAATTATGGTCAATTAATTTAAGTATTGTATTTTAAAACATAAATAACCCTCGATCATCTTGTCAAAACTTATTTCAACCTTGTCCCATTTTGTCAGATTCATCCTTTTTAATGTCTCTTTATAACCACGATTGTTAGAAGGTAGGCCAAAGTGGAAAGAATATAAGATTTTATGTTACTATTTATTCAAGGTTATTATATTATAATAAATCCCTGTATTTTTTATAAAATTAAATAATTTATTTTATGAACTCATATAGAATGATTCACTGAACATTTTGAATTTTAGGTTTTCTTATGTTCCCATATTATCTTGCATGTGATCGTTAATGATGGATTAAATATTCTCTTCAAATTATGGAGGAGGATATATGATAACATCTTTTACAATTATATTAGAAATGTGGATTATGTAATAATCTTTTAGATTTTAATAATATTTAATAGTGTAAATATAATCTCTATACTAATCTATAGTATCTGAGACGGTATTTTGTTAGGTAGACACCATATGAAAAAAGATGATAAAACATAACCCTCATGTTCTTTTTTTAATGATTAATTTACATCTTATTTAATTTTATTGGGTTTTTTGAAATGTTATTAGTCAACCATGTATTATTGTAATGATTATTATGGTTGAGATTAATTTAAATAGGTTATATAGAGAAATTCTCTATAATTTATGGATGTGACTCAATATAGACATTACTCGGTCCATCGTAAGATATATACACAATTTGATAAAAATTTACATTGGATATTAAAATTCCATGGATTCTTATTTTTAGATTTTTCACCTCAGTGTGATTGAGAAACAAGAAGAAACAATTATTTTAATTATTAAATTTCCCAAAACCAATATTCGGTTGTATATATCATTTATATTTAAGGAATCACAAGATTTGGTAGGTTATTTTTCACCCCTATGTATTCATATCTATAAATAACGAATATATTACAAGGAATTTTGGGTTTTGGATGGAACCAACACCTATGAATGGAGGAATGGTCTCCCAAATAATTCATTGATGGTGGTGTGTTAACATTCCACAATGAACATGGTGTAAAACATATTTATTTAAGACTAGTTTTTTCAATTTTAACATTCCCATGGCCATTTGTTTTATATTATTAGAATCATTAATGGATAAATGTTAAGGGTAAATAACAAAGTGTTTTTATAGTAAATGACTAATTTTTTATAAAAATATTATATTAATTAATTTTTCATTTTTAGTGGAGGCTCGTGGAATTTTAACTATATCATTATATATATATATATATGTGGGTATGATGTGATCAAATATTGTTGTTTTGTGAAGTTATACAGTAATGGAGATGACTATGTGGTAGTCATTGGGTTCTATTTTATCATGTTATATTACAATGAACAAAAATTTAATTTCTAATTCTATCCGTCTTAATAGAATGTCATGAGGGAATCCCTGAGTTACCTGGATATATAAAGAGTCACCATAATTGAATTATGTTTTAGAATAATAAGATTATGATTTAATACATAATATTTAATAGAAAAATTATCGTTCTTTTTTCCCATTCATGTTGTAAAAAAGAATCCCTCATTCCCATGTTATAATTTGGGGTTATAATTATTGTTTACTAATAGAGTGTGTAGACTTCCCTACATATCATGGTTAGTGATTTGATTCATATATAACCAATCAAGTTACAAGTCTAATATGTTTGGAATGACTAATTAAGAATTTAGTAGTTATCTAATATTCCTAGTGGTTACATTGAAGGATACATCTATTGGTGTGTACCGGATTTATTATTTTTGTAGTAATAAAACCTGAAATTCGTGGTCTATTTTAGGAAGGTATTCCTCTACCTATTTGAGAAAATTCATTATAATTGACATACTAATTACCTTCATATGGAACATATTCATTATTATATGGTTCATTTTAAGGGGTTTCATTGAATGAAATTGTTAGGATTCATTGTTAGAGGGTAATTATATTTCATGTGGTGGAACTCTATAATAATGATGGGTGGATGAAAAGTCATTAGAGTTTGGAAATTTTTTGGATCCCACTATGTCTTTTCTTCATTAGCCTTATTACAATTGTGATTATTTAACAACGTTTTAGATTATTTTGTTGTTCAATAAGAAATTATTGATTTTGTAGTGTAATTTGTGGTTTTATACAGTGATTACCATTATGAATTCCAAATATTTATTCCAATAGTGATTGAAAATCAACATTGAGACACTGTTGGGATATGATAATAGGCCATGGGGATATTTGTAGTGATAAGTTTGTCAACTATCTCATGAACTAGATAGAATGTTTCCCTTAGTGGTACCTCCAAATAGGGTCCTTTTTCAGGATTACTATGTCTATTCTATATCATCAATATTTTCATATGTAGTGTGTCGTTTATAGTGATTTTGTTATATATTCATAATGGGATCCTTTGTGGTATTATCTTTGTTATAAAAATATATTTTGGGGGAGTATTTATTAGGGAATTATATATATATACAGTAGGATATTTTGTGATCTAATAAATACTTCTTAAATAATTTCAAGACATGTAATTGGGTGACTATCCCAAACAATTGTTTCATTGTAATATTGGAATATTAACATTTTTATCAATATGTATTAATTTTCCGTAACCTGTTTGGTGAAAATTATGTTTTATAGGTAATATATTACATTTGAGTTTAGTACATGGCAGTAATATCGATAGGTTGGGGACATCATTTTTCATGTAATTGTAGCTAAATCAATAATGTAAGTAGTAATGTATGTATAAGGTTCTATCTACTAGTGAATTATAGTATCCTCTATTTTCATGTGATTTCATCCATCATAGATCTGGAACATAACACTTTTTAGAATATTTATTTTATAATATATTTTAAAATGATTTATTAGAAAATATTAATCTCATCAGTGTAGTATAAATAATTAAAATGGATAATCAATCAATATCATTATAATTGAATATATTTATCATTGGGATTGCCAATTTTTATTTATGACATTCTCGTAATCCAATTCTATAATACCCACATTCGAACAGAAATAATATTTAAAATAAAATTAGTATTTAATTGGGTATTCCACATAGAAACTAATAGGATGATAGGCTGAATTATCTCACTATAGAGCCTATTGTCTTGTTCAATAATTTCATATTTATTTAATAAATATTTATGATATCACTCCTAGTAATTATATAGATTACCCTTTTCATAAAAATTATATATTATCTCCCCGAATTATTTAGAACACTATATTAAAGGGGTGCACTATCTCTCTCATGTTGAATTGTTATTCTATGATTTAATGTTATATAATAGAGAGTTATATAGTTTATCACTAGGTTGGGTGATGAATGGTTTTAGTGTTGGGATTTGGACATTAAAATGTCTTTCTCCATTACACTATTATGTAAATAAAAAATCATATGCATTATTTTACTTTAATGAGGCCTTCCACGCCTTTTATTGTTGGCTCACAAGGACCATATGGTTCCATTTAGTGATATATATTTAGGAACAATTGTTATAAATGAAATATATGAAACAAAGACTAATGATATACATTGTATGCATGAAAATATGGAGGCATTGTATAATTTTGTTTAGAGTTATATGATTATGTCCACTTAATACATTCTTAATGTAATTCCAAGAGGTCATCTTCATAAAATGAGAGCATTGTTCATGTGTACGTACATAAAACCACCATGATAAAAATTGTAATATAATTATAAATATCTAATTATTATGGAATATAATTAACATTTATAAATAGAATACATATTATTTTTATATAATTATTATCATTTTTTAAAATATGGAACCATGATTAATATTCAATTATCAGAATTGGTGAAGTGATACTTTAATGAAAAACTAAAAAATTATCACTTGGAAAAGATAATTAGACTAAATAATTATTAATATATTTGTGTAGAAATATTATAATTGGAAGGTATATGGTATTATAGATAATAATTTATTAATTTTTAAAATATATAATTTTTTAATACACAATATTAGATCACTTAAAAATAATGTCAAACATGAGGTATGTGATTTAGGTTACAATTTCATTTCTACAGGGCCTTTTAATGCAGAAATTTATAATGATGAAATTATTACATATAGCAATAATAATTTATTTCATTTATTATATATTGTTTATTTATTAAAATCTTATGATTTCTAATCATTTTTCTCTCTCGATGAACCCAAAATAGTTAAATATTATTTTTATGAAAAACTGAATTTTTTTTTCTATTCAGTCATATATGTTTTTATTCTATATCCATATTATTGTTGAAATAGGTTCAAAAATGATTTTAAAATTTCCAATTATTGATTATATAAATTTTTACCTATGTACTACTTTCTATACTAATTTTTAAATAAATATTCTTATTCTCTTCTGGACGAATTACATTATACCAAATTGGAGATCAGGAATTTGGTTTTAACACACACACAAAAAAAAATTCCCAATATCATGAATATTAATTTCATTAATGAAATAATTATTATTTTACATGGTTAATTCCAAATAAAATATCTACCTTAATATTTTCTAAATTTTTGGATTTGTAATAAGTGATTTTATAATTAAAATATTATTTACCTATATAAATAATCATATGAAAGTTAGTAAGAATTTTTCATCTGTAATATCTTCCTAAGATGTTACTTATACGTAATAGGGGATATTATTCGATAATAACGTCATTATTATTTCCCTAAATTCCACTTTACTATGAAGATGAAATCATAATTGAACTCATTTTTTTCCATATATTAAGTCATAATTTAAAAATAAAAATTTTCATGATTTCATGGAATGTACATGAAAATATTATGATTATTTGATAGGTTTTACTATTATATATCTTAAATACATTATGTAAATTTTAATGTTTTATGATATCAAATGTTACACATGATGTTTTATTAATACCGATATAGGGAATATATAATGTTATCACAATACCAAATCAAGTCATCTTGTGGTTTTTTAAATCCAAAAAGGTGATGACTATCTTGTTGGGATCCCTGATATAAAAGTTATATGGTTATGATTACTCCACATATTATGATAATAGAAGGACGATATGGGTGATATGGATCCCTCTGAGTAGTTGATATAAACATAATGTGGATTATTTGTGCATGTATAGGGTCATGTATGGGGATATGGTTGGATTTTGATAATAAATGGGTTGTGAACATGGATTTTCATGATGGTTTTAGGGCGGTGGATCTATCATGTAAGAGGAAATATCAATAATTTTGGGTACTGAGACATTCCACACCCATAACATTATTCAAGAGTCTCTTGAAAAGGATTTGACTATTGTAGGTGGTTGGATGCCCTGGAAACATCATTTGTATCGTAAGATATTATACATCATTTTCCAATTCAAAAATATTCTAGACTAATGGATGGACCATTATAATACATGGTATGAGGGGAAAATGGATGAAGATTTCGTAATTCTTCTCCTGCTAATGGGAATGATTTTGTTTTATTTTCCAAGGATGGGTATCTCCCACAATAATGTAATAATTTTTCAAGGACTGACCCACATGGCCTCTATTATGTTATACAACCTTAATTTGATTTAATAATTGGAGTTTAGAAACACTAAATAAAAATTATAATTTTTGTTGGGTGGTAGATTTTACTTCTAAGGATTTCATGTCGCTATATCAAAAAAGCTAAGTATTTTAAAATAAATAGTATCCCAAATGAAAGACCTTCATGAATCAAAAATCACATATCATTATACGAGATTAATTGTCTGAAAAATTAATGTAATGGATTATTTGAAAATAAATTAATTAATTATTTGAGGATGGATAGTTATTCAAATATTCAAAATTAGAAAAACATGAGTGTTATATAGTATCTATGAATCCACAATTTATAAAAATATAATTAAAAATATACGTCTTTAGAGAAGAATAATGTTATCAAATACAAGGTTCTATCATATAAATATATTTTCTAATGTAAAATATAACATTTCATATGATATTTAATAATTAAATTATTCGTTCGATTAATCATTATATAATTTTGATAATTCTATCAATTACATATGTTCATAATTTCCCTGTTTAATATCACTTACTTCTTAGTAGTTTTTTCAATGAAATACTCTATAATATTCAAGCTATCTTCTTTTTTTTACACAATTAGTGAATAGGATATTTTGACTATGTTTGTTGATGATTTCTCTTTATAAATAAAAATTAATTATCATCTTGAATATTTACGATTCATGAATTTTGAAAATAAAAAAATAATAAAATCAAACTAATTTTATCCATATAAACACTTAGATGAAAATGATTTATTATAAATTAAAATCATAAATATTCTAATATATGAGGATATTATTGAATTTTAATATTATTTCTTAATTAATGTACTCACATATTTGTATAATAGGGATAAATATGCCTATAAAATCAATCACTGTATTACAAGGTTATCCAGTAAGATAAATTATGAATAAGGGTTGATTCTCCACCAAACATGTTCAATTAGATATGTATATGATATTTTGATATACAATGCAAGTTACATCACTATAATCCTATAATTTTTATATTATTATTTAATCGGTGAATGAAGTAGTTTATTCAAAATAATGATGTATTTTATTATGAGTGGTTCAATGTGTGTGATGGGATTGTGCACCATAAAATTATATTACTTTGAATTTCACATAAATTATTCGAAATAATTCATGTAAAGAATAAAAAATTTCAATGAATATTTCTATGATCCTAGTCCATGATATCATAAATTGAATTATTCTAGGTCCTAATATTAGTCTGTGTTATCGATGTTCATTTTTCTTTTTTGTTCTACCTTTTCCAAATCCATGAAAATGGAGGCACACAAAGTAAATATAGAAAATTTTTATTTAAATTCATGTAATTATTTATAATTATATATTTTTATCCTTATTTATATTTAATGGAATGAACTAAATGATAATAATCAATGAAATGAAATGATTCATCAATAAAAGAAATTATTTTCTCAATTATCCCGTTATTGATTTTCATCCTAGAATGCACCATTCTCAATCTTATTATATAATTTAAGTTTCTTATATTCAAACTATTGGTGGTTAAATTCATACGTATTTTTATAATATTATCTAATATTTATGATCATGTATGTTTAATTAAACTATGGAAATACAAATCCCATCTTGTGAAGAAAATTAACACAACATGAATGATTGGACTAATGCTTGATAGGATATCGCATCTAGAAAATATTCATGATATATAGGTTCATTTTACTAATACTATAAGGTGACTCATAATTAATGATTAATGAGTTTATACCATAATATCATGATGTTTTTCCGATGTGACATTGATTAAAATGATGTAAATAGGTAATTTATCAAGTTGAAATAGTTGATCTAATGTGAATTTTTAGTGAATTTAAAAAAATGGATAGGGAAGAAACATTATTACCAAAATGGAGGTCTCAGAATGAGAAATAATATATTCACCATTGAAAAAATAAATCAAAATAGATAATTAAAAGAGTTTGCGAACATGAATTAAGGAATAGTGAGATGATTATATATAGTCCATGAAAATATATTATCATGTTTGAATGAAATATCAATAATAAAACAATTAAAAAATTAATCAATGATGATCATAGATCATATTTGATAATTTAATTCCTCTATAATATTTTTAATGGAATATTCACAAATGGTGTCTTCTCCATAAGATGTAATATAGGATTGGACTTGTATTTTTTTATATAAACCTAACAAGGTATTACCAGTATGTGTGCAAATTTTGTGGTGACTAAAATAAAAAAAATTATAGTATAATTATAAGGGAGTGATATTTAATTATGGGTAAAATTATTTAACCTAAATCTTAATATCCCAAAAATAGTTTGTATAAATATTTTTTAAAATGGAATTATTTTGAGACTGAAAAATCTGATGGTGCGAGATTCTAAGGCCTGATGTTCCCTAAATGATCTGTCGAAGATTTATTAAGGTATAATTGTTGAGCATAAGTAGTTTTCATGAAAAAGTGCAAAACACCTAAACGGTTACTCGGATCATAAATCCAAGGGCACTGTTGCACTTAGGATGGCTAGTATACCCTAGGGGAAACTTATGTTTAGTCGATGTGGGCCTCTAGTGAGAAAACATGAAAGTGACATAACCATAAATAATATAAAAAAATATTTCTATTTTATTTTTAAAATGTATATAACTCACAAACGGTATCTCATATTAAAAATCTGAGAACACCACTGAACTCAAGAGGGTATGATTTATTTAGGCATATACAAACATTGGCCATATCGAGCAACCAAATAATTCTATTTTTTGGTCATAAATAAAAACATTTAGTGAAAATTTTTTAATTTTAAAATTCATAATATTTAAATGGTCTCTCATATTAGAAACATGACACTAATGTTATGTTCATTGGGGTGTGTTTCACTTGGGTAGAGCATAACATCGACCAGTACGGGTCAAGGGTGACTGTTAATATTCTTCTGAACTTTTTTTGGGTACATTCATAAATGCCCGACTGGCATTTTGCAACATTTTGACCTTTTCATTAATTGAATATTCAATGTCCCCATTGAATATGTTGCACTGGGATTTACCAAATGGAGACTTCACGTAGACCAGAGTAGGCCCAGTGAAAAAGACAGTTTTTGGAACTTTTTAAGTGAATAAATAAAATAACATTATTAATTTATTTTTATTCTATTCCTCCAATAGATGAGTCTTACGGTGGGACCAATGACCTGTCAAGAAAATAAATGGATTGACCCACTAATATGAATAATAACAAAATTAGGGGTAATTAAGAAGCTTCCAAATTAATGAACCCCATTAACTCCATGCGCTGTTACATAATAGCCCCCTCTCCTATAAATATGGAGCTAGGGAAGAGGTATCATAGAGCTTCACTAAGCACCAAATTACTAAAGGAATTTTGCGATACCAGTCCTTAGAAGACTAAGCCGTTCCAGCGGGAGGTGATGGATGAAATCGAACCACCAGTGGGTGACATGTGAGTGGTGTATTTGGCAGCATGTCGCAGAAACTAAGAACACGGACCCCAATAAAGTGTGGATGATTATCTAACTTTCAATGTAGGGGTTTAAATCTATGTGATTATTGTATCTCATTTTTTTATCTTCAAAAATAATAACACATATCAACTCATCATATTCTAGTATCACAACAATGGGGGCCAAACTAACATGGCCATCATCCCAGGCATATACTTTGCCTCTTATCTTGCGTTCTTCACACATTCTTCATTCACTCTTCAATGACAAATATTTATTTACTCTAGAAACATTGATTTTTTCCGAGCACGACATATGGAATAAGATACCATGACTCAAGGATCGCGAATATGCGATCATTTTATTTTTTTCAGCTTTAAACGAAGCTACAATGGCTCGTAGAAGAAATAGAAGTCGAGACTCGATCGGTCGTGAGGAAGGACGGGCGGCGTGCTTCCATGCCGCCAGAGGATGAGTAAATTGTGTCTCATCGACCAAAGTGGGTTAGGTTATTTCCCATTAACTGGATGACGGCGTTGTAGAGAGGTGGCACAAGACAGTACCACCGTAAGAGAATGATGTTTCGGTTGGTTGGCCGCGGCGGTGGCTGATGATCGATCGGTAGTGCCGGCCGCGGTGGAGTAGTGGCGCTTGAATACGCCACGGGGTGGAGGACCTTCCAAAACACCGACCGACCATTGTTGTTTGGTGGGTCCATCTCACGTCTCATGGTGACTTGGTTGTGTCTAAAGGCACTGCCCATTTTTATTTCATACGAAACAGTGACGCTTCCCCTTCAACACCAGCTCGGACAAACTGTGCCCGTGGGCCGCGCCCATCATGGGCCATGCCAAGGCACCCCTTCATGGGCCTGGTCATTCCATGGACCATCAGGCTAGGCCCACCATAGCCTAGGCCAACCGGGAGAGACTCGAATCGGGCCAAGTCAACCATACCTAGGCCTATCTGAACCTAGTTATTCCATGTTGTCCCTAACATGTGATCTGAGCATTCGTTTGATAAACCGTTAGAAGTGAAAGAATCCATGGATAAAGAATCATATTTTGGTATATTCCAAAGGATTTTTGGATAATGTTGGAGTACGATGGAGTTGGATATATCAATTAATCCAACCGCACCCTCGTAGCAGAAACGCTAATAACATAGAGACATGTTGTCTGATTGATGTGTCATTTGTTGCGTTGGAACCCTTAGGACATACAATAACATTGGAATACTTCTTCAGGGATCATCAGGGTGATTGATGTTGGATTTATGGCTTGGGGAGCAGTTCTCCCAAGCACACTACATATGGAACCCCATGACTGGAAGAGATTTGACAACTACAGACCATTTGACTCAGAGTGACTCGACATGCCCAGTGGGAAGTGCCTCTGTGTGACACGATATACCCACAGTGGATAGCACCTCTATGTGATGTGAAATTCCCACTTTACTTTAATAGGGTAGTACATCAATAGGACATGAGGCGGAGCACCTATGTGTGATCCAGCAGTCCCACGGTGGGGAGCATCTCTGTGTAATGTGGAAGACCCACGATACTCAATTGGAAGAGTACCTCAGCAGTCCAAGGCTAGTAGTAAGTGCCGTTTTGTGATGCGGAAGGACCATTGTACATGTTATAGGATGATTTCTCTATCACGCAAGGTGTTTGACATTGTGATTATGAATTTTACTTGATCCTAGGCCTAATGAATCTGTGACTGGCTATCAATATTCATAGTGATCCTGTGTGGTTCATATCCTTTGTGGGTCAGCGCTCAAGGATCGTGTGCTGGTCATTTCTCAATGAACCTTTGTGGGTCAGTGAATACCAATATTGTGTGGGTTAGATCCTATGTGGGTCATTGCGGGGGTCAGTATCTATCGATCTTATGTGGGTCGGACTCTTTATAATCAGTAGTAGTGCCTCTTGAAAGAATAAGATGATTCAGCTTTATGACTAATCATCTATACATATATACATCACTGAAATCCTTGTTTTAGCTAAGACTATATATAAACTAAAACTTTTAACGTAATGATACTATCTTTGTGGTGATACCTATGTGGTGCATTTACATTCATGGTATATATTCATGTTGATACCAGGGTGGTAATTTTACCATCGTGGTATTATCTTCATAGTGACATCTGTGTGGTACTTTTACCATCATCGTATAACATTCATGGTGTTACTTGTGTGGTAGTTTTACATTTTTGGTGTTACCTACGTGGTGTTACCATTGTGGTATTCTTCCCTCATGCCTGAGATGTGTATATTGTGATAACTTAGGGGAATGTATGTGCAAATAACTAAGTAGGGTTTATTGTTGTTTCTATGTTTCTTGTTTTATATTATGTGGATTGGAGTGACCTCTAGGGGTCTCGGGGTCCCTATTGAGTAATTTTATACTCATCACTTTAGGGTCTATGCCCACACCTTGTTGCGTCTATTGTACATGACAGACAATGATGACTAAATATGAGGGTACATGAACTTGACAGTGCTCATAGGTGGACCATTGACGAGGTGATCCATAGAGATGATCATTCGAGAGATATACCCAATTTCAGGTAGTATCCTTGATGGGTGTTTACGGGATCTGTACACAGTTATACTTGAAATTTATTGTATTTTTTATACATTCTATTTGGGATTCTATCTTGGACCCTTTATATTCTATACCCACCAGATTTACTATATAGTTTACATTGTTCTTGTATCTGGCAGTGTGCATGGTTTGTTTGAGTTTACAGCAAATAATGTCAATGCCTTCCCGTTTTAGGGAACAAGCCTTTCAGTGCATGTCGCTATCACCATGCCAATGGAATAAGAGCATGGGGTATTCACGACATTGGCCCTGGGGGATGGGTAGTGACGAAGTGGTATTAGGGGTGTTCGTTCCTACCGAAGAACTAGGACTCTGATATTTTCTGTGAAGCAATATTGTTATGTGTTATGAGTGCGGTTTTAAGTTTTGGGACTCTAGTGTTGGTGTGACGACTGATGTATCCACACACCCTAACCATGAATTTTGATTTCCATCTCAGCGCATGAAAATAATGATTTCATGGGTTTTTGAAATGGTTTTTTCCCCAAGGAGTCATCTCACCAGGTATAACTTAATTATCTTGGCACACCTATTCCTTATAAGGATTCCTCCACATAGGTAGCCAACAATGATTTCCGAGAGTGTACACAATTTCAAACCACCGAGCAACGAGGCCTCAGTGTAGGGCCCTCTTACAGTGTTATCACCATAAGGTGGTGTACCAGATGCACCACTACTCATTGGATGAGTGATTCTACAAGCTCCACCAGTAAAGAATGCACGAAAATGAGCAGGTTGCACTAGTTTCAGGGATAGTGGTCTCTGATTATTCGAGGCAACAAAAATTCCCTAGCATCTAAGGACTGGCTAGAGGATATGGTTTGAGTTTTCCTTCTGGTTATGATGCCGATAGAGAAGATGGTGATCATGGATTCTAGTTTTTCCATTTATTGACCATGTGGATGGTCTACATGGCGATGAGGCTTTGGTACGTGGATTGTTTCGTGAGATTGTAACTTTGGTTAGTGTTTCAGCATTATCATTACCTATTTGTCAGCAGTTATAACCCATGGTTATGGTAGAAGACACATGTAGGAATTGTTCCTTACATGAGTTTCAACATCAGATACCCCTCAATTTTCTAGGTGAGCATGGCTCGGAGGTGGGTGAGGACTAGATTGAGGCGGTGGCTGAGAGTTCTCTAGAGATTCTACTGCTTTGGAAAGATGACATGTCAGTAGTTGGGTACACATCGAGGTGTACCAACCATTCCTGGTTCTCGATGAATATGTTACAATCATTTCTTCAGGTCTCAGACTTCTAAGAGAGGATACTTTAGGAACATCTACGAAAACACTATTCTTCTATGAATTTCCTACTATGATAGGGTTCTAGAGAAAACAATTGCAGTTGAATATCCTTAGGTTGAGCAGATACAACCAATGAATGTTAGTAGTGGGAAATTAGCAAAATGGAGCTACTCTCAGTGGCATGGGCGTGTTATAATTTCTCAGGAGGAAGTAGTGTTAGGGACAGATGAATCTATAGGGTTACAAATGTGGAATCATAGATAGTAGAGTATCATGTGGTGGTGTACATCTCGACATGTTATAACCACCACCTCAATGTGGTCCCCACAAGGCATAGGGAGCTAGTGGAAAGTGGAAGGGAGTACCTAAATGTGGTGAATCAGTGCGAGTCAAGGGCTCTAGGAATGATTCAATGAAAATTCTATGTCTACTACAAGATTTCATGTTAATAGACATAGGTACCAATCATTCCATCCTTCCACAAATATTGTCCAAAATCTAGAGTTTATGGTTCAGTCGTTGACATGACCCTCATGTTTGGAGATACCATTTTGGGGATACTCGATAATAACACTTACACTGATGGTGTGATCTGTCCCTTGAAGTGAGAGTTTCGGTTGGAACCTCTTGGTGATAGAATCGATAACATATGACGTTAGTTTGGGTATGGACTATATATCCACAGTTCATACTCAGATTTACTGTATTAAGAAAAAGAGTTGTGGTTTAACAACAATGTGGGAATGAGATTTTCCTTGGTTGACAAAAAAGGAAACCCAAGAAGCTTAGGAAAAACTCATGCAAAATTTGGAGTAGTCGATCACACTTGAGTCGGCCAGCCCTACAATCGTGGTTGTGGTTATTTTGAGTTTTGATTTCCCAATAGAAGTGGAATTTTGTGGGGACATATTTTGAAAATATAGTTCCATGATTACCTTCTTGAAGGGAGAGATACTTTTTATTTGGATGGGTACAACTAGACATTTGAACCGGGCTTTTCCTGGGAAGTGACACCCTTTTCATCTTTGACGATAAATGGGGATCCTTTCTCATAGACAAAGAAGTTTTAGCATAGGTTTCAAAAAGACATATATCCATGAAAATGGTGATGTCTAGAGTTATTCTAGGACAATGACATTGATATAGTCTATACTTCTATGAAGGGGAATATGGTAGAAAATGCACTCAGCAAGTGGTCTGGTCTGTTGTTGCTGAGTGAATCGACATAGAAACTAGCTGTGTTGTAGGTATCGTTTGTGGATAGAGCTGTAGCAGCATACCACAAATCTATGACAGTCACACACCCACTCCTTCCAGAAGTCAATAAAGACCATGTTGGGTGCGTTGAATGTGATGATAGACTTGCTCAGATATCCTCATGGTAGACACCTAATGTATTTTTCAATGGTGGGGAGTACATCAAATTTTTTGAAGAACGTTCCATGGTACTGGTAGCTCTTCAGGAGGAGGTGTTTAGGTAGTTCTGTACATCCCCATTTGCGGTACATCCTGAAGTGGAAAAGATGTACCAGGACCTCCAACATCATTACTGATGGCTCGGGATGAAGGATGTAGTTGCAACAATTTTGTCAATATGTCTCATTTGTTAGCAAGTGAAGAGTGCCTAGGGTTGGTATAATTCTTATGCTGATAGGATGCAGAGTCCCGTGGTTTTCCATGAGGGGGGCCACATATTCTTACGAGTCTCTTCTCGTTGGGGACTATAGTGATTTGGCTGAGGCAGCAAGTTATCACGGAGGATTAACGGTCATTTTTTGATACATCAGAGGATAGTCATGGAAGCATACCACATGGCACTTCCACTTAAGTTCGATAGGGTAAACATCATCTTCCATGTGTCCCAGCTGAGGAAAAATGTGCACAACCCATATCACATCATTGACCACTGTGATTTGGATTTCAATGATAGGGTGACATTTGTGGAGGTTCTAGTAGAGATTGAGGATCAATATTAGCAGGTCGATCATGGTCGATCAATAACTTTGGTGTGCGTATGCCAGAGGCATGAGAACCTCCAGGAGAGTACTTGTGAGAATGTGGCTCAGATTTATGCTTTGTACCCTCTTTTGGTTGTTTTTTCATTTTTTTGGGCTTTCGAGAATGTAAATTAATAAGGTGGGTAAAATGTAATGATCTAGAATTTCTGTATAATTTTTTTATATTGAATTATTTCATGACCAAGAAATCTAAAGACATGAGATTCCAGGGCCCGGAATGACGGGAATGATCTGTTGATGTTTTTTTAATGTTTAACTAGAACACATAAGATATTTTCTTGAAAAAGTGGAATAACTCATAATGGGTAACGTAGATCCAAAATCTGAGAGAACTGTTGTTCTTAGGATGGCGAGCATACCCTAGGTGCGACTTAAGTTTAGTCGGCATGGGCCTCCTGTGAGAAAACCAGAATATGGATTAACTGTAAATAAAATAATAAATAATGTTATTTTATTTTTAAAATTCATTTTACTCACAATAGGTTTCTCGTATTACAAATCTGAGACCACTGCTAATATCTGGTGGGTATGCTTTACTTCGGCAGATACTAACATTGGCTGGTGTGAACCACCAGTTAATGTTAGCTTTTGGACGTAAATAAAATAATTAAATGACAATTTTTTTTTAAAATTCATAACTATTAAACGGTTGCCCATATTTTTGTTTTAGATTACTCTTAGGTTCTTTGGGCCATGTTTCATGTGGGAAGAGCATATCCTCGACCGGCACAGGTTGAGGGTGACTACTAATAATATTCTAATATTTTTTTCAAGTACGTTCAGTAATCACGGAAGAGGAATTTTTTAACATTTGAACCACTACTCGGTTAATGAATATAATGGCACCATTGAATCTACAGTGCCGATATTCACTTAAGGGAAACATAACATCGACCATAGTAGGTTCGGATAAAAAGTTTTTTTAGAACTTTATAATAGAAAAAATAAAATAAAATAATTTTATTATTTTATTGTTATTCTATTCCTCCAACGAAAGAGCGGTATAGTGGGACCAACAACGTGTCCAGACAATAAATTTCTTACCCCTCTAATATGAGTTACAACAATAATGGGGGAAATAATGACGGTTTTTTATTATGGAGCCCCATTTATCCCCTGCTTAGTTACATACTCGCCCCCTCTCCTATATATATGAAGCTAGGGATGTGGTATGAGAAAGATTCATGAAGAACCAAATTTATTAAGTAATGTTGTGATCCCAATCCCTTAAGAGATGAATCCAGCCCAGTGGGAGGTGACGGAAAACATCGAACCTCCAATGGGTGACCTGCGAGTGGCATCTTTGGGAGCAGGTTGCAGGAACTAAGAACACGATCCATCGGCAAGCGTGGATGATTCTCCAACATTCAATGTTGGGGTTTAAATATTTTTTATTATAGTTTCCGATGTTATTCTATTTTAAATGAAGAACATATATCAACTCACTAACTATATCATCTAAGGATTATTTCTTCTTGTGAGATTAGGAATACATATTTGCAGGTTGATGAAGGAGATTTATATATGAGTGAATTTATTTATCGATTCTTCATTTTTTGGTTTCACACTGACGATTCCAAAATTAACATGGCCATTGCCCCACACATATACATTACCTCTTATATTGAATTATTTTAGTGTTCTTCGTGTGTTATTCAATGCCAAATATTTATTGACTCTGGAACCATTGAGTTTTATAGAGCGTGACATATGTATGTGGAGCCCTCAAATCGAGGATCATAAATGTGCAATCGATTTATTTTATGGGTTGGAACAAGGCTGCAATGGTTCGCAGATGAAGGTGGTGGCCAACACCCAGCCGACCATGAGGAAGGAAGGGTTGTGGGTGTCTGTGCCGCCGGATGATGAGGAAGCCGTAGCCCATCAGCCGCAGCGGGGCAGGGTGGCGGCTAGAATTCGGTCACCTGCATGGCCGAGCGGCGGTGCACATCCACACTTTCAAGGAGCAAGAGGTCGCGGTCGCTGGGTCATGCTAGAGGACGTAGAGTGGCCAGATTTGCAGGCCACAGTGGAGCAGCATCACGCGACCGCACCGCTGGGAGAGGACATTCCAGAACACCGTCTGAATTTTGATGTACGACAAGACCCGCTCGGGTACAATGGTGACATTGAGGTTACTAATAGAACTACCAATTTCCATTCAGAACAAAACTGGGATACTTCCACTTCAGCACCAACTGGGGAAGACTGTGCCCAACGCGGGCCGAGCCACGCCCAGTGGGCCAGGACGGGCCGCCCCTTAATGGGTCAGGTCGAAAAATGTCCTAGCGGGCCGGGACCACTACAACCCCAACCAATTGGGTCTGATTTGAATTGGGTCAGGCATCCCAAACCAGTTTGGGTCAGCCCAGGCCTGGTCAGTTCGACTTTGTCATACCAGACCCAGGCCCATCTGGACCAAGTTATGCATTTGTGGCTATAGTTTTTGATCTGATGGTCCCTTTGAGAAACTATCAGTGGCACCGAAAACCTTGGATCGAGAAGGTCATTTTGGTATACTCCACATGATTTTTGGATAATTCTAGAGTACGACCACATTGGATCTAACCCCGAATACAATTGGGCCGTTGGAGTAGAAACACTAATAACATACAGACCAAGCATCCGATAGGTATGCCTTCTTTTTCGTTGGAACCCTTATGACGTAATAGACCATTGGGATAATTCTGCATGAGACATATATGCGATTAAGGTATGACTGATGGCTTGTGGATCATTTCTCCCTAGTACGCTATATATATAACCCTACGACCGGATGAGACATGACGACTGCTGAACTTTCGACTTGGAGTGACTCGACAAGCCTAGTTGGGAGTGTCACTATGTGACATGGAAGACCCTTGGTGGGTAGCCCTTCCGTGTGACTCGATAGACCTAAAATACTCAACAGGAGGAGTACCTCAGTAGACCATGAGGTGGAGGCATCTGTGTGACGTGGAAGACCCATGGTGGGGAGTGCCTCTGTGTGACACAGGAGACCCATGTTTCTCGATAGAAAGAGTACATCAGCAGTACAAGGTTAGTGGGATTTACCTCTGAGTGACGCGGCAGGCCCACTATACTCGTTTGAGGAGGATTTTTCCAGTATTTGAGGTGTTCTACATTGTGACTAAGAATTTTATATGTTCCTAGGCCTATATAATCTGTGACTGGCTATAAGAATTCATAGTGATCATGTGTGGGTTAGATCTTGTGTGGGTCATCGCTCAATGATCTTGTATGGTTCAGTGCATGTAGATCATGTGTGGGTTAGATCCTATTTGGATCATTGTGGGGGTTAGTACATATCAATCATGTGTTGGTCAAACTACGTTTAATAAGTAGCAGTGCCACATGACAGAATAAGATGATCTAGCTTTATGACTAATCATATGTACTTCTATACTTCCCTGACAACCTAGTTTGAGATGAGTTTTTGTTTGAACTAAGACTTTTACCATCGTGGTACTATTTTAATGGTGATACTTGTGGGGTGCATTTAGAATTGAGGTACAAACTTCTTAGTGATATTTGTGAGGTACTTTTAGCTTAGTGGTGTTACCATTGGGGTATTCTTCCCTCATTTATGGGATGTGTATATCTTCATAACATAGGTGTTTGTATTTCCATATACCTAAGTAGGGATGACTATTATTTCTACGTATTTTGGTTTTTCCATTCTGTATTTGAGATACCATCGGGGTTCTCAGGGTCTGAATAGTGTATTGTTGTACTCACCCCTGCACGGGCTATGCCCGCACTTTGTTGTGTCTAGTTCAGTTGACAGACAGAGCTGATTGAGGATGAGGGTACCAAGACTAGAAACTACACCGAGGTGGACCATTGAAAAGTTTATCTATAGAGATGATCGTTTATGTACTACACCTATACTTCAGGGAGGATCCTTGGCGGGTGTTTATAGGAGCTGTACGTAGTTTTAATTGTACATTCTAGTTTTTCTTGTACATTCTAGTTGGGATGGTATATCTGCTTCATTACATTCTATACGCACCCTATTTACGATATATTTTACATTGTACTTGAATCAGGTTGTGTGATTGGTTTGTGTCGTTTTACATTTTATAAAGGCACCACCTTCTTGTTTCAGGGAATATGCCTTTCAATTCTTGTCACAAGCCCTTGGCCTTTGGAAGGAAGGAATGTGGTAGTCAGGGAATGGGCACTGGGGGAAGGGCCGTGACATAAATAATCCCTAATTGAACTAGAAATGTTCTATAATAATTAAATTTTAATTCATGAAATTGATTATATATTTTTTTGACATATTTTATAGTTATATTTTATGATAATTTATTGGGGAATTCATTAGTAATAATGATGGATTTAAATATCCTTTTCATGAATATGGAATTCTTCATTAATGTTTTAAAAAAGTATCCAAGTATCTAAATATGATGAAATAGAATACTTTCTATTTATTTTAATCTGTATCTTTTAATAATGAAATACTTTATAATATTATGGTTATATTATCCATTAAAATGTATGGTAAGGACCAAAAAATCACATTTATAATATAATTTATAGGTCTTATAGTTATCTTTGAGGAATAAAAATTTCACCCACATATAAATTTTGTCTCTTTATTTATGATTTTATAAAAGAAACTCACATTCATGACATTACACTATTGGATTCATCTATCCAATTTTTGTATTTATATATATGGATAATGATCCATCTTGATCCAATAATACATCAACCAAATTAACATATTCTATATCCGTTTAGAGGAATATAACTACTACTATGCAATATGTAACGTAGATGATTGTGTAATACTAATGTCAATCTATAATATTTATGTCCGAATTATAAAATACATCAATGACAGAATTATACAAACATATAATGAGTTAAAGAACCTATTTTTATGGAAATTGATCCATTTGATCTGAGTTATATGTATAAAATGGTTCCATCACCACTTGATTGTGTATTTTCTATTGACGAATTTTTTCACCAATAAAGTGTTTCTGTAGACATTCAGCAGTGTAACTAGTATTAAAAATTATTTTTCCAAACCTATAATGAGTTTTTAGTATTAATAATTAATATGGATTTATCACTCTCCTATTAATGAATTGGGAAAAAGTGAATTTGGTGGTGAAATGGACACGATTATCATTTTTACATGGTTAAAATACATTTAATCCATGATTTTTATATTATGGATATGAAAATATCCATCATTGAATAGTTCCCATATACTAGAAACTCTTTAAATAGATAAAAAAATTATTACAGAGCTCCATGTAAATAAGTGACTCTTCTTGGGAGGGGAGTTCTACTTGAAACTTTATAATCATTTTCCCTCTTACCACATTATTCAAGTATAAATGTCTATCAAATTGATAAAATATGATAAATAATATTTACAAGAATATATTGAACATAATGTGACAAATGACACACATTATTGGATCCGCGAGATGTATCTCATGGTTTCCTAAATAGTTTCACATCATATATACTTTAATGATCTTGGTGATGAATTTTTTCATTATACATTCAAATAACCTCACAAGTTGGATTTTTTTAATATGACAATAATGATTTTTTTCATTAAAAATAATTATTATTGGAAAATATTGATCAAATAGATTATTTGGTGGTTTCTATGTAGACTATGAGGGTTTATCCTTCCACAATGGGAATCAATGATTGAAGAAAAATAATACATTTTTTGAGATCATTAATGGTTCAATTGATGTATTTCTTCCACCAATAGTTTTATCCATTATTTATCAACATCAATAATGGAAATAAAATTCAAATTATGTTTAAATTGAATAATTTAACTTAGGTGATCATTATTGGATGTCTTGTTAAATAATTTTGATTATGAAAATTTATAAATTCATGTTTTTCTTTTATTTTATAGGATTTATTTATTACATATTGATAGAATACAAATCCAAGAAATGTTCTTTATGTGATTATAATGGACAATTTCAATGGGTTTAAATTCATGTAGTAAAACAATAGTTTAAAAAACCTCTTCCAAATATATAAAATAATATTATCAAAATCATGATTTAACCATAGGATTATACACGTATAATATTATGATATACACTAGAATTGTTTTTGAGATGTGGTGAATAATACATTGAAAAATTGATGTGATAATTTAGATACCTATGTTAACCAATTTATAGAAATACCATCCACCCATGAGAACCCTAACTGATGTGTATTCATCCGGATTTATAGGCATATTAATTTGACTATTAAAATAATACCCATCTATGAATTAGTGTAATTGGAAACAAGATATTGTATCAATAAATAATTTATTGATTTTAATAAGGGTGTTATCTTTTATACAATTATAGTTGAGTCCCTTATGTTGTTATAAACATGGATTTTCCTATTCTATATCTTAATATGAAGAATTATTTTGAATTAATTTGTGTATTATAATTTCTAAATGATATAATCGTCGATCATATTGTCAAAATTTACTTCTACCTTAGTATAGTTTGTCATATTCATTATTTTTAATTACCATTTATAACGATGATGGCTATAAGTTTGGACTATGTGGAAATACGGTAAAGGGGGGTCCATTACTATTTGTCTAACTAATTATATTTTAATACCTCACAATATTTTTTATAAAAATAAATAATTTATTTAATGACCTCAAAGATATAGATTCATTGATCAATGTCACATGTTGGTTCCCTTATGTTCCCATATTATCAAGCTTGACTATTTCAAGGATGGTTGAAATTTTCTCTTCAAAAGATGGCGGGTTATGTATGATATCATATTTCTCAATGCCAATAAGAATGTGGATTATGTCATCTCTTTTTAGAATTTGATATTATTTAATAGTGTTGATACAGTCTCTATACTCATCAATAGTATCAGAGACTTTATTTTGTTATGTAGACATCATGTGAAAAGAGGAGATAGAAAATAACCCTCTAGTTTCATTTATATGATGAATTAACATCTTATCTAATTTTATTTTTTATGTTGATATGATATTAGTCAATCATGTTTTTTTGTAAAAACGCTTATTGTTGATATTAGTTTCAAAATGATATATAGATAAAATTTCTATAATTTGTGGAGATGACTGAATATTGACATTAATCCGTCCATTGTAAGATAATAGCATGTTTTGATAACCCTTTACATTGGATATTAAAATTCCATGTATTCTAATATATTGAGTTTGTAACATAGTATCACTAAAAGAAAAAAATAAACAGTTGTTTCCATTATTAAATTGTTCAATACCTATATTATGTAGTATGTTTTATTGATATATAAGTCCTCATATGATCCAAAAGGTTATTTTTCACAACTAATTATTTTTATATATAAATTAAAAAAATATTACAAGGATTGACGGTTTTTGGAATGAATCAACCCATGAGTATGATGGAATGGTCTCCCAAAAACTTCATGAAAGGTGGTGTGTTAGTAGACCACTATGAGTATGGGGGCATATATACTAGTTTCTTCAATTTTAACATTCTCGTGGGCTATTGTTTTGTTTTGTTTTAATCATGAATTTCTAAATGAGAAGGAGAAATAATAGAGTCATTTTATACTAAATGATTAATTTTTAATATAAATATTATATTAATTAATTTTACATTTTCAGTGGATGCTCATGGAGTGTTTATGATTTTAGGATTTATATATATATAGGGGTATGGCATGCTCAAATTTGGTTTTTTCATGAAATAATACACTAATGAAGATGATTTTGTGACACTTAGTGGGTTCTATTTTATCATTTTATATTTCAATGAAAAAAAAATTAATTTATAATTCTCGATGGCTTAATAGACTCTCATGAGGGAATTTCCGAGTTCCATAAATATATGAAGAGTCGACACAATTGAATTATGTGTTAGAATTATAAGATGATGATTTAATACCTTATATTTATGTGATGAAGTATCCTTCTTTCTTCCCATTCAAATTATAGAAATGAATATCTCATTCCCATGTTATAATTTGGTGTTATAATTATTATTTACAAATATGTTATATAGAATTCCCTGCATATCTTGGTTAATGAGGTGATTCTTGTATAACAAATCAAGTTACATGTCTTATATGAGTTGAATGGCTGATGAAGAATTAAAGAGTTAACTTATGTTCGTATTGGTCACATGAAATGATATTTCTATTGGCATGTACCACATATATATTTTTTGTAACAATCACACCTATAATCCATGGTCTGTTTTATGAGGGTATTCCTCTACCTCTCTGAAAAAATTGAATAAAATTTACATACTAATCAATTTCATATGGAAAAAAATTATTATTGTTAAACCCTTTGTACGTAATTTTTTTTAATAATCACAAATCATTGTTTTTATATATGTCAATTTTTTCAATTATTCAATATATTATAAATGTGTTTATATATGTTTAGTCATGTATACATATGTTTATCTATGAGTATTCATGGTTTACTGTGGACCTGGAAGTATTCTGGATTATAAAAAATGTTTCTGAGAATTTTATGTTTTGACTCACCCTTAGTTAAATTATTGAGTCAACGATAGTTAAAGGAATGAAAAACAGTTGTGAAAAACTAATGTATGAGTCACCAATGTGTCAGACTGATGACAACAGCCACACCGATGACAAAAGATGTCACACCGATGACAACGGTCGCACCCATTACAACGGTCGCACAGATGACAACAGTAGCACCTATGAAAATGGATTCACTGATGATAACGGTCGTACTAATGAAAATGGTCGCATCGATGATACAACTATCTTGCCGATGCAGATTACATGACCTACTAAAACTGATGATGATCAAATTACCTACCAAAGCCGATGCTGATCACATGACCTACCGAAACCGATGCTGTTCAAATGACGTACCGAAACCGATGGTGATCAAATGACCTACTAAAATCGATGTTGATCAAATGACATACTGAAACTTATAATTATCAAATGACATGTTGAAACTGATGTTAATCACATGACCTACAGAAAACAATGTCGGTCAAATGAAATATTGAAACCGATGCTAATCACATGACCTTTCGAAACTCATGTTTTAAACACTTATTATTCTGGAGATAATTCTGATTCTGATGACATGTCTAGTGAAGATTTATTTGAGTACTGTATTATGAAAGATAACACCTGCAATGAGTTGAAAGATATGTATCAATCCATAAATAAGCAGTATGCATTAACTAGCACTGTCAAATCAGCACTAGGGTTAAAAAAATATTGCTCAACTACTCAAAGAGAATGTTGAACTGAAATTTTCTAATGAGAAACTCATGAATGATTTGGAAAAATTTACTAATGGAATGGACACACTTAAAAAATGAAAGGAACACAAGTGGAACCAATGTATAATACTAGTTTATGTTATCATTCTGGACAAAGACAGATTACAAAAAATAAATTTATTCCTAAATCTGGGCATATGCTAATGGTTATAGTTTGGAAAATTCATATTCCTCAACTAGATATTCACATGGTTATAGATAAAAAACTTTTTATCTATCAAAATATCTTGATTTTGTTATGTATATTAGAACCATTAAGAAATTATTGGTACCGAATGATTTTCTTGCTAACCTCTCTGGACCCATGAAAATCTGGGTACCACAATCATTTTCTATCTTAAATTTTTTTGTATGAATATTTATTAAAATGTTCTTATAGAAATACATGGTATTTGGATGGTGGAATTTCAAGAAACATGACAAGAGACTTTTCATGCTTCAATAGAATAATCAAGGATGATGGAGGATATGTCACCTTTGGTGATAACTGTAAAGGGAAAATCATCGGACAAGGTCAAATTGGTAACACTTATTAAATTTTAATCGCTAATGTTCTATTTGTAGATGGATTAAAATATAACTTTTTAAATATTTCTCAGTTATATGATTATTTTTTTAATGTTAAATTTGAAAATATTTCTTGTAATGTTTTTAATTCAAAAAATGTTTTAGTATTTTTTGCCTTATGATATGACAACGTATATGCTCTAGATTTGAGTTCTTTAGATAAACATAATGTTACATGTTTAAATGATTTTCATAAAGAATCTTGGCATTGGCATAGAAGATTAGGACACTGCGATATACAATCACATAGAAGACTAACTAGGATAAAATTAGTTAAATACCAACCTAAGCATGCATTCCCAGCTGATAATATTTGAAATCCCTATCAAAAGGGAATTCAACATAATGTTTCTTTTAAATCAAAGAAAGAAGTTTCAACATCTCAACCTCTCAAGTTGGTTCACATGGATTTGTCTGGACCTTCTACAGTTTCTATTTTAAATGGGATGAAATATTTTTATGTTCTAGTAGATTACTTTTCAAGATATACTTGGGTATACATTTTTTCTCACAAAAGTGAAGCATTCTCTTACTTTATAAAATACTCAAAGACTATAGAAAACTAGAGTGGAAGTAAGATTAAATCCTTGAGAAGTGATCATGGTAGTGCGTTTTAAAATCATGAGGGTGAATCTTACTACTCAAAAAATGGCTATACTCACATCTTTTCTGTCCCTAGGACACCTCAACAGAATGGTGTAGTAGAAAGAAGAAATAGAATCCATGAGTAAATTGCAAAAACAATTATCAATGAATATGACATACCTATTTAATTTTGGGCTGAAGATGTCTATACAAATTGTTATATTATAAATAGAGTCTTGATTAGACATGTTCTTAAGAAAATCCCTTATGAGATTTGGAATATTAGGAAACCTAAACATAGTTATTTCAACGTTTTTTGTTTCAAAGTATTTGTTCTTAATAATGATGATAATATAGAATATTGTTCATCCAAGAGTCATGATGGAATCATTTTAGGATATTTAATTACTATAAAATCCTATAGAGTTGTTAATAAGAGAACCAAATGTGTGGACGAATCTGTTCACATCAAATTTGATTAAACTAATCCACATGAATGTAAACATGTTGTTGAAAAATTTAAAGAAGACATGTCTATTATAAATCTTAATCATAAGGATAGTGGACCTGTTGTAAAGACAACCAGCTCTGAATAATCACCAGAATCTGCTTCTGTTGAACCCAAACCTAGAGAAGAACATTAAATTTCTATTCCTAACATTACTAGGTCAACTATGATGCTAAAGAACCAACTTTTATATGCAGTTGTAGGTAACCTGGATAGAGGAAAACAAACTAGAGCTTCTCTGAGAAATCTGGTTGAACATCAAGACTTTATTTCAGAGCTAAAACATAAAAATATCAATGATGATATCAAAGATTAATTTTGGGTAATGGCCATGCAAGAATAATTAAATCAATTAGAAAGAATAAAAGTCTAGAAATTAGTAGAAACACCAAAGGATACTTTTACCTTATGTACTAAATGTGTTTTTAGGTATAAAATTCAAGAATCTGGAATCATCATTAGAAACAGAGCTATATTAGTTGCACAATGTTTCAATCGAGATGAAGGAATTGACTATAAAGAAACCTCTACACATGTAGCTAAATTATTAGCCATTATGATCTTACTTTCTTAGGAATCTCATTTGAATTTCATGTTATATCAAATGGATATCATAAGTGAATTTATAAATGGTCTTATAATTGATGACTCTCTTGAAAATTCTGGTAAAGCTAATTTTGTAAAGCCTAAGTATACCTCTTGTAAAGTTGAATGGGAAGACAACCCAGGTTTTTCGGTTCTAGGATTGAATGATTTAGTGGAAAAGGATGAATAATTGAATATTTCACGAGTATTCCATCTAGTTAAGGCTAGACTAGTTGTTGAAGAAGTTCAAGTGACTGCAGAGAGTCCTGGTTTAGGAGAATCTTTCATGAAAAACGAAACAATTAACACTTGGAAATGATATTTTTAATAAATAATGATTAAAATTTGTGTGTATAAATATTATAATTTGATAGTTTATGGTATTATAGATAAGAAAATTTATTATTTTAAATTAATATAAAAATTAATTTATTATACAGGAAATTAGATCACATACAAATCATGTCGAACATGAGGTATGAGATTTACGTTAAAATATCATTTCTACCGAGTCTGTTTATGGATAAATTTATAATGATTAAATTAATTCGATATGTCTATAAAATTATATTTCATTTATCATATATTATTTCTTTATTGAAATTAAAATAACTTTGTCATTTTTCTCTCTCTATGTACTGAATAATGTTGAAGGTTTTTTTATGTAAAACCAAATTTATTTTTATATCAAGTCATGTATCTATTTCATCCATATCAATATTTTCATTAAAATGGGTTCAATACTGATTTCAAAATTATCCAAGTATTGTTTGAATTATTTTTTTTCATGTATTACTATCTATAAATATTTTGAAATGAATATCATTTTCATCTTCTGAATGAAGTACATTATACCAAATGTGAGAGCATAATATTTGTTTTAACATAGACGACACGAAAAAAACATCCCACTGTCAAGAATAATAATTTAATTAATGAAATATTTATTATTTTACTAGTTTTATTAGAAATAAATCTTTTACCTTATTAGTTTCTAAATCTTTGGATTTTAAATAAATGATTTTAAAATTTAAATGGTTTTTTCCTAGATAAATATTCATATGATATATTGTAGGAATTTTTCATCTCAAATATCATCCTAAGATATTACTTATACCTAATTGGGGATATTATTATATGATACCCTCATTATTTTTTCTCTAAATTATTATTTATTATGAAGATGAAATCATGATTAAACTCATTTTATTTTCCATATATTAAGACATAATTAAAAAATAAATTCTATCTTGATCATATGGAATTAGTATGAATGGATTATGATTATATGAGATGTTTTAGTATTATATAGCTCAAATTAATTATGTAAATGATAATGTTTTATGATATTAATGGGCACACATGATGTTATATAAATCCCAATATAGGGTATACAGAATCTTATCTCAATCCCAAATCAAGTAAACATGTGGTTATCTAAATAGAAATATGCGATTACTATCTTTTTGGGATCCATGATATTAATTTTATATAGATATTATTGGTCCAAACATTATGAAAATATTTTATGGGATGATAATATTTGAATATTATGTTCTCAAGAATCCTGGTATTTGATTCCTTTGTGATTAATTTCTTGTGAAAATCTAGTATTTATTACATTACACATGGTTAAGATCTGTGAATTACTTGGTTTTGTTTTAAAATGTTAATCACATGTTGTCATATCTTTATGAACATTTTATTATTAAATTATCAAAAAAAATTATTTTTTAACTATTCTAGTAATCATCTTCTATAAATTTATATGTTTTGTTTTCCCCATAAAACTAAGAATGGTTTTATATAATTATATTCTTTCTATGGGAACCGTTAAAGCCTCATGGATACACTAAATTATAGGTTGTGTTAAATGATAATCTAATATATCATAGAGAGGAATCCAAAAACATTATGAATATAGATATATATTAAAGAATATTCATGACAATGAAATTGCATACCTTTAATATCCTTATCTAATCACCACATATTTTGAATATGAAATTAATTGAATAATTTATGAGATTTAAATGGAAAATAAATGTGGATGGCTTAAGTTGTGTGTTGTATACTACTCCACATCTATTGTATAATAAATAAAAAAGGATTATCTAATCATTCTTATTAAATCACATCTTTTTTAAGTAACTAAATGAGCTCTCTTTGAACATTTAATTTTATCATAAAATATTCTTTTCTAGAACAAAACTGTTTGGGTAATGGGATAGTTGGAAAATGGATCTCTTATACTAAGATGGCATTTCTTAATGACGTTTCAAGTGAGATTTTTTCCTTCATTTAAATAGAATAATAAAAAATATAATACATTATTCTAATATAAATTTGCATCATTTAAATTAAAAGTGTTTTTTCTTTTTGGGTTTGATCAATTATTTAAAGAAAAATCACTATTTTATGAATATAGTGGTAGATGATATAGATATATTATATACCAGTTTTTTAGGTGTCTAATTTTACAATGTAAATAACAATTTTCTATTATACAGTTTATCATAATGTTATAAAATTAATATTCATTTAATAATAATTACTATTTATATATTTAATTTTTGGGTCACCATGGTTTCTATCACTATATGTTTTAGATATTTTTTGTATAATAAGATGAGTAAACTATAATGAGAACACATAAGATAATACTAAGCATATAGGAACATCTTAATTTATGTTATAGTAATGATCATGTGGTATTCCTAGAATATACATATATTTATTGATATTTTTATGTGGTTGCGGTTGTGGAATATATGAACCTAGTGATAACAACAATAAAAGGGTTAGAATTATTGTTATCTCATTAGTCAATGATGCTCTATGTGCTGGCCTAAGATAGAACACCTGTACAGATAGTCATGGGGTATTTAATTTGGTTAATTAGTATTTTTTGAGATATTTTGTTGGATTTGAATATATTATGATCATATGTGATTTATTTTTAACCTAAGGATCAATATATTGTAATGAAGGTGTCATGATTTAGACATCTTATACATTATTTTCATGATTATGTTTTTTCATGCTATGATTATTGTTTCTCAAATAATGTTTTTTATTATAGTATATGGATTGAATTATAAAGAATAATGTCAATATATAATATGATGGGAAATGTAATGAATTTCTTATAGATGAATCAAATTCCAATTCAGATAGAATGAGATATATAAATTCTATTATTACACAACATTCTGATGTTATGAATCAAGTTGTGAATAAAAATGAGAAAAGGAAGGAAAAATGTTTATTTTATCTATCATGAAGAAACATAAATCTTCATTTATTGTAACTCATGATCATCTTATTACTGAGTAATCAATCAGAACCACTAAAAATGATTTTTTTTCTTCAAATTCTCGGTGTATAGTATAGTTACATTTGATGATTATAATCTAGATAGTTAATCATATCAATGATGGAATCATATTAATAACATTATAATATAATGTTAAAATTAATATATATGGTTTAATGACTTTATAATGTTATATCATAAATATATCATTCATTTTATTCTTCATATAAAATTTGAGAAGTAATTCCTTGGGAAAAAAATTCCAAGAATCCATTCGTACCTATGTGGAAAATTTTTCAGAACATATTAATCATGTTTATAGTATTTTCATCCATGATGATTGTAATATTGATAAATTATTTAGTGGATTAAAACCAATTATATAATGGTAGATAGTCATAAAATATTACTTGATCAATGAAAAAAATATTTAATGTTATCTCAATAATGAATTTGATATCGAGTTCACCCATCAATCTCATCATTTTGGTATGAAATAAAATATGAAATTGAAAGGCAGTTATAGTAATAAAAATAATGGTTGGTGGATGAAGAGTCTTCCTTTTTCCCCATGAATGTAATGAAACATGTAGTAAACTTTATTAAGGAAACTTATAAACACACTATGTATAGAAAAGCGTAATGTTATGAAATATAATGTCTAAGTGATTAGTAGAATTACTCAAATGATTCAAATGTGGATAAATATCCATATATTTATCAGGTACACTCCATTGGTTTAATTTCATGGTTTATGGGAATTATAAAATCTATTTTTCTAATTAAATGGATATTGATAATGATCATGAATTTAATCATCTTAAGCCTATAGATAAAGGAAAATATAGTGTGACCAATGTTGCTGATATATGGTATGAAAATTATATTGTTTATGGTACACTTTCTATTCTATATAAAACTATTAATTTATACTTTGACTATAGATATACCAATTATTTTATATCCAAATAATTTTTATTGGGTGTTACATTAACAAATAAAAAATTATATGTATAATTATCATTGGAAACATGATCTAGTATGATGATCAAATCTCAAGTCTATTTTTGTATTACTATATCTGGTAAATTTCTACTTAAAAATATCATTATTCATCCTCTAGTTAAATTTTAAATTATATTGGGTATAGATTGGATTAATTTATATAAATACAATATGAATTTTTTTAGGAATGAAGAGACATTTTATATTCAAAAAAAACATTTTATCACGTATCTCTGTGAGGACAAATATGAAATTCTAAGGGAAATTACATTCATTGTTTGGGTCTTTAATACTAATAAAATGGTTAATTTATCTGAGATGATTAGGGATAAATTTAAAAGAAAATATGTGAATAAATAAGAAAAGTTTTTTATTGTATCATATGATGTTAGGTCAAGTTTACAATTATTTTTTCAAAAAAACTCATACGTGGTGCAACACCTATTTCAAGAAATCCTTATGAAAAGACTGGTATTGAGTTGAAGTATTTTAGGAAGAAACTATACAAATATATTTAAATGGTATTCATTAAACAATCTATGTTATCATTGGGAGAACATATTATTTTTATTAGTAGGAATGATAGTACAATGTAACTCGATATTGATTACTAGGGATTTAAAAAGATCACAATAAAGAATAAATATCATTTACAATATATTTACAAATTATTATATCAATTATAGTGATAAAAATATTTTTCCATTATTTATTCGTGATTTGGATACTATCTATTGAAGTTAAGAATTGAAGATAAACCTAATATAGAGTTTTTGTGGGGTATGAAGACTATTAAAATAAAATGACTCTATTTGGTCTTACTAATTCCCTTTCCATCTTTGTAGATTTAATAAATTTATTATTTGAAGATAACATTGTTATGTTCATGTTCATCATTATATACAATATTATTAAATATTATAAGGGAATACAATAATACTAATATCACTTGAGGAATGTATTGTAGAAACTAAAGAATGAGATGATACTAGTAAAAGTACCCAAGTGTAAATTTTGGCTATATAATGATTCATTTTTCAGTAATATAATATAACATTATGGAATAAATATGGTTCTATGAAAGATATATGCAATTGATAAATGTAATGAATCATCCATGGTAACTAGGATCTGTAGTTTTCCTAGGTTGGTTGGATAATACATACACATTCTGGGGGATTTATGAAGGACATCTAATTAAATATCTAAGATAACTCATAAGGGATACCTGATCATTTAGATATATTAATATGAATAAAGTATAAAAGCGTAAAATATAAGTCTTGTCACTAAATCTGTTCTTAAAATAAAATGTATTGTAAAAGGGTTTTTGATCAATAGGTATGCATAAGAGAACTTTCTAACACCCCAAGATTTTATGTGAAATATTAATTTTAATTTCATTGATGTCTTTTTTTTATGATAAAACTAGTTTATCTTGCACTATATTCAATGTTGAATTAGCTTGTAGTATATACAACACAAATCTTGGCTAATGTAACACTCAAGCGCAACCATAATCAATAGCGTATATTGCACGCAATATGAAGTTTCACTAAAAAAATGATATATTGTTATAATATTAATATGAACTAGCCATTATGAATAGTATTAACCACATGTTGAATTTTATAACATTATAGTTTATCTTACACATATACTAGAAAAGTTTTTGAGTAAAAAGTTAATTTTTTCGACTGAAATGTGTATTTTTAAAAAAATGTAGTTTTGCCACCTTTTGATGGTGCACCCACTGTAAATCTTGTTTTTGACATTTTTATAAGTTCAATTTGACAAATTAAGCTTCTTATTTTTAATTACGAAATAAAAATATACTTTGGTTACATTTTTAACAATATTCTGATAACCTTCATCTTATGATTAACAGTAAAAATATGCTAAATTTTAATTAAAAACTACTTTTTTCATCAAGATAATATATATTAGTAAATTATAATATGTAATGGTTTTAAAGAATAAGTATAATATATATTTACCATTTATTATGATTTAAGTCATTTCAATTAATTTTACATTTAATTTTTAGGTAAAATATTTTTAATCTTTTGCAATGTTTTAACTTTTAAAACTGATTGTTTCAACAGCGGTATTAATTTTAAATTAAATAATGCCAATTATGTGTATTGAATTTGAAAAAAATTTATTCCATATTTTAAATCATTAGGTAAAAATTATTTTACTAGGCTACCTTTTAATATTAGACATTATGAATAGTAAATAAGGTAAATTTTATTTACTATAGTTAATAGTAAATCGGGTAATTATGTGTAAACATAAATATATAAAGTTACCCTAAAAGGTTAAAAAATTCTATTTAATGAATGAAATTCGAAACATATAACCTAAGGGTCAAAATAGATTCATTTCATTTACTTTTGACCATAAAAAGTTTATAATTATTCTTTAAACCAAAGAACGTGGAAACATGTAACTCTCTTATATCATATAAGTGTAATAATTTTAATTTAGTGATAAACCACATAAAACATAGAATATAAATATTTTCCCCAAATATAATGAAATTATATACATCATGATAATTTATTTATAATTTTTTGGGATTAAATTATTATCATTAATGATGACATAATTGGGATGTAGAAATTATTTTATTGATTGAAATATCAAATAAATTGTAAAAAAAAATAAAAATAAATATTATATGAACTAATTATTGGTATGAAAAAAAATTATATACTAATATGACATGTTAAGAGTCAATTAAATATTTTTGTTCGATTACATCCTATGTTTGGATTTTATTTATATTCAAATAAATTAATAGTGTCAAAATTGTAACAATTTTTATTTTATAAAAATAACATATTATAAAAATGTTTAAAAATCACAATAAAATTTAAAAATTATTAATTGAAATTTAAATGGTATAAAATGTAATTATTTACCAAATTATGGACAATTAGAAACACATAATTTATTATTTATAACATTTTAATATTTAGAATATTATTACCACAAATAAAATTAAATAGATTAAATATTGATAAATCAAGTTGATAAGGTTTAAAATAAATTTACAACTTGTATAGATCTTATTGGATAACAATATTACAACCCTATCTCATTTAATATTATGATTTGATATATTTTTGGTGGTTTTAAGGTGTGTTTTGGGTTTAATATTAATTAATATTTTAGTGGTTTCCAAAAGTGCCCCTCTCATCTGTTATAATAAGGCACCCAATCCCTCTCCTCCTCACAGCACATTGAGAACTAAATATCAGGAAAACACTTACAATTTCTCTTCTCAACTTCCCTAGAAACATAATAGAGGTCTTGGTATTCTTCAAAGACCACCTTTAGTACCCTAATAGTAGGTTTAGAAGAGGTGCATCGAAGAAGAGGTAATATCCTTTACCGATTCATTCCAAAAAATTATTCTTCAAATTATTATTCTTAATTTTTTTAATAATAAAGTAATAACATCGGTATCGCCCTTATACTGATATTTTATTATAAAAATGAAACATCCTTATTCCACCTTCTATCTATCCAATAAAAAATGAAATCGCCGAGCGGGAATACGTACGGAATATCGTCTCCACACCATGGTGTAATCTGTTTTCACCACCACCTTACTTGGATGCGTATAATGGTGGAAATAATAACTATATATGATTTTTATAACATCATAATAATTCTAATAAATTATATCTTCCAATCCAATTCCATTTAATAATTATGGGAATGATATCATTGCTCGTGCGTACATAAAGATTACCATCTCCACGATGCAATGAGATTCATTCTCCATGATTAACAATTGAAGTATGATTATAAAGTATATATAAAAAATAATCATGAATTACATGAAAAAATAACTATACAGGATTTATGTTCATATATGTTTCATTTACTTAATTCCATTCAATTCAATAAAGAAACTAAAATTGCGTTTATGTGTACGTACGACCTAGTGTCTCTATGAACAGTGTATTTCATTCCATTTATCGATCTATCATATATATTTATTTAATGTATATATATTATATATAAATGATTTTGACATTTTCAAATTATGTAAATCATGTTATATGTAATAACATAAATAACAATAATTCCAAACATGTACGATAAATGAAACAATTTTACCCAAAACGTTGCTTTATCATGGAATTGAAAAAAGAACGGGTTATGCAAGTCATTTTTGATTCATATATGATATCATAAATATTATTATGGTTCTGTTACAAGTTAATAATATTTTTAATCCCACTATACATGAGTCTTAGACAGATACGAAAGAAATAGTACATAAGGTAAGGGATAATTTTTCAATCTAGTTTTTTTCTGATATTATTTATACGTAAATACTTATTGGGGTTATATTTATCACCAATTTCCGTGTTTTAGAGTAATGATTTCATAATGTTTGTAATACTCTTATATATATATTTAATGTCATTTTTATGCCTTTTTTACATTTACCAAGTACTATGAAAGGAATCTTTCTTTTGTTTACAATATGAGGTACTTTTTTACTTTTCCATCAAAAGTACGAAGATAAAGTTTTTTTAACTTATAAGGCATAAACGGATTTTTACGGTTTCATAATGCCTTATTCTAATGAAGCTTCCTCTATAAGATTTCATGACTATTTTAAAAAAATTCTTTTATAATTTCCTAGGATTTTGTGAATAAAAACAATTTTGACGAAGAAAGGGTATTTTCCTCATGAATTATTTTGAAGTGTTTAATCAGAACTATTTCCCATCTAAGATGGAATTATTTATTATTTTTCATGTATAATTTCTCTATTATTTAAATGGTTTGATTTTTATTATGAAAAAAATATATCCATTTGTTTTATAAGGATTATGTTTTGATTGGATGAAGTTTTTGAAACCTATTTTTTTATTTGGGTTATGATAAATGATTTATGAATGTTTTGTAGCACAGGTATGAATGATCTCAATATGATATGGGTGGGACCTATATCTCCCTCAAATGCATTGGGTACAGATTTATATATAATGGTATTGACATGGCTAGAATGACAAGTAAATTTGGGTCAATAATACTTGGATGGAACGGAAAGTATACGCAGTTTAGTAATAGACATTTTCCACTATGATGGTCTTGGTAAAAATTCCATGGCTACTAGGGAAATCCTATCATGTGAAAAATGGTTTTCCACAATTACATGTTTTATTCCAATGCTATTTTATCATGATTAAAGTTCATTTATGATCTTTGGCTTACGTACTACCATGATTTATTTCACAACTCACGATTTTAATGTTTAAAAATTATGTTCATGTTTTTAACATCAAACTTATATGGTTTGATTTGTTTTGTCCATTCTTATCTTTACTAAGCATTTGATCTCAAAAATTTTTCTGTTTTATTTTCCCCAGGATATAAATAACGGTTTTAGGTAAAAAAACAAAATGTAATGATCTTTATAGGAGATGTTGAATATTAGTCACCATGATTAGAATATTGTCTTCCAATTTTACAAAGACACTAAACTATTATGGTCCTTGGATGTCTGTTTTTGTTATGTATGAAGTATTCTGAAAAAGTAATGTAATTCCCATTACATCAAGTTTGGGTATCTACAGTTTGTATCAGAGAAAGGCTAGGTTATCCTTTAAAAACTAGGATGAGAAAATTTTAGTGAGATCCGATGAAATAATTCAAAGGAATGTATAGGGATGTCCCTAAGGTTCAGTATATGTATGTGTTATAGTCCTAGAATCATGGTTACAATATTATTATTAAACCTAATATGTTAGATATTCAATGTACCCCCCTTTATTATGTTATTTTTCAAGCATGATTTTTTCCTCACCCACTATGCTTTTGGGGTTTTAGAGGATGGATGGAAACTGAAGGAACTGTGTTGATCAATGTAATGGAAAATGTAATTATTGTCCTCCGGAACTAACCAATGATGTGGGAGTTAGAGTGAAAAATCATATTTCTATACATACACAATCTAAGAATCATTCTGGGCTTCAAAATGAGCAGATAAAAGAACAATATTCTATTGAGCCCTTCATTAGGTAATGTCCACCTTCTTTCAGTTGGTCTTCTGATCCACTTGTTGCTAAAAAATGGATCAATACCATTTAAAAGGCATTATCTATACTTCACTATTCAGAATATAAAAAATTCATTCCGGATATTTACCGTTTAAAAGGTGAAGCAAACAACTGGTGGACTCAAATTAATAATAAAAGGCCCCAATATGATAATGAATCCATGGTATGGGACGAGTTCATGAACATATTTCTCAATAAGAACAGTCCTTGTATTCTTTGAACGAAGATGGAAAACGAGATCCTTGAGCTTAAGAAAAAAGATGATGAATATGTTGGTACATATGTAGCGAATTTTACAAGACATGAAAGGTATACATCTGGATTTATCATCCAACATTAAAATAAATTGATCAATTTCATTGGATTAAAACCAAGTCTTAGAAATCCGTTATCATTAAAAGACTTTAGTATCTATGACGAGATTGTTTTTTGTTCTATCAAGGAAAAACTGGAAGTTGGTGTTACATATCCATCTCATGGATTTGACAAAAAACGAAAGATGGAGTTTATGGAAAAATCTCAAAACTATGGTGAAAAGAACACAAATGTTTCGCTATGGTCAGAGTGTGGAAATAAGCACGGTGGAAATTTTCTTAAAGGGACTAGAAAATGTTTTAAGTGTGGAAAAAGGTAATTGAGTAGATGAGTTCCAATGAAATGGGAAAAGGTATCTAATGATCTGAATGGAGAAAGTAATGTAGAGAACACACCACCAACACATCAATGCTGCAAGTGCAGGGAAAGGGGGAATTTTGCTGACTAAAGCCCTAATCCAAGTGTTAATGATGATCGACACCAACAATCTATTAAGTCAAAGGAAAAACAGATGTAACATGCGATCACTATTGGCTATATTAAATATGACAACAATGTGATGGAATGATTAAGTTTTTATGTAACGAGATTCCAAAATAGCGTTGTAGAACATCAATTATAGTATCATGTACTATTGGAATATCTATGTATTGGTTTTTTGTGGTTTTAAATAAATATATGGTACCGGTTACCATGAAAAGTGATTGAAATATTTTTGGAAAGAACTTAATATAATCATAATAAAGGGATCAAGAGATAATGAAATGTTTGATAGTATTAATGAACTCATGACTGGTATAAGGACAAAGTGATGTCATGGTTTGAGTATATAGAAATTTTGGGATTTTGGTATGTGTAAAGAGTTAGCATTTGAAAGCATCTTAATTTTCACAATGATTATATGGTAATTTATGTTTGAAGAGAATAAATGATTATGGAATTCACATGTTTGGAATATAACCAACAAGATATATCTTATGATATATAGGAGATAAATTATAGTATTCATATTATTGGTTGATGACATTTCAAGTAACCATTTTCATTATACTATGAGCTTGGATAAAAGTATTTTGCCAAGGCCTAAAGATTTCAAATGGATTATGTTGGACATAAGATAAATATTTTTATAGATATAACCTTTTTTGATATTATTTAAGAAATGTTATAATAGTGTAGTTTTAGAAAAAGGACAACACATAGGATGGGCGCAAACCCATCGCGTCAGACAAGGATGTGGGAATCGAACCCACAACCAAAGTGTGACATGCCATTATCACCTACCACTGGCCTATAGTAACTCCCATATTAGTGGAAATTAGTTTTATTTTATTAAGAGGTATGCTCGTTGAATTATACGTCCATTTTTGGAATCCTTTATTGTTAATCTCAACATAGATGGACATATGGATTTTTAATAAATTTTGTTATATTTTTGAGACAAATGGAATAAACTATCATTCAATCGCATGATTTGATAACATTTCAAGAAGGAAAAATTCAAATTCATTTAATTACATAATAGATGAAGTGGAAATTTATCATCTAATGACCAACGATGATATTACACTAAAATCATGTATGTATTTCTCCTTGTTAAAAAATTTATCAACATTAATGAAATGATCCTGAAAACAAAAAATGATATCCCAGTACACTCATATATGATGAATAATATGGTACCATAGATCATCACAGATTCATGGCTTTGTGATTGTTGGATTTTTCACATCCATGTTCTCTACCACTCTCCATTAGAATATGATTGTTAGATTTATCTTCCATATCCATATTTCCATCTCTCTTATCCTATATAGAAGCCAAATGATGAGTTAATTTGGGTAACCGTTATATTTCATACATTAGTTTTTAAAATTAAGTTTTAGTATTACTTTTTAAAATTTGGGTTTCTATGAAAGAAACTTTAATGTATTCAATCGTTTATAACCCTGACGAATTTTGAGGGTGAAATTTCATTTAAGGGGGGTAGAATGTAACACCTCGAGATTTTATGAGAAATATTAATTTTAATTTCATTGATGTATTTTTTGTATGCTACACGAATATTAGATTTCACTATACACAACACTATATTATCTTGTTGTATACACAACTCTATTATTGGATTGTGTTCCACGCAAAAGCGACCATTCTCAATAGCGTGTGTTGCATGCAATACCGAGTTTCACTAAACAATGATATATTGTTATAATATTATTATGTAATTATTTTTATGAATAGTATTTACCAAATTTTGAATTTGATAACATTATAATTAATCTTACACATATACTAGAACATTGTATGAGAACGATGTAAATTTTTTGGGTAAAATATGTATTTTTCAAAAAATGTAGTGTCGCCGCATTTTGATGGCGCACCAACTGTAAATATATTTTTTGAAATGTTTATAAGTTAAATTTGACAAATTAAAATTCTTATTTTGAGTCAGGATATAAAAAATTCACATTGGATAAATTTTTGACATTATTCTGATAACCTTCATATTTTGATGAATAGTTAAAATTGGCTAAATTTTAATTAAAAACAACTTTTTTCATCAAGATAATTTATATGGTTAAATAATAATATTGAATGGTTTTAAAGTATAAATATAATATATTTTTACCATTTAATATACTTTAAGTAATTTTCATTAATTTTACATAGAATTCATAGGTTAAAACGTATCAATCTTTTGCAATGTTTTTACATTTAAAACCCGTTTTCTCAACAGCAGTATTAATTTTAAATTCAATAAGGACACTTCAGTGTATGGAAGTTGGAAAAATTGATTCTATATTCAGAATCAGTATGTCTAAATTTTCTTATAGACTACTTTTTATTTTTAGACATTATGTATATAAACTATGGTAAATTTTATTTACTACAGTTAATGGTAAAACGGGTAATTAAGGGTAAACCTAAGATTATAAAATTACCCTAACACCTGCCAAAATTCTATTTTAAGAATAAAAGTCCACCCATATAACCTATGGGTCTAAATAGATTCATTTCATGGACATTTGACCCAATAAATTATATAATTATTATTAAATATAAAGAAAGTGACAACATGTAACTCTCTAATATCTTATAAGTGTAATGATTTTAATTTCGTGATAAACTACATAAAACATCGAATATAAATAGTCTACAGAAAGCTAATAAAATTATCTGCATCATGAGAATTTATTTATAATTTTTAGTGATTAAATAATTATCATTAATGATGTCACAATAGTGATGTCGAAATTATTTTATTGTCTCAAATATAAAATAAATGGTTTTTAATATTTTAAAATAAATTATTATATAAATTGATTAATGTTCTCCATATATTTTCTTGATGAATAAGACATGTTAAGAGAATATTAAAAATATTTTCTCGAATATATATTCTATTGGGATTTTTTTTTAAATTCAAATAAATGACAGGTGTCAGAATTGAAACTATTGTTATGTTATAAAAATAACATATTATAAAAAATTTCAAAAATCACAAAAATTTTAGAAATTTATAAATTGAAATTTATATGCTCTAAAATTTTATAAAGTATCCGATTATGGACAAATAAAAACACATAAGTAATTAATTATGTGAATTTAAAATTTATAATATTATTACCTCAAATTAAATTATATAGATTAAATAAGGATAAATCAAGTCGATAAGGTTTAAAATAAATTACAAACGTGTATAAATCTTATTGGTTGATGATATTACAACACTATATCATCTAATAAATGGATTTGAGTCATTTTTGGAGGTTTTTATGTGGGGTTTGAGTTTATTTAAAATTAATATTTTAGAGGTTTCTAAAAGTGCCCCCTCTCCTCTCTTATAAAAGAGAACATCCTCCTTCTCCTCCTCACACCACTTTGAGCCTTAATGCTCTGCCAAACCCTTCCAATTTATCTTCTCCACTTCCCTAGAAAGATTCTTGAGGTTCTGGTATTCTTCAATGACCAACTTTAGTGCCCTATGAGTTGGTTTAGAAGAGGCGAATCAAAAAAGAGGTAATATCCTTTACCGATTATTTCAAATTTATTTATTCGTCTACCTCCTCCTAATTATTTGTTTAATTATAAAGTATTAAAATAAGAACCAATCATATACTAATATGATATTATATATATTAAACAACCCTATTTCAATTTCTATCCATCCTATGGAAAATGAAATCACCAATCGTGCGTATGTACGTAATACCGTCACCACGGCGTGGTGTAATCTGTTTTCACCACCACCATACATTAATGGGCATAATGGAGGAAATAATATCTATATATGATTATTATAGAATCGTAATTATTCTGATAAATTATATCATCCACTCCAATTCCATTTAATAATTATGGGAATGATATCATCCCTTATGTGTACGTAAGGACTACCGTCTACACGACACGATGAGATTCAATATCCATGATTAATCATACAAGTGTGATTATAAAGGATATATAATAAATAATAATGAAATATATGACATAATAATTATACTTTATTTATGTACATATATGTTTCATTTACTTAATTCCATTCAATTCAATAAGGAAATTAAAACAGCGTCCATGCGTACGTACGACCTACCATCTCCAAGAATGGGGTTTTTCATTCCATTTATCGATCGATCACATATATTTATATGAAGAATATATATTATATATAAATCATGTTTTACTTTTTGAAATTAATTAAATCAGGATATATGTTATAATATAAAGAAAAACTAGTCCAAACACGTATGATAAATGAAACGATTTTACACAAAATGTTGCTTTTACATGGAATTGAAAAAATAATGGGTAATATAATGCAATAAGTGAATCATATATGATATCATTAAAATTATCATTATCCTATTACATGTTAATAATTTGTTTAAACCCACTATATATGAGTCTCATACACATACAAAAGAAATTGAACAGAAGGTAAAGGCTAATTTTGCAATCTCATTTTTATCTGAGATTATTTATACGTACGTATTTACTGGGGTTATATTCATCACCTGTTTCCATGTTTTAGAGATATTTTTTTCATAAAGTATTTAATATTCTTAAATGTATTTTTAAAGTCATGTTTTCCAATTTTTTACTTTTACTATGTACTATGGAAGGAATCTTTCATATTTTTACCATACACGGTACATTTTGACTTTTCTGACAGAAGTACGAGGAGAATTTTTTTTAACATATATGGAATGAACATATTATTACGGTTTCGTAACACTTTATTTTCATTAATCATTTTCTTCAATATTTAATGACTATTTTCAACAATATAATTTTCTTATAAAATATCATGAAATTTTATAAAAAATTATTTTGATGAAGAAAAGATATTTTCCTCAAGAATTCATTTAATGTGTTTAATCAAACCTATTTCCCATATAAGATGACATTATTTATTATGTTTCAAGTATAATTTCTCTATTAATTAAATTCTGTAATTATTCTTATGAAGAAACTATATCCATTTGTTTTATATGGATTATGTTATAGTGGGATGATGTTTATGAAACACATTTTTATTCTTTGGGTTATAATGAATGATTTGTGATTTTTTTGTTCCACACGTAAGAACGATATCATTATGAGATGGGTAGGACCTGAATATTTCTACAATTCATTGGGTAAAGATTTATATCTCATGTGATATACTTGGCTGGAAGGGTATGAAAATATGGTTTAGTAAAACAGGGCTAGAACAAAAATTATACCCACTTCAGTAATGGACATTGTCCACTGTAATGGTCTTGGAAGAAATGCCTTGGTTACTATGGAAACCATACCATGTTATTATTGGTTTGACACAATTACATGTTTTATATCCATTCTATTTTATCATGATTATTGTTTTTTATGATCTATGCCTTACAAACTACCATGATTTATTTCACAAATCATGATTTTAGTGTTTAAAAATTATTTTCATGTTTTTATGTTCCAACATATATAGATTGTGTTATTTTATCCATTCATATCCTTACTGATCATTTGAGCTCACACTTTTTTATGTTTTCTTTTCAAAGGGATATAAAGAAAGGTTTTAGGTAAGAAAAAAAGGGATAGATATTTATGGGAGATGATAAATATATTTCACCTTGCTTTGATGATTGTGATCCATGTTTCCAAAGACACTAAACTATTACGGTACTTGGATGTCTGTTTTTGTTATGTATTAAGTATTATGAAAAAGTAATTTAATGTCCATGTATGTCAAGGATGGGTCTCTACAAACTGAATTGGATGAATCCTCATTTTAAATTATATGGTTATAAATTATACCCCATTCCATTGATGATTCAAGAGAAGAATTACATTAACAATGATTTGGAGTCATTAGTCATAATAATTTAATTTAAGATATGGAATAATTATATATGTAGAGAATGGTAGTACATATATATTGGTAATAAACGTTTAAAATATATATCCACCAAGAAAAAATTGAATATAAACCAAAGAAGATGGTTGGAGTATATTAAATATTATTATTTATAAACACATTACAAGCATGGGAAACTGAAGAAGATTCATGATGCTTTGTGTTAAAAAATAATACTATATCACCTATGATGAGGATTACAAAGGATCCAATATTTATGGATTTGAGAAGGATGGACATTAATAATTTTATGTACGGGGAGAAGCATTATTCATATCAAATGAGCGTTCCACTACAAATACATGTGATTATTAAAGAAGAATACAATGAAGGTGTAGAACTATAAATTAATGACCTAAATTAACCTATTTTAAAAATTGTATTAGATGGAATGATATGTTGTTATAACCTAGTATATTTCTCATCAATACATGACTTAAAGATTTATTTATAATAATAATATCATATATAATATTTTTCCATTAATACAAGTAGTATTAATATTTAATTTGATATTTAAGAGTTTTTATGGTGGTAAAATAGGAATAGAGATACTACAGAGTATGTATCTTGGTTTTTTTATTGTCAACAAGTTATGACTGAGGGACATAAGTCTTGCGTATACTACAAATATTATTCATGCCCAAATGGAAATAGTAAAATCTTACAATTGATTTCATCAATGGAATCCCCAAAACATTTAATGGCCATAATAATATTTGGGTATTTGTAAATTAAATTAGAAATATATAACATTCCATTATATTCGAAAATATTTTTTTAATCAAAATATTAGGATATAAATTACTGAAATGATATGTTTTCATGGAGTTTCATCTTTTATTGTATCTGATCGAGATCCAATGTTGAACATGATTTTTTGGTGAATTCATTGGTATGATTTAGATAAATAGATTTATTTTGGTACATCCTATAATTCCCATACCAATGGTCAGTTTAATAGAACAATTAAAACCATGATGGATATGCTAAGGTCATGTTCTCTATATTTCAAACGTGGTTGGTGTCAACACCTTCATATTGTAAAATTATATTATAATACTATGTTTCAACAGAGAATTTAGATGTATCCTTATGAATACCTATATGTAATTCTATTTGGAAATACAAATTTATAAATTTAATTTTCAATAGAATGATTTTGGGAATGATAGAGCTGATGTAATTATAGAGAAGATTAGAACCATTCATCATCACATCAAGAAAACATAGAGTCAACATAAGAATTCATATAACAATATTCATTTTGAAATAAAATTTAATATTATTGGGAAGTTAATTAGAATTTATATAAGGGTAATGGTTATGATACTTAGAAGTAATGGAAAACATAGCAGTAGGTATATTTTTTCCTTTTTTATTCTTCATTTAGTATAGACTATAGATTTTTATTTAACACATCCATGAAACGTTTCACTAGTTCATGATGTGTCCAGGTATCTATGATGAATAAATAAATACATTATAATTCACAAATACTAAAATCAATGATTATAATAGAATATTATTATATTTAATATGAATAACAACTTGTTAAAATATTGTATTGTATTGGTAATGTTCTACGGAATGAGACAACACACCTTTTTAAATTTCACTCGGGGAATCACATATTTGAGGAAGATACTTTGGAACCACTAGATGTGATAAAAAAATATGTCAACATTTTTATTTCATAGTAGTATAATATATAGTGATAAATTAATTATACAGGTGTTTGAAAATAACATCAATTATTTATATATGTTTCCGTAGAAATAAATACAAAATATTCAATATCTTTCTTTATTTGGAACCACATCTCTAAATGATCCAATAATAATGTATACATTTATAACCTCATCCATGGATAAAATATAATGAATATGATTAACCAGATTATATATATATATATATTCTAATGTACGGATTATTTAATATGATTTAATAAATTAACATTTAATCAAATCAATTAATGCATAAAAATCATGTTTTTCAATGAATGGAATATTTATACTTGTAATATATTATCATATATAAAAATATTTCTACACCAAAAAAATATATTTTAATTATTTTTATTTTAAATGTATGAATAAAGATCCATAAAAATGCTATTTAGTAGTTATAAATTATGATATTCTTATTTGATGGTAAAAAAATAAATTTTTTATAAAACTATTTTTAAGTGGGAATTCTCTTTTTATCATAATTAATTAAATAAATATTTTTTATTATTATTTATAATTAAATTTACAAATTATATATCTAGTAAAAAATTATAATTTTCATATTATAGTTGTTATTAGGAAAGGAGTGAAAATAAATTATGTTCTTGTCTTAGTAATGATTTTTCATTTTTTTATTCATTGATAAATAAATATAACACTTATATATAATAAATTTTAAAATTTTATTATCTATTTATAATCATCACTTCCAATTATGGTAACATATACCTTTTCATTTAGGACAAAATGAACTGAAAATATAGTAACAATTTATTACAATGGTTAAGGTTAAAATGTGTTTACTAGGGGGGTTAGACTATGGGAGAAGTGTTACATTCAAAGATAAACATTTATAAATCTTTTTTATTATATATATTTCAAAAATATTATATTTTTTCTTTCAAATTATTGGCCATTTGGATCTACTTATATATGAAAGTGAAATTATATTATTTCATTATTTCACGTAATTCAATGTGTGTCCACTGTCTCACTAATAAATAAGAACCTCATATCGTCTGTTATTCATAAATATTTATAATTATAAAATTTAAAAAACATTCATAATAAATTCCTATATTTCTAATAATCATTATATATCCAATAAAATTTTTATAATAAAAATACAACAATGCTTATGGTGTAATCTAAAGGATGTCTCTAAATAAGAAGTATAAATCTTATCCAGACTTTTAAAATTTTATATATTATTCCATAGAAATAAAAATAATGTATCCATAATAAGAGGATTAAAATAGGTTCATAAACATTAAAAGATGTTATTATAATGATTCAAATATCTTTTCCACATTTTTTCATTAAATGGTAATTGAAATCATCCCTCCTGCGTACCTGTGGACAACTGTCTCCACATAGTGATATGATACATTTTCTATAACTTCTTCACATAATTTTTATACAAATATAATTATTAATTATATATTATATTTATGATGTTACTGTAATTATATAATTTTAAAACCTTATTTTCATTTCATTTAAACCATCCATTTGAAAATGAAAACATCGTTCATTTGAACATATGTACTATTGTCCCTATGAATGATGTTATTAATTTTAATATCTATACAATTTATAGAAAATAATATATATATATATATATATATAATGAATATATATTATATTTATATAACTATTAAAAAATTATATAGTGGAAGAATTTTCAAATTATATGTAATATAACTGTCGAACTATAATATTCATGAAAAATAATTCATGTACAACCTAGATACGAAAATTTTAATAACGAATTATTAATAATGGGTGTTGAAATTTTTTATTTGTTCCATATATTGTATTATATATATGATTATGGTTATGGTAAATAATTATAACAAATTTTAATTAAATATAAAGTATCTTATAATTCTTACAAAGAAACATGGACTTGATGCAAGGGATAGACATTAGAATATAATTTATATTTTAATTGTTATGCTAAAATTTAAAATAAATAAAATATATGATCTATATCTCACAAGTATTATGATTATTACTACCCTATAATTTTTTTAAAATTAATATCTTTCATTTCATTTTTCACTCTAATTTTTTAGAATTTATAAAATAATTATTTCAAGGAATACTAACATTGTCATTCTTATTTGGTAAAGAATCATTTTCTTCCATATATATATTTAACATAAATTGTTTTCAATAATTATTGTAATATACTCCTATAATATTTTAATCCCATTTTCATTATTTTTATTATTTTTTTAAAAGGAATCTTCTTTTCATTTATTCGAATGATGATGTTTCTACCAATGGTGTAAATAGAATGTTTGTTTTAACTTAAAAACACATAATTGAATTTAACAGACATCATCACAACTCACTGATTGAAAAATTACATTATATGATTACATGGTTAATCTTAAATAAATTTTTTTCTTAAATTTTTTTTCACATTTATAAATTAAATACATGATTGCAACATAGAAAGGATATTTTCCTCATTATATTTTATATTTGTTTTTAAATGAATTTTTTTTATGTAAATATCATTTGATGATACATTTTCTTCATTGAGTATATGATTCTATGATTGAATATTTGTTAATTTTATTTATGGTTATTAATTATGATGTTGAAAGATATTTATTTTCCCATGGGATATTTTCTGATGTAATGATAAATGTTTTCAATATCATATGGAATACTTAGGAATTGATTATGTTTATCACACATGTGGGTCTATTATATATCTTATTTTAATTTTTTTAATTTTAGTATTTTATGATAAAAATTGGTCAAATGGGTTTATCCTAATCTCAAAAGTCTATACAAGAGGGTTTATCCCATTCTCACTATAGTAAAATGAATGGTCTTGCCAATCATAAGTTGTGATAAATATCATGGTGTCTTATCATGACACAAAGCTTCTATTATTATAATTTTGAATCAGTTTATGAATCTAGATTTTGACATTATATGCAACTAAATAATTCTCTCATGTCATGAGTTTATTGATTCTTCTATAATTCATGTCTTATAAAATAAAATTCTTAATTTCCTAAATCATAATATTGATATATAAATTATTGGATATGGTGTCCAAATTTTATGCTCATGTTTTCATACCCATATTATCATGTTGTTCCTAAAATATCCTTGATATCTCCTCTTTTATACCCTTAATGATCATTTTAATTCCCTATTTGTTATGATTTATTTTCCCTATGGTATTAATAATGATTCAAATAATGATATGTATAATGAGGGTTTTAGTTGTAATGAACCTAGCAAGAGATGTTATAGATCCATTAATTAACAGTAGTCTAGGTACCCAATATTCAAAATAATATTAACATTTGTGGCTCCAGAGTGGATCATAATGATATAATAGGAATATTTATATAATAATATTAAATAATTATAAATCTAATGAATAGGTCCCCTAACAAAAGGAGGCCTAGGAAAAAGGGAGCTAAAAAGGTTTTTGGAGCCACTTTGGTGAAATGGTAAATTTTTTCATAGGTAATTTATATATTCAAAGGGATTAGTTTTCTCTGATTATATGTAATCATCACGTTACCAATCTTTGTAAGGTGAAGAAAATTCTAACCTACATTTATTACCCCAATATATTGTTTACTAATAACATAACATTCAATGTTGAGGTGGTTTATTTGTAAGACAATTTTCATTGGAAAAATTAAAAATAAATTATACAAATATATATCAATTTTTTTATTTTAAATAAATTATATTTCAATATAAACATCACATTAAAATATTATAATAAAAATATAATAATTTTTTAATAATGTTATCATTAACTATAGAAATTTAATGCGATGAAAATATTTCTTTTACAAACATCATTATTCCCAAGTCTCATAAATTGTTCAATTAATAAAATAATGAAAGTATAATGATATTATTCGTACAGAAAAACTAACATATAACCAAATTTTTATAAAAATAATAATGCTTAAATACTGCAATTATAGATATGGGGATTCCATTAATGAAAATGGTTTAACCATTCCTATGAGAATAATCTGTGATAAATTTAAAAAATTCATAAAATGAAACAAATTTTCATAACCCAAAACAAATATATATAAAATATTTGAAACTATTTTCACTCCCCTAAAACCATGAAATTAATATTATATATATATGAACTAAAAAATAAACACAACTTCCACTTCTGCAGATAAGAAAAATAAACAAAATATTGATTGTAGGATTTTGGATAGTTCGTGCACTCGCTATAGTTTTAATAAATCATTAAAAATTAAATTTTTTAATAATAATACATTCATTTATTCATTACCTATAGTTTATAATTATTATTAGAAATTATTTTCTCTTATATATTAAAAATTGTGGCTCCCAACAATAACAATGGATCCTCCAAAAGTGGGGTTCACATATGGAATGGTGGAAAATAAATTAAGGGTATTTAGGAGAGTGTGTTACCCTAGATTATTTTTATATTACCTAAATACATCACCTTATTATTCATATTCCAAACAATTATGTAATCACCCATATACTTGTCCTTGGGAAACATGATTCCATTAGAATTTTTAGTGCATCTCAGCATTATTAGGGTATCATCAACCATAAAAATTGATTTTTTATGGTTTTTGAGATATGATTATGAGTGTAAACGTGGTGGGATTGAGAAAAATCTCTATTATTTTCTCCAAATTCTATTCTCCACTAATTTATACATTCTTCTATTTGAATTGAGGATCCATGCTAGAGATTCCTTCAAAAGTTTTATAATTTTTTTTTTGTTTTGACCATTTTATGATATATTGTTTTTAATAGTAGTATCATTGTAATTTTATGGTAAATACATCATTTGAATAAATACCATCCCATATATATACTCTTTATTCATTAACTTATGCAGATTTAATTAACAACCATGCCATTTTAGATGGATTTTACAAAGCACGTGTCAACTGAAAAACCATTCTGAAGTATGAATATATAGTAAGAACATGTAATATAATATAAAATTTATGGAAAATAAAGTAACATCAATTATATCATACTAGAATCCCACACCATCATAATCAAGGGAAGAAACAATGATCGTCAAATTTTTAGTTATACATAATGAAATTTTTTCAAAATAAAAATATGTTATAAAAAATATTTTAAATTCACGGTTAAATTAAATATTATAAAGGATGGTGGGTCAGGTCATCAAAAGAAAAATAATATTAACCCATAAAATTTCCCTAACTATCTCTGAGGAAAATATGGGCCACCAAGTCTAAGAGTGTTATTTGGTTTTAATGTATTAATGTGGTGTAATATTTTATTGTGAGGTGACCCAATGATAATAAAATAGATATTACCTAAATAATCGATAAATATCACAATAAATCGCACTCTAGAACCTAAAATATTAGTTTATTTTTAGATAAAACACATAATAAACTTTTTTATCAAACCATTCTCAAACATGTCTCAAAATTATTTTCAATTGTTTTAATGAACCTAACTGAATTTTTTTGGTACACTGATACTCATGCCGAAACTAACATTAACAAAAGGGAATTTCCAATCCCCACAAGCTAGAGATTAGAACTAGAAAAAAATTAAAATGTAATAGGAAATGATTTATTCCCAATAGTAAATAATAAATATATAAAAATATAATATAAATTAATGAATGGGTTTTATTCCAATAAACCAACCAAGGAGAATTTTATAATGTAATAAAATTTATAAATATCTCAAATAAATACATCATTTAAAATATGGAACTAAATTCCTCAAGAAAGTGACATAGAGTTATCATTTAATGAGTTGAATATAGCTCCACCTATCACATCAATTTCATTAGGTCCCATGAATAAAACTCACTCACCACATTCGAGTGAATTTATCAATTATTTTAGAACTAGAATAAATTAATAATATAATTCCCAAAGGAAAAGGATTTTTGTTAGGGAAAATATTTCTTTATGATTAAATAAAATTTTCTAAATGAATATCCATAATAAATAAACGATTTATGCATTAATATAAATAAAAAGATGGAAATATTTTCTTTTTATCTTTTCATTCAAACATGATTTCAAATCAACAAGATCTAATGTATAAAAAAATATGATTAGATAAACATTTTAATTAAAAATTAAGGCCATGAATTAAACGTGTTCTATAAAAACTGACCTAATATAATAAAATGAAAACCATGAACAATTCTAATATTCATTATGTTTATCTTGTTCATATAACTATTATCCTCACAAAAATCAAAAATTTAATCATCACATAATGAATACAAATATCACTAAGGATAAAAACCTATGAATAAAATCTCTCAGGACCCCACTGGAAAAAAATCATATTTAACATGATTTGGTAAGTGTTTATATCATTAATCTATTTATAGGTGACTATAGTTTCAACCTGATTGTAATAATCACACACTAACTACTCATGCTGACATGTTCAGTCAATCAATCAATAATTTAAAAAAATTCATTTTAGTCCATAAATCATAGTTAAATACCAAATTTCATGTATCAATATCCCATTTCAATTTAAAACAAAAATCAGATGTTTTTATATAATTTATTCCTTTCAATTTCATATTTCAATTTTATCTACTTTCTCAAGAATTAATTTCAAATAATTTTATAAAATCACATTTCACTTAAGGAATTATTTTTTATAATCCATTAAATTATTTCCTTGACATTGAAAAATGAGTTTTTTCAGCAATCCATTAATTTAATAAATTAAACATAAAAAATTTTAAATTCAGTTTAATAAATTAAAAATATCATTCAAATCAAGAAATAAATCAGTGTATCAAGTTTAGGGAAAACCCAAACCTCACATCCTTCCATTATTAACATGGTAATGAAATCACATTAATTATATCAAATAGAGATTCAATGGATAGGATGACCAAAGAATAATACAAATAATTAAATCCATAAAATCTATTTTTAAACCACAAAAAATTTAATGACCCACAACTATAAAAAATTTATAATAATAAAGGATGATAGAAAAATAAAGAAAACAAACATACATGTTAGGTATCATATTTGTCCATCTAGACATTGACATGAGAAGATAAGTGGTTGATGGAGACAAAATTATCTCTTAAGATCCCGAAAAGATAAAATATTTGACTAGGATAGATTGGGAGGTGCTTAAAATTTTTAATAAGAGATTAAATAAATTAATTAATGTTTCATGGGGATTAGAAATATTATCACACTATTTTAATGTTTAATAATCATGGATATAGATAATCATATAACTACCAATACCCACTTAATGTTTTTTTGGGGGTTCCACATGGTTAGGACACATGGGTAAATATTTCATTTTACATAAATTAACTATATATGGGTCTACATGATAATGGGTAAAAGGTTTATATATCTAGTTTACGAGTCATGAACAAATATTTTACTCACCACAATCTCATGATGCATCATTTTAGGTGGAATCTGCACATTTTCCACTAATATTTTACCAACTCTGGATCCTCATAAAAACTGCACAATAATTTGATAGTCTAACCAACATGGTTTTATGTAAACATGTACTAATGGTGAATATCCCCAAAACCTTCAATAAATTTCATAATGTTATAGAAAAAATCATAGAACTAGTTAAAAAACAGTTATAAGTACCTATTTTTTTAGAAATGGAATGTTACAGTGACACATACATAAATGATATCAATGACTATAAATATTATCAGGAATATTATTTATGAAATATATTATTAAACTTCTCTTTAAAATGTGCCTAAAGCTCCCAAGGATAATATAAATAACAATAATACTTCAAATCACATGACCTACTGGTAGGGATGTAACATGAATAATCATTTTCATAGAAATATCAATATAATCTACCTATATAATCATATATATATCTAGTTTGAAATCATCTTCCTCCCAACATAATACATGAAATAAGAAAAATAAATACTTTTTATTATATGACATTTGATATGTTATGAATGGACAACATCAAAGGCTAAAAATAAAAATCGTATGAAACCTTTCAAATCAACTCAACAACCCCCAATGGTCCCGCATAACAAGAAATTGTATTTTCACAATTCCAAATACACTAGTGAAAAATCAATGTTAAAATATAAAAAACAAATAGAAACCTTTCAAAAACACTAATGGAGATTAATGAGAAATAACATAGGACTTATACTATATAAGTGTCATAAATAATATGTGAAGATTCAGATAACCAATTATATTATATATTATAACAATATTGGTAGGACATGATAATTTGAAAAAATAATTTTTAACACAATTGAGATTTTCAATGGTTTCCATAATGTTATTCTAAGTATTTAATCTTGATGAAAAATGGAAACTATTTTTATATAAAAACTCAACTAGTCAATACTGGATATCCCTAGATCCACCAAGCTCAATAACACAATAATGAAGAATGAATTCATGAATATTTATATCGCATTTTATCATTCCATCAATATAGGGATGATATTTCATTATCAATATATCATGATATCTTAATGCATCTTGGATTCCTTTGAAAAAATTAAAAAGATAAACAGTGTTCCCATAGCCATCCTCATGGTTCTACTAATTTATTTATGGAATATATCATACAACAATCCACACAACTTGTTCCCTACTATCCCTGATGAAACAATTTCAATAGATTACCATCCATAGATAATAAGTCAACTATCCAAGACGGTACAGTCAATATATACACTATATTAGAAACTACTAAATTGATGGAAGATCACTTCTATCACATATGACATTCACCTAAGAGATAATTCTCTCTAGGTATATCTATGAATAAAGACACACCGTCACTTATCATATCATGATACATAGATATATAATCTCACATATCCCAGATCGTGTACCCCTCTAACCACTAGGAAAAAACAAGCAGATTTCATAAATTCAATAAGTGGTCACATCTATCCTTAATGGGGGACACCAAGAAATCAATCTTTCACTTCAGAAATCAAAATTCTCATATATGGATTCATTACAAAGGCCACTGCAGAACCCCACATAACTAGTGTATAATATTGAAGACCATTTCACATCTTATAGGGGATCACACCAACAAATTATTGGGGGTCAAGACATGCACATTTAGGTAACTAAAAATACCTCACTCAGTTAAGGGATCACACCCTTCTTGGTTAGTGGACACCAAAAACATAATTTAATACCTTAATGTTCATATCACTGAGAATGTGTATTTTTTACGGTTTATTGTTGTACATGTTGATTTCACATCCCCCACCTTGTATGACTCGTGAATTAGTTGATCTTAATCCTTTTGATTATACAAACCCTATTTTTACTACCCTATTTGTACTGGATCCAGTAATTGATAATACCACAAACCCTACAAGACTATCCAACTGTATAGTGTACTAAATTCCATTTCTTTTTGGTAATAATGTTAAAAAAACAAAATTTTGGGAATTCATTATGAATATTATCCCTCCACAACATCCTATATTTATGCACCAAATCTATCTGATCTCTTCTTAATGATGGGATCATAAGTTGGTACAGAGAGTGTGATGAAATAGTATACCCTTGCTGGAATTTAATTGGAGACCCACTCAACATATACTAGTCCAAAAATTACTAATATAACCAACCCAAAACATTATCACACCTTGAATTTATGACACCAAAATCATGGCCTCCATCATGCCCAATGTTGAAAACTGCTCATTATTGGATACTCATAGTACTTCATTATAGTTCTGCAGATGGAGATGTGGGAGTGAGAAATATCAAAGTGGAGTACATGACATGTACCCAAAATACACAAAGTGTCTATCAAAAACTAAAAATAGATATGCCCCTCTTGGAAAAAATCATGTATTTGGAATATACGAATTGTTTCCTAAGGTAAAATGTTGGGTAACCCTGTCTAATCTTATGGCTATGTCCTCACTAAATAAGGTCATACAGACCATGTCTGTCCATATAGAGTGAATTATTGCTAGATTGTGTGTCATTAATTATTGGGTATTTGGTCACATACTCACCTGTACCAGTGTCTGCACCCCCATAAATGGGTACTCTGGTGGTTTACTATTACATGAATGTATCCTGGAATAAGACATTTCTATCCATGTCCCTCATCAATAATACTTATTCTCACCACATGAAAATTACCTCAATTACATGGCATGTAGTCTATAATGGTTCTTCGTATATGAAAGTGTAGAGCCCCTATTGTGGGACTTTTCAACACATACTCATTGATCAATGATTTTGATTTTTTTTGTAGGGATCTTCTTCTCAGGGTTAATGTTCATAGGAATGCATTGTAACCCCTTAATCCCACCTTCTAAAGTAGGGATTCATTAATCACTCATGATAGTGATTTTTACTCCTTCAATATAATGGGATGATGGGATATTAGTTCTAAATTCTATTGATATCCCCTTATAAATTTTTGCCTATTTTATATCTCCATCATAGTGTGAAGTCTGCTCGTGGAACTCATTCTTAGTTCCATCTATTTGTGGACAAAAAATAATTATACTACATTTTTATTATCATTCCAAGGGGTTATGAAATGGCTGAAACCATTAGTTATCTGTGTAGTCACATTGGGTACTACATGAATGTCTTATTAATTGGAACATTGATCACCCATATTCTTCCTTATTGGGTGTCATCTCATGAAGGCGCATTTGGTGCCAAAACCATAAAATACCATGCCGATCAAGAGGTATCTAATGATAAAGGAATATCATTCCTGGATTAAACATCAAAAATCCCATGTTTAATAGTTTATAGTAGAATTATATTTCAAATTATTTTTTCATATCACGTATATGGGGATGTAAATGACGTGGATTACCTACAGAGGAGGATCAAGAAGATATCTCTTGGAGGGAAAACCTATGTGCTTCGTTGAGGGATAAATGTGAATGAAATATAAAGTTAGATCTTGTAGGTGTTTCCCGTGATGTAAATGTGTCATATTAGGAAGGATAATATAGATTCCATCGGAGGTGGATCATGGGGGATCACTAATAAAAAGGGGCACCAGAATCTACCATTGGATTGGATTGAAAAACAAAGGGTCATCCTACATCACCTATTTAATGTCATGTAAAGGAACCCACATAGTTCTAGGGATGGTATCTGGATTAAGAAAAGGATATTCCCTTTCCAAAAAAAATTTATCTTCTGGATTGTGTGGGTATTGATCATGATGTCTACACTGGTGTTTCTAGAAGTAGTCATCATGATATTGGGGCTTATACATAAAAGTGACCAGGTGGGTGGCATGACCTCATTAGGATGTGAATTCTTGGGTATAATTTTGATGGATGTGGATGGAGTTTTGTGTAAAATGGATTGAATAGAATGTGTTCTAGGTTTTGACCTCTAATATATTTCCTACATATCCCAGTTATAAGGGAATAAAATAACACTTTTTTGGTAGGGGGAATGTGTGATTACACATGAAGAGGAGGTCCATGGAAATGGAGTTTCTGGTCAGATCTTATGAATGGTAGTGACCCAATTGGCTGGGGACTACTCATGGTGGCTTCCCTTTCGATAAAGTTATGAAATTACAAATATTCTGAGGGCCTAGATGATGTTTGTGATCATTGTGATTTTACAAAAACTGTTAACCATTAATCAAATGCGGCTCGTGCTTGGAGTGTAAAATAAGAGGTATAATTTGACCTTAATATAACAAAAATTACAGTTTCCGCTATTGGAAAGACGCTGAAGCGCAATGTATTTGTGGGAGAGAGAGTGTTTGGGAATTGAGGTACCTACCACATGACAATTTTTGGTATGCTGAGGTAGAGAGGGTGATCATATGCGCTACAAACTATAATAATGTCTAGGATCAAAATCTATAAGGTATTCTAATGAATAAATGCGTCCATAAAAAGAGGATTTATTTATATATGTGGGGGATCAAATTCCATGTAAAGATAATTCCATTATTTTGGAGGTATAATGGTGTAGATAAAATTAATTTCTATTCATACATGGGGAATCATATACCCATTTAACATGGTAGAGAAATTTTTTACCATTATGTACTGAGGATAATTATACATAGAATATTTATGTCCTACATCACTGATGTGGGGGACACACTCTATACCACATGGTATTACATATTTATAATACATGAACAATTGGTTGGGGATGGAAATATAAATTATAGGTTGTAAAGTCATGGATTAGTGGTTAGTTATTTGGTACAATTTAGCATCCCCAGGTTGCAAATTAATGGGGGTTATTGTGCCTATGATGATAATAAAAAGGTCAATTTAAATATTGGGGCACACTTTATGTGGATTGTGTAACAATAATATGTTGCATAAGTTGTATGGGGAAATGAGGTGCATCCGAATACATACTTGATAGTTGTGATAGGATTAGAAAATCTACCATTCTGAATAGGTGTTATAAGAAGGGATGAATCATTGAGAAGAATTGGAGAGTTGATTTTTAAATCATAGTGCCTCATAAAGAGGTGTGTTGTGATGATCAGGGGCTTCGCGTAGGTCATTAGATTCATCAAGGGATATGTTTTTCTAATCATGGTGACCCTACTAATATATAATTTCTTATATTTGGATAGTAGTTATCTGACAATGATTAATTATTCATGAAGTCTCATATACCCCTATGGACTATCATCCTCTACCGAGGGAATCAAAAAACATGAAAGACATCCCCACTATAGGTGTCGGTATTTATGAACATATGAATGGGGGTTTTGTGATTCTAGGAATCATTTTATGATCCATTTTTTATTGGTTCACAATGCACATTTACATCATGAATCAAGAGATATATTGAAATATAGTGGTTCCTTAGAAAACCACTAAAATCGAATAAGATGAGTATTTCCAGAAATAAGGTCTCATAAATATAGGAAATTAATTATAAAAATATGTGGAATTTGATAATATATGGAGTTATATCAGGATAAAGAATTATGACATCAACTTTTAGAGTGATAAAAAATACCGAGACGACCCAGAAATCATTTTTTTCATGGCTCATGCGTTCATCTTAGAGCGGAGCCATCACCAATGGCATGATGAATAATTTACATATGTTTTTTTATTTTATTTTGGAATCACATACAAATGGATTGTTCCTCCATTATAAATCATGTGGTATGTATTTCTACAGCATAAAATTCCCCCCTTGGAATGGGAGTTTTTAGGAAAAGGATGATCCTATTTTGAGGGAGAATTTCAAAAAAAATTAACAATAGTCTACTCCAATTAATGAAGTCCATTCATGGTGGACATTCAAAATTATGGATCACAATGATCTCTAGCTTGAAGAAATTAATGGTGTAATGGATGTTGTACTACTATAAAAATAAATTTTTAGGGATATAAACGGCTCATAACATTGTGTGATTAAAAGATCTAGTGTTTTTTCTCAACTCGACCGACCTATGTAATTATTGTTTTGATAATTCATTCTTTTGAAAACAATAAATTTTAACTCTTTTATGGGAACTATGATGAATGTGTCTAGGACTACTATAAATTCCTGTAATATGAAAAAAAAATATTGCTAGATCAACGGTTGGATGGACTCTATAATGAAGCATGGTATTTTAAATTTTATGTATCCCATCAACAGGAGTTCCTTCCAGATCTACTAATGATTTTATCACTAAGTAACAACAAATTCTACATAAATAATGGGGATGACTAAATAAGTCATTGCGACCATAATCTATTCTATAGTATTCCAATTTCAGGGGTGTTGTATTTCTAATTTCTCAATAGAGTGAATGTGTGTGGTGGTAAGGGGAAAATATAGCTCATGTAATGGAACTAATGGATCTAGCATATATAAATGATAATGTGAATCGCGGGACGAGGTACATACACTTATTGAATTTTTTCATTAATTTTTTGAATGAATATTATGAGACGATTGTTGTTAGTGGCGATGAAACCAAAAAACTATTGAAGAGGCTATAGACATTACCCAGGGGGACCTAATAGGGAATGGAGGGATCTTTCTGAATGCTCATGAAAACATGCCAATGAAATCTATGGGGATACAAACTCAAGATATATCCTCAACCAATAGTCATGTTGGATGGATAAATCACAATGTTTATCTATGGATGGATTCTCATATTTACTTATGTGCACTTGGGGGTGAAACCAACAACCATTATAATAGAGGTGATGATGACAATTGGGTTTTTCATCAATCTAGGAATACCTATGTTCGAAATGTGGTACATGGTGCTTTAGAAAATTAATGAGGGGAAGAATTAATTATGTGTGTAGTTCATTTAATGTCATGTAAATCTATGTTTCCACACACATGGTGGGATACAATTATACAAACCCCATTTACCCTCTTGAAACAAACTACCAACCACAAATTCTGAACATTAAAGGAATAATTTCATTCTTGCTTTCTATGGAAAACATAAATAAAAATTTCTGGATAGTAGATTGAATTACCTTTAACCCCATAACAACACCATTAAGATATGTGACTAATGATGTGTTGGGAAAAAATCATGTAAGGTAACATTGAATCTTTTTTTGGGTTGGTTGTGTTTGGTGACAAAGATAGTTTCCCTGGTGAATTGTCGAGTTACAGAGATGTTGTTGACAATAAATGATGAAAAATAACCATGAAAAACGAATGGATGATATGGAGGAGGTACAAAATGAACTGATACATTTTGGTGCCATTTAAGATGAGCTCTGTGATCAGAAATTTGTCGTGGTGCTTCGCGATATTTAGAGAATTTAGGCAGAAACCCCAGTGCTTCACAATTTGATATGACATGGCATTGAATTTTCATGGAAGGATTGAGTTTTGGTGGAATAACCTATAAATATGCCTCGAACCATCAATTTAAAGAGATAGTTTTTGGAGAAAATTATTTTCTCTCGTCTCATGAAGGTAGTTCACGATGGCAGTGTGATTTGTAAAAAAAGAGCTTCGCGGTGGCTAATATAGCTTCACAAAAGTTGCGACCTCCGCATTAGCTTAGTGAGATTTATGAGGGAATTATCTCTACAATTTCTAGAGATTTTAATGAGTGTTCTTGAGAGTGCTTCCCAAGAGTGCTTCACGAATAGGCCAGAGCAGCACGAAGGCATGTTTGAGGATCACGAAATTGGGAGCCTTGCGAAGTAGGGTGATTTGCGAAGGAATTTCAAAAGGAATTTCTTGTTATACAGAGGATAAGTGGTATTAATCTGTGGATGAAAGTTAGACATCAATAGGGCATCTATCAATAGTAGAGGATGCATTTATTCATGCAAATGAAGAGACCTACTGGTCTATGAACTGTTAGTGGATCCCTTCCAAGTGTAGTGATCCAAGGAAGGGGATGAAGGAAATCCTTTCTACCAGCTGAGAGCCTGTGAGAGAGAAACAGGTATTGACCCTTGGGAAAGTAGTTAGGTGTCCCTAAACATTGTAAAGCCAGTGATCCTTGGAATATAAGTGATCTATCCAAAAAATTAATAGTATTGAGCTTTTGTGTATTCGGTATAGCGGCACATCGTCGTTGTATGCTTATTTAACATAACCAAGTGAGGTTGAACCATGTAAAAATCTATGTGTCTTACTACTTTCATCACTCCGTTTCATTTAAAGCATCAGCTTCAAATAAAGAAGAAAATAATCGGTCATAATTAACACACACGTGAAAACAAAGTAACCCTTGTAATAAAGAGGTCAACATCCAGTGGGGAATGAAATTTTTTGAAAAAGACTAATCATACCCTGATTCACCCTCCCCCCTCCCACAGAGTGTATAGGCCTCTATTGGTCAAAACAATTGGTATTATATGGAAGGTTTATTTTATCATATTTGTTTTCTCTGACATGGTTCATTTGATTTCTTATGTTAACTATTCAATCTACTCTTATATTGGTGTGTCATGGAATGTGGAAGAACTTCAATGAAGATGCAGAAGTCTGTGAAATTTCCCAGTGTGAAAGTGTCAACAAAAAGAGTGTGATTTAGTTGAAGGAATAAATTAGTGAAGAGATTAATAATTTGGATCAACCATATAGTGAAAACACATACTCATTAAATGATGTAGAAGGAATGAGTGAAAACCCAGAAATTCTACGTGATGTTGGAACAACTAATGATGAAAAACACCAATAATTAAAAAAAGTGGATGTTTTTCACAAATAGAACGAACTGGATAAGAAATTCACTAATGAAATTAAATATGAAGATATTCGGATCCAAGAATTGGAAACTAATATCAACATGTTATGAATTTTTAATCAAAGGACACAACAAGAGAATGCAATTAGTTCTAATTATATTGAAGAAGAAAAATTGAATCTGAAGGAGAAAAGTGACATGGTAGAAAAGATAACATGTGAACTGGATGATGAGTGTAGCAGTAGGGAGAATCTCATAAAAGAACTAAATGCTCAACATGAATGAAGAGATAAGAATATTAAACAATTTTTGGAAGAGATGGAATAATCAAAGAAATAAATGGAGATATAAAAGAATATGAAAACCTAATTTGAAGGATGCACTACACTTATTATATGACTGTCCTTTGGAAGTTGATGATAAATATAAATGATTGTATGAGATTTCTGAGGAGAAACAAAAAAATATTTTCTCAGCTAAAAAACCATGCAGTTTTGGAAAAATTGGTATTGGATTTGATCAATCCCCTCCCATGCACGATAGACAGAGATCCGTGAGTATTTCCAGAAATGGTAAACGCCATGTAGGTGTTGGAGAAAGACCTAAAAAGGATTTTATAAGATGTAATGACAACATGTGATATTTTTTCGGTATTCATTTTCATACATCAAGATTCTGTTCAGAGGCTCATGAATACATTTCAGACTGTTAAAATTTAAACATCACTAAATATGAGAATAAGAAGATATATCATGAGAAATCATAAAGAATAGTCTCTCACGAGAAAGAAATCATTAGATGTTATTACTGTGGATATGTGGTACACACCATGAGTACGTGTTATGAAGTTAGGGAGCTCAATATCAGATGAATAGTTCAAGATTTATTAACACCTCAATAGATAAATGATCAAATGAGTAATTCATTTGATGGAAAATGTTTTATGTGTTCTAATTATGGGAATTTTGAAATACATTTCAGCAATAAGAAAGACCAAAAGGAAGAAATAACTTGAGAGGATATTCATGACTCCAGTTGAGTATAATGAGAAATATTACATTAGAAGATGAAGTGGTAAATTTAAAAATATGTTTACTAACATAAGGAAATCACATGTAGATGAAAGAATAGTGTATCAATAACCTTAGTTGTCACACCCCGAACATCTCTTGTGGAGAAAATGTGAAAAAACCATGAAGATTAAGGGTAATTTTACCCAGGTGTGAGTTAGAATAATGAACATTCAGTGGAAGATTCACCACCAGTGAAAAATATTGTGGTGACTCATATATTCGATAAATGGATGATGGAAATAAAATGTGTTGAAAAATTCAAATATCGGGTGCCATTGAGATAAGTGGAGAAAAAAGGAAATTCCCTTCAATGGTGGAAGAAGCAAAGGAAGATGAGAAGCAGAGTGATTCCTACTAAGAGAAGGAATCAGGGGATGTTGAATTTTTGTGGAACATAAAATAAAGAAAATTTCTACCAGTGGGTTTAAAGCTCAAAATGTAAGGAAGGCCAAGCCTGCAGAATCTACATATAAGAAAATGACTCAACATGTGGGTAATGAATGCTTAGTCATATGGCCAGAGAATTTTACGTTGGCTTGGCATCTAAAAGAAGCATGTAAGGTGTTTGATGCTCTGTAAGAAATAATAATCGGGTTGAACCATCAGGATCAACCTAAATCCACATATTTAGGATTCCAAAAGAGACCACACTCTCTATGTATATAACTGTTGTGAACTGATGATTCAAATGTTTCAGGTTTCAGGGAGATACGAACCAAGGTGATGTTCTATCTAAAGATGAAAATTAGAGAGGTGATATGCTTAATAGTTTTAATTAACTCATATAAGGTACCAAAGTTGGTGAATAAAGTAAAAAAAACAGAACACAATAGGATGTGATTGTGTTATTAACTTTATCTCTAGCTTCTTACAACGAGTTCCAACTTAGTAGGATTATAGATTTTTTTAAATGGATCAATATTGAGTGCTATATTGGTATAAATTATGTAGTACAAGAATAGTGATTATGGGTCTAAAAAGTTGGCCTAACCCTAAGAAGTGTTTCATAACATAGGTGGAGAATTCAATAACAAAATCAGATACCAGAGCATCAATTCAATAATAGGATGACTTAGCTCAGGTTTTGTCTATCGAGGGGGGAAATATTTTGGGAGAAGCATCAATAATCAAGCATTTCATGATTATCTATTTTTCTCTAATAATGTGCTATCAGTTGACTATTTTCAGGATTCCAATAAGCTGTGAGAGAGTATAAAAAATGTTTCAATAAGATGCTTAGAATAGTATATGAAAGAAATGATGCCACAGAACAATGACACAATGATTAGTTTTCTATTGAAAGTGCTGAAGTGGTGAGAGAATCAGGGGGAGTATAAGTTGAATATGATGATTCAAAAGAATATACTAATAATATACTTATGGAATTCACATCTATATCAGCATGAATGTTGATTAGTAGAGCTACAAATTACCATGAAAGATTTAATTGGTAATTAGAGGTGGGAGACTATTTCGAGGCCAGAAGTTAAGAATGTCATTGGGACTAAATGGATCAATAACAACAATATTAATAAATATGGAACATTGACTTGGAACAAAGAACGTCTATTGTGCATGGGATACTCCAATATTTAGGTAAGAGATGTTGATGTGACATTTTCACTAGTTGCAAGACTAGAGAAAATCATTTTATTTCTAGCCAATGCAGTGCAATGGAAGTTCAATGATTTCCAGATAGACATTACAACTATATTTTTGGATGGGTTTCTAGAGGAAGAGGTGTATATTGAGCATAAAAATGTTAATCTCATTAATGAGGATAAGAACAAGGTTGGAATACTGAAGAAGGAATTGTATGGGCTGAAACAAGCACCAAGAACAACGTAAAAAATGCTTTATCAGTACTTGAAGAAGCTCGGTTTCCAATGTGGTGGAGTGGATTATAATCTCTATTGAAAAGACAATAGTAATAAAAGGATTATGGTCTTGGTTTATGTCGATTTCATAATATTTGTCGGATCATAGGAATCTCAGTGCAGATATTTTTCTGAATTCTTTAAATGTGAGTTCGAATTGTCAATGACTGGAGAGCTAACTTTTTTCCTTAGTCTACAGGTTACAAAAAGAAGGAATGAAAAATTAATTTATCAATCCAAATATTCCAAGGTGGGTTTGAAATGATTTTTAATTGAAAAATACAAGGAGAAGAAGACTCTGGTTGCTACCCGGATGAAATTATCGAAATATGATAATGGGAGGGTAGTTAATATAACATAATACAGGAGGATAATTGGGAGTTTATTGAACCTGACAGCTACATGAACTGATATTGTTTTTACCACCTTCCAAGTAGCAAAATATCAAATCAGTCCCAAGGAAATCCGCATGCTTTCAGTCAAAATAATAATTCGGTATAGCAAGGGCACGGTGGACACCGACTTCATGTATAATAGAAAATCTCAGACATAGTTATTGGGATATGCCGATGCAGATTGGGCTGGTTCAGCGGATAAAATTAAATATACTTCAGGAGGTGCGTTCTATATTGGTGGGCTATGTATTGCTCAGCTAACCATGAAAAAAGATTGCATCTCATTAAGCACTACAGAAGCTAATTATGTTGTGGCCACTAAACCATACACACTATTATTAGGGATGATGATGCAGCTTGGTGATATGGGAGTTGAAGTGATGTCTCCGATCAGAAACTAGTGTGATAACTTATGTGCTATCAATATTAGAAAAAATCCATTCCATCACTCAAGGAAAATTCACATTGAGATAATTTATAATTTTTTCAAGGAGAAGGTTGAGCAAGAAATTGTGATGTTAGAGTATGTGCCTACAAAACATTAGGTTATAGACATTCTGACAAAGGCCGTAACCAAAGATTGTTTTGAAAGACATCGACTAGCTTTGAGAGTTCAATCGACACTCTGCACTTGAAAAAGTGTGGTTGTGGAAGACCCCCTCTCCCCAAGGTATGTTGTGTTTTTTCAAATACACTAATATGATTTTTTACCCTGTTACAGTACGAAAAAGTGTGGTCTTTGGGTTCATTGACAATGGGGGAGAATATAGTGATTGTTCAGGGGGAGACATTGTGGCTATTTGATAAATCATGAATGATATGAGAGGAAGATGGTAGAGATGCAAGATAGTGGGAGAAATAAGATAGGAGGAGAGTATTACATTTTATGATGCTAGAAGTGATCAATCAAAGAATAGATATCACGATAGATGAGGATCATGAACAAAGAAGAAGGGTGATGTTTGAATGGTGTGAGAAGGGTTCCAGTGATCAAAAAATGGTATTAGTGTGATAATTGGTATACAATTGGTATCAGTTTGGAAATTGGTATTAGTTGGGTGTCAACAGTTGGTGTCGGAAATGAAAAGATTCATTGATAAAGTTGTCATAATACCCATTTTTCTCACGACGATCATTACTCATGTGGGATTAGAGTATGTGCGGAGTGAATCTCTGGTCTATATCTAAATTGAAGGAGGCGAAGGCTGGTTGATGATGGAAGGAGACTCTGTGAGGTATCAAAGTGTATAAAATCAATCTGTGAAGAGTTGTGAAGAGTTGTCAACAAACCCAAAGGGGGATATTGTTGAGAAAAAATCCCTCAATGTAACATTTCACCATTTTTAGGTTGGTTGGGTATGTTGACAAAGCATGTTTTCATGGTGAATAATTGAGTTCCAGAGATTTTTTCGACAATCTATGATTATTATGAACCATGCAAAAGGAATGGATGATTTGGAGGCAGTATAAAAAGAACATATACAAGGTGGTGTTGTTTTCCAGTGTTTCCCAAATTTTTGGGGTCTAAAATTTGGAGTTTCGTGAGCATCGTAAAAAGTGGATGTCCTTGAATATCACATTTAAATAGGGAAAAGGCATGAGTTTTATGAATATATTCTTTATGGATTGGATTTGGTGAAGATCAGAAAAATGATGGCAGTGATTTTTCACTATTACGTCAATCTTCGCGAATGACAGGGTTGATGTGCATCGCGATGGGGAAGGACGTTGCAAGAGAGCTTCACGGAAAAGGCGCAAAGGAATTTATGGGATTCTCTGTGATTACGACGAGCTTTGCGATAAAAAATTTTCAATGGTGCTTCACGATATTGAGAGAATTTCATTAGAAAATTTGAGGATTCTTGATTGGAGATGATGTGGCATTGACATCATGTGGATGGTTTGAGGGTCAGTGGAATCGCCTATAAATATGCATCGACCCCCTCAAGATAAAGAGAGTGTTTTCAAAGAAAATTATTTTCTCTTGGCTTGTCAAGGGTGTTTTCAAAAGCAGTGTGCTTCATGAATGACGAGAATTGTAGTGGCTAATCTAGCTCCACAAATGTTTTGTGCTCCACATTGCCTTAGTGAGCATCACGAGGGAAGTTTCTCTATGATGACTAGAGCTTCTCTAGAGTGCTTTATGAGAGTTCTTTGTGAGAGGACTTTGTGAGAGTGCTTCACGAAAATGCAGGAGATCCGTGAAAGATTTTTTTAGCTTCATGAAATTGGGAGCCTTGTGAGTAGGGTTATTTGCATAGGTAATTCCAAAGGAATTTCATAGTGATCAGAGGAAAAGTTGTATTCCTCTGTTGATTAAAGTAATACATCAACAAATAATATATCAACAGTTGAGGATCCATGTATTCATGAAAATTATGAGACCTACAGGTCTATAAACTGTGAGTGGATCTTTTCCAAGTGCAGTGAGCCAAGGATGAGGAAGAAGTTAATCATTTCTTCTAGTAGTAAGCCAGTGAGAGATAAACAGGGAGTGACCATTGGGAAAGTTGTGGTCTGACCCTAAACATTGTAATGGTAGTGATCTTGGGAATATAAGTGATCTATCACGAACATTATTGGCAGAGAGCCTTAGTGGATTTGGTATAGAGGCACATCATTTTTCTATGATCCTAGGGTGTAGCCCAGTGGGGGTGAACCAAGTAAAAATCTTTGTGTCTCTCTAATTTCTGTTTTGAATTACATTTAAAGCATAATAATTAGATAAATAATAAAATAAGTGGTCATAATAAACACACAATTGCAATCAAAGTGACCATTGTATTAAATAGGTCAGGATCCAGAATGGCATTATTAATTTTGAAAATGAATACCCATATCCTGATTCACCCCCCCCCCCTCTTAGGGTATATAATCCCATATTGGTCCTAACATGATGCCCCATGGAATGATGAATAATGGTCATATCTCTGGGCCATTTGTGGTGGGGTGTTAGTGGTAAGGGTTGAGGGCGAGCTGGTTTGTGAGACATTTAATTCAAACTAGCTTTCATGGTTGTTAATATGAAATGAAAGGATTACCTCTAATGTTAAAATAGAGGTTCATTATGATTTCCATCCTAAAGTGATCAGGGAACCACAGAATTGAGGATAATGATTTTAGGGATGAAACATGAAATAGAATAAGAAGGGGAAGAAATAAAATTAGTCTCAACACTAACATGTAGGAAAACCTATGAGGAAAGGGATAGATCTATGGCGTACCATAACATATTTGGTAAATATCCTACAATTTATTTATGTCAATTGGACACTCCATAAAATGTTATCTGTCCTAAAGCTGGGAAACACATGGATGTTTTTCTGCAGGTTTGTTTTTTCTTGTTAGATGGGGAAACACCATAATATATATGTGATGAATATTACAAGGATATTTCATGATAAGGATATTATCATTTTATATTAGGAATATAGTGAGTGAAATGTTATATAGATGTTTTACCTAGTTATCTCTCATGGAATTTTATATCTATTGATAGACCAGTTGGGGGTGATTCTTGATATGACATCTTCTATAGAACATTTAGAATATGAGTTGGTCGTACGTGATCCATTTCCCATAGAATAATAAAAACAAGTAGAGAAGAAGAAAATTAAGGTACCCCCTTAGAAAATGGAGAGATCATTGTCCCTATATTGGATATATCTTTAATCATCAATGTATGTTCTGACATACCATTCAATGCGCCACCTTTTCCATTATTATCAATATTCTCTGTCCAAAACATGCTCTATGAAACGGAGTGTTGAACTAGGGGCCCCTAATTATGTTGATGGAGATTAACCCAAAATGTTTTGTATTGAATGATCCTTTGTTTCCCTTGATACATAAGCCGTTGGTGGGTGGAACAATGTAGATAAGGACGAGATGAATAGTAATGAATCCCCAGAGCATCCTATCATTAGTCATTGTAATCCCCTATCTTCAAAATTTTGGTGACCCAATATCAGTTAATACCACTATTAAGATATCATAATACGCTTACTCTGGTAGATTTATTATCTCTAATTAATGACTTGGCTGACAATCATGGTCATTTTCTGAACAGTGGTGGAGGTACTGCATGCTTGAAAACTTGAAGAGGGGTTGGAAATATAGTCTCTTTTCTAATAAGATAGTTGGTCCTTATAGAGTAGGTATTTAAAGAACATTATTATTCAATTATTCCAAGTGAATACCCAATTGTGGGTATAAATAACATGATGGTGTGGCCGAACACAGTGATAAAATAGATAGTACCATCAATGTGGGATCATTTATGGATGAAAAACATCACTATTTGGAGCCACAAATTTAAAGAGGCTTCCTTAAGATGAACCTTATTCTAATATCCTTGATAAATTTCCTATATATGAGCCTACCCTTCCCAAAAGTGTTGAAAATTATTACTCAGATATAGAAGATGAGATACACACCATATTACAATGGGAATGTATATACATCCAATGATTCATTCATTATACTCCAGAACATAAAATGTGGGGACTAATGAGGTCTCTTAACAACTCGATATATTACCTTTGTACTGGTAGGGTAGATTCTTTAGTTAATCATGAGCTGATCAATTACTATCATTCTGAAATGATGTGAGAATTAAACCAACACTTGGATGTCGTATAATTCCAAGAGGAGGATGACAACATCAAGATGATCCATGAAATAAATTCAGAGATCTGGCTTAATGATAAGTAATAAGAAGGGTGTTTCATAGTAATTTACACTATATTAGAAGTTATCATATATTTGATTTCTCTGATGGAAGAGTCGAAGGAGAAGAAAGGTAGTAGGTGTGTCAGGTGGCTGATCTCAAGGATGAACTAGAACATGAACTGATCAAATACTACAACCTTTGTCTAGTGGATAATGAGGAGGAAGGGAACTCATAATGTTATTGAAAACACTGGAGTCTATATAAAATATAAGGGATGAGATATAGAACTCATTTACTATAGTATATCTATAGGAGATTTTTTGATAGAAAACAAAATATGCTCAATCATGTGTATATACACTACTATGGCTACTACCTATTTTTTCGTATTCATCATTTCTTTTATGCATGGAATTTATTTTCTTAGTCCAATTATAATATATCAATAATATTTTTGGTATAACCAATGAACAACCAAAAATGTCACATGTGTCATTTATAATGTGGGAAACAAGGGAAGGCCACATGGTTATCACATGTATTAGAGCATATATAACCAAAAAACTCTTGGGTTTTTCTATTATTTAAGAAAAAACCATAGTATTTAGCTTGTTATAGTGTGTGTGTGTGTGTAGAATAAGTCTCTTAAAATATAATACATTCTTTTCCCAAAGAGTCATAGTTCAAAAAAATAGATAAATATAGGGGATGAATATATATATCTGGATAGTAGGGTATGAGGTGTGTCAGTCACACTGACCATAATTAATAATGAAATGAATATAGAAAGTATATATAGGATAAATGATGAATGTGTTTGAAACAATGCATCCAAAACATTATCCAAAAATGGGGAAAACAAATGAGGGTCAATTTCTGGTTATGTTAGAAACATTGAACATTGTTTGAAATGTTTCATAAGGACTTCCTGGATATTAACCTAGGATATTAGGTGAGAAAAAATCCCATTATACCATGCCATTATAATCTCACTTTATACATGTATGTGTATTAGAATCCAAATAAGTGGGATATATAGAGTTAAAAGGGATGGATGGAATATTCGAATTTATTCCAACACTATAAAAAATATGTGATCATCGATTAGAAGGAAATAGTAAAGACTCAATGGTCTTGAAGAAGTTAATACTCATCTTCTAGGGAATCTCTATATCAGATGCCAAATCGTAACTACAAATGTTAACATTGTTTGAGTGAACATCACTGGGGGGAGGACCTCTCAAGCGACTCCCTGGGATTCCTTATAGTTTTACGTAATACAATGAGGATGATAGTAATGGAAATTTATGTCATAAAATGAGTAAGATACATGGTATAGTTGAACCTAATTTGATCATGAGATGTCCCTCAATTTAACATCACATGGTTAGGATGTGGCAAATAGTTTAAGGTCACATTGATTGGATAGTAGATTAAGTTTTAAGTCTTATTTCCCTATCGATAATGAATAATGTTCTAATTTTAGTATCCCAAAATAGATGTGATAAACTGAAAATAAATAATCCAAAGGATGATTCATCATACCCAAAAAGTAGAAAATTGTTGTAAGTTGGTTGAAATTTTGATCAAGGGGCCAACACAACCCAAAATTTAATGCATACATATTTTGAATTCATGGTTGGGTATAGTCTGAATGTTTATGTCAATATAGCTCAGAACTAGTCATAGAGACTTCCAAAAATGATAATAGTAGTAATGAATGAGTGAAAATTACGATGTGTGTGAGGTACTATGAGGATCAGTGTCACCCCACAATATCTTATGATATCTCGCACATAGATTAAAGTGGATATGTTTACACTATGTACCATGTGACTCAACCGAATCTGTAACTTATATAAAATAATTATTTATCCCCTATCACTAATGATATGAGTCATAAAAAAGTTATGGAGTTTGGGATATTCTAAAAATGATGATTCACAATTTAAGGGAGACACCAAAAGTTTGGATTCAATCCATGATACAAGGAAGTGTAAAAGAGTTTGGTAGTGACTTTTAAGATATAGAAAACTCGAATATGTGCAAGTATGTATTAACCATTTAACACGTTCAAAACATTAGAACCCCAAAAATAACATATTATAATGGGGTTGTCAAACAACAGAGAAACTGCTATCCAAATTCAAAAACACAAGATCCATTGATTTCATCTAGATATCAATTAATGAATTGTCCCTACATGGGAGGACTGTTAATGTTGTAGGATACCATCACTATTTGGGGGATTGTATGTATTTTAGAGGTGAGTAAAATCCAAACAATGAATGTACCAATGTGTGGAACAGTAGTTCTATAAACATGGATTTTAACATAGGCCTTGGAAATAGTTTAATATATTTTTTCATGGAATATTTGGAATGGAAAACTTATTTTTTAATTTCATGTTGTGATACTATAGAAAACAGTTTAATGTCTTGTTTCCTGGACTATATGGTAAATGTTTTCTCCAATGGTGTATTTATATAATGAAAAGGTCAAAATAACCTGGAATTATCACGCACATCATACACACATTAAGATAAACCTCATATATTTTTCTGTCATAATTTTGGGAATGAAATTATTTCTATTGGCCGAGATGGATGATAGGTTTATGATGGGAATAAAGAAAATTTGTTTGTGAATTAATTAATATCCAATAATGATGGGATTTATGTCACACATAGTTATTTAACATATCATGTGGAACGATCATTTCCATGTGTTGAAATTCTCTTTGGAGATTAATCATAAGAATCTAACTGAGGAGACTAGCATGAAGATTAAAATTTGACTTTCCTTGATAGCATTGAGGTCAAGGGGATGAGAATTTGGACAACATGTCGATGGGACTAAAGACAATATTTTTTGGGGTGTCTCTATGTATACAATGAGGATGGGAATCAATCCACATGAATTTATGGAGGGAAATCACCCTATAATTGTTTTCCCGATACACAAGGAGGGGGACACATTTTGTTCTATGTATTTATTCTTTTTTATTAAAAGTTGGGTTGATGGACCTAGATATAGAATGTATAAAACACTATGTATCCATCATGGATATGAATAAAACAACATAGATTATTTAAATATTATATGTAAGATGGACAATGTCATGTGTTATGTCCAATGATGTGAGCACATTATGGTGTGGTGCACTTTATCATTGTGCATACATGACGATGGTTTTAAGACATTTTATCATCATGAAACTAGGAATTTGGTGTTGTGAAGCTTTTGGTATAGTGGCTAAGATGTTGTAAGCATAGTTAAACATCATGTTGTAGGAATAATGGTGAAAAGTGCTCCAGGGGAATTTTTAAATGTGTAAAACTATAACACAACGTGAATGAGGACCCATGAGTCTTACACTGCATAATAAATCTCCCATTAGGACATAAAAATATTCTATAATTGTGATTCTTAGATAATAGGGTCTACAAATAGTTTAATTACATAATACATTGACAAATATTTTATAGTTTAATTGTGATTCTCTTGGACAACGAGCTCTATGATTATGTTTGTATAGTACATATTATGGGGGAAATGAAGGTTCAATAGAATGTAGGTATTGAGGAGCTATGGAAAACCTAAAACGAATCAGGTTGATGGAGATTCAACACTAAGCCACACACATTTAGTAAGGTCTTCGTATTTATTTATGTCATGATGCTTGATCAAGGGTTATTTTTTTGGTTAATGATATTCAACAAAAGGGATTTCATATTCCAAAAATAATTAATTTACTGTGTTAGAGTATTAATGTTCGACCTGAATGAGTTCTTAAGAGGCATTACACCATATGACACATTCTGAAGGAAATCATCATATTGTTTAAAGTAGTTATTATTGTTGTGAGGCATTGAATTTTAAATTCATACCACTTGGACTGGAAAAATATAGTTTAAAAACATTTTTCAGGGAGGATGGTTGTTTCATATGTGAAGTAATGAATGAAAAAAATTTATCTGGTTGATGAGTGATGTGAAACACATCCACAATGATATGGTATTATGCACCATTGAGATAGAATTTATGAATAATTGAAGGCTCTTCCCATATTTGATCCAACTCGGGGGGTTTCATATGAGGAATCATTGGTGGCCATATAACTAGTACCATATCACCATGGAAAATGATGTTGAGGAAAGTATTATTTTCAATGCAATGAATATCTTGTTCTTTCTCATCCTTATATTGTTCAAGGTTTGGAGCTTATTATCATAAATGTATTTTAACCCATATATAAATTCATATATCATTATATCTAGTGTCTTCTCACACAAATTGACATCCAATGTATTGAAAACTAATATGGACGGGTAGGAATTTCTATATTCGGTATACCATGGACAATGGAGTTGCTAAGGTGGAATTTTGATTCATCATTTGATAAGCCTAGAGAGCATTGTAGAGCTTGTCAAACTATATTTTTAGGTTCTATCCCACCTTATTATATAGTATTTCAAAGAGTGTTATGTTTAATGCCTCAATCATTCCATTTGAATTCCAATGGCAGTGAGAAGTATGGTTGGGTCAAAAGAAATATATGGAACAAAACATCTTCAACTCAGCTTCATGGAATTTTGTTTTGTTTTTTGTGAGAATTTGATGAGGGAATCTTAATTAATGGATAGTATAATATAATAATTCAACTACTGACAAGGAAATTATATATTTAAAAGGGGTCATGTCATCCCACTTAATATATAAATCCAATTTGATAATAATTAATTTAAGGAAGTGAGCTATCACAATTTGAAATGGTCCCATGACATCTAATCCCCATACTGATATAGGACAAGAAAGCATGGAAGTATTAAGGGGAATTTGGGGATGATTAAAAAACATGGAAGTAATATGAAATGCATGAAACCAGTTGGAAACCATTACTTATTCATTGAAAATGGTGGGATAGAAGTGTAACACCCTCATAGTATTCAGGGAATGATTCAACATTGCATGTTGATCACTATTGGTCCAAGCATGAACGTCTTATATAACATATGGAATACCATGTCCTTGGATGTAATCGAGGATAATTCCATCAGACCCATGTATTTCTAGATTCTATTAAATGAAATGCCAAAATTATATATAGAAATGTGTTATGTTCGTAAAGATTCTCTCATATTTGAATCATTCATAAAATAGACTTCTAGGCTTTAAAATCTCAACAAAAGGGGATATCTAATCAAAGGCTTATTTAGATAAGGGGGGATCTAGAGATCCTGATGTAGAAGTTATGACCGTAAGATGGAACACAATTCATATTTATCAATCCCTAAAAATGGATTTATTGATGACTCTCCACTGATCCACATCAATGAAAATATCACCAAATTCAACTATATAATATAAGTGTATAAGCTAGACAATGAGTTAAACATGACTATTATGTGATCAAGGAACTTGAGTCTCCTACGGTGTGTTTCCATTGGAAAAGACACTATATCTTAATTCATGACAATAAAATCACTATTGTTTTTCATGATGACTAACATAGATTATCCCATCATATGCAATCATGAAACATAAATTTTGACGGCCAAATATACAATAGTAATGGTATCTTGATACATTTCCCCCTTATTGGTTTACCGTTTTGATAACAAGAATGGTAATAAAAGGATAACTTGTTATAGAGTGATAAATTTGATCTATAATCCCGCTCTGTTGATCTTGGGATCATTAATCCTTCTACCAATTGGCCTCACGAAGGCACCCTCAAAATGAATGTTCAAAGAGTGATAGCCAGATTTTCGAATTGGATGGACGCTTCTTGAAAATTAGTATATAGAGGTCCTTCTCTAGGTATCATATGGGTATAATAACTTTTTTGTGAACTTGATATTTAATGGATTTCAGCGGTATGAAAAAATGTAAAATAGTTGAACAGTCACTACCTACTATTCCAAATTGGTTATCAGAATTAGTTATTTAAGATATACATCATAAGGAATCATAAGAGTCTGTGGTGGATGAATCACCGTGTTTATGGATACATTACCATTGATGGAATAATTGATCCATTGGTTATATGATGTGGGAACTACTGAATGAAGATGGATCTAGGACCCACTAACCAGAGCATTGTAAATGGTGTCCTATTAGAAAACTATTAATTCAAGCCATTATAAAACTCCACATAACATGGACATCAAATGGATTTATACATATGGTCTTTGATCAGTCCAATAATAACCATGAATCATTAGCTCCGAGGGAATCAGATCTATTTCAGTCTGCCCTAGCATGCAGAGCTTCTATGTCAGAATGAGATTGATCCTATAACCTATTTCAAAAAAAAATTAACAGACCTCCATTCCATTGAACTTTATGATGATGTATAGTGGTATGTTGTTCCAATTTATAATCGAGCATTGATCATAATTAGAAAATGAAATTTTGAAATGGTATTATTCTTTCTCGACCTCCAGAAAAAAGATTTTCTCTACTGCTTCATCGTATATTTCGAACTATAAAAAGATTCCTAAAGATTATATGAGGGTATCATGCATTTTTTATGATGGGTAAGGATTCTGGAGAAAATTTAGATATTCAAGAATGATGAAGAGGTTCTTTAAAACATCATTATTACATGTAAAATGAACATTTATACCCATATGTGATTCTCTTTAATAGTATACATGAAATAGAATACATGATGAACCACAATATTCTAGATGGTAATATAAATAACTAGCTTGTCATTAGGAAGAACTCTTGGAATCATTACTAGATAAATTAAATATGGCTATGTCATGGATTTAACTTAACATAATCAATCAATATGTAGTCATGACAGATCTAGATGGTTATATAGCACAGTCAGTGGTGGTTATGAGTCTAATAAAAAATACATTGATGTATGTACATTTTATATCTCAGTATAACTCATTATTTCATCATGGTATAATTAATATATTGCCTATAATCATTATACATTACATTCTAGATATTTCAAAAACTTTTTCTTTCCTGGTATCAACTGAATGAAATTGGAGAGCTTACCTAGAATTCATATTTTTTGGTGTCCATATAGGGGACCAAAATATAATTTTTTGTCATAAGGGTATACTATTGGAAGTATTAAAAATACTATAAAAATGAAGAAAAAACAAATGGAATGATGACCAAATCTGGACGTAGGGAATCAATGAGTGTCTGGGATGACTTCAACAATTGTGGGGAATTCATTATTCTTGTACACTATTAGGTACAACTCTTCCGAGAGGTGGGAGATTGAATTGTGGGTGAAATAATAAAATATTTCTATGGTAAAGAATCTTTCAAAGGTTCATGGAGACAAAATATGACACCATGGTCACCATTTACTGCACAACAGGCCAAAAAGACATCATATATCTAAGACTCGTGATAGGAAACATGATTCCATTCTCTAGAACAATCATAATAATTTTCATTCTCGATAGAGATGTGTTCTACATATGGAGAACATGGCCCAATTATAGAACAAAACTATCCACTGTGTCCAAGATCCAATATTTGAACCCATTTCATAACCTTTTGGTTAGTCATAGTATTTTATGTTAAGGGGAGTTGCAAGATAAAGAGTCATCTTTGCTTCATGTGGATTTTTTCACTAGGGTCGCACCAGAACCCCCTATTCCAAAGAACAATTGAAATAATTGAGAACCAATTCTTCTTAGTGGAATGTGTCTTGTTTATCTAATAATGAAAGTATCATTAGGATCATAGCCCTTGTGAGGGGTTGCATCAATATTCTATCTCCTAGGAGGCAATGCATAGAAATGATGTTCCTACCAATTCTACACTAGGATATACTGAGTTGTATGTCTTTTAATCCTCCATGATGCCTTTCTTTCATGAGGATCTTCTAGTGACAACACATATGGCTCTGGATCCTCTACATGTGTGGAAGTCGTAATATCATCCTCAACAGTTGTTCATTTTGGAGGACAGAGTGGAAATAGATATGTCTTCATGACCTACTGCAAGTCTTCTTATAGGAATTGATCTTTATCTAAAATATCATTTAATCCACCCAAGATGTTCTGAATGATGATGGTGGTGAAAAATTCCATCTTGACATTTCCTAATAACATCTTTAGGAATTTCTCTTGGATTAGCAGTATATATAGTGAAAATGTGAGGCCCTTCAACCATTCCAAAAATCATGTGATGCACTCATCTGTCAGTTTCTAGAGCATGAATTATTTGACAATTGTTATAATTACCATGGTAGATTTAATCTTTTTGAAAAACTACCTACGAAGGTATTCCCAACTAGTATTGGTTTCAATGCATATATTTCTATACAAGCGGAACATGTGACCATTTTATGCCTATACAAAATATAAGAGCATGGTTCTCTCCTTCAACTCTAGTGTTCTCAAAATTTCCTTCAATTATTGATGATTTGTTCTAGATGTGGCAGTGGGTCACTCATCATGTTGAAGAGGCTAAATGTATGACACCCAATACCAGGTGGTACTCTCATGTCATCCACCCAAGCTAAATAATGCTTCTTGTCGGGTGGGATTTCAGCTTGTTGTATTTAAAGTGATTAAAGGAATGTAATGAGTTAAACTATCTCTTCTTTATAGGGGTTCTTATATTTATGAAGTTCCCTAAAAAAAATTGATATTATTGTCACATAAACATTGTAGATAGGTCCAACGGCTTGTGGATAAGATTTCAGATCACATTAACTATGTCTTCAAGAAGGTCAACATGCAGCTCAGGTGGATTTAGCAATGCGTACCATAGTTGTTTTCTTTGAACTCAATCTTATGATATCTTTGGTTGTTTAGGATAACGAAGATAGAATAGTTGTGATTGTTCAAGGAGGAACTATGTACTGTACAACTACCATAGTTAAAGAGGAACATGATCCTGAGATGAGCTACATAATATATGAGCCACTCATCAAAGAGATCATAAGTTAACCTCTTGTGATTTGTGATATTTAGACATAAGAAAGTGGTTGTGGTATAATCCCCTATATTCCATTCAACATCAGATTAATCATATGGGATAGAGATAATAGTGTTCGTGATATCCCATTTACCCTCGTTGTTATCTTATATGGAATACAATATTGTGATGTACTATGGATGGACGAGTGACTGCCATTATAGGAGAACATAAATAATTATGTTTGGGTCCAATTAATAATCCACCTCTCTGGGGCTTGGGTTCTCTCAACTGATACTTGTGTATCTGTCCATTGTGATATATTTGGGACAACAAATATCACAATAATAATACAAAGATTCAAATTCTCAATATTGATTGGTATTCCCTTCTTCTACATCATATGTCATAAAAAGAGGGAACTTTATTTCCCCTATCCCAATATCAATATATATGTAGATGACTCGTTACAAATTTTATAGGGAAACATGAATATATAAATTTATTTATATTAGAGTTTCTAAACGTTTACTATTGATGCATTATGTTGGGCTACTAATAGTGTTACAAACTCAACCATGGAGAAATGTGGGTCAATGACCCAAATGTTCTCTTGAATCTCATAGTTGAAAAGATAAAAAACATAAAGGTGGATTTGGGACATTGAGAATGACTAGATGAACCAAACTACTTGATCATGGGTGAGGGAATATGAGATGTCATTTTTATGATCTACATGTATAAAAACGACATAAAATAGATTGGAATCCATGGTGTCTGAGGTGCTTCACTATTGAAAAGTGAGGTGCAAATCATGTCTATATCATGATTCATTCATTATATGCTGAGAGACTGGAGTTGGAACATATGTGGATAGATGAGGTGGTTGTTCACAATTGGAGGAGCTTCTGCATGGGATGACTAGTAAATTTACACTGGGTTTTCTCTCATGGAGGTTTAAGAAAACATCATTACATCCTTGTTTGATAGGGTCCATAACATTTCCTCAGGTTTTTGGGTAGTTTCACTCATCTTGTTGTCCACCAGATTTGCTTCATATATTAAATTACATAATTAAACACTATGTTCATTAGTAGAGGAAGATAATGATTCTAGGGATGAAAAATAATATTGCACCGTGAGACCATAAAAGGGGTACAAATCAACCTCCTACATGTACATATGAAAGGATTTTTAAATACTAAGGATCTAATTTCATGGAGGAAAAGATTTACATATCAGTCACCATCACTATAATTTGATGAATATGAATGGGTTCAAGGATCTATCTTCAAATCAACATACCCCTTATAATTTTAGATACGAACAATATTTTAAATGACATGTTGCTTCTAGGAATTTTTCCTTTAGTGTTGGCGGTTCACCCATCAACCACAAGAGGGTTCATTGGTGTAGGGATATTCTTCTGCATATGGAGGAAATTTGTATAGGTGGTTGATGGTACAATGAGGACCTCGTTTTTGGTTGGTATATTAATGGTTAGTCTATACATATTAGTTGTTTCCCTAATGAGGATGCCCTCTTCCTTGACAATTTTAAAAGTTGGGAGATCCTGCACTATGAATGTTGATGTTGTATAGTGGGCCTTTATATTGGTCATAAGAAACACAAGGAGGACCTCCAATTTTTCTGACTTGATAATATGTACATTTCATTGATTAAACTAGACATGGGGTGGGCCCCTCTGTTGATTATCCCATGAATTAGGACTTCTTCAGTGGAAGGTGTAAACAAGGGGGGCTCCTTTCTAAGCAGTTAAAGAGTGGGTATGGCATCCACTACATTTTTCCATTACATGCAGAGGACCTCTATGTTGACAAATATTGATAGAAAAAACACAAAATCTATAAAGAATAATACTATATCTGGTAGGTATTCCATTAGATCTAAGAAGGTTGTGAAATGGAACATCACTCTAATGGTATGGAAAAATATGGTGTACCCCTTTATAGGGAACAATATATTTTGGGAAGACCTTCACACTAGATTCCAGCATAGTCAGGAGGTCCTCATCATTGATTACCATTATGAAAATGGTGAGGGCCTCTTTTTGGATTCAAGAGTGATGAGTAATTAAACTATAACAAGTGATAATATTCATAGGACCTCCATATTTCATATTTTTGTCACAAACATGAATATAAAATATATTTCTGATGGTATTTGATAATAATTTCAACAAATAATACATTTAAGGTGGATGAGCTTCTTATAATAACTAATATTTGATTTTTCTATGTATTATAGCATTAGGTATCTGTCAGCAAATGTTGAGGGTAAAAGGATCGACTAAAACTATTGAAGATAATGCCCCACTTTTCTGGAGTCCTCCTAATATTTAACATGATGTTGACATAAGCAATTTTCAATTAGGGATAATAGAGTATTGGAATATTACCCTTTTCATCATCCAAGAGGAATAGAAACTAATGGGATTAATGGGTACTTCGTGGATCCCTCCCCAGTGTCTCCATAGAAGTAGTTGTAGTTGAGGTGACTCTCACATCATCCACTACCTTAGTGTGGGTTACAAATTATTATGATCTCTTTGTGGATTGAATCAATAACCAGTAATTCATTAGAGTGGAAAGCATTGGAACCCTATTTTGACCTTTGTGGTGGTGGTTTTTGAATGTCATATAATCATACATGATTTGGAGGTACATGGCCCTCATGGGGAATGTGAACTCAGTAGTTATGGTTGTGGATGATGTCATGGTGGAGATAGAGTCATGCAAGATTTCTTTATTGTCATTTCTCCTTCCCTTATGTTTAAAGGAATGGGGATGTAGGTTTCATGTGGCTTAAGTACTATAAAGTAGGAATATTTAGACGTAATACAGATTCTTGGAATGAAATTACCATTTCCCCAGAATCATCCAATCTCACATAAATGGTGTGAGAGAATCATGTATATGACATCATCAACAAGAATTACAAATATTTAACTGTCCTAATTTTACAAATGAGTTCCATGCTTGACCCACTGTTTTATTAGTGGGTAATGGTGATATGTAGCTGGATCTGGTGAAATTATACTTAGCTGAAGTCTCAATCACTACTACTTTGCCTTTTTAGGGGAAGTATTACACATTGGGTAGGCCATTTGTACTTATTATTTCTCTCATGGGAACCCCACATCACATGTTAATGTGAGTTGGAATTCATTTTTACCCCACATTTCCACTTTTAAGGAGCAGGTAAAATTTAACATTATTTGTTGAAATGATTTCCCTAGATTGAAATGGGATGATGTGATGTTAGTTCATCCAACATTGGAGTCTGCCATAGAATTTTTCACCAAGTCTGGGTCTCCTTCATATAGATAAATAAGTTCATGAAACTCATTCTCAGTTCTATATCATTATGGAAACTAGATAATTATGCTATTGTTTTCGAGAAATTATAATTTTATTGATAGTGAAAAAGCCTTTATTCAATTGAGCGGTCACATTGGGAATCTCTAGAATATATAAAACCTAAAAACATCACGCACCCGCATTGTTTCTTATAGTTGGGATTATCATGGAGGTGAATTAAGGACATAAATCTAGGAATTCTATGTTATTCATGAGATATCTGATTTTAAATGAATATATTTTGAGACTATGACATTATGAATCCCATATTGCACATGGGATAACTGAATGTGATTGGTCGTGAGTTCAACATCCAATATTGATGGTCATGAGAATGATATAGATTACACATGGAGGAAGATCAAGGAGATATTCCTATGAGGGAGCACCTAATATTTTTATCGATTGATATATCAGAACATTGTATATTATAAGATATGGGAGGTATGTCCCATGAATGGAAAGGGAAACAGCACGATGACTGATTTGGACACCGCTCACAGTTGATCATGGAGTTTCGCTACTAGTAAGTGCACTGAGGATTACCATTAGTCATGAATTAATTTTAATGAGGCTTCCTTGGAAACATTTTTAGAAAAAAGGGATAAACCACAATATTGTTCGATGACTGGTATGTGTCATAGACCTGGGATATTCCCATTAAAAAATTATTTCTCTTTGTTAGATTGTGTTTTTATTGAACATGTGTGATTCTAGGGTGTTTCTAGGTGCAATGATGATAAGGATGGTGTCTTACACGAAGGAGAGACCATGGTGGGTGGCATGATCATAGCAGGATGTTTCATCATAGGAAAAGTTATGGTGGATTTTTCTGGATTTCTGGGTGCAATTGATGTAATGGGTAGAGTGTTGGTTTTGGAACACAATAAGGCTTCTACAGGTCACGATAGGTTTGTATTTAATTCTCACATAGTTTGTAAGGGGGTGTTGGACCTTACACCTAAAGACATAAACAATAAAAATGGATCATGTGATCAGGAAAGATGAATGGAAGCATCCCAATTGATTGAGGATTACTCATTGAAGCATCCATTTCCAAAAGAGGATTTGGGAATACATATATTTTTAGTGGAAAATATTGTTTTGGGAATTGGTGGAAGTAATGATCACAAATAAACTTTAATCCCATATGATTCCAACTCAGTTTGAGTAACAATAGGTTGTAACATACCAGATAACAACACAACATACATTTTCATTTACTGAAGAAATGCAAAATCCCAAAATAAGTGAGAGTGATAGAGATTAAATTATGGTACACACCTCATCACAAGTACTGTAATTAATGGTAGGTGTGATGGAGCTTTGGTTATACCTATAGCTTGAAATCCCTGGAGTTTACTCAAGAAGGATGTATATGAGTGTATAATTACCTCTGCCAAGGATGTAATTTCCTTGTGGGAGGGTTTTATTTCATGTGTGGAAGGTATCATTCCATATGAGGAAGAGTGGTGTAGATACCATCCCAATCCAGTAGTACATGGAGCATCATGTACACATTACAATGGTTTGTGCCATAATTTAATGTCATGATCCAAGGAATAATTTATTGGGATGTTTTTCCTTATGAATCATGGTTTTCCAGGAATCAATCCATAACCTATGGGATTACATAACCACATATCATGAACCCTTGGGAGGGGATGGATTTAACAATGACATTTTCAAATGACGTGCATGTGTTTTCAGTCAGGAGGTCCATGTTTGAATCTATATGTTGATAAAAAGTGCATTAACATGCATATTTTTAGAAGATAAAAAATGGGAATATCAATCCATAAATGTTATACAGTGGGACACATGAATATGTGTAAAATGTCATCTAATGACATAAAGTGCAGTCGAACTAACTCCTGATGGACGTGACATACTTGTGCAATAAAAAATTGGGGAGTGGTTTAGATTGTTTGGAGACATAAAAGAGAATCCTAGTAATGGGGCTTCCCAAAGAACAGGGCCTCACAAATAGGTGATTCAATAATATTAGGTGATTCATGGAAGTCAAGGTCTTATTGAAGAGATATGGATTATAAAACATGGTTTCCCATCATTTATATTGAGTCCTAGTTATTTCAGTTAGTGTTTCTTAATAGATTAATGCTTCGTAGAGCCTCACATAACCATAAGGTTCTTATTCATACATAAAGGTAGTATTCCTTCAAGAATGACATCACAAAAATTAAGTGGGAGTATTTAAAAACACAGTAGATAGGGTTTCACAATGCTAGGATACATTGCATGACCTATTTAATATTGATAATCAAACCCCATGTGCTTCATGAATCATGATGAATTTAGATGTTGAAGGGTTGAGTAGTTATTATTTAAGTTGGAATAATCATGATATTTATAGGTATGATGGTATTATATTGACGGGAAGTGAATGATGTGGAAAATTTGGGCATCACAATTGGAGTTGGATTTAATGAAATCATGAAGCATAGTTTCCATATTTATCACAGTTGTAGAGCCCAATCAAACTCGTGTTTCATTCCATCTTGGAATTGTACATATTTTATGGGGTGGATTCCTTCACAAATGGGCTTCATTATTCAGGGCTTCAAGAGTTTTTTTGGTCTTCGTAGATGGGGTTTTATTCTAAATAGTCTTTTCCTTCTTTAATAATTAAATTACATCAATATATATCGGTCCAACAATAAGAATATCAAATTGGAATTCCATATGATATTCCCAAAACACCATTGTTTACACTAAAACCCATAGACCGACCCTCACATGGTACTTATCAGTAGCCTATAGGATATATAACATATAAAATTTATAAAAAGTATAATTATTTCTCAATACTCAAATCTACCTACCTCGTGGAAAACAGTCGAAGATTCATGTTCAAAACGGCCATTGGAGGACACTACATAACTTTTTGGTGACGAATGTATTAGAAATTTGTCAGAATAGTGCATTATATACTTAAATTTGTTTTAGGTAATCATTAAAAAATCGGGGTATCCACCTTCCCTTGTATGTTTTAGAACCATGTGGATATGGTAATTAATTAAAATTTATTAAATTAATAACTCTCAATATAAATACCCTCTATCACACCCTCGACAAAAAAATATCCAGAATAAATAAATTTACCATAATCATGACATTATCTACTCAACAACGATAAAATATTTTTGATTTGATAATTGATCATCATTTATTCCATATTTAAAATTAAATTGTGGGAGTGTGATCAATATATTTAATATTGTTAATATTTCCACACAGAGGCTCTTTGAGCACTGTAATCCAACACCAACCCATTTCATAGTTTCATAAATATTCATTGATATACTATAATGTATAATAGGTTATAACCCATGTTAATAAATCCGATCCAAATTACGACTATCTATCACTGAATGGAGAAATGCTAGGATATAGGAGAAAAACGATAATCTCTCCTGGTACACACAAGACACTATACGTACTAATGGGTTCCAATGTTTCTTAAATGAATTAAATCATAGGAAGAAAGAAGGACTATATAAATCGAATTTACAAATAAAACAAGGTGGAAACCATGCAATTAAGTGGGGGACATTGTCAATTTTTATGAGAATCATAGGAAAACCCCAAAAAATAGTCCATCTTTGCTCATATGGTTTAGTGGTACACCACCTCACTAGCCCAAATCATATACTAACATAACCATACAGTTCTCATTCACCCCTATAAGCACTACATCTATACCACCTCAAAACACTTATCAACAACTATAACATATGGAACATGAGGCTACTAATGAATATCATCGGGTTGCCTTCTACACTGGGTCTTTATGACCCATCTATCTGTAAGAAACCAACTAAACCACAATATAAGGAAGAATAATTTCATATCACTATACCCAAAAGGCCATACTATCCATCTAACAAAAAAATTATGTGTGCACCTATAGAAAAATAACCATTCTTGGTCTCGGATCACTCCTTAATGTATCAAAACCCTATTCCACAATATGGTACACTACCACACCCAATTGTGGAAAACCAATGACCATGGACTATACGAAACATATGCATACATAGTACAAAACATAGGTAATAACTCATTAGATATAGTAAGATTACATGTGAGGAGATATCCTCCATGAGTTAGTTAATATTATAAATAGAATTGGATGTTCAAAGATCCTCTTGTATTTGGGTCGAATAGAAATGCTCCACTGTTAAAAATAGATACTTTTCGGACAAACCAACACACAACCCTACCCCAAAATAACAATTAAAAGTATAATGATTGCTAATCCTCGACACAATAAAAATATGAAATCACTAAATCAAATGCAAGGTTTTAATCAGGTCAAAAAATGGTTCCACGGGGCTGAATTATCACATTTACAAGATATTCCAAAGCTATTAGAAACAACACTGTCATAATATTTTATTGACACCCTGAATCGTGCTAGATAGTCATCATGATAGAATTAGAAGGAATATAGTACCTACAAATCCATTTATAATACTGATGTTTTATAATGTATATGTAACACCATTCATAACTATAATTATCATTAGAGACTCTCGTTCATTGGCCTATGTTTCCAATGACTTCTCCACCCCCTTTCCTCTAGAATTGTCTGCCTGGCACATACCACCTAGGGATGGTCGTGGAAACATCACAAATATTATTCTACCTTCTGAGGCTCTCCCCCCTCATTTACCAAATCCTACCACCTATGGATCTCCATTCTCCTATAATTTCCTCTTCCATGAATTCTGTCTACCATATATCTCTCTCAGTATCATGACAGGTTGGAAAATCTTATAGAACATTTCCCCATTTTTGATAAGAAAATCAGTATATATATATAGACCAACAAGATCCATCATATAATCCCAGAGCCTTTGATACTCAATACTAGGATCATATATTAATATGTCTCACATTCCTAGATCCATGGGAAACCCATATGCTACCTCATTCTATGTTCTCAACTCCTATGTTCCTAGCACCACAAGTAAGAGTTTTATTATCATGAAATATTTCCACCACCATGGTATGGTAATTCAATCTAGTATAAATTGTATGAAAAACAATATCACTAATTACATGATATCCTAGAATAAACCATTCACAATTGTCTATGATATGAAAAAATGTTTTTGAACTATATATGTGGAGTATAAAGTTAGTTCTATGAACAACCACAAATACACTTACATGGTCATGTTTTCCAACCAATACTACATAGGATATTGGATATGCACTAATATCAACGCAGTTGGATAAAAATATTCTGTGATGATCCACTAATAATATAAACAACTGATATTAGCTTGGTCATGGGTCTATTTTACCCAACTCAACCATCATTAAACTAATCCCTACAAATGTCTGGCCAATAATACCACCATCTTATTAGGATACTTCCTCACAAGGTGAAAAACAGCATTACTACCTTAATAAAATAGATAATTTTATTTTCTTATTTTAGTTCATCTCAATTTTCAAATATTTGTACAATTTCAATGGTTTTTTCTCAATTCTTTTAGAAAATGTTTTATTGAAAACATGGATTAATTCTCTCTTTTGTCAGAGAAACTATATTATTGTAAAATATATTTTTTCTAAAATTAGATTCATAAAAATGTTATTGACCTTATAAAAATGATTTATTGAAAATAAATTACTCTTTTTTCATCAACATGTGCTTCCAAAAAATGTTCATTTCCATTTATAAATAACACATTTTTTTAAAATAAATTACCAAGAAAAAGTAATATTATTTAATCATCAAATAACATGTAAGAATTTTCCTTCTATAATTTCATTTAATATCAGTTTTCATGCTTAAAATAAAATTATTAATATAAAATAATCTGATATCTGTTTTCCAAGGAATGTGTTTTTAGATTATTTTTGGAAGAATTCAAATATTTTCATCAATAAATACTTTTAAAAATATTTTTATAGTATTTATTTTAATCAATTACAACAACCATTTATTTTTAATCCACATAGGATATGTGTGATTGATATCATTTTATTCCTCAATTATATAATTAATAATTTATTTTATCATGTATAGTATTGACTTTAACTTATATGATTACATTTTGTACTCGTGAAATATAAATTTTTTATTGTCATTTTACATTGATTTTACAAAAAATGGTCTTGTAAATTTTAAAACATATTACTATTTCTAGAATAGTGTACAATTTTTTCATATGGTATTTAGTTTGAATTTTATTTGATTAATTGGTGAAATATTGATAAATCCATATCATTTATTCAATAAATATTTTTATAAGGTTTAATTTTTAATAAATTAAATCAATTAATCAATATCAGGAATGCTTAAATATACAGTGATGGGTGGGGTCTATAAATTATATAACCCCTTGATATATTGATAGGTTCTCATGAGATAAATATGTTGATAAAATTAAACTGGTCTCTATCAATTTTTATATACAGTCTAGGGGATGGATATTGATAAGTGTTGTTTTAATGTGAATAGAAATTAACATCCAATAATCATTCATTACCATGAATTTGATTTAGTGTTTATCATATATTAGATTTTCTCTACGAAAATGTATATTTATGAAATTAATTATTAGATTATTTATTGAATGTTATGTTTTTTTAGTTATTTAACATTCCGTAATTATTATTCTCATTGATTCCTTTTTCATTTCTCTATACACTACACTTGTGAAGCATTTGATCTGACCATTATTTTTTCCATTCTCTAGGAATCAATGATGCTTACTTTGAAATAAATATAGGAATATACTATATAGATTAAATTTTTCCTCTGATAAAATAAATAATGTTAAAATTAGTGCATTAAATTATTATAAAATACTCACATATGTATCTAGTTATCTTGGACTACTAAACTAATAATTCCTTCAAGAAATAATTGTAATTAATAAAACCAATTTAATTTTAAAATGACACTAGATATATTCTTTTTGTGGCTATATATCTATATATTGCTTCAGGTAATATTTAGTAGCAACATGGGTATCTTGATATCAGAGAACATTTATTTGATAACATAACCCTATGGTAGAATTATTTTATAACTGTTGAAGATAAAATTATTATTTGTGTAATATATATATAATTTGGGTATTCATATCATTACGTCAATGTATCCATACAACATGTGGTTCATGTTCATTTATAGATGTGCATACTATTAACAACTCTGTCATGGTACATTTGACTTGACTTAGCATAACCAGGTACACAACAATGGGCCATACTGTGCACCATGTTTCTCACTCCCATGTAATATTCCTAGGATAATTTAGATTTTCATTTAAAACCAAAATTAATAATTTCAATAATGAATATCAATCATTAAACCCAAGGTGTTTTAGATTAATGATAATGTGTCATAATATAAAAATATTAGAAATGATTATATATTTTAATAAAATTTTACAGTTCTTGGATTGTCTTTGTAAGAGTCATGTTAACATTGTGCATGACGCATAAGGTTGCGACAATGGGAAACTAAATGAGGCATTGATAAGAGTTAATGATATTGTGTTTATTTCTAATATGGTTTCCTAGAATATGATTACTGGCATATACCATAATCAACTACCTAACTCACTAATGAAGATAAGTTTGGATTCAGGAAGAATTTTTATGGTGAAGACAATATATAGATTTATTAATGATTATAAACATACATTAAATATGGATAGATAACCCAATGAATGTATCTCAATGTAATGTGGAAACTATTTATGTGTGGGATAGAAGGACATAATTCAAATAATTGACAATAAAAATGTAGAGTGTGATGGAATGAAATCAATCACATCCTAAGTAAACCATTTTTTTTATTTGTGGGGAACATGTAAAATACCCAAGTCAATTACATCTTCTAGTGGATAAAATATAGTATAAATGAGGATCTATGTGTGAATAATTGGATAAAGTATTTGTGTATTGTCATTGTATTGAAAACCATAGTTAAAATAATATTATGTAATGATTTATATTTATATGATTTTAATGATAATAAAATGGGAAAATAGATTAAAATATTTCATAGAAATATATATTATATGCTTATTTACAATAAATCATGTCTATAATGTCTTTGGGTCTCAAACCCATGAACAATGGTCAATAAGGGATTAACACCTACCACTGAAAAATTCAATGTCCCTATTAATATGTCCTTGATTTTAGTTAAAATTTTGATGAATAAAAATTAATGATAAACATGTACTTTTACATTTTAGGACTAGATCATATTATCATAACCATATTTGATTTACATAGCATATAGATACAAATATTTATTTATTCCACTCTTTTTTGGGAATTATGATCCATTTATTTTTTTAGTGCTTCAATGATCAATATTAATTTTTGGATGGCCATTTCTAGTGGTATGGGATGAATTATATTTTTAATGAAGAAATAAATATGGGGTTTTTTATATGAAATTAGAAGGCATCATGTAAGTAAATTCCCTTATGTTTTTTGGTTTTAATGTAATTTATCAACATGAGGAAAAAGATAATAATTTTTTTTCCTAATGTTTTTAATTCATGGTATTATAAATCAAAGAATATTTGTTTCTTTAAGAGCATAAATTTTGCATTGACTATATCTTTGTTTGTTATTGATCAACTAAATAACTACCTATAAATATTTACACATTTTTTCCATTTACATAAATGTACTTGTCAGTAATTCTCCCCATCATAGAGAACTAATTATAGTTTAATTAATATGATTTTTTTCTTATTATTATCACATCTCTAGAGGAATTATAATGATTCATTCTCAAGATTTTGGATTTAATACATATGAAATTTAAATAAACTTTCCACTATGATGACATTAAAATTTATAAGACACAAATTGATTAAGGTGGGGAGAATATAATGTCCAAAAAATTTAATGTAGGGACATTGTATTCGATAAAATGTATTTTGCGAAAAACCAAGAATTATATTTAATATAATATTATACTAATTTATAATATATTTTTAATTAATAATAATTTTTATATAATTTATACCTTTTAAAAGACGTGAATTTGATATTTCCATTTTTTATTACAAAAAAAATCATTATACTGTAAAAAATACGGGATATTTTAATGTTTATTTAATCAGAAAAAATGCACATAATATATGATAATAAAAAACAATATACTTTGAAAATGGATTGTATAATTAAATATGAAACAATGTAAATTTTTTTATTCTAAAAACATGTGTAAATAAACCAAATTAATGGTTATGAATAAATAATAGGATTTGAAAACAAGGGATACAATTTACTATTGATCTTTAGGATTATCAATAAGAATATGGGGAATTAAATAATGGAAAAAATAAGAGAGTTATTATAATAAATATAATATGATTAATAATTTTGAAATGTGACTACATATTTTTTTAAAAAAATATATTAATATAACCAGAGGTTTGTCAATACGTTTTCATAAAAATTACCTTGGTTATTCCCTAATGTATCATAAAACATGTCATCTATAGAGATAAATTTTATTACCTAATTCATTGGAGTGATACCAGGGTGAAAACATAAGATTTTTTAATAGTAATGTCATATACATAGATCATAACAAAATATCTCATAAATAAGTTATGGGTAATAAAAGAAAAAAGGATTTGTATCGAAAGAATGACGTTTTGAAAAGTTCATAAAACATGATCATTAGGTCATTGATAACCCACAACAAGGGAATATGTTATTTATGTAACAAATTTTCATAATACAAATTTTTTTTAACATAATGTTAACTAACCATGAAAATTAATGATGTTTGGGTATCTACATAAATAATATAAAATTATTTCCTAAGAAAAAGATAAAATATTTGAGAAGAAAATATACAGCATGACAGGTGTGAAACATGGATATTGAAAATATTAAAAGAGAAGGGAAAATAATATCTCATTCGTTAAATAATATTAATGTATCAAATGTATTGAATAAAATAAATATTATTACATAATATTTAAATTTTAATGGCATACCACGTAAATATGATACATTGAGGGAAAATAGATGTTGCGATTTCCATTACCTTTAAGAGTAACTAATAATAATCAATTATTTGGAAAGTGGGGGTCTGAGGTAACCTTCGAAGTTCTCTATGGGAGATAAAAATATAATAGCATCATGGAAAATTAATTGATAAATAATGATAATGAAGAAATGAGTGGGTATTTTTGTAAAAAGTGAGAGATTTGTTTCTTATTTCCTTAGACGACTCAGTGGTGGTTTTATAAAAACCATTATATTTTCCATTTTATTTTTCCATGTTATTTGAAATATGGGGAAAATAAGGTTTTATTTTTATCAACAATGGTCTACCATAATTTTATATTAGTTACTATATAATATCGATGTGATTAATCTTATAAAAAACTCAAAAGTGCGTTTTTTACTATTCAAGGAAAAATAATATAATTTAATAAATTCTCTAAAAACATCCCTATGTTAATATGGACAAGTTGATTTCAATAAACATGATTATTTTATCATAAAAACTCAAAATGTATGAGAAAAGTTACTTTTAAATATAAAAAAACATTATTTCTTAACAATAATAGAGACAAAAAAATGTATACTTAAATGCATATTAAAATACATGACACTTGTAAAAAATATAGTTATTTAATAATTTTAATTTCAAAAAATGTGTTTCAATCATAATATATCATTAAAATAATCACTATTAATAATAACATAGATTATAATATTAATTAAAACTTCTATGAAGAGTTCAATTTATATCGAAATATTAAATTTACCAAATTAAACCTTTTTTAATAAAATTTAATATAACAACAGAATATCATGAAAATTATATTATCTATTTTATGTGATTATAAAATAAATATCCAATGCCTCGATACCTAAATTCTTACAATTTCTTTATAAGTCATATTGGTGTGTTCTACGATGGTGATAAAATTAGGGGGAGGCTTAGAAAAAATTATCTGATTGGTAATTTATACTAGCTAGAACTTATACCTATAGTGATTTTTAAAGCTCAATATTATGACACTCTACATTGGATTTTTCAAGAGATATGTAATGTGATGCTACCTCTATTCCAAGCTTTGAGAAAATAGCTTCATACGACATGACCATATTTGATGGGGACACCAAATATTCATTCTACTTTTAATTTTTATTTGTCATTTCTACCATTATACAGAAATTATAGTGCTGAAAACATTATTAATATTATTGTTTCCAATGGTCTTACTAACTGATGTTAATAATTATTCAATGGGCATATAATGGTTGAAACCTAATGGTGACATTTCAATTGATACGTACATCATTATTAAATGTATATATATTTATCATGATTATTAAATAATATACCACAAATTTTCAAGAATAAAAAATTATTCAAAATGAATGGGTCACTACAACAACACTGAGTTAAAATACTTTTTACACAACAACATGTTTTTTCAACAACATGCGTTACATGAATGACTAATTTTTACCAAAGAATAATATATTATTAAAATATAATTATTTAATATATTAATATATAACCAAGACATTATATAAGGAGTTACAAATAAGATTAACTTAATTATGATAATATATGTTTTATACAAATATTTAATGTATTCATTTATTGGTAATTAAAAATAAATTAATTTAAAAAAAATATGAATAAAATGGGATTGTTTTGAAAAATATATGATATTTCTCATAGTGTATTTTTATCCTAAAAAATTAAATTAATTAAAATTAGTGAGTTATATTAATGATATATATATATTTATATATTTATGTAAAATATTATTTATATTCAATAAATATATTTTATAATCATTGGATAAAAATAAATCCAACATATCATATAAAAAATTTGTTTTTATAAAGTAAGTTAAAACTCAATCTGATTTAGAATCTATTTAAATTAAAATTTATTTCACTTTTATAAATTTTGTTGGTCCAAAATAACTTAATTATTTATTTTATAATATAAAACATAAAATTGAGTTATTTTTTTTAAGATTATTTGAAACATCATTTTTTGAAGAATGATGAAAATACTGAATATTAATTCAAAAATTATTATTTTGTCTAAATTATATATAAGGATAAATTACATTTTAAATTTTATTTAAAGTTTAGTTAGATAAGGTTTTCCAATTAATCCAATTAGGATAATTGTAATCGACTTTACAATTAACTTCTATATAAAAATAACTCAAATATTTAAATGTTTTTACAGAAGAACCCCAAAAAACATTTCTTGATTTAATGATTAAATATATATTATGTTATCTTAATTTTTATGGTAATTTTAAAAAGATTATAAAATATTTGGAATCATAATAAATTAAATTTTTTATTAATTTCAACTTATTTTATTATAAGATATATTTAATGTGATTAAAATTAATTATTATGAATAGGAAAAAATATATTAACAATGGACTAAACCATAAAATTATTGGCCACAATGAGCTAGAAAAATGAAAAAATATATTATCTATCAATATTTAAACCTTATAATCCCATGTATCATTTTTTCCATCATTTGAGCAACATTTTATGTGAAAAGTGTGGGTGAATTGTTTTTCATAATTCACACGATTTCCACTCCTCCACTATTAAAAGGAAGTCACCCTCCAAATTCCACACACCGATAAAGAAATAATTGATCAATATATTTCTATCCAAATAGATCATTGAAATTCATCACATCAACCTATGATACTCCCTTTGGAAAACATTTATCCATTGAATCTCGGTGTTTCAAATCAAAACAAGTCCCCCAAATAAGATGTAACATCTTTCCTCAAGCTATATAGTTTTGTTTTCATTATAGACCCCCTCAACACTATTTATTCCATGATTATATTAAAACCAAATTCTCATCAATAAAATTTTATTTTTAAATTTTATGTTTTCGACATACCTTTACACACACATCATTATAATGAGAAATGAAGTTAATGGTCGTGTACGGTGAACAACCGCCTCATAACAGAATGATTTTTATTATTAATTTGGAACATTTCATGGTTTGGAATTAGGATACAAAATATAATCATATACAATGTATATTATTTTTTTATGATTGTAGTAATATTTATTTTTTAAAAATAATACATTTCACATCGCATTTTGTGTAAATACAATATCATCGTTTGTGGAAGTGTGGACGGCTACCCCCTCACAACAATGCATTTTTTAATGATATAAACATATCATATAAATAATGGTATTAATAAGGGTATGTCACATAGATAAAATAAAAATGATATGGTACTTATGAAATACATTTATATAATTTTTATCTCATTTTTTATATGTATATGAAATTAAAGTATCATTTAGCAGTATGTGTGACATACCGTCTCCATGAACAACACAATTCATTTAATATGTCAATTTATTAATGATTATTATAAATAATTATATAATTAAAATATATAAGTATTTAATTTTTAACATCATTGAGATTATCAAATCATAATCTATATAAGGATAAAAACATGTAACTAGTAAGTACACACTCGAAAGGTACGACACATACACCTAAAATAGTAAAAATAATGAAAGAATGTTTTCAAAAGGGAAATATGATCTAAAAACCATGAATATATCTCTAAAATAAGTTAGTAAACCTCATTAAACCAATATAAACGAGGTTAATGACTGTTCACACAAAACATAATGCAAGGTAAGGGACTTCATCGTAATTTATAATCCATTATGACTTACTTGTTGTTATGCATGTAGTTTATTTTCAATGTTGTATATACATACCACTGAAATGTTATATCATGAATCACATTATTATAACTATATTAAATGTTTCATTTAATTTTTTTCTTATATATATATTATTATTAAAATGATTCAATGTGGTATGGGACACTTTTGGAGAATTAATAATTATTCTCTCCTATAACATTTTTATTTATCATAATTGAAATCTCACTTCATTTTGTGATTATGAAAATTTTCTTAAAATAATATATTAATTATTTTGAACTTATTTTTACAATATGATGGACATAATTCCAATTTTTTCATAAATTCAATATTCATTCATTCCTCATGATATTGTGATATTTAGTTTGAATTATTTCATTTATGGATATTTTAGTGATATGTTTCAAAGTGGAAAAATATTTATAAACCCATTTTTTCGTTTGGTAATAATTTTTCCTAATTTATATTAATATTCCATGATTATGTGTATAATTACATTGACTATATATTAATGTATATAAAATTATTTTCATTTATAGGTAATAAAAATAATCTACTAAATGATTTATTCTCTCATAAACATTTAAACCATATAAACAGTCGACATTACAATCTCATTTTGTATGGGATTTTTTACTAATGAGTTTCAATAAGACTAAAATATTATTCCATTTTAAAATTAAAATTTTTATTTGTTTCTTCAATTTTTGTTAATAAACTTTTAAAATATTTGTATCATTTATCAACTCTTTAGTGCTCTAAATGATTGAGAATTTTTTTTGGAAAACATTACATTATTGTAAATTTAGTAAGAGAAATAATTTTCATCTAAAAGACATAATTCCAAAAAATGTTCTCAAATAAATAATTATTACTTTTCCTAGATTATTTATTAATGTAATATTTACTTGTTTTGTTTTTTACCATTTTTTAGAATGGAATCATATTGTTTCTTTTCGAATACTATATTTAACTATCCTTTTAATCATGAAAAATAATGTATTTTACCTTTTACTAAATTTAATGATATAACCACAATTATTTCATTAAATAATCCATCGAATTTATAAAATTTTAATTTTTTATAGAATTATATTAGAAGGTATTTTCATGGTATAGGTTTTTATTAACAGTTTTTAAAACAAAATTATTTTCTCAAAACGTAAGTTTTTAAAATAACTATTTAATTTATTTGTATTCATCAATGAAAACAAACCTGTATTTGTATCCTATTTGGATTTTTTATATTTATAAAATCTTTATTCATTATCTGGTAGGTTTAGGATGGATTTGTAAATTAAAAATATTGAAATTAACTTCCTCATATTTTTTAGATACTTTAATATATTCATTTACCTATGAACGTTTTACACTAAATTTGCACTAAATATTTATATTGATTTCCACATTATTATTATCCCATGAACTATATTCCATTTTTCAAATTATATTAATGTTGAAAATTATTAAATTATTTGGAAAAATAATTAATTATTTGTATCGTGTTTTAAATATAGAAATTTGATCAGAAATATTTTTTATTAATTAAATTATTTACTCGAAATGATGAATTATTTGTACATGAAGTGATGTGTTTTTCATTGAAGATTTATATTACATCGATTCATCAAATGGTTCCCATGATAAAAATATGTTTTGAAAATAAATTATATATTCTACCTATAGTTTTAAAATATATAGAAGATGTAACTAGATAGTATAGGGTTTTATGTGCCTGAGACATGACATCCAATATTTAATCAAAGTTTCAATTTCAAGTTAGTATTTATTATCCATGATATTTAAATAGATTAATGTCAATGGATACATTTCAGTATCAGATAGTTCTTTTAATGGTATGTGTATTAAATAATTTAAAATTATTTAATTATTATTCTCATTGATTCATTATTGTATCCTCTATACTTTACCCTTACCGAGCATTTGAGATCACACTTATTTTGTTTAATTTAACAAGTAATCCATGATTTTTTCTTTTCATTATATTCATGGATACACTAGATAGAATACATTTATTCTCTAAAGAAGAATACATTATGTTATAATTAGTTTATTCATTAATAATACAATAATCGTGTATGTATGTGGTCTATTATGACTAATAAACTCTTATGTCCTTCTGATTTGGTTCCATAAAATCATTCTATTGATATTTTTGTTAACCCTCATTCAGGGAATTTTGTGGTCATTTCAAAATAGTTACAGAACATGCTATCTAGTATAGGGGTAAATAATGTGTTTTAGCATATGATTTAGGAGCGAAGGCCTGGGTTGAATCTCACATTTCAGAGAATATAACAATTTCACTAGAACTTACCACTTAAAACATTCAAATTATTTTATTGGGTTTATAATACAAGAAAATTACTTCATCATCATTGTATAAAAGAAATCAACATATATGTAAATATATAAAATATATGTCCTAAAATTTTAGGATATTTACTAACATGTTTTATTTGGTTTCATTAACTTTTAGGAGAGACAACTGAAGCACTCTATCCAGAACCATTAATATTTATTGTAAGGGTATTTTTCATGGTAAAATGTTCCTCTATGTAGAACATTAAATATTTTAACATTCTCAGGGAAGTAACGATATCAAGTAGTAAAAATTTATTGATTTATGGGATAATGGAAATAAAATCTCATATTTTCCATGGAATACATAAAATGTAGTATCTTTTCTTATTTTGAGACTCATTATCAAGAATTCCAATAATATAAATTTACATTAAAATATGAAATCATTTTTTATAAAATTGTGATAGAAACCAATATATATACTATATATTTTCATTATTTATACTTCATATGGATTATAGATAATTGGGAATAATTCTATTATTGATGAATATCAGTATAATAGTATTATAAATAAACCATGACTTATCGTTGATAAAACCATGTCCAAAAATGTAAAATTACATTACACAGAACCAATATTTTCAATATACTGTTGTAATAAGAGTTGGTTGGGAATTAATTTCATAATCTCACTACAGATTTCCAAAATGAAATATTTATTATTCACCCATGAACTTATCATAATATCATATTACTTTTTATTGTTTATTTATCACATAAATATTAAAATTATTGAAATTATCAATGATTTGATACATGTAACACAGTGAAAACTCAAATAAATTGTCATTTTATGTTATATATAATTATCACAAAATACATATAACAACACACGAATAGTTAATCATTGGATTTCATTAAAAAATGTGTATTATATACAATTTTCCACAAAATCTCTCACAATTTCCACAACATAGATAATAAATAATTTCACTTAATAAATAGTATTCAAATTTGTATCAAATTATAACATTTAATAACATAAATAATTAATAATAATGGTGTCTATGAATTAGTTATCATGTATATGTTGAAGTAGATAGATCCTAAGATAATTTGTGTTAAAATAATTGAATTTTGATATTTTATCATAAATTTCCAAAAAAGAATATTCATATCCATAATATATTTACCTTTAACCCTAATCTAAATTCTATTATAAAAATATTATATATATATATATATTCATTATTTATTTTTCATCAACATGGTTAGGTGAATGCACATTAGGATTAGTGTGATTTAATTAGTTGAGTGTGTTATTGCAAATTGGTTATTGTCCCATTGTTTATCATAATACCTATTTGTTGAAAGGAACACAGATTCTATCACCTTGGTCTACAAGAAAGTAGTAATATATGAAAAATAAATACATATGATATTTTTAATGGGGCTTACCTTTATAATTTAAGGCTACATACCCAGTGTATTGGGGTTATTGTCCTACTTGAACCAAAAATCAATACTTTTTTAATAAAAAATATTAGGTAAGAGAATATATCTAAACCTGTATAATCAAAGGCCCAACAGGCAATAAATAAAGTCCCAATATTTATATATAATTTCACAAAAATTATCCCTTTATACATGAATTTTAGATTCATATGAATCCTCTAAAAGTATGATAATTAAAGTTTCGCATGAATCCTTAGGAGTGAAGATTTAGTTATCCTTTCCTAATTGAAGTAATCTCAATGGATAACTATCTAATTTTGATATAATGGAATTATAAACATCAATCTCTACGAAATAGAGATTTTGTTGATTTATAAATACTATGTTCTTGGATAATAATGATGATTACTAGCAGTCGCATCCACTTCACTCCATCAAATTGGTTTCATTAATCAACATTCATGATAATCTCTCACACCAACAATAGTAATATACATCCTATGAAACACATAATATATTTTATAATCACATAATTACTTCACTCACTATGATACACACATCATGTAATAATTATTTTTTTTTTATTCTCAATATCTATCCTTGATAATAGTTTATATATTTAATAATATAAAAAACCTGTCGATTTTAGAACATCAATCAACCATGTTTTTTATTAATATCTTTAAAATATAATTATATATATATATATCATTATTATATAATCGTGATGTTTCCATTATACCCACCTTGATTATATTTCATTAATATTTTAATAAAATGTATATAATAACCCTTACTAATATTACATATCAATCTATATCTTTATTTACCTCTTCATTTTCCTTATTCCCTGAAATTTTCATAATTTCTTCAACTAATTTAACTATTATTTTCAATATAATTATCAATTAATTATATAACCTCAAACCTATAGAATATTTAGAACCAACCAGACTTATATTAATGTACAAATATGTTCACAACGGGGTTTTGAACCTATTTAATCTTCTTATAGAAATTACAGTTTCTGATTGTTCCTCCTTGAAGAGTTATCAACATTGTATCCTATATATTTTTTTTGACTTAGATATTATTATATCAATCCTAAATGTGCTATAATCTCAAGGGATACCTCCATACTTTTGATTTAATTGAATAACTAAATTAGTAAATATAATATAATGATACCATAGTCTGGGTTATTAATGTTCATATATATGATAAGTATGTTCAATAGAAAACAAATTGATTTCTATCTCATGTACTCTTCTTTTTATTTTGTACATAAGCTAAATCTCATATAAGTACTGTAACTAGAAATTTTTTAACAAAAAATTGAAATATAATAAAAAATGGTTCACTCTCCTTGATAAATACTTCTTATCCTTATTTATTTTATTTTTAATATAACTTTAATATATTTTTCTTCCATATTTTATTATATAAATCCCATTTATTGAAGCCACATTAATAACCAATTATTCACATACAGGACTATCCTAAAGAGTTCAAAATATTTGAAACATTTATACCCTACAAAAATAAATCCCTGATAACATACCTTAATATTAAAAATTAAAATTACCCAGATGGATATATAATACATATTAAAAATTACTAGATCATCATAATGTATTTTCTTTATTTATTATATTCAACTAATTCTCTTTGTTCTCATTAAATATATAGCATATTATTATATTTTAATTACAAATAGATTTAATTCATGATGTTATGCATGTTTACATAAAAGAATATCACCTTTCTGTTATATTTATTTTTATAGAATAAATATATCTCAAATAACATAACTAGTATCAGATTATTTTTCAACATCATAATACATTATGACATGATCTTTTTTAATGTTTTATAGTTTCATCATTTTCTTCATTCTTAGTCATCAAGAAATGTTTCCCAAAAATTCCTAATTAAATAATAAATTTGATGTTTAATTATAAATGGATTGAAAATAAAAATTTCAATTAAACCAATCATTGGAATGATTAATTTCAGAATTATCACATTTTCCTAAAACAAAGTACATTTATATATCATGTTATAAACACCTATGGAATCCTCAATACATCTGTGGAACCATTCCACATCCCATTAAATATAAACTCATTTACAAAAAATCTATCAATGTGAATATGATGTATCATATTATGAAATAATGTATTGTTTATAATGTTTTTTACCATTACATATGATATTAATAACATGTATGCATCACATTTTAGTTTGATATATTTCATAAAAATTGATATTGAATAATATTTTTTATCATCATTTGATAATCTATTTGTACATAAAATTACCCAACTTGGATTATCCATTCTCTGAAATTTACAAATTTTGAAGATATCATGTTTCACAATGAACCGTATAGAATTTTTTACACCTTTAGAATCATAGAATGTTACATATCATAGTGTACATCAGCACCTTTTCAATTTCATAACTCTAGAAAGTATTATGTATGAATAAAATTATTATGAATATTAATTTATAATTTACAATATGATTAATTTGTATATGATACTTGATAAATATATTACATATAAACTATGATATATTGAATACCATAAAAATAATGATGTAGGAAATTTGTTATATATCACAGTGTAACTCTCCATTCATTTCATATTTTATGATTCTAAAAAATCATTATGTGTAATCTGTAGGAATAGTGACTTTTAAATTACATAATTTAGTTATTAAGGGTTAAATGTTATTCGTTATGAAATTTCATTAAAAAATAAAAAATTTACGAGTTTATTATACCACATTAAAAGTTATCGATTACATAAAATTAAAGTCATATAATTTTAAGTCATCATAAATTGTCAATTGAATTCATCCAAATAATTATGTAGTAGTTAAATAATCATTACTATATTTAAATTCAATTCAACTACTACCAAATATTCAATTATTCCTCAAACATCATCGATTTATATTTCCATATGATGTATAACACTTTATGATTTAAAATTTAAAGGATAGAACTCCACTACTTCTCTTCCAAGTATATTCATAGAAATGTAATATCAAAAAATCACCATACTCTATGGAGATCATTTCGAACAACCATCTTCTTCAAATATTATTAAACTGAATCATCAAAAAATTATTATAGTGACTTCTACTTGTTTTCAACATATTTTTTCACTGATTAGAATAATATATTTTTATAATAAATATATATAGTAACATAATATATTTTCCATAACAATGGGTCTCAAATAAAATATCTAATGGAAACATCACACAATCTTTATCCCCTTTATTGATAAAAATCAATAACATAATTCATTATTAGGGATAATTAATTTTTATGCATCAAAAACGTCCACCATCTTCTTTATAGAATATTGTGTATAAACCATTATATTTAATTACCCCCAATAACTTCAACTACCCAGACAATATTCTTTTTTATTTAAATTTTTTTCCATGATTCTTTTATCAATATATGATGACATCATGATTACTGACATAAAATTCAACTCGACATCATGTGATTTAAAAAATAATAAATTAAACCAATTACATTAATGAAATATTATTGAAACATAATTTATATTTATGAAAATAACATAATTAGTACTATACATTCGTTGATCCATTCTATTTTTGGATAAAAATATATCCTATTTATTATTTGACATTATCGTTACTAGCCTTGGTAGGATACGATTATTAATCTGTCTAGGAAAAAGGATGTTTCTTAAATGGGTCTTGAAAAAAAATTATACTTATTAATCATGAATTAAAATATTTATAAATATTAAAAATAATTATCAAAATATATACTTTGCTGTTTTAAATAAATAATTTTACAATTAAATTACAGAAATTAAATTTAAGATAAACGTTCTTGGTTTTTTTTTCATCAGGAATCATATTAGAGGAAAAGCCCAACCATATTATGAATTTCATAGAAATGACATATTTTAATGATAAATTTCATTTAATTTCTCTTCATGCTTCATTTTGGGGGTTTCCAAAGCTTTAATGGGGGAATGGGTGAGTTTTCATTAATTAGGCCAAACCATGAGCCGAATTCCAGATTTAAAAATAAATTTTTATTCCTTTATAAATCGTTCATTTTTCATCGTTTTTTATCCATTAAAATTCATACATGTCATCCACTAAGATATTAACACCAAAGTATTAATTTGATTATTTAGGAATACATAATCATGGTGGATATGGGTTTTTATTTAACAGATTGGGCCTACTTGAAAGCACATTTCCTTCATTAAAAATATTTTTTATTCTTTAATATCTCATTAAATATTTATTTTTTTTATTAAAACACTCACTTGAGCCCAAATACCCAAGGTGCGCCCCTATGCTCTCCTCCACCACTTTGGAGTTCGGTTTCATCGTGAATTTGGATTTTACTTCTCTGAATTTCTCAAATCTCCCATATTTGAAGAGGTAAATTAATTATTTACTAACACCTTCATTTCTCACTATTTTTCCCACATTATAGTTCCAAAATGATCATTTAAACCATTTTTGAATCTCCCTAGAATGTTTGGTTATTTTTAAATTCAGATAATGGTGTATTTAAGGTGATTTTTCCATATTATCAATGTAAGTGATTTATTTTTAGTTTTATCCTTTTCAAGTAGGGTTTCTTCTATCATTCATTATGTTATAAAATGTCCAGAAGCTAGTTTTCTAACTTGGAGGTTTATTTTATGTCTTTTTGGTCATATATTGTGGTCTATGGATGGATATATTTTCCTTGTGGTGAGGTTGATGTTTTTCATAATGTTTTGAGGTATTCGACACTTTCAGTGGGTGATTCCATGGTTAACCATTCCACGATGAGTTAGTTTTATTGTTTAACTTGTTTACCATGTTTCCCATATGTTTTTTGTGGTGTGAAAACCATTTTTGAGGGATTAGTTTAAGCATTTAATTTTATATTTTCATTTTTGTTGACGTTGTAAACTTTTGGAATGTAACACATGTGGTATCTTTTGTTGATGTTTTATAAAATATAATATGTATTTATTAGTTGTTCAAAGAAGCTGAAATATTTAGTTTTTTATTGTGTTAGTTCCATGTGCACATTTTAAATGGGTTTTTTGTAATAGGTTTGTTGTGTAGAACTTTGTTATACTTATTGAGGTCATTTTATGAAAATTGGTGTTTTCATTTCTATCTTTCATGGTATTATCCCAGGTGATTTAATAACACATGAAAGTGTTATTTTAAATGTCTATAGGGAGGAAAATTCTACTTTTATAGAGTTGTTGTGTGGTTTTTTACGTGAAATATGTTTTTGAAATGGGTTTTCTGAGAAATGATTGGTTACACTCTATGGAATTATTTTATGAATGATTTGAATTATTTAATGATTTATTTATGTGGTGAAACCATATTGGCCAAATGTTTTGGATTGTATATATTCTGAAATGGTACATTCTAAATGTGATAGGTGCTATTTTTTGATATGATACATCTTGGAAATTTTTTACAAAAATGATTCAAGGATTTAGTAATGTGTGTAGGAGATATGAAAGTGATGTGGGATGTTTATTGTGACTGTGATGTGCGAACTGGATTTTGGTTTTGAAAAAGGGTATTATGTAACATGTGAGTGGGCTGTTATGTGAGTCTTCACATATTGGAATGTTTTTATAAAATTTTTTAATGGATTTTTGGATGTGGTAAAGAAATGTGAAAAGTGTTGTGGGATATTTTGGTGTGAGTAGGATTTCAAATCAATTTGAATGAAAAGTTGACTTTTGTGACTTGAGTGGTATACATGTGGGATTTTTGGTGAATTTATTATGAAGAAATAATATTTTCATGTGAAAAGAATATTTCATGACTTTTTGAACTTATTTGAGTACAATGTTAAATCCCAGGTATCTAGGTGGGTGGACGAGTACTAGTAAGCTAGTGAATCTGTGGGGTTTTGCCTTAGTTTAACATAGCATGATTGGTGCATTAAATTCTACATAAACTACAATGATGATTTTTGTGGACCACAAGGTTATGGGTATTTTCCCTACTACTTTCTCGTTCACGAGAATAGATATTTTTGATGGTTACTCTCACCGAGATATGAGGTACCTAGGACCCACACTGAGCTACTATAGAGGGGTTATTTCCTAATATTTGTGCTCATCAGATCCATTATATATTCCATCATAAGACTTTATATTTGGATAGAACATTCAGTAGATTTGGAAGTTACTTTAAAATTTTGGATTCATTAAATTATCCCACTAGAACACTGATTTTGTTTAGTTGCATCTTTTATAAAGTATAACTATAAATTTCATGTTTTTTAAAACATGCATGATTTTAATCTTTGAATGTTTATCGCATGGAATCTCTTAGTTGTAGTAACCTAATGGGATTTGGTTCTCACGGTACTGACACCTTTGGGTGTAAGTAGACTTTGTTATTTTGTTGTTGCTGGATTGGGTACAACTTTTGTGCCAACAGTTCGAGTTATTATGGGTCGTCCGTGATGCGGTGTTGTGGAGATGGCATGAGGGTGGTGCCTCTTTCCATGTGGAGGTTCTTGGGGTGTCCTTATTTGGATTCCTACCATTTTAATGGTCTTTAAGCATTGTTTTAACTTATGTAATTCATTTCATAAATTTTTCAAAAGATAGGTTTAGATGAAAAATCAATATTTTTTATTGAGTTTTTTTGTTGTTTAATGTTAATAAACTCATATAAATCATTCCAAAATATCATTTTATGATACTTGGAAACATGTGAAAGCCTATAGGGATCAGGAATTCCCTTCATGCCTTATCGCAGGCCAGGCCGGTTGCCGGTATTAATGGCGACCAGATTTGGTGCATGACAAAGTTGTATCAGAGGCATGTTCGCACTATTTGGGTCATCTTATATCTGGAGTAATCAGGAGGTTCTGGGATTAAAATTGTTGGGACTTAGAATTATGTTTATGAGTAATGTGGATGATCACCACACCCCATGAAGGAATTCATGTTTCCATGGTAGGTCGGGAAATTTTTGAGTCCTTTGGGTTTCATGGTTTGCTGATAATTAGGGGAAATAAAAAGAGAGTTGGGTTATTGCTCTCAGTGAGATCACAGGGTTTGGAATGCCATGTGGAGCTGAATATATATCCGTTGAACACTCTCTATGTTTATTATTTTATTGGAGTATGGCCGCCAACCATATGTCCAAGTCACCCAAAAAATCTAATTTCTCCATGAATTGTCTTCAGTCCTTTAGTTTGGAAATCATGCCTGATTAGTATCCAAAAAAATGAATGGTTTTAATAATCATATGTTTTTTTAAATTATTTTATAATAAATAAACAGGGGATTGAATTTTGAAATGGTGGAACTGAGTTTTCAGAATTTTTTTGAAAAGGAAAATGTTGTGTTTGCACATCTTTTGAATGTAAGAAATTGTGCTAAAGTTGGTTTTGAAAAAGTGCTTCTAATAGAGTTTTATAAACTATTGTGTTTTGTTTTAAAGGGATGAGATTTTTTTATATTAATTATTATGACTTGAAAGTGGGTTTTCATTTAAATTATTGTTCCTTTTTGAAGATATTGGTAAGATGTAATTTCGGTCTGATTTCGTGGTGAGCGGTTTTGAGAAAAATGAGGTATTGGTTTAATGTTTTGGTTTTGGAATGTGGAATGAATTTTTCATTATAACTTTTTGTATATCCATGATCGACAACATGAATGGGTTTATATGTTATGATGGATGTTTGATGGGATGGCTAGATGAGTTCTAGGAAGGATATGAGGAGGGTACACAGTGGGGCATAGAAACATTCATGTGTGAGTCCCATGGGGTACCATTGGTGAATACACTAACTACTAAACCATTTATTATAAAAAGGATCATTTTAATGGAGATACTTGATGTCTTTATGACTATTTTGGGATGGTGTATATTATGTGTGTTTTATTAATTGTTGATGTTTTGGGATGTTTTGAGTCCAAGAACCCCTCTTATTTGTACTGTGTTTTGGGTTTGTGTTTGGTCGGCAAGCTATGTTGAAGGGACAATTTGTGGTCTCTTCAGAGAAATTTTTTGGATGCCTTTATGGTGGTTTCATTCATGTTTTTGGATCAGGTTTTTGGTATATCTTGACTAATTGGCTATCATGGTTGGGTCCTTGGGTTTAATCGTCAGATAATGTACGCCCTATTAAGGGTTAGGGAACTACTGAAGTGCAGCCCATTTTGTTTTTCCAATGGAAGATCCTCCAATTGATCAATGTAATGAATATTTTTCATGAGCTTTTTAGACTGATTCTATACCCTTTATTTTATTGGTTTTTTTGTTTCCTCTTGCAGTGGGAAACTGACAATGGATGGTTGAAAGATACATTTGTTTCTTATGTTTTCTAATTTTCCTAGTGTTGAAGTGGTATGGGGTCGTCTGCATGTATGAGTATCTATATGGTTTCTAAGAGGTCCTCTTAGTCCATCGTAGTTTCTTAGAATAAGGGGTTCATGTTAAACTACCATTGTGGGAAATATGGTCATGATAGGATATTGTGGCCACTTTATATAATTGTGGGTTCTTTTGGGATGTTGTGCATAGGACCTCTCCATTCATTATTTATATCAGTCATCACATTCATGATTAGTGATTCCTTGTGATGTCATGTGCTCGATTGACTGTAAAGGTGAATGTCAAGAAATACTCTAAGAGTCCTTGTTATGTTGGGAGAATTTCACCCTTGGAAAAACATCAAAATATTTTATTTTAGTGGAAGGTGTGAATAGGTGTTCTTTACATATATAGTTTCTCACCCAAAGAAACAAGTTGTGATGTGTGTGCATATTCTAAGACCTTTTATTTAGTGAAATATCTTGTTAGGTTAATGTTATTTTGGAATGTGTTATTTCATGGATATCCTATCGGGGATTGCAGTGTATTTGATGGTGGAACCGAAAGAATAATTCTCATTTAGGGGGTTTCCAAAGCCTAACTGCATGGACAAATGCTTCAATCATTTGAGCTCCAGAAATAGGTCTCAGAGAGAAGTTGTCCTATAGTTATGGGAAATACCAGGGTCTTTTAAACCCTTGTACTATGTACTATACACATTATGAAATATAGGAAGAGTTTAACCCTCGTGTTTCATCATCTTTCTTTTGTTGTTTCCGTTTGGTCGAAATTTGTGGAGGGCCTTGTAACAATTTCATCACCTAATTTCATTCCCTCCCCCTTTGGATTCCATTGAGTCATTAGATAATGGTTAGAAATTTGTATAGAAATTATGAGGACATAGTTTGTGCATGACTAGTAGTGATCATGTGCTAGGAATCCATGCAGAAAGAATTATCTGCATGGTTAGTTCAAGATTTCCCAAACCAAGCGGACTAACCCTATGCCCTTTCCAAATCATTAATATTTTTTTGGTCTTTCTGTGTTGGACCGTGATGGTTGGTTATGATTTTTGGTTCTTATGATGTGGATACCCACTATCATTTCCATGCACATATCTCCATAAACATTGAATGGAATTCTACCCATTGTATAAGGGAGCCCGTTCAGGTCTCCCCCAGTTAGTGTCTTGATTCTGTCTCTGAAAAATATAGGTCGTCTCTTATGGTGGGGTTCCTATTTGTGTCCCCCATTACCAAATGCTCATATTTATCAATTTTCATGGCTTGGAGGTAGGTAGTCTCTTTTGGAATTATATAGTTACCAATATCTTCCTTGAGTAAATGTTGGCATTGGAGACCGCCTAAAGTTTTTGTTAAAATAAGGAAAGTGTATCCTTGTTCGAAGTTGTAGTTTGTTTGGGTGAAATTCTTAAGTCTAGTTTGGATAGTGTTTTAGTATTTTTCTTTTTGGATAATGTATGAATCTTATTGAACATTTTAGATAAGTGGTGTAAGATTGGGTTGTTATATTAATCCTTCCTTAAATGATCAATGGAGGTGTTTTGGCCCTTGGAGGTGAAACATTGCAATGGAGTACATCTTGGTTTATCAGTTAAGTTTGGTTTTTGTATCTGGCCATTCTGCGGCATTTTGGGCAAAAAAATGTTTTCTTCGTAGGTATAATTTTCAAATAAATGAATTATTTTAACGTTAAATTTCTTTTAATATCCAATCATGCTTTTTTGGGGGGTTCCTCAAGCTTTTATGGAGAAATTGGTGAGTTCTCATTAATTGGGACAAACTGTGAGCCCAATTTCAGATTGAAAAATAAATATTTATTCATTATAACTCCTTCATTATTGAACATTTTTCATTCATTAAAATTCCAAATTTTCATCCCATGAGCTATTAACACCACCATATTAATTTTTAACATTTGGGAATCCACAATGATGGTGGATATGGGTTTTTATTTAAAGGATTATGCCTGCCAAAAAGAACATTTCATGCATTAAAAATATCTTTTAATTCATTAATATCATTTTAATATCTTCCTTTTTTGGAGATTCAAACTCTCCCCCAGACCACATACCCAAGGTGCGCCCCAATCCTCTCTTACCCCACTTTGGAGCTCGGTTTCATCTTGCTTTTGGATGATACTTCTCAGAATATCTCAAATCTTCCATAATTGAAGAGGTAAAGTGATTATTTCATAACTCATTCACTTATCGCTCTATTTTACCATTCCAATTCCTAAATGATCTATGAAACATTGTTTTAATCTCCATTGAATGGTTGGGTTTTTTAAAATTCAGATAATGGGGTAGTTGGGGTTATTTATTCAAAATTTTCAAGGAAAGTGATACTTTCTTGGTTTCTTCCTTTTCCATTGGGGTTTCCTCCTTCATTAATTATGATCTAAAATTTCCAGAGGTTAGGGTTCAAACATAGGGTTTTATTTGTTGTATTTTTGGTCAAATATTGTGGTCTAGGTCTGGATTTATCTTCCTCGTGGTGCAGTGGTGGTATGATTGATGTTTGGCACCATGTTTTCAGGTATTAGACTCTTTCAGTAGTTGATTTCATAGTTTCCTATTACTTGATGAGTTATTTTTCTTATTTTATTGGGTTTTCATGTTCCCCATAGGATCTATGTGGTGAAAAAACTTTTTTGAGTGATTTGGTTAAGCATTTAATTTTATAATTTTATTTTTTTGAAGTTGTGAACTTTTCGAATGTAACACATGTCGTATATTTTGTGTTAGTTTAATAAAATATAAAATTGACTTATTATTTGTTTAAATGGGATTAAAATTACATTTTATTTAATGCCTTAGTGTCGTGTGGGCCATATAATGGGTTTTTGGAATAGGTTTTTTTGTGTAAAACGTTGTTATAAATTTTGAGAGCATTTTTTGAAATTGAGTGTTTTCATTTATATCTTTCGTGGTATTAACTCAAGTGATTTTATAACACTTGATAGTGGTTTTATAAATGTCTCTAGGGAGGCCAATTCAACTTTGGAAGTGTATTTCTGTGGTTTTTTCCTTGAAATATGGTTTTGAAATGTGGTTTATGATCAAATATTGGGTATACTCTTTGGAATTATTTTATGAATGATTTGAATGATTTGATGATTTATGTAAGTGGTGATAACATATTAGAAATTTTTTTTGGAATCACTATCTTCATAATTAGAACATTTTAAATGTGAGAGGGGTTGTTTTGTAATGTGTTTCATCTTAGAAATGTTTTACAAAATTTTTTGACGGATTTACTAAATTGTGTAAGATTTGTGAAATTGTTTTGGGATGTTTTCTATGAGTGTGTTGTACGAAATGTATTTCTGTTATGAAAAAGGGTATTATGTAACAAGTGGGGGGTCTGTTATGTGGGTTTTAATATATTGGAATGGTTTTATAAAACTGTTTAATGAATTTGTGGAAATGTTAAAGAAATTTGAAAATTGTTGTGGCCTATTTTGGTGTGAGTCAGATTTCAAGTCAATTTATATGAAAAGTGGACTTTTGTGATTTTTGTGGTGTATAAGTTTGATGTTTGGTGAATTTTTGATGAGTAAATAATGGTTTAAGGTGTCATGTATATTTCTGGTCTTGTTTAACATGTTTGAGCACAAAGATAAAACCCATTTATATAGGTGGGTGGATGTGTACTAGTATGCTAGTGAATCCATGGGGTTTGGCCTGAGATTCACATAGCATGATTTATTCATTCAAATATAAAAAACTATGATGATGATGTTTGTGTACCACTTGGTTAGGGGTATTTTCTCTACTAGTTGCTTGTGAATGAGAATGGATATATGTGAGAGTTACTCACACTGAGATATGAGGTACCTGGGACCCACAATGAGCTAGTTCCTAGGGGTTATTTCCAATTGCTTGTACTCATTAGATCATTTATACTTAACTTCATAATATAGTATATTTAATCGGATAATTTTGTATATATCAATTTTTTTTAAAAGTGTTTATTATTTAAATTAGCATAACATAGAACTGAATTTTTTTTATCTTTTAGAAATTTTAAATAGAAATTATATGTTTTTGAAAACTTACATGCTTTTTGTCTTTGAATTTTTATCACAAGGAATTTCATAGGGGTGGTATCCTACTGTGATTTGGATCACAATCTACTTACACCTATAGGTGTATGTAGACTTGGTTATTTTGTCATTGTGGGGTTGTTTTAAAATGTTTTTCTAACAGTTCAAGTTTTTACACATCGTTCATGATGCAGTGTTGTGGAGATGCTTTGAGGGTGGTGCCTCTTGCAATGTATAGGTTATTGGGATGTCCTTATTTTGTTTCATACCTTTTTAAGGGACTCTAAACATAGTTTTATCATATTTAATTTTATTCTGAATTTTTGGAAAACAAAATTTTAGTTGAAAAATCCAGATTTGTTTTCTTGAGTTTGTTTGTTGTTTAATATTTATAAACTCATGTACATTGTTCTAAAAATTCATTTTATGATACCTGAGCACTTGTGACAGCCTATGTGGATCGGGAATGCCATTCGGGCATTGTCACGTGCCGAGCCTGGTGCTAGTTTTAATGGAAACCAGATTTGGTTCGTGACAATCAATCAGGCTACCAATTTATGCATGATTAATAAATGTTGCTAATTTTTCTTAATATTAAAGATTTTTTATATATTATGATTACCATGAAAAGTATTACACCTAACTACTTTATAGGTCTAAATAATATAATAAGATTTTAATTCAAATATTTATGAACAATTTAGAACTGTATCATAATTTTGAAATTCTAATATGGTCACAGTTTACAAACTTCCAAAACATCTATTAAATTATACTTCATTCTATCCTCTCATATTTACAATTGATTGTTTTTAAGGATAATTTTTTGATGTAATCCTAATATATAAAACCAATGAGTCATAATTATATAAATTTACATATATAACATTCAATTTCATATATTTAAAATACTTATCCATGAATACACTTCTCAAATTATAATACAAATCATTCAAACAATAGACTGAACCTATTTGATGCCTCAAAAATATAGTCATAATACATTTCATAAAATAAAAAAAAGTAGAACATGTGGAATTTAATCTATTTTATATCATTTCAATGAAGATATTTTTTTAGTATACACAAAAGAAAAAATGATGAACTGTACATCAAATAATATTATTGTGAAAAGATATATATTTCACATACGTTTCAGTACAATATAAGGATCCACATAAAAATTTGTTATTTGGGAATGTAATCAATAAATTCATCTCAAATATGATGCCTTGATACCTAAGTGGATTACTCTTTACAAAAGTTATATATTTAGATAAAATTATTATTATTTCTATTATACAAAAAAATAAATGGAATCAAAATATGATTTAACCAAATATGACAATAACATATAGTTATCGAACCCATCAATTAATCCACTTAAATAATAACCAATATAATATTAAATATGAGAACCCATATTTTGATTATTCTTTCCCATTCGTATGATTGAGGTCTTGAAATGTGATCTCATTTAAAATAATCACATAGTATATATTTGTTGAGTTTTCTTCATATCAATACTTATACATGTATCATATATATAATACATATATATTTCATCAATTGAAATTACTAATTTAAATGTACTCCCAATATGTATGTGTTATTCTCAATATATATTATCTAAATATTACCATTTTAATAAAATTACAATGTAAAAAACATATTAATTTATAAAAACATTAAAAATATTAATTTTTTTATGCATAAAAAAATATAATAAATTAATATATATAGACATCCAAATGCATCCTATGTATAAAATAAAGGAATCAATTTTTTGAAAATGATAAGAATCAGATGAAAAAAATACAATGTTAGGCAATGAATTATTTCATTGATAGGGAACCACACATTCCATAGACATATCCTATGTCACCAATAAGGTAGGATGCCTAATTAAAATTCATATTATCCCTATATTAATTCTCACGATAGATAGAAATTCAATTTCAAATATTAAACCCAAAATAAATAAATCACATTTTACCCTTATCATTTATTCTATAATTATAAAAAAATTCCTTTTTTTCTTTATTGAAAAGTAAATTTTAGAATCCATTTAAATCATGTCACACTATGATCTTAACCTCTAATGGATATTTAATTTTTGGGGCTATTTTTTGTGTCACCTGAGATTTAATTTTTATTTTGAGTGGTTTAGTATGGTACCAAAATATAATGAGTTGAACAAATTGTTTTTAACTCTATGATCAAGAGGTTTTCCACATTTACGTTCCCTCATCATGAAATATATGTTCTGCAAAATGATGTTCACCAAATTAACAATGGGTTTTTCCAATGAAATTTACTATTGGTTAACAGTAATATCGTGTCTATATAAGTGGAAACGAATCTTCTAATGTATTACATTTCACCACCTTAATTATCCTTCCAAGTTTTAGTTGTTTTTTACCATTTTCAAAAGTTTACATTTTCTATTTTTTCCCATCCGTTAATGTTTATCTTGTTATTTTATATAAATGTAGTGATATTAAGGGCCTTCATTTTCTTAGTCCCCATTTTTCAGACCAAATATCTTTCTCATTCAATTCAATTTAGTTTATTGATTTTATTTTATTTATTCCATCTCCCCATTTATCCTTACCCCATACCCTTAAATTTTCCTTTGTCCCATGAATCATAATATAATTTTTAGATGATTATAATGATTGTGATAGGGTTTAATAATTGTGGTTTTATTGTTAATTATTTATTAGATTCTCTATTTTCATATTGAACATAAAACGTCAATGGTGAAATATTCTATCTTAAATTTTACTTATCTATGGTTGGTGTTTATGTGGTCTCTCTTTATATCACATTCCATTACAATCATGAATGAATTATGTAAATTTTTTATAAAATTAAAATAATATATAATAGATATAATGAGTTTTTAAATATTTAATATTTATAACATTGGAATTCATGTGGTTTTTGAGATTCTATGATTTAATAAAAAGAATATTTTTTATAAAAAATAGAATCTAATTTTTATCCTTCATTGAACCCCTTTGGCCGCAAAATAAATTAATATGTATCATCTTTAACCTTTAGTGTTTTAAATGAACAATTATGTTGATTACATTATGGGATTTCAAAAATATCCATATAATTACATAAGTAGTTTATTTAAATTTTATTTCATTTGACTTATTTTTAATAGTTTTTTGAAATGATATTTTAAATGACATGAAATGACTTACTATTCCAAATATATTTTAGTGATGATTCTTTTTAGACATTGAAATTGTTATAAAATGAAATGATTATTAGAAACCCTTTCGGGTAACAATTTAATTATTATAGATATTTATTGTTCCATTAGGGGATTAAATTATCATTCATGTGATATAAATAAGGTGATTGGGCATGGTATTTGTGAGGGATATTTTCATTTGTTATGTATAATGTTATGTTTTTATGATTTAATTTCATGATTCATCACCTCTAATTATTTAATTTATGGGATCACTACGAACTAATTTATGGGAATAAATTTATCTAATACCAAATATTTATACACATAATGTGTTTCATTTGGATGGTTTAGTGGGGTGTGCCTATGATGAATCAATGTACAAGATTATTATTTGGAATCATATGGAATTCCACAAGTAATCTGTACATATGTTTTTATGTATTAATTAATATCTTGGTTCTATATCACTATATAACCTAGTGTAATTCCATCGATAATAGATGACTCTATTGGGTACTTTTAGCGGCATTCCCCAAATTGATTGACAAATATATAAATATTATATATTTATTGTCATTTAGATTATGTTACCTTAATAATTTATCTAGGGTACTAATGATTAAAGATTATATCATTAATGTATTTCTAATTTTTTTTAAAGGTTGAATTTATAAAAAAAATTAATATTGATTTCAGATAGGTGTTATAATTAATAGAAAAATCATCCTGGAAATGTTTTTATGTTATTATTTTCATTAAACAGAATATGATGAATTTTGATAACATGATCATTAGTTTGTTATTTTATTTTAAATTACTATGTATGAATACTGAAAAATAATTATGTATATTTATTTAAAAATAGTGTCAATGATATGATAATTGCAAAGAACTGAACAATAACTTTAATGAAATCCCACTGGGTTATATATCACTCAAACCCATTATACACCAGTAAATGTTATAATATTGTATCAATTGTTTTATAGTGATATTGCTTTGGGGTTATAGTATATTTTGGAATGTTGGGTTAAAAAATTAATGAATTTTTGGTATTTTGGGACATACCATGCGACACATGGAGATGGTTAGTAGCTCATTAGGTTTTCTAGGATGTCTGTTTATTATAATTTTTGACATGGACATGTTATTGTTATTTTTATATGCAAGAATGTCCCTCATCCCTTTTATTGTTTTTTACACTAATGGTTTATTTTCTATGATTATTATTTTATTCTAATACTATACTATGATGGGTAATGTTTTTCATTTTTTACTTTCAATTTATTTATTAAACTTTTGATCCACAGAAAGGCCATGTGCACTATTTAGTTGGAACTGATTTTATAATTAACCAATTATATAGTATAAAAATTCTAAATTTTTATTCCCTGGTGTCATGGAACTGGAATAATTCTTGTGGAAATCATTAAACCACATTAATAATTTCTATATATTGAATCTAATACATGATTTATGTGAACCCAATGTTGTTCATAAAAAATTACGTCAGATTCTATCTTCTTTGTAGATTTTATCTTATAAAGTTGTATTTTGTTATTTTAGTTGTTTGGTAGTATGGATATATGACTATTGACAGTTCTAAGGTCTGTTCTATTATTAGGTAGTTACCTAAATCTCACATAGATCCCGGATTTGATATGGATTATCATAATTTTTATTTTATTTTGACTAACCTAAATAGATCATTACATGATATTTTTATATTATGTTCCTCATTAATATAATATTAAATTATATGAGGTTTTCTATGAAATTTGTTATGAATTAAATAAGTTAATAGAAGGTATGAAGTTGTATTTCATGTGTTAAAAAGCATGGAAGGGCCAAGCATTTTATTTTGGAAACATTTTAGGAGTTGTCACAAGATTGGGAATGGATCGTTAAACAATAAGGCCAAATCAAGATTATTAATACACCATATTTGGTTTTCTATTTGTACATATTGAATCATAGAAATCATAGTTCTTTAAAAAATGGAAAAGGATAATGAATTTCTATATGAGCGGATGATATGGATTATAATTTTTTTTATTTGTTTTGTGTTCATCATTAAATGGTCTGTGTGAAACTAATATGGTGTGGAAAAGTAGATTTCATAAAAAATAAAATACATTGAAATGAATCCTTTATAAGTAATCTAAAAAATTATTGGTATATTATATTATATTTTTAATTGTAATTGTTTTATCATGAATAAAAAATGTGTTTGGTTTTAAAAACTTTAGTGTTTTTCTAATAAATTATTTTAACTCCATTGATGTGTGTTTTTAAAATATTCGACAATTAAAATAAATCATACCTAATTTACTAATGTATTTAATACGTGAGGACTAGGAATATAAATTATTAAATTAATAATTAATTTTATAATATATTTTTTAATGTAATCTTTTTTTCCAAAAATAGTAATTTATGACTTTTTTCAAGTACCTTATTTTGTGACTAATAGATGGTTGATTTTCTAATAATTTTAAAAGTGGGGAGTTTTCATAGTGGAAATGTGGATTTTTTAAAATTTTATTCAACAATATACTCTATAATTTGACTAAAACTATATGATAGAATTTATTATATTTTTTTTCTAAAATATGATATAATGATTACATGTAGTTTTATTCTAAAAAGTGTGGATAGTTTTAAAATTTCAAAAAAAAATTGTGCTTTAGATATATTGAGATATATATTGTCTAATTTATCCATTATATTATAATGGGTTTATTTGGATTAGAGTGTGATGTATGAATTTATTTTGGTCATTTATTATGCTACATTTAAAACACCACCTTGAATTGAAATATAGAAAGTAGGAGGACCCTTTTATGGATGGTTTACTAAGTAAATCCTCTCATCCAAGGTGACCACATTAGTTATGAGCTTTACCTATACTATAAAGTGAGTTATTTTTGTGTGAAATTATTTACTTTTTTAATTCCTCATGTTATATATTTTTTTGTTCACCATTATAGTCTTTGTGAGTTTAAATTTTGGAAAAATTTCATTACAGGAAATCTATTTGAGGGTGTTTTTAAATGGTGGTTTCCTTTTGTTGATGTGAAATAAGATTAATTCACATATGATAATTCAGGATAAATGTTCTTAATGGTGACACTCATTCATTCTGTGTGATTTTAATTATTTTAAACATTTGTGTTATGTTTTCATTAAATTTTATATATTTGGGGTTATGCTATTTTGAGGATAACTCATTGTGATGATTATATTTATGGAGTGACATTGTAATATAATGTATAATGACTAATTAAAAACAATAATGGATTTAATAATATCATGAGTGGTTTGGTTGTCTTACATGTGTTCACTATGATATCATCTTCCGTTCTTGAGGTTTTAATTTACCAATATATAGGGATTAACTGAGGCATGTGCTGATATGTACCTTGTAATTTTCTAGTTGTTGTTGTTTTCCCAACTTATCATGGTTTTGAAAAATGTAATGGATTCATTAAAATATTTCAATGTCCTTCCCTAGTAGATCGAGGATATTTTTTGTAAAACCTTCACATAGAGTTATGAATCAGTTCATTTATGTTCATGTGATGTAGGTTCGTAATGTTATATTTTAGAGTTGTTTTCTTATTATATCATTTTATTTATTCATATAAGATTTTTATAAGAGTTATGAACTCTGGATAGACATAAAAATGGTTTATATTTGATGAAATATTAAATATATATTGTTGTGGTTTTATTTAATATTAGTGTTTTTAGGAATAGTTCATGGATTAATGTTTTATTTTTAATTGGATCCATTTTGAAAATTTTATATAACGAATCATGTCTCCTGGTTTTCACTTCATCCACATCTCTAGTTTCATGGTCCAACATTCCTCATGATTTTAGATGTGAATTTTATTATTTCCTATTTCCTTGCATTTGAACAAGAAATTTCAGGGCCACAATTTTGTATGATTGAGAGAATTATCTCACATAGACCTTACCATATTTTTTCATTTTGTATATTCATATATTTTTTAAATAAATTTATTTTTAGATTTTTATGTTGTTTTGGGAAGGCTTGAGAATCTTTAGGATTATACTAATAGTATATCATGGTTTAAATCAACACTCTTGGTTTAAAGTGTGTTCTACTGCATGATTTTCAATCTATGAACTGATTTTTCAACCTATTAAATTATTATGGAGATAAGATTTACAAAAATAAAAAAATAGTGGTAGAACTATTCAAACCATGATATATAGTTCTGCCTATGGATATGTTTTCCATGCACTTAGTTTTTATGTATTTTTCATTTGTTCCCTCTCATTTTTTTGTATGTACCCTTTATTACCCATTTACATACAAATTCGCACATAGTGGTATAATTTGGATCACCTATCACTCTATATTCATACATACTAACATCATGTCAATTTGAAATGTTATTTTAATTGGTATTTCAAATATAATTTTCCTCTTTACTCCTATATCATCTAGATTCAACCACCCCCTTGATTTTTCATTCTTTAAAGAAACCATATAATTGTTTTAAACTCTGATAGGATTTGAGATGGTTTTTAATCATGGTGCTTCTTATATTCAGGATTGATTACCTTATACCCTTTCATGTTTGTGTGTATTTCATAAAATTTGAAAACATTCTCACAGAATTCCATTATATCGAGGTATAAGGTTTTCTACCTTCCATTTATTTCTCATATAATTTTTTCTTTATTATTTTTTGTTCCTTGTTAGTCCAATTAGTTATTTGTATTGAATCTAGAACGGGTTTTTTCATTTCTTATCTGCTAAAAATGGAATTTCATGAATTTCATTAAATTATATGTATTGAATAAATGATTGAGGGACTCTTTAAAAATAAAAATTGGATGTTTATTTTCGGTTGATGTATTTTTCACTGTGTAATTGAAATGTGGGTTTTTAAACATTAGTGGGTTTAATAAAAAATTTAGATGACTCCATGATAGATTCTCAAATGTATTTTTGTTACCTATTTAAAAAATTTCATTATAAAGAATCTAAAAAGAGTAATTTAAGTGTTTTTTATTTAAAATGATGAATGCTTTCTTAAAAATCTGAGTCCATTTCGGTGATGGACCCTTTGGATCATTTGAATATATTTCCAATGATATGGTTCTATGAGACCATCTTGAACTATTTTTTATTATACCTAATATGTAGTGTTTCCTAAGATATATTATCTATATTTAATGTGATGTGGATGATATGATTGAGGACATCTCATCAATGAGAGTTGGAGGTGAGTTAATATATATTATTATGATGTTACAATTGTATTTCATGATTCCTAAACTCCCAATGTTTATTTAATTGGATCATTAGAAATTGAAATAGAAGATTAGATTTATGATACACTATATAGTCACAAATAGATATTATCCCCTCATGTTGAGATAGTAAAATGTTCTCCAATTTATATAAGGAATTGTTTAATTAGGTGGATTATGTCGGTAGGATGTTTTAAATGATGATGGTTGGTCTAATTTTTTTTAATAAAGTCTAGAATTTGTGTAAAAATAGTTTAAATATTTTCCATTTATACAAGATGGATATATTCTTAAATTTATATTGGATTACATCAATTGATTGATAACAATTATACTACTGCCAATTTATTATCATATATTAGGTTGTTCCCTAGTGTGGTATATGTGTCACTTCTATATATAAATTCATTCATTACTGTGTTTCAGTTATTTTTTTTGAATGTATGGATTTAAAAAAATTTCTATTTTATCTTTTTATATTAATAAATCAAGAATAGTCTTGCCAACTATTTTCATGATACATTTTTCATTGAATAATCATATATGGGTGTTTTTAATGTAATAAGTTGATTGATATTAGCTTTTATTTATCTTGGTATAAAAATATAAATCTAATTTACTAACTATTTTTAAATGAATAATCAACATGTTTTCATTTTTATGGTATTTTATATACACATTCATGAAATACTATTTGGGATTTCACCACTCATATCTGATATAAATCATTTACAACATGAATATTTTATGACATCGTTTTATGTGATTTATATTTGTTCTTTTTGCCTATTTAGTTATGGTAAGCTTATACATTTGATGAATGGTGAGGGATGTAGTGAGTGATAATGGGTCTCATATATGGTTGGTTAATGTTTGGATTATATGTATGATTTATCAAAATATACATATTATTTATTTATTCTGTATATGCATGAGATTTGTTTCTATACATATTCATTACATAACATTTATTAGCACTTTAATGTGATAATAATTAATTTCTACTAATATAAAGGGAGAAATTTTTACATTATATTTTATTTCATGGATGTCTGATATACATATAGTTCATGCAATAAAATATTGGGTTATTTCATTTGGTGATTCTTTTATTTTTGGGTGAGTTTATTCCAATATATGTTTCCCTAACTCATAGACTCCTTTTTCTATCATGTTGTGATCATGTTATAACTTTGATCCATTCTAGGGATCTTCTTTGATTTCGGATTCAAAGGTTATTTTGGATGGTTCAACACACAATAAAAATCACTTTTATGTATCATATTAAAAATATATGAAACAATTTCAAGAAATTTAATATATATGATATATAATTCATAATATAAATACAATTACCCATGAATATGGATTTCAATAATAAATGATAAAATCATATATTTATCATGATATAAAACAACATTAGACTAGTATAATATCTATAAAATCTACATTGTATAAACTCTTACATCATGTGGGATCATACCAATAATAATTTTTTCAAAAATATTTTTTTTTAATTTTCATCAAAACCATGACTTTGAAACATGATATGGTTTATATTTTGAAGAATATTTACATTTATTTATTATTGAAGTCCCAAATTAATCTAATTTGTATTGTCGAATTACAAGACAATTTATATCTAGTTATAATTATATCTCAGTTTTATATTATATGAAATTCCTAGTGTTTAAAAAATATAAGTCTTCATTAATAATTCTATAATAGAAAATTTATTTTTAAAGACTAATAAAAATTTTAGAAAAATATGTATTCTATAATTTATTTAATAAACTCTTTCATTGTTCCTGAATAAATATTTTCTATATTATTTTGGATTACTTCTCATTAATTAATTATTCCACGAGGATATGATAACACTGAAGGGTTTGGTGGGAAAACTATTTTCCATTAAGAATAAAAATAAAATATAAAACCCAATCATTTGATATACTAGTAGGAGAATAATATATATTAAATAAAAATCATAAAACATGAATACCTTATTATCTTTGTATAATCCTCTCAATAGTTACAACAATCATTTACCCTCAATAAAACCGAATACATTCCCTTCCTCAATAGAATACTCATACAACTAATATCATTAAATTCATTGGAAGAAACCACTATATTTAAACAATGATATAGAATCTATTATGCATAGGTGGATAAATAGAAATTTTTTTTATTGATCTGGGATTTTTAGAATAATCTTCATTCTCATCCAACACAATCTACAAATACAATATATTAGACTCCATTATTAAATAAAAATCATGTTGGATAATATAATTCCATCTATTATATTACCCTAACTATTACAATATCCACATCACAGATAAAGGGACTCATAAATATTGCTAGAATAAATAATCTATACATACTAATATTATTTGTTAGTTAGATAAATACAAAATGACAAGTAATATAACAATAATGAAAATATGATATCCCACATCATTATATTATAAAAAATATGATATTGTATAAAAAAACATTGGAAAACACAAAATAATATGTTGTGGCACTAAACATATCATATTATATTATTCAACGAATACATATTATAATTAATAAGTTTTTCTAAATCTATTTATGTTTTATTCGAAATAAAAACAAATCAATAAAAATCTATCAACACACATTTTGAAAGGACATTAAAAAACTCTCGTAAATTTTATATAATTCAATGAACAATATTTAATCCAAATTAAATTATATACTATATGAATTTATGTTCCATTATAACATTGATGAAAAATATGAATTTACTAATCCATAATTATAAGAACATAGTGACCTATAGAAAAACAACATTGCTACTCAATCTAAAATACGCTTTGGAATTATCAATAAGAAAAACACTCATATCACTATTTGAATTTTTCCTCTACAATTTATATATATATATATATTAAATTAGTGATTATATAATAATTCTACAAAATATAAAAATTGGATACTTGTAATGAAAAAATTTCATATTGTGTACTCCATCAGGAAAAATCGTGGTTTTATAAAATTGGCTCGCTACATTGAATGTAAACATAAACGATCATTCATTTAACAAGTTAATTAGGTTATATATTAGTCAGTTAATAATTACCACATGCTTTCTTTTTCCAATTAATTTTTATTCCCATATATAATAATTTTTAAAAATATAGGACGATAAATAACATCAATAAACATTAGTAATTATATAATCAATATCATACCCAACCACAAACTGATTAGTTCATCCTCAACATTATAATGTGGATACTATTGTAGTAGAATGATTCTAGTGATTTAAAACATTAAAAAATTTTACATTGATTCATATGAATAATAAATTTGTAATTTTATTAACGATCAAATAACTATTAATATGAAAATATATCAAGAGATAGTCTATATTATAAGACATCACTTATTGTATCCATATTCTTCTTTGTATCATATTATTCATTTTACTCATGGTAATATTAACAAACAATAACAACAAACAATACACTATGTTCATCACAGATTTTGGGTTAATAATTTCATATATTAAGTTATTACATTATTATGAAATTCATTTAATTGAAATAGTCATAAAAATTAATGATCAATTTAGATTTACATTATTATAAAACCATGATACATATCCTTTAATCTATTGATTACATGAAATATATAATGTTTCTTATACCCCAATACCTCACATGACCCTCGTACTTTTATATTGTCAAATAATTTTACAATAAATTTTCATCATTTTCATATCTATCCATTCATTAAATCTGTAGATCAACAATCCTAATGATATTTTATATGATATTATAATTTTGAAAGATGGGTCTAGAATTTTCATGGGACATAGGTTTCCTAGAATAAGATATATCTGTATTATTTTCATAGTAAATATCTATTACACCATCATTCATAATAATTATACCATTTATAAGGATGAAAATCATGATACAAATATTGTCCTTCACAAAATTTGATGTAGTGGTGTACTCTATTATTATTTTTGGGTTATCCATGAAATAATTTTTAGAATACATCTATTATAGATCTCCACCAATGATAGAAAACAAAAAAAATAGGATTATTATATCATAACATCTATGGATGTCTAGATACTATTTTCAATGGAACCATAAACAATATATGCTTCCTCAGCTCCAAAAAGTATGAATATTTCACTACCTAGTCCCAATTATGTAAAGGATTACTTGAAAAAAAAAATCAATTATTCTCATATTGGTTAGATTGGAAACTACTTTTTATGATCGAAAAATTGTATACAATTAGACAAGTATAAAATATCATTTACATGAAATATCCTATGTTGGATAACTAAGGAATCTTATCATTGAATCTATTCCCAAATATCTTGAAGGGTGATGAATATTTGTAAGAATAAAATAATTATATCTATAAGTTAATTCCATTTATAATTTTACCAATATATGCATATGAACAAGTGTTTTTAAATAAGAATAAAATCCATGAGAATTTCAATTTGTGGTAATTACTAGACGGGTTGTTTATAAAATGGATATTCAGAATATAATTCAGTTATTTAGATGTTTTAATGAGATGTTCTTGTTGTGGGTGAAGGCCCAAGAGCTTTCCTAGGTATTTGGAGTATTTTAGGTACCACCAGACTGGGAAGGGAAGGTTTCAAAACACTTCCAGAGGGTGCACTAGTAGCTCACGGTCTGTTAAATGTTGTATTATGCACTTTGTGGATTGCTTTTTGTGGATAGAGGTTTGTTCATGGGATACACATAGTTTTCTAAACTGTGTTCCTTTACCACATGGTCATGAATTTTATAAACTACCTTTGCATTGTTCACCACACAATTTTACAAAGTGTCTAGAAAACCATGAATTTCAAACTGTGTGGTTTAATTGGGTAAAAAAATGAAATTGTTTTTGAATTAATTAAATAAATTATTAATACATAACACTCCAACACCCATCTCTTTCACTAGTCCTGATGGTCAAAAACCCCAATGTGGGTTCCCCTTCGACGCAAGACAACGCACCTATGGTCCCACTCCTTCCATTGATTCTCACCATATTCCATCAGATCTTCATCCAATCCATCATAGTATGGATCATTCTCATTCCTACAATAGTTTTCTTGAATAAGGATGGATTATCTGTCTCTTAGTTGGGGTTTTCATAACCCTATGTTTGGGGTTTAATTCTATTTTCTCGATTATTCCAATTTTTCAGTATGTAAGGGCTATTTCAGAACACTTTGATATGTGTTCCACCTATCACCTCTAATGGTGGTGTGGTTTTGGTTTATTTTACCCACTTATATCAATTTGGTGTACATTTATAAACCTTAAAAAAAATTCACACATTATTTGATAGTGGTAATGTGTTTGTGTGTGCTAGGAATTATTTGTAGCGTGTTTTGATCAGTCTTGGTGGTTCATAAACATATTCCCTTGTATTTATATATATATATATATATATATTCTTTATATGTGTTCCCTCATGGTTTGGTGAAATAGTGTATATATTTATGGATATACATATATATATATATATAGGTCAGAGAGAGAGAGGGTGTATTCTTGAGTTAGAAAGCACAGAATTCCATGCATAGGCTCGGTATAGTTGAGGTAGCATCATTATCCATGACCTCATTATTTAATAATGAATTAATTTCTTCATTAAATATATTGTTTTATGAGTTTCATAGTATAATGGACCTGAATATCATGAATATATGATTAAATATGTGAAATGATTTTTTGTTTGATAATTTCCTGTTTTTATAATAAATCCCTTCAAACATAGGAGTGCTACTTTCAAACAAAAAATTAGTGACATTTTTACATCATGCAATGGGTGGTTCAATACTTTCATATGTATTCCAACTAGCCTCGATATATGGTTTATTACTAAATGGCCATTGAATGTTATAAAATTACGTCTACCACATGGGATATTTCGGGTCCATTCAATGTCCAAAGGATTGTTAAATAGTAATATCCCCTTGGGGTAATTATTAAACTGATCCTGAATGGCTTTTTCCATGGATACCCATAGCTTTTACTTTTTACAACATGTAATTGGATGTAAAATATGTGATTTTTTTAGAATGATTAGTGGATTAAATGAATTAATTTGGAAGGGATGAGTAACATAGTCACTTCACATATATTATGTTAGTTCTTAATTAACAATGTATAGTCCTTGAGTAGATTTTTTCAACGATGTTAAATTATACCACATTTTATAGTAGGATGTTAATCATGAGATGCTTGTTATAAGGATTTTCTTATGTGATTTGATTAATGTAGTTTCTGTATAATGGATTTTGAATATATGTGATGCTTTGTAATGTCATGGCCATATAAGATATATTATAATCAATACTTGTTATTTCCAAATAAGATCCATAAGAGTAGTTTTGTTAGTACACTCATGTGCTTAATTAAAAGGAATCCATTGTGAATATCATAGTTTTTAAATTTCCTCAACATGAATTAATTTACAACTTTTATTTATGCACACACCTAATATAAATAATGTATAAGCCATGTAATTCATTAATTTAAATTTTCTTGTTGTTATTATAAATGTACTAATGTGAGTAAATGAATGTCCATGATATTTTTATATTGGTCCTTACATGATACACCCTTTGGTGGCGAGTATTATTTGATGAATTTGGTGTTGAACATAGAATGGAAAATGGATTGTTAAATTATTTGAATGACTAAATGTTAAATAACATTGTATGAATCATGGATTATTATTATAATTCCATGGATGGGGTCATATAACTATTAAAATTTTGTACATTTATTGATACATGGATTTTTTTTATAATTCTATAGATGCGCAGAAAGTGTCTATTATATTTCATTTGTGACTGAACCATGGATTCCATAGATTAACTTATAGATGTTCTGCATATATTCCATGTGATACATATATCAAATTATTATAGGGATTCTGTGGATGATATCATGATGAATTGACTATATAACATGAGTGATACACGGGGATTTCATATAGGACCTCCAAGGATGGGATTAGTGTTAAGAACACCTACCCCACCTATATTGATATTGGGTTTCAAAGAGGTTTTTCAGGATGGGATTTAGGGTTTTGGCTGAAATTTTCACCACGAATGACACATTAATTCCGTAATATTAATTTTAATGATGGTATGGGGTAATAAATTTAAAATTTAATGAAATTAGATATGATGTGCCTGCAACGGAAAATCACAATCATGGATTATTAATTGAATTATGTTGTTTAAATGTACTTTATAGGCATATTTTTCGTATAGATATACATGGGATATTGGACATTAGATGTCTCCTAAGATTTATTAAATTAAATTACATCAGGATGATCATGGGGATTTCTGTTGGTCTTGTTTTCTTCTAATAATTTTTTATTATAATGAAAATCATGTAGTAATTTTTTTTGCTTTTGGTTACGTATCATCATATAGAATGCATGAATTTTATAAAATGGTGTTTTCATCTACTATAATATGTTTTTATTACAAAATTATTCCAATTTATTTGAAATTATGTTATAATGATTCTTATGAAATTAATGTTTTATTATTTATTACCATTATGCACTAAATGAGTGATTGTATTGTCTTCCCACAGAACTAACATTCACCGTCAATGCTAGTTAGAAACCTCTTCATAAGGGTATACATGCTTGGGGTCATGTGGTGACATGACAAGATATAGGATTAGTGGAATGTTGTGTTCGTATATTATAATATGTGTCCAGAATTAGTCTACGAAACCTCTTGATATATATTTATCATTACGATAAGTAAATATGATTCTTCATGATTTTCTTCATTGATGAAAAATTTATAAAACATTAAATTCATGAAAAATTTTATAGTAATTATTCAATATGAGTAAAATTTCAACCACAAACAATACCAAAAATAATATATCACACCAGTTTACAAAATATTGTGCATAACTATCATCAACGTACTTTTGAAGAAAACCCATTTATTAAATCATAAATCTAGATGTTGTAAATTAAATAAGTGTAATTTAATATACAAATTTAATATTTCATCATTGAATCCTTTAAAAAATTTAACACTCAAACCCCTTTGGGATGTTTTAATTGAATTACCATGATTAGATTTCTATTACAGAATATGAAATTTACATCAGTTTGATATATCTCAAAACTAAACAGATATGTTATATGATTTTAATTTGAATATTTATTATCGTTATAAACTATATATTTCTCTCATTATAATAAATAACTCTTATAAGTATATAACTATATTTGAAAAATAAATCTTCTTAAGAGTAAATAATATTATATGTTTCATTTATCATACAGAAAACCAATATTTAGCATTTGGTTCTCACTAGTTAAAGTACATCCACAATGATCCAATCATGAAATGTATACAAATATCCCATCATTTATATAATGTATTATAACCATTCCAAAAATAAAAACCCTCAAAAAGATTCCAATAGGAAGTAGGTTCATTATAACTGACGATTATGTTACAATAATCTGTGATGAAAAATCTATATCTCAAAGCCTGGTAGTAAATAATTTTTACCATCAATGTTCTTTTTTAAATCTACTGTATTTTTTCAATAATACATTTAAAACCAACATATATTAAATCTAATGAATAATTCCAATTTATTTATTTTAATATTATTAAGTTAAATTTTCCTCCATTAACATATTTATTCATATTCTCTATCGTAATAATGAATCCTTATTTATCCACAAATTTTTTTTGTTTAGTAGGATTATTAAATAGATATTATATATTTTATATATATTATGTATGTATGATTCCAATCATTATATGACTGTTCCAAAAAAAATATTTTAAATTAAAAACAAATTTGTGTTACACATAAATTATTTTATATGAATTAATTATATGGAATGATAATAATTATTAATAAAATAGTTCACACATCATATAACCAATATTATATAAATATTTTACATTAACTCATAAATTAATAAACTATTGCTAATATAGTATAATTCCTCCTCTCTAATTTTTTTCATCATGTAGTTATAGAACACGTTATTTATGAAATTTTTATTTATTTTTATAAAATATCATTCAATTAAGATCAAGTATTCATTGGACCGATTTAATTACCATATTATAATTCTTTTTTATTGTTAATGTAATAAAAAAATTTAACACATTGAAATTTTTAGTGGACTATAAATTAAATTTCATTATAAACATGTGTCAATACAAAATGGTGTAATTAAGAAAGATAATGATGTACAAATACCCAACACAATATTTTTTTATATATTCTTAAAACTATCCCTACTAATAAAATACAATAGGCATTTATCCCTCTATTGATTTTGATAAAAGCTCTATTATGTTAGTTTTAATAATTAAAAGATTCAAAATTATCAAATGATTCATAATTTCATGAGTCCATTAATATATCTTAATGGGGCAACTGGTTGTGTTTATTATTATAAAAATCATGATGATAATGCTAAAATTAGATTTGTTAGAATCATATATATGAATAAATTTATTGTTATGAAATATAATTCACATATATCAAATGAATTACCCTTAAAAATATAATGAATGATATAATATTTTTTAGTTATATGTAATAAGTCAATGTCATAATCATAGGAACAAATATGGTCTTCTCATAAATTATATAATAATTAAAATTAAAATTTTCGTGGGAAAATTGTATAAATATTCTAATTATATAACTACACCACAAGTAAATCATATATCATATGTTATATCATTCAATATGATTCAAATTTCCATATTTCTAACACATAAATATATTGATCCTTCAATTAATTCTATCCAATTTACTTATTTTTATTTTCATAATAATATTTGTGATGAGAACATGGTGTCAAATTCCAATAAGGTAGAATTTTATAAATTTATATATATAACATTTGCATCCATATACCATGAATTCTTATCATCTGGAAAACATCAATGACATAGATAACAGTTTTTTAATCTTATGGTCTAACTTATATATTATTGGTAAATTATATTCATAATTAATTTTATAATACATTTAGAGGAATATATTTTTGTGATAAACTTTTGTACAGCTTATTAATATGCACTTTCATCGAATATAATTCAATTAAAAATAATAATTTCACATTCATGAAATATAAAGAGGGTTAAAATCCATACATCACTATCATTTTCCTATAATTTAATAATCATATAATATAATATATAATATTGGTTTTTATCATGACAATAACATTGTATATTTTTCATGAAAGCTAGAGTTTGGAACCTTATTCCCAAATCCACCATATAGATGTTATCAACAAGAATCCACTAGTATGTTATGTTATAGAATTTCTATTCTAAGTGTAAGGTAGATTTTGACATGGGACATGGTCACATAATTATTTGAGTTATTAACATTCACCATGGATGTCATATTATATTCCATGAGCACTATGTTTTATAATGAATTTACCCAAGTGGATGACAATGGTCTCAAAATGAGTTCACCTTAAAATTAATATCAAATATATTATTTATTTGGATTTCTAGTCAATATTTTTTATATTCATCTAATGTATATTAAGTGTAACTATTGAATCTCAGATTATATATAAATCTTCATGTAATTCTGATATTTCTACATGATTCTATATATTTAGTTTCTGAATAATATTTCATTATCTAAATTAATATTTTCTAAACATATTAATATATAACACCTAATATAAATAGTGATTTTTTACATGACCAATAATAAAATTAAATTATAACCACACATTTCCAATTTCTTACAATGAATAAATTAAAAAAAATCATTTTATATAACAGTTGTAAATCATAAAATACTAAAATACTGATCGGATAATGTATATTTTGATAGTTAGATAGCATAATGTTTTGAAGACAAGTTGAATCCTAAATATCTATGAGAATTCCATAAAATAGTCCCATTATTAATGGATCAATACTAATTGGAGGGAATAATTCTACAGAAAATATAATACATAGTACACTGAGTATATAATAAAAACTTTTAGTTAATGAAAACAATTAAAAAAATTATTATATTATTTTACTGAAAAATAATTCATATATTCCACACATAGAATATAAATCTTACATACATAAAATGTTAATTTAAAGTATAATTTTAATCAACTTAAAAAAACCCAACATTTATAAAATAATAAACATATATTTATACATAAGGATACCATAAATAAATGAACAATTTAAATAATTTGAATGAGATATCATATTTTTAGAAGTGTATAAATTATATTAAAACAAGTTTTATTGTATGTATTATAATATGGGATCATTCCAATGAAATATTTTGATAATTTAGTTATAAATTTTTTTAAACCATGAAAAAAAATGGGAAGGTTTATTTTTCTATGTGATTTGAGAAAAATAAATACTCAAATGAACAAACCATAATCAAAACAGAATATAAATGAAAATGTTTTATTTCTCAATGAGAATAAAATGAAGACAGTTTTTACTACATCTATAATTACATAATTTTTATAAATATATTTATATTAACAATAATTTATTTTTATTTGGACAATGAACCATATCTTTGTAATATAATGAAATTATACACTATTTTACAATAAAAAATTAGGTTCTCTTTCCGAAACCAAAATATTTATAGACATTTATAAAACATTGATTTATTTTTATAATACTATCTTTTTTAAAAAAAATTAACCCATAATGTGGTTTTATATAATTTTTCATTGTTCAAGTAAAATTTCATAAAAAATCAAATATTATTTTTTATTTTTGTCGATATTTTTCACTGGTAATTTATCTCATACCAAAAATGGATATTGTTTTGTCTTCTCTATGAAAAAATTAGTGAATGAAAAATAAAAAACCTGAATAGAAAATTCATCAAATGAGAAATACACAATATGATATTAATGATATAAAAAGAATCAAACATAATTACGGATCATGATTCATTTCTAATGTTTTAATCAAATATAGTGAATAGAAAATAGTTGTCTCTTTCTTACAAAATAATCCACCTTTCGCGTGAATAACCCAATGAATTCATAAAAAACTCTGTCATTCAATTGCATTCTATAGACATAATAGAAAATGTGGATAAATAGAAAATATTAGATAGTGATTTAGATTTACTAATAATATATAGAATATATCATTATCATTTGTAATTATAATCAATTTAACCAATTATTCAATTGAAGGATACAATAGGAATTATGATATTATAATATGTTATGAAAAGTTAATCCATTGAATTAGATACATTATAATGATTAATAATAGTTAGAACATAAATTATTTGATTTTTAATCATCTTTATCAACTAATAACATATCAAAATATTATGAAATAATCTTTATATAATATGAATGAGAATTATTAATATAATAAGAGAGTATAATGAATGATATATACTATTAGTCATTTCACATTGTATGATGTGGTGAAAAAAAATGTTGTTTTAACTCATATAATTTCAGGGTTTCGTTTTTTAAAAAAATATTTAATAATATATGTAGAAGCCCTCCCTTGAAACCATGGTACTCATATAAATCAGTAATTTGGTATAAAGGGAGACTCCTCTAGAAATTTTTACCAACTATAACTATCGTTCACAATGTCATGGAGGTTATTTTAATTTCTTTATTGGGAATATTAATAATTATATATAGTAAGAATAATTTATCAAATACCAACTGATAATAAGGTTGTGTATTAATTTTATTAACATACTTATATACAATCCACAATTCAAAATTATATCAATTTGAAGTGGTTTATGTAATTATTATAATAATATTATAAATATTATTTCACATTACAATGCGTTGGATAAATGGATGAAAAATGTAATGACCATAACTATTATAAACCAAATTCCCATATTTGGGTAATTTAAATGTCCCATAATGTAATATGGTTATAGAAAAAAAATGTTTTTATATCCAATTATACTTAAATGAACATTATGTATCATATAAATTAATTATATAGCTATTGAATACATATCACAGGTTTAGAATAATTATAGGTTTTTAAAAAATACAATTGATGTAGACAAAGTATGTGATGGTCTTAACCAGTAGGATCATACCCTATGAAACTTGTTTATTAGAGATTCCAGAGGAGTTATAATTTTTTTAGTTTCCGATAACCAGGGACATGATATCATTCAAAAACATAATAATTAAAAACCCATTTACATGAGATGCTCATCCTCATCAAGATTTTGGCCCATAACATGTTCATAGAACCACCCCATAAATTTCCCACCATCATGCACCTTACCCCTAAGATGTTTTATGTTTTACTAAAGGTATATATATCATGATCCCATAAATATGATTATGTATATAATTTTTATATAATAATCAATATACATAAAAATTTCATCGACCAGCCAACACATATCATAAAAAGACAATATATAAAAAAGTGAACACGCAGAGTAAATGATTACAATGTGACATTAAAGAAATGAGAAAACGTTAGACAACACATATCAACTTACACTAATGGATCATAATAACATAATGCCCTAAAAGACCACATCATATCCATTTCCTTGACATAACTTTTTGACATTTCGTTATATACTTGATTTACCTCTCTTTATGGTTGTCAGATTACAAAAATTGATTTTAGTAGTAATGTTGAGGAACTCAATCCAACAAGGTATAATTCTCCAAGGAATATCCCTTTTAAAAATTACTTAATATAATGCTTAGATTCATATTTATTCCATAGTTTATTCAAATTATATATGACAGAATGTTTCATATAATTCACAATAGTTGGATTCTAAGCTGTATTGGATATTCTCATTCAATTTTAATGATAAATGAATCCTTTGATAAAGAAATAGTGTATTTGGAAGACTCATCCACAACCACAGGTCCCTATAATATGAAATTCCACCACATAAACATTCAAAATAATCAAAGGTTTAATGTGAGGGATCCAAAAAAATACATATGATCAGTCTTGGCCTCTTTGGCCAAAATGAAACACCAAAAATCTTGAGGATTTTTAGATCAAGAAGTATATTTTTCATGCCTCCAGTTTGAAACATGGAAGCAACCAAGACCTCCTCATGTATATCCATCATGATCATGTGTATATAGTCTGCCATCCTATCAAATATCATTGCCTTTCAATTATTCTAGATAGTAGATGTAGCATATCTGATGGCTACGAGTAGCGGGTTTAGGATCTATAAACTACAGTTAATAGAATAGATCCTCCCCAAAAAGTAGTATACATCATCTCTACAGAAATTATCAATCCAAATAGTTATCCTACATTTAACATCTCAGGAAAATAAATAATTTGAAATGTTCAAACTTATTAATATTTTTGAATTAAATATTAATTTAACTTTAAATGGGGTGCTATATTTGATGGCATACATGACATGCAAAAATTAGTTTCATTGACGTCTAATGTTTCACAAAATTTTGAGTCATTCTGAAAATAATAAAAATATAATTAGTTTAAGTGGTTGTTAACTCATAGTCATTATATTGGCTTGAATGAACAAAACTAACAACAAGATTATTATACATTTTTTTCTAAATATATTTTCATTTATGAAATATTAATTAGAGGATTGAAATTGGAATGAATCATATTTCAAGCATAAAATCTCTAATATTTTAAAAAGGATGTTTTATAGTATTTTGATGGAGAACCCCATTTAAATCTTATTTGTATTACTTTTAACATGAAATGACACAAACTCAAACCCATTAAAGAGACATCTCAAGCCCCTTGTATCATATAAAATCTGAAATAATAATCTCCCAACATCCCTCTATTCTATCTAGAATCCTTAATATTGTAATAATACACTTCAAGAATGCCTTTTTGTTTTAACCAAAAGGAGTTTCCTAGTTTAAAAGAAATCTCTACCCACAAGTTCTCTTCATTTATTTTTATAACTTCAATCCCCATTATCTTACTATTATCTTTTAATATTAAAACAACATTATAAAAAATATACTAGGTTTTTGTTATGATATGTATCATAACTACACTTACACACACCTCCATATAATGGGTAAAGAACATACTTTTTCTGTGGACGACGATCTACTACCTCACGAAACCATGATTGATCAATCTTCCCCAACCACCTATCATGGTGGCTATTATGGAGACACTATTTTTATATGTGATATATATTATATTTATATTTTCTATATTATTACGTACTTTTTAATTTATATGATACTTTTATGGTTTCTATCATGGGTAAATATGATAATTTAATTTGACGAAGTGCAGACTACCACCCACTCAAAGTGATATGACTCTTTCAGACCACACATGGAACACATAAAGGATGGTGTTAATGAACATATGTAATTTATATAAAATATAAATTTATATTGTAATAAATATATACGTATGTATCATATGGTTTTAATTCCATTAAAAATTATAAAAATAATATGAAAGTAGCGTTCATTTGGTCGTACGACTTACCATCTCAATGAACAGTGTATATAATTTTAATATATCCAAAAGATATAAACCATTATAAAAACAAATATACTAGATATATATTATATATATTATATTTATATCATGAATTTCATTCTGTAGATAATGAAATTTTTACCCGATGGTAAATTTTAATTATAACATGTTCTTTTTTACTGTAGTTCCAAACATCGACAAAATATCTGATATGAACTCAAATACTTAAGTAATTGTTATTTAAAGGTAATAAGTGATATAAAAGTAATAATAAACAGTAAAATTGTTCTTATGTAATTATAAATTACCTTAATTTTATTATTCAAGAATTACAAAAAACATACAACACATGTCAGACTTGTGGTAAGGTGTTTTTGTCTCACTTTTTATTATCATGATATTCATGTTATATTTGGAAAAATGTCCTTTTGTGTGGTGTATATACAAAAAATTATTTTATTAATTTTTTAATATTATTTAATTTATTTATATTTACTTATTAATTTTATGACCTTTGTTTCATGTGTTGTACGTTTCATAAGTTACAAATTTGTTAAAAGAACATTTCCCCCAACTCCTTTTATCAAAAACTTATTTTATGTTATGTGTTTTAATTTATTTTTTATTAATTTGTAATATGATCTTTATATAATTATTTGTATAATTTTTATTTCCATATGATTAGATAATATTATCTCTCTCAAAAAAACATTTTTTGAATATTTAAGTGACGTCATTAGATTTCTGATATTTTTATAAGTGATAATATTAACCAAATTTCTATTCATAGGGTTGATTTTTTACTTCTTAATTTTTTCGTGATATGATTATGTGATAAATAAAATTCGGTGTTCTATATTAAAATTTTACATTACATATGTGTACCTATAGTGAATACAGATAATCGATCTATTTTATTTACAAAATGATCTCTGTAAAAGGATACCCCTCAATCTCCTATCATTGAGGAATATCATAATATTGTGAACATTTATTATTTTATGAGCTGTATATACTACCCTATTACATATTATATAATTAATCTCATTATTATCATGATATTAAAAATTTTATTAATTTTATTCTACCTGTATATTTATTTATGTGTTTCTCGAGTGTTACGAGACTTTTTCATTGAAACGTCATTTTTAATGTTTTGAATATTTCTTTTTCAAAAACATTCTCATTAATTTAAATGTTTTACAATGTTTTATGGAATTATTTACATAGACATTAATGTTTAAAAATGAAAATTCCTTTAATGGTTTCAATGTTGTAGGGGGAACTTTGATTCAAAAATCCCTTTATTAAATGTTTTCAATGTGATTGAAAATGGTTTTAAGAAAGCAATGATTTATTCAATATAATAAAATGATATATTGTTATTGCAATATGGAAATATTATATTTCATTTAATATTGTTCTATGTGTTATGGTTTTGGGAATTGTTTATTAATATAGGTTGTTCCGTGATAAACCTAGGGGTGATCCCCAAATAACTCTCCAATGCATTGGGTAACAAAACCAAGGTAAAAATTATTGTTTCTCCTAATAGATTTAGGGAATATACTATGATTGATTTTCCAAACGTTAATCCATACATAGCTATGAAAAATACAATGTATGTATGTTATTGATTCCACATGTTACCTTTATGATTTATGATTTGTATGTGCTAATCATAAATATTATGATTTAATGAGGTGTGTTAAATAGATAATGTTTTGTATGTACTGATGTAATAATATTTTCAATCTTCAAGTTATAACCCTTATTGAGATTTTCTGACCATTCCATGTTTTTTAAATGTATTCCACATGGTTTATAAAAGGTCAAGGGAATGGAAAAATTCAAGAATATTTATACGAAGAAAATAATTTTTGTTTTATTTTTAGAGTTTTTTGTTTTATGAAATAAAAAGATTTTATGTATAAGTGTACACATGTAATATTAAATGAGTGATATATAAGGTATGGCCTAATTAACTAACGATATAAACCTAAAAATATCCACAATGTGAATTGTTAACATAATTCATGAATATATAATGTTTATGTCTTGGGACTTACATAAATAATACTATAATGAATGAGAAAATAATAAATCAAAGAACTTGTGAATAATATCTTCATCTGCATGAAGACAGAGTTTGTAAAACATAGTGAGCTGATAACCTTCCTTTTTAAATTGATCATGTTTGGGAAATATGTGCCTCTATATCCTCTATAATAATAAAAAAATGGATATACTTATAAAGAAGGGCATCAATTTCATAATCCAATGTGGTTTCTGATTAATACCATAGAAAATTAGTTATATAATTATATGGTATCAATAAACAAATTTTTTCATGTTTCAATATGATATTATCATAGTCAATGAAAAAATATATTTGAATTTCAGCTTCATATGAGTAGTGATTCAGCTATCAACGCTATGGATTTGAGACAAAAAATCAGATATAGACATCTATGAGGCCTCCTACTGATCAATAATGTGATTCCATAATGGACAGGTGAGCTAGAAAGTTTACCATAAGTTGGAATTGAGACTTTGGTCACCATCCATTTTGTGACATCAATGGTTTTTTTAAAAGGTGTACATGATGGAGGCCCCCAAATAGATGAAATGTAGTATATATAACAATTTATCAGTATCCCATTGTACCTATTTGGTAATAATTCATATGGGTCATAATGAAAAATAACACCCCATATTAACTTCTTACAAATCAATCATAAATGATCCAGAGCTATTTAACCCCATGTCCACTCAACTCAATGGCCTAAATACACTCCTTCCTGGAAAACATGACTGACATATTTTCATACACTAGTCCAATGAATATGATGTTTCTAATAATACTGTGGGGTTATATTATTTATCATATTAGAAATATGTAATGATAAAAAGAGTACATAGAAATTAATGTCATCACAGAGTTTACAAGACACTACCTTGCAAACTGAGAATAGAATTTTACTTTCCACCGTGCATTATGAATGATACTTCTTATGTGTAAGTCATCCAAAAATTTTATCCTCACCTTTACCAATAATAATGGTATTTGAATGTAGTTTAATGGAAGGGGATCCTTATTAACACTAATGATATTATCAATCCTGTTATGTTTACTAACTAGTAAGACATCAACATAGACAACAAAGGATTTCTCAAAGAATATGGAATTCCTAAAAACAACATCATAATTTGTATGGAGGTCCTTAATAAAGGATATAGACCCTTTTGAGGCCTTAACATGTAATATAATTTCTCCTTCACATAAAAGGTGTGATAAAAAATTATCATTTATGTTGTTCTAAATTTGTTTGTAATATCCAATATGAGAATAATCATTTATACACAAACTCAATTAGTCATCCCCAATGGAAAAGAGAATGCATGTATATGGATAACAATGACTCAAACATCTAGTGTGTAGAATGTTTCTTATGGGTGTCCAATTAATAATAATGGACAACCTATATTAAATAAGAATCATATTAATAAGCTTGATAAAAGCATTGGATAAACCATATCATCTAAATACCACCAAAAAACTGTATTTCAAAATATATATCGATTTGGATATCTCAATTTTGTGTGGATAGTTACCATCCTTCATCTTATTATACATTAATTATATTCCATTTCAATTTGTGAATATAAATTATTCAATACTCTATCATGGGACAAAGAAAAATATGATTGTTGTTATATATTTCTAATAAGTACCTCATCCTATTCATAGGGATCTTTCTAATGAACATGATAATTCTATTCCCAAGGGAAATTGGACATAATTATATTACATCAAATGTGTTTTCTTATTTGGTTATCAATGTAATAAAAATAGGATTTAGTTCATTATTCATGGAGTAATTAGTGATGAATTCCTTGATTGCCTAAGTTCTATCATCTTGAAAAATATAGAAATAAATTATTAATAAAAATTAATAAATCTATCTGGACTAGGGAAAAAATTTATATTGAGAGATAAAAGAGCAGGTTTGATGCCCTATTTGGGTGGAACAATAATAATAGCTTATTTTTTTATCCTCAATGTAGGTATATAAATCGTAAAACATTGTCTGTTTGATTATTTTCCCATTATCAGTGTTTATATCTCTACAATTCTCCACAATTGCATGATTAATATCACATTCAGAGTCATATAGTCTAACGTTTATAATATTTTCCTCATTACCTACCATATAAATATTATCTTTATACAATCTATAATATAAAATTAGGTTACTATCACCTTATTTTAATAATTTTACATTCAGTTGAATTTTTTCATGCAATTCTATTTTCATTAGAAGGTCGTCTATTCTATGAGGGGCTTGAATCTGGTCACGAGATTGTTCATTTTGATTTTTTTACTAATCTGGTTGAAAAATAGATATTCATCAGCCTCTACAATATCCGGTTCCTACTTTCAAAATGATTTCATACACTATTGTTTGTTTAATTTCATAGTGTATTTGTTTTTCTCAGCAAGCTATTGAATGGGAATTCCAATAGGTAATGTTATACATGACACCAACAATGTTTTCTTGCATCCATGAATCACAATAAATGAATTACTAAAATGAAATGGGATAGGATTTTACCATTCCATTTGTGTATAATCTTCCATAATGATAGTATTTTGATAAGAATGATACTTAAGGAGTGTGAATCATGAGACTCTATTTTAAAAAATTCTTTCATCCATTTGAACAAAATTTTAACGAATATTACATTAATAACTTTGATGATTAGTGTTTCTAAAACATGTGAGGTCCACTCCAAGAACTAGGACCTTAATAATACATCACTGATATATGATGAGGATAACACGTAAGAGGAAATGAATTTAATGTTGCATAAATTCATTTAATCAATTTTCAGAACATTTTTAAAATATCATAGGATAACATATTTTGTATTATTATATTCATAAATATCCTCATGATCCTTCTATATTACATTTAACCTTATGTTATATGTATATTCTTAAAAAATTAAGGTTGATAGGTGACATCCTAATATGTTATAGGATACAACGATACTTTGAGGTATATTACTAACATCATTGACATTGGTTCTTTCTTGTTGTAAAACCCATAAGTGATCAATGTTGGAAGAAGAATCTTGTGAATTTTTTTAGTCATATATATTTCCCCTAGTCTCCCACTTAAAGGTTGTCCAGTTATCAAAATATAAATTTGTTTCAACAATGATAATAAGAAATGTGTTGGAGGAAATTACAATGTCTCTATGGGCATTGGACATTTGGGGGTTCCCTAGCGCTTGAAAATTTAAATAAAATATCTTCTATTTCTTAAGGTATTTTCCCCTTATATTAGGGAAATCATTATATGAAATATTCATTAAAGAATTCACTTTCCCAAAAAAAATTGTTTTCTTTCTATTCTATTGCTTCCCATTTCAGATTCATTATTAATGCCATATAATGAATATTTCTATGAATTTTTATTAGCTGAGGAGGTCTCTGGATACTCAATACTTTATGTATACACAAAATCATATGATCCCAAGAATTGATTCAAATGTGTAATTATATTAATAATTAATTCAATTAAATCAGGTTTTTTCAGGAACACTAATTTTTTAAGTGTTTTTGAAGTAATTAACTATGATAAATACCCCTAAAGATAATTATTATTAGTGTTCTGTGATTATCTTTGAGTATTTTTTGTTGTATTCATGTAATCGCATAATTTATTTGAGTCTGAAATATATATTTTTTCCAACTACTTGTCTTATACGTGGAACCATTCCCCAGAGACGAGTGATCTATCAGAGCTACGAAAATGGGAATTTCCATTTTAAATAATTGGATCCTTATCACCACAAAACGGAATCTAATGAGGGTATTATAGCTTTATGTTCAAACATTCAATAGATTCAATGAAAATTGAATCCATTTTCATGTTTATGGTATTGAATCGATCAACGATGGGGGCATCATTAGTGTGATCCCTCATCATTTCATTTATATTCATCGTCAATGGATTTTGATGTCCTACATCAACTTCCTTGGGTGCGTCAATCAGAACCAACTCCATTGAGTTGTCCATATTTATGTCCAACTATGGAGTATATTTTAATTAGTGACTCATCTATAAGAATAATCTCCCAACATTAAGTAGGATATATATCTATTATAGAGCTATCAGGATCATTTGTCCCATTGGATGATGGTTATACATATTATAGATATCTATCACCCCTATTACCCTTGTATATAACATTGTGACACTCAATTTTTATGTACGTCCCTTTCCTTCTCCTACATATATCCACATCATCCCCATTCATATTTCAAGAATGAATCATGATTTATCTTTTACATTCATTAATAGAATGTCCAATTTAATTTCACCTGTTAAAAAATTTGAGCTTCCCATATTATTTAATATCAAGATGAATGTTGTAATCTATTGTGGAGATCAACACCTCTTCCAATATTTTACTAGACACATCAAAATCTACAAATAACCTGGCATAGCATCCAAATTCTTGATAATAAATTTGAATTACCATCCAAATGGGTTTTTCAATGGAGAAAGAAATATCCCAGAGATTCCGAGGATGGAAATACAACAACATGTGCCTGAAAATTTAAATCCAAACCTGGGTACTAGTAGTTATGATTGTTACATGATGAATTACTAGGAAACATTCATGAATTCGTAGAGACGAATTTTTATGGATATTAATTCCAACCTACAAGATCATCTTTTTCAATTAAAAGAATGGAACACAATTTGCTAATATAAGTACCAGAGGGAGGTCCTTTTCCAATTCTCAAAATTCCATACCTCTTCAATACACTGTGTGAGATCATAAAACATCCAATGTATTTACCTTTTTGAAACCAAGGTGCACTTGATTATGGAAAATTTACAAAGTATAAACCTTTCATTAACTACATCATGGTTATCCGACACATGGGAAATTCTCTCCATCATGATGACTCTTCGATGATGGGGGTATAGAAATCCTTAATGTAATGTTAGGTTATAGATTTCACCAAATCATAAAAATTACACATCAGATAAATATTACAATTAAGTAGATGCTTCCCCTAATTATTATTATATGTGAGATTAAAGAGTTCTTTATACCAAACATGATCATGATGAAGAAGATCACATGAAATATTTTTGGTATTATGTTCCTCATAGATCATATATTCATGAGGTTTAAGGCTTTCAAACATATACTAACACTCCCCTTGACCTTACATATATTAATTTTATTTTTCATAATGAATATATATTCATCCTATTATTTATTATTTGTAAATGATTTTTATTCTTATACGACAAAGAAAAAAATTATTTCTGTTTAATATTGAAACTAAATTAATGATTTTTTGAGTTAAGTTATTTTTGAAACAAACATTTTTTTTTAAATATTTTATATCAAATAAAACTGATCATATTATTTTTCTGAATTAAAATGTTATTTTTTTATAAGGGTTGGAAATCTTTTTTTGACAAAAAATGAATCATTTTATAAAGAAAATTTTTATTTTTAAAAATTAAAATTCACATATTTAGAAGATAATGTAGATAAAATTATTATTATTTTTACAATCACAATTTAAAAATTATAAAATTTATATTTTTTTATTATTTTCCCTGATAATAAAATTTTTGTTTACAGTTAAATACCATATAAATATAATTTCTATATTTTGATTCCATAATGTCCCAAAAATTAAGTAATAATTACTATAAATTGGATCAATAACCAAATATATGGTACCCCTTCAATATAGTGATATATTATGTTTAATTTTTATATATTTTTAATCTATTATGAATCCTCAACAACATAAAATATTTTGTATGGTTTTAAAATCTTTTCATCCATATTGTGCCTCTACTCCACATAAGAATTGGAATTAATTCATTAATTTCTTCCATATTCATTATAAAATAATAAAAACCACTCTTATTTGTTATTAATACCTGGTGAAAAACATGTTATGGTTTTTTGTTTTGGATATTTTATTATATAGGGTCTAAAACCTATATAATAAATAAACCCCTAATTTCCATATATTAAGCCACCAAACGTCCCATTTATATCCACTCATACACCTACTATCAAAACCATAATCTTCCCTCCACTCTCTAAAGTCCTCAAAAATATCCCACACACATTCAAGAATATAATCACAATCATTTCATGTCCCATAATCATGCATGGAATTTACCACTCCCCTTTTTTATATTTAAAATATTTTTTAAGCTAGGTTATTTAATATCAATATTCTTCTGTTGGGATATGTTCTATTATATCGAAATAACTATCCATTTAATTTCTAAATGATAAGTCCCACATTTCACTTTTATCATGCCTCCCATGAACCCTTTTGTGAACCTATAACCCTGATTGAATTTAATATAGTCCCTTCCTCTACATTTTCCAATTCAAGCACCTTATTTCAAATCATCCTTTTTAATTGTAATTATTCATGATTGTTTTATTTATAAAAACCCCATACTATCAAATTTATGATTTTTATTGAGTTATCCATTATTATCTCTCATTTTTACCATAAACTAATTTGTTAATTTTCTAAAATGAAATAATGGATTTCTATATTCTCACTTTCATTGAATACCTTTTTTTGTTATATTTATATCAAATAAAATTTTCATTTCGTGGTATATATTCTTATATATTATAATTACTTCATATTTTATTTATAAATTCTGATATTCCTCATTCCACACTCAATAATTATCTTACGATCCTTTATGTACACCCACTAACATGACAAAATTTATTATGGGATCTCATCTATTCTGATATATTTTCAAATGTTTTCATTATCTTATTTATTTCATAATTATTTACTTATGATGTGATAGGTCATTCCATATAACTATTAGTATAAAATCCATTTCTAAATGATGAGAGACCATTATCTCTCTCATCAATCCCTATTATGAATTATTATGGAATTTTTTTATGCTACTAAAATTTCACCGTGATTTTCCTTGAAAAAAATTATGTTTTTAATTCCATACCAAATTTTATATCAATGGTATTCAACTTTATGCATGTATACATACTGATTGGGTACTTAAAATTATTTATTCCACAAATCTTTATCATGGAATATATTATTAGTATGAATTAATCTATTTCGTATGATCATTTTGGAACAATTAAGCATGAGAAATAAATGAATATGATTGGTACACCATGATAACAATCTAATTCATTGGGTAATTTTTAGTGTCACAATATGTAATTTTTAGATATAGAGTAAACCTAATTCGTTTATTTTTATTTTTTATACTATAATTTATTTGTTGGTTGATCATTTTGTAATGTTTGCTATTCTATTTGTTATGATGTCTACACATTTCCCATATTATGATTATATAGCTATATCATGCCTTATTATTCTGGACTATTTTATATCTCATTGATGATCATATTTTATAACAAATTACCACCTTATACCATGTTTATTACCTAGATAGTATTTTTACATCACCCAATAATTATGTATTTCATCTTGTTATTACATGATGTTTTTTGTTTGAAAGATTATTTTGATCATGATAAATAAGTTTTCAATAATGACTTTATATTCTCTATTTAAGGTTTTTCTGTATTATTACTAATTCTAAAATTATATAGGCATACCAATCAACTGATATGTATTATGATTAGTATTCTATAATAAATTAATTATTATTGTGAAATAAATAACACAGTTTTTATTGTTAGCATCAGAGGAATATTTCAGATTCACTATTAGGAAAAGAAAAATATAGTTCATGCCTATGGGATGAGACCAATTATTAGAAAACAACATTAAATATTTATTTGAATATAGTAATTGGTTTATCCAGAATGTTCAACCATATATGGAAACTAAAATATATATTTGGTTCTTGAATAAATGATCATAGGAGTAACAACTATAATGGGGTGTTATGTGCCTGACTTGGGGCAACCTGGTACATTACAACGTGCCATATTGGGAACCTGGTTTGACACTCTTGGATGATATTCATAGGAAAATTCATAATATTCATAATGAAAAATTGTTAATGGAATAATATTCCAAATATAATATACATTAGAAAATTTATTATGGATAAAATTTATTGAATCATAAAATTTATAAGATACGGAAATACATTTAGGTCATATGTTATCCCTTTTCTGTCATGAGATTCCACATTATGTGTTTACTAGTTTAAAATTTTCATTCCCAAAATCTATTTTGCGAAAAATAAAAGGTGAGAAGAGGAATAAAAATGTCAATGGTAGGGTTTGTGTCCATTTTTATAGGCATTCCTTCATGTCACAAATGTATATTAGATCTATTAAAACACTACAACAATGAAGTGAAGTTAATCTGTTTATGAGAATTGAAAATTGGTAAATATTTACATCCCATGTATATAAATCCTCAATAATCAATGTTTGTGGGTTTAAATTCCCTTAACACCATGGAATAATATATTTTTAGTAGTTATATGAAATTATGTGTATGGATTACCTTTCCCTATATAGAGCCAACATAAAATTTGGTGGTATGGAAATTAGTCGATGTATTATGAATCGACCCCCAATTCTATTCACGAGCAAGGAGGATGATGAATGTTGTACGTAACTATCATCTCAAGAATTGGCATTATTTCCTTATGATAAAAATTATATACATTAAATGATTGATTATATGGAATGAAACTACATCAAAGACGTTCCAATTGTTATGTAATACACCGACATGTTTCCCAAGGAATTTTATGGTCTTTCTCATAGTCGAGATGTTGAATAATGAATAAATCTAATAATAGGGGTGTTGGAATTATCCATCATAACATATATAATAGATATTTTGGAACATGATGAGCTAAATAAACAACTATTATGGAATATATATAAAGGGTTCATACTTCAATGTGCTTCATTCTGGGGTTAATCAGTCCTCCCTGTCAATATGAAGGATAGGTCAATGAACATTTTCATTTATTACCATGAGATTGACAATATAAAGATATCTAACAATTATCTTATTCCCCATAATGATAAATTTTTTGACCATATTCATGGATAATAATACATATACAAGATGGATATTAAGTAGGGATATTATCAAGTAAAAGTGAATTATGTAGATATCCCCGAGATCGCTTTTTTGTAAAACGTATAAGTATTATGAATTCATTTTGATTCTATTTGGAATCATTAATAATTCAACAATATTAATGGGTCTTGGGAGTATTGTATATATAGATTACATGGAATTTTTTTAATTTAATTTATAGAATATATTCTAAGGTACTCCAAATGTAAGGAGAAGGATGAATAGTATTTGTTCACTATTCAATTGACCATAAGAAAGTAGATTACATAGTCTAGGTACATATACATTTAATTTTAATTTAAGGAATTATATTTATTGGGAAATATCATCTCATTAAATGGATTATATATGGACAGTTCAATTATAGAATCCATCAATGGTTGTTCAATGTCATCTTCTATGATAAATACCAGTATGGTCATTGGGATTGGAGGGTAATTTGATAATTTTTGATAAATGTATCACAAGTTTTAAACACTATTACCAAGATAACGACAAAGGGATTAAAATTATATTTTAATGGTGAATGTGAATAGTGTGTCATGTATTTAAAAGGGAGGCCCATCATTGCACTTTTTTTCCACACTACTCCAAACTAAAAATTCATAATAGTATTCAGTGACTGGTCTCTCATAAATTTAAAAAATATTTTAGGGTTAAGCTATGACTTGAATTTTAGCCTATGTTATCGAATCCTCATAGTCCTAAGAAGTAACCTACAGAAACATACATTATATGAAATGTTTTTTCCCAATTAATATGCCTACATAGTTTTTATTTTAGATATTTTAGGATTAAACACTAGTAGAATTATTTCAATTCAATCTACAATGATGAGTTTATCCTAGGTTATCACATGGGGTGGATTGGATGCATTATTTTTTCAATAATTTTAAGTACTTATATTTCAGATGAGATAATTTAATATGATAAAACAACATTATACCTTAATGGATTAATATAGACACACTTATATACTAACCGTCTATACACTTAGAGGATCCATGTTTTTATCACTCAAAGGTAAATGTTCGAATTATGACGTGAAATTTTTAGTCTTAAATTAAACAAGTATGAAGGAGTTTAAAGAACATAAAACAATATTCTCAACTTAAATAAGTAATTATACGTTAATAGATTGAGATATAACATTCAATCTATCCTTTTTATACTCCCTTGTATCAACCCATAAGTTTTTTATCCCTCTATTAAAGATATTGTTTCAATGGAAGCGTGATGTAGACTCATGAGGGAGGAATTGAATAAGATAAAAAAATAATGAAATTATGATCACTCTATCGTTGTGTGATAATTTCAAAAGGGTTTGTGTGAATAAATTCAATACAAGAGCGAAATGTATCAACATGACATGAATAAGAATAGCATAATAGAATAAGAAGAAATTTTAATATGAAACTATGGTGAATCGAACAATTTACATGAGAATGACAAGCACAAGGCAACAAAATCATCGCATAACATTACAATTAAACAAAGCACTAAAGATGAAAAAATTATTTAACAATACATATTTAAATAGGAATTTTTGAATCCCAGGATAGATCCTTCTATAGTGACAGTCATCCCACTTGAGTTTGGTAGGCATAGGGATGTTGAAAGTATGTAGAGCACAGACTTTTCGACTCATGACACATAGGAGTCTAAATGACCATCTAGATGGAAGAATTTATTATTGTATATAGAAGAAAGAAATAGATACCTATATGTCTCCTAACCTCTTTTAAAATTTCATCCCAAATGATATTTTTTTGGATATTTTATCAAAATGGTGTGATGTTTTTCTGGGCCACAGAATCTAGCCCAAAATTTAATCTCCAACATGGGCTGCCAAGAATTCAATTACAACATCTAAATTACCTCATTTATCTTTTTGATGTAATATTAAAAATGATTTCCTCCATCTTACAATAAATATTTAGTATCATTGGGCTTAGATCATGTTCTCTATAGTCTAATTTTTTGGTTGTGGTCTAGTTTACATTGCCCAAAATGTGTATCCATGAAATCCCATTTTAGTGGTCTTCCAAAGTGAATCATCAAGTACTACAAAAAAACGAATTGTTCCTTATATAATGGGTGATATTAAAATAAAATACGAAAATAAAATCAATACCATTTATTAATTCATATGGTTTTAAAAAAAATACGATGTAATAGTTATTTTTAAGAAGGACTTAAAATCATAATTTGAAATGATTTTCAATGTGTAAAATGCACTAAAACAATGTTTATGTATAATAAAAATAATGAATATCGTATATATTAACAATTAATACTATCATATTTCAATGGATAATCTCATACCCCCCAATAAGACATATATTAGTCTTGAGCTATATATATCTCTAAAAAATATGAAATTCAAATTCTCATTTCCAAAAACATTATAATACACACTGATCACAAAACACCCATACACCAAAAAAGCATGAAACATGTAAAAATATTTTAATACAATATAGTTTCATATGAATATCCAAATCCCAATCCCATTTCATTGTTCAGACTTATCTTCATATTTCATCCAATATTAATTAAGAATGAGGATGTGTTGTCTTCCACAGAAGACATGGGGTTTCAGCTCTATTAAAGGGAAAACTGATGGAAGCACTAGTTGGAATCACATTTCAATATTAATATGAGTATTAAAATTAAATAAATATATATATATATATATATATTTGTGTGTGTTTTTTTACTCCATTTTTCAATTTTCCAATGTGAAATGAAATTGCACTCAAAAGAGTCATCCCATGTAGCGATAAATTTCCAATTACTCCCAGGCTCACTGACTATAGGTCACTAAGTCAATACCACATATCGGGAATCATCTTGAGTTAACTCAGTCAAAAACAAAGTTGAATTTCTACAAATAGAGAAAAATTTACTAAATCTATGCCATAAAACTATAGAGTCCCTATCCCCCAGAGCTGGAAGACACAGATTAAGTTATTTCATAGCTCTATGAGAAAATTTATTATTTTTCCTGATTTTGTTATTTTATTTATTGGAATTATTATGTTAAAAATAAAATGATCACCAAAACTATTCTTTTTATTTATGGGACCCCATTTACTAAAACTTATACCCCACAATCCAAAGGATGTGAGTTGTGAAATGTTTTAGGATGAAAATATAAACGATGAAATATACCATTAGACAACCAATCATTCCAAAAATAATTGCTCATCAAATTATAAATGGATTATAATTAGAATGAAGGAATTATAAATTCTATGATACTCTATTTTAATGTTCTCTATGTGTGTAATCATGATCAATTTTAATGAAAATTTTCCTTCCACATGTTTTTTATACAATCAAAACTAAATATATTTTTCAATTATTTTCACCTACCAACATATAATAACATTGTCTACAATTTTTGAATTGTATAATATTTAGTATGGGGTAGAGGTAGATTATAGAATTTCTAAAAATAATTTGAATGTTGATATATAGAACAATGCAACCTACTTTTTGATGTTGATTTTAAAGACCCGTAAAATTCAAGGGAAATTTTTTCTTAATTTTCATTAGAATTTTACAAGAGCGCGGTTTCAGACAGCACCTGATTCCGAGGCCCGGAGTGCCCGGAATCAATTTCCGAAGTTTGGCTCGGGTACGTTCAGTGAACGAACGAGCGGGTTTTCCTAACTTTTGATCCGGTGCTCGGAATTGAAATCCGAGGGCACCGATGAACTCGCAGCGCCGAAATTCGCTAATTGAGACCTTTTCGGAAGTTGCGTTTTTTGCGGGTTGAAAGTTAGTTTTGGGGATTAAAAGATAAGTAAAATAAAATTGTGTGTGAATTTTATTTTATTCGTGGTGGTTAGACTCTCTCATGGGAAGTTGTTGGTGGGGCCCACAACCACCCAACTTCCCATGTGTGGTTATGAGGGAGGTGGGGCCCACACGAGCCCCCACCTTTTCAAATTCCCTAACCCCTCTAAACCCCCTCTTAAATTATGTGGCTCTCCCCTACATTAATTCTTGCCAACTTATCTCTTCATTTAATTTTTTGACAACTCTAGATTTTAATTAATGTAATGAATTCAACTTTTGAATTTTGAAAGGTTGGCAAAGTGAAAATAAAATAAGGTGTAGCTTATTTTATTTTGGGGAGTTGCTGTGTTGTGTGGAGATTTGAGAGAAGAAGAGTTCTACACTTTGAAGAACTTCATCTTCCTCCTTGAAGAACGAGAAGAACACCGACACGCCATTCTATATTCTCTCCACGTCAAAGAAAGGGAGATACCGCTTCCTCCTCGGTTTTCCTTCGTCGACTTGAGAAGTTTCGCCAACGACGTATCGCATCGGACGCATCCCTTCGTCAACGGATTTGACGAACGACGACCGCGACGCCCGACCTCCGCGACGTCGTCTTCTGCGGAACGTAGACAAATCTTCGAACCTTATACCAAGGTAGGGGTTGTTGATTTCTTTTTGGTTTAATTATTTTATTCTTGATCGTGAATTTAGCAAGTCTAACGTGTGGCTTTGAATTATTTAAAGTTGCGTTATTATTTTAACGTGAGGGGGCCGGACCGCACGAACATGGCCGAACCCCCTCCATCGTTCTTGTTTATTCTTGCGGGTGGAAGCAAGTGGCGTGGTTCCGTCGCACCACGCGGATAATCGTGCAAATATTTTGCGTGGCGCCGTCGCGCCACGCCGAGGAAGAATCTTCAAGAATGCGACGCCGTCGCGCCACGTTAAAAGGAATCAAGGCACGGCGAAGGGGCACGGTGCCGTCGCACCGTGCCGGACGACGAACACTGCGGCCGGTTCCGGGCCGCGGCGGGACGAGGAGACCGCGGCCGGTTCCGGGCCGCGGCGGGATGAGAAGACCGGCGGCCGGGCCGCCGGCGTCGGAAGCCGAAGAGGGGACCGGAATTTCCGGTCCCGTTGGAGAAAACCGGCCGGCCGGATGACGTTAAACCGGGGGAATTAATCCCCCGGCCAGCATATAAAACCCCCCTCTTTAAGAGGGGGGCGGTTCCATGAAGGGGGGGGGGGGGCAGCAGCCCCCCGGTTTACTTCTCCAAAACTGGCCCCCACGTGGGGGCCGTTTTGTTGCAAAGGCGCGGCACAAAGGCCGCGCCGCCTCTCAATCAGCGGGGGCTTAGCCCCCCGCGTGCCCACCTCGTGCGGCGCCAGGCGCCAGGCCGCCGCGCCGCCGCCGCACCGCCGGCCGGCCGTCCGGCCGGGCCGCCCCAGGGGGGGGTCGGGCCGGGTCGGCCCGGACCCGGACCCCCCCGTTTCGAACCAGTTCCGGTCTTTTGGCCATATCTTGAGCCTCGGACCTCCGAATGACGAACCGTCTGCGGCAACGTGATCCTTGGATCGAGACAGTCGTTTCGGTATATCGCACTCAAGGTTTTGGTTTACTTTCAGTTCGGCCGGGTTGGTTCGTTCACGAAACCAACCGGGCCTTCGGAGCGGAAACGCTCATATCTTGAGCTACGGACGTCTGATTGACGTTCCGTCAGCTGTGTTGTGTCCCTCTTAGTGAGACGAATCTTTTGGCATACACCGCCCGAGGTTTGGACGCAGGTGGAGTACGGTCGGGTTGGTTTTGCCTTAAAAACCAACCGGGCCCTGGAGACGAAAATGCCAATAACACTCAGACCGGGCGTCCGATCGACGCGCCATCTGTTGCGTTGAGTTCCTGTTGACGATATGGAACTTTTGGATACATCAACTCTGGTCTTCGTGACAGTTGATGTATCAGCCTCTCGGCTCGTGGAGCGGACCCTCCGAACGAGCTTGCTATGTGCGGGAACCCTAGTGCTGGCTGCGACTGTTCTACTGCTACGACTACTATTGCTACTGTGACTGCGACGACGACAGTACAGAGATCCTGTGTGGATTCGACGACGACGACTTCAGCACTCAGCGATCCTACGTGGATCAGTGCTACAGGTCCTGTGTGGGCCCGATCCTATGTGGGTCCTTGCGCTCAGCGGTTCTGTGTGAGCCAGCGCCTACACGTCCTGTGTGGGCCCGATCCTCTGTGGGTCATTGCGGGGGTTAGTTACCTATCGATCCTTCGTGGGTCCGATGACTTAGATGGATCAGTGATCATCTTTATCGTCCTCTGAAGAAGTATACCTGTGTGAGCTGAACCCTATTGCTTTCCTGTGTGGATTGTGTTGTGCAATCCTGTGTGGATTACGTTTTGCTTTCTTGTGTGGAATACGTTTACTTTCCTGTGTGGACTGAGTTGTACTTGGGCTCGGAGGTTAGAGCGTATTTGAATTGATGACTTAGGTATATGTATGGGCATATACCTAAGCAGTGTCGGTTATTACTTCGTGATTGTTACTTTTCTTCGTGGTTTATCCTTTATGGATTTGAGAGACCATCAGGGGTCTCGGGGTCCCTACTGAGTAGCTTATACTCACCCCTGCACGGGCTTCGCCCGCACTACGTTGTGTTGGTTGCAGACGACGGACAGCGTTGACCTTAGCTGAGGCTTGCAGAGCGGGACGGTACCCGGAGGTGGACCACTGGGCGGGACGTGCACGGAGCGGACGGCGGGACCCGTGGAGCAGAGGAGCTATTTGTACCCACCCTTCAGGTGGGATTTCCAGTGGACAGCTCGGTGTAACGGCTTTTACTTTTCAGTTTCTGTTTTCCCTTTCGAGTTGTACTTTACTTTTAGTTTGGGTTTGTATTCTGGCCCATTTACTTTTCCGCACTTTCAGTTGTACTCTGCTTTGTTTAGTGTTTACTTTCCGCTTGCTTACTCTGTGGTGTTTGTTACTTTTCAAAGGAAATGCCTTCCCTTTTTACCAGGATTTACGCCTTGGTGCTAGTCGCCAGCCCCTGGCCTATGGAAGGCGGGCTTGGGGTAGTCAAGGCACGGACCCCGAGGGCGGGTCGTGACAAATTGGTATCAGAGGAGTTCGGTTCTACCGCGAACTCTGATCTTTTCTATGTGAAGCAATAATGTTTAGTGTATTGAGTGTGGTTATCAGTCCAGGGAGTCCAGTGTTGGTGCGGCGGCCGACGTATCCGTACACCAGGACCCTGACTTCGGATTTCCGACTTAATGCACGAAAACATTGATTGCGTGTGTGTTTCAAAGTTTTCTTTGTGATTACTTATATCAGCTCACCAGGTATACTGTTCTGACCGTGGTGCACTTGTTTCCTTTTCAGGATGGCCCCACGACGGCAGCCAGCTAGGGTTCCGAGAGTCGAGCGAGACGACAGCCCACCGAGCGACGAGGCCTCGGTGCAGGGCCCTTTGCCAGTAGTGGCACCGACGGTAGCTTTACCCGCCGAGCCCCCGATACTTCCAGCAGTAGCCGCTGACGATGCACGTCGCCTCAGCGCACTGCATGAGTTTCAGCGCCAGCGACCGCCCAGGTTTTGCGGGGAGACGGATCCCCAGGCAGCAGAGGACTGGCTGGAGGCAGTGGTTTGAGTGTTTCGGCTAGTGAGGACACCAGCAGACCTCATGGTGATCCTCGTTGCGAGCCTACTACACGCAGCAGCAGGACGATGGTGGATCTTGATGCTCCAGGTTCACGATGAGGCATCTCTTCTTTGGACGGACTTTGAGAGCCTTTTCCGCTCGGAGTTCGTCCCAGCCACCCTTCGTGCGGTGCGTATCCATGAGCTTCTACATCTGCGGCAGGGCAGCATGACGGTCGCTCAGTACTCGGCGAGATTTACCGATCTCTCGCGCTACTCGACCGACATGGTACGGGACCCATTCTTCCGGGCCCGGACCTTCGAGCAGGGTTTGAGACACGAGATCAGGGCATCGCTGATCTCCCTCAGCATACCGACTCAGACAGGAGTACTGGAGTGGGCCCTTCTGATCGAGAGCTTCCTTGCTGAGTCTACACCAGCACAGAGACCCACCGCGGGGCGGCACGTGGCAGAGTCATCTGCAGCAGGCAGTCGACGGATGACTCAGGGGTCCAGACAGACCAGACCTTCAGGAAGACGATCTCAGGGCACTGGCTCAGCAGTGCGGGGCACACAGCGCGAAGCCAGTCTTACGAGAGGCAGACAGTGCTACTCGTGCGGCGGGCAGGGCCACATGGCTCGCGACTGCCCGACCCGCCGTGCCGAGGAGCAGCAGTCAGTTGATGGACCACCGAGGCAGAGGCAGAGGGTCGACCGTGGCGGTCCACAGGGAGGAGGCGGACGAGGCAGAGGAGCTGGACGAGCAGCCGGTGGTGGGCGACGCTTTGAGGCTCTGCCACCACCACCACCAGGAGGTCAACCCCGACCACAGGGAGCTGGCGGGCAGCGACAGGCACAGCTCCAGGCAGCAGAGGCCTACGACCACGGCGCACCCGAGATGATTCGAGGTACTATCTGTGTCTATTCCACCCTTGCTGCAGTTCTTATAGACACAGGAGCGAGTCACTCTTTCATAGCCGCTGCCCTTGTTCGGAGCTCGGAGATTCCGACAGAGCCGTTGGCTCGATCCTTACGGCTAGAGACTCCTACGGGAGCAGACTCGACGATTACGCACTGGTGCCGGCATTGTGAGCTTACTCTAGGAGGCGAGAGCTTCGGCTGGAATCTTCTTGTAGCAGCGTCGAGGCCTTACGACGTCATCTTGGGCATGGATTGGCTATCTACGGTCTATGCACATATTGACTGTTTTAGGCGCAAGGTGCGATGTGTACGCACCGACGGGAGTAGGTTCACCTTCACCGGCAAGAAGGGAGCCTTAGCAGCATAGGATGGACATCCGCGGAGGAGAGGACAGCCCATCACTCATCAGTTGGCTAGCCTTATCCTTGGAGCAGTTGACGTGCGGAGTCCTGGTTTTCCTGCAGTGGTGGATCAGTTTGCGGACGTTTTTCCCAACGACGTTCCAGGGCTACCTCCTCGCAGAGAGGTAGACTTTTATATTGACTTGTACCCCGGGACAGCCCCGATATCCACTCCAGCATATCGGATGGCCCCCGCCGAGCTTCGGGGGCTACGGGTACAGTTGGAGGACTTGCAGGGAAAGGGGTTCATCCGACCCAGTGTTTCACCCTGGGCTTCCCCGATATTGTTCGCCAAGAATGCGGACGGGAGCTTGCGACTTTGTGTTGACTATCGTCGCCTGAACCAGGTGACAGTGAGGAACAAGTATCCGCTACCGAGGATTGATGACCTCTTTGATCAGCTCAAGGGAGCACAGTGGTTCTCGAAGATAGACCTCAGGTCAAGCTATCATCAGCTCAGAGTCAGAGACGAGGATGTGCAGAAGACAGCCTTCAGATGTCGGTATGGCCACTATGAGTTCCTGGTTATGCCTTTCGGTGTAACCAATGCCCCAGCAGTGTTCATGGCTCTCATGAACTGGATCTTTCAGCCATACCTCGATCGGTTTGTCATGGTCTTCATCGACGACATTCTGATTTACTCTACGACAGAGAAGGAGCACGCCTATCACTTTCGAGTTGTTCTTGACACACTCCGAGAGCACCAGCTTTATGGTAAGCTCTCGAAGTGCCAGTTCTGAATACGTGAGGTCCACTTTTTGGGACACGTTATCTCTGAGGCGGGAGTTGCAGTGGATCCCGCGATGATTGAGGCTGTGTTAGCTTGGGAGCCACCCAGGAGCGTGACTGAGGTTCGGAGTTTCTTGGGACTAGCTGGATATTATCGGAGATTCATTCCAGACTTCTCTAGAGTTGCGGCATCACTCACAGCTTTGAAGAAGAAGGGGAAACCCTTCGTATGGACAGACAGATGTCAGCAGAGCTTCCAGGAGCTGAGACAGAGATTGACCTGCGCACCTATCTTGAGGTTGCCTGAGGAGGGAGTAGGGTACGTAGTCTACTGCGATGCATCAGGGACCGGACTCGGATGTGTTCTGATGCAGGAGCGGGCCGTGATCGCCTATGGATCACGTCAGTTGAGGCCGCATGAGCAGAACTACGCTACCCATGACCTGGAGTTAGCAGCAGTGGTCTTCGCTCTGAAGACATGGCGACACTATCTGATGGCCGAGCACTTTACAGTCTTTTCCGATCATCAGAGTCTCAGGTATATCTTCTCGCAGAAGGACCTGAACCTGAGACAGCGGCGATGGCTCGAGTTCCTCCAGGACTATGACTTTGAGATAGTCTATACTCCTGGTAAGGGGAACGTAGTAGCCGATGCCCTCAGCAGGAGGACGGGCATTCAGCTACTTGAGGAGGCGACGGAGCATCTAGCCTCTTTGCAGATATCCTTCGTGGATAGAGATGGAGCAGCCTTTCTTCAGTCTATCACAGTCACTCCTCCACTACTGCAGCGGGTCAGAGAGGCACAGCGTGAGGACGCTGACTGTGAGACACGGCATGCACAGATATCCTCGGGACAGGCACCTGATGGTTTCTCCCTTGGAGCAGAGCACGACATCCTTTTCAGAGGACGTACCATGGTACCAGTTGCTTTGCGAGAGGAAGTGCTGAGAGAGTTTCACACTTCTCCTTTGGCGGTACATCCTGGAGTGGCGAAGATGTACCAGGACCTCAGACGACAGCACTGGTGGCCGGGCATGAAGAAGGCTGTAGCAGAGTTCGTTTCTCGATGCCTCACCTGCCAGCAGGTGAAGGCAGAGCATCAGGTACCAGCAGGCTTGGTACAGCCCTTGGAGGTTCCGGAGTGGAAGTGGGACGGCATATCTATGGACTTCGTGACTGGACTTCCACGCACTTCCAGAGGTCACGACTCCATCTGGGTGATTGTTGACCGACTCACCAAGTCGGCACACTTCTTACCCATCAGAGAGCAGGGCTCAGTAGAGAGCTTGGGACGTCTCTACGTTCAGGAGATTGTGCGGCACCACGGCGTGCCATCATCTATCGACTCCGATCGAGATGCCCGCTTTACTTCCCGGCTTTGGAAGGGGTTGCAGGAGGCGTTCGGGACGCAGCTACGTCTTAGCACATCTTTTCACCCTCAGACGGATGGTCAGACGGAGAGGACCATTCAGACTCTCGAGGACATGCTCCGCGCATGTGTCCTCGACTTTGGTTGTAGCTGGGAGGACCACCTACCCTTGGTGGAGTTCTCATACAACAACAGCTACCACTCCACCATCGGGATGGCACCGTACGAGGCGTTGTACGGCCGACCATGTAGATCTCCTTTGTGCTGGACAGACCCTGGGGAGTCAGCACTCGTGGGACCGGAGATAGTCCAAGCCACGACAGAGAAGGTCCAGGTCATCCAGGAGCGGATGAGGACAGCTCAGAGCCGGCAGAAGTCATATGCTGACAGGAGGCGGAGGCCACTGGAGTTCGAGGATGGCGACCACGTCTTCTTGCGGGTCTCACCTCGACGTGGTATTCGGAGATTTGGCTGAGGCGGCAAGTTATCTCCGCGCTTCATCGGACCCTTCCAGATTCTCAGCAGGATTGGTGAGGTGGCTTATCGCCTGGCTCTACCACCTCAGTTACACCGGGTGCACGACGTCTTCCACGTATCCCAGTTGAGGAGATACGTGCACGACCCGACGCACATCATTGATCATGGGGAGCTTGACGTTGACGATGGGGCAACTTTTGCGGAGGTCCCGGTGGAGATAGAGGATCGACAGGAACGGGTCCTGCATGGGCGATCGATTCCTCTTGTGCGCATCAGATGGCAGCACGGGAATCTCCAGGAGAGCACATGGGAGCGGGAGGCTCAGATGCGTGCTCAGTACCCTCATTTGTTTCCCTAGTTTTTGATGTATCTTTTCGGGGACATAAAGCCCTGAGGTGGGAGTAATGTAAAGACCCGTAAAATTCAAGGGAAATTTTTTCTTAATTTTCTTTAGAATTTTACAAGAGCGCGGTTTCAGACGGCACCTGATTCCGAGGCCCGGAGTGCCCGGAATCAATTTCTGAAGTTTGGCTCGGGTACGTTCAGTGAACGAACGAGCGGGTTTTCCTAACTTTTGATCCGGTGCTCGGAATTGAAATCCGAGGGCACCGATGAACTCGCAGCGCCGAAATTCGCTAATTGAGACCTTTTCGGAAGTTGTGTTTGTTGCGGGTTGAAAGTTAGTTTTGGGGATTAAAAGATAAGTAAAATAAAATTGTGTGTGAATTTTATTTTATTCGTGGTGGTTAGACTCTCTCATGGGAAGTTGTTGGTGGGGCCCACAACCACCCAGCTTCCCATGTGTGGTTATGAGGGAGGTGGGGCCCACATGAGCCCCCACCTTTTCAAATTCCCTAACCCCTCTAAACCCCCTCTTAAATTATGTGGCTCTCCACTACATTAATTCTTGCCAACTTATCTCTTCATTTAATTTTTTGACAACTCTAGATTTTAATTAATGTAATGAATTCAACTTTTGAATTTTGAAAGGTTGGAAAAGTGAAAATAAAATAAGGTGTAGCTTATTTTATTTTGGGGAGTTGCTGTGTTGTGTGGAGATTTGAGAGAAGAAGAGTTCTACACTTTGAAGAACTTCATCTTCCTCCTTGAAAAACGCGAAGAACACCGACACGCCGTTCTATCTTCTCTCCACGTCAAATAAAGGGAGACACCGCTTCCTCCTCGGTTTTCCTTCGTCGACTTGAGAAGTTTCGCCAACGACGTATCGCATCGGACGCATCCCTTCGTCAACGGATTTGACGAACGACGACCGCGACGCCCGACCTCCGCGACGTCGTCTTCCGCGGAACGTAGACAAATCTTCGAACCTTATACCAAGGTAGGGGTTGTTGATTTCTTTTTGGTTTAATTATTTTATTCTTGATCGTGAATTTAGCAAGTCTAACGTGTGGCTTTGAATTATTTAAAGTTGCGTTATTATTTTAACGTGACGGGGCCGGACCGCACGAACACGGCCGAACCCCCTCCATCGTTCTTGTTTATTCTTGTGGGTGGAAGCAAGTGGCGTGGTGCCGTCGCACCACGAGGATAATCGTGCAAATATTTTGCGCGGCGCCGTCGCGCCACGCCGAGAAAGAATCTTCAAGAACGTGACGCCGTCGCGCCACGTTAAAAGGAATCAAGGAACGGCGAAGGGGCGCGGTGTCGTCGCACCGTGCCGGACGACGAACACCGCGGCCGGTTCCGGGCCGCGGCGGGACGAGGAGACCGCGGCCGGTTCCGGTCCGCGGCGGGATGAGAAGACCGGCGGCCGGGCCGCCGGCGTCGGAAGCCGAAGAGGGGACCGGAATTTCCGGTCCCGTTGGAGAAAACCGGCCAGCCAGCTGGCCGGCCGGATGACGTTAAACCGGGGGAATTAATCCCCCGGCCAGCGTATAAAACCCCCCTCTTTAAGAGGGGGCGGTTCCATGAAGGGGGGGCAGCAGCCCCCCGGTTTACTTCTCCAAAACCGGCCCCCACGTGGGGGCCGTTTTTTTTGCAAAGGCGCGGCACAAAGGCCGCGCCGCCTCTCAATCAGCGGGGGCTTAGCCCCCCGCGTGCCCACCTCGTGCGGCGCCAGGCGCCAGGCCGCCGCAGCCGCCGCGCCGCCGCACCGCCGGCCGGCCGTCTGGCCGGGCCGCCCCAGGGGGGGGTCGGGCCGGGTCGGGCCGGGTCGGCCCGGACCCGGACCCCCCCGTTTCGAACCAGTTCCGGTCTTTTGGCCATATCATGAGCCTCGGATTTCCGAATGACGAACCGTCTACGGCAACGCGATCCTTGGATCGAGACGGTCGTTTCGGTATATCGCACTCAAGGTTTCGGTTTACTTTGAGTTCGGCCGGGTTGGTTCGTTCACAAAACCAACCGGGCCTTCGGAGTGGAAACGCTCATATCTTGATCTACGGACGTCCGATTGACGTGTCGTCAGCTGTGTTGTGTCCCTCTTAGTGCGACGAATCTTTTGGCATACTCCGCCCGAGGTTTGGACGCAGGTGGAGTACGGTAGGGTTGGTTTTGCCTTAAAAACCAACCGGGCCCCGGAGACGAAAATGCCAATACCACTCAGACGCGTCTGATCGACGCGCCGTCTGTTGCGTTGAGTTCCTGTTGACGATACGGAACTTTTGGATACATCAACTCTGGTCTTCATGACAGTTGATGTATCAGCCTCTCGGCTCGTGGAGCGGACCCTCCGAACGAGCTTGCTATGTGCGGGAACCCTAGTGCTGGCTGCGACTGTTCTACTGCTACGACTACTACTGCTACTATGACTGCGACGACGACAGTACAGAGATCCTGTGTGGATTCGACGATGACGACTTCAGCACTCAGCGATCCTACGTGGATCAGTGCTACAGGTCCTGTGTGGGCTCGATCCTGTGTGGGTCCTTGCGCTCAGCGGTTCTGTGTGAGCCAGCGCCTACAGGTCCTGTGTGGGCCCGATCCTGTGTGGGTCATTGCGGGGGTTAGTTACCTATCGATCCTTCGTGGGTCCGACGACTTAGATGGATCAGTGATCATCTTTATCGTCCTCTGAAGAAGTATACCTGTGTGAGCTGAACCCTATTGCTTTCCTGTGTGGATTGTGTTGTGCAATCCTGTGTGGATTACGTTTTGCTTTCCTGTGTGGAATACGTTCACTTTCCTGTGTGGACTGAGTTGTACTTGGGCTCGGAGGTTAGAGCGTATTTGAATTGATGACTTAGGTATATGTATGGGCATATACCTAAGCAGTGTCGGTTATTACTTCGTGATTGTTACTTTTCTTCGTGTTTTATCCTTTATGGATTTGAGAGACCTTCAGGGGTCTCGGGGTCCCTACTGAGTAGCTTATACTCACCCCTGCACGGGCTTTGCCCGCACTACGTTGTGTTGGTTGCAGACGACGGACAGCGTTGACCTTAGCTGAGGCTTGCAGAGCGGGACGGTACCCGGAGGTGGACCACTGGGCGGGACGTGCACGGAGCGGACGGCGGGACCCGTGGAGCAGAGGAGCTATCTGTACCCACCCTTCAGGTGGGATTTCCAGTGGACAGCTCGGTGTAGCGGCTTTTACTTTTCAGTTGCTGTTTTCCCTTTCGAGTTGTACTTTACTTTTAGTTTGGGTTTGTATTCTGGCCCATTTACTTTTCCGCACTTTCAGTTGTACTCTGCTTTGTTTAGTGTTTACTTTCCGCTTGCTTACTCTGTGGTGTTTGTTACTTTTCAAAGGCAATGTCTTCCCTTTTATCGGGATTTACGCCTTGGTGCTAGTCTCCAGCCCCTGGCCTATGGAAGGCGGGCTTGGGGTAGTCACGGCACGGACCCCGAGGGCGGGTCGTGACATTGATGTTCATAACATTATTGATTACCCCTTTGGTATTTATGTTAGTCAGAGAGTTCCATAGTGGAAAAAGGAAAAACAAACAAAAAGAAAATAATAGAATACAATATACACATATTTAAGTTAAATATAAGTATATATCACAAAAATTGTAGATAAGGATGCATTATAATCAGTAGGTTTGTTGAGAGAATGTTCTCTTGTATCCTTTCAGTCCTAGGTTCGAGTCCACATGGCTTAGCCGGTTGTGATAGGGTTTTCCCCATGACCTATTATGTGTCCTTAAATATTATTTTAACTATTATTGTATTTTTTTATTTTAACCTATAAACCCATAAATATAAAATTATGATGCATTGTCTACTTTTAAATTTTGGGGTAAGGTATTACTCAAGGATTACACCACGTGACACAGATTAATATGACACACTCATTTCATACCCATACATAATCATAACAGAAGAAAATGTAAAAATTACGTGGTATTATCATATTCAGAGTTAATTATTTATTAAATTTAAAAATTTTTTATTAATAAAAATTATTCAATGTTTTTTTAACCATGAAAACCAAGGTGATTTTCTCATGCATTGCTTTTGTTTAACGTCGTTAGCCCGACATGAATCCCCAAACCTACCTGATACTATCATTCAGAATAATAATGACCTCATATTTCACTAATTTCAATTGATTGATATTGATTTAATTTTTATTATTTATTTCATGTATAAACCTATATTCTATAATGAATGGTAAAATCCACTTAAAATTAGGAATAGTGGAACCAATTTCCTCAATATTCTCTCTTAAGATAGTAATGATCACTCAAACATCTTTTGGTTCAATATAATAATTAATTATAACTCAATGGTCATGGTAATAAATTATGAGGGATATTTTAGTGGGGAAGGAAGGATAATAATTTTTATCTCGGGTTTGATAGGACATTCATACACAGTTGTTAATTTTGAATCCATCTCAGTTTTTTTTCCCAAATTTATCAACAGAATTTGTTCCTTTTGAATAGAAGATTCAACAATCAAATTGGAATGATTAGTTTCATGAATGGGTATGGACTCAATGTTTGTGATTTCTCCCAATGATTGAGTTTGTGGTTTTTATGAAAATTCATCATTGGAGCTATAATAGGGGAACTCAATTCATAATATCAAATTTCCCTCTTGTGAATACATTAAATAAATTTCCTCATGGTGGGTTTACCCTGGGCGCGACAAAAGATTTGTCGGAATGGGACTCCTTTGAGAAAACCCAAAAAATTGATAAATCATAAATAAAATAAAAAAATAATTTATTTTATTTTTTACATCCTTATAACTCACAAACGATTGCTCAGATAGAAAATATGAGACCACCATAAAACTTTTGTGGGAATGAATTATTTATGAAGATACTATCTTTGGTCGGCATTGGCCACCTGTAAATGTTAATTTTTGGCTGTAAGTAAACTAATTATGTGGAAATTATTTTACTGTAAAATCCATTACATTTAAATGGTATCTGATATTGGAAATTTGAGAGTACTGTTGGGTTCGTTGGGATGTGTTTCACTTGAGAATTGCTGAACCACGACCGGTGCTAGTCGAGGGTGACTTTAAATAATTTTCCTAACATTTTGTTGTGTACATTCAGTAAAGGCTCAAGAAAAAATTTGTAACTTTTGAACCGTTTCTCAAAATTGGAATCTTAGACACCATTGAACGTGCAGTGCCGATATTCGCTTTAGGAGACCTTCACATCGACTATAGTAGGCCAACATTAAAAAGATATTTTTTGGAAAATTTAATCTAATAAATAAAATAATGTTATTATTTTATTTTTATTCTATCCTCCCATAGACGAGTAGTAAGGTGGGACTTGCGATGTGTCAAGCCAATAAATTCCATGACCATTCAATTCTATGTAACCCCAATGTAAGGGAATTGGGAAGGTTTGTAATTAATGGGCCTCCATTAATTCCACGAACGTTGCAAACCAGTCTTCTCCCTTATTAGATTGGGGCATTGGAAGTGGTGTTGGCACTAATTCGCCAAGCAAAATAGTGATGACAAAGTGCAGTGATGCCACACCCTTGGAGGGCAGAGTCGATACCAGCGAAAGGTGATGAGTGACAACGAAACCCCCCAAACCAGAGATCGACGAACGAGTGAGGTCGTTGGAGGATAGTTGCAGGGGATTACAAACTCATACACTTCATCAAATGAAAACACTCTCCAATGAACATGATTTAGGGGGATATTTTCGTTTGAGCATTTTTGAGTTCCTCTTCATAGTTTTTGAATTTTTAGGAATAACACAGTCAACTGACTAATGGGATGATCCATGATTCCTTCGTCATTATTGGAGGAAGTTGTGGGTTATCTTTTAGGGGTGTGTTTTTTACTAACCATCATTACTTTTCCACTCAGGTTGAATCACCCCTATTGAGCCGCTTGTTATCACTCTAACGTAGATTGTACGGGCCAAACGAACATCGCCCTACACCTCCGTAAATCTTGTGGTTTTTTTGTGTTATTCGCAATTGAGGAAGAAGGAAACCACCACCGGTGAGAATCGAGAATGGTGGATGGCACCATGATCAGCCACAAAGATGGTGGCGGTGCAACCATACCGCTAGAGAAGCGCTACGGGCTGTCGTCTACAGCAGAGCTAGGGGTGGCTACTGGAGAATGATTGCACGATGGGGTGGCAGTGAACATACTCACCGCCCGACGAGCAAGGGCCCTGGATTTTTCCACGACGATAACCAGAGGATGGATAAGATTTGGCCGGCCATGGAGGGGCGGCACATGATGTGCATCCTGGAGGCAAAGGGTCTGGCCTTTACGATTAGCTGAGCTGAACCGAGTGGAACATGTGGTTCCTGCATTCTACTGGAGATCAAACGGCTAAAGTCGTTCCCTGAGTAGAGGAATGGGTAGGGGGATCCCCCCTGCATGCAGCCAGATCGGGTCCCCACTGCATGGGTTGGGCCAGAACCAGCGGACCGGGTCAGGCCGACCTGGTCGGACCTGACTCGAACCAGCTTCAACCCATTTCAACACTTTTGTCTATAACGTTGACACCGTGTGTCCATTTCACAAACCATTTACAGTGCTAGAAACCATAGATCCAAACGGTCCTTTTGGTATACCCCAATTGAGATTTGGAAAATGTTGGGATACAGTCAGGTTGCATCAAGCACAGATCCAACCGGGCCCTCGGGAAAAAAATCATAATAACTTACAGACCGGGCATCTGATTGACGCACAATCTATTGCATTGAAACACCTATTACATGGAGGTCCTTGAGGATAATTCTTCTTTGGACTTTGTTGCAGTTAGATTATCGGACAATAGCTTGAGGAGAAGACCCTCCCAGAGACAAGAAACATTGTGCGGGACTTCTATAGCTGGCTATAAAATGAGAACATGATCCTTCGTGGGTCTGTATATGAGGATCCCGCATGGATCCACTATAGGAATCAATGTGGAAAAACTCTAGGATCATGTGTGGGTCTGATGATGTACTTGGATCCTGTGTGTTCCTGATGATGTACTAGGATCCTGTGTGGGTCTGATGATATACAAGGATCTTGTGTGCATCTGATGATATACCAGGGTCTTGTGCGGGACTGATGATGTACTAGGTTCTTTTGTGGGTCTGATGATGTAATATGACCATATGTGGGTCTGATAGTGTACTAGGATCATGTGTGGGTCTAAAGATGTAATAGCATTTTGTGTGGGTCTGATGTCGTGCGTGGATCCTATGTGGGTCTGACGATTTAACATGATCCTCTGTGGGTCTGATGATGATTTAGGATCTAACTTCGGTCGACCTCTTAATAGAGTAAGATGATTCAATAGTTACATCTAATTATCTATACTTATCTACGTAAGTAATATATGGTTTGACATGATTCCTTACCTTCATGGTGAAACCGTTATGGTATTCTTCTATACGGCATACATGTGTGGTACGTTCCTTTATGGTGATTTCATTGTGGTATTCTTCTATATGATGTACCTGTGTGGTACTTACCTTCGCAGTGATACCTTTGTGTAATTATTCGGTGTGGTGTACCTATGTGGTATATCCATTCTTGGTGATACCTTGGTGGTATTCTTCTGTGTGGAAGACCTATGTTTTACTATCATTCATGGTGATACATGTGTGGTATTCTTCTATATGGCGTTAACTTTGTGGTACATACCTTTGTGGTGTTACCTTTGTTGTATTCCTTCCTTTGTGGAAGAGTTTAGCTTTGAGAAAATTCCTAGGGCCTTATTTTTCTTAATGAATGATATGGGTAATCTTGATAACCTTGGTATATGTTTGGGCATATTTTTATGTAGGGTTGTATGATGTTTTCATACTTTGTGGTTTATCATTTGTGGGGTTTATGAGACCATAGAGGGTCTCTGGGTCCCTACTGAGTATCAATATACACACCCATGCATGGCTACGCCCGCACCTTGTTGCGTTTGATGCAGACGATGGAAAATGATGATTGAGGAAGAGAGTATTAGGACTAGAGGTAGCTTAGAGGTGGAAATTAGACAAGGAGTACCATAGAGATGACTGTTCAAGAGCTATACTGACCCTCTAGGTAGGATCATTGGAGAGTGTTCATAGGAGTTGTTCCAGTTTAAATTTATTTTTCAGTTTCCTTATACATTAAGGTTGGTCTTGTATTCTAGCCGCCTTTTTACTTTCTGTACACACTCCTTTCACTATACAGTTTACTTTGTGCTCGTAACCTTCTTTTTTCATGTTTTTGTGAGTTTATTGGTTATAAAGCAATACCTTCCCAATTTTAGGGAATATGCCTTTTGGTGCTAGTTTTCATGCCCTAACTTATGGAAGGTGGGCTTGTGGTAGTCACAGGATGAGCCCCAGGTGATGGGTCATGACAAATTGGTATCAAAGGTGTTGGTTCTAACGTAGAACTAGAAATCTAATATTTTATGTGTTGAAATAGTGTTAAGTGTAATGAGTGTAGTTTTCAGTTTGGGGAATCCAGTGTTGGTGCGGTTTGCCGATGTATCCACACACCCGGACCTTGAATTCGGATTTACGAATCAGTACACGAAAACAATGATTGCGACTATTTTGAGTTGTTTTACTTTCAATTTATTTGATTCATTTAACTAGTTATAACTTAATGACTATGGGACACCTATTGTTTATCAGTTTGATGTTGTATAGACTTCCTGATAGGATTCTTGAATGAGTACACAATGATGGCCCACAGAGTGATAAGGCTCTAGTGTAGGGCCCTCTTACTATGTAGGCACCTTTGTGTGGTTTACCAACAGCACCATCACCCATTGGGTAGAAGTTACCACTATCCTCACTAGAAGACGATACACATCGACTAAGCTTGTTTCACGAGTTCCAGCAATAGAGGGCTTTGAGGTTTTGAGGAGAGATAGTTTCCATGCAGTAGAGGGCTGGTTGGTGGCAGTTTCTAGATTTTTCTGCCTAGTTGAGACACAAGTAGAGATGATGGTGATCGTAGCAACTAGCCCTATTTAATGAGTGAACATGAGGATCATCTGCTTAGTGATCAGGCTTTAGTACATGGACCATAGCCTGAGATGGATCCTTCTGATAGTTTACCAGTTATGTCATTACCCTTTGGTCAGCTGTTACAACCGGCGGTACCGGTAGAGGAAACATGTGGGCTTAGTGTCTTACACGTGATTCAGCATCAGATACCCCTCAGGTTCTATGGATAGTACGAATCAATGGTGGCAAGGGACTAACTTGATGAGGTGGATGATAGTTCTCTAGAGATTTTACAGCTTTGACGTGATTACATGTCAGTAACTGTGTATTCATCGAGGTGTACAAATCATTCCTCGTACTCAATGAATATGATACGATCAGTGCTTCAAGGCTCAGGCATTCGAGCATAGTGTGTTTAAGGATTTACGCACCATCACTATTCCTCTATGCATTCATACATATGTTGGGGTGCTAGATATTACCTTTTTGGTTGAATTTTCTTTGGATAAGTGGATACGACCATTGAATATTAGTAGTGAATAAACAAGAATCTAACTCCGTTCCCAGAGACTTGGGCATGTAAAAAAATTTCTGGATGAAGAAGTGTTAGGGACAGATGAATTTGTAGGTTTGTAGACGTGGATGTAGAGTCAAGGGAGAAGTATGAGTTTGTGAACATCTCGAAATGTTACAACCACCCCCATTATTGTCCCCACTAGGCTTAGGGAGTAGGAGGACTGGGGAAGAGAGTGGTTGCATGTAGTCAAGGAGTGTGACCCAATGACTCTAGGAATGATTCGAGGTACTGTCTCTGTCTACTATAACTGCCATATCAATAGACATTGGTACCCATCATTCCTTCCTTCCACAAATCTTTTCCAAGACCTAGAGTTTCCTGTTAAACAATTTACTTGACCCTCACATCTGGATATACCTTTGGGAGGAGACTCAATAATCAAAGTAAAACTGATGGTGTGATCTGACCCTTGAGGTGATAGTTTCAGTTGGAACATCTCGGTGGTAGCGTCAGGGCCTTATGACGTTAGTTTGGGACTGACTGGACATCCCCAATTCTTACATAGAATGACTGTATTAGGAAAAAGGTGGTGGTTTATCTACAACAATGGGGTGAGGCTTTCTTTAGTTGGTGAAAAAGGAAACCTCAGTATCATAGGCTAAAATCATTCATAGAAGGGTGTAGCTGATCACTCTTGAGTCGTCCACCCGTACCCTCATGGATGTAAGAGATTTGAGTTTTCAGTTCCAAATGGGAGTGGATAGTGTTCCATGACGACTATGACATTGATATAGTCCATACTCTAGGAAAGGGGAACATTGTTGCAGATGCACTTAGCAGCAGGTCTGGCCTGTAGCTGCTGAGTGAGGTGATAGAGTAGCTAGTTTCATTATGGATATTATGCAGGAATCAAGGTGGTGCGGCTTATTCTCCATCTCTTATAGTCACATACCCACTTCTTTAGTGAGTAAGGGATGTGCAGCGTGGGGACACTGACTACGAGGCACGATGTTCTCAGATATCCACAGGACAATCACCTGATGAATTTTCATAAGGTGGGGATCTCATCATCCACTTCAGAAGACATACTATTTTACTGCTAGCGATACAATAGGATGTGTTGATGGAGTTACATACTTACCCACTAGCGGTACATCCATGAGTGGTGAAGGTCTACCAGGACCTAAGGTGTCTGAACTGGTTGCTAGAGATGATGAAATCACTGGAAAAGTTTGGATCATGATGTCTCACTGGTCAGCAGGTGAAGACTGTTCAGAGTTGGCAGAATTCATATACTGTAGGAGGAAGAGATCCTTTGAGTTCTAGTAGCAACACCATGTATTCTTATGGATCTCACCTCGATGAGGTTAACAGAGGTTGGTCAGAGGTGGCACGTTATAACTGAAGTTTATTGGCCCTTTTCTGATACATCATAGGATAGGAGAGGTAGCATACTAGTTGGCTCTTCCACCATAGTTGCAGAGGGCGCACAATGTATTCATCATATTCTAGATGAAAAGATAAGTGCATGAACCACCCCACATCATTGACCACGATGACCTGGACTTTGATGATGGGGTGACGTTTTCAGAGCTTCTAGTAGATATTGATGATCTATGTTAGTAGGCACTTTGTGGGTGATCGTTTCCTCAAATTATCATTCACTTGCAGCAAGGGAACCTCTAGAAGTGCACATGGCAGCGGGAGGCCCAGATTGGATCTCAGTACACTATTTTGGTTTTTTTTCTTTTGTTGTGGATTTTAGGGTTGTAAATCCTTAATGTGGGGAGAATGTAATGTCATGGTAATTCTGTATAGTATTTTTTTTATTATATGGTAATATTTCAATTCTGTTAAATATAACTGTGTGCGATTTTGATGCTTGGAGTTCCCAGAATGGTCCGTCAAAGTTTGGTTATGCTTTAAATAGCATGTGTAAGTAGTTTTCCTGAAAAAGTAGAATAACACTTAATTGGTTTCTTGGATCAGAAATATGAGGGAATCATTGCGTTCATAATGGTAGGTCTACCCTAGGCACGACTTATTATTGGTCGGCGCGAGCCACCTGTGAGAAAACAAAAAAATTGAATAATATTTAATAAAATAATTAAAATAATTATTTTATTTCTTAAATGCTTATAAGGAACAAATAGTATCTCGGATTTAAAATGTGAGACCACCGCTTAACTTGTGGGGGAATCTTTCATTATAGCAGATACTAACTTTGGCCGACGCGAGCCACCAATTAAAGTTAGTTTTTTTCCAGAAATAAAATAATTAGGTGACAATTATTTTATTATAAAATCCATAACTTTTAAATGGTAACATTGATTAGAAATCAAAGAGTACCATTGGGTTGTTTGGGGAGTGTTTCACTTCTACAGTTTCTATCCTCGACTAGCGCGGGTTGAGGGTGACTATTAGTAATTTTACAAACTTTTTTTAGTTACATTCAGTGAACACACAAGCAGCATTTTTTATCTTTTTGAACTGGTGCATGGAATTGAAATCTGAGTAAAACGTTGAACTCGCTGCAATGATATTCACATAAGGAGGCCTTCACTTCGAGCACAATAGGTTCGGATAAAAATTTAGTTTTTGGACATTTTAATAGATGAAATAAAATAACATTATTATTTTATTTTTATTTTATTCCTCCAATAGATGAGTGGTAAGGTGGGACCATCTACATGTCAAGAAAATAAATGGAATGACCATTCAATTCTATGTAACTACACCACTGGGTAATTAGGAAGATTCCTAATTAATGGGCCTCCATTAATTCCTAGAACATTGCACACCCTTCCCCTATATTATTTATATGGAGCTTACGGAGGGGTGTTGGAACTTCATTGCCACAAAACAAAGTGCTGATAAAATGCAGTGATGCAAAACCCTCGAAGGATAGAGCCAGTACTAGCTGGAGGTGATAAGTGACACCGAAACCTGAACCAGATATTGATGAACGAGTGAAGTCATTGGAGTCTAGTTTGTAGGGGATGACGAACACCAACTCTTCCTCAAGTGCGGATGCTCTTCAACAATCATGATGTAAGGGATTATTTTTTGGGGGATTTTTTACTTCCTCTTCTCCATTAATGAATTTATATGTAGAACGTGGTCAAACGACTAACGGGTTTACCCGCGATTCCTTTGCCTTTATGGGAGGATGTTGCAGGATATGTTTTAGGGTTGTGTTTTCAATTGATCATTGTTAATTTTCCTCTCATGTTTAATAAAATACCTTGAGTTGCTTTCTACCATTATAACACGTAGTGTACGAGCCAAACGAACATGGCATGACCACTCCACAAATATTATGGATCTTTTTGTGTTATTCGCAATGGTGGAGGACGACAACCGTCACCACTGTGGATCGAGAAGGTTTTCTGGCACCACAATTGGTAGCGAAGACGGCGGCGGTCCAATTGTGCTGCCAGAGAAGTGTTGCAGCCCGTCGGTCACGGAAGAACAATGAGGGCCTCCAACAGAGGCCGACCGCACGACAGGGTGGTGGTGTGCGTCCGCACCGCCTAGTGAGAAAGGGTCGCTTCTTGTGTCGTGACTGAAAAGGGAGGTTTTCCTGTGTTCGAATCGACAAGGAGGGACGGTGCACAATGTGCTGCTGAAAGGCAATGGGGCGGGCCATTACGGCTGACCGAGTTGAACCGAGTAGGACCCGCAGGTCCCAGGTGCTGTTGGAGACCAAACAGCCGAAGCTATTCTCGGAGTGGAAGATGGGGGGGAGCCCCCACCCCCCTGCATGTGGCCAGGCTAAGCCATCATCATCAGGCTTCCAAATGCTGGCTGGGCTGGGAAAACCAACCGGGTCTAATCGAAACCAGACGAGCATGGACACATATCCGCTCATTTGGGCATTACTCAAACACCGACTGTCTCTTTTAGGAACCATCTACGACACTGGAATTCTTGGAGGGAGATATTTCTTTTAGTATACCCCTCATGTGATTTGGATAACATTGGGGTATGATCAGGTTGTATCAAGAATGAATCCAACAGGGACCTCAGGACTAAAAGGCTAATAACATATAGACTGAGCATCTGATTGACGCACTATATGATGTATTGGGACCCCTATTACATAGTGGTCCTATGGGATACATTTTTTTTGTACATCTCAATAGTTGGACTATATAAGAAATAGCTTGAGGAATGAACCCTCTATGATACAAGCAACCATAGTGCAGGAACCCTGTAGCTGCTTGTAACATGAGAAAGGGATCCTTCATGGGTCTGTATTTGAGGATCCCACATGGATCCGCACTAGAAATCCCATACTCTCTTGGAATACATGTAAGACTACTCTAGGATCTTTTGTGGGTCTAAATATATACTAAGATAATATATGGGTTTGACGATGTACGAGGATCCTGAGTGGGTCTGATGATGTACTTGGAATCTGTGTGTGTCTGACGATTTTCTTGGATCCTGTGTGGGTCTAAAGATGTACTAGGATCATGTGTGGGTATGACGATGTACTATGATCATCTTTGGGTCTGACGATGTACAATGATCTTGTGTGTGTCTGACGATGTACTAGGATCATGTTTGGGTCTGACGATCAACTAAGAATCTGTTTCTGTCGGACAATGTACTAGGATCATGTGTGGGTCTAACGATGTACTAAAATCTTATGTGGTTCAGATAATTATTTAGGATCATATGTGGGTCTTCCTTTTAATGGAGTAATATGATTCAATAGTTACATTTAGTCATCTTTACTACCTTACCTATGTTATATCTAGTGTGAGATGAGCATTTTCCATCGTGTTAATCCCTTGTAGTGTTTTTCTATGTGGCATACCTATGTGGTACATCCCATCATGGTGATACCATTGTTGTATTCTTCTATGTTGCGATGTTGTTTGGAACTTTCCTTCGGGTTGATACCTTTGTTGTATTCTTTTATGTGGAATTACCTTTTTGGTACTTACCTTTTAGGTGTTACCTTTTTGGTATTCATTCCTTTGTGGAACAGATGAGATTTGAGCTAATGAGTTTGACCATGGGTTTCCTCATGAATATGATTGGTATTCTTGATTACTTTGGTTTAATTATGGTCATATACCTAAGTAGGGTTTTCTAATTTATCAGGAATTGTGGTTTATCCTGTGTGGGATTTGTGAGACCTTAGAGGGTCTCGGGGTCCCTACTAATTATAGTTATACTCACCCCTGCATGGTCTACGCCTGCACCTTGTTGTGTTTGATGCAGACGATAGACATCCCTGATTGAGGATGAGATCACCAGGACTGGACATAGCTCAGAGGTGGACATTAGATGATGCATACCACAAAGATGGTCGTTCGAGATCTTTACATACCCTTCAGGTTGGATCCTTGGCGAGTTCTTAAAGGATATGTTCCAGTTTACTTGTACTTTTCAGTTTCCTTATACATTACAATTGGGCATGGATTCTGGCCCCCTATTTACTTTCTTTACACACTGCTTTCACAATATATTGTAGTTTTTGATCGTATCATGCTTTCTGATTTATTGTGTGAGTTTACAGTTTATAAATTAATGCCTTCCCATTTTTAGGGAATACACCATTCAGTGCTAGTCACCATCCCATGGCCTATAGAAGGAGGGCATATGGTAGTCACGACATAGGCCCCGGGTGACAGGTCATGACAATTAGAGTAGACTAGAACATGGATTTGAGATTTTTAGGACACACTCAAATAGAAATGTGAAAAGATAAGAATTATGGGTGTCATAATAGAGAACTTGGGATGAGGAATGGATGCTTGTGTTTAATATAACTAACATAGGTCCCTGTCAATGATGAAAAATTTTTGTCTCACGCAAATTTACCCAGGATTTTATAGTTAAGCGATCGCTTGTAGTTTATCTTGGGTTGTCGAATCCATAGAGACCTAAACAGTAACATGAAAACACATACATTTTATTGATAGTTTTTTGCTATTACGTGGCCAACAATAGGTTGATTTTAGATAGGTTTATGTGAAAAATGATAGACTTAAGTGAATTTAATCTAAAATGATGATTTGATCCTAGGTTATCACTAAGGGTGGATTCGATGCATTATTTTTTCAACTCTTTCAGTTTCTTATATTTGAGATGGGTTCATTTAAGGTCATCAAACTACATAATATGTTATTGATGTCATACCTACACACCTTAATACTAATCACCTCTACACATGGATGATCTGAGTTTTGAGAACATCAAAGGTAAACATTCATATAAGACCTTGAAGTGTGTGGTCTTAAATCAAACATGGATGAAGGATATTAAATATCATCAGACAAAATTCTCAATTAAAATAAGTGAATAGAGAGTAATGGATAGAGAAATAACATCCATTTCATCCTTTTGATGCTCCTTGGATCAACCCATATTTGGGTTATCCCTATATTGATGATATGGTATCAATGAAAGTGGGATGTATACTCACAAGGGATGAATTGAAGAAGTAAAAAACCATTAAATAATGATCAATCCACCTTTGTATGATAATTTCACAAGGTATAGTGTGAATAAATTTTCAAAATAAACCAACTGTATAAATGTGATATAAAGTAGAATATAATCAGAGAAAAAGAATAAAATTTATTAATAAACGATAGTGAATTGAACAACATACATGAGAAATTCAAACCTAAGGCATCAAAATCGTAGCATAACATTACAATTAATCAGATCACCAATGATACATAAATGATCAAACACCATTGCCTCAAATTATAATTAATTGAGAATTGGGTCATGCCTGCAATATTTAATGTCTTCCCACATGAGTATGGTAGGATTTGGGTGGTGCAATGTTGTGGAACATAAACTTTTCTACTCTTGACCCAATGTGAATGACATATTGCACCCACCGAACATATGGTTCTATATGTCTTTTAGATGGTTGAATTAGAGTGGTTTCTAGAAGAATAAAATGGATCCCTAGATTTTTCTTGACCTCTATTAAAAAGAAATCCATAATAGAATTTTGGGGTTTGAGATATTATCGAAATGGTGGAATGTTTTTCTAGGCCATAGAATTTACCCAGAATTTTATCCATATCATAGGCCTCTTGTAACTCTCTTAAAACATCTGAATTAGCAATTTTCACTGTTGGATACAATTTTAAAAATGAGGTCATATATCATCAGTTAAATTTTAAGAACCATTGGGCATGGATACATGCCACTATAGTCTCATTAATGGGAAACTTTCAAGTTTACTTATCCCATAATGTGTTTCCAAAAATTCCCATTTTTGTGGTCTTCCAATGTAAAAATTCAAGTATTCCCAAAGAATGAACTGTATCATTATAAAATGGAGAACTAAAAATTCAATATGAATATAAAATCAACTCCATTATGTATTTTATATGGTGTTTATAAAATTACCATGTAATCATGCCATTTAAGAAATACTTACAATCATAATTTGAAATTATGTTCAGATTTTAAAATTCATTAAAATATTTTTTATTAATAATAAATCGCATGAATATTATACATATTAACAATGAATATTAGCACTTTTGAGAGGAAAATTTGTGATAGTTCAATGAATTTGATTATTGTGAGTTAATTTGAATGAAAAATACATAGTATATGCTTCACAACAGTTTAAATTCCATGAGAAGATGTATCCAACATTTGATTTGGGTATATTTTTTCTAATCATTACCTTGAGAATATAGTGGAATTATCTATTTTGGGAGAAATGTGAAATATATGCAGATATCAAAATCCTAAATTATAAATTCACATTGAAACTAATGAATATGAGCCACAATCATGTTTATAGATGATCATGGACTATGACTACTGAATCCAAAACCACCCAAATAAGGTTAATAAGGTGGATGATGTTATACGTAGACTAGTTCAACATTTATACCATTGATGATAATTAATATGGTTCCCATATTCTTAAAAATGAAAAGGATTGAAATGGAACTCATTCAAGAAGGAACACAATCAATCTTTTTTCATATGATTACTCAACCACCCCTTACTGATAAAACAAATAATGCTCAATAGTGATGTTGAAATTTAGATGGAGGTGGAATTTATAATAAAGGGGAAGTGACTAGACTTCATAATTGATGAATAATGAATTGTGTGATTTGTGTCAAAACTATGTGGTACATATAATCCTGAGTTAATGACAGAACTATTGGATTATGTACATAGTTCGACTCTATCAAATCAACTTGGAACCACAATGATGTGTCACGATCTCCATGATAACTATTTATAGAAGAATATGAATATGGATATTACTAAATATATATCAATGTTACATTTATTATAGTAATTAATGGCAGAAATCATGAATTATTATGGGATAATGCAACCATTTCCTATTCCAACATAGAAAAGGGAAAACATAAAAATTAAAAATGTCTATGAATATTGGTAGATATTAAGGGGAAATTTTTCAATATTTGTTACTATGTATAATATTACAATAAAATGAAACATATTATAAAATAGAGAGGAATTATCATTAGATCAACATGCACAGATATAAATCAGACAAGTGGAAAGGATGTAATGGGTACCACTATCGACTAAATCTGATCATGATTGGAGATTCACCTCTATGTTATTGGAACACCTCTAACATGTCAGAGACACTGAGAAAACTATAGTTTGATTTATTAAGCACAAATTTTTTTTCCAATATAATCTTTTTATTTAGATGCTGTAACAAATAATGAAAGCGTGATAAATGGAGTCCAATAAAAGATGTGACAAATATATTCTTATTTTAATTTTCTCATAAAATTAGAGAGTCCACTGAATAATACTAAAGATCCATTATAAATACTTATATGTGAAGATGTGTATAACACTATCATGATGATATGATGTTAGAGATAAAAACTAAATGGACATAAAATATTCGAGGAAATTATGGAAATGGTTAAGATTGTTTAGTATCAAATCAAGTCTACCGAGTGTCGAGAGAACAGCTATGATACAATCATCACCGCGATCTAGTGTACTTTTTTCTGTGAAATGATATTAATTTTCATATCTATATGGACTAAATTGATGATATTTGTGAAAAAGGGGATGATTATTATATGAATAATAGTCCCCTCTTTGATCCTGGATCACATCAGAGCGTTGGCCTATCTTGTCATGACCCGTCTACGGGGTCCGTGTCGTGACTACCCCAAGCCTGCCTTCCATAGGCCAGGGGCTGCCGACTAGCACCAAAGGGGTAAATACCGATAACTAGGAAGGAATTTCCTTTATTAATGTAAAGGAAGACCATAGAGTACAAGCAGAAGTAATACACTAAGTACAAAAGAATGTGCTGAAATGTAAATGGGCCAGAATACAAACCCAAATGAAAAGTACAGCCACAAATGAATGAAAGTACGCCAAAAAAGACAAACTGTAGGAAAAATAGAAGCAGCTCCTGGGTCGTCCACCTCGGATCGTACCTGAAGGGTAGGTACAGATAGCGCATCTCTTGTATTGTCCACCACGGATCCTACCTTAATGGTAGGTACATATAGCCTCCTCAACGCTCTTCCCCATCAACCTCCTCTACGTACCATCTCATCATGAAGTCCACCCTTAGATACTGACACATCGTGAGGTCCACCTCCAGGTACCGTCCAGTCCTCGAACACTCGGCCTCCGTCAGAACAATTCATCCTCTCTGTCCAACACAACGAGGTGCGGGCATAGATAGTGTAGGGGTGAGTATTACGATACTCAGTAGGGACCCCGAGACCCTCAAGGTCTCACTAAATTCAACAAGGATAACCACAAAGAAGGATCTAAATAAATAACCCTTACATAGGTATAAGCCCATACTTATACCAAATTTATCAAGTACCCCATCTCCATCATGAGGTATCACACAGATATGAAATCAACAGATAACCACAAATTAGGTAAATTCCCATACATATACCTATGTTATCAAGTAAACCAACTCAATCATGAGGAAAACACAAAGGACATTGACTCAGCTAAAACCCAGATTTTCATTAATGATATCGAAACCACAACTGATAAAGAGATCATCCACTATCGTGTACAGTGATCCTACCATGACTCTAAGGCGCTGGTCACTAACCTTAGACTGTTGAGATACTCCTCCTGTCGAGTACCGTAGGTCTGCCACCCAAACAGAGCAGTGCTCCCCGCCATAGGTCTGCTACCCCAACACAGTAGTGCTCCCCATAATAGCCTACAGAGGTACTCCTTCTGTTGAGTATTGTGGGTCTGCCACCAACACATAGTAGTGCTCCCCACCATGGGTATGCCACCTAAACACATTAATGCTCCCCAATGGGCTATACAAGTCACTCCGACTCGAATCATACAAGCACTCATCAAGTCACAGCCAGCTACAAGGTCTCCGAACTCCGTACGCTCGTCTCCAAGAGGATCCACTCCATGAGCCACTAGTGGATATTACACATATCACAATGTCCACGAATAAATATCACAATGAACCGCCTCATCACAGGGGTCTCAATGCAATAGACGTCGCGTCATTCGGATGCCTGGTCTGTGAGTTATTAGCATTTTTGTCCCGGGGGCCCGGTTGGATTCATGTACGAACCAATAATACTGTATCTCAACTTAACCCCGAACTATCATAGGGTATTCTCAAAGGAACCATTTCTCAACGAGATTAACAAAGTCGTTGATGGTTCATCAAACACATGTCTGGTCTAAATGTTAACGGATTTTCCGTTCCAGGGGCTCGGTTGGATTTCAGGTACATTCCAACTGAGCTATATTCCAACTATTTCCAAACCTCATGTGATGAATGCCAAAAGAAATACCTCATAAAGAGGATTCCAACAATGTTGATGACATGTCAATCAGACATCCGGAGCTCATGTTATAAGCGTTTCCACTCCGAGGGCCCGGTTGGTTTTGGGTTGGAACCAATCTGGTCGTACCCAATGTTCGATGAAACGTTTAGTGTAATTTAACGAAAAGACTGTCTCGATCCAATGATCCCTACTCAACTCAAGGTGTATCGATCGGAGGTCTGTTGCCCATGATATAGATGTTTGAACAAACCAGGTCCGAGAAAAGGGGTTCTGGGCCCGGTCTGACCCGGCCAAATACCCACTTCGTTGGCCCAAACTGGGTCGACCCGACCCGGGTCCAGGTCTGGCCTGATTGGGAACAGGTCCGGCCCGATTGGGCGTGGCCCAACCCGGCTGGAGTGGCCTTGCCCGGCGCTGGTGGCCAGGCCCAGCAAGGGCGGCTCGGCCAGGCGCTGGCGGCCCGGGCCGGCGCTGGTCGCCCGGCCTAGCTGGGCGTGGCCAGCCAAGCCCGTGCGGCATACGGCTCGGCTTGGCTCATAGCCGAGCGGGGTGCGAAGGGTGCACGGCACCCATTGTTTTGGAAACGGCGACCCCCCTGGTGGGGTCCGCCCTAGGCATGTCAATGTGGGGGTCACACCCCCATATTTTCCGAAATAGCCAGCTGTAATTACCGACCTTGGTGTGACCGTGGGACCCCCTTGTGTCCCTCCTCCATGTGGCGCCAGTGTCCGGATCATCTGGCCGCCCCTTTGAAGACCTTCATGACTCTAGTTTGACTGGCGCAGCATGACGGCGCCGTGCCCCACCGCTGCAGCCCGCCCCAGCCGTGGCCCCTTAAAGATCCGGCGCGGCGCGACGGCGCCGGGCCCGCTCCTGGCCGCGGCCTCCATCAGACTCCCGGCACAGCGCAATGGCTCCACGCACCTCCTCCACAGCCCGCTCTGGTCGCGGTCCTCTTTGTCCCCGTGCGCTGCAACGACACCATGCCGCCTTCGCCACAATGATAAACGAAGATCAAAATGAAAAAGGGGAGGAGAATCGGCTTTGTTTGTATGGTCTGATCTCCCCCCATTATGACGATAACAAGCAGCCAATCATTAAGCAAATAATATCAATAAATAAAACTTGAACGAAGATAACCCCTACCTCGAGTCGTTCGTCGTTCGTTGATGATATCTCGAAAGGGAGTGGATGTCAGTTCGTTGACATCGTCGCAAGGTAAGAGGTGAAGGTAACGATGGTCGTTGGCATTCATCGTTTCCTCAAAGGCCTTCGATCCAGATCGAGCGTCATTCATTGGAGATCTGATGGATGGAGAACCTTTCTTCATCAATGGAGGGAGTCGTTCTTCATGGATGAAGGGAACTCTCCTCTAATTCTCCCAAAATACTAGCCAACCAAAATTTCATTAAGATTCCTTCTTTTAAAAGATATCCAAGCAATTAAAAAGGAGATAAAGAGGTGAGAAAAATATAATTAGTATGGTTATTAATTATCTTTGTAGTCTTCATTAAGCATGGGAGGTGGATAGGCTCCACCTCAATAAAAAAGTGGAGATGTCATGCATTAAACAAGGGGTGAGTTATGGGGAGGTCATGGGGGTTATGGGGGTGTTGAGGAGTTAGGGTCTCGTGTGGGATCCACCACACTAAAATCTTCCATGGGTGGTTAAGTGGGTGTGGGCCACACCTCTAACTCCCCCTTTGTTGAAAATAACCACCTTCCTTGAATAAAATTTGTACACAAGAAAATTTATTTAATTGAAACAAATCCCCAAATTTTAAACCTCAACCCCATCAAAACGCAACTACATCTAAGGTCCCCTTATGCAATTACAGGCACTGCGAGATCATCAGTGCCCTCATATTTCAATTCCAAGCACCTGTTCAAGAGATAGATAAACCCGCTCGTTCGTTTACTGAATGTACCCAAGATAAACTTCGAAAATTGATTCCGGGCACACCGGGCCTCAGAATCAAATTCCGTCTGAAACTGCGCACTCATAAAATTCAAAATAAATTATCAAAAAATATTCCATGAAATTTCAGGGTCTTTACATATCAACTATTACTATCACTAATCTTATCCCAAGTACATGATGTATTCCATTTATCCAGGTTAAGTATGTATAAACAACACCCCGCATATATACTTAAACATGTGTTTGTATTGTCAGACAATGTCATTTCCTATGACAAGACCCTGATGAAGATATGTTATCAACGATAAAAAAATTCGTTGAAACGAGTCATTAGACCATATAAATTACTATGTGGAATCCATAATTTTATTGAATAAACATGGGAACCAGAAGACATGATGAAGTAATGTTTCTCTCATCAATTTTAGTTTGGGAAAATAATATTTGGAGAGTGAAATTTCATATGTGGGGAAGATTGTGACTACCCAAACTGTAATAAATTAAATACCCTTTTGAAATATTTAAATCATTCATCATGTAATATGGTTATAGAGAAGACATGAACTAATTATGTTTTATTTTATACAATTTGATATAAATGATAATTATGTTTCATTTATATTATTAATATAATTATTGAACATTAGTAACACGGTTTGTATAAATATAGTGTATTAAAAAATTGAACTGACACAAAAGAATGTTTCCATGACTTCAACCTATTGGATAATTCCCTATGAAGCCCATTTGTCATAGATTACATGGTAGATAGAATTTCTTGGATGTTCCCGTGACCAAGGAAAAGATTACATCCAACAATATAAGCATAGTTGAAACATTATACAGGAGAAGTTCACAATCATCGATATCGTGACCCAAACCATGTTCATCGAATAAGACCATTAATGTCTCACCATCGTTCATTGTTCTCTTATAGAATTTAGTAATATATTAAAGGGAAATGTATTGACTCTCTATCAATAAGACTATGCTTGTTATTTATTATTTAATAAGGAATATTTTTAAATTTTATTATTGTATCTTTAGAAATGTTTTTAATTAAAAAGATAATGTATAATTATTTTTAATATTTAAATTTAATTAATCGTTTAAAATTAATATTTTTGAAATAAATTATATTTTAAATAATTTTTTTTAAATATAAATGGTGATATAATTTTTGTGAATTCATATGTAAATATTTTTGACTTTTCAAAAAATGATATTTTTTAATACCCAATATTTAGTAAAAAATGTATATATTATTTTTAAAAGGAAAAATACTAATATCTAGGTAACTATTCTAAAAAAATGTGTACGATTTTTTCAAATAATTTTTAAATTATCGAAGACTAAATATTACTTATATTTTTTGACAATTTAATTCTTGAGTAAAAAGTATATGCCATATTGGTATAATTTGGGTATTATGACATCATATTGACATAATGTGATTTAATAAAAGCAATAAATTTGATATATTACTTGATATTTTTTTAATTTATGACATTTTTATTTTATGTTTCATTGATTTATTTTTTCCATCATTTTTGATTCCTTCAAAACATATAATATATTTTATTTTTTAAAAATACTTTCATTAAGAGTGAAACTCACCTACACATAAGAATTTAAATTATCTTAATAATATCTAAACATGGAAATGTAAAATAATAAAAAACTATAGTATTTTTTAGAATCCATTATAAATAACCATGAGATGGTTTTTTTGGATATTTTTTTATATAAAGTCCAAAACACAAATAATAATGATATCCCTCTCTATTACAATTTACAACCAACCAATATTAAACATATTTTCAGTAAAACTCATTGGATCATGACTGTAGTCTTACCTCCACTCCCATAGTCCTACCAAGGAACACCATGATCTCAAGAATAATATCCCATTCATTTTGAGTCACAAACTCAAGATAGTGATCTACCAAACACTTCTATTTTATATAGTACATTAATTATATGTCCTTTAATTTAATTTTACTATTATGAGATAGATTCTTCTCTAACCCTATTTAACTTTATTTCATGTATAAATTATGGAACCCCATTTCACTCTCATTAAATGTACCATGAACCCCATTGTACACACATTACCATGTAGAAATTTAGTTTGTTACCTTCATCTTTTTTTAAAAAATCCAATCACCTTATTCAGAATATATCAACATAATTTAGATTTTTATGATGCAATTTATCTATAGAAATAATAAACTATCAAATGGATGTAATATTAAATATATTTCATTTTTTTAAATTCATTTTTATGTTCACCTACTTTAGTACTATGCCCAAATTCCGTAAGGGATTTCTATCATCTAATTTCCACTTAAGAACTAATTTTACATTATATTTATTAAATTAAATTTTATTAATTTATATGTTTTTGTATATTACCATCACATTTTATTTATAATTTATGGGATCACAAAATTTCACTCTCATTAATCCTCCCATGATTCTTTATGTAAAACTATTACTATGCTGATATTTTTCATGGGATCATTCAATTTATCATATTTATATAATTATATCATTTACCTTATATATATCATCATAATTTCCTTATCATGGGATATGTTATTACCTATCCCAATTAATATCAAATTTATTTCCAAATTATGATATAATATATTCTCTCTCATCCTCCCCATTTAAGAAATTTTAAATAACATCGTTATATTGCAAAAATTTCACCACAATTTTACCTGATAAAAATCAAGTTGTGAATAACGTAATAATTTTTAACAATATAATTCATCAATATGCACACATAAAAGTTATTGGCTACATAAATATATTTATTCAAAATTAATTTATCACTGAATAAATTCTGATGATGAATTAATCCATTTTTTGTGATATAGGATCCACACATAGGTATAAGAATGAATTGAAAATGTTGATTTTCCCAACATATAACTCCAATGTGTTGGGTAATGTTTAGTATCATTATATGTCATGTTGAAATTGGGATTGAACCTGATTCCATTATTTATATTTTTCCACCAAGATGTATTAATATATTTATCATGACCTGTGTTAAGTATTTCATGTCTGAAGTTATTGCGCCATTTCCCATTTTTTTGTTTATCATGTTATATCATGTCGTATTATTCATATTTCATTTATTACTCATTTATATCCATATTGGATAATATTTAACACCATATTACATTTTTATTTCATTATTATTCATTATTTCTCACCGATTTGTTATGTATGTCCATAGGTTACCCAATGTAATTTTATCTTTTAATGTGTATTTTGATCAGGTTAAATATTTTTTCAATAAATTTTATGTATTACTGGATTTATTTTGTTCTATAATGTACATAATTCCAAAGGAAACTATACTTCTTGACTATCCATATGGTATTAATTGTAGGCTTATGTCATAAATAAATTATTAATGTGATATAAAGATATGGATTTTATAAATACCCACATTAATGTAATAAATATAATATAATTAAAAAATATATGAATCATATGTCTATCAAAAAAAGTGATTTAAAACATATCATAAACATCATCCACATGTCATCAAGAGATAAATTCTATATCACATAATAGGACATGGGTTTTATCTCATTTTCAATAAACATGTTCAATAAATGATTTATTTTTTAATTATTTTTTAATTACTAAATTTAATATAAATGTAATGTTTTATTATAATATAGTATTATTAATTAAATATATAACATAAATTAGTAACAATACAACATTGGTTTGTAAATGTACCAAAGACGTAGAGGACTTATGAGCCTATACTCTTGTGTTAAAATAAAAATCTTACACAATATTTAGAATTGGGTGAAGTTTATGTTATCTAAAATGTGTGATTTTATGTGTCTAGTTATATACATATATTTTTAAAATGATATATTATTTCAATTATTAATTAACATGTAATATTGTTTCTAGAGTATTTCAAATTAGAAAATAATAATATTCCTATTATTCAATGAAAATTATTTTAATTATTTTGAAGAAAACTACACATTTACAAAAATTAGGTCTCCTTTATTGAAAATAAAAGGTCCAACTAGACTAGTATAAAATGGGAGATCTATAATTATCTCTATTAATAAGTGGAAGAAGTTCATCAGGTACCTCATAATTCTATGAAAATCAGCACCATTGAAAACATTATTTTTTTGACCATCTACAAATGAATTTGATTCCATATAAATGTTTCTCATAATATAATTCAAGGAGAAGTGGTAATCCAATGATTTGATCCAATAATTGGTGATATTACAAGACAAGTTGGACATACCCATCTTGATGGAAGAAATAACATTAGTAAAATCACATTCAATCCACATATCATTTAATCATCAGTTCACGATTTGATCCACCACAATAATAATTAAATCCATTTTAGCCTCATATAATAATGAATGACTATGGAAACCATAGATTAATCTAAGTAAAAACCTCTATGATTCCAAAAAATAGAACCATATCTAGAAATCCGTAGGATTACTCTATAATCTCCATCATAATTAACTTTTAAACTTCCAACAATAGGTTCCTTCCATAAAACATTAAAGGCTCCATACAGGTCCTGGAATTATCCTTGACACATATCCGGTAATGAAATGAAAAATCCGAAAATGAGATGAACAAAAAAATTATTCCTCAGTGATCTAAGATCAAGTAGATAAAAATTAATGGGTGATATTGTAACATGGGCAGAGAATGAGAACCTATCATGTGTCCCTTTATTCCATGAAAACAAAATAAAATGAATCATTTTAGTAGTAGAAACAAGAAAAAGTTCTAGTGGCTTAGGGGAATCATCAACTAAATTCCACCCCTGAAGAAATTATCAAATAAAAGTAACAAAAATAAGTATAGATTTCAAAGATGATAGATATGAATTTTCAAATGGATGAATCAGTAGCATATATAATAAAAAATAGATCAATATCTTTTCATATGCAGATGTAATGTCACATAAGAATATAAAATAGAAATTCCACATTATTGACCAAAACAATATATAGGATGCTTCCTATGGACCAATATCTATGATAATACTATTTAAGATGCCTTGATAAAACTGATATGAAAATTCAATATCCAAAAAATACTATTTTTTAAATTAAAAAATCAAATAAAATATTAAATAATTGAGAAGTCCATTGATTGTAGGTTCCCATGCCCAAAAATCATGTATTTAATGTAATGCTAAATAGATGAGTCCAAATGATTTAAAACATTATTTCGAATTATAATTCTAAATTTATTTCATATAAAATAAAATTCCTAGGAATTATTATTAACAAGCCTCCAGATGAACGATCCCAGCAAAGAATCATTTAATAGTTCCAAATTCCTAATACCTAAACTCCCTCCATCATAAGGTTTCTAGAAATAATTATATGAAACCAAGAAAAAATACATCTCAAGAATTTTAACATTCAAAAGGAAATGATTCATAGATAAAATAATTATCTATATCAGAGAGGAAGAACACTTATAGAAAATAAAATAATTAAAGAAATATTGAAATAATGACAACCCTAACAATGTATATATGGCCAAACAACAAGATAGATTCTCCCTTCCATGTAGCTAGATGCTAACTAATTTTACTATGAATTTCAAAAAATTAACAAGATTTTGGCCTCCCCAAAAACATTGTAACACCCATATATTTCAAGAGATGGACTCAATCATGAATACACAATTCCCTGATAATTTCAATCTTCATAGATGTGGGAATATTCTTTAAAATGATGGAAAAATATATACTACAACTAACAACTTGACAATAAAATTCATCAGTGTTTAAAAGAACAATTTTAATGTTATTAATGTATCTCTTATCCTCTTGAGTGATCAAAATTATATCATCAGCACACAACAAATGATTAAGATAAAATAATCAATTACCATCACAAATAAACATCAATTTCCCATTTCAATCCATATTAAAAAGTACATAGCTAAGATAATAATCCATAGTATAAATGGTCGTAGTAGAAAAAGGATCACCTTTCCTAAATCCCATATAAAATTAAAAATATCCCTCTAGGGATTAATTAATAAGGACAACAATGTGATCATAATCAAAAATGATTTTTACCCAACCAATGAATAAATCATCAATAATAATCTAAAAAAGAACTGTATAAATAAATTTCAAATTAAATTTATGAAAATATTTTCTACAATAATGTTTTGGAGAAATATTACAACCCATGTGGATTTATTATGATGTTTAACACATTTTGAGGTAGTGATAATGCAATCCAGAACAGACATACTTTTAATAAAGGCAACGTTATAGGGAAAACAATCTTACTAGAGATTAAGGATAACCATAGAGTAAAGACATTGAAAATGAGTTTAAAAAATAATTTAACACTATAAACAGGTTTGAAGAAGTGAATATTATTTGTATTATAAGCCCTTCTAATAACATAAATTTACTAAGAATTCAGACCTTGTGGAAGGGATACCCCTTTAATAAAATATGTGACCAACATGAATGATATGCCTATTAGTTAAAACAACATACTGAAACCCTCTTGACCAAGAGAGATTTCATGCTTTAGGATATAGGTTTCTTCCTGTATTTCAATTTCCATAGGGGAAAAAGTAAGAATGTAAATATCTTCTTGATTGACAAGATATGAAAAAAAACAATTTCCACATGATTAGAATGAGGAATTGGTCCATTGAATAGATTGTTAAAATAAAAAAAATAAAATTTCTCATAAATCTCCTTTCTATTCATAGTTTCATGATTACAATTTATTATTAAGGAAGGTGGTCTCAAAACCTTCATGATTTTCATCAAATATTATAAAATTTTACATTTTCTAGAACCACATTCCAACCAATTAGCCGAAAAAGTGTATCCCAGAAAATAAACATTGATGTTCAAAGAATTATTCAAAATAAAATCAATCTTATTTTTAATATAAAATCATTAGTGAATCCATTTAATGTATTATTATATTTCTTGTGTTAGAAAGATACATCAAAATAGGAAATTTAAGAATTAAAATAGTTAAAAATATCTTTACTTCAGAATTTCATGTCTCTTTTAAGTTGTTTGAACATGTTATATCATGCCAAGACATTATATATACCATTAAATTAATTCGAGGACTTCTCAACAATAGTCATGCATTCAAGATGATTTACCCAAGAAAATTAAACTTAAATGGAAAATAAGGTTTTGGTTCCATTGCAACTTGGTTATCCAAAATGGGATGAGGGCCTGAATTGAGTTTAAAGAGAGTCATAAAATAAATGGATACCCATGATTCAATACATGATTCATTATCAAATTATCTATTGATTCTACTTGAAAATAATATATTCAAAAATTTCATATAACAATTGTATTTTCCCCCCATGTTGTTTACTACATACAAATTATTATCATCAATTCAAGACATGAAATCTGTTGAAGATATAGAGTGGATCATTTCTCCAATCATATCATCTGAGTTCATGATAGTATTTAAATCTCTATGAATAGACCAATACCCAGGGATGATTGAGTTAATATATCCAATGTACATCCATATATTCCTACAATCATAATAAAAATTATAGGAATAAACAATGGTGAAGAAATTTTAAAGTCCATGAAAATTGAAATAACAAGTGACATGTTGTTCACTATTATAAACTAGGGAAATATCAGATAAAGAACAATGATCCAGAACCAATATTATTTTGTAAAAAAGAATGTAATCTGTTTGATTACACAAAATATAAAATTAGAATTTCATAGTCTTAAATATAGGGGGGACATGTATTAGGTCTGACCATGCCTATTTTAATAGGATTGTGATTTTGAATTAATAGCCTAACGGAACACATGATATCATGATTATACCATCTCTAGAAATTCCAAATAATGACATTTATTTGAGAAACTGATATGGACTAAGTCCCCCTTTTAAAAAAACAACATCATTCTATTTTAGGGACTTAGGATGCCTACTAACCTTTCTTTTAGGACTACAATAACTCTTTAATAATTCAATTATATCAGAGTTTCTGATAAATCCTTTTCAATTTATGAAATTCATGGTACATCAAACTAAATGAAATAGGATCTGATTAACATTAATACAACAAAAAACATTTCCTGCAGCATCTAAAGATTCATGAGTGAATTCTAGAATGTATCATAGAATGAGAATAATGTTAAGATTCCTGGGATTTTTTCAGAGTATCATAATATTTGATAATTTTAACACTCTTGATAAACACATGAGTATCATATAGATTGATAGACTTCATATTAACATCATATATGAGACTTTTAGTGATCTCCTTGTGTGAAGAATATACACTAGATGTAATATAATACATTAGATCTAGGATAAGAGCAAGAGAGACATGATGTATAGTCATAGAGGACACATAAAATTCATAAAAATAAAGAAGAAGCTCACTGATGGTATTTACCAAATCCTACATCAATGAAATATTTTCCAATTACTTATTCATAAGGAAAGTATAAATTAAAAATCTAATTTGACATAAAAAAACCAAACTGATGTTATTTCTAGTGATCAGAGTCTTCTTTTTCACACATTCTAGAGTCTATCAGTTCAAGTTGACTTCATAAATATGTTATTTTTCTTTGATCCTATTAATGAACAATCTATTCCCATGAAATTTAAATAGGATATTTAACTTTGGAGGGACTAGATAAAATTAAATCTCCATCCTTTTCAACAATGATACATTTTTTATTTTTATTTCTATTAACCACTTTCCAATATGTATCCATGGGAACTTCATTCATATATTTTTGAGCATTCGATAATTAAAAAAAGGATTTACAAACAATTCTATAAACATCACATAATTGAAGGACACACTAATATTAATTTTTCACATATGTTTTGGTTACATTATTGATAAATGTAATACAATATTTCCTTTTATTATTAAAGTTAACATTGAACAAAATTACTAAAAAATAACCATGATCCCCTTCAAGGTTATTCTTATCCATTATAATAGGGGTGACAATGAAAGAATCAATATCATTATGAATTTTGGATTGAAATACATAGAATTTAACCATGATGTCAAAACCATATATGAGAGTTAGTATATTTAAGATTCAAGGGATTGAATTTATAATCCCATTAAGAAATCCTTAATGTTTTAAGATTAACATACTGATTATCAAGATCTCATGCTCTATTAAAATCATCCCTAGATTTCAAAATGATGTGAATGAATCCTACCCTAGTAGGAATTATCTTCTATTTACAAAATTCCCTAGAATTAGAGATTGTGTTTTTATGATTAACAAATGGCCAAGGTTTATCTCTTTTAATGTAGATGACACCACCATATATTGAGAATTTGTAAATATCAGTCTACTATTATAACTATTCTAGATTAGCCACCATAGAAAAACCAATATTATTAATCTTGCGAATGTTAGAAGGTCTGGAAGACCCCTTCGTGATCCGAATAAAAGAGCCCAATAGAGCTTCCATTATGGAAACATTTTAAATATTCATTTGATATTCAACATTTGGGAATAAAATATATACAAACGAACAATATTACTAACTTATTTTTTCAATGTTAAAAAATAATAACATACATGTCAATTGATTAACAAAAACCAGAAGTGGTTTATAAATATTTGGAACACTATAATAAATACTCATATTAATGGTGTTATAAAATTCACCAGGTATATAAGAATCATATTAAATTTTTACATTAAATATTGAAGCTTTTTGGAAAATAATATATTTTAATTTATAAAATAATGATAATTTTTATATAATGTAATATTAAATTAATACTGTGTAAATTGATATAAATAATGTTTTATCAAAAAAATTAGACCATTCTGAGATAAAATACGATACAAGATTATAATATCAATATTTATAGAAACCCTACGTTAGAAGATATCATATAGATATATGGACTTATAAGTAATTCAATTTCAATTCCATGAACTCTTTCTGGATACCTTTTTTATATAATATCTCTTATTTTTAGGATTAATTTTAATCTTCCATTATTTGTATATATATTCTTACCAATACAACTAGAAAATATAAATAAATATTAATAACATATATTTCTTCTACAAAAGCAGATACAAACTATAAAATATATAATTTTTATAGATTTTAAATAAATCATGATGATAAATTAATGTTTTAAGTGAGGTTATGTATATTAATTTTACCTCATTTAGAGTATTCATTATTAAATATATTAAGCAAATCAACAGTTCATACACACTATAAGAGTATAAAAATATATATTAATCAATGATAATATAATTGGTTGGAAAATAAATTGATAAAAATATATGAATATTTGAACTAATTCTTAATATGATAATAGGCAAGTAAAAAATAATAACTACTAAAAGGAGTGATATAGCTATATCCAATAAAAATAATAAAATGATACAATATTTTGATGAATTTTTTAATTGGAAAAATTATAGATGAATGAATAAAACTAATATATTTTATTATTTATTGAAAAAAATATCTTCCAAAATACAACTAAAGATGGTTTACAACAAAAAAAATTTAATAGTTTTATATTAATTAAAAAATGAAAAATTATTTTTTTTTCAATTTCGATTTTAGCTCATCAATAACTGTAGTACCCATTCATTTATTATATAACTATATTTATCAAACAACAATGGTTAATTGTAAAACCATTTAACATTATTAAACATATCGGTAGTTTTAAAAAATTAGAAAAATATAGAAGAATATAATAAAAATTTTACCTAAACATTCCTTGTAAATTTTTATTAAAATCATTAATTAATGGAACTATCTAATATTGATAGTTTCATTTCAAAAATTACTATAATATAATATAAGAATATATTTGGGATGAATTAAAATACCATTATTTGTAGGGATTCAATTAGTTAATCAAAATGGTTACAGTCAAAACTGTTAAATAAAATTATAAAGAGGGAAAAAAAATTAGTTCCTTATCAATGATTTTTAAGATTAAGAAAATGATTTATATTAGTAAATTATTAATGGAATTTAAATTTAAGTTATAATATAATTTTTTAAATGTATTTCACCAGGTAATAGCATCCTAGGACATTGGATGGATTGAAATCTAAACCTAATGTAAATTTGAACATTAAAAATAGTTTTTCAAATTACTATTTTGGCCTACTAGATGGATATAACATTATAAAACTCTTAATTACATTTCATATTTCAGATTTCTATTTTATAAAATGAAATTTTAGATCTAAGAAATTTATACAATGATAATTTGGTACAATAAGAACATACATGGAATATTAGGAAGAATTAATTATGTTCCCTATCTATGGAGAGTGTGTACAAAAATACTAGATAATTGATCATATAAATTTTATATAGATGTAATGAAACATTTATAATAAAAAATTAAATACAATGTTTAAAACGATAGAAACAATTTCAAATTTATTTTTTTATTTTCGGTATAATTTAAATTAGACAGTAAAATTGTAAATTTCAGTGGAGAGTTCAATTTTGAAGCGATCACATGAAAATGAAGAACATTTCTTAATATAAAAATTAATATAATATATACAACATATTAGTAAAAATTATTTAAAAAAATTATATTTTTAAATTATAATAAAAATTTTAAAATAACATATAGACATTCCACATAAAAACTAATAATAATGGTGGAAAAAACTAATGAAAACGTGAAATATTTGATAAAAATGTACACATATAAACATTGTAAAAATATGAATCTATATTATATAAAATAAAATTATTTATAATTATTTTGAAATTTTATAAAAGAATATTATTGTCCCCATTGAAAATTAATGGTGTTATATGTCTTATTTAAGAATGGATTTGATTAAAATAAATATAATTTATTCGGAAAAATAATTTTTATAATATTATTAAAATGGGGATGTTTTTTGCATCGGGGTACTCATTATGTCATTATTATGAAACAAATAATTGTACTTCATATCAAATGATTAAAAATATCTAATAATTAGGAATATTATATTTATTAAATATATATAATGATTATAAATCATTAGATTTAAATAAATATTATTTGCTTTTCTAATATAGAAAACTTATTTTTTTAGTAATTCATTACACCTATATTAAATAATTTTCATACACTGAAAGTCAATTTTTAATTATAAATTTTCTCATAAATAGAATTTTTTTTAAAAACAAACTTATATTTTAAATTTTATATCATGATTTTATGAATGATTGATTATTTTGAAAATTGTATAAATGGTATAATATTTGAGTGAATATTGAAATGGTTTAACTATTTAATATTAAATATTATGAATTATTATTTATATAAATATTATGTAACATTTGGAATAAAATTTTAAAGACATAAAATATTTTTTATTAGTCAATTAATGTAATTAAAATATTAAATTGCATTCTAAGAACTTATAAATAATTTATTAAGTGAAATAAATAAATAGTTTATTACAACTAATTTATGATCACATGATTCCACACAAGTAAACCTGAAATTTTTAAGGAGGGATATTAGTTTTTTTAAGGAATAAAATACATATCAAGGGTTTTTAATTTAAAAATGTGTGTAAATTCATATTTTTGAACATTAAGATTTGTATATTTTATATCATAGTACCACATGATACAAAAAAGTGAAAAACACTTCCAAACACCACTATAAATTTAATATTAAACACATACTATCATTCTCTCTAATCCTATTTGCTTCTATCCATTTTATTTCTACAAAATATATATAGGTAAATTTCTATTTTCTTATTACCTTTGCATTAAAATTAATTTTAGTGATGTGAAAGGTTAAAGTTTATCAATTCATTATCTCCTTTAAATTATGTTTAATAATTATATTTATCCTTTGTTAACATTTATGTTAATTTCTAGAAAAATTTTACCATAATATATTATCCATCTATATATGCTTGTATACCAATCTTGTTATGTTTACTAATAATATAGTTTATTTTTTTACTATAAATATAATGAATCATATACATATTTCATCCCTTTTGGATATCATTTAGAGGACTCATGTAATTGAAAAACCTATACCTATAGTATCTAAATCATTCAAATAAGAACACCTACTTGGAAAATTTGACTATCTAAAAATATTCTCATATGTATTTTATACACACTTCTTATAATAAATTGTTTATTTTTTATTAATAAATTGATAAACCAATTAACAATCCTTTTTAATACAACTAATTAATTTAGTGTACTTACATCATACATTTTTTATATATATACATTATTTTAATTTTTTTTAAATATATTATAATTTAAATGCATATTATTCATTTTTTGGATATCCTCTAACAGGTATAATAGTATCTATTTATATTGATAACTATTGTTTTCCATTTATTCTAAATAATAATATTATAAAGAATTACATATATATAATTTAACATTTTCAATTGTGATTTGGAAAACATACATGATTGGTGTAACCATAATAATATACTATATATATGAATTGGGAAATTACATATCCTTAGTGATATTATAAAATCATTTTGGATGTTATCCATACAAATTTTTAATAAATTTTATGGAAGGTAGTCTTAAAACTGTGATGAATTTTATTAATTCCTAGTAATATGATTTTATTGATGATATTATTTAGTCACATGTATTTTATTTTAATTTATCATTATTCAAGTTAATTATATATTCTATTTAACATTTTAATAATAAAATTATGAATCATTCTTGATAAATTAATCATATTTAATTTAATCATTAATAATTATTGTATTCGTACTCATTATTTTTTTATTTGGATCCTAGAGATACTTATAATTATTTCTGTGGAAAAATGTTAGGGATCACATTGAATTTCTATAAATGTTATTAATAATTTTGAAATATATATTTTTTTATTTTGTTTCATGTACCATTATGTTATTTTCCCATGGCACCGGGCATATGATTATGAGAATTTAATTAATAATTTTCTATCATATAAAATTAAATTAGTTTTATTATATAACTATATCCATGAATTTTGTTGTAGGGTTTCATATTTTTTATGAAATGATATTATTGACATTATTAATTAATCTTTCTCTTATGCATGTGATATATTTCTACATGATTATGATGTCCAATTTTGACATATTGGTAGTAATAGGTATGGAATGGGTTTGAATCTATATTATAACTTTAAATGTTAATTTTAATATTATTTTTAGGATACCTTCATTTAAATTTATTTATATAGATTTATTTTTATAGAATCCCTATCCATGAGTTCTAATACCCATAATTTAATTTTGATATAAAATTAATGATATTTTTTTAGAAAGAGAAGAATTGCTTCGTATACCTTTTTTATCACATATAAGGTACATTCAGATTAAAATTGGTAGTATGAAAACTTTTTATAATCTATCTGGTGACTAGCTATTTTTGATATCCTATGTGGAAATCATATGGAACCAATAGATTTATGTGTGGTATGTGTAATTGATCATGTCAAAAATAATGTTATATAGGTTACATTTGAGATAACCAAAAGATGGGGATGTCTTAGAGAAGCACTATCACGAACCAGCCCGGGTCGACCCCAAAATGGGCACCCAACCTGATTTGTGGCACAACTTGAAGGGAATTCCTAATCCCCACATGATGTAAAGTGGTGTTGGGCATAATTAAGGTAGTCAAGGGAATTATTTTGTCCTAATATATATAATAAACAAGGAAGGAAATGAAATGGACTTCCAAATACACATTTATAAAAACTGAATTTATCATCATGAATACAACAAGACATGATGTAAAAATGGATGATACAACTAAACATACCAAAAATGATGAGAAACTAACTCCATGTGACACTAATGGTCACTCTCCATCACAACGATCTCATTTTACTCAAGTCAATAAAACTCATGATTAATCCTACACAAGGGTTAAAAATAGAAACAAACTATAGGTGTGAATATTAATATTCAATATATTGTCTTTATAATCTATTACCAATGAAAATACTTTTTAATAGAGAAACATTAATTTAATTTTTGTAATAAAATATATAATAGTTTTGATTTCCACATGGTTACTCAAAACAATGTACAATCCATTTCCCATATTCGTTTCCAAAACTAGATTCGTTCAAATCGAGTTCCAATAACATTTTCAAGGGGAAAGTGATGATTATATTTTAATTTTTTTGCATTGATGTACAAAAATTTAATATGAAAACCATTTTAAAAAACCATATAAAAAAAATACCACCACTTTCCAGGAAAAAAATATAGTGGATGTCGTGTTAGTAATCACAGAACAAGGGCTAATGTTGATGAACATACAATCATCGCATTCATCACTACAAGCTACTAAAATCCAAATAAACATAGGTGATCCTAGAATATCATGAATAATAATGAAGACACCAATACATTAGACATCATCCCAATAGATATGTCAAACATGATTATATTAAATTTCACAATATGCATGGATATCCTTTCTCAGGAAGGCCTAGGGAAAATGCCATATTAATAAACATAATATATCCACCTACTATGGGACACTGGTCAGTACCATAACCTACCAGTACATCAATAATTCATTTAATATTATATCAATATTACATGTTTTTATGTCTCATGTATCAATTCGGGGTGAGTCAATTGATTCCATGTGAGCATCTAATCACAATATATATAATAATAATTCACAATAGGCATCACCCAAAGTCACTCTAAGGACTAATCACATGCCATTAATAAAAATTAACCTGAAGTGTCCAACCAGAGGAAATATCATAATAGATCACATGGATTCCACAATATGTATATACCATTAATTATTTGTACACAAGGATTTCATTATAAACTTCCACATTTGGTTTTCATTATAAAAACTTTCACCATTTTTCACAATGTTGTCAAAAAAGACTCTATGTGTTTCTCCAAACTAACAACTGGAAAAGGAAAAAATTTCACTTTAATTAAATATATTTATAAAAAATATATACCTAAGAAAACCAATTTCATAAATCCCTAAAAATTGTCAGGTTATACATCCAATGCACAACCATTTTTTATAAGGATGCCAAAGATGTCATTTTCTATAATCATGTGCAAAAACATATTATAAACCAAAAAACAATTTGATTGTAAACGCAAATTCTAAATGTAAAACCTTGGAAAACCCCAAAAATAATATATTCCTTGCATCCCCTGATTTATAAATAAAAACAATTCATTTTAAATTTCATTTAACACATAAAATTCTACCAGGGAATTTATAGAACACATGGCATGCACTCTATGACAACATAATTTATTTTATGCACATGAAAAGGAAAACAAATACCAATTTAATGCCATAAATTTATTTAATATAATGATACATGTTCAAAATAACCTAAATTGGGTTCTAAAAATCAGAAACCATGTGCCTTAGATAAACTGAACATTTAATTAAACACTTGTTGTTCTCTCTTATAACAAAACAACACAACTTTTCACCAAAGAAGGCATAAACACCACTTTGAGCAAAAAATATTTAATAGAATGATTATTTAATATAAGGAAATATGTACAGGGTGAAAATATAATTAAAAAGATTAATCTCAAATAATAAGGATATGTGAAATGGTAAACCTACCTAAAATAATTTGTGGAATGGAAACACACACCTGATATCACCATCTAAGTGTTTATACAACCTAAACCTATGACGACCAGCCACCAGTGGAAAAAAACCACATAAAAAATATTTGGATAAAAGATCCCTAGGTACATAATGAACATGTGGGAAGGTAAAACCATGAAATAATGGAAGGAGGAGGAAGAGGGGTGAGAATGGAGAAGAAATATCACATTGAAAACTAGAAAACTCTTAGTCTACCCAAATATTTACACTCATAGAGGAAAGTTATTGGTGTATAACTTCTTTTAAATACTCCTATATTATGAAGGAACAAGATAAAGAATATTTTTTGAAAATAGTGTACTTTTTGAATCCTTTATAAATGAGACAAATTACCATTGAATAATCTAGATGGTTTAAGAAACATTTAAATGTTTTTCCCTAATCTGCATTTAAGATGAGATCCAATGATGCCAAATGTAACATGATGATTATCTAAATATTCTTCGGATATTTTGGGAGTTTGAATAACCTAAATTTTAAAAAAAAATTAATATGATGTATATGTTATAAATTATAATTTTTAAAATTCGAATTGGGCCCCAAATAAGGCCCAATACCCAAATAAATAACTCAAATTCACCATGCTTTTGAATTCATAAGGGGTCAAAAAGGATATGGTTTTTTGAATATGTCATGTTTTTACTTGTGGTATCTATAATGTATGGTAAACATTAAAAATGTAGTTATAAAATAAACAAAATATGTTTTTTAATCTAGTAATGGACTCACTGTTTGGCCAATTTCATGAATTAACAAGCATTTCTACAAAATCACAAAAAAAAGTAATAAGGGGCCCAAAGTAAGATGATTAGACATAAATGGAACTTAAAAAATAAAATTTCATCTCACCAAGTCCCCTTGAATAGGGTTGGTATTTTCAATGCACAAAAACTAAAAAAAGTCTGGAAAAAATGGGTGTGATAATTATCCCCACCATTAAAGAATTCCTCCCATAGAAATCCATAACACATTCTAATTGAAAGATCAACACCTAAGGATTCATTACCAACCCATGCTATCCATTCAATAAAAGTAAATATCATCCACCATCAATGTAATTTCAGCCTATAGCTCAAAAAACACCAAATTATAACCATTTCTCAAGAATCAACAAAATGATCATGCCACCACCTCGACAACCAATCCATGACCCTAATTTTTGGGCCTTCTCCCATTGAAACCAACAATCACCAAAACCAACGATTAGTCCTGAAATACAATGATTTTAGATGAGTATTGAATGGAATCCCTGCCATTATATAACAATTAACACTAGACATGTTCCTATGAGGAAAATTAATGAGACTGATGGTGGGTATCCCCACCATTACCAACAAACTACCGATTAACAAACATGAATTCAACAAAAAAAAATTAGGCCTCACTTGAACTTGTCCACCAAAAAACAACCAAAAATCCTACCAACCGAATTAAATAGGGTTAAAACATTAAAATTTAAACCAACCACTCCTGAAAAGAGGGTATAAGAACTATGCCAACATGATTGGCATAGATCATAACACCCATAACTCAGCGCATGGAGGGAAGGGGACCTAATAGTTTGGACACTGAAACATAAAAATAAATATAAGAACCACCCAACAGCCTCAACATACGAAGACGTAAAACATCACTAGATTCAAATTGGCAGCCCACATAGCTACATTAATTATAAATCCACATCTATGAAGGTGAAAACAAATAATTTACATTAGTGGTATGTTAAGAACACACATATAGAAAACAACAAAATAATTCATAGTTATGAAAAACAACAATAAAAACCAAAAAATTTCCCTACCACAATGGTGTAGACAAGAACATAGACGAGCTGCCCACACCATTGGCTATTATTTAACAGTGTGAGAAGATTCACTTTGATGCCTATGGGTTGAGCCCAGATGTATGAAGCATATGTTGCGCTGCAGCACAGAGCTACATATAACCACACCCACGAAACTCACATTCTCTACAACATAACATCATATAATATGGTACTCAAAGAAACATAACACCATTTTTTCCAAGTCATAACAAGGATAATAATTGAATGGAATACGAAAAAACACACCAATATCACTAAACACAACTACTATATCAATAATAATTTTCACAGAAGGTAAACACATAACTTCTTTCCCAAATAGATCAATTTTTCTAAAACGAGTTGAGGATTCATCTGAAGAGGTGGATTTAATGTTTGAAATAAATCATTAGGCGAATAAACTTAATGTATTACCGATGGATAACCATCCATGGCCACTTCACAACATCCAACATATCCTCAGAATCCCACCAAACATTGCTCCAAACCTAATAGAGAAATAAGATCCAATATCAATACTCAGCATGAGTATCACATCCATATCACGAGGAATCATTCCAAACAAACCATACTTCTAAAACATGAAAATGCAATCCACATAATCACTAATTTACAAAAACACAAAAAATATCAGATCAATAAACATTTTAAAAACAAAATAACATGGTGTATTTTCATATTAACCAGTAGTGTTTCCTCAAGACTCAATCACATGAATATTCACCTTCCACCCCAGGCACCCATCAACTATGCCATACATGGAATCCATCAACATATTTATACAAATCCTTGAATGTGAACACACAGGAAAAAATCAATGGATAAAAAAAACATCATCATTTTAAAAGCCAAAATTTTCAACCCATTTAAAAAATCATGTACCTTCCATATGTGAACTACCACCTTTTCAAAAACCAATTTAGTATTTGCACAGAACCAACCATTTTACATGGCTTGAAAAACAAAAAAAAAGGTCTCCATCAAAATCCTCTCCCATTATTCAGAACATTTCTAAACATCTTATAAATCCATACCTTTTCAGGAAAAAATTTATTTATAAACCATTTAATTTATTTAAAAACAAATAAAGAAATAAGTAGTCCATTAATACATCCATATCCCATTCTAAAAAAATCATCAATATATCTTTTCTTAATCTGATTGCCACATAGTCAATAACCCTTGTTATGAAAACACTGAATTCTAAAAACCAATTCCTAAAAACAATTTTTCCTATTCAAAAACTGTTCTACAGCCCAAAACATCCCATTGTAAACAATATTTTAGAATCATTAAAAAATAATTCAGTCCCACAATACATTTTATTTTAATAAACCATAATTATAGATTAATGGAATTTGATCCCACTAAATCATTAAATTTTATCCCCAAATAAATTATAGAAAAACTATCTTGAAAAAAAATTATATTGACAATTGAAAACCCATTCTGTATTCTCACACCATGATTTTCAATAAAATATTCTTAGTTAAATAAGTCAATGATTCCCACAATAGGGAACTATTGTGAGTTGTTTAATTGACCATATGGTTGGTAGACATATGTCAGACACAAAACCATGATAGAGAGCCTTCTTAGAACCATTTCCTAGCTCCACATGGATTTCCAGGCCCTGGGATCTCATAGAGAGCATTAGTCCAACTCTCCTTTTTGTATCCCAACATCAGAAAATGAATAATAACCAATGACACTAAAAAAACCAGACATCCCAAGGGAACATGAGGGGCTGATCGGGAAGGATATCATGATTATCTTCCCGAACTAGCAACAGAAGTCCCAACAATACTATTCTATATAACATTAAATAATCAAATAACAAATGGATCTCTAAAAATAAATCACTACTTGGATATGACCTCCTGTGATGCCATTTTTCACGTACCAGAGCATGTAGAACCCAAACTGGGCACTCAAATCAATCAGTGTCATGGATAATGACCCTTACTGATCCCCACGTATAGGAAAATAGAGCCAGGAATAAGTAGTGTAGGAAAGGTAATAATTTATCCCATTTAGATACGATAAAACAAATACTGTAATGAAATGGATGGCTCAATACACATTAATAAAAACTAAAATGATCATCATGTGTTCCACAATACATGTAGTACAACTGAATGAGACATCTGAACTGACCATACCTAAAAACCAACTAACACAATATGAATGCTCTGCTTATTCTCCAACACAACGATCACATGTCACTCAAGTTGATCGATCTCATGTTGAAACATTCAAAAGCGCTAAAAATATAAAATAACTATAGATATGACTATTAGTACTCAATATGATAGCCTAATAAAATATTCCGTAGGAATAACCTTTAAAATAAAATAGAGCTAAATTTTATATTTTAACTACAATATATATATGTAATGGTGTGTACATGATTATTCAATTTATTGTATGTCCCATTTCCCATATTCATTTCCAAATCCAGATTCGCTCTAATAGCGTGCCAATAGCATTTTCATGGGGACTATGATGTTTAAATTTTCATATTTTTACAAAGAGGAAAGAATAAATTACTTTGAAGACCATTTTAAGAATATTTATCAAATCCATACCACCACAATCCATGAAAAAACACAGGAAGTCTTGATATTAATCACACGACAAGGGAAATGTGAATGAAAATACAAGCATCATATTCATAACTGCAAGAAACTAAATTCCAAATAGTCATGGGAAAACATAAGAGATCAAGAATAATCAGAAATATAGTAATAAATGATACCTCATCTCCATTTAAATTTCACGAACGATGAAATAATAATACTTGATACGCTCAGCCAACCATTCTCAGTTAGGCCATGGGAAAATCCAATATCAATAAACCCGATATATACACCTATAATGGAAATCATGTCAGTACCATAACCTACTAGTGCAGAAATAAATCATAAAACATTCTATCAATATTCCATGTTCCCATTTCTCATGTATCTAAAGGAGGTGATACACTTGATTCTATTCAAGAATCATATAACAACATTTATATAATAATAATTCACAACAGGCATTACCCCAATTCAGTCCAAGGAACAATCTCATGCCACTAATAAAAAAATGTAAAGTGTCCATGTTGAGGGACTCTCATAATGGATCCAAAGGATTCATCTGTAATAACATACCATATATTATACAAACACACGCATGTCAAGATAAACATCCCCATGAAATATTTATCATAACTGATTTCACCATTTTATCCAATGTTTCAAAAAGGTCCTTAATGTGTTTCTCAAAACTATAATTTTACAAAGGTAAAAATTTAAATTTTAAAAAATAGGATTATATAGACAATTTAATGTAGAAAAACATATTCATAAATCCCTTAAAACATTCAAGTAACATATCCAATGGGAAACCAGTTTTTATAAGGAAGCTAAAGGGTTCGTTTCCAGAAAACTAGGTCCAATACATGTTATAAACAAAAAAAAACTTGTAAAACCAAATAATATGTTAAATCCATATAAATTCAAACAAATTCTATTTCCATTCATCCCATGAAATTATAAATACAAAAAACTCATTTTAAATCACATTAAACATACAATGAGATTTGGTAAATTTTCTGAACACAAGGCATGCACTTTGTAACTGCATAATTCATTTTATGCACACGAAAAGGAATAAAAACACCAATTTCATTTCATAAACATATTCAATATTCTATAACATGTTCAAAATACCAAAAAATATGTTTTAATCATTACAAACCTAGTGCTGATGATAATATCACATTTAATCAAACACATGTTGTGCACTTTTATAATGAAACAACACCACTTTTCTCAAAATAAGTTATAAACACCACATTGCACAAAAAATAATGTTATTTAAGGATTATAGAAAAAACAATCCGTATATTTACAGGGTGAAGATTATGTGAAATAGAATAATTAAAAAAAATAGTATTTTCAATGGGAATCCCTCCTCAAATCCATGGTGGAATGGAAATGCACACCAGATATAACAATCTGAGGTATTATAAACCCTCATATTATTAAAAAGATAACCAAATAAAAAATCTGAAAAAAAAATTATGTGATAACATTTATCTATAAATATAATGAATATATGAGAAGATAAAACTAAAAAATAATGGAAGGGTGAGGAAGAGGGATGAGAAAGGGGAAGAAATCTCAAATTGGAAACTAAAAAATCTTCATTTTCCCATAGATATACACTACTTGATTAAAGGGATTGTCCTATAACATCAATGAGAAGACTGTAAGGTATTTTATTACCAGGTAATGATGATTTGTGAAAAAATGAGTATGAATTTAACGGTTTATAAATAAGACACATTACATTTTGAAATTATGTATGATTTGAAAAATATTTAGATGTTTTTTCTTTAATCCATGACTATGATGAGCTCCATAAGGATAAAATGAAACATGGTTGTTCTTCTAGGGTTTATGGGCTCTATATGGAGAAATAATCACTCATTTATATTAAAACATTAATATGATATAAAATAAAAAAAATTATTCTTATCAAAACCATAAAGGGGACCACAAGCGGGCCCAATACCTGAATAAATAATCCATATTCACCATGATTATGAATTTATATGGAGTCCAAAATGATATGGTTTTTTTAATATGACATGGTATGAAAATTTGGAAGTGTAAATGGTAAAAACGTTGATAAAAAGTATTTTAAAAAGAAACAGAATCTATATTTTAATTTGGAAATGGGCTCATAGTTTGGACCAAATCATGATGTTACCACACTTTCATCAAACTCCCATGAATGTAATGGGGATCCCTTAGAATTATTATTAATAAAAGATGTAACATAAAAAATCTACATTCACCTCACCCAAAACACATGAATAGGTTCAATTTTCTATTATATAAGATCAAAATCAGGACCTGAAAAAACAGGTGTGACAGACAAAAAAAATTAAATACACTTTCTGAAAGAAGGTACCAAATAAAAACATATTGGGAATTATCAAACTGAAATAAAATCTTTGTTAGAATAAACCAGTAGTTATATATGACTAAATAATGGATTATTATTATAAATATGAATATAAAATATATATAACTAAGAGTTAATCATACTAAAAAATCTAATTCCTTGAAAAGAAGATGGTTACATATGATTAGAAATTATTAGAGATATAGGATAGTTGTGTTATAGAGTAGTAGACCAAATGATTATATATATTGTTCTAGAATTTTTTCAATAAAGTAATTTAGGTACAATACCATGTTATAATTTTTATTCATCATAATTATGTTTTGATCATTAATATGGAGTAGAAAATATATAATACCACAACTATAATGATAACAATGGAATATTACTATTGAAAATGGTTTATTCTATGACGTACCAGGTCGTTCCATAGATTCATTGTTCTATAATGAATACTATGAGGAATTTTTTTTTATATTTTTAATAAACTCACATCTCTATCAGGAGGATCATTATAAAAATATTAAACGTCTTGACCACATTTTGAAAAATAAAAATAGTATATTTTAGGGATTTAAATAGGAAATTTGAATTAATCTTATGAACCGAATATTTATATAATATCACTATATAGTATAGTATATCACTCCATGATTGTGAGTATTTAATGTGAATCACATTGAATTAATGTAAAATCAACACATACACGGTGAATCAATTAAATTATATAGGTTTGAATCCATCTCATGTTTAATGGGATTCTCGATCACATAATCAACTTAATTGGGTAGTAATGGGTGTTATAATTACCCAATATATTAGTGATGTATAGTGAATTCACATGCCATTAATTACTCAGATTAATATATCATTTAGAGAATTACCAACATATAAATGGATGAAAGTTATATAGTTAATATCTTTTGAAATCAGTGAAATATTCAACTATGACTTATTTAAGTGATTATCATGATTTGATGATTTGATGGAATCATGAAAACAAAAATCATTATAATCTGATAATTCCTTGAATTGAATAAAAAAATTAAAAAATATTCATATCATATATTATTCCAATGCTTATCTTAAATATGTTCCCAGTGTGGTAATATTAGAGAGTGATCCTATGATAAATTATAATTATTTATTTATCTATTGAAACCTATATAAGAAAAGGTTGTTGGAATCTTCATGTGTTAATCATGTTTTAATGATCACAAATGAATTTATTGTTAATTAATTTCAATATTCATTGCCCATCTTGTTAATGCTCTTCAATATCAATAATAACTACACATCATGTTTTAATGATAACAAATCTGTTGATGTTAATTACTTGCTTTATTATTTACAAGTCTCATGCATGATCATAAATCTCACATATATTATCAACCCTTTATATTTATGATTCAAGCTCTTTTACTCTCTAATGCTTAAACATAATCCATATTCTGCATATTATTGTCTTAGTCCAAATACATATATTTTTCTAAGCATGGAGACACCGTGAAGGACTCACCGTGACCAGACACTATGAAGGACTCACCGTGACCAGACACCGTGAAGGACTCACCGTGACCAGACACCGTGAAGGACTCACCGTGACCCAGACACCGTGACCCAGACACCGTGACCCAGACACCATGAAGCTTATACCGTGAAGCTCATACAGTGAAATAGATACCGTGAAGCATATACCATGAAGCTGATACCGTGAAGCACATATCGTGAAGCTCATACTGTGAACCACATACCGTGAAGAAGACACCATTTACTTAATCACTGTGACACCGTTTCTTAACTTATTGTCAATATTATTTAAATAATTATAACGGTCATATTTGATGTTATTAATGCAATTAATGTTATTTAATGATAGTTGTTGGCATGTCAGGAAATCGTATCTCGTGCCTATGAAAAGGGAATCATTCCTACTGCTAGAACTCATGGAATATAAGAATGATTAAAATTCAGTACACGTTCAACAAGTTAAAAAAGAGCAAGTAGTGACGTGAATGTGTGAATATACAACGAGAAGGACTTGCATACACCAGAGAGAATTGGGTTGAACGAGAAGAACAATCCTGAGCAAGAAAGAGATATCAAGTATTTAAAATAACACTCATGAATGAAATACAACTCCACTAAAGAACACACGGCGAATCAAAAGATCATTCTCACTTCTGTAGAAGACAAGATGAACTACAACATTCTGTTTTTCAACAGAAAACCCAGAGAAGGACTCAGAAGCACTCCTGATGAAACCAACAAGTCCTGAGCTGCATTGATAATCACTAGAGCTTTCTAAACTCTTATCTATCTTCTCTACATGATTTATTTATTAACATTCGAGCAGTGTGGTGTACTCTATATTCCTTATACACACACTGTCTCCTGTACTGAACTAGAGGATATCAAATCCTCACTCCAAATATCTAATCACTTGTTTACCCACGTCAACTGTGGAAGACATCCTTGTGTGGTCGGGATTTGCTTTGTTTCCCACGTAGAATAGTGGTAGAGGTCCCTGTGTGGCCTGGACAGTTTTGTAAACTATTGTTAACCCCAATCCAGGGTTTGGATCATATTTATATAAATTTGAGAAGACTAAGTCTCAGCTTGAGACTGAACCTCTTGTTATATCTGTTGTGCATTCCTTAATTTGTGTTTAATGTATACTACATATATCTTATTTATTCCACTACTATTACTTTGAAATACAAAAATATTTTAAAGCTACTTTGATAGTTAAATTAGCAAGTGTTTACACTTATTGTAAATCAGTAGATTTTTTTCAAAAGTTAGTTTGATATTGTGGTTAAACTAACTGAGAGCTAATCAATATTTGAGAAGCTAAGTGAACATTTACCATCTGTATAAATTCACTACAGTTTAACCTGTTTTATAAATTAGGGGATTTTTAATAGACAATATTTTAACAGAAAATTTAATTGAAACTCAATTCACCCCCTCTTGAGTATCCACTCTGACTAACATTTGGTATCAGAGGAGTAAATGATTTTTGAAATTCTCTATTTTTTCAACTGTGATTTTAGTTTTATTTTAAAGTTCTTAAAATTTCTGATATTTCAAAATTTTTATCTCATTAAATTATCTTTCTAAAATCTAGTTATGGATAATAGACTAGAGGGTGATGCTGCCAACATGCCACCTTTATTCAATGGTACAAACTATGCTCAATGGAAGCTGAAAATGAAAATTCATTTAGAAATCATGGGTTTTAATATCTGGACTACCGTAGAATCAGAATATAAAATTCCCACTAATGTTATATCCACTTGGGATGAACATACAAAGAATGCCTACAATAATAATTGTAATGTTATGAATGCCATGTACTGTGCTTTATGAGATGAAGAGTTTAATATAATTTCTGATTGAAAATTTTCTTTTGAAATTTGGGATAGTTTGGGTGTTTCTCATGAAGGAACAACCAATTTTAAAGAAATGAGATTAAATACTTGTACTATTAAATATGAAAAATTTAAAATGAAAGCTGATGAACCTATTTCTGATATGTATCTCAGGTTTAATGAGATAGTCAATACAATTAATTCACTTAGAAAGGTCATTCCAACAAAGGAACAAATTATGAGAATCTTGAGAGGTTTACCAGACCGATAAAGAGGCACATCTATTTCAATCAGAGAGTCATGTGACATTGCTGCTCTACCTGTCAAATAACTCATTGGTAAGCTTATGATGTATAAGGAATAACTCAAGGTAAATAAAGAGGAAGATGAGGAACCTATGAGAAAATATGTGGCTTTCAAGACTACTGCTTCAAAGAGTAATGACAAAGATAAAGCTCAAATGCAAACTGATAGTTCAACCAGTGAAAATTCAGACTCTGATAGTGATGCTGAAATGGCTCAAATAGCCAGAAGGTTTAAGAAGTTCTATAGGAAAAATGAAGATTTTAAGAAAATGAAATTACAAAAGAAAGTATGACAACAAGGGACACTAGAAAAAGGATAGGAAGAAATTGGAAAAAGCTGACGACGTTGTCTGCTTTGAATGGAAAAGAAAAGGACATATTAAATTAGACTTCCCAAAGCTCAAATTCAAGATGAAATATGATTACAAGGACAGTAAGTACAAAAAAGCTATAAAGGCTACTTGGAGTGCTTCTGAGGATAGCTCCAGTGAATCTGATGCCTCTGAAACAGAAAACATAAATAAGGAAAACATGTGTTTTATGAAAAACACTTCTGAGGTAACATATGAAACTCTAGCTTTAAATTCTTATTATTCTGGAGATGATTCTGATTCTGAAAATATGTCAAAATATGAACTTTTTGAATACTCTAATATGTTGGAAGAAACCTGTATTGAACTGAAAGACAAATACAAAGGTTTAAAGAAATAGTATGCTTTAAATGTTAAATATAAATCTGATCTTGACAGAGAAATGGAAAAAATGCTCAGTTGGTTAAAGAAAACATTGAACTGAAATTATCAAATGAGAAACTTAGGAAGGATCTAGAGAAGTTCACAAATGGAAAAGATACACTAACTAAAATACTAAGTAATAATATTGCACCTAGATATACTACTGGTATAGGATATCATCTTGGAAAAAGGAAAATTACTAAAACTTGATTTATTTCTAAATTTGGACAGAATGTAGATAGTTCTAGTTCTGGAAGTCTGTATGCTTCAACTAGTTATATTCATTGTTACATATCTTATAAAGTTTATCTTTTAAAATTTGTTGATTCTACAAATTTTATGAGACCCATAAGAAAAATTTGGGTACCTAAAGTTTTATTAGCTAACCTGTCTGGACCCAAGAAGATCAGGGTACCAAAATCATTTCCTATCTAAATCTGTTTTCTAGGAAACCTGCTTGAAGAGCTCCCAAAAGAAGACATGGTATTTGGACAGTGGATGTTCGAGACATATGTATGGGGATTTATCATGCTTCAAGAGTTTAATAAATTTTGATGGAGGTCATGTCACCTTTGGTGATAATTCTAAAGGGAAAATCATCAGCCTAGGCCAAATTAGTAACACTAATTCAGTTTTAATTTCTAATGTTTTACTTGTTGATGGACTTAAATATAATCTGTTAAGTATTTTCCAATTATTTGATGATGAATTTAATGTAAAGTTTGAAAATTATTCTTGCAATGTTTTTAATTATAAAAAGGTTTTAGTCTTTTCTTCTTTAAGAAATGAAAATGTTTATGCAGTTGATTTAAATTCCTTATCCAAGAGAAATGTTACATGTTTAAATGCTTTTCATAAGGAGTCCTAGTTACGGAATAGAAGATTAGGACACTGCAATATACACTCACATAGAAAACTAACTAGGAAAAAATAGTTAGAGACCTACCTAAACTTCAGTTTCCAAATGAAAAAGATTGTAATCCCTATCAAAAGGGGAAGCAACATAAGGTTTCTTTTAAATAAAAGAAAGAAGTTTCAACTTCTCAACCTCTCGAGTTGGTTCACATGGATTTGTTTGGACCATCTAGAGTTTCTAGTTTAAATGGAAAGCACGATGTCTATGTCCTCATAGATTACTTTTCTAGATTTACTTGGGTATACTTCATAGCTTACAAAAGTGAAGCTTGTCCTTACTTTGTTAAATACTCCAAATATGTAGAAAATCTTAGTGGACATAAGATTTAAACACTAAGAAGTGATCATGGTCGTGAGTTTGAGAATCATGAGTTTGAATCCTATTGCTCACACAATGGATATAGTCATAAATTTTCTGCTCCTAGGACACCGCAGCAGAATCACGTAGTACAAATAAGGAATAAAACCCTACAAGAAATTGCTAGAACTATGCTTAATGAATATGACCTGCCTATTTATTTTTTGGCTGAAGCTGTCAATACATCTTGTTATGTTATTAATAGAGTTTTGATCAGACCTCTTCTTAAGAATACCCCTTAGGAGTTGTGGAACCACATGAAACCTAAGGTTAACTACTTCAGAGTTTTTGGTTGCAATGTCATTATTCTTAATACAAAAGTTAAACTTGATAAGTTTGCATCCATGAGTGATGAAGGAATTTCCCTAGGTTAATCTATTTCTAGTAAATCCTATAGAGTCTTTATTAAGTGAATCTAGTGTGTGTAAGAATCTGTTCACATTAAGTTTGATGAAACTGATCCACATGAGCCTGAAATCTATCTTGAAAATATTGAAAAAGATTTATCTTTTCTAGACCTTAATGACAAATCTAATGAACCTGCTATAAAGACAACAAGTTCTGGACTTATTCCAGAATATGTTCCTACTGAACCTGAATCTAGAGAAGAATCTGAAATTTCTAGTCCTACCTTTACTAGATCAACTAGAATTCTAAAGAATCATCCTTTAGATGCTGTTGTAGAAAATCTTGATAAAGGGACATAGACTAGAGCTTCTCTTAAAAATCAGGTTGAACATCAAGCCTTCTTGTCATAGCTTGAACCTAAAAACATTGATGATTCTATTAAGGATGAATTTAGGGTAATTGCTATGCAAGAAGAACTCAATCAGTTTGAAGGAAATAAAGTTTGGAATCTTGTTGAAAGACCTAAGGACACTTTCACAATAGGCACAAAATGGGTGTTTAGAAATAAAGTAGATGAATCTGGAAACATAGTTAGAAATAAATCTAGGATAGTTGCACAAGGCTATAGTCAAGAGTAAGGTATTGTCTATGAGGAGCCTTTTTCTCCAGTATCTAGATTAGAAGCCATTAGAATTTTACTTGCTTATGTTGTACATCTAAATTTCAAACTATATCAAATGGATGTCAAGTGTTCATTCTTGAATGGATATATGGCTGCAGATGTCTTTGTTGAAAAACCACCTGGTTTTTCAAACACTCATTTTCCAAATCAAATTTTCAAATTATAAAAATCTTTATATGGTTTAAAGCAAGCTCTAAGAGCATAGTATGATAGATTAATTACTTTTCTAATTTCCAAAGGTTTTTCAAAAGGAATAGCTAATCCTACTCTGTTTATAAAACGAATTTCTAAAGATATTTTAGTTGTACAAATTTATGTAGATGATATTATTTTTGGATCATCAACGACTACATTATGTACTGATTTTTCTAAAATGTTGCAAAATGAATTTGAAATGAGTTTAATGGGTGAATATAAATTCTTTCTTGGATTTCAAATCTTTCAAAATGATGATGGAATTATTTTTACTCATAGTAAATATACTAGAGATATTTTAAAACGTCTTGGATTAGATAGCACAAAAAGTAGTGACACTCCCATGAGTACCACCTGTAAGATGGATCTTGATGAAAATGGCAAATCCGTTGATCAAACCACTTATAGAGGAATGATAGGTAGTCTACTCTACCTGACTGCTAGTCCTCCTAATATTATGTTTAGTGTGTGTATGTGTGCTCGTTTTCAAGCAAACCCTAAAGAGTCACAATTAAATGATGTAAAGAGAATTTTCAAATACATCAAGAATACTCCCAATTTAGGATTGTTCTATCCCAAAGGACAATCATTTGAATTAGTTAGTTATTTTCATGATGATTTTTCTGGATGTAAGTTTGATAGAAAAAGCACCCCTTGAATATGTCACCTTTTACGAAAGTCACTAGTATCATGGTGTAGTAAAAAACAAAATTCGGTTGCATTATCTACTGCAGAAGCTGAATACATAGCTGCTGGTAGTTGTTGTGCACAAATTTTGTGGATGAAACACACATTACTAGACTATGGATTTCAATTCAGACTTGTCTCAATAAACTGTGAGAACAAAAGTGCTATTAACTTTTCTAAGAATCTTGTTTCTCATTCTAGAACAAAACATATTGATGTAAGACATCACTTTTTGAGGGATCATTATCAAAAAGGTAATATCACTTTGGAATTCATTGGTACTGAATATCAACTTGCTGATATATTCACTAAACCATTAAATTCTGAAAGATTAGACTACATCATAAATGATCATGGTATGATTAATCATAAATGAATATCTTACTGATATTATTGTATAATACTTTACTGTACTTTACTTTACGGTTTCATACTCATTGTTTCTAAGTTACTGTTTTTTGTTCACAGTCTCACCATCAAGACATTATGCTCATGGTCTGTCAACTCACTGTCTCACCGTGACTATACAGAATGCTCACTGTCTCACCGTGATGACTACCAACTGTCTCACCATGATGATTAGTTTTCATCACACTGTAACGACTACTCACGGTCTCACCAAGAAGAGTTATTTATATTTTTATTTTAACCTGTATAGCAGTAATTTTTATTTCACCGCTATTTGTTTTCCCATGTTTTTGTTTTTATGACGTTTGACATTCCCAATTGATAAAACTTAAGGGTTTAATTCGATTCCTTACCCAAACACTCTCATGAAGCTTCTATTCCCTCTCGTCTGAACCTTCAGTGGATGCCAGAGATGAAGCGTCCATCCTCACCTTTGTCTGAGAAGCGTCGCGCCAAGAAACAGAAGAGGATACCGAGGATAGCTCCCGAAGGATCTCTAAACCCAAACCTGGTATGTCGTACAGTTGTACCTGAAAAAGAGGTTTGTGCAGAGTGGTTGTTGTCTAGATGATCTTTAGTTTTGAATGTTTTAAGAGAACAAGGATGTATTGAATGGTTCACTAGATAGAATAGACCGATTTACCCGAGACTGGTATCTCAATTCTATCAGTATATGAAGTTCTCCTTTGAGTTTGGAGAACTCTTTATGGCGACAAGCTAGATAAATGGTCAGAAGTGATATTTCACTTCAAGGCTATGGGCCGCATGCCTATGAATTCCCCATGAAGGAGTTTGTGAAGATTACCAGACAGACCCTCCCCCAACAACTGACATCTTTGACCTGGAGAATGCTTTAGAGAACCAAACTAGAAATGGCACCAAGCGAAGGGCCATAGCTGCTGAATTAGATGGGGAGACTAGACTTTTGTTCAAGTTTGTTCAGAATATGATTAGTCCTAGAAAAGGAGACATTGCTGTAATGAAGTATCAGTATGTGTTCCTGATCCATCTGTTGAAGAAAGGCCATAAAATCAATCTTTGCAAGTATGTTATCAACCATATCTATGAACTGATTAACGTCACCTCGAAATCCACCTCCTTGTTTTACTCAAGGATGATCTCAGCTATTTTAGTTGCTTAAGGGATGGTTGGACTGAATGAAGAAAAATTAGAGGACCTTGATAACTGCCTATACATGCCTATCAATAGAAGGATGAAGATTGGCTAGAACCCCTGGAAAAAGCAATGGGTTGAGGATAATGATCATGTGTATAAAAAGCTTAATCCTGTTGACTATCCATGAAGGCCTAAAATCTATCTGATCCTGGTTTGGAACCAGATGAAGTGGCTGAGTATTCAGAAGAAGAAGGAGAATAGGAAGTAACAGCTAAAGTATCTCCTAGAGAAGAATCTAGAAGACCTCAAATGTAAACAACTCCTGTTGAAAAAGAAAGGACCGTTATCCCTGCTGAAACACCTCAAGAGGAGGAAGTTGGTGTTAGTTTAAGAGAAAAGGAAGCTCCTGCTTCTAGTGCATATGTAAATCCAGAATCTCATCCTAATGCTGCAAGGAAATTGGTTTTTCCTGATTCAGAACAGCAAGAAACCTTAGTGGAAAATCCTATTGAAGAGGATCTTTTTGTTGAGAAAGAAGCAAGTCTAGAAGTTCAACCAGTGGAAGAGTCAGTTCCTGAGGTTATTTCCCCTACTTATGAGTGGATGGAAATTACATTTCAGCTGGCAAGGAAAGATTTTGCTGAAGATATTAGGTATGACCCTGAGGATCTTCTCCATGATCCTGAGCCTCAAGAATATAGAAAGGAAGCACAAGTTGAGGGTGAGGAACCTCAAATCCTTGAGATTGTGGAAGCTAGATCTCTTGAAGCTTCTCAGCCTTCTATCACATATTTTGTGTACACTCGGTATGAATTCCCAAGATTTTATGATGTGAATGAGTCACAGAAAGTGACTGCAACTGGAATGGATCTTTCTTCTCTATTTCAACTATTGTCTTTAGCTCATCCAGAACCAGTATCAGAACCAGAGCCCCAACCTCAATCCAAATCAGAATCTAAGTCAGAAGATGACTCTGAACCTCAACCAGAATCTGAACCACTACCTTTACCTGCACCCTTACCTGAGCATCACTCCTTTGTGACCAAAGATGATCTGAATGTTTTTGGAGAAACTTTGTTAGCTGGAGTTGAGGAAATTGTCTCTACTCAACCTCCTCCAGTGACTCAGTTAAGTCAAGAATATGCATTAATTCTCTTGGAAAATATTATCTTGCATATTCAACCGAGGATGATCCATGAAATTAACGAAGAAAGAGTTGAAAATAAGCTGTTAAGTGCTGATGTTGCAAATCTGAAAAGAATGGTAGTAAGTTTGCAGAATGAGTTATCTTTGAGATTAGAGCCTGCTCCTGTTTCTGCTCCTGCAATTGTTTCTTCTTCTCCTGAGCCATCTGATTCCCCCCTTTCTGAAGATATTGTGTCTCAAGTTAATCCATACCTACTTTATTTTGATGAGAATATTGGGTAAAATCACACCAAGATGCTAGAACACATGAGAGAGCTTGTGGAAAATCTGAATAAGCATGCATATGATTACACTGGATGCCTGCAAAAAGTTCTGAAACAGCCCAAACCTCTAACTGAAGCTGTCAAATATTCACCTGCTTCTGGTCAGTCCTTGACATCTTCTTTGGATGAGTCTATGCTGAGATCCATAATTAAGGAATAATTTCAGAGTGCCTTCAGTGGCTTGGATCTATCTTCTTTGACAGAAGTGATTCAGAATAGTGATAGAGCGTTGGACATGGTTAGAATTCATTCTATGATAGCCAATGATGCTCAACAAGAGATCACCAAGAAAATTGATTTGTATATATCCTGGATTTTCTCTAAAAGTGATATGAAAGATCACATTAGATATATTGTGGAAAATTTGAGAATCCCTCTACTGACTCAAGATTTTAAAGCTCATGTTCAGAAACATACAGAGTTCACCAGATTGTTGGACAGATTTCGGGAGAATAAAGATGATTTTGGAAAGGCTGTGCAATATGGTGGTGAAATCATTACTGATTTATTCAATCTTTTGAAGTCGTATCTTCATTTGCAGAGCACTTCTGTAGTTTCTCCAGCTGTTGCACCCCTTAGACATGGTCTACCAACCATAGCCTCAACTTCCATGACAGTTAGCCATGGTCTTTCTCAGATCCGGCCAGTTATTCTTGACCAAACACAGCATAGATCTTCTACTGCTCCCACTTTGGCTCCATCTGTTTTTTATGGTCTACCTTTACCCTCTTTGTCTACCACATCTATGCCTTCTTCTACTTCAGCACCATCTACTCTTTGTCTTTTTTCTTCCTATATCGGATTTGTGATCATCAAAAGGGGGAGATTGTTGGATTACTCATGAGTTAATCATGTTTTAATGGTCACAAATCCTATTACAGTTAATTAATCTCAATCTTCATTGCACATCTTGTTAATTCTCTTCAATCTCAATAATAACTACACATCATGTTTTAATGATAACAAATCATATGATGTTAATTACTCTCCTTATTATTTATAAGTCTCATGCATGATCATAAATCTCACATATATTATCATGCCTTAATATTTATGATTCAAGCTCTTTTACTCTCTAATGCTTAAACTTAATCCATATTCTGCATATTACTGTCTAAGTCCAAATACAAATATTTGTCTAAGTATGGAGACACCGTGAAGGACTCACCGTGACCAGACACCGTGAAGGACTCACCGAGACCAGACCCCGTGAAGGACTCACCATGACCAGACACCGTGAAGGACTCACCGTGACCCAGACACCGTGACCCAGAAACTGTGACCCAGACACCGTGACCCAGTCACCGTAAAGCTTATACCGTGAAGCTCATACCGTGAAGCACATACCATGAAGCTTATACCGTGAAGTATATACCGTGAAGCACATACCGTGAAGCTCATACCATGAACCACATACCGTGATGAAGACACCGTTTACTTAATCACTATGACACTGTTTCATAACTTCTTGTCAGTATTATTTAAATAATGATAACGGTCATATTTGATGTTTTTAATGCAAATTAATGCTATTTAATGATAGTTGTTGGCATGTCCGGAAACCGTATCTCATTCCAATGAAAAGGGAATCATTCCTACTGCCAGAACTCGTGGAATATAAGAACGATTGAAATGCAGTACACGTGCAACAAGTAAAACAAGTGCAAGTAGTGATGTGAAAGTGTGAATATACAACGAGAAGAACATGCATACACTAGAGAGAAATGTGTTGAACAAGAAGAACAATCCTGAGAAAGAAAGATATTGCAAGTCTTTCAAAGAACTCTCATGAATGTAATCCAACACCACTGAAGAACACACGTCGAATCAAGAGATCATTATCACTCCTGTAGAAGACAAGCTGAACTACGACACTCCATTTTTCAACAGAAAAACCAGAGAAGGACTCAGAAGCACTCCTGCTGAATCCATCGAGTCCCGAGCTGCATTGATAATCACTAGAGCTTTCTAAACACTTATCTATATTCTCTACGTGATTTATTAATTAACTATCGAGCAATGTTGTGTACTCTGTATTTCTTATACACAGACTATCTTCTGTACTGAACTTGAGGATATCAAATCCTCACTCCAAATCTCTTATCACGTGTTTACCCACGTCAACTATGGAAGAGGTCCTTGTGTGGCCTGGCTTTGCCTTATTTCCCACGTAGAACAGTGGAAGAGGTCCCTATGTGGCCTGGAATGTTTTGTAAACTGTAGTTAACCCCAATCCAGTGTGTGGATCAAATTTATATAAATTTGAGAGGACTAAGACTCAACTTGAGACTAAACCTCTTGTTATATATAATGTGCATTATTTAATTTATGTTTAAAGTATACTACATATATCTTAATTATTCAGCTGTAATTACTTTTAAATACAAAAATATTTTAAAGCTACTTTTATTGTTAAATAATCAATTGATTACACTTATTGTAAATCAGTAGATTAGTTTCAAAAGTTAGTTTGATATTGTGGTTAAACTAACTGAGACCTAATCAATATTTGAGAAGCTAAGTGAACATTTACAATCTGTATAAATTCACTATAGTTTAACTTGTTTTATAAATTGGGGGATTTTAAATAGACAATATTTTAACAGAAATTTTAATTGGAACTCAATTCACCACCCTCTTGAGTATCCTCTCCGACCAACAAAGGTGTTATTAACATAAACATAAATATTAAATACATGAATTTTATATGGAATTTATCATTTTAAATAACCATGTCGATTATTTGGGTAAATAAATTTAATTTTCACATTTGTATATTCCTTCCTCTTTAAGATTGATATGTTTTAAATGTTCTTACTTACGCTATAACAATATGCACAAAAAAGAAATAGTTAAACCCCATAATTTACCCAAAATTACAGTGTAGTAGTCAAGCAGTGTGAACAAGTCATATTAGAAACTTATAGTTCACGCTTCATGAAAAATTATTTAATGAATTTTTAGTTAAATGCTACACAACTAGTACCATAAGAGATTAATTTATGATAGAATAGATTATCAAATATTTATAAATATTATGAAACCAAATTTTTGACTTCTAGGATATGATGTATTCTAAAATGTGATACATGATATTCATATTTTTTATGTCATGAATATTCTAAAGATAGATGACAGATAAAATCTTCATGATGTTGAAGAAAAGTCAAAACAATGTCATGTTGAGAATTTTATAATAAACTAAGTTTAATCTTTAATATATTTACATTAGTAAAATAAAAGTATATTAATGAGGTTAATATTTATGACGGTGAATGGATTGTAAAGGATATAAAATAACCAATGATGGATATTTTTTTTGATTCAAATATTGTACTAAATGAAATTATTATGCTCTATTTAAACCATCTCATTGATGTTAATGAGGCGTAAAACATATTAGTCATAAAATGAAAAAAATTTAACTTATAAATAATATTATAATAGTATTAAAAATATTTTATAATTCCAAAGGGTTAGTTCTTGATGAATGGGATTTGAAAAAAACTATCTCTTAATTTCCTTTATAGTTAGATAGTGTATTGTAAAATCCATGTCAAACTATGAATCACAAACAGTAAATTTTTATAATATATTTAATTTAAAATCATATAAATTCATGATATACAAGATGATTAAAATAAAGAAAAATGTATATATAATAAATTTCCTAAACTTATATCATGATAATTAATGTATTGTAAATTAATATATAAATAAAATATAGGATTATATTTAACTTATAATGTACCATTTGTTAGCAAAGAATATGTATACTAATTAATTGATGATGTAGAATATGTGGATAATGCCAAGAAAACATCAAATAAAATTTTCTCTAAATAATATCATTTATTTGATTGTGAGTATATTTTATGTGATACTACACATACCATTGGGATTGGAAACATGATGAGAAAATAATATAATAGTGCTGGTAGTGATTAATATCATTCCTCGGTAATGTATTCTTTTATTTCACTAAGATTATGTTTTATATGTGAGTTCTTATTTTTTTTACCAACTAGAATCAGTGAGATCATATCCAATGTCATGAGTGATTAGACGTTTCCATGTGAAATTTGATGATTTTTCAAGAATGTTGGATTATAGTGCAACTGGATGACCATTGTTGACCCACAATTTATTTATGGGTGGGAACTATTATACATATAACCTATGAATTTAATTGGAAATCAATGTAAACAATTTTGGTAAATTTTAACCAATTTTGATTGTATACTTTGTAACCATAATATTAATAAAATATTGTGGAATTATTCCCCCATGTATGTATAATATAATTTTCTAAAACATGTAAAACCAAATATTTTTTCATTAATTGTTTCTTTTTGTAAAAAATGAATTAATATTTCGATTTTTTATGGTGAGTGTATATATTATTTATAAGAAATGGGGGAGCATGTAGGGCATATGAAATTCTACGGAAAAAATATATAAGGATCATGTTGATAAATCATATTACTGGGAAAAGTAGACATTATATGTCAAATATGAATGGTATCTACAAATATGTGCATGTGATGGATTAGTGGTGTGAATGAAACCTCAACATGTGATATTATATCCTGGTTTAGATATTGAAAATCACTCTCGATAAAAATTAATTTAGTATTTCAACCATATTTTTTTTTGATTTAATATGATTTTTTCTGGAAAACAAATGGAATGTTATAGATGACTATAATTTGTAGATAATTTATTTTTATTTGAAATATTTTAGATTTTTTAGGAATGTAGAAGATGTATTAATTAATTCAAATACACCATAAACATTATTTGACTAGAATAAATTCTACACAAATAGTGAATGTTGTATTTTATTTTATGAATACAAAGGAACTCAATATCATTCATATTTTACTGGCTTTAAAATTACCCATAAACTGATAGGATGTGATAAAATCCATTGAGTTGATAAATAATTTTGTAGACACATGAAAATATCTCAAATATGAAAATTGTTTTTTTATTATAAAAAAACATATCATTCTACGGAATTTATAAGATATGTCTTAGTGAGATCATATATATTATTTACAGATTATTTAATTTCATCATAAATATTTTAATGTGATTTCATGAAATTATTATGGGAATTACTATTTTTAATATTTATTTTTAATATTTTTTATTTGGTAGTAATTTTCATAGAAAATTATTATATGATGATTGGGATAATAATTGATGTTTTTCATGGGAATAAAATAGATAAATATCGTAGATAATTTTATTTCATGCACCATCTAGAAATTATGCAAATATAGTCATAAGAGGATGGTCACCTACAAAGTATCATTTACATGTTGGAAAAAGGATTCATATCGATAGTAGATTGTTTTAAATTATAATAAGGATACTATGTTAATGTTAAATGATCTTAAAACTCTGAAAAAATTCTATAATGTTATCCCTTTAACATATCCTCCGGTATCTAGATAGTGTACATGGACATACCATCATTCTAGTGGTGAAATGTTGTATATGTCCGTATCTGGAACCAAATGCGTCATAAAATCCTATCCACAACTCTAACATGAACCATGTGTCATAGTAGTATGAAATAATTGAGGGAATCATATGACATAAGATGATCTACCACATGTAAAACATCCATTAACACTCTACTTATATCTATTACATGATATAAAAAATGTCCTCTAACCATATAAGTCAGCCAACTATCACATACAGTAAATCATGGATTACATCTATCTATAGAAATCAAGTCAAATAGTACATGGATATTACATACCATTTATAATGTTAAATTTTATAAGGCTACAACAAACATACCCTAACGTGATGTTCATCCTTTACCTATTGAATTGTGAGTATCTGAGTTTCAAACATGACCATGATCTGAATTTACATTCTACTTAATGTAAATTTTGAGAATCTAGAACTATATCATCTATAGAATAACAAAATAAGGGTGCTCCAGATGGAAGGATGGGAAAATTCTCATGTTATTTCAATTATCATCCACTATCACATAGTATATTTGTTATTAATCAATTATGAGAACATGAAAACAATTAACATATGATAATAAGATATTCTTAATCAAATCCATTAATACAATGGATTAATTGGTGACACTGAATGGAATCACTAGAATGTCATAGTGACTATATTGAAAATAGAATGAATGAAATGGAAGATAAAACTAAAAACTCTCAAAAAAATTTATTCAAATATAACGTTTCGGTTTTTTGTGCCACCAAATGCTGGTCTGTACCTAGTTGGTCACATGGCTTGAAGTGAATTTCCTAGAATTCCATAGGATTTCGACGTGAAATGAAGGCCTTGGGTGTGATGTGGGGAAATTATAATGACATTATAAATGTCTATCCATTGGAATAACAAATAATAAATATTAATATAAGCTATAATACCATACAACAATTAAATAGTGGAAGACTGAATGTAAATAAACGACTGGATAAAAAATATATGATGCATGTCACATATGTCTTGGTAAACAACCAAACATGAAACAATGCTTGAAATATAGTACTAAACTAGTGAATAATGAAAAAAACAAACTCCAGCATCATCACAAGACCCATCTTTGTTCCACTCACTCAAGCTTCACAACAATCATGTACCTGGAGAATAAGGGAGCATGGACTAATATATACTCGCAACCATATAGGATGTTTGGGTCAATTAGTTTTACCCAAACATGGTGTGCGATGAATACATGAAGGCAACCGCCATATGATCTGTGCCTAACTATCGAGGATTATATATAGCTGGTAATAATATAAATGCAGTAATGAAGCTAGGAGTATACAAAAATAACCAATTCCAAAAATTTCCATTTATATCCCATAACATTTATTGTTCACTGTTTAATCATGTATTCGAAACATGTATCTCATATGACTACCTATCCATAACTAATCCGACCATTTCCTTTGGAATTAAGTCATTTTCACTAAAACTTTGGGTAGATCACACGGTCCAACCCCTCTAGAAAAGAATGTTAATAAAAAGGCAAAGACACACTAAGGAAGCACTCACCATCAATTCCCCATATGGTCTTCCCTGAGTAATTATATATTCTTTGGGGATGAACTCATTTTCGATTCCCCATGTTGTCTAGTAACATAACTATAGATACTGTATGCGAGCACTCATCATCAATCCATTATGTGGTCTCGTAGGGTGAATTATAATAGCCACTCTGAGGAATCCTTCAATGTCTACTCCCCTTATGGTCTAACTACACCAGGTCCTCACAGCCCTATGCAATTGAATAATTCATGAATGATATCATGGCGTCCAATGTATTATCATATACTTCATGTATAAATAATTCCAATTCATATCACAAGCATTTAATTAGACAAAAAAATCAAATAGTAATATCATATCAAGCAATGAATGGAAACAAGGTTGGCCTCATAAGAAACCTGTACCGAAGACCCTAAACACTCAAACAAGGAAATATAACAAAGGGGGTTTCCACAAAAATTCAATTACACATAATATCACATCAGTAAACCCTTAATACAACAATAAATATACGGAAGATTAAATAGGGTTCAATTTCTATATCCCAAAATACTCGAATCATGGGTAATCGACACATTGTCATATAAACTCAAGGAAAATCAAAAGGAAACAGACCACCTAGCATGATGTTGTACAATTAATAATCACCAATTTCATCCCATGATTCACCATTGAATGTCATAGATATAAAAAAAAACTCAAAAAAATCAACCTATAATAACTCAATAATGAAGAGAAACAAAAATAGAGCCTAATGAATAAGCAAAGACTCATCAATCAGATTTCAACGCACCAACCTGTGATCAAATTGGATAAATGATGTGAAATTGGTGCTTAGGAGAATAATCATCCATATATCGCTCACCTTTTTGAGACACAATAATAATAAGACGTTTTTAGGGATTAGACGTGACCCAGTCCAATTTATCAAGTAATAGAAAATGTAATGGGTGTGTTCATTTAATTTAGATTCCATGTACATGCATCAACCATCCCCCACTATAAGTTGTCTCCAAGTCACTTCACACAACCATTTCTTATCCTTTACATGGCCAATACTCGGGACAACATAGTCCATGGTGTGTACACAAAATTACACAGATTGTACATCTATAATGTCAAAAAAATCCTATATTTCTCAAAAACACTATATATCAAGATATAAAAAAATATAGATTCAGGTTCTTAAAACACCCCCCATAATGAAATTTTTTTGGAATTTTTTTAATTAGGTGGAAAAGCGGAATCCATAAACAACTCTAGCCACTATGATGGCATATTGGTCTCCCTCTCCCAATCTCATCCTTTACTCCTTTGTGCTTCCATAGCACCCATACTAGAGGAACTGACCAGCCATAGAGAACCTCTGCGCATCGATCCATAATAGGTATAAGATGCCCATAGAACAAACATCCACCTCTAAATCAACCTCATCAGGTTTGAAAACATCATATATGTTTGAAAATTTATGTCTTAGTTGTGAATCATAGAAGACCTCGTGCATTTCCTTATAAATCCAAGACGACATCAACCGATAGGCCACTAGACCTACTCTATCCAAAATCTCAAACAGCCCAACATATCTTGGTGAAAGCTTCCCTTGTCTCCTAATATTCCTGTGTCCCAACCTCGATTTGAAAAGTAAGAAAACCTGATCTCCGACGTTAAACTCTAGAGGCCATCTCTAATGATCTGTATAATACTTCGGCCGAGACATCACAATAGCCTTCATCTTTTTGATCAACTCTATAAGAACTATGGTCTCCTGGACATGATGAAGTCCTAACATATAATCTCCAACTACCTTCATCCAAAATTGGCATGATCAGCATGGACTACCAAAAAAAGCCTCATAAGGTTCCATCGGAATAGTTTATATATAACTTTTATTATAGAAAAAAATCCACTGGAGGTATGTACTTCTCCCAATAACCCCCAAAATATAGGACTAATTCTCAAAGAATTTCCTCCATCACCAGAATCATTAACTCTGACTATCCATCTGTTTGGGGATGCTATGTTGTACTCAAGAGTACATGTGTACCCAAATCCATCTATTTTCCTTTCATAAATGAGAAGTAAAAAAGAGAATCTCTATCTAAAACAATAAATATTTTAACCACATGAAATAAATACAATCTATCGGATCTTCAACCATACATGATCTTCTAAACTACATGACTATATGATTTGTTGGAATTTTTCACCTTTTGGATCTTTTCAATAAAAACCCAAAATGCACCATTTCCTTGAGGAAATCTCAGTAACCCAATCAAAAAATACATTTTGACATCATTCCACAACAACTAAAGAATGGGTAACTACTAAAAAAGCCACGTTGGTCATCAATGATGCACATTATCGTAGTGACTGGTGTAACATCTCATAATATTAACAGTAACATCCCACTTCATTCATTGACACCAATACTGACAGTGTAGTTATCAATACATATTGTTGACACCAGGATGAACAATACAAAATGAGGAATGAAAATCTTGAAACAGCTCCTGACATATGTCTGCTGACACATATACACATCAATGATAATATATGACCTCATCCTCGTCTACGATGGACCCAAGAGTAGGGTCCTCTACTGGGACACTATACCATAACAATGAGCCTTTAGAATCTAATAGTTTCCTAATTTGAACTTGATCCAGGAGATTACAGGTAAAATCTATAGAATAAAGATAAATCTACCCATATCTATCATTCCCCTCCAAAGACATCTCATATATAATGTCCATAAGCTGTTGTACACTACTGTCTTCTTGAACTTCCAGAAACTAAGTCTTTATGCTCAACAAATTAGCCACAGTATGACAACCCTAATCTTTAATTACTCAATTAAACAGAATTTATAATATAAAAATCACTTGATAGAATATAGAAGATCAATATGACTATTGTCTTTAGGGATTAAGATCGTTACAGAACCACTTAAAACATGAAAACAACATCATTATTGAAAATTATCTTTACAAGACCACTATATTCCCTCTTACATAGCATAGCATGGGATAACCTAAGGACATGCACAATAAAAATGATGAGCTATAAAGCTCATTATGTGAATAATAATTTAATAACATGAGTAATATAATAAATTTTAGACAATAGGCATATCAATAGATAACTAGAGAATCATAAACATGAAGACATGATAAATCATGATAATCATAACATGGAAATGTTGAAACAACACTTAACATCTCATTAGTATGATCCAAGGCTCATTGCACATGGAGCACGAGAAAAATCTCATTGCACATGTTTCAATAGTAAACACTTGTAAACCTTGAATTAGCATGATTTAAGACCCATTGAACATGAAATGTCATGATTCTATACATTAATGAATGCATTGGAGTGCTATCAAGGCCACCCTTCTTAAACATTTATTTCAAGCATAAGTGTGCCACATGGATCATATAACATGGAATCAATCAACATCATAAGTTATTCCATGATTAATTAATGTGTAATAAATAAATTAAAGTACCATTCAATATTTATTTGTACATAAAGGTGAATACCCTTGATAGATACGTGTGTAGGGTATTCACTATACAATGATTAAGTCATGGAAAAAGACGGTGTAATTTCGGAAGCATAACGACGTGACATAAAGATTCATGAAAATGGTTTATGAGAGATAAAAGGGTGTCTCATAATATTTATATGGAATGTAAATTAAGGGGGTAATATAAATATATGTCCCATAAACATAATGGTATTTAGATTCATAATACAAAAAAATAACATGGATGTAATAGAGGAGAGAAAAATCCCTCACGGAATTTATGCATGGTAACGAGTGTAAATGGGAGGCATTAATAAGATATAAAGGGGTCTTCCATTATCCAATCATACAGAAGGATGTATGGGGATGGTGAATCACCATACCCTATCATTTTTAATTGAAAACTAAAGGGAAAAAAAACTTAATGAAAATTGGACAAAAATGATAAAGGATGAAATCCATTACTTGGAAGTGTGATTCAAAAGGCCTGGGAGAGGCTTAAAAATGATTGTTGGGTCCTTGGAGAATTTATTAGAGTAATAGATTGATGACGGAAGATTTTAGATTAAATACAAAGGCTTTGAGTGAGGAGGAAGTGGGAGCTTGGGTGTGTTTATATAGGAAAGGTGAGGAAATTCTTTATTATTTAGTTTTGGAACCCTCACATTAAGATAATCCATAACACCAACCAGTCCATGGTTTCATACCTTGGTTTTTGAAAAGGGAAGTGTAAAAAAATATTTTATAAGTCCAAAGTATGAACTTCTTAAAATAATGGGGTTTCTTATGTTGATGTGATTCAAACTCCCTAGGAAAAAAATTGAAAGTGAAAAGATGTTTATTATGTCTTGAAGGGACTATTAATTCTTTGCAAAAATAAGTAAAACAAACCCAAAATAACATTATTTTAATGGAAAACATATATCTAATGAACATAAGGCTTATATTATTTTATTACATCACTATTGGGTCATTATGATGTCATAAAACACATTATATATTTAAACAATATTTTATTTTTTCAGAAACATTTGTCTATCTCAGAATTTGAAGAAAAAAATATTTGTTTGAAAATTTCGACATCTTGATTCCAAAATTATTATTTATTTTATATAAAATTATTATATAAATATGTTACTTTTCACTATTAAAATAATAACTAACATTTATCAATAATTCATGGGTTTTGACAAAACTGGCTTTCAAACCATAATAAAAATTTCAATTGCATTCATAAAATTATATGAACATTTATATTTAATAAAAAACTAATTTAATCATAATAATAAAAATTTATTAAAATATATTTAATTAAAAAATCATTTAATTCATCAAAATATATTTATTAGTTGAACATTAACTAAAAATACTTTTTGTGATTTGAAAATCTATTTAAAAGGTTACAATAAAAATATGAAAGTATATATTCATTATTATATAAAAAATAGTTTACATAACCATAGTGCTATGGTCTTGCTACATAACCCCTTAATAAAACTTCATAAGACCAAAGTGTAATGTGTGCGATGGTGACATACTCTTGGGGTGGCAAGTATAACATTGCTCGGGTGGTAATCTCTATCAACTTGCATTTCTCTCGTAGGCGGTCTCGCTCATGCTTAACATATTCATGCTCAGATTGGGATTGGTCAAGTGCAAAGTCGAATGATGCCACATCCATTCCATGAAGTATCAAATGGGCTTCGCATGGGGCATGACTACTTGATGAGGCCATCACATCCATTGTCTGGGAAAATTAGATTTGTTAAATCACGATATTTATATTAATCATGTGATCACTGTTCAATGACTACATTATCAATGATCAAAATTGTTAACATAAATCCAAAGATGATGACTTCTTATATAAAAATTTTACATAAATGGACTTCTAAATAGATATAGTGGGATTTTTATTAATAAAAGTTTGGGTTGTTATAATCATTTCCCCTTAAGAGATTTCTCCCTCAAAATTTCCTTTTCCCACACTATAACATATTTGGGTGACTTTGCATCATAATTTCCACGGATTCCCATGTCGCTTCTTCAATCTTGTGGTTTTTCCAAAATGCCTTGATGAGGGGTGTTGTATTATTTCGTAGAACTTTATCTCTACGATCTAAGATCGTTACTCGGTGCTTATCATAGGAATGAGCATCCTCTAATTGTGCAACCTCTAAAGTGAGTATATGTAAGGGGTATGGAATGTACTTATTTAAAAGGGATACATGAAAGACATCATGTACATTAGACATGGTAGGTTGAAGTGCTAGTTGATTGGACACAACCCTGACATTATCAAGAATCATGAAGGGGCTGATGTACCCTTGACTTAACATCCCTTTTTTTCAAAACTCATGACCTTCTTACCTGGAGATATGTGTTGAAATACCATGTCTCCAGCCTTAAACTCAAGGTCTCATTGATGGTTACCTACTTAACTGTTATGTGAACACTGGGCTGCCTAGATATGCTACTGAATGGTTTTCACCTTCTCCACCATTTCTTCAACCATTTTGGGTCCATGTAGTATATTCTCACTGACTCATCGCAACATGCTGGTGTTCTGCACTGTTTTCCATAAAGGTGTTCATATGGTTCCATTTTGATGATTGAGTGGAAACCTTTATTTTAAGACAACTCAACTAGAGGAAGATGTTGATCCCATTCTAATTTAAATTTTATTAAGAATGCTCTCAACATGTCCTCAATTGTTTGTACAGTCTACGCTGATTGGCCATCTGTTTGAGGATGATTGGTCGTACTAAAGTTCAGTTCATTATTTAGAGCATGATGATGAATCTTCCAAAACATAGAGGTGAATCATGGATCTCGATCAAACCCAATAGATTTTGGTACTCCATGTAGCCTTTCCAGATCCATTATATATATATATATATATGTTCCAGTTGATCCAATGATAAATCCTCATGAATAACGATGAAGTGTGCTACCATTGTAAGATGATCCACAATAACCAAGAGTGCATTGTTTCTTTTGGATGTCATTGGATGTCGGTGACAAAGTACATGGTGATGACCTCCCATTTTCATTCATGTATGGGAAATGTTTGCATCATCTCTTTATACTTTTTCCTCTCTGCCTTACCTTGCTTACACACCAGACACTTTGATGTATATTCATCGATCTCCTTCTTCATATTATCCTACCAATAATTCTCTCAGATATATAGATACAACATTGGGTTTCCTAGGTTAATAGAGAAATATGAACTAAGTGCATCATCAAAAAGTTCCTTATTCAGCTCTGGACATGATGGAACACGTAGTATATTCCCAAAATCTCACAATTCCTTCTTCATTAACATTGATCTCCGAGGATGTCCCTTTTCTGATAGCTTCCACTCTTTTCTGAATTCCCACATTATCTTTTTGGGCATCCATTAACCTTTCCAAAAAGGAAAGCTGATCAATTATGTGCGCAAGGATTGATGATGTTCCTTTCATTATAATTTTCATTTCCATCTTCATCAAATCTATGAATATTGGGTCCTTCTAAATTCCCATCAATGATATAATTGGTGGGAGATTTCTACATTGATCATATTCCACCTTGTTCTCTTTACTAGGATAGTAATGAATTGAGAAGTCATAGTATTTGATCATCTCTAACCATCTTTGTTGGATCAATTTCAACCCTTTTTGTGTGAATATATACTTGAAGATTTTTTGGTCCATATATATTTCACACTTCTCCACAAAATGATAATGTTTCCACATTTTTAAAGTGAAGATCAATGCTGCCAACTCAAGTTCATGTGATGGATAGATTTGTTAATGAAAATTCAATTGTCTTGAAGCATAGGAAATGACTTTGTCATTTTTCATTATCACACATTTTAGGCCCTACTTTTAAGCATCACTAAATTACAGAAAATGTGCACTATTGGTTAGCAATATGAGTGCGGGTGCAGTGATAAGCCTCATTTTCAACTCCTTGATGTTTTTTTCACATTAATCACTAAAAGAAAACATTACTCCCTTTAGAGTTATCTTTATATGAGGGTTGGAAAATCGTGAGAAATTTCTCACTAATTGTTGATAATATCTAGCTAACCCCATGAAGCTACGGATATATATTACAGATGTTGGCCTCGGTCATCCCTTAATTGCATCTGTTTTGGAGGGATCCAAAGATATTTCATTGATTGTGATGATATGGCCCATGAATGATACCTCCTTCATCCAAAAATCAAAAATAATGTACTTTTCATAGAGATTATTCTTTTACAAGGTCTCATGTACTGTTCTTAGATGCTCCTCATGATCCTCCTTGGTTTTGGAGCGTATCATGATATCATCTATAAAGACTACAAAAAATTTGTTGAGGTAATCCCTAAATACTCTATTCATCATGTTAATGATGATTAATGGAGCATTAGTGAGTATGAAAGGCATCACTATGATTTCATATTTCCCGTATCTTGGAAGAAAATTAGTATTGGGGAAATCTTCCTTCTTCACCCATAAATGATAATATCCCAACCACAAATCCACCTTGGAGGAAGAATTTTCTCCTCATAGTAGATCGAACAAGTCATAAATTCATGGGAGAGGATACTTGTAGTTTATCGTGATTTTTTTAACTCACGATAATCGATGCAAATATGCATTGACGCATCCTTTTTCTTGACGAAGAGGACTGGTGCACCGCATGGTGAAGCACTTGGGCGTATAAACCCTATATCCTGATTCATTTTGTAGCTATTTTCTTAGCTCTTCAAGATCCACAATAGCCATTATATATTGAGTCTTGGATATTGGAAATGCCCCAGGTATAAAATAAATTGAGAATTCAACATCTCTTCTAAGAGGAATACTAGATAGTTCATCGGGAAACACTTCAGTGAATTCCCTCACAATAGGCATGTCATCAAGGATGGTTTCTTCCTTAGACTCAATCATCTGAGCTAGATACACGTTATCATAGGGTAGTAATATCCACACTTGAGATGATGGAGCTAGAAAATATTCATCTTCCTCCTTGCACTTGTAATGAATTGGGGGTTGATTATCCACATAGAAATTTATTTCCCTCTCACATTCAATTTATGTTGGCTCTATATAAGGAAAGCCTATCCATGCCATGAATTTCATTAAATTCCACTAGAGGGAGTATGAAGAGGTTCTCTGGGATGTTTAATCCACATATTATGATAGTGGAGGGGTTATATTCATGGGATGAAATGATTACCCCATTTTCTGTATTCACTGACATCTTCACTTCCATGATTTGTAGTGGTTATGTGTTTGTTATACTAAACATTTGAGATATAAAATAAGGAATAGAACCTGAATCAATAAGTACATTCTCTATTCACGAATGAATAACTTGTGTACCTATCACCACTTCGTTTTCGGGGTTCATTTTGGCTGTAGTAATGGATAAATCCTTCCCTTTCTTCCATGGAGGTTGTTGGTTGCCTCCGAAAACCCTTGTATTAGGGCACCGTTTTTCAAGATGCCATCGTTCCTTGTATTTCTATAAATGAACCATGCATTGAGGTTCAAACGGATCGTTATCTCCTCTATCGCATCCACTTGTCTTTCTTGCCAACAGTAAATAGATAGGTTCTCTTATCTTCCACACTTCAAACATTTCCTCATATCCTTCACGAAATTTCTAGGGTCTTTCTTTCCGTACCATTTTAAAATGGGGTGCTGGATCTTCTTATCAGCATTTCATTTATCCATCGGACCCCCAACATTGATGTCCACCTTACGCTTCATAACCCCATGATACCCCTGAAATTATACGATCTCTATTTAGACCTTGAGGGAACATCAAACAATTTAATCATAAATGTCAAAGTCATGAATCACCATCATTTCCTGAAAGCTAGGTTTTATCCTACCAAAAGAGTGTCCAACCTTGAATTTGGGGGTAATGAAAAATCTATAATCATATCATGCAATCCTTGTGGTGTTTTCCTCATAAGCTCCAACAGATTCATCAACTTTTTACCTAAGGAATAGTATGTCCCTTTCCATCTGAAGTCGGATGGTACATGGAAAATATTTATCAAAAAACATATTTCTAAAATCCTTCCATTCCAATTCCTCGATCTTCTTTTCAAGATTCATATTTTTTATCGACATCAACTATTGATCAACTTCACCCTCCATATGATGGGAATCCTGATGAACATTCTATTTTTTATAACATTGAAGGATGGAGAAAATCATTTCAATGGATTTGATCTATTGTTCAGTGATTGAGGGATCAGATGATCCATTAAAAGTAGTAGTCCTTTGTCTCATTAAGCTCCCGATATCAACTTGTTCTATATTAGGGGGGTTGAAAATTCCTCTTGACCCATGTTTCATTTCAAAGATTGAGTTAGATGAGAAATATGTTTGACAATGTTCATGATTCCCACTTCCATTGGATTGGGTATCTCATTAGTATAGTCATAACATTGATATTCACATCGGTTTTTAGCCCGAGTCCTCCTATTACCAGCCATTGTCTAGAATAAAATTAAATATATAAGAAATAATAAAGGGGAATCGAAGGACAAAACTAATGACTTATAAATAAATTTTTTTTCCTTAACATATGAATATATTGGCTTCAGTCTATGTTATCCATGACCTGCATTCTAACATATATTCATAGGGAATTTTTTTAGTCCCTTACTAATGGTTAATGTTATGCTTGTGAATTTTCCATAGAATATCCCCCAGGAGTTTCATAACAAATAGTGTAGCAAGGCTCGTTGTCATGCACCAGTTCCTATTTGAGTCTAGCTCAATGCAGTGATTTCGGGTTTTACCCCTACGATACATATGTGCTAGAGCCACCTCTATATGCTCGTACCCAGACATGGACTTGATTTATAATCTACTTAATCAAAACACACCAAAACATTAGGATGTTTTTTATTCATAGTCTTGTATCAATTGATTTACTAGGGTTTTCTAATCCTAATCCCAAAAAATAAACAAACCTATCCTCTGATACCAACTATAACAACCCCTATCTTTTATTACACAATTAATCTTAATTTTGTTCATAAACATCCCATGATAGAACATAGATGACTGAGAGTTATTGACTTTTTAGGGCTTAGGATCATTACATAACAACATAAAACAAGAAAAAACAAATTTATTGAAAACTTCCATTATATGAACACTACATTCCCTCGAAGTTATCATTGCATGGGATAACATGAGGACATGCATAAAAAAGGGTGAGCAATAAAGCCCAGTAACGGAATAATCATGTAATAACATGAGGAATAAAATAAATATTAGAAAATAGGCATATTAATATATCACAATAGAAGCATAAACATAAAGGAACGATAAAACATGATAAATATAACATGAAAATGTGGAAAAAACACTTAAAATCAAATTAGCATGAGCCATGGCTCATTGAACATGGAGCATGAGTAAATACTAATTGCACATGAATCATGAGTAAAACCTCATTTAACATGAATTAGTATGTGTCAAAACCCATTGAAAATGACATATCATGACAATATACTTTACCCAATGCATTGGAGTGCTATTAGGGAACACCCTTCATAAATATTTCATTTCGTGCATAAGGGTGCCACATGGATCATATAACGTGGAATCAATCAACATTATAAGTTATTCTATGATTAAGTAATGTGGAATAAATAAATGAATGTACAATTAAATATTTATATATTCATAATGGTGAATAATCTTTATATATTCAAGGGTATGGTATTCACTATAAAATGATATTGTCTTTGAAAAATTTGGTGCAATTTCGGGAGCATAACGATGTGACATAAGGATTCCGAAAAATGGTTGATGAGAGAGAAAATGGTGTCACATCATATGTACATGAAATGGTATGTAAGGGGGTAATATAGATACATGTCCCAAAAAATGTAATGTAATTTATATGCACAATAAAAAAGAGTTACTTGGATGTAAAATATGAGAGATAAATCCCTCAAGAAATTTCAGCATGGTAACAGGTGTACATGGGAGGCATTAATGAGAGAGGAAAGGATCTACCATTATCAAAACATTAAGAGGGAATTATGCGGATATGAGAAATTATACCCCAAAATTTATAATTGTTACAAATGGGCTAAATCAAATAATGAAAATTGGACAAAAATGAGAATAGAAGAAATCCCTTACTTGGATGATTGACCGAAAGGCTTGGGAGAGGTTTGAGAGAGGCTTTGTGGGAGTTTGAGGTGACTTAGTAGAATTAGAGAGAGTGGATGAAAGAGTTTGGACTAAATAAAATGGTTTTGAGTGAGGATTAAGTGTGACCTTTGGTAGGTTTACATAAGATGGTTGAGGAAATTATTTTTTTATTTAGGATTGGGACCCTCACATTAAACTAATCTAAACCACAATCCAGCCCATTGTTTTTCCAGTGGTTTTTGGAAAATAGATGTCTAAAAAAATATTTTATAATTCAAAACATGTAACTTCTTAAAATAATTGGGTTGTGTATGTGGAGGTGATTCACACTCCCAAGGAAAACAATTTAAAAAACCATGATGTTTAATAGGACTTGAAGGGTCCATTAATGCTTTGTAAATGCAGAAAAACAAACCCAAAATTACATTATTTTAAAGGTAAAATTATATTGGCCTAAAATTTGGAATATAGTATTTTATTACATAACTATTGGGTCATTATGATGTCATAAAACACATTATATATTTATATGGTATTTAATTTTTACCCACAAATATGACCGTCTCAAAAAATAATGAAAAATTCCCCATTGGATAATTTCATAATCCTGATTCTAGAAATAACAGTTTTTTTTATTTAAATAATTTTTTAAATATATTAATTTTAACTTATAAAAAACCGACATTTATCAGAAATTCAGGGGTTTTGACAATAATGTCTTTCAAAACTTAATAAAATTTATCATTTAATTCATAAAATTATATGATCATTTATATTTAATAAAAAATTAAATTAATAATTACAATAATAACATTTTATTAAATTATTATTTTATTTAAAAAACCATTAATTCATCAAAATAGATTTCTTAGTAGAACATTTACTAAAAATATTATTTCTTCTTTGAAAACTATTTAAAATGTAACAATAATAAAATGAAAGTATATTCATTTTTATATACAAAAATAATGCACATAACCATAGTTCTAAGGTGTTGTTACATAACCCCATATAACACCTTCATAAGACAGAAGAGTTACATGTGCAATGGTGACAGACTCTTGGGGTGGCTCAAATAACATTGCTTGGGTGGTAATCTCTATCAACTTCCATTTCTCTCGTAGGCGGTCCTGCTCAAGTAAAACATATTCAAGTTCGGCTTAGGCTTGTTCATGAGAAAAGCCCAATGATGCCACCTCCTTTCTGAGCTTTGAAAAAATGGGCTTTGTATGTGGCACATCTAATAGATGTGGCCATCGCTTCCTTTGTCTGAGTTAATTGGATTGGTCAAAACCCTATATTTATACTAATCATGTGATCACTGGTCAACGACCATCTTAGCAGCGGTGACAATTATTAACATAAAACCATATAAGTTGATATTTTATATATTCATTTTACATAAAGATAACTTTTATTATATCAAGAGGAATTTCTATTAATCAATGTTTGGGTCGTTACACACTACGTTGCATTTAATTGTCGAATAGGAAAACTCGAACATAGGGGACTAAAGATAAACAACACACCATCGCACTCTCAAAAATTGGTAAAGATGGGTTAAGATATACCAGAGTCATTTATGGTCTATGTACAACACAAAATTCTCTCCTAGAAAGTAATGTCTCCAACAGAGAATGGCATGAACAACCACTTCTAACTAGAGATTGTGCATCAGGTAATTCTTTTCATCTGGCCTTAACTACTTAAAGATTTACTCAATGACTCTTTACCCCTACATAATAACTCCTCTCAACCTGATTCCTAATGCATCATAAGAAAAATTATAGCTCTTTCTCGGCTCTGAAAAAATCTGTATCATTTATTGAAGTCAACCTTTCATTTATCTCCTAAAGAGATGACTCGCAAGAATCTAACCATGAGTACATCTCCCCCTTCATAGTTAGACCCTTTAGTGATGCTTCTATGTGTGAAATGTATTGTAAAACTCCATATAGTAACCCGCTATCCTTAGATAATTGTTTACCTCAATGGAGTTCTTTGACTACTCCCAGAAAACATTTTCTCTCACATTCAATGGGTATTCTAAAACAACCGTCTCTAAGATTAAATTACCCAATAAGTGAATCTAGTCCATACAATGGTGTAATTTTTAGTGAATTACATATAAATAACTCTCTTTCTGTGTACTCAAAATTATCTAAAGAATGTGATCATGGTCATGTAGAGTGTGAGATTACACCAAGATAACATCTACGGGAACCACAAAAAATTATTCCAAGTATGGATGGAACACTCGATTCATCAGTTACATTAAAATTACTAACATGTTCGTGAGACCAAATGACATAAACATATAATTGTATAGACCATACTTTCTATGAATGGTTATAAATGTAATATTTGATGGTCTAATGTGAAAATGATGATAATTGTATCTCAATTCAATATTTGAGAAGACTTAGTTTTTTTGATGCTAACGTGAGGGATCATCAGTCCTTAGAAAAAGGGTATCAGTTCTTGACTATCAACTTCTTCAGTTTACAATAATCAACACAATGTCTGATGGTAGCATATACCTTCCTTGCAAGTAGGACATTCGAACCCCATAAAGAATTACGGGGTTGGATGAAACCATTTTCTTGTAACTCCTCTATTTTTTTGTGATATCTTGCAACATTGGAATAGCAATCCTATAAAGAGGGACAGACAATGGTGTTTCCCCTAAAACATGATCAAAATAAATGACTACCACTAACCCAATAAGAAAACCTAAAAATTTTATCTATAATGAAAGCCTTAAAACGATCTACCACTAGAGTAATGTCCATCTGTGAAGTCCCCTATTCATCAAGATACATATTAGAAATCTCACTCATAACACTTACCAAACCATGATGATCGAGTACAGTTATGCTTTCCTAGACATCCCATTGGCCCATATATTGAGAAAATATGCCTACTGGTGCTGTGAAACTCAGCCTGTGGTGATATAAATCGAGAAAAACTTGGAAGGGAACTAACCGGTCTATTCTCATAATGTCTTCATAACATTACATCTATAATATATAAAGATCACATAATATGAGACACCAATAATACTCTAGATGAAAATCCTTGCACAGACATACAATAGCTGTTATAGTCCCCAATAGTGCGTCCAATGTCATGATATCAGTAGTTTTAATGATAAAAATCATGAGGATCTCTACAACAAGAAAATATATAATGATATTGGAAGATATTTTATTGAATATAGAATAAGATAATACCCAGGAATCCAAAATCGTGTATCTAACAGTAATGGGTCTGGGATCCTCCTCCTACTATATAATCTCCAACAAAAAAGCCAGACCTCTGTTACGGCCCTATGAAGCAGTCTCAGATCACTGAGCTGATTCTCCAAGTAGTTTTCTAAAACCCAATATCGGAAAATTTGGTCCATGAACCCCTCCTTGGCATGATCATCCTAAATAAATCCCTTAGATTGATGTAGAATTTTTAGTCATACTCTAGTACAAGTAATCGAGACAAATCCACCCTTAGTAGTTCTTAGAAGTCAGGAATTGAATATAAACTAATGATGTCCCATCTTGCTACAAGAAAATCACTCTAGAGGGTCTCTCTTTCTATGAGGCTTCTTATGTCCTCCCTTCCCACACTATTAATATACCTCTTAGATACATATTGGAAAATCATGCCTACTTAGACATCCATGTGTAGACTCCCTGAGGTGCTTCATGCTATCAGTAAAAGTTTTACCCACTCTTGATGTTGAAAAACCATGGCCCATAGCTCTGGAATCCCTCAGCTTGTGCTCAGTGATTACTGCTTGGATTTCTATATAAGATGTGGTAGTCAAAATTAATATGTTATCCTAGGAAGATATGACCCGTTTGTGATAATCCTGAATATTCTTATATAAAAATATACCATCACATACTAGAATTGTTATAAAGAACTACATCTCTATGAAGCAAGAAGAATAATCCATGACTGAGAGTGTAAACTTCTCCAAACTCTTGATCACGTTGTCTTGATTGTCCCTCATGGTCATCGAGAATAATTATACATAGAGGGTCCACTAGAACACATACTATGCCAAAACCAACTTGCATTCTACATATGATATCACATCCCACCCTCTCTTCTAAGAATCAGGTATCATATACGTAGAGAGCTAAATCATCTACCTGGGAGGAATCTCTAGTTGATTGAATATAGATAGAATGGATTCTATACATGATTCTGTAGCCTGAGGTCCCTCATCACCTGAGTAGGTGGGAGGATGATGCTGCTGAAAAATCCACGTCAATTATTTCGTAGATGGAGCATAAGGAAGTCCTCCCAAGAACATCTACATCTGCGTCATGATGGTTTTTTAGAACATTTCATCAACAAAAATATCCATAACTTCGGATGGGTCTATGAAGGGAATGATGGGAGGGTCTACTAGTATTCATGGGTACACCGAATCTGTTGTGTGATCATTTCCCCTAACCTGGCATACAACCGGAGGACATCATGATGGCAGGGCACTACAAGGTTAAGCACACACCTCAGTTCAATATTTCCATGGAATGAAACATAAAATTTAATTAATGGATAAGGAGAATGAAAACATTCAATATTTAAAAAAATTGTTACTTGGTGTGTATAGTTTCTACAAAATGTGTGCCCTTATGTTTTTACACAGGCACATACTTCTTAAAAAACTATTCATGTAACACCCCAACACATTGAGTGTTCCTCTTATAACATGGCATGTACGTGAATATTCCCTCCTTACCATGCTTTCCAACATAGTACAATTAGTAAAATACTGCACTAAGTGTTTACATCAAAAAATATGTGTATTATAAGGCTTATACTAACTTGTGTCGTTCGTCACATGGCTAGAGACTTGGTCGACTTCCACACAATGTGTTCACGCTGGACACGACGTGTACTACCTAAAGTTCATCCACCAATGTCATTAGTCACACGGAAAGATACATGGTCTCTACAAAATAGAATGTACTCTTAGTACACAATGTGATCCCCCAAAAAATTCATAACATGTGTCTCTACCCAAATAGTCAGTCACACAGTTACGTACTACACAACATAGAGAACAAGTACATGACGTTTACATAAGAAAAATAGTTTCTTCACAAATAGATGGATACATGGCATGTATGCATCATCACACATAGTGCATTCTGGGATCTTTTAGACAGTAAACCCCATAAACTACTCTGTAACGCAATAAAAACACTAAAAATCATTAAAGTTTCAAATTCAGATCATTGTGGGACCATACTCTCTGAAAATCAATTCTTGTCATCATTTCCATGTATACTGTAACAGAATCTAGTTAAAGATCAACAAGATCCAACAAATTCCAATCCAAAATAGATCATAACATCTTAGGGACTAAATCATGGCTTCTATAAAAACAATACATTGCATATCCCAATACCCTATCAAAATAACAAGTATTTTATAAAGGTATCTATCAAAAGAACATGATTATCATGCACAACATCTATCACAATAGCATCCAATTTGTATTTCACCAAAATTTAATGAGAATAATTAGTGACTTGTGATCCTTACCATGTTGATATATAATTCATAAGATAGAATACCATCATCTCATTGGGAATCAATAGAAATAAAACCTCAATAATTCAATGATTACAACACAAGTCATGTCAATAATTCAATGATAAAGTCAAATCAATTGTAACAATTGACCAACCAAAATATATTCAATATTCATGGTAACATAGAATTTCCATATTCAGAAGTTAGCTACTCATTGACCATATATTATTAAAAACTACCTACTTTTTTATATCCTTTCATATAGGCCCCAAAATCTAAAACAAATCAGAAATTAACCCCTCTAAAACAAATTTGGAGTGACCCAGTTTGAGGTTCCTCCTGATGGGGCCCCGTACCCGGTTGATCACATGGCATCATGAGAATTTCCCAAAATGCCAAAGGCTACCGACTACCAGCCATGGCCTTGGCTGTGATAACAAAGAAACTATTCCCCCATTGAAGAGTCTTCACATTTGAATATTAGATAATAAATAGTAGTGGAATCAATAATACCATAATACAAGTAAACAGTGAATGACTAAAATTAAATATACCATAGGAGAACATATATATGATGAATGTCACAAATGTTTATGAAACCCACCAAACATGTAATAAATCCTGGAAAACCAGTATTAACCCAATGTCCAAAATAAAAAAACTCCAAAAACATCAAAAGCCACAACATGGTCCCATGATCTCCAACTCCACAACAATTAAGTACCTTGTGACGAAGGGTGGTTGAGCTAATATATACCTACAAACATATTATCTGTTTGGGTCAAATGCATGACCCAAATAGGGTTTCAGACGAATCCGAGGAAGTGACCAAAAAAATATATGTTCCTAACAATCAGTGAGAATATACATAATATATTATAATATAAATGAAACAAACAAACTATGAGTACATAGAAGATACCAATTCCTATAGATTCCATTTATATTCCTTTGCATTTAATGATCATCATTTACTCAAGTATCACAAAAATATATCTCAGAAATCTACCTAACATCAAAAAATAGAATCATGTTCATGGTCTTGGATGACGCTTCACTACATTAAATATTTAAATTAAGACTATGCTTATCCCATATAGTCCAACCCTGTCACGACCCGCCCTCGGGGTCCGTGCCGTGACTACCCCAAGCCCGCCTTCCATAGACCAGGGGCTGGCGACTAGCACCAAGGCGTAAATCCCGGTAAAAAAAGGGAAGGCATTGCCTTTGTAAAGTAAACAAACACCACCGAGTAAGCAAGCGGAAAGTAAACACTAAACAAAAGCAGAGTACAACGGAAAGTGCGGAAAAGTAAATGGGCCAGAATACAAACCCAAACTGAAAGTAAAGTACAACTCGAAAGGAAAAACAGCAACTGAAAAGTAAATGCCGCTACCCCAAGCTATCCACTGGAAATACCACCTGAAGGGTGGGTACAGATAGCTCCACTGCTCCACGGGTCCCGCCGTCCGCTCCGAGCACGTCCCGCCCAGTGGCCCACCTCCGGGTACCGTCCCGCTCTGCAAGCCTCAGCTAAGGTCAACGTTGTCCGTCGTCTGCATCCAACACAACGTAGTGCGGGCAAAGCCCGTGCAGGGGTGAGTATAAGCTACTCAGTAGGGACCCCGAGACCCCTGAAGGTCTCTCAAATCCACAAAGGATAAACCACGAAGAAAGGAACAATCACGAAGTAATAACCGACACTGCTTAGGTATATGCCCATACATATACCTAAGTCATCAATTTCAAATACGCTCCAACCTCCGAGCCCAAGTACAACTCAGTCCACACAGGAAAGTAAACGTAATCCACACAGGATTGCACAACACAATCCACACAGGAAAGCAATAGGATTCAGCTCACACAGGTATACCTCTTCAAAGGACGATAAAGATGATCACTGATCCATCTAAGTCGTCAGACCCACGAAGGATCAAAAGGTAACTAACCCCCGCAAAGACCCACACAGGATCGGGCCCACACAGGACCTGTAGGCGCCGGTTCACACAGGACAGCTGAGCGCAAGGACCCACACAGGATCGGACCCACACAGGATCGGGCCCACACAAGACCTGTAGCACTGACCCACGTAGGATCGCTGAGTGCTGTAGTCGTCGTCGTCGAATACACACAGGATCTCTGTACTGTCGTCGTCGCAGTCACAGTAGCAGTAGTAGCAGTAGTAGCAGTCGCAGCCAGCACTAGGGTTCCCGCACACAGCAAACTCGTACAGGAGGGTCTGCTCCATGAGCCGAGAGGCTGATACATCAACTGTCACAAAGTCCAGAGTTGATGTATCCAAAAGTTCCGTATCGACAACAGGAACTCAACGCAACAGACGGCGCGTCGATCGGACGCCCGGTCTGAGAGTTATTGGCATTTTCGTCCCCGGGGCCAGGTTGGTTTTTAAAGCAAAACCAACCCGACCGCACTCCACCTGCGTCCAAACCTCGGGCGGAGTATGCCAAAAGATCCGTCTCACTAAGAGGAACACAACACGGATAACGGCACGTCAATCGGACGTCCGTAGCTCAAGATATGAGCGTTTCCGCTCCGAAGGCCCGGTTGGTTTCGTGAACGAACCAACCCGGCCGAACTCAAAGAAATCCGAAACCTTGAGTGCGATATACCGAAATGACCGTCTCGATCCAAGGATCGCGTTTCCGCAGACGGTTCGTCGATCGGAGGTCCGTGGCTCATGTTATGGCCAAAAGACCGAAACTGCTTCGAAACGGGGGGGTCCGGGTCCGGGCCGACCCGGCCCGACCCCCCCCCCCCCCCCTGGGTCGGCACGAACCGGGTCGACCCGAACCGGGTCGACCCGACCCGGGTCCCACCCGGCCCGGCCGGCGCGGCGGCTCGGGGGCCGCAGCGGCCTGACGCTGCACGGTGGCTGCACGCGGGGGGCAAAGCCCCCGCTGATTGGGAAAAACGGCGCGGCATATAGTCGTGCCCCTTTTTGCAAAACCGCCCCCTCCCCTACGTGGGGGGCTTGATTGGCAGAAAACTTGGGGCTTTGCCCCCCCACAAGGAAACCGCCCCCTCTTAAAGAGGGGGGTTTCATGAGTTGGTCGGGGGATTAATTCCCCCGGTTTACTGGCATCCGGCCGGCCAGCTGGCCGGCCGGTTTTCTCCAACGGGACCGGAAAATCCGGTCCCCTCTTCGGCTTCCGACGCCGGTGGCCCGGCCGCCGGTCTTCTCATCCCGCCGTGGCCCGGAACCGGCCACGGTCTCCTCGTCCCGCCGCGGCCCGGAACCGGCCGCGGTGTTCGTCGTCCGGCGCGGTGCGACGGCACCGCGCCCCTTCGCCTCGCATTTGATTCCCTTCGACGCGGCGCGACGGCGTCGCGTTCCTTATGATTCTTCCATGGCACGGCGCGACGGTGCCGCGAAATTTAATCATATTACTATCCGCGTGGTGCGACGGCACCACGCCACTTTGCTTCCACCCTCAAGATAAAACAATAAGAACGATGGAGGGGGTTCGGCCGTGTTCATGCGGTCCGGCCCCCTCACGTTAAATAATAACTCAACTTGAACATTCAAAGCCTCATGTTAGACATGCGAGATCTACGATCAAGAAATAAATAATTAAACAATAAAATAACAACCCCTACCTTGGGTATACGTTCGAGGATTTGCCAACGTCCACGGAAGACAACGTCGCGGGGATCGGGCGTCGCGGTCGTCGTTCGTCAAATCCGTTGACGAAGAGATGCGTCCGATGCGATACGTCGTTGGCGAAACTTCTTATGTCAACGAAGGGAATCCGAGGAGGAAGCGGCGTTCCCTCTCGTTGACACGGAAGACGAAGAAGAGCGGAGCGGCGTTCTTCGTCGGAACTTGAGCGTTCTTCGTCAAGTTGAGCGTTCTTCGTGATCTTCGTCAGAGTTGAAGAAGAAGAAGGAAAAGCTCTCCACCTCTCAAGAAGACAAACAATTAACCCAAATAAAATAAGACACTATCTTATTTTATTATCACATCAACACACTAGAATTTCAAAAGTTTGAAATTCAAAAGGATTAACTCCAAAAATTAAATAACTCATGTCATTTAATGAGGCGTTAAGGAAGTTGAGAGAATATGAAAGGTTTAGGGGTTCGTGTGGGCCCCACCACACTTAATCCTCCCAAGGGAGGTTAAGTGGATGTGGGTCCCACTTCCAACTCCCTTTGGTAGGATTTAACAAGTTAAAATAAATTTTGTTCTTCACAAAATTTTATTTAACTTAAACCTAAAACCCAAAAACTAACTTTCAACCCGCAACCAACGCAACTTCCGAAAAGGTCTCTTTAAGCGAATATCGGCGCTGCGAGTTCATCGGTGCCCTCGGATTTCAATTCCGAGCACCAGATCAAAAGTTAGGAATTCCCGCTCATTCGTTCACTGAACGTACCCGAGCCAAACTTCGGAAATTGATTCCGGGCACTACGGGCCTCGGAATCAGGTGCCGTCAGAAACCGCGCTTTGTAAAATTCTTAAGAAAATTAAGAAAAAATTTCCCTTGAATTTTACGGGTCTTTACATCACTCCCACCTCAGGGCTTTACGTCCCCGTAAAGATACATCAAAACTATGGAAACAAATGAGGGTACTGAGCACGCATCTGAGCCTCCCGCTCCCAAGTGCTCTCCTGGAGATTCTCGTGCTGCCATCTGATGCGCACAAGAGGAATTGATCGCCCACGCAGGACCCGATCCTGTCGATCCTCTATCTTTACTAGAACCTCCGTAAAATTTGCCCCATCGTCAACGTTAAGCTCCCCATGGTCAATGATGTGTGACGGGTCGTGCACGTATCTCCTCAGCTGAGATACGTGGAAGACGTCGTGCACCCGGTGCAACTGAGGTGGTAGAGCCAGGCGATAAGCCACCTCACCAATCCGGCTGAGGACCTGGAAGGGTCTGATGAAGTGCGGAGATAAGTTCCGCCTCGGCCAAATCTCTGAATACCACGTCGAGGTGAGACCTGCAAGAAGACGTGGTCGCCATCCTCGAACTCCAGTGGCCTCCGCCTCCTGTCAGCATATGACTTCTGCCGGCTCTGAGCTGTCCTCATCCGCTCCTGTATGACCTGGACCTTCTCTGTTGTGGCCTGGACCATCTCCGGTCCCACTAGTGCTGACTCCCCAGGGTCTGTCCAGCACAAAGGAGATCTACAAGGTCGGTCGTACAACGCCTCATACGGTGCCATCCCGATGGTGGAGTGGTAGCTGTTGTTGTACGCAAACTCCACCAAGGGTAGGTGGTCCTCCCAGCTACGAACAAAGTCTAGGACACATGCACGGAGCATGTCCTCGAGAGTCTGAATGGTCCTCTCCGTCTGACCATCCATCTGAGGGTGGAAGGCTGTGCTCAGACGTAGCTGCATCCCGAACGCCTCCTGTAACCCCTTCCAAAGCCGGGAAGTAAAGCGAGCATCTCGATCGGAGACGATAGATGATGGCACGCCGTGGAGCCGCACAATCTCCTGAACGTAGAGACGTTCAAAGCTCTCCACTGAGCCCTGCTCTCTGATGGGTAAGAAGTGTGCCGACTTGGTGAGTCGGTCAACAATCACCCAGATGGAGTCGTGACCTCTGGAAGTGCATGGAAGTCCAGTCACGAAGTCCATAGATATGTCGTCCCACTTCCACTCCCGAACCTCCATGGGCTGTAGCAAGCCTGCTGGTACCTGATGCACTGCCTTCACCTGTTGGCAGGTGAGGCATCGAGAAACGAACTCTGCTACTGCCTTCTTCATGCTCGGCCACCAGTGCTGTCGTCTGAGGTCCTGGTACATCTTCGCCACTCCAGGATGTACCGCCAAAGGAGAAGTGTGAAACTCTCTCAGCAATTCCTCTCGTAAAGCGACTGGTACCATGGTACGTCCTCTGAAAAGGATGTCGTGCTCTGCTCCAAGGGAGAAACCATCTGGTGTCTGTCCCGAGGATATCTGTGCACGCCGTGTCTCACAGTCAGCGTCCTCATGCTGTGCCTCTCTGACCCGCTGCAGTAGTGGAGGGGTGACTGTGAGAGACTGGAGGAAGGCTGCTCCATCTCTATCCACGAAGGATATCTGTAAAGAGGCTAGCTGCTCCGTCGCCTCCTCAAGTAGCTGAATGCCCGTTCTCCTGCTGAGGGCATCGGCTACTACATTCCCCTTCCCAAGAGTATAGACTATCTCAAAGTCATAGTCCTGGAGGAACTCGAGCCATCGCCGCTATCTCAGGTTCAGGTCCTTCTGCGAGAAGATATACCTGAGACTCTGATGATCAGAAAAGACTGTAAAGCGCTCGCCCATCAGATAGTGTCGCCATGTCTTCAGAGCGAAGACCACTGCTACTAACTCCAGGTCATGGGTAGCGTAGTTCTGCTCATGCGGCCTCAACTGACGTGATCCATAGGCGATCACTGCCCGCTCCTGCATTAGAACACATCCGAGTCCGGTCCCCGATGCATCGCATTAGACTACGTACCCTACTCCCTCATCAGGCTACCTCAAGATAGGTGCGCCAGTCAATCTATGCCTCAGCTCCTGGAAGCTCTGCTGACATCTGTCTGACCACACGAAGGGTTTCCCCTTCTTCTTCAATGCTGTGAGTGGTGCCGCAACTCTAGAGAAGTCTGGAACAAATCTCCGATAGTATCCAGCTAGTCCCAAGAAACTCTGAACCTCAGTCACGCTCCTGGGTGGCTCCCATGCTAACACAGCCTCAATCATCGCAGGATCCACTGCAACTCCCGCCTCAGAGATAACGTGTCCCAAGAAGTGGACCTCACATATCCAGAACTGGCACATCGAGAGCTTACCATAAAGATGGTGCTCTCGGAGTGTGTCTAGTACAACTCGCAAGTGATAGGCGTGCTCCTCCTCAGTCGTAGAGTAAATCAGAATGTCGTCGATGAAGACCACGACAAACCGATCGAGGTATGGCTGAAAGATCCTGTTCATGAGATCCATGAACACTACTGGAGCATTGGTTACACCAAAAGGCATAACCAAGAACTCATAGTGGCCATACCGACATCTGAAGGCCGTCTTCTGCACATCCTCGTCTCTGACTCTGAGCTGATGATAGCCTGACCTGAGGTCTATCTTCGAGAACCACCGTGCTCCCTTGAGCTGATCAAAGAGGTCATCAATCCTTGGTAGAGGATACTTGTTCCTAACTGTCACCTGGTTCAGGCGACGATAGTCAACACAATGCCGCAGGCTCCCGTCCGCCTTCTTGGCGAACAAAATCGGGGAAGCCCAGGGTGAAACACTGGGTCGGATAAACCCCTTGCCCTGCAAGTCCTCCAACTGTACCCGTAGCTCTCGAAGCTCGGCAGGGGCCATCCGATATGCTGGAGTGGATATCGGGGATGTCCCAGGGTACAAGTCAATATAATAGTTTACTTCTCTGCGAGGAGGTAGCCCTGGAACGTCATCGGGAAAAACGTCTGCAAACTGATCCACCACTGCACGAAAACCAGGACTCCGCACGTCAACTGCTCCAAGGATAAGGCTAGCCAACTGATGAGTGATGGGCTGTCCTCTCCTCCGCGGAAGTCCATCCTGTGCTGCTAAGGCTCCCTTCTCGCCGGTGAAGGTGAATCTGCTCCCGTCGGTGCGTACACATCGCACCTTGCGCCTAAAACAGTCAATCTTTGCATGGACCGTAGATACCCAATCCATGCCCAAGATGACGTCGTAAGGCCTCGACGCTGCTACAAGAAGATCCCAGCCGAAGCTCTCGCCTCCTAGAGTAAGCTCACACTACCGGCACCAGTGCGTAATCGTCGAGTCTGCTCCCGTAGGAGTCTCTAGCCGTAAGGATCGAGCCAACGGCTCTGTCGGAATCTCCGAGCTCCGAACAAGGGAATCGGCTATGAAAGAGTGACTCGCTCCTATGTCTATAAGTACTGCAGCAAGGGTGGAATAGACACAGATAGTACCTCGAATCATCTCGGGTGCGCCGTGGTCATAGGCCTCTACTGCTTGGAGCTGTGCCTGTCTCTGCCCGCCAGCTCCCTGTGGTCGGGGTGGACCTCCTGGTGGTGGTGGTGGCAGAGCCTCAAAGCGTCGCCCACCACCTGCTGCTCGGCCAGCTCCTCTGCCTTGTCCGCCTCCTCCCTGCGGACCTCCACGGTCGACCCTCTGCCTCTGCCTTGGTGGTCCCTCAACCGACTGCTGCTCCTCGGCACGGCGGGTCGGGCAGTCACGAGCCATGTGGCCCTGCCCGCCGCATGAGTAGCACTGTCTGCCTCTCGAAAGACTGGCTCCGTGCTGTGTGCTCCGCACTGCTGAGCCAGTGTCCTGAGGTCGTCTGACCGAAGGTCTGGTCTACCTGGACCCCTGAGTCATCCGTCGACTGCCTGCTGCAGATGACTCTGCCACGTGTTGCCCTGCGGTGGGTCGCTGCGCTGGTGTAGACTCAGGAAGGAAGCTCTCGATCAAAAGGGCCCGCTCTAGTACTCCTGTCTGAGTCGGTATGCTGAGGGAGATCAGTGATGCCCTGATCTCGTGTCTCAAACCCTGCTCGAAGGTCCGGGCCCGGAAGAATGGGTCCCGTACCATGTCGGTCGAGTAGCGCGAGAGATCGGTAAATCTCACCGAGTACTGAGCGACCGTCATGCTGCCCTGTCGCAGCTGAAGAAGCTCCTAGATACGCACCGCACGAAGGGTGGCTGGGACGAACTCCAAGCGGAAGAGGCTCTCAAAGTCCGTCCAAAGTAGAGATGCCTCATCGTGCACCTGGAGCATCAAGCTCTACCATCGTCCTGATGCTGCGTGAAGTAGGCTCGCAGCGAGGATCACCATGAGGTCTGCTGGTGTCCTCACTAGCCTAAACACACGTACTACTGCCTCCAGCCAGTCCTCTGCTGCCTGGGGATCCGTCTCCCCACGAAACCTAGGTGGTCACTGGCGCTGAAACTCATGCAGTGCGCTGAGGCGACGTGCATCGTCAGCGGCTGGTGCTGGAAGCATCGGGGGCTCGGCGGGTAGAGCTACCGCCGGTGCCACTGCTGACAAAGGGCCCTGTACCGAGGCCTCGTCGCTCGATGGGCTGTCGTCACGCTCGACTCTCGGAACCCTAGCTGGCTGCCGTCGTGGGGCCATCCTGAAAAGGAAACAGGTGCGCCACGGTCAGAACAGTATACCTGGTGAGCTGATATAAGTAATCACAAAAAAAAACTTTGAAACACACACGCAATCAATGTTTTCGTGCATTATGTCGGAAATCAGAAGTCAGGGTCCTGGTGTACGGATACGTCGGCCGCCGCACCAACACTGGACTCCCTGGACTGATAACCACACTCAATACGCTAAACATTATTGCTTCACATAGAAAATATCAGAGTTCGCGGTAGAACCGAACTCCTCTGATACCAATTTGTCACGACCCGCCCTCGGGGTCCGTGCCGTGACTACCCCAATCCCGCCTTCCATAGACCAGGGGCTGGCGACTAGCACCAAGGCGTAAATCCCGGTAAAAAAAGGGAAGGCATTGCCTTTGTAAAGTAAACAAACACCACAGAGTAAGGAAGCGGAAAGTAAACACTAAACAAAAGCAGAGTACAACTGAAAGTGCGGAAAAGTAAATGGGCCAGAATACAAACCCAAACTGAAAGTAAAGTACAACTCGAAAGGGAAAACAGCAACTGAAAAGTAAATGCCGCTACACCGAGCTATCCACTGGAAATCCCACCTGAAGGGTGGGTACAGATAGCTCCACTGCACCACGGGTCCCGCCGTCCGCTCCGAGAACGTCCCGCCCAGTGGTCCACCTCCGGGTACCGTCCCGCTCTGCAAGCCTCAGCTAAGGTCAACGCTGTCCGTCGTCTGCAACCAACACAACGTAGTTCAGGCAAAGCCCGTGCAGGGGTGAGTATAAGCTACTCAGTAGGGACCCCGAGACCCCTGAAGGTCTCTCAAATCCACAAAGGATAAACCACGAAGAAAGGAACAATCACGAAGTAATAACCGACACTGCTTAGGTATATGCCCATACATATACCTAAGTCATCAATTTCAAATACGCTCCAACCTCCGAGCCCAAGTACAACTCAGTCCACACAGGAAAGTAAACGTAATCCACACAGGATTGCACAACACAATCCACACAGGAAAGCAATAGGATTCAGATCACACAGGTATACCTCTTCAAAGGACGATAAAGATGATCACTGATCCATCTAAGTCGTCAGACCCACGAAGGATCAAAAGGTAACTAACCCCCGCAAAGACCCACACAGGATCGGGCCCACACAGGACCTGTAGGCGCTGGTTCACACAGGACCGCTGAGCGCAAGGACCCACACAGGATCGGACCCACACAGGATCGGGCCCACACAGGACCTGTAGCACTGACCCACGTAGGATCGCTGAGTGCTGTAGTCGTCGTCGTCGAATCCACACAGGATCTCTGTACTGTCGTCGTCGCAGTCACAGTAGCAGTAGTAGCAGTAGTAGCAGTCGCAGCCAGCACTAGGGTTCCCGCACACAGCAAACTCGTACAGGAGGGTCCGCTCCACGAGCCGAGAGGCTGATACATCAACTGTCACAAAGTCCAGAGTTGATGTATCCAAAAGTTCCGTATCGACAACAGGAACTCAACGCAACAGACGGCGCGTCGATCGGACGCCCGGTCTGAGAGTTATTGGCATTTTCGTCCCCGGGGCCCGGTTGGTTTTTAAAGCAAAACCAACCCGACCGTACTCCACCTGCGTCCAAACCTAGGGCGGATTATGCCAAAAGATCCGTCTCACTAATAGGAACATAACACGGCTGACGGCACGTCAATCGGACGTCCGTAGCTCATGATATGAGCGTTTCCGCTCCGAAGGCCCGGTTGGTTTCGTGAACGAACCAACCCGGACGAACTCAAAGAAATCAGAAACCTTGAGTGCGATATACCGAAATGACCGCCTCGATCCAAGGATCGCTTTGCCGCAGACGGTTCGTCGATCGGAGGTCTGTGGCTCATGTTATGGCCAAAAGACCGAAAATGCTTCGAAACGGGGGGGTCCGGGTCCAGGCCGACCCGGCCCGACCCCCCCCCCCCCCCCCCCCCCCCCCCGCGTCGGCCCGAACCGGGTCGACCCGAACGGGGTCGACCCGACCCGGCCCGGCCGGCCGGCCGGCCGGCGGCGCGGGGGCCGCGGCGGCCTGGCGCCGCACGGTGGCTGCACGCGGGGGGCAACGCCCATGCTAATTGGGAAAAACGGCGCGGCATATAGCCACGCCCATTTTTGCAAACCCCCCCCCCCCCCCCCACGTGGGGGGCTTGATTGGCAGAAAACGGGGGGCTTTGCCCCCCTACAAGGAAACCGCCCCCTCTTAAAGAGGGGGGTTTCATGAGTTGGCCGGGGGATTAATTCCCCCGGTTTACTGGCATCCGGCCGGCCAGCTGGCCGGCCAGTTTTCTCCAACAGGACCGGAATATCCGGTCCCCTCTTCGGCTTCCGACGCCGGCGGCCCGGCCGCCGGTCTTCTCATCCCGCCGCGGCCCGGAACCGGCCGTGGTCTCCTCGTCCCTCCGCGGCCTGGAACCGGCCGCGGTGTTCGTCGTCCGGCGCGGTGCGACGGCACCGTGCCCCTTCGCCGCGCATTTGATTCCCTACGACGCGGCGCGACGGCGTTGTGTTCCATATGATTCTTCCATGGCACGGCGTGACGGTGCCGCGAAATTTAATCTTATTACTATCCGCGTGGTGCGACGGCACCACGCCACTTTGCTTCCACCCTCAAGATAGAACAATAAGAACGATGGAGGGGGTTCGGCCGTGTTCATGCGGTCCGGCCCCCTAACGTTAAATAATAACTCAACTTGAACATTCAAAACCTCATGTTAGACATGCGAGATCTACGATCAAGAAATAAATAATTAAACAATAAAATAACAACCCCTACCTTGGGTATAAGTTCAAGGATTTGCCAACGTCCGCGGAAGACAACGTCGCGGGGATCGGGCGTCGCGGTCGTCGTTCGTCAAATCCGTTGACGAAGAGATGCGTCCGATGCGATACGTAGTTGGCGAAACTTCTTATGTCGACGAAGGGAATCCAAGGAGGAAGCGGTGTTCCCTCTCGTTGACACGGAAGACGAAGAAGAGCGGAGCGGCGTTCTTCGTCGGAACTTGAGCGTTCTTCGTCAAGTTGAGCGTTCTTCGTGATCTTCGTCAGAGTTGAAGAAGAAGAAGGAAAAGCTCTCCACCTCTCAAGAAGACAAACAATTAACCCAAATAAAATAAGACACTATCTTATTTTATTATCACATCAACACACTAGAATTTCAAAAGTTTGAAATTCAAAAGGATTAACTCCAAAAATTAAATAACTCATGTCATTTAATGAGGCGTTAAGGAAGTTGAGAGAATATGAAAGGTTTAGGGGTTCGTGTGGGCCCCACCACACTTAATCCTCCCAAGGGAGGTTAAGTGGATGTGGGTCCCACTTCCAACTCCCTTTGGTAGGATTTAACAAGTTAAAATAAATTTTATTCTTCACAAAATTTTATTTAACTTAAACCTAAAACCCAAAAACTAACTTTCAACCCACAACCAATGCAACTTCCGAAAAGGTCTCTTTAAGCGAATATCGGCGCTGCGAGTTCATCGGTGCCCTCGGATTTCAATTCCAAGCACCGGATCAAAAGTTAGGAATTCCCGCTCGTTCGTTCACTGAACGTACCCGATCCAAACTTCGGAAATTGATTCCTGGCACTACGGGCCTCGGAATCAGGTGCCGTCAGAAACCGCGCTCTTGTAAAATTCTTAAGAAAATTAAGAAAAAATTTCCCTTGAATTTTACGGGTCTTTACAAACCCCTCAACCCATGAAAGGTAATAAAAATTGATAAACACTCTGAGAAAGCACTCACTGTCAATTTACCCTATGATCTTTTCTGAATAAATATATAATTTCTGGGGAAGAACTCAATGTCAATTCCCTATGTGGTCTCGTAACGTAATTATATATACTATGAGGGAGAACTCACCATCAGTACCCATTTCGGTCTCATATCATGAATTATATCTGACACTATGAGGAAGCACTCAATGTCAATTCCACTTACGGTCTAACTAGACCAGGTTCTCACAACCCTATGAAATACAATCTTGCATGAATAAAATCAAGTAACGAAATGTAATCAAAAATAACACATGGATAAACTATTAAAATTCTTATCAAATGCATTTAACAGGAAAAAAATTTAACAGTTTAATACTATCATTAAAGGTATTGAAACATGGTCTGCCACATAGGAAACTTGCACAAAAAACCTAATCATTGAAACACTGAAACTCACCCATTTGGTGTTACAAAAACCTGAGATTTTACATAATACAACATCAGTAAACACTTAATCTAAAAATCAATCTATGTTAGAAAAAATAATCATCGATATCCATAACATGAAATACCCTAATCAAGGGTAATAAAAACAATGGCATATACACTCAAGGACAAACAGTGAAAGGAAACAGACCACCTACATGGAAATTGTATGATGAACACTATCGAACGATGGACCTCGAATCATCATATAATGTTGTAGATCTTTAAAAAATTCCAAGCGTTCAACTTCAAATAACTCAACCAAGAAGAGAAATTAGGAAGAGAGATTCTAGAAGATGGACGGATTCATATGTGGGATTCCAATGAACCATCCAGAGAACAAATCATAGAAAGGATGAAGAATTGTTGTCTTAGAGAAGCATCAGTCGTGCATTGCTCCCCTAATCGAGACATATGAAGAAGAATACATTTATGGAGATTAGTCATAACCTGCGATGTACATGATGTGTTTATTTAATGTACACGCCATATATATTACTCAACCATACCGTGCATTAGGCGGTATCCATGTATCCAAACATAGCCATTTCATATCTGTTACGTGGCTAGTACATGGCTACCCACACCAACCTGGTTCACGATGTGTACTCCCATGTACATGGAACGTACATCTAAAATTTCTAGAAACTCACTTTTTTCTCAAAATACCAAAAATCAAGATCCATACCTAAAATGAAGATCTAGGTTCCTACACTGAACCTCAGACTGTCCATAGGAAACTATATTTAACCATAATACTGATCAAATATAAAGTCAATAATATAAATGGGTACTTTTACGTAAATTTGGCCTTCTCTAGGTAATGTTAATCGACAAAAACATTTCGGGCCTCATCAAACATATATAAAAACATGTCTCCTGGAAACGAGGGGGACATAGTGGCCATGATTAAGCACCTCTCTCAAAGGACCACCAAATACACCATCATTTCAATCATATTGGTAGTGGCCATCCCATATATAATAGAGGGTATCATAGTGGTCCTGGGGTGAATTTTGATTCCAAAATCCATATACGATCTCAAAATTCTCCATAAAACACCATCAAGGAATACATCCACAAAATTAACCACATCTAATTAAATATAGAAGTATGAAAAACCTAGTGTTCCATGTACTATACTAACCAACTAATGTGTTAGGGGTGAAAAAATACATATAAAAAAAGACACCTTATCTATCATGATAAATCTCTCACTCACAAAATATAATGTTATCCGTTTTTTCTGATGGCATTCCACCAATATACGATAATAGTGAATCTGATATTGGACTGTGGAAGACAATTTTATACCCATGATGAAAACATATTGTACCATCATGATAAGTTTTAGGTATCATGAGAAACTATCTCCTTTAAGTGTAATATATCACACAAGTACATAAATGTTATCAGAGAAGCATTTTCTCTATGAACCTTAAGGAAAATTTATACGGGAAATGTATCAACTGGATGATATATATCACACACCAATAGTATAGAGGTGAAGGAATGAATCAAAATCATTTATATTATTACTAACGAAATAAGATAATATACATATATCATACACCAATTAATATTGTTATATTGCAGTTCATAAGCCTCATTAACCTTTACAAACAGTCTACCTAAACCATTGCCTCTATATGCCTAGAGTGTGCCACATGGTGGTTTTTGTGGAAGAAGATCCAAACATCTCTCACCATCAGGATATATTCTTCTTATATCCCCAACAGATTCACTACCAACTCAACCTCACATGGGGACACCTAAATAGCACCTTCAAAAACCATTATAATTGAACTATCACTTCTGCGGTGCTATATCTTCTATTTATTTTCAATACTTATCCCATCAGGTCAGAAAATCATGTGCCATGTCACACATCCCATAACATGAATAGAACATCTCTTATGGAGACTTCACTGGTCACCTATGAGGTCCCTGAGCTACAAGGACATGATCCTGGGTCATCCAAGATAAGATATCCTATGCCATGAACCTACCAACTAAAACCATAAATATTTTTTATAAGAGTCATCTTGGTAATTTCCACTACTTGATTCAACAACATGGTGTCCCTCGGAATGGAAGATATCCATCACCAGTTCCCTAATTAATACACCAACATACATGGGAAAGCATTGGGGATCGACACTATCATGGTTGTCTCTTTGGAGAACCTTCTAAAACATCTATGAAATGATATAACAATCCCAAATAATGTAGTGGGAGTAAAGAATATGGTTAGTGATACAAACTAAATACTCAAAAACCATATTCAATCACCACAATTGCTCTAATAGCTCTTAAATATGAACTAATTGAAATTATTATGGGCAGTACTAATCCTAAATCTTATATAAGAATAAGTACAATGAAATTTATAACTCACCATAGCTCTACATAAATATGGATCACCTACACCTAACTAGTATATTGTAATGTATCATTACCTACACAATCATTTAATTAATTGGGCTCCAATCAAGACAATAAATCAGAACCTGAATCAGGAAAATCATGTACTACATGGGGATATGGACCACCATAGAACATTAGTGGAATCTGGAATAAAAATATGTGGTGGGGTATAATAATTCATTGATTCAAATCAAGATCCACTATATGATTCAAAAGCTAGATAGGAAGGGGAGATGCTACCTGATTTATTAGTGGAAATGCCTTATGTGATGGATCCTACACAATAGAATAATCAATCAAAATGTCATTATCAGGATCCAAATATGGTTACCAAAATAGATAAATTTTCAGAGGTATGTATAATGTTAAATAAATATATAACATTCTTAGATGAGAGTATATATAGGGAACTATCTTATGAATAAAAGGAAATGGAGTCAATATATTACGATTCATGTGAAAATGATCCCTGCATCTGATGTCACCATATTTCATTTTGGCAATAAGGTATTCTGAGTTTTGTTAAATGGATAAAATATCTACCACACCAATACAAGGTTCCCTACCTTGATAGATGGACTAAATAAAATTTGATTTCATTTCGAAAGATCCCAACCAAATCTCTTAGGGGAGAAAACACCTAATAATATCCTGAGTATAAAAGTCCTATGATACCAATATTTCATGATATGAACCAAAAATGCCCTCCAAGATAATATAATTCTTGGCCACAACTACCCCCAAACCTCCTCTATATCCCCAAGGTAGATGAGAAATAACTAAATTCATAATTAAAATTGGATTCATTTTCCAAAAGTCCCTACAAATGAACACTCATCCATATTGATATAGGTGAAAAAGAATTAAAATTAAAATTAAGAATCAACTAGAGTAGAAACTAATCATTAAAAACCAATTATAAAATACAAAAGTATATGACAGTGTATAATAACAAGTAAAGGGAAAATAAAATAAACTCATAAATAGAAAATTCACCCAAACATGAAAATTACTACAAAAGTATATGATGAGATAGCGAATCTCAAGGTCTCTAATATGTGACCAACCTACATGGTAAAATTTAACATTATATCCACATGTTCCTCTATATTCATCATCATCTTATTTTTCATAGGCGTAAGAAATTATACCTGTGAGAAAATCATAACAAGTGGTGAGAATATTGTTAACTAGTAAGATTCCAAAAAAATTTATAAAGGGATGAATTCATTGAATTGAAAGACATAGTAAATTGAACCAATTAAAAGAATGGAATGAAATAAAGAAGTTAGAAATATATTATCATAATAGAAACTGATATAAGAGGTAACGCGTATCTGTTCATAGGACCACATCCCAGTAAGATATGTTTAGCTGTGGATCCAAAAATGGTCTATCAATGATAACAAACATAACATATTTAGTCTTGTCTAAGTAATGGTGTGCAACAACTCTTCATCACTATACCAAATAATCAAGGGGAGAAAATACATAGGCATATGACCCATACCCATGTTTAATAGGAGGGTTCCAACCAATCAGATAATGAACCATTACCTGATACAACAAGAGGTTTCACTCAATGTTTAATGAACCAATTCATTGTAAGAGAATGGGGGTTCCACTCAATATGTTGAATACCCATTCCTTGTATAGTATAAGTGTACCACTCAATAGGTAGATAGATTAATAATGACCTATCATAATATAAGGGTTCCTCTCTATGGATAAGGGACCCATTCTGAGACATAATAGAGGGGATTCAAAATGCTGATAGAGGATCCATTCCCTCATAGAGAATGATAGTTCTACTCTATTCACAGAGGACCATTGACCTGACAAAATAATAAGTTTTCATTGTAGGGATTTATTACTTATTCAATGGTAGAGTATAATGGTTCCACACTATGGATAAAAGACCCATTCCCTAACACGTAATATGGGTTTCACTGAGTTGATTGATGACTAATTACCCATTATAGTAGTAGTGTTCCACTATGTGGATATAGGAACCATTACCTTTATCAATAATAAGATTACAATATATTGATAGTGGACACATGATTTGAAATATTAGGAGTGTTCCACTTAAAAAAAATGAGGAGTATTGGGGATTTCCATCCCTAAACACTCTCTAATGATATTTTCTAATCACAAAAATCATTGAGTCCTCCACAATGAAGATTTAGGAATATAATTACTTTCATTATATTTACATATCCACTAATAAGGCCACCATATCATTTTACAACAAAAAAAACATCAATATTCCATATTAATGATGTAAAATATATGTCATAATGAAGTAGATATGAGAGATAAAATCTTCATCTAGAGGTTATAAATTAAAATATTACTTGGTCCACATGGTTTGTGGCTCTCTCAATTTACTAGAAATGTCCAAATTATTTTATGTATCATTGGATATTTTTCCTTATATGAAATTTATGAGGACAAAAAACCCTGTCTCCACCCCATGGGCTTGAATTATGTTTTCTTGGCCACAATCGTTTACTCTATCCATGTTCATTTACAATCAATGTGACTAGTTGTTAAGTGGTCCAGTAAACAACATGTATTGGTGGCTGTTAAAAAATATAGGGATCACCACATGTTTATACATATCCAACATATTCACATCACATCCTTCATATTCTATGTTTAACCTACCTAATATCATAGTTAAATATTCTATCCATAGATTTCCTAGTCTCTAGTGGTCAACAAACCGAATTTAGGATCCTCCTCTTGAAGAAACCATGCACCTCACATGCCTCTCACGACACTGCATTTTCCACATTGGATCCCAAATACACGAATCAATCATTTTTACACAAAATAATCACTAAATAATTAGTTAAAAAATAATTATTTATTTGTGCATACATCCACCATGAATTGGGGGGGTTATGATGTTGCTCTAATGTAAACATCAATTGTCAAATCATGACCCCATTGTTTAATTATGATAAATAATAATTACAGATTATGGAAATTCATAACAAAAAAATGTTATATTTTCATCGAAAGAGAATTATTTTCCAAAGATCATATAAACATTGATTTGAGGGGGGTTTTCATGGCCTAATCAATTTAACATGTTGAGGAATAATTTTTTGGGATATAAAACATCATAAAAATATTAAAATAAACAATATTCTTTGTATAAAAAAGATAATAATGAAAATTATTTTAATCTGTGATGGAAATAAAATGAAATATCAATACATGAATATTGGATCATTATTTTTTGAAGAATGATGATTTGAATGATGCATAAAACACATTATGTTTACATCAACTCAAGTCACCATGATCAGGTTTTCAACTGTCGACTGATCTCAATACACCAATATGAAATGGTGGAATCCTCCTCTCAATAATACTAGGGTTATGATGATATCCCTAAAAATTACACATAAAATCTCTTTTTTATGGATTTTTCTATTTAATTAAATTTTATGTAAATTAATTAATGAAATATTTTAATTAAATAAACCCACCAATGACGGCCTATACTGGAAGTCACATGTTAAACTACTTTCCATTGGACATTAGTTTAGGATACCACTCTAGATTAAACCATCATATTATATTTGTAATTAAATTCCCTATTTAAAATATATTTCTTAATTTTTAAAAAACTATTTATACATGATTTAAAACGAATTTATGATTTCTATACTTTTAATTTCATGGATATTTGGAAATATAATCTGGAATCATCTCATCGCATGGATCCAAAAATATTTTAAAATATTTTTCATTGTCAAAAAAAGAAAATAATAGAATACATATAAAAAATTGAAATATATGGAATCATATACATGTGTAGGGATAACAAACATGAAAAAATAATATATGACAACTACGAACATATTCATTGTATTATTTGGATAACTTCTATCGTAACATATGATACATTGGATAACATCCCATGAAGTAAATATAGCATGATAAGGCTAACCAGTTGTTCATTATAAATAGGATATCATTCCATATTAACATTACTGAATAAATTTGAGGGTTATAATAATTCCAAATTTCACAACATAAGACAACCTCACCATAATTTGTATAATAAAATTGGTTCCAAAAATGGAGATGTACATAGCATAAATAAATCATATTCATGATAAAAAATATAAGAAAGTGGTTTTCAAAATTGATTCCCATGGAATAAATAAATGATATATCATATGCGATTATTTAATATAAAGCTATTGTATTTTTTATATTGATATTATATTTTCAAGAAACAAATTTTTGGAAGATGGTGAGTCAATTTGGAAAATAATTATTAAAATACGTCGAAGATGTAAGAAAAAACATCTTACGTGATGCTTTTTTAAATGAGTGGAAAAACCACTAAAGAATTATAAGGAAAATAGTTTTATTTAAAAACATAATATTACTAAAAATTAGTATATAATTTCCTTATTTAATCGTTGATTTTTAACAAAATTTATGGAACTATTACATGACATTTTTATAGAAATTGTCTAAATAGTCATGTTTTAGTAATAGATTGAATTATGAAGGAACATAAATAATGCATTTTCGCCATTAAAGAATGTTTAGTAAAACTATGTATATATTTATGGATGAAATATTTTGAATATTATAATTATATTTATGATATAATTTAGAGTATATGGGAGAAAAAATTCAACATTAAACCAAAAGATAATGAAAAGGTTTATATGATCCATTGCGAACTAAGATACATTCTTTTAATGATCCCTTTAAATAGAGATACCTTTAACATGAATTTAAAATACTGTGATTATATACAATAAAACATACTATATATCATATTGGTTATATATATACATATAATGTAATATAAATTTGACAAATAAAAGTGAATGTCTCAAAAAATGATTTTTTAGGAAAATCGTTTTTGACATTAGCAATTTTTGAATCAAAAGTAATTGTACATAGGAAAATCATATGGATATATATATATATATATAACATGAATTTAATCATTAATTATTCCAAAACATATTATTGTAATTTTTATAAACCACGTAAATAAGAAATTGGATAACAACATTAGTCATGTTACAGTGAACTAATATTGAGATAAAAAACCCTTACCTCATGATTTAAAGTGTTAAGAGATTGCACATAGTATCCTTTAAAAGTATATAAATTACACCACATATATACCAAATAATCATATTAATCAATACTTAATAGTACATGTTTTTCATATTATCTTTTATAACTTTCATCATAATATTATACGCTTATGAGGATCACTCACAGTTGTTTGGTTAAATTATTTCTAACAAATTCATCTTGTTAACTATAGAAAAATGTTATAAAAAAATCTATCCATATAATATTTTTTAGTCTTATGTATCATTTTTTTAAATTATAAAATTACATATTCATCTTCAAATGTAATCCCAAAATATAGAAATTAATAATGGTACCTGGAAAATTATATTTAATAATGTTAGTGTAACTATAATCAGAAACATTATTTATTATTTTTACATTTTCTTATTCTTTATTTAATGTATATTAATATTTTAAAATATATAATATTTTTAAAAAATAAAATTTTAATCATATTATTGTTATATAATTTTTTTAAAAATGTGTCTTTCATTGAGATGATAGTCCACACACAACCATGCCATTAATTTCATTTTTATCAATGGACATTGAAAAATAAATAGAATGTATACTACAATATTAAAATAATAGTCAAAAACATTAATAAATATTTGTTATAATACCTTTAAGGTAATTAGTAATTTTTTTTGTATAGAAGAAGAAAGTTACTCTGAAAAGTTGGAATGAGTGAATCACAATTCTATTGGATGTTATATATAAGGCCCCGACCTTAAACCTTACATAATATTGAAATAAATGAATAATTCACATTGAGGATCTTTTCATGTTTTTTTTAGAATTAGATCATAAATAATTAATTACATTCCACATTTAAAGAAAGTGGTTACATAAAAGATTGTATTTGTTTTTTCCCATCAACGGAAACATCTTTAAAATAAAACATGGATTATTTCTTGAAACTTCCTTGACACCATCATCATATCATGCACCTTTCCCTTGACCTGTGAAAAACATTTCAAAATCTTGGGATGAGCATAAAAAGCTCAGTAAGGGATATAAATGTATGAAAAGAAAACATTAGTCCATGTATGAAAACATACTTTACTCATAAAACATAAGCATTTAAACATACCTCATTAAATCATGAATAAATCATTGAAATCAAAAGACATATAGGTAACTTGAGGCATTAATAACATTCTTACGTAGGGAGTTACCCTCTTGGTTACGTTTAGAATACCTATCACAGTATATTCCCTAAATCTCTTCAGAGAAACCTTAACGTTTCACTCCTTCAGGTTACCCAATGCATTGGAGAGCTATATTGGGCTCACCCGACCTTAGTTTATCACGGAACCACCTGTCTTCATAATAATTCCCAAGAACCATAACATAATCATATCACATAAAACATGCATAAAGGAAACATAACATTTCCCCTTTTCAATCACAAGATATCAAGACAACACATTGATATAAAAACATTATGAAAACCATTTTCAATACCAAAATAAAATAAAAGTAAAACATGGTATTTATTTTTTATTAAAAAAAGTATGGCTTGTAGAGGAAGCCGAAACTCAAATAATGGTCACGGCGGTGGATAATTCGTTGTCGCTGCATACGTACGAAAAAAACATTCCGTTTTTTCATTTAGTAAAAAGATTCATATAAAAAAGATTCCTTTTGGATAAACGTAAAAGTCAAAGGGGTTTATACACTATATAAAATAAATTTGTGTATAAAACGAAATATGCCTCAATGAAAGGATATTGAGATGAAGTCCCTTACAAAGACGATATCCTTGGATTAAGGATAAATGAATTAAATAATTATGTGTGAAAAATGAATACACCAAATATAAGTGGATATTAAGTGTAAAACAATCAGAGTACATTCACACATATTCATAAAATGACATATACAAGGAGTACAAGTTTCTCCACAAGAATCAAAATTGGGTTAAGAAGTTCCCTTGCAAAAATTCGACATCCTAACGGCGTCACCTCAAAATTCAGACAATGAGTTGATGAGAGATAAAAAGGGTATATAATCACTTGGACATTAAATTTACATCAATAAGGATATATAAGAACATATCCCAACATAATAGTATGTGAATTAAAAGACATAACAAAAGAAGTCTTTTAAAAATAGGAGGGTGATAGGTTCCCTTACTGACTTGGGTAACTTTTGAAACGTACACCCCATTGAAGAAGGGTCATAAAATGAATATGTAAATACCCATAAATGAAATTATATTACAAAAGAGTATAATAATGGGATGTACATACACCACTCAAAGGGAATGGGGGAAAATGTAGCCTAAATCTCACGGGACTAAAAGTGAGATGAAAAATCCCTTACAAAAACTCGGTAGCCTAACGACGCCACTTAATACTTCAAAGATGGATTGATGAGAGGAAATATGGTCTCTCATAATATTACAATAAAATTTACAGAAAGAGGAATATAAAATAACATCCTTCATCATAACAAAGAGGAGCTTAAAAGAAGTGAAATAAAGGAGAGTACATAAAAAGAAAGAGAGAGGTTAGATCTCTTACGAAAATTTGACAGCCTAACAGCGCCACTCAAAACATCCAAAATGGATTGATGAGAGAAAATAGGGTCTCTCATAATATGAAAATAAGAAGTACAGTAGGATTAACATAAAAGAACATCCCAATCATAAGAAATATGAGATTGAAAGGAATGACATAAACGAGTGTACATAAAAAGAAAGAGAGGAGTAGGATCCCTTACCTCGTGTCTGACATGACTCGATCATTCTTTAATCTCCTGAATAATAAACATGCGTTAATTTCTAATTTCATAAGAACATTTTTCAAGTTCATTATTCCTTTTATATCACTTATTACCATGTCATGAACACTATGTTATTATTTATGCTAATAACGGTCGTTTTAACAATCATTGGTTCTTGAGTAAAAAATAAACTCTTTATAATTACAAGTTGTTCATGTGGTAAGATATCCATTATATCCAGAATTATATTCATGATGTAGTTATCATATATATCATATATATCCATTATATTCATGAATTTATAACATTACATAAAATTTAGAGGTAAGAAATGAAATGCACCATTCATGGAGACGGTAAGCCGTACGTACGCATGAACGCTACTTCCATTTCTATTTCATATTTAATGGAATTAAAACATAATGATACATAATAGTATTTTAATCCCAGTATTTTATCATATATAATATCATTAAATTTATCCTTTATACGTACCACATATGGTATTAACGAATCAAATCACTTTGAGGGGGCAGTAGTCCGCACTTCCTAAAATGAAGATATCACGTATACCCATAATGGAAGCCATAAAGGTATGCCATAAATGAAAAATACAGAATCATAAGTAAAACATAAAAATATTATATATAATATATAAATATAGTGTCATCTTAATGGCCACCTTTGAAGGTGTTATATGAGTGTTGAACAATCATCGTTTCATGAGGCGGAAATTCTCCATCCACAGAAACAGTATGTTCTTTAACCATTAGATGTAGGTGTGTGTAAGTGTAGGTCAAATATTTCTTATAACAACATCCCAGTATAAGGATAATACTGGTGTTTTTACAAAAGAAATGGATAAAAGGGTTTAGGGGGGTTGGAGAAGAAAAATAAAACATAAGGACACAAGAGAAGACACGACCTTTAAATCGGGTATCTCTCTTTGATTTGAGCTCAAAGGATTCAATGGAAAGGATTCGGCCCAATGTGAGGCTTCAATGATGAATAGAGGGATGTGGAGAGATGAAATGGATAGGGGTTGGTCGAGCCAAAAGCTTTAGAGGTGTGTTTAAGGTGGTAGAGGTGGGGGCCTTTTATAAGAGAGGAGAGGCACTCTTAGAAAGTAAAGAAATGTTACTTTATTTTAAAAAGAGTTTCAGATTTAAAAGGTCCCACATTGATATAATTCGAGTATACAGAGATAAGGGTTCGAAATATATCCAACCAATAGGTTTTTGACAAGTTTAGGTCTTAGGTTTTAAATTATCTTTTCATTTTATTTAAATTGTTACGAAATGAGGTAATCGCTGCATCATCATTGTGTCATAAATAATTTAATTTATTTAGTGTTTAAAAATTATCAAAAAAATATCATGATATAGGAAATATTTTTAGCTTTATATTGAATATTTATAGTCAAAAATATGACTTGTATAACCCCATGTAAAAATTGTTTTAGTAAAACACACATGTTTGTGACATTTTAATTTTAACTTTAAATAAAAAGTTATTTATGTCATTTTCCTACCAAAGTGGCTCCATGGGGTCCCCAAGATGAACCATGAATTTTCTTGGTCGGCCATGACACATCCAATTATGGTAGGACATGTGTCTAAGTCATTTCATATTATTAAAGCATTATTTTTACCTTAAATTACACTAATTACCTTTAATCGCGATTAATAAAACATAAAAATTACTATTCACCAAAAATTATTTTAATCTCATTGAACCAAATTCTACTTCTTAATGAAAACCATTTATGTCGGATTTTTGAAAATCAAATCACATAACTGGAAAAGTTTCATTTAAACAAAAAATCAGTTTTTTTATATACCACTTAGTGGTTTCACTATTCATCAAAAATTGAAGTTTTCCAAAAAAAATCCAAAAATTCACCCTAAGCTATATTTGATATTCCGAATTAAAAAATAATGTCTATTTTAAAAAATTCAAAACATATAAGTTACATTAATTAATTTAATAATTAATTCCCATTGTCAGAGAAAATAGCGTGTTTTTATGAAACAATAAGTATCAAAAGATTGACACAAGTTTAAGTCCACTTTCAAGCTGAAATTAATTTCAACGAACACTAATGGATTAAATGGTAAAAATATATTCTAATTTCACTTTAAAACCAATTCAAAATATAATATAATCAGATAAATAAATTAGATTAAAAAGTGGTTTTCAATTAAAATACAAAATTTTTAACTATTCATTATAAAAATGAACTTTATCGGAAAAATACCAAAAATTTACACAAAGTAAATTTTGATGTCCCGATTCTAAAAAAGAATTTTATTTTGTCAAATATAACACATAAAATTGTCAAAAAGTGGATTTAAAAGAGGTTTGCCATCAAAAGGCGGTTAATCAACCTTTTAAGGATTATTAGAATATTTACGTTTAAAATTGGATTCATTCACATTTTAAGCCTCTATAATTTATTGGATAAAAGTAAAAATATTTGAAAAACATATATATTCATTTTGTAGTTAGTTCCGTTCATTCCCTCCATTACAACGACTAGGCATTAACTACAATTTAAAATAATATTATTTTATTATTAGATTGCAACATAGTATTCCCAAGAAACTTTTTGTTGCGTATTCGGTACGCCATCGAGCATAGCATCCCCTTTAAAGTAATATTAAAATTTTATTCAAAAATATGGATAAATGTGAAAATTTCATATTATTTATTTACCTGGGGTGTTACATCCTTCCCCCCTTTTGTGAATTGCGTCCTCGCAATTTTAAAATTGGGTTTGGAAACTTCATTAAAAATCCCACATCAGAACAAGAGTCAGTAAAACAATCACTTTAAAATAATGAAAGAGAAGTACAAAGGTCACCCGAGTTAACCCATACTAGGATTCCAAGTATGAAAATATGGACATATAGGAAAAAACAAAGGGTCATGTTCTGATGGAGAGTGATAGTAATCATGTCTAAGAGAAAGTTAACCATAAGAAAATCACAAACATGTGATCAGTTAAACGGTATTCGATTCCCCAGTAGGAAAATTTAACAGACAGCATTTTTGTTTTAAGTTACTCTTCATTGAGGAATTTATTTTTTATATTAACTAAATCATAATGAAACATACTTACTTGTCACGCAGACTTTCAACTTTTACTAGATTCATTAATCAAACACATATTTTCTCCAAAAGATGAGTATTTAGGAAGACTTGATCACATTATGAGTACTATAATCAACTTATTGAGAATCACCTAATCCAAAAAAGATAACTATATACTTCCCTTGTCTTTAGAATTTAACTAAAACCAAAACCAAAAAGGTTAGTATAAGATCAGATAGTCCAGAAAAGGGTAACCCTTTATAAAAAGAAAATCTATTCTTAATCTCCAAAACTTGTCCAACAAAACCCAAAGTTCAATAAAGACCATTCGATAAACAATTTGTCCATAAAATACTTCAATGTAAACCAAAGTAATATTGAAACTAATATATTTGAATGATTTAATCACATAGTCTTCCAAGGTACAAATTAACTTTTATCTCAAAATAACATCAGTTTCTCTTAAATTCTCATATTGAAAAGTAATTAACCTAATCACATATCCTCGATGATAGGTTAATCATTTCCATAGATAACCCAAAAATAAACTTACTCATGATTCCTAAAATCATCTAAATAAAAAGAATTAGTCAAACTAACCAGGGACTTCACGTAGTCCAGTGGTAGGCGATAAATACTAGTCGCACTTTGGTTGTGGGTTCGATTCTCGTATCATTGTCCGACACAACGGGTTGTCACACGGTCTGCGTGTTGTCCTTTTTCTAAAACTATATATTTCTTAAAAAATTCCCCAAAACGAGATAAAATCTTCAAAAATAATCATAACATATTTTAACATCAAGTTTATCTCATGCCTTTCATTTTCCATCATAATATATAATAGCCCATAATTACCTCAAAAGCAAGGATCATATAAACCCTAATGGTTACCTTTATAATTATTTCCTAAACGTTCACATCGATTGGTCATCTCATATATGATTCATTATAGACCATACCAAGGTACAAGTGGTTGATCATAACTCCTTGATAGTTGGTTTAGAACAACCACGAGTTTCCTCATTGAATCCCCTATTTCATCCAGTCTCTTAATCAGAGAACCACCACAGTTTCCTTCAAACTTATTGTCACTTTAGTGCCAGCTAGATCCATCCATTCACTAAAAACAAAAATGTCAGTGTGAGTATATCAATATAACCATCATGTACTAATGAGGAAGATAAACAATAAGATATACTTACTCATTCACTTTATCTAAAACTAGGACACTTTCTAAAATCCTAACCATTATGGTAATGTCACTTATGCCTAGAGAATACCCTAACCAGTAAAGTTATCTAAACCAGCCTCTGATACCAACTATAAGGACCCGACCATAAACCTTACTTAATATTGAATTAAATGAATAATTCACATTGAGGATATTTTCAGATTTAGAGTTTTAGATAATTAGATCATAAATCATGAATTACATTCCACATTTAAACAAAGTGGTTACATAAAAGATAGTATTCGTTTTTTCCCATCAACGGAAACATCTTTAAAATAAATCATGGATTATTTCTTGACACTTCCTTGAAACCATCATCATATAATACACCTTTCCCTTGACCTTTGAAAAACATTTCAAGTGCTTGGGATGAGCATAAAAAGCTCAGTAAGGGATATAAAAGTATTAAAGGAAAACATTAGTCCATGTATGAAAACATACATTACTCATAAAACATAATAATTTTAATATACCTTATCAAATCATTAATAAATCATAGAAATCATAAGACATAAAGGTATCTTGAGGCATAAATAACATTCTTACGTAGTGAGTAACCCTCTTGGTTATGTTTTTTAATACCCATCACAGTATATTCCCTAAATCTCTTCAGAGAAACCTTAACGTTTCACTCCTTCATGTTACCCAATGCATTGGAGAGCTATATCGGGCTCACCCACCCTTATTTTATCACGGAACCACCCATCTTCATAATAATTCCCAAGAACCATAACTTAATCGTATCACATAAAACATGCATAAAGGAAACATAACATTTCCACTTATCAATCACAAGATATCAATACAACACATTGATATAAAAACATTATGAAAACCATTTTCAATACCAAAATAAAAGAAAAGTAAAACATGGTATTTATTTTTCATTTAAAAAAAGTATGGCTTGTAGAGGAAGCTGAAACTCAAATAAGGGACATGGAGGTGGAGAAGTCGTTGTCGCCGCATATGTACGACAAAAACATGCCCTTTTTTAGTTTAGTAAAAAGCTTCGTATAAAAAAGATTCCTTTTGGATATATGTAAAAGTAAAAGGGGTTTATACACCATATAAAAGAACGTTGTGTATAAAACAAAATATGCCTCAATGAAAGAAGATTGAGACGAAGTCCCTTTCAAAGACGATATCCTTGGATTAAGGATAAATCAATTACATAATTATGTGTGACAAACGAATACACCAAATATAAGTGGATATTAAGTGTAAAACAATCATAGTACATTCACACATATTCGTAAAACGACATATACAAGGAGTACAAGTTTCTCCCCAGGAATCAAAATTGGGTTAAGAAGTTCCCTTGCAAAATTTGACAGCCTAATGTCGTCACCTCAAAATTCAGATAATGAGTTGATGAGAAATAAAAATGGTATCTCATCACTTGGACATAAAATTTACATAAATAAGGATATATAAGAACATATCCCAACATAATAGTATGTGAATTAAAAGACATAACAAAATAAGTCTTTTAAAAAGAGGAGGGTGAAAGGTTCCCTTACCGACTTGGGTAACTTTCGAAACGTACACCCCATTGAAGAAGGGTCATAAAATGAATATGTAAATACCCATAAATGAAATTATATTACAAAATAGAATAATAATGGTAAGTAAATACACCACTCAAATGGATTGGCGGCAAATGTAGAACAAATCTCACGGGACTAAAAGTGAGATGAAAAATCCCTTACGAAAACTCGACAACCTAACGGCACCACCTAAAACATCCAAAGATGGATTGATGAGAGAAAATAGGGTCTCTCATCATATAACAAAAAAAATGTACAGAAAGGGGAATATAAAAGAACATCCCTTATCATAACAAAGAGGAGCTTAAAAGAAGTGACATAAAGGAGAGTACTTAAAAAGAAAGAGTGAGGTTAGATCTCTTACGAAAATTCGGCAGCCTAACGACGCCACTCAAAACTTCCAAAATGGATTGATGAGAGAAAATAGGGTCTCTCATCATATGAACATGAGAATTACAGTAGGAGTAATATAAAAAAACATCCCAATCATAATAAATATGAGCTTAAAAGAAATGACATAAAAGAGTGTACTTAAAAAGAAAGAGAGGAGTAGGATCCCTTACCTCGTGTCCGACATGACTTGACCATTCTTTAATCTCCTGAATAATAAACATGAGTTAATTTCTACTTTCATAAGAACCTTTTCAAGTCCATTATTCCTTTTATATCACTTATTACCATTTCATTAACACTATGTTATTATTTAAGTTAATAATGGTCGTTTTAACGATCATTGGTTCTTGAGTAAAAAATATACTCTTTATAATTACAAGTTGTTCATGGGGTAAGATATCCATTATATCTTGAATTATATTCATGATTTAGATATCATATATATAATATATATCCAGTATATTCATGCATTTATAAGATTACATAACATTTAGAGGTAAGAAATGAAATGCATTGTTCATGGAGACGGTAAGCCGTATGTACGCATGAACGCTACTTCCATTTCTATGACATATTTAATGGAATTAAAACATAATGATACATAATAGTATTTTAATTCCAGTATGGTATCATATATAATATCATTAAATTTATCCTTTATACGTACCACATATTGTATTAACGAATCAGATCACTTTGAGGGGGCGGTAGTCCGCACTTCCTAAAATGAAGATATCGCGTATACCCATAATGGAATCCATAAAGGTATGCAATAAATGACAAATACAGAAGCTTAAGTAAAACATAAACATATTATATATCATATATAAATATAGTGACATCTTAATGTCCACCTTTGAAGGTGTTCTATGAGTGTTAAACAATCATCATTTCGTGAGGCAGAAATTCGCCATCCACAGAAACAATATATTCTTTAACCATTAGATGTAAGTGTGTGTAAATGTAGATCGAATCCTTCTTATAACAACATCCTAGTATATGGATGATACTGTTATTGTTACAAAAGAAATGAATAAAAATGTTTAGGGGGGTTGGAGAAGCAAAATAAAGCCTAAGAACACAAGAGAAGACACTACCTTTAAATCGGGTATCTCTCTTTGATTTGAGCTCAAAGGATTCCTTGGAAAGGATTCTGCCCAAAGTGAGGCTTCAATGATGAATAGAGGGATGCGGAGAGATGAAATGGGAAGGTTTTGGCCGAGCCAAAGGCTTGAGAATTGTGTGTAAGGTTGTAGAGGTGGGGGCCTTTTATAAGAGGAAGGAGGGGCACTCTTGGAAAGTAAAGAAATCTTACATTATTTTAAAAAGAGTCTCGGATTTAAAAGGTACCACATTGATATAATTAGAGGATAAGGTGATAACGGTTCTAAATATACCCAACCAATTGGTTTTTGACAAGTGTAAGTCTTAGAATTTACATTATCTTTTCATTTTATTTAAATCGTTAAATAATGAGGTAATCGCTGCATCATCATTGTGTCATAAATAATTTAATTTATTTAGTGTCTTAAAATTATAAAAAAAATCATGATTTAGGAAATATTTTTAGATTTCTAATGAATATTTATAGTAAAAAATATGACTTGTATAACCCCATTTAAAAATTGTTTTAGTAAAACAACTCATGTTTTTTACATTTTAATTTTAACTTTAAATAAAAAGTTATTTATGTCATTTTCCTACCAAAGTGGCTCCATGGGGTCCCCAAGTTAACCCATGGATTGTCTTGGTCGGCCATGACACATCCAATGATGGTAAGACATGTGTCTAGGTCATTTCATATTATTAAAGCATTGTTTTTACCTTAAATTACACTAATTACCTTTAATCGCGATTAATAAAACATAAAAATTACTATTCACCAAAAAATATTTTAATCTCATTGAACCACATTTTACTTCTTAATGACAACCATGTATTTCGGATTTTTGAAAATCAAATCATTGAAGTGGAAAAGTTTCATTTAAACGAAAAATCAGGTTTTTTAAGTACCACTTAGTGGTTTCACTATTCATCATAAATTGATGTTTTCCAGAAAAATACCAAAAATTCACCCTAATATATATTTGATATTCTGAATTCAAAAATGATTTCTATTTTAAAAAAATTCAAAACATATAAGTTACATTAATTAATTTAATAATTAATTCCCGCTGTCAGAGCAAATAGCGTGTTTTTATGAAACAATAAGTATCAAAAGTTTTACAGTAGTTTAAGTCCAATTTCAAGATGAAATTAATTCCAACGACCACTATTGGATTAAATGGTAAAAATATATTCTAATTTCACTTTAAAACCAATTAAAAAGATAATATAATCATATAAATAAATTAGATTAAAAAGAGGTTTTGTATTAAAATACAACATTTTTCACTATTCATTAAAAAATGAACTTTATCGGAAAAATACCAAAACTTTACACAGAGTAAATTTTGATGTACTGATTCTAAAAAAGAAATTTATTTTGTCAAATATAACACATAAATTTCTCAAAAAGTGGATTTAAAAGAGGTTCACCATCAAAAGGTTGTTAATGGACCTTTTAATGAATATTAGAATATTTACGTTTAAAATTGGATTCATTCACATTTTAAGCCTCTAACATTTATTGGATAAAACTAAAAATATTTGAAAAACATATATAATAATTTTGTAGTTAGTTCTTTTCATTCCTGCCAATACAACGACTAGGCGTTAACTACGATTTAAAATAATATTATTTTATTATTAGATTGCAATGTAAGATTCCCAAAAACTCGTTGTTGCGTATTCGGTACGCCATCGAGCATAGTGTCCCCTTTAATGTAATATTAATATTTTATTCACAAATATGGATAAATGTGAAACTTTTATATTCTTTATTTACCTGGGGTGTTACATTATATCTTGTGTAACTAATTATGTCTACATAGCATTATATTATTCTGTGAAAAATTAATCAAAAAATTTAGAAATTATTTTGGAAATATTAGTCTAGTTGTCTAGTCACGAGATGTATTTTAAATGTGTGAATAAATGATACAGTAGTGTTGTAATATGCCTAAAATTTTTAAATGTGTACCTTTTTATTCAATATCATGTATGACATGCTACACCAAACATAGAAAATAATATAACATCTCAAGAATTTATAATTTTTTAAAATATTAGTTAAATATAATAATTTTAAATCTTTATATTCATGAAATATTGAGTTATCTTGTATCGTACAAAAACAAAGGATTTTAATGATTGTTTACATTACACACAAACCCATATTTTACCAAACAATAATATATTATTATAATATTATTATATGAATATACAGGTACTAAAATTAGATGTTATAGATATGATTAACTAACTTATAAAAATATAATGGTTTACAAAAATATATGATAGTTTCATTGGTTTATAATTAATTACAAATTAATATAAAAATTAATTAAATATATAAGAAAAGTTTTTTTCATTTTATTTTCACTAACATGTCTTATACATTTAAATTAAATGAATTAAAAATAGTGAAATATATTAATTAAATATATATATATAATTTCTTTATTTAGTAAATTATTATTTACATTGATAAAAAATATATTTTATAAGAATAATATATGAATAATCTTATAATTATGAAGAAAATGCATTATTTTTTTAAAGGATGGTTTACAGCCTTTTAATGGAGGGCCAATTCTAAATATAAATTACATAGCTTTTATAAATTTTATATGTTAATATAAAACCTATTTTTATAATTGTAATATAAAAATATCCAAGGAATAGTTTTTGGAACATTATATGATGTTTTATTTTTTTATGAATATTAAAAAATAATAAATTTTAATTGAAAATTAATTTTCATAAAATTTATTTATAAGGATAAATTATATTATAAATTTGTTTTCATAAATAACTACATAAATAATAAATTAGTTAAACCAATTTATCCTATTGTAATAAATTTTAATTTGAAATTTAATATTCATAACCTAGAATATTTTTTTCATTTTTAATTTGAAAACCCACTTTTTCATCTATATTATGGGATTAAATTTAAATAAATTGATTCAATATATGTGATTATGATTTAAAAAAATAAAAAATATTTTTAGTTAATATAATTGTTATTTTATAACAAGGTTAGATTAATATTTGATTAAAAATGTTATTAAATATAACTATAATTAATTAGAGGGATTAAGACATAAATTAGCACAACATGGGAGAAAAACATAAATGTAACTGACAAGATAACATATAAATTTTTTCCAAAATTTAATTGTATGACCAAATTATAATCAATTATTCCTTGGATCCAATTTTTTTTAACTATTTATGATACTGGAAATTAAAATACATCTGTGTAAATACATTTATAAAAAATTACTAAAATTCCACTCCTCTTCTATAAAAATGCCCTCACCCCTACCACATATTCAAACCTATGAAACTCATTCGGTTACTCAGAAAATTTAAAAATAAAATACCAACACCCATCTACACATTCAATTGTAATTATTTTGGTCAGATAGGGGAACACATTACTCTTTTTGGAGAAACCAAAATGAGTTACTCAAATAAGATGTAGCCATCTCCCATGACCAGTTTGATTCTATTTTATTACCCACTCAATCATACATTCTTAAATTATTCATCTATAATATCATTATTAACTTCAATATAATACTATTTTGTTATAATAATATGATGAAAAACTATTCAAAGACATCTATACCTGTGGGATAAGCAATAATATTTCTTAGGTACATTTCTCTACGGCCTTGCGAACAGATGTTGTTTGTTCTTCCATTTAAAACCATCTGTGGTTGTAAATAATGATGTAATTATAAATTATATAATATTTATATTATATTTATGATTTAATAATTTTTCATAACGTTTTATATTGATCATACCTCTATTAATTACATTTAGTGGGAATATGATAACCTAATTTGAGGACGTGTGAGATACCCCCTCTTCAAAGAGATGTGATACATTAGTGATATATTGGGGATATATTAATTAATATTTTTAAAAAATTAGGTGAAATATATGAAAAAACTATTATCCAATAATAAAAATTTTCTTATTTAAATAATTGTGTTTTTATTATTTTAATACCTTTAATAAATAGAAGTGGTGTTCATCTGTATGTACAACCTATCATCTCCACTAACGTTACATTACCTTTCATGTATGAAAATATTTTTTATTATTATAAATAAATATATTCATAATATAGTTGATAATTAAATCATGTTTCACATCCAATATATGATGAAATTATTTTCTATATAATAGTCATAAAAATAACACGTCAATATATACTCAAAAACAAAAACAATTAACACCCAAACTAGTGGAAATATAAAATACTGAAAACATGGTTACAAAGATATTATAAGAATATAATATGTAATATAATAAATATTATTATTATTACTGTATAATTTAATATCATTTTTACAACCATTAAAAATGATGTTCAGGTACGTTCCCTTGAAGGAAATGCACTTTAAGGGATTTTCATCTCACTTTTCCCATATCTGAGAAAAATATAATATTAACCACTTAAATAATTTTGGGGTAATATATTCTGACCATAGATATATATTATATCATTAATTAAATTATATTAATGGTATTTAAATTTTTCAATTAATTATTATATTTTTTGAGGCTTCCAATTCAAATGCTTCCATAATTAAAAAGGACTTCCTCTCAATTTTCATTCATTGAGGTGGAGTTTATAGTTATTTATAAAATTTAATATATATTATATAATTAATTATTTTTTTACATTTAATATCATTAATAAATAATTTTCATTGAATTTTGATTATCAATTTGAATCATTTCACTTAATGTTTTTGAACATAATGTAACAAAACAATAATGAAATTTCATAACTCAATTCATTTCATTGTGTTATATTTTTTCTACAATGTCATTAAAATTATAAGATAATTTTTATAATGACCGTGAGTATATATTTAGTTATTTAAATTTATATTTTTATGTATTTTCATTTTATTGAAATAATCTATTCATTGATTAATTCTCAATAAAATGTTATAATAATTTTGTGGGTTTATTTCACAATATAATTTTAATTGAGAGTGTTTTTATTGAAATTACATTAATGGAATTTATGTTATCATTAGTAATTAAAACCATTAATTTTATTATTATTTATTAAATCATGAAAATTTCCAATTAATAGTACCATTTTACCCATCATTGGTATAGATATTTTTTATAAATGATTTTAATAAAACCCAACATCATTACACTATTTGGTCTGGGAACCAGTTTTATTCTTAAAAACATATATTATAGAAAATTATTATAATTTTTTGAAAATCTAAAAATAAGTATTTAAATAAAATTTTACCATTTATACATTCACAATATTTTTCAAAGGAATGATCTTGTCTCTTTGCGAACAAAAAACATTTCTTACCATTTTACCTTGAAAAAGTAATGCTATTTTTACATTGTATTGTATGTAAGAAAATAAACACTACAATTTCATTGAAGCATAATTTTCATGACTGAACATTTCATTTAAAAAAAGATTATTTAAAGGTGATCTTAAATTTTTTGATTTTGAATAAAATTATAAACAAAATGTAAATTTTAATCCTTTTGGTGATGTCTATTAATGAATGACTATAACAATTTATCCTTAAAAAACTTATGATATTATGTATTGATATGATTCTTATTCATCATATGGATGATTTGATCTTTCTATAACCATGGATAGTATTGAAATTCAAAAAACTAATTCTTTTTAGTCCACTTTAAATATTTTATTTCACATTATAATTAGATATTTAATTTGACCTCATGATCGATATTATTTAAGGTGGATAATTATATTTCATAAACCACATAAATATTTTACATATGGTGTATAATTTGATATTTATTTTATTTCATGGTTAAATAGTGATATGTTTATATTATTTATTCAATATAGTTATATGGAGATGAGTTTTTTTATTTATAAACTATCTTAGTCCATATAAACATTGATTTATATAGGTTGTGATAGGTTGGGACTGTGTATTTTATAACCACTTGATGAATCAATAGGTTCTTATGAGAAAAATTATTTTCATAAATATAATGGGTTTCTATATATGGTTTTAAACCTTCTTGGGAATTGCATAAAGTTATATGATTTATTATGCCTCATAAATGACATAAAACATTTAAGAATTTCCTTATTTCAGATTATTTATTACTTATCCATGTATTGTTCACCTTGAAATTATCTATATGTGCAATTTATTTGAAGTTAATTTATTAAAGAGAATGTATTTTTAATTTTATTCATTTAGATATTGATTATGACTTATGTAATTACTTGTTATTTTATAATTTTCTAGTTATTTACCTTAATAGAATTTATCCAACATTCTCACTATTTTTAATTATATGGAATGTGTGTTTGGTTATTATATTTACATAAAAAATTATAATAATCTATTTATTATTTATTCTACTAAACATAACTCATAATGAGAATTGTATCTCACCCTTAGTTGGTTTCATTTCCTTATGAAGCCAATAATTGTATTGAAAATTACATGCTTGTTTATGATGAGTAAGGATAATGTGATTACACAAAAAATGTAATATGTTCTAATTAGTTTATTCAAGTTTAATACAATAATCATGTTTTTATCTATTCTTATGAAGACTACTAACCTCTATAGTAATTCATGATTTTATACATTGTACTCATTCTAATGTAATAGTAGTAGATGTATGCTCTTGTCTTTCAGGGTCCAGTCAGTATAGTTTCTCTCAGATGATATTTATTAAAAACCATATAAACTATATTTAGAAAATCCTATATTAGAGAATATACCCGTACAGTAATATTTGAGGATAACTATAGAAAAACAAATTAAATTTTTGGTTTGATAAATATTATTTTCTGTCACACAAAATTAATCAATATCTATATAAAATAATTGGTCATGGTTTTAGTATTGTTATACCTATTGGTAAAAACATTGAAAATTTGTGTTGGGACATACGTGAGTTTAACCTGGTACGTGACAATATGACTTACAGTTCACTTTATTTCACATTTCAATGGGATATTCATTGAATAGTTAAAATTTCCATTACAAATAATTTATAACATGTTGAGAAGTTGAATACAATGAACTACCAAGGTTAAACATTAGGTGATTTAGATACAAAATAAGTCAATAACATAAAAACATTATCATTTTTATGTGATGATAGACTACCAATATTTATAATAATTTCCTAAAATTTATCACAAAACAACTCATTAGTATAGTGTATTTGTTAGTGACATACATATTTTAACAATAATTCATTTATATTTTATAGACATATTTTTAAAGGTATTGATAATCATTAGGATTGATTTAAATATATGATTATTATAATTTGTAAAAACATAATAATAAGTACTATTGATATCCTTTACAAAAAGGGATATTTAATTATTAAACTCCGATTTTTTTTTGGAAAATGAAATTTCTGAAATATTATTAATCATGTTTATAGAATGGATATGCTACATGTTTGGTTATAACTTATTTTTTTCAGAAATGCGGTAGGACTTGAACATGTGACCAAATGATGATATGGGTTTCACACTTATCACTGGATGTTGTAATGTCATGTTTAATGAATTATTCAAATATATTAACAATTTAATGAATAATTTTTATGGATGAAGTGGTGGTTTCAATTTTTAGTATTAGTTAGTAATTTATGAACAATATTAGTTTTTCAAAATATTTAGCGAAAACACATATTCTAGTTTTATAGATATTACGATCCATAAATTTTTTATTTAGGATATTCATTTCATAAATTTAATAGAAAAATTTAAAAATTATCAAATTAGAACAATTATATTGAATTATTATATTGATATTGAAACCTATAATGTATGGATATTTCCTTATTTTATTGGTCAATAAAATAATATCTCAGTAATAAGAAGATAATTATAAAATTAGAAATTTTATCTTAATACCATCATATTTATTAAAATTATGGATCTTGTAATCATTATATATTTATGGATTTGTGGCCCACAAAATTACAAAGATCACTAACATATTTTTGTTGATGACCTCAATCACTCCCTAAGATTATTTATTCTTTTCCTCGATGCCCATATTTTTACATACCACTAATATTCTGTTATGTAAAGGTCTAGTCATGAGTAATTCAATGTTACCTTTGTAACATCTCATTCATTTTTATAGAAAGGTTTTTTTATTAATTCTACTCACGAAAAGTGATGTCAAAAATTAATATAAAAATTTAAGAACGTATATTTTCAATATTTTCTTTAAATATGGAGGATATAAAAATTATAAATGAGGAGAATGTAACACCCCGTGAAATTTTAAAAGAATAACTTCTTATTAAATAATGTGTTTGACATGTAACATTAATTATAAAAAATAATATAACCTCTAAAAAATTTATGTAATACGTAATATGTTAAATAAATTTAATATATTAAATACCATGAAATTCATTAAATAATGAGTTAAATTTCATTTCAAATAACATATGGATTTTTGATACCTTGCATTACACGCAAGACCAAGTTTTAATGAACAACAATATATTATGAAAATAAAATTATAAGATATAAATTATTAATTTTATTAGATGTTATGAATAGTAATATCTAACTGATTAAAACATATTGTATAAAATTTTTTAGGTATTTAATTTTTAGAAATTAATAAGAAAACATATAATAACAAGTTGAACATATATGAAATATTTCTATTTTTTTATGCTCACCTTATTGTTTTATCATAATAAATTAAACTAATTACTATTATTGAATGCTATAAATGAAATATATATGTTATATATAAAATAACTTTTAAAATTCATATTATATATTTTATAATCATGAGACAAAAATAATCACAATATTTTGTATAAATGGATATATTTATATACTGACAATGGACTGCTTTTTAATGAATAACCTATTTTAATTATATGTTTTTTATATAATATTAAAATATTAACTTAATTTTTTTTAGTAATTACAAAATTATCTTAGGGTAATTTTTTGGAATTTTCTATGTTGTTTAATTTTTGGATTAATATTGAATAATACTGAAAATTATTTTAAATATTATTCTTCATATATATTTTTTATATGGTTAAATTATATTATAAATTAGGTTTGAAGTCAAATTATATAAATTAAATATATATTAATCCAATTTATGTCAATTTAATTAAATTAGTGTTGAAATTGAATATAAAAACAATGTAATCATTTTAACAGTTTTACATTAGAATCACTCTTTATCATCTCATCTATAAGATTTAATTTAAATTAATTTTTTTCCACTTCGGTGGTTCGAATATAGAAAATTATTTTCCATATATAAAATAAAAAAATATAATTTTTATTCTTCTAAATATACTTTTGACAAAAGATATTAGTAAAAATAATTAAAATTTATTAAAACGGTTAAGAGGAAAAGTAGCATAACAAAAGTCCAAACATTAATCATAATGAAAAAATGACCTATAAATTTGTAAAATCTTAATTTTTATCCCTTATTTATACCCTGTCTTCCTATTGTTATAATATTTTTCATTATTGGATTGACTTAAATCTAAAAAACATTGGTGGAATTCCCTTTTTAATAATTTACACGAATGACACTACACATCAACTCACAAAAAAGAACTCAACCCTCCCCCATATTTAAACCACTTAATCTAGTTTGCTCAACCAAAATCATCTAAAATTATAACACAACACCACTAACCTCATAAAATAATCAAAACTAAATTGCTAAAATAAATTCATGGATTTATTTTTGTATAAAAAATAAGTTACATGAATTAGAGGTAACCTTCTTCAACAAACACTTTTGTATCATTTAATTCTCCACCCCAATGTTTTGTTATATAATTCATATATAATATCATATATATTTTTAATATACATATATATTTTTATAAAATTATTTTCACATAAACATTCACATAGATACATCAAAATGGGATATTCAATAACCATTCATGTGTGTGGAGGACTACCACATAGTGAATAAACGGTGTTCATTCATTAATTAACCAACATTAATGTATGAAAATAATAAGTTATTTATCATTTATATTTCATATATATTATATATAATATTTCTCTTTGATTAATAATTTTTTATATGACACATACCACAATTATTTTCATTTTTTTGCGAATATAATAACATTGTTTGTGGATATGTGGACTACTGCCTCTTCAAATCGATGTGATTCGTTCACACTATAGCTGGATTTTCATTAACAAATAAGTTAATAAAATTATGTGAAAAATATGTCATAAATATGATATTATAATAATTATATACATATATATTTTTTACATTCCATTATTTTAATACATTAATTAAATTTCAGTTGCATTACTTGATTCATAGGACCTAAAATCACCATGAACCATTCCATTAATTTTTTATCCCTTAATTTTTATGAATTATGATAACTAAATATATTGTGAATATAGTTGATAATTACAGGATTTTTAAATATTTTCAATAATGAAAAAAAATATCTTATTAAGAAGAAGAATATAACATCTCCAAACATAGTTGAAATGAAAGGCTATTAACACTAGAAATAGTTAAAATAATGAAATATTTTTAAATGGGTAATAAGATAAAATAATAAGATAATAAATAATATGATTAATATTTTTATAGTTATTGTATATCATATTACAAATTTTAATACCATTATACATAATGAAAATAGACATTCACCTGAAAGGAAATGCAAGGGAATTGATTTTTATCTCACTATTCACATTAGTGCGATTAATATCATAAACACCACGTTGTTATTTTGTGTGATGTATATTAAATACATTATTATATATTATATTATTAATTAATATATCTTCTTGTTATTTAATTTTTTAGTTCAATTATTATAACATTTAGGGATTTATATTCATGAATTACAACTATCATAAGAGACATTGCATAATTGTATATTCTTTGAGGAATAATCAATTGTTTTACACCCAAATATATATATATGTTTTACATTAATAGAGTTATAAAATATTTTATAGAAAAATAATAAATTATATATATTCACTAAAACTCTAGTCCAAGTAACTTTTAGGATAAATTTTACATCATTGGGACTTGGGTGAATGGATGTAGTTAGAAACACTCTTATTAGAGAATCAATGTAAAATTACATGTTTTTTAGAGTTTCTATGATCTTCCATGAACTAGTCTTGTAGTGTATTATTTTTCATATGTTAATCCAACTTCATGTTCAACTACACCAAATATATGTGTGTGTGTGTGTGTGTTTGAAAACAATACAATGGAACTTGTAGTGGAAGAGATAATTATATAGAAAAAGTAGGTTGATCATACTCATTCTATGATTAATTATTATAAATATTTTATAGGTCATTCTAATGTCTTTAGTATTACTGATTCAATACATACATAATATTGGGGTAAAAGTGCATATGGATGATTTTAAGGGAATATCAGATGTTGTTTAAACCATGATAATAGTTGTAACCCACTATAAAATTGTGGTTGAGATGCAATTTATAAAAATAATATGATTGTAACATTAAAAAATGAGTAATCTATTAAAAAATACATATTTTTAATGTATACATTATAACCCTCTAATTAAATAAAGATGTTTTTTATAGTCTTAAATAGATATTGATAATAATTTTCTAAACTACATAAAATTTTTTTTTCATTTTTTCAATCATATATATAATAACCTATAATAATTTTGATGATTAAAATGTAAAATTATATGTGTATGTGTGTGTTGGAGCACACATGTGTGAGAGTTTTTTTGTATGCAATGTGTGTCCTTGTGACTTGAGTAAATAAAGTGATCCTTAGACCCTCTATCATATATATGTCATTAGGTTACATTTTGAACAATTTAGTGTCTTAATACTGTGTATATAGAACTAATAGTTTATAATGGAAGTTTTTGGTGCCCTGGTAGTGAATTGACAATCCCACTATCATTAAATATAGAAATTTATAGATGAAAATTTTGAAATAAAAAAATCCTCACTAAAGAAGAAAAACAACAGGGAATTGTGTTTATAAGATTATGGGTTAATTTATTTAGATAATTAAAATTTAATGATAAAATTAGTTTAAAATATAATTATGTAATTTATATAGGATACCAAATGAATGAATATTTGAACATATAATTTAAAATTAAGGGAGAATATGAAGTGTTGGATACTAAATTAAATAAAATCATAAAGAGAGATAAAAAACTAATGAAATCATAAATATATATACATCAACTATAAAATAATGTGTTACAGTTAGAAAATATAGTTGTTTGACCTAAGAATACTCATGCAACATCTGTAAATAAAATATATTTCAAAAATATGATAATAAAAAAACATTAATGATTAACACCATTACATGATTAGAGATAAATCATAAATGGTTGAATCCTTTTATGAGGATGTGTTCACATTAAGAAATAAACAGTAGTCTAATGTTAAGTTGAGTAATATTAAGAAGAAAAAAATATATGGAATTTTATTTGATAACTATTTATTTCTGTGGTGATTGTCAGGTTCATGAGGTATTAAAAAAATTTAATGTTACTACTGAGAAAATTAAAAATGTAAAACTAGGGTTAGTTTCAACACTCACTAAAGAAACACATCTCATTATTAAATATTTATTCATGAAATTTTATATAAAATTACACATACTAATACATGAATTATTAAGAATTATAGTTTCTATAAGATAGGTACATTACATAACATCCTAAATCATGGAATGAATCATCTATATTTATATCCTCTGTAACTTTGTTGCACATAAAACTGCTTGTGATAACATTGTGACAATCATAAGAATGTGGTTACTATAAATCGTAGAATGTGAGTAAAGGTGGAATAACAAAAAATCAACACATTACTGAATATACTCATATCAAAAGGGGAAAATTGTGTGATAATAATAAATTTGAATACGAAGTCATGGTATATCATTATAATCATAAAAATAATATGTGAGATGTAAAAAAACATAAAAAACTAAATTAAAAACATAGGTCAAGCATTACATCCGAGACATGATTATAGAAACATTTTCATGATAGATTAGGTTAATTCCCTAATACCTTTCAAGACGTATCATTATTCAAAAACATTACCCAATGCATTGGGTAACATTATTATTATTGACACATCCATCATTGTTATTTCATTCTAGGTCTTATATATGCCACCAAAATAATTCAACTATGATTAATTAATTATCTCATATTATAACTATATCCTGGATTATGGAATAAATAAATATCATTCACCAATCAATAAGTATATGTATATAAAGCCGATTGATCTTGATAGGAAATGGGAATGAGTATTCAATACAAAATAGATTGGCATGGAATATCGTAGTGATATTTCAGTTGCATAATGAGTGTGTATAAATGTTCATGGCACTGATTAGTGAGAGAAAATAGAGTATCTAATTTTTTAATAATCCAAATGTAATCTAGGGTTATATGGAAGAACATATAACAAAATTAGTATATAATTATAATTAGTATAAGTTAGTTTTGTTACATAAACAATGAGTAGAGATAAAAGAATCTATACCTTAAGAGAGTGGATACCAATTCATGGGGATATTATTTTTGATGGTTTGGGGCACCATGGGAAGAATCTATAGTGGGAATGAATTTTTATGGATGTGCCTAATATATTTTTATTTAATATAAATTAAATCATAGGTTGGTTTATATTGGATATAATTTGGGTAATTATTATCAATTATCAAACATAGGTTTTGGGCTCTATAATAAAATTACCAAAACAACCAAAAATACTGTCGTTTTACCATTTTTTTCACCTAATGTGTTGCAGTTCTATATATTTTATAATTTCAATTGAAGAAATTGTTAAAATATTACCCTTGTATTAGTGTAGGTGAATCATACTGTTAATGAAATGATTTTAAAAACATAAAATATAATATAGGTTTTGAAATAATAATAATTTATTTATCTTATTAATCAAATAAATATAATATTAATTTATTTTAGATTCAAAACATATATTTGGTTGTGGGTACCATTAATTGTATTTTTTAAATAAAATTTTGGTCTTTATGATGTAATTATACATAGAGTATATTTATACTTTATTAAGGTTTTACCCAAAAATTACACGGTCATTAAAATTACAATAAATTAACTATTGGATAATTTCAATGTTATGATTCCAGAAATAATTTTTATTCTATATAAGTAATTTTATAATTATTTTAATTTTCAACTCAATAATAAAAACAGAAATTTATTGGGAACATAAGTCTTTTTTAACCATAAATGTTTTTGAACCATTATAAAATTTATATTTTAATGCATAAAAATTAGATTATAATAAATATTTGAAATAATTATATATTATTTTATCAATATATTATATATTTAAAAAATTTAAATACTAACCAAAAACATAATTTCTATTTTATTTTATCACAATCAAAATCATTTATAATTTAAGAGTAGTATGAATTAAATATAATCATTATTATATTAAAAATAAAATATATAATTATATTTTAAGGGTCTACATATATATCCACTTAAAACACCAATAATTTTCTCAAGGATAAGTCACCTGATAGTGAGAGATTTATTGAGTTTTTTGGGGTACATGGTATGGGCCATGAACATGTTTAACATGCACTTCTCCCCAAAAATAGTATAGCTCATTATTAACTAATCAGATATCAAATTTGAATTTTTCATGGGTAAAATATAATGATTCTATCAACATCATATGCTCTGATATATGTGATTGTTATAGTATGATCCTACTAGTTTAGGTAATCACATCCTTTCCCTATGTATATTTGATTTTTCAAAACCCTATATTAATACTAATCATATGATCTGTGTTCAATGACTATATAAAAAATGGTAATGATTCTTAATAGTATTCTAAATATGATAGTTTATAATGGAACCTAATATGTGGATGTTTTTTTAATTACTATAATACATAGTAAGGCATTACATTAAATCGGAACGGGTAATTAATTTATAATGTTTTAGGACCTAAAAATCAACCCCCTTTAAAAATTTCTCTTAACAAAATTTCATTTGAGACAATAAAATAGACAAGGGTATCTCTATTTAATCACCTCCTCTATTTTCCACATTACATAATCAATCTTTTGGTTTGTCCATAAAATTTTAGATAGGTTCATTGACTTATTATGTAGAACATTATTTCTATGATCTATAATCTACATTGGTTAATCCTCATAAGATGGATCATTCTACAATACAACCACCTTTCAATGGATTTTATGATAGTTTTATGGTATGTTCTTAATCATTAAGGATACATAGAATACACCATGTACAAAATATATGTCTGTAGGAGTGACAATCAATAGGGATCCACTCTACTATGATCGAGGACCTCAAATGGAATATTGTATCTTGGACTAATAGTTACATTTTTATTAAATCTCAAGAATTTAGTCTATATATATTTGTATAGGAATACAAAATCTCAACAAAAAACTCTATATCTTATCACATGTTATCAATATAGAGTGTATGTCGACTTTGATCAGCCTTGATGTATGGTGAAATGATCATATCCCTTTCCACAAATTGCAAATACATTTTTGCAAGTGGAATTTTTATTTCCCAAAATTCATCGTAATATTCATGTTTTCTACACCTCTTCATATAATGGTCTTCATAGGGATCCATTTTGAGGATGGATAGAATGTTTTAATTATATGAGAACTCGGCCAAAAAAGATGGTGATTACCTTTACCATTGATGTCAATTATCCTTGATCGCAAGAATTTATCAATTTTATGGATAGTATAATCATATTTGACATTATTTTAGAGCAGATAAGACTTGATAATGTTCAATTATTTATATATAATATGTAGGAGACTCCTCCAAAACATGGATTCAAATATTAGTTTGAGATCAGTTACACTATTTAATGGTTGTTTTTGTATCCTCACCACTTCTCTAATGTATATCCTCCCATGTTGATTGATTGATATATACTCTCAATGTCAAATTAAGTGAATGATCTTTTTTATTATCATACAAAACAACCCATAAGGAATTAATTCCTATTGATGTCATAAAAATACAAGATAAAATTTTCATGGTCATGTTAACCCATTTCCATGTATGTATAGGTAATGGTTTCATCATCCCCTTTTATATTTTCCTTTCCACCATCACTTGATGAAATGGAAGTCTTATAGATGTATATCATGTAGCCCCAATTTTTCATATTTTCCCACCATAAGTTCTCCAAGAGATCATAAATCATCTTTTTGTTTCACAGATGGATGTAGAACATTGAGATATATAAATCATCCAACATAACATTCTTTAACTAAACATTTTATATTAAACATAATCGTGGAAAAATATCCCAGCACCATCATTAACATTGAACACTAAATATTTTCCATTTTAATAGATTCGAATTTTTCTTAAAATCCTACATCAACATATTGTCCATCCATTATCTTCTCCAAATTTGATAGTTTAGAAAATATTTTTTCAAGGGATTTATTATTTAATTAACTCATTGAATTCCATGTAAATACTTTTTATATAAAGTAGTTAATATTTCCTCCAATTATCAACGATAACATATTTTTGAAATCTATTCAACTTATATCATTTTCCACATTATTTATATATCTATGATGGAAGTGGATTGAGTAGTCATAGTATATGACAATCTCTAACCCTTTTTATAGTACATATTAAACTATCTCTATATGATTTTGTAATTGAGACTTTTTTTATCCGTATATATTCCACACCTCTTCCCAATGGATAATTCTACAATTTCATCAATATGATATTCTCTACAGCTAATTATAGATCATGAATTTGGTATTTCCATCTAGGAAAATATATTTTCATCTATGAATAGTCCATCACATTTCATTATTAACAAACACACATCCAAAGACCTTTTTTCAATGAATTGGTAAATGGTACGAAATGTTATCCACCTTTGGGTAGTGCGAGTATAGTTTTAGTGAGAAGAATATTTTTTAACTCCATGAAGATATCTTCTAATTGATAATTCCAATAAACCATTACTCCCTTCTAAGAGAGAAATGTAATATGGTTTTCAATTCATTATGAATTTCTCACAAATCTCCAAGAGTACCCAGCAAATCCATGAAATCTATTAATATATATCATTTTTTTTGTCCTCGTCGATCTATAAATTTCTTATTTCTTTGATGGTTTAATATATATCACATTTCATGTGATGGAATTGCTTATGAATGAGATGTCCATTAAAAACACACATTTTCTATATATTTCAGAATTATTCACTTTTTATATGTTCTTTATCATAGTTTTCAAATGCTCTACGTTCTCTTCTATGCTTTTGGATTATATTAAAATAGTATATATAATGACAACCACAAAATTTTCATTTTAATAAAAAAAATGGATTCATCATGTCCAAAGACATTTAAATTGAATTATTGATTATAAATTTCCTTATTATGTACTCATAGTTACCATACCATGTACAAAATGTAGTCAAGATTATATACCACTTCATTACCCCAACAGGGTAATACACGATCCATAGATCCACCTTGGAGAAGTATTGTGATTCATATAAATGATTGACGGTGTTATAAATCTATGGTAGTGGATACATGTTGTTTATCATCACCATTTTTATTTCATGATAATCATTGAACATTCTCATTAACCCATCCATCATCATGATGAGGATGACTTGGTCACCCCATGGTGAAATAGTTTTGCATACGGACCTTTTATACAAATTTTCATGTAGTTGTTTATTCTTCTCCCTATGATCCATGATAACATTTTTATAAGGAGTCTATGATAACTGTAAAACCCTAGGTACAAGAATTATTTAAAATTAAACCTCTCGAATAGGTGGAATAAATTAAATTATTTGGGTACACATAATCATATTTCCTCAAAATGGGATTTCATTCATGGATGATTCACTTCTTAAACTCAAACATTTGAGATAGACATTTTTCTCAAATAAAAAATATATCAATTATTGATATATTTCTCCAATATAATATTAATTCTTCTCCTTGAATTTTTTAGATTGAGAGGAAGATTCACAGTATAAAGAGTGATTCCCTTCTTGTGTAATGTGCTAATTGATCGAATTTAGTAATGGAAATACATATAATAAATGACTATAAATTTCACCATTGGGAGATTGAAATGTTTATTGGTGAAGTTCATCACACAAATTTTAATGGAAATTTATTTATATACATGCGGTGAAATATTATCTTCATTTTCAATTTTCTCCGATAGCTCTACTTCCCGGAATTGTGTTGGTGTTTTATTAGATATAATAAAAATTCATTAAATGTAGGAGTTAATATATCGAAAATAAAAAATATCTTTTTTATATTCTTGAATAAATAACAAGAATTATTGACACCACTTCATTTTTGAGATCCATATTATCGTCTATGATGGAAAAATCGCACCCTTGCTGCCTTGTAGGTTGTTGGTTTTCTATAAAATCCCTTATAATTGTGCAATGGTTTAAATCGTGACATTATTACATGAAATTGAAGAAATGAAAAATGTTTTTTTTGTTGAATATATAATTACATTCTTCCATCTCATTATTGGGATTATAACTTATGAAATAAATATCTTGATTTCCTTATTTCCTTCTCCAAAATCATTTACTCATCCCCATTATGACATTTTTAGGGTGCTTCATTCAACACATTGGAATATGGGATGAGGAAAATTCATAAATCATATATATAGTTCTCTATATCATTTCCATAAATAAACTCCACATTTCAATTATTATACCCATTATACACATGGTATTCCTAAATCTCCCTTTCATCTTTGAGGTCACATATGACAATTTCATCATACATATTAGTGGAATGGATCTCAAATTATTTTTTAGACTATGATTTATCACACAAAATATGGGTTCAACATTGAATTCAGGGGTAACAGTAATAATGGATTATTACTATGAATGTCTTTTGACGTTTTCAGCATACACCCCAATATATTCTTTACCACTTTTATGAAGGCTAATGAATATCCCTTTCCATTTTTATGATATTTTTGGGAAAATATTTAGTTAAAAACATTATCTAAAATCAATTAACCCCATATCATTTGTATATTTATTAAGCATTGTAATCATTATCAATTTACCTAGTAGATCATTTTCTCCCTCTATATGATAATAAACTTGGTGAATGGTCATTTGTTTTTAACATTGATGGATATAGAAGATATTTTTAATGGATTTGATTCATTGTTCTGTAATTAAATCATAACATGATCCATTGAATTTTGATGGAATTTTTTCATGAATGTTCTCAATTATATCTTGATATTTAATGGGGGGTTTGGATCTCCTCTTGATGCATGGTTCTATTTTGTACTGAATCCCACCTAGAGAATATCATCATAAAGATCATGATTACCCCTCTCATGAGGATGGGCGTCAAGATGGGGCGTTCATGGAAATTTCTTTCATATTAGTTTGTTACGTGATACCTCATATTTCTATAAATTTAATACAATAATGTGAATATTTTGGATGAGTATTTTGAAAATATTAAACATATTAATTATAATATTATTACATTAAATGGATAAATAAAAAAATATATGTATTTACTTATATTATGAATATATTTTTTTCAATATATGTTATACATGATCATTTACTAACATATGTTCTTTTGAAAAGGTTTTTATTTTAAAAATGATTTCTATTGATTATATGATATTACTAAGGAATATTCTGCAAGAGTTTCTAATCATGTGTGTTCATGGTATGATTCCATGAACCGGTTCCAGATCGAGTGTAATTCAATGCAGTGTTTTAGTGTTTTACCCCCATAATCATCTATTCCAAAAGCACATACAATTGTAGTATCTATATATTTAATTATTTTCATGATTAACCTTGTACTCTACACTTAAAATAAATTTATGGACATTTTTTCATACATAGTATTATCATAATGTATTTAACATGTTTTTTTATAATCATAATACATAAAATAAGAAAAAATTTCATTTGATTAAAATTATGAAATCTCATCTATTAATTATATATTAATGAATAATTAATTATATAAAATAAGGCTTCTATAAAATACAAGATATAAATTTTGGGTTATTGATAATATGTACATAAAATAATAACATAAAAATATAATTATGTCATCTTTATTGAAAACGTCATTATGATTCTCATACTTAAAACTTCATGGGATAACATGGAGACATACATAAGAAAAAAGAGAGTTATAAATACCAGGAATGGAATAAAAATGGAATTAAATGATCATTGTAATACATGCTATAAAATTGTCATATAAAAAGGGAATAAAGGGATTGATTATATAAAATAATGAAAAATAATGCATGGTTTAACATGAAAACCATAAAGGAATCCTAAAAGATGGGGAAATAATTTAAAAAATTACACAGTAGACATATGTCAAGGCTAAATGTACATATTATATGATTTAAAATGTCTTCTGATAGATTATGTTCCCTCCCTAATCCATATCATAATTCCTTGTTATCCAAAAACATTACTCTATTATTTAGAGTGTTATAAAATTTGCGGCACACATGTGAACATCATTTAATTTTCATTCATAAGTGTGCTCCAGTGATCATTCAACAAAGATTTATTCAAAATTTTATTTTATTAAAAAACCAAGGAGTGTATAATAAATAAATTTTAGTCCACATATTATAGTTTTATGTTCATAAAGGTGAAAAACTTTGATAGAAAATGTAAATGGCTATTCATTACTAAATTGTTTGGCATGGAGTTTTACAGGCCTATTTTGGCAGTGTAATAGGTGTATATAAATTTTAATGGGATAACATTTTTAGAGGGAATAGTTTATATCATTATTTATAAATAGTATGGATGTAATGTAGATATGGAAGAACATATCCCAACATTATAAAATGGAAATATAAATCATAATATATTGAAGATACATGAATAATGAGGATAAGAAAAAGGACCCTTACCTTGAGAATGTGTCACCAAATTCATTGGAGGATCATCATGTGAGCATGGGGCACCATGAGAGGAATATAGAGGTAGATTTTTGATTATGGACTTTATAGAATGAATTTACTAATGTAAACTAGGTATTGGGTGTCTTTTTATAAAAATGAGTGAAAATTCATTATCATTTCTCAAACATAGGTTTTTGACTTAATATACTAAAATAAAAAACCACAAACCCTAAAATTATTTTTCAAAATATTTATTCCAATTTATAGAAACCATAATTATTTTATATGGACAAAATCTGAATTTATTAAAATAATACCCTTGGTGTGTAGTGGTGGATATTAATTATTTTATAGTAATGATTTTAAAAATGTTAAATAAATAATATCAGTTTGAATATTCATAATGGATTTATAAAATTAATCGAATAAATATAATATTAAATATTTTTAACGATAAAATATATATTTGGTGATATAAAACATTAATAGTATTTAGTAAATAATTATTTGGGATCATGATTCTATAATAGACTTTGTATGTTTAAATTATATTTATATTTTACAAAAAAATTCAGTTGTCTTAGAACATTATGAATAAATATCCATTAGATAATTTCGATGATCTATTTGAAAATATATTTTTATTTTTTGAAAATAATTTTTTTAATATTTGAACTTTAACATTTAATAAATAAATGGAAATTTATTGAGAAATTAGTGGGTTTTTTTGACAATAATAATTTTTATACCCTTATAAAAATTAAATTTGACTTCATAAAAATTATTTGATAATTTATATTTGAAGAAAGTAGTTAATATCAATTAGATAATTATTTATTTTAATAATCCATTAATTTATCAAAATAAATTCCTCTATTCACATTGTGTTTAATTATTTATAGAACGAAATCAGTTATAAAGTTATAATATTAAGAAGAAAATATAAGAATTATTCTATTTGTAAAAGTGCACATTATAATATTTATATTTCATATATAAAAACCCATTTAATATAATAAAAAATTCTCTAAGAGTATGATACACAATTTTCAGACTTTCTTGTGGTGTATCTGTGTACATGGTATTGGATGAGATACCGATGATCTTGAATTTATCCTATAACAGTTTTCTCCAATGGAAATGTTTTTTTATCAGTATGATATTGGTCAACGAAGAGGACTAGTGATTATATATACCTTGTAAGATATATTAATTGTGATAGTTAGGTTATGATCCTAATGGTCATGCCCATCACGTACTTTGTATGTGTCAATTGGAATTTAAAAAACCCTATATTTATACTAATAATTTTACCTCTATTCAAAGGAATTATAATCGACAATAATTATTCTCAATGGACTTATAAATATGATATCATTTTAATAAATAGAATGTGTTCATGTTTTTATAATAACCAGAAATCATAGAATTTCATTTCTTTAAATCATAAGCAGATGATTATTAATAAATGTTAGGGTCATTACACCGAGAGATTAAAAGTTGGTATATTTTTTAAAATATGGAAAAGGTTGTAAATAATTCCAAAACATTTGTAACACATCATGAACAAAGAAAATAATTAGATGAGAGAAATATGTGGAGAAAGATTGAGAATATCATTCAATTGATTAAGTATTTTTTTTCTAGCCTTCATTCCCCTAAATTGGCCTATTTAATGGAAATGAAATGTATTTATGAGTTGAAGAATTTGGGAGTTATAAATTATGAATAGGATTATATCATATCATTAAAATATGAAATTATTTATATAGATAATTCAATAAATTTTAAAAATATGTTCACATAGATATAAACTGGATGAAATGATGGGTTTAAAATTAATCTTTTGAAAATAAAAATGTGATGGATGTATTATAATTTAATGATTTAACTTTGAAAAAATAATATTTATCCATTGGATGATGTTTAAAATGATCTCAAATCATATTCAATTGAAAATGGGGAGATACCACCATCCCAATAATTTCATGAAAAAATTTATTAAAAAAACTAGAAGAATGAAAAGGTAATATTTGTTGAAATTTCACTTACACAAAAAAGACTACAACAGATTCATCCTTGAATGTGGGATTTCATCCCAAATGAATACATGAATTAATGTATTTATAAATGTGTTGGGTTTCATGATGATAAAATTATATTGTGAAACAATAGATAATAAAAAAATGAGGAAACTAAATTAGGAAATATAGAAGAAAATGATCTGAAAAACCTAGAAGGTTGTTATTTTAATGTCATATGAAACTATCTAGTATGGGTTGATAAAAATTATGAACTATTTTCATGAGGATAGATTCATCCTGAATTGATAACATATTATAGTAATAACCAAAAAAAACTAATAAATGCATTTTTATCCAATGTACATTTATATAACGTAGATTACTATAAAAACACCTATTTTATTATTATGGAAAAGAAAAAAACTATTATTATTAATGTATTGATCGTATCAATCAACATATCATGTATAATCGTTTAATAATTATTTCTATGGTAAATATTTATAGTACAAGATGTGATGATGAGTTGAAATGTGATGCTTTCTAAAAAGAAAACATGAGATAAATATATAATTTATGAAGATAAAATTTGATTAAATTTTGAGATACCAATCCATCATTGATCATTATACTTCATTATATAATTTTAAGAAACCAGGTTTTAGATGGGAGATAATAATGATAATTTTAGAATTATAAACTTTCTTCATTTATGTAATTTAATATGTCGCACCTATAATAATTTATAATGTTACATGGAGATGTATGGTGTTATGAATGATATATAATTAGTGATAACTGTCCAAAATATATTTTCATGAAAAAGAATAACCAATAAATATAAAATATGAAAATACACATCAAATGTAGAATCTTTCACTAGTATTTAAATTTTTCATTATATTCTGTTGTATATAAGAAACTGACCTTTTTTGAGACTCTGATGGAAGAATGAACTATCAGAGATGATGAATTAGAAAATGAAATTGAAAAAAATTTAAATGTTTTTAGTAATGATTATTATATACTAATAAAGGAATAAAATCAAGAAAAATATATGAATTAATTCCATGAATTATCCAAATTGGAAATCATTTTTACCATATTGAGTGGATGGGAAAGACTTCCAAACACTTCATCCAAAATAAATTATATTGGATGTTATAACTAAGGGTATAAAACACAAAAATGGATTGTATCAGCCTCATAAAACACCAGAAATAATATTGAAAACAATGATCAACTCCATAATATAACATGAAACCTAATATATTACTACATATATGATTTTAAATATAACCAATGTCTCTATGAAGATATCACAAATGTAATATAACTCATTCAAATATAATTGTAACAACATTTTCAAACCTAAAAAATTTCATATCTTCTATGATAAAGGAATTAATCCTAGAAAACTAAAATAATAAATATATATGTATGTAGTATCTTACATTTATACCGAAGAATGTCCTCCTAAAAATATCATATAAAAACAATTTAAAAAAAATACTTTATTGAATGATGAACTAAGCCCTCATGCACATACAATACACAATTTATCACCCAAACTCACCAAGGATCTCTCATCCAATATTACATCCATATTTAAAAACATAATATAAAAAATATATGTCAATTATGATCCCTAAAACAAATTCCCCAATGCATTTTTGAACACATTCACCAAATATATTTATTATGGGTACCCATTCACTTCAATATAACAACATAAAAATATCAAGAATTCTAACTCCAATAACATCATCGTCGTCATAAGAACATAACAAATTTCACATATTACCAAAATACACCACAACAACCACATATCTGTAACCACATTCTATATCATCATCATAGTTTAGTTTCAGGATAATGATGAAAATCATCATTGTTCCCTAATATTACAATATATCCCCACCAAATTATATTATATCATATAGCTCATTGTTATATAGGAAAAAATCACATCATCCCATTATTTATACTCTATCATATAGAAATCATTTCTATTGTATCATAACTATAGTAAATCATATATTATGTGATGTCTCGAAGGGAGAACAGTTTATATGTATTTGTTATACATATACTGTATAAAAATCTTATAAAACGTGCAAGACACTAAGAACATAATGAATTTGAAAATATATAAGTTTATTACAATCATGAGGAATGTGTATTAAATTATAAATAAATTAAAACACAGATATATAAATATAACTAAAAATAAATTTTAATTGAAAAAACTATAGAATGAATTAAAAATGAACCCCTCAAACCCAAAATTAATAATAAATCTTATTAAATTCATCAAGAAAACCAGCCCACACTTTTCATAAAGAAAACCCTAGAAATGATCACAATTATCATTTTGTAATAACAATAATCATTCATGTTTTTGGATTTACTAGGCACAACACCATAATTACGCCATTTATTTTGTTATTTATTATAAAAAACATTCATCCTCCATGCTAGAAGTTATACAATAAGTTACCAATCTATTTCAATCCTTGAAAATTTATTATTTTCAATATCATTTTAAATTTCAATCCACACATGTAACCACATGATTTAATAGCATTAATGATAGTCATTGTTAAATAAATCTCCAAAATCCCCACAAAAATAAGCTAAATGACCACATTATATACCTCTATATATACTAATCCAATTAGAACAATAATATCGATAAAATACTTACATAATTTAACCCACATGAATTACCATGTGTTTAATATCACATAATAACTCATTGATTATTTTATTATAAAAAATGAAAACTATCTAAGATTACCATAGTAAATTAGTGGCAAAAATAACCAAAAAACATTAAATTAGATATATATACCATCCAAAATAATTCACTTCCATGAAAACACCATCCATTGATAATATATTAACATTACCTATAAAATTCAATTGACAATTTTATTATGAAATTTTCAATAATGGCATATTTATATTTTAATTAGTTTAAATTCAACATATCTTACTTGGGAGGTAACTCAGTAGTTCCATATTTCAATAAATCAATTTCAATATATATTTGAATTTTAAATCATTGGTGAATGGTGATTCAATGAACTCAATTTCATTGAACATAACATATATCATAACTTCCACAATACAATCACAAGAAACACTAAAAACACCAATCAATCATTGTCAACTTCATGGAATCATGGGATGTGTATCATAATAAAAATTCATCTTCAATATGTTTTATTCTATTTCATTATATTTAGTATTTTAGTCCTCATAACACACCCAAATAATAATGGTGAATTATAATTCCTTAAAATTCTAAAAATCAAAATTCATCATATACAATACATTAATGAATGATTAAAAAGTTGTTTTTCAAGAATGGGGTGAGGAAGTTGTTCATAAGACGAAAGTCAGGAAATTAAAACTAGATTTATGAAGAACATGGAAACCTATATCAAATAAATCAACTAAGAATATTAAAATAATATCCAAATTAATACAAAATCTCTATATATAATGATAAAGTGAAATCTAAGAATAAAATTATAGAAACTACGTTTTGATAAAAAAATAGATGATCTAATTTTGCCAAGAGAGCAAGGGAATATAAGATATATCAATGGTCTATATATACAAATTTTTGGTCAACTAATCATTGTTGTATATGAATGAATAAGGAAGGATTCAATAGAGATTCCAAATTTATAATAAAAATAAAATTTTTATGCTTTAGGGTATGATGACCAATGGTTATACCAATGTAGGCCTATCTCACATGAATATGTGGACGAATAAATGTTATATATGTCACATTCACTCATTTAAACCATGGAAAAATATTTATTCTCAGATAACCTATGTATGACCATTAATTAATGAATATTTATAGTTTTTTTTCAAATTAAATCCCACACATTATGAATAAAATTTTAATAAATATGTGGTGAAATAAAGGTTACATGATATTATGACACTAGAAAAAAAGAAGTTTCATTGAGATATAATTCTAGAGAATCATGAAATGATACCTGTCACTGTTTCACAACATTACATTATCCCAGTAAAATATCATGGATCTAAACATACATGAACTACATAGTTATGTCTGCACACATCCCAACACAATGACACAATTCCATATGAAATTACTCAACCATTCATGGAACTACACGACATATTTGAAAAATACAATTTCATCCATCCCACATCTCACACCATAAATAATAATGATAGAACATGGAATTGTATTCCCACTAGAAATATCATCTATAATATTACCTTTCCTCCAAAATCGTTTTTACAAAACCTATAACATTTGTATGTCACAATGTAATGGCCAGATAACGGTTGAGTGCAAGCACATTGGATGGTGATATTTTAATTTAATACTAAAATATTATTAGTGAAAATTTATTCTTTAAAGAATGATAAATTAGATTTTAGTATGCAGTAATGGGATGATAATTTATAAAAGAACCTTTTTTGAATTATACTTATAAGGAAGGATTATAATGGGGATGATGAATTAGAATCTCATTCTATTGGATTTCATGAAATAATATGTAATGAATCATTTTTAAAAAATTCATACTATTATAATATATTGATGACAATTTACACATGATTCAATAGAAAAATGAAGACTGATATGGACGAATCAAACATAATTGGGGTCAAATTTTCCCTAAATAATACACAATGAATGAGATATATAGTTATGAGTAATTAATTTTAAAAATTGTGACTATAAGTATTTAATATATAATTGGATCTGGAATCAATGGAAAAGACCATAAATAATAATTAGTACCATATTGGAAAAAAATCATACTTCAGATCATGCGAATAGGATGATGGATCACAACATTTTAGGAAAAATAGGGAGGTTGATGATAAATATGATGAGTATACAATAATGATTTTATATAAATAATTATTGGTGTGAATGTGTTATGAAATTTTAAATGGAGTAAATTTGTAGGATACATAAAAAGGAGTATATATAAATGATCATATTTGACTCTTCATATCCATGAAAATATAGATAAATTTTAAAAAATATCAATTCAATGTTATATTTTTTTAATTGTGTTCCCAAAGTGGTAGTAAATAATAAATTGAAGTTTATATTTATATTTTTGGATGATGAATCATGTGTATGTCGATAGAAAAAACATTTTATGGATTGAAATACGTTCTATATTCATGATTGAGATATTTCTACCATTCATTAATATGTTGGAATTAAAAAGATGTGGTGTTAAGAAAATATTAATGTGAAATTACATAAAATGACCAATTCATAATGGTAAAATATATTAAATAAGTCATATTTATGGGAATAATGAAAAAAATAGTAAAATAATTTTCCAGATTTATTTTGTCATATATTAAAATGAACCTGATTAGGGAAATCATATATTTACATAGGCTACAAGATAATCAAAATAATGGGGAAATTTTTATTGCAATATAAAATATGTTATATTTAAATTGAAAAAGTTATAAATACATGATAATAAACTAGATTAAATATAATTATGGTTAGAAAAAATATTATAAAATATAAAAAAGAAAGTTATGATATAATAAAAACATTACTAAAATATAATTCTTATGCTTGTCATAACAGATGATCATAAGGTTGTATATGGTTTTTGATGTATATTTGTATTCCCATCTTCAATGGTTTCCCCTTGATTAATACATATCAATGTGAAATAAATAATGAGGCACATTCAAGGAACACATGATTATGATATTTTTCAATTGTGTTGGGAATGAAATATATTTATACTAATATTTATATAGATACCAATTTGGTTATATATTTTTGGAATAAAATTATTAGTGGATGAGTATTATTATATGGGATAAACAATATTGTGTTGAAAAGAAAAAATCTTGAGAATACATCCCATATAATGGTTGATGAATAGAAATTTTCAATAATTAAATCACATTCCCAAAATATATGCATAAAATTACTACTAAAATATCTTAATGAACCTGGGAATATTCTAATGGGGTATATTTTTTACAACCATTATGTGATCAATCTAATGAAACTTTTTGTGCAACATTAATGAAAAAGCATGTAGATATTTGTTACAATTTTATTATATAGATTGTCAATAATTTTATCAATATGGTATATCATGTTAGTATCAATATATAAATTTTATCTAAATTCAATAAAGAATTAGAAATGATTTCATTTGTTAAGACTGTGTTTAACCATGGTGTAAAAACACATCCCTCATATTACAGTTGTTTTGAATTTTTTTCTTCATATGAATTTAATTTATAAAATGGTTTCATTTTTTTATACTTCAAAAGTGCTTTTATTGACAATGTTGGTCAAATGGATTATAAGAAAACACCTACATAATCTATATTGGATTAATATAACATTTAACAGTAACATTCTACATGAAGATAGTGGGATATTTTTTCTTTGTGGATAATCGATGAAGAAATTACATCATGGTGTACTTTCAATTATTTAATTTCATGTTTTTGTTCTAGTTTCATTAATAAGTGGTATGAACTGATGCACAATGTAATTGGTTTTTCTATTAATCAATTTTGTTTCTAAAAATTAGTATAGTCATGTATATGTTGAGTGGTGAACGAGAATATTTATTACTATGTGAAATTGATAGTTATTTCTATTCTTGTCATTTATTATATATAAATGGATACAAAAAAACAAATGGGGTGATTGTTGGAGCCATGTAAGATAATGAATGTTTTTATCAACAAAAAAAATTTATTTTTAGACATATGAGATAGATGTCTGGAAGATTTAATTATTCATGGTTGAATTAAATTATGATATGTAACATGTTTCTTATAACTAGAGATAAGGATTTATTTTTAGAAACTAATGTTGCTTTGGAGTTATATCATTAAAATTTATAGCAACCTCGTGTTATGGGTTTCCTCACTCTGTAATAGGTCCCATGTAATATTATATATTAAAAAATTATGATTAAATTGGGTGCATGAGGGTATATAATAATAAATATGAAATATAGAAGTAGTAATTAAATTATAAGAGGATATGACACATCATGCAGGTTTGGATGGATGAACATAAAAATATAGAGATCAAATATTATTGTGAGGACGAGTTATTGATGAAAACCTAATATTTACTATATCAGAATAAAAAATTTATAAATATAGGATTTTTTATAATAAAATATCATTGTAAAATGTATTGAATATATAATGTATATAACTTTTATGAAGAACATATATCAGACTTGAAATTAGAAGAAAACATCTTATACATAAAAAATTAAAATGGTATATAATGAGACCTACTTGGTCATATTAGATAGGATGTATTATATTAATAATATGATGTGGAAGGATTTTATTGTATAAATTATCTTCCGATATAATTAGGGGGACCACACCATAACATGTTAGGATCAAGATAAAATATAAATAGATCAATGTGTAATATTAAATGAATTTAATTATATTTTTTGATGGATTCTTTATATTTTTTTATTTATAAGAGATCATGCTATAATAGAGTACCAAAAAATTTGATTGTGGAGTTTTTAATGAGTTTCAAACCACATTAACTGAAATAACATGGAAATTTATATAGTCATAGGATATTTTATAAGTTTAAATCCATCTGATAAAACAAGGGATTGTGATTTTATTAATTGACATAAATTGATGTTAATGAAAAATTTGATGTCCTATTTTTTGGATCAAAATTTTAGTATCCATGTATCATGATATATAGTAATTAATTAATCAATATAATAATTTTCATAGTAAACAAACTTAAGGGAAAATATATTTCTTAAATATTGAAATCTAAAGGAGGGGGGATTTTTTGACTAATTCAATTGAAGATGATGATTTCATGATGATTATAAATCCTAATGAAAAAAAATCCATATTGATATGGTGTTTAATTTTTTTGAAGAATAATTATAAGAGAACATTGTATCACATATTATTTTATTTGTTATCCCAAGGCTTTGCATAGTGTGATAAGATGTGTTTGTGTTTCACACTAAAAGAAAACGTTATTATAAAATTAAATATAAATAGATTTATATTCTTAAGTTTCTAGGATTAATACTTTTATATGTATTTTCATAACATTTAAAAATTCAATGTGATGTGGGAGGTGGGTTACACCTCAAACCATTATGGAAATTTATCACTATCGTAATTGTGTTTGATTCTAGGGTTTCCATTATGAACAAAAACACCGAAACACCTTTTTTGTTGGGTTTTTTGGATCATTGTCTTACCTACCTAAATATGGATGTGTAAAATTCCAAGGATGATCATTTTTTTGTGGTGGGGTTATGGGTGCATATAAACATATGGATCAAAATGAGGTCCCTCAATGTTTTGGACTATGTCTGGTGGGTAGTCATGGCTGACAATGGGTATCAACAATCCCTGCAGAACACCATGGTGAGATGGTGTTTTCCCTACTAATATTGATGATCCTAAATATTCCATACCGTTATGATTCATGATTTTGGGGCTCATCAAGGGTATCCCAGATGATTTTCAATGTAATTTTCTATTATTCCAAGCAATGGTGGGTTTTTACATATGTTTTTTTAAAATTTTAAAATAAATTACATAAATAGTGGACATTAAGACCCTCATACTATCTTTATTTTCATTCCCTCACCTATCATAGCTATTGGAGAACCATTGGTTAATCTCAGATATTATAAATCATGTCTCTGTGACCCCACATTAATTTACTTTTCTTCGTAATAGAAAATTTCTTTTTTTCATCTTAATTGTCTATTTATTATGTCACAAAATTATTTATCCTTGTATTTACTACATTAAATATACGAATTCACATAAAAAATGTTCATTCCAATATTGTTTTCTTTTTGTATTTTTTTCATTATTACTCATTCAATTTTAGTAATTCTTGAACCTCGTTATGGTTGAATAATACCATGATTTTTGTATATGATGAATTTGGTGTTATTGTGACCATTTGTTTCCTTTTTTTTGTTTTTTATTTATATAATATGTATTTCGTATGTGTATTATTGCCATAAAAATAATTTATGAGTTAATATTACAACTATTTAATCAAATTATAATATTAGATAAAATATGTGTTTGATTTCTGTTTGATATCACAAATCCATTTATATTATTGTTATTTTCATTTTCCAACTGAATTTTGAACCTTAATATGTTTATATGGGATATTATTTAATAGGTTTAGATATTTATTGAAATTTTTCCATTCAATAGGTTTTATGATGTATTTGTGTTATGAAATGTTATTTTTTGGGTGATGTCATTATATAATTATATTATAATTCATTATACATTTGTTATTGTAAATAATTATTTACAAATGTTGTCTATAATATAAATTATTGTTTCCACAGGTTGGGAAGCTATTTTAAAATAATAATTTTTTTAAAAAAATTGTTCGTATGAAGGGTTTCTAAAGTGTTTTCTTAAATGAAACATAAAGGCCCATTTAACATGTTGAAATAGGATCTTCATAAAATATCAACTTGTATTTTTTTCTAGGTGTATTTGAAAAGATATATTATGTTTAAAATATTTATTTCTAGTGGTATCATTTTTAGTACTTTTATATAAATATTATACAACCTTAATGGAATCCCACAAAATGTTAAAAAATTATATATCCAGGATTAATGTGATTTATGATATTATTATTGGTTCTATGGATGATATTTTCAATGGTGTTTCTTATGTGATATGATGCGAATATGATTTTCTATATTGATCATGTGTGATATTATATAAATATTTCCTCTTATACTTTTACAATCATAATAGATATCCTAGGTGTCATAGTGATGAATTGAAAAATGATTACTATAATTGCATGATGAGACTAAATGCATCTCTTTGTATAAGACAAGCCTTTACCATGAAATACCGACACTATTGAAGATACAATATAGAATTTTTCAGGTTATAGAATATTGATGAAAAGATTGTTCAATGAATTTTTCCATAAGAATATATCTATGATCATCTCACTTGATGTTTCTTATTATAAAGGATTATTTATCCATTATTTTTTCATGTTGACTACACATTATTTCATTACTATTCAATATTATTATTATTATTATTATAACATGAGATATTACACTCGAACCAATTTTATATTATGTTTCTTCAATACCAATGACATTTAATATTTATTCCCTTATATTTTTATTTTAGTAGAACATGATTGTTTCTCTTGTTAATTTTATCTAGTTTTGAGTTATTCTGTTCATTTATTTAGTTAATGTTTCATTGTAGTAAAATTTTTGCACCTCCATTTGTAATTTTAATGTTTTTTTAAAGGGGACTATCCTTTTTTTAAAGGAAAAATTTAATAAATGATTTTTATAAATGTTTCATCAAAAAATTTATTGTGGAATTTAATACTAATTTATAGAAATTTTCATGTATTATATTGTTCAATTGATAAGAAAACTAATTTTTTACAAACCTTTTAAACAAGAATATATTTTTTTTTGGTAATTTAATTGTGTATAAGCATTTTTTAGGAAATACACATCTATTACTATCAATCCTAACATATTACAATAAATTTAGAAATACCCAGGTTTTTTTAATGTCCATGATTTGTTTTGGGATAGCTCATGGAGTGAGTTATAATATTTGATAGTTGGTAACCATTCAGGTCACATAGATATTATATATAAATATTTTTTTTAATACAATAATTATTGGTTATTATAATCTTTTGTGTTCAATTTTTTTTTCATTTCATCTGCATTTGAATAATATTTTTATTTTTCTAGGATCATGTATTGAAGTTATGATTGGATTGATTATTTGTTTTTTAAATCAGCTTATCTTTTAAAAAAAATGAATCTTTGATAAATAGGGTGTTCATTTATGACTTAAGTGTTTATGTTCCATATATCATCTTATTTTTTGGTGAAATAAATCAAATTTTATAAACAATTTCCCCTATAATTAGTTGTTATATATAGATGACAAAGATATCACAAAGAGTCATGTCATGGGCCAACAATGGTGTCTAATTTATAGGAGGCATTGTTTGGTTCATCCAAAGTAATGATATAAATATTCCCATTATTATTATGTTTTATAGCATAAAATAAGGTATGAGATATATGAATTTAGAGGTATCAGTAGGGATTGATGAGAAGGATCAGATTCATTGAGAGATTAAAGTTTCCATGTGTTTTTGGGATGATCATGAAAAATTTTTAAGACATAATTATTTATTATTGGATAATTTTGCTTTATAAATTTGATTTTTTATGTTATGTTCATTATATATAGGTTTTTAGGATTATTTTTATCATTGGTGATGTTGGAGAACAAACACTTCTACATCACATCCAACTGGGGCCCACAATGATGATAGTATATTGAGAGTGGCACCCTAAACCAACAACTAATAATCATGGGATTTGTGACTACCACTGTGTAAAAACACCAAAAAATGGGAGAAATTTTCATTATGATTCTTTACAATTGAATATTAATCATCATAAAAGAAATAAAAATAAAACTTATACAACCTGAATAAGAAATTCATTAAGAACCTCTAATATAACATAACATGGTACTAAAGTAAAAAAAATCAATTAAATATGAAAAATAAAGTCCCAAAAAATGAAAAATTAAAAACAAAATAGCATATTGAGATAAAATTACCACATAAAAAATATTATCTATTTGACAATAGTCCTCTTATGAAAACCAAAAATCACTACTATGTGTCACACACAAGAGGTCGACCAATACCTAAATCAATCATCATTATATCTGTATAATACATGAAATGTGATAAAGAAAATCTTTCATAGTTGTGTATATAGATGCTCAAAAGTATAAAACAATTATTAATAAGAATCGCGTTCCAAAAAAATTCAAATTTAAACTACTGATTATAGATTAAATAAGGGAGATCCTGTATATACTCAATGAATGATAAATGATATATGAGAATGAGTTAGACAACATATCAATTAAAATTATTGAAATTCATCAATTTTTATTACAAGAATGTTATATAAAAGGAATATATGTAACAAATCTCTAGATTTTTACCAAGGGAAGACACAAATCACTAGAAGAGAACATACATGATAAATTTTAACTCATAGATAGTGTTTGTAAAGTAGGACAAATGGGGATACCCAAATACATCTATACTATTTCACATGATAGGATCACAAGGTCTAGATAAAGTTAGTGATGTGGATTCTCCTTCAATGAGAGACAATAATAGAGGATAATGAATATGTCACCAACAAAATGATATTAATTATAAATACTATAATTTCATATATAACTCAACTAGTTTAATGTGATTTAATTTTGAATGAATGACACTATATAGTGGTAAGAGAAAGTTCCTTTTTTCGATCTGAAAACATTCCCAGAATAGAAAAATCATACTTGATAATATAAGGGAAAGGAATGTACACAACATAGCTAAGATGGTACATGTATTGTCACACCTTGTAGAGAATCCATCTATGAATAATTTTGACTCTAGTATATGTTATAAACTGTTAATAGTTTTTGAGGTTGGACTTGAAAATTAATGTGTTCCTCACTACCTCATTAATTTTATTATTGGGTGATAAAAAAATGGGTTCCAATTTATAGTGTGTGGGACCACATAGGTTCATGGATGTGTACCTTTATTACACACTAATATAGACAGTGAGGGGCATATGGAGTGTGTGACTATCTATATGATCATATGATCATAACCCTATCATGATACTATAACTTCAAAACAACAAGGCACATTTTGTGTGTTCTTTCTAACTACATTCCATGTACTATGGTTTTCTCTAGAAATGTTTTACCATAAATGTGACTCAAGATCTCTCAAACTTTCCAATTTATTTTCCATCTTTTAGTATTATTCCATTATCAAATACATCATCTATGGCTCCACAATTTTTGGAAATCATATTTTGTCCACCTATTAGTTGAATCCCCATCTACCATTGAATTTTCATATTCTGTCCCTCCATAGATTATGAAAACCATTAATCCCATTCGACTAAAAGAGTATTTTTCGGTCAATAAGTCTTCATAAATTTTTAACCTAAAATATCAAATATTAAACTATGATTTGTAGAATAAATAATATATTTTCTAATGAATCGTTCTATAGGGAAAATTAAATTCACTGGCTAAACCGAATACTAGTGATAACTAGTTCAATTACAGTGTTGAAAAAGCCTAAAATGTAAATTTGGGCATCAATGATAACAATATTTGTTTACATATCCTCTACATGTGATGAATCTGAAGAAATTTATATATATATAATTTTTTAATATCCACAATTTGTAATGTTTGGTGATGGGTTATATTTTAGATGGAATAACTAATGAATATAATGTTATCAAAACTATGAAAAACCCAAAATGATAAAAAAAAAAAGTACACTATAGTTTGATTAATCGCTGATGAATAAATTTCTTGCATCATTTTTATCGTAGATATGGGTGATCGTTGATGTATTCATGATTGATGATTCTTTCAATGTTTTCCTCGAGCATTTCTCACATTAAATCTCCTCCTATGAATCAACTAATATATTTGGATAACACATATGTATTAACTAATTATTGATTAAATAGATATTGTATTGGGTTAACTAATTAATTAAACAATTTATTTGTTTATTTATTTAATAATTAATTAGTTAGTCCCCTTTATATTCAACTAGATACTATATATCATCACAAAACTAGAAAATAAAAAATTATATTAAACAATGGTTAATTACCATGTTTTATATTTAACGGTGAAATGAATTTATCTATATAAGACATAATTAATGTAAAAATTCATATTTTTTTATACTAAAATAATATACATACTCAAATATTGGATTTTTTTTAATATCACATATGGTGGTGTCATTACCATGAGTTTTCTTAAATATTATTCTATTTCCAAAAAAACTAACAAAAGGTAAATCTTTAGTCCATTAAAGATCTTCTCTGGAAAATCCATTATCTCTACCATATATTTTAAGAAGGTGGATACATCCTCGATGTCCATTTATCGCTGATCAATAATATTTTATGGATTATGCATGTACATCCATATGTTTGAATCATGGAAGATATCAAAAAAAATTATAACTTCTAAGGTAATTACAAGAAGTATAAAGCCTATATAATACACCATATGACCTGAAATAGTCCAATGACACCTAATGATGGCATTCCCCATTAGAAAAATAAAGGAAAATAAAATGAGTTTGTGACATTTTAGAACACATGTTATCCCACCATACACTCCAACTTCCTTTGTAAATAGATCATATAAAAATTATGATTAATTTAAGATATCATCATATGGTCCTCAATGATCTGATAAACCTTCGTCATCAATAAAACTAAATACTTTCCCATTAGTGACGATTCTCATAACATCGACTAACGTAGTATTGACTAAAAAGGTCGCATGTATATGTTCTCAAATGTTAGTGATAATTTTTTTTTTTTTGAAGTAAAACATAACAATGGATATATAATCTTCTAATAATTAATAAAATCTGACAATAACATGACACAACATTTCCACATGGACCTAAATGGTCTGCTCTATCTGGCCATCCTTCTTGTGGGAGAATGTCGTTCTCATTGAATAATTAGTCTTAAAAATCTATATTAAACCTTTATACAACTAGTATGAGAAATTATTTTCACAATAAAATATGATCATCATAGTAATGTTAACAAATATTTTAATATCCATCTAATATATGTATCCCATGGTTTCCACAAAACTATTCTTCGTAATGGTGAAAAATATGGATAAAATCACATGTCAATACATTATAACATAGATGTAGCAATAAACTCTAACATTATATAGAGATATCAACTCGAAATATATGGATATAAAATCCCCATTCCATTGTAGAATGTAAAAGGGTACTACAAAACATACTGGTCATTAATTATCAATTTTCATATATTGATGAGTGTGACATTGGGATGAAATATCCATCATGATTATTCAAACGTCTCTTTGTAATATGTTGATAAACAATCAAATAAATATCTTCCAAACTAAGATATATTTTTAAATTACATGTACAATATCCTCATTTAAATTACTCTTCAAGCTTTTCAGACACAATAATTCATCCATTGAGGAAGTTGAAATGAATTTCACCGTTTGAGAATCTATAAGGATATTTTATTGTAAATATATTTTCATTCATGCCCTCCATGTTTACTTCCCTATTTATATATTCCTTAATATATAATAGAAGTGAAGGGCTAAAAACCTTATAACATTGTTATAATATTCCACCCTCTTCTACTAATGGTAACTGAAATAATAAAAATTAATCTACAGTTATTCATGCCCTCAGATAAGGAGAGATCATACATAGATTATCTTCAATCGCATTACATTTATTGAAATTATCATATGTCACAAAGTCATAGTCTTATAGTAACATTTAATATTTTCCCTCTTTTGGGTTATTACCTATTTGAGTGAGGATGTGACCACACACCATGTATATTTTGTTTCAATATATTCTATTTGAACACTATAAATCCCAACACAATATCTAGTTCTTTTTTTTCATTGTATCTCAATAATTTGTAACCATAAGTAATTATGACATATATCATGTAAACAAAGTGATCTCAAAATATATTGGAATCATAAAACACAACGTACTAATTTAAATATCAATGAAATGAAAATATTTTATTTCTTATCAACCTCTTTTGAATCATATAAATATATTTTTTCACATCTCGAAATAGATAATAGGATTAGGCTTTTAGTTTAGATTTGTATAATAGGAATAAATCTAATGAAATTTTTGAAAGAATATATGGTAATAACATGTTAAAAAAGAATTCATTGATCTTGAATCACACCCATAGGTGGATTACAATCTATAAATTCTTCACTCTTTGTTGGATTTATAGTTAATCCCTCATACATGATATCAAGTCCCCCAATATTAAACAATATAACCTATATGTAACACTAGGGGAGTTTACCCTAGTGATTTTTACGTCTGTGTAGGTCTAGAAATATCATAAAATACACTATATTATTTTCCTATGATATCTTGTAAATTAGAATTTCCTAAAAAATGTCCACTATAAACCAACACATGAATGACTATAATATAATATTTTTGTGTCAAATAAAATCTATTGAAATACTCATCAAGCAAAATAGAACCCCTAGGTACTCATAATAATATTATAAAAATTAATATTTCATTTTAGATAGTCCCTTATAACATACATTTTGTTTATAGTAACCCAGCCTAAGTTCAATCATAGAAAAGCAATTTACCCCTTCATTTAACTAAAAGGATTTCAATTCTGGTAAATGAGTACTTATATATAAAGGTTTCTATGTTTATGTTTTAATAATAAAAACATAGTTTTCCTTCATCATTAATAATAAATTATACCATTAATGTTTATGGGGACACATTGTTTCTGATAAATCTCTAATTAAGATGTTTCTAAAACTGTAACCAGATATCCAGATTATTCAGGGGGGGTCATCTGATATTATAGTAACAAACTTACAGTATTCCCAAACAAAGATTTATTGTAGAATATAACCTATGAATTATGTTGTAAAATAGGTATGTTCTATTGTTGGATATCAATTTACTCCTCTTCCACTCTAGGGATGTAGTGATATTATTAGATTGAGGAACCAAGAGTCATGTTAGCTATCTAATGTGAATTTAGTAATTATATCATGTTTAGGTTCTCAAATTGCTCGAATTGGAAATATATTTTACCATGGAAGTAAAATCATGAAATTCATGAAACAACCCATGATTTTAGATATTGATTTTCCTTATATGGAACCGGAAATATAAAACCCAATGTCTAAATTATTAAATGAATATATTTTATTAAATATATTTCCGTTGATGGCTTCTGATACACAAAACCCCATGTCTAAAAAAACAATTATATTGGTGGGTATGAATATGAACAAATATAATAATAAACAATATGACCTTATGATTTATACACTAAATTAAATGGTTATAAAATCATTATAAGTAATTTAAGATTGATTTTTAAGAAAAAAAATAAATGTTTTTTTAAAACCAATTTATCACTTAAAGGATGTTTTGACACACTTCACAGATATAATATAAAATTAGTTTTTACTTATTTTAGAAAATTTATTATAAAATTAAAATTATTTTGTAAAATCATCATTAAATAATTATAATAGAGTTTTTTTAGAAGTTTTTTATGAAATTATTAATTATTTGATGAATACTAATTAAATGGATTTTATTGAAAATATAATATTTTTAACTCATTAAATATATTCTTGTTTATTTAATTTTTTAAAGTGATGTTAGTTCAATGATATTATAAATAATACCCTTTATCTCACATGAATAAATTACAAATTTTATTTTCAGAAAAAAAAAATATTTTAATATTTTCAATGTTTTTTCTTTGGAAACCCACTTATTTTTCACTTTTATAGGTATAATTTTAATTTGAATTATTAAAATTTCATAATTGAAAATGATGATCTGAATTACCTATTTTTAGTCACCAGGTTTTATCATATATAATAATTTAATATTATTTTTTATAATTATTTGTAAAAATAGTATAAATTTATTAACATATATAAGGTTAAAATGTATTTATTATGAGTTAAACTAAAACAATTGGGGTTAAAATGGAAAAAAAGTTTTATAATATCTATTGGATGGACATATATAGTCATTTGGAAATTTAGGATATTTTTATGTGTTTTTTGGACAATTATCCATTAATTGACGATTATAATAATTTATGTAATGAAAACAGTGTCACCCATTTTCCTTTAAATTTCAACTATGTGTTCACACTGGAAAAAACACCAGATGTTAATGAATATAGATGTTAAATTTTATAATAATTAAATTAGTTTATTGAGGTTCATTATTTATTTATTATTATAAATAATATAATTACTTTAAATTCCCAAGCAATGCTATCATAAAAACTTTTTAAATAATTAAAAATAAAGAAAAGTACACTAAAAAATGTAATGTAAATTAAATTAATTTATTATTTTCCTGAAATATTTTTTAATATATCATTATAAATTGGTTTTAAAATATTATATTTCAATTTAATCTTATTGTTGATTTTTTTTAACATCAATTAAGTTCAATAGTGTCAAATTTGATATTAATATTGTTTGATAATAATTAAAAAAAATTGAAAGAAAAAAAATTACAAAAAATCATAACCTAAGAAAATATATTTTTATATTATTGTACATATTATTTATATTACATTCATTAACCATTATTCATTCATTATAGTAATAATTATACCTAAATAAAAAATTATTATAATATTAATGGGTAAAATAGAGTTTGGGGCATTACATGAGCTTGTGTTAGACTTAACATTACACAAAACAGTTTTTTTATTCTATAAGTAGAATATTATATTTAAAACCAATAGGTAATAATTATATAAATTTTATTAATTTATTTATACCTTAAATGTTAAATTACATTTAAATGTGTGCTAGTAATCATAGTGAAAACTAAAATTTAAAATATAATGAGACATATAATTTTTGACTCAAAATTGTTACAATAAGTGATTTGTCCAAAGTTATGGATGTATGATTCAACCATAACTTCACTAAAATATATTAATTATCTATTATATTGGAATATGGTTTCTGATTTAATTCATACTATTTTATTGTTTTGGGTATTTAAAAAAGATCCACCCCTTGTGAAATTAAAAATATTTATGTCCTCAACCACATCACCACATCTGTTCTAATTTTTTGATAAAAAATAAATAATTAAAAATCTCCCATAAATCCAAATACAAATTCATTATTTTTGTTCCAAAAACACATTTTTCATGGTCCTTTAGAATGGATACAAATGAGGTTCCCCTATTATAAGATAATTTAATTCCCTAATCTCGTACTTTTTTCATCTCCTTTTACAATTTTCATTCTGGTAATAATAATTATTATATATGTGGACCACAAACTACCAAATAAATATATATTTTTTATTTAAAAACTCATATCCATATCTCTTTAATGAAATGGGAAATAGAATTGATGATCATGTGTATGGAAGATACCACCTCACAAACTGATGTAATTTGTTTTCTATCACCTAGTATTAGGGATAGATGAAATGATAGATGAAATTAATATATATTATATTTATGATAAAAAAATTTATTTTTAATTACAATATCTAATAAATATTCATATATTCAAACCCTTTTGTATGATAATAATGTTGGACGCATGTATGAGTGGACTAACGCCTCCAAATAGGGATGTGAGATTTGTTTTTCATTTTATTCAAAAACGGATTCTATTAAGGACATGTTTAATTAATATTAATGAGATTCTTCATATAGTAATTTTTTAATGGGTATATATTTTTTCCAATCTTATGTATCTAATTTTGTGAAAATAGAAATAATGTTCATACGTACTTATGACCTACAATATCAATTCACGATGTTAATAATTTTCCATTATCTAAATATAATGTATTATTATAAATGAATATATATTGACTTTATATGATATTTTTATAATGGTTTATGTTATTTATATTATTATTTCATTATCACAGTAATAGATTAGAAATTAATGATAAAAACCATTAATGGGAATTGAATGAATTATAACCCAAAACATTTATTTTAACGAAAAATGTTAATAAAATAGTCGTAAAAGAATATAAGTAAATCATATTTAGTATGATATGTATTATATTAATTATGAAATATATGTATTATAAATATATATTTATTATACAATAGGTAGTAAAATGTACAATGTAAATCATTCTTGAGTGGATGGAATTTGTCTAAATATTTCTTTATTAAAGAAATATTGTAATGTTATTCACATAATTTAAATTATATGGTTTATATACTCAAAAATTTACCTAAAATATAAATAACCACAAAATTAAAATGATATATGAAGATTAAATGTCTTTTTCATTAATTTCTTTTTTATTAAAAAGATTTCAAATATAATGAATGTTTCTCATCTAACTTTTACTTCAAGGGTATATAAGTAAAATTAAATAATTAGTTATTTTGTCATGTGTGTATAATTTAAATTTTTTATGATATATCATTGATTGGTTTATCATTTTATTTATCTAATTTTTTATTGGTAATTATATCATTTAATGGGATTATTTATTAGATATTATAAAATTAGTAAAGGTTTTTGTTACAATATCGTTGTTTTATAGGATTATATTTGATTATGTATTTGATCATGAATTATTTTGATCTATTTTCAATGAATGACATGAAATTTTTTCATAATTTTTTCATTTTATTTTCACATAATTTGTCCATTTTTTATATTATTTTTACAAAAAAAGACATAGATATTATTTATATGAAAAACTGACTCTATTTATCTTTTCATTTAAAAATCATATTTCTTCAGAAAAATGACTTCTAAAAATATGTATAATGTTTATAAATCTATTAAAATTATTTATTAAATTCATTTTTTCCATTGTTATATTTTATAAAAAACATAATCTAATGTACTAATATTTTTCCAAACATGTTATTTTTTATATTTCATATAATAATGGGAAGAAAATCATTTTTTATCATGTATGGAATAAAGGGATGATTACTATAATAAATAAAACTAATTACATTGAATATTTGTATAAAATGTAGAATTTTTATTTTAATGAAAATGATTTTCCTACATTTCTATAAATTTATATTCTCTATATGGAAATTTCAATGATAAAAGGTAATTTTCCTCTATTTTTTTAATCATATCATTTTAGACATTTTATCCTTCAACATCAACAACCTTTATAAAACATACACTCCAGATACTATCATTATTATTATTTGAATGGTTTATGATCAGTTTGAATAATTATGATTTATATTTATACTATTGATATTACATTGGGTGAGTTATGATTAATTTTATTAATTGGTGTAATTATTAACATTTAATTTGATTGTTTTACAATATGTATTTTTATGTTTATTATGTTTTACCTTTTCATATACAGTTTTAATTGGAAAAAGTAAGGGATTTTCAAGGCAATATATAATGCTTTCATTCATGAATATGTCTCGTAACACAATATTTATTAATTTTTAGCTGAGGTATATACAATTTTTATATATTTTCTACATAAATATCTTGACGTTATTTCATATATCATGGTATGCAGAATCACTGTTATGTTATATAATTTCTATGTAAATAATTCCATCCTTATAAATTTAGTTATAAATGTCCATGTGATTATTTTATTATTTATAATATACATGGATGGGTTTTTAACTCATTAGACTGTTTGTATGGCCATATTTGACAATTATTTATTTCATCAATATTATTCATCATGGTACAAAAATAGAGAAAATGAATATTTTCTAGTAATATATAATTCCATATCTATAATATATTTTGTACTCAGTATACATCTCACCGTATTAATTTTATTACTAATAATTACAACTCATCCATTTTGTACAAATCATTCCCCCATGCTGATAATAAATGTTTATGAGTGATATACATAGAAATGATTGAGGGAATTCAAATTATCTCAATTAAATTATATTATATTATTTAATTTTTTAAAAAAATTTAAATGATAATAAGGTTAATATATTATTAACAATGATGGTTAAATTATTTTGGAATTTTTGAAGTGATCTCTCTTATCTTGTTCAAATGTAATAAATTTACACTAAATTTGGTCTAGTCGTTTTAAAATATTTACATTTGGAATTAGATTTATTTTTTTTAAATATATGTGTAATGACCCAGAATTTCTGTGGAAATTGTTTTTCAAAAATACATGGTAATTTGACGTTTCCGTAGTTTCTAACGGTGCTTGATTTCGAGACCTAGTGTGCCCGGAATCAATTTTTGAAGTTTTTTTCGGGTACATTAAATAAATGTACGTACATGATTTTATAACTTTTCAACTGGTGCTCATAATTGAAATCTGAGGGAACTGTTGAACATCCAGTAACAGTGATTGATTACTTTGACATTAACCACAGTTGCATTCTAACGAGAGTGGAATTTAGATTTTGGGGGATTTTAATTAAGTTGAATAAAAATAAGAGTTAGCTTATTTGTATTTCATGGTAGATAAAACCTACAAGGGGAGGTTAGTGGTGGGTCCCACCCATATATAACCTCCCTTGGGAGGATATTATTAGGTGGGGCCCACACAAGCTTTAAACCCTCTAACCCCCCCCCCCATTTTTTTGGGATGAAACACTTAAACATCCCCTGAGTTAATGAATCCAACCCTCCCATCATTTAATTGTTGCTTTCCACCTTCCCTCATAAGTGTTCCAAACCAAAAATTAATTAATGGCATTAATTAATTAATTTGAAATTTTTTGAATTCTTTGGAAAAACAATTAAATAATGGGTTAGCTTAACACATTATTTTGGTTGGCACTTTCTTTTTTGTGGAGCTTTGGAGAAATCTTCGAGAACATTATTCTCCAAACGATGTACACCCCTCTCCAATGAAGAAAGATGGACAACTCTCTCTCCCTATTCAACCGGAAAAAGAATAGGAAACACTATCGTCCTTGAAGAACACTGACGACATCACCTTCTTTTTATTCTTCCGACGTAAACAGAACGACATCCGCCTTTCCATGACATCTTCAACGATCATCGACAATCGAGGTAGGGGAGTTTGAGTTTTTTTATATATGATTATAAAAAACTATTCTTCATTGTTAAAATTTCAGGATTATGGTATGGAAAATATTATCACTAGGATGGGGAGGGCTCGTACCGTATGAACACAACCCGAACCTCCCCGTTCGGTTGTTCTTGTTGTTGACGATGCGGGCGGACCATGAAGAATTTGGCAGCTCAAGGCCGCTGGGTCACCACAATTGTGAGGCACTGCCGTTCCGCGGCCAGATGGGCGGCGGCAGTTCTGGAGGGGTGCGGTGCCATCGCACCACGTCGGAATAAGTGGGGTCACGACCAGGAGGGCCACAACGGTAGGAGGATGAGTGTGGTGTCATTGCGTCGTGTGGAGAAGATAGAGGCCATAAACATGTTGGGTCGTGGTTGAGGTAGCACTATTCTGTCATGCCATGTGGAGGCTAGAATAATCATGAAACCATTGTTCCGTGGTGGAGGACCCAAGGGGGCCGGCTGAGCTGGCCGCTAAGGCGCGCTATAAGCAGGACCCTTTCGGTCCCGCAGTTACCTTGACGACGTTGTGCGACTGTTGCTTCAGAAGACAAGGGGTGTAACCCCCCCCCCCCCCCCCTCCCCCCAATGTGTGGCCTTCCGGCCATGCGAACCATCCTGCCGGCCATGCAGGCTTGCCACCCGGCCACGCAGGCCCACCCACCGGCCACGCGAGCTCACCAGTCGGCCTCGGTCCGTCCGCCCTTGGGTCGGACCCCTCATGGCTGGCCCACCTTCGGGCCGGGACGCCCCCTCGAACCAGACCATTATCATGGACTGGGTTGGACACCAGTTTGGATTGGGCCAGGCCTGGTCGGTCAGACCGGACCCAAACACGTTTGGACTGTTTACACCATTTCGCCCATATCGTGGGCTATGTGTGTCTGATCGACGAACCGTCCGCAGAGAGTAATATATTATAGAAAGACAGTTCCCTTTTCATTAACCAATTGAGGTTTGGAAAAATTTGAGGTATGGTAGGGTTGGATTGAACCAAAAATCCAATCGGTCCCCTGGGATTGAAATGCCAATAACTCACAGACCGGGCGTCCGATTAACACGTCGTATGTTGCGTGGTGAACCCTATGACAATGAGTCCCATTGAGATACTTCTATTTGGTACATTGTGAATGTTGGAGTTCAACTTCTATCTCGTGGAGCAGATCCATCCATAGGCGAGCATACAGTGTATGGAGACCTAGTAGTTAGTATAGAGGCGGTGGATGGAGACAGATCATACAGAGGTGAGCGCTCAGAAATCTTGTGTGGATCAGTGCATACCGATCCTATGTGGGTCAGATCCTATGTGGGTCAGCGCTTAACGATCTTGTGTGGGTCAGCACATACCGATCATGTGTTGGTCAGATACTATGTGGGTCATTTCGAGGTTAGTTCCTATCGATCCTATGTGGGTCAGACTCTGTATGGTCAGAAGCAGTGCCTCTTTTCAGAATAAGATGATCTAGCTTCGCTACTAATCATCTGAACATCTAAGATACACTTAAAATCCTGGTTTGAGCTGATTCAATGACATTTTGGTTTTCCTTATTATTGAGATGGGTTACTAGATAACATAGTTATATGTTTGGGAATATACCTAAGTATTGGTTTCCCGTTGTTTTATAATTTTTGGTTTATCCTTATTGGATTTTGTGATATCATGAGGATCTCAGGGTCCCTACTGAGTATCTTTATCCTCACCCCTGCACGTGCTTTGCACGCACATTGTTATGTTGGATGTAGACGACAGAAAACGCTGACCGAGGCGGAGTGTACGAGGACTGGACAATACCTAGAGGTGGACCTTACCACGAGTCGATACCCGGAGGAGACGGATGAATGTGGAGTGTTGATGAGGATATAAATACCTACCATTTAGGTAGGATTCATGGTGGATGATCTAGGAGCTGCTAGACACCTTCCAACTGTTTGTCATATTAGTTGTACTTGTTTTGTCTTTTCCTTGTTTTTTACTATTGGGATTGTATTTCCTACCACTTTTTCATTCCTGCACATCATTTGTATATAGTTTATACATAGTGTTTTGCTTCCAGTTGTGTACTATGTTGTGTTATTTGACTGTTATAAAGGCAATGACTTCCCAGTTTAAGGATTCTCTCTTTTGGTGCTAGTCTCCATCCCTTGGACTATGGAAGGCGGGATTAAGGTAGTCACGATACAGGCCCCGGGGGACAGGTAGCGACAAATTGGTATCAGATAAGTCAGTTCTACTGCAGAACATAGAACTCTGATCATTCTTTTCTGTAAAGAAATAGTGTTAAGGGTACCGAGTGTGGTTTTCAGTGAATGGAGTCTAGTGTTGGTGTAGCGGCCGATGTATCCGTACACTAGGACCCTAACTACTGATTTATGGCTTAGTGCAAGAAAACACTGATTGCATGTGTGTCTTTAAATGTTTTCTTATGTATTCTCAGCCAATCTAGCTCACTAGGTATTATCATTGATAGTGTCGCATCTGTTTCATTCAGGATGCCTCCCCACAGATGACCAGTTAGAGCCTCAAGAGTTGTTCACACTGATATCCCACCAAGTGATGAGGCCTCGATGTAGGAACCTTTACCAGCAGAGGCACCAGTGGTACCACTTCCCTTTGGTCCACTGATGCCACCAGCCCCAATAGCAGACGATGCACACTGCTTGAGCGCATTTCATGAGTTCTATCACCAGATGCCACCCAGGTTTAGGGGAGAGACAGAACCACAAGTGGTTGAGGAATGGCTGGAGGATATGGTGAGAGTGTTCAGGCTAGTAGGGACACCAACAGACTTCACGGTGCTCCTTGTTTCCACTTTCCTTCAGGAAGCAGCAAGAAGATGGTGGAGCCTGATTCTCCAAGTGCATGACGAGGTGACACATCTCTGTAAAGACTTCGAGAGCCTATTCCAGGCAAAGTTTTTTCTAACCACACTTCGTGCTATGCCGATATAGAAGCTACATCATCTATAGAAGGGTAGCATGGTAGTGGCACAATACTTAGTGAGGTTCATCGCCCTCTAGATCTACTGCACGAATATGGTACGAGACCTATTCATTAAGGCCATGACCATCGAGCAAGGGCTCTGGAAAGAGAATAGAACCTCGATGATCTCCCTCAGCATTCCGACGTGGGAAGGAGTGTTGGATAGAGACCCCCTAGTTGAGAGTTTACTTAATAAACAGTCTCCTGCACTGAGACCCACTACTATTCGACTTTCAGTGGAGTCTTCTCCAACTAGTTGTAGACAGATGAAATAGATGTCCAAGAGGAGCCGACCTATAGGTGGTCGACAGCATGACTCAGGATCAGTTGTCCAGGGTAGTGACTATGCCATGAGAAGACAATGATAGTCATGCGGTGGGTAGTGTCACACGGCACATGACTGTCTAATCCATCATACAGACGATTAGCAGTCAGTTGAGGGACCTCTCATGCAGAGGAATAGATTTGATTAATCCAGTCCGCAGGGTGCCAGTCGACATGGTAGAGGAGCTAGTCGAGTTGCTGGTGGTGGACAATGTTTCGAAGTGTTTCCCCCACCACCACCAGGGGGTCCACCCCGACCGCAGGTAGTATTTGGATAGGGTAGATCTCAGATTCAAGTAGCTGAGTGATACGACCATGGTGCTATGGAGATGATTCGAGGTATGATCTTTGTCTACTCCACCTTAGCTATATTCTGTATAGACACAAGTTCCAGTCACACTTTCATAGATAATACCCTCATTCAGAGCTCAGAGATTCCGACAGAGTCGTTGTCTCAATAACTACGGTTACAGACTCATAGGAGAGTATACTCAACGATTACGAACTGGTTCTAGCAGTGTGACCTTACTCTAGGAGGCGAGATCTTCTGTTGGGATCTCCTCATAGCGGCATCGAGTCCATACGATGTCATCTTGGGTATGGACTGGTTATATATAGTCCATGCTCAGAATGACTATATTTGGCGCAATGTGCGGTGTGTCCACATGGATAAGACCTCATTTACCTTCACTGGTGAGAAAGAAACCTCTGCACTACAGGATGGACATACTCGGAGGAGGGTTCAATATATCACTCATCAGTTGGCCTACCTTACCATCAGAGTAGTTAATGTGGAGAGTCCGACATATCCTGTAGTGGTGCACCAGTATGTGGATGTTTTCCCTGACAATGTTCCAGGACTACCAACTCACATAGATGTGGACTTCTACATTGACATGTACCATGGGATTGCACCGATATCTACTCAAGCTTATCGGATGGCTCCCATCGAGTTTTGTGAACTGTGGGTACAGTTAGAGGCTTACATGAGAAGGGATTCATCTGGCCCAGTGTTTCTCTCGGGGTAGCCCCAATTCTTCTCACCAAGAAGAAAAATGGGAGCATGAGGTTCTGTGTTGACTACCGTCACCTAAACTAGGTGACCCTGAAGAACATGTACTCGCTCCAGAGGATTGACGGCCTCTTTGTTCAGCTCAAGGGTGCAAGGTGGTTCTCAAAGATATACCTTAGATCTGGCTATCTCCAGCTCAATGTTCGAGATGAGGATGTACAGAAGATGGCCTTCTGGTGTCGTTACGGCCACTACAAGTTCTTGGTTATGCTCTTTGGTGCAACCAACACTCCATCAATGTTCATGAGTCTGATGAACATGATATTCCAGCCTTACCTCGGTCTCTTTATAGTAGTCTTCATAGATGACATTCTGATCTACTTGGAAACTGAGGATAAGCATGCCTACCATTTGTAGGTAGTACTGGATAGACTCTGAGAGAACAATTTTTATGGTAATCTCTTGAAGTGATAGTTCTAGGTTCTAGAGGTCCACTTCTTGGGACATGTCAACTCGAAGGCATTAGTTGTAGTTGATATAGTGAAGATTGAGGTGGTACATGCTTGGGAGCCACCCAGGTGTGTGGTGGAGGTACGAAGTTTACTAGGCCTAGCAAGATACAACCTAAGATTTGTTCCAAACTTCTCCAGAGTTGCAGCTCCACTATCATCCCTAACGAAGATGGGGAATCCCTTTGTGTGGTTAGAGAGATGCCAGCTGAGAATTCAGAAGCTAAGGCATAGGCTGACTAGTGCCCCAATCTTGAGGCTTCCATAGGAGTGAGTAGGGTCCATAGTTTAATGAAATGTATCATGGACCGGACTTGGTTGTGTACGGATGCAAGAGTGAGTTGTGATAACGTATGGTTCTCGACAGTTGAGACAGCACGAGTAAAAATATTCTACCCATGACCTTGAGTAAGAAGCAGTGGTCTTCTCCATTAATATTTGGTGGCACTATCTCATGGGAGAACATTTTACTGTGTAATTTGATCACAAAATTTTCAGCTATATATTCTCTCAAAAAAAATGAACCTGAGACAACGACGATGGATTGAGTTCCTACAGGACTATGAATTAGAGATAGTCTAGACTCCTGTGAAGGGGAACTTTGTAACAGATGCTCTCAGAAGGAGATCAGACATTCAGCTGGTAAGAGAGGCGACATAGTAGTTGGTTTCCTTACAGATATCCTTTGTGAAGAGGGATAGAGAATAGTATCTAAAGTCTCTTACAATCACTCCCCCACTTCTTCAGTGAGTCAGGGAGGTTGTGCGTGGGGACATTGACTGTGAGATAGGACGTGCTCAGATATCCATAGGGCAGGCCCCTGATTGATTTTCTTATGGTGGGAAGCATGTCATCCACTATATAGGATGTACAATGGTACTAGTTTCACTTCATGAAGAAATGTTGAGGGAGTTCCTCACAACCCCACTAGAAGTTCATCCAGGAGTGGAAAAGATGTACCAGGAACTTCGATAACAGCACTAGTGGATAGGTATGAAGAAGGTGGAAGCAGAGTGAGTATAAATATGCCTCACTTATTAGAAAGTGAAGGTGGAGCACCGGGTACCAGCAGGCTTGGTACAGCCCTTAGAGGTCCCAAAGTGGAAATGAGATGGGATATCCATGGTCTTTGTGATGATTCATACACGTACATCTAAAATTCATATCATGATTTGGGTGATTGTTGACCGACTCACCAAGTCGGCCCACTTCCTACCTATCAGAGAGCAGGGATCAGTTGAGAGCATGTGATGCCTCTATGTGCAGGAGATAGTGTGTTTACATGTAGTACCTATTTCTATTGTCGCCGACCATGACACATGCTTTAAATCCAGAATATGGAAGGGGTTTCAGGAAGCTTTCGAGACACATCTTTACTTGAGCATTGCCTTCCATCCTCAGACGGATGGCCAGACCGAACAATCCATCCAGACATTCAACGACATGCTCCGTGATTGTAACCTTGACATCGGTCGCAGTGGGGAGAACCACTTACCTTTGGTGGAGTTCTCCTAAAACAAAAGCTATCACTCTACCATCAGTATGTCACCTTTTTGGGTCTTGTATGGTCGACCTTGCAGATATCCACTATGCTAGAGAGATGTAGGGGAGATAGAACTAGTGGGACCAGAGATGGTACGTGCTACCACAAAATAGGTTCTGATCATCTAGGAGTGGATGAAGACTGCATGGAGCAGGAAGAAGTCATATGCTGACAGGAGAGAGAGGCTTCTGTAGATCAAGTATGGCGACCACATCTTTCTATTAGTCTCACCTCGACGAGGCCAATAATTATTTCACTGAGGAAGAAAGTTATATCCGAGGTTCATCAAACCATTCCAGGTACTTAGTAGAGTAGGCGAGGTGTCTTACCACATAGATCATCCACCTTAGTTGTACCGGGTGCAAGACGCCTTCCACATATCTCAGCTGAGTATATACGTGCACAACCCGTCCCACATCATAGACCATAGGGAGCTGGACATCGATAACGGGGAGTCATTCATGAAGGATCCATTGGAGATTTAGTATTGATAGGAGTGGTCCCTACATGGATGGTTGATACCTCTGGTGTGTGTTCTTGGGCAGAACATGAACTTTCAGGAGAGCATATGGGAGCGGGAGGCTCATATGCATGCTCAGTACCCTCATTTTTCCCCTTAGTTTGAGTTGTAGCTTATGAGGACGTAAAACCCTGAGGTGGGGAGTATGTAAAGAACTAAAATTTATGTGGATATTTTTTTCATAAATATATGGGATTTTTACGAGTCCTCAGTTTCTGACGGCATTTGATTCTGAGGCCTGATGTTCCTAGAATCAATTTCTGAAATTTTGGTCAGGTACGTTCAGTAAACATATGTATGAGATTTTATATCTTTTGAGCTGGTGCTCGGAATTGAAATTTGATGGAACCGTTGAACTCATAGTGTTACTGATTTCTTAGTGATACCATCACTACAGTTGCGTTCTAACGAGAGTGGAAGTTATATTTTGGAGTTTTTTAATTATGTTAAATAAAAATTTGAGTTAGCTTATTTTTAATTCTTTTTAGTTAAAACCTGCAAGGGGAGGTTAATGGTGGGGCCCACATGAACATAACCTCCCTTGGGAGGATATTATTATGTGGGGTCCATAGAAGCATTAAACCCCTTAAACCCCCCCCCCCCCCCCACATTTATGTGGGATGAAACCCTTAAACATCCCTTGAGTTAAAGAAGCCAACCCTCTCTTCATTTAATCGTAACTTTCCACCTTCCATCATAAGCATGCCAAACATATTCCTAAGTTATCTTGTAACCCATGATGTTAAATAAAATTGTGTTTTCCTCAAGATTGATATGGGTTACTCGATAAATTATGTATATGTATAGGACACTTATATGATACGTTCTTCCCATATTCTGGATTTATTGGAGAGTCGATATGAGTATTGAGTAAAAACCATTAGTCAATGTAGTAGTCTATTGATATACCATGTTGTGTAACATTGTTATTAAACATCATGGGTTTGTAACACCCATCATTGAATGTGAATAAAAATAAATTATTAGATGTGTAATGTAATATTACATTGAGAATATTTTTCATCGTAGGATTTATTTAAAGGATGAGGTTTGTTAGGGATGTTTATAATATCCCAAGGGATTCATATCACCAATGTCTATTGTTGAAAACTATATGGATGATGAGGAACTATAGAACATACAGTAAATGTTACCTATCATAATATTATATATAAAATATTTTCCCCATGAGAAATTACTTAATATTTCATTAAAAATATTAAGTATAAGAAGAATAGAATATAAAAATGATTCAAATTATGATCCCAAATATACATAGATACCAAGGAATGTAGAAAAATCCATACATAATACCAATAGATTATATATTCTAATACTTGGGATATATCTAATACATAATGGGGATATGAACCCTAAAAATCGCATTATTAAATTATATTATATTTTCTGCTTTGAAAATTGATAAAAATACTAATATATTTTTCTATTTGAAGGAAATAAGATATGGGGAGGTTGAATGAGAAAATAACTAGTACAGGGAATAGTGATTAAGGGAAGGAATGCATTTCTAACCTGTGATAAATTTTTAAGATGAAAAACCGTATACTTATATAATTTATATTTGAGTTTTCATTAATTTTCAATTAAATTACTATCATGATAATTAATTAAATAGTATGAAATAAACAATTAATGTTCAATGCTTAAACTATAAGGGGATGAAAAAATGTGAAATGTAATTCCCCAAGCATCAAGGTAATATATCACATATGAAACTAAATAAAAAATATTATTATTAATATATTAATACAGAAAAAATGGAATTATTAATGTTTTATTGTGTTTGGATTAAATAATTTTGGTGTTTATTTAATTTTAACAATGTTATTTTTGTTATATGTATATTGAAATTTATAAAATTATACTATAATATATAATTTTATTGATATAGAGAATATTTTGAATGGATGAAAAGGAAAATGAATATTTTTTAATGATAAATGTTTTTTTTGTATTTTAATCACATTATTTTGAATATTATAATAATTTTGATTGTATTTATTTAGAATAAGGAAATATAAATTTCGAGTGAAAACCCATGACATCCGACCATGATGTTAGACTTGAACCAACAACTAAAGGGAGATATGTTTTTAACACATACAAATGGAATCTGTTATAAACTAATAAATATGATTTTTTTCGATTTATTATTTTATTGTATAAATATTTATAGAATTGATTAATTTGACAAATTTAGGTTACCATTGTTGATTAGATATTATTGAATTATATTCAACAACTTGTGAAAACCATTTTGGTTTCGGTAACATTTTATAGACATTCATTTGGACTTTTCACTCATTAATATGTCTTTTTATCTAATAAAATTTAATTTTGGTACCACATGCAAAAAATATTATACACTCCTTTCTTGGTGTAAAATATGAAGTCTAAGATGATCGAAGAACAACCTAATGATGAAATAACACCTATTAAATAAAAAACATATTAGGTATATATATATATTATGTTCATATTTTAGAGATTAATATGATTACATTATATTATGAAAAATATCATCACAATAAAATTCTAACTTATTATCTTCATTTCAATGGATTATTTATTGAATTTTGGGATTTTTATTTCTCTTTATAATTAATTTGATTGAAAAAATATTTATACTACACTTCATATGTATTTATGTTGTCCCACTATGTCTATATTTTCATATCACACTAATGTTTTTATACATGTAAACATACATACACATATATGTATATTCATTATTAAATAATAACTTTTTATACAATAAATTATATTTTATTGTGATGTTATTTTATTAACCTTTTCAGATGACAGTTTTCAACTAAGGTTAAATGTATGTTTAACCAAATATAATTGTGGGGGGGGGGAATTTTTTACAGTGGTGAATTTATCACCTCTAAATTTTAAACGAATACAATTTTGTTTAATCTATTATCATTACTCTAAAAAACCTATACTTCCAAAAAAAATATTTCATTAAATTTATTAAAAAATAATACTTTTTATAAAAATAAACCCAATAATAAAAGAACAATAAAATATATTACATTATATCCATACAATAAAAATTATTGAAATGAATAGGAATATAAAACCAAAAAAATATAATGTATTAACAAATATAAATAACATTTAATTTTTATATGATGTTTATAAATTAAATAATAATCATTTGAATGTTAAAAACGTTTTTTGGAAGAATTTATTTTTCAACGAGGCAGAATATGTATGATTTTTCCAGAGAAATTAATATTAACATTCCCAAAATTTAAACCATTTAATAAAAAATATAAATTTTAAAAAAAAATATGTTTCATAAAATATCTTAGTAAATTTTTTGTATAATTTTTTTAAAATATTGCTTAATTGATGATTTGTGAAACTGAATGGTTTTTATTATATGTTTTTATCACAATTAATGAAGATAATAGATATATTATTATTTAGATTACTAAAAAATAAGTTATTGTGTTTATTTTCTAATTAATATTCTTTAGTTTCTTGCACGAAATTTAATTTTCAATTATTTTATAAAATTTTTTTAAACAATTGAATGTTTTTCGTTGAAAAACATATTCGTGATCAAATATGCTGGATTAATTTTAAATTGGATTACTCCATGTATATGAATAATATTTTTATATAAAAATGTCATATTATTAGTAAGAATAATGTATAATATTTAATAGTTTAAATTAGTTTTGTGGTCATAATAAATTTTAATATAGTAAAAAGTAATTATCACATTTTTAGATAAAACAGGCTTACAATGGTGTCAGACTGAATAGATGAGGTTTACACTATCCCAAATTCTTATATAAACTATATTGGATGGCCATATATAAATATTTATTACCATATAATAAATTTTTGTGATCTTATGGGATACATTTTTATGAAATTTAACAATATAACAATATATTTAATGAAATATAAAAAAAATGTCACAACATTGATTTTAAAGTTCAATTCTTTATCCAGGCAAGAAAAAAGTGAATTATGTATATAACTCCATGATTTTATGTTATGTATCCTTGTAAATAAATTAAAATCAATTTATATAATTAATTTAATTCATAAATTATTTCATATATTATAAAATCAAATAAATAACACAAAACAAAATTTATAAATTAATATTGAATGAAATAAGAGGGTTTTCTTAGAAGTAAAAGAAGATATTTCAATGAAATATAATATAGACGATTTTAATATTAATGTGACACATTTGAATGGTAATTCATCAAATATAACAGAAACATCATATATGAAAGTATTAAAAAAATTAGGTTCCTTATATATGTTATTAAAATATAATTATATCACAGTACAGGACTATAAGTGTTTTATAAATTACTAATTAATTGTTGAAATTTTGAACAATAGAAATGTTTATTTTCAATTATATAATTAATATAGTTATTTATAATAAAATTTACTTTAATAAAATGTATTCACAAAATATAATTTTGTTTTCTTATAATTACATGATAATTTATGGGACATTAATTTTATTTTAAATGTGTTATAAAATAAATTAAATTTTAAAAATTTATATTCTAATTGTAAATGATGATTTTAATTAGAAAATAAATTTCTTATATTAATGAAATAATGTTCATAAAAAATATTTTAATTTTTAATTTTTCATGTCCAAAAATGGTTACGGACATTTTTTTGTATTTTTTTAAAATAGATGTATTATTTGAGGATATTGAAATACAAAAATTTACGGTATAAGATAAAATAATTAATTATAAAGTCATAGATTATATATGGATGATGTAATAAATTAATTTGAACTATAATTAAATATTTAAATGTATTTATTATTTTATATAAATAATATATATATCTTGAAGAAAAATAATAATCTAATGAATATAATAATTAAAAAAACACCCCATTCCTCCACTATAAGTACCACCCCTCGACACCTCTTCTTTTCACACTTATTAAGATAAGAATATTTTACAATTTCATCTCAATACTCTTCAAAATTATCACTTTTGTTTACTAAATCATTTTATAAAAAATATTTGAAACCCAAGTCCCAAAAATATTTCCTCAGGGAGAAGAATTCGACAGATAGAACCCTCAATCCATCACTTTCATTATATTATATTTTAATTTATTTTATTATCCATCTCCCACTTCCTCCATACAAACATAAATTATTACAATATTATCTTAAATATAAAATAACTATCTATTTTAATTTTAAATCCACCATCATGTCCCTATTCCTATACATTCTATTCTAAAAATAAATACATCATCTATAACAGGCTGATTTACTGCCTTTATGGACAAAATGTTTGAATTTTTCAATTCCTCATTAAAGGATTTTCATTAAAAACATTACTATGGTTAACATAGACTATTAAATACACATTTTATCTAATTTAAATTTCTCAATCATATATATATATAATATTAATTATAAACACCAAATAATTATTGATGATAAAAAAACCACCAAAATAATCTAACCAGTTATCACTTTTGTTTTATCTAATAATTCAACATAATAAAACATAACCGAATGAAATATATATCCATTTCATATTATTTAAGTCAAATAATATCATATTATTTCAATTTTGGACAACTATTATCATTTTAGATGATTTTCAATACATGTATATAGGTAAATGAATCCAGAATACCATGACTGAAAAACACCCAAATGTTAGAATTTTATCATATAACTCATCAAAATGACAATAAATGAACATGATATGTTTAAAATATATCTATTACATGCTTAAAGTGATATTAATAAATAAATAAATGTATTTAAATGAATTATCCATGACAATAACATCATGTTCAGAACACATTCAAAACTATGATATGGGATTCTCCATGAACTTCCATTTTTTCATTCAGGAAACTCATTATATATCATTCCCACAATATATTTCTTAATTATTTTTAGGTACTCATACTAAATTATATGTGTATTCACCATAAATATGTATGTATCTATATTCATAATTAATTGATGGGGGAATACATTTTTTAAAATATTCTTTCTTCTGTTCATTCTGATATGCAATTTAGATTTAATGGAAATATTAAATATCCTACTTATTTTCACGTATACTACATAATAATATATAGTTATGAAATATTTTTCAAAAATAAATTTTTTTTATTCCTGAAATAATATAATAGTTCATTAATAGTTTTATGAAAATAATTATTCATTTTAAATTTTAATAACTCTATAATATTTAGCCTTAATTTACACTAATGAGATTCTATGATAATGTTTCATAAAAACAGTTTTTACATTCTTTAACTTAATTTAGAACTAATTAATAAATACATATAATTATCATCCATTATTAGTGCCTATATATAATATAAATACAATCTTCGATAGAAACTAATATGATATTCCCATTGACCACTTATTCATTGTTTGTGGTGTATTTATATATAAATTTTATTTATGATAATCAATTATTATATATTCATATTTCACATTATATGGAAATGATTATTTTATTATTTCAATACCATTTATTCATAAGGTGTTGTAATTTAATTTAATCTCTTTATGATGAATTCTTTGTACTTGTAGTAACTATTGGGGCTTTGTTATAAATGGCCCCTTAATGCATCTATAAATCTCATGAGAAAAAACTGTTTATAGAAAACCCTTTCTGTTTATATATTAACAAAATCATGAAGGTGTGTGCCCACATACATACACCCTGTTAATAGTATAATGGTTTTTTATCCATGATAAATTACATTTGATAAAAAATATTTTTCTCCATTCAGATTATAGTTATTACTTGTCGTGATACTTTTACTATGACAAAATATATGGATGCATTTAAATTCATTGATTTTTGATAGAATGTGTTTTTTATTTATTTACCTTCCCACTAATACTATTCGTTATTATATTTTCAGTAATTATTATTGATTTATGTAACCTTTGCAGAGTGTTTAAGCTCACCCCTTTCATTTGTTTTCCATTACCATATTCTGAAGATGAACTCTTCGAATAACATTTGAGGATGTGATTTTATTTCCCATTGTAATGTGATATGATCATTTACCAATTTAATTAGTGTACCATGTATGAATCATGATCTTTTAGACTACTATAATGATCAATACTTGGGTATGTGATCTATTTTATCGATTCCATTATAATAAAATGACCTCCCAAACTATGATCTCGTGGTCAGTGGTGTACCAATTTGTATCCAAATATGTTTAATAGAAACCCTGGTAAAAGATAAGGTATCATTATCATATGCTATAATTTGAGGATAATCGTATATTAAAATCAGTGAATTTCGGTATGGTAGTGTTTCATTGGAGATTCCTAAAAATACATTCATGTGTGGATACAACAAGTAAACACTATTTTGGAATAGATAGACCAAGTCACAAAAACCTTGAAAGTTAAATTAGTTCTCTCTTAGTATAACATGGTACACAATTAAAGGTCATAATGTGATGCTAGTTTTACACTCACGAGGTTATTCTTAAATTAATTTTCATTATCATTGAAATACATTATTATGTATTTGAAATTAAATTATTCCAAATAATCCATTTTAAATATTATGATATTAGATATCCATAAATATTCAATATACATTAACTGTATTCTATGTTGAAATTTTTATTTATGAATCATAACCTAATTTTTGTATTCTATTGTTTTGAAATTGAATCTAATGGAATGAATGGAATCAATACAAACAGAAATTATGGGGATTTCCCCCTATGAAATCGAACACAGTTAGAGTTTGATTTGGGATGATCTTGAACATATTTTTATAGGTTACTCAGGTTATGAATAATAACAATTCTAAAACTATGTTTGTCACGACCCGCCCTCGGAGTCCGTGCCGTGACTACCCCAAGCCCGCCTTCCATAGGCCAGGGGCTGGCGACTAGCACCAAGGCGTAAATCCTGGTAAAAAGGGAAGGCATTGCCTTTGTAAAGTAAACAAACACCACAGAGTAAGCAAGCGGAAAGTAAACACTAAGCAAAAGCAGAGTACAACTGAAAGTGCGGAAAAGTAAATGGGCCAGTATACAAACCCAAACTAAAAGTAAAGTACAACTCGAAAGGGAAAACAGCAACTGAAAGTAAAAGCCGCTACACCGAGCTGTCCACTAAAAATCCCACCTGAAGGGTGGTTACAGATAGCTCCACTGATCCACGGGTCCCGCCGTCCGCTCCGAGCACGTCCCGCCCAGTGGTCCACCTCCAGGTACCGTCCTGCTCTGCAAGCCTCAGCTAAGATCAACGCTGTCCATAGTCTGCAACCAACACAACGTAGTGCGGGCAAAGCCCGTGCAGGGGTGAGTATAAGATACTCAGTAGGGACCCCGAGACCCCTGAAGGTCTCCCAAAATCCACAAAGAATAAACCACAAAGAAAGGTACAATCACGAAGTAACAACCGACACTGCTTAGGTATATGCCCATACATATACCTAAGTCATCAATTTCAAATACGCTCCAACCTCCGATCCCAAGTACAACTCAGTCCACATAGGAAAGTAAACGTATTCCACACAGGAAAGAAAAACGTAATCCACACAGGAAAGTAAACGTATTCCACATAGGAAAGCAAAACGAAATCCACACAGGAAAGTAAACGTATTCCACACAGGAAAGCAAAACGTAATCCACACAGGATAGCACAACACATTCCACACAGGAAAGCAACAGGATTCAGCTCACACAGGTATACTTCTTCAAAGGATGATAAAGATGATCTTTGATCCATCTAAGTCGTCGGACCCACGAAAGATCGATAGGTAACTAACCCCCGCAAAAGACCCACACAGGATAGGGCCCACACAGGACCTGTAGGCGCTGGTTCACACAGGACCGCTGAGCGCAAGGACCCACATAGGATCGGACCCACACAGGATCTGTAGGCGCTGGTTCACACAGGACCGCTGAGCGCAAAGACCCACACAGGATCGGACCCACACAGGATCGGGCCCACACAGGACCTGTAGCACTGATCCACGTAGGATCGCTGAGTGCTGTAGTCGTCGTCGTCGAATCCACACAGGATCTCTGTACTGTCGTCGTCGCAGTCACAGTAGCAGTAGCAGTAGCAGTAGCAGTCACAGTAACAGTCGCAGCCAGCACTAGGGTTCCCGCACACAGCTAGCTCGTTCGGAGGGTCCGCTCCACGAGCCGAGAGGCTGATACATCAACTGTCACAAAGTCCAGAGTTGATGTATCCAAAAGTTCCATATCGTCAACAAGAACTCATCGCAACAGACGGCGCGTCGATCAGACGCCCGGTCTGAGAGTTATTGGTATTTTCATCCCCGGGGCCCGGTTGGTTTTTAAGGCAAAACCAACCCGACCGTACCCCACCTGCGTCCAAACCTCGGGTGGAGTATGCCAAAAGATCCGTCTCACTAAGAAGAACACAACAAAGCTGACGGCACGTCAAACGGACGTTCGTAGCTCATGATATGAGCATTTCCGCTCCGAAGGCCCGGTTGGTTTCGTGTACGAACCAACCCGGCCGAACTCAAAGTGTTCCGAAACTTTGAATGCGATATACCGAAACGACCGTCTCGATCCAAGGATCGTGTTGCCGTAGACGGTTCGTCAATCTGATGTCCGTGGCTCAAGTTATGTCCAAAAGACCGAAACCGTCTCGAAAACGGGGGGTCCGGGTCCGGGCCGACCCGGCCCGACCCCCCCTGGGTCGGCCCGAACCGGGTCGACCCGACCCGGCCGGCGGCGGTCCGGCGCGGCGGCGCGGCCTGCCGCCATTTTTTGCCACGCGTGGGGGGCAAGCCCCCGCTTCATTTTTGGCGGCGCGGCTATTAGCCGCGCCTTTTTGCCAATCAACGCCCCCCCCCCACGTGGGGGGCCCGCTCCACCTTCATCCGGGGATTTAATTCCCCGGAAATCTTGGAAAACGGCCGGTCGTTTGGCCAGCCGAAATATGAAACGCGGGACCCTAAGGGTCCCGCCCTTGGACCGTCGCGGCCGTCTTTGCCGGCCGCCTGCTGATTACCGCGGCTTAGCCGCGGTGGGTTACTCCGGCGGCGCGCCTCCGCCGCGGGTCGCCGGCCCCGCCGCGCCGGAGCGGCGCGCGGCCGCCGTCTTTCGCGGACCACCGGACGCACTCCGGTGGTCCGTTCCTCTTGCGGTCTTCGCCGGCGATTTTCTCGGATCGAGATCTTCGGAACGGATACCTCTTTTTCCCATTTCGGATTCGATTCTTCATCACTGTCAATTCCACGCACCAAAAACAAAACTACGGAGGGTTGTCGGGCCTTGTTTTTTCGGCCCGTGCCTTCCGCATTAGATGCTAACAGTCGGGAATAACCAACACCCAAATGGCACAATTTTTAATTAATTAAAAATTGAACCTTGTTTCAAACGATTCACACATAAATTAAATAAAATTCCCTACAATCCTCATCAAACATTTTTTCCAATCCCACAATAGATTTAGAAGGGGAAAACATGGAAAGTGATAATCATATTGAAGTAAACCCCTACCTTGAAAATTGACGTCGCACGTCGGGGTATCGCGGAAAAAGGCGTCGCGGCGTCAAACGTAGATTCTGTGGATGTCGGGGTGCGTCCGAGGAGGAAACGATGTCTCTTCACTTGTCGCTATGACGAAGAAGGGAGGTACGTTGTCGTTGGAGATGATCACCACGGTCAGCGACTTCTCCCTTATCGAGGAGGAAGATGTAGACGGAAGAATCCGGGACGCCGAGTCTTGAAGGTCGTGGGGTCGATGTTGTTCGTCGGAGAAGAACCGTTCTTCACGTTCTTCGTCGAAGACGAAGAAGATCTTCAAGTCTCTCAACGATTATCCCAAACCTCTCAAGCAACAAAGAAACTAACCAAAAATAAATTAAGCTCACACTTAATTTATTAACACAACACCAACCTTTGAAATTCAAGAGTTTGAATTTCAAAACTCAAATTAAACTCACTTATTAATGTCATAAGTTATAACTCAAGTTCACATCATTAATTGTGAGTTGGGGGGGTTAGAGGATATGAAGGGGTGGGGTTCGTGTGGGCCCCACCACCCTCTTAACCTCCCAAGGGAAGTTGGGTAGTTACCCAACTTCCATCCAATGGATAAAAACACTTAAGGAAAGATAAAAAATAAAAATTGAAGTTAAATTTTTATTTTAACATTCACAATTTTTTTACAACTTCCCTCGTGTAAACGCAACTCCAGAATAGGCGTTCTTAAGGAAATACCAGCGCTGCGGTTCCATCGGTGCCCTCGGAATTCAATTCCGAGCACCGGATCAAAAGTTAGGAATTCCCGCTCGTTCGTTCACTGAATGTACCCGAGCCAAACTTCGGAAATTAATTCCGGGCACACCGGGCCTCGGAATCAGGTGCCGTCAGAAACTGCGCTCTTGTAAAATTCCAAAGAAAATTAAGAAAAAATTTCCCTTTAATTTTACGGGTCTTTACATTACTCCCACCTCAGGGCTTTACGTCCTCGTAAAGATACATCAAAAACTAGGGGAACAAATGAGGGTACTGAGCACGCATCTGAGCCTCCCGCTCCCATGTGCTCTCCTGGAGATTCCTGTGCTGCCATCTGATGCGCACAAGAGGAATCGATCACCCACGTAGGACCCGCTCCTGTCGATCCACTATCTCCACTGGGACCTCCGTAAAAGTCGCCCCATCGTCAACGTCAAGCTCCCCATGGTCAATGATGTGCGTCGGGTCGTGCACGTATCTCCTCAGCTGAGATACGTGGAAGACGTCGTGCACCCGGTGCAACTGAGGTGGCAGAGCCAGGCGATAAGCCACCTCACCAACCCTGCTGAGGACCTGGAAGGGTCCGATGAAGTGCGGAGATAACTTGCCGCCTCGACCAAAACTCCGAATACCACGTCGAGGTGAGACCCACAAGAAGACGTGGTCGCCATCCTCGAACTCCAGTGGCCTCCGCCTCCTGTCAGCATATGACTTCTGCCGGCTCTGAGCTGTCCTCATCCGCTCCTGGATGACCTGGACCTTCTCTGTCATGGCCTTGACCATCTCCGGTCCCACAAGTGCTAACTCCCCAGGGTCTGTCCAGCACAAAGGAGATCTACAAGGTTGGCCGTACAATGCCTCGTATGGTGCCATCCCGATGGTGGAGTGGTAGCTGTTGTTGTACGCAAACTCCACCAAGGGTAGGTGGTCCTCCCAGCTACGGCCAAAGTCGAGGACACATGCGCAGAGCATGTCCTCGAGAGTCTGAATGGTCATCTCTATCTGACCATTTGTCTGAGGGTGAAAGGTTGTGCTCAGACGTAGCTGCGTCCCGAACGCCTCCACTGAGCCCTGCTCTCTAATGGGTAAGAAGTGTGCCGACTTGGTGAGTCGGTCATCAATCACCCAGATGGAGTCGTGACCTCTGGAAGTATGTGGAAGTCCAGTCACGAAGTCCATAGATATGTCGTCCCACTTCCACTCCGGAACCTCCAAGGGCTGTACCAAGCCTGCGGGTCCCTGATGCTCTGCCTTCACCTGTTGGCAGGTGAGACATCGAGAAACAAACTCTGCTACAACCTTCTTCATGCCCGGCCACCAGTGCTGTTGTCTGAGATCCTGGTACATCTTCGCCACTCCAGGATGTACCGCCAAAGGAGAAGTGTGAAACACTCTCAGCACCTCCTCTCGCAAATCGACTGGTACCATGGTACGTCCTCTGAAAAGGATGTCGTGCTCTGCTCCAAGGGAGAAACCATCAGGTGTCTGTCCCGAGGATATTTGTGCACGCCGTGTCTCACAGTCAGCGTCCTCACGCTGTGCCTCTCTGACCTGCTGTAGTAGAGGAGGGGTGACTGTGAGAGACTGGAGGAAGGCTGATCCATCTCTATCCACGAAGGATATCTATAAAGAGACTAGCTGCAAAGATTTCTCCTTTGCTGAAAAGTGAAATCCGGTCTCATCCCCTGGATGAACCACATTCCTTGCCTAAAACAGTCAATCCCGTCATGATTAGATAATTCATAGCATGGATGACGTCGTAAGGCCTCGACGTTGCTACCAAGAGATCCAATCGTTACTCTCGCCTCCAAGGGTTGAGTCACACTGTCGGCATCAGTGTGTGGTCACTGGGTTTCCTCCAGTAAGAATCTCGCAAGTGAGGGTCAAGTCAACAGTTTTTTTTTAACCGGCACCTCTTAGTAAAAACAAACAAAAGACAAGAAAACAAAAGTCACCAAGGCAAGTGTCTTTTATTACATCAACTTAAAGTACAAGGACACAAAGCAACACAAACTACGAAGCTAGAGGCATTATGGGCAAAGGCCTCTATGCCTGGAGCTAGTCCCGCACTAGTCCACCCGCTTCCGGAGCTCCATGATCGTAAGCTTCAGCTGCCTGAAGCTGTGCTCTCCCCTGAGGTCGGGGTGGACCTCCTGGTGGTGGTGGTGGTAGAGCCTCAAAGCGTCGCCCACCACCTGCTGCTCGACCAGCTCCTCTGCCTCGTCCGCCTCCTCCCTGCGGACCGCCACGGTCGAACCTCTGCCTCTGCCTAGGTGGTTCCTCAACCGTCTGCTGCTCCTCTGCATGGCGGGTCGGGCAGTCACGGGCCATGTGGCCTTGCCCGCCGCATGCATAGCACTGTCTTCCACTCGAAAGACTGGCTCCGCGCTGTGTTCCCTGCACTGCTGAGCCAGTGCCCTGAGGTCGTCTGCCTGAAGGTCTGGTCTGTCTGGACCCCTGAGTCATCCGTCGACTGCCTGCTGCAGATGACTCTGCCACTTGCCGCCCTGCGGTGGGTCGCTGCGCTGGTGTAGACTCAGCAAGGAAGCTCTCGATCGGAAGGGCCCGCTCCAGTACTCCTGTCTGAGTCGGTATGCTGAGGGAGATCAGCGATGCCCTGATATCGTGTCTCAAACCCTGCTCGAAGGTCCAGGCCTGGAAGAATGGGTCCCGTACCATGTCAGTCGAGTAGCGCGAGAGATCAGTAAATCTCGCCGAGTACTGAGCGACCGTCATGCTGCCCTGCCGCAGCTGAAGAAGCTCCAGGATACGCACCGCACGAAGGGTGGCTGGGACGACCTCCGCGCGGAAGAGGCTCTCAAAGTCCATCCAAAGTAGAGATGCCTCATCGTGCACCTGGAGCATCAAGCTCCACCATCGTCCTGCTGCTGCGTGTAGTAGGCTCGCAGCGAGGATCGCCATGAGGTTTGTTGGTGTCCTCACTAGCCTAAACACACAAACTGCTACCTCCAGCCAGTCCTCGGCTGCCTGGGGATCCATCTCCCCGCGAAACCTGGGTAGTCGCTGGCGCTGAAACTCATGCAGTGCGCTGAGGCGAAGTGCATCGTCAGCGGCTGGTGCTGGAAGCATCGGGGGCTCGACGGGTAGAACTACTGCCGGTGCCACTGCTGACAAAGGGCCCTGCACCAAAGCCTCGTCACTCGGCGGGCTGTCGTCACGCTCGACTCTCGGAACCCTAGCTAGCTGCCGTCGTGGGGCCATCCTGAAAAGGAAACAGGTGCGCCACGGTCAGAACAGTATACCTGGTGAGCTGATATAAGTAATCACAAAGAAAACATTGAAACACACACGCAATCAATGTTTTCGTGCATTAAGTCGGAAATCAGAAGTCAGGGTCCTGGTGTACGGATACGTCGGCCGCCGCACCAACACTGGACTCCCTGGACTGATAACCACACTCAATACGCTAAACATTATTGCTTCACATAGAAAAGATCAAAGTTCGCGGTAGAACCGAACTCCTCTGATACCAATTTGTCACGACCCGCCCTCGGAGTCCGTGCCGTGACTACCCCAAGCCCGCCTTCCATAGGCCAGGGGCTGGCGACTAGCACCAAGGCGTAAATCCCGGTAAAAAGGGAAGGCATTGCCTTTGAAAAGTAAACAAACACCACAGAGTAAGCAAGCGGAAAGTAAACACTAAACAAAAGCAGAGTACAACTGAAAGTGCGGAAAAGTAAATGGGCCAGTATACAAACCCAAACTGAAAGTAAAGTACAACTCGAAAGGGAAAACAGCAACTGAAAGTAAAACCGGCTACACTGAGCTGTCCACTGGAAATCCCACCTGAAGGGTGGGTACAGATAGCTCCACGGGTCCCGCCGTCCGCTACGAGCACGTCCCGCCCAGTGGTCCACCTCCAGGTATCGTCCTGCTCTGCAAGCCTCAGCTAAGATCAACGATGTCCGTCGTCTGCAACCAATACAACGTAGTGTGGGCAAAGCCCGTGCAGGGGTGAGTATAAGCTACTCAGTAGGGACCCAGAGACCCCTGAAGGTCTCCCAAAATCCACAAAGGATAAACCACAAAGAAAGGTACAATCACGAAGTAACAAACGACACTGCTTAGGTATATGCCCATACATATACTTAAGTCATCAATTTCAAATACGCTCCAACCTCCGAGCCCAAGTACAACTCAGTCCACACAGGAAAGTAAACGTATTCCACACAGGAAAGCAAAACGTAATCCACACAGGAAAGTAAACGTATTCCACACAGGAAAGCAAAACGAAATCCACACAGGAAAGTAAATGTATTCCACACAGGAAAGCAAAACGTAATCCACACAGGATAGCACAACACATTCCACACAGGAAGGCAACAGGATTCAGCTCACACAGGTATACTTCTTCAAAGGACGATAAAGTTGATCTCTGATCCATCTAAGTCATCGGACCCACAAAGGATCGATAGGTAACTAACCCTCGCAAAAGACACACACAGGATCGGGCCCACACAGGACCTGTAGGCGCTGGTTCACACAGGACCGCTGAGGGCAAGGACCCACATAGGATCGGACCCACACAGGATCTGTAGGCGCTGGTTCACACAGGACCGCTGAGCGCAAAGACCCACATAGGATCGGACCCACACAGGATCGGGCCCACACAGGACCTATAGCACTGATCCACATAGGATCGCTGAGTGTTGTAGTCGTCATCGTCGAATCCACACAGGATCTCTGTACTATCGTCGTCGCAGTCACAGTAGCAGTAGCAGTAGCAGTAGCAGTCACAGTAACAGTCGCAGCCAGCACTAGGGTTCCCGCACACAGCTAGCTCGTTCGGAGGGTCCGCTCCACGAGCCGAGAGGCTGATACATCAACTGTCACAAAGTCCAGAGCTGATGTATCCAAAAGTTATGTATCGTCAACAAGAACTCATCGCAACAGACGGCGCGTCGATCGGACGCCCGGTCTGAGAGTTATTGGTATTTTCGTCCCCGGGGCCCGGTTGGTTTTTAAGGAAAAACCAACCCGACCGTACCCCACCTGCGTCCAAACCTCGGGCAGAGTATGCCAAAAGATCCGTCTCACTAAGAGGAACACAACAAAGCTGACGGCACGTCAAACGGACGTTCGTAGCTCATGATATGAGCGTTTCTGCTCCGAAGGCCCGGTTGGTTTCGTGTACGAACCAACCCGGCCGAACTCAAAGTGTTCCGAAACCCTGAGTGCGATATACCGAAACGACTGCCTCGATCAAAGGATCACGTTGCCGTAGACGGTTCGTCAATCTGAGGTTCGTGGCTCAATTTATGGCCAAAAGACCGAAACTGTCTCGAAAACGGGGGGTCCGGGTCCGGGCCGACCCGGCCCGAACCGGGTCGACCCGACCCGGCCCGGCCGGTGGCGGTCCGGCGCGGCGGCGCGGCCTACCGCCATTTGTCTCCACGCGCGGGGGGCAAGCCCCCGCTTCATTTTTGGCGGCGCGGCTATTAGCCGTGCCTTTTTGCCAATCAACGCCCCCCCCCCCCCCCCAACGTGGGGGGCCCGCTCCACCTTCATCCGGGGATTTAATTCCCCGGAAATCCTAGAAGACGGCCGGCCGTTTGGCCGGCCGAAATATAAAACGCGGGACCCTAAGGATCCCGCCCTTGGACCATCGCGGCCGGCTTTGCCGGCCGCCTGCTGACCACCGCGGCTTAGCCGCAGTGGGTTACTCTGGCGGCGCGCCTCCGCCGCGGGTCGCCGGCGCCGCCGCGCCGGAGCGGCGCGCGGCCGCCGTCTTTCGCGGACCACCGGACGCACTCCGGTGGTCCGTTCCTCTTGCGGTCTTCGCCGGCGATTTTCTCGGATCGAGATCTTCAGAACGGATACCTCTTTTTCCCATTTCGGATTCGATTCCTCGTCAATGTCAAATCCACGCACCAAAAACAAAACTACGGAGGGTTGTCGGGCCGTGTTTGTTCGGCCCGCGCCTTCCGCATTAGATGTTAACAATCGAGAATAACCAACACCCAAATGGCACAATTTTTAATTAATTAAAAATTGAACCTTGTTTCAAATGATTCACACGTAAATTAAATAAAATTCCCTACAATCCTCATCAAACATTTTTCCCAATCCCACAATAGATTTAGAAGGGGAAAACATGGAAAGTGATAATCATATTGAAGTAAACCCCTACCTTGAAAATTGACGTCGCACGTCGGGGTATCGCGGAGAAAGGCGTCGCGGCGTCGGACGTAGATTCCGTGGACGTCAGGGTGCGTCCGAGGAGGAAACGACGTCTCTTCACTTGTCGCTATGATGAAGAAGGGAGGTACGTTGTCGTTGGCGATGATCACCACGGTCGGAGACTTCTACCTTGTCGAGGAGGAAGATGTAGACGGAAGAATCCGGGACGCCGAGTCTTGAAGGTCGTGGGGTCGATGTTGTTCGTCGGAGAAGAACCGTTCTTCACGTTCTTCGTCGAAGACGAAGAAGATCTTCAAGTCTCTCAACGATTCTCCCAAACCTCTCAAGCAAAAAATAAACTAACCAAAAATAAATTAAGCTCACACTTAATTTATTAACACAACACCAACCTTTGAAATTCAAGAGTTTGAATTTCAAAACTCAAATTAAACTCACTTATTAATGTCATAAGTTATAACTCAAGTTCACATCATTAATTGTGAGTTGGGGGGGTTAGAGGATATGAAGGGGTGGGGTTCGTGTGGGCCCCACCACCCTCTTAACCTCCCAAGGGAAGTTGGGTAGTTACCCAACTTCCATCCAATGGATAAAAACACTTAAGGAAAGATAAAAAATAAAAATTGAAGTTAAATTTTTATTTTAACATTCACAATTTTTTTTACAACTTCCCTCGTGTAAACGCAACTCCAGAATAGGTGTTCTTAAGAAAATACCAGTGTTGTGGTTCCATCGGTGCCCTCGGAATTCAATTCCGAGCACCGGATCAAAATTTAGGAATTCCCGCTCGTTCGTTCACTGAACGTACCCGAGCCAAACTTCGGAAATTGATTCCGGGCACACCGGGCCTTGGAATCAGGTGCCGTCAGAAACCGCGCTCTTGTAAAATTCCAAAGAAAATTAAGAAAAAATTTCCCTTGAATTTTACGGGTCTTTACAATGTTGGATCATTTCATGCTGAGGAAGACCACATATTTTAATGGGATTACCAATCCAATGGTAGATGATATGTGGGTCATGTCACATAAAAGATATTTATAGTATGGGATTCAATAAAAATGAAAAGGTAGTACTGGAAGTATGTTTCCTAATGGGGGATGCTGATAAATAGTGGACTTTGATCTAGAATACAAACAAGGATGATTAAATAGAATAACTATAACAGGATTAATTTAATTAAAAATTATTAAACATATATTTCCCACATTATAATAGAACTAAAATGAAGAGAAAATTACATAGCTTAATGGATAAAAAATAAGTGAATTTTTTATTTTATAGGGTTACCCTACCTAAATAATAATGTATTCTATTAATTAAATATTGGATTTAGAATAAATTATTTATCATTTCAGTGAAGGTATTAATCCATGTCTCTAAAATAAAGTATCTTTTTAAAAGTATTGGTCATATAATGAAATAGTATTATGTGTCGTTAAATGAATAATGAATTATATATATATATATATATATTCAAGTAAAAAAGAGATGAAGAGGTCTTCTGATAACCATAAAAAATGTGAGGGATCAAAAAAATCAGTGGAATGATAAAACATCTATTGAGTGATTATTATGGAAGTAACATTGCTATGAAATGATTGAAAGGATTAGTAGTTAGGTATATGTCTAGAGAAAGGGGTCATAATGAAAATGACTCTAAGGGGAAGAAATAAATAAATTCTTCTCAATGAATTGACTATAATTAAATTGTTCATTATTAAAATCAATGTCCCATGGGTCAGGGGAATTTACCATAGAAGAGGACATAGGGAGATGGAAATATTTAAGAGATCATTACATCTAAAGTAGTAGTGCCCAATGATGTGGTAGTCAGTGAATTAATATTGTCTTCATATCTATTTAATACACTATTTCATTCTACATAATCATAGACATTTATTTCAAATATGTTGTCAAATATAATTAGAAATTTACCATTTGATTTAATAATGGAATAATTAGTAAAAAACAGGAAGACAATTTTCATTTAAAAAATTGTGTTGGCGAACTACCTTTTTGAATCAAAAACATGATTTAGTCGATTAAAATATAATCATACATATGGTTTAATTTCATATAATATGTAATGTTGAATATTATAAAAAATATTCGGTGATCAATAATTTTAAAATTATGGGATTTATTCATTGTGAGGATGATTTAGAATCTCTTATATTTTTAGCAGAAACTTCATCATATTATTCATATATAAGACCACCTATATTAGATCTAAAAAATGATTGTATTTTATAGAATGATATGAAATATTATAGGGATGATGAATGATATCATCAAATTTAGAATGCACCAATTGTTCTAGAAATCATTGATGTCTTTCAGGTTGAATTACCAAGACACCGCCAATGTGTGTTGATGAATATCAATATTGATATAATTCATGTGGTAAGAACAATATCAATGACTTAATATTGGATAAAAACTATTGAAATATATTATCTGAAGAAATAAATAGTTTATTTCAGTAATAAGGGATTTATTCTCCCTAGTGTTTCTCTATGAAGAGCCCCTTTTTTGTCAACACGAAAGAATGATCCGTGAAAGTGGGACAATAAAATTGAGAAATCAATAATATTACAATAGAGAACATATATACCCTATCTAAAATATTTTATTAAATTAAACCACCTAGGAAGCTCTTTTTTTTAACATTTATCATTATTTTATATGTCATAAATTTCTTGTTACATAGAATGAAATTAAAAGGACCACATTTCAAAAAAAATATGGATTTTACGATATTATAGTATTGCAATTTCAACTGACCAATGACCCATTAATATTAATGTATATAATGAATAATGTACTTGTTGAATATCACAATAATATTTATATGATATTTATTGATGATATATTGGTTTACTCCAAAACATTAATAGGTCGTGAGAACCATAACTATATGTTTCTGAGGAAAAATATATTAATATAGTTATATGGTAAGTCTAGCATTTTTAAATAATGGCATCAAAAAATTTATATTGTTGGTCATAATATCTATAAGAAGAGAATATCAGTTGATCTTGTAATGGTAATGGAAATCAATGAATGGAATCATCCAATGAACATAACTAATGTACATAGTTTCATTTTTTTACCGGGATACTATCTAAGTTTAATTCAAATATCTTCCAAATTGTCCAATCAGTCATCCATGCTCACACGTAAAGGGATTTAGATTGTAAGGATAATATAATGTACAATATTATTTAAATAATTAATGAGATGATTGGTTAATAATCCAATTTATACTCATCTATCTATAAATAATAGGATTATGATATAATGTGTGTAATGAAAAAGTGATTGGATTTTTTCCTTGGGAATGTAGTAATGTAATTTCTTATGAATAAGGGTATTTGAAGACTCATGAAAAAATTATCCATCTTGTCATATCATGTTAGACACCGAAATCATTCCATTGACTATATAGGGAAAAAATTAAAGTAAAATATTTCAGATATATATGGATGATAAGAGTCTAAAATATATAGAAATAACACTATATAAGGATATATAAATTTTTAGAGTTAATAAAATATTGATATTTATCAATACACTGCTACCCATTAAATAATAATATTGTAGAAGATGTAATAATTATGAAAATATCACAGAATTAGGTACAATAAGTGGTTAGAGAATTATACCTTATTCATGAAATTATTAAATTTGGATACGTGAATTAGTAAAGAAAGGGAAACATAAACCTTTTATCAATTGATTAATATGCCATAATTTCTAAAGAATTTAATAATAAATCAATCTAATAATAGGAGTTTTAAGAAGAAAATTAATTCCATTACAGGTAAAATATTTCTAGACATCATGTTTGAGTATGCATTTCTGACATTTTCAATGTTGTTATTTTTTATTTCAATACTTCTGCTAGAAGAAACTATTATATGATACTCATAAAATAAATTAATCAATACATAATGGTACTACCATGATGTATATGGATCTGAAGGAAATTTTTTGGTGGGATAACATGATGTGGGAAATTGCTGAATTGGTGCCACGATTTAATGTTTTTCCACAGCTGAAGGCCATGAAACTACATCTTAGATGATAAATTTATCATATTACTATTCCTATGTGGATATGGGTTAAATAACAGTTTATATTGTCATAAAACAAATAATTACACATATAAAGTATGATAAAATATGGGATATTGTCGATATTCTTATAGATTTGAGAAATTCCCTTCATATAAAAGAATATTTACCTACAGAGCTGTTAGGAATGCTCCATATTAATGTTGTTTTATAACATTATAGTGGAACACTAATTATATTTAATGATCCAGATCCTTGATTATAAAAATAAATTAAAATATTATTTAATAGTATTTGGATTCAATGCCTCATATGAGTATACCTTATCTCCCTCAAATAGATGGTTAGATTGAATAGACTATTCAAATAATGGAATACTTATTGAAATAATGTTCACATGAAATTAAAGGCATGTGGGATCAGTATTTACCGAAGGTGGTATTTTATTGAAATGCTAGTTTCAGTTTTAGTATTAAATTGATTCCATTTAAAGCATTATTTGGAAATAGATGTCGAACTCAACTAGTTGTGATGATGATGGTGCGGGGAAACCCATATCACCAAATAATATTTAAGAGTCAACATAAAAGTTTCAGACTATATAATATCATATTAAGTATCTTAATGTATAAAAAAGTTTTATTATGACATCCAAAGAGAGGATTTGGAATTTCATGTAGGATATCATGATATTTTTTTACTGTATCTCCATGGAAGGGTGCCTTTTGGGTTGATGAAATGGGAAACAGATCCACAAGAACATCAGACCATTTGAAATATTGTAAATAATTGGATATATTTTATACTGATTTGATATTATTCCATGTCTCCAAAATTTTCATTATTTTTAAACATATAATTTTTATATAAGTATATGCTAAAACTGACACATGTACCAACTTATGAAGAAATGGGAACAAGACTAGATTTATCATAATATGAATAGATAAACATGTTTTTTAACATGAGATCAAATGATATAATAAATATGATGACTTGACTGTTAATGGTTATTTGGAGAAACCATAAAATGAAATAATAAAGGTAGAAACTATAAGTCGTTATGAAGAAAAATCACCCACACATGTTTAGAGGCAATTATTCATGTGAAATATCAATTTCAATATTTTTTATGGGGGGGGGATATAACAACCTAATATTATATGGCAAGCATCCTCTTAAATTAATTAAACTCATTATATTTCATAACATCCACAAAATAATTATTTCACGTAGTATACATTCACATATTGAAATAAAAAAATATATTTATAAATGATAAAAGTTTGAAATAAAATTATTTTTCTAGAAATTAATAAATATATATCCATGAAATCATAAAATCAAAATTAGAATAGTAATGTTACCCTTAAAAATATTAAATAATACATTATATTGTTAACCTCAATAATGTATGTAAAAAACAATTTATCATAATTAAAATTTTTAAAAAATATAATTTTATCATTTTACATGTAAATATATGCTTTTGAATTTATAAACTATGTGTTGACATTTTATAAAAATAATTATATATTTCCAATTTTATAATTAATATAATGGTTTAACAGAAATTTTTTTTCCATAAAATGAATTCATAAATTAATTATTATTATTATTATATGATATTTTTATGTTACCATAATTAATTTTCAATGTTTAATGACTAGATTTACAATTTTAAAAAATCTATTTTCTTTTTAAATGATGATTTTATTTAAAAAATAAATTTCAAATAATAATTTTTTTTCCATATAATGTAGTTCATTTTCAAAATATATATTCCATATAATGTTTATAATTTTTTTGGGATTTCCTAAAGTAAATGATTTTTTTAATAGTGAAATTATTAAAATTACTGTATAATCTAAATAAATTAATTATTTGATCGTAAATGATTTATATATTATGTAATACAATAATATCATATAATACATATATTTTTAATATATATTTTAATAATTATTACAATATTTTTATTGTTTAGCTAAAATAAAAACTAATGAATGGAATAATTAGAAAACACCACTCTCATGCACAAAAACTGTCACCCCTCACTACCTCTTGACTTCATATATCTAAATGATTTATTGTTTTACAATTTCTACTGAATAATATTTAATATTATATAACACACATCCATGAGAAATTTTTCACTATAAATTGGTAAACCCATGTCTTTTAAGGTGGTAAACTTTGAGAATAAATCAATAGTTAAAACCCATAATCATTGCCTTCTATTTTCATTGTTTTTGATCACTTGTTATCCTTACCAAAACTCTGATGTCCTACCATTAATAACTAATAATGTGTATTATATATACACTAATTTTAATATTTAAATTGAAAATCCACCATAAGTTCCTTTATATTCATGATAATATTCTAAAAATGAAAATGTCATCCATAAGGTGGAGATTTACCACCTTCAAGGATGATATTTTTTGTTTTTGAATTGTACATTCATGTATGGACAAAATATTATACGAGTATAACATGATAATATATATTTACTAAATATTAATTAATTATATGAATCTATTATATATAAATAATATTATTTAATAATGAAAAAGTAGTTCACCATGATCAAAAAAATGGAGTGATTATCAAAAATATATCATTTATCTTTTATCTAATGATTCATCCTCATCCCATATAAACAAAGGTAATAAATAACCATTTCATATATATATGATCATTAATAATTTATAATTTAAATTCTAGAAAACTATTCTCATGTTATAGGTTTTTCCATACATGTATATAACTATACATATCATGACAACAGAGAATACAAACTCTCCAAAACAATAAAATCGTATCTTATAACTCATAAAAAAGTCCACAAACAAACATTATTAAATTATAAACAATAATATATATTCATAAAATTTTCTTAATTAATTAATTACATGATTTAATTTGATTATTCATGATATTATGATTTATATAAGAACACATTCAGATATTATATATGTGATTCTCCCCTAACATCAATTTTTTCCTTTGGGTAACTACTTATTTAATTTTATCCCAATGTAATTCAAAAATATACTTATGTACGCATCCTAAATTAAATGTCTATGATTAAAAAATTTAACTAGTTCAATTATTCATTAATTTTTAGGAAAATACATTTTTATAATGTTATCTTTTTTATTTCATTTAATAAGAAATTTAGATTTAAGGGAACCATCATATTTCATATCTATTTTGATTTATAAAACAGAATATGTTGAAATCCATTGATATTATATTGTTTCATAAAAACACTTCTCCCATATTTTTCCCAAAAAATCAGACAAAATTTATCATTATACATGCCTATATTCCATTATTGATGTATAATTATAATTTATATACATTATTTTTTGAAACAACTACGACATTTCCTTTGACCACTTCTTCCTTATGTGTGGTGTATGCATATTATCCTTTTTTTGGGATCCTTTTTCATTATATAGGAATATTTCTTAAAACATGGATATGATTATTTTATAAGACATATATTTTTTTAACAAATGGTGTTTTTATTGAACTAAATTTATGTCTGATGGATACATTAGACTTTAAGTGATTTTTGGGGCCCGATTAAAGATATCCCCTCGACGCATCGACATTTTCTTGAGATAAAATTATTGGTGACAAACACATTGTGTCTAATTACAAAAAAAAAAGAATGTTTTTAACCACATACATAAAATTTCATCACTCTAAATTGGTTCATTTTCCAGATACATGGAATCCATTGGGAAACCATTTTTTTCCATTCAACCTTTTTTTATTAATTCCCTTGAGATTTTTAATATGGAAAAATATATGGATCAATTTACTTTATCATATTATTTATTAGAAGAGTTTTTCATTTATATACCCTTATTTATTATTATAGATTATTGTATATAAATAAATTATTATTTATTTCCGTAACCCTTACAGAGCATTTGGGATCACATCGTTGATTAATTTTCCTTCCTCATATTCTAAAGATGGACTTGTTGAATAAGTTTCATGTAATCATTTTATATTCCATAATTATGTTCTATAGATATTTAATTATGTAATAATTGTATCAAATTTGTATATAGTTCAATAATACAACTAAATTATTTCATTGTTGGGGATGTGGAAAAATATTTCTATTCCATTGAAATAAAACAAATAATGACTCTATGATATTGGGTTTGATTTTATCAAAAGGTGTCAATGAACACTGATTGTAATTTTTGGATAATGAAATTAATTTCACATGTATTATTTAATTATATATTTTATTAATTATATAATTTCTAAACATTATTTTTAAACAATAACACAATAAATGTTCAATTAATAAAAAAATTAAAAGATAAAAAATTAAAATTAATATAAATTTATAAAATTATTGAATTTTATTACTATTATAAAATACGTAACGATATGAATGTATCGAAATAATATTATTTAATTATAATTTTTTTAATGTTTAAATGTCAAAAAAAATGAAAAAACATAAAAAAATTCACTTATATAATATTATAATAAATAAGTTTATATTTAATAATTAAAAATTATGAAAATTTAGATCCCCCACCAAATTAATTTTATATTCATAAATATATCATTTAACTTCAATTATTGATCTAAATGTAATTTTATATAAATTATAGTGACCAATAAATAAAGAGAAGAATGTTACAAGGATAAAAGGTTAAACATTGTCTTTCATGTTCTGAGCAGTTGTATTAAAAATAATTTTTTGAACACAAATGATTTTTATTTTATAATATACATATGAAATTTAATAATATATTGGGTATATTATATAATTATTTTCATTTTATTAGTCTTAAATTGATATATTCTCTTTGATAAAAATATAGTTACTATAGTGAAAAACTAAATTCTCAAAGTAAATAAATTTTGTCATTAAGTATCACAGTTATTGTAACCTATGATTTTTTTTGGTTGGGGATTATATAAACCATATAATACCAATAATTATTTATACTCCATTTTTAATCAAATTTATAGTTACATATTATTATTTAATGGTTTTCAGTATTTCAAAAATATCACTACAAAATTATTAAAAAATAGATCTTCCTCATATAACATGATCACAAATATTATTCCCTTTGAATGGAACAGACGAAAAATTATTCCCCAAAATAATTAGTACGAATATATTTCTTTTGGAAACCATAAAATACCATCCCCATGGTTGTTAATAAAAACCCCAAAGGAGGTGTCACTTAACATTCCTATTTCACTTCAATAACATCTTGTTTCTCCCTATCCACTTACCATCATAACAATATTTCTAATAATTAAAATATAATAAGAAAAAACACAAAAATATATTCTATTGTTTTTTTATTAATTTAATAAGTCATATCCATATACTATTCCGTTAAATTAAACAAAAAACCAAGGAATGTCTATTTGCAGACACCTACCTCACAAACCAATGTAATTTTTTTTCTATCGCCAAAACTAATAAATAACTGTAATAATGAATTTAATTTTTATATATTATTTACATGAATAAATATAATTATTTAATTATAATATCACAAATACTTTCTCACCTTCTAACTCATTATAAAACAAAAATGTTTTCCAAGTGTAAATCTGGACTCCCGCCTCCATATATAGATCAGATTTGTTTTTCATTAAATTATGATATAGATGGAAAAAAGTTTTTATTTAATTTACATAAATTATTTTTTTTATTATAATTATTTTAAAATTTTTAAATATTATTTATTTTTATTACATTCTATATGTTGGAAAATTTGAAATAATTTTGTTTGTGTTTGTATGTCCAACTGTCTCCATGACAAATGTAACTCATTTTTGAATATCTAAATTTTATGGACTATTATAATTAATTACATAATGTACTTATATCTTATTTTTATAATGTAATAAATTCATGAGATTATTTAACAACGATCCACGTAAATGGACTGGAATTACTAAACCAAAACATACATGAAAAACATAGCAATTATAACCTAAAATAGTTATTTTTTTTGAAACAAAATTAATATATGGATTATAAGAGACTATAAGTAAGTAATATATTTTTATTTATATAATAATATGTTTCATTAATATATTTATAATAAATACATTTAAATTATATAGGTGTTATAGAATCATATACGGTAAATCTAACATAAAGTAACAGATTTTGTCTAAATTTTCATTCATTGTGGCATATTTTAATGTTATAGTATTAATTTATCGTATATGGATTATATACTACCCCAATAAAATTTAATAACCATAATATAGTTTTTTATATGGTATCAAATGATTTGATTGATTCTGCTATTTAATAGGGCTAACAATTCAATATATTACTAAGGTGGTGAGAGATTTTCATCTCACCTTTACTTTTGTGAGATATATTCCACATTCACCAATTATTTATTTTTTGTGTATATTCAACCCCATTTTATATTTTATATCATAAAATAAATAAGTATTATTTATTTAATGTATAATTTTAAATTATTTCATCCATATGGTTTATGATATATATGATACCAAATTGGTAATGGTTTTGTTACAATCTCATTGTTTATTAATATTGCTCATGATTATGTTTCCGATGATGAAATATTGCAATCAATATTTAAAGACACTCATTATTTATCTTATATTATGATCATTGATTATTTTTCCTTACAATAGTATCATATATCCTCCATTTGGTACATAAAATGATAGATAAATTATATCTATGAAAATATGACTTCTCTTTTATCATTGTTAAAAATTAAACAATCTATTCTAAATATATATATATATATATATATATATATATATTTCTTTTTGAAAACTTTTTATTAAATATTTTTTTATGAATTATTTTATTTTTTCAATAATAATATGGAAAATATTTTTTTTATATTCTTATCATTTTACTTTTTATGTTTCCACACCAAAATTTGAAAGGTATCATAATTTTTAATTTAATATACATAATAATAATTTTATATAGATCATATAGACTAATTTTTTTAGGAAAACTTTACAGGATTAAATTGTTAATTTTTTGAATAATATAGTTTTCTTAATATTCCAAAATGAATTTTTTGAATGGATTTTCAAATTGAAAAGGTAATTTTCTTTAATAGTGAATTTAATGATCACTAGATGGAATTTCTATATATCATTTCGAATAACCCTTATTTTACATATGCTCTACTTGGGGTTTGATTTAATGATACCATATTTATTATGTATCTATAAAGGTTTTAACAATATTACTAGAGTATTTCTATTTTGATACGATTATTATAACTAAATAATATTTTGGATTATATTTATTGATTTCATAATTATTTAAATTTTATATGATAGTTTTTCAAAATTATTATTTATTTTTATTCGTACACCCCTTCCATTTGATGAATGAAATGAAAATAATTAGTGATGGGATAGGTCCACTATATCCACTCAAGGTATTTTTATGCCTAATGATAAAATCTAAATTGGTTATTGGAACAGATCATACCATTATATATAGATGTCACTGAAATTTTCATTCTTGTTTTTCTGATGGGTTGGAAGAATAAATCAATGATATATTTTAGATGTCCAAATTTATTCTTTCCACTGTTAGGAATTCATTTATTGATGTCATTGGGATAAAATTTTTATGATATACTTGGATGGGTTTCGTGATTTCAAGATTATTTATAAATAATTATTTTATAAACACTTATTTATCACATATTATTTATTATGTTTATGTGATTTGATAAATACATTTATTAAGTTATTTATCTGGACAAAAAATTATATTTTTTATGTCCAGATAGTTCTTTTATTGATAATTGTTAAGCAATGAGACCGCCCCAATTATTCCACATCCAACTAATTAGAATCAAAATTTAATTGTTAATAAAACATGACAAGTTTCTATATTTAAAATTAAATATATTAGAGAAACATATGCCACTTTCGCTTAGCCTCACTTGATGGTGGGGTTCGATAATCCTTCCATCATCCATCATCAGTATTGGTAATCCAATATTTTCATCCCAACCGATTAAAGATCACCACTATTTAATCCAAAACAATCCAAAATCATTTTCATTATGTACCAATATCATCATCTAAAACACAAAACATACAACATCACCATTTTGATAAAACGAACCACCAATAAATCATCCACAATGTTCCAGGTCACATGTTTAGAAACCCCTATCTTAACTCAAATAGAAACATAGAAAAATATACCAAAATCCAACAAACCCTGCAGGTTTGGCTTAGAGAAAAATAACACGATTCCATAGAAGTGTTTGTAGGGGGCATCCCTAATCAGAGAGAGGCACCCATCAATTGGATAATGAACCATAATCTTTAGTACCACCAATGAAATCACATAGATCAAATCTATCCAACCAAATAACTTAATACATGATACAAAATATGTAAAAAACCATCAGAAAATTAGTTCCAAGACGATGGGATATATTAAAAATATATATCTCATTTTGAACATGAAAAAATTATATCATCCAAAAATGATATTGAAATCGAAGATTAAATACATAAGCATACAATGAAAATACTCAAATGAAAAATATAATGTATGATTCATGCATAGACTCAATAGAGTACCTTGGCAATGAGCCTCATCACATCTCGTACCACCAAGAAGAGTGGGAAACAAAATAAAAAATGTATTCTGGAATGTCATATCTAGTTATAAGAATTACTTATATTCTTGTATTAAGGATTAAAACAAAATAAAAAAATCCCATTATAGGAAATAACGTCAAGGAGATTGCCCACTCACCATCGAAGAATCCATCACAAAACTGAGGTGGACAATTAAAGTAGTTCCACTCGAAAATTATTTTATGAGGGGGATATGAAAAAAAATAACTAAAAGTATGACAATGAAGTTGAATGATGGAATAATTAAAGGATGGATTAGAGGTGACACTCCATCACAAATGGTGGGAATAACTAGGGGATAAAATTGCTTGATAGAGTACTCTATGAAAGAACATAGCCATTTATGCAACTTCAATCTCATTGTTAGTTAGCTTTAATTATATAATATCTCTTATGTAGTCATGATAGCATCCAATGTATGCTATAATTTATGAATCATCAAATATCATCATTTTTAAAAGATTATTTTCACTTGAAATTTTGGAAGTTTTTGGATTTATATTCATCGAAATTATATAGGGATTATTGATGGTATCAATGTTAATGAATATTTATAAATTCAAATGTATAATATATTTTTTTATTTATCTAGTTTACCAAGGATAATAAACTACTCCATATAATGGGATGTGATCAAATATACCTATTGAATATTTAACAATGTTTCCACTTACTCTAGGTTAATAGGGTGGGTTATTTATTCATGTAGTAAGAGTGAGCCATATTCTATATTTTAAATATTTGATATAATAATATACTATTTTTAGTAATCAATATGAATAATGTCATCATTGTTTATCATCATAACAAAAACGATATCCAATGATTAGTTCTCTGATTCATGTTCAAAGTAACACTATTTTGATATGAAAGGGATTTCGGAATACCCTTTAGTATAATTATATTTTTGTAATGTTTTTTTTATGATTATCTAGAACATCCAATCCACATATAAGGGATAAAGGTGGAATGAAATATATGGAATATATATTTACCAAAAATGATGTTATGGTGGAAAGGAAACATATTTTATACCCATTGATTTTATGATCTATTGGTTCATAAACATCTACTAAAATTAACTATCCATGCCCCATGACATTATAAATATGAGTATGAAATTTACAACCATGTGTAATTGGTAATTTTATTTGGTCACAACCATGACATCTGTCTCTTGCAACTCCTCTATTAATCTCAACATTTTACAGTTTACACAAACCACCTCTAGGACGACCTCATACATGTCACATCGTCTAATATTTTTGTTACTCCCTATTTTTCAAATATATACTACAAATTGGTTGAGATAATATTAAGAAAAATTACCTCACATATCATAAGAAATGATATTGATTTCTATTTGTTACATATATCCCCATTATGACCTCTAATGAATTTATCTTCTAGAGGATACAACATATGATATTATCTTAGGCATCTAGATCTCAAATTATGAATTTGTATGAATTTTATGTGGTCACTATACATTGATGACAATATATTCAACTCTTTAACATCGTTTACTAGAAAAAAAAACTCTATACTGTTAAGGAGTATTCCATAACATAATAATAAGTGGTGAATCACCTAGACTCAAACATCTCTATCAATCCTCATCTCAAATTATGATGCTCAAAAGTAACTATCATGAACCCTATGGAGAGAGTATTATTTTTTGTTGATGAACCATGATGTTTATAGGTTCATGAATATTCTTACATTTTGCAACTCGATAATATCATATGTATAAACTAAATGATTTTTCTCTTGAATTTACTCCTCTGACTAGAGGCATTGAAACATTTTATTATGAAGAGTTGGCCCATCATATATCTATGTCTTCTTGATTCCCAAATTTTGTATCATACCACTTAATAGTCTAATGATAAACCTCATTATTCATTTAAGAGTTGTCATCATCAGATTAAAAATAGAGATCATCATCATCATATTGTCATCCACTATATAAGGGTATCCATGTACTGATATAATTGATAGATATATTTAGAACTCATAAAATGTATTAATCAAAAAAATGTCATCATCATGTATTAATGGTATTACATTATTCACATAATAAGGAAAAATCCACCCTCTTCTACTAGAGGATGGTCTTCTCACTAGTTGAACGATGTATGTAAAATTTAATATCTACCTAGGTGAACTACATCATGAACAATATCTTGATCTTTGGCCTCAATAATGAGGTTATAAAAATTATTACCCTTTTTTGAAATCATTGATTGTTTTTTTCATTGAGGAATCATGAAATAGTAAAAATATAATACCATATGTTGTGAATATCAACGAAGTTAAATTATTAAGGACATATATATTTTTATCCACTCTTATATGATATATGTACCATTATATACCAATCAACTAGTGTCTCGGTGTGCTTATTCAAACAGGGGGTTATGAGAGTCTTGATATTTGAATACATCAATCAATACGTTTAATTAGGAACTCATACATTATGTTAATATAAGTGTTCCAAACAATGGATACATCCATTAGTCATGTGGTTTATAAATAGAATCATTTATATATATTATATAGTTAGAGGGACATTTCCTAATGTAATTATACACACACATCACTGTCCATACAAAATAGGGAAAGAAAACGTAAACTATGGAAATGAAAAATTCCTATACAATGTGTAATATTTGGAAACATAGTTTGAAATAATACAAATAATTTAAATTATTAAATTATTTCAATAATAATAAAAAATTAAATCCATATTGAATGTAAGGGAGTATTTAACGTCAGCACAAAAACATTCATGTCCTGCCATGGTCTTGTGAACACAGCCACCCAGAACCACAATGAATAACTATAACCAAGTAAATCATGTTATATTTGGAAAAATGTTCTATCTGAACAATACATTAAATGTTTTAGAAGATCCCATTTATGGGTTAGTATAGACACACCTATTAGGATAAAAATAAATCAACAATAATCAAACCATAAAAATAAGTTTATCTCCAATTCAAAAGCAATATTGTAAAGGTATAAGAACAAAGATATTTTTCGTAAATGAAAAATTTTCATCGAGAAAGTTATCATACCTAATATCAAATCAATCAGTAATTATTATTCAGATGGTTTTTTTGAACCATATTATCAAAATGATAACATTTATAATTATCTAAAAATTCATGAAGTATAGACACAACTCACTATAAGGAAATATAAAGGGGAAATTAAACTAATAAATAGAGGATAATTCCATGTACAATAATGATCAATAGGGAATTATAATCATAACGAACTATTAAATGGTGTGAATATAAGTGAATGTAATTTGAATATCACATCCATGTGGGTAAATATCATTTTACCAAAATTTTAAAACATGAAAATCAGAAAAAAAATCATCTTATTATAGTTTTTTAACCTCTTAATTTTTGGGTGTTTCAAATAGATGATTGATCCTTGTAACATTTTTTTCTACAAAGAAAAATAATCACATGTTCTGTGTTATTACAACATGCTATGTTTTAACACTAAGATTCATAGTATTGTACCTTCTTCAAATGAATGAAATTAACTCTAATTAATTATGGTTTAAGGTCTAGCCACATGAATGTGGTATATTTTATTAAAATGTTAAGCACAATTTCCAAATAAATGATAAAAACAGTGTGATTTCAATTTAACAACACTCTAGGTTGGTGAGATTCCCAATAAAGTCTATACCTTCATTGTATTACAATATTTCTCATCCATTGATTCCATTATACCATAATTCATTCATGACCCTCTATCAACCATATATACATTGGATCATTCATTAAAATACATAATTTTTCCTCCACCGCTCACCTGATTCTTCATCTACATGAAAAGTCATATCATTTGAAACACCCCAGATCGAAAAAACCATTATCACAATTTCCCCCAAATACATGTTTCTATAAATGATAATATTCCATAAAACACATATAAATTTTAATCCACAACAATTATTCAATGAACCAATAATCAATCACGCAAATAATTTTTCTATGAGGAAAATTTGAATCACTGTCCAAACTAATTATTGTATATTAACACAAATTGAATGGAGGGGAAATAAAATATTCTAAAAAATGATCATAAATGAATACCATATAGTTTCATCATTCATATATGATTATGACATATAAAAAATTGATAAATATATCATGTATGGGAATCATTGATTACCAAATAATCGGTAAAATATGGATAAATGAACTTGTATTTTTAATAGTTGATCAATTATTCAATGCAAGAAGGTGTAATCCAAAATCAAAACAATTTCCAAATTTATATAAAATAAATTATACAAAATTCCCTCAATGGAATTTTATTGACCTCTAATAAATAATAATCATTCATCATTTACATAATTTTTATTATTGATCTATGATGTGTTCATTAACAATACTCAATTCCAATATCATCCATGAATATTATCCCCAATTAATCTCATGTCTGGAGTCAAGGAAGATTATGTGGATAACCTATTAGTGGTAACAAATGAATGATTAAATAGATATCACATAATGTTATCAAAATAATTAAACAATTAATTAATTATCTAATAAGTAATTATTTTCCAATTTCTCTACAACATCATATATTTTTATCTCGAAATATTATACCCTACTAAAATTTGTTAGGGTATTGATCTCACATATGGTTATAGATTTCCCATGAAACACCTAAAGCGAACATTCCCCCATAACGTATATTCTATTATGAATCCTAGATTTCCACATTTTATTTTTAGAGGGTGGCTCTAACATTGTTATCATCCCAATGTATTATATTTGGTGTAAAAATCATTCATGTCTTTCCTCATCTATGATACTTGGATGATTCCATTAACTCAGTACAACTAAAGAAGTAAATATCTATAGTACACAATCTCAGATGTCCTACAGTGAACATAAAATTGAGCGATGAACATAAATGATAGATTCCCTTACCAACCATAGATCTATAATGAATTCCTTAATTATGCCATAAACAAATCATAGTTTACATATCTAAACTCCAAAGACCACTATCAGCAATACCTGTATAGATTCTAATGTCTATAGTTCATCCTCATATACTTATGAATGATATATATTTTATATATCATCACTCACATTAACTATGACCACATTACTACTAATAAATCTCACTAAGATATGTATAATAATGACTGTTATGCTATCACATATATTTCCTTGAATTGATCCACACAAATATTTGAGTTATAACTACTATTTCATGAATAATCAACGATGTATTGGTGATCCACCTTGACTTTTCAAAATTCATACATATATAATTACATCATGACCTTATCGAAAAGAATTATTTTGTAAATATAGTCATCCCTCTATGGGAGTAATGGTGAGAAAATATGTAACTATGTTTTTAAGTACTCATCTAAGCATCTTGATAACTGAGTTGGAAAACCAGATTCATAGTCAAATATAATAATAGTGTTTACACCATTATGTTGTATGGTCTACTTCACTAACCATCTAGATAAATACACCATTATGTACTCCCTTTTATATAGGACGTGGCATATAATTGAGTGAATCCATGCTCTCTTAAATTGAATTATCAATTATCGTCAATTGTGGAAGTACAATAAGGAAATAAAAGGATATATCACCCCACATCAATTTTGGTACCTCAAGGGACTTGGAAAGATTAATGGATCCTAATGATCAACTATCTCATATTGATGGGTGAGACATAAAGATAACAACTAAATAACATATATCTCTACCAATGGACACCATGACTTCCCATAATGATTCGAATGCACATTTTCTTTACTATGTTGTCATTTTAATGGAGGGGTATAGAATTATTTCACCACATCATCTCAATGTGATCCTAGAAAAATATTACATCCATAAAAGTTGATAAAATTATTTGTACTATTATCAATTACTTTAGTAGAACATCCCTTGATTATATTGTCACACAAATCCTCACAATATTTATAACCATGTTGTTTATTCATCACATGTTGTGGAAGTGGAGGTGTCATAAAAATTGATAATATATATTTTAATTATCCTATATCCACCAAGTAGAACCTCAAAATTCCATACTGCTATAATTCCTCACATAAAGAATAATTATTATTGATAGAATCTATAACCATATTCCCTTTACACAGTATATACTATCTTAAATATATATAATTATAATAAATACAACCATCTCCACAATTTTATGTCAATATATCTCTTATTGAATATGTAACTAAGACACATTTTATTGAGATTCAGAAACATTATACATACTAAAAATGAATTCACAAATATTTTTAGGGAAAACACCATATATTCTGTTTTCAAAATAATTATTTCTATAGTTATTATTGTGGGAGTCAAATGATGCTACTCAAAGAAGTAACCACCTCCCTCTATATTAATATAAACTAGATATAATCTCTATAGGAATCACATATGAGTATGTACTCTACTTCTTCTTCAAGAACCTTAGGATGGAATATCATATTAACATTTTATGTAACACCTCAAAGGTTTTGTGGAACTTCTCATTCTAGAAAAAATGATTCATATTTCAGGTTAAAGAAAAAAAACACGCATAAATAATTGGAAAACATATCTTGAATGACCTTTAATCAATAGACAATACAATGAGTCTCTTCATCAAAATAATACTATTGGATGTATTTTATTCTATCACTTCTTGAATCATTACAAGTTCAACATATAATTCCTCCTCATAGATATCATGACCTAAAAAATTTAATATCTATAATCTAGATCATACATATCATGTGTTTCCTATCTAGATGGTACATTTAATTACCATGTAGAACCATTTACAGGTAATCTTCATACTCATCCTATGATGCATATTAGAAGAGAATTTATTCACTGTAGAGAACCAAAAATAATTATTAGAAATGTTTAGAGATCTATTTAGTGAGAACCAAAAACATTTATTGTGTGGTCATCATTCAAAAACGTATCACATGGTACTCATAATGTTCATATTGATATCAAAATGTGGTCTTTGAAATATCATACACGTGTACCTAAATTTGATAATAGCATAAATTGAGGTAAATATATGATAATGAAGGTTACACATCTAATTGATTGAAGGGGTTTTTCATTACTATTAGTTGATACATGTTCCTAGAAGTCACCTAATGGAGAGTAAAAAAATACCAAAAAATCCTTTAGATCTATTCTCCATTTTAGGGAAATAATATTAGATATTATTATGTGGAAAACAAGGATTGATAAAGGAATCATTAATATTCTCGTCCATCAAAACCTCACCACTCTTTATTAAAACGAGAAAACTGATATGATATTAATGATATTAGAGTACTCATAGGATGTATGTTAATTGATTTGTAAACCTAACACTTTATAGGATAAACATATATGTACTTAGGGAAAACCTTTATGTACACCACTAAAAATTAGTCGAACCAAACAAATAATTAGTCCATTCCACCAAGAGAAAACATTTATAACTAATGGTAAAATGAATATATCCTCTTGTATATAATAAAAACATATTAATAATGAAAGTACTTCTTCCATATGAATTATAATAACATACCATTTTCCTATGTTCACTAAATCCTATATTTATATAGTTAATATGGGATTGGAATATCCCAAAATAGTATATAACTTGAATGATATTATGTTTTCCTATTATATCCAAAACAAGATCATCTAATAACATATCCACTCTATGTTCCAATTTTTACATATTAAAAAAGTGTTTGATCATATAATCCCATATAGTTTGAGTATCCATGTTTTGGTATGTTTACAATAGAAAATTCTCTCCCAGAACATAATGTCTCTGACAGAGAAAGGAATGACTGACTGCTCCTATATCAAGATTGTACATCAAGTAATTACTCTCATATGGCCTTAAATGCTGAGACATGAACTCAACGAATCCTTCCCCCTTCTTAAGAACTCCTCCTAGCCTAATTCCTAATGCATCACAAGAAACAGTACAAATCTTTCTTGGCTCCAAAAAAACTTGTATCAGTCCTAAAGTCAACATTTCATTTAGCTCATAAAAAGATTACTCACGATAATATGACCATCAGTACTTCTCCCCCTTTATAGTCAGTCCCATTAGTGGTTCTTCTATGTGTGAAGAGTAATTTATAAAATTCATATACTAACTAGATGGACTCATTGAACTCTTTACTTCAATGGAGTTCTTCAACTACTCCTAGTAAACTATTTCTCTCTCTTTCTATGGGTCTACTAATACACCCGTCTCTGAGATTACATGATCCAATTTGTGAATCTGGTCCATCCAATGGTGGAATTTCTAGAGAAAAGAATATAAATGAGTCTCTCTTAGTGTAATCAAAATGATCAAAATGTGGATATCATAGTAGTGTAGAGTGTGAGAGTACACCAAGATATCATCGATGAAAACCATCGAAAATGAGTCCACGTATGGATGGATCACTTGGTTCATCAGTTCCATTCAAATTACTGTCATGTTCATGAGACCAGAGGACATAAACTCATAATTGTATATACCACACGTTCTATGAATGGTTATAAAATGTATATTTGATGGTATAATATGAAAATGATGACAACTGTATCTCAATTAAATATTTAAGAACACTCAGTATCCTTGATGATAAATTGAGGGATCATCAATCAACTGAAAAAGGGTTTCCGTTATTGACCATCAACTTGTTCATTTTAATATAATCAACAGAGATTCTGAGGTCACCTTATGCCTTATTTTCAAGTAGGATATTCAAACCCCAAAGATAATTGTGGGGTTAGATGCAACCCTTTTCTTGTAACACCTCTTACAAACTTTTTCATCTTCTGCAACTCTGGTGTAGCAATCCTTTAAGGAGGGATAGACACAAGTGCTGCCCCTAGAACATGATCAATAGAAAAAACTACCACTCACTCAAGAGGAAAACCTAGAAAATTTATCTGTAAATAAATCCTTGGAAAGATACCTCTAGAGTAAAGTCCACCTGTGAAGTCCCCTAGTCATCAAGATACATACTATAAATCTTGAGCGTAACACCTACCATACCATGATGATCAAGTACATTTCTTCCCACCTAAACATCCCATTGGACCATATATTGCGAATATATTCCCACTGGTGCTGTGAAATGCATCCTATGGTGAAATAAATTGAGAAAAACCACGAAGGGAACAAACCAGTCTATTGTGATAATGTTTATGTAACATATCATCTATAATATATAAAGGTCCCATAGGAAGTAACACCAACAAAACTCTAGAGGAAAGTCCTTGAACATACATTCACTAGATATTATAGTTTCTAATAGTGTTTCCAATGTCATGATATTAGTAGATGTAATGATACAAATCCCAAGTATCTCCACAACAAGAATATATATAATGATATGGGAAGATATTTTATAGAAAATAGAATAAACGAATACCAAGGCATCCAAAATTATACCTCTAAAAGGAGAGGGTATGGGATCCTTCTTCTATGGGATCTGCTCCAACGAAAAAGCCAGACCTGCGTCACGCCCATATGAAACTATCTCAGATCACTGAGTTGATCCAACATGTAGTTGTCAAAAACCCTATATCTAACCATTGGTGCAATGATCACCTCTTCGGATTGAACAACCTGATGAAATCCCCTCCATTTTGATGTATAATTATTGGTCCTACTCTAGTACAAGGAATCGACAAAAACCCTCCATCATTAGATGTTTGAAGGCAGAAATTAATGAAACACTAAAGATGTCCCATCATGCCACATGAAAATCACTCTAAAGGGTCTCTTGGAATATGAGGCATCTTTTGTCCTCCCTTCCCACACTATTAACACACCAATTGGATACTTGTTGGAAAATCATGCTTCCTTAGATATCCATGTGTAGACTCTCTGTGGTTCTTCCTGCTATCAGTTAAAATGATACCAACTCTAGATGTTGAAACACCATGGCCCATAGATCTGGAATCTCTCAACTTGTGCTCAGTGATTACTGCTTGGTTGTCTATATAGGATATGGAAGTCAAAATAAATATGTTCTTTTGGTAAGATATGACATGTTTGGGACCATCCAGAATCATATTGTACATAAATATATCATCACATCCTAGAATTGTTGTGAATCACTGCATCTCTATGAAGCATGAATAATAATTAATGACCGAGAGAGTACCCTTTTCCAAACTATTGAACTCCCAGTCCTGTTTGGACCTCAAGGTCATTGAGAAAAATTATACATAGAAGGTCCATTGAAACACATCCAATGTCACATCCCACTTGCATCCTACATATGATATCAAATCCCACCCTCTCTCGGAAGAATCATGTATCATGAACGTAGAGATCTTAAACCTCCTCCTTATATTAATATCTTGATGATTGAATATAGACAACATGGCTTCTCTCTATGACTCTGCAGCCTAAGGTCCCCCATCCCCAGAGAAGGTGGGAGGATGATGCTGCTGAAAAACCCACATCAATTCTTTCGTTGACATGGCATGAGGAAGTGCAACCAAGAACTTCTGTATCAGCCTCATGAAGGTTTTTTAGAACAGTGAATCAACAACAATATCCATAATAACGGATTGGGCCATTAAGGGTATAATGGAAGGGTCTACTAGTATTTGTGGGTATACTGTTTTTGTTGTCTGATCATTTACCCTAACGTGGCGTACAACTAGAGGACGTCAGGATGGAAGGGCACTACAAGGTTAAGAACACACCTCAGTTCAATATTTCCAAGGACCAAAACATAAAATCTAATTAAAGGATATGGATTATGAAAACATTAAATATTAAAAAAATGGTTACATTGTGTGTATGAATTCCACACAACGTCTTCCCTTAGGTTTTAACATAGGTGCGTACTTCTTCCAAAATTGGTCTTGTAACACCCCTACACATGGAGGGTTCCACCTATGACATATCATGTACATGAATTTTCCCTCCTTCACATGTTCTCCAACATGGTTCCCTTAGTAAAAAACTACACTGAGTGTTTACGTCAAAAATGATGTATACTATAAGGCTTTTACTTACCTGTGTCATTGGTCACATGGCTTAAGACTTCGTCAACTTCCACATGGCATGTTCACACTGGACATGACCTGTACTACATAATGTTCAACCACCCATGTCATTAGTCACACGATAAGATACATAGTCTCTAAAATATGGAATTTACTCCCAGTACACAAAGTGTTCCACCAAAAATTTCCTAACATGTGTCTCTACCCACATATTCTGTCACACAGTTATGTACTACACAACAAGGAGAAAAATTACACAACATTTACATAAGAAAATTAGTTTCTTCTCAAATAGACGGATATATAGAATGTATTCATTATCACACATTGTGTATTCTGGGTTCTTCCAGATAGTAAACCACATAAACTACTATTGAACGCAATAAAGACCCTAAAAGAAGCATTAATGTTCCTAATTCAGATCTGTTGGGGATCATACTCATTGAAAATCAATTCGTGGAATCATTTTCAAGTAGACCATAACAGAAGTCAGTTAAAGATCAATAAGATCACCCAATTTAAAAACCAAAATATATTATAACTCCTGAGGGACTAAAGCATGGAATCTATAAAAACGAAACATTTCATATTCCATTACTCTATCAAAATAACACGTATTCTATAAAGGTTCCTATCAAAACAAAATTATTATCCTACACAACAACTATCGGAATATCATGCAATTTGTAATTCTCCCAAAATTTAATCAGAATAATTATTTACGTGTGACCCTTTTCATGCGGCTTAATAATGCATGAGATAGAATACTAGCATATCATTGGATTGTAATAGAAATAGAAACTCAATAATATCAAGGATTATAACCCAAATCATGTGAATCACTCAATGATGAAGTCAAATCAATTTTAACAATTGAAAAAACAAAATATTTTAAATATTCGTGGTATTGTGGAATTTCCCTATTAACAGTTGTTATAGTCACGACTATATCTTATTACAAAATACCTACTCCTTTATATCCATTCCTATAGGCCCCAAACTCTAAAAAAATCTGAAATTAACCCCTCTGATACCACTTTGGAGTGTCCAAGTTCAAGGTTCCTCTTGAAGGTTCCCCATACCTGGTTCATCACATGGCCTCAAGATCATTTCCCAGAAGGCCAGAGGCTAACGACTAGCAACTAAGGCCTTGGGTGTGATAGCATGGAAACTATTCCCCCATTGATGAGTCTGCACATCAAAATAGTAGATAATAAAGAATAGTGGAAGCAATAATACCATAAATGAAGTAAATAAATGAATGAATAAAATTATATATTCCACAAGAGAACATATATATGATGAATCTCACAAATGTTTAGGAAAACAAGCAAACATGTCACAAATACTGGAAATAAAATACTTACCCAATGTTCAAAATATAAAACATCAAAAACATCAGAAACCTCACCATGGTCCCATGCTCTCTATCTCCACAACAATTGAGTACCTGGTGATGAATGGGGATTGAACTAATACATACCTACAACCATATTATCACTTTGGGTAAAAAGCATAACCCATATAGGGTGTCAGACGAATCCCAGAAGGAAACCACCAAAATATATGTGCCTAACAATCAGTGAGAATATACATATTAAATAATAATATAATTGAAAAATCCAAACTATGAGTACATAAAAGATACCAATTCCTATAGTTTCCATTTACAGTCCTTTGCATTTAATGTTAATCATTTAATCAAGTACCAAAAACATGTATCATAGAAGACTACCCAACCAGATCAAATAGAAGCTTGTGTATGGTCTTGGAAGATGAGTCACGACATTCAATATTTACATTAACACTATGTTTATCCCACATAGTCCAACCCCTCGGGACATGTAAGGAAATAAAAATGGATAAACACTCTGAAGAAGTACTCACTGTCAATTCACCCTATGCTCTTTTATAAATAAATATATACTGTCTGGGGAAGAACTCATTGGAAATTCACTGTGATGTCTCGTAAGGTAACTATATAAACTCTGATGGAGAACACATCGTCAATACCCCTTGTGGTCTAGTATTGTGAATTATTACAGACACTATGAGGAATCACTCAATGTCAATTCTCCCTACGGTCTAACTAGAATAGGTTCTCACAGCCCTGTAAAATATAATCATGCATGAACGGCATCAAGTAGCCAAATGTAATATAAAATAATACAGGGATAAACTATAATATTTCTTATCACAAGCATTTGACAAGAATAAAACGTCAATAGACCAATCCTATCATGAAAGGTATTGAAACAAGGTCTCCCACATAGGAAACCTACACCAAACAAACCTAATAATTCAAACAAGGAAAATCGCCCCTAGGTTGTTCCATAATCATGAATTTTTACATTATATCACATCAATAAACACCTACTCTAAAATAAATCATTGTTAGAAAAAATAAGCTTTGATATCCTTAACATGAAATACCTGAATCAAGGGTAATCAAAACATTGGCATATAAACTCAAGGAGAGAAATTGAAAGAAACAGACCACATGCAGGGGAATTGTATGATGAACAATCTCGAATGTTTGACCCTGAATCGGCAAAGAACATTGTAGATCTATAAAAAATTCTAAATGTTCAACTTCTAATTTCCCGACAAAGAAGAGAATTTAGGAAGAGAGGCTCTAGAAGATGGAATGATTCACCTGTGGGATTCCAATGCACCAACCAGAGATCAAATAATAGAACAGATGAAAAAATATTGTCCTAGAGAAGAATCAGTCATACATCACTCCCCTAATCGAGACAGATGAAGAAGAAGACGTTTCATTAGATTTTTCATGACCCACGATGTACATGATGTGTTTATTTAATGTACACGCCATGTACATGCCTCAACCATACCCTGCTCTAGGCGGTATGCATGTCACCTAACACATCCATGTCACGACTGTTACATGGATAGTACATGGCTACCCACGACAACCTGGTACACGACGTGTACTCCCAAATACATGGTGTGTACTTCAAAAATTTCAAGAAACTCTATTATTTCTCTAAATCACCAGAAATAAAAATCCATACCTAAAATGAATATCTATGTTCCTATACTGAAAATCAGACTGACCATAGAGAACTATCTAGAACCACAAAACCTATCAAATATAATGTCAATAATAATAATTGGGAAATTTTTCTTAATTTTGTCCTTATCTAGGTGATGTTAATCGAAAAAACATCCAGGGCCTCATCAAACATATTAAAAAACATGACTCATAGATCTCAGGTAGACACACTGGCTATGATTAAGCCCTTATCTCAAAGGACCACCAAATATACCATCATTTCAAACATATCAGAAGTGGACATCACATATATCATAGAGGATATCATAGTGATCCTGTGGTGAATTTTCATTCCAAAATCCATATACAATCTCAAAATTTTCCATAAAACACCCTCAAGGAATACATCCACAAAATTCAACACAACAGTTTAAATATAGATGTATAAAGAACCCATTTTTCCAAGTGTTATACTCACCAACTAATGTGTGAGGGGTAAAAACTACATATCAAAAAACCCAATTTCTCTATCATGATATATCACTCACTCACAAAATATAATCTTGACCCATTTTCTGGAAGGTATTCCACCAATATACCATAATAGAGAATCTGATATCGGACTGTGGAAGACAATTTTATACACATGTTTACAACATATTGTACCATCATGATAAGAATTATGTCTCATGAAAAACTATCTCCATAACATGATAACAATCACAATAGTATATAAATGTTTTCAAGGAAGAATTCTCTATATGAACCATAAGGTAAATTTATATGGGAAATGTATCAACTAGATGATATAGATCTCACACCAATAATATAACGGTGAAGGAATGAATCACAATCATTTATATTAAAACTAACTAAACTGTATAATATACATTGATCATACCCCAAATCATATTGTGAGAATGCAGTTCGTAAGACTCAGTAACCTTCAGAAACAGACTACCTCAACCATTGGCTCCCTATGCCTAGAGTCTGCCACATGGTGGTTTTGGTGGACGAAGATCCAAACATCTCTCACCATCTGGATATCTTTTTCTATATACCCAACATATTCACTACCAAATAAACCTCACATAGGTACACCTAGACAACACCATGGATAAGCATGATAATTGAACTATCACTTTAGTGGTGGTTTATCCGCTATTTACATTCAATACATATCCCTTTAGGTCATAAAATCATGTTCCATGTGACACATCCCACCACATGAATAGAACCTCTCTTATGGAGACTTCACTAGTCATCTATGAGGTCCCTAAGCTATATGACCATGATACTTAGTCAGCCATAATAAGATATCGTATTCCAAGAACCTACCAACTAAAACTGTTAATATTTTGTTGAAGAGTCGTCTTGATGATTTCCACTACTTTATACAATAACATGGTGTCCCTCAGAATGGAAGATATCCATCACCAGTTTCCTCATTAACATGCCAACACACATGGGAATGCATAGGGGATCGACAATGGAATGGATGCCTCTTTGGATAACCTTTTAAAGCAACCGTGAAATGATATATCCATAACAAATAATGTGTTGGGAGTAAAGAATATGGTTAATGATACTTAAGACATACTCAAAAACTATAATCAATCACCACAATAGATCTAATAGCTCTTAAAAATGAACTGATTGAAATTATTATGGGTAGTACTAATCCTAATTCTTATACAAGAATAAGTACAATGAAATTTTGACTCACCATAGGTCTGCATAAATATGGATCACCTACACCAAACTAGTATTTATAAAAGGATCATTACATATAGAATCATTTAATTAATTGGTATCCACACAAGACTAAAAATCAGAACACGAATCAAGACAATCATGTACTACATGGGATATGTGCCACCATAGAACATTAGTGGCATCTATAATTTGATTATGTGGAGTGGGATAAAAATACATAGATTTAAATAATGATCCACTACAATAATCAAAAGCTTGATAGGAAGGGGAGATGCTTCCAGATATATTTGATGAAATTGCTTGTGTGATGGATCCTACACTATAGACTAATCACTCAAAAGATCGTTATCGAGATGATAATATGGTTACCTAAATAGATAAATTTTTAGATGAATGTATAATGTTAAATATATTTATAGCATTATTATATGAGAGTATATACAAGGAACTGTCTTATGAATAAAAGTAAAAGGACTCAATATAATATGATTCATGTACAAATGCTCCCTCCATCCGATGTCACCATATTTCTTGTTGACAAGAAGGTATTTTGAGTTTTGTTGAATGGATACAATTTCTACCACACCAATTCTAGGTTCTCTATCCTAATTGATGCACTCAATTCACTATGAATTTTTTTCCAAATACCCAAACCAAACCATTCAAGGGAGAAAACACCTATCAATATCCCTAGAATAAAGGACCTATGATACCAATATTTCCTGACTTTACCCAACAAGGTCCACCTAGATAATAGAATTTCAGGCCACAACTACCCCCAACCCTCTACTATAGGCCCAGGGTAGATGATAAATAATAAAATTCATATTTAAAACTGGATGCATTTTCCAAAAGAACCTACAAATTATCAATCATCCATCTCGATAATGATGAAAAAGAAATAAATATAAAATAAAGAAACAACTAGATGAGAAACTGTAACAGCCCGAGATTTTATGAAAAATATTCTTTTTAATTTTATTAATGTCTTGTGTTGTACGCTACACCAAAAGGATCTTGCACAACACGCATCCTTGACTTTCCTTTCATTACACGCAATCACAACCTTCCTCGATAGCGTGTGTAGTACGCAATACTGAGTTTCACGAAACAACGATACGCTATTAAAATATTATTAAAACTAGCCGTTATGAATAGTAATAACCACTTTTTAAATTTTAGAAATTTTAGATCTCAAAATGGAATTCATTTTTGGATTCGGAGTATCGAATTTAGCCAAAGGTGAAATTTTGGTACTTTTCGGATAACTTTCATATTCTGATGAATAGTGAAAATTACTAAATTATAATTAAAAACAACTTTTTTAATCAAAATAATTAATAGTGATAAATTATTAATTTGAGTGGTTTTAAAGTATATTTAGAATATATTTTTACAATTTAATACAATGTTGGTCATTGGTTGTAATTTCACATTTAAACCAGACATAATCAAGTGTCAATCTTTTGATAGATATTGTCTCTTAAAAACACGCTATTTGTTTTAACAACGGGATTTAATTATAAAATTAATTAATGAAACTTCTATGTTATGAATTTGGTAAAATAGACTTCATTTTTAAATTCGGAATATGAAATATAGCTTAGGATGAAATTTTGGCATTGTTCTGAAAAACATCAATTTTTGATGAATAGTGAAACCACTAAGTGGTAGGTTAAAAACTGAATTTTGCATAAAACTTAATTTTACCGCTTATGTGAATGGAATTTAAAAAATCCGAGAGACACGGTTAATATCAAGGACTAAAATGTGGTTCAATGAGATGAAAATAATTTTTGGTGAATAGTAACTTTTTATTTTTTTTTACCGCGGTTAATAGTAAATAGGGTAACTAAGGGTAAATATGATATTACTATTACCCTAACACATGTCCTAATTCTATTGGATAAGTTTAATTCGACCAAAAACAACCTTAAGTATAAAATATTATCATTTAGGCTCACTTGGATTAGATTAGGACATTTATTATTATTTAATTCAAAGAAGAGTTAAAAGAGTTAAAATCAAAGTTTATTTACTAAAATATTTTTAATATAGGGTTATACATAAGATAAATTAGACTATAAATATTCATTAGAAATATAAAAAGATTTCCTACATAATTATATTTTATTTATAATTTTTAGACTTTAAATAAATTAATTTATTTATGACACAACGATGATGCAGTAATTACCCTTTTAAGGAAATATTAACATAATTGATGTTATAAATGATCAAATGAATGTAATTTGAGACTTTTCATGAATTACACTAATTTTATACGTTACTATGATATATTAGTGTTGATTTAATCAACTTGGTTTGAACATATAATTCTGTTATGACTTTCACAAAAATCATATATCAAATAGTGTCAAAATTGACACAAAATAGTTTTTAAATCAAATATTATATTATTAATTGTTATATTATTCCTAAAAATCTAAGGTTCGGCCAAATGACTTAGATAAGGATATATATATTAATAATAAACAATTTGGGGTTCGTTTGGCATGTTATAGTAAGTGTATTAACCATATAGTGAAAGAAAAAAAAAAGACACGGTAAAAGTTAAATTATTTAACTTAGAGTTAAATATAATTGATAAGGTTAAAATAACACCCTAAACTTGTATAAATCCTATTGGTTGATAGGATTTCGACCCATCCCCACTTTAGCTACGAAATAAGACCCTTTGGAACCATTATAAACCGATTTTGACTTTAATATAAAATAATATTTTGGGATATTCCTAAGGTGCCCCTCTCCTCCCTTATAAAAGGACACCTCCCTCCCCTTCTCCTCACACCAATTTGAGCACTCAATCTCGGCCAACCCCTGCCAAAATCCACTCTCCACTTCCCTAGCAACATCCTAGAGGTTCTGGTCTTCCTCAAAGACCAATTTTAGTGCCCTAAGAGAAGGTCTCAAAGAGGCACTTCAAAGAAGAGGTAATTTCCGTTACCAATTCTTTCACCTTTATTTCTTCTTCCACTTCTTCTTATTAGGTTGTTTCATTATGAAGTAATAACATCAGTATCACTCATATACTGATATGTTATTATAAGTATGAAACAACCCTATTTCACCATCTATCCATCCTACGGAAAAAGAAATCACCGCGCGTGCGTACGTACGGAATACCGTCTCCACGCTGTGGTGTAATCTATTTTCCACCACCACCTTACATGGATGGGTATAATGGTGTAAAGAATAACTATACATAGTTATTAAAACATCATATTGATTCTTATATATTTTATGATCCACTCCAATTCAATTCAATATTTATGGAAATGATATCATCGCTCGTGCGTACGTACGGACTACCGTCTCCACGACGCGATGAGATTCATTCTCCATGTTAACCATTTAAGAATGATTATAAAGTATATATAATATGTAATAATGAAATATATGACATAATAATGATAATGGATTTATTTATATATTTATATGTATTTCATTTACTTAATTCCATTAAATTCAATAAGGAAACGAAAATAGTGTTCATGCGTACGTACGGACTACCGTCTCCATGAACGGTGTATTTCATTCCATTTAATGATTTATTATATATATGTATATCCTGAATATATATATATATGAATCATGTTTTATGTTCTGGAATTAAGTAATCATGATCTAAGTAATCATATAAATAATTACAAGTCAAAACACGGACGACAAATGAAACAATTTTACCCAAAACACTCTTTAACATGGAGTTTACAAAAGAACGGGTAATATAAAGTCATAAGTGAACCATATATGATATCATAACAATGAATATAATTCTTTAATAAGTAAATGACATTATTTAAATCATTATACAGGAGGTTCGGACACTTACGAAGCAAATCGGACCTAAGGTAATGGAAAATATCACAATCTCATTTTTATCCGAGATTGTTTATACTTTGAAATTTACTGGGGTGTATTTTATTATCCACATACATGTTTCCTCAATATGTAATATTATTTCCATCCACCTAAAATTGTTTAAATCCAATTTTACCCTTCGATGAGTTTTTAGTAAAGGATATGAAAGGAATCTTTTTTCGTTTTTTGTACGAGGTACTTTTTGAATTTTCCGACAAAAGTACGAAGAATGTTTTTTTTTAACGTAAACGGCACGAACGGATTTTTACGGTTTTATAAAGCCTTATTTTCATGAAGCTTCCTCCAAAATATTTCATGAATATTTTTAATAAAATCTCTTTCTTTTAAAATTGCATGATGTTTTGTGAAAAGAAATTGATTTTGAGGAAGAAAGGATATTTTCCTCAAGAATTCATTTCAAGTGTTTTATCGAAATTATTTTCCATCTAAGATAATAAAGGGTTCTGTTTCTATCCATATTTTTACATTGATTTTACTATGTTGTGATGGAATTATGTTTATGAATTCCTTTATCTTATATGAATGGTTTTATGATGTCATGTTGTTTAAGAATCCCATTTTTATTACATGGGTTATGAAATGATGTATGATTTATGATTTTGTGGCACACATAAGAATGGTATCATTATTAGATGGGTGGAACATATATATCCTTCCAATGCATTGGGTAAAGATTTTATATCTCATGAGATAGACATGGCTGGAATGGTAGGTTATACCAGTTCAGTGAAACAGGACTGAAACGAGGGTCACTCGATTCAGAAATGGACTTTGTCCACTAAGATAGTCTTGGCAATGAGTCTTGACTAACAAGAAATGATTCTCTATGATTATGTGTGTATGCCACAAAGTTTCATGTTTTAAGTTATGATTATTGTTATTACATTTCACTTCCATGATTTATCCCATGTTATGAAATTATGATCTCTTTTGCAGGTTAAGATTTCCAAAAGTTATGTGCTTGTGTATACGATGAGATTTTTATTTATTTTGTTTACCCTTATTGAGCATTTGAGCTCACCCTTTTATGTTTTCTTTTCCCCAGGATATAAAGAAAGGTTTTAGGTAAAAAAAAAGGAAGATCTTTATGGGAGATATTGAAGATCTTTCACCACGATTAGAAGATTATGTTCCGAGTTTCCAAAGACACTAAACTATTACTATCCTTGTGTGTGGGTGTTTTTGTTATGTACTAAGTATTCCGCAAAAGTAATGTAATGTCCATGTACGTCAGGCTTCGGGTCTCTACAGTTGGTATCAGAGGAAAGGTTTAGTCAACCTTTGGAAACTAGGATGCGAGAACTTTAGTGTGATCCCTAGAGATATTTCTAAGGTATGTCTAGGGATGTCCCTAAGGATAAGTATACGTATAGGATATAATCCTAGAACTACGATAACGATCTTAGAATTTAACCTAAGATGTTAGATATTAAGGTTACTCCCCCTTTACTATGTTGTTTTCTTTAGCATTATTTTCCCTCTCACACTATTCTTTTTGGGTTTTAGAAAATGGCTGGAAACAAGATGATTCACGATAATGGAGGATATAATGGACAATGGAATGATATTCTTTATGAGCAACCAAATGAAATGGGATTTGGAAGTCCAAACATCATTATTATGCCGAATCAGCAATCTCATAATATGATCAATAATGTAAAATTTGGTAAGTTTCATGACTCGGCTAATAAGAGAAAGATGGAGTTTCATGATGATCATAGAGGAAAGAAAGTTCAATTTCCCCTATGTAAATCATGTGGGAAGAGGCATCAAGGAGAATTTTTCAAAGGAACTGGAAGATGCTTTGGGTGTGGAAAAGGAGGACACAAAGCAAGTAAGTGAAAAGGAAAAGGTTAAGTTAACACCATGGATGAGGATAATGGTATTGCTACGACATCAACAATGGTTAAATGTTTTAAATGTGGAATGTACGGGCATTATGCAAACCAATGCCCTAAGGGAAAGTCTCATGAAGAGAATCAGTATGGTCATATGGGAAGTATTTATGTTGATGATGATGAAGAGACTACAAATGATATGTGAGATGAAAGAATTGTTGAAGCTCGGTCAATGGTTTAAAAAGGTAGTGGAATGATTACATGTTTATAAAGTGTAATGTTGTATAAGTAATCTCATGGTACTATGGAATAAAGAGACATCTAAGGATTGTTACACTATTGTCTTTCCTAAGTTTTTAAAGTGTATGATCAATGGTACTAGTAACCAGGAAATGTTATTCAGATATTTTTTGGAAAGTAGATGATATGCGCATAATGAAGGAATAATAAGATAATGAGTTATTTGATTGTATTCATGAGCTCATGACTGATATAAGGAGAAGGTTATATCATGGTTTGAGTATATAGAATTTTTGGATTTTGGTATGTGGAAGGTGTTAACTTTTAACTGCATTCATGTTTTCACTAAGGTTCAATGGGTATTCAATAGAATAAATGATTAAGGACTTTGAATGTTTAGAATGTGACCAACAAGACATATCTTATGATATATGGGGATCAACGATGGTATTAAATCTCTGGTAATTGTTTTCACTATGTTATGAGAGTGGACTTCAGTATTATGGATAAGCCTAAAGATTGGAATGGATTATGTTGGACATAAGTTAGTATTGTTTAAGGATAGAAGTTTTCTCGATATTATTGATGGGATGTTATAGTAATATAGTTTTAGAAAAAGGACAACCTGCAGGACAGGCGACAGCCCATCGTGTTGGACAAGGCTGTGGAAATCGAACCCACAACCGAAGTGCGACTGGCCTTTATCGCCTACCAATGGCCTACAGGAAGTCCCTGTTTATTATAAACTAGTTTTATTATATTAAGCAGTATGATATATAAAGTATAAAGTCCATTTTAGGAACCATATATGATTAATCTCACTATAGATCGACTTGTGTATATAATTTTTGCTAACCTTTTTTTTAGACAGATGGAATGACCCATAATTCTATCACATGATCTGCTAACACTTCACGAATAACAAATTCAACTTCATTTATTTAAGAGATGAAGTGGAAATTGTTCAAGGCACGAACAACCGTGAGATTGTACCAAAATAAAGTAAGTATTTATTCTAATTCTTTAACTTTAGGGAAATGATCTTGAAAACCAAAAATGTTGTCCTAGTGCTCTTATATCTGATTAATCAGATGGTACCTTAGATCGTCACAATTTTATGGATTTGTGATTTCTATCTTTTCCATAGCCATGTTCTCTACCACTCTCCATCAGAACATGATGGTTAGATTTCTCTTCCATATCCATATTTTCACCTATGTGGAAACCCAGTGATTAGTTTATTTGGGTAATCGTTACATTTCATACTTTAGTTTTTAAATCCAAGTTTTGGTATTCTTTTTTACGATGTGGGTTTCTGTTAAAGAAACTTTCGAATAGTAAACCATTTATAACCCCGACGAATTTCGAGGGCGAAATTCATTTTAAGGGGGGTAGAATGTAACAGCCCGAGATTTTATGAAAAATATTCTTTTTAATTTTATTAATGTCTTGTGTTGTACGCTACACCAAAAGGAGCTTGCACAACACGCATCCTTGACTTGCCTTGCATTACACGCAATCACAACCTTCCTCGATAGCGTGTGTAGTACGTAATACTGAGTTTCACGAAACAACGATACGCTATTAAAATATTATTAAAACTAGCCGTTATGAATAGTAATAACCACTTTTTAAATTTTAGAAATTTTAGCTCTCAAAATGGACTTCATTTTTGGATTCGGAGTATCGAATTTTTCCAAAGGTGAAATTTTGGTACTTTTCGGATAACTTTCATATTCTGATGAATAGTGAAAATTACTAAATTATAATTAAAAACAACTTTTTTAATCAAAATAATTAATAGTGATAAATTATTAATTTGAGTGGTTTTAAAGTATATTTAGAATATATTTTTACAATTTAATACAATGTTGGTCATTGGTTGTAATTTCACATTTAAACCAGACATAATCAAGTGTCAATCTTTTGATAGATATTGTCTCTTAAAAACACGCTATTTGTTTTAACAACGGGATTTAATTATAAAATTAATTAATGCAACTTCTATGTTATGAATTTGGTAAAATAGACTTCATTTTTAAATTCGGAATATGAAATATATCTTAGGATGAAATTTTGGCATTGTTCTGAAAAACATCAATTTTTGATGAATAGTGAAACCACTAAGTGGTAGGTTAAAAAATGAATTTTGCATAAAACTTAATTTTACCGCTTCTGTGAATGGAATTTCAAAAATCTGAGAGACAGGGTTAATATCAAGGACTAAAATGTGGTTCAATGAGATGAAAATAATTTCTGGTGAATAGTAACTTTTTACTTTTTTTACCGCGGTTAATAGTAAATAGGGTAACTAAGGGTAAATATGATATTACTATTACCCTAACACATTTCCTAATTCTATTGGATAAGTTTAATTCGACCAAAAACAACCTTAAGTATAAAATATCATCATTTAGGCCCACTTGGATTAGATTAGGACATTTATTATTATTTAATTCAAAGAAGAGTTAAAAGAGTTAAAATCAAAGTTTATTTACTAAAATATTTTTAATATAGGGTTATACATAAGATAAATTCGACTATAAATATTCATTAGAAAGATAAACAGATTTCCTACATAATTATATTTTATTTATAATTTTTAGACTTTAAAAAAATTAATTTATTTATGACACAACGATGATGCAGTAATTACCCTTTTAAGGAAATATTAACATAATTGATGTTATAAATGATCGAATGAATCTAATTTGAGACTTTTTATGAATTCCACTAATTTTATAGGTTACTATGATATATTATTGTTGATTTAATAAACTTGGTTCGAACATATAATTCTGTTATGACTTTCACAAAAATCATATATCAAATAGTGTCAAAATTGACACAAAATAGTTTTTAAATAAAATATTATATTATTAATTGTTATTTTATTCCTAAAAATCTAAGGTTCGGCCAAATGGCTTAGATAAGGATATATATATTAATAATAAACAATTTTGGGTTCGTTTGGCATGTTATAGTAAGTGTATTAACCATATAGTGAAAGAAAACAAAAAGACACGGTAAAAGTTAAATTATTTAACTTAGAGTTAAATCTAATTGATAAGGTTAAAATAACACCCTAAACTTGTCTAAATCCTATTGGTTGATAGGATTTCGACCCATCCCCACTTTAGCTACGAAATAAGACCCTTTTTAACCATTATAAACCTATTTGGACTTTAATATAAAATAATATTTTGAGATATTCCTAAGGTGCCCCTCTCCTCCCTTATAAAAGGAAACCTCCCTCCCCTTCTCCTCACACCAATTTGAGCACTCAAGCTCGGCCAAACCCTGCCAAAATCCCTTCTACACTTCCCTAGAAACATCCTAGTGGTTCTGGTCTTCCTCAAAGACCAATTTTAGTGCCCTAAGAGGAGGTCTCAAAGAGGCGCTTCAAAGAAGAGGTAATTTCCGTTACCAATTCTTTCACCTTTATTTCTTCTTCCACTTCTTCTTCTTAGGTTGTTTCATTATGAAGTAATAACATCAGTATAAATAATATACTGATATGTTATTATAAGTATGAAACAACCCTATTTCACCATCTATCCATCCTACGGAAAAAGAAATCACCGCGCGTGCGTACGTACGGAATACCGTCTCCACGCCGTGGTGTAATCTATTTTCCACCACCACCTTACATGGATGGGTATAATGGTGTAAAGAATAACTATACATAGTTATTAAAACATCATATTGATTCTGATATATTGTATAATCCACTCCAATTCAATTCAATATTTATGGAAATGATATCATCGCTCGTGCGTGCGTACGGACTACCGTCTCCACGACGCGATGAGATTCATTCTCCATGTTAACCATTTAAGAATGATTATAAAGTATATATAATATGTACTAATGAAATATATGACATAATAATGATACTGGATTTATTTATATATTTATATGTATTTCATGTACTTAATTCCATTAAATTCAATAAGGAAACGAAAACATCGTTCATGCGTACGTACGGACTACCGTCTCCATGAACGGTGTATTTCATTCCATTTAATGATTTATTATATATATGTATATCCTGAATATATATATATATATATAAATCATGTTTTATGTTCTCGAATTAAGTAATCATGATCTAAGTAATCATATGAATAATTACAAGTCAAAACACGGACGACAAATGAAACAATTTTACCCAAAACGCTCTTTAACATGGAATTTACAAAAGAACGGGTAATATAAAGTCATAAGTGAACCATATATGATATCATAACAATGAATATGATTCTGTAATAAGTAAATGACATTATTTAAATCATTATATAGGAGGTTCGGACACTTACGAAGCAAATCGGACCTAAGGTAAGGGAAAATATCACAATCTCATTTTTATCCGAGATTGTTTATACTTTGAAATTTACTGGGGTGTATTTTATTATCCACATCCATGTTTCCTCAATATGTAATATTATTTCCATCCACCTAAAATTTTTTAAATCCAATTTTACCCTTCGATGAGATTTTAGTAAAGGATATGAAAGGAATCTTTTTTCGTTTTTTGTACAAGGTACTTTTTGACTTTTCCGACAAAAGTACGAAGAATGTTTTTTTTAACTTAAACGGCACGAATGGATTTTTACGGTTTTATAAAGCCTTGTTTTCATGAAGCATCCTCCAAAATATTTCATGACTATTTTTAATAAAATCTCTTTCTTTTAAAATTTCATGATGTTTTGTGAAAAGAAATTTATTTTGAAGAAGAAAGGATATTTTCCTCAAGAATTCATTTCAAGTGTTTTATCGAAATTATTTTCCATCTAAGATAATAAAGGGTTCTGTTTCTATCCATATTTTTACATTGATTTGACTATGTTGTGATGTAATTATGTTTATGAATTCCTTTATCTTATATGAATGGTTTTATGATGTCATGTTGTTTAAGAATCCCATTTTTATTACATGGGTTATGAAATGATGTATGATTTATGATTTTGTGTCACACATAAGAATGGTATCATTATGAGATGGGTGGGACCTATATATCCCTCCAATGCATTGGGTAAAGATTTTATATCTCATGAGATAGACATGGATGGAATGGTAGGTTATACCAGTTCAGTGAAACAGGACTCAAACGAGGGTCACTCGATTCAGAAATGGACTTTGTCCACTAAGATAGTCTTGGCAATGAGTCTTGACTAACAAGAAATGATTCTCTATGATTATGTGTGTATGCCACAAAGTTTCATGTTTTAAGTTATGATTATTGTTATTACATTTCACTTCGATGATTTATCCCATGTTATGAAATTATGATCTCTTTTGCAGGTTAAGATTTCCAAAAGTTATGTGCTTGTGTATACGATGAGATTTTTATTTCTTTTGTTTACCCTTACTGAGAATTTGAGCTCACCCTTTTATGTTTTCTTTTCCCCAGGATATAAAGAAAGGTTTTAGGTAAAAAAAAGGGAAGATCTTTATGGGAGATATTGAAGATCTTTCACCACGATTAGAAGATTATGTTCCGAGTTTCCAAAGACACTAAACTATTACGATCCTTGTGTGTGTGTGTTTTTGTTATGTACTAAGTATTCCGCAAAAGTAATGTAATTTCCATGTACGTCAGGCTTCGGGTCTCTACAGAAACCAAACATTTAAAACCCATTATCGAATACAAAAGTGTATGACACTGTAAAATAACTAGTAATTGGAAAATAAAATAAAAACATAACTAGAAAATTTTCCATTACATGACAATAACTAGAAAAGTAAATGATGAGATAGCCCATCTCAAGGTCTCCATGATGTGTCCACCATACATAGTAAAATTCATCATGTTATCCACATTTTCATCTTTATTCATTGTCATCATATTGTTCATATGATTAAAGAATTATATATGTGAGAAAATCCTAATAAGTGATGAGTATATTCTTAACTAGTAGGATTCCAAAAAAAAAATATAGAAAGGGTTGAATTGAGAGAAATGAATGTTGTAGAAAAATGAACCAATTAAATGAATGGAATGAATAAAAGAGGTTATAAATATATCATCATAAATAAAACCTATATGAGAGGTAACGAGGATATATTCAAAACACCACTTCCTAGTAAGATAAATTTAGTTGTGGATCCAAAAAGGTTCCATCAATGATGACTAACATAACATATTTAGTCTTGTCTATATAATGGTGTGAAACAAATATTCACCACTATACCTATCACGACCCGTCCTCGGGTCCCATGATGTGACTACCGCAAGCCCGCCTTCCATAGGACAGGTGCTGGGGACTAGAACCAAAGGCGTATATCATGATAGAAATAGAAGGCATTGCATTTTTAAAAGTAAACAAACACAACAGAGTACCCAATAGAAGAAAGATCTAAGTAATAATAAATACAAAAGGTTTTGTTGAATGTAAAGGGGTTCCGAAATACATGCCCAACAGTAAATTACAATACAAAAGAAAAGCTAGTTCATGTGTACTAAAGTAAAACAACATCCACTGAGTCGTCATCCAAAAATCCCACCCAAAGGGTTGGTACAGATGGCCTCCTCAACACCTCGGGTCCTGTCGTCCGATCCATGAACATCTCACCAAGTGTTCCACCACTGGGTACCGTACAAAACCACAAGACTCCACCTAGATCAGTGATTTCTATCATCTGCATCCAGCACAAGGTAGTATGGGCATAGCCCATGCAGTGTTGAGTATACCATACTCTGTAGGGACCCCGATACCCCTGATGGTCTCCCAGAATCCACGAAGGATAAACCCCAGATTAAAGATGCAATCACGAAGTATAAACTAATTCTACTTGGGTATATGACCATACATATAACTATGTTATCAATCAATGTTCGACTCTAACTCTCGTTCCCAAGCACAACCCAGTCCACACAGGAAAGCAAGTCAATCACATCAATGAAAATGATTGAAATTCAAGACTCAGCTCACAAAGGTATATATCTTTCATAATGAGATAGAGATTATCAGATTTAGTCACTGATTAATCTAAGCTATCGGGCCCACGTAGGATACTACACCAACTAAGCTATCAGACCCACATAGGATACTGGACCAGTTACTCTGTTGGACCCACTCAGGATACTAGTACAGAAGTCAAACTGTCAGACCCACATAGGATACAAGTACAGTAGTCATCGTTGTCAAACCCATAGAAGATTCTATTATAGTTTTCATCTTCATTGTACACATGATGGATTCCAGTATGGTACTCATTATTGTCGAACACACAGAGGATTCCAGTAAGGAAGTCGTTGCAGCCGCAGCCAGTTCTAGGTTTCCCGCACACAGCACGCTCGATTCCATGGGGGTCCACTCCTCAAGCCAAGGATTTGATACATCAATAATAATTAAGTCCAGAGTTTATGTATCCTAACGTTTTGTCCCATCAATAGACACCCAACACAATAGACAACATTTCAAACGGACACCATGTCTAACAGTTATTAGAATTTTCGTTCGAGGGGCCAGGTTGAAAATACGCTCATTCCAAACCTGACCATTTTCCATGATTTCATAAACTCACTTAGTGTATACCAAAATGACTTCTTTATCACGAGGATGCTAGTGCCGCAGACATCAAGTCGATCGGATGCACGGTCGTAATGTTATTCGCATTTAAGCAAAACGGGCTCGACCCGTCAAGGCCGGTGGGCTGGCGGGTCGGCCCGTTCTGACTCGGCAGGTCCGACCTGGCTAAGGGTTTGGACCGGCCCGATAATGTGTGGCACGACAAGATGGGGTATGGCCCGGCCCATGGCAGGCGGCTCGGCCCGACTAGGTGCAGCCAGGACCCACTGACTTCCCGAACCGGTTGCGCAAAGCCGCACCACCCTCCTATTTGGATAGCCGACATCGGCTGGTCATCCCGGCATGAGGCCCCCACATGGGTGGGCCTATTTCCTCCCACACAACACATGTGGGTTCCACGTCCTCCTCCAAGCCGGCCGGTTCACCCGCCCATGTGGTCCGAGGAGTGCGGTCTGCGGTCCTTTGCAGCGTCGTGCCATGGGGCGTAGCGGTTCCTCTAGCGCGGCCAGCTACAGTCGGCCGGTTTATCTTCGGCTGAGCAGTCTACGGTTAAAAGCTGCAGTTCTTCCACACGCGGCCGGTGCTTCCTCTGTTTGTCGCCGATAAAAATATTCAAGAACCATCGGAGGGACGTTGGGCCTTGTTCATTCACGCTGCGCCTTCTGCGTTATGTGATATCATAAGGCCGATTACAATCCAAAAATTCAATGAAGAACGGGGTACAAAATATTCACAAGAAATTATATCAAACCCCCTACCTCGATAATTGACGCCACACGTCGTTGAGCTACGGAAGTCGAGCGTTGCGGTAGTCGGGCGTCGCAGAAGACGACGTTGCGGAGAACGGTGTCTTCCCATCAACATTGGAAGTCATTTCCGTAGATGAAGTTCCTCATGAGCGATGTCTTATCCCTTGATGGAGAGGAAGAAGAAAGGATGAAGGCGTTCCTCATGAATGTCACCTCACCTTGTTGCCTCGGTCTTCGAGAGAATATCGTTCCTCGTGTTTTTTGTTGATGAGGGATGAATCTCTCCTACATTTCTCCAAAGGCTCCACCACCAAATATTTGCCAAGAATACATTTTAGAAAGCCTTCCCACAATAAAATAGAATTTCCAAGAAATTAAAATAAATTCAAATGAATTTCTTACTAACAAATTAATTAATGAAGTAATTAATTAATTGTGTTGGCATACTTATTGAGATGGACGTGGAGTGTTTAAAATTTAAAAATATAGGTGTTTTCAAATTAAATAAAGGGGTGTTAATGGGGGTTTAAGGGAAGTTTAAAGTTAGGAGATCTTATAGTCCCCACCTCACATTATACTCTAATGGGAGGTTATGTGGTTGTGGGGCCCACCTCTAACTTCCCCTTGTAGGAAATAACCTCTAAAGAAAAATAAAATTGTGTACAAATATTTTATTTAATTTTTTATAAATCCCCAAAAAATAACTTCTCCACCCAAGAAAACGCAACTGCGATAAAGGTCCCCAGCATTGCGAGTTCATCGGTGCCCTCAGATTTCAATTCTGATCAACGGTTCAAAAGATAGAAAAACCTGCATGAAAATTTACTGAATGTACCCAAACAAAACTTCAAAAATTGATTCCGTGAAAACCGGGCCTTGGAATCAGGCGTCATCAGAAACAGCGGACTTTAAAATTTACAATGTATTTATGAAAAATATTTACATGATATTTTTGAGTCTTTACATTACCCCACCTCAGGGATTTACGTCCATGTAAAGCTACAAAAGAAACTAAGGAAAAAAAGTGGGTACTGAGTACACATCTGATCCTCTCGCTCCCATGTGTTCTCTTGGAGGATCCCGTGCTGCCAGCGAACGTGCACCAGAGGAATCAACCATCCACGTAGAAACCGCTCCTGTCGATCCTCGATATACACCTGGAACTCCATGAATGTCACCCCATCATCGATGTCCAGCTCCACGTGATCTATGATGTGGGTCGGGTCATGAACGTATCTCCTCAGCTGAGATACGTGGAAGACTTCATGCACCCCATACAACTGAGGTGGAAGTGTCAGGTGGTAAGACAACTCTCCTACTCTGTTGAGGACCTGGAATGGTCCGATTATTCAAAGAGACAAGTTTCCGCCTCATCCAAATCTCCGCAGAGCCTGCCAAGGTGAGACTCGTAGAAAGACGTGGTCAATCTCCGAAGTCTAGTGGTCTCTGTCTTCTATCAGAATATGACTTCTGTCTGCTCTGTGAAGTATTCATCCACTCCTGCATGATCTTACCCTTCTCGGTCGTAGCTATAATCATCACTGGTCCTATAAGTGCGGACAACCCTATGTCAGTCCAGCACAGAGGTGGTCTGCAAGGTAAGTCGTACAGTGCCTCATAAGGGGCCATCCCGATGGTGGAGTGGTAACTATTGTTGTACGCATACTCTACCAAGGGTAAGTGATCCTCCCAGCTGCGACTAATGTTGAGGATAGATGCACGAAGCATTTCATCGAGAGTCTGAATGGTTCTCTCTATCTGGCCTTCTGTCTGCGGACGGAAGGCGGTGCTCAAATGTAGTTGTGTCCCAAAATTCCTTTTGTAATCCCTTACATTGTCAGGAAGTGAATCGAACATCTCGATCGGAAACTATAGATGATGGAAAAACATGAAGCTGTACGATCTCCTGAACATAGAGGCATCCCATGTTCTCCACGGAGCATTGCTCTATGATTGGTAACACGTGGGCCGACATGGTGAGTCAGTCTACGATCACCCTGATAGAGTCATTTCCTCTGGATGTAAGTGGACACCCCATCACGAAATCAATGGATATCTCATCCCACTTCCACTATGGGACCTTTAAGGGCTGTAACAAGCCTGCTGGTTCCTATTGCTCTTCCTTGACTTGTGGACAAGTGAGGTATCATGATACATACTCTACTATATCCTTCCTCATACCTGACCACCAGTGCTGTAGTCTGAGGTATTGATACATATTATCCACTCCTAGATGTTCTGATAGAGGGGAAGTGTTAAAATCCCTCAGTACATACTTCTTTAGTGCAACTGTTACCATAGTACATCCCCTGAAGAGGATGTCGTGCTCCCCTCCTTCAGAAAATCCATCAGGTGCCTTCCATTTGGATATCTGAGCATGTTGCATCTCACAATCAATGTCCCCACTCTGTGCCTCCCTGACTCATAGAAGAAGTGGAGCAGTGATTCTGAGAGTCTAAAGAATAAAATGCTCCATCTATATCCCCAAAGGATATCTGCAACGCAGCAAGATATTCTATCGCCTCTCCTATCAGCTGAATTCCCGATCTCCTGCTAAGAGCATAAGCTACAACATTCCCCTTCCTAGTAGTATAAACTATCTCAATTCATTATTCTTGGAAGAACTCGACCCATCGCTGGTGTCTCAGGTTTAGGTCCTTCTACGGGAAGATGTACCTGAGACTCTGGTAGTCAGTGTAGACTGTAAAGCGCTTGCCCATCAGATAATGCTGCCACATATTCAAGAAAATGACCACTAATGCTAACTCTAGGTCATGAGTAGCATAGTTCTGCTCATGTTGTCTCAACTACAGCAAACCATATGCGACCATTGCTCACTCTAGCATCAGGACACACCCGAGTTCGGTCCCTGATGCGTCGTCGTAAACTATGTACCCAACGCCCTCTTCTGGTACCCTCAAGATGGGTGCAATGGTCAACATATGCCTCTCTCATTAATGCTCTGCTGACATCTATCTGACCACACGAAGGGTTTACCCTTCTTTGTCAAGGATAAAAGTGGTGTTACAACCCTGGAGAAGTAAGGAAAAAATCTTCGATAGTACCCAGCCAAACCCAATAAACTCCACACCACCTTCACACTCTTGGGTGGATCTCAAGAAACTACTGCATTAATTTTCACTGGATCCACTGCAACTCCAGCCTCTGAGATAACGTGTCCCATGTAATGACCCTCTTGAATAAAAAACTGGAACATCGAGAGCTTTCCATAAAGCTAGCGCTCTCAGAGTGAATGCAGTAAAAACTGCAAGTGGTAGGTGTGCTTATCCTCAGTAGTCGAGAAAATCTGTATGTCATCAATGAAAACAATGAAAATCAATCGAGGTAAGGCTAGAAGAACCTATTCATGAGACTCATTAATACTGCTGGAATATTGGTCATGCCAAAGGGAAAAACCAAGAACTCTTAGTGTCCATACCGACACATGAAGGTCGCCTTCTGCACATTCTCATCTCAAACATTGAGATAGTGATAGATTGAACTGAGGTATATCATCAAGAACCATCGTGCTCCCGTGAGAATATCAAAGAAGTCATCAATCCTCGGGAGTGGGTTCCTGTTCTTCATGGTCACCTGATTCAGGCGATGGTAGTCAACACACAGTCAAAAGCTCACATCCGCCTTCTTGGAAAAAAAAGGAGAAGCACAGGGTGAAACACAGGGTTGGATAAATCCATTTCCCTACAATTCCGTCAGCTATACCTACAGCTCACAAAGCTCAGCTGGAGCCATCTGATATTCTAAAGTAGATATCAGTGTTGTCTCGAGGTATAGGTCTATATAGAAGTCTATCTATCTGCGAGGAGGTAGTCCTGGAACGTCATCAGGAAAAACGCCAGCATACTGATCCACCATAACAGGAAAACTCATACTTCGTACATCAACCACTCCGAGGATGAGACTAGACAACTAATGTGTGATCATCTTCCCTCTCCTCCGCAAAAGTCCATCTTATGCTGAAAAAGCTCCATTCTCTCCGGTGAAGGTCAACTTGGTCCCATATGTGAAGATACACCACACTTTGAACCTAATGAAGTTGATCTGAGCATGGAATGTAGACAACCAGTCCATACCCAAGATGGCGTCGTAAGGCCTCGATGCCACTACGAAAAGATCCCAGCCGAAGCTTTTGCCTCCTAGAGTATGCTCACACTACTGGAACCAGTGCGTAATTGTCGAGTCTACTTTCGTAGGAGTCTCTAGCCATAAGGATGGAGCCAACGGCTCCGTTGGAATCTCTGTGCTCTAAACATGGGAAGTGGTAATAAAAGAATGACTTGATCCTTTGTCTATATGTATTGTAGCAGGGGTGGAATAGACACATATAGTACCTTGATTGTCGCAGGTGCACCATGGTCGTAGGCCTCAACTGCCTAGAGCTGAGCCTGCATCTGCCCGCCAGCTCCCTGTGGTCGGTGTGGACCTCCTTGTGGTGGCGGGGGTAGAGCCTCGAAATGTCATCCACCACCCGCTACTCGGCCAGCTCTTCTGCCTCATCCTCCTACTCCCAATGGACCACTACGATCAAACCTCTACATCTGCCTGGGAGGTCCCTCTACTGTCTGCTAATCGTCCTCATGGCGGTTCGGATAGTCTCGATCCATGTGACCCCACCCGCCGCATGAATAACAGTGCCTGATTCTCATATAGCTGGCTCGGTTTCTTGTGCCCCACAAAACCAAACTTGTATCCTGGGGACGCCCACATGATGGCCTGGTCCGCTTGGGCCATTGCATCAACTATTTACTACCAACTGTAGAATACTCTGCTATGTGTCATCCAATGGTGGATCACTCTATTGATGTCACCTCAGCAAGAAAGCTCTCCACAAGATATAACTGCTCCAGTACTCCCTCCAGCATCAGAACACTGAGGGAGACCATTAATGCTCTGATCTCATGTGTGAGTCGCTGCTCAAAAAACCATGCCCTGATGAATGGGTCTCGTACCATGTTTGTGGAGTAGCGTGAGAGTTCAGTGAACCTCACTGAGTACTGAGCTACTGTCATGCTGTCCTGCCACAGATCTAGTAACTCCTGAATCTGCACAACACGAAAGGTGGTTGGAACAATCTCTGAGCTTAAAAGACTCTCAAAGTCCATCCAGAGTAAATATGAATCGCCATGCACTTAGAGTATCATTCTCCACAATCTACCTATTGTTCTGTGTAGGAGACTTCCAGGAAAGATCCCCATAAGGTCAGTTGTAGTCCCTACCAATCTGAAAACTCTGACGATAGCCTCCAGCCAGTCCCCAGCTACCTGTGGATCCGTCTCTCTGTGTAACATCGGCAGCCTCTATCACTGAAACTCGTGCAACGCACTCAGGCGGTGTGCACTCTCTGCTGCTGGAGTTGTTGTATTGGCAGCCTAGTAGGGAGAGGTGCCGCTGGTGACTCCCCTGTGATGGGGCCATGCACCAAGGCCTCGTCGCTCGGTGGGCTTCCATCTCATTGGTAACTCGAAACTCTAGTTGGCTACCTTCATGGGGCCATCATGAAAATAAATAGGAGCACCACGGTCAAAAAAGTATACCTGGTGAGATGACACAAAGTAATCCCAAATAAAACTTTTAAAACCCACATTTAGTCAGGGTTTTCGTGCACTGAGTCAGAAATCAGAGGTCGGGGTCCTGGTGTATGGATACATTGGCCGCCGCACAAACATTGGACTCCCTGGATTGAAAACCACACTCAATACTCTTAACACTATTGCTTAACAGAAAATAAATCTGCTTCTACATTCTGCAGTAGAACTAACTCCTCTGATACCAATTTGTCAGGACCCATCCTCGGGGCCCATGTCGTGACTACCCCAATCCCACCTTCCATAGGTCAGAGGCCGGTGACTAGCACCAAAGGCGTAAATCCACATAAAAAGGAAAGGAATTTCCTTTATAAAATTAAAAAAACACAACAGAGTATGCAACAGAAGAAAGCACTAAGTAATACTGAATACAAAAGGTTGTGTTGAAAGTAAAGAGGGTCGGAAATACAAGCCCAACTGTAAAGTACAGTACAACAGAAAATATAGTACAAGTGCGGTAAAGTAAAACAGCAACCACTGAGTCGTCCTCCAGGAATCCCACCCGAAGGGTTTGTACAGATGGCCTCCTCAGCACCACAGGTCCTGCCATCTGCTCCATGTACATCTCTCCATGTGGTCCACCTCTACCTACCGTCTAGCTCCAAAATCCTCCACCTCTATCGGTGTTTTCCATCTTATGCATCCAACACAACGTAGTGCGGGAATAGCCCATGTAGGGGTTAGTATACGATAGTAATTAGGGACCTTAAGACCCCAGAAGGTCTCCCAGAATCCACGAAGTATAAACCACATAGGAAAGATACAATCATGAAGTATAAAACAAATCTACATAGGTATTACCCATACATATACCTAACTTAGCAATCACAGCTCGACTCCAACTATCGAGCCCATAAACAACCCAGTCCACACAGGAAAGAAAATAAATCACATCAATGATAATTATTTATAGTCAAGACTCAGATCACACAGGTATATATATTTTATAAAGCTATAGAGATGATCAGATGTAGTCACTGATTAATCTATGTTATCAAACCCACATATAATACTACACAAGCTACTCTGTCAGATCTACTCAGGATACTAGTAAATAAGTTAAACTGTCAGAACCACATATGATAAAAGTACAGTAGTCATTATAGTCGAACCCACGGAGGACTCCAGTATGGTTTTCATTGTGGTCGAACCGACAGAGGAATCCAGTACGGTAGTCGTCATCATCAAACCCACAGAGGATTATTGTACAGAAGTCGTCGCAGTCGTAGCCAGCTCTAGGGTTCTTGCACACAGCACGCTCGATTCCTGGAGGGTCCGCTCTTCAATCCAAGGGGTCGATACATCAACTATCACGATGTCCAGAGTTGATGTATCTTGATGTTCTGTCTCGTCAAAATAAACAAAACGTGACAGAAGGCGCGTCAAACGGACACTCGGTCTAAGAGTTATTAGAATTTTTCTTCCAGGGGCCTGGTTGGAAATACGTTCATTCCAAACCCAAATGTTTCCCAAGATGTCCTAAACTCACTTAGAGTATCACAAAAGGACTCCTTTGTCACGATGGTCCTAGTACCTAAGATGAAGCATCGATTAGACGCACAGTCGTAAATTCATTCGCATTTAAGTGAAATAGGCCCGGCCCGTCAAGCCTGGTGGGCTGGCGGGTCGGCCCGTTCTGACTTGGAGGGTCCGACCCGTCTAATGGGTCAGCCCAACCTGATAATGTGCGGCCCGAACCAGTGGGGGCTGGCCCAGCCTGCGGTAGGTGGCCCAGCACGCGAAGGGTGTGGCCCGGCCCGGAGGGGTGTGGCCCGACCCACCGGCTGAGACGGTGCAGCGGCGCGCGACCCCCAGACCACTCGAACAGGCTTTGTCGGGCGGTGCCGCCCTCTTATCTGGCCGGCTAAATCCGGCCGCTCTTCTCGGTGCAAGAGGCCCTCATGGGCAGGCCACTGTCCTCCCACGCGGAACATGCGGGTGTCGTGGACTCCTTCAAACCGTGCGACTGACGAGCCAGCTGGTTCGCCCGCCGAAGCGGCCCATCGAGTGTGGGCCACAGGCTTACGCGTCGCTGCACCATGGGGCGCCTTGGTTCCTCCAGCCCAGTCGGCTTCGACCGACCAGTTCTTCTTCGGCCATGTGGCATGCGGTTGTGGGTCATTGTTCTTCCGCATGCTGCTGGTGATTCCTCAGTTTGTTGCAACCTCCGTTTGCTGATGACAAAAATATTCAAGAAACATCGGAGGGTCGTCAGGCCGTCTTCATTCAACATGTGCCCTCTGCATTAGGTGATATCATAAGGCCAATGACAGTCCAGAAATTCAACGAATAATGGGGTACAAAATATTCACTTAATATTATATCAAACCCCCTACCTCGATAATTGATATCGCACGTCATTGAGCTATGGAAGATGAGCGTCGCGGTAGTCAGGCATCGCGGAATACAGCGTGGCGGAGAAAGGTGTCGTCTCGTCACCATTGGATATCATTATCGTAGACAACTTTCCTCATGAGCGGTGTCTTATCCATTGACCTGGAGGGAAAAAAGGACTAAGGCATTCCTCACGAGTGCCACCTCACGTTCATGCCTTAGTCGTCGAGAGAATATCATTCCTCGCATTCTTCATTGATGAGGGGTGAATCTCTCCTACAATTATACAAATTCCCCACCACCAAATATTTTCCAAGAAAACATTTTAGAAATCCTACCTCCAATAAAATAGAATTTATATGCAATTAAAAATAATTCAAAAGAATTGTATACCCACAAAATAATTAATGAAGTCATTAATTAATTGTGTTGGCATACTTAATGAGAGGGAGGTGGAGTGTTTAAAATTCCAAAAGAGAGGAGTTGTCAAATTAAATGAAGATGAGTTAATGGGGGTTTAAGGGAAGTTGAAAGGTTAGGGGATCATGTGGGCCCCACCTCAAATTATACTCTCATGGGAGGTTATGTGGGTGTGGGCCCCACCTCTAACTTCCCCTTCTAGGAAATAACCACCAATGATAAATAAAATTGTGTATGAAAATTTTATTTAGTTTTTTATAAATCCCCCAAAATCAACTTCTCCATCGGAGAAAACTTAACTGCGGTAAAGGTCCCCCTAAGCGAATACCGACGCTACGAGTTCATCGGTGCCGTCAGATTTCGATTCTATGAAACAGTTGAAAATATAGAAAAACCAGCACGTACGTTTACTGAATGTACCCGAACAAAACATCATAAATTGATTCTGGGCATACCGGGCCTTAGAATCAGGGGCCGTCAAAAACCGCAGACTCATAAAATTCCAATGTATTTATGAAAAAAATATCCTTGAAATTTTCGGGTCATTACAATACCAAATAATCGAGGCTAGAAAATCCATATGCATAAGACCCATACCCATGTTTAATAGGTGGGTTCCAACCAATCAGTTGATGAACCATCACCTGATACAACATGTTCTTCTACTCAATGTTTAGTGAACTAATTCCTTATAAGAGAAGGTGTGTTCCACTCAATATGTTGAATACCCATTCCCATGAATAGTATATGTGTTCCACTCAATAGGTTGATAGAATAATCATGACCTCACATAATATAAGGGTACCTCTCTATGGATAAGGGACCAATTCCAAGACACAGTAGAGGGGTTTCACTATGCTGATAGAGGATCCATTCCCTCAAAGATAATGATGGTTCTACTCTATTCATAGAGGACCAATTCCCTGGAAAAATAATAGGTTTTCACAGTTGGGATTTATTACACATTCGATGGAATAGTAGGATGGTTCCACACTATTTATGGGGGACCCATTTCCTAACACATCACATGAGTTTCACTGTGTTTATAGATGACTAATTCCCCATCATAGTAGAAGGATTCCACTATGTGACTTTTGTAACCATTACCTTTATCAATAATAATATTATAGTTTATTGATAATGGAAACATGATCAGAAATATTATGAATGTTCCACTCAAAAATATGAGTATGGGGGATTTCCATCCATGAACACTCTCTGATGATCTTATCTAATCCCACCAATCATTGAGTGCTCCATAATTATGATTCAAGAATATAATTCCTTTAATTATATTTACATATGCACAAATAAGTCAAACATATAATTTTACATCGAAAAAACCTCAATATTCCATATTAATGATCCAAAATCAATTTCAAAATGATGTAGATATGAGGGGTTGAATCTTCATAGAAATGATATAAAATAAAATATTACAAGATCAACATGGTATGTTTATCTACTATTTACTAGAAATGTCCAAAATAATATATGTATCACTGAAAATTTTTCCCTATATGAAATTTATGGGGACTAGAAATGTTGTCTCCACTTCATGGGGATAAATTCGGTGTTCATGGCCACAGTAGTTAAATCTATCCATGTTCTTTTACAATCAATGTGATTAGCCGTTAAGTGGTCTAGTACACAATGTGTATTGGTGATTTTTTACAAAATTTCAGGATCACCACATGTTTATCCATATCCATCATATTCAAACCACATACTCCATATTACATGTTTAATCTATCTAAAATTATAGTTAAATATTCAATCCATAGATTTCATAGTCCTTGGTGGTAAACAATTCGAATTATAGATCCTCATCTCGATGAAACCACGAACTTCGCATGCCTCTCACGACACTTCCTATTCCACATTAGATTCCATATACACAGATCAATCATTATTACCCAAAATAATTACCTAATAATTAGCTAAAATATAATTATTTTGTTGTGCATACATCCACCATGAATTTGGAGGGGGTGGTGGTTCGAATCTTGCTCGAATGTACACATAAATTGTCAAATCATGACCCCATTGTCCAATGATGATAATTAAGAATTATAGATTATGGAAAATAATAACTAAAATTTTTATATTTTCATGGAAATAGAATCTTTTTCTAAATATCATATAACCAATAATTTGTGGTGGGTTTTTATGTCCTAATCAATTAAATATACTGATAAATAATTTTTTTGATATGAAAAATCCTAAAAATTTTAAATTAATCAATTTTCTATGGATAAAAAAGATAATGATAAAAATTATTTTAATTCATGATGAAAATAAAATGAAATATCAAAACCCAAATATTGGATAATTATTTTGGGAAGAAAATTGTTTTGAATAATGTAGAAAATCTATTATGTTTACCTCACCTCGAGTCACCATGATCTGGTTGTCGATTGTCGACTGATCTCAATATGACAATGTGGAATGGTGGAATCCACCTCTAAAAAATACCAGGGTTATGATTATATCCCTAAAAATTCTACACAAAAACCTTTTTTGTTTAATTTTTTTATTAAATTAAATTTTATGTAAATAAATTAATGAAATATTTTAATTAAGTAATCACACCAATGACGGCCTATAGTGGATGTCCAATGTTAAACTACTTTATGTCACAAATTATTTTCGGTAACACTCTTGATTCAAACGTCGTATTATATTTGTAAGGAAATACCATATTTAAAATATATTTCTTAATTTATAAAAAATAACTTATTCATGATTAAAAACATGTTTTTTATTTCTATAAATTTAATTTCATGCATATTTGGAAATAGAATCATGAATCAGCTCATTGAATGGATCCAAAAAAATTCTTATATTTTTCAATGTCATAAAAAAAAATAATAGAATACAAATACAAAAATCCAAATATATGGAATAATAAACATGTGTAGGGATAAACACTAAGAAAAAATAATATATGATAACTACCAACATATTCATGGTATTATTTGGATAACTGCTATCATAACATATTATACACTGGATAACATCCCATGCAGTAAATATAGTGTGATATGGCTAACTAGTTGTGCATTATACATAGGATATCATACTATATTAACATTACCCAATACATTGGAGGGTTATAATGGTTCCAAATTTCAAAACATAATATAACCACATCATAATATTTATAATAAAATTGGATCCAAAAATGGAAAATTTCGAAGCATACATAAATCATATTCATGATAAAAAATCTAAGAAAGTGGTTTTAAAAATCCATTCCCATGGATTAATTAAATGATATATCATAATATATTATTCAAAATTAATGAATTTTCTTTTGATATTAATTTAATATTTCAAAGATACCAATTATTGGAACATGGTGACTTGATTTGGAAAATAATTCTTAAAATATGACGAAGATGTAAGAAAAAAATGCTTATGTGATGCTTTTTTAAATGAGTAGAGGAACCATTAAAGAATTAAAAGGAAAATAGTTTTATTTAAAGAACACAATATTACTCAAAATAAGTATATAATGTTTTTTATTGAATCATTGAATGTAAAAAATTATGGAACTATTACATGACATTGTTATAGAGAATGACTAAATAGTCAAGTTTTAGTAATAGATGGAATTATGATGGAACATAAAGAATGAATTTTCAAAATGAAGGAACGTTTTGTAAAAATATTTATATATGAAATGAATAAATATTTTTAATAATCTAATTATATTTATGAAAAATTTATAGTATAAGGGGAAAAAATTGAACATGTAACCAAAAGATAAGGAAAAGGTTTATACGATACATTACGAACTAAGATACATTCTATTAATGAACCCATGAAATAGAGAATCCATTAACATGAATTTAAAATACCTTGATTAAATACAGTAAATCATACTATATATCAAATTTGTTATATATATATATAATTTAATATAAATTTGGCACATAAAAGTGAATGTCTCAAATAATGTTATTTTTGATAAACCCTTTACAACATTAGAATTTTTTGAATAAAAAGTAATTGTAAATAAGAAAATCATATGTATATATATACCATGAATTAAATCATTAATTATTCCAAAATACATTATTGTAATTTTTATAAACCACACAAATAAAAAATTGGTAAACAACATTAATCATGTTTCAATGAAATAATATTGAGATAAAAAACCCTTACCTCATGATTGAAAGTGTTAGTAAATTGCACATAATGTCATTTTAATTTATATAAATTACACAACATATATACCAAATAATAATATTAATCAATATTTATTAGTCCATGTTTTGCATATTATCCTTTATAACTTTTGTCATAATATTTTACTCTTAAGGGGATTACTCTCAATTGTTTGGTTAAACTATTTCTAACACAATCATATTTTTAACTACAAAAAAATGTAATAAATAACATAACTATCCATATAATTTTTTTATTCTTATGTATAATTTTATTAAATTATGAAATTACATATTCATCTTCAAATGTAATCCCAAAGCATAGAAATTAATAAAGGTCCCTTAAAATTTAAATTTAATTATGTTAGTGTTACTATAATCATATACTATATTTATTATTTTAAACAAATTTATTATTTATTTAATGTATATTAATATAGTAAAATATATTATTTTTATATAAAAATAAAAATTTAATCATAGCCTTGTTATGTAGTTTTTTTTTAAAAGTTTCTTTCATTGAGACGATATCTCACACACAACCATTATATTGTTTTCATTATTATCAATGGACATGGAAAAATAAATAGAATGTATTTTAAAATAGTAAAATAATAGTTAAAAACATTAATAAATATTTTTTATAATACCTTCGTGGTAATTGGAAAATATCTTACTGTAGAAGAAGAAATATACTCAGAAAAGTTGGAATGAGAGAATTACAATTCAATTTGAAGTTATATCTTGTGTAAAGAATTATGTCTACATAGATTTCTATTCTTTTGTAAAAAATTAACCAAACAATTAGGACATTATTGGGGAAGTTCTAGTCTAGTTATCTGGTCAAGACATGTATTTTAAATGTGTGGATAAATGATATAGTAGTGTTGCAAGACCCCTAAAAATTCTAAATGAGTACCTTCTAATTCGATTTCATATATGACATGCAACACCAAACATAGAAAATAATATAATATCTCATGAATTTATAATATATTTAAAATTATACATAATGATAATAATTATAAATCATTCAATTCATGAAATATTGAGTTATCTTGTACCAGACACAAACTGGGGATTTCTTCAATAACATGCATTACACAAATGTCCATATTTTACCAAATAATAATTGGTTATTAAAATATTATTATATCAATATACCAGTACTTAAATTAGATGATATATATATGATTAAATAAGTTATAAAAATATATGGATTTAAAAAATTATATGACAATTTCATCAGATTCCAAATAATTAAAAAAATTTATAAAAATCAATTAAATATATATGAAATGTTTTTTTAATTTTATTATCACTAATATAACTTATACATATAAATTAAATGAATTATTAATAGTTTAAGATATTAATTTTATATATATATATATTATTTAGTAAAATATTATTTACATTCAGAAAATATAATTTATAAAAATAATATAAGTATAATCTTATCATTATTAAGAAAATACAGTATTTTTATAAAGGATGGTTGACAGCTTACTAATAGAGGGCTAATTCTAAATATAAATAATAGAGCATTTATAAATTTTATATATTAAAATAAAACCTATTTGTAAAATTGTAAAATAAAAAATATCATTGTCAGAAATTTTGGTACTTTCTCTGATGTTTTATATTTTGATGAATATTAAAATTAATAATAAATTTTAATTATATTTTTTATTCCATTAAACGTATTAATAAAGATAAATTATATTATAATTTTTTAAAATAAATAATTAGGTAAATTATAAATCAATTAAACCAATTTATCCCATTGTAATCAATTTAAATTTTGAATTTAATATTCATAACATCGAATATTTTTAACATTTTTTATTTGAAAACCATCTTTTTCATCTAGATTGTCAGATTATATTTAAATAAATTGATTCAATATATGGGATTATAATTTTAAAAAATGAACAATATTATTAATTAATATAATTTTTAATTCAAATTATGGATAGAATAATATTTGACAAGAAATATTATTGAATGTAATTATAATTAATAATAGTGATTAATTGGTAAATTAGCATAACATGGGAGAAAAACATAAATTTAACATACAATATAACATATTAAACTTTCCAAATTTTTACTGTATGCCCATAATATAATCAATAATCTCTTCGCTCAAATTTTATTGACTATTTAAAAGAATTTATATTAGATAACATCAGTGTAATTCCCTTTATAAAATATTATTAAAATTCCACTCATCCACTTCTATAAAAATTCCCTCAACACTACCACTTATTCACACCTATGAAACTCATTTGATCTCAAAAAAAATATTAGAAATAATAAACCAACACCTATCTACTCATAAAATTGTTATTATTTTTTTCATATAGAGAAACAAATTAGTCTTTTAAAAGAAACCAAAATGAGTTACTCAAATAAGATATAGCCTTCTCCAATGATCAGTTTTTTTCATTTTATTACCCACTCATTCATATAATTGTACATAATTCATATATAATATCATCATTAACTCTATTATAATAATATTTTGTTATTATGATATGGGAAAAAACACATTCATAGACATCTATATAGTTGGGATATGTAATAATATTTTTTTTGTACATTACACTACTGCCTCGCGAACAGATGTTATTCATTCTTCCATTTACAATAGTCCATGGTTTGAAAAAATGATGTAATTATAAATTATATAATATTTATATAATATTTATTATTTAATAATTCTTAATAACGTTTTATATTTCTCATACCTCTATTAATTACATTTAGTAGGGATATGATGACACCATTTGAGGATGTGTGGACTACCATCTCTTCAAAGAGATGTGATACAATCATTCTTGTATAGGCGATATATTAACTATTATTTTTAAAATATTATTTGAAATATATGGAAAACTAATTATACAATAATGATAATTTTCTTATTTAAATAATTTTTATTATTATTTTAACACCCCTAATAAATGGAAGTAGTGTTCATCTGTACGTACAACCTATCATCTCCATTAACATTACATTACCTTTCATATATGAAAATATTTTTTATTATTATAAATAAATATATTATTAATATATATGATAATTATATCATGTTTTACATCCTAGATGTGATGAAATTATTTTCTATATAAGAGTCACAAAAATAAAAAGTCATAACATACTCGAAAAACTTAAACAATTAACACCAAAAATAGTGGAAATAATAAAATATTGTAAAAAATGGTTAGAACGATATTATATGAATATAATATATAAAATAATAAATAGTATTATTGTTATGGAATAATTTTATATCATTTCTAAAATCATTATATATGAAGTTCATGTGCGTTCCCTTAAATAGAAATGCACTTTAAGGGATATTCATATCACTTTTCCCATATGTGAGAAAAATGTCATATTAACAACTAACATAATTTTGGTTTAATATATTCGAACCATAGAGATCTATTATATAATTAATTAATTTATAATAATGGTATTTAAATTTTTCTTTTAATGATTATATTTATTGGGGCTTCCAATTCAAACGTTTCCACAATTAAAAAGGACTTCCTATAAATTTTCATTCATTTAGGTGGAGATTATAGTTATTTAAATAATTTAATATATAATCTATAAATAGTTATTATTTTACAGTTACTATCATTAATAAATAATTTTCATTGAATTTTGAGATTCAATTTGAATCATTTCATCTAACATTTTTGAACATAAGGTTACAAAACTATAATGAAATTTTATAACTCAATTCATTTCATTGTGTCATATTTTTTCTACAATTTCATTAACATTATAAAGAATTTTTATGATGACTCTGAGTATATATCTAGTTATTTAAATTTATTTTTTATGGATTTACATTTTATTGAAATAATCTATTCATTGATTAATTCTCATTAAAATGTTATGATAACATTGTGGGTTTATTTCACAATATAATTTTAATTTAGAGTGTTTTAATTAAAATTAAATTAATGGAATTTATGTTATAAATAGTAATTAACCAATTAATTTTGTTATTATTTTTTAAATCGTGAACATTTCAAATTAATAGTACCATTTTACCCATCATTTGTACTGATATTTCTTAGAAATTATGTCAATAAAACCCAACATCATTACACTGTTTGGTATGAGAACTGGTTTTATTCTATAAAACATATATTATAAAAACTATTACAATTTTTTTGACCTACTAAAATAATTATTTAAGAAAACTACCCTTTATACATTCCCAATATTTTTCAATGGAATTATCTTGTATAATTGTGAACAAAGAACATTTATAACCATTTTACCATTCAAATGGAGTTTTATTTTTACATTGTATAGTATGTAAGTAATTAACCCCCAAAATTTCATTAAAGCCTAATTTTCAAAAATTAAAAGTTCATTTAAAAAATTTCTTATTTAAAGGCGATCTTAAAAATTTTTAATTTGAAAAAATTTCTAGACGAAAATGATATTTTTATCCTTTTTTGTGATGCATATTCATGTATGAATCCAATAATTTATCCTTAATAAACATGATATATAGTGTATTGAGGGAATTCTTATTCAATTTATGGATAGATTGATCTTTTTATAACCAAGGATAGTATTGTAATTCAAAAACCTATTTCTTGTTAATTCCCATTAAATATTTTATATCACATTATCATTAGATATTTAATTTAACCACATGATTCATATTATTTGTGATGGATAATTATATTTCCTATACCACATAAATATTTTACCTATGGTATATACTTTGATATTTATATTATTTCATGGCTAAATGTCTATATGTCTATATTATTTATTCAAAATAATTATATGGAAATGAGTATTGTTTATTTATTTATAATCTTATTCCATATAAGGATTGACTTGGAATTGTAGTGATAGTTTGGGACCAAATATAATATAACCCCTTGATTAATTTATATGTTCTCATGAGAAAAATTATTTTAATTAATATAATGGGCTTCAATATATGTTTTTAAACATTATTGGGAATGACATAAAAGGTATATGTTTTCTTATGCCTCATACATGACATTCAATAATTAAGAATTTCATTATTTCAGATTATTTTTTACTTATTCATGTATTTTTCACCTTTAAAAATTATCTATATATGCAACTCATTTGAAGTCCATTTATTAATGAGAATGTAATTTTAATTTTCATTATTTATATATTGATTATGACTAATATAGTTACTTGTGTTTTTTATATTTTTCTATTTATTTAACATAACATTATATTTCTACCATTCTCAATATTTTTTATTATATAAAATTTGTGTTTTGTTATTATATTTATATAAAATTTTAACAAATATATTTATTATTTATTCTGATATACATAACTCATACTGATCATTGTATCTCATCCTTATTTGGGTTCATTTCCCCATGAAGCCAATAATTGTATTGAAAATTACATGCATGTTTATAATATGTAAGAATAATTTCATAACCCAAAAAATGTAATATGTTCTAATTAGTGTATTCAACTGTAATAAAATAATCATGTTTATATATATTCTATGAATACTACTAACCTCTATAGTAATTCATGGTTTTATATATTGTACGCATGCTAATGAAATATTAGTATATATAATCTCTTGTCTATTAGGGTCAAATATGTACAGAATCTATATGATCAAGTTTAGTTGAAACTATATAAACTAGATTTAGAAAATCCGATATTAGAGAATATAACCCTATGGTATAATTTGAAGATAAGTATTTAAAAACATATTAATGTTTTGGTTTGATAGATATTATGTTCTATTACAAAAAATTAATCAATATCTTGATAAAACAAGTGGTCATGGTTCTAGTATTGTTATAAATATGGGTAAAAACTCGAGAAAATGATTGTTGGGACTGACTTGAGTATAACCAAGTATGAGAAAATATGACTTACAGCTCACTTAATTTCACATTCAAATGAGATATTATTTATATAGTTAAAATATCCATTACAAATAATTTATAACTTCTTGAAAAGATGATTAAAATAAATTAACATGGTTAAACATTATGTTATTTTGATATAAAATAAGTCAATGAATTATAAAACATTATCGTTTTTATGTAATTATAGTGTACCCATATTTATTATAATTTCCTAAAATTTATCACAAAACAAATCACTACTACTGTACATGTTTTAGGGACATACATATTTTAAAAATAATTCGTTTATATTTTCTAGATATATTTTTGAAGGTATTGATAAACTTTAGGATTGATTTAAATATATGATTATTATAATTTTTTAAAAAATATTAATAATTACTACTGATATCCTTTACAAAAAGGGATATTTAATTATTAAATTACCATTTTTTTTATAAATTTATTTTTTGGAAAATTATTAATCATGTTTAAAAAATGGACAAGCTACATGTTTGATTATAACACATTTTTTCCAGAAATGTGGTAGGGCTTGAACCCATGACCAAAGGACGATAAGGGTTTCATGCTTATCACTGGCCTTTGTAATGTCATGTTAAAATAATTTTTTCATATAGATAAACAATTTAAGGAATAATTTTTAAGGATTATGTAGTGGTTTCAATTTTTAGTATTATTGATTAATTTATGAACAATAATAGTTTTTAAAAATATTTAGTGAAAAACACATATTCTATTTTTATGGGTATTATGATCCATAAATTTTTTTATTTAGTATATTCATTTCTTATATTTAAAAGATAAAATTAAAATTTATTGAATTAGAAAAAATATATTGAATTATTATATTGATATTGAAACCTATAATGTATGGATATTTCATTATATTCTTGTTCTATAAAATAATAACACAATAATAAGAAAATAATCATAAAATATATTTTATTATCATAATACCTAAATATTTATTGAAATTATGGATCTTGTAATCATTATATATTTATGGATTTGTGGCCCACAAAATTCCATGGATCATTAACCAATTTTTTAATTACCTAAATCACTCCCTATAATTATTTATTCTTTTCCTCGATGTCCATATTTTCACATAAAAATAATTTTCTTTTATGTAAAGGTCTAGTCATGGGTAATTCTGTGTTACCTTTTAACATCTCATAAATTCTTATAGAAAGAGTATTTTATTAACTCTACTAATGAAAAGGGACGTAAAAAAATAATAATAATAATTAAAAGCCTATATTTTCTATATTGGCTTAAAATAGAGTGGATATTGTCTCTTTAAAAAGTGGAGAATGTAACACCCCATGAAATTCTAAAAATCAAAACTTCTTATTCAATAATGTGTTCGACATGTACCATTAATTATAAAAAATAATATAACTTCTAAAAAATTTAGGTGATATGTAATATATTGAATTAATTTAATATATTCAACACTATGAAATTCATGAAATAACGAGTTAAATTTAATTTCAAACAACATATGCATTTTCGATACCTTGCGTTACACGAAATACCATGTTTTAATGAAAAAAATATATTATTGAAATATTATTTTAAGATACAAATTATTCATTTTATTAGATGTTATGAATAATACTATATAACTTATTAAAACATATTATAATAAAATTCTAATGTTATATAAATTACAGAAATTAATAAGAAAATATATAATACAAAATTGAACATATATAAAATATTTTTATATATTTATGCTCACTATATTTCATTATCATAATAAATTAAACTAATTATATTTATTGAAATATATAAATGAAATATACATTTTACATATAAAATAATTTTTTAAATTACTCTTTTATATTTTATAATCATGAGATAAAAACAACCACAATATATTGTATAAAAGGGTATATTTTTATACAGACAATTTACTACCTTTTAATAAAGAACCTACTTAATTATAATTTTTTTTTAATTTTATATTAAAATATAAACTTAATTTTTGAAATAGTAATGATAAAATTATCTTATAATAATTCTTTGAGATTTTCTATATAGTTTAATTTTTGGATGAATTTTGAGAAATATTTAATATTATTTGAAATCGTCTTCTTCAAATAGATTTATATATGGTTAAGTTATATTATTAATTTGATTTAATGTCAAATTATATATATTAAATATATATTAATCCAATTTATTTCAATGTAATAATATTAAAATTCATATTGAATATAAAAAAAATGTTATCATTTTAAAAAAATTACTTTAGAAACTCTCTTTTTTATCTCATTTACAAGATTGAATTAAAAATTAATTTTTCCACTTCAATAGTTGGAATATAGATAAAATTATTACATGTATAAAATAAAAATATATATATATATAATATCTATTCCACTAAACATATTTTTTGACTAAAAATTTTACTAAAAATAATTAAAATTAATTAAAAGGATTAAGAGGAAAACTTGGAGAACAAAAGAACCAAACCTTGATCACAATGGAAAAAATGACATATAAATTTTTAAAAACCAAATTCATATATTTTATTTATACCCAATCCTCCAATTTTTATTATATTTTTCATTAGTAGAGTGAATTTCCATCTTAAAAACATTCGTGGAATTACCTTTTCAATAATTTGAAAGAATGACACTACACCTCGACTAAAAAAAAGGCACTCAACCCTCCCTCATATTTACACCTCTTAATTCAGTTTTCTAACCCACAATCAAATGAAAGTATATAACAAAACCCCTACCCTCATAAAATAATCAAAATAAATTACTCAAATAAATAAATGGATTTATTTTTGTATAAACAAAAATAAGTTACTTGAATGAGAGGAAACCTTCTTCAACGAATACTTTGGAATCATTTAAGTCTTCACACCGAAATTTTTATATATAATTCATATATAATATCATATATATTTTTAATATACATATATATTGTTATATCATTATTTTTACATAATCATTCTCATAGATCCATCAAAATGAGATATTCAACAACTATTCATGTGTACGGATGACTACCACATATCAAACTAATGGTGTTCGTTCTTCAACATACAACCACCATTGTATGAAAATAATAATTTATCTACCATTTAAATTTCATATATATGATATATTTTATTTCTGTATGATTAATAATTATTTATATGACACATACCAGAATTATTTTCATTTTTTGGGAATATGATAACATTGTAAGCGGACATGTGGACTACCGCCTCCTCAATTCGATGTGATTCATTCACACTATCCCTAGAATTTCATTAACAATTATTTTAATAAAAATAAGGGAAATATATGTCATAAATATGATATTATAATAATTATATAGACATTTATTTTTAAAATTTCATTATTTTAATACATCAATTAAATTGAAGTTGCATTCCGGGATACGTACGACCTAAAATCACCAAGAACAATTCTTTTCATTTTATATCCCCTTAGTTTTATAAATAATGATAAATAAATATATTATGAATATATTTGATAATTTTATGATTTTTAAATCTTTTCTATAATAAAATAATTATCTATATTAGAAGAATAATATAACTTATCCAAAAATAGTTGAAATGAATGTCCATTAACACTAGAAATAGTTAATACAATAAACTATTTTTAAATGTGTAATAAAATAAAATAATAAGATAATAAATAATATGAATGACATGATTATAGTTATTTTATATCATATTACAAATTTTAAAACCATTATACATAATCTTAAGAGCCATTCACCTGAAAGGAAATGCTTGGGAATTGATTTTTATCTCACTATTCACATTGAGGTGATTAATATCATATAGACCATGTTAATTGTATTTTGTGATGTATATGAAATAAATTATTATATATTATATTCTTAATTATTATATCTTCATGTTATTTAATTTTTTAGTTCAATTATAATAACATTTGGGGCATTATATTCATATATTACAAAAATTGTAAGATATATGGCCTAATTTTATACTCTTTGAGGAATAATTATTGGTTGTGCACCAAATTTCATATATATGTTTTACATTGAAAAAATTTTACATGTAATATCATGAATAAATTACTATTCATGGTATTTTTACGATGAATTTAAATTTTTTAGTCTAAGAGGATTTGAACATAATGTTATCGTCTGTTAATGAAATTTCAAAACTCTTATCAATTCATTGAGATATATTAAATCATCATTGTCATTAATATTATATGAAAAGTGTGCAATTATTTATAATTTTGTTTAATCTATTAATGATTTTTTATGTAAATTTATTGTTTATACACATAATCTATTCATCAATAATTTTTCACATTGATTTTATGATCATTTTATTATGTTTATTACAAAAATCTCATCATAATTGAAATTTTTTATTCTTGAAATACCAATATGATAATTTATATGAACACTACTCATTAATTTTAATTTTATATAGTCATTCTTGAAAATTTTCATGTATTTTTAGAATTTTTCCACAATTTAGTACTCAATTGTTTTTGAAAAATGATTTTATGAAAACCCGATTTCATTTCACCCTTTTGTTAGGGAACCTATTTTCATCTAAATAACTGAATTTTTAGAAAATAATATAATTTTTTTTAAAATTTCTAAATTATTTTTTAATGAAAAAATTACAAATTTTGTCTTTCAATAATTTTTTTATATGATTATTATTATGACTTTCCACACAAGGCATTTTTCTAACCATTTAACCTTGACAAATAAATGTTATTTTTAACATCTATGGAATGTTCAAAATAAATTGAATTCAATTAATTAATATATATTTTAATGTTAATAAAAATTCTTTTTAAAGAAAATCATTTTTAAATGTTATGGTAAATGAAATGGATTTTAAAAATGTATTTTAAAATATAATGCATATATTTATTTCTTTTTATGACATTTCTATTCATCTAAATTAATTAGACATCTTTCATACACCAATTATGATATGTTGTATTTGTAAAATAATTATTATTAATAATTATGGATTATGATTTCATTAATAAAGGATAGTATTGAAATTCACGACCTAGATTTCTTTTATCCCACCGTAAGTGTTAAATTTTTTATGATCATTAGAAATTACATTTCCCCAAAATATCAATATTATTTATCATGGATATGTTTATGAACTAAATTATATTCCATTATTACATATTTTATTTACATTGATATTTATTTTATTGTATGAGGAAATATTGTTAAATATATTATCATTTTCTAATACAGATATTTGATAAGGAATATTGTTTATTAATTTAAAATTTACATAATATGAGGAATACATTACACATGTTTGGGTTGATGGGACAAGTATATTTTATAAATTCAGTACCATAACATAAAATTAATTTATATTATAATATAAATAAATATTTTATTAGTTTAATTTTTTTTCAAATTTTTATGTTTTTTTTTTTGATTAATTATTTATTAAGAGTCACTATTTTATTAAAAACTATATATTACAGTTTTTAAATAATAATGAATTATATTAGGAAAAAATAAAAAAAAATTCTAAATATTAATTTGATATGAAGATTCAAAAAATTATTGACTTTATATTATATTAAAAATACATAAGTGAGAAAAATAATTTTAGGATACTTAAAGACTAATGTATGATATTGTTTTTGTTTTGAAAAATATATAATGTTCTAAAATATGAACTCTGGTTTTTTTAATTAATAATTTTTTAAAATATTACATTCACTTTCAAAATCCATATTTTATAGTAAAAATTGTATCATGAGAATTTTATCATTACATATATAATAATAATGTCATAAAATTCATGTTCTTTATTAAAACATTATTTTCCATTATTTAATAACAAATAATTTTGTTATAGTAAACCCAAAAACCATCTTAAAATAATATTTTAATTATAAATTCTTTTTATTATATGAAATAATATATCTAAATTTTCAATTTTTACTATTAATAAACATAATTATATATAACGAGAAAATGTTATGATGGGAAGATAACATTATTAAATGCTATTTGTTTTTATACATCATTTATTTAAAACACCGATAAACATATAATGAATCAAGTAATATTATATTGTATTACTGTAATGTTTTAATAATAATTTACATAGTTTTGTTTAATATAGAGTACATCACATAAATGATATATTCTTCATCAAAATAACCAATTTCGTAAATTATAACTAAAAAATTATTTTTATAAATATATAAATCAATATATTTCATAATTTTGTTACTCATAGCTTTACGTACTAGTTTATTGTATTGGTTTAAATGGTATGAAAATACATAACTGATTTTTCAGTTTCATTTTTGTTATGGAGTAGTTTATAATTGATATTTGACTTAATCATGAGATAAAATATAATAAAATCTCAGTACATCATGTGAACAAAAATATCAGAAATATAAGTCTTGATAAATTCTAGAATTAGTAATATTAGTGACCGTAACATGAATTTACCATCATGTAAAGTAATTTTGAATCTAGATAATAATTTCTATTCAATATTTTTAAATTTTATACTTGAAAAAAATATAATGACATGTTTAACATTTGCGAATAGACACCAAAGAACTATGAACATGTTCTTGTTCAGACAAGAATATGTGGACCACACAACACAATATCTCATGTAGGGTCATAATTATTTTCAACATCATTAATTATTATTTATGGAAGGCATCCTTTTAATTTAATAAATAAAACTGAGACATATTTTAATTGTTTATTGAGTTGAAAGAAAATATAGGGAATAATATTGAATGTAAGATAAAGTGAATTTTGTATTAATATAGTGGTGGGGATTAAAAAATGATATTCTAGAACATATTCATGAACCATGTAAAATGAAATTAGAATACTATAATCATAATTCAAAAGAATAATGGAGTTGTTGTTATAATGATTCACATAGTAATATAGAAGCCATATATCCAGAGATTTAATTATATAAGTTCCTTAGTATTTGAGGTACAAGTGGTTTTCCATGTCATATAATTACATAATTATATTTTACTAATACCAATGTCATAGAAGATATTGGATGAAACAATTTCATTTTAATCAATGACTCTCAATTACCATATTTATTTATAAATTTATTCATTTGTTTATAATGATTCTTTGTAATGTGGTAAACTAAATAAAAATATCATAGATTTCATCATTATTAGATATGAAAAAGAAAAATTAAATTTAAAAATCAAGTTGAAAAAATAAACAATTAATAAAAATATTATATATATTATTTAATTTAAATTGTTTTTTAGAATGAAAGAATCACTACTGTGATACGATTTTAATGTAATTGTTCAACTACGAAAATTATAGTCGATATGAATTTGGACTCAAGATAGGAACTTCATTAGTAGAATTGGATATACGCAGAAGTTGTCAATATGGGTTCCATGTGTATGTTTTATCATAAATCCCATGTTCCTATGATACGTTAATTAGATTATATGAGGATAGGGTGAGGGACATAAAACCATTAGATGATTTTTCACTAGATGTTGTATCGATATAGGGTGATATAGACAGGTCTTCAAAGTGAGGAAATTGTTTTAGATTTATGGACACAACCTTATTTATCGGGTTATAAAAAATATGGAAAATAGAGAGCCTAATAGAAGAAACCATTCTTATTGATTCTGAATAGTGGGAGAAATATATAAAAGATGAGTCGGATTTAATAAATGAGAATCATAAATGGGTGGTAATTTTTTACAATATGGAAATAATAATTACGAGAACACATGGGTATTATATATAATAGATGAATTGAATTTTAATTAGTTGTTCATGTCATTATAAAATTGGGTGTAGATTCTAGACAAAATTAGAAATTGATTTCTATAAATTATATTCACTAATATTCAAACACAACACCATCTAGACAATGCTTATCATGTTTTCATTCATTGATTAACTTTTATTGAAATTGGATATAAATATAACATTAATATATATATATTTCGAAGAATAAATTCACATGAAACAAATATGTGGTTTCACAATTCAATGTATTGATTAATTAGTAAGAAAGTGGAATATTATTATATTTTCATAGAAATAGTTACAATGATTATAGAATAGATTGTTTAAATTTTTTAACAATGGTCTCATGAACAGAAATATGTACCAATATTTCTACTAGTAAGATATTTATGGTAGTTGATTCAAATTTTTATCTTCTATATAAAAACATGTTTTTAGATAGTCTAAAAAATAAAAAGATTCAAGAGTAGAATCATTACATGTCTTGAGTGGTTCCACTTGGAATATCACAATGTGTCCATGAAAATATTAGAGACACTCATTGAATGAAATGGAAAATCCATAATATAGTTTTTACTAATAGGTGTGACATCTAAATGATTATATTGATGTAATTTTATTCGGATATTGTTCAGTGTAAACCCTTTATTCAAGAAATATTATGATTACAAATAATAATTTATAAAAAAGGTTTTGAGGGAAAATACATTTTGAATATTTTTTTCATAAATTTTTTATTATTTGATGTACAACATGGTGTGAACTCCACTAAAAACAGGATATGCATGTTGATTCATTAGTTTTTTGATAACCAATTCATAGAATATAGATAGAGAAACTATGAAATGGATTATCTGATATCTAAATGTATCATAAGATATAACCTTTTTCATTATTATAAATGATTCATTAAGTGGTAAGATGTTGTACAGTTTGGGTGATTTTCAAACACTCCAAATATTATAATCATTTGTTTATTATCACATTGATGTATAGTAGTGAGACAAATGTCTATATTTTAAGTAGTGTCCTTTTTTCCACACTTGAAGTCGAATATATGAAAAAAATATAAGGAGAGTAGGAGATTATATATTTTATGTGCCTTTCAAAAAAATTATAGTACTTAAAAAAAGTGATATTTAGCATGAAATTTATATAGTAATTCCCATAGATTATTAGCAGTATTTTCAATAATGTTTGAAGAACAGTTCCCCAAAATATCATTTATCCTTGTTGTTTTAGAGGGAAAATTTAATAGAGTAATAAAATATTGTATGGAAAAATAATCAATTAGATATCTTCACTTAAACTAAAGTACAAGTAATTTTGAGGTTACATTTTACATCATTGGGAATTGGGTGAATGGATGTAGTTACAAACACTACTATTAGAGAATCAAAGAAAAATTTAATATTTTTAGAGTTTCTATGATCTTCCTTGATGTTGTCTTGTAGTGGATTATTTTTCATATGTAAATCCAATTTCATGTTCTAATACATTATCTAGATATATATATGTGTGTGTGTGTGTGTGAGTGGGAAAACAATACAATGGAAATATTAGTGTAAGAGATATTTATATAGAAAAAGTAGGTTGATCATACTTTTACTATGTTTAATTGTTATAAACATTTTATAGTTCAGTTTAATGGATTCAGTAGTCTTGAATAAATACAAACATAATTTTGGGGGAAAAGTTAATATGGATGATTTTAGTGGAATATCAGTTATTGTTTAAACCATGTAAATAGTTTTAACCCAGTATACAAGTTGGTGTGAGATGAACTGTATAATAATAATATGATCGTAACATTAAAAATGAGTAATATATCAAAAAATACATATTGTGAATGTAAACATTATAACCCTATAATTAATCAAAGATGGTAGTTATAGTCTCTAATATATGTTTATAATAATTTTCAAAACAAAATAAAACAATATTTTTTTCAATCATATTTATAATAAACCGAAATAATTTTGATGATTCAAATGTACAATTCTATGAGTATGTGTGTGTTGGAGCACACATGTGAGAGAGTTTTTTGTGTATGCTATGTGTTTCCCTGTGACGTGAGTAACATATGTGATCCTTAGATCCTCTATTAGATATATGTAATTAGGTTACACATGAAAAGTTTATTGTCTGAATGTTGTCAATATACAACTAATAGTATATAATGAATGTTTTCTGGTTCACTGGTAGTGAACCGACAACCCCGCTATCATTTAATATAGAAATATATGGATTAATATTTTTAAATTGAAAAAAATATCACTAAAGAAGAAAAAAAACATGAAATCGTGTTTATAATATTATGGGTTAATTTTTTTAGATAATGAAAATGTAATGATAAAAATAGTTAAATATATAATAATGTAATTTATATATAATACCAAGTGAATGTATTTTTGAGCATATAATTTAAAATTAAGGGATAAAAAGAATTATTTTTTACTCAAAGAACGATAAACATAAAGATCGATGAACAACTAATGAAATCATAAATAAATATATATATATATATCAACTCTAAAATAAAGTTTTTCAGTTAGAATATATAGTAGATGGACATAAGAATACTCATGAAAAATATGTAAATGAAATATATTTCAAATATATGATAATATTAAAAAAATTTAATGATTAACACCATGCATTTATTTGAGATAAAACATAAATGGTTTTATCCTTTAATAATTATGTATTCACATTATGAAATAAATAGTAGTCCAATGTTATGTTGAGTAATCAAACGAAGAAAATAATATATGGAATTAAATTCTGAGATTTTTTATTTGTGTGGTCATTTTAAGGTTCATGAGGTATTGAAAATTTCTAATGTAACTAGTAAAAAAATTAAAAAGGTAAAAGTAGGGTTAGTTTCAACACTGACTACAAAAACTCATCTATTTCATAAATATTTATTCATGTCTTTTTACATTAAATTACACATATTAATACCTGAATGATTTATAAATCTAATTTCTATAAGTTATTTACTTTACATAACAACATAAATCATGGAATGAATCATCTTTATTGAAATCCTCTGTAACATTGTCTCACATAAATCAACATGTGATAACATTGGAAAATTTATAAGAAAATGGTTACTATTAATCCTACAACGTGAAAAAAGATGGATTAACATTAATAAATTAACACTTGATTAGAAATAGTCATATAAGAAGGTGAAAAATTGTGTGATAATTATAAATATTAATACTGAGGCATGGAATGTTATTATAATAATAATAATAACATGGGAGATGTGAAAAAAACATAAAAACCCAAATTATAAAAATAGGTCAAGGATTACGTCCAATACCTGATTATAGAAAAAATTTCATGATAGATTAGGTTAATTCCCTAATAACATTCAAGACATATCATGATACAAAAACATTAACCAATGCATTGGATAACTATATTATTATTAACACATCCATCAAATTCATTTCATTCTTGTTCTTATATATTCCACCAAAATCATTCAACGATGATTAATTCATTATCTCATATTATTACTGGATCATGGATTATGGAATAAATAAATGTAAGTCACCAATAAAAAAGTATATGTACATAAAACTGAACACCCTTGATAGTAAATGTGTATGAGTATTCACTAAAAAACAATTTGGCATGGAACATCGTAGTGATATTTCAGCAGCATAACGAGGAAGTATAAATCTTCATGGAACTGATTAATGAGAGAAAATAAGGTATCTAATTTTTTAATAATCAGAATGTAATCAAGGGTTACATGGAAGAACATATAACAAAATTAGTATATGAAGATATGTCGTATAAGATAATTTTGTTACATGAATAATGATAGATGTAAAATAATTCATACTCTAAGAGAGTGGATCCCAACGCTTGGGGAGATGAATTGTGATGGTTTGGGGCACCATGGGAAGACTCTATAGTGGGAATGAATTTTCATGGATGTGCCCAATATATTTTTAGTTAATATAAATTAAATCATAGGTTTGTTTATATTGGAAAAAATTTGGGAAATCATTATCAATTATCAAACATATGTTTTGGACTCTATAATTAAATACCCAAAAACAACCAAAAATAACTTCATTTTACCTTTTTGTTCACCAAAAGTGTAGAAGTTCTATATATTTTATAATTTAAATTGAAGAAATTGTTAAAATAAGAACCTAGTATATGTGGAGGTGATTCATAGTCTTAATAAAATTATTTTAAGACCAAAAAATATATTATTGGTTTTAAAATAATAATAATGTATTTATCTAATTATTCAAATAAATATAATATTAAATTATTTTTGATTCCAAACATATATTTTGTTGTGGGTACCATTTATTGTATTTATTAAATCAAATTTCCATCATCGTGATGTAATTATTCATTGAGTATATTTATACTATAATAATGTTTGCCCAAAAATTACAGAGTCATATAACATTATGGTAAATTAACTATTGTATAATTGTAGTGTTATGATTCAACAAATAATTTTTATTTTTTAAAAATAATTTTATAATTATTTTAATTTTCATTTCTAAAATTAAAATATATATTTATTGATATCATTTGACTTTTTTACCATGAATGTTTTCGAACCATTATAAAATTTAAATTTTATTCATAAAAATTTTATTAGAATAAATATTTGAAATAATTATATAACATTTTATCAATATATTATTTATTTTAAAATTTTAAATATTACCCAAATAAAGAATTTAAATTTTATATTATCAATATCTAAATTATTTATAATTTAACAGTAGTGTGAATTAAATATAAACATCTTTCTATTAAAAATAAAATATATAATCCTATTTTAAGGGTCTAGATATATATCCATTTAAAACCCCAATAGTTTTCTGATGGGTAAGTCACTCGATAGTGATAAATTTATTGAGTTGTATGGGGTACATGGTCTGGTCCATGATCCTGCTAAGATTTAACTTATCCCACAAACGGTATAGATTATTATTAAAGAATCAGATTTCAAATTTGAATTTTTCAAGGGTAATTTATAATGTATCTATGTTCAATGGATTCTTTGATAGATGTTATTATTGTTGTATGGTCCTACAAGTTGAGGTCATCACATCTATTCCCTATGTAAATTGGATTTTTCGAAACCCTTTATTAATACTAATCATATGATCTGTGTCCACTGACTATATAAAAGATGTTAATGATTATTAATAGTATTTTGAATATGATAGTATATAATGGAACCTAATAAGTGAATGTTTTTTCAATTACTATAATACAGTGTAAGGAATTACATTAAATCGGAATGGGTAATTAATTTATTACGTTTTAGGACCTCAAAATCATCCCCCATTAGAAATTTCTCTTAACAAAATTTCATTTCACACACTAAAATAGACAAGTGTAACTCTTATGAATCACCTCCTCTAGTTACCACATTACATTATCAGTCATCCGGTTTTTCCATAACATTTTAGGTAGGCTCATTGAATTATTACGTAGAACATTGTTCCTACGATATATAATCTGCATCGGCTAATCCTCGTATCATGGATCATTCTACAATACTATCACCTCTCAATTTAGTATATGATAAGTTTATGGTATGTAGTTAATCATGATGGATATATAGAATACACCACGTACATGAAATATATTTGTAGGAGTGACAGTCGATAGGGATCCACTCTACTATGACCGTGGACCTCAAATGATATAATGTATCTTGGACTAATAGTAACATTTTTATTAAATCTCATGAATTTAGTCCATATAGATATGTATAGGAATACAAAATCTCAAACAGAAACTCAATATAGATTCACATATTATCAATATAGATCTTATATTGACATTGAGTATCCTTGATGGAAGGTGTAATGATCATATTATTACCACCATTTCTGAATACATTTTTGGACATAGAATTATTAAATCAAAAATTATTTCAAATAATCATTCTTTTTAAACCTCTTCCTATAATGGTTTTCATAAGGATCCATTTTGAGGATGGATTGAATGTTTTAATTATATGAGAACTCGACCAGAGAAATATGTTGATACCTCAAACCTTTTTTGTCAATTAACCTTGATCCCAAGAATTTCTCATTTTCTTTATAGTCTAATAATTTTTTACATTACTTTAGGTGATATAAGTCTTTTTGATGTTCAATTAATTATATATATCTTGTAAGAGTCTCCACCAAATCATGGATTCAAATATAAGTTATAGACCAGATGCAATATTTAATGGTTTTTTGTGTATCCTCACCGCTTCTCTAATGTATATCCTTCCTTGTTGATCGATTAAGAAATACTCTCAATGTCAAATTAAGTGAAAATTATTTTTATTATCATACAAAAAAACCCATAAATAATTATTTCCCCTTGATATCTTAAAAATACATTATAAAATATACATGGGCATTTTTAACAATTTCCATGTATGTATGGGTAACGGTTTCATCATCCCCATTTATATTTTCCTTTCGACAATCACTTCATGAAATAAAAGTTTTATTTATGTATAACATGTTATCCCAATTTTTTATATTTTCCCACCATAATTTCTCTAAGAGTTCATAAAATGTCTATGTGCTTCATAGATGGATGTAGAATGTTAAAATATATAAATAATCGAACATATCATTGTTTTAATAATCATGGTATGATAAACATAATCATAGAAAAATATCACAACTCCATCATTAACATTGAACTCTATGTATTTACCATTTTAATAGATTCATATTTTTCCTAAATTCCTACATCAACACATTTTCCATCCTATATCTTATTCAAATGTTATAGTTTATCAAATAATATTTCATGGGATTTATTATTTTACTCACTCATTTATTCCATGTAAATAGTTATTATATAAAATTACTCATTATTTCATCCAATTATCAGCGATGAAAAATTTTCAAAAACTTTTATACATATATCATTTTCCTCATTATTTATATTTTTATGATGGTAGTGGATTTAGTAGTCATAGTATATGACAATCTCTAAACATTTTTGCTAGTGGATATTAAACTCTTTGTGTATGATTTTATTATTGAGAATTTTTTTATCCGTATATCTTTCAAACCTCACCAAAAGAGATAATTCCATAATTTTTTCAATGTGAATATCACTGAATCCAATTATAGATCATGCATTGGGTATTTCTATCCATGAAAATTTATTTTTATCAAGGAATAGGCCATCACTTTTCATTATTAATTAACACACATACCAAGACCATTTTTAATGAATCGGTAAAATGATGAAATGTTATCCACCATTGGGTAGTGTGAGTATAGGTGTATTGAGAAAACTCTTTTTTAACTCCATGAAGATATCTTCTGATTGATAATTCCAATAAACCATTACTCCCTTCTAGAAGAGAAATTTATGATGTTTTTCAAGTCATTAAGAATTTCTCACAAATCGCCAAGATTACACAGCTAATCCATGGAATATATTAATATATATAATTGTTTATGGCCTCATCGATCAATAATTTTGTTATTTATTTGATGGGTTAATATATATCACATTTCATGTGATAAAATTCCCTATGAATGGGACATCCATTAAGAACTCACATTTCTATATATTTCATGAATATCCACTTTTTATATGTTCTTTCTCATAGTTCTCAAATTCTCTACGTGCTCTTCCATGATTTTGGATTATATTAAAATAGCATATATAATGACTACAATATCATTTTCATGGTAATATAAGAAAAATCGATGCATCATGTCCTCATACATTTAAATTGATTTATTGATTCAAAATTTCCTTATTATGTACTCATATTTACTATACCATGTACAAAAAGTAGTCATGTGGATATACCAATTCATTACCCAAACATGGTAATACACTAAACATAGATCCACCATGGAGATGTATTGTGAAATAAATGAATGATTGACTATCTTATATATCAATTGTAGTGGATACATGTTGTTTATAATGATCATTTTTATTTCATGATAATAATTGAAATGCTACATTGACCCATCCATCATTCTGATGAGGATGACTTGTTCACCCTGTGGTGAAACAGTTGGGCATATGGACCTTTTATACAAATTTTACTATATTTTTTTATTCTTCTCCCTATGATCCACGATAAAATTTCAATAAGGAGTATATGATAATAGTAAAACCCGAGGTACAAGCTTAAATGAAAATTAATCCACACAAATATGTGGAATAAATAAAATTATTTGGGTACGCATAATCATATTTCCTCACAATGGGTTTTTTTTCATGTATGATCCAGTTGTTAAAATCGATCATTTGAGATATATATTTTTTCTCAAATATAAAATATATCAATTTTTCATATATATCCCCAAAATAATATTAATTCTTCTCCTCACATTTCTTTAGAGTGAGAGGAAGATTCACTATAAAAATAGTGATTCCCTTCTAGTGTAATGTGTTAACGGATCTACAGTGGGAATAAAAATATATAAAATAAATGACTATAAAATTACACCATTGGGAGATTGAAATTTTTATTTGCGACGTTCATCACACATATTTTGATGGAAAATTATTTATATACATTTAGTAAAATATTTTCTTCATTTTCTATTTTTTCTGATAGCTCTACTTCCTGTAATTGTGATGATGTTTCATTAGATATAATAAAAATTCATTAAAGGAAGGAATTAATATAACCAAAAATAAAAATTTACTTTCTACATTCATCAATAAATAACTAGAATTATTATCACCACTTCATTTTTGGAATCCATCTTAATGACTATGATGGAATATCACACCCCTGCTGCCTTGTAGGTTTTGGTTTTCTATGAAACCCCTTAGAATTGTGTAGTGGTATAAATAGTTACATTATTACATGAAATTGAAGAAATGAAAAATGTTTTTTTGTTGAATATATAATTACATTCTTCCATCTCCTTATTGGGATTATCTCTTTAGAAATAACTATCTAGGTGGCCATCATTCCTTCTCCAAAATCATTTACTCCTCCCCATTATTATATTATTAGGGTGCTCCGTTCCTCACATTGGAATATGGGATGTGGAAAACTCATAAATCATATATATATTTCCCTATATTTTTTCAATAACTAAACTCCACATTTCTATTATTATCCCCATTATACACATGGTATTCCTGAATCTCCCTTTCATCTTTGAGGTCACATTGACCATTTCATCATGCCTATTAGTGGCTCGGATCTCAAAGACATTTTTAGACTAAGTTTTATCACAAAAATGATGGATTAAAACTTGCATTTATGGGTAACAGTAACAATGGATTATTACTATGAATGTCTGGTGACGTTTTCATCATACACCCCAATATATTAATTACCACTTTTATGAATGGTAAAGAATATCCCTTTCTATTTTTTTATGAGAGTGTCATGAAAATAATTATCAAGAAACATTATCTCGAAATCATTTCACCCCATAACATTTGTATATTTATTATGCATTGTAATCATTATCAATTTACACAACATATCATTTTATCCCCCAATATGATAATCAACTTTTAGAATTGTCATTTTTCATTAACATTGAAGGATGTAGAATATATTCTTAATGGATTCGATTCATTGTTCTGTAATTAAATAATAACATGTTCTATTGAATGTTAATGGACATTATCCTGAATTGTATCAATTATATCATGACATTTCAAGTGGGGTTTGGGATTTCCTCTTGACTAATGTTTCTAATTTGTACCTGATCCCACACAGATAATATCATCATAAAGATCATGATTCCCCCTTCCATGAGATTGGGCGTCAGGATGGGGAGTTCATGTCATTTTACTTCATATTAGTTTGTTACAGGATACCAAATATTTTTAAACATTTTATAGAATAACATGAATATTTTGGCTGATTATTTTGAAAATACTAAACATATTAATTATAATATTATTACATTAAAGGGATTAATAAAAATATACATGTATTTACTAAAATTATGAATAAATATTGTTAAATATAATTTGTACTTGATAATTTACTAACATATGTTCTTTTGGAAACGTTTTTCTTTTAATAATGGTTCCTAGTGATAATATGATATTAGTAAGGAATATTCCTCAAGAGTTTCTAACCACGGGTGTTCAAGGTTTGTTTTCATGAACTGTTTCTAGATCGATTATAATTCAATGCAGTATTTGAGTGATTTACCCCCATAATCATCTATTTCAAAGGCACAGCCAATTATAGTATCAATATACATATTTATTTTCCTGATTAACATCGTAATCTATACTTAATAAAATTAGTGACATTTTTTCATTCATATTATTATCTTAAAGTATTTACCTTTTTTTCTAAAATAATAATACATAAAATAATAAAACATTTCATTTAATTAAAAATTTGAAATATAATTTAATTATTATATATTCATTAATGGGTTATTACATAAAATAATTCTTTTAAAACAATAAAAATTATAAATTTTGGGCTTTTGATAATATGTACATCAAATAATAACATAAAAATAAAAATATGTCATCTTTATTGAAAACATCATTATGATTCTCATACTTAAAACTGCATGGGATAACATGGAGACAAAACTAAGATAAAAGTTAATTATAAATACCAGGACAGGAATAAAAATGGAATTAAATGATTAATGTAATATATTATATACATTTTTTATATAAAAAGGGAATAAAGGGATTGATAATCTCAATCAGGAAAAATTTTGCATGATTTAGCATGATAACCATAATGAGAACATAAAAGATGTAGAAACAATGTAAAAAACTACACAGTAGACATATGTCAGGTCTAAATGAAAATACAATAGGATGTAAATTTACTTATGATGGATTATGGTCACAACTTAATCCATATCATGATATATTGTGATCCAAAAACATTACAGGATTCATTAGAGTGCTATAAAATTTACGGCACAGATGTGAACTTCATTTAATTTTCATTCAAAAGTGTTCTCCAATGGTCATTTAATAAGGATTTATTTGTAATTATATTTTTTTAAAAACCATGGACTGTTTAAAACATACATTTTAGTACACATATAAGAAATATATTTTCATAAAGGTGAAAAATATTTATAGAAAATGTAAATGGGTATTCACTACTAAATTGTTTGGCATAGAGTATTACAGTGCTATTTTGGCTTTGTAAGAGCTGTATATAAATATTAAAGGGATAACTTTTTGAGAGGGAAATATTTATATCATTACTTATAAATAATAGGGATGTAATAGAGATCTGTAAGATCATATCCCAGCATTATAAAATGGATATATAAATAATAATATATTGAAGATACCTTAATAAAGAATATATAAAAAATGACCCTTAGCTTGAGAATGTGTCACCAAATGCATTGGAGGATCGTCCGGAGAGAATGGGGGAAAAATGGGAGGAATATAGAGGGGGATTTTATAGTATGGAATTATAGAAGGAATTTACTAATGGAAATTAGGTATTGGGTGTCTTTTTTTAGAAAATGAGTTAAAATTCATTATCACTTCTCAAACATAGGTTTTTGACTTAATATACTAAAATAATAAACCACGACCCATGAAATGATTTTCTCAATATTTATTCCAAATAATAGAAACTATAATATTTTTATATTTACAACAACTGAATTTATTAAAATAATACCCTTGGTGTGTAGTGGTGGAGATTAATTCTCTTATAGTAGTGATTCTAAAACTGTAAAAAATAATATCGGTTGGAGGATTCATAATGGAATTATAAAATTAATCGAATAAAAATAATATTAAATATTTATAATGATAACATATATATTTGGTGAAAGAAAACGTTAATAGTATTTTGTAAATAATTTATTGGCATCATGATTCTATAATAAACTTTTAATATTTAATGTATATTTATTTTTTACAAAAAAAATTCAGTTGTCTTAGAAAATTATGAATAAATAACAATTAGATAATTTTGATGATGTAATTGAAAAAAATAATTGTATTTTATCCATATACATTTCTTAACATGTGACTTTTAACATCTAATAAATAAATGAAAATTTAATGAGAAATTACTGGGGGTTTTTTTATAATAATTGTTTTTATACCCTGATAAATATTATTTTTGACTGAATAAAAATTATATGATAAATTAAGTTTGAAAAAAAAATATTAGTTAGAAAATTATTTATTTTAATAAAATATTAATTCATAAAAATAAATTCCTCTATTTATTTTTAATAGTACATAAAAATTCACACTGTGTTTTATTATTTATAGGACGAAATCAGTTATAAAGTAATAATAATAAAAGGTAAATATAAGAATTATTCTATTTGTAAATATTCACATAATAATATTTATAGATCATATATACATATCCATTTAATACAATAACACATTCTCTAAGATTATGGTTCACAATTTGCATACTTTTTTGTCGTGTATCCATGAAGATGGTTTTGGATGAAATGTCGATGTTCATGATTTTATCCTATAAGTGTTTTCCCCCATCGATAAGTTATTTTTTAATAGTGTGGGATTGGTCATGGAAAAGGACTAGTGATTATATATACCGTGTAAGATATATTAATTGTGATCGGTAGGTTTTGATCCCGATGGTCATGCCCATCACGTCCATTGTATGTTTCAATTGGAATTTTAAAAACACTATATTTATACAATTCATTTGATATCTATTCAAAGAATTTATAATCGAAAATAATTATTGTCAATGGACATCTAAATATGATATCATATTAATAAATAGAATGTGTTCATGTTTTTACAATAACCATAAATCATAATATATCATTTCATTAAATCATAAGGGGATGTTGATGAATAAATGTTAAGGTCGTTACATTGAGAGATAAAAAGTAGATATATTTTTCAAAATAGTGAAAAGGTTGGAAATAATTCCCAAAAAATTATAACACATCAATAACAAAGAAAAAAATTAGATTAGATAAAAATGTGGAGAGACAGTGAGAATATCATTCAACTGATTAGGTGTTTTTTTAGCCTTTATGGCCCTATAATGACCAATTTAATGAAAATGAAATGTATTTAGGAGTTGAAGATTTTGAGAGCTATAAATTGAGAATAGGATTATATCATATCATTAATTAATGAATGTGTTAAATAGATAATTTAATTAATTTTACAAATACAGTCACATTGAAATAAATTGGATGAAATGATAGGTTTAAAATTAATCTTTTGAAAATAGAAACAAGATAGATGCATGATAATTGAATGATTTCACTTTGTAAAAATTAATATTTATCCATATGATGATATGGACAATGATCTCATATCATATTATATTGAAAATGGGGAGATTACACTTCTCTATAATATCATGAAAATATTTATTAAAAACTATATTGAAAGAATGAAAATGTTATAATTGTTGAAATTTTACTTACACCAAAATGACTACAAAATATTAATCCTTGAATGTGGTATTTCATCCCAAATGAATATCAGAATGAATGTATTTATAAATGTAGTGGGTTTCGTGATGATAAAATTATATTTTGAAATAATATAGAATAAAAAATTAAGAAACTAAATAAGAATATGTAGTAGGAAATGATCAGAAAAACATTGAAGTTTTTATTTCAATGTCATATGAAACAATCTAGTATGAGTTATTAAAATTTTTAATTTATTTACATCAAGACATATTCATCATGAATTGAAAACATATTATAGTAATAACCAAAAACATACTAATAATGGCATTTTAATCCATTGTAAATTTATATAATGTATATTACTATTAAAACACTTATTTCATTATTCTAAAAAATCCAAAAATAAAACTATTATTTTTAAAGGATTGATCAGGTCAATCAACATATCATGTACAATCATTTAATAATTATTTTTGTGGTTAATATTCATATTATAAGATGTGATGATGAGATTAACTATGAAGATTTCTAAAAAGAAAAACATGCGAGAAATATATAGTGTATGAAGACAAAATATGATTCAATTTTGAGAGACCAATCCATCATTGATCATTATACTTCATTATAGATTATTAGAAAACCAGGTTTTAGTTGAGATATCATAATGATAATTTTAAAATTATAAATATTATTCATTTATGTAATTTAATATGTTAGAACTATAACAATTTTTAATGTTACATGGAGATGTATGGTGTTATGAATGACATATAATTAGTGATTCCAGCCCAAAATATATTATCATGAAAAAGAATAATCAAATCATATAAAATATAAAAGTACTAATAAAATGTATAATCTTTAACCATTATATTAACTTTTTATTATATTATGATGTATATAGTATGATGAACTTCATTGAGACTCTGATGGATGACTGAACGATCAGAGATGTTGAATTAGAAAAAGAAAATGATAAAAATTTAGATATCTATAGTAATGATTACTATATACCGATCAAGGAATAAAATCAAGAATAATATATCCAATTATTACATGAATTATCCAAATTGGGAATCATTTTTAACCATATTTAGAAAATGACAAAGACCCCCAAACTCTTCATCCAAAAGAAAACCTACTGGAGGTTATATCTAAGGGTATAAAGCACACATATGGATTGCATCACCATCATAAATCCCATGAATTAATAATGAAAACACTGATCAGCTCAATAATATAATATGAAACCAAATATAATGTTATATATATGATTTTTAATAGAACTGAACTCTCTATGACGATATCCTAAATTGAATATAACTCATTCAAATATAACTGTAACAATATTTCTAGACCTCAATAATATTATATCTTATATGATAATGGAATTAATCATAGAAACATGAAATAATTAATAAATATGTATGGAATATCATACATGTATACTGAAGAAGGTCCTCTTAAAAATATCATATAAAAACTCTATAAAAAAATAATACATTATTGAATGATGAACTGAGCCCTCATGAACATATAATATACCATCTATCACCTGACCTCCCAAATGATCTATCATCCAATATCACATCCATAATAAAAACATAATATAAAAAAAATATGAATAATAATCCTTAAAACAAATTCCCCAATATGTTTTCCTACCCATTCCCACAAAAATATTTATTAGGGGTACCCATTCACTTCAATATAACCGCATACAGATATATAGAATACCAACACCAATAAAATCATCATCATCATTATCAAAACATACCACATTCTACATGTTACAAAAAACCACCACACCAACCACATATTCATAACCACATTCTATATCATCATCAGAGTTTGGTTTCAGGAGAATGATGGAAATCATCATTAATCCCTAATATTGCAATATATCCCTCCCAAATTATAGTATATCATCTAGCACATTACTATCTGTGAAAATATCACATCAACTCATTATTTACATTGTATCACAGGTAAATCATTTTTATTATATCATAACTATTGGAAATTATATACGATTTGATGTCTAGAAGAGTGAACAGTGTAAATGTAATAGTTATTCATATACTGTATCAGAATCTTGTAAACCGTGTAAGACACTAAGAATATAATGAATTTGAAAATATTTTAGGTTATTACAATCAGAAGGAATGTATATTAAATTATAAATAAATAAAAACACAAAAATATTTATATATAACTCAAAATAAAGGCTAATTAAACAAATTATTGTACAATGAATTAATAATGAACCCATCAAAACCAAAATTAACTATCAGTCAAATTAAATTCAACAAAAAAACCATCCAACACTTTTCATAAAAAAATCCTTAAAAATTTTCACAATTCCCATTTTGTAATAACATTAAAAATTCACTTTTTCGCATTTACAATGCACAAAACCATAATTATGTCATATATTTTGTTATTTATTATCAAAACATTCATATACCATGATAGAAGTAATACAATAAGTTACCAATCTATTTCAATCCAAGAAAATTTATTATTTTCAATGTCATTTTATATTTTCACCCACTCATGTAACAACATTATTCATTAGCATTAACGATACCAATTGTTAAAAAACTCTCAAAAATCCCCACAAAAATAATCTAAATGACCACATCATAGACCTCTATACATAATAATCCAATTAGAACCTTAATATCCACACAATACATTCTTATTGCACCCCACAAGAATTATCATGTCTTAAACATCACATAATAACTCATTAATCATTTCCATATAAATAACGAAACCTATATAAGATTACAATAGTATATTAATAGAAAAAACAACTACAAAAATCATCCCATAACATATATATACCATCAAAAATAATCTACTTCCATGAAAATACCATCCATTGATAATATATTAACATTACCTATAAAACTCAATATACAATTTTATTATGAAATCATTAATAATGGCATGATTATATTTCAAATAGTTTAAATTCTACATATCCTACTTGGGAGGTAACTCAGCTGTTCCATATTTCACATAATCAATTTCATGCTATATTTGATTTTGAAATCATTTTTTAATGGTGATTCAATGAACTCAATTTCAATAAACAAAACATATATCATAACTTCCACAATATAATCACAAGAAACACTAAACACCAATCAATCATAGTCAATATCAGAGAATCATGTGATGCATATCATAATAAATATTCAACTTCAATATCTATTGTAATATTTCATTATATTTAGTATTGTATTCCTCAGAATACACCCAAATAATAAAAGTGACTTATATTTCCTTATAATTCTAAAAAAGGGAAATTCATCATATAAAATACATTAAATAATGATTCAAAAGTTGTTTTGTAAGAATGGGGTGTAAAAGTTTATCATAAGACCAAAGTCATGAATGTAAAACCTCATTAATTAAAAACATTGCAACCTATATCAAATAAATCAACTAAGAATATTAAAATAATATGCTAATTAATTCACAACATCTATAAATAACAATAAAGTGAAATCTAAGAGTAAAATAATAGAAACTATCTTTTGATAATAAATAGTTGACCGATTTTTTCCATGGGACAAAGGAAATCTACGATATTTCAATGGAATATATATATATAATTTCGGTCAAATATTCATTGTTGTATATGAATGAATAAGGAAGGATGCATTTGGGATACAAAATTTATAATATAAATATAATTTTTAGGCATTAGAGTATAATTCCCAAAGGTTATACCAATGTATGTCTATCTCACATGAATATCTAAAAGAATCAATGTTATGTACATAACATTCACTAATTTAAACAATGAAAAATTATTTATTCTCACATAACCATTGTATAATCATAAAATAATGACAATCTATAGTTTTATTCAACTTAATTCCCACACATTATGAAAGGAATTTGAATAAATATGTGGTGAAATAAAGGTTACATGATATTATGACACTAGAAAGGGAAGTTTCATTAAGAACCAATTCTAGAGCGTCATGAAATTATACCTATCTACATTACACAACATTACATTATCCCAATAAAATATCTGAGATCATAACATACATGAACTACATCCTTATGTTTTCACACATCCCTGCACTATGACATAATTACCTATGTCATTACTCAGTCCCTCATTGAACTACAAAACATATTTGGAAAATACCATTTCATCCCTCCCACATCTGACACCATAAAACATAATGACACAACATGGAATCTTATTACTACTAGAAATATCATCCCTAATATCCCATTTCTTCCAAAATCTTTTTCAAAACTCCTCTGACATTTATATGTCACAATGTAATGGCCCAATAACGGTTGCGTGCAAGTACATTGGATGATAATATTTTCATTTAATAATAAAAAATTATTAGTGAAATTTTCTTCTTTAAAAATGATAAATTATATTTTAGTAGGTAGTAATGGGATGATTATTTTGAAAATGACCATTTTTTGCAATTATAGTTATATTGAAGGATTATAATGGGGATGATGAATTAGAATCTAATTCCATTGAATTACACGATAAAATATGTAATGAATAATTTGAGAGATAATAATATGATAATAATATATTGAATTAAATTTACCCTTGATTAAATGGAATAATAAAGATTGATACGGATGAACCAAACATAATTGGGGACAAATTTGGCCCAAAGAATACAGAGAGAATTAGAAATATAGTTATGAGTAATTTATTTTTTAAATTTGAACCATAATTATTTAATATATAATTAGAACATCAATCATGGTAAATTGCCATGAATAATTATTCAGACCATATAGGTAAAAATTAATACTTCAAATCATTATAATATGTTGTTGGATAACAACATTTTTGGAAAAAGAGGGAGGTTGATAATAAATATGATGAGTATACAATAATGATTTTATATGAAGAATTATTTGTGTTAATGTGTTATGAAAATATAAATGGATTAAATTTGAAGGATACATATAAAGGAATAGATATTATTGATCATATTTGACTCTTCATATCCATAAAAATATAGATAAATTTTAAAAAATATCAAATCAATGTTATATTTTTGTAATTGTGATCCCAAAGAGGTAGTCAATAATAAATTAATGTTTATATTAAATTTTTTATGATGAATCACGTGTATGAAGGTATAAAAAAACATTGTATGGATTTAAATATGTTCTATATTCATGATAAATTTGTTTTTACACATTCAATAATAAATTGTAATTATTAAGATGTGGTGTTAAAAAATATATTTATGTGAAACTACATAAAATATCATATTTGTAATGGTAAAATATATTTAATAATTCATATTTAGGTGAATAATGAAAAAATTAGTTAAATAATTTTAAGGATTTATTTTTTCATATATTAAAATGAACAGGATTAGGGAACTCATATAATTACATAGGCTACATTTAATCAAAATAATTGAGAAATTTGGATTCCCATGTAAAATACTTTATATATAAATTGAAAATGTTATAAATAAATGATAATAAACTATATTAAATATAATTTTGGCTATAAAAAAGATTATAAAATATAAAAAATAATGTTCGTATATAATAAAATCAATACTAAAATATTATTCTATGTTTTTCATAACATACGATCGTATGGTTGTGCATGGTTATGGATATATGTCGGTCTTCCTAGCTTCAATGATTTCCCCTTGAGGAATAATTATCAATGTGAAATAAATATTGAGGTACATTCATGGAATGCATGATTATAATTTTGTTCAATTGGGTTAGAAATGAAATATATTTATATAAATATTTATGTAGATACCAATTTGGATTTATATTTTTGGAATAAAATTATTAGTGGATTAGTATTATTATATGGGATAAACAATATTGTGTTTCATTGAAAAAATCTAGAGAATACTTCCCTTATAAATGTTTAATAATATAAATATTCAATAATTAAATCACATTCCCAAAATATATGGATAATATTACACATAAAATATCCTAAATAACCTTGGAATATTTTGATGGTGTAATATTTTTACAACAATTGTGTTATCAATCTAATGAAAATTTTAATGAAACATTAATGAAAGAAGCATGTAGAGATTAGTTACCATTTTATTACATAGATGGTTAATAAAGTTATCTATAGGGTAGATCATATTATTACCAATAACTTAATTGTATTCATATTCAATAAACAATTAGAAGTTATTTCATTTGATAATACTGAGTTTCACCACGGTGTAAATTCACATCCCTCAGCTTACAGATGTTTTGAATTTTTTATTTCTTTATGTGAATATAATTTATAAAATGGTTCTTATGTTTTTTTATACATCAAAATTTATTTTATTGACAATGTTGTTTAAATGGATTATAAATTAACACCTACGTAATCACTAGAGGATGAATATATCATTTAACATTAACATTCAACATGAAGATTGCGGGATATTTTTTCTATGTGGATAATTGATGAATAAATTACATCATGGTGTACTTTCAATTATTTAATTTCATTTTTTTGTTCTAGTTTCCTTAATAAGTGGTATAAACTAATGCACAATGTAATGGGGTTTTTTATTAATCGATGTTTTTCTAAAAAATAGTACAGTCATGTAGATGTTGAGTGGTGAAGAAAAAAAATTTATTAGTATTTAAAATTGATATAGATTTCCATTCTTGTCATTTAGTAAATATATATGGTTACAAAAAACCCAATGGGGGAGATAGTTGGAACCATGTAGGACATTGGTTGTTTTTATCAACCAAAAAATTGAATTTTTGACCTAAGAGATAGAAGTCGGGATGTTTTATTATTCATGGTTGAATTAAATTATGATATGTTAAAATTTTCATATAACTAGAGATAAATATGTATTTTTAGAAACCAACGGTGCTTTAGAGTAATATATTTAATATTTATAGCAACATCGTGTTATGGGTTTCCTCACACTATAATAGGTCCCAAGTTATATTATATATTAAAAAATTATACTTAAATTGGGTGAATGAGGGTAGATAATAATAAATAGGAAATATATAATAAGTAATTAAATTATAAGAGGATAACACACATCATGCATATTTAGATGGATGAACATAAAAATATAGTGATCAAATAGTGTTGTGTGGCCGAGTTATAGATGAAAATAAAATATTTACTATATTGGAACGAATAATGTTTAAATATTATATTTTTTTATAATAAAATTTCAATGTAAAAGTTATTTGATATATCGTTTATGTATCTTTTATGATGCACATATATCACACTACAACTTATACGAAAACAACGTATACATAAAAAAACAAAAATAAACTATCATGAGACCTACTTGGGAATATTAGATAGGATGGATTATATTAATAATACTATGGGGAAGGATTTTATAGTATAAATTAGCTTCTAATATAATTAGGGGGACCACACCATTAAATTTTAGGATTAACAGATAATATAAATAGATCAAATTGTAATATTTTATGAATTTCATTTTAATGTTATGAGGGATTCTTTTTATTTTGTTATTTACAAGAGATAATGCTATAATAGAGTACCAAAAAATTTGATTGCAGAGTTTTTAATGAGGTTCAAAACATAGTAACTGTAATAACATGGATAATTATATAATAATTGGATATTGTATAAGTTTAAATACATCTAATAAAACATGGGATTATGATTGTATTAATTGAAATAAATTGATGTTAACCATAATTATGAAGTCCTATTTGGTGGATCAAAAGTTTAGAATCCATGGATCATGATATATTGTAATTAATCAATCAATATAATAATTGTCATAGTAAACAAACATAATGGAAAAGATATATTAGAAATATTGAAATCTAAAGGAGATTGGATTTTCTGACTAATTCAATTGAAGATGATAATTTCCTGGAGAATATAAACCCCAATGAAAAAAAACATATTAATATGGTGTTTAAATTTTGTGATGAATAATTTTAATGGAACAATGTATCACATATTATTGTATTTGTTTTCCCAAGGATTTGCTTAGTGTGATAAGATGTGGTGGTGTGTCATGCCCAAATCTATCTTTCTCATAAAATTATTTATAAATAGATTTATTTTCATAAGTTTCTATGGTTAATAATTTTGTATGTATTTTCATAATATTTAAAATTTCCATGTGATGTGGGAGGTGGGTTACACCACAAACCATTATGGAAATTTATCACAATGGTAATGGTTTTGAATTCTATGGTTTCCATGACGAAAAACATCACTGAAACACCTTTTTCAGTGGTTTTTTTTGGATCAGTGGATTACCGACCAGAATAGGGATGTGGAAAATTTCAAGGATGGTCATTATTTTGTATTGGGGTTCGGGTCTGGGTGTGTATCAACATAGGCACCAAAATGAGGTCCCTCAATGTTTTGGACTATGTCTCATGGGTATTCATGGTTAACAATGGGGATAACCAATCACTGGAGAACCCCATGGTGAGTTGGTGTTTTCCCTACTAACAATGATGATCCTAAATATTCCGTACCATTATGATTCATCATTTTTGGGCTCATAATTGGTATCTCAGATGATGTTCAATGTAATTTTTAATTTTTCCATTATATGTTGGGTGTCAACATAAATTTTTTCAAAATGTGAATATAAATTACATAAATATTAAATATTAATAACCTTATACTATCTTTATTTTCATTCCCTCACTTGTCAATGTTATTGGAGAAACATTGGTTAATATCATCTGTTATAATCCAGGTCATGGTGTCCCCCATATTAACTTCTTTTTATTCCTCTGAGGATATTCACTATTTTCTATAAATTGCCTTTTTATTATGTCATGATATTATTTATCCTTGTATTTACTACATATATAAAAAAATTCACATAAAAATGTTCATTCCAAATTTATTTTCTCTGTGTTTTCAGTCGTTCATTATTATTCATTCAATTTCAGTTATTCTTGAACCTCGTTGTGGTTGAATAATACCATGATTTTTGAATATAATGAATTTAGTTGTAGTGTATCCATTCATTTACCATTTATATATTTTTTATTTATAAATTATATATCATGTAAGTTTATAATTGCATTAAAAATCATTTATGACTTAATATTACAACTATTTAATCTTATTATAATCCTAGAAAAAATATGTGTTTAATTAGTGTTTGATATCAAAAATCCATATATTTTATTTGGATTTTCATTTTCCAACTGAATTTTGGACCTTAATATGTTTATATGGGATTTTATTTAATGGTTATAGATTATTATTGAATTTTTTCCATTTCATAAATTTTATGACGGATTTGTGTTATGAATGTTATTTTTTAGTGTGATATAACGATATAATTATATAATCATTCATTAAAAAATTTCCATTGTAATATATTATCTTCAAATGTTGTTTAGAATATGAAATATTGTTTCTAGTGATTGGAAAGAGATTTTAAAATAATATATTTTTACAATGTTTTTTTTATAAAGTGTTTCTGTGTTTTTTTCTTAAATGAAACAGAAAAAACATTTAACATGTTGAAATAGGATCTTCAGAAAATATCAATTTGAATTTTGTCTCAAAGGGATTTGTAAAGATAGATTTAGTTTAAAATATTTATTCCTAGTGGTATAATTTTTAGTACATTTCAATTAACATTATACAACCTTAATGGAATCCCCTAAAATGTTAGAAAATTATATCTCAAGAATTAATGTTATTTTTGATATTATTATTGGTTCTATAGATGATATTTTCAATAGTTTTTCTTAAGTGATATGATGGAAATGTGATTTTATATATTGATCATGTGTGATACTCAATAAATACGTCATCTTATACTTTAAAAATCATAATAGATATCCTAGATGTCATAGTGATGAATTGAAAATGATTACTATAATTTGATGATGAGACTAAATTCACCCCATTGTATAAGACAATCATTTACCATGAAAGACCGACCCTAGTAAGGATATAATAGAGATTTTTGTAGGTTATAGAATATTGATGAAAATATTGGTCAATGAATTTTTTCATAATATTATATCTATGATCATCTCACATGATGTTTTTATTTACTTGGATTATTTATCAATTATTTTTCATGTTGACTACACATTATTTCATTACTTTTCCACATTATTATTATTATTTCATGATATATTATTCTCAATACCATTTTATATAATGTTTCATCAATACAAAAAACATTTAATAATTATTCCAATATATTATTATTTTAGTAGAACAAGATTTATTCTCTTAATAATTATTTCTAGTTTTTAGTTATTGTTTTCATTTATTTAGTTGATGATTAATTCTAGTTAAATTTGAGAACCTACTTTTAAAAATTTAATGCGTTTTTGATGGGTACTATAATTTTTATAAATGAATAATTTAATAAATTGGTTTTCTAAATGATTCATTTAAAATTTTATTGTTGAATTTAATACTAGTTTATTGAAATTTTCATTTTTTTTTAGTCAATGGATAAAAAAATTAAATTTTTAGTAATATTTTTAAAAAAATATTTTTTTTTATTGGTAATTAAATTATGTAGAAATTTTTTTTAGGAAATACACATCTAATACAATCAATCATAACATATTAAAATCAATTTTGATATATGTAAGTTTTTTTAAATTTCAATATTTTGTTTTCAGATTGCTGATGGAGTGAGTTGGAATATTTGATAGATAGTAACCATAAGGGTCACATGGAAATTATATATAAATATTTTGTGTAATACTATAATTGGTGGTTATTATGATCTTTTGTGTTTAATATTTTTTTTTCATTTCATCTGCATTTTGATTAATTTTTTATTTTTCTATATGAATTTATTTAAGTTATGATTGGATTAATTATTTGTTTTTTAAATTATCTACTTTTTGAATGAAATGAATCTCTGATAAATAGGGTGTTCATTAATTACTTAAGTGTATAATTTCTATATATCAACTTATTTTTTGGGTGAAATAAATCCAATTTTATATAAATTTTTCCCTATAATTAGTTTTCAAATATAGTTGATTGATATATCGAAAAGAGTTGTGCCAAGTTCCAAAATTGGAGTCTAATTTATCGGAGGCACTGTTTGGTTCATTAAAAATAATTATATCAATATGAACTTTGTTATTATGTTTTTTAACATAAATTAGAGTACGAGATATAAAAATTTAGATATATTAGTGGAGATTGTTGAGCATGATCATATTTATTTGGAGAATAAAGTTTCAATGTGTTATTGGGATGAGAATAAATACTTTTAAGACCTCATTATGTATTCATGGAAAATTTGGTTTATAATTTTTATTATTTTTGTTATGTTCGTTTTATATAGGTTTTTAGTGTTATTTTTTCATTAGTGATGTTGGTGAAAGAACATTTCTACCACACAACAAATTGTGGTTCACAATTATGATAGTATATTGAGAGTGACACCCTAAACCAATTGCTAATAATCGTGGGGTTGGTGACTACCACTATGTAAAAATACATAAAAATGAGAGAAATTATCATTATTATTCTTAACACATGATCATGAATCCTCATAAATAATATAAATAAAACTTATACAACCCGAATAAGAAATTCTTGAACAAACTCTTAAATAAAATAACTTGGTACTAATGTAAAAAATTCAAATTAAATAAGAAAAATTTATTCCCAAAAAACAAGAAATTAAAAATAAAATAACATATTGAGAAAAAATTTCCACATAAAAAATACTTTCTGTTTGACAATAGTCCTTTTATGAAAACCAATAATTACTATTATTCCTTACCCAAATGAGGTCGGCCAATCCCTATATCAATCATCATTCTATCAGTATAATACATGAAATGTTTAATATAAAACCATTTATAGTTGTGTAAATACATGCTAAAAATTTACGAAAAAAACATCAATAATAATCACATTAAAAAAGTGTCAAATTTAAACTACTGAATTGTAATTAAATATTAGAGAACCAAGATATACTCAAAGATTGATAATTGATATCTGAGAATTCCTCAGACCACATATCAATTAAAATAATTCAAATTCATTAATTTATATAGCAAGGATGTTATATAAAAGGTATATATATGAAACAACTCACCATAGTTTCCTAGAGGGAAGACACAACTCACTAAAAGAGAACTTACAATATTAATTTTAACTCATAGATACAGTTTTGTACAATAGGGAAAATGGAGATACCAAACGACATCTATACTATTTTACATGATACAAACGCAAGATCTAGAAGAAGGTAGTATTGTGGATTCTCCTTCAATGAGAGACAATTATAGAGGATCATGAATATGTTAGCATCGAAATGATGATATCTCTAAATACTATAATTTCATATATAACTCAACTTGTTTCAGGTGATTTACTTTGGAATTAATGGAACTATATAGTGGTAAGATATACTTCCATTTTGTTCAATGTGAAAACATACCCACAATAGACAAATCAACAATCATTAAATAAGGGAAAGGAATGTACACAACATGGGTAGGGATAAATGTAATGTCCAACCATGTAGGGAAACCATCTATGAAAAATTTGTACTACATTATATGTTATGTAATGTACAAATTTTTTTAGGATGGACATGAAAATTAATTTGTGTCTTACTAACTAAATAATTTTCTTATTGGGTGATATGGAATGGGGTACCACTTTATAGTGAGTGAGACCACATATGTTCATGGGTGTGTACCATTATTACCCAATAATATATACAGTGAGGAACATATATAGTGTGTGACTAGCTATATGCTCTAATGATCTTAACTCTATCCTGATATCGTAACTTCAAAACAACAAGGCACATTATGTGAGTTCTTTCTAAATACATTCAATGTAGTTTGGTTTTATCTAGATATGTATTACCTTAAATGTGTCTCAAGGTATCTCACATTTTCTATTTAATTTTCCATCATTCGCTGTTATTCCACAATCAACTTCTTCATCCATGGATCTACCATTTTTGGAAATCATTATAGGACAACCTATCAGTTGAATCCCCGTCTACAACTGAATTTTCATCTTCTGTCCCTCTGTATGTTATGAAAACCATTAATGCCATTCTTCTAAAGGAGTAATTTTTCTATCAATATGTCTTCATAATTTTTAACCTAAAATATCAAATATTAAACTATGATTCATATAATAAATAATATATTGTTTAATGAATCGGTATACAGGGAAAATCCAATTCACTGGCTAAACTGAAAAATAGTGATAACTAGTTCAATTAAAGTGGTTGAAAAGCCTAAAATGAAAATTAGGGAATCAATTATAAAAATGCATGTTCCCCTATCCTCTACATGTGATGAATCTAAAAAAATTTATAAATATATAATTTTTAAATATCTACGATACCCAAATAAAAAGATCCAAAAAATATATAAATTATAAGGGATTTTTAATGGTTGGCGATGGATTAAATTTTAGATGGAATAATGAATAAATATAATGTCATCAAAACTATTACAAAACCAAAATAATAAAAAAAATATACTTTAGTTGGATAAATCACTGATGAATAAATGCCTTGCAACAATTCTATCGTATATATCAATGATTGTTGATGTATTCATGATTGTTGATTCGTTCAATGTTTTTCCACTAACATTCCTCACATTAAATCTCCTCCTATGATTAAACTAATATATTTGGATAAACCATATGTATTAATAAATTATATATTATATTGATATTGTATTTTGTTGTCTGATTAATTAAACAAATTATTTGTTTATTTATTTAATAATTAATTAGTTAGTCCCCTTTTTATTCAACTAGAAAGTATATATCATCAAAAACCCATATGATAATAAATTATATTAAACAATGGTTAAATACTATGTTTTATATTTAACGGTGTAATGAATATCTCTATATAAGACATAATTAATTTAAAATTTCATAATTTTTTATACTAAAATAAAATATGTACTCAAATATTTTATTATTTTTAAGATCACATATGGTTGTCTCATTCCCATGAGTTTTCTTAAATATTTTTTTGTTTCAAAAAAACAAACAAATTTTGAATCTTTAATCCATTAAGGATCTTCTCTAGAAAATCCATTATCTCAACAATGTAATTTAAGAAGGTGGATACATCCTGGATGTCCATTTATCCTATATCAATAATATTATATGGATTATGCATGTATCTATATGTGTATGATACATGGAAGACATCACAAAATTTTTATAACATCTGAAGTAATTACAAGCAATATAAAGCCTATATAATACACCATATTACCAATAATAGTCCAATGAAACATAATTATGGCATTCCAAATTAGAAAAATCTACAAAATCCAAATGAGGTTGTGACTATTTAGAACACATGTTCCCCCACCATAAACTCCAACCTTCTTTTTCAACAGATCATATTGAAATTACGATGGATTTAGGATATCCTCATATGGTCCCCAATGATCTTATCTTCCATCATCATCAATAAAGCTAAATATGGCCCCATTTGTGATGATTCTCATAACATCGACAAACACAATATTGACTAAAAAGTCTCTTGTATATGACCTCGAATGATGATATAAAAATAATAGAGATATGATTATTTTTGAATTAAAACATACCAATGGATATATTATCCTCTAACATTTAACCAAATCTGAACATAACATGACACAACATTCCCACATGGACCAAAATGGTTTGCTCTATCTGGGCATCCTTTATATGGGAGAATGTTGTGCACATTGAATAATTAGTCTGAAAATTCTATATTAAACCATTCTAAAACTAGTATGAGAAATTATATTCACAATAAAATTTTATCATCATGGTAATGGTAACAAATATTTTAATATACTTCTTATATATGTATCCAAGGGTTTCTACAAAAATATTCTTTGTAATGGGGAGAATATGGAAAAAATAACATCTCAATCCATTATCACACCAATGTAGTCACAACCTCAAACAATATGTAGAGATATAAACACAAAATATTTGGATATAAAATCCCCATTCCATTATAGAATATAAAATGGTACTTCCAATCATAATGGTCTTTAATTATCAATAGTCATATATTGATTAGTGTGACATTGGGATGATATATCCATCATGATTATTCATCCCTAACTACGTAAAATGATCATGAACAACCAAATAAATATATTCCAAACTAAGATATATTTTTAAATGATATGTACAATTTCATTATTTAAATTATTCTTCAAAGCATGTCAGACAGAATAATTCATCCGTTGAGGAATTTGAAATGAACTTCGCCATTAGAGAATCCCTAAGGATATTTTCTCGTAAATATATATTCATTAATGACCTCCAAGTTGACTTCCCTATTTATGTATTCCTTAATATATAATAGAAGTGAAGTGGTAAAAACCTTAAAATAATGTTATAATATTCCACCCTCTTCCACTAAGGATAGCTTCAATAATAAAAATTAATCTACAACCATTCATGGAATCTTATAAGGAGAGATCCTACATATATCATCTTCAGTCACATTAATTTATTTAAAATTATCATATGTCACAAATTCATAGTCTTATAGTAACATTGAATATTGTTTCTCTATCGGGTGGTTACCTATTTGAGTGATGATGTGACCACAAACCATGCATATTTTGTTTCTATATATTCTATTTGAACACTATTAATTAAAACACAAAATCTAGTTCATGTTTTTTTCATATTATTTCAAAAAATTTGAACCATAACTAATAATAACATAGCTCATGTTAAAAAAATGATCCAAAATATAGTGGCATCATTAAACGCAACATATTAATTTACATATCATAGAAAACATAATATTTTATTTCTTATCAACATCTCCTGAATCATATCAATGTATTTTTTAACTTCTCTAAATAAAAAATATGATTATCCTTTTAGTTTAGATTTGTAAAAGAGGAATCAATCTAATGAAATTTTTGAATGAATATCTGGTAATAACAATTTAAAAAAGAAATCATTGATGATGAATCACACCCATAGGTGGATCAGAAGCTATAAATTCATCACTCTTTGTTGGATTTATAGTTAATCCCTCATACATGATATCTAGTCCCTTATTATTAATCTATATAACCTAGATGTAACACAAGGGGAGTTTCCAATAATGATTATTTCATCTATGGAGGTATAGAAATATCATCAAATACACTATATTATATTCTTATGAAATCATGTAAATTAGAATTTCCAAAATAATGTCTACTATAAACCAACACATGAATGGCTGGAATATCATATTTTTGTGTCACATTAAATATATTAGGAAAATAATCAAGAAAAATAGAATCCCTAGGTACTCAAAATAACATTATAGAAAAAAAATTAATTTTAGATAGAAACTTATAACATACATGTTGTTTATAGTAACCTAGCCTATGTTCAATCATAGAAAAACACTTTACCCATTCATTTAATAGAAAGGATTTGAATTTTTGTAAATTAGTATATATGTATAAAGGTTAGTAGGTTTAAGTGTTAATAATAAAAAAACAGAGTTTCACTTCTACTTTAATAATAAATTATACTGGTGATGTATAGTGTCACACGATGGGTATGATAAATCCCTAATTATGACATTCCGAAAAGTGTAACCATATATCCTGATTATTGGGTGGGTCCTATATTATTACAGTAAAAAACTTACAATATTACCAATCCAAAAATTAATATAGAATATAATCTATAAATTATGATGTGAAATAGGTACTTTATATGGTTGGATATCAATTTACTCCGCTTTCACATTGGGGATGTAAAGATATCTCCAATTTGAGGAACCAGGACTATTGATAGCTATCTAATTTGAATTTAGTTATAAAATCAGGTTTAGGTGCCCAACCTTCTCAGATTGGAAATATATTTCACCATGGAAGTAAAATAATGAAATTCATGTAACACCCTAAGAGTTTAGATATTGATATTTTCTATATAGAACATGAAATATGAAACAAAATGTCTAAATGAATTATTGAATATATAACATTAAATTTATTCTTGTTGATGGCTTCTGATACACGCAACCCCATGTCAAAAAGAACAGTTATATTTGTTGGTAAGAATATGAAAAAATATAAAATAAATTATATGATCTAATCATTTATACACTAAATTAAATGGTTATAAAATCATTATGATTAAAATAAGATTGATTTGTATAAAAAAATAAAAGTTTTCTAAAACCCAATTGATCACTTAAAGAATGTTTTGTCACACTTTACAAATATAATATAAAATTATTTTTTACTAATAATAGTACATTTATTATAAAATTAAAATAAATTTATAAAAATCTTAATAAATAAATATATTCAAGGGTATTTAATATTTTTTATGAAATTATTAATTATTTGATGAATACTAAAAAATGGGTTTTATTGACGAAATCATTTCTTTAGCTCATTAAATATATGATTGTTTGTTTAATTTTTTAAGGCAATATTAGTTCACTGATATTATAAATAATATAATTTATCTCACATGAATAAATTATAATTTTTTTTTGAGAAAATAATATTTTAATATTTTCAATGTTTTTTCTTTGGAAAACCGATTTTTCATCAACTTTACATGTATAATTTAAATTCTAATTATTAAAATTGGTTAAATGAATTTGAAAAGGTGAATTACCTATTTTTAGTCACCATGTTTTATCATATATACGAAATTATCCTTATTTTTTATAATGAATTGTAATACTAGTATAAATTTATTAACATGATTCATGTTTAAAAGTATTTATTATGAGTTAAACTAAAACCAAACTTTTATAATATCTATTGTATGGACATATAGAGACATTAGAAATTTTAGGATATTTTTATGTATTTTTTGGACAATTATCAATAAATTGATTATTATAATAATCTGTGTAATGTAAATAATGTCACCCAATTTCATCTAAATTTCAACTATGTGCTCACATTGGAAAAAACACAAGATATTAATGAATATTGAGGTTAATTTTTATAATAATTAAATTAATTTCATGAGGATAATTATTTATTAATTATTATAAATAATATAATTACATTATATGCACAAGAAATGCTATCATAGAAACATTTTAATTAATTAAAAATAAAATAAATTACACTATAATAAAATGTAATGTAAATTAAATTAATTATTTAATATCATAATATTTTATGATAATATAATATTACAGATTATTTTTAAAATAAAATATTTTAATTCAATCTTATTCTTGATTTTTTAATACTAATTTAGTTGAATAGTGTCAAAATTGATATTAATATTGTCTTATAAGAGTTAAAATTTATTAAAATGAAAAAAAATTACTAAAAATCTTCTCCTCAAAAAATATATTTGTATATGATTGTAGATATTATCTATATTACATTCATTAACCATTGTTTATTCATTATATTTATAACTAAACATAAAAAAATTACAATACTAACGGGTAAAATAATGTTTGTTGCATTACATGATCTTGTGTTAAACTTTATATTCCAAAAAACAATATTTTTATTTTATAAGTAAAAAAATTATATTTAAAAACAATAGGTAATAATTATATAAATTTAATTAAATTATTTATACTTAAAATGAAAAATTGCATTTGTATGTGTTCTAGTAATCATAATGAATACTAAAATGTAAAATATAATGAGACATATAATTTTTGAAACTAAATGGTTACAATTAGTGGGTTTTATAATGTTATGGATGTCTGAATAAACCATAACTTCGATAAAATATGTTAATTATTTATTATATTGGAATATAGTGTGGGATTGAATTTCTATTATTGTATAGTTATGGTTATTTAAAAAATATCCACCCCTCATTAATTAAAAATATTTTAGTCCTCCCCCACATCACCACAACTATTATAATATTTTGATAAAAAATTCCTAATTAAAAATCTCCCAGAAATTAAAAATCATATTCAATATTTATTTCCAAAAACACATTTTTCATGGTCCTTAAAATGGGATACAAATGAGGATTCCCTATTAGAAGGTAATTATATTCCCAAAGCTCGTACTTTTTTCCTCTCCTTTTACAATTGTAATTCAAATAATAATAATTATGATATATTTTGACCAATAACTACTAAATATATATATATATTTTATTTCATAACTCATATTCATATTCTCTTTCATAAAATGGGAAATATAATTTATGATCATGTGTATGGAAGATACCACCTCACAAACCGATGAAATTTATTTTCAATCACCTACTATTAGAGATGGATGAAATGATAGATGCAATTTATATATATTATATTAATGATAAAAATAATTTTCTTTGGAATTACTACATCTCATAAGAATTTGTACATTTAAACCCTTTTGGGTGATAATAATGTCGCACGCATGTATAAGTGGACTACCGCCTCTACACAGCAAAGTGATTTTTTTTTATTTTATTAAAAATCGAGAGTAATAAGAACATATTAAATGAATATGAATGAGATAATTCATATAATAATCTTTTTATAATGGGTATATATTTTTTCTTATCTTATGTATCTAATTTTGTGAAAATAGAAATAATGTTATACATACATATAACCTACAATATCCATTCACGATGTTAATAATTTTCTATTCTCAAAATATAATGTATTATTATAAATACATATATATTGATATTATATTATATTTCTATAATGGTTTGTGTTATTTAATTTATGATACCATTATCATTGTAAATGATTAAAAATTAATGATAAAAATTGTAGAAGAAAAATAAAATAAGTATCACCAAAAACAGTAATTTAATGAAAAAATGATAATAAAATTGTCCTAATAGAATATTAGTAAATCATACTTATTATGATATTTATTATAATAATTATGAAATAAATGTATTATAAATATATATTTATCATACAATAGTTAAGAAAATGTAAAATTTAAATCATTTTTGAGGGGAGAGAATTTGTCTAAATGTTTCATTATTAGAGATATATTGTAATGTTATTTACATAATTTAAAATATATGGTTTATATACTGCCAAATTTACCTAAAATATAAATAACCACATAATTAAAATAATATATGAAGATTAAATGTATTTTTCTTTAATGGTTTCTTTTTGATAAAAAATAATAAAAACTTAATGGGGGTTTCTCATCACACTATTACTTCTTGGATATGTAAGTAATATTTACTAATTAGTTATTTTGTGATATGTATGTAAATAAAATTATTTATGATATATCATTAATTAGTTCATCATTATATTTATTTAATAATGCATTAGAAATTATTTCATTTAATGGGATTATTATTTATATATTACAAAATTAGTAAAGGCTTTTGTTATAATATCTTTGTTTTACAGGATTATATTTGATTATGTATTTGATGATGAATTATTTTGATCTATTTTTAATGAAACTCATGCAATTTATTTATAATTTATTCATTTAATTTTAAATTAAATTTTCCATTTTTTTATTATTGAAACACCAAATGACAATGAAATTATTTATATGAAAATCTGACTCTATTTATCTATTCATTCCAAAATCATATTTCCTAAAAAATGACTTCTAAAAATATGTAAAAAATTTTTATAACAATTTAAATTATTTATTAAATTCATTTTTTCCAATGTTATATTTTTTAAAAAACATTATATAATATAACGATATTTTTTCCAAACATGTTATTTTTTATATTTCATATAATAATGGGAAGAAAATCAATTTTTATCATGTCTGGAATAAAGGGACGATTACTATAATCAATAAAACTAATTACATTAAATATTCGTATAAATTATAATATTTTTATTTTTAATGATAATGGTTTTCCTAAATTAATATAAATTCATACTTTTTATAAGTGAATTTTAATGATAAAAGGTAATTTTCCTTGATTTTTTTAATCGTATCATTTTGGACATTTTATCCTTCAACATCAACAACCCTTATAAGAAAAACACTCCTGATACCATCATTATTATTTTATGTATTGTTTACAATCAGTTTCAATAAGTATGTTTTATATTTATACTATTCATATTACATTGGATGAATTGTGGTTAATTTTATTAATTGGTGTAATTATTAACATTTATTTAGATTGTTTTAAAATATGAATGTTTATGTTTATTATGTTTTACCTTTTCATATAAGGATTTAATTGGACGTAGTAATTTATTATTGAGGCCATATATATCCCTTTATTCATGAATATGTCTCGTGACACAATTTTTATTAATTTTTAGCTGAGGTATAAAAAAATATATATTTCCATGAAAAATATATAGACATTATTTCATATATCATGTAATATGGAATCACACTTATGTTATATAATTTTGATGTAAATAATTTCATTCTTATAAATTTAGTTATAAATTTCCATGTGGTTATTTTATTATTTATAATATACATGGGTGTGTTTTTAACTCATCATACAGTTTATATAGCCATATTTGACAATTATTTATTTCATCAATATTATTCTTCATGGCAAGTAAATCGAGTAAATGGAATATATCATAGTAATATACCATTCAATATATATTATATATTTTCTACTCATGATAGATCTCACTGTATTAATTTCATTACTAATAATTACAACTCATCCCTTTCTTACAAATCATTCCCCCATGCAGATAATAATTGGTTCATGAGTGATATACATAAAAATAATTGGGAAAATTAAAATTATCTTAATGATAATAAATTTTTTTATTAAATTCTTTTGAATTTTATATGATAATAATGTTTATATATTTTTAACCATGACGATTAACTGATTTCGGAATTTAGGATATAATATCTGTTATCATGTTCTTATTTAATAAATTTACACTAAATTTGGTCTACTCAGTTCACAATATTTACATTTATAATTATATTAATTTTTTTAAAGACTATGGTAATTATATTTAATAGAAAATATAATTTGGGTAACAAACCTAATATTGAATATGAGTATAAGTATAGAACAATATCCTAAATGTATAATGAGATGGATATTTTTTGTTTTTTTGAGATAAACATCCCTATATGGTTTTAATTAGGGTAAATACTTATGGAATATATAAACCTAGGGTTAATGAATATGACTTAATAATTATATATTTTACATTACTTTTACCTATTATATGACATCTGGATATGCTTTGAACCTAATTTAGAACCCCAGGGAGATATGTCTGGGTTGATTTATGTTTTCTTTTCAAATAAATATAAATGATTTGAAAAACATATTATAATATATAAAATTCCTAGAAATAATCTTATTGATTATTATGATATTGGATATGATTAAATATTTTAGTTTAACATTGGTATTTATCAAATATTTGGAATTAATTTTAAATTACATAATGTTATGATCCAATGTAATATTATAAATTATTGACAAATAGTTCATATCAATTATAAAGTATTTATATAAATCCATGTACTACATGTTGGGATTTTCCTCTTGATAATAATAATGATGGTATGGATGAATTTTTAGGAATAACGTATCATATAAAATCTTTATTGGGGAGTTTATATGAGTATTGAGTAAAAACCATTCCTCTATGGAGTAGTCTATTGATCCACCATTTTGTGTAACAATGTTATTTAACAACATGTATTTTTATCAACCATCATTGAATGTGACTAAAAATTTATATTTAGATGAGATATGTAATGTTACATTGAGAATATTTTTCATAATAGGATTTATTTAAAGGGTGATGGTTGTTAGGGATGTTTATCATATCTCAAGGTATTCATATCCCCTATTTCAATTGTTGAAAAAAATTTGGATGATGAGGAACTATAAAACATAGAGTGAATGTTACCTAAAATAATATTATAGAAATAATATATTCCACATGAGAAATTACCTAATAAATCGTTAAAAATATCAAGTATAAGAAGAATAGAATATGAAAATGATTCAAATCATGAAGCCAAATATACATAAATACCAAGTAATGTTGAATGCATCATACATAATACCAATAGATTGTATTCTCCATTTTTTGGGATATATAAAATCCATAAAGGGGATGTAAACCACAAAAAATCACATTATTAAATTAAATTATATTTTATGCTTTGATAATTTAGAAAAATACTAATATAATTTTCTATTTTTATAAATAAAATATATGGGGAGATTTAATGAGAAAATAACTAGTATGGGGAATGGGGAATAAGGGAATGAAATATTTTCTCACCTGTGATAATTTTTGAAGAAGAAAAACATAGTACAAATATAATTTGAATTATAGTTTTCTTTAGTTTTCGATAAAATTGCTATCATGATAATTAATTAAAGTGTAAGAAATAAACAATTAATGTTAAATGACTCAACTAAAAGGGGATAACGAATTATGAAAATTAATTCCCCAACCTTCAAGGTAATATTTCTCATATGAAACTAAAAAAAATCATTATTAAAATATTAATACAGACGAAATGGAATTATTAATTTTTTATGGTGTTTGGATTAAATAATTTCACTTTTTATTAATTTTAACCAATTTAGTTTCAGTTATATGTATATTGAAATTTATATAATTTTACTATAATATATTTGTTTATGGAAATAGAGCATATGTTAAATAGAAGAAATGTAAAATGTATATTTTTTAATGATAAATGTTAGTTTATTTTATTTAAATAAAAATATTTTTTATATTAAAATAATCTTTATTGTATTTATTTAAAAGAATACAACATAAATGTCGAGTGAAAACCTATGACATCCGACCATGTTGTCGGGCTTGAACCAATAACTAAAGGGAGATATATTTTTAACACAAACTAATGGAATATGTTATGATCAAATAAATATGATTTTCTTCCATTAATTATTTTTTTGTATAAATAATTATGGAATTGATTAAGTTGACAATTTGGGGTTACCATTAATGTTTAGATATTAAGGAATTATATTTGACAACTTGTGAAAACCATTTTGGTTTCAGTAACATTAGATACATTCACATCAAATTTTCACTCATTAATATATCATTTTAACTACTAAAATTTTATTTTAGTGAAACATGAAAAAACATATTATACAGTCACTTCTTGGTGTAAAATAAGATGTCTAAAATGATCGAATAATAACCAAATGATGAAATCATACATATGAAATAAGAAAAATATTAGGTCTATATATATATTCTTATGTTTATATTTTAGATGTTAATATGATTACATTATATTAGGATAAATATCTTGAAAATAAAATTCTAACTAATTATCTTTATTTCAATGGATTAATTATTTAAATTTGGGTTTTATATTTCTCTTCATAATTAATTTTATTGATAAAAATTATATATTAAACTCCATATGTATTTATTTTTTACCACTATGTCTATATTTTCATATCACAGTATGGTTTTTATACATTTAAACATATATACACACATATAAATATATATTCAGTATTAAATAATAAATTTTCTAAAATCCATTCTATTTTTTTATGATGTTTTATTACCATTTTAAGATGTTATTTTTCAATGAAGTTTAAATGTATGCTTAAAAAATATAATCATGGGGGGAAATTTTAAAGGTGGTGAAATTATCACCATATAATTGTAAAAAAATAAAATTTTGTTTAATATATGACCATTACTCTAAAAAAACTAAAATAACAAAAAAAATTCTTTAAATTGAATCACATAGAATGCTTTTGATTAAAAGAACCCAAAGACTAGAAGAATAATAAAATAATTTACATTATAACTATACAATAAAAATTATGAAAATGAATAGGAATATAAAAGAAAAAAATATAATATGTACACATATATAAAAAAAATTAAATTTTATATGATATTTATAAATAAAATAATAATCGTTTGAATATTAAAAATCGTTTTTTAGAAGAATTTATTTTTCTAAAAGGCTGAATCAGTATGATTTTTCAACATATAATAATATAAATTTTCCCACAATTTAAACCATTTTTTAAAAAAATAATATTTTTTTAAAAAAATATGTTTTATAAAATATCATAGAATTTTATTTTTTAATTTTTGGAAAAGATTGCCTATTTGATGAATTATGAAACTGAAAGGTTTTTATTGAAACTTTTTTTCGCAATTAATGATGATAATAGATATATTATTATTTTGTTTACTAAAAACAAAAAAAAATATTATATTTATTTTATAATTATTATTATTTAGGATGTTGTAGTCAATTTAATTTACATTGATTTTATAAATTGTATTTAAACGTTTGAATGTTTTTCTCTAAAAACAGATTCTTGATCAAATATACGGGATTAATTTTAAATTGAATTACTCAATTTCTAAGAATCAAATTTTTAAATAAATATTTCATATTTTTAATGAGAATAATGTATAATATGTAATAGTTTAAAGTTGTTTTTTGGTCAAAAAGAATTAAAATATAGTAAAAAATAATTAGAACGTTTAAAGTTAAAACAGGCTTACCATTTTGTGAAACTGAATATATGAGGTTTATAATATCCCAAATACTTATATAAATTATATTCGATGGCTATATATAAATATTTATTTCTATGTAATAAATTTTAATGATCATATGGGATGCATTTTGAAGAAATTGAACAATATAATAATATATTTAATGAAATAGGAAAAATGTCAATACATTAAATTTAAATTTAAATTTTATCTTTAGACAAGAAAAAAGTGAAAGATGTATATAACTCCATGATTATATGTTATGTATCCTCATTAATCAATTAAAATAAATTTATATACTAAATTTAATTAATAAAATATTTAATATAATATAAAATAAAATAGGGAACACAAAACAAAATTTATAAATGAATAATTAATGAAATAAGAGGGGTTTATTATAAATTAAAGAAGATATATCAATGAAATAGAATCTGGACCATTGTAATATTAATTTGACACCTTTGAATATAAATTCTTCTAATATAACAAAAACCTCATATATGAAAGTATTAAAGAAATTAGGTTCTTTATATATCGCAATAAGATATAATTATATCACAGTAAAACACTATAAATGTTATAGAAATTATTAATTAAGTGTTGAAATTTTGAAAAATAGAATTTTTTTTAAATTAAATAATTAATATAATTATTTAAAATAAAAAATATTTTTAGAAAATGTATTCACAAAATATTATTTTTTTTCTTATGATTACAAGATAATTTCTAGGAGCATAATGATATTTTAAAAGTGTTATAAAATAAGTTAAAATTTAAAAATTCAAATTATGATTGTAAATGATGATTTTAATTAAAAAATAAATTGCCCATATTAATGAAATAATGTTCATAAAATAATTTTTTTTATAATTTTACAAGTCCAAAAAATTTTAAGGTCATTTTTTGTTATTTTTTTAAAATAGGTTTTTTGTGAACAGTGAAATACAAATATTTATGGTATAAACTAATTAAATGAATTAATAAGTCATAGATTATATATGGATGATGTAAGATAGTAATTAGAACTATAATTAATTATTTAAAAATATTTATTATTAATTATCAATATAATATATGTCATGAAGAAAAATAATACTCTAATGAATAAATTAATTAAAAATCACCCCATTCCTCCGATATAAGTACCACCCCTCAATACCTCTTATTTGCACTCCTAACAAGATTAGAATATTTTAAAAAAAATTATCAACACTCTTAAAAATTTTCTCTCTTATTTAATAGATCATGTTTATAAAAAAATATTTGAAACCCAAGTCCTTTTAAAATTTCTTCAAGGAGAGGAATGCAAAAGTAAAAACCTTAATCCTTCCATTTCATTTAATTTTATTTTAATTTATTTTATTATCTATATCCCACTTCCTCCATAAGAACATGAATTATAACAATATAATATAATTAACTATTTTAATAATATATCCACCATCATGTATCTATTCCTCTACATTCTATTAGTAAAATGAATACATCATCTATGAGTGGCTGATTTACCGCCTTTATGGACGAAATGTTTTAATTTTTCAACTAATTGTTAAAGGATTGTCATAAAATCATTTATATGGTTAACATAGACTATTAAATACATATTTTATCTAATTAAAAATTATAAATAATATATATATATATAATATTAAGTAACAATACAAAACTAATTCGTGATGATAAAAACACCATAAAAATAATATAACAAGTTATCACTATTGTTTTATCAAATAATTCATCATAATAAAATGTAACCGAATGAAATATATAACTATTTAATATTTTATAATTCAAATAATATCATATTATTTCAACATAGCACAACTATTATCATTTTATATGAATTTCCATACATGTATATATGTAAATTAATCCTGAAAACCATGAATCAAACACACCCAAATGTTATGATTTATCTTATAAATCATCAAAATGACAATAAATGAACATGATAAATTTAAAATATATCAGATACATGTTTAAAGGGATATAAATAAATAAATAAATGTATTTAAATGGATTATCCATGACAATAATATCGTTTTCAAAACACATTCAATCCTATGATATGGGATTCACTACAAACATCCATTTTGTCATTTAGGAAACTGATTATCTATCATTACCTCCAATGTATTTCTTAATAAATCTTATGTACTCATACTACATTATATTTTTATTCTTCTTAAATATGTATGTTTCTTGATTAATAATTATGTGATGGGGTAATACATTTTTTAAAACATTGTTTCTTCTATTCATTCTAATAAGCAATTTGGATTTAAGGGAAATATTAAAGATCATAAATATTTTCAAGTATACTAAATAATAATATTTTGTTGTGAAATATTTTTCTAAAATTAATATATTTTTTTCATTACAGAATATAATAGTTCATTAATAGTTTTATGAAAACAATTATTCCTTTTAAATTTTAATGACGCTATAATATTTTCCATGAATTTACTCTAAATGGCCTGAAGGCCTTCTTTTTAATTTTATTATAGATAATACCCCTTTTAAGGGTTGAAGGGGAACCTATACATGACCCGTAGGGCCAAGTCAGAAGGCCCAACATGACCTGAAATACATAACCTGATGGCCCAGAGGCATACCATGCCAATAACAAGATATTACCTTTGACCACTTATTCATTGTGTGTGGTGTATGTATATTTAAATTTTATTTTTGATAATCAATTGTTTTATATGCATATTTCTCATTCTATGGAAATGATTATTTTATTATATCAATACCCTTTATACATAAGGTGTTTTAATTTAATAAATCTATGTATGATGAATTCTTTTTTTACTTGTATTAACTATTGGGGCTTGGTTATAAATGGCCCCTCGATGCATTGATAAATCTCATGAGACTAAATAGTTTATAAAAAATCCCATTGGGTTTATATATTAACATAATCCGGATGGTGTGTACTCACATACATATACCGGGTTAATATTATAATGGTTTATCTGCATGATAAATTACATTTGATAAATAATATTTTTTTCATTCAGTTTACAGTTATTACTTTTCATTATATTTTCACTATGAAAAAATATATGGATGCATTTAAATTCATAGATTGTTAATAGAATGTGTTTTTTATTTATTTACCTTTCCACTATTAGTATGACTTATTTATTTTATTATTATTTATTTATGTAACCTTTTCTAAGTGTTTGATATCACCAGTTTCATTTGTTTTCATTCACCATATTCTGAAGATGAACTATTCGAATAACATTCAAGGAACTAATTTTATTTCCCTTGGTTATGTGATATGATTGTTTACCAATTTAATAAGTGTACCACATATGATACATGTTCTTCTAGAATAATACAATGATCAATCCTTGGGGATGTGATCTATTTTATCGATTCTATTATAATAAAATGACCACCCACAATACGATCTCGTGGTCGGTGGTGTAATAGTTGGTATCCAAATATGTTTAATAGAATCCATGGGAAATATATAAGGTAATATTATCAAATGTTATAATTTGAGGATAACCATTGAATAAAATTAGTTAATTTTTGTATTGTAGGGTTTAATTGTATATTCCTATAAATACATTCATGTGTGGATACTACAAGAAAACATGGTTTTGGAATAGAAATATCAAGTCACAAAAACCATGAATGATATATTAGTTCTATCTTAGTATAACCTAGTACAAAATATAATTCCATAATGTGAAGCAAGTTTTACACTAATGAGGTTAATCTTAAAATAATTTTCATTATCATTGAAAACAATTATGAAGGATTTGAAATTAAATATGTCCAAAAAACATATTTTAAATATTATGATATTTTATATCCATAAATATTCCATTTACATTGACTGTATGCTATTTGGAAATTTTTCTTTATGAATCATAACCTAATTTTTAAATTCTATTGTTTTGAAATAGAATCTAATAGAAGGAATGGAATCATTTCAAATAGAAAATGAGGGGATTTCCCCCCTATGAAATCGAACAGAGTTAATGTTTGAGTTGGGGAGATCTTGAACATCTTTTTATAGGTTACTCAGGTTAGGAATAATAAACATGCTAAAACTATGTTGGATAATTCAATGCTGAAGAGGACCTCATATTTTAATATGATTAATAATCTAATGGTAGAGTAGATGTGGTTCATGTCCCATAAAAGATATTTATAGCATTAGGATTCAATGAAAATGAAATGTTAGTATTGAAAGAATGTTTCATAAAGGGGGTGCATATCAATGGTGGTATTTGATCTAGAATACATACATGTATGATTGAATGGAATAAATACAATAGGAAAAATTTAAATAAAAAATATTAAACATATATTTCCCACATAGTAATAGAACTAAAATGAGGAGAAAATTAAATATCTTAATGGATAAGAAAGAAGTGAGTTTTTTATTTTTTGGGGTTAACCTAACTAAATAATTATGTATTCTATTAGTTAAATATTGGATTTGGATTACATGATTTATCATTTCATTGATGGTATTAATCCATGTATCTGAAACAAATATCTTTTTAAAAGGATTGGTCATATAATGAAATGGTATTATGTTTCGTTAAATGAAGAATGAATTGGATATATATATTTATTTATTTATTCTAGAAAAATACGAGATTAAGAGGTCTTATGATAAAAATGAAAAATATGAGGCATCAAAAAAGAATAATGGAATGAAAAAACTTCCATTGTGTGAACATTATAGAACTAAAAATCCTATGAAAGGATTGAAAGGTTTTGTGTTTAGATATATGTTTATAGAAAGAGGTCAAAATGCAAAAGACTCTAAGGGGAAGAAATAAATAATTTATTCTCAATTATTTGACTATAATTAAATTTTTCATTATTAAAATAAATGTCCCATGGGTCTGGGGATTGTACCACAGAAGAGGCTAGGGGTGATGGAAATGCTTAAGAAATCATTACAGCTGAAGTAGTAGTACCCAATGATGTCGTATTCGGTGCATTAATATTTTCATTATATCTATATAATACACTATTTGATTCAATATCATCACACACATTTCTGTCAAATATGTTTCCCAAAGTAATTAGAAATTTACTATTTGATTTAACAATGGTATAACTTGTAAAGACAAGAAGGGATGTATTATTTAAAAAAATTTGTTGGTCGACCACCTTTTTATAACATAAACACGATTTAGTTGATTAACATATAGTCATATCTATGTTTTACTTTCATATAATCCATGATATGGACTATTATAAAAAATATTATGTGAGCACATATGTTATAATTATGTGATTTATTCTTTGGGAGGATGATGTAGAGTCTCTTACATTTAGATAAAAAACATCATCCTCTGATTCTAATATATGATTACCCATAGTAGATCTAAAATATAAATGTATTTGATTTAATGATAAGAAATATTATAGGGATGATGAAAGATATCATCAAATTGAAAATGCACCAATTGTACTAGAACCCATTGATGTCTTTCATGTAGAATTACCTAGACACCCCCAAAGCCGATTGATGAATCTAATATAGATCTAATTCATGTCGAAAGACCAATATCAATGACTTTTTATAAAATAGAAACTATTGGATTACATGATCTGAAGAAATAACTTGTGTGTTTGAGTAATATGTGATTTATTCTCCCTAGTTTTTATCTTTGAAGAGCCCGTTTTTTAAATACGAAATATCAATGACTTTTTATAGAATAAAAACTATTGGTAAGTCTAGCATTTATAAATAATGGCATCAAACAAATTATATTTTTGGTCATAATATCTCTAAAGAGAGAATATCATTTGATCATGTAATGTTAATTGAAATCAACGAATGGACTCATCCAATGAACATAACTACTGTACATAGTTTCATTGGTTTATAGGGATACTATCTATGTTTCTTTAAAAAAAATCCTAATTGTACAATCAGTTATCTAAGATCACACGTAAAGGGGTTAATATTGTAAGGATAATATAATGTACAATATTTTTTTATATAATTAATGAGATGATTGGTTCATAATCCAATTTCAACTCATCCATCTATAAATGATCGGGTTCTGATATAATGTGGGGAATCAAAAAATGGAATGGGTTGTTTTCATGGTGAAATAGTAATGTTATTTCTTATGAATAAGGGCAGTTTAAGACTCATGAAAAAATTATCCATCTTGTGATATCAAGTTAGACACCGATATCATTTCATTGACTATACAGGGATTCATTTTTTATAGTAAAATATTTGAGATATATATGTGTGATAAGAGTCTAAAATACATAGAAATAACTCTATTGGAGGCTATATAAATTTTGATAGTAACTAAAATATTTTTATTTATCAATAAACTACCACCCATGAAATAGCAATAGGGTAGAAGATGTAATAATAAGGAAATATCATAGAATTCAGTACAAAAAGTGGTATGAGATTGATACAATATTCATGGATTTATTATATTTGGATATGTGAATTGGTATAGAAAGGGAAACATCAATCCTTTTTCAATTTGTTAATAATCCATAATTTCTAGATAATTTAATAATCAATCAATATAATGATTAGAGTTTTGCGAAGAAAATTAATTCCATTAAGGGTAAAAAATTGGCTGACATCATATTAAAGTTTTCATTTCTGAAATTTGAAACATGGTTATTTTTTAAATCAATACTTTTGCTAAAAGAAAATTTTATATGATACTCGTAACAAAAATTTATATATACACAATGGTATTACCATGACGTATATGGATCTAAAGGAATGTTATTTGTGGGATAACATGATGTGGGAAATTTCTGAATTGGTGTCAAGGTTTAATGTTTTTCCACTGCTAAAGGCCATGACACTACATCATAGAAAATAAATTAATCATATTACTATTCTTATGTGAATATGATATTAAATAATTGTGTGTATTGTCATAAAACAAATAATTACACATCGAAAGAGGGATGCAATATGGGATATTGTTGATATTCATATTGATTTGACACATTTACTTCATATGAAAGAATATTTACCTTCCGAGTGCCTAGGAATGCTCTATATTAATGATGTTTTATGACATTAAATTAAAACACTAATTATTTTTAATGATCCAGATCCTTGATTATATAAAAAAATAAAATATTATATAAAAGTATTTGGATTCTATACTTCATATGAGTACACCTTATCACCCTCAAATAGATAGTTAGTCTGAATAAACTATTGAAACAATGGAAGACTTGTTGAAATCATTATCACATGACTTTCAAGGCATGTGGGATCATTATTTGTTGAAGGTTGGTTTTTATTGAAATAATAGTTTCCGTTTTAGTATTATAATGATGCCTTTTAAAGGATTATTTGGAAATATATGTCGAACTCAACTAGTTGTGATGATGATGGTGAGGGAAAACCCATGTCACCAAAACATATTTAAGAGTCAACCAAAATGTTACAGAATATATATGATTATATTATGTATCATAATGTATAAAAAAGTGTTATTCTAACATCCATAGAGAGGATTTAGAATTTCAATTGGGATATATTTACTTTTTGGAATGTATCTCCATGGAAGGGTGTCTTGTGTGTTGATGAAAAGGAAACTAATCCACAAGAACATTAGACCATTTGAAAATGGGGAAATAATTGGATCTATTGTATACTGATTTGAATTTATTCCATGTCTCTAAAATATTCATGATGTGTTCCACATATAATTTTTATATATTTATATGCTAAAACTGTAATTTTTACCAACTTATGAAGAAATGGGAATAATAAAATATTTATCTTAATGTGAAGAGGTAGACATGATTTTTAACAAGAGATAAAATGATTTAATAAATAGGATGACTCAACTGGTAATGGTTATTTGGAGAAACTATAAAATGAAATAATAAATGTGGAAACTGGAAGACTTTAGGAAGAATAATCACCCACACGTGATTAGAGGTAATTATTCATGATAAATTTCAATGTCAATATTTTTTATGGGGGCGAAATATTACAACTCAATATTCTATGGAATGAATCCTATTAAATAAATTAAACGAATAATATTTATTAAATTTCAAAAAAAATTATTTTAGGCAGTATACATTCACATATTGAACACTAAAATATCTTTATAAATGATGAAAGTATGAAATAACAATATCATTCTAGAAATTAATAAATCTATGTCCATGAAATAGTAAAATAAACATTATAATAGTAATGTGACCCTTAAAAATAGTAAAAAATCCATTATAATGTTATCCTCAATAATGTATTTATAAATACATTTTATCAATATAAAAAAATTTACAAAATATAATTATATTATTTTACATGTAATTAAATGATTTTGAATTTATTAACATTTTGTTGACATTATTTAAAAAATAAATATACATTTCCAATTTTATAATTAATATATAATTTTTACCTAAAATTTATTTTCTGTAAATGAATTCATAAATTAATTTATTATTATTATATGATAATTTTATGATACATTAATTAATTTTCAATGTGTTATACCTATAGTTGTAATTTTAACAAATCAATTGTCCTGGTAAATGATAATTTAAATTAAGAAATAAATTTCAAATATTAACAAAATTATTTTCATAAATTCTAGTTTATTTTTAATTTATACATGCCATATAATGATTATATTGTTTTGGATTTTCTAAAATAATTTTTTTGTGAATAGTGAAATTATAAAATTTACCATATAAGCTAAATAAATGAATGATTTGTTTATTAGTAAATTATTTATGGATAATTTAATACAATAATATCATAAAAAACATAGATTTTTTAATATATATTGTAATAATTATTTAAATATTATTAGTGTTTAGCTAAAATAAAAACTAATGAATGGAATAATAAGAAAACACCACTATCATGCGCAATAAATGCCACCCCTCGCCACCTCCTGACATCATATATCTAACGAATTTATTGTATTACAATTTCTACCTAATATTATTTCATATTATATTACACTCATTGATGATAGAATTTCCTCCATAAATTGTAAGACCCCAGTCTTGTAAGGTGGTACTCTATGAGAATAATTCAATGGGTAAAACCCTTAATCCTTGCCTTCAATTTTCCTTATTTTTGATCACTTATTTTCTATACCAAAACTCATATGTCCTACTATTAATGACTAATAATGTGTATTATATATACACTAATATTAATATTTCAATGGAAAATCTACCATCAATTCTTTTATCTTCTTGATATTATTCTAAGAATGAAAACGTTATCCATAAGGTGCAGATTTACCACCTTCCAGAATGATATTTTTTAGTTTTTTAATTATAAATTCATGTTTGGACAAAATATTATATGAGTAAAACATTATAATATATATTTACTAAATATTAATTAATTATATGAAACTACTATATATAAATAATATTAATTAATAAAGAAAAATTAGGTCACCATGATCAAAAAAATGGAAGAACAATAAAAAAGTATCATTTATGTTTTATAGAATGATTTATCCTTATCCCATATAAACAAATGTAATAAATAAACATTTAATATATTTATGTTTATTAATAATTTATAATTTCAATTCTAGAAAACTATTCTCATGTTATAGGTTTTTCCATACATGTATACAACTATACAGATCATGAACACAGAGAAAACAAACGCTCCAAAATACTAAAATCGTATATTATAACACATAAAAAAGTCAACAAACAAAAATAATTAATTTATCAAAAATAATTTATATTCATAAAATTTTCTTAATTAATTAATTATAGGATATAATTTTATTATTCAGTTTAATAAGATATATATAATATCACATTCAGACATTAGGTATGCGATTCTCCCCTAACATTAATTTTTTCCTTTGGGTCACTACTTTTTCACTTTATCCCAATGTAATTCATACATATTCTTATGTATTCCTCCTTAATTATTTTTTTGTGTTAAAAACATATTTAACTATTTCAATTATTCAATACTTTATTGGGAAAACATTTTTATAATGTTATCTTTTTTATTTCTTTTAATAAACAATTTTGATTTAGAGGAAGTATCATATTTCCAATCAATTTTGTTTTATAAAATAGTATATGTTTAAATAAACTGATATTATTATAAAATATATCTTTTCATAACTAGAAACTATATAATTTTTTTTTGGTTTTATGTAGATAACTAATTTTTTTTCATTTCAAAAACTCATAATTATTTCCCCTTAAATTGCACAAAAGAGACTATTTTCTATTGTTTCATAAAAACTCTTTTTCCATATTTTCACATACGTTGGAGAGATTTATCATTATATATGCCTATATTACATTATAGATGTATATTTATAATTTAAATAAATTATTTTTCGAAACAACTATGATATTTCCATTGACCACTTCTTCCATAAGTGTGGTGTATGTATATTATCATTTTTTTTGTGATCCTTATTTGTTAAATAAAAATATTTTTTATACCATGGATATGATTATTATCTAAGACAAATAGTTTTTTTTAAATATGGTGTTTTTATTGAAATAAAATTATGTATGATGGATACTTTAGACATGAAGTGATTGGTGGGGCCCGATTATAGATATCCCCTCGACACATTGACAGTTTCATAAGACAAAACTGTTGGCGATAAACACATTGTGTCTATTTACAAAGAAACAAATAATGTGTTTACCCACATATATAAAATTTCATGATTCTAAATTGGTTCATTTTCTAGATACATGGAATCTGATGAGAAAACATTTTTATTCCATTCAACCTTCATTTATTACATCCCTTGATATTTTCAATATGAAAAAGTATATGGATCAATTTACATTGTCATATTGTGTATTGGAAGATTTTTTCATTTATGTACCCTTATTTATTAATATGGATTATTGTTTATAAATATCTTATTATTTATTCATGTAACCCTTATAGAGCATTTTAGATCACCCTATTAATTAGTTTTCCTTCCTCAAATTCTAAATATGGACTTCTTGAATAGTATCATGTAATCATTTTATATTCTATAATTATGTTATATAGTAATTTAATTATGTAATAAGTGTACCATATATGTATATAGTTCATTAATAATACTATATTAAATCATTATTGGGGATGTGGCCAAATATATCTATGCCATTGTAATGAAACAAACACTGACTCTGTGATATTGGGTTCGATTTTATGAAATGGTGTCAATGTACACTGATGGTAATTTTTGGCATATTGATATTAATTTCACATGGTTAATTTAATTTTATATTTTATGAATTATATAATTTCGATAAATTTTTTTTAAAAAAACAAAACAAATAATGTCCAATTAATAAAAAAAATTAAACGGTAAAAAAATAAAAGTAATGTAAATTTATTAAATTAATGAATTTTATTTATTCTTATGAAATATGTAATGATATAAATTTATTGAAATAATATAATTTAATTATAAATTTTCTAATGTTATAATGTCAAATTAAATGAAAACACTAAAAAAATGATTTATATAATATTATAATATATATGTTTATATTTAATAATTAAAAATTATGAAAAAATAGATCCTCTTAAAAATTAATTTTATATTCATAAATATATCATTTATATTCCATTAGTGAACTAGATGTATTTATATATATATTATAATGACCAATTAATAGTGTGAAGAACATTACAAGGAAAATGTGTAAAATAATGTTTTACATGTTCCGAGTAGTTGTATTAAAAATAATTGTTGAAACACATATGATATTTATTTTATAATTTTAATATGATATGTATTTATATTTTGGATATATTATATAATTATTTTAATTTAATTAGTCTTAATTTTATATATTATCTCGGATAAAAATATAGGTACTATAGTGAAAAATAAAATTGTCAATGTAAATAAATTCTATCATTAAGGATCAAAATTATTGAAACCTATGTTTCTTTGTGGTAGAGGTTTATATTTACCATATAATACCAATAATTATATATTATCCATTTTAATCATTTATTATAGTTATATATCATTATTTAATTTTTTCAGTATTTCAAAAATATCACTACAAAATAATTAAATAAAGGATCTTCCTCTCGTAACTTGATCAAAATTATTACACCCCTTGAATGGAACACACAATAAAAAGATTCCTACAAAAAATAATTAGAACCATTATTCATCTTTAGGAAATCCAAAAATACTATCTCCATGGTTGTTAATATGAAACCCAATATAGGTTTCTCTTAACATACCTAAATGTCTTCAATAACATCTTTGTTTCACCCTATCCTCTTACCATCATAATTTTTATCCTAATAATTAAAATATTAGATAAAAAATTACTAAAATATATTGAGATGTTATTTTATTTATTTAATAAGTCATATCCATTTACTATTCCATCAAACTAGACTGAAAACCATGGATTGTCTATCTACTGACTACTACCTCACAAAACAATGTAATTATATTTCTATCACCACCACCAATAAATTCTTGAAATAATGAATTTAATTTTTATATATTATTTATATGTATAAATATAATTATTTCATTATAATATCACAAATAATATCTAAACTTCTAACTAGTTATAAAAAAAATGTTCACCGAGTGTACATTATTTGAAGAGTGATTCATTTATGTCTCCATTTTCCTAGAAATTTCATAATGTACTTTTATTATATGGAGACTACATTGTGGTATTTAATAATGAAATTCCCAAGAATAAAACATGTGATTCCATCAAAATTTTCTACATGAAACTGATGATATTTAAATTTTATATGAGATCCAACAGGATGGAATAATTTTTCAATATGGATATAGATATTTTTAGGCTAAAAACTGATCATTAGGAATTCTGGATATGGAATTCCACAAAGGACATGAAAATAGATAACTAAACTCATAATGAACATATTTTGGATTGTTTCTTCATTATGGATATTATAGTGAGGGAATAACACTAATTAAATGGATCAAATATGTGGATAAGAACCTGAAATCCATTAATTATATTAATTGGGATGGATTTTGAAAAAAACCATCATATACTGATTCTTAAATTATAACCTATATTGTACAAATAATGATATAATGAAAGGTTGAATACAATATTTAATAATTCATTGTAATTATTATAATATCACTTTTATATATAAACATGTTAATGATGTTATTAGTTCATTTGTTAATGAAATCTAGAACAATATTTTGATTATAGCCCCCGAAGAAGGTACAATAAATAATTTAATCGTATTTACCAATATAAAGTGTCATGTATGAACTGAAGAGCTTTTACATAAGTTAATTATGTATTTTCTTAAAAAATTATAAAATATAAAACTATACAGGTATTTTGTGAGGTATTTTATATTCAATATGTGATTCCTAGTCTAACTGAACAATTACATAGACAAATTTTAAAATGTTCATGTTTTATTAGCAATAGAAACCATTTTACATTGGCTAGAAGATAATGTACAAATACATTTTTCATTGGAATAATGAGGTAAAAAATCTAGTCTCTCTGACAATGATATTATGTATATTAATACATTGAATATTCTTGATTTCAATCACGACTAAATAGCTTTCCACTTTTCAAAAATAATTGATAAATTCATATACAAAAACATTATTTTATGATATTATCTAACTAGGATGATTTTTTAATGTGTATGATGAAATAATAAGGAACATTATTTGGTTTCCTATAAAATCATTTATTTTTAACATCTAGAAGTAACATTATATTTTAATATATTTTGATGAAATCATTTGCCACCTAAAAATTTCAATATTATCAGGTGTTATTTTTAATTTGAGAATCCATAATAGGGGTACTTTATAATACAATTTTATATCAAGTAGGGAAACATGATACTTTATTTTAAATTACATTATAAGGATGATTGACAATATTCTCAGGATCATATCCTCGAACTAATGTAATATTACCACAATCAATATGGAATAGGTGGAAAAAACCACAGTGTGTGAATCAATTCAAGAAGTATGATATAAAAACTTTTAGAAAGTTTTTTACATGTTAAAATATGTTATTATGGGATCCCACGGTGTCATGGTCATGTACATTATGTAATGTAGTTTTTCTCATGTTGTTCACAATGCCTTATTGATTTTTTGATATATCTATACACCATTTGTGAATCTAAAAATATATACTTATTTAGTAACATGTTATATCCATAATTCATTATAATAATACAAAATAAAGGTATCCTTGATTTATTTGTGTGAGTGTATTCATGATGATCATTAGTATATTGTTGAAGAATCTACTTATCCTTAACATTACAACTAGTTTTCATTTTATATGGAATTATACAAACAACATCATATTTGACATAATTAATATTTCCCTAAATTACATAATTAAAATTATCATAGGGGATAAAAATATCGAATTTATTTTAAATTTATATTTTATGAATAATACTATAAAATAATTTACTATCATGAAGGTTCTTTTGGTGAGGTTTGTTTCTAGAAATCAATTATACAATAAATTTAACAAAAGAATCCCACCAATACTATCACGGTTTCATGTATAATGGATTATACATCCATCGATTCACTATCCCATCTTTTATGGGAGGTAATTTTAGAAACATTAATGGATTCATTAATGGGAGTATCTAATAATCCTTGGTTATCATTATTGATCTTAATTTATAATTGTGATAACTCATTCATGTTTCTCGATGGGATTTGAATTTATAATAGATTTTTTTATTTATTGTGAGTTACTTCAAACAAGTTTTTAATAGTTTAATACATAAATAAATTTTCTTTTTAATCGATCTTAAATAAAAATTTCCTCAGCACCCATGTGAAAATGTATATGATATAGTTTATGGCCACTCACATTTACCAGAAGGATAACATGGTGGCCGACACTATAACTAATAAGATAAGTGAGAATCGAAATATTTCATGGTCATTAATCAATAATTATGAATTTCATAATTTTCACCACAATAATGTAAGGGATTGTATTTATCACAACCTAAAATCCTTCAATGTTATATGTCCATTTTTTTATTAAATATAATTATAATATACTTTTTAAATTATCCTCAAGAGCATCCAAAATTATTAATATTGTTATTATTTATTTATATTTTACAGTTGTAGTTTCCGTTGATGTTTTTTTAATCATAATTGTTATTATTATTATTATTGTTATTTTTTTGATGTTTTAATTTATGAGATAAGATATAGTGTCTATAAAAATCATTCAAATATTTATATTGATTCCTTTTTTTAAGGGAACACTGAGCTATTTTATAAATTATATTTATGAATAATATTTGTTTTATTTGACATAGATTATAGAGAAAATGAATATATTATGTTTTAAATGAAGTAGTAATATGAAAATATTATGTTTACATCATTACCATATTACATTATTATGTGTTTTTAGAAAATGTTTCACAACTTATGATAGTGTTGATCATGATATAATTTCGGATTGAACCAAATTCTGTAAATTTTCTATCACAGTACATATATCTTTTCACAAAGTAAATTATTATTAGAAACTAAAAAAATAATCAAGAAGATATCATATATTTGAGGATTTTATTATTGGGGGATTAATATGATTGAGTTTTGATAGTTCCAATTTTTTTTCTCAAATGAATAATTGAAACTAAAATATTGCATTATAGATTTTATTACTCATAAAATATTTATTCTTAATGATTAATAATTGTAAATTAATTTTGATATGTATATATTTTGTAACATTCATTATAGGGTATAAATGAAGACATATGGATTGAGTTGGTTTTAATAGACTACCAATAATCATTGATACTTTCTGTCCAATATTGGTGTTTCTATAAATGTACATAAGAAAAACTTATATCTGATATGTGGTCATTAATGTTTGAATTTTAGTTGAATTTGAACATTCAATGAATATGGTGTAAGATATGATTCATATGGTAATAGAAAATACATAGAAATAAATAATATATATGATAAATTACTCCTAATAAATATAAAATTTAATTCCAATGGACTTCCAATTTGTGATTTCTAAAGGATTTATGTTAGTTGTGATTTAGAAAACAAAAAATTGACACATAGAGTATCAATGAATAATGAAATAAGATAATATAAATGAAATGTCAAAAAAGATATGTCAAAGACTATATAATACAATATATGGTATTATAAATATTAATAATTACTTTATTATTGTTAAACATAGTTCCTCGTCCAAACAATTGTAGGAAAAAAGTGTCCCCCGACAACATGGACAATGGAAATGGTTTAGGAGTAACGTAAAATCACTAATATATATCCTAGGAAATAATATCCCAATTGGAAATAATTGTAAATAAGTGATATTTTTAAATAATTATTGATAAAAGTTTTTGTGGTGTAATTGATTCAAATATATGTTGATCTCAGGACATCGATGAGTTTGATAAAGATATTAAACACAAATAAATTAAGGATGAGAGGGATGATTTTAGAATTAATCATTCATCAAATAATGTTAGGGAAAAATAATAAAAATCCCATAATAAGGGATGAATATAATAAAAAGTTATTATCTTTTTTTATAATTTATGTGGATAATTGATATTTATACCACATAAAACCATAAATTCCAAATCACCAATCACAACCATAATTGAACTAGACATCCAAACATGATGGTTTTCTGTAATAATTTTATTTTCGTAAATTCGAATACATTAGAATGAAATAATTTTTCTAGAAATGTTAAACTATAATTCCATGAAACACTTTTTTTCACATCTTTACAATTATTGAATTTTATATTATATACATCAATAATAATAAAAATATTATAATAGTTATATATGATATTTTATTCTCTATCTCCATAATTTTTCAAATAAGATATTATAATAAAAAATAGATCATTTGGATAAACTCCAAATATTCTCATCTGTTTAAAAAAGAAACCTATATATAGGTTGGTTTTTCATCTATTTTAACCATTTATAGGAAATAATATGTGAATTCAATATCAGTGATTCTAAATAATTATAGATGTTAAATAATAAAATATTATTATCAGATGTCAAAACCCTGGAGGATGAGTACACCATGGGTAGGGAATACAATTAATGTTACTATTTACAATAATAGAGTCATAATTACTCTGTAAATTCTAGTAAAAGGAATTCTATAAGTATCAGTAGTATTAAAATATCACACAGATATTCAAGTAAATATAAATTTATGTTTCTTGACGATGTCAAAGAAAATAAGGAGAAAATTTTTAATTTCATTACTGAAATATTTCTCCGTTAGAAAATCCTTCTAATTAATATGTTTAGAAGGGGTATATACTGAAATAAATTTGGTTATAGAGAAATTTTTTTAAAGGGTTGTTTTTCTTGGGTGGGATTAAAGAATGATATACGAATAACAGTTTATTTTATCTAATACATCATGAATGATTGGTTAAAATAGAAATATACTATTATAAAATAACTATAAATATCATAAAAAATTAATAACATATCAAGATGGTACCGGTACGTAATTTTAAACCATAATTTAATAAATTCTTATGGGTTAATAACTTCAATGTGGGGGATGTTGTTGATTCTGAACATAAATATATTTAGGATGGTATTATTATTGTATTATCCTATATAGAGAAATGTAAACAACCCTTTTTTTCAATTATTATATAAAACAAGGCTATCCCAGATTACATAACCAGTATTTGTTTATCCACGTTAGGTATATTATCCTATAAATTCTTAGTATCTTATTCCTAGAATTTTTTATTATCAAAATTATTTCTATTATTAGTAATTTTATATTTATTAAGATAATTAATTAAAATGATCAATCTGTTTTTATCAAATACTTTAGGATTACTAGTTTTGGAAATAATTTCCAATAAATAATCATTAAAATTATAACTTTATTTTTTCTATATAACATGAGGTTTATTTTGATTATACTATTTTTTTAATATACATGGATGAAGATTTAAAGAATATATTTTTTAATAATTTTAGTGTGTGAGTTTCCTATAATAGAAATGTTTTTTAGGTATTTTCAGTCTCATGTTGGACAATTTAAAGTTCACTAATACAAATAGATGGGAAATCATTATGAGTATCATTAGAAGATACAGTCCTTCAAGAATATAATTTATGATACATTAATCCTTTATTCCAATTTAAATGATTTATATAAAGGCTAATATTTTATTTATTTTAATTTTTCATGTGACTAGATGTTTGATGTTCTGGGATCCATTTATTTAATTTATAATTATAATAGTGGATGATTACAAGAGGAAATGATTAATTATGTTAGTAGACTCTATCCTCCTGATGCTGATTATATATAGCCATAATGTCAAAATTACATCCCACATTCATTATGTAGATTAATTAATTCTTTTTTGGGAATCTAAAACTCATATTATATATTTATTTAAAGTATCTATTCTCATTTTGAGTATGCATTATGGTGGGTTATTATATAGAACAATCCCACTGTTTTTTCAATAAAAAATGGAATATAATGATTTTCCACAATGTCACGACTTGATGTTCCCCTATTTACAATTTTTGATATCGCCATATTTTGGGATTAGTTTAATCATCATATTTTGATGATATCTCTGTTAAATTTAATTATCAATTTTCATTATTCAAATGTGAAAACATTTATAAAAATATTTAAATTTATATTTTTAATGACTTTTAAATTATATGTCTTTAATGATTTTCATATATCTATAGATAGAAAATGAATGACATAATAATTAAATAAAATATTATTTATAATTTTATATGAAAAAAATCAATTCAGTAGAAGAAGATGATAATAGTGGGTTCGGATAAATTTTACAATCCAATAACAATTTTTGGTCATGGTATTAAGAACATGATAATGTTGAATGGATCATAGATTTATTGTTTCCCCTTACTATTAATTATAAATGATTATCTTCTAACTACCTTTGATTTCATATAAAAATTGAAATTTTATGAGGAGGGGCAATTTCACATGAGACACACAATTTTTTGTGCGCTGGGTAACAAATAAAAGAATTCAATCCCCATAATTAGTGGTAACCCGCATATAATTATTATATAATTATATTTAATATTATAATGAATTATTATTGTATTTATAACCACTCAAATATTATTTATGAGATTTCAAACAATTTTTTTTAAAATCAAGATATATAGGATGTGATATTTTAATATATGAATAAAAATATTGATATAAATATACTGATATACAAATGTAATGGTCATATTTTGAATTATTTACTACCTTCCAAAATAGATAATAATAATGACATGTTTTAATATCTGTATCATAGTGGAGTATCTTACTCTATGATAAAAATATATTTTAGTATGCTATCCAGTTAGGTAAATTTGATTATCCTGTACAATTTTTCATTGAATTTCATTTTTAGGAACATGGGAATAGGGATTCATTTAATCTATTGTAAAATTACAAAAAAATTTCCTTGGGGGTATTATTTATTTGATAAAATATTTAGAGTTTTAAAAGATAAATAATAAAACCTTTTATTATAATTTTTTGTTCTACCTCACATCATATCTTTGAAATTTATAATATGATCATGATTAATGTAAAATGTACACTAAAGAAGTGTTTTTCGTGGGTTTATATAATTATATAAAACAAGATAGTGAATTACGAAAATGAAACTATGAATAATTGTATCATTTTACATTATATAATCAACACTATAAGAGTTGGTGGAATATTTGGAACACATTTACATACTTATACATGAAATACTTTATTAAATAAACCTATTGGAAAATGTTTAACATCGATTAGATTCCCTTCATGTAACACCACATGCTTCTACTGTACATTTTTTTTTAATAATGAAATATCTTGTATTGTATGCAACTTCGACATTCTAACACACCAAGACCAATAAAACTGGCCATTATGAATAGTAATACACAATTTTGAAAATTTTATAAATTTTATTTTTTAAATTGGACTTCATTTATGGATTTTGAATATTTATATTATCTTAGGGTGAATTTTTGGTATTTTTCTGAAAACATTCAATTTTTTATGAATACTGAAAAACACTATGTTATTGTTTAAAACCAACATTTTATATAAATAATTATATATTTTATTTAAATTTATTTTTGGTCAAAATAGATACATAATACCTATATATTTTCAATGTAATTCATTTGAGTAAATTTATAATAATTTTAGATATTTAAAAATTTTATTAAACTGTTTATCGTGTTTTCCCATCCTCTTAGGAGCATTTGAAAATTTGTATAAAATGTAATTTTACGGCTTTTTGAATTGAATTTCAAAAATCTGAGAGACATGGTTGATATTAGTAATTCAAATGTTGTTCAAAATGTATAAAATTATTTTGGTGAATTGTATCTTTTGACATTTATTTACCATGGCTAAAAGTAAATAAGTTAATTAAGGGTAAAAATTATATTATTATTATTACCCTAAAATATGTCCTAATTCTATTGGATAAGTGTAATTAGATAATAAATAACCTTAGGATTAAAATATTATCCTTTAGGTCCACATGTATTATATTAGTACATATATTATTATTAAATTCAAAGAAGTGTTAAAAGTGTTAAAATCAATGTTTAATAACTAATACATTTTTTAAATTGGGTTATACATAATATTTATTCGACTATAAATATTCTTTAATAATATAAAATAATTTTTTTCATAATAGTATTTTATTTATAAATTTTTATTATTTAAATAATTTAATTTATTTGAAACTCAATGATGATGTAGTAATTACCAAATTAATGAAATATTAAAATAATTGATATTATAAATACCCAAATAAATGTAATTTGACACATTTAATTAACTATTATAATTCTAATGATTAATGTAACATGATATGGTTGATTAAATGAATGTTTTTCCAAGTAATAATGTTGTTATGAATTTAGTAAAAACAAAATACCAAATACTGTCAAAATTGACAAAAAAGAGTTTTTAAAATAAATATTATATTATTAATTGGTATATTATTACTAAAAATCCATTTCTCAGACAAAGGGATTAAATACTAATATATGTGTCCTTAATGAACCTCTTGTGTTTCACATGGATGTTTATATTATGTTTATTAACTATATAATATAAAAATACAATTAGACATTGTAAAAGTAAAACTATTTTACTAAGAGTTAAATCTAAGAGATAAAGATACTATATTGACCCAAACCTATCTAAAACCTATTGGATGTGTTTTATTTGACCCATCCCCACCTTAAACATTAAATAATTTATTTTTGATCCATTAGAAATAGAAAATGATTTTATTATAAAATAATATTTAAATCTTTTCCTGAGGTGCCCCTCACCCATTCCTCTAATTAACACCTTCAAAGACATTTCTCTCGGCAATCCCCAACCAAACTATCCTCTCCACTATCCCCCCTTCATCCTATAGGACTAACATTAGTCATAAATACAACCTATGGAGCAATTTTAACCAAATAAAAAAGGAAGAACCCGAAGAAGAGGTAAATATTTCATCACGTCATTCAAGTTTTTTTCTTCTTCCACATCTTATTTCCATGTTGTTTACATTATAAAATAATAACTCTAGTATTTTATATATACTATGATGTTATTATAAATATTGTACAAACCATATTCATTATTTTATTCATCCTTTGAATGAAATGCCACCAGACGTGTGTATGTACGACTTACCGTCTCCACGTCGTGGTGTAGTTGTTATTCAATACATTATTAATTTTATGAGAATAATAATGATGTATAATTGATTTAAATAATAAATATAACAGGATAATGATTCTGTATATATGATATTCCATCCAAATATATACAATTTTAATATCAAAAAAATGATATTGTCGCTTGTGCTTATGTACGGATTACCGTCTCCACGAACACGATGAGATTCATTACCCATCATATTCATTAAAGAATAATTCCCATTTGATGATTAAAAATAATGTTTAAATACATAATATCATTATGAATATGAATAATATACATCCAATCCATAAGAATAATTACTTATGTGGAAAAGAATATAAAGCAAAGCGAATCAGTTAACACCCGAAACGACGATAATACAAAAATATTTTTAACAAAGTAATGTTTAAAAGATCATATATGATATCATATTAACGTATATGGTTCTTGTAAAATTTTATAACCATTATTTTACCATTATATCATAGTTTAACCTACCCTCGACCAAGGAAAAGTACAATTTAAGGGTTCATATCACAAACTCTTTATCATCTGAAGTTGATTTTATGTAAGTATCTACCGAGACCTCTTTATCATCCACATACATGTTTCATAAAATGTATTTCAAAACAATTTTACTATTTTAATGAATTTGGGTTAATGTCATTTATAAACTTATTTGACCTTATATATTTTGGAAGGAATCTTTCCGTCATTTTCCAATCAAGGTACATTACAACCTTTTTGAAAAAAAAATTAGTAAGAATATTTGTTTTTACATAAACGGTTGATCTAGTTGTTCTCCGTTGTTAAAACATTGTCGATGCCTCTCTTACAATCTTAAATGAATATTTTAAAAATAAATTTATTAATTTTACATGACTTTTAAATTATTTTAACATAAAAATATATATTACTAATAAATAATTTTCCTTTCATCTATGTCCACATTTTTTGATGGATTATAAACTAGTTCGAAGATGATTTATTATAATAAAAATCTTTCATAATCTATTATATCTGACTGTGGATGTTTTATTTTTTTACCATTCATTGTTTATGGTTTATGTATTGACATTTCATATTCTAGTTTTAATACGAATGTTTAGTTTATACTTCAACCCTTTCATATGAGTAATGTATTGGACTTAGTAAGTTACCGGTGGAGCCCGTTATAGCTCCTCAATGCATCATTTGGTCTCAAGAGGCAAATTGATGTGGAATTGGCTGAGAACATTCCCAATTTTATATATGGTTTTGGCCGAGGCCTTAATCATTTTTAGAAATCTTTGTTAAGGACTTGAAAAATATTTCAGAATGTCCAGCATTATACATTCCCTCATTAGGAAAATAATATGGATGGTTCATGTGGTCATTCGACTAATAGAATACCCATGATTATTTTTTATTATGACATTTTTTACTCAACACATGCTCCTTTCATAAAATTGTTCGTGTTTATTATTTTTAATAGAATGTGTTTTCAATTATTCAATATCATTAATATTTACCTAATCTTCTACTGTATTGCTTACCCTTAAAGGGAATTTCAGCTCACCCCTTTTTTATGATTCATTTTCCTAGGATATGAATGAGTTAGATATGAGTGACTTACAGGCATAATCTAGGAGGATTGGATTATTTTAATGGAATAAATCAATGTTGTATTTCTTTTGAAGTTATAAAATTGAACTTATGTATGAATCTTGATTCCAATAATACTAAATTGATCAGTCGTTTGGGGAATGGTTTCATTGTGATCATTCTAATGTTATTTAATAATGCACCTACCTAGGGTAAATGGGGCCGGGGTATTATAGTTGGTATCAATGAATTTTTAGTACAAACCATGGAGACTAGATTTATTTAAACTCTGATTAGAGAACATTATCCTAAGATATACTTTGAGGATTAATATAGAATAACTTCCTAGAAATGTGTAAATGTAGAGATTTTTCACGTTTTCCGTGAATTACATCCATGTCTGGATATGAGCAGTTAGAGGCGGCTCTGGAATAGATGTACATAGGGGTAAAACAGGAAAACACTGCTTTGATCTAGACTCGAACGGGAATTGGTGAACGACAACAGGCCTTATTACACTATTGGTTATGACACTCCCAAAGGATTTGCTTAAGATAATTTTTATTTTCATTAAAAACAATTTTGAAGGGATTTTGAGTATATAAATCATCAAATAATACATTTTTATTATTATGGAATATATCCATAAACATTTCAATTTAGGTTAAGTGTACTCAATTTTGGATTTTTCTATTCTGATTCATAAACTAATCTATTGTATGAAATTGTTTTGAAATAGCGCCTAGGGGGAGGAATGTAAACCTTATCAAGCAGGTAATCCATGTATGGATTTCCCTCCTACTGATGATAATTATAGCAGAGTAGGTGATTCAACTGGTACTGATCAACTTATCATCATATTGGGACAACTGACATATGTTATTAATAATAACCTTATCCATATAGAGCACCCCGATCCACAATGCGGAGGATCTATTTTAGACTACTTCATGAGGAAAAAACCTACTACATTCAATGGGAGTAACAATCCATTAGTGGCTGAGCAATGGATAAATTCCATAGAGAAAAGTTTTCATGCTTTTGGGTGTAGCGAAAGGGAAATAGTTTTCATGAGAGTTTGTCGCCTCACTAGAGTTTTTGATCAATGGTGGTCATTAATTCAAAACCCAAAGGAAGATGATGAAGTTTCCAATATATAATGGATGTATTTTAATGAAAATATATTAAGAAAATACATTCCTCGTGACCATTGAGCATATATGGAAAGGAAATTTATGATTTTTAGGCAAAAGGAGGATGTGAATGTTGCAAATTATGAGTCTATCATTACAAGATTATCAAGGCTTGTGGCAGATTATATATATATCACAAGAAGTAAGATTGATTGTTCCTTTGATGGGTTAAAACCATTTATCCATCGATCATTAGTATCACAATCCTTCTCATCGTACAATGATATTGTCTTGTGTGATATGAAGACAGAAAAAAAAATTCTCTATGTTATATGTCTTTAATGCAAAGGAAGAGAAGAAGAGAACTTCTGAACACTCTGAGAAATGAAATAAGGAAACATGGATGAAGGGAAGAATTGAATTTCCACCCTATGATTATTGTCGAAGGAAGCACCCTGGTGCCAATCTAAATGGAAAAGGAGTATTCAACAAATGTAGACAGAAATGTCATCGTGCTGGTGATTGTAAGGGAATGTAATACACTTTCAGCAGTCAATGCTACAATTTCAGGAAGATAGGAAATTTTTCGAATGATTGTTCTAAGCGTCATGAAAATGTACCTCAGAAAATGCCAAGGGATAAAGGGAAAGTTTATGTGATCACTACTACTAAGGATGATGCTTTGAAATACGTGGTGGTAGGTAATTTAATGGTTTCCTCAAGTTTATACAATTATTTATTTGATTCTGAATCATCACATTGTTTCATATCTTCCCATTTTACTAAGAAAATTATATATTTTAAATTTGATTTAACAAGGGATTTGTTAGTAAAATCACATAAGGGAAGAATCATTGCATCAATGTTTTGTTAATAAGTTACCATTAGGGATAAAAATGTTATTTATATGATGATATCATCATCAAAGCCATTTTTGAATTCAATATAATCATCGAAATGGACTGGATTTCTAATCATGATGTAAAAATTTATTATAAGTAGAAGTAGGTTACAATTTTCGATGATGATACAAGTACATTATTATATATTAGAAACTTCACCACCTCATTCTTATCTATATAGTCCCCTAATAGGTCAACTAACTTCAATTATTGGGGACGAATAAAATGAAATAACTATGTGTGAGGAAAGTAATGCTAAAATAGAGGACATAACTATTGTGCAACAATATGTTGACATGTTTCTAGAAGATTTACATGGACATCATCCAGAAAAAGAAATTGATTTTAAAATTGATTTAATTCCTGGTTCAATTCTGATATCAAAGACCCCATCTAGAATGGCCACTGTGGAATTAGTGGTATTAATGAAACAACTAGAGGAATTGAGTAACAATATATTTATTCACCCTAGCATTTCTCTATGGGGATCCCATGTTCTTTTTGTTAAGAATAAAGATGGATCATTGAGGTTGTGCATTGACTATAAGGAATACATTCCGAAAAAAACACATCAAACTAGGTACGAAAAATATGAGTTCAGAGTACTTTTTTTTTGGTTTGACAAATGCACCATTTGACATCATGGATCTAACAAACAGAGTTTTCCTAGAAAATCATGATTTCTTTATAGTATTATTTATTGATTATATCATGGTATACTCCAAAAGCAATGAAGATCATGAAAATCACTTGCGCACTACTATGAAAACCCTTAGAAGAAATGAATTATACGGGAAGTTTATCAAGTTGGAATTTTGGCTTTAGGAGATCTATTTCATTTTCTATATTGACTCTAAGGAAATAATCTATGTTCACCCATAAATGATAAAAGAAATACAAGAATGGCCAAAACTGACAAGTATAACTAAGGTATGATGTTTTATTGGTTTAGTTGGTTATTATTGACATTTTTTCCAAAAATATTCCTGATTGGCTAACCCTTTAATGAAGCTCACACATGAAGCGTATAATTTTATATGGGAAAAAGAGTGTGAAGAATGTTTTGAAGAACTGAAGATTAGATTAGTCAATGCTCCTAGCATGACTCTACCATAGAGTAATGATGGATTTGTTATTTATAGTGATACCTCAATGAAAATAATAGGTTGTGTCCTTATGCAAAATGATAGTGTTATTTCCTATGCATCACAACAGCTGATAAGTCATGAGAAAAACTATCTTACTCAGGATCTTGAGTTAGCAGCTATAATCATTTCATTAAAGATTTTGAGACACTATCTCTATGGTAATAATGTGATATTTATACTAATCATAAGAGTTTGAAGTGTATTTTCTCTTAGAAGGAACTCAACATGATGAATAGGAGATGACTTGAACTACTCAAGTATTATGATTAAACGATACACTACCACTCAGGAAAGGACAATAAAGTGGAAGATGCTTTGAGTAGAAAGCATCATGGAGTTTTGAACAATATGAGGGTTTAAGAGGATCATATATAGTTGGATCTAGTAAAGGTTGATATGAGAATATACATGGAAGGTGATACCTCAATGATTTTTCAAATGGTTGGAAAACTATATTTACTAAAAATGATAAAGAGTTCTAAAACCATTTATAAGGAGTTTAAATAGAAGATTAAGGATGTGAATGATGGGATATTGAGTGACCTCATATATGAAGATGATATTTTGAAATTTGGGAAGAGACTTTGTGTTCATGGTATACCAGATCTGAAAAGGGAATTGTTAGATGATGTTTATACCACCAATTTCTCTATACACCCTTGTAGGACTAATATGTATAGAGATTTGAAAAAACAATTTTGGTGGGACAACATGAAGAGGTCGATTTCTGATTTGGTGTAATGATGTATGGTTTGTCAATAAGTGAAAGCTGGAGGGAAACATCTTGGAGGAGTCATGCAACATCATCCCATACCTTAGTGGAAATGGGATAATATTACGATGGAATTTATCTTGTGACTACCAAACTCTCCTAGGAAAATTATGAAATGTTTTTCATTGTTGAAAATCTTACCAAGTCATAACATGTTTTTGTAATAAGAGAAGAATTACCACATAAACATTTAGCAAGATTGTATATTAATGAAGTTTTAAGACATCATAGGGTACCCCTATCTATTGTTTCTGATTGTTTTCCACATTTTACATCATGATTCTGGAAAATTATTCAGATATCCCTAGCTACTTAACTTCATTTGAGCATTGCCTACCACCCTCAAACTAATGGACAATCATAAAAGACTATTCAAACCTTAATAGAGTTGTTGAGGTCTTTCTATCATGACTTTTCTAGTATATGTGATCAATATTTACCTCTGGTAGAATCTTCCTATATCAATTGCTTCTATTGAAGTATTCATATGGATCTATATAAAGCATTATATGGAAAGATATGTCACACACCAACCAGCTAGGATGATGTTGGTGAAAGAAAACATGTAGGCCCAGAACTTGTGGAGGAAACGATGGAGAAGGTGATAGTCATCCAAACCCACATCAAAGAAGCTCAATGTTGGAAGAAGAGCTATGATAATAACCGAACGATGGTAATTGAGTTTTAGGTTGGAGATAATGTTCTTTTGAAGGTATCTCCATGGAAGAAAGTTATATGATTCGATAGGAATGGTAAAATAAGTCCCAGGTACATCATACCATTCAAAATTCTATAAATAAATGGGATTGTATCTTAACGTTTGAAAATTACACCAATTATATCTAAATATCATGATGTATTCCATGTATCATTGTTGAGAAAATAAATGCCTAACCCAATGCATGTGCTCACCTATAATGAATTAGAACTAGAACCTGATATGTCCTATTGCGAAGAGCCTATCAAGATTCTTGACATAATATAACATGTGTTGAGAATCCATATGAATTGTTTTGTAAAAGTTTAATGGAGAATCCTGAAAATGGAAGAGGCAATGTGGGAACCCGAGGAACTTATGATGAAGAACCACCCAAATATTTTTTATGCACTAATATTATTGAAATTTTGATGAAGAAATTATTTTATGGAGGGGATAATGTAAAACCCCCAGCTTCTATGATATGTTTCCCTTTGAATAATGCAATAGATTAAGTCGTACTCAAATTTGAGATTTTAAAAAACCGCACCCAATCAAACAAGTTGTTATGAATAGTAATTCCCTCTTTTTAAAATTTTTTAAATTTTATTTTTCAAAATGGACTTCATTATTTGATTCGGAATATTTATATTATCTTAGGGTGAATTTTTGGTATTTTTCTGAAAACATTTAATTTTTGATGAATATTAAAAAACACATTGTTATTGTTTAAAACCGACATTTCATTTAAATAATTTTTTTTATTTTAATTTATTTTAGGTCATAACAGATATATAATACCTATATATTTTCATATTAATTCATTGAAGTTAGTTTATAATAATTTTAGATATATAAAGATTTTATCAAACTTTTTACAGTCTTTTTCCTACCTCTTATGAGCATTTCAAAATTTGCATAAAACATAATCTTACAACAGTTGTGAATTGAATTTAAAAAATATGATGGACATGGTTGATATCAGTAAGTAAAATTTGTGTTCAATAATATATTTTTTTTTGGTTAATAATAATCTTTGAATTTTATTTACCACGGTAAAAAGTAAATAGGGTAATTAAGGGTAAAAATGATATTATTATTACCTTAACACAGGTCCTAATTCTATTGGATAAATGTAATTCGAAAAAAAATAGTAGGAATAAAATATGATCCCTTATGTCACCTTTGATTAGATGAGGATAATTATTATTATTTAATTCAAATAAGAGTTTAAAGTGTTAAAATCAATGATTAATAACTAAACCATTTTTAATATAGGGTTATACAAAAGATATATTTGACAATAAATATTTATTAGAAAAATAAAGAGATTTAATACATAATGGTGTTTTATTTATAATATTTAGACATTAAATATTTTAAATTATTTATCAATCAATGATGATGCAGTAATTACCATATTAATGAAATATTAAAATAATTGATAGTATAATTACTCTAATAAATGTAATTTGAGACATTTTAAGAATTCCACTAATTTTATAGATTAATATAACATGTTCGAGTAGATTAAATGAATTTTTTCGAATTAAAAAATTATTTATCAATTTAGAAAAATCTAAATACAAAATAGTGTCAAAAATGACATAAAAGCGTTTTTAAAACAAATATTATATTATTATTTGAAATTTTATTCCTAAAAGACTAATGTTATGCCAATGGGATAAAATAATATTATATATAACCTTAATGAACCACTTTGGGTTCTCATGAATGTTTATAGTAATATTATTAACAATATAATATAAAAATTCAATGTGACATGGTAAATGTCAAACTATTTAAGTAAGAGTTAAATATAAAATGTAAGGTTAATATAGTCACCCAATCCTGCCTAAAACCTATTTGTTGAGTGGTTTTAGACCCATCCCCACCATAACCTATAAATATTTTATTTTTTGTGTCATTATAATCCTAAAATTATTTTATTATAAAATAATTTTCAATCTTTTCCAACAGTGCCCCACACCCCTCCTACAAAAGGGCACTTCCACTTCTCATAAATTCACACATTCAAAGCCATTTGGATCATCCAAACACTACCCAAATATCCTCTCCAATGTCCTTACATCATCTTAGAGACCATCCATTAGTCATAAAGCCATTCTATGGTGCTATTTTGATCAAATCAAAATGTTGAACCCGAAAAGATGTAAATATTTCATAACCTATTTCAAGTATTTTTTCTTCTTTCCCTTATTATTACCTTGTTGTTTCCATTATAAAATAATAACTCCATTATATTCTATAAACGATGATGTTATTATAAATATGGTACAATTATAATCATTCTTATATCCATCCTTTGAATGAAATTCCACCATACGTGCGGACATAAGACTTACCATCTCCACGTCGTGGTGTAGTTGTTATTCAGTACATTATTATATGTATGGTTATAATAATGGTATATAATTTATTTAAGTAATAAATATATCATAATAATGATTATTTATATTATATATTACATCCAATTATATACGATATTAATATCAAAAGAATTATATTGTTTCTCGGGCGTACATATGGATTACCGTCTCCAAGAACACAATAATATTCATTCCCCATCGTATCTATTCAAGACTAATTTTTATATGATGATTAAAAATAATGTTTTAAGACATAATTTCATTCTGAATATAAATAAAATACATTCTATAGAAAAGAAGAATTATGTACATAACAAATCATATGATGGAAAACAATTCAGTGTACACCCGAAACGACGATAATAATAAAATATTATTAAAAAATAAAATTAAAAGATCAAATATGATATCATATAAATGTATATGATTATTTTATAATATAATAACAATTATTTCACTAGTATACATGAATTTATCCTACCCACAACTGAGCAAAAATACAAGGTAAGTGTTAATATCACAATCTCTATATCATCAGAGGTTGTTATTACGTGAGTATCTACATGTACCTCTTTATCATCCACATCCATGTTTCATAAAATTTATTTCAAAACATTTTTACTATTTACTATAAAATGGATTTAAGTCATTTATACCATTATTTTACCTTAAAGTTTTTGGAAGGAATATTTCCGACATTTTCCAAACAAGGTACATGACGACCATTTTGAAAACATTAAGCTATGAATGTTTTTTAACTTATATGGAGGGTGAGGTTATTCTCCACCATTACAACATCGTCGAAGCATCCATTACAATCTTATAAGAATATTTTGAAAATAAATGATTCCTTTTTTATATGACTTTTAATTGATTTCAACATAGAAAGATATATTCATATTAAATAATTTTCATTTAATATATGTCAACATCATTTAATCGATTTTAAAATAGTTTGACGATGATCTATTATGATAAAAATCTTCTATACATTATTATTAATGATTGTAGATGTGTTATTTTTATACCATTCATGTTTTGTGGTTAATGTACTGATATTTTGTATTGTTGTTTTAATATGAATTTTTATGTTATATTTCAAACCTTTTAAATGAGGAATGTATTGGACATAGTAAGTGATGGGTGGAGTCCGTTATAGCTTCTAGATAGATTAGTAGGTATCAAGAGACAAAAGGAAATGTAATTGGATGAGGACTTTCTCAATTTGATATATCAATTTTGGTCGAGGCATAATCATTTTTAGACATCTTGGCCAAGGCCATGAAAAAATGTTTTATAATGTCTGGAATTATACATTCCCTAATTAAGAAAATAATATTGATGGTTCATGTGGTTATTCAACTAGTATAATACCAATTATTATGTTCTATTATGGAATTATTTACTTAGATTAGATTCCTTACATAAAGGTGTCCGTGTTTATTATTTGTAATGGAAAGTGTTTTAAATTATTCACCATGCTTAATATTTATGTTATCTTTTGTTTTACTGCTTACCCTTAAAGATCATATGATCTCACCCCTTTCCTATGTTTCATTTTCCCAGGATAAGATGGAGTTAGTTATGTGTGACTTGTAGACATAATCTAGGAGTCTTGGATGTTTCTAATGGAATAAATTAGTATTGTATTTATTTTCAAGTAGTAAAGTTGAATGTATTTATCAACCTTTTCCCAATAATATTGAACTGGTCCATCTTTTCGGACATGATTTCCTTGTTATCATGCCAATGTTATGTAATAATGCATATACTCTGGGTAACTATGGTTGGGGCATTACACTTCATATATCTATGTCATGTAGGCTACATAAATACTTTCTTGAAATATTGTTCCCTCATCAATGGTACTTTTTAATAGTATTTCATGAAATCTAGTTTTATTTATTTGGATATCTAGTTATTTTTATTTTTATTGGACAAATATATAAAAAAAAATAGAACCAATGGTGTATTGAATGTGATTTTATGATTTCAATATATTCCTCGAAGTCGTAATCTATTGTATCCCACAGATAAAACTTATGAAATGGAATAATTATATTGAATTTCAAAATGAAATTAAAGTGTTGATTTCTTAAATATATATATATATATGGAAAAATGTCAAAAATTATGTTTCAAATTTTTTTCTGATAATGGATTTTTATTATGGTGCCTCTCACAACATATATATGTAACGCATCATCACTATTTTAATATTATGTTTGAGGATTATACATGACATCACCATCCTCGGTTTGAGTAATTTATTCTATTTAGATATTAATTTATTGATTCGAGTTCTTGTTATTATTCACAAAAATTTTATTTATTTGAAATATTGTTGTAGTTTTTGTTTTTATTATTACTATTATTATTATTATTTTTTTGGGTGTTGTTGTTGTTTTTATTGTATTTATTTTTATCAATATTACATTTATTTTAGTAATTATTGAGATTATTATTTTTTTCATTTTTTTTATCATTATTACTATTATTATACTTGTCATAGGGGCTATTATTTGCATGGTTTTGTTACACCTATGAATATGGGAAACAAGGATAAACTGTATTCTCCACTAGTTATCATTTCTTTGGGATATTTTAATTTTTTGAAATTTTGTAGAATTTTATTTACCATTTTCATACTCACTATTTATTATAATTATTTTATTGTTTAATAAGGTTTCAAGGGGTTAGTTTTATGAACTCAAGGTTTCAGGATTAATGTAATCGTTAATAAAATTCTTACTATTATTATTTTTATTATTATTAAGGTTGTTGTTATTATTATTATTGTGACTATTATTAGTATAACCATTAATAAAATTATTTTCTTTGTGTTGTAATTTTTTATATAATTATTAATTGTTTTTTGATTATTATTGGAATTCATGTTGGAGTGATACATAAATATGATATTCCTTTTCATGGATCATTATAAGTGGATGTGGAAGAAATTTATATGATTAAGTAGTTTTGGTCTTTGGATTGTATTTCTCATTAATATGACTTCATTTGTGCTCAATTTTTATAATATTTTGATTTACTATTAAAGAATATATTTTTTCTTTTTTTGAGAATAGGATGAGAGATATGGTATCCACATTTTTAAGGGGTGTGGGTACTCTACCATTATAATGTGATACAATGTTTCTATCCGTGTAATTTATCAAATTTATCCTTAAAATTATTTATGAGTATCTTGGAGAATGATATTTTTTTATTATTATTTCAGGATTGATTCATCAGCTGAGGGATACCTATATAGTGGTTTGATGAATTGAAGAGGAATATTATTATGTATTATGGATTTAATTGCTGTAAGGAATAATTAATTCATAAGGGTGTCCATCAAAATAATTTTCATTACAATATTATAATATTAAGTCATAAGGAATGGTTTTAATCACACTGAAATTGGTAATCTATTGAATTTAAAATAATTTACATTAAAAGGCATTTTGGATCTTCATGAACAAAAAAATTTATAATGATATAACATTAGTAGTAGGAGGTCCTTTCAAAATGGACAAGGATAAATAAATATATATGATTGAAAATTTAGAATATATTTTAGTGGATGATTATTTATGATCATCTCTCATTGAAAATATCATTATTATTATTTACAATAAGTAACTTTAATTATCTATATTATTTTAGTAATTACATGCTTATTGACTATTATGGGATAATATTATCATCTCAATTAATCTATTTTCTATTTTTTATTAAATTTCAATTATATGAAATATGTGTGTGTCAATTATAAATGAACATTTAATATTCCTATTCTCGATGATTTTTCTATGGTGGATGGTTTTATTAATGTTATCATTGAATTTGACATTAAGAAATAATAAATGGCGATTCCAAACTAAAAAATAAACAAGGGGATATATAATATTAGTTACTAGGATTAATCAAAACATATTTATTGGATCATGTTATTCCTAAATAATTTGTCATTGTTGGTCAAAAAAATATGTTCCTTGTAAACAAGTAATATTTGGTTATGTGTATGATTCTCAGGATGCATATAATGATGACATAATAGTCCAATGAGCTGTTCTTATGTAGATTTATGAGAGGAAAATATATTTTTTTATTTGTTATGGTATTTTTTAAAATAAAACAGGTTCAATATGTGTCTACTTCACTAATTAGAAATCAATGAATAATACTTATGTGTCTCACACAACGGTAAATATTATTGTATTTGGGATATCCTATACCTAACATGGGTAATGTTTATCTTATCTAAAGATTGGTATAGGATTCCTCAGTATTACAGATATAATGAGTAATGATCTTCCAAGATATATGAGAAGTCTAATGGTATTCAATGGATGAACAACCTTGGTGAAACTATTTCAAAAAATTCATTAGTTAGTTCCACCACTATGAAGGGATGAAGGACCGATTGTTACATATATTCATCTAATTTGAAGATGATCAAAATTATTTAGGTATTTTTATTTCTAACCTTAATTAGTAATGATAGTATTTTCAAGATATTTTTAAATATAACTGGATGATATAACACTTGTAGTGAAGTTCCTTTTTTAGAGGCATTGACCAATCTTCTTCTCAGTCAATTATTAATTTAGCAATCCAGAGGCCATATATACTATTAATGGAACCCCTAATAATGAAAATATTTTTGTCCTAAAAATTAATAATTACACTCTTCAGGATGTATCAAAAAATATAATTGGATAGATGTAGGGTCATTTATGCAATTATTTAACCATTATATGTTCTCACGTATGATCAACCATTGAAAAAACAATAAATAGAGGTGATCACTTCCCAATAAAATGAGCTGACAGAAACTATTCTGAAAATATAAATTGTATTTATATCTATTATGATATCACTTATGTACCATGTTTTCAGGGTTTTTTATTTTGAGTGTTGATGTGGTCTTGAAATATATATAATAACGATAACAATTTTTCAATGTTTTTAAATGATTAAAAAAATCACCATTTATAATGGATGATGATTTTGATGATATTTCATCTACACATGGAAAATACCTTCTTGAGCCTAATTATAACTATAATATGGTTACTACTAAGAAATATAAAAAACAATAAGTGGAAATAACAAAGAAAAAAATATATAGGAGTGAAGCTAATTTAGAAAATACTAAAAGAAATTTTTCTTGTAACAGTATTTTTATACTCTAATTATGACATAGGAAACATAATAACATTTAAATAATTGGACTTCTTTAAATGTATATGTAATATGGATTTTATATTTAGATCATGTTATGGTTTTTCATGTTGAAACCATGGAGGTTGTGGGGCTTGATGGAATCGAAATATTTTATGTTTTTTTGCATTAAAATAATATATAAATGTAAAATTTAGAAATTGATGAAACATAGGAAATTATAATTTTAACATTGAATAACCAAAGTAAGAAGTGATCCTATAATTATTTTGGTATATAAATAGGTCATTAAGAATGTTTACTCAGATATAAGAGTATAAAATATGAAAAAAAAAATCATCATTTCAGTGTCGCAATAGGAGATAAAGGAGTAGTGTAGTTCTGATGAAGGGATTTAAATATGTGAAAAAATTAAAATATTTCTTTGAAATAATAACTAAATGACCTTAGTGTGGGAATATATAAGGCGTTTGTTTAATACATGTACATGGATTCTTATTTTATTCCATATGAAGAATTGATGCCAATTGTATTGGATTATTTATGTTTTATAATGGAGCACTATAGAGTCTGATATGATATGTTCATGTCAGGAACTAAGAGGTTTATTGTTCACCATAGCTAAAAAACAGAGGAAATGAAAGCTACATGGAAGTAATGCTATCTATTTTAAATAAGGGATAGCCTGGTTGTTTTGGATAGTCTTTCAATACTATTTTATAGATGCATTTCTCTCTATCTTTCATCCATGGAAATCGTTAGTGATATATAAAGACTAAAACATGGTTAATAGATATAAATGATGAAGGGATTGATCCAAATATGATGTTTATAGAAGTTTTCCAGTTCTGATCTTTCACACCCATGATTAATAGTATTAATGGGTTCATTTTGATGTTCTAATTCTGGATGTTCATAAACTAAAATGACATATTCTAGATGTTGGAAAATCAAGATGAATTGTTAGTAGTAGGATCATATAAAAATGATTAATTCAATTTAATATTTACATTTTCTTTAAATGAGACCACAATATGTCTTATTCTTTTCATTTATTTTATATTTATTTTAATTAATGATATTAATTTTTTCTCAAATAGATCTATGACAAAATGTATAAACATGTTATATCACTTGATAATTCCTTGTAAATTCATGCATTATCCTTTGTGATTCATGTATTCCCCTTGAATATTTATTGTTTATGTTTATAAGATTGATATGAACTAGATGAAGAATCAAAAAGTAGTATATGATAGCTCAATATAATGACATTGTGTAAAATATTAATTCTTTTCTTCAATTTTTTTAATTCATGGGGCGATAATTTTATAATATGAACTGTTATAACTATTTTCATCATGTATATTTTTTCTTGGGGAAACATCCAACTAGTGGACATATATGATTCCCAATAAGTTTAATTAAATAGTTATTCCATAAAATATGTTGATAATATTATAATAGAATAACAATAATGATACCAGGTGATGAAATTTTAAGCGGTGGTGTAGTTTTCATATCAGAAGAGATACATGGTGATTCAGTATAGTGTCATGTCCTATTATTGGAAGCAATTGACATTTTTTTGAAGACATCATGAGTTCTCTTGGTGAAGTGTCTACAGTGTATTAGGATGAATGTTAACATTTATATATGATGATGTAACCAAGGTTTCTTGGTTTTATAAAATTCAATCTAGTATATTTCTTGAGTCGGGTGTTGTGTTTTGTTATTTGGGGTGGAATCAAAAAAAAATAGAGGGAAGACTAGTGATTAGCTCCATGGATGGTCCATATACCCATGTTTTAATGATTCAGTGAATAATTTCAATCATTATAAAATATAATTTTAATGAGTTAGTATCTCTTTGAGAGTTTGATAGAGTATGATTCAATCTATAGGTGATGTAGGGTTTTAACCCGCTGATGTATCTCTAGATGTTTTGTCATCGTGAATGAAGTGTTTAGTAGACTAAACTCATAAATAGAAACAACATATATATTAAAAAGAATTTATAAACAAATGAATCATGTTTCTAAAATGATTATATGAAATGAAATTCTATGTCATTAAATTTAATATATTATTATTGAATTGATAAGGTATGTTCATGAAATGATAAAATAAAAAATTTATATAATTCATACTGTTGAAAGTGGGTTTCTATTTTTGTAACAAAAATATTCAACACCTTATTTTACATGGGTTATGTTACTATGGGGTTTTTATTGATCAAAATACAACAAGGTACAATGTTTCATGTTCCAAAATACTCTAGGATACAGTGGTTATATCTAGATAAAAATCATTACGTGTGATGAATATATATTTTTTGAATAAAAGATGATTTTATAAAAAGTAGGAGGGTATTCTAGAAGTATTGGAACATTCGTATAGGGATACACGGTTATTTATATGTATAGAAAATGTTTTGGAATATATTTTAATGCGTTGTAATAATACAAGTATATTTTCGATATATATAACTATATGTTCATGTATTAGGAATTTTTTAACTAGAACATAGATGTTTGAAAAATAATTTAGACATTTAAATGTTCTAATGATATAAAACAATTACAGTAAGTTTCTTTAATCAATGATGTATCCCAACATGTTATGTTGTTGAAAATTGAGGGGTATTATTATAGGCTTCATTCAATGTTTGTTTTCATTAATAACAATGATGATTAATGTAGAATAAAAAAAAATTATTGATGAATATAGATCATTATTATAGTGGTATTTTAAATATTTATATTATTGGTGGTATAGATTAATTTTTAATTTGAATGAACTGAAACCTTTGAAAATGTTATCTCAGAGCAAGTTCTAAATATTTTCTATTCATGTGTTAGATCTATTGCGTGTTTTTTATTTAGATGTATCATTTTTAATAGGTTTTACATTTTCTGGGATGTATCTGATGATGAGTATACACTAATATAGATAGTGGGTTTAGTTTTTTTATCCTAAAATTTCTCTTGATATGTCATGAAAGAAAATATGGAAGAATAATATAGTATATCCCCTTGTATTGGGAAAATTATTCCATACAAAGTGTGGTGATAATCACTTTAGTGGTTTCCTTATTCATAGCCAATGATAATAAAAAATATTATTGTTTCATTTAAATACCAATAAAATGATTGAATAAGAATAATAAATATGAATCAATACTACAATTAATATGAGAAAATAAATAGAAAAATAATTCAATTTACTGAATGAACATTTAGTTGGATTTTATCGAACAGGTGATATCATGCATTACAGAAAATGATGTTTTAGATGAAATTAGTTTTCTGATCGTGTCACAAAAGATTAATGTACTGGAGTTCTCTTAGTTTCTTTGGAGGATTTTTGGAATATTCATTGGAATAAAATATAACTACAAATACTGGCCCCATGGTTTCAATGAAAGATACATGTTATTAAACTGTCAATCAGTCTAGGTACCATGGTTATTATGTATAGAAAGGACGGATTTTCATATGTACAATGAAATTTTTTATGGTATCTCAAATCAATAATGATATTAATATTGATTTCGTTTAATTTTCATAGAAGTTATAGAATGTTGGATCTTTTTCTGGTCAATTAATCATATGGACGAATTACTTTACCATTTTTATTGTAATGTTATGTGTGATTCATACCCCATCCTATATGTAACATTATAGTAACATTGAAATTTTATAATTAAATATTACGGGAATGGGTCCTCTGACCAATTATATGCACCCTTTTGGATTATTATTACTAATACTACTATTGCTGAAATTTTTCGATTACATGACTTTAAAATTGACATTGTAATATGAAATCAGATAATCGATGGAATCGATATAGGCTCACCAGTGTTTTGAATCATGTTTTCCATTTAGAAAATTAATATAATAAGACACATAATGTATGCATGTATAAGGTTGTTCAATATAAATTCTCATTTGGTATTTATATTTTCAACCAGGATGATTGTGCAATATGATATGGTTGTGGTTTCATGTCACAACACAATGGCATCATTGGGTGGGTGACTGGAATGGGTTTTGGGTTTGATGAAACATATCAATTGTACCTATTACATCTAAGATATTTGGTATAGGATATTATATTTCCCTTCTATATTTTAATTAATATATGAGACTATTCATATGAGGTAGTGTGACAAGGATTGTATTTTAGTGCTCGTGACATAAAATCATCACCGAAAGGGTGACTTTAAAGAGAGATATGTATGTTGGAACCTATAATCACTCAATCATCTGACATAAAATTAATATTTTGGATAAATGTGGTTTCATTAATAAAATACAAGATGATATAAAAACATCATCATAATATTCATTGGTGGAACAAAATTTAGACTACTGATACAATGTGATGATTCCTAGAAGGGGAGGTGGCATGGTGTAAGACTGTTGACATTGTGTGATGAAGGATTATAATTTAGGACATCGGGTCATCACCATAAATAAATATTATGACACATTATTATGGTACATATTGATATCATAAACATAATCCTTTTGATCACTCTATTTAATTAGACTAGTGTAGTTTTTTTCTATTCCATTTGTAGTGTAATGAGAGTTTACTCATTGTGGAGCCGTGATGAATGATTTTTTTTGGGTTTTGTAATCTCATCTACATAATATTGACAGTTATTATTATTATTATTATTGGTAGTGTAATTTCCTAACTTGAGAAGTCATATTTGTATATAATTCAATGATATCAATTCATGAATCCCCTCGGTGGGATTTTCAGAATCAAATATCTATGATGAAGAAGGGAGCAATGAAGACCCCCAAATTTTCTAAAAAGTGTATAATATGATGTATTGGTCCATTTGATCATGTTTAATGTTTATGGGACATTAAATGGTTTTATATATAATACCCCATTTTAATAAATGATGAGTATTTATAAGAAACAATAAATTTTCATATACTAGATGATTCTTTTTTATTTGATATTTAGAATAAAAATATGAAAATTATATAAAAATAAGATGTATTTTTGATATAGAATGATCCTCTAAGGGTGATTTAGGTGTTTGGGGGAGTCTTGTGTGTATAAGGCTGGAATTTAGGAGTTGTATGGAATTCATACGAGTTAAACATTTTAGAGATCACAATTTCAGAAAAAAAAAAGTATTGAATCATATTAGAGTGACTTGTATTGTTTAATTTATACTTTGAATGGATTTCGTGAATGTTTAATTATGTTTTTGAGGAAATTGTGTGAGCATAAGAGGAATGTGTTTCAAAATTTCATGTTTTTGATGACCCATTGACATTGTGGGATCACAAATTGGTAAACTGTATGACCCATCTGTGAAACTTGATATAGTTGAGAATGTCACATCAAAATAACTAGCACATAATTTATCAAAATGTTAATCAATACTATAACTTTGTATTAAAGTATTATGTTACCATTCCCCCATTATATATTGATAGGAAATCCCTTTTTCCATACCAACTCTATCAAACATGGACAGGATGCCCCAAACCCACTTAATACATTCATCCACACTGATTTCGGTGTTCTTCATACAATTTTTTGGGTGATTTAGGGTATGTTTCATCCATCATAAACCAATATTTCTCATATTTTTATCTCATTTTAATTTTTGGGGATTAGTTGTAATATATTGGATATAATTACAATAGAATATGTTGGAATCATTGAGTTCTCATGGTGCTTCTAATTTTCATAGGAAAATGATGAAACATAAAGAGATTTTCACATTGTGTATCGTAAATTTGATGATGGTTTGTTTTTCCATTAAGTTTTCATTTATTTTACATTAACATTTAATTTAATTTTCCTCCAATTTTTGTTGTATTTCATGGATTTTATAGAATAGTCTTAGAGATGTATGATAGACCCTCAGTGGTCTAATGTCTATGGAATTGGTGCCTCCCAATGACGTGGTGAATTATATAGAATTATATTGTGTTGAAAATTAGTTAATTCATTATTTTAAATGTTATAATAATATAATTTTTTCATGGTGATAGGAGTTTGATACATGGAGGTTATCCTGATTGGTTAATGATGAGGTTGGAAGGTCCTTGAGGGTCATTGATTGGTACTTCTACCCAGTAGTGATTATTTTTTAAATCATTAGTAAAAAATAAGTTGTATCTATGACTTTTTGGAAGAAAATAACTTATTTTCATGTTTCATGAGAGTTATTCATATTGAAATTGATAAAATATTACTTATTAATTATAATAAAATGAGTTATTAAATAAATTTAATCAATATATATAGTATAAATAACACTTGGGTGAAAAGGAAAACTGTATTTCCAGGGTTGATATCTTGGTCAGTGATGGATGAGACAAGGACCTTTAGATATCAAGTGTCACCATGACATATATTTTGGTGGGATTGGATGTAATGATACCCAATGAAACATTTTTAAGGTTTTGAGATGAATCTAGGAATATAGTGATGGCGGGTTAGAGAACTTACTCTCGGTATGCCTTAGAGGACCCCTTACATCCAATGATCTATTTGGGATTGTCAACATGTGGATGGGACAACCAAATTTTTTTATCTTGTTGTCCCATGTCCATTGTTGATATACCAATGGTCTCTTGGGAAATGATTGGGTGAGTAGATTAATCAATAACAACCTTGTGGATCAAGAAAGGATACATTCCATTTCTTGACTATTTCATATGAAGAAAGACTTCATGTAGTAAATGAATCTATGCTACCCCATTGATGATGACATATGATGAAATTTCCTACCATTGTTGGGTATAGATGCATGATTATTTCTGATATCATAGACTCCTTGTGGAGTTCTTTTATGTTATATGACTAAATGGAGTCTTGTCATTTCTCACTAATTGGAAGTCACTGAATGAGTACATTTTTCTTCATGGTAATTCATTGTTGGTGGTGAAATAGATTACATAAACCTATATTATATATTGATGTAGTTTGGATAATGATATAGAGTTTGGGAGTTCAACCATCCTTATTTTTTATTTATTGTTAATGTAACAAACCCTTTTGGTATATGTAACAGAGATGGGCTGTCATACTGGGGGTGGTATATTTGTGCATCTAGTATTTGAAGAAAGATATTTGTTGGAGCTACTATGGGGTTGAATATATGTGTTAGATCCACCAAGGATTTTTATCATGAATATGTCACTATTACCATCAATGTGATCAATAGTTCATATTGACTGGGGTTTCAATACATTAGGAGCTCATATAATTAGAATATCATGAGAAGTATCCCATTATAAATGATTGCAATGATAGGATCAGCCATGGTTTATGAGTTCATAATAGAGGAATGTATTGGGTTATGTCATTGGAATAATTATGATATTTATAAGAGCTTCCATAAATTGGGACTGTAGATGTTTGAAGTGATGTGTGATTGTTCCAATGATTCAAGAAAATTGGTTGGTTTTCATATGGACCCTGATCCTATTTATTAGTTATGATGCATGATTTTCATGATGTGATAAGATATTCTCAAGAACATCCCATTGTATAAATTGTTTATCAATTTGACTAGAATAAAGATTTATATTGACTTAGAAACATTCATGTGCATTTTTTTTAATTCCAGATCATAAACTGCATATTTCAATATGTATAATGGTTATTATGCGGCCCAGTTGGTGATGTCCAACTGAGTTATATACTAACACACAACTCATGATATCCCTATCCTTTGGTAATCAAGATACATCATTGTATGTTGCATATAGAGGGTATGATGAGCCTATGTGTTGATTTATTGTGATATCCTAGTCATTTTATTGGATCTTGGGAAGAGGTATATGTTATAGATTGAGTGGGTCAATTTTTAATTTCATTTATTTCTATTATGTATATGTATATATTCCACTAGTCAGTATATGAATTTATTAAATTATTGTTCTATCCATTTCCATATTTCATTAATGTTTCTACCTGGTGTATATTGATTTTCATTCATATATTGTTGGTTATATGAAGTATGTTGTTTTTTATCAATTATTACATATTCAAATAAAATATGTATATTCTCTACACAATTGAACCATAGACCGTTGATTCGAGACATTACGTTCTGTGGGATGAGGATATTTGGATGAGGTACAGTGTTGACCGTAATTCTAGGCACACGTTTATTTCCTAGGTTGATGGAATGTTATAAATTGATATCGAATCCTATTTTATTTTTGTATTAATGTTTAAGGATTTTGTATACCAGATACATCGTAATGTATCATATACTTCCATTGATACATAGATGATGTGTCAAATGCACCTATTCTGATATGATTTATATGTTACTATAGATGGGATTTCAAAATTGGTTTGTTATATTACATTTTAATTCGACCATCACATTGAGCGATGAACATTTGGTTTGGATTTGATAATTTTTTATATAATCCTTCTATTAGACCATTACAATGATGGAAAAGGTTATATTTAACTATTTTATTATGGAGTCTCTTTGTGTCTCAAGAATAATATCGTGAATATAGGATCCACGTGTTAAAGGCATGTAATAGTGTGTTTCTAATGATGACTATGACAAAGTTGTTTAATGTTTCAAAAATGACTCAAATTGTTTTCCCCATTAAAGCAATTGGTAGAATAGTCATTAGATGGGATGAAATATAGAATTATTTCCTTATGATATAGTGTCTCGTAGATCTATGTGGAGATGATCAGTGATGAGGATTCTGACAAAGCCTTCAAGAACATGTTTTGAAATGACCATTGTAGTTCAATAAGTAATTAAGCTCATTACATTGATCCCCTTATGGGGAGTGGTTATTTATTTTTGGTTATAAAAATTACCTAGTATCAACTTATATTGAATTATAAATATATAATAATGAAATTATACTTAGTAAAACCATTAGTGTTTTTATTCCAGGGTACAAATTAGATGGGATGATTTAATGTTTTAAAGACATTGACTAGGGAGACACGATCCTATAAGGAGTATCCTTTTTTATTGATTATTAGGATGTCGGGTTCCCATGAAGTCTATTGTGGAAGGAGTCAGATATCATAATAAATGAGACCTCATGAGTGTGTGTTTGTGAGTTCATATAATGATGGATTTTGAAATGGGGTATCAATAGAGACTCGTGAGCTATGGACTTATGTGATTCATGGAATTAGGGATCAGTTATTATACATACATACTATTATGGGAGTAACATTTTGTTGGGAAAGGTGGGAGAACATTGGGCCCTTATATGTGACAAAATGTTAGGTACTCAAGGATTTGTGATGATTTAAGGGTATCCATTATATGTGTTATCCCAATATTGTTTTTTTCATAGATATGGGAGAAATTGTAGTTTTTCAAGGCATGAGATCACTGAATGCTGGACATGAATGCATTTTTTATTGAGGAATAATAGTGGAATTGTTTATTGATAAGAATCCTTGAGAGTACCTAGTTATCTAGTGATTCATTGATGGTAAGGTCTATAATGGGTGTTTAACTATTGTGGATAGTGTATATAATTTTAAAAATATGGTCATAATGGATGTGTATAGTCATAATATTAACAAAACCACTTGATATGAAGTATTTGTGGAAGTTGTAATGTTCCAAAATTTATATATGTTTTTCAAGGGAGTTCTTGGTATATCTATATTAATATTTCAAGGAATATAGAAAACTTCGGATTAGTGGATCAATACTATTTTGATCATGATTTGGGTGGGAATTGTTGATGATTATGAGTTGTTTAAGGGTTAATGGAGGTAAATGAGTCACCTATGGGAATATTAACCCATGGATTCATTAGAAATAAAATTACCAACCCTATAATGATAGTTTATTTCGAAATTGATTGTGCGAAATGAATGGATGACCCAATTATGGAAATTGAAATGCATTTTTAGGGGGATGTGACATCTTACTTTAGTAGTATAAGAGAATTATTCAGAAGGAATGATACCCATGGATAAAAGTAGACCCTAATCGTAATTTTCTATTAGGATTAGGGTGAGGAAAACCAAGTGGTGGGAAATAAGCTAATGGATTGTTTATTTTGGAGACCCCTTTTATGTTTTAAAATTTAGTGGACTTTTATGGATATATTTTCATGGTATTATAATGTGAAATATGTGCTGTTTTTGATAGGTCTAATGGGTTAGTGGGATTTTTCAATAGTATTAATCAATCCTATAGACTGACGGTGTATGGATTGTAGTGATTTAAACTTTTTTAGGGCGGTGATGATAAATATTATCCTAATTAAGATAGTTAAATGTTAGTAATGACCATGTAACCCCCATGTGTGAATTAGTTCATAAGTATGGGATCTATCACTGAATAATTTTTTGATATCCAATGGTGTTGGAGAATTGGTGTTGGGATTAGGGTGGAATATAACTATTTGAGAAAGTATGAAATGAGGGGTTCAATATAGTAATCTGTAGGTTCCAAAAATGGGATGATCAAGTAAGTATAAAACTAATGAGTTACAAAGGTATTTTGTAATAAACTACATTGGGAGATTTCGAATGATTGAAATGTTCATCCTTGAGTCGTGGCATTGATACATGGTGTTGAAAATGAACTAATTGTCATGGTCTTGTGTTATTTATAATGGGTGAGAAAATGGATTCTCTAATATGTTATTAATTAATTGGGGATTTTGTGGGCTATAAAGATCAATAAGAAATATGTTTCAGATATAAATGGTGTATTTTGAGGATTGGTCAATCTAATTAAGGGTAATGTTCTATGTGATTACTTTATTAGAGGACCTTTGTAATTAGAATGATTGTGATAAAAAATTATATATATGGAGTGGATATTTGAGGCATGATATGGTTAATAGTAATGGAATTATTCTATAATAGTTTCATTGATTCTAGATACACAATTCAATTTAAAAGTTTGATGGTGGAGTCTCAATGGATTTGAATTTTACATTACAGAAAAAGTCCTCTAGTGGGAATAACAAGTTGTTTTTGATGTTTTGGGAGGTGAAGTGGTTGTGATATTGTATGAATTTAATTTTTAAGGGTAATATAAATGTTTAATTCATGTTTTTGATAATTCTATTATGTTTTTTTTTATTGTGAACTATATTATGGATATTATTACTTGAGATATGATTTTGTAATTCTTTAGTGGAATGAATCCTTAGAGTGCCCATTCATGGATAAGATTCACCTAGTTGTTCATTTATAAAACCATTGAATCCTTGTTAGAGATGATAATGAGTAAGGCGCGGAGGTTTTATTACCCCATGTATGAATGAGATGCAAATTTATAAAGGAATCATAAAATTAAATTAATTGAAATATTGATTTTTTTTATTGGAGATTAAACATTTAATTATAAGAATTTAAACATAATTTGAATATTTTTAGATGATTAATGAGTCTAGGAGTGTGTATCAGGTGTTTGGTTGGGCCTGAATATCATTATTGTAATTTTATATAGTTTTATAGGTTTCAAGAGAGGGAAATAGTTTTGGGGTTCATGTTTCAATATGAATTTTGTTGAACACTAATCTACATTGTTTTTCTGTTCAATTACTATTAATAAATGTTTTGTGGATACAATTATAAAAATTATTATGAGGAAATGAGTGTGTTCAAGGTGAAACCATGTGATAATTTAAATAGTGTTTTAGATCCTTCTAAATGGTTATTGAATGTAATTGTAATCCATTTGTCCATGTTGTACATAGTGGAGTGGTTAAGGTTGATCCATCTGAATTTTTGGTGAGTGTTTTGCATAACATTGTTTCCAAAAAAAATCTTATATGATTAAATTTACCACCCCACCCACAGTTTTAAATATGAAAACCCTTATCCCTTCTTCACTCGCTCAGATGGAGCGAGGCGTCCTCTACCCAGCATTACCCCACTCTAATTTGTGGTGTTCTTAGTGTTTATTTGGGAGATTTAGGTTTAATCTCTTCCTCCTTCTACCATTTTTTTTATTTTTCATACAAAATCATAATTTTCAGTGTCCATGTGTTGGATTTTGGTATAAACATTAAATGGATAGGGTGGTATAATCTTATTCCCATTGGGATTACTCTATTCTAATAAATAGGGTGTCCCTTTCCATCTACATGTTGCAGCTCATCATTCTAGATTATTTTAATTTCACCGACAAAATATCATTACATTCTAATGAAAATTCTACTAAAATCTCCATGGATATATAATTGGATTATGGGAATTTATGTTGGTATAGGTCCTAAAATTTGAGATAGTCCTACTTGGTGATGTTATAAATGGTAAAATTTGGTGCAAAGACCATGTGAGTTATCATACAAATTTCCAGGTCAAAAATTCCATAATTATTAATTTTTAAATTTTATTATAAATTAGTTGTAGTTTTTTTCATAGGGAAAGAGTATCCTCATCTGAAAATACATGTTGATAAAATATGAGAATTGATGGTCATGGATATGGTTTGGTTGATATCATTAACCCTTAGTGATGATATAATATTTCTTCAGTAAAATATAGGTGTCCATGCTTATGATCCCTTATATATTTTATGCTTTTAAAATGGGGATACATTCAGCACACCATTTAGTGTGGTGTCATAATTAATTATATAAAAATTTTAATTTAAATTAAATATATTTTTAATTAAAATGGATAATATTAGTTTTCATGAATAACCCATATGTTCTTAATTGATCACTAATGCACTAAGGGTTGAGAATAGGACAATGATACATTAGCTGGCTTCTAAGCTTCCTAATTGGTGATGATAGAGTTAGTTATAGCCATTCGTCCATGTGTTTTGTTTTTATAAGCCACTATATTAGAGAATTGGTTGGACTAATGTATTTATTATGTATATTCTTTATAAGAACTATTTTGTTCCTATAATTCATTAGGTTCATAAAAAATGATATAAAAAGTGAACTTATTAAATTCAAGAGTGACTGATAACACATAGACATACAATATGATCAGTAGTATTGGTTGTGGTAAAAGAACCATATCGGAGTGACCTTGGGGATTTAATAGATTTTGATTCATTTCTTGATTGACTCATATTTGGAGATACTCTTTGTTTTCATCAATTTTGTGATACCCTATTTGATGATGAGTTGGGACACAAAATATTTAGTGTATATAGTATTGATCATAGACCATGTTCAATATTGAGGAAACAATGTGATTTCTTTTAATATAGTTTGACTAGAGTAACATTGGTAGTATCCCATTGATATATATACTAGGATATGGTATGTATGGAAATCAGTATTGATGGTTACTAGTTAAACATGTGGCCCAAAATGATGTGAAAACATGTCAGGGATGAGATGATAATGATTTTTGTGTGTATTTAGATATAACAATGTATTTTCATGACGTCTCGTGGAACACACTAAAGTGGTAAATGTAATATGATTTATCCCATGATGGGAGTTGGTGTGTAGAGAATTATAAATTATATATTTTGATATAGTCTTTATATTCCACAATGCATGATATCAATAATAGAGTCTCATAAAATATTGGGATCATAATTTTTAAGAGATTCCATGGAATTAGTACATATATCATATTGATAAAACATTCCATGTATTTGGATCATGAATATTATTAATTTCATAGGTTATATGCATAGTGAAATGAGGAAATTGATAGAATATAACTTGTATTTCGATCACAAATGATATCATAAATGGGTAAGAACCTGAAATTGTGACGATTTTCATAGGATATTCCATGGATTTAAAGATGAGATGCAAGGAATTCCATTAAATGGATCGTAAGAGTCATAAGTTTCAGTTCATAGTTCAATGGTTTTGGATCATAAAATCTATATAAATGGAATTTTCATTAAGGCATACTCAGAGACACATTGACATTGGAAAATTTTATATGGTACATTAGGGTCATTATAGTAAGGATAGGCTATAATTTTGTTATTTTCAAAATATTTTTTATTACACTTGATCATGTATAATTATCATATAAATAAATATAATTTTTATAATGGGATAATGTTCATAGTGTCCTACAATTTTTTTATCACACACTACATTGAATGAAAATGAACATAGGTTCCAAATATGACATTCACATGTTTGTAGAAGTCGGTTAGCTAAAGGCTCGTGGTTGATCGAATGGGAGGGATTTTACTTGTACCATTAATTTTGGATGGGGAAGGGATCATCAATATTGTAGACCAAAATTTATTATTTTTTAGTTTTTTATGTATATATAAATTTCCTTGTGAAATGTTTGTATATGTGTGTCGTGGCTATTCATACCTTTAGTACATTTTGAATATGTTTCAACATTGTGTATATTTTTATTCATATCCATTCAATTTATTTTGTGATGTGTATTTTTTATTTCATTTAAAACTATAAATTGTGTTATTGGGGGATAGTCTCTAAATGGTACCACCATAGACCCCCCCCCAACTTCAAGTCATCATCCCTTATCAAATTGATCGGTTCCCCTATGGATGCCCGGTGACTGTCAATATATGAAATAATCCAATTTTTTTGGACATATGGAATTTATATGCCATTGAGAAATAAAAATATACTTGGGGAGAAAATTTGGTTTAACCATTGGAGGAGATATGGAATTTCCTTTCTATCCCATGTTTTTTCTTCTATTCCAATTTCTTATAACCTTGAAAGACATAATAAATTATTAATGTTATTATTATTATTATTATCATTTCTATTATTACTAAAATTTTAATATTATTATTATTTTATTATTATTATTATTATTATTATATTTATTGTTATTTCAAATGAAATATGTATTATTGTTCGGTGGAGTGGGTATAGGGTCCAAATCTCAAGTTTAAACTAGAACCTTTTTTTCTTTATTTGATTCTATTATAAAAAACCATGAATTTTGTTAATATTATTATTTCTTGTTGTTTTGTCTTTGAGGGGTCTATAAGATTTTTTATGTCCATTTATACCAAAGTAATTTATTGTTTTTTTGGTTGTACATATTTGATTTACATTCACACTAACATCCCATTTATAATTATAAATTATTATTATTTTAGATTGTGTGCAGAAAGGGTTTTGGGGGGAGGGATATCAATCAATATTTCTTTAATGAATACTAGATATCCTTTATATTATTTCCCTCTGATTGAAATAGTGATTTAAATTAAATACATAAATAAAGTATCTCATATCTCTCTATTGTATGGTTTATGACTCTGATTAAGGTGGTTTTGGATAAGAGATATGTGAATGTCCACATTATTAATAATGAGGATCATGGGTCATCATTACATAATTGAGGTTCAATGGGTATAATTGGGAAGGGTTACATTACCTGGGTGGTTGAAAAGAATTAGGTGACAGAAAAATAGATTAAATATAGTCAAATATTAGATGGTAACAATGGTATCTATTCCTATGGGTTACATTCATGGGAAGCATGAGGATTTATTTATTCACATATCATAATTTTATGGTTTCTAGAAATGGAATATCATATCATTAAAAAAAATTCTATTACTTATTTTTTCATTTAGTTTTGTAGATGAAAAATTATTGGGAATCAACATTTTTAATTTTAATAATGGGTTCATATGAATCTCAAAATGGGAAATAAATTTCAATAACTTTAAGTTATGTAATTCATTTTCTCATGTCTAGGCATAGTTTTATTGTTTGAATTGGTTTTTTTGGATTACAACGCTTAACCATGATATTTTATCTTCTATTATTCGACCAATTTGGATGGATAAAGGAACACTAAAATTTATGTTTGGAAATAATTCTATGGTATTAATTTATCTTGGTCTCAATACACATTAATTGAGAAGGATTCTATTTATTCATAGAGTGACTGGAATATTTTGTCTACTGAATATAAAATTTTAATAATTCATTGATCATTTTTTCAAATATTCAAAAAATAATTATAGATATTAGAGAATTATATTCTTTTTTTAATAGTTCATATAATTATTATGATGTTATGAAGTATATATGTAATACACTATGAGGTCATCAGGTTTTACACTCAACTACATAAAATTTTATTATTCAGGACCATCCATATTGTTGAGCTATATATATTAGTGATTCTATTCGTATGATGGTTTAGAATGAATTTAATTTATATAATCATGACATAAATAAGAATAATTTGATTGAATTTTTTTGAAAAAATAAGATTTAAGATCTAGGGTTATTTAATCATGATGGGTCAAAAAGCACCATGATTACTACTATCACATTTTAGGAAAACATCATGTGTGATATGAACAAACTAGGTTATTGTGGTATCAAGATCCACAGAGTATGTAATAAGAGTACCCGTGCATTTATGTTGGATTAAAATGGAATTGTTTGGTTCATGGAATTCAATAAAAAGTATCATCTCGTCTCCAAGGTCATTGTAATGCGTAGGGTCCCTGAATTATTATGTTGGGTCAGGAAATATCATTTGGGTTGATGCATGTTAATTCATTTCACATCCACAACATTGTAGGTCTATAAGTTATTTCCATGATACTATATATGTTATTGAGAAATAGAATTTATTTATCTAGTCTTGATATTACAAAGAATCAAAAAGCATACAATGGAGTTCAAAATAGTCAGGATTCACACAAGAAGCACAATTTTATATTATATGAGTTATATGGTTTGGGTGGAGCATGGTCCACATATTAGGAATAATTTTGTGAAGATCAACCTATTATTTGGTGTTATATTTTTTTTCATCAAGTGTTTACTCATTCATGTGACATTGGTATACATGTGACATTAACTTTACTCAGTTAGTAGGTGTGCATTGGGCATGGAAATCCTTCCCATATATTTTAATATATAATTCATTAGTCCAACCATTTTATTTTTAATTTCCATACGAGATATAGCATTAAATTTTGTTAAATAAGATATAATTTAATTGGGAATACATTGAAGAAGAAATATAACTATAAATGAGATCTTATCAGAATACTATCAATAAAAGTATGAAACCACTAGTAGTTGATTTCTTGTTTCAAATATAATCTTTTAAAAAGGAAAAAATTCCAGAAGAAAACATTCCCTTTAAAAATTTATGGTTAGTTGATCATAAATATCAAATTATTATATTTTTCATTAATATGATGAATATGGTCCAACATATGACATTATATAATTTTTATTATATTATTTATATGTTCCAATTTTTTTGAAAGAGAGTAACATGCATTGTCTAACCACTTCCTTCTCATTACTAATATTAATTTCATAAACAACTGGTTGTGGTGTTTGATCCCTCACACTATATTTTCAAATTATTTACTTTACTATTAATATTACAATTACACTTAACAATAATAATATTATTTTTAATATTATTATTTATATTATTATTGTTTCTTTTTAAATGTCAACTAATAATAGTATCATTGTTACTGTTATTATAATTATTATTAGAATTATTAAGAATGTATATTGGTAGCATGGTGGTTAGAAATCATCTCGTTCACCATAGATCATTTGTATTTGAGTCGTAGTGGTCAGAATATATAGATATTAATATAATTTACATTATAGAAATATACCATTGAAAATATTGGGGTATTATTGTGTTCATTTTATATTGGTTCACTATAGATCCAACTATTGTGGACACAATATTGTGGTATTGTAGAGAATTATTATAGTGTACTACAATGATGTGCAATTAATGTGTATTGTGTGGTCCTATTGTAGTGGATTAGGAAAATATAATTTTATTTGGGAATTTTGTATAATTGTACATTGGTAAAATTTTGATAGGTATTGAGCCAGACCTTTTGTGGAGATATTTTCCATGTCCAATTGGGTCTAGTTGGTGTGTTTATGTCATCATTATTACTTAGGAATAGAAAAAAATTCAGGGAAATGAATGTATTGTTGTTATTATTGTTGGTTTCCATTTTTATCAACTTTTTTAATATTTAGTGTACATTTAATTATTCTAATTTCAAATATACTATGTACATCCAATATATTTAAAAATATAAATATATATTGACAAAATGAAGGATACATAATCAAAAATTATAATATTTTTTACTGAATAATTGAAAATATTTTTAAATGTATTAATTTTTTAAAATGTTCTAAATATTATTTTATATTTATATTTTATTATTAATTAATATATTTTATTTAATTTAAATAATCTAACGAATCATTTTAAATGCTTATTAAAATTTAAAAATAATATATAATATAACTCTGTAATATAAATAAGAATCTTGTTGATGGTGATTATGTATTATCATGTGATTAATTAAAGAAGAATGTGTGAGGAATAAGATTTAGCATATTAAGACTTCATAAATTTAGTTGTATATAATTATAAAAACAAATAAAAGGAATATATTATTAGTAATTTCATATGATAATACAATCGTTCAATATAATTATAATATCAAAAAAATCATTTTATAATTCATTAAAAAATTAATATTTTAAAACTAATAATTTCCAAATAATTTTTAAATATTAAAAAATTTATATTATGAAGAAATATTATTTTATATATGTGGACTAATGGAAGGACGTAAAAGTTTTATTCCTAATTTTTTATTTTATTACTTTAAGATTTTTTTAATAACTACATTACCCATATAAAATAAACATGTCATTACACATCTTATAGGGGCCGCTATCATGACTACCCCAAAACATCCTCTAGTAGGTCAGGACTATTGAATAGCATTGAGAATACATATCCCACATTTAGGAGTCATTTTCCAAAGTACATATTCACCCAAACACATTTTGAAAATAAAAATGAAAAAAATACCCAAAGTGAACAATAAAATAATACAATTATATACCGATCATAGAGTATGACAGTAGAAAACAAGAAGGTAAACATGATTAGAATACAAGCCTACCAAAAGAATGAGTTTGTAAAAGTAGGTTTAGAAGTTACTAAATGTCATCCATTGAAAACCCTACCTAATTGGAAATGTACTCAATATCTTCCTAAAGTCGTACGAGCACTAGTCAATTTAATGTTCTCACTATGAAAAACATAGACAAAATCCACCTTGGTATCTATCTAATAATCATTTCTCTAGACAAGACTTCACACTTATTGGGAAAACCCGCATAGGCTTGAGTAAAATAATACTCAGTATGACACCATGAAACCAAAATGGAATACCACTATGAAATACATGAAGTATACCAAAAAGAAATAGTATAGTCACCTCACATAGGTATGGGTCTATATTATAAAGAATAATATTATTTGATGTAATCAACAAAATACTAATTATTAACGATATATGTAGTCGCAATGAGTGACATAGAATCGATATGAAAAATTTTCTCGATAAGACAAGTAATCTCATTAAAGAACGTAGTGTTGGATAGTCACATAGTCTCAATGCCATGTAATTTCAATGTCACAACCAGCCAAAATATTATGGTTGTAGAACACTCATTTTGGGAGAATCTAATCTTCAAAAATGTAGTTCATTTTCCCACTTCCCAAAAATTATAAATGATATATCAAAAGTAGCACTATATCGCCAGGGCCCCAAAACAAAAAAAAATCTTATCAGAAATTCAATTAATTTGATTGTCATGGATGATTTTGTAAAATGGAATCACCTGAGTCTGGTCTAGGTCCTATTAGACATGGTGGACATATGCCATCCCAATTGCTGACCCGATCTAGTTTGGCCCACCCGACTCGGCCTGTCTGACCTGACTAAGGCATGAAGACCCATCCCAACCCAGTCTGACACGAACATGCCGAGCACACATGGTTATTGGGGAATCATGAATCCTTTATACTGGCCCACAATCATGATTCACATCCCACAAGTGTTTCCCCTAGTTCCTTAATGGGTCATTCCATGTCCCATGCTGTTAGCCTTACATGTCCACATGCCATGCATGCAATGCCTTGGTGTGGAATCATCATCGATGTGAGATCCCTCATGGACCCTCTGCCATGCAATGTTCCACCTTCACCAGCTGCCCCTTCGATACAAAATTTTCCACCAAGATCCCACACGTACCCCACAACTTTTTTATTAAACTGGCTAAATTCACTAACTCAGCCAGCACCCACACCACCATGGGCTATAGTTCTGGCCCAAACTTGTTATATCATCTTCATCTCACCATTGATGAATTATCACGAGGTAATATAATTAATATATAATCACTGCAATATGAATGTAAGGCACAAATATCCTCCATTCATATTATGAAAATAATGATAATCTCAAGAAAACTAGGGACATAATATTTTACAAGAATGCCCAAATAGGGATATTGTCTATTTTTCATGTCGGGATCGATTCATCCATGTTAGAAAGATTAATAGACAAAAAATAATCACATTGATTTATCTCCCCATAAATCCTAGAAAATCACTCATGTCCCTCTAGAATAATTAAATATTTATTCATCATATTCCTTGGTTTATCTATATTTTTCATTGATTCTATGAACATGGGTGGAACAAAATGAAAACATAATTCCTAACCTATATTTGGAATGATTAATTATGAAGAGTGTAGTTGCGTCATCATCATTCTCTGATCTGTCAATATTGGTCCAATTTCTATTTTTTGGTCGTCGGATGGATCCTTTATAGGTTTATTGTCAATAGAATCTTAGATTAATTACACAGATCTATTGATAAACCTAGAATCATGAAAATAATTTTAAAAATGGATACTTATGTGTCTAGTAAAATATTTTTATTGAAATATCTTTATTCCTGTAATGTCTAAAAAACATTTCATAGACGACCCATACCGGGGGATGATAGAACTAAAATAATGAAAATTAACTACAATAAATACAATGAATCATTCATATTTATGATCTTGTATCCCATTTATATGTTATTCAACATTTTTATAAAAAAATTTCATGTGTGTTATTTAATGTTTAATATTTTAAGAAAAAAATTTCCGAGTATACAGGGCTTTGAAATATCACTAAGTCTAAACTCATTGTCATAATATAAATCAATAAAATATTTCCAATAGTATACAAAACAAAATTGCAGATTTACATTCTCTCTAACATTAGTAATTAAGTCACTGAAAAGGAAAAAGGAAATTCTACTGAATAATATGTGGGTATTGTGAATGAATATGATCCACCCTATCCCTTGTACTCCATTGGAGATTACTATGCTACCACCAGACACACACCATGGAAATATCTCTACCATGATGGAACCTCTCCTAATAATCTCGGATCATCACTAAGTACAAAAAAGGGATGCTAAATTCTCGATGTCTTGCTCACCCCTTTAGATGGCGTCTGATAGGTCAGGCATATACCACCTCACATGAGACACATATAAGAAATCATGTACTAGGTTCAAGGGTGGGGGTATATTTAGGATGCACATCACCTAGAAAACTATACATAGTATCTAAAAAGGGTATAAGAACTATAGATATATATTTTCACACAAACAAAATCTTCATATCCCTCATCTAGGAGAGCCCTGAAAGAACACATGGTCTTTTTCCTCAAACTCCAATTACTTCTATCTCTATTCAACATAATAATTATGATATCTCTATATAGTATTAATCCACTACATGATGACATGAACCTTATCTATTGTCATATACACCAACTCTAGATCCATGAGTGTTGAATTTCATTGTTATTTCTATCATTGTGTGGAATTTTAGGGTTACTCATATAATGCCACGAATAATGCCACAGTAATAGTGGAATTGTAGTTGTTGTTGTATAAAAATTCCACCAGAGATAGGTGATCCATCCATCTTCGACCATAATCATGGATTAAAGAACATATAATTTCCTCCAAAAAATGAATGGTCCACTTATTATGGTTATACATTTATTGGTGAAATGATGATATCATGAAAAATTGTGTCTGATATATCTCTTAAAAACCCTTCCAGAAACAGGATGTACAATGATAATCAGATTATGAGACTCTCTTCAATGTGAAAAAATGGAGCTCCATTATCTCCTTCACGTAGAGGTTTCCCATGTACTTTACTGAACACTTCTCACGAATAGCTAAGATGTTGGCCAATGTACTGAACCAGCATGGGATCACCCAACTGGTATTGTGTACCATAGATATATGTGGTAAAACTATCAATAATACCATCAATATCCAATCCCTCTTCAAATTTGGAAGCTCAAGTTGTTTAGTTGACCATACCGAAACTTGGTTGTTGACCAAAACATGATTACAAGTCAATCATCTATAAACAAACTATATAAATCCAATATTCATTCATGCCCACTGAATGTGATTTTGGAGATCTTGGTAAATATTCGATACACTTGGAAGTACCAATAAAGGGGATTTATAGAACTCCACAAAAAACTCCTCCCCATTATGAAATTGGTACTATTATTCATCCTCTAAAATGAAAGATTATCCCAATAGTTTTCAAGTATCCATTAGGTGAATTCCATGTGGATATATGATAATATAAAGTATAACAATCGGCATCTATGATTTGTGCCTCCCTTACCCATTGTTAGTGCGGGGGTTCAAAATCATAGACTATAGAAATGATTCTACATCTCCATCCATAATTTATATTTTAAATGAGGTAAACTTCTCAAATGACTCGTTTATTAGATAAAAATATGATCTCCAATTAATAGAATATACAACCATGCTCCCATTTCTTATGAGTATATAAAATATCAGAGACATATTCTCACTGGAGTTCTAACCATATCGTAATTATCAGTTTCAGAAGGTTCTGAGAGAATTTATACTTCAAACACCTCAAGTCAATGTAGATGAATAATTTCTCTCTCCTAACGTAGTGTCTCAACAAATTCAATGCATATACTACCACTTCCAACCCAAGATAATATGTCACACTGTTTTAATCATGTGGTCTCAAATTTCATGATCCATAGTAAATCATTTATTTACCCTACATCAGGACATAACCTTTACCAGTTCTTGATGCATCATATAACACCAAGTACTTGACAACCTCCATTTTCAACCACTAGATAGATGTGCTTGTCAATAATTGCCTCATCTACTGAAAACCCTCATCGACCTTCTCATTCCACATAAAATGTTATACCTTTTTTCAAGAAGTTTTTAAGATTGTGGAAAACCTATAATAAATAGGTACAAACCTCAAACACAACTCATACATACTAAGTATGATCTTCACCTCAGTAACAATCTTTGGTGGTTCCCAAGTATGAACCACCTCTATCGTCACTAGATTCACTACAACACCAACCTCTGAAATGATGTGTCCTATTAAATAGACATATTGAATATAGAAATTAAACTATGAGATATTCCTATAATGCTGGTGCTCTTAGAGTATATATAGGACCATCCATAAGTATATCGCGTCCTCCTCATCAGACGTCATGTACCCTATGATTTCATCAATGAATACGACCACGAGCCGGTCTTAGTAATGAATGAATATAATGTTTTGAGTCTCATTAACACTTATATATAATTTCTTAGTAAAAACCAAATAAAAAATTAATTTTATTGAACATATTTTCATCTGAAAACCATCTTTAGTGTATCATCATCACCATACTCAAGTATGAGGGGGTGTATATATGAGGTAAAACTCCAAGAACCACCTCACTCCATTCAAATAATCAATGAGATCATCAATCGCAAGAAGTGGATATTAATTCTTCATTGTCACCTAGTTTAGGCACCAAAATTCAATAAATAACCTCATGCTTTTGAATGAATTCTTGGAAAAAAATTATGGTTGCCCTGGGTGAAGCACTATGTCCCATGAATAACTTCTTCTCTAGGTCCTCCCACTACACCCTAATCTAATGGTGTTCTATGTGATCAATATAATATGAAGGTTTAGATGTATGTGCCTTAACCTAGGGTAACCTATATCAGAAGCCATCCTAGAGGGGCCGATGTCATGACTACATTAAGCCCATCTCCAATTGGCCAGCAAGTGATAACTTCCATATAGTAGGAATATCCAACAAATGGGATTCATTTTCCTATGTAAATTTACACATGGATATATATGTAAGCCCAAAATGATGATATATAATATCACTATTTAAATAATTAATGCATAAAATATTATTAAAATATAAGATTGTGGAAATAGAAAACTAAATGTAAACTATTCCATAACATAATCTCAAAAAAAGAATTATGTTGTATAAGGGAATGAAAAAGTTCCAGAAACTCATTCACAGAAAACACTACCCAAAGGTAATGGTAAAGAATAGTTTTTTATGATGTTGGAGTACCACTAGATAGTATGATCTCAATATTAACCACAAGCTCGTGGCCCAAATTGGAATATGTTAAAGCATTGATCATTTTAAAATGACTTGACATATGCATGCAAAGAGCGTACATGGGTGTGTAAAACAAAACTCAGAAGGACACCCCGAAACCAAAAAGGAATAAAAATATGAAATAATAGATTTATACCAGAAAGTAATAGAATAGTCATCTCACATATGTATAATTCTATAGTAAACAAAATAGGATAGTAGTACATAATCCAAAAAACACCATCCATAAATATGTTATGTAGTCAATGTGAGACAGTTAGTCTGGAAAAGACACATACTCTTGTAATGACACATTTTCATGGTAATTCATGATGTCTTAGTATTTCATGTCATCCCAATATAAAATTGTCACAATGTTACATCATGGTCAAGGATTCTTCTTATTACACCCTTGATTCGGTATAACTTACTCCTCCAATCATTTTTCATTTGTAAACTACCAAATAAACACAAATAAGATATCTCAAAATGAACCTCTCATTTAAATGTTCTTAATGCCGCAAACGTGTCGTCAAATGGACACATGAATTGAACTATATTGATATCTTCATAAGAATGTTCAACTTGGGTTGGATATGTATTTGATTTGACCAAACGAGCATGGTCCGACCCATTGGGCAACCCAACATATTTTGGCCCACCTGACCTAGTCCGGCCAGAACCATACCATCCCAATGGGCATGCTAGAGCAAGGCGCGTAGGGACTCATGGTCTATCCCATTGGCCTGATAGTCTGGCCCAACACCTCCAATTTGACTTGAAATCACATGGGATGGATTGCATGCCACACATGGTAAACTGAAAATGTGTCTCCCTTGTTCTCCAAGGTTTTACACTACATCCCATGTAGTTATATTCTAAGGTTTGTATGTGCACCAAAATATAGTTGCTCGTGCCTCATCACCACAGTGATCTCCCAGATGTCCCCATCATCATACCACATTCAACCAATTATATCTTCCCCAACAACATATCGTCACCTTCTTGGATCCTACATGGTTGGGTCGTTTCTCACTTGAATCCACAAGATACACCACCTAGCCACTACTATGTTCTACTGCCCAAACCATTATGTGCTACCATCCGGGACAAAATGTATCGCATCATCATCACCACACCTTATTTTTGTTGTCACAAGGATTGATATTCCACCTCATATAATTCCACCATGAATCGATTTTTCCATGGTCCCTTGATTTAATCAGGTGATGAACGAGCAACACAAGAAAATGTGGATTGAGGGTTAAATTGCCCATATAAATGATCTAGTACTTTGTTAATGATTTCTTCAACTTGTCTTTATTTGATGTATTAACAAAGGAAAAATAATCGCACATTTTATTCCCCTTAATGACCTGAAAATAATGCTCATCCCATAAAGAAAATCGAACAACATGTCAGAAATTTCTTTAGATGATTATAATTTTTTGTTTAATATGTGAATGGTTAATGATTTATTTAAAAAATAATGATATACCAAAAGTTGGAATGATCATTGAAAAATGGTGTAGCTGTGTCATTATCATTCATCGATCTGTTTATCTTCGATCCTTATTCTATTGGAAGTTCATTGGATAAATACATAATAGGTTCTCTCTCTCTAGTATTTTAGAGTAATTCTATTGTTATAGTGAAAACCAATGATTCTAGATAACTCTTAATAATAAGAAATTTACATGTCCAATAATTTTATTTTAAAAATATTTTTATTCTAATTATGCCCAAAAACATCTTCTTCACCGCCTACAGACACCTGTAAATGATTTGTCTCACTTAATGTATTATTGCTACAGTAAATGCAATAGTGCCCATGAATTTCATATCCAATCACTGATTTAGATCATATTTTACATTTTCATGATTCCATAGAATGAGATATTCAATGTTTAATATTTTATAATTCTTTAATCAGATCACACCAAACCTCAGAATCATAGACCATTTCATCACTGTGTCTCAAAATAATTCCACATAATATTTAAAATAATTAACTGAAAAATCAAGGACATTACAAAAAATTATCTATTATATTTTTCAAATTAAAATTATATAACCTCTAATATAATAAGATAACATTAATATATATTTTGTTATTATTTTCATACATTAAACACATAGAAGATATTATTTTTGTAAATTTAATGTCATTAAGATAGTATTGTAAAATTCAATATTCAATATTTTTATTTTTTAAATGTATATATATATATATATTTGAGGAACTGACTATTGTGGGTGAATGGGTGATTTATGGAATATGTGATGTCCCCCCACTCTTCCAATGTAATGACCATTAGACACCGTATAAAATCCCACATGGTACTAAATTACCCAAATAGTGGAAAAATTATTCAATTTCTTAACTAGTTGGATATAAATGGAAACCTAGTAGTTAGTGGTATTCCGATAGGTTATAATCATACTTCATGTTTATTTTATAAAATAATAATTTAAAAAATATTTGTGATTATTTTGAATATATTTTATTTTTCCCTTCTTATATAATTTTATAAAACTAATATTGCTGAATTTTTTTAAAATTTTAAAATTTTTATAATCTATAAAAATATCATTTCAAAATTGATATTCAATATATATGTGATGATATAAAATTGATAATAATTAAAAATTACTCACTAATATTTTCACTTAAATAATACTATTTTTTAAAAAAATTGTTAATAACCCTATTTTATCCTTGTTAAACAATTTTGTTAATTTCTAGTGATTTGTAAAGAATTATACATCCACTATTAGAGATAATATTTTATTCTACATTATGAAGGCACTGTTAAATGATTCAAATTATCCAAAGGGGGTATTTTTAAATATTGTATGAGAAGTATTTTAAACTGTTATTAGAATTGTGGAATTTAGTCATTATGTAAAAAATTTAGTTAAACTATGTATATAAATTATTATATTTTTAATAATAACATAATATAAGATAATTTAAATTTTAAATGTGTTTATCACTAATGTGTTCAATATGATTTTATTTTTAATGTAAAATTTTTTATATATTATAAAATAATATAATTTAAAGGAATAATAAAAAAGAAATTTGTTATTTTGTTAAGATAACAAGAGATATATTGAGTTATTATTTCCTTTATAACATCATTTTTTAAGGATTTAATCATTTGAAAACAATTTTCTATCCAATGGAAAAATATAATGTATGGAGATACTACATTAAAATAATTTTTCATTTCATGGATATATATAAGGGAGTGTATGTTATAGAATATTTAATACTAAATGTTACATAGAATGAATGGTGACTGAAAAAATATGTAATCAAAAGTTACCCTTTTTATAATCCAAATAGGAATGGAAAAAATTAATGTATTTTTATGAATGTAACTCATGGATTCATAGGAGTCTTTCTGAAGGAGTCCCTTTTCAGTTTCGTGTTAATATAATATGTAAATGTAACATTCAAAATGAATAATGATAAACTCATTAGAGAATTAAAAAATTATCCAGTCACTAGAATATAGAGTTGTGGTGGTGGAATCCTTTTAATTAATGTTGAATTATCAATAGTGATAAGATTTTGTGGTTTACATCCCTCCAGGATCAGATGGTGTTTATGCCTAATTTTACTAATTTGATTTTAATACCAATATATGGATGAAATATTTATTCATATAATACAATCATTGTAATAAACATTTGATTTATCAGATAATATTATTGTATAATTTTTATTTTGAATTAATCTTCACCAAAAAATTTGAAAATTTTATGATGTTCTTATGAATAGATTCATTTAATCGATTTTTTACAAAATTAGTATACATGTTCATTCATGAGATAACATTATAGTGTGGTGTTTATGTTGGGGAGTGGATTTTATGTCCCAATTTTTCAGAATTTGGAGCTCTTGTTGGTACATTGATTATATAATTATGTTCTATTTTTTATCATTAACGGATAAAAATATATCAATGATCCCAAAAACATATATCATAGCTATTAGTAAAGTTTTTTGGATAACTACACCTTCAGAAATTTGTTTTAGATAATAACTTAATAGATTCATTTTTATATTTTTCATATTGGATTTCTCTAGTATGTTATCCCAACTACCATATTCGTTTTATAAAATGATTCGGAACATTAATAATTTTTAGATAAATTAAATTTGATGATTGTGTGGTCTAGATATAGATGATTAGGATCCAAAATATTTGTTTCATAAAAACACTTAAATAGAATTTTCTACTATATAAAGAGATTAATCTTCCATTAAGGGGTAATGAGCTATAATTAATTAAGAAGGTTAAATTTCAAATTCATAAAAGTTAATAGTTTTAAGCTATAAGTCAATAGACTATAACATGAATTTCAACATAAAATAAGTAAAAAAAGATTCATTTATAAACTATTTTACTAATTTTTTTTATACAATCATAATGAATATTGTGTCCCTTTTGCAATGTATAACGGGTAAAAATATTCTAGAGGAAAAAATAGTACAAGATAATAAAAAATATGTCTACAAGGTAACTAGTTATTTTCAATCAATGGAAGATAAATTTAAATATTTTGATTGGGTTTTATATTACATATTTCTCAAAGGATGTCATTATACATGATTATAAATAATTTGAAAAAATCATGTAGAATGAGTGACTTGGTGGGAATTTTTGTTAGATACATGATCAAGAAAGAAGATATCATCACATAGATTTCCATTCCTCTTTTTGTAATTACATTATTGTGAATATAGGTGTGAATAATTAAGTATGTAAGATTCGTAAAAAAATAAATGGAATAAGATGTCAATGTATGATTATCATGGTGAATTTTAGTCTCATGTACAGGTATTGTGGAAAAAAAGACACATAAAGAAGGATTGTAATGACTATTGAGAGTTCTGGATGATATTGTTTTATTGTTTAATCATAAAATCATATATGAAAATATTATGTAGTTTTATATTTGAGCTTCATTGCCTCAAATGTGTAGTGTATTATTGATATGGGAGATTTCTTTTTCACCTCCTACAAGACGGATTATATGGATAATTATACTGTCGAATTATTCATTATTATGTACTGTTAGGATGATTAATCACTAAATATATTGGGAAAGGTATATATTTCAGAAATTATATGTAATAGATGTTTTATATAGTTTCAATAATGAAAAACCTTCCAAGATATAGAAAAAAATAATGTTGATTCAATAGTTTGAATATCTATGTTTCCATTCTAAATTCATGGATTGTGCTTGGAATGATTCATATGGGACAATGGTGGTGAAAAAAAGTATTAATATCGTCCTCTTTACTTTATAGGTGCATCTGAATTTGTACATAATCTTTGATAATTTAAAATTCCAAATTCATAACATTACAGTTTGGATCAACTAAGTTAGAAAAAGTTGAATTTCATAGTTTTTAAATTATTTTAGAATATCATAATCATATAGTATAAAGAATTTAATGATTGTACACATGAAAAAAATTATTATTGGGTCCTTCTGAATAGAAGGAAACACACTAAATGACTAGAATATAGAGGGAGTTAATATAGATTTACAGTTTTCATATCAACATTATTATCACAATGATTTGTTTTTTTTAATATTACACTCATAAAAAATGATACATTAATTGTTTGGGATACCATTATAACAAAATATTATGTGGGATTTAATTCCATTGTTGGATTGTTATCAATAGTGGAAAATGTAGATTTTGTAAGATGAAATTCATGTGTTCTAATAATGGTAGTGGTTACACATATAGTGAGTTCTAGATGTTCTATCGGTGGAAAGGTGTATGGTTTAAAATAATATATCATTTACTGTTGAAAATAAAATCATTAGATATATGAAGAATAAGACGTTGATTAGAAAATATCAATGTATACTAATTCACATGAGTTTCCCCAATGCATTTTTGTTCGAAGAATAGAATTTTTTATAATTCCTAATTTATTAGAGTCAATCAAATTGTTTACGGTAGAATGCTCTGAATCCTAATTATCTTGAAAAAGAATTGATCTTCTAATATCAAATACATTGTCTCACATTTATATCTCTACATTGATACCATTTAATGTCACTATACTATATCCAATTCTATATATTTTTATATTGATGTTTTTGGAAATGAAATGATAGTATTTTCACTATAAGATAAATACTCTCAACTGATTTTTGAAAATTCCATATGATATCATAAATGATGAAATCATATAGAAGTATTGTATCATACATGGGATTTATAATTAGAACAATGTATCATTATAGGATAAATACTAACTAAATGGAAATAAATGAGTTACTTATTTGTTGAATAATACATGAAATTGTCACTATTAGGAGCAATCAATTTTTGATGTATTTTTTGAAGGGAGATATGTAAATATGTTGTTTAGAAGTCATCTACTACCAAAATAAATTATAAAAACAGAAAATCATGTTATACTTTTAAATGAAATACTAATAAATTTAATATCTATAAGATATGAATTATTAAAATGTATAAACCCACAAGTATTTTTTAATATGTATAATTTTGTTTGGATCGAAATGTATAAGTAAATTAGTAATCTGGATTACCGGATACTCGTGGATGAAGAAGATTCCAAGAACATGGAAATGTAATTTTTTGAAAGGCTCAAATCAGTGATAGTTTTCCTAATGTTATAAAACTAATTATCTATATAGATAAATAATATATGAACTAATTTGATTTGTTTCGTGGAATAATATCTTTTAGTAGAGGTAGGATTATCCACTGATGGAATAAGTGGATGGTCGATGATGGAATAACGAAAAACTATTCTTAATTAGTACTCAATAAATGGTATTGTTTTACTTTTATTAAATATTTTCACTAGTAGTTTAATAAACGACTATTTATTATTACATTTTATATTAGAATTCATTTAATCTCATATAGAACAAATTGATCCAAAGGAAAAAAAATTATGTTGACTTAAATATAGATGTCTTCATGGAGCTGTCAGATGGTATTATTTTATAGGAAATTTATGAGTGTATGATCATTGATATAAATTATAATCATATGTGTCACTATAATTCTTCAATGATAGGAATAAAACAATAATTATTCTCTATATTTATTTCATGCATATTAACAATATATTGAAAGAAATGAATATTTATATGTAAGAAATTTTTTCTATAAATTTATAGATTATGGTACTTGATCAATGTAAATAGGTCATGGGATTCATATAGAAAGGTGACATAGGTTCTAATATATTGTTCTTTTTCAATTATATTACATCTGATGTCACTAGAGTATGTATGAATGAGTGTGGGAAAACATGTTACAACTCAACTAGTTATGAATTTAATTTTTATCATGTATGGTGATGAAAAAAAATCCTTAGTATAGTATATTGAAATGGATAAATATGATATAGTAGAAAAAAACACGATGCACATTTTTTATATAAATTTTAAATATAGTGGGTTTAGTTATTTTGTGAATATAGAATATTTAAAGTGAACTTTTGGAGGATGTGATTTGGATAATCTAATAAAAAAGGGATATAGAATCATACAATAATTCTTTGATGATGATTACTAATTTTATGGATTTTCTAGAACTAAATTTATATAATACTAAAACCGTAAAAAATATCAACAATATATAATTATTCATATTTGGAGGGACGATAGTAAATAGGAAGTTTAATCTTCAACTAATAGATTGACTCCCAAAATTAAAGCACAAAAATAATTAAATTTATTTTTTAATGGTTTGATATAAATTATGGTGTTTTGTAATATTATAGATGATGAAAAGGTTATGTGATGTTATTTTTTATTCATAATGTGTGATTCGACTAGCTATCAATCAAATTCCTCAATTTAGAAATGTGTATATATAGATGAAAATTCACTTAATCATGATAGAGTTATAAGAAATAATTATTTATATTTGGATGGTAGAAGGATACCATGATCTTGGTGATATTTAATCAATTGTTTTATTAAGATATGTGATTAGGTGATGTTGTACCTCAGTTAGGTTAAGATTTTTAGAATCGTGGATAAAAAAACATGAAGCTATTAAGGGGTATTATGGAATTGTTTTATGGTTGTATATGTTGATGGAGGACATAGTAATAATTATTAATAAGTATTCAATAGAGAGGCATTTTTAGTTTTTCATTATGTTTAATCCACTTTATGGGAAATTCATTAATATAAAACAAGAAGAAATGTTGTAAGAATTGTTTTTTATGTGTAATATGATATTGGTATGAAAGAAGATAAAATTACCAAAATAATTAATGTAATATAGATTTGATGGTAAAATTTATATGATGATAATATAATATAATCATAATGAGTTCTATGAAGATAGTATAGAAAATAAAATAACCCACCAGAATGTAACATTGGGAAATGTGTGCGTATTTATAAAGGATTCCCATATGTTTTTTTGATGTATACAGATATGTAACTATATATTTTAAAAAACCAATGTTTAACCTAAAGATATGTTTAAAATATTTTACTAATAATTGGAATATAGATTATAGATGGAAAATTTATTTGATAAAATAAATGGGTTTCTATGGAGATCATATATGGTAGAATACATCTCATAGTGGTTGAGGGGTAATTGAAACCAGTTTCAAGGGCTAATTTAGTCTAAAATAGTATGATGAAACATTTGAAAAGATGAAAAACAAAATCAATTTATAATTCATTTAATACAAGTATTAAAACATTCCCCACATTATTAGGAACCTTTTCCAACACATATAATTTTTTTTCTATTTCAATATTCATTTCAATCATTATGTTCTAATGAAAATTGTGATTTTCAGTGGTAAACATTACATTGTTTTACATATTTATTTCAATCCTTGGGTAAGTTTCAACTATATTTCTCATATAAATAAAATTAAATTTTGGTATTTTATTGAACAATGTAAATCATTCCATTGACATGGCACCTGTTTGGTATATGTTACATGACTAAAACTTTTCTTAATTTACACACAACACAGAATTGGCATATGTAACACACAAAAACCAATGTTAAAGATATTATAATAGAATTATGATTTAGTATATCAGTACTATCATCAGTAAATAGTATATATTATATTTAATTAAATTAAAAAAATATCTTTCTATTTTCTATTACATGAAGGACTAAATTTCATCAATATTTTACAATACATGCAATACTAAATTTAAATGACAATGAAATATTATTAAAAAATTATTATTAAATATTATAAGATAAAAGATAGACATTAAATGAATATTCATTATTAATATTAAATAAAATATGAATATTTACGGTTTTTATAAATATAATTATGAATTCATGGGTAACCAACTAATTATAATTGAAACTAAGAACCAAATGAATATAGAAAGAATTATTATTATAATTATTTTCCATATTCCAGATGAGTTCAGTCATTATAAACTAAATTTAACAAAAACTGTTAGTTATTTTAATGAAATATATAGGTTACATGTTCAATAAAATATTTTATATATTCATCTAGTAGCTTTTATATGCATAAGATATGGAGAACCAAATTCCACACATAAAAACCGATATTTATACCAACGAAAATTTTCATTTATATAATAGAGAAACCCATTAATATTAAAATATATAACATTATATAAATTTAATACAGAAAAATATACTTCATATTTAGAATAGATACATAATAATTATCTTAGGGATAAATTAGTTAATTTTCTTGGATGTTTAATAATTTAAGGAACAGTGAAAATTTTGGAATTTTAATCCAAAAGTGTTTCATAATCTAATTTATTTAAAACAATATACTATTCTTTGAATGGGTTAAAAATCTAAATTTTATCATATTTTATCAATTATTTAATTACAGGTCATACGATTCAATTTTAATATGAAAGTTACTGTAAAATTAAAACAATCATTTAAACACTTTTACATTAATAACATGCATTATCTCCTCGCTTATGGGGTGAGTTTGGAATTAATTTATGCCACTTATTTAATTTGAGTGTGTAAATGTATTCTATATTAGGGATAAATATATATTTTAATTCATAATATGGCCATATGTTTTTAGAAAAATTATTAGTAATACTGAATAAAATTATTTACAATGATTAATGTTAAATTATGCATATTTAGGTAATAACATTAACCTTAAGGCCCAAAAATAACTATATTCATTTACAAGAGCTATCTGATGTCAATATTCAATATGTATACTACCTTTTCATAAATTTGGATGATTATTCATTGTAATATAAATGAGAATTACATATATTTAATTTTATGTCAAAATATTAAATGAGTACAACTCCCCCCTAATAAAAGGTCAAGAATTCCCCTACTTCCCCACACCTTTCAATACAAATATGTTCCGAATGATCATCCCAATTATCTTACCATAATACAACTCATATAAATTTACTAATATTTCAATGTATAAAGACATTAATGGAATCCCATTAGAAAAAACCAAATGGAGTTACCTGATTTTAAGGAAACATTTTCCAACTATCAATTCCCATTTATTTTCATCTCAACTCTAATTAATATTCTTATTCCACTATTAAGGTAATAGTAGTATCCTAAATATAATATAATGTCAATATTTTATGATTTATACATACACTAAAACACACATATATCAAATAGGTAATGAATAGACTGTTTCTCCGAATGATGAAGAACTTCCTCACAGAATAAGGATTCTTAATTATTCTCGTACCACCTCTCATGGTGGCCATTATAAGGGAAATTCATTATATATATATTCTTATATGATATTTATATTTTCATTATGTTTTTAATATATATATATATATATATAATAATTTTATTCTTATAATTTTTTATTAATATGATAATTTCATTTGAGGATGTTTGGACTAGAGCCCCCTCAAATGTGATGTTACTCATTCATCCCATACAAGGAATGTATAATGGTTGGTATTAATATACCAATAAATAATATAAAACATATATATGAAGCAATATTTATAATATAATATAATTATTTACTTTTAATTATTTTAATGCAACAAAATAAATTAAACCAGCGTTCAATTATATGTACGGCCTTTAATCTCTATAAACAGTGCATTTCATTTCACATCTCCAAAAATTATTGATTATTGTAATAAATATTTATTTAATAAATAATATAATTAATTAATTGATTAAATACTAGATTTTATGAAATAATGGTATAATTAATAGTTGAATCAAATAATAATTTAAAACCATCTTGGAAAAACTATGAAATTAACACCTGAGATAGTGAAAATAATAAATGATTGTTTACAAGCGTGCAATAAAACATTATAAGAAGATGAAATATAATACTATAAACAATCTTATGGTTATATAATATTTTAAAAACATATTATAATCAATTTTATTAGTTTATAAAAAACTCACAACCAAATAAATGATAAGGTAATGTAATTTTATCACACATTTATTTTTGTGAGATGCATTTCTTATTAACCATTCACTTCATTGGTTTGGTGTAGGTAATTCCATTTAAATAATTAATTATATAATATAATAAATTTTATGGGTAATAAAATATTAAATTTATGATAATTATTTCATGGGATTTATTTTTCAATGGTTATCATATTCAAAAAAAAATTTGTCTCAATTTTCTATCGTTGAGACTCGTGTTTGGTAATTCCCAAAAATTATTTTCGAGTTGTATATGAATCAATTTTAAATAGTATATCATTAATATACTAATACTATTGATATTTTATACATTATTTAATTTACATTTTGAACATGAATACTATGATCCAATTTTACCATGTGATAAGAGTAATGAAATAGTCAGATTGCATTTTATGATTGTCATTGATTTTTCATGTTTGAAAAAAATATTATGATACACATATAAAAATAAGTCTTGTGTTTCCTAATCCATTATTTATACATTATATATCAAAAAACTACATAAACTTTTTCACTATTTTTTACTTAAAAAACTTAACCCAATGTTTTTATGATAATCTAATTTCATTTCTAAGTTATATAAAAAATATCCTTTTTTCAAAAAGCATGTATTAAAAATTAAGTTACAAAATATTGTAAAATGATCATTGAAGATTAATTTTATGGAAAAATGTTTTTGAAATGAATTTATTGTTTTTAATCATTCTATATATTATTTCAAGTTATTTTAAAATAAAATATGTTTCCAAATGTTGTAATTATTCTTTTATATGTATTAAAAAACGTTTTGAAAACATTTTCATGATTTATTTAAATATATTAAAATATTTTAATTGAAATGTTTATATAATAATTTTAAGAATTTTCTATATATTTTAAATTATTTTTTTTCAAATTATTTTATGTTTTATAAAATAAATTATTCATGATGAAATGATATTTTTCACACCAAATTTTTTTAAAAGAAATAGGAAAATTATTTCCCATATAATATAACATTAGTTTCTGTTACTAATGGATTTCTGGGAAAATGATTCAATACATCCATTAGTTTTTATTCTATCAATGGTTAATATGTAGAGGGAATGTTGTTTATGATACATGTTTCTCTTCCATGAGTTATATGGGATTGAAACTCCATTTGTTCCAAGATTGGTGATTATGAGAGGTAACTATTTTTTATGGGTATTTATATGATTAAATATTCATGATTTATATATTCTTTCATGTATTATGATAAAATTATTGATTGTAATATTTTGGCAATTATATGTATAATTTTTTATGTCATCCATTGGATCTACTTCACCCTGCAATGCATTGGGTAATGAATGATGACTCATTAGTATATATGTTTTGTGTGAACCTGATTTCATGTAAAAAATGTTTTGGGTGAATCTGATTACATGTTCAAAAAGTTATTCAAGGAATTGGATTCATGTCCATAATTTTTTGATTGGAAATGATTATATGATCAAAATATTATTATTGAACCTTATTATGTGTTCACAACGTTGTCTATGGACCTAGTTTCATGTCCATAAGATTATCCATGATACTAATTACATGTTCATTGTGTAATGTGTTAACATAGTTTCATTTTCATCATTTTATCAATGGATAAGGTTTCATATCCACATGGTTAGGTGAGAAACTGATTACATATTCCTAATGTTATGAATGGACCTGGTTGAGTGTCTATAAGATGATTCAGGGTCCAGATTTCATGTCCTTAACATAATGAGGGAACCTATTTGTAATTTCACATGTTCACCAAATTATATACCTATGTTCATGTCACAAATTCTAGGTATCATTCCTATGTTATAATTTACTAAAATATATTTATAATTATATTATTATCTATTTCATTTGTGCTTCAAATAATTTCTATGATATCTAATATGAAAGGTATGATCTTCAAATATTATTCTCACGTTTTATACCCTCTATTCATGTTATTCTAGTTAATATCCTTTATTTAACCTTAGTATGAATCTGAGTTCACCCATTTCTTATGTATCAATTAAGAATGTTATATTGGATGGTTTTCGTTATATTTACCACAGGTAAATATCATTATGATATATGTTGAAGATCTATCAAGCTGATAGATGGTTTTTTCCATGTTTCAAAAGACACTAAACTATTACAGTCATTGGGGGTGTTTTTCTATAATTTTATAATTAGTCATATAAAATGATGTAATATCCAGGGATTTTAATCCTAGGAAACTATTATAGCTATCAAATAAAAGGATTATTCATCCATTGTATTCTAGAATTATGAAAACCCTTGTTACCTCCCTAGCGGTATATATAATAACATTTATAAGGAAGTCTCTAAGTGTTAGTGTATGGATAAGTAACAGATTAGGATGATGTAATATAATTTTAGTGATGGATAGAATGAGTGGTTTTATATAAATAAATCCATGTATGGATAATAAATTTAATGTGGATCTGGAAGAAATATTTATACAAGTAACAAATTCATGTGAAGATGCATACTGATATTGGTCTCATTCATATGGATTCACACATGGTAGATGATGGAGGATCCATGTCACATATTGCTTTTTCATATGCTGAGGAAGTGTGCTCAGGGACCAACACATTTGACAACGGTCTTCTTAAGTCCTTTAAGTCACCAAGGGAGGATTAATCATCTAGTTGTAAGTTACTACAACATGAGAATGTGGCTAATATTTTGCTGAGCAATAGTTTTGAAGAGTTGTTTCATGAGAATCCAGTTCAGAAAGATGAAATTGACCGGGTTAGGTATTTAATAGATCAAAATGGTGCATAAAATGTCAAGACCAGGGATGAGGACTTTGAGAACACATCATTATATATAAAAGTGACAACCATGGTGATTGTCTTTCAAGTACGAGACGCAGCATGAACTAGAGGGGTACTCGGAATGTGAGGAAGGATTATTCTTTTCTGCCTCCACAGAGGGATACAAGATCAGTGAAGTTATTGAAGGGAAGTGTTCCTACCTCCATGTTGGATTTTGGGCAGTAGTGGGAGCATGGTGTATTGAGCGACTCTTCAGTGGAGTTACCGATTCACTCTACAAATGAAATAGATAAATCTGTTTTGACAATTAAGGCTACTAAAGAAGAATATAACAGAATGATGGAATGGTCATTAAGGGTTGTTACCAATGAGGAGAAAACTAATTTGATTGACAATCAATAACTAATATTGATCAGGTTATTCAATTCAACGATTATAGGTCAAGAGCAGTACATCCAGTCTGTAGACAACTAAAGTATGAGTTTGATGATATTTTTGAAGACATTCCAGGCTGTCAGGTTGGTATGATTTTTTTTTTGAAATTATGTAGGGAGAAAATATCAAAAATATTTATTTTTTTATTTAATATTTTGGGTATTTCTTTTAGTTCTTGAAAAATGGTTTCTTACTTTTTTCTTAAAAGTTTTATCTATAATAAATAAGTTAATTTTCATTTAGTAACAAATCTAACAAGATGTTTCATGCCTGACTCATAGTAATTTGGTACACAAAAATGGGCCTTGTTGTAGACCTATACTGACACACATAGTAATTATTCTAATACCCCAATATTTTTAGGAGATAGATACATTTTTATTATTTCATTGATGTCTTGTGTGGTATGGTATAACAAGATAAGTTTGTGCTGCATGTAGCATCGACTTAGTATTCTATATATGCAACACTACGAAAGGTTTTTGTTACAAAAAAATTAAAATTCATTTGATAGAATTAATTTACCACAATATACAGTATAATATAACAACTAAATATTATACCCTAGTAATTATAATGGTGTGTATGAATAATATTATCATTTTTTTGAAAATTCTATTAAATGGAAAAAATGTGAGTGTATAAAAAAAATATTGATATGTTTTATTAATGGAAAATATATTTAATATATTCAATATATTCTTTAAATTCAAATTATATTTTTTATAGACACGATATAAGGAAAAATAAGATTATTTTAATAAAAGAAGTGTTTTTCAAAAAAATGCAGCATTGATGCCTTTTGATGGAACACCGATTATAAATCAAGATTGGTTCCCAATTAAATATCTAATTTTTAAAAACAAAATTATTATTTTAATGTGAAATATAAAAATTTACATTAGATTAAAATTTTGAATTTTTCAGAAAACACTCATTTTTTGATGATTAGTTAAAACACTTATTTTTATTGATAACATTACATCCAATAAATATCATTACATAGATAAATTTTGTTTTCAATTAGTTTTAAAATTTTCATAGTTATTTTTATCAAACAATTCTTTTAAAAATTATTATATAATTGAATTTATTATAATAAAATGTTCTATTAAAAAAATAGCATTTTTTTAAAAAAAATTGATTTCGATGACTTTTTAAATGTTTTTTATTAAATTTAAATCTGAAGCTTAAGTGTTATGAACATTGAAAAATGTTTATCAAAATTGGATTCTAGTGTTATGAATTTGGTAATTAGGAACCATTAATTTTTTGACCAATAAGAATAGAAACAATGGTAAATTTTGTTACCATGTTAAAAATTAAATTTAGAAATTTGGATACAAAAAATTACAATGATTATAATATGACCAAAAATTGGAAAATCTATAATGATTGGAATTGAAATTTTTACAATTAAGGATCGAAAATATGTTATTTTATGTATAATGTTAAATGAAAATGAAATATTTTTTATTTATATCAGAGAAAATCATATTCTTTCATTTTAGTTCCCATTAATGTCTATTATGTATCCACATATGAAAAAATGGGTGTTATCAATGAATCTAAATACCAAATTTTAACATAATAAACTTATTTACCTAATTTTTTTTATGTTTTGGGGAAAACTGGGAGATAATATTGTATTTATAATAATTTATTTGATGAATATTTAAATATGTCACATAAATGTTATAAATAATATATCTTATTTAAAATAATGTTATAAAGAATAAAATTTTAATATAAATTCTAAATTGAGAGATAATAAATGTCTATTTATCTTGGTAATTTATTTTTTATTTTAAAGAAATAAATATTTACATTAATTGTTATTATATTGATGTTGTTGGAATTATTTAATTGATGAGAAATTTATAGAAAAAAATTACTAAAATGATAATAACTATAAAAAGTCCTTACAATTTTACAATATTATTGGTTCAGTAAATATAGGCCATAACCATCTAATGGTTGAGTTTTATACCAATTAGGTCTATATAGAAGTGATTGTGAAAAATATATTATTTTATTTTAAATGAATTTAATGTAGTCACATTCATAATTTAATAAGTATTACATTTTAATTGATTAGTTTTTCATATGATAAATTAGAATAAATATATTATTTTTAAATATAACATATTCATAGTTTCCATATTATTATATATTTAATTTTTATTTAAAATATAATACGTTATATAATTACATAGAATTATGGTTGTAATTATTTTATAAATAGAGATAATAACTAAATGACATTTAAAATATCCAAACTAATATTATATGGTATAATTAATATATATAATGAATTTTATATATTACTTATAGCACATATAAATATAATGAAATATTTTTATTGATGTTAAATTGCTATATTATATTTTTTAAAATCAATGAATTGAATACTATCAAAATTGAAACAACTGATTTTATATAAAAATAATTTTTTAGTAATTAATGTAAAAATAATCAATCATTTTTGGAAATATATAATAATTAATAAATGGTAGTAAATGAAATAATATATTTATTTATTATCCAATTTACATGAAATAATTAAGTATTTGACTATTTGAATATTGGAATTTTTTACCCTAGTGATAAACTAAATAAGACAACTACTTGTTAATTAATATTATAAGGTTGTAATTAACAGAAATACTTGTCAAAAAATTATTGGGAGGTTATTTTATAACCTTATAAATTATTATCCTAGAATTTGAGTAATATTTTGTTTTTTTATATGGGTTTTAATTTTTTTAAATGATTTTTTGAGAATTCTAAAAGTACCCCTCACCTCAATTATAAAAGGGAACCACATCTCTTACCACTTCACTTAAATTTAGCCTTCATTCTCATACATACCCTGCAATATTCCCTCATAAACTTACTTAGTCACATTATAAATGTTTTTCTTCTTTAAGGACTAATTTTTGTTCGTTAATAGATGATATAGAAGAACAATACTTAAAAAAAGATAATACCCTTTACTGATACTTTCTAACTTATTTCAACTTCTACAGCATCTACCGGAATTTTGATATTATCAAGTAATAAATCTAGAAGCACTTTTATTCTGAGATGTCATTATAATTATTAGAAAATCATGTTATGTCTTCCATCCATCCTACAAAAATTGAAATCCACATGTTTTTATACGTACGACTTACCGTCTCCACGCTCTGGAGTATTCTATTTTTCACCCCCACATGACATAGAGTAGTAAAATGATGAATATAGGTACTATATATTATTACATTAACAATTTATTTATTCATTAACAATATATATAAAATCAAAGTCTATAACATTTCATAATTATAAGAATGATATCATTGCTCTTGCATATGTATGACCTACCATCTCCATGATACGATTTAATTTTTTCAAAATGATATCCATTAAATAAAAATTATATAAATGCTATGAATAAATATATATGATATTTATTAGGATAACATTATATTTTATTGTTATAAATATGACCTAATAATTAGAACCAATGCTTATTCCGCAGAACATGCATAAAAAAATTAATCAATGTATACCCTAATATTGAGTAATAATTAAATATTTTCACAGAAAAACAAGATAATATTATCATATAAGATATCAAAAAATGTATAAAATTATATAATAATTCAATGAAATCATTAACATTAATGTATAGGATGTTATGAAATATACAAAGGATAACATACGTAAGGTAAGGGATAATTAACCATCTCATTCTTATCTAATATGGTTTATACATATATTTTATCGGGGTATATATATCATTCACGTCCATGTATCCTAAATATGTAATGAAAATTACTTCTTATATCCTTCAATAATTGTAAATAATAAATTTTATCTATTTCAGAGTTTTTAAACTAGTATGAAAGGAATATTTTGTAATGTATTGTATGAGGTACTATTTTACATTCTAACAAATTCCTGAGAATCCTTTTTTAACGTAAATAGAATCTATGGATTTTAATTCTTTTATAAAACCTTATATATATGATGATTAGTTTAAAATATATAATTTAAATTTTATGTTAAACTATTTATTTTATAATTTCAGTTCATTTTGAGAAAAATAATTTTTTTTTAATAAAAAGGATATTTTCATCAAAAATTATTTTAACAATTTTAATCAAAATTTTTATATATAAAAGATGACATTAAGGTTAGGATTATATCCCTATTAAAACTAATATTTGTTTTTTAATTATAATGGAATGATATTGATGAAAAAAAATTTCATATAGATTATAAAAGAATAATGTTTAAAACTCCATTTTATTCTTTAGGTTATACTATTATGAAAGATTTATGTTTTGTGTCACACTTATGTGTGGTATTCATTATGTGACGGGTGAGACATATATCTCTCTGAAATTTATTGAGTAAATATTTATATCTCAATAGGCAGACATGAATAAAATGAAATGTAAATCCCATTTAGTAATACAAGGATGATGAAATAATTAAATATAGATTACTAATATCGAGCATGAAAGATTGGTGAACTGGGTGTAGTAGTGGACATTCTACATAATGATGGTCTTGTAAATGAGCCTTGGAGATTATGAAAATATTTCTTATATTATTATGTGTTTTCCAAAATTCATAATTTTATTCAAACTCTAAATTATCCTGATTTTTATTCCATTATGATTTATGTATTATGTGCTTCCAATATTTATTTCATTACTCATGATTTTGATATTCATAATTTATGTTCATGTTTAGGAATCATAGGATTTTTTTGTTTGATGTTTTCCTTTTTATCCTTACATATCATTTGATATAACACCCTCTAGGTTTTTTCTTCTCCGGGGTGTAATGATAGGTTTTAGGTAGGAAAAATAAAGGGGTTGATATTTATGGGAGATGTCGAAGATCAATCAAAAAGTTATAAAAATGTGTTCCGTGTTTCGAAAGACACTAAACTATAAGGTCTTTGGGTTTCTATTTTATTAATGTATTGGGTTTTCCCCAAAATTGATGTAATTCCCATATAGTTTATGTTTGTATCATTATAGTTGGTATTTGAGAGATTATTTAGTTAACCTATGAAAAATAGGATGAAATAAAATTAGTTAAATCCCTATTGATATTTCTAGGATATGTCTAGGGATGTCCCATAGGGAATGTCTATATATAAGTTACATTACTAGAATTATGGTAACAATAATGAATAACACAAGATTAAACTTTATATTTTTCATAGTTAAAGTACATACCCTTGGTTATGTTTCATTCCTAGTATGATATTTTCATCTCGCACTATTATTTTCGGGTTATTGGAAATGACCTCATCCCAAAGAAACTGTGTTAATGATCAATACAATATGAAATTCAATGGTTTTCCTAATGAACATCCAAATTATGTTATTGGTGGAATGAAGAACATTGTTTCTATACATACACAATCGGTGAATCATTATGGACTTCCAAATGAGTAGAGATGAGAAAAAAATTTGTTGAGTGCTTCATCAGGGAACATCCTTCTTCATTCAGTTGGTCTTCTGGTCCACTTACTGCTGAAAAATTTATTAATACCATTGAAATTATTAATTACATACATAATTGTTTTGAACATGAAAAATACATTTTTTATGATTATAGTTTTGATGGACAGGCATACCAATGGTGGTGGGTAGTCAAGAATACGAGGAAGAAATATGAAATTCAATCCATGGAATGATAAGAGTTGAAGAACATATTTTTCAATAAGTAATTTCTTAGTATTCTCTGAAAAAATATGTAAATGGAGTTACATGAGATTAATAAAAATGATTATGATTTTTTTACTACATAAGAAACTATTTTTACAATAATTTCAATGTATGCTTCTGGATTTATAATCTAACAAGAATGTAATGTTTTTCGTTTATTATGTATCATAAAATCATGTCTTTAATTGGAATTAGTTGTAAGGTACTTTTCTATCTATAATATATATTGTTAATTGTGATATCAATATATAAATGGAAATTTGTGTTAAATATAAATTTTAGGATTTGAACATAAAATGAATTTTTGATTTCAATAGAAAATATGAAAATTATTGTGAAATGAAGATGTGTAGTTCCTTATGATCAATGTGTGGAAATAAGAATGGTGGAAATTGTCATAAAGGGACTATCAATCTTTTTATGTGTTGAAAATAATTTCATAGGACAATTGAGTGCTGATGTAATGAAGTAAAAGGTAGTTGATAATGTGTATAGGTGAAAGGATACAGAGAATGAACCACCCATAGTTCAATGTATGAAGGTCATGTAAATGTTGTATTGTGCTATCCAAGGATATAATCCAATGTTTATCATAAATAAACGATGTCAAAAACCTCTTAATACCAATGAAAAAGGAAAATAACCTGAAATAACTATTGGTGATATGGAGTATGTAAATACATTGGTGAAATTATTGTGTGTTTTTTTAATGGGATTCCAGAATAATGTTGTAGAATATATTTTATTATATTAAAGAAATCATCAAATATCAATGTATTAGTCCATTTTTTCATATGCATATAGTACTAGTAACAATAAAATGTTATTGATATATTTTTGGAAAATGCATGATATGTTCAAAATTATTGGATCAGAAGATAATGTGATGATTCATAGTATTAGTTACATTTGGACTAATATAAGGAAAAAATTACATCATGGTTTGATTATATTTAATTTTTGTGATTTTTGGTATGTTTAATGAGTTAATTGATGAAAAAATGTAAGAAATCACTTAGGTTAAATATTAAATCAATTTAATAAAATGTTTCAAGAGAATAAATGATTAAGGTATTCACATGTTTGGAATGTTACATCCATGAAATTCATTATGTGATTTTGGAGATAAATGTCAATACAATTTATTTCACCTCAATCTAATTTTTGGGGATTCATTTTTTAGAAGAATTTTATGGTTATAAATTTAAGGACCGATTAAGGTAAATCGAGATGATATTTGTTAGAATAATGTATTATCTCAAAATATGTGGATTATTGAATATTTGTTATCTTGTGCTAAAAAAATATGGATGACATACCATTCAACTTATTGACATCATGATTTTCTAATGACTTAGTAATTAAAAAATCAACTTCATTTCATTGAATATGATATGATTTGAAAATTTTTCAAGGCACCACCAATGATGATATTTATAAAGAAATCAAGTAATTATTTATCTCATTTTATTCAATAGTAGAAATATTATCTTGATAATCAAAAATATTTTTTTAGTACCTTTATAACTAATGAATCATAATGTATCTTAAATTATCACATATTTATGTATATTTTATTATAAAAATATTCATAACCTTGTTCATTATAACTCTCCATCAAAACGTGATGGTTATATTTTTCATTTGTATTAATTTTTTTACTTTCCAACCATGTTATCCTTTGTGGAATCCCAGTTCTGAGTTACTTTGGATAAAAATTCTATTTCTAACTATCATTTTTTAAAATGATGTTTTAGTATTCCTTTTTATGATTTGGGTTTCTATGAAGGAAATATTCCAGTATTAAACATTATAAAACCCAAAACAAATTCTATGAAAATATTCAATTTAATGCATTAGAATATAAAGAACCATATTTTTAATCCCATATAAATATTTTAATTATTTCATTGATGCCTTCTATTGTACACAACACCAATATAAGCTAGCACTATACATAACATCGACGTAGCATGTGGTGAATGTACCACTATTATTGGTTTGTGATACACATATTTTAAATTTTGTTTTTATAGAATTCATTTCACACAATAGATAGTAAATGTGAATCACTTTATATTATAACATATTCATTATAATGGAGGGTATGACCAATATTAACATTCCCATAAAAAACTATTTTAATTAAAATATGATAATATATAAAATAACAATGTCATTGTGGATTGATTTTATTAATGAAATATATATTTATTATATTCAATATAATGTTAAAAATATATCTTAAATGTTTTATATACATGATATAAAAAGTCATTTTTTTGAATAAAAAAGTATATTTTAAAAAAATACAATTTTGATGCATTTTGATAGTGCACCAATTTTGTATTTTTTTACGATTTTTAATATTAATATTTTCAAAATAATATTCATATTTAAATTCTAAAAGTAAAAATTTAAATTGTATTATATATTGGTATTTTTAAGATAAGTTACATTTTTTATGATTCTCAAAAATACAGATTTTATTGAATACATAATTTTCATTCAAAGTCATTAAACATTAAAAATATAAGTTGTATTAAATTAAAATTTTTATTAATTCATAATTAACCAATTACAATTTTTAAAAAATAAATTATTCAATAATCTATTATAAAATAATTTTCTATTTAAAAAGTTACAATTTACCATAAAAAATTGTTTCGTTACATTTCATCAGTTTTATTTTAGATTTAATTATATAAAACATGTTTTTTTAATTTTGAAATTTGGATATAAAATTATTATTCATGGGGTTTATATTTAGAAATTATTTCCCTATTATTTTGGACAAATATCACGCTACATTTTTTTCCACCGTAAATGGTAAATTCTGTAAATTCAGTTAAAAATAAAATTATGATGAATATAAAATCACTATAAAAATCAAAAAATAATATTTAATGAACTTAGATTTACACTTATTATATAATGGCTTGAATAATTTCAATTAATGTACATTATTTCATTAAAATGACTTAAATATAATTAATCAAGGAAAGACATAAAGTCTCATTTTGTTTGTCTTTAATATCTATTATGTGTCCACCTATAAAAAAAGTTATTGTGTAAAAACATCTAAATGTTAATGTTTATAATAATAAAAATACTACCCAAATTTGCTTTTTTTAACATTTTAGGTCTGTTTGAGTGATATTATGGTATTTGAAATGTTTTATTTAATTGAAATTTAATGATTCCATAATCATGATTTAAATAGTATATGATTTTTAATATAAAATTATATAGAAGAGAAATTTAACAATAAATAAACATTTAAATGAAATTTTTTATTTATCATTGATATTTATTTTTAAATTTTAAAGGAGAAATACATACATTAAATGATTATATATTAATGATGCAGAAATTCTTTAAATGACAACAAATTATTAACTAAATCGTATTAAATATTATAATAACCATTAAAGACAAAAACATTTGACCGAATCATAATAGTCACATATATATCTACCCTAATAGGCCAAGTTTCAGGTTATTGACCATTTGTATCCTTATAGAAGATATCGTGACACATATATTATTTTATTTAATGTGTTGAAAATGTTTTCACATTCAAAATTTTATAAGTATGATATTTTAATAGAGCGATTTTCCAGGTGATAAACTCAAGTAAATTATTTATTCATAAATATAGTAGATTTATATTAATCATAGTATTTTATTTGTAATTTGTATTCAAAATAAGGTATATTAAATAATTAAAAAATATTAATGTACTAATTTTTTTATTAATAGATCTAACAAAAATATTTTATAAAAAATATTGAAATAAATTTTATTTGGAATAATTAATATGTGTGTATAAATTTATAGAATACAATTACCTCATAGTAATATAATAAAATAGTTTTATCGATTTTAAATTGTTATATTATATTTGTTTTAAAAAATGAATTGAATACATTCAAAATTGACTCTTTTGATTGTATATAAAAAATTGTTTTATTAAATTATTTACTAGTCATAAGAAAATTCAAATATATATATATATATATATTTATATTATTATGTGGTATTAAATGTTCAAAACAATTTATTTTTAGTCTAATTTACATCATATATTTAAATACATCGCCCTTTGTATATTAAAATATTTTCCAACCTAGTTAAAAATAAAATATTTTATATAACTGTTAATTAAAAGGATAATGTTCAAATGGAAAAAAATACTTGTAAAAAAATTAATTTTTGGTATATTTCGACAATATCAAATATTCAATTATAATTTTCTTCATTTGTATGTTTTTGGATAGATTTTAATTTTATTATAAATTAATATTTTTTGAAATCGAAAAAGTTCCCTTTACCTCAATTCTAAAATGGCACATCCTCTCTTGCAAATTCACTTCCCTTTATTCCTTAATCCATGGCCATCCCATTCCCCTATTACATTAAATTAATCACTAGTTTCATTATATAGTACTTGCTATTCTTCAAATTGTAACTATTTTTCTCTAAGATAAGATTTAGTGAAAGCACGTTGACGAAAAGGTAATCCCCTCTGCCAATTCATCAATACTTTTCTCTTATTATACTTAATATTCATGAATTGATTCATTATATTGTAATATCTCTGGTATCACTAATGCTCATAAATATTATAATAATTATTAAACATCCATATTCCACCTTCTATACATCTTACAAAAAATAAAATCAACCCGTGTTCATATGCATGGCTTACTTTCTCCACACTATAGAGTAAAATATTTTTCACCACCAATTGAATTTAATGGGATAAATATAGGAAATAATAAAAATGTATTGTAATTATTACAATTTGTTTATTCTTTAATAATATCTATAACATGCAATTCGATAAAATTTCAAGATTAAGGGAATGATATATTCACTTGTGCGTATGTAGGACTTACCATCTCCACAATTTGATCTGATTCATTTTACATGATATTAATAAAAAATAAATTACATTAATGTGATGAATAGATAAATATGATATGTATTATGTTAATATGATATCAGAATAATATATATATAACACACAAAATATAACCAAATCTTATTCAAAAAAATATTCATAATATAATTTGTAGTTTATACCTGAATAATGAAATAAAAACGAAATATTTTTTTATAGGAGATTAAAATAAAACCATACATGATATCAAAAAAATTAATATTATTCTATAAAAAGTCAATGAATCCATTTAAATCATCATATATTGGATATTTGAATACATACAGAAGACATCATACCTATAGTATATGATAATTTTGATATGTCAATCGTATTTGATATTGTTTATATATATGTATTTAATTGGGTATATTTATCATCGAATTCCTTGTTTCCTAAAATTGTATTCCAAAATATTATTTATAAACTCTTATAATTGATTAATTTATTTGTAACCATTTATTGAATTTTTATTAAACAACATGAATAGAATCATTTACTGTTGTTCTATGACATTCCAACAAATGAAGAGAATAATTTTTTTCCACTTATACAACATGAATGAATTTTTATGCTTTAATAATGCCTAATTTCCATGAATATTTATTTATAAAATTTAATTATTTTTTTCAATTCAATTCATTTCTTTTAGAATTTAATATAACTTTTTGAAAATAAAATGTTTTTGAATAAAGATATTTCCCCCAAGAATTAGTTTCATGTGTTTTTCCAAAATTATATTCCATCTATAGTGACATTATGGTTATGTATTGATCCATGTTAGAACTAAAAGATGATTTGTGTCTTTATGGAGTTATATTAATAAAATCCCATTGTTTTTTATGTATTATGATATAATTTGGTTTAAGAAACCCATTTTATTCCTTGAGTTACGCTATGATGAATGATTTATGTTTTTGTGTCACACATAAGTAAGGTTTACATTATTAAAAAGGTGGGACCTATATCTACCAACAATTAATCGGGTAATGATTTACATATCATGAGATAGAAATGAAAAGAACAATAATCATAATCTTCTTTTTGTAATAATGTGTTGAAATTGAATGTATATATGGTTCAGTAAAACAGGTTAGGAATGAGCTGCGAACTCCATTCAGAAATGGGATTTTCCTACTATGTCGGTCTGGGAAATAAGGCTTGGATAATATTTAAATTATTATTCATTACATATGTGTTTTCTAAAATTCCATGTTTCATGAAAATATGATTGTATCATGATTTTCATTCTTTTTGGATTTTTGTCTTATGAAATGCTATGATAAATTTCATGACTCAAGATATAGATATTCATAATTAACATTCATGATTTTACATTATTATAGTTACATTTTGTTTTAAGTTCTCCAAGTTTAACCTCACTAATCATTTGAGCTCATCCTTTCTATGTTGTCTTTTCCATTTTATATAATGAATTCTTTTTTTAGAAAACTAAAGGGGAATATCATTAAGGGAGATGATGAATATCTTTCACCATTTAATAAGAATGTGTTCCAAATTTATAGATATAATAAAATAATATCTTTTATTGGTATATATTAGTATATTTTATTATGTTTTTTGAAAAAAAAGACCTAATGTCCATGTATTTAATGATTGTGTCGTTATAGAGATGCTTTAGAAATCCAAAATTTCTTCATGAGCCATTATAAAATATTTTAACTGAATATGTATTTTAATAATTTATAATTATCATATGATGTTAATTATTATATTTGGTTTCATAATTTTGAACTAATATAATAAAATTATCATGGTTATACATTTCACTTATATGATATATGTTTCTCACCACATATATTATGGTTTTAGTCAGCAGAGATAATTAGATGAACCATGGTAAACATTCACTAATTCAGTTGTGGAATATGTGTCCATTATTCTAATTGATTTCTCAGGTGGAAATATAAAAATGTAAATATTTAAGGTTATGTGATCATTGGATATAATCATGACAACAAATATACTATAAATGACATGCCAATATTATGTTATGTTATTCCAGTACTGATTAAATTAAACAAAATAATAATTATTTGATTAAGGATGAGGAACTTTTGAAATATATTCATATGTTCTAAGAAAGATTTATTATGGAATATTTGTGTGAATTATTATTAAATTTTTAACAAAAAAGTTGTACTAATAATTTACTAATGTTATGGAATTCATTGATTACGTTAAATTAATCATGGAATATATAAGTATTTTCAGTATGTGTTTTCAGTAAGGATTGAAAATGATATGTTCAATGGTGATTAAACCATATAAATGGGACAATTAGATAATGGTAAGGTAACCTTTAATGTGATATATACGATGATGGAATTTAGTTTCCCTTTAATAACTAGATGATTGATTTGTATAATGAAAATTGGACATAAATAATTACATTGTAATTGTCAAATCATATTTTGATGATTTAGTCTAGATTATCATGGATTATGTGTAAAACATAATAGATTTATGGAATATATCCAGTATTAATTGGAATGATTCTTTTTTAAGCCTCAATAAGTATTTTTCATAATTTGGTTCATTACCAGGTTTTAGGATAATATAATATAAGGATATTCACATGTTTGTAATGTACTAACCATGTGTGACATTGTGATATACATGGATCAATGTTGAACTAATATTGTTTAATTCATTCAAGGGATTTGAATTTTCATCATTCATAAGGGTTATAAGGTTACCTGTTATGTAATGTTTAATTTAAAAATCAAATGAAGATTGTGATTCTAAAGTGTTATATCCCAACATGAAGATTTTTTTTATATCAGATAACATGCTCTAATAATTTAGTGTCATTGGTAAATGAAGAGAAATGGGATGAAATATCATGGATCTCATGATTTGTTAGTGTTTTCAAAATGAATATCTCCTAAATTTTTGGAGAAATAGTAAAAGTGGGAATTGGTGAAGACATGTCAAAATGGAGAGATTTTACATATTAAAGTGAATAAAATAAAGTAATTATAACATCTCATAAAAATTCATTAAAAATTTGAAATGAAATTTATATTGAATTGTTTATCTACTACATTTTTTTGATGAATCATATTTTCCTTTAGGAAATATTAGTTTTATGGATTTATGATTTTTATCATTCTCTATACCATGTAATCTATCTATATCTATATGATAATTATAGTTAGATTTTTTTCCACATCCACATATTCACTTCCGACCAATGTTCACATTTATAGAATCATATTTATATGTTTCATTGGGTAAACATTAAATTTCAAAATATTCTTTTAAGAAGTATATTTTAATATTCGATTTAACTATGTAATATTATTTGAATGGGTCATTCAAAAATAAAACATTCTATAAACCACAAAAATTTCAATGTTGAAATTCTTTTTATGGTGGTAAAATGTATGACAACACATTTTTGTGATATTTATTTAATTGATAAATTAATTTTAATTGACGTGTTGTATTTCACTATTTAAAACATTTATTACAAATTACACCAACATGGCATGCACTAAACAACAATAAATTGTCATTTTTAACATTTATCACTGAATTGTGGTCTGTTACACACATCACCATGTGCAAAAGAGAATATAATATCTCGATAAATTTCAATATATATTATATATTAAATAAAATAATAATATTATAGGTATTTTAATGATAACAACACATAGTAATATTTTTTTACATGAAAGAGTGACATTATTTGTTTGCTTACACTACACACAATACTAAATATTAGTTGAAAATAATATAATATTATAACATTATTATTTTGTATAATATGATATAACAAATACATTAAATATATAGGTATGAATATTGTAATGTAATTTAGAAAAAAAATATAAATTATATAAATATAAAATAAAATCATTAGTTAAAGATTAAATATAAAAGATACTATGTACCAAGTGAATATAAAAATAAATATTAATATAATTTCAATGCTTCCAAATATGTTTTATATGTATACCCAAAATTAATCACAATTATAGAGTGATTTTAATAAGATACATTTTATTATGATTCAATATTTTTTATATCCATCTATTAGTATTGATAATAATAATATATGAACAAACCTAATTTCACAAACAAGACACATATTTTTATAAAGGCAAATTTATCGCCTTTTAAGAAAAATCCCATTTTAAGTAATAATTTTTTTTAAATTTTTTAAATTTATTATGTAAAAATAATAAATATATTTATAATAGAATCATATAAATTATATTAGGGTGTATGTTTTGTATTTTTCAAAGAAAATTTACTGTTAATTAATATTGAAAAATAGTGAATTTTTATGCAAAACTACTTTTTCATCTAATTTATTTTTTTGAATATATTAGTTTTTATACTATTTTAATGTTTTATTAGATCATATTAATATCAATTAATCCAATTTATGTCATTGTAATCATTTTCAAAATTTATGTGACTATAAAAACATATAAATCATTTGTACTTTTTTACAAAAAAAATCAGCATTGTCATCCAAACAACGCGATTAGTTTCTAGTTAGTATCCTCAAATTAATTGATTGGAATTTAGAAAAAAGGATTAAATATTTTAAATAAATATAATTTATATTGTATAAAATAAAAACTTCATTTCTTACCAAAATTAGTTTTGAAACTGATTAAAAAAATTACAAGAATTATGGTTAAATTAAGCATAATAAGGGACTAAACTATAACAATAAAGACCATGATAACCAATAATCATTTAAAAGATACATTGGATGGATATATTTAGATTATATACAATCATTTATTTAATTGGGTCCATTATTTATAACATATGGAATGTCAAAAATATGTGTAGAATTATATTGTCAAAATATTACATGAGGGACACTAATCCTCCATAATAAAATTAAACTACTTCTCCAACATCCTAAAACATCTCAAATAACATATTTTTTATGTTTTTATTTCAAAAAATCTTTCTAAGGTCTCTAAAATCATCATTTTTTATTCTTTTTTATCTTAAATACATCTAATAAATCCCTTTGGTATAATCGAAAATGTGTTACATGATTTTGTGGTAATGTTTTCCAATAATCTGTTTTTATTCATTCGATTATAAAATCTACATAATATTATTATGATATGATTAAATAAATAATAATTCATACTAAATATACTATAATGTTTTTATTTTATGATTTATACCAATACTTACAGACACCTCTAAAAAAATTTAATAATCACATTTTTCAAATATACAATGAACTAATACCTTATGAAAGGATGATTGTTTAATTAAACCTTTAACAACACTCATGGTTTTAATAATTTATAAAATTATGTTTTTATATTAAATTTATGGTTTTAATAAATTATTTATTCTTATTTAATGTTGATTTATAGAATATCCTTATTATATACAGCTTGGGTAAATTAGATAATTCAGTTTGTAGAAGTAAAGACTATTTCCCTTCCAAGCAATATGAATCAGTCAATCCATACAAAGAATGTAAATAATATAGAGTTAACAAATATATATGAAAAATATAACATATATATGATAATATAAGTATAACAGAAATATATCATTTACTTTAAATTCATTCATTACCACAACGAAATTAAAGTAGCGCTCGTCTTTACGAATTGCCTACCACCTCGATGAATGATGAATTATATATCATATTTTCAAACTATATATATTATTTAAATACATATGTTTTGAATATATATAACAATAAATCATGTGTTATATCCTATAGAAGATTAATTATTTATCTATGTAATATTATAGGACAATAACAATTCATAACAATCATGAATAAACTCATCAATTAACACTTGCGATAGTGAAAATAAAGAATGATTTTTAACAAAATGGTAAGAAGACTAATAAGAAGATGATATATATTATTATTAGACCTTTTATGTTTATGGTTTAAGTTAGTAACATATTTTAAGAAAAAGTATAGGAGAATAATCACCACACAACTAAAGGAAGGTTAAGGTAATGGAATTTCATCTCACTTTTATCTTTTTGAGATACATTCCACATTCACTACTTACTTATTTGTTGTGGGTAATGCACTGAACACTAATTTAATATATTTATCATATAATTACATTAATGGTTTCTTAAATATAAATTTTATTATAGTTATTTAATGTTATATATGTTTCAAAAAGTTAAAAAAAATTAAAATTGAGTTGTCTTAAAATTCATTCTTTGAGACTGATGTTTATTTATACACCATAATTAGTTCCCAAGATGTCTATACATCCATTATATATTTTATATATATAATATCATCATTTAATAATATTTAAAGATTAATTTAATTACCTTTTATTATATGGATATTATAATATTATTTTACAAAGTTATAAGAGCTTATTGCGTCAATGTCATCAATTTTAGAGATTGTGATTTTTCTTAATTGATGAAATATAATGATTCATATATTATGAAAAATGATGATATTATATAAAAAATTATATTAAATATATATCCCTATGTTTGATACATTTTATAATATGTTTTTATCATGATAATTAATTATCAAGTTTTAATAATATCTTACATTACCATTCTATTCGGTAGGTAATCTATTTTTTCCCAAACAATGTTTTAAAAAATGTTTTCAAATGATCCTTGATGGAAATTTTTTTGGAAGAATGTTTTTAAAAATGGATCATAGTTCTCATGATTGATTTGATATCTTCGTATTATTTTCAAAGAAAATGTTTTTCAAAATATATTCATTTTTTATTTATAAGATTCTTTGTAAAAGGTTATCAATACAATTCTATGATATATTTATATAATTTGAATGTATTTTCAAGAAAATAATTTTTCTAAATGTTTTAAAAATTGTTTCATAAGTCATCATTTAAAATGGTTTTAAAAAAGTTTTTATTTTTTAAAAATAATTTTTCATCATGAAATAAAATTTACCAATAGAATTAATTTTAAATAATCATAAATAATTATTTCTCATACATGATAATATCTTTTGGTGTTATTTATGCATTTCTGGGGATGTTATTCAATTATTCCATTCAAATTATTTATATGAATGGATTATTTTTTATTGAATTATGTTTACGAAACATGATTCACTTTAATGGGATATATGCTATTGAAACTCGCTTATTTTCACTGGTGGTGATTATGAGACCTACCTATTTTCCATAGGTAATGATATGATTAGATAATCATGATTCCAATCTCTTTTTATGGGTTACGATATGATAATTCTTTATAATATTTTTTTAATCTTATGTATTAGTTTTTATATATATTGTTTTAGATATATATCTACCTCTAATTCATTGGGTATCAATGAATGAAACCTATGTATATATGTTATTCGTGATCATGATTACATGTTCAAAATATTGTGTGTGAACCTAATTAGATGTTCATAATGTTATGCATGGACCAAGTTTCAAGTGAATAAATTTATGCATTTTCCTGGTTACATATTAACAATGTTATGAGTGACCATTATTATGTTTTCACAATGTTATTCATGAACATTGTTGCATGTATATATGTATATATGTGAACATGATTACATGTTCATGATTTTTTGTGTGAAAAAACATACATATTCACTCTAATATTATTGGATCATGATTCATGTACACAATATTAATTGGGAACTTGATTAAAGAATACAAATTTTATGCACGAACCATTATTCATGTATATAAGATGGTGTGGAGGTCAGATTTTATGTACTAAAGCGAATGAGAGAATCTGTATCTACGTATACATGTTAATATTGTTATAATCCAATGTGAATTCCGCAAATATGTTTTCTTATTCTTATGTTATGCTTAAATGAATTGCTATCTGAATTCCCTTATAATCCATGTATTCTGAAATGTATGAATTTATTATTATTTTTAATATATACAATCTGTTCTTCAAATGATATTCTCATGATCCATTCCATTTGTTAATGATATGTTTACAAACAACATTTATGTAGTGATACTAAGAATCTTAGATCACCCCTTTCTTATATATCCATTACAAATATTATAAATAATAGTTTTAGTTAGACTAGCCAGTGGATGATATCATTACATGACATTTTGAATATCATACACGGTGATAGATTCTTTTTCCTCAATGTTTTTTAATACACTAAATAGTTATGGTCATAAGGAATTCATTTTCGTAATGTACTTTCTATTAACCTAAATTTTTGTATTATCCATGTATGTTATTCATAGGTCACTAGAGGTGTGTTGTTTCTTCTATTTTTAAGAGATTCATTGTGTGTAGGTCATTTGGGAACATTGTTCTACTAAATAATTTATGGTGGACAACATTTTGGGAATACAATGTTATATATGAGGCCAACTACCACATTTTTTTTATGATTCATACTTTTAAATTTTTTTACTATAAATAGTAGTAGAGTTATTTTGTCTTATGAATCATTTTTCAATGGTTCTTTGACAATTAGTTTTGTCAATTTGAAGAATTATTATTCATGAACATATTCATGACCAGTTCATCATGCTTTCTATGTTAGGGGGATATCGTAGTAAAAAATAACCATTCTATTATAAGATTTATTTTTATTTAATTTTCTATTTTAAATGTACTATGTTCATGTCAATAATGATGATCCCGTGTTATTATGAGTATAACGTTTACACTTCAATTTTTAACGATAAAAAATTCTTAGATTTAGAATAACATTTTCATATGTACATTTCTTTTTTAGTATTATTTTAAATTACTTTATCCTGATCATTTAATATATATAATTTTAAAATTGTCTGAAGTACATAAATCAATGTCTTCATAATTTTGGAATTCATTCATTATTTTGATTCATTTTAGAATATATTTTTTCATACTAACATGAATAAATATATATTTATATTTTTAAAATTCATGTTATAGATTGTATCTGTTTAAATTATTATATATGATGGATCTTTATAATTCATTTCTTTATTTTTGATCTTGAATAGGGAAATTTAATGATAATAAAATTCTTATGTATACCCTTGTATTGTTAAATTTTTTATATTGAATATCATATCCATTAATAACGTTTTTCCCAACCCATTTGAATTATCTTAATTGATAATATAAACTTTTAAATTGAAAAGTTTATCCTTGTATATTATTTTATTCATCTGAATATTATATTATTTTATCATATATTACAAAATGGTCATCACGATTCATTATATAACTCAAAACATGAAATTAAATTAACGGAATATAATAGATATTTCGTAAAATATTATATTGATTTTTATTTTGATACAAAGTGGAACCCCACAATTTATATATTCATTATTATTTGATTAAATACTATATGGTTTTGGTTATGAATTCACATTTTAAGATACATGGAATAATATATAACACCTTTATATAACCAATCTAGTATTTATTATATTTTAGGAAAATAATATTACAAATATATAAATTATGACATATAACATTTTTCATGTAACATATCAAATTGAATATATGGTCATCATGCTGAAATCAGAATTCTAATGACCAATGACAAGTTTCCCATCTACCATGTTTTACCCAAGTGAAAGTGTTATCACACATAAACTCATAGGAACAACTTACAGTTATAAAAAATGATTATGACCACCTAGAGTAAAATAAAAAAAATCATTTAATTATTTATGATAAATCAATGTAAATGATATTATAAATTATGTCTATATAGATAATATATTTTCTAAACATAATGAAATTAAATATATAGTCATCTATATGTTTCACACGATCACACTCATATTCTACCACATCTGTGTTTTCTTAAATAATTTAATGTCCATATTCAATGAATGGAGAAATTAATACAAAATAAATAATGATAAAGTAGATAATAATTCTTCAAAAACAATAACATGTTTTATTAGTGTGTGAGAATAACATTTATAGGATACAAACATGATTTTTTATGATTTTTTCTGTTATAAAAACTCAAGAAGCTTTATTGATAACAAAACTATAAAATCACTTAGTATTCAAATTAAATTACAAAATCAGGTTTATAACATTACCAATAAATATATTTATAATGATGATAAAATAAATGAATCAAGTGAATATATATTCCATGTGAATAAAAAAATAACAATTTTTTATAATCACCACATTGGACACTAATTCAATAACAATAATTCAATTATGAAACTCATTAATAATATATATCAAACAGACATTTACGTGATCAAATTTACACAAACCAAATACTACACAAGTTTTTTTAATTGGAAACAAAATAAATAAATAAGGGAATGAAAGAAACGTTTTGGTACAAAATATTTTATAGTTAGAAATATTAAAATCACTTTTCTATAAGTTAAAACAGAGCTACCCAAACCTCCAATATTAAGAAAATAATGCTCAGATATAATGAAATCAATGATGTTTACATAAATATAATTTCTCTTATTTTATCTTCATCAACATATCATAATTAATTATTTAATAAAATACATATTAGAAAAAACAATATAATAATATCTAATAATTACATAACAAATAAAGGGTTATATTAATGTGATAATCAAGAAATAAATAATATTATAAACATTTCTAAACATGATTTTTCAAACCTTGAAATAATTTCATTAATGAAAATTATAATGATAAAACTAAAATATATATCAAACATTACATGTTAATTCATTTGAATACGAACAATATTGAAATATTTTTCATTAAAAACTATTATGGATTAAAAAGTTCTATAATATTTGAAAATTATCCTTTTAAAACTGTAATGGAGAAACCATGAGTTTGAGGGTGCGACATGGGATTCATTTGCATTGATGAAACAAAGATACCCATATCAATTTTAGTGTGGTATATGGAACGTTTGAGGAAAACATTTATTATGTTGGTATGATTATAAAGGCCTAAACACATATAAATAAAATTCCACATTTGTGTTAATTATTTGAATAACTATATAATATGTCTATAATGATCACATTCACCTATTTTGTTTTCTATATCCTATAAGACATAAAAACCCATTGAGAATTATTAAATTTTATTATATAGTTATCAATTAAGGAACAAATGATTAGTAAAAACAACGGGTTTTTATAAATACAATTGATAGAGATGATGGCTGTAACGGTCCCACTAGTAGGATTTAAACCTATAAAACCCATTTATCATATTTTTTAAAGGATATAACATCAATGGTATTTACCATTGACCATTAACAATATAATATCCTATAACCTAAGCATGATAGAAACCATTTAAGGGTGAACATCAAGCTCATTGATATCAGAACACAAACAATGTTCACAGAATCACTATGTCACACCATCACACACCATAATCTTAGTGATTTTGATGGTTTGTTAATGTGATATGTGTAATGACCAATGAATTATAAATATCTAAATTATTTTTTAAATAATAATGAATATATTAAGATATTATTTATTTTAATCTATAAGTTTTTTTTATTTTTATACAACAAAATTATATTTTGGAGTAATATTAAAATTATATTGAAGAATTTGAAGAATTATTTAATTTATTTGAAATAAATAATATTTTATTAAAAATTAAATATTAAAAAAATTAATTATAAATTTTCATGTAAGTTTTTTGATGTCAAATTAAATTTTCATGAGGTTTAGGAAAATGATTTTTTCAAAAAAAAACTATCATTTCTATATAAATACCTAGTCGTATTTAAAATTTAAAAATTCACATATATATATAATTTTTAGGTAAAAACTATATTATTTTTTGGATCATAAGTTCATAATTATATAACTCTTATTATTTCATAATTTTTTGAGGCAACTGAATCCAATGTTAATAATTAATCAATATATAAATATAAAGTTTTTATTATTAAATCATAATGAACCAAATGTTATGTAATAATTACAAAAATGGTATCATAGACTAAATATATGTATTATATTTAATATAATATGACTTTATATTTATTTTCTTTAATTCATAAATCCATTCTGAATCATTTAAAACTATTAATATATTTTTGGTTTTTAAAGTAATTTTTTAATGGGTATAGCTCACCAGCACATTATCATTCTTATTATTTTATAATTTCTTGACATTAGATATTTAAATTATTGAAAAAAACTATGATAATTCATAAATAATTTTAAAAAACAATGTTAATGCTTCTATTTTGAAATATTTTATTATATAGAGGTAAAAAACATTTTATATGAAATATTAATGAAATCCCTACATTTTATTATAAAATCCAATTAAATATCCCATTTATCTAAACTATAAATCCTTAAATAACATCATTAATCTTTTATCACATCATTAGAGTACTCCCAATGCTCCCAATGATATAAAAAATCTCTTCTTAAGCATATTGATTCACACTCATGAGTAAGGGATCATCCCCTTATCTTCTTTTTCACATTTCCTTATTATCATATGCATTCTAATTCAAATTCCATGTTTTATAATATTTTTTTAGATGTAAAAATTATTGTACATATAATTGATAAATTATAAATTTCCAATTTCTCTCTCAGAAACTCATTTAATTAATATTCAAGTGATGTTTTTATGCTGCATAAATTTAACAGTGGTTATTCCATGCCAAAAAAAATATGATGTAAATACCATAGCCATTTCTATTAGGTGTGTTAACTAATAGAAAATTATAATTTATTCACATGGTATTACATTTAAGTATTAATCACTCATTTCTCACATAATTAAATATGATGATTAATGAATCCATGTTGTATGATGTATACGGTACAATTAATGACTAGAACAAAAAGTGATAAGTATAGTGGAAATTAAATTGTTATCCATTTATTTTAGAAATGTTTAGTCTCATGATAATTCATGTTGGAATAGGATTTCAACTTGATTTTTTAATATGAATTTTTATATTATGATTTCTATATTGTTATCCTTGAACTATGTTTATGATGTGGTGATTTATGATGATTCTGTACATCCCATGTTATCATTCAATATCAGGTCATATTGTTCATGTTTATGATTTACACTCCTATTATAATCCATTTATAGGCCTATATTCTAACATTTATTTTTCTAATCATGTTAGACCAATTTTATTTCCCTTTCATGGCTTTATGGATTACTCCTTTTATGTATGTCCCATTACAATCCCTTGTAGTATTAAATGTGACCATGTTTAGGATGTTTTATATAACGATTCTAGTTTTTTCAATTTTATAATTTTATGTAATGTGCATAATTTCCTAGGAAAATGGACTTATTAATTGTCCATATTGTATTATTATTATCCCAAGGTAATAAATCATGAATTAAAATGTAATAAATAGAAAACATATTATATATAAATTTCCTAAATTCTATTTTATTCTTAATATATTACAACATATGATTAAAAAAGTCCATCAATTATATTCTTCTATTCAAATTATTCAAAATTGTATGTAATCATTATTTTAAAAAACAATATATATCACAACGTCATTTCCAAAATAGGTGTACATAATGGTAATAGTCACGATACATCAGAATGATGGTTTAGATATACTAATCTATGTAATTACATGTTCGATACACAGGACGAATTTGTAAAAAAAATCTAAAGGATGTATCTAGAAAATGAATTATCTATATTAAAACAACATAATATATTAATTAATAATTCCATTTATTTTTAAAAAATACATAGACTTTTCCCAATGTTTATCACTATGGTATTATAATACTAATAATTCATTATTAACTGAACCCATATATAACAACGTAAATATTGAACCACATATTTCATAAATAAAAATTAAATAAATTTAGATTAAAATTAATCACATATCATTAAAATAACTAATATAATAAAATAATGTTAAATTATATTAGATAGAAGGCACATAATACACTTTTTTATGAATTTTATCCAGTTTTTCTTATTTACAATGATTCATAGGTGTCCCTAAAATAAAATAATTCTTTTTAGCCAAGGAAAGGAAAGAAAAAAAGAATGTGATTTCTTAGATTATCAATTTGGGAAAATAATCAAAATATTAATAACCACTAAAACATAACATGGTCATATGTGTAATAGGATATTATATTAATATTTTAAATCCACACCCTTCATATCATAAATTATCATCTACATCCATGGAATAAATTTTAGAAATTCATAACACCTGATTCATAATTGAATTAATGAACATGATCCTTGAATACATATATATAGTTTAACAAATAAGTTTTTGGATTACACAAAAGTGTATGGAATCATTTACTTATATAAAGATAACTAATAACACTATAATAGGTGGATGTGCTCCCTCCTCATTCCATTAAATCCTTTATCAATGATTAATCTCATAACTATCATCATGGGTAAAGTCCCTTACTATGTTTGGATCTGTCCCAACACAGTCATAGTGGATGCATTCCCTTACTGAACATAAATCACTCCCCATTATAGTAATTATTATCTTGAAAGGTATCAATATTTTTCCAATGCATTATAGAGCTATATAATTCTATTTAAACATGTCAAATACTTAAAATATGTTATATTCGTTCCATAATATCATAAATATTTTATCACATCATTACCTATTTAAATTAAATGGGTTTCAAAAAAATCATTATATCATGCTATTACCCCAGAAAAATAAATGTTTTTCATAACATTATTATCCCATATAAATCAAATGGGAATTATATAGTTATCCCCAAATCGTTATAATCATCATCTTATATGTATATAGTAAAATTGAATTGTATCATTATCTCAAATACACCATTAATCATAAGTGTCATAAAAATATGTTCTCATAGACCAAAAAATCCTTTATTTTATCACTGGAATATTTTTTTAGGAAAATAGAATTTTCACATTAAAACAATAAATTAAAATATAATAGTTTAAGAAATATTTTTAATGTTTTTTAAATTATCCTTTTAAATTTTAATTTAATAATAATAGAATATAGAGATCTTGATTGTATGAAATCATGTTCATGTCGTCAATTTAAAATAATGCATCCTATCACATTGTTTGTAATAATTAAAAAGTACATCATTTATAAAATTACTACAGTATTACTTTTAACTAATTTTATAAAAAATTCATCTAGGGTAACAATAAATCAAATAAAAATAGAATATTATAATTTTAATAAATTCCGGAACACATTTAAAAAGTTTCATTTACATTCAATTAAAAATATGCTTCATTGATGAGAGAATGATGTATATTTTACTTTAAATTTTCTATGAACTATTGTGTATATAGAAAGAAGAAATTGGAAATAAAAAATGTATTCAAAAGATATCGATATAAGATAAGATAATTTAATATTTTATAAAGAGTTAAATAATGAAATATTATCCTTAGAAACATGATAATATTCGATCTTGATTAAAAAAATGGACTATAACATCATACCGTTTTATTATGCTCATATTTCCTCAAAATCAATCGTAACATCTATATATGGAATTAAAATTTATTATAATTAATTTTTAAAAATATTTTACATATTTAATAATATAATATAATATCTAATTATAACATTTCAATAATAACTTATTTATTATTTATTATTTAAATCATTGATTCCGGGTGTTAGTTATTTTGCTTATTTATGGGAATTTTCATTCATTGGATCTAATCTTTATACCAATTCTATGTTTCCAGAATATATAAAACCTTATTCATTACTTAAATATCATATATATATATACTAATTATATATATAGTCATCAATATATGATAGATATATAAAAATTTATTATAAAATTTCAAGGTTAAATTATATCATACATATGCATGAAAAATATTTTAACATTTCAATTAATGGTATAAAATAAATTTGAATAATAATTAAAAATTAATTAATCATTTTATGTCATATTTTTCATATAGATTCTCTAATTTTACACTTATTATTTTTCAGGTAGATTTTATTTAAACAAATCCCATCGCTTTAAGGTCATGGCAGTATACATGTATACACAAGTGGTGTTATCATATTATAAAAGATTTAAAACTAAGAATATTGATATTATATTATAAATCCATATCGAAAATTATATAATAAATTAAATATATATTCATTGGTTTTGTCATTAAAAACATCAAATTAAAAGGTTGATGAATATAAATATACACCGCTTTATAGTGATGTTATGTTGTAAATACGCCCAAGAAATATTTTCTAATTTAATATGTTAGAAAATAGATTTCTTATTATATTACCACTATAATAATTAAATATAAATATATTTATGATATTGTATTTATTATTTTAGTATCACTACAATATTTTAAGGAATATAGCCAAAGAATGAATTTTGAAAGAGTTGTTAAACTGTATTACATATTCATTAGATGAATCACATTAGACAACATATTAGGTAGCCTTGGAATATTATATTAAAAATACCATAACATATAATTAATATATAAATATGTTTATAATATAAATGTATATACTTTTTTATCCATACTGATCTTTGTGGGGTAAACGATGGATATAAAAAGTGTCCTTTTCAACGAGGTGGAAATGAGACACTTATAATTTTTAAATATATAAAAATATTATTAACTAATTTTAAACAAAAATATAAAAAATTAAATATAATTTAGAATAAATATATTTTATGGGTAAAATATACTCCACCAATTAAATTATAACATGTTTTTATTTAATTTTTAACATTATTTTTTTATTAACACCAAGAACAAAAAATTTAATCATAACAATTGTAATTATTTATTTTAGTATAAAGGGATTATAATTTTTTATATAAGGTATCCATTGGATCGTCAATGTCCATGTGATAAATTTTTATACAACATTTCTTCATAATTTACCTATTAAATTTGTGTTTATAATTCATAAACATATAAATAATATGTTTTTTCATAGAATACTATATTTTTTATTTTTTGTAATTTGGCCTTAAAAACATGAAAGAAATGGAAATTAAATATAAAACACAAAACCATATCTAATATGTTATGTAGATAAATAAAATTAATTTTTTATATAAATATTCCAGAATAATTTTTTTAGTATTAGTAAATTATGACAGAATTTACAACTACATGCACAGGCACTGAGTCGCTATTGAGTATTTTTTTAAGTTAATTATTTCATCACTAAAAATAAAATAAATTATATGATTAAAAATGAAATTATATTTAAAATGAATATTAAAAATGAGAATATCTTTTTTTATCAAATGGTTAAATGTTATAGTCTTTAAATTTAGTTGAGTGGCATTTTTTAAATATTTTTTTCTTAAATTAACATAGTTTAATAATAATCGAAAATAAAAATAGTGTCTATATATTAGAGTTATAGATGTATATTTCTTATCCCCACCCATATAATAATATTTATTTACATTTTTTGTCTAGTTTGAGGTCGTATCCTATAGTTTTAATTCTAATATTCCAATTTTACCCTTACTAATATGATTGAGTATTTATCGAGGATACTATTAAAAATAATAATAAATAAATATAACAATTTACCCAATTTAAACAATAGTATTACATATATGATATCATTTCTTCCAAATTAACTCCATCAAATAAGAATAAAATATTTTACTCTAAATTAAATGTAAAAATTAGTTTTTTTTTTCAGAAAATGGCAATTCAAGTATACAAATGAATATATAACAAATTCAACTATAACAATTATTCCAATAAACATACTTATATTATTAATAATATAATAAATAGAATTCTACTTTTAAATCATCTTATAAAAAAATGTATCTTTGTAAATTCATGAATAAAATATGGGTTTCATTTTGAATCTGTATTTTCAACTATTCATTGGAAAATTTATCTTTTTAGAGAATTATAAAAAATAAAAAATAATACAAATTTGACATGAGGATTTCAAAAATAAGTATTATTTTATAAAGTTTATTTTTTAAATGAGAAAAAATATTAATTTTATTTTTAATAAAAATTAAATTAAATCCTTATTCTAGAGTAATATGTGTTTACCAATAATTGAAGTGTTATTTCCCTATAATTTAATATAATATTATAATGTATTGGGCCATTATAGATATATATATATATATATATCATTATGAGTTTATTCTTATTCATAGCCACTAATTAAATTGTTTTGTTGTAAAATTCATATAAAAATAATAATAAGGTGTGTTTCAAATAATCATCTTTTTGTGTGTTGAATAAGATATAATATATATTATTCCACTTAAAATATCATGGTGTTATAATTTATGTGTAATTTAAATTAGATAAATTTATATTGAAATAAATTCTTGTATGTAGATAAATCATCAATCATGTAAATAATTATAAATGTATTTTAATAATATTATGTCTATTAATATATAGACACATATCTATGATTGATGAACATGATTTGGAGGTGGTGACTCTAAAAAAATGAAATACTCTTCCTAAATACAATATAATCACAATTAATATTGATTCCATGTCAAAGGAAGGATTTTAAAACGATAGTGTTAAATTAAATGAATTACATTACATATAGGATGACCACATTGAACAATAAGTGGTTTTCAAAATTTCAATATTATCCTCTAATAATAAATAAAAATACAATTAAATTATTATTAAATATATTAAATTACATTATGTGTATAAATTTGATGAAAATTCAGTTAAGTGTCCTGAGATGTTTGATAATGGTAATAAAAAACAACCTTTCAAACAACTATTAATGAATGTGAATTATAGAAGAAATTTGAAACGTTAAATATTTTAAAGAGTGAATTTAATACCAAAAGAATATAATAAATCAATGAAAATATAAAGAGACTCTTTTCATGAAGATACATAGCTTATTGTATATGTCGTTATAGTTTCATTATATAGTGTACAAGTTGAACAATTCATTGAATATGTTGTTTAAGAATTGTAAATATTTAACCTTAATGAAAAACTCAATGATGATATTGAAGAAATTAAGTTTTAGAGGTCCAAAACCAATAAAGATAATAGTGGTTTATATGAATCCATGCTTTAAAAATGGAAACAAAAAGAGAAAATTTATGAATTAAAATAATTTATTGAACGACTCACATTAAAATATTTAGAAACTCTAAATTAGAAATATCATATAACCACAAAATTCAAGAGTGGGACAATGTAATTTATGTGCTGAAAATTACAGTAACATAAATCATTAACAAAAATAATTAATGTGATGAGGAATAAATGGAGTTGTCTTTAAAACATTATGATTAAGAATTACGATTTTCTATTGACATGAAATCAAACTGACTGGATACTCTATCCAATAAATAATCCATGAGAGTTCTCATTGAATCATAAAAAACAATGTGTGAATTTATCATAGGACCTATGTTTTATTGATAAATAGAAATGTTTTATAATGATTTTACAAAGAAATTAATAATGTTAAATTGACGACTTCAATAACACACACAACAAAATTATTTTCATTTTCATGAAACTAAAAATTCAAAAAAATAAATATTTCAAAATAAAAAAAACATATGGTGACACCCAACATCTTATTTTATATTTTTGTGAAAATATGGGTCATAGATAAATTATTTCATATATTAAAAAAATATAATTCAGTTATAAATCACAATAAAAAATGATGTGAAGATGATTTTACTATTGATAGTTCATTTATTTATATTTAATATGATGTTAATGTTATGGAAAAAAACAAATAAACATTTAATAATGGAGAAAATAATTTTTCCAATGCATACAACAAGAATACAAACTATATATATATATATATCATATCATGTATGATGAAAAAGAATATAATGTTTATAATCTATAAAGGAAATAAATATGTAATTTAGTTAGAGGTATAACTCGTTCAGTCTCCCCAATAAAAAATAAGAAATAGAAATAGTCCATAAAGAGAATAGATGACGACAGAAATATCAAAGAAATTACCATGAATGGGAACTAAAGATCAAAACATAGACATTGTATACAAATTTCACATCTAAAATGGATTTAAATAATGAAGATATTATATGGATAAAATATAATAAATTCAATGTCATTAACTTTGGAAATGTTGTGGGGGTAATGTTAATTATCTCTAAGAAGCACATGATAAATGGAAGAGATATATGGTGCATAGACATAATTGTTGTATTAGATTTTAATCGTTATATACCTAGTTTGAGACACTAGTGTTCCTATATTTATATAGTAATGTTAAAAATAACAATGTATTATCAATGAATGTTATTTATGAACTATTTTTTTAGAAAGAAGACTAAACGAAATCATTACAACACTAGTGAAGAAGATATGTTTTTATTGTCTGAACAGATGAAAAAAATAATGGAAAAAGAGAATTGTTTATAAAATCTAAAATACACTCAAGACTTTTGGATGGATGAATTACCCCAATAAACCCTACATACAAACATAGACACACAAAAATGTGTGATACTAGTAAAAAGGGGAATAATATTCAAAATATCTACATTGAAATTTATGACAAATTAATAATGTTGTCTAATTTAGTATATTCAAATGTGTGTAGGATAATTAAATTAAAATCTAGGGATTAAAAATGTCTTATATAATGTTTATTTATTAATATACAAGGATTAATATCCTTATGGTTATTAATAAAAAATCAATTTTTTTCAAATAAATTACTAGGAATTGGAGGTTAGTGAATATGATTAATTTTGTAAAAATTTAAACGTTATGAAATAATAAACGTTTTTAATTTCATAATAATAATTTGTAAGTGTTTAATGAAAATTATTTAATTATTCATCATGTTTATATATCTTGGAATCCTAAAGATAAATAATTAATCAAGTGGATCTACGATATTATTGTCATCTTGGATCATAAAATGCTCATATAAAATAATTAACTATTTAAATACTAGAATAATGTGTTTCATGTGTCAATATATATCTAAAATATTGAAATATTATGTATATATGAAGAATTAAACCACTTCTATTTATTCTATATGAAAATGTTAACACACTAATTATTTCATGTGTTCGAATACAAATGCATCGTTATATATAATAAGAAGAACTAAAATCATGAGTAGGACAGGGTTGTAGATTTGTTAATTATGTATTCATCAAAATTTAGTTTGTATAAATTCTATATAAAATTTATCAAAAATTATTCAAAACCAATATTATTTTTTTGTGAATAGTATAGTGTTAGTGTATTCCATAAAATTTAGAGAAGAGAAGTGGTGACATTGATAATGATATTGATGCTGAGGTGTCTTTCTTAATGAAGGATAATTGTGATATGGAATATTTATATGAAAAAACAATTAATATAGAAAAAATACAGGTTCAATATCTATAATAATAATTTTAATAAAAATTAATTCTGTGATGTAAATATATTCGGTGATGAGGCAGCCCTGGTTTAATATCATAGAATTAAGGGTCATAATAATATCTCACTCATCTCTCAAGTGGAATATAATTTTTTTAAGGGGGTTATAATGATGTTAATTTCTAATTTTCATTGAATAAATTGGTTATCCAAATATAAAATAAAAATCATGGGATGTTAATATGAAGATGGATGATAATAACATCCTTAAAAAGGTGGTTGTTCAATAACAAAGATAATAAAATGATCATAATTTTTGAGGATATTTAATGCCTCTAAAAATATATTTGTTCTGTCATATATCATTTCAAATCCTTATATAGAATCAATTATTTTGTTTTCACCATATATAATGGTATAATAACATGTTTTTTCATATAATTATACATCCATTTTTAGTCGTGACATATTTCATAATAAGAGTAGAGAAAGAAATTCTATAATATCCCTCATTATGTAATCCCAGTAGATGTTTTTCATCAAATATATTTTTCTGATAGATATAACATAATTATTTGTGAATTATTAGGTATGTTAATTTTCTATATTATACATATTCTTCCTTATTTTGATGAGTCACATATCATACATCAAAAACATATAACTCCTTTGATATAATGTTTTATGTCTATAAAATGTTATATCATTGTCTATAAATCATAAATATATTTTTTTGTCATCCATCGTCCTCATAATAATGGTAGATTGATAACTCATTAACATAAGGAATGAGGAGTAATCTTCTATTATTCCCATGACTATCCATTTCATGTTATAAAAGTTTGGATCCCTTTTGATCCACATCAATGATAGTGTTCTAATATCCTTTACACTCAGAGCATATTTCTCTATGTTTTCCTTAATAGGATGGATATGAATAGATTTCCCCTAATCCTTATTTATATTTAACCACCTTCAGTAGTTCGTATTGATTATATTTTTATAATAGATATTTGATGATTTTATAATCCATATATTTTTTCACACATCAACCATTATTTTTAATTTCATTAAATATTCATTAAAAATCCCACATAGAATGCTTTTTAAAGATTTGTGGGTAGTTGAACTCATAGATAATTAATTGGGTAGAGCCCAGTCACGAAAATTTTCATCATATATGAGTACCCAATCCAAGGACCCCCCATTCTAGATTAGTTATTATTACCCATAGCTGGAAAATTTAAGTATATGTTCTCTAATTTGACTCTAATTCAACACATTATTTCTCTCATCATATTAATTAATCCATATGAGAATCACCCCCATTCATAACAACTCAATTTGTAGGGTTTATAGTCATGATAATTTTATAAAAAATCAAAAATAATTTCTAATGAATAAAAGAAAAATAGTCATCTCTATCTTCGATGTTTGTTTGGGATATCCATTAATTGTATGTGTTTCTGAATGATCCACAATATTCTTTATATGGTGATATGATTTTTTAATAATGTTACATTTCCATTCCTAAATCATAATTTATATAATTTTCATTAATCATTTTATTTTTAAAGAAATTCAATTGATCATTTAAACACAGCTCCGGATCCTCCATTTATTTAGTGTAGATATGAATATCATATATAACGACTACCAAAAATATGTTAATGTAATCATTGCAAGCTCTACTAATTATTTATAGGAATATGGATGGAGCCTTAGTGAGACAAAATTGACGCACTATGTACCCATGGTGCATTTACCATGAATGAGAAATTTTAATGTGGATATTAACTTTATTCACCTTCACATGATAACCTTGTGAATAATGATCCACCTTAAGAATGTATTGAACTAAATTTAGTTTGAAAAGAAAGTCATCAATAGATTTTTGAGGATAATTATTCTTCCTAATAAAAATATAATCTCATGAAAATAAATAAAAAGGTGAACTGAAAAATTTATTTCCATCAAGAAAGGTATCGGTTCACCCCATAGTGAAACACATGGAAGTATAAACCCTTTTTACAAGTTCTATTATAGTTTCGTCAATTTATCTTTAAATTAAATAGTGGGAATTCAATATACAATGATTTATATTTATAAATCATTAGGTATAATTTTGATAGATATTTGAACCACACAAATAATGGAAGACTAGGAAATCATTTTGGAAACAAATGAGTATATTCTCAAGGAATTAGAATTTTAGCAAGGATGATATTTTACCAACTCTCAATCATGTTCACTTGATAATATTTATCATATGGTATCAATTTAAATGATTCAGATGATGATTCCAAATTAGATTTACCATCCTTCTTGTACTTTTGTAGAACCATAAGATAATTCATAATACATAGGGTGATTTCATAATCATGTAAACGTTATGGGATCCATATAATGAAAGCAAACTGATACCCAGTATTACATCAAATTCCATCGAAGGGAGTATCACATGGTCTACTAGGAAGTTTATCCTACAGAGATATATATATATATATATATATAACATTATATATATATTTGATTCAACAATTTCTTCATTTTTTAATTTCAATGATAGACCCACTTCCAAATTTTGAGTTTATGTTTGAACAATTATAATTAACATGCATGATATGAATGTTTTATTAAAACAAAATTGAAATACTAAATTACCAATCACTGAACGACTTACAAGAAAAATTTTCTCCACATCAGTTTTTATATCCACCTCTTTAGTTGTGAATCCATAAGATCACCATTTCTCCATTACCCTACTAATTTATTTTTATCAGTTATCTATGGAAAACCTTATCTTAGTGAATTTATTGACATCATGACCTTTTTCATTGAAACAGAAACATTGGAATATAAGTTTATTGATGAATTGAGAATTCCATATTTGCATCACATTGATGGGTTTCTCAAATTATTATTTTAATATTTGGTTCCCTTCTTTCAAAAAAATCACTTCCATATCCATTTTATGAAATTTATTGGACACTTCTTTTAACAAATTTGACACATGGGAGCTTGTAATTTCATCCCATCATGAATGTTTTATTTCAATTTTATACAATTAAAATCCATTATCTGTGTTCAATATCATGACTGGTGATATTCCATAACAAATATTTCAATAATGAGGTCACAATTGATGATTTCATTATACCATTAAAATTCATAAATGTAAATATATATTTATATAATTTTCATTAACTAACTAATGATGTGGTGAAGATTATTTTCACTATCAATGACAATTTTGAAGGCGTGTCATGGAAGTACTATGATTTTTTTCTCATATGATACAATTTATTTATCATTGTTTTTCATGGTGGCATGGATCTCCATATCCCATTTTAATTGGAGAGTGAAGGGAATGTTTTATATAAAAAACAACTACAAACATTTATGCCCCATAACATGGACATCCTCATCACGATTCATATTTTTTATTTGAGTCCACCATTGATATTAATCATCATCTAGATGATAAATATCACGCATGAAAATATCATTTTCAAATAAAAAATATATTGGTAATGTATTCTCAATTTATTCAATCCATTGATAATTGATTAATCAATTGTAAGATGAAAGAAATTTCAGGTTCCTTTGTAAGATAATGGTCAAAATTGTGACTTTCTCCATTTTGAGGAATGATGATTTCCCCCTAATTAATATTTTATTCATTAATATTGTTCATTGAGTATGTACTGTAATGAACTTATCTTTTCCTTATCCCATTGGTTAAAGAATGTCATTTCTGAAGCACCCATCAGATTGGTTGTAGACTAATTTAAAAATAATTATATCCATTTCTTATAACAAATGTAATATATAGAATATGATTTTAAATAAATTAATAATATTAAGGAAAAACTATAGAAATTTTGGGGATAACCCAAAATAATATGCATTACTCAACCGATGAATTTATTTGATTCAATCAAGGTTATGCATGATCTATTACCTAAAATAAATTATTATCTATGTTTTTGTTCAGTTTATTGTGGTTCATAAGGATAATTAGATTTTAAAAAATAACATCCCTCTCGAGAGTAAACATAGTCTCTACCAAGGCGTTTTTCACTTCACAAGGTGATAATCATTTCGACACCCACTACACCATTTTCGGGGTCGTTACCAATATGTATCACAATACTAGACCCACATCCACTTGTAGCATCTATAAATAAATTTTTTAATATAGAATCTAATTAATATATGATTTACCAAAATTTGAGTAATTTTTTACCTTTATTAGATTTATCATTTTAGATTTCACTAATTCATTCTATTCTTAATCCCTTATAATAACTAGACGTTTATCTACTACACACTATAAAATCCGAATGCTTTTTTAAAGTTTAATACATGGTTAATCATATCAATACACTAATAATACAATTCCATAAAATTTAATGTTTTATTTTGATTGTTTAATTTTATGTTGAACATAATAACATGTTAAAGGGATATAATAACATTATTTAAAATTTATTAACATTATCATAGACTCCATGTATATTTTAAAACTACATGGGATAAATTGGGGTTTCTCATAAGAATGGGAAAATTTGTGTTTCCCAGTAATGGGATAATAAAATAATGACATGATGAATGTATTTTCATGAAAATCATGATTCATGTCAATGGGAAATAAAATTTGTGAGAATAAAAACATGAACGTAAAATGATGGTATTATATGTTAAAATTAAGGAAACATATAAATGTGGCCATAACAAAAACATAAAATCATAATAATAATTATTGATTACTATCAAGATATCACAACATAGAGTACATATGATAACCTCCCATGCAACTTAAATTGTATCTCAGGAGATTAATACTTGCATAATAAATTTGAGTGATATATAATTCAAGGCCCATTGATCAAATTCATATAATGGGATTTTGTATGCGTGGCACATAAATAATATAACATAATAATATATGTCATCGGTATCGATCCCAAGACCAACAAGTGAAATATAAAGAAAGGATAATTTGTGAAAAAATTATACATATTTACAATCAATGAATAAAATTGATTATAAATGAGTATGTGTATACAAAACAACAATATTTTGTAGGAAAATTCATAGGATACTTTTGGAAGCATATGGATTTTAAAAAAATATATTTTAGAAGATTTTTATGGGAGTTAACAGTGGTATATCATTACTTTAGGATAAAATCAATGGTTTATAGATGTGTAAAATAAAATTCAATCATGAAATTTAGGTTATAATTAAGAAAACATTGGAGAAATTATATGACTAATGAGTGTGAGAGTATCCCCTTAAATTGATATGGAACTTTTAATAACATATTAGTGGATTCCAAAGAAAATGGGAACACCATAGTGGGGATTTAGATAGAGAGGGGGAGTTGAATATAATTCTCAAAGGGTTTTTAGTTAAGAGGAGTGGGTTATTTGGAGTGTATTTATAGAAAAATAGAGGTATAGTGGAATTGATCATTAATTTATAAAAATAGGTATTGTGATCTACACTATAAAATAATCAAAACAAAAAAATCACCCTATGGGTTTTTCCTATATTTTCTACAAACAATAGGTCATTTTAAATAAATTATTAGTCTAGAAAACAACTTTTTTTTTGAAACCATTTGTGATTAAAAATTCATTTGTTTTGATAAATAATTGATTCTGAAACAACAAAATACAAAATCTATTTTATAGGACTCGTTAATGGATTAAAAAATATTAAAAATTCAAAACCAAATAATTTAAATTGTTAAATCATATTAATCATGGATAAAAGTTATATTTTTTATTAAATATTATTTTTGTAATATAATATAAATATATAAACTCTATAACTATAACATATTTAATTTTTACACAAAAAAATTGTTTGAAATAATATATTATGAAAAAATAACCATTAGATTATTTTAACATATTGATTTTAAAATTAATATATAAATTTAAAAAACAAATTTATTCACAGAAGATTTTAATATTATAATAAAATATACTAATTTATTATAAAATAAAAATTTTAATGATATTAACCACTTCCTGGTATTTAATATTTTACATTTTACTTCATTAAATAATATAATAATTTATACCTAAATAGTTATTATCTAATATAAATATTTTATAATAAATAAATTATTTTAATATTAATAAATGATCAAAATATTTTCTTAATTGAAAATATTTATATTTCCCAAAAATAAAATATTGATTTCATTGGGTGAAAATATAATTTTTTTCCCATCTCATTATAATATCATTGATAAATTATTAATAAAAATGGATTGATGTATTAACTATTTTATTAAAGAAAGAATATAAAATTACATATTAATGGTTTCTATACACATAAACTATTATTACACCAGTATACACATGATTTGTTTGGTGTGAGGTGGTGTTTCTTTCTTGGGGTGGTTCAACAAACATGGTTATTTCCATGATCTTGGTATGCATGAACATGTATCCTAAATGGTTTTTCCTAGGGTAATTTTTTTGAGATTATTACCAGGGTTTCATCAGTAGAAATTATTAGTTATTCAATCTATTTCATAATCAATATTAATGGGATATGTATGGTGTGATTCTAATAATTGAGGCCATTATTATATTATTCAATGTCAATTAGATTTTTAACACGACCACATAAATATACTAATATCAATTATCACTTTTAAAGAGATGTATTATCAATGGATAATATAGATATTGGTATTTTAAATTAAATATGATATATTTTATAACATTCCAAAATAATTAATGAAGTTATTATGTTTTCTAAAACTATATTACATCATAATGAATTTTTTAATTCCAAAACAGAATTTAGTTTTTTAATGTATGTGTAGTTACTAAGTGGTATTTAGAGGATCATGGAATAATTTATGAATAGAAGATTTTGTTATATGATTGAAACATTTTGACATATCATATGGGGAATATGATGTTTCATTCATGCAAAAATATTGTTCCACTGAAATATAATATATTCTGAATATTTTTAGAGGATGACATGTTGGAGTTATATATGGACTATGTATATCATAATCCAGATGTGATATTGATAAAAGGCATAAAACCGGATATTTGGGATGGTTTCTACCCTCCGTGGGGCTTGGATTAATAGAATCATGGTCGATAAGATAATATCCACTATTAGTGGAATCATAAAAAGTGAACCATGGTTGGTGGAATGGAGGACATGGTAGAAAATAATTGAAAATGGTATTTTTGTTTGAAATACAAATCATTTGTTATTATCAAAACCATTTTAAAATTGATTTTTATAACTTATGGATGGATATATATTAGATGAAAAGAATATTAGAGGAATTCCTATAATAATTACCTTAATTAAAATTTAATTAATTCAATTTTACTTTTTATTGAACACACATAGTAATCCTCTATATCCTTATTTCCCAAATATCCCATGCAATGTCCTCCATTTCTTCATTGAAAATTTGTTTCCCTATTTATAATATCATGGCCAAACACAATCCCAAATCATTATCATGACACATTTGTTTAGATGCTATTAACATGTTTTATAAATCACCCAATAAGAAAAATATTTCCAATATATTTTCCTTTCCCCAAACTCTTCTTTGAAAAAATTCATTTCCCCTTTTTGAATTTTTTAAATTGATTAAATTCACCCTATACCCCCTATATAATGTTCGTAAATTATTCATATTTTTAGTTATCTATATTATTAAATGGCCAATTTGTATATAATTCATTTTGAAATGATAAGAAAATCTGATTATTCACATTTCTAAATGGTCTCTCTAAATACGAATTGATTGAGAATATAAATTTTCCTTTTAACATGGTTAAATAATTTTCACTATTTATATTATATTATTCTTCACGACCAATGTGAAATACACAAAAACCGCTTATTTGATTGGTATATAAGTATTATATAAATTCATTAAAATTTATCTATTTTTTAATCCACTATTAATGATTAAAAAACCCCCAAGAACATCATTTAATCTTCTTTCATTATATTTCCATAATTCCCTAATATCTTATACCTGATTTATATCCTAATTATACCTAGAATGATGATCCTTGATGAAATGATCCAATATATCACCATGTTGTTAATTCACATTTGGTCCATAAACACATTAAAATCATCTCTAGTATTATAAGTAGACATTTAAGTTTCATTACCAATTATCCATGTGTCACCATATTTGACAAAAAGTAGATATCTCAGCCTATTTTGATTGTTAACACCACACCTCTTTATATGTTGTTTGTATTCCCCATAAATATAAGTTAATATAATTCTTAGGATTCCAAATTTTATTTTAGCCCTTTTAGATAATTCAACCCTCCTAATGTTCAGATTATATTTCCTTTTTAGATTTCTGAATCAAATTACGTACATAACTATTAACAATATGAGACGATGATGAAAAAATCCAATATATGTATATCATGTCATTATGTTATATTTCACATTTATTTAAATATAATTTTCAGTCATACTAGTTACTTTTTAATATGTATTTTCCCATTATAGAAACCCAATATTTTCACATATAAATATCACATATTAATGGATTAATATTTATAACCTAAATTAACTATCAATGAAATTACTATTTTTTCTACTACATTTAGAAAAAATTTATAGGAAATAATTGTATGATATGACTTCTAAAATGTTTCCCACTTGATTACTCATAACAAGAATCCTTCATAGATTTATGTTACATTGTACAATTGTTCATAACATGGTGAATGGGGAATTAATAATGGGCGATCTTAGATGAACAATAATGATAAAATTGGGAGACAGGTAAAAAAATGAGAAACAATGTATGATAAAATGAGTATAACATTTTAAAACAATACCATACATTTCAAATACCATAATCTAAAGGCATGGAATAATTATTGGTAGTTCATAAGAGATGTAACAAAAGAGACTCAAATAACATGATCCATTAGATCATAACATTGGCATGAGGAATGGATTTTTGGTATACATATATATACAATAAATAAATTCAATATAAATCAAGAATAATTGTAATGTATTTCATAGTGTAATGGTTTTACCCTCTAATCCATAATAGTTATCTATGATCACTCCCAATACTATCATATTGGAAAAAAACCCTTATTGTTTAAAGATAACTCCTTATTAAAATATCATTTATCTCATGAGAAATCAATCATTACAAAATGATCATGAAATATATATAGGTACACTCCTTCATATAATAAGATCTCAATATATTTCTACCATAAAATGATAATACATTATCATTTACGAAGACATGAAAAAATGAGATCAATTAAACCATTAACCAAAACATATCCCAAAATAAATATATGGGTTTCATAAAAATCATAACTTTATAAACAGAAATGATCGAAAAAAATAATTATTATGGTGTATTTATAATATATCTTATGAAAATATTACATAACATAAAAAAATCACAATATATTTAATTTTTTTTAGAAATAATAATAACATATAACCTTTTTTAGGAATAAAATCAATTTTTGAAAATAACCATTTCAAAAATATAAATGGTGGGTAGTGGATACTATTTTGTGGTTGTGTTCTTGTTCACCTCATTATAATCAAGGGAGAGTCACAAAAATTTATATATATCAGAAAAAAAAATTTAGTATGACACCCCAAGGAAAAATATATTTCTGAATGAATCCCCCTTAAAGGTCCAACAAATGATTCTTTATCCATTCATATATCTTGATAAACAAAATTCTACATTGATTCTTTTAAATAGTTGTGGATCAACGTATTTTTTCTAGTAAAAACTCAACATCAATTTTTAGAGGAATACTAGAAAAATTTAATGGGATGGAATAATGAAACATTCATATATTAGGAATTTCATCAATGTTGTATTTCTCAGAAAACAGTTGAGTTAAATTCCACCCTTGTATTGAAATACTGAACCAGAAAATTGATTTGATTTCAATAAAAAGTTGATATTTATAATCAAATTAACAAAATAATTATAGGTTGTGTGGGAATATAAAATTTTAATTCCCTTACATGTAAATTACTATTTTTTATTTAGAGGAATCCAATCCATGTCGAAGATAATAACAAATTCAATACGAAGTAGGATAATTATATTTATTGGAAGCTGTGAGATCCTGATCTTTTCGCAATATTTCATGAGATTTTTAATGTGTTATTATTCATTGTATTATCCTGATTTTTATTAACATGGTGTTTTTTAGATAATGTTGTAAATTTTGGAAGGAAATTGGAATGTGCACAGATAGTGCATGGTTTTCCCAAACACTGCGTCCTGATCCTACAAATAGTGTCAACCCAAATAGAGGGGATTCCCTCACCTGTAACATGGTTTTTCAAGCCATGGTCCATATTTCAAGAAATCATGACCCCCCCCCCAAGAAGAGGAAACTAATCGGGAATGATTAAGTGAAACCATTATCAAATACATAAAAAACTATGTATGTCAATTTAATTAAACTAAAAATTTTAATTTAATTTCCCAAACCCCCTATTTTAAAACTTAGTCGCACATAACTCACCACAAATAAAACCCCCTTGATTTTTGAGGCTCTTGGAGGGATTCCAAGCCCTATCAACCACCGCTCTTGGTCCATCTATGAGAGGATTAATGATCAACAACTTTTGGATATGTTTTATCACCCTATTTATATATAACAATATCTTTTTCTATTTCCCTATATAATAGAGTGATGCATATCCACTCTTGTTTCTAAATCATGATCCAGATTATTATACCATGATTCATTTAATATTGGATCCTTTTTTAGATCTTTGTCATTTTCTCAATTACTTTCCTAATTGCTCCATTTGACATATTGGATTATCATTTGGTGAGCATTCGCCACCATTCTTGACGTACATAGTCTAATATTCATATCCCATAGTCATGATTTTAAATACACTCCAACAATCGTAAAATTGTATATATTTTTAGAAATAATAATTATTAATTGAAATATTTAATTTACTGATATAGTTAATTAATGAATTTTGATTTAGAAATAATTAAATGTTTAGTTGATTATCGAAATATTGAATTGTAATTTGAGGATAAATAGTTACTGATTTAATTATCAGAATAAATAATTGGGATTTGGGGATAGTTAATTGTTGTGTCATAAATAGAAATATTGAATAGGGTTTTGGAGGTAATTAATATTTGGGTGAATTATCAGTATATTATATCGTGATTTGGGATAATTTATGTTTAAGATAAATATCAGAATATTGAACTATAATGTTGAATAATTAATTTTTATTTTAAATAAAGATATATTTAATTAATTTAATTGTGATAATAATTTGTTTATTTAATTTTAGAATATTTAGTTTTTTTAATTAAGATAATAAATAGTTCAGTTAATTATATTTTCATCGAATAGTTTGAATTGAGATAAGTAATTATTTAAATAATTATAGAGATATCAAATTTTTTATTGAGACAATTTATTGACTAATTAATTAATGAGATATTTTTTATTAATTGAGATTATTATATGTTTAACTACATATACTGTTATAGAACTGTTTAAATTGAGATACATAATTAATGAATTGATATTGTATTTTTTGAAAAGATTTATTGAGAGAAGTACTTATTGAATTATTTATGGAGATATTTTTTTTATTTAATTGGGGTCTGTAATTATGAAATTTATTTTCAATATATTGAAATGTTTGAATTTAGATAATCATTTTTTGTATTAATTTTAGAGTTTGGGGATTTTTTTAATAGATATAATTAATTATTGACTTAATTATGGAGATATTGAATTTTTTGATTGAGATAATTATTTATTTAATGAAATGATGATGTGCTCAATTTTTTTAATTGAGATAATTAATTATTAAATTAATAATAGATATATTGAATAATTTAATAATTTAATTAATAATCAAATTTATTACAGAGATATTCAAATATTTGAATTGAGATAATTAATTGTGAATTTAATAATAGAGTTATTGAATTGTTTAAATTGATATACATACTTTTTGAATTAATTAAAGATATATTGAATTCATTTATTAAGATAGACAATTTTTGAAATATTTGTTGAGATATTTAATATTATGAATTGAGATAATTAATTTTGGAATTAATAATCTAGATATTGAAAATTTGTAACTAAGAAAATTATTTGTTGAATTAATTATAGGGTTGTTGAATTGTTTAAATATTGACATTTTATTATAGAAATATTTATGTTGATATTAAATTTTCTGATTGAGATAATTAATTATTAAATTTATTATTATTGTAGTTGACTTACTGGTAATAATTAATGTATGAATTAATTAATTAATTAATTAATTAATTTATAGTTTCTAAATGATTAATAAAATGTGGTTTTAATTATTGGGGTTGTCAATATTAATTAATTTTTTAGATAATTAATAGGAATGATATGATAAATTAATTATTGAGTTAATTAATTAAAATGATATAACTATTTATTTATTTATTTATTTAATATGAATCATATGATTAATTAATTATTTACATGGTTAATGGGATTGAGGTGATTATTTAATTGTTGGCAAATGTAATTGTTTTGACATGAAAAATAAATTAAATTATTATTTGATGTGATTGAATGTTACTAATAAATTTATGAATCTATTAATTAAATTTACATGGATTAATTAATTGGTGATTTAATTGATGGATGTAATGTTTTGATTATTCATTTAGATTAATTAATTGTTGATTTTTTATTAGAAATTTTTTATGAATCAATTGAATGAATTGGATTAATTAATTTGGGAGTTAGTTAACGGGGAATGTTATGATGATGAAAGTGATGCATGTGATTAAAGAATTGTTTAATTTACTTATAAATGTCATGATTATTATGAAATCAAATGTTTTGGTTAATTAATTATAGAGGTAAATAATGCTATTGATGTATTTATTTTTTTGGTGAATTAATTAATGGAATTATTATGATTAATTAATTACTGAAATAATTATTGAGATTGACATTATAAATTAACAATAGAATTAATTAATGAAATTGGGGTGATTGATTATCTTTTGAGTAAATTAATGATATTTTAATGAATATTTAATTGATTAATTATTTAATGATCCTACTATAATTTATTAGTTTTTGAATTGATTACTGGTATTGACATGATTAAATAATTGTTTATTTAATTAATGGAATTGTTTTGATTATTTATTTACATAACTAATTAATAATATTGACATGATTAGATAATTTTTGAATTAATTAATAGTTTGTTGTCATATATTAAAATAGTGAAAATGAAAGGCGTCGTGTACATTCATATGTATATTTTGATAATGAATTGTCATATGTACATTCATATGTGTTAATGAATAATGAAATTTAATAGTGGGATTCATATATTAATTGAAACAAATAATTTAAAAAATAGAGTTCATGTATTTTTTAATATGATGAATTCTTACATGTTAATTCATATGTGATAATGAATAATGAATGGTAATGGTTGAATTCATGTATTAATTGAAGCAATTAATAGTAAAATGAGAATTCATGTATGAATATAATTTTTCTAGAAGTTGAAATAATAGAGATGATATCACTTGAGAATAGCATGAGCTCCAACATGATTTGAGAAATTTACCTAGTACAGGTGTCAACGGGTACCTATGGGTTTACACATTTTAATAAATATTAATTTATAACTTGATAAATATTAACTTTAGAATTTTAATTAAATACATTATACTACATCATACACAAATATTTTATTATATATTGTTTTAGATTTAATTATTTGTGGAATACTGAGTTGTATTATATATAGTCCTTATATTTATTCATAGAGAATTACATGGTTTTAATCATATATAAATATCAAATTACCTAACAGTGATCATAATTTATAGTGCCTTTTATGATTAGGTACATAATTAAATGTCATCAATCCAAAATCTAAAAATATTTTATTAATTCCTTATAATGATCTTCTAACTCAATTGTGTATCATATATATACATAATTTAACTGAGGAAATATATCAACATAATGGATGAGCTAGAATATTTTTAAGAGAATAAGCGTAGGATTAAAACACAAAACATGAGTTAGATGACGTAACACGATGACATAAATGCATGGAACATGAGTAAGTATAATAAATAATAATGTTTATAAAAGTTAACATATTACCATATAATCATTGGAATGTAGGAAAAACATATAACATGGCATAAACATGATTCAAGGCAAGATTCCAAGATATAGTGGACAATGCCTCCATATCCCAACATTATGTCTAATGAGACTAAAAATTACACAGTACATTATAGTTCTATTTGGGTGCACCGATCAAAACTTGTACAAACATATTATTTCCACTTGAAGAATCATACATAATGGATCACACATAAAAATATGGTTTACCCATTGAATGGATTGGGTATCATAACCATGTCAAAAGGCATAACCAAAGGATGTATCATAAATATGTTCATGAATGATAGTATTTCGAGAATAAAAAAGAATTCATATATTAACATAAAAATATATCGTGATAATTAATGTCAAAATATAGTGAAAACATATAATATAATTTTTTATGAATGTTTGGAAATATATTTTTTTCGTTTCATTAAATGAAATTTTTTTGAAATAAATTAATTTGAAAAATGCATAATATTTTATATAAAATCAACATTAGAAAAATATTATTTTTAATTATGAAATCTGATATTTTATAAACACCATGCTCTCTTAACATTGAATATTATGTTCACTTGAATATGGGAATGAAATTGGCAAGCCCCCATAATCAGGCTTGCTTATCGGAAAAAATTGCGAAGGGAATCATTTTTAAAAAAAGTATGAGAAGGATTATATTTTCAAGATACATTATTTTGGAACATATAATAGTAGTTTTAAATAAATTTATATAAATAATAGTAATTACATTGGGATAATGAGAGAGAAAGAGTAACTTGAATAAAAAATTTTGGTTCAAGTAGAATCCATTACCTAATATCTGAAATTGTTCTGCAGTTGATCTTATTGTCATTGAAAATAAAATTAAACCCATTAATAAAAAAGTTATTATCCTTTTATTCATTTATTTTATTTAGTACAAATATATCATGTTCATTTATGGATGTTTTTTTTATAATATATAACTGTATCAATTCAGAGGGTTTGTTTCATTGGTTTTTGGGATTAGTTACTTAAATACTTGTTTGAAAAATCATGTAAATTGAGAATGGATTATTAGAGTTGATGTTATTATTTAAAAATAAACATATAAAATAATAAATATTTATTTATGTAATTTTTTAATTTTTGATGATGATGAATTATAAGATAAGACAATAATGATTACAGTTTAGATTATTTTGGAAATTTATCAATCATCACAAACAAGTATTGTATTGATAAATAATATCATGTATATATAATGGTTAAAGAACATTAAATTTGATTTAACATGTATATCAGAATCAATTTTAACAATAAAATATTTATTATGATATTTTTTTAAGTAGGTAACAGAAATTGAAATATTTTCAATTCATAAATTTGAAAAATTAACACATCACAGTCGATGCATTCTTTTTCAAAACTAAAGTTGAAGGGAAAAATAAATAATTAGATATTAATCCATTATTATAATAAAATTATAGTTAATTTATGGTATTGTATTTTTCCTACCATTTGTATTAGGCGGTTTGGAGAGATAATCATAAAAAAATTATATGAAATGAAAATAAATGAAAAGAGAGATAATTTGACCTCTATAATCATTATTCATCAGAACCTATTTTGTGGCATTTTATTGGTATTTTGTTGAGACCAATGGATCCTGGACATATGGTAGGTATTTTGAAGATATTTTAGAAGAAATTGGGCAAGGATCAAAATTTAAGAGGTGTGAGAACACGAGGTGTTGGGGTAGTAAATAATTATAGGAGAGGGGTGTTTTCTCATTATGTTATTCATTAGTTTAGTATTTTTCATCAAGAAATTTAATTGATTTATAATTTTCAAACCAAAATATTACAATAATGAATGATATTTCGAGATTTTGGGCTTATAAATTCTAAAAATATTCTATAACTCTATAATTCATGTATTTAGCTAATATTGTAAATTTTCATATTTTAATATTCACAAAGAATCATGTATTTTAGAAAAATCCAAAAACATCTACCTAAAAATTTTAAAACATGTTTTATTTTAAAAGAAACTTCATTTTATTAAAATAATATTATAAATATTTGGAATTTTATTTTTAATTAAAATCCACATTTACAAAAAAAAATTACCAATTTTTTATTTGTAAATTACTTTAAAACACTTTTATAACATAATTAAAGACTCAAAAAATTATCTTATTATTATAATATTTCATAATATTATTTGATGATTACATTTATTGGAAATATATTTCATTTAAAATAATATCAAAATTTTAATATTTAAATAAAATATTATGTTATATTAAAATATCAACCCATTATTAATATTTTATATAACAGTTAAGTATATATAATTTTATATAATTATATCATATTGTCATTTATTATATGGATAAATTTTATTTATACCTTTCTAGTTGATGTTAGTATTCTATTTACTGTTTTGTTTTCATAATGGTCAACATGATATTCTAATGGTCAAGTTACTATTTAATCAATATAGGTTCCTCAACATCTACAAATACATATTATTTCCTTAAATATTAATTTATAAGGTCTGTGTAATGTCATTAATGTGATTATAACAATATTATTAGAAGGTAATTTCAATATAAAAAAATGGTCCTTACATACTTCCACCATTATGAAATTTCACCCTTTAATTTTTTTCATTCTTTGTTGAAAATATATGTGGGTACTTATCCTACAACACATGCTAAGGCTACCATGTAACATTTTTATACATCTAGTTCCTCCATAATACTATGGACAGTTCAGAATTATTGTTGAAGAAAACATGATATCTATAATCAATGATCTTCACTAGATGATTCTGGAATGAGATGTCATTTTCCAACTATACATCCTCTATATTCTGTACATGTGATGGATATGATGTGCACATCCTCAAGAGGGATACATAGAATACACCATGTACATGTTACATGGTATCTGGGTGTGCTAGTCAATAGGGAAATCCTCCAATGCGTTCATGAATATCGAAGGAACCTATGTACATGGATCTAAGGTTTCTATTTATCCCAAAATTCATGATCTTATTCGATGAATATATGTAGATAAATACCATGTATCTTACCATAAACTACATGAACTTATTATAATTGTCTATATATCTTTTTGGTTGACATTGAATTACCTTAAATTATTCTGAATGGTTTTCACCTTTTCATACATTTCATTAATATTTTCAAGTCATATCATCTTACGCTCATAGACCCCATCCCATAATGTCGATTTTCTTCATATTTTTTTCCAAAAAGAGAATAATATGGATCTATTTGGATTCATTAGTATAAAATATTATTGTAGAATAAATTTATCAATGGATGATGATCATCTAATCTTTTATTGAATTTTATAGGACACACTCTCATCACATATTACAGTTTATGTATTGTCTGCTTATATTGGACAACAGTTTGAGGATGATAGTTCATACTGATGTTCATCTAAGTATATAGATCATGTTGGAGACATTACAATAACATAAAGGGGGTTCTCAGTCATCGATGAGATACAATCTATTGTGGTAATCAATGCAGTCTTACCACATCTATGATGTATATCCACACATGTTCATCTAAGGAAATGTCCTCTAAAATTGTGATAATGTGGGATGCCATTATAAGACAATTCACAAAAACCCTTATATATGTGCCTCTTATATTTTTCATCAAAGGAAAAATGAAAAATTCCATAGTCATGTTATCTCATTTATGTATTGTTATGGGTAGTGGTTTTATTATCCCATTATAATTTTTTATTTTGTTATTTATTTTTTGGTAGAACAAGAAAATTGATGTATATTAAGTGATCTACATATTCATATTTTCCCAGCAATAGAGCTCTCAAAGATCATGATTCATGATTGTTCTCTCTAGGTAAATAAGGAATTATGATATGTCCATCATTCATAATATCTTTCATTATCATTGGATTGTATGGTATACATAGTCATGACACAAATCTAATGAATCCTAATTTTAAGCATCATTGTACACCACATAATGTACCTTAATTATTTGTTGGGTGATCATTGGTGCAGTGATAATCCAATATTTTACATTGTTAAAGTTGTCTTCACATTCATTTTTTCAATAATAATATTTCACTAAAATATTTCATCTTTATTAGTGGGTTTTAAAATCGTGGGATTTTCATCAAAAATCATAGGAAATACACTGATAGGCAAAGGAAACTATGGAACTCTGTTGCAAATGTTTTCATGGACCACACATTGATTTAATTTATTATAGAATAGTGAATTAATATCCCTTCTTAGTGAATAAATTCCAAAAAAAAGATACATCCCCCATCCAAACGTCAAATTTTGATTTTCATTTAAAATAGATTATCACTAATTAATTTCATCAGCAAAGTATTAAAATGTTCATAGTGTTCCTCATTTTTTATGGAGTATATCAGAATATCATCAATAAAATCTAACAAAACATTTTAAAGGTAATATCTCTGAACTCAATTCATTATGTCTGTGAATGATGATATTTCCTTACTGAACCCTAAGGGTGTCATTATGAACTCATAGTGTCTATGAATCATTCAAAAGTTAGTATTGGGAATATATTCCTTCTTGTCCTTTAATTAGTGATATCCCAATTGAAGATCATCATTCAAGAAATAATTTACCCCACATAGCTAATCAAGTATATCTACTCTCCAGGTTTGGAGATACTTTTCCAGTGTCATTATTTTTTATAGCTTAGAAGAATTAAAGAAGAGGTGTTATGATCCATCCTTCCTCATGACGATAATCACCATCACACCCCATGGTGAAGTACTCGTGCATATAAAACCCATATCCATGTTATCTTATGATTGTATCATTATTTATTCCAAATCACTGGTTTCCATGTTATAATATATAAATAATGATTGTAGATATCTATGAATAAGTTCAATTTATAAATCATCTCTAGTGTAGGTGGATAACTCAGAAATTATTTAGGTAAAAACTAGTGAAATTCCTTATGATGAGAATGTATTTACGCATTATTATATCCTTTATTACAAAAATTTTATCTATATATTCATGTTCATTGGAAAAAATATTCAAATAAGAGATGAAAATTCTGATAGTGATTCATTATACTTCTTACTCCTTAACTGGATATGAGGTTTCTTATACATGTGAGGCATGATCTCCATTTACCAAGAGTTGATGTGGGATTTAAATTATTATAGGAAATTAATTCCCAATATATAATCATAATATACCAATGATTGTATGAAAATATTTTCTAGTATGTGTATTCCACAAACATTAATAGGGGAGGTTATAATCCTTGGTTGTAATAATTTCAACATTTTCTACTCCCACATATAAATGAAACTCTAAATCATGAGGTCGTGATTGAGTTTTTCTACTAATAATGCATTATTTGAATGAATGATTAGAAAAAAACCTCAAATTATACATTCCCCATTCAATTAATAATAACCAACATTAATTTTATCATTACATTGTTAAGATAAACCTTAGTAATAGTGATGGAATATGACATTTCCTGCCAACACGGATGTTGTTGTCGTTGATTATCTTAAAAAACACATGCCTTGAGGAAATAAGTCTCATAAATACAACATCCCTTTTAGTTTAAACACATCACTAGATGTTGAGTGATGATCGTAACCCTCCATTCAGCTTCGATATTAGTGGGATTATTCATATACCTTCTCCAGTTTTTAGCCATAATCCCTTACATTTCATATTTGAAGAAACTACTTGTACCATTTCAGTTGACTCTAGGACTCTTCTTCATACAGTTTATATATTTGGGATGTCATGTATTATTTACTTCATTGGATTTATCTATTGATCCAACCATATTACACATCATTTTCCAATTTTTTGGCAGACCCATGAGACTACATAGTGTATCTAATCTCTATTTTGAACTTCATGTCACAACAAGAAAACTCCTCATAACTATCGATGTCTCGAATAACCTTTACTTATTATAGAATAGTTTGTACTCCACTAAACAACTAATCCATATTTATATTGGATATTATAAAATTTATTATGAGTTAACATTCATTCAATGTGATGTTTTCCTAAAATTCACTTATCATCTTGTCTTCAAACTACATTAGTCTAAATAACTCCCACTCCATCAAAAGAAAAATTATTTTGGGAGAATATGTGTATAAAATTATTATAATTTATTACTCCCAATCCATCAAATTATTTTCATATTTCAAATTTGGTTATGGACAAATATACACCACTGATCAACATCCCTGTTAAAATTATAGGAAGGAAAACCAACATTCTTTTCCTATGAGCACTATATGATAGAGAATATATTCCCAATTGACATAATCAATTGTTCTACGAGGACGTGATTAAATGATCCACTAAATATGGGAGTTATATGAAACATTAAGGACTCTATGAAAATATTATATTTCATTATAGAAGGAGTTAGTTCCAAACAATTAATGTTTGTATGCGTGACACAATCCAGATGATAATGTACTAAAATAACATTTTGATAACCAATTCCCATCATATTTTCAATATCATTAGGGACATCAATACATTCCTTATCACATTTATTATTTGAAAGAGTTCTTGAATTTCCATCCATTAACTACAAAAAAGAATGTAAAGTTAAGGTACATGAATACTTTGATAATAACCATATAAAAACATTTAATATAGAAGGATAAATTTGTAAATGAAATTTATATCCTAACATTATAAAAACAATGAATCAGTATTTGTAATACACAAGGAATGAATTTTACCTAGGCTTATTACTAATGTTCTCCATTACTACTTCTAAAAAATAATAGGACTTTTCTATGAAAGAAAACATATAAACCCTATACCTTTATTTATATATATATATATATACATGATTTTATGTGAAATTAAACATCAAATTACTATCCATGGATTGAAATGTCGACTGTCATTATATTCATATTTGAACATCATGAAACCAAAATAAATACTATTTTATTGTATTTTAAAATTGATCTCCCAAATCTATTTGATTTATTTTATGCTCATAAGATAGACTAGGGAAGTTATGAAAAAAAATGGATGAGGTAAAAATCCTATTAAAAATGAATCAATACTCTAGAACATGAACTTTTACTGGTTTGATATTCAAAGACCGTATGATAACAACTTCATGGACCTCCATCTGCTACTTCAAGAAACCAAATATTTGAAGCATGTTCAAATACTCTTCCTTGTTGCATGTGATGAAGTTATTAATGTTATTTGGATGAGAAGAAATAGGGCTCATTGTATAAATGTTTCCATCAATTAAATTGTCGTTATCTCTGAAATTTTGTAGTCATCTCAATAAGATAATTGTTTACATGAAGAAAAAATTGAAAAATCAGTTAGAGATTCCACTGATCTAAAAAAGATTCAATGGAAATGTAACAATCCACGGCCTCATGGAACCATGGATGTATTCGAGTTTCATCCTTTTTCATCCTAGATTAAATAACTCGGATGGAGCCTCGATAGGTAATCGAGGACCTGCGGGATATGGATTTGTCTTTAGAAATCATGATAGTGACTTATTTAATGGGGTTCATGGTATCTGTGACCTTGACACAACTATTGAAGAAGAGGTGATGGCTCTCATCAAAGCAGTTTATTTTTCCCATTGAAGGAATTGGAAAAATATCTGGTTTGAAATTGGATCTTTTATTATTGTCTAAGTTGGTAGAACGGGTCAGATTCACCTTTCCTTAAGGCATACAACGAAATGGATTATGTTCCTTGACATACTTTCATCGATGCATTATATCATTACACATGTATATCAAGAATCCTACCAACATTCTTATTTCCTTTCAAACATGGGATCCTCTGGTGACACTTGAACATATAATTTCACCATTCCTCATTCGATGCTTCCAATCCTTTGAAGAGATAAATGTAAACTACCTTCCTTCAAACTATTGTAACCCATATTTCATCTATTTTTACTTATATTTAACCCTGCTATTTTATTTTCATATAAAATAAAAGAAAACAATGAGTTATTCTATTTCTTTCCTTGTAACAGATCAGTGATGGTGGTGGGACCGCTGGGTGGTCTTATCATTTAATTGTTGGTTACACGTTGTTCGGTAACCGAAGCATAAGGAGATTAAAGGGTTCACTAATTAACTTTATAAATGAACTTCATTAATTATATTTCATGTTAAACACCCATTAATATTATTTTAATAAGAGGTCGGCATGGGTTTTTGAAAACCATGAGAAAATTCTTGTCGATGTGTTGGCGACATCTTCCACAATCGTAAAACGGAGATTCAAAGCCATTGAGGATTCAATTTAGAGATCAATGAACTTAAATTATAAGGCATTGAATGTGGACCCATCATCCGCATCTGAACCATCTCCAAACACTTTCTAGGTAGTTTATTTCACTATTCAAATAAGATTTGTTCACTAGTGAATTGCTTCCCATGTTATAATAATAACGTTGAGGGCGTGGGCCAAATGAACAAGGTCCATGCCCTTTACCGATCTCCACACTGGGTGCATTCAATGTTGGAGACTGAAAAATTTATTGGGAAGGTAATACCTATGGCCATAATGTGTAGGTGATATCCCTAGAGAGCTGTAGGCATGGACATGAATATGATCGGATCAACATATCTTATTCAGTGGCCCGTCGTAGCTTCATCGGCACAGTTGCGCCTGATGAAATGTTACAACCCAAGTAAGTAAATAATTATGTATTTTCATATCTAATTATTTTTATCAATTATATAGTGTTTTAAAGACTTAAAATGAGAATAAATCCAATCTTAATCATAGAATTCTCTAATATTTTGAAAATATTATTTTACAACCTTTTGATGGAGATCAATTTTTAAATCTATATTTTGAAAATTTTATAAGCTCTATTTGTAAAAATAATAATATTAATTATAATTGGTACATTAAAATTTACTTTGGATAAAATTTCGCTAATTATCTGACAATGTTCATTTTTTAATGAATAGTAAAAAATACTGCATTTTACTTCAAAACTACTTTTTCATCTAATTTAATTATATGGAAATGTTATATTTTTAATTGGTTTTAAAGTGTAAATGGGATATATTTTTACAATTTAATACAGTGGTGGTCATTGGGATTAATTTCACTTTGAAATTGGGCATAAACAAGTGCCACACTTTTCATAGATATTGTTTCAAAAAACCCACTATTTGTTTTGGAAATGGGAATTATTTTTTAAATTAATTATTGCAATTTCTGTGTTTTTAATTTGGTAAAATGGATTCCATATTTGGAATCAGAAGGTCCAAATTCTCTAATTATGATTCTTTTGTTTTTGGAAATTATGAATAGTAACTACGGTAATTATCTTTAATTATCGTGAGTAATTAGTATTCGGGTAGTTAAGGGTAATAAAATAATATCATAATAATAACAAATGACCCCAAAATGTGTCCTAATGCTACTGTTTATGTCATGACCAACCATGGGATTCCTTGTGCCAAACTTTGTAACCCCATGGAATCACTTTTTGGTGATAGTGACACATTATCATTTTATTTTTAAAGAAAAGAGAATATCACAAAAGTATATAACACATAAGTAAAACAATTTTAATTTTGCCTAAATAAATGATCTCTTGGACTATAAATATATATTAGAATGATAAAATGATATCCTATATCATAGAATTTTTTTATAATTTTCAGACTTTAAATAAATTAAATTTTTTATGACACCATGATGATGCAGTGATTACCTCATTAATGAACGATTTAAATAAAATGAGAAGATAATGTAAAATCTAAAACATAAACTTTTCAAAAACCAATTTAATGAGTATATTTATAACCCTTATCAACTTACCCTCTAAATATTTCAATTTGGGACCTTTAGAAACCGAAACTCATTTTAATATAAAGTAACATTTCATGACTTTCCAAGAGTTCCCCTCCTCCCTCTTATAAAAGGCCCCCACCTCTACCTCCATACCCACACCTCTCAAGCCATTGGCTCGGACAAACACTGCTCATTTTATCTCTAAACATCCCTCTCTTAATCCTATAAGCCTCACCATAGGTAGAAAGCTCTTTAAGTAACCATTTTGGTTCAATCCAAGAGGAGTTACCCGATTTAATGGCAATGCCTTAACTTGTGTTCTTTTGTTTTATTTTTCTTCTCCAACCCCAAAAACACTTTTTATACCTTTATTTTTTAACAACACCAGTATATTCAATATAATAGGATGTTTTTATGAGTAGAATTAGAGCTACACTTACACACACCTTCGTCTAATGGTTAAAGAACATACTGTTTCTGTGGATAACGAATTTCGGCCTCACGAAACGATGATTGTTCAATTTTCTTTTAACACCTTTCATGGTGGCAATTAAGATTTCACTCTATTTATATATGATATATATTATGATTATGTATTCTTTATTCTTATGTATTTTTCATTTATGGTATTTCTTAATTGCTTCCATTATGTGTAAAAGCGATATCTTTATTTTAGGAAGTGCGGACTACCCCCCCCCCACTCAAAGTGATTTGATTCGTTAATGCCATATGTGGGACGTATAAAGGATGGAGTTAATGATATTATATAAGATATCATAATGTAATTATAATATACCTTTATATCATTATGAATTAATTCCATTAAATATGAAATATAAATGAAATTAGCGTTCATGCGTACGTACGGCTTACCGTCTCCATGAACGGTGCATTTCATTTTTTACCTCTAAATGATATGTAATATTATAAATGCATGTATATACTGGATATATATGATATATATGATACCTAAATCCTGAATATAATTCTGGATATAATGGATATTTAACCATGTGAACAACATGTAATTATAAGGATTTTATTTTTGACTCAAGTACCAATGATCAACAAAATGACTGTTATTAACATAAATAATTACATAGTGTTCATAACATGGTAAAAATTGATATAGAAGGAATATTTCACATGAAAAAGGTTCTTAAGGAAGTACAAATTAACTCAAGTTTAATATTAAGGAGATTAAAGAATGATAGAGTCATGTTGGACATGATATAAGGGACTTCGTCTCAATCTCCATTCATTGAGGCATATTTTGTTTTATACACACCTTTATTTTATGCAGTGTATAAAACCCATTGAATTTTATGTTTATTCAAATGGAATCTTTTTTATATGAAAAATTTTATTAAACGACAAAAGGGAATGTTTTTGTCGTACATATGCGGCTACAACGACTTCTCTGCCACCGTGACCATTGTTTGAGTTTCGTCTTCCTCTACAAGCCATAAATTTTTTTAAATGAAAAATAAATACCATGTTTTAATTTTCTTTAATTTTTGAATTGAAATTGGTTTTGATAATATTTTGACTATATCAATGTGGTCTTTATATCATGTGATTGAAATGTGGAAATTTTATGTTTCCTTTATGCATATTTTATGTGATACAATTATGTATGGTTCTTGGGCATTTTTTATGAAGACGAGTGGTTTCGTGATACACTAAGGGTGGGTGAGCCCATGATAGATCTCCTATGCATTGGGTAACGCTATGGTTTCTCCAAAGAGATTTAGGGAATACACTGTGATGGGTATTCCAAACGTAACCATGAGGGTTACTCCATACATAAGAATGTTATGAATGCCCCAAGGTATCTTTATGTCTTATGATTTCTATGATTTACTCATGATTTGATGAGGTATATTAAAGTGGTTATGTTTTATGAGTAAAGTATGATTTCATTAATTCTTATGTATACATGGACTAATGTTTTCATTCCGTATTTTTATATACCTTACTGAGGTTTTTATGCTCATCCCTTCTTTTTGAAATGTTTTTCACAGGTCAAGGGAAAGGTACATGATGTGATGATATTGTCAAGGAAGTGTCAATAAAAAATACATGTTTTGTTTTCAATATGTTTCATTTTATGGGAAAAGTGAATATTGTCTTTAATGTAACCACCTTGTTTAAAGGTGGAATGTAATGCATTATTTATGATCTAATTCTCTAAAACTCTAAACCTGAAAAGATCCTCAACGTGTAGTCTTGTAATAACTCAAGATTAAGTAATGTCTAAGGCTGTGGCCTTATAGTTGGTATCAGAGGTCGGTTTGGATAACTTTAGTAGTGAGAATTATAATAAAAGATTATCCAAAAATATTTTTTATGGTCTAACAAAAATGATATAGCATTTGAAGATTACCATGTTTCTTTATATAAGGCATGTTTGTTCAGAATGGTTTTTCACAGAGGAAACAGGGAACCAATGCTTGGAAGGCACATAGAAGGAAATGAACTTCTGAATCAGCATCCTGAGATGGTCGGAATTGGAACTGAACAGTTTGATGCAATAATGGCATAGTTGACTCAAGCGATAAATGGTGGTGGTATCCATGCATGAGATCATCCAGATCACCTATAGAGGAACATGTCAGTGGTGGAACATTTCATGAGGCAACATCCCCCATCATTCAGATGATCATCTGACCCTATTCTAGTTGAAGGGTGGATTAAATCACTGTAGAAGATTTTCGAAATCATGGGGTGTTCAAACAATCAAAAGGTTAGTCTTGTTGTTTACCGTTTGGAGGGTGAAGCAGATCAGTGGTGTTCTATGGTAAAAAATATCAGGGATGCTAATGAGATTGATGCTCTTGACTGGGATTAATTCAAAGGTATGTTTGTTGATAATTATTTTCCTAAGGTTGTTCGACATAGGATGTAAAAAAATTCTTGGAATTGAGGCAAGAGGACGACTCAGTGGTTTCTTATGAAGAGAGGTTCACCCGATTGGAAAGGTATGCTCCAAATTTTATCTGAGACCTTGATAGTAAAATCAATTGTTTTTACTCAGGATTAAATCCAAAATATCGACGGTATTTAGCTTCTCATGAGTTCAAGAGTTATGAAAAGCTTTTTCAATGTGCTGAGAAGGTGGAAATGGAGTTCTCTGATGATCAAGTGTTCTATAAAAATCAATAGAAGAGGAGACCGAGGTGGCAGTAGAAAGGGAAAAATCCTTCAAAAAGGTCTGATGGTAAGAAAAATCAGTTTTTAGTTTGTGATAAATGTGGTAAAAGGCGGGCTGGGGAATGTCTTATGAATTCTGGAAAGTGATACTGATGTCGTAAGATGGGACATATGGCTCGTGAGTGCACTGAAAAAGATCAGGGTGATGGTAAGACCAAATTTGATTTACAGTTAGTTAAATGTTTCTGGTGCAATGAGATGGGTCATTATTCAAACAAGTGTTAAACAGAGAGCTCAAATGATGAGAAGCAATCAGACTACAAGCAGAAAGGTGTGGTGAAATCCTTTAAAACTACTTCAGCAGATGTTGGGCCATAAAAGGAAGTGGTATCAGGTACTTTTTTTGTTTTATCAGATTATGTTAATGTGTTATTTGATTCGGGGTCTACACATTCATTCATCTATGAAAACTTTTCTTGTAAACTAGGAATTCCATCTCCATAAATGACTCTTGATCTTGTAGTAAAAACACATGGGGGTAAGGTTGATGCAAAAAGAATTTATAAGGGTCTTCCTATCCTTATCCGTGGAAAGAAACTACTTTAAAACCTTATTGTTTTTCCTCTAGTAGAGTTTGATGTTATCCTGGGTATGGATTGGCTCTCTGTTTACCATGCTAAGATTGATTGTAGAGCTAAAGAAGTTTCTTTTCAGAATGACTTTCAGTTCGTGTACAAGAAAAAACCCTTACTATTGATAACATATCAAGATTCTGATAAACTTGTTAAAGATGGAAATGAATGTTACATTGAACATATTGTTGAAAACAAAGTAACCATTCAGATTAATGATGTACCAATGGTAAATAAGTATCCTGATGTTTTCCTTGATGAGTTTCCTAGAATAATACCAGACCGGGAAGTTGAATTTACTGTTGACATAGTTCCTAATGCTAAGACAATTTCAAAACCCCCTTATCGAATGGCTCAAATTGAACTTTTAGACTTGAAGGAGGAATTGAAAGATTTATTAGAGAAAGGCTTCATTCGACCTAGCACATCACCATGGGGTGCTCCTGTCTTATTTTTTAAAAAGAAAGATTGTTCTATGAGACTTTGCAATGATTATAGAACCTTTAATAACATCATTGTTAGGAAAAAATATCCCTTTCCTCATATCGATGATTTGTTTGATCAGCTCCTGGGAGCTCAGTATTTTTCAAAGATTGACCTGAGATCAGGGTACCATCAGTTGAAGGTAAAGGACGAATATTTTCTGAAGACCTCATTTCGTACAAGATATGGCCATTATGAATTCGTAGTAATGCCTTTTGGTCTAACCAATGAACCTTCTGTATTCATGGACCTTATGAATAGAATTTTCCATGAGTTCTTGGATAAGTTTTTGGTTGTTTTCATTGATGATATTTTGGTGTTTTATGAAATTAATGAGGAGCATAAAATTCATTTAAGGGTTATTTTGCAAACATTAAAAGAAAATAAATTTTATGGTAAATTTAGTAATTGTGAGTTTTGGTTGCAACAAATTTCTTTCCTTGGTTATATTTTTTTTCTAAAGATGGGATAACTGTTGATCCTGTAAAAACAAAGGTTGTAGAAGAATATCCAAGACCCACAAATTTAACCGAGATTCGTAGTTTTCATTGTTTGGTGGGATATTACTGAAGGTTTGTTATAAATTTTTCCCGGTTATCTATTCCAATGACTAGGCTAACTCGGACGGGTGTTAAGTTTATCTGGACAAAAGAATGTGATCATTGTTTTTAGGAATTGAAAAGAATATTGGTGAATGCTCCAGTTTTGGAACTACCTTCCAGGAATGTTGAGTTAGTTATCTATATTGATGCTTCATTGAATGGACTTGGTTTCATCCTAATGTAGAATGATTGGGTAATTGCTTATGCTTCACGTCAGTTGAAAACTCATGAGGTAAATTACCATACACATGATTTGGAATTAATGGCTGGTGTTTTCGCATTAAAAATTTGAAGGCATCATTTGTATGGTGTAAAGTATCAAATATATACTGAACACAAAATTTTAATTTATATATTCACTCATAAATAAATGAACATAAGACAGAGGAGATGGCTTGAATTAATTAAGTATTATGATTGTACAATTCATTACCATCCGGGAAAAGAAAATAAAGTGGATGATGCATTGTGTCGAAAAATTAATGCCTCATTAACCATGTAACATTTGTAACATGATCCTTTTGATAATTATTTGATAAAATTTGGCATTACAATTGTTGGTGAGGGATGTTCTACTATTTTTTTCAGGTATCTATAAAAATCATCTCTATTATAGAGGATTAAGAAAGCACAGAAGCAAGATAGTGAGTTGCAAAAAAAGGTAGAGTTGGTTCAGAAGGGTATGTTTCCAGAATTCAACATTGATAATGATTATATTTTGAGATTTGGGAAGAGATTCTACGTGCTGTGTGATCAACATTAAAAGATAGAGTTGTTATGTGAAGCACATAGTTCTCTATTTTCAGTTCATCCAGGAAGTACTAAGATGTATAGAGATCTTCGAGAGTACTACTTGTGTGATGGAATGAAAAGAGATATTGCTGATTTTACTATGAAGTGTTTGACTTGTCAACAGGTTAAAGAAGAGCGGTAGTTAATGAATGGGATTCTTTAGCCTTTACGAGCACCAAAGTGGAAAAGGGAGAATATATCCATGCACTTAATTGTGGGATTTCCAAAGACACCTCGAGTTAATAATTAGATCGGGGTTATTGTTGATCGCTTGACTAAATCTGCCCATTTCCTTTCAATACGAGATAATTTTTTCCAAGATCAATGTTCTCATTTGTATCTTAAGGAGATATTCAGGTTACATGGAGTTCCCCTCTCCATTGTATCTGATCGTGATCCCTAGTTTAATTCTAACTTTTGTAAAGGCCTTCAGAAGTCGTTGAGTACAGAATTAAATTTTAGTACAACTTTTCATTCTCAATCAGATGGGCAGGAAGAATGAACAATTCAGACTTTGGAGGATATGCAACGTGCTTGTTGGATGGATTATCATTGAATTTGTGAACAACATCTTTCTTTGGTTGAGTTTTTTTATAATAACAATTTTCATTCTAGTATACAGATTGCCCCATTTGACGCATTATATGGGAAGCGGTGTCGAACTACAGCTTTCTGGGATGAAGTGGGTGAAAGGAAGTTGATGGGACCAGAATTGGTAGAAGAGCTAGCAGAAAAAGTTCAGCTGATACAGAGACACATGAGAATAGCTCAGAGCATGCAGAAAAGATATGCAGACAATAGGAGGAAGGATCTCTCTTTTGAGGTAGGTGATCATGTTTTTATCAAAAATTCACCATGGAAAAGTGTGATGAGACTTGGAAAGGAAGGAAAGCTGAGTCCAAGGTTCATTGGATCATATGAAATTCTGGAGAGAGTTGTATCTGTTTCATATCGAGTGTATTTAACTCCAATTTTATCTCAGTTACACGATGTTTTTAATGTTTCAATCTTAAGGAAGTACATTCCAGATCCATCTCATATTTTGAGTCCAGAGGTAGTTCTGTTGGAGGAGAATATCTCTTATGAAGAACAACCAGTCCAGATTCTTGACCATAGGGATAAAGTGTTACGGAATGATGTGATTCATCATGTAAAGGTTTTTTGGAAAAACCACATGATTGATGATGCAAAATTGGAATCTGAAAATTCAATGAGGGATAAATACCCCCACTTATTTGATAAGTAAATAAATTGTGGGGATGCAATTTTCTAAAGGGTGGAAGGATGTAACAACCCATGTAATTAAAGAATTATGGATTTTCATATATATGTATATTTATGAAATAGATTGTCTTTTAATGACTTAAAATTATAATAAATTCAATCTTAATCATAGAGTTCTCAAATATTTTTAAATGATTGTTTTACCACTTTTGATAGTGAACCATTTTTAAATATATATTTTGACAATTTTATAATCTCTATTTGTCAAAATAAACATATTAATTATAATTGGGACATAAAAATTTACCTTGGATAATTTTTTGGTATTTTTATGACAATGTTCATATTTTAATTAATAGTGAAAAATACGGAATTTTACTTCAAAACTTCTATTTCATCTAGTTTAATTATATGGATATATTATCATTTTAATTGGTTTTAAAGTGTAAATGGAATATATTTTTACCATTTAATCCAATGGTGGTCATTGGGGTTAATTTTTCATTGAAGGTGGGCATAAACAAGTGCTAAACTTTTCATATATATTGTTTAAAAAAACCCGCTATTTGTTTTGACAACAGAAATTTTTTTAAATTAATTTTTGAAATTTCTGTGTTTGGAATTTGGTAAAATGGATTCCATATTTGTAATCATAATATCCAAATTATGTAATTAAGACTCTTTTGTTTTTGGACATTATGAATAGTAATGATGATAAATATCATTAATTATCGTGATTAATTAGTAATCGGGTAGTTATGGGTAATAAAATAATATCATAATAATAACAAATGTCCCAAAAATGTTTCTTAATTCTACTGGTTGTGTCATGGCCGACCACTATATGCCTTGTTCCAAACATTGGGACCCCATGGAATCACTTTTGGGTGATAGTGACAAATTATCAATTTATTTTAAGAGAAAGAAGAATATCACAACAGTATGTAACACCTAAGTAAAAAAAATTAATTTTTTCTACATAAATTATATCTTGGACTATAAATATTCATTGGAAATCTAAAGTGATTTCTTACAAAATTGTATATTTTTTATAATTTTTAAAAATTATATAAATTAATTTTTATGACACCATGATGATGCAGCGATTACCTCAATAATGAATGATTTAAATTAAATGAAAAGATAATGTATAATCTAAGACTTAAAATTGTCAAAAAAACTATTGGATGAGTACATTTTGAACCCTTATTACCTTATCCTAGAAATATATTAATGTGGGACCTTTAAAATCTGAAACGCATTTTAATATAAAGTAACATTTCTTGACTTTCCAAGAGTTTCCCTCCTCCCTCTTATAATAGGCCCCCACCTATACCTCCATACCCACACCTCTCAAGCCATTAGATCGGCCAAACTCTGCTCATTTTACCACTACGCATACCTATCTTTATCCTAGAAGCCTCACCTTAGGCAGAAAGCTCTTCATGAAACCCTTTTGTTTCAAACCAAAAAGAGTTACCTGATTTAAAGGTAATGTCTTCACTTGTGTTCTTTTGTTTTATTTTGCTTCTCCAACCCCATAAAATATTTTTATTCCTTTATTTGGAAACAACAAAAATATATTAAATATACTAGTATTTTTTTATGAGAATAATTCGAGATACACTTTCACACACCTTCGTCTAATGGTTAAAGAACATACTATTTCTGTGGATGGTGAATTTCTGCCTAACGAAAAGATGATTGTTCAATCTTCTTTTAACACCTTTCATGGTGGCCATGAAGATGTCAATATATTTATATATGATATATATTATTTTTATGTTTTCCTTATGATTCTGTTTTTTTCATTTATGGCATTCCTTTACGGTTTCCATTATGGGTAAACACGATATCTTCTTTCTAAGAAATGCGGACTACCGCCCCCTCAAAGTGATTTGATTCATTAATGCCATATGTGGGACGTATAAAGGATGGAGTTAAATATATTATATATTATATTATATTGTAATTATAATATACATTTATATCATTATTAATTCATTAAATTAAATACAAAATAGAAATGAAATTAGTGTTCATATATACATTTAAATCTGCTATATTTTAGTATAGTACATATATTTTAATATATATTTAGGAAAATTCTATATTAACATTGATATATTTTTTAATACAAAAATTTTTCATTTATAATGTTACATTAAATAAATAATTTTAAATGTCAAAATCATTTCCATAAGGATCTAAATAGGAAATAAAATATCCCTATTATGATTATGGTAGAGATATAATTGAACAATAAACATTGACGAAGTGTTTTTGTATTTTAATGGTTATTATTATTTTACTAAAATTCATATAATTTAAATTTCCTCAATTAAATAATTTTTACATCATAAATGTATAAACCATTGTGGTAATTATTTAACTCCTAAAAAAATAAATCCACATTATAAATAAAATATAATTCAAAATGAATATTTATAGTTTAATTTATCTTTTGTATAACCTTATATTTAAATTTATATATGTAAAAAAATTAGAAATACATATTTATCATTTCTTTAAATATAAATAATTAAATTTCCATATCTCATCAAAGAGGAATCCAGTAGATACAATATAATCATAAGGATGATTTAGTGATAAAAAAGACATTTTATGATATTATGTCATGTTTTAGGGAAATTTCATCTTATTTTTTTACTCTTAATTACTTGGTTTAACCTTTTACTATATTAATAAAAATCACCACTATTATAATTAACAATGCCAAAAAAAATAAAATAAGACAATTTAAATAATTTTTAAATGTTGATTCAAAATATGGAATTTATTTTAAGAAATTTTAAAAAATATTTTCATTAATTAATTAAAAAATTATCACATTTTCAGAATGAGAAAAGGAGTTTTAAAATTTAAAATGTTGGATAAGATTGAAATGTTTTCACATCAAAATTCAATGTAATATTAATGCCAATGAACTATGTTATATTAAATTATAATAATATAACTCTTTTATACATTTAAACTATATAATAATATAATATTTCTATAAACATAATTTTCATAAAAAATGTTACCTTCAATTAATATTTATTATATTTTCATTATTCATCAAAATGAAAACGTCATGATAAAAATATCACAAAAATAACCAAATACTTTTTTTATAAAATTATTCTAATGAATAAATTTATTTTTTTCATATAATAATTATTAAAATTGCAAAATTTTATTTTAAAATGGGTTGTCCATTAAAATATTGTAAATTACATTTTCAAAAAATATTGGTTTTATACATAAAATCATGTTTAATCATATCGTATGACAAAAATATTAACTTTATGAGAATGAAAAATATTTTTAAAAATATATATCATTTATATTTCATTAATTACATTTATAAGTTATAATTAACGTATTTTATTAATACAAATATTTTCAGTAAACATAATTATTTTATTTTATTTATAAAAAATGAATGCCAATGAATTCACCAAACAATTTCATATGTAAGTTATATATATTCCCACGAAATTAATGGCTAGGTTTCCATGTTCATTTTATAACTGGGGTTTCTCATTATTTGTTTGAACTATATTTTTTGAGTAATGCATGGTATTGATGAACTAAAATTATTTCTTGAAACTATTTCATAAATACATCTGAGTGTTACATTACGCAACACACATACCTTGGAAAAACCAAGTGCTCTAGGTTGGATTTATGTAATTAATGATTTTTGTTATAATGGAATATTACTTCATCTTAGGTGACACACTTGTGGTGTGATGTGATTATTGTTCTTGATGATTATTGATAGTTTAATCGTGTCCTGGCATTGCATGAGAGTTGAGTTTTCAAGCATCAACCTCGTAACTCCTGGTTATTTTGTTACACGAATTTTCTATAGGAATGAATTAGGAATAATGATTTGTTTATGTTTTTTGAAATAATTTTCTTTATTTCTAGTGAAATTTTAATTAAGAAGGTGAATAATTTGTAATTCAGAATGATTTTAAATTGTTTTATGATTATATTAATCAATCACTACTAATAAATTTAAATAATGTGATTGATTTTACACATTTATAACCATGATCAAGATGTTGTATTACTATGGATTGGGATAGTGTATTGATTATGATATTTATGTGGGAAAATGGTGGAATTTATTCTTATAGTTTTGTGAAAACCCTATTGATAACTATACAAAACTGGGGAAATGATAATCCATTGTTTTTTTAATTTATCCCTTCATGTGGGTTTTTTTGGGTAGTGATAATTCCCTATTTGGAAAATGTGGTTGTTGGATGTATGATTGATTTGTTTTTAATTGACAGGTGTAGTGAGATGTTGGCATGAAAGGATGTCTGAGACATTCATCTGGTTATGGTGATTGGGGAATGGTTTGGATGTCCACTAATGAATTCTCATAATACAGTTAATTTGTTATGATCAGGACTCCTACCATGATATAATTATTGTACATTGAATATCTTAATCATTACACTGAGAAACATGAATGTGTTTTTGATGGATATGAGAAACCAAATAGGTTTCACTTATTTTTTTTTATATGGGGTGTTGGATAGTGGTAGGTACACCAACGACTGTTTATAAATGAGAGACCTGTAAGGATCATGATTAAATTCCATGGACAAATATCAGGTGGTCCATAGAGGTCGTGGATGTAGGTAATTTCTATATGATTATGATGGAAAGGATAAGTGTAAATTTTTGATGGTTTTCTTATGGTTTTTGTGTAAAATGAGTTTTGAAACATGCAATGTATGTTTTAGGAGTTGATCATGAGATATATGTGTCCATTTGGGAGCATCTAATTAGTGTATTAGATCATATAAATTATGTGTTATGGGGAATGTCAATGCTAATAATTATTATATTGTATAAAAATGAACGTGTTCTTAAGGAATCAGGGAAGTGAGAATTCAATAAGCGAGACCAACAGACTATTAATTTAACATGGAATGTTATATATGCTTGGGAGTACAACTTTTGGATGAGTTGTTATAATTTGGATATATTAGATGATACAAACTATTTCAAGTGATTACATGATCTTTTTTTATGTTTTCATTTTTATTTATGATCATGATATGTTTGGGTTTTATATAAGGGGATTGTTTGGGTGAAAATTTGAAATTTTGTTATGTAAATGCACATGTTCAATGTTATCAATCAACCTTTCCTTGCCATACACCCTCGCCTAAAAACCATGTGAACCGGAACAAATAGGATACACATGGATGATATATAGGTTTTCGAACTATTATACCTCTAAGGAGAATACATACACCAGACCTAAAACATACCCATATTTAAGGCCCTTGTTAAAGAAAACTGTTTTCCTTTACCCAACAAACCATGCATAAAAATTTTATTAACACAAAAATATGATTGTAATTTCAAAATCCCCCATTTTTTAACTCTATTCAAGACCAAGTCAACCAAAATTAAATTATCATGATTTTATAGACTTATTTAATGATTTAATGCCATCATTTCCTCCATTATTGGAGAATAGAAGGGAATATTGAAGATCAACACCTATTGCGTATGTTTTTTCTTCCTATTTATTTCTACCCATCTCATTGTCTATTTTTACTAGATTAGAGAGGTATTCATACCATTATGGGTTCTAGATGTAGATCTAGGTTCATTTGAAAATTATTCATTTAATTCATAGAAAAAGGTATTATATTTAGATCATATTCTACATCACAATCATCATTGTTCCGTTTGAAAGATGAGATTATCTATTTGGGAAAATTCGACACTGTTTTTTATGTACATGAAAAATTATTAATATCCTATTATCATGATTTCAATTATGTGATTGGGATTTAATAATTTAAATAGTTTATTTAGTAAATAAATGTACTAATTTAATTTATTAATTTTATAAATTAATTAATAATTGAATTTTGATTTTGGTGTAATTATTTTTTGAGTTAATTATGAGAATAATGAAACTGGATTTGGGGATAATTAATTATTGATTTAATTATCACAATATGTTATTGGTTTTCCATGATAGTTATTTTTTTGACTTAATTATCAAAATATTGAAATTGTATTTGAGGATAATTAATTACTGAGTAAATTATCAGAATTTAGAATTGGGGTTTGGAGACAATTAACGGTAGAGTTAATTATCAGAATATTGAATTATGAAGTAGAATAATTAATTATTTAGATAATGAATTATTTTAATTGAGATAATTAATTGTATAATTAACTATAGAGATAATGAATTGTTTGAATTGGTAAAATTAATTATTGACATAATTATATAGTTATTGAATTATTTTAATTGAGATTTTTAATTATTGAATTGATAATGTATATATTGAATTGTTTAACTAAGATAATCAATTATTGAGATAATTATAGTGATATGGAATTTTCTAAATATGAATAATTATTAATTTAATTAATTCATGATATATTGAAATGCATGATTGACATAAATAATTTTTTAATTAATTATTGGGATATTGAATTGTTTAAAATATGATAATTAATTTTTAAATTTATTATAGAGTTGTTGAATTGTTTAAATTGAGATAATCAATATTCGAATTAAATAGTTAGATATTGAATTGTTTTATTTAGATAATTAAATAATTAATTAAAAATTTAGATATTGAGTTAATTGAATTGAGACATTTAGTTATTTAATGAAAAAATGGGATATTTATTTTATTGTATAAGATAATTAATTGTTAAATAAATTTTAGAGTTATTCAATTGATTGAATTCAGATAATTAGTTATTAATTTATTTATAGCGATATTAAGTTGAATTATTGCTATAATTTATTATTAAATAATTTATTAATGTAATGGGATTTTGTGAATAATTAAATATTAAATTAATCAATGTTTTAATTTCTGAACTAACTGATTAATATGTTACTATTAATTAATTATTCAGTTAATTAATGGGATATTGATTCCTAAATGATTTCTGAGTTATTTATTGGTACTGAGATGAATAATTGTATTTTTATTTAACTAGTCGGATTTAGATCAATTATTTATTATTTATAAAATAAATGGGCTTGATATGATTAATTAATTGTTGAATCATTTAATGGGAGGTCATTGACTAATTAATTATTTAATTAATTATTTTAGATGGCCTGAGAAATAAATTGGTGAGTAAATTGAAGTAATTAAATTTGATTAATTAAATATGGAATAAATTAATTTAATTTATTTGAATTTTTTAATTGATGAATAATTAAATAGATGCAATGCTATGATTTTTGGATTTGATTAATTAATTTTTTAAATAATTATTGTGAGTTGTTGAGATGATAAATTGAATGAATTTGTTTAATTAATTGACGAACTGAATAATGGGCATTATTGCGATGAAAAAACTGATAAATTAACTATTTAATTGTGGAATTAATTGATGTATATTTTTGATACTATGAAATTGAATTTTTTTTATTATTTAATTATTAAATTAATTGATGGTATTGATGTTATTAATTTAATTTTGAATTAATTAATATAATTATTAGGATTATATAATTGATGAATTATTTACTAATAATAAGCTGATTAATTAATTTTTGATTTTAATAATGTGTTTTTTGTGATTAAATAATTTTTAATAAATTCATATCATTAAGTTGATTTATAATTTGTTTATTTAATTAATAAACTGAATTTTTTATTTGATTGTTTAATTAATTAATTATAGTGATGTGAATAATTAATTATTCAATTAATTAATGGAATTATTGGGATTAATTATTTTTTTAATTAATTTATCATATTAAAATGATTAATTAATTTTTGAATTAATATATTAGATGTTTTGATATATGTGAATATTTAAAATTACTTTAAATATTATCATTCCAATCAAAATTGTAATAATTAATGGTAACAAGAATATTCAATGAGTGTTATAGAACAATGATTGCTAAGAGTGGTGTTAATGTGTTAATTGTGACAATGAATGATAAAAATGGAATTCATATGTTGATTGAGATGATGAATAATGACATGGATATTCATATTGTTTATAGAAAAATGAATGTTATGTTTGGAATTCATGAGTTCATTTAGAAAATGGATGGTATCATGAGAATTCAAGTACGAATTAAGAAATGTTAACATTTCAATTTTGAGATATAATATAACTTATGAATAGATTATGATCTATCATGTGCTAGGTATGAAATAAATTGTGGGTGACTATGGGAACTGAGTGTTTTAGTTGGATAAATAAAGATTAATTGATAATGTGAAAATTGTTTACTTATGAATTGTAATTATATTATTTATATAACAATATAAAATATTATTTGATTGTATATTGTTTTAGATTGTTTTGGTGGTAGAAAAATGTTTTTTAAATAAACATTACTCGGGATGCCTAATTTTTAAATAAATAGATTACATGATAGAATGACAGGTTAAGGGGCAAGGCTCTCTGTTATATGGTTGATTGGGATGAAGCCAATATGAATGAACCTGATGTTGTTCATGATCCTCATGGGAGTTTTTAGTGTCATTAATATTGAGTTACATTTGACAATTGGAATCTAATTTTACATTCAATTTCTAATTATTAGTATTAATATTGTATTTCTTTTTTTATCATAATTTAGAACTTAATTTTTATTTTCATATAAATATTATTCAGTTGTAGAGTTGATTATTGTAATTTATTTCGATTGGTGTATAACTAGAATTAAAATAAAGATGTTATATTATCCTAAATATTTAAAATATACATTCAATACTAGTCATCATCCTCAGTCATACAAGGTCGTTCCCCTAAATTTTGATGAAAAATAGAATTAGGGAATTAGTGGATGTTATTCGATCAAAAATGTTAGAGAAACACATTCCCACAAGAATCAACTAATGAAAAATCATATAATTGTATTATGATTATAATTTCATATTGGGGTTTCATGAATATTTAATAATCTAATTATTTAGGTGGTATTATGATACCCTTTACAAATTATTCACATATAAAAGTGTTTGTAGTCATGGAATTAAATAATACATTATTTGTTTTATTTATGGATAGTAAGGGTACAATTACCGATGTCCTCATGACCCCCTCATATGAAATAGTCATATCATGAGATTTATCATTTTCTGTCATCTTAATAGAATTATTACCTAAATCATCTTCATAAAGAATTAGATTTGGATTAAATTATGAAATTCTAAAACACTGTGAATTTTATTCATTGGAATATAGTTTGTGCTTAATAAGGATCATTCGGTCTCTTCATTTCAATGGAAAACTTCTCACCATCACATCAGAATTTGACTTCACAATGAATAACCATTCCACACAAACATCCCAAACCATTCCCCATAATATAATTTCATCAAATTTTCCTTCCACACTTATGGCATGATAGAATTACAATATTCTTCCACTGATGATTTAATGTTTCCTATATATTTAATATTTACTCTCTTGTCAAAACCATTAGATGGATGGGTTAATCTAATTTCCACTTCTACCATGAGTGTATATGGAATGATATAATCATATATACCGGTAGTCCCTATTGGATATAACTATATTGAAACTTGTTTAAAATATACATTTGAAACAATCGACCATAAATTCAAGTCGGATGATAATTTTTGAAGGGTACCACACATGACTTGTGGAATCTTCCACATTGGTACCAATGTAATCCCTAACCTTTTTCATTAATGAAAAAAATTCCTTCCCCAATATATTTTTAATAATATTCAGAATTCATTAACTAAACAAATAATATTATAAACTCTAAAATTTATAGGGATTTAATATGATTCTCTTCTCTTATATTCTTGTTAAGATTCCACTATTGATCCACTTCACCTTCCAAAAAAGGGATATACTATATGGATTTTTGAATATATGAATGCTAGAGAATGATAATATATATTTTAAATCGTACAAATCCACTAATCAGAAACATGTAAATTATTAAAACCCTATAATAATAGATTTTTACTCATGATTGATTCAATAGAATATTGTTCCCCCTTTTTCTCGATTGGAGGTTCATTGTGATTCATATATTTTAAAATTTGTGGCGTCCTAGAGATTAGAATTTTTATTATATGTACTATTAAATTTGTTTGTTGAAGAGGAAAATCATTTCATTATCAACATTATTTAACAATAAAATGATTCCTTTATATTCTATTTATTCACAAAAATTAATATAAATATTCAGATAAATAGTAATAATATTATGGAACCACATAATTTGAAAAAATAATTATTGGATTTGAAAATATTAATACATTACCTCATATATTTTACACCTTATATTAGACTATAGACATTGTCGGTAATTGTTGAAATCCATTATGATAGTTTATAATTTTTTTAATTTTCTATGAATATATCACAACTATTTCATAATAAATGGGCAATAACGCCAATCATTATATTGCATGTAATTCGCTTGTTAATCACAATACACCATATTCAATGATATTTTACCTATTTACATTTTTATAAGAGTTAAAACTTTTAGTATGTAGATACATTTTCAATTTCACAAAACAATTTTCTCAATCATTCACCAAAATTCAATTATATTTTCATATAGATATTCACATCTAATGGGTTACTCATTAATAATTTTTCCATCCATGTTTTTAAATGTTAACTAAACCTTGAACTAATACTATATATAGTATCTCGAACATCCTACCGATATATAATACATCATTATTAATGAATATTTATCTCATTACATGATTATTTGTGTCAAATCAATATATGTTTAGTTCTTTTACAAACATTTAATCAAAAATAACAAACTTATAAGAGTTAAAAATTATTTATCCAATAGATCCTCATAATTAATAACCTTTTTTGACTTATAATACATAGAAACATTCTTCATTACCATAAGAAAGAAAGCATTTTAATGGTTTTGAACTGATTATCAATGATGATAAACAAGGGAGATATATAACCATAATATGAGAAAAAGGCCATGTAAAAAAGGGAAATATAGTAGAAATCCATAAGATTTATATAAAAATGATAATATATAGTCCTGGAATAAATTTTGGCATTTCATATGAAATGAATCACAATGGAATAAAATTACCCAAGAATGAAAAAATAAAATTATAATTATAAATGGATTTTGGGTACACACATAATCATAAAAAATCATTTAAATTGTATTATAGGATTATTAAAATGTTCATCATAGTTGAATGGATTCACTCCCTAAACCATCATTGAAATCACGATATAATATAAATAATATCTTAGTAGAAAATGTATCATTATGAAATGGGTTCATCTGCAAACATGTTATATTTATATAATGAGATATTAATATTTACCCATTTAATTAGAGGGAGATATAGGTCCTGATAACTACATAATGATAATAAGGCATATGTGTCCAATAAAATGATAAAACATTAAATTTATCTTATCAACAAAAAATGGGTGTCATAAATTAGTGTATCATACCATATCCCATGGAAATTAAATTAGTTTTATAAAAAACCTATCATCATTAAAAACGCATCATAGGAATGAATACATATGTAATCATTGGTCAACATCAACACCAAATATTAATCAACAGAAAAATATATCATATTCAATGGAAAGTGTTTTCATATAAAAAAATGTTGCAACATTTCATGAAGAAAATACAATTTCATTGAAAATTTCTTTTTTTGAGATAGAAATAGAAAAAATAATGTCAAAAAATATCTTTGAAAATAACTTTTAAAACATATAATTGATGATTCAAATAAAATATTCAGAAAGGTGGTGTAAAATTATGTTGATTAAATTTTTGTGAAAACAACGATTCCATTATGATTTTTTGAAAAATACAAACAACAATTTTTTAGAAAATTATAGGAATATTCCATTGATTTTTTTAAAAAATAAAAACTATTTAATGTTTATTTAAAATATATCATGATAATAATAGATATTTTTAACATTATATTAGAGAACATTGATATGTACAAAAAAATTGGTTTCGATCAAAGAGGGAAATAAATATGGTAATAATTAAAAAAGTATTTGCAATGTTGAGTAAATGAATACAATAATATAAAGTGAATTGTTTATTATAAATAAGTAACCCGAGTTTATGAAAATTCATGATTTTTATGAAACATATATATTAATATTTTACCATTTAAATTATAATCATAAAAAATCCTAATAAATGAAGTAGTTATAAAAAATAACCCATAAAATATTGTTAATATTTCAATTGAAATCCCCATTGAATGGTTATGTAAAATAAAACAATAAATATATTGTGAATAAATACATTAATTACATGACATGTAGATGACTAGTTATATACATATTATAAAATAATATATTCGCATAAGACAATAGATGTCCCATAGAATGCAATTTTAGACAATTTCCCATATCATTTTTATTATATCTCTTCAGAAACATTCCAACCACATATATAATAAATATTTGTTTATTATAAATTTATTAAATAATAATACTTATTCATATGAAGTGGAATATTATTTAATAATTACATTATGTTACATGTTCATTAGTAGTCTCATGTTAAATTGAGTTTTTGGCTATTGACTCTATTATTATACATTTAGGATTTGATTTTAAATTTTTATTCCTCCTTAATTAATCATTGTTTCATTATATAAATAATGATAAACATGATATTAATATAACATATAATCATTACTTATTTATTTAGTGTAATCCATTAAATTTATATATTGATAATAAATTTCCCTGTTCATGGAGATGGTAGGTCATACATACATATGGATGTTATTTTCATTTTATTGGATAATGAAATGAATAAAATATTAATAATACACTACCAATGAAGAATAATTTTTTTCACACATATCTCATATTTTAAAAAAATTATCCTTATTACCTTTTATGTAACTTGTTTGTGAAAGAAGTATCACAACCCTCTGTGATGCGATAGTTCATTGTACAGATGTTAAAATTTTTTATATAGCCATAGAATGGAATGTAAGAAGGAATATGTGATATAATAACTTTAATAGAATAATTGTTGTTCAAAACATATATATATTTAAATTAGGAACCTTTTTACACAAAAAAATAAGAATTATTTATAGATATCATATTACATTAGTTCGTGGGGAGCTAGTTTGTCGTACCCATGATTGACCATTTTGTTTCCTGTATGATCGAATATGATATGGATATAGGTTATGAAAATATTATAATATAATATATATTTTTTTAATAGTGGTTATATTATATTATGATTTTTTGGAAGATATGAATGATTTCGAATATGAAATAAAATGATTGCATGATGATCAGTGTTATACCACTTCATCAAGGATCCTCACATATTTATACCAATAACCATTGTTTGATAATTTCCCAATCAATTTAAGTACACTATGATGTGAGTATGGAATTATGTGTGGTTTTTGTGAAATAATATCCCAAAAAATGATATTGGAGTGTAGAGATGAGAAGATATGTTGTTGGTAATGTATGGAAAGAAACACACTTCAAAACTATATTGTAATTTCAAAAAATAATAATCATGAACACATTGTCATTATAAATGATTATAAATTACCATGTATACTTCATTGTGAATTATAATATTAAAAATAGACATCTAAGATGATTTTTAGATATTTCTATGGAAATATTAAACATATATTGTTTATTTTAATACCCCAATAGACATATTATCACCTCAACCACAATAATTAAGTTATCATAGTATTTACAATTCATTTTGACAAAAATTTTGTTTTAATTATTATTTAATATTATTTAAGCTCGATCCTAAAATTTATTATATTTTTCCAAAGTTCATTCATTGATTTTGGAATTTTTTATTTAAAAATAATCCCATAGACGTGAGTAATATATGATTTTACAATGAATAATACATTCAAAATTATATAAATATATATCAAAAATCATTATAAAATATGATGAAATTACTTAAAAATGATTATTTATAAAACAAATAAATAAATTTATTTTGAATTCAGATTTTAAAAAAAATTACAAAATAAGTTAATAAAACTAAAATGCATGTTTCCATAAAACATAAATTTTCCAAAATTGATTCAAAATTTTTCTTTTCAAAAAATCATACAAATTACCCATAAGGTAATAATGAAATGATGACTCCTATAATGAATTTAATTTATTAAATTATATTTTCTAAAATTTTCTAATTTTATGTTAATATTTTCTCCTACAAAGTAATAAATATCATTTTCACGAAAAATATATATTCAATGAATATGAAGACAATACCAAAAATTAAGTACTTATTAATAAAATAAAATTTATTTTTGTAATAACTTTATTCAGAATATTAATAATATAATTTTTCATATTCCTACATTCATGTTATGAATTTATGTTTTAAAATTCATGTTTAGATACAATATTAATAATATTTCATAGTTCAATAAAACATAGTGTTTTGTGCAACAAATGATATCAAATAATTTATATATATGAAAAAAAAATATTTCATAAATTCTTAGGCGTCACACATAAAATGTAATTATTGGATTGAAAATTCATTTGTCAAGAAATTGTTTCTACAATCTATCATTAGAATATATGATTTTATGATCATTCCACTAATAAGAATATATAAACAAATTTACCAATTGATAAATTATTTTTAGGTATAAAAATAATTTCATAGACTTTTTGTACCTGATTCTAATTAATGAAAATAATTATTCATGAAACTAGAGACTCACATACACTAATGTGGGAATTATTATCTATATTAAAATATGATTGATCTTCTTAAAAAATAAAAAATATATGAATACCCGACAATATATTAATCCCATATATCTAACACAAAATAATAATCTTATATAATATTTTATTTAAAACAATACATGGTTTTTAGATACCACATATTAAAGAGCCACAATCCATTTATAAGTAATTTGATAAATAAATAAGGGACTACTAATAGTAAAACTACCAACCCCCCTCCATGTTCATTTTAAATTGTTATTCATGTCAAAAATATGAAATATATTATATTAAATAGTTGTAATGATTTTAACACAATAGATATAATTAAATATGAAAAACCAACGAATTTATTTAAACTAAAATAGAAAAAAATATTAATAATTTAAATGTAAATTTCATAAATGAAAAGGTAATTTGATATATACGTAGAAAATTATGAAATTTAGGAAACAAATACAATAGACAAATAAATGCATTCATATTCATCATAATTTTTGACTTCTTGTGATGAATTGTTGTCCTTAATTTGATAATTACAATTATTAGATTTCAAATATACAATGTGGGAGGTTGATGAATGTTTTAGAGAGGCAATGATAAGGGATGAATTTAATGAAAGAAAAATTCTTCACTAGTATTCAAATGTACTTATGATCCATTATTTGTATAACCCTTACCATTATTTTTAATTAAAAGATCATTTTCAAAAAAATGAGTTGAATGTTCCATTGATTCCAAATAATATATTTAATTACATTATTGATACTTATATCTTGCCTAAAAAAATTTACCAATCCATTTTATAATTCATTCATAATAATTTATTCTAAATATACACTATTATTTCCATGATATTAATAACGTTATTCCCAATAATAATGATATTTTAATCAATATTATTGAAAAATTAGTATTTTATTTTCATTAAGCAGGTGTATGAATTCAACTCATTTAGAAATATTAGAACTCACTATTAAGTAATATTGTATTAAATGGGCCATAAAATGGATGATACAATCAATTCTAAAATAAGAATTACAATATTTGGTACCACTATTATAATATGTTTGTCTTTAAAATGTACAAACTATTATATTTATTCATTTAACTCATCTCCATTAATTATATCAATTTTAGAAATTGGTTGTTGTATTTGATTTTGGAATAATTTTTAATGTATATTCTCTTTAAAAACTATGCTATCCATTGAAGAGACATCTTTAATAGATAACAATGTCATAAAATATAAATATATAATGATGGAAATATTTATATACATTTATTTTAATGATTGTAATTTAATGTTTTCAAAATAACATTGGAGTGGCTATAATTGATTAAAAATTTATTAATAATATATTAAGATTATATTTAAATATTCAAATATAAACATCATATATAGTTTTTAATATTGTATTCTTAATGAAAATATACCTTGTTAAAGCATGTACTCGTAGACCTAAATTGACATGTATAAAAATTAGTCAAGTTGATCTTAAATTAAATCATTTGAAAAAAATATGTTATTAAATAGGGAAACATTGTGACATTTTGAGCATATAGTTGACCCAATTTAATCCTATTTGAGGTATTTTATTATTCATTATAATTTTTTTATTTAATTTACTATAGGATACAAGTATTTTATTTTTATTATAAATTTTATGTGTTACATCTAAAATAATATAAATATCACATATCACTTTCTGTAATTAAGTATCTTTGTTATTGTTCACATAGAACATCAACAAAAACCAGAATAATATTCATTTTTAATGGATAACATGTAATAAAATCACTTTTTTTTATATTTCTCTATGTTAATTGAGTTATTTAAAATAAAATTTTCATGAAACTAGAGAAGTCTTTCATAACTACCTCTAAATAAGAAATTACCAGGGTTTTTTGAACATGAATTTTCATGGTTAATATTTTATGAACTAAATTGGATTTTTAATATTCAAATGTAGTTTAAACCTGATTTATAAATATAAAATATTCAATTTTGACTAAATTCATACTCTATAAGATAAATCCTAGAGTATAACTTATAATTCATTGGAATATTGGTAACTTATGTGGAATTTTACTAAAATATTCCTTATTAGAATTTTTAAAATGTTATTAATATTCAATAGAATTATATAGAGATTATTTTTAAAGATAATGGATCAACCTCAAAAGGATCAACATTAAATTTGAATTATTCTTTATACTTTTATTATTCAATTATTTTACCCTTAATCATTTTGGATTATTTTATGACAGTTCTATTTTCTATAAATATTTTTTCAAGTGTTCATTAATATTTAGTTGGATCTATATTTTATGGTAATATAATTTTTTTTACAGTAATATAAGTTTTGTTAATGTTTTTATAGTCTATATATTCCAATAATTATCTATTAATATGTGTATCATATCTAATATTTCAATCAAATATAGTATTCTGTATTTCAATAGAAGACTTGTATTTTTCTATAACTTGTTAAAAAATTTCATGTTAAATTTTTGATAAATACGGTTCATTATACATTTGTGAAATAATGAATAGTATTTTGTGATTAGAGTTCTACTACCCTTTAACATGGTGAATCTACCCCTAAAAGGTTCACAACTATTTCAATGAGAGTATCATTTACATGTTCTTCGTCATCCCCATGACCAAATTAATGATACTTTTTAACTTATTTAGATTCCTCATGTTTTCTAGAATCTTTATCCCTGTGAATTTCATCATCATATACATCAATCCAATCTAAAAAAATACTCAAAAAACTAATGATATCCCTAGTTTTAAAAAAATGGATCTACTAAACCCTTTGGTGGTATAAGATATAAATTATGTGTTTAAATCATATAAAACATATCACAATCCCCCAAGCAGTTAATCTATGTGTTATTATAACCCGCGTTATTTTTTTTAATTCTATTGCTATTTCAAATATAGATGGATTTTTTAAAGAAATGATCACCTCTCCCCACAAAAAACATATCATTAAAATATATTAATACAAAAATGTTATATGGTTGGGTTAAGACATTATATTTGGTCTTACACACCAATTATATATTCTTGATTAGAAATATACTTGACATCACATTATATACAATCTTTACAACAGAATGATTATTAAAATATCAATACCTCAACTATATGAAATTATCCATCCTTGGACTAACAACATGACATATATAATAAACAATTATCATGTTATAATCAATACGAAAAATAGTCTTAGTATACCTTTCCCCTCTATTTTCAGTAACTAATAATGGTGCTACCTCAATATTAAGTAATTTTTTATTAAGAATTAATGAGATTTAATATTAATCAGACTCACCTTTATTTGTAATCATTAAAGACTTTTCCCACCAATTTGAGTTGAAACTAGATTGAAATACATATTAAATGAATTTTTAAAAATAAATATTTAATATTTTTTAGTTTATGTTAATTATCAAAACATTATAGGATTGAATAGATTTCTTCAAATTATTATTCTTTGGACTTATACATTGGAGGTATCCATATATATTAATCATTATTAATTCATCTATTTCTTTTTAGGGAATTTATTTTTAGTTTTGATCTGATCATTAAAATTTATACCCAATAATATACTTTGGGTTGACGTAGTTGCTCATTATTTCTAATATGTTCTTAACTAATATAATTATATAGATCCAACTCAATTTTCCATATCCATGGGAAAATGAAACTATATCAGTGGATAACAATATAATTTTTATATAATAATTAGAAATATAATAGTGAAGGAGGTGTCAAATACATTGGAGGATAGTTTTAATAGTTTAGTTAAACGTTACTACATTTTGGTTTTCATTATTAATTAAATTTAATATAAAAAAATTTGTTTTTTTAAAACAAAACACAAATAAATTAATGAAAAATATGAAAAAATTTAATAAATGTGACAATATGATAAAGAAAATTCATCCAATAATTAAAATTGGAATAGCCACTAATTATTTTTAATTAATGAGAAAAATGATTCAAAAACATTGAATTAAAAAGACCTAAAATGAACAAATCCCAAATTAATAAAATCCACAGATCATTTATAAATTAAAATTCCAAATGGAATTTTAATTTCTATTATGTAGAGATTAAAAAAGGGGGGATTTTAAATTCATCTATATAGATAAATAGTATACCAAATATATGTTTCTAGTTAAGGATTTATTTTTGGGGTATGTAATAGGTGTTCAAGTGGATTCTGGTAGATTCTGGTTGATGTAGTTATTTTTTGGAAGGTTTTTTACTAGACTCGCAATTTATACACATTTAATGGGAAGTATAGGGTTGAATCATTGGAGGTAGTTTCACCTAAGGTTTTTATGAATAGATTCATGAATTGTTTTTTAAAAACCATGAAATATAAAAATATTAACTTTGTGTAGAATAGTACTATAATTACATCATTTGGAAAATTATGAGACTAAATTGTAAAAAAATGTTATGGGGACGAATTAATACATTTCATAACATATTGTTAGTTTGTAAACATGAAAATAGTGTAGTTAACCTATTTTAATTATATTTTTACAATAATATTTTCTCATATTTCGAAATGTAAGAAACTCTCCTCTCAATTCATCTTTTCAACACAGTAGGACATGGCATCTTATCCCCATATATTTTTCATTAATACCCTTTTATTTGAGATAATTATTATATATATCATTATTGATTTTAGATTTATCATATTATTTCCAAAACTATTATTCTTTCACTCTTGTTTATCCATAATTTTTGGTTTTTAGGTAATTATTTTCATCATAACATATAAATTATTGAATGATATGAAATTGATTTAGATTGGTTCATCTTTATGACATTCTAATATGATGAATGCATGTTGTTGGATAGAGTAGTTATGAAGGTACATAACCCAAAATATATTAATAGTGTTTTTACTCAATTGGATTACATTCCCATTTAATTATTAATCATGAATTTATATTTTGTGATTCTTAGCTTATGATGTGTGTCAGGAGTGGACAGAACCCAATTTCATGTGATTTTTTAATATCATATATCACTCAATGAGGTGTTTGATGGTAAAAACATTCCTAATTAAATTTTGTGGACATATATATATATATATATTATTTTTAATAATAAACTATAATTTAATTATTATGAATTTTTTTTTGTGACCTGATTTGGGTCTATCGGGTTTTAGTGATGGCACATTGGACTTTAATGAAATGGGCCAAGAGTTGAAATTATATGGTTTGGTGATAATAACAAGAGTGGGGTAACTGGTTTCCATGAAATAAATTTATTAGTAAATACATTTTTATGTATATAATTTTGTAAGTGTATTTGAAAATTTAGTCAATTGATCTCATTTATTTTGAGTAATTTTTTAAAATAAAGAAAAATGCATATGAATGGGTGCTTTTGAAAAGGTCCTTGATAGAACCTTGGGCAAGATAATGACTACCTAGTAATTGATTTATAATTCCTCATATATAAGTATATTACATGAGGTATATGAACACATAATTTAATTAATTAAATTGAAATTATGAAATAAACCCATTACGTAAATTTATTCTTTATTAGGGTTTATATTCCTTCTAATGTATTATGTGAGGAATAAATTGTGTTTATCATGATTATATTATATTAGGATGGAAATGTGAATATTGACCTAGGGTGTCCTGGGAAGTGTGGTTAACAATATCACCCTCCATGGAGTTGTTCTAGAATTGATTATTTCAATATTCTAGTTAGATAATTATATAATCATGATGAAATAAAAGGATTATAGTCTTTATAATTGAATGGTTTTATTGGTATGTGATTTCCATTTTGGGTAACCCATTTAGGGTTCCATGACATGGTGTAACATGTGATACTCTAGTGTTACCCCCATGAGTTATGTTACCCATCATAGGGTTATTTTTAGAATATGAAGTGATGAATATATGTGTCATGCTATTAATAAAATAAATGTTTTCTATTATTTATTGATATAATGATTGTTATTGGTTATAAATAAGATTATTTTACATTATTTACGTGATGTGGTATGAGAAAGTCTTATATAAAGTGCATGTATCAATCAACCATCATGAGAAAACTTCATACCTAAAATATTTTCTTTGGCTGCTGCTCTCACTTTCTATATTTCTACATATACTATTATATCTGATATAACATGTCCTATGATGTGAATCTAGTACATCAGAAAGTGAAATTTTGAGATCTAAGAATATAACTAATTCTATTTTAGTGTACTCTATACGACATCATAATGGGAATCATAATCATGTAGAGTGTGAGAGTACACCCATATGTCATCCATAAGGATAACCACAAAAGAATCCACGTAATGTTGGAACACATATTTCATAAATTCCATGAAAACAACTGGTGCATTTTTGAGATTTAATGACATATCCCAATACTCATATAAACTTTACCTGCTCCAAAATGTTGTAAGAGGTATATCTGATGGTACAACGTTCCACTGATGATAACTATATCTCAAGTAAATATTCAAGATAACTCAGTTGCCTTGATGTTGATCAAAGAGATCATAGATCCATAGAAATGGATATCGGTTCATAACTATCAACAAGTTAAACTTCCAATAATCCACACAATGTCAGAGGGTATTGTCCACCATCTTCACAAAATGTATAGGAAAAATCCAGGGAGAAGTATTGCATCAGATGAAACCATATTTATGTAACTACAATAACAGCTTGTTGATCTCATGCAACATTGGTGTAGCCATTCTATAAGGAGGAATGGACACCGATGTCGCTCCTTAAAGGAGTTTAATAGGATGTTCTTCCTCTCATTCTAGTGGTAAACCAGAAAATTCATCTACAAATACATTTCAGAAATGATCTGACACTATAGGGATGTCCCTCTATGAAATCCCCTGGTCATATAGATATAAAAAAGAATTACGGGCTATAATTATTCCCAACACATGATAGCCGAGTCCATCATTTCTCTTCTAGATGTCCCATTTTTCCTTGTGTAGAAAAGACATGCACTCTGGTGATGTAAAACTCACCCTGTGATGATAAATTTCAATAAAGGGCTTGATGTAAACTAACATGTCCATTTAGTGAATGGAATCAAATCTAGTCATATCAATGATACAAAGTTCCTAGAAGAAGTGACACCCACCAAACATAAGAGGTCACTCCATACACTTACATCAACTAGCCATCCTAATCCTCAATAGAGTGTCTAGCATCATAACATCATCATATGTAATGATACAGTGCCCAAGGCTCTCCACAATAACAATAAATATAAAACTATGGTAATACCCTATATCATATAGAGAATATGATCATATTGAGGCTACTAGAATCATACCTCTAATGGTAGAGGGTCCAAGATCGTACCCCTGCTAGGTCTGCTCAATAACAAAAGTCTGACTAGTACTGTGACCCTGTGACCCAACATAACTACCCTGAGCTAATCCAACTTATTTTCAAGAAAAACCTACGGTCTGGTTACTAAGACCATGCACTACTGGAAATGGGGACTTTCCCAATGATTCTGAACCGTTGGGAAAGCCTGCAGAACCGTTGGTATATGTTATACCAATGGTTTTGCAAACTGTGGGGAAGTAAGCCCTTGGGAAAACCTATCCCAACGGTTTACAATGAACCATTGGTAAAGGTTAATAAAATTAACATATGCCAACGGTTTGGCCAAACCGTTGGTAAAACTAAGGAAATCACACTACGGGAAAACGGGTCTATACCCACGGTTTTGAAAAAAACCGTATATACAGGGTACCCATATTCCCACGGTTTTTGAAAACCGTGGGTATAGGGATAATATGGGGACCTATACCCACGGTTTCAGAAATCCATGGGTATAGGTAACCTATACCCACAGTTTTTCCCTGAACCGTGGGTATAGATTATTTTTAAAGACCGATACCCATAGTTTTGGCCAATCCAAGTGTATAGAGTTTTTTCAGAATACCTATACCCACGGTTTTGAAAAACCATGGGTATTATGGTAATTTTTTTAAAGACCTATACCCACGGTTTTTCAAAACTGTGTGTATAGTTGGCGGTAGGAAAAAATATTATGTTGGACAATGAAAAAAAATTGGCAGGAACATAGTTTGGGTTAATATAATTACAAATATAATTAAACAGATATTTGACAATGTTAAAAAAATATTTCCATCTCAGTTGGTCAGGTCACGAATCATCTTCACAGCGGTCGTGGGTTCGAATCCCGTGTGTTTCCTTTTTTTGATAAGTGGTTATATTAATATATTAATATAAATATATATATAAATATCATATGACTCGATAGCCTGGTTGGATAGAGAGGTAGTTCCGCCAGTGCAGCTTCCTAGGTTCGAGTCTCGCCTGCATTGATTATTTTCACGCATTTGATTAATCCAAAACCGGTAATATTAATATATTTATATAAATATAAACATATATACCAAATAAGTCGATATCGTGGTTGGTCAGAGACATTGTTCCGCCGGTGCCGCGTCTCTGGTTTGAGTCCCGCCTGTAACTATTTTTTGAGATATAAAATTCTTTTTGAGATATGAATTCCCACGGTTTTCAAACCGTGGGGGAAGTCCTACGCCACCTCTACATTGATGTGCTACACGGTGACCCCTATATATACCCACGATGTGGATGAACCGTGGGGATATCCTAATACCCCTATTGCGACGCCACTCAGCCCCACGGTTCCCAAAACCGTGGGTATAGGCTATACCCACGGTTTTGAACTGTGGGTATAGGTAGTTTTTCCAGTAGTGTCACCTCTTTCCCGACGGTTTAGAAACCGTTGGGAATGGTATTTTCCAACGCTTCTCATTGAATCGTAGGAAAAAAATCCCAATAAACCTTTCCCAACAGTTTGTAAACCCTTGGGAAAGGGTTATTACAAGCATATGCCAATGGTTTGAAACTGTTGGCTTAGGATATGCTGTGAAAATTGCACAATAGCCTGCAATTTGCACAACAGCCTCTAACAATGTCCATTCCCCTCCTTTCTAATTACTATACTTGCAATAACAAACTAAGCCATAAATATAAAGAACAAATTAATACAAATTTAACATATAATTCATTCTTGAGATATACACATCTTCAATTAAATCATAATTCATAACGTAACTATAAACATACATAATTGATTTAGAATTAAATTCAATATTTTGATGACAATTACATGTGGAATCAAAAATTCAATACATAATACAATACATACATAATTTAATTATCAGTTATTAATAAAATACCTAAAAAACTGAATAAGTATAAACAGAATCCGAATACATTTGTTCGGTTTTCCATATACCAGTTTTTTTTACAAAAAAATGATGTCCATTTTAAACAAAATATATACAGTTGAGTGATACCATCCACACCGTGCCTCAAATTGAGGTAGGGTTTACTCGTACACATTGAATATGACCCATGGATAGTTTTCCTAATGTATCAACATATTATGAAAGCGTTTGGTCAGTTTTCCGTATTCCAGTTATAGTTTTCACATAAAATGTTGCTCACTTCAAAAAAATGAGACACTTTGAGTGGTGCCAGCCACACCATGCCTCAGATTCAGGGGGGGTTAACTCGTACATGTCACATATGAGTCATTGATTATTGTGCTAAAGTTTCAACAAATTCAAAATGTGTTTGGTCAGTTTCCGTATGCCACTAGTTGTTTTCAATTACCGGGCCTCAGATTTAGGCGGGGTTGACTCGTACACGTCACATATGAATCATGGATCATTGTCTTAAATTTTCAAAGGAATCTGAATTCGTTTCTTTGGATTTTCGTATGGCAGTTGTTGTTTTCAATTAAAATGATGTCCTTTTGAAACAAAATAGAGACACTTTGAGTGGTTATGGCCACACCACACCTCAGATTGAGCTGAGGCTGACACATACACATCACATTTGACCCATGTATAGTTTTCCTAAAGTCTCAATAGAATATGATTGAGTTTGGTCTGTTTTGCGTATGCCAGTTGTACTTTTCGCTTAAAATGTTGTCCATTTCATATAAACTAAGACACATCGAGTTATTACGGCCACAATACACATTTTATTTAGGAGTGGTTGACTCGTAAAAATCACATATGACCCATGGATCTTATTCCTAAAGTTTCAATGATATTCAGATGCATTTGGTCTATTTTCCATATATCAGTTGTTGTTTTCACTTAAAATGATGTTCATTTTAAACAAAAGGGAGACACTTTGAGTGGTGCCGGCCACAACATACCTCGGATTGAGGTGGGGTTGACTTTTTAATATCACATATGACCAATGTATCATTTTCCTAAAGCATCAACACATTCAAAATGCGTTTGGTCGGTCTTCCATATGTCAGTTGTTGTTTTCACATAAAATGTTGTTCATTTAAAAAAAATGAGACCCTTTGAGTGGTTTTGGTAAAACCATGCCTCTCATTAAGGTAGGGTTGACTCTTACATGTAATATATGACCCATTGATCGTTGATCTAAAATTTCAACACATTCTGAATGCATTTGGTCAGTTTTCCGAATTCCAGTAGTTGTTTTCAATTAAAATATTTTCCATTTCAAAATAATGTGAGACACTTTGAGTGTTTCCGACCACACCAAGCCTCATATTAAGGCATGTCTGACTCATAGACATCACATATGACTCATGTATCATTATTATAATGTCTAAACATAATCCGAATGCATTTTGTTGGTTTTATGTATGTCATTTATTGTTTTCACTTAAAATGAAGTCTATTTTAAATGAAAGAGAGACAATTTGAGTGGTTCCGGCCACACCATGTCTTAAATTGAGGAGGGGTAGACTCGTACTCGCCACAAATGACCCATGAATCATTTTAATAATGTTTCAATAGAATCGGAATGTGTTTGGTCGGTTTTAGGTATGTTAGTTATTGTTTTCACTTAAAATGAAGTCCATTCTAAACTATAGAGAGACACTTTGAGTGGTTCCGGCCACACTGCGCCTCGAATTGAGCAGGGTTGACTTGTGCACATTATATATGACCCATGGATCATTTTGATAAATTATCAACACAATTAGAATCCTTTTGGTTGGTTTTCCATATGTACTAAAAAATTTCTCTATTTTAAACAAAAGAGAGACACTTAGAGTGATCTCAGCCACACTGTGACTCTGATTAAGATGTGGTTGACTTTTACACGTCATATATGGACCATGGATCATTATTATAATGTTTTAATAGAATTCAAATGTGTTTGGTCAGTTTAACATATGTCAGTTGTTGTTTTCAATTAAAATGATGTCCATTTTAAATTATAGAGAAACACTTCGAGTGGTGACGGCCAATCTGCACCTCGTATTGAGGCTGGGTTGACTTTTACATGTCACATATGACCCATGGATCGTTGTTCTAATGTTTTATCTGAATCTTAATGTGTTTAGTCAGTTTTCGGTATGTCATTTGTTGTTTTCAGTTAAAATGTTGTCTTTTTCAAATAAAGATGAGACACTTTGAGTGGTGCCAGACAACATGGCATTGGATTGAGGAGGGGTTGACTCATACATGTCAAAAATTACTAATGGAACAATTTTTTAAAGGTTCAATAGAATATGAATGCTTTTGGTCAGTTTTTCGTATGTCAGTTGTTGTTTTCAATTAAAATGAAGTCCATTTAAACTATAGAGAGACACTTCGAGTGATCCTGACCATAATGCAACTCAGATTGAGTCTAGTTTGACTCAAACACATCAAATATGACCCATGGAACGTTTTACTAATGTTTTAATAGAATCCAAATGCAGTTGGTCAGTTTACCAATTTTTAGTTGTTGTTTTCAATTAAAATGAAGTCCATTTTAAACTATAGAGAGACACATCGAGTGGTGTTGTCCACTCCATGCATCAAATTGAATCTGGGTTGACACGTACACGTCACATATGACCCATGGATATTTTTACTAATGTTTCAACTGAATCTGAATCCGTTTAGTCAGTTTTTTGTCTGCCAGTTGTTGTTTTCATTTAAAATGTTGTCTATTTCAAATAAACCTGAGACACTTTCCGTGGTTCCAGCCACACCTGGCCTTGGATTGAGGTGTGATTGACTTTTACACATTACAAATGACTCATGGAACGTGTTTTAATGTTTTAACAGAATCTGAATGCGTTTGGTCGTTTTTTCATATGTCAGTTGTTATTTTCAATTAAAATGAAGTCCATTTTAATCTATAGAGAGACACTTCGAGTGGATTTGGCCACTTTGTGCCTCGTATTGAGGCAATGTTGACTCTTACATGTCAAAAATGACCCAAGGCCCATTTTCCTAAAGTATCAACACAATCCGAATCCATTTGGTCAGTTTTACGTATGTCTGTTGTACTTTTCAATTAAAATGTTATCCATTTAAAAAAAAGTGAGACACCTCAAATTGTTCTTACCACACCGTGCCTTGGATTGAGGCGAGGTTGACTCATACACATCACATATGTCCCACAGATCATTGTCCTCAAGTTTCAACCAAATCCGAATTCATTTAGTCTGTTTTTTGAATGTCAGTTGTTGTCTTAATTTAAAATGTCGTCTATTTCAAATTAACCTGAGACACATTGAGTGGTGTCGGCCACACCTGGCCTTATATTGAGGCGAGGATGACTCGTACACATAACAAGTGACTCATGGAACGTTTTACTAATGTTTTATCAGAATCTGAATGTGTTTGGTCAGTTTTACGTATGTCTGTTGTTGTTTTCAATTAAAATGAAGTGCATTTTTAACTATAGAGATACACTTCGAGTGGTGCCAGCTGCTCCGTGGCTTGTATTGAAGCTAGGCTAACTCGTACACGTCACAAATGACCCAAATATTATTTTCCTAAAGTATCAACACAATCCGAATGCATTTTTTCAGTTTTCCATATGCTAGTTGTACTTTTCACTTAAAATGTTATACATTTCATACAAAAGTGATACACTTCGAATGGTTCCTACCACACTGCACCTCAAATTGATGCGGGGTTGACTCTTGCATGTCACATATGACCCATGGATCATTGGTCTAAAGTATCAACACAATAAGAATCTGTTTGGTCGATTTTCTGTATGTACTTAAAATGTTGTCCATTTTAAACATAAGAGAGACACTTAGAATGATCCCGGCCACACCGCGACACGGATTGAGCCGAGGTTGACTCGTACATGTCACTTATGACCCATGTATTGTTTTGATAAAGTATCAATAGAATCAAAACGTGTTTGGTTGGTTTTTAGTATGTCAGTTGTTATTTTCATTTAAAATCTCATCCATTTTAATCAAAAGAGACACAGTTAGTGTGCTACCGGCCACAACGCACCTCGAATTTAGATGGGGTTGACTCTTACACATCACAAATGGCTAATGGATTATTTTTATGATGTATCAACAGAATCATGGTAGCCCTCCCCTCGAAACCAAATCATACATCCTAGAATTTCATGTCTAAATTCACTGAGCACGAAGAGTCTGTCCATGAGTCCTTAACATGTAACCCATGTCTAATCCTAACAATTGACAAGTAAAACAAATCAAAAAAAGGAATAATTCACATAACATGTATAATTTACAACAAGTCTTTTTATTCAAAATAAAGCATATCACTACTGGAAAAGGGACCTTTCCCAACAGTTGTGTACCAACGGTTCAATGAACCGTTGGTATATCTTGTTTTTCCCAACGGTTGCTATAAACCGTTGGGAAAAACCCCTCAATGCATAGTTTTCCCAACGGTTTCATACAACCGTTGGGAAAGATAGGTTTTTCCCAACGGTTCCTAAGAACCGTTGGGAAAAGTGGTGAAGGACCCTTGTTTTCCCAACGGTTTATATGGAACCGTTGGGAAAGATAGCTTTGTCCCAACGGTTCTAAGAACCGTTGGGAAAAGTGGTGAAGTTTGGTCATTCCCAACGGTTTTTAATAACCGTTGGGAAAAAAAAGCCCCAAATACCAAATCGAGCCAGCGGCCTCCCCACATTCCAGAAGCATTCAGTTCGTGTCCTCCTGGAGCGATTCCTTGCGGAAGGACCTCCCAATCCCCACATCTTCCATCATATCAGCACCTACCAGGTTAGACTCCTATATTTTATCAACGATATAGTTCCAGCTCTTATAAATCATATACTTCTATTCTTGATTTCGTTATTCCCAATTATTAGGGTTTTTGTAAAAATTTATGATTGTTTCATGGTGGTCATGTGCGCCACTATAGGTACATTGATTCACTAATTTATTTTGGTATTTCCATAAAATTCGAATACAATTTATTAATTAATCAATGTTGAGTGTTAACATGACATTCATGTTCTTTATTTTTGTTGAAAACCTTATTTATGGTATGGGGTCATATTATTTAAAGTGTAAACAAATACTTATATAGAATTTCCTTGTAAAACCTGATGGTTTAATTCTAGTTAAATGGACTCATAATTTTTTATGTTATTACTATTTAGTAATTGGTGAGGTGAATCATATATGTATATGAAAAATGGATCAAGATCATTTATTATTGGATAGAATTATTCCCTAGTAATGTGAGACCCTTATGTTATGGGGTGAGTATGGAGTAGTGAGATATATTGATTGTTACTTACTTTTTTCAATTCTATGAGGTAATCATGGAATGCACTAATTTTTTGAGATCTGTCAATGTTTTTATGGTTTTGATAGTGATCCATGATGTGTATCCTAGTATGTAGATCCTGTTGGGTATTGGACCCTGGATTGGGTGAATTTGTATGCAGTAGGGTGCTTTCTAGGATGGGTTGTACTGATGTGATGGTAACTTATGAGAGGGGTGGGTCTTACTAATGTGGATTCATTCTATATCATAAGCATGTAAATATAATTTGTATTATGATAACTAAATGCGAATGATGTGTGATCAAATATTGTCTTATCCTAGAGAATTCCTTGTGATATATTGATATGGTGGCAAGAGTGATGATGCATGTGGTGACATGACCAACATACATGTGTTTCATGGTTAGTGATCAATTAGGTTAGTGATCCTATGATCATTGGGATGTGACTCTAAATGATTCAAGAAGAGTTATTAATATGATAACATGAGGGTGTGTTCCTATTTGGTTTTATCTAGAATCGTAGTATAGTATTGGAGTTGAGTTATTTTTATATATTATCTGTTTTTATGGATGTTGTCTTTTAGTGGTTGTGTGTTTGGGAACCCCCCTCCTTCCTAGACCCTGGACAACCCCCCACCCTCCTCCCTGGACCCTGGACAACCCCCCGAACACCCCCCGCACAGCCCCCCGCACAGCCCCCCACCCTCCTCCCTCGACCCCAGACAACTGTTGTAACCCTCTCTCTTGGATTTTAATGATCACAATCACTCTCATCGTGTTCTAACTTGTTTTCAAGTGTTTTGATGCTAGGAAAAAGGTTGCCCAGGAGTTGGCCCAAGAAAACTGAAAAGGACTCTCTGAGTCCACCGGCCAACCGGTGGATTCCCACCGGCCGGCCGGTGGTCTCTAGCAGAAGCATTGCTTTCTGCCAGAGCCACCGGTCAGCCGGTGTTAGCTCACCGGCCAGCCGGTATAGGCACCGGCCAACCAGTTCTTGCCCACCGGCCAGCCGGAGGTTCCAGGCAGTAGGCTTGCCCACTGCCTGGTGCCACCGGCCAACCGGTGGATGACCACCGGCTGGCCGGTGGAACCCAGACAGAAAGCCTGCTGTCTGGACCACCGGCCAGCCGGGAGCTCAGCACCGGCCAGCCGGTGGACCACCGGCCAGTTGGTGAGCCACCACCGGCCAGCCGGTGTGACCAGTCAAACTAGTCGTTGGGCTTTGACCAGACTTGTACTTTTGACCCCCAACGGCTCCGGAAGCTCTCCAACGGCCATATTGAAGTGTTTATGGGTATTTCTCCTATAAATAAGAAACCATGGATGCCGGGAACATAATGGAATGATATTTTGTTTAAAATGGGCATAATTTTAAGTGAAAACAACTGACATATGCCAAACCAACCAAAATTCTTCTGATTCTGTTGAAACTTTAGAAAAATGATCCATGGGTCATATGTGACGTGTATGAGTCAACCCTGGCTCAATCCAAGACACGATGTGACTGAGACCATTGAAATTGTCTCCCTTTTGTTCAAAATGGACTAAATTGTAAGTGAAATCAACAACTATCATATGGGAAACCAACCAAACGCCTTAGGATTATATTGACACTTTAGGAAAACGATACATGGGTCATATGTGATGTGTACGAGTCAGACTTGACTCAATCCGAGGCGCGGTGTGGCCTACACCACCAAAACTATCTCTCTTATGTTAAAAATGAACAATATTTTACGTTCATAAGCCAAACCGATCAAACGGATTCTGATTGTGCTGAAACATTATGAAAACGATCCATGGATGATATGTGATGTGCACGAGTAAACCCTGCCTCAATCTGAGGCCCAGAGTGGCAGACACCACCCAAAGTGGCTATCTTTTGTTTAAAATGGACTTAATTTTAAGTGAAAACAACAACTGACATACGCCAAACCAACCAAACGCCTTCTGATTCTATTTAAACATTATGAAAACGATCCATGGGTCATATGTGACATGTACGAGTCAATCCCTCATAAATCCGAGCTGTGGTGTGGCCGAAACCACTCAAACTATCTCTCTTTTATTTAAAATGGACATAATTTTAAGTGAAAACAACAACTGACATACGCCAATCCAACCAAACAACTTATGATTCTATTGAAACGTTAGTAAAACGATCCATGGGTCATATGTGATGTGTACGAGTCAACCCCACCTCAATCCAAGCCATGGTGTGACCGGGACCACTCAAACTGTCTCTCTTTTGTTCAAAATGGACTAAATTGTAAGTGAAATCAACAACTGACATACGGGAAACTGACCAAACACCTTCGGATTCTGTTGACACTTTAGGAAAATGATCCATGGGTCATATGTGACATGTACGAGTCAACCCCACCGCAATCCGAGCCGCGGTATGGCTGGGACCACTAAAATTGTCTCTCTTTTGTTGAAAATGGACAAAATTGTAAGTGAAATCAATGACTGTCATACGGGAAACTGACCAAATGCCTTCATATTCTATTGAAACTTTAGGAAAACTATCCATGGGTCATATGTGATGTGTAAGAGTCAATACCGCCTCAATCCGAGGTGTGGTGATGCCGACACCACCCAAACTGTCTCTCTTATGTTAAAAATGGACAATATTTTAAATACATACACCAAACTGATCAAACGGATTCTGATTGTGTTGAAACATTAGGAAAACGATCTATGGCTCATATGTGACGTGTACGAGTCAACCTTGCCTCAATCCGAGGCCCGGTGTGGCCGACACCACTCAAAGTGTCTCTCTTTTGTTTAAAATGAACTTAATTTTAAGTGAAAACAATAGTTGACATACGCCAAACTAACCAAACGACTTCAAATGATATTGAAACTTTAGGAAAACGATCCATGGGTCATATTTGACATGTAAGAGTCATTCCCGCCTCAATCCGAGCCACGGTGTGTCTAGGACCACTCAAACAATCTCTTTTTTCTTTAAAATGGACTAAATTATAAGTGATATCAACAACTGACATACGGGAAATAGACCAAATGCCTTCGGATTCTATTGAAACTTTATGAAAATGATTCATGGGTCATATGTGACATGTACGAGTCAACCCTGCCTCAATCCAATTCACCGTGGGGCGGGGAACACCCAAACTTCATCTCTTTTGTTCGAAATGGATAATATTTTATGTACATATGCCAAACAAATCAAACGGATTATGATTGTGTTGAAATTTAGGACAATGATCCATGGATCATAAGTGATGTGTACCAGTCAACCCAGCCTCAATTCGAGGCCCGGTGTGTCACTTATGGAGTCACAAGTGATGAGACTCCTATGAAAATACCTTTTCACCATATATTATTAAAGTGGTTGTCATGTGAAGATTGAAATGGGTGTAAATAATATTTGATTTATTGAAACCCTGATTCAACTATACTGGATGATTGTTGTCATATGAAAATTCAAATGGGGAATTATTCACCATGCCTCTAATCAAATAGGTGGTGTTCTTTTTAGTTGTTTTAATTCTGTTAGTGTTTTTAGTGGTGTGTTTTATGCAGGTCTATGCACTGGAGGGGCTACTGCAGGGGCATCTGTGCAACATTTCTGGAAATACACAATACCAACGGTTGTAAACCGTTGGTAAACTTTGAGAAAGAATTATACCAACGGTTCAATAAACCGTTGGTAAAAAACTGGTTTCAATGAAACCGTTGGGAAAATGATATACCAACGGTTGTAAACCGTTGGTATAACATCAAAATCATAGAATTCCCAACGGTTTCAATGAAACCGTTGGGGAAAAAACTATACCAACGGTTGGGAACCGTTGGTATAAGTTGAGAATTATAGAATTCCCAACGGTTCTAAACCGTTGGGTAAACCTATACCAATACATAGAGTGGGCTATCCCAACGGTTTACTTAAAACCGTTGGTATATATCTTTCCCCACGCCTTACTTCCCTACGGTTTGGAGAACCGTTGGTATAGAAAATACCAACGGTTTTCCAGCCTATACCAACGGTTGTAAACCGTTGGTATATACTCTATTTCCAGTAGTGTATCATCACATGAATTTGATGAGACTGAGAAAATAAGCTTACTAAGACATTCATATAATTAATGACATACAAAATGGAATAATACTAAATAACATTGCATGATTAGTGAAATAAAAAATGGCATGTGAAATAATGGACGAGGGTGGGGGCTATATGGGGGTCCATGGAGGAGTGTGGGGGGGGGGGCTGTCCGGGGGGTGTCCGTGGGGATGTCCGGTGACCAAGGAGGATGGTGGGGGGGGTTGTCCAGTGGGCTGTCTGGGGGTTGTCTTGGGTCCAAGGAGGATGGTGGGGGTTGACCAGGGTCTAAGAAGGAAGGGGTCTATCAAGGGAGTTCCCAAACTCACAAAACTCTATAAACATGCTCAAGATACACTGCAACCACTAAAAGACATCAACATCCATGAAAAAAGTTAATATATTAAAATAACTCAACACAAATAGTATACTATGGGTCTAGATAAAACCAACAACTTGAATAGATTAAAAATAAAAACTCAGTAATATTAGTCATAAATTTAACGGATCAACTTTTCCCACATCACCATCACCATCACCATCATCATCATCACCCTCATCCTCATCCTCGCCCTCCTCAATGCCCTCCTCCTTACCCTCCTCCATGCCCTCGCCATCCATCTCAACCTCCTCGTCTCCCTTCTCTTCAACATCAAACTCCTCACCAACATCATCATCAGGTTAGAAATCATCTTGACCACCAATAGATCTATAACCTGGTGCACCATATATAGAACGTATTGACAACATATATTCATCAAAAGCTGAACTAGCCTCTGGTGGAAGTGTTGGACGTAAAACTTCAATAAATTTCATAAATTCACTTTTTACCCTAGTAGATTGTTCTACTGTATCTATGGACCTATTGTCAGCCTATTCTTCCTATTACCAATCGTGTTGCAGCTTGGTCGCACTAAAAATCATACCTAAGGAGGGCCAATACCTCGTAGGGTCTATCCTAGGTCGACAGCGTACTCTTCTAGGATGCTCCTCTCCAAACACCTGATGTAAGTGATCAGTTGGCCCAAAATTGTCATGTTCTTGGGAATCGAGGGCCTGTAAAGAAGCCTATTACAAATATAAATATATTTTTATGTTATAAAATTGATAATAAAATATAAAATAAATAGATTAAAACATACAATCTGCTACTGAGTCGTTTCATTGATGGCACTTCCATCCTTTTTCCATCTACTCGAGCAAAACAGTTTTGCTCAATGCACATGTCCTTCAATAATCTGTATTTACCTCTAAAATGACATCAAAAACTAATTTTATATGAAAACATTAGCAAACTATTAAATAATTTAGGAAAAAATTAATGTTTAATTCGTAATGAAAACTTATAAACAATTGTCATACCTGCTTCCTCTAATGATCTGGTAGTGTAATACATCCCAGTGTGTGGAGGTATTTTTTTCATCAATGTTTTTTTTTCAAGACGATTCCTAAATAAAAATCGATAATGAAAAATATATTATTAATGAAAAATAGGAAAGTTATTATTTAAATACCTCAAATGTAATTAATACCATAAACTGGGTAGTCGTCCAATGAATAATCATCTGACGATACTGCTCTATAGGACAATCATCCACGACTGGTACCACCTCTATCCTACTGCCAACTCTAGAATTCCAACCAATATACAACTCATGATTGTAGGCTCTCCAAATCTCTCCTAAATCATTTAGATGTTCCGTTCATGCACGCTCACCATCAGAAAAATTAAATCGAAGATGACATCAAAATATTAATTCATATAAATACAAAAAAAATTCATGGCATTAAATACAATAGAATTTTTTACCAATATCTCTACCCAAGCACTATCCTTGACCACATGTGGCCAATGTCTCCATGATAGCGGGTTGACGAGAATGATGTCGGATTATTTGGAAAGCGTCGCCAAAAAACACCGACATTGTTTCCTTGTTTTCTCAACCATTTGGTTGTCTTCATTGTAATTCATGCATTTACACCCCCACCCATGCCTCCTATCAGATGATGTATCTATCCTGAATAAAAAACAAATATTTTATCACAACATGTTAAAATGAAAATTAATATTTCTATAAACTTTTTTTAGGGTTCTATAAATATACCTGTTCCAATCTGATCACTAAGTTCCACTGGTTCCACAGAAACTGATGGAACACGCTGTGGTGGAACAGGATTCGAATACGATGGAATATAGAAGTTTGGAGAGATAGAAGTAGAAGGAAAAGATGATGGGATAGCTGTATGACCGGATTCTGACTGGGGAGTGGGAATCATCATGGGATATGAACAATATGGTTTCGAAGATGCAAAAGTGTAGAAAACATGGGAGGCCTAAATATCCTGTGTGTCCCTAATGAAACACCAGGATCAGAATGTGGGAAGGATGACATGTTAGTGGGAGGGGCAGTGTCTAGTCGGGTATGCAAAGCTACTCTTCCACCTTTGGTATGAACCCTCCTCGTATCGTCGGCCTGAATACTAGGACTCGTACTAGGCTCCTCGTCGAATAACTGTTGACGTATAGGTGTATCCTACAAAAATGCTTACAAAAAAATAAATCACATGACATTATATATTTTTTAAATATATATAATTTAAATAAAGTAGTCATTGTAGGCACTAATGGTGGAATGGATGTCTTCATCATTTAACGATTTCTCTCTGTCATTTTTTTCCATTTACTCTCTTCAATTGGCTGCATTTCTTTCTTTTGAAAACAAATATGTAATTAATTAGAAAAATAAAAATAATGTGTAACCCAAAAAAATAAATATATGAAGGAATAGGGGATATTCATTGGTAACATAGCTATCAATTGTTTTAGAAGATCTTGAATGGATTTAATAAATCATACAAGTTATAATGATCACCAAGTTAAAAATATTGTTTGACTAGGTTTGAAAAGAGTTCAATTCCAAATTAGAAAATGGAATTCAAATAAAACTGAAACCAATAAACATTGAAAATTCATATAACGGTCAAGTCAGCTAAAACATATTTGTGATGAATACGAAATAAATTTGAATATTACCAACCTTAACAACCCAGCTCAAGGTAAACCAAAATAATTGATAACATGGATGATTGATTCAATATATTTTCAACCACAACTTCAGGTACACAATCAACTCTGAAAATTGAGCAATTGGAGTCATCAACAGAAATAAATGGATTGGTTAAAATGGTACTAGGGAAAGTGTCAATTCCATCATCACCATCATAAAAAATATGTCTTGTAATTACTCCAACTATGACACAAAATTCAGGTCGAAGTTGGTCTTTGACATAGAAATCATGTTTAGCCATTGATGCCAACACATATGGTTCTTTGGTAGCAAGAGTGCGAGTCATATTAATTACATGGAATCCACAATCATCAATAATTGTGATCTCTCTCATCATCAAATCAAACCAATGGAATTTCATCATTGTGACTCATCCATGAGAGTAATAATACAATATTATTATTTTCTCAACGACTCCATAATAACGAACATTTTAAAATCGCGGTCTACTATCTGATGCACTGGCATAAAAATATGTTGTGGCAGTAACCATAAAACCAGCATGTTGTGTTCACATGTTCTTTTCTCATTTAGTGAAAATAAATTTGAAACCATTAATAAAAATTGATTTATAGTCACGAACCACGATATTAGGACCAAAAACCAAATCTATTATTTCCTCAGAGACATAGTCAGCATGCAATCTCAATACCTAAAATATAAATGACTATTAAACCTATTTAAATATTGATATAATTAATTTAAATATTAATATTTTTACATTCAATTTTAACCAAGAAAAAAACTCTTTGCTATGAAAAGTTTCCCTTCTTCTCAAAGATAATGACCGATGCTTTCTATTTATCATTGTTTTATGTTCTCTGTAGATAAAAAAAATATGAATAGTTTAATAGATATATATGTAAGATATACATATTCAATTTAGTTTCCTGATATAGTCATCGAACAAATCACAATTGAACATAATTGTGCGATGTTCCATCAACCGCTCTTCATGGATTAATGTCTTCAATGTATATGATCCAGAAATTTCTTCTATTTGAGGAAGTGATGGAAAACCAGGTTCAATTGTCTCATACTGTTCTTCTTCATTTCTAATTTGTCTGTTCATTCTTGTAGTAATATCAGACAAATAAATTGATCAATAATCCATACATTCTTGATCCAAGTAACCGTTCACGATAGAACCTTCGAGATGATTTTTGTTTCAGAAATAAGACATTAATGTGTACATATTTCTTTCAGTTGGATACATCCAATGAAATGAAACAGGTCCTCTGAGAAGTATTTCGGTGGGAATATGGACATTCAGATGCAGCATGCATGTGAAAAATGATGGAGGAAATATTTTCTCCAACTCACACAAAATTAATGGGTCATCTGTCAATGTTTTTTACAAGAAGGACTTGGAAAACTTCTTAGCACAAATATTTCTAAAAAATGGCACATATGAATAAAAATCACCCATGCATTATTGGAAAAAATTCTACGGATATCTATTGGAAGAAACTCATGCAGTAGAACGTGATAATCCTGAGTCTTCAAATATTTTAGCTTCAACCCTCATCTATTGACCCGTTTAGATATGTTGATTGAATAGACACGAGGAACACTAATATTCTCTAATACATCCATAAATAGTTTTTTCTATAGGTTTCATCACATAAAAATCACATGGAACATGCCATTTATTTTTACTAATACGCATAGGATGCAATTCTGTTCTGATTCCCCAACCCACCATGTCATGATGAGATCATAAATCATCTATTGTCTCCCCTTGACATTTAGAAGAATCAAAAGAAACATTTCACATATATTCTTTTCAATATGCATTACATCTATAAAATGACGCAAAAAATTGGTTGACCAATAAGGAAAATAAAAAAAGATACTTCTCTTCCTCCAATTATAACAGGATTCAGTGGAAACATTTTTTCTCTTTCTAGATTTCATTTGACCCTTCAAAAATGAAAACTAAAATCATTCAATTCATTAAGCACATCATTTCCAGACACACACTAAGGTGGATCATCGGTCTCTATTGTATTATCAAATCATTAACGATTCATTCTATATGGATGATCCTTTGGAACGAATCGTCGATGTCCCATAAAACTGAAACTACATCAATGTTTCAGTCTTTTGGATCATGTATTATTCCTAAAAACTGGACATGACAGTTTTCTATTCATTCTCCACCCAGACATCATTGAATAAGCTAGAAAATCATTGATCGTCCACATAAGTGTTACACACATTTGAAATATATCTTTCGAACATGCATAGTATGTGTGAAAATCCACACACCAAAGAAGTTTCAACTATTTTATTAAATGTTTCATGTATACATCAATATCAATGTCGATATCAGAAGGACCAGATATGAGTATACTAATGAAGGTGAAGGGTTTTTTCATACACAAACATGGGGGAAGATTATAAATGTGTATAAAAACTGCCAGGTGCTCTGCGAAGTAAGAATCTACCCAAATAGATTAAAACTATTGCATGAATGACACAGACTCACACTATGCATGTCAGCTGCAAAAAAAGGATATTGAGAATAAAATATCTGCCATGAAAATCCATATGTAGGATGAACCATCTCATTGTTAGTATTCATTCTCTCGGTATCATGCCATCTCATTTTATTGATTTGTCATCAGACATAAAAAGTATCTAGAGTCTGGAGATCAATGGAATGTTCCACATTACATTCTGTGGAATGCGGGATGGTGTTCCATCAGATTTTGTCTTCCAACGGGGCGTGCCAAATTTTATACAATCATTTAATTCATTGAATTACTCCCAGAATAAACTGCAATATTTCAGGAAAACATGAATTTTGTTTCTTGAAAATCCATGTTCTTCAACTAACTTCCATGCCATATAGTGGTTTTAGGTAATATTTGCATCATCTGGAAGAAAATCCTTGAAGAGGGTAAGAATATAATTGACTGCTGTATTAGAAATACCATACATAGCTTTACCATGATATAATCGGATTAAAAATTCTAGCTTTTACATTTTATCGCATTGTGGATATATTAGAGTCGTGGCAGCATCATTAAATTTTTTCACCCTATAAATATCATAATTTTCACTAGATGCATCATCTATATTCATATCGAAGTCTTCATGATTCGAAATCATTTCTTTTTCAAGATGATGAATAAATGGAAACCGATCATCGAACAAATTATCCATTCCAGTCCTTTCATTATGAACATCACTAATTTTAGATTTCATTTTCTCCCCATTGTGATACCTGACAAATTAATTTGCTTGAAAACCATATTTGGTTATGTGGTAGATGATTCTTTCACAGCTCAACCAAGGTCTACCAACACAATCGGAACATGGGCTGTGTATGCGACCACAATGTGAAGCATTATGAAATGCATAATCTATAAAGCTCTATAAATTGTTTTGAAAATCGCTTGAGATCCGATCGGTTTCATATGTCCAACTATTTTCCATTCTGTAAAAAGAATTTATATAACTCATTTTGTCATAAAAATTTCAATATGATTGAACATTAATAGAAAATACATTTATGTAAACGACAAAGGGAGATGTTTCTAGTCGACATAGTGAATTATTAAAATAATGTAAAGTACATGTAATCAAAAATTAAATGAAAATTTATTTATATTTATTTTCATTAGGTCTATAAGAGGGTCATGTATCTGGTCCCATTATGTGTAATAGGCATCCCAAATCATTCAATTATGTTCAATAACTCATTATTGGCACCTCTATGGCCAAACCTTTCATTACCCAATTACTTCCCCAAGTCAATCACACCCCATGTGTGAATACATTTTAGGATTTTACAATAATAGGTTGTTTATGTCTTGTAAAAATATTTAATTTCATAAAGTATAGACAAAAACAGTTATTTTTAAATTTGAGATTAATAATAATGTATGTCAATGAAAAAAACATTACTGAATTAAACTTGTGACTTATCTAACATTTTTATCGATGTATAAACATGCCAGCATGGCTAGTGAAAAGCACCCCACCCTCAAAAAATTGACTATTGACCAAGAAGGACACATAATATAAAACGTACAATGAGAACCATATTTAATTGATGCTAAAGTTATATTAGTACAGTCATCTTGGGGGAAATGGAATATATGATCCTTGTTAACTGATGAATTCAAAATCTCGTATTCCATATGTTGGACACTATCTAAGGTAAGAAATCATGTAAGGTTGGGTATACATCATTTGATTTATTACATGCTAGTGAGAATGAAGGCTTCAATTAATGACTTGAGTTCACTGATTAAATGAGGGTAGAGGTAGCATAGGCTGTGTAAATAGAATGGTTAAATAAGGATAGTGGTTGCATATATTGTGCATGGTGGGGGAGTCTCAGCCGATTTAGAAACTAAAATAAATTCCATCATAGGTATCAATAAGAAACATCAGCATCAAAAGAAACTCTAAATAAAAAAAGACTAAAAAAATCAAACACTTTTTATGTTATCCCACCATAAAAAGATCACAAATGTCCCATTACAATTTCATACTTCTAGAATTTATAGAGAGTTTATAGTTATGAGCTTTATCCACATGCACACCCTCCCCACCCCACTTGGATAGCCCTACCCCCACCCCACTTGGACAACCAAGCCCCCACCACCCCACTTGGACATCCGTACCCCCACCCTACATGGACCACCCAACCCCCACACCACTTGGACAACCGACCCCCCCCCCCCCCCACATAGACAACCGACCCCCCCCCACTTAGACAACCCTACCCCCACCCCACTTAGACAACCCTGCCCCCCACCCCACTTGGACATCCTTACCCCCACCCCACTTGGACAACCAAACCCCCCCACCCTACATGGAAAGCCCTACCCCCACCACACTTGGACAACCCAGCCCCCCCCCCCCCACCCCACACGGACATCCATACCCCAACCCCACATGGACAACACGGCCCCCACCCCAGATGGGCAGCCCCCCCCCCCACCGCACTTGGACAACCCTACCCCCCCAACCCCACTTGGACATCCCTACCCCCACCCCACTTGGGCAAACCATCCCCCACCCCACCCCACTTGGATAGCCCTACCCCCACCCCACCCACCCCACTTGGACATCCCTACCCCCACCCCACTTGGACAACCCCCCCCCCCAACACCCCACACCCGACTTGGATAGCTCTTCCCCTACCCCACTTGGACAACCCATCCCCCACTCCCCAACCCACTTGGATAGCCCTACCCCCACCCCACTTGGAAAACTGAACCCCTTCTCCCCCACCCCACCTAGACACCCCTACCCCCCACACCCCACTTGGAATACCCCCCCCCCCCCCGCCACCTGGACAACCCTACTATCACCCCACATGGACAACCCATCCCCACCCACCGTACCTAGACATCCCCTCCCCCACCCCACCTGCACACCCTCCCCACCCCACATGGACAACCCTTCCTGGAAACCCTCCCCCACCCCACCTGCATACTATCCCCCACCCCAAACATTCCTACCACCACCCCATTTGGACAACCCAGCCCCCTCCCCCACCCTACCTAGACAACCCCTCCCCCACCACCCCTGGATAGCCCTCCACATCCTCCCCCACCCCATCTGCAAACCCTCCCCCACCCGAAATTGAAATAGAGATTCATCCAAATCAAAACAAATATAAAAAAATCATAGATTCATACATCCAAATCAATAAAAAAACAAAAAATCATAGAATCTCAAAAACAAAACAATGAAAACACTTACCGATTTGCAGTGTAGAACAAGAAAAGTGTTGATTGAAGAGGATGAAAGGAGTATCATAATATGGGTAATGAGATATCTTCGGGGGAGACAGTGATCTAGGGTAGTCACGCACGGACAGGGAATTGTGGGGTTCTATGTATTTGGTGGAAAACATTCCAAACGGTTTTAAAAAACAGTTTGGAAAGGTATTATTTACCAACAGTTTTGTATAACTGTTGGTAAAGTATGTTAAAAAAAGAAATTTTCCAATGTTTTAAGGAAACCATTGGGAAAATGTGTTCTAATGGGAGATGTCCCAACGGTTTCCTTTAACCATTGGGAAAAATGAATTATGCCAACAGTTTTATCAAACCCTTGGTATGAAATTGTTGGTATATCCCACCATTCCAGTATTGATGACAACCTACCAATACTGAATGTAAATATGAACTCAAGTTATCTAACTAAGGTGACTGTTTTGATCAGGATTATGAATATTTAGTGATAACTTATCCACTCTAACTATATTATAGTTAAACAAACTGAAACAATGACGGAGATGAACCATATTACCCCAAGATCAGAAATCATATAGGTCTCTTAGGAACTGAGGTATTGTGTGGACACTATTTTAATATTGGTAGCACCTCACCTGGATACTTTTAAATAAATCCCTGTTATTAGAATCACCACATGAAGGATCCTTGAGGTGCATCCTTCTATAAAATGAATGTGTATTATCCCTAGATGCATATATTCCCTAGCTCGTAGATCGCAACTCTCTCAGAATGTTCTAAGTAATCAGTGCCTTATTTGATATAGAATTCACATATGTTAGCATTAAGAGATTCACCATTAATCAGATGTCAAACCTGAGAAAATCCTCAAACATCCTAGACAAATATCACATTTCACCTCTCAAAACAGGTGTGATGTGATGATGATCTATAAAGAAACAAAAATAACCCATCACTGAAAGAGTGCCCTGGTCTATGTGCATGGACTCAAGGGCTCAATCATCCCTCAATGTCTAAAAATATATTTTATCATAGATGTTCTTATGAAAATATTCCAATGTAATATCCAAATGACATCCTGACTGTGAGAAAAAATCCCACTATATATTGGAAGAATCATGTATCATGTAAATGGAGAGCTCCCCCATTCTCTCCTGAGGTGTTTCAATATTCTCAAAGATAATAATCATGGACTCCAGCTAAGACTCTATAGCCATTGGTCCTCCATCCTAAGAAAATGTTGGAAGATTCTGCTACTGAAAATCCTGTGTCAACTCATCCAGAGATGGTGTACGATGTGGTTTTCTTTAATGGGTCTATAACATCCTCAAAAATCATCCACATAAGTAAGAATCAACACTTTTTAATGCATTAATAATTGTTGTCAAAATGGTCATGATGGGAGGATCAACTGGTAGTCCGTAATCTACCATTTATTATGTAAGATCATTTCCATGTATCTGGTGTACAATTTGAGGATGTATTCGCAGCATGACTCTGCAAGGTCATGCACATACCTTAGTTCAATATTATCAAGGAAAACAACATAGATGTGAAATAATAGAACATGAGAAAAATTTAATTCAAGTTTACAATACAGGGTTATATGATGTGTATAGCCCCTACACGACATGTTCCCTTATGCTTTTAACATGGAGTGTACCTCAACAAAACTTTGTTACGTAATACCCATACGAACATTTTTTTCTCCTTAATACTTTGTGTTTACTAGAATTTTCCCTCCTACCCAATTTCTTTTACACACTCAGAACTATACAGTTCATTATTTGGTAACACTACACGTCATGTTCACCCGAGACATGACATATAATACATATGTTATAACCATCTGTATTTTTAGCCATTGGGTAAGATACACGGTTGATTGTACATGGCCTGTACAAAAAAAAAATTATCAACTCGTGTCATTTGTCACACGTTCAGATACACAGTTATCTACAACATAGAATTTAGAATCCAGACACAACGTATTTTAGAAAAACAATTCCCAAACCCATGTCCCTGCTTACACAATCAGTCACACGATCATGCACTATATGGCAGGTACTCCCAGTACACCGTGTGTAATTAAAAATAGGCAGTTATTCCAGAACAAAAGAAAACATGGTGTGTGATAATTACACCACATGTCATGTTGTGTTGGTTTTTATAGATTAAGCTTCTAAAACAGGCCCTAAATCCTTAAAAACGTAATATTTTATTATATCCTGGAATAATTACGACACGTGAGAGCCCGTATATCCACAAATCATTGTTTTCCATATTTATTCCTCTCATAAATGGTCAATAATTATAAAATCTCAAACATGATCCACAAAATTCTGATCCAAGAGGGTCCATAAAACATCAAGGACCAATGATTGGTGTCCAATCAAATGAAAAATTACATTTTCTAATACCCTAAAAAATTATTAGGTATTTTATCACGACATCTATCTCAAGAAATTTCTTATCTTGGAGAAAATTTATAACAATATCATGCAATTATAAATGCACCCTAAACGGCATGAAAAAATTCCTAACATTTTATCTCTATCACCTGCTTATATGATTGATGAGATGGAATACCCTCATCTTAGTGGGATTTAAATGAAATAGAACAACAATGATACAAAATTCAATATAAAAAAATAAGGGCATCACCCAACGGTGAAATCAAATCAACTATAACAATTGCAAAACCTAAAAAATCAATATTGAAGGTAACATGGATTTTCCATGAACATGGGTTAGCTACTCCCATGAAAAACATATTATCAACTACATATTACTTTCAATCCCTGTGTATAGGATCCAAACTCTACAACAATGTAGAATATAGAATCCTATGATACCACATTGTAATGTACCATTTTTGGATGCTGCCCAATACTACCTTGTACCTGGTTGGTCATATGACCTCAAGCGAATATTTCAAATTCCAGAGTCAGCTAACATGCATCGAGGGCCATGGTCCGATAATAGGGGAAACTATTCCCTCATTAGAAGAGTATACACAGTGGAATATCTAATAATAAATAACAGCTGATGCAATAATTCCATTCAACAGAAGTAAAAATTATAAGACGAATACTAATAAAAAAACTTAATAATATATATAATCAATTGTAAATGTCACATGTATCAATGAATGTATCCAAATAATTCACAATGATATAAATACAACACTGAACCTCATGTAATGAAATGAAGTAAACTCCCGCAGCATCATAATCTTCATAATGGTCCCATGCTCTCAATCTATGATAACAATAATGCACCTAGTGAAGAAGGGAGCTTCTCTTACCTATAATTGAAACTGTATAATCTGTATGGGACACAAAGGATGGTCCAGAAATTTTGTGAGAAAAATCCTTGTAGGTAACCAACAGAAGATTTGTGCCTAAAAACCAATGAATATATATAGTATGGAATGTGAATAAATGAAGCAACAATCTAAGAGTTACCCAAATGTAACCAATCGTATAGTTTCCAGTTACAATAATTAACATTTATAGATTATTATAAGTATTGAATAAAGAATATCAAGATCTAGAATATGATTTATATCCCTATATGTAACAGTAACAACATGCGTCTAAAAAGTCAATCTATGTAACCATGTATGACTAAGTCTAAAATTTTACTTTGTCTAGGTAGAATTGTTAGATAAACAATCAATCATTCATAAAAAAACTCTAGGAGTGCTCTCATGGTCCAACCCCAATGAATTATGTATAGCACTAATCAATTGAAAATAACCTCCAGTGATGCCCTCGCAGTCAATACCCCCGAGTCCACATGGCATCAATAATTTATACACGACCTCTGGGAAGATCTAACAGTCAATACCCCTTGTGAGAAATTTGTATAAAATTATCATAAACATCTTCTGGGTACCTCCCAAGGTCAATACCTCATGAATCATAGTCTACACCAATGATCTCATGGTCCTGTGTTAATAAACATGTTGTCCCACACATATTTCCTAGTCCAAGGCTTTAGCAGTCCATTGGATGATCAACATGCATATCATAACAAGGTAGCAAATTTACCCTTTAAAAACTAAATGGATATCATTCTCATGAATAACACAAGAAATTCATACAAACCATTAAACCCATCCTAAAAATGTAATATCATAGAAAACAAGGTATTCTCAAAGGCAACATAGGCTAAAAGACCCTAAACAGTCAAACTATGGATACCCACAAATGGAGAGTCCCATAAACAAGGGATCAAACCATACACATATGCTTCAACCCCTTTTTAATCAAATAAATGATAGAGGGTAGATAATAGCTATAAAACCTGAAATACATGTAACCCCAATAATGGTTAGTTGTCTCCTTAAGCATATATAATTCAGAGATAGTCAAATAAAGTCACAAACCTCCTACATTTATGTTTTATGATGAAGACTCAGGAATTTAATCCCTTGAATCATCCTAGATATTTGTAGATCTCAAAAATGATGATAACCTTTAATATTAGATATCTTGGATAAGAGAGGGAATAATGAAGAGATGTTGAATTTAAAGGTAGAACTTATTTGTGGGATTCCAACACACCCTCTAAAGATCAGATTAGTCTTGGTCGGGGTAATGAGAGGATCTTGAAAAACATTGGTAGTACATTACTCTACTGTATGATACATGAGAAGAATAAATTATTTTTGGACATGATAAGTGACCCAACTCTAAATAATCATTTAATGTGAAAACTACATGGAAAGTTCATTAAATGTACTCACCGTCTACTAGCCTCTGTAGGCCCCCGATTTGGGAAGTATTTCATGTCACCTAAATGTCCAGGTGATTGGACATTACAAAACTGTTATATGGTTTCATGTGGAAACTGGGTACACCACATGTACATAAAAGTACATAGTGTGTACGTAGATAACTTCACATTTCATTCTTTTTTCCTAAAAAATAACCAGAAATAATGATCCATATCTGAAATGATGATTTGGGTTCTTACATTTTGGTTGGATATGTGTGGTTCCATTGACTTGTGAGTCAATGGGATTTTTTTACAAGATGTAAAATTCTGTTTGTATTGAAATTATCAGGTGCAATATTTCTAATGAGAATTTTTGAATTTATAAATTTTTCACTATGTTGAGTGGTATCATTCAAGATGCCTTGGTGTGTCATTGTATAGCAAAATAAAGTGTGTTATGAACATGTTTTGTTAAGAAATAATATTTTTGGACATGTCGAGGTTTAACTCATATTTAAGTATAATGGAATCAATATATTTTTTAGTGTAGGCTTAGACATGGAATTTGAGACCCCCTCTGAAGAATGAACTTTTAAGGATTCCTGGGGATATGTTCCTTGGCTGTGAGATCTAGTTACCAAATGATGTTTCATGTTTTATTTCATATATGAGTAGGGTGGTCATTCCCAGTGATTTTTTTTCACAATGTGTAGAGCATGGTTCATGGTTTGATTTTTCCATATTGGTGGAATTATGAGTGTGATGACACCATTCAAGGGTCTAGTATGGTAATTTTTTTATTTTGGTTTGTTGAACAATTGTGTTTTATCCTTTACATTAGTGAATCGTGTATTTTAATTCCGTTAAAAACATTGAAATTTTTTAGGTGTAGATTTATTGTTTTAATAGGTTATTAGATATAATATAAGGTTTTATCCCATAAAGTTACTCTATTTCTCATTAGTGGAGTATGATGTTGTATTTGGATGAATGAAAATAAAATTTTTTAATTGCGATGAGATTAATGTTTAGACACATGTGTGGTTATTTAGATAATCTCATGATTCCTTTATATACTATAGAATCTAAATCAGATGATGATATAGAGGTGGAGCTGTTGTGGATGATATTTTTTTATAAACGTTGTTAAGATGATGCTCAAGAAATGTTTTAATGTGAATGTGGGATTACTGTAATGTGAAATATATATATCATATAATTAGACTAATGAAAAATCATTTCAGTAAGGTATTCTATTAGTAAAGATCATCATGTCATGGATGTAACCCTCATGATCTAAGTATTTTTTTTGGGAACTATGAAGATGATTTTAAATTTTTTGACTCTTATATGGTTTCTATTTATATAAGTATACCATTGAATTTCAATTCATACATTATGATTATGATTAGTAAGTGGATAAAGCTATTTATGAATACTATAACTCGTGATTAAACATACAATAATTTTTTTAGTTATTATATAAAATGAATCAAATGAAGTGGGAGTCAATAATGTAGATAGGTTGGAATTAATTCTTAATAGAACACATAGAGTTCTAAATGATGAGTGGTTTTATGGTTGGGTGGTTTTAAAACCTTTTTTACTTTTAGGTCAGTAGTTGTTGAGTGAATTTGAATAAATAGATTCTAGATCATGTTCCATATAAAAGAATGAAATTTAACACTATAATTTCAAGAGTTAGATTATCCATTAGTGTTGTTTTTTCATATGTATTTATTCTAATAAAGAGTATTGTGGTACTCAAGTAAATCTACTGAAAATTCGGTTGAATTTGAAAATATTTTGAAGGGTCATTACCTAGAGAATGATTTTCAAATATTAAGGGGTTCCAATGTTCATGAACACAAAAAGATGGTTTATCTTATGTATTAATATTTTGGTAGGTAAATTTCTTCCTAAATTTTTTTAATACCTATAATTATATCTTATATTGATATTTCATGATTGTTGTTGGGATACAAAATCTATTTCAGGAAGTAGTGTGGCATCCCAGGTTTCATTAAAATTGTGAAATCACATTACAACTATCATTTTTAATGAAAACATCCCCTGTAATACATAAATACACATAGCAATACAAATGTGGTTTCACACCATAAAAATTCAGTTTAAAAGTAAAACAATATTGATATGTTTTCTAACACATAACAATAAGCTTAATGTGAATTATAATATACTGTAAAATTATTATTATTTATATATGAAAATTAAATTGTAATTAGTTAAATACATGGAATGAATATTTGTAACCAAGTTATGAAACATATTTTTAATCATTTTACTCAATACATTTAACTTGATTAATTTTTAGGAGATATGAAATCCATATTTTGATAATTCCATTTTATGTTTCAAACACAATTTTTTTCAAAAATAGTTTCTTTGGGGTTTTGTTAGTGAATATTATAAATACTTTAATAGAAATTTTGAAAAATTATTCTATAATATTGATATAAATTTTAAAATAACCATGCGAAAAATATATTAGCGTAATATTTTGGGATCTCCATAAAAAAGAAATATTTTTATGTGAATAGTAAAAATAAAAGAAAATTGTTTTATCTATTAATGTTTTGAGATAGTATCATTCATTAATTAGAATTAAAATTAAATTAGTTTCTTTTTTAAAATATATAATAAAATTATTTCTTTATAATCCAAATTATTCTTAATTTCGAAATGAAAATATTTTTAAACATATAAATTCATTTTTCATGAAAAAATCATGGTTTTGTTTTGTGGGTTTGTTTTTAAATGTAATTTATAAATATATAGGTAATTAATTTTATTAAATTATTTTTTTATTTGGAATCACTATTAAAAAATTATTAATATTTTCTATCATTATTTTATCATAAATAATATTCACTTTGGTAAATATTTGTTACATTGGTAAGGATAAATTGGGTAATTATAGTTATAAATAATTTGATAAGGAATAAAAAATAATATAACACATGTCGTATTAAAATTTTATGATTTTAGTTTATACATCCTCATTAAATATTATATGATATGGAAAAGTGATTTCATTTTTTAATTATGAAAATAATTTTATTTTAAATAATGAATAAATACTAAATGCCAAAAATTATAACTATAATGTATCTTCAATATGATAAAATCAGGATATGTTCAATTATAAATGGTTGTTCAAAATATGGATGATTTTTTATCATAATACATTATTTTAAAACATTAATTATGTAAAAATTATTTTTAATTTTCATGAAACACTAACATAATGAAGGCATTCACAAATAGAGGTAGGTGATATGAACGAGTTTGTCAATCTTGTATCAATGAAGGAATTCACCATTGTAGGAAACCATAAAAGGGTACCTAGAATGGTGTCTGGATCCCCATGCACCGGCAACGCTAAAGAATAATGGTAACCACGACCTAACCCATGACCTTTATGACCATGATTACAACCACCAACTTGGCTGCACTATGCTCTCGGAGGATGGAGAGAATCATAGGGTTTTCTTTTGCCTACCTGATCTGCTCTTTTCTAATCCAAATCTGGTGCAAACTGATGTTGTTTCCTCAATTGGAACTGCCTCAATGGAGGATCCACTATAAGAACACCTAGTGCATGATGATTCTTTGAATGGTATGTCACTGTCACTATTGATGACCTCAAACACCACAATAACAACAAGAACCTGATCACTTGGCATTTGACTGAGAGTTGCTGCCTCCGTATAAATGAGATATGGAGGACTGGAACATAACCATAGCAGAAAAAAATATCATCTTCCATTAAAAACAAGAACACTTGACCACAATTCTAATTCTGTAGGAATCATGATGGCTCATGTCTCATGACGATCCGATTAGGGCCAATTTACTCTTTAAAACCATAACCCTCTCTAGCACCTCAATATATGTCTTCTTCATAAATGGGGGACTTAGTGATGGATCTCTGGATGCAATGCCTCCTCAAAACGCATCGCCAAAGGAATCTCATATGGAAACTGGTCAGAATAATATCGTAAAATTTTCCAGAAATTTATTCCAAAATATCACACACTAGAGCTCCCTTGTCGAAGGGATGAATGACCCTAGCGACTGGAAGCCTTCATGGCTGAAGAAAGAATCCCAAATCTAAACGTGTCTTGGAACTCCTCCAATGAGATCATGAAATCCTCATGATCCCATGGGAATAAGAACCACCACTACCTCGCTGGTCTACAAAACATCTATAAAACCAAAGACACACAGTTCTCCTTCTGAACATGGATCGAACAAAAGCATATCTCGACTTCATCTAGCACATCATCAATGACTGAATCTGAAATGGAGCCCTCATACTTCACCAGTATCTGGCATTGAGTCTCACAGAGTGTCCTTCTTTATGTTTTGTTGGTGTTAACCACTACCCTGCTGAGATCTACTAGCTCATCATTCTAGAACTATTCTACTCAAACATAATGTGGATATCAACCTTGATCCATACCTAAAAAATAAAAAATAGTTACATATCCTAATCCTAAAATGTTAAAGACTCAACATTAATTTATTAATTTCATTATTTTATACATTTTCGGGTAACCTAACCCATGGTCTACATATTCAAACAGATGCACAAATAAGAATCATGCATGATCATTTTTGAGGACTATAACCAATTAATAGTATCACCTTGTTTATTAGGAATTGTAAACATAATGGTCTATGAATCAGATCACAGAGGGTCCTAAACACATATTTCTTCGATGGTCTCAAGTGTTTACATCACATTCAAAACTTGACTGACATTGTATCCCTACCAACCCATGAATCCTCACGTGTACCGAAATCCAAATTCCATCCCATCCCTTGACTAGACCTCTTATACCACACTATCATGACCCCCTCTGAATAATGAGTACCCCTTCTGGGATGGCAATATGAGAAGACATATAATAACCCTTGAGTCCTACCTCTAGTAGCCCCTGGGATGTCGACTTGAAATGCGGGTAGAGTAAAGACACAAATGCGTGGAATTACCCTCTAAGAGAACACATGTGAGAGGGATAAGTTGTACAGCAACCAACTACAACTCAAAATGAAATATAAAAAAGAACCCATGTTAACAAATGTAATGTCATGAAATACTAGTAAAACTGAATGGAAAAACATCAAGTACCAATGGAATGTAAAAAAACAATAGAAACCACAAGACCGAACGACTCCAACAACCCCAATATAGTAGAAACCAGATTGATCTCGAACCTAATCCATGTTTATATATACATAGGGTGATTATAACAGTATACTCAGTTGGATCCTCTCTGGAGCCTCTCATGTAATCGTAATGAAATAATGAAAAATCACAGTGAACAATAATAGATACCAACTCATATACTAAAGAGTTATACTAAGTCACTAACCTCATCATATCTTCTCTCGCCATATATCGAATTCAAGAGTATATATTGTAATAAATAATATCAAGGGTACTTCTCTACAACTTAAAAACCATTTTTCTACTTTTCACCAATGTCACACATCCTACGAATCTCTATCTAAAAAGGATTCCTCATAGACACCTGGGCAATGTACCAAAACATGTACCAAATGCATCAAAACCTCCACATCCATGTAATAATAGTGTCCAAATAGTTTCTGAGAGCCACCAAAACACGCATAACATGTATCATTCATCGAGCAGTATACCTCAAGCCTTTACAACCCCTGTACCGAGTAAGGATTCTCAGGTCCTAATAGAATATATAGGTTACCGCTATAGAAGTCTATATAAAACTATATCCATATTATAATCGTGTGAATAACCACAAGCCATTACATCCCACAACACACATATATGGGGAAAACTATCGGCCATGCATACTAAAAAATGTAAATACCAAGAGGTGAGTGTAGGTCCAATGTGTGTAGTCATTTATCCATCCTCCCACTAGAATGTTAGGGAAAATACCCCATAAGGCTTAGAATGAACAGTGTGTTAGTTTTCCTAACTGAGTGGTGGAGTATCGTTTAGAAACAAAAAAAGTACAGAATATATTATATCTCACAACCACACTATAGGCATATCCTAGTCAAAAACTCAATAGTAGCTAACATCTATTAGACTATCAGCTACCACCTCTAAGATTAGGTATCATTTAAAAACACAACCATTTAAAGACCTTTATTACATTAATGCATTCCCAATTTATCATTAGTACTTTATTATAATTAATGAGGAAAAAAATAATTAACAATTAACAATTTCCACATTATATTTCATTAACATCACACACAAAGTCCCCTGTCCCTTTAAAATTTGAACCACAACATTGCATCCCAACAATATAAAACCCCATCAGTTAAAGTAATTTACTCAATTATTTATAAACATATTTACATTAACATATTCCCAAGCATTGATGAAAAACATTTTATGCTACTGAACATAAGGGGACCCACACTGTGAGTAGGTGAACAACCTGTTGAGTCTTTGGCACATATAGCAAGAGTGTAGACCGATCCTCCCTTTGAGAAAATTGACATGGAATGTACATGGAAAATCCCACATGTCATCGCGCCTTTTTGGATGAATGGTGAGCAAGAACAACTTCCTTGAGCAGTGAGGAATGTAAAGTAGATAAACAACCAATAAGACTCTTCATTCATCCAAACATTAAAATTCATCCTTTTTCATCAACTCCAATGTCCTCCATGACTCCCACATGCATAAACTAATGCATCTCACCAGTTAAGGCATCAACTCCTACCACAACCAATAGGAATCCCTACCTCCACATATCACAACAATCATCCAGGATCACATCACAATAGAAGTTGCAAGAAAACAAACATCATACTGATTGGGATATCATACCGTAATCAAGAAATATGGTAACATAGAATCTTACAAAGAATTTTATTTTATCAAAAAATGTGACAATTATATCATATGGAATTAACCGATTAATTATTTTTATGTTCCAACTAAGGTAAAACTTAAAAGTAAGCTATAAAAAATTGATTAAAATTTCTTACTTTATCAATTTGATTAATATAAAATTAAAACAAGAAGTAACATATTAATTTGCATACCTATTTATCTATGAAATTTAATTTACAATTTATCTTATTTTACATTATTTTACAATATCCATCATGAACGAAAAGCTAAACCAAGTTAACATAGATTTCACAATATATATAAAAACAAGAGGAAATAACATACAGTCAGTATCAATTTATTTATCAATTTCAAATATTTTTTATGTCAATTCCATTGTGATCTAGTGAGATAAAAATGATAACTATACATTTTCATTAAAATGAATTGAGAAACAATGAATCCTCTACCTCAAATAGTTGTTTTCATTATTTATATGAGAATGATCATCACAATGTATCATGATCGCCTCCTCCTGTGAAAACTGCATCCACCCATGGATGTTGTGTTACCACCACACCAACCAAAAAATCTCTTAGAAAGATTGAGATCACATTCCATAACATAAAAAGGATAAATATGAGAAGTTAAACACAAAATAATGATGATAAATAATACCTTATATCGATGATGGATCAACACATACTACTTGAACCAAAACTGGAGATGTGCATGTTGCATGAAAAACATCAAGTGGAAATGATCTGAGGATTGTGAATCGATCACACCACTCATACGAGATGAAATAAAGGTTATATTTTCTCACACATGTGAATAAAAAGGTAGAACAATGGAGGAATATATCTCGTCCCCTTAGAAATTTTACGGAGTAGCGGTTTAAGAGGCACTTGATTTTCTATTAATAGATGATCGCATTAAATAGTACTTTTTGACCATGTATAGACATATCAAGAATTAGGAAAATTAATATATTATTTATAGGATTATATTTGCCTTAAATCTCATAAAAACGCCTTAAATGAGTTTTATGTTAATGAAAACATCAAAGGGGTGTAACTGTAGGATGTTGGAAACACTGTTAATAATACAGGAATCATTGTACATCTACCAATCCTGGAAACATTGTACAGGAACATGGAAACACTGTTCACAGAAGGAATCATTGATTCTAAAGGTACTATTCATAGAATGAATAAGTGATGGCAATGGGATAGTTCAAATAACGATTCACCAATGTCGATGGTACTATTCAAATAACGTATCACTAATGCCAATGGTAATCTTAAAAGAAAATCTCACTGAGGCTGATGGTACTGTTCAAAAAATGACTCACTGATGTTGATGGTAATATTCACAGAATGACTCAGCGATGCAGATGGTACTATTTACTGAACGAATCACTGATGCTTATGGAACTGTTCACTGAATGACACATCGATGACGATGGTACTATTCACATAATCAATCACTAATGCCGATGGTAATGTTCACAGAATGACTAAATAAATCAGATGGTACAGTTCAAAGACTGAATCACTAATGCTGAGGGTAGTGCTCAAAGAACGACTTACCTATGCTTATGGTATTGTTCACCAAAAGACAGATGTTGATGGTATTGTTCACATAAAGACTCTCGAATGTCAACGGTACAGATCTCAAAATGACTCTTTGATGTCGATGCATTGTTTGCAAAACAACCCACCAATGTCGATGGTATTGTTTAGAGAATGAATCACTGATGACAATGGTATTGTGCACTAAACAACTCAACGATGGAAAGGGAACTTTTCACAGAACGACTCACTGATGTCGATGGTACAATTTACAGAAAGACTCACTGATGTCAATTGAACTATTCACGTAATGACTCATCGATATTGTTGGTACTGTTCACCTAATGACTCACTGATGCCTATTATACATTTCATAGAATGAATCACAGATACAGATGGTGTTGTTCACAAAATGACTCATCGATGCGGATGGTACTATTCATAGAATGACTCATCGATTATGATGGTACTGTTCAAAGAATTTTAAATTTGGAAATGTTTTGGGGATAAGTCACCATGAACTCCCAGAACACCTAATGCACAATATTTTCTTATAGGAATTTACAAGAGAGGTTCAGGATATTATAATAGCATATAAAGTCCCATTCTAAATCTGTTCACTATCCTTTCAGTTCTAGTTTATCTCATGAGATAAAAAACATTACACAATTAATTATAGGGAGGTACAGATCCCACCCATCTTTTTGTTATATAAAAACCACTTAACATTGTTATAATTTAACAAATTTTACTTAAGGATCATCAGAAATATTTGATCAAGAAGATTATAAAACAGTCATCATCTCATATACCATAAAATGAAAAGAGTTTCATAAACAAGTCATCATTTCATAACTTGTTTAAATGAAATGGGTTTCATAATCATGTCATAATTTCATCATGGGAGAATATGTGAAATTAATAGGGTATCATAATCAGTTTATCATGGAATATCCAAGAATAAAGAAATAGGTTTCATAAACATCCTGTTATCAAAACATAATTTATTTGAGGAATGAATAAGAATGGAATACTTTGATCATATCCCCGATAAAGAATATGTAACATAAAATTATGTAATATTAGATGTAGAATTGTTTTGAAATATTAATTTTGATGATTTATTTTGGAAAATATTATTTCATTAATTATTTAGATGACAATTCCTAGAATATTATGGATTTTTGTTAATAATTGTTATTACTAATAAAGGAAGCATTTTGAGTCACCTACAAAATTATTTTTATGAAAATATAATTTCCTCATTGAAAAATATTTTTTTGAAACATGAAAAATGTTAAAATCTCTTTAATTTCTAATAAACAAGAAGTCCCATAAATGATTCATTGAAAATCATTAAAACATTTGATGGAGAAAATATAATTTTCATTTACATTATCTATTTTTAAAAATAAATTATATAAAATATTAATTTTATTTTAAATAAATCATGAAATAATACTATTTTTATTTAATTAAAATAAATGTCATAGTTAGGGATAATTCCATTCCTTACCAATAAATTAATACCAATATTCATTTCCCATTTTAGGTAAAATCCAAATTAGATTATCTAGAAAACAAAATTAACAATACATTAAAAAATTTTAAAAGTTACGACATGTGTAATATTTTATTTTAAATAACCAAATTTAATAGTCTAAAATTTTGAATTCGTTATTAGGAAAAATGTTTTGGGAATAAAACATATTATAGACAGAATAGTGAAATAAACTCTAATTTTCATTAAAAACTATAAAATATTTATTGTAAAAATGTGTTGATAAAATGGAAATATTAATTTATAATATAAAAACAAAAAAGATTACATGATGACTCTATGGAATTATTATAGGGTATAATATAATATTTCATCATTAGATATTTAATTAAAAAATTCCCGATAAACTATTTCATTATAAAATAATACTCGTACCACATTGGTATATTTTAATCATAAGTCCCAATAAAGACTAAAATTTAATGAAACATATAATTTTTTTTAATAAATTCATTCATTATCATACATCTCAAAAGTTTTATCCATCCTTTTTATTACATAACTTTTCATTACATTTTACAAACACAGGATCATTAAAATCTAGTGTCATGGAAATCTAGAAATTAATACATGAAAACAATATAAAACATTATTCTAAACCACTTGTAAGGATATATAATAGGTTCCTACTATGTAAAATTATCGAATCACGTATTTTGGAGAAATACATCAATGTAAAGGGTGAGAAGAAGGCCCTGTAAGGTGTAAAAAAGGGAATCGTTTTTCTTGTGATATCAATAAAAACATGGTGAAAAATATGAAGAAATTAGAAATATAAAAAAATGGAATATAATAATAACAAGAATACTAATAATAGCTATAATATGTGGCTAAAAAATTTCATTTAGACATTCACAAACATATCACCATGTTTTATCGCTGAGGGGTCATAAAATTTACCGAGGTAATCCCCCAAGGAATCGTGAAACTTATCATCTATAGATATTAATTCTTTACCCAATTCATTGGTGTGCTATTAGGTCTCACCCATAATAAATCTTTATTTTAATTTGATTCACATATATCTCTATAATAAATTTCCTAAATAACCCATATATAATAAAATATATGGGGTTCATTTCAAAATTGTGATGTTTTAGAAGTTATTGAAATTAATATCATTGTGTCATTTATAACCCATGTAAAATGAGTGAGAGTTATATGAATGTAAATTCAAAAATAAAATATATCATTTTTCTATATTTATGAACACACTAGAAACTAAATAGGTATATGTTTTCCCAAAAAGAAAATAAGATTATTCCTTGATAAAAAGAGTGAGAAATTTTGAGGCGAAATTTCGGCAGCATAACAGCTATATATCTTGGTTTTAGAAAAAAATAAAAAGATAGGGGTCAAGGGTCTCTCTTCCATAAATTAATAATTTTATAGTATAGGGAATAAAATACATATGATAATGGGGTGGATATTTGAATGAAATACAACATGAAAAGGAAACATAACAAAATGAGAAGATGTGATTCCTTTTACGAAAAATATGGCAGCCTAACGGCGTCACATAAAAATTTAGGAAATCAATTGATGAGATTAGAAAGGTTCTTTAGTCAATTTTTCATGAAAAAGTCAATATTTAAGATATATAAGAACAATCCCCCACATAATAAAAAGGAACTATAAGACATAACATTGAGGAACTCCTGACTTAAAAGAGGAGGTTGAATGTTTCCCGTACATTGAAGATTAACATCGAAAGAATGATGGTCGGGACCTTGGGGGGATTTAGGTAAACATGGGAGGGTTAATTGGGAGGTGAAGCGACCAAAAAATATTTGGGGTAGATTTTTAAATGAAATTATTGAGTGAATGTTTTGGTATTTATATGAGAAGCGAGAGAACAAATTATTAATTTCCAAGGGACACCTCATAGGTGGTATTGGTAAAACCCTGGGCTTAACCATGGTATTTCCCCTTCATATTGGCCACATGGGAAACATCATTTCATATCTTACTATTAATATGTCGACATGAATGATAACATTCATATTACCTCATTAATGATGTCATTAAACACCTGAAACTCAGAATTGTATTTTTACTACTCACCGGAAATTCTACAGTTTCAAAAAAGTCCCAAAAATTTAACCTTAACCTACTATAGATGCATTGAATTCAAAAATGAACACTATTTTATGAAAATAAAATTCTAAATATTTTAAATTTAATTATTAAAAAAACAGTATTCACTTGAAAAATCTAATATTAAATTAATAATTTCTGAAACAGTTATTTACTTATTTTATTGAATCACATTACCTAATCAAGGATACTAAATTATATTAATAATTTAATATGTGATTTAACAATTCCTTTTGGTCCCATTACTATTCATAATCACAAAATTACTATTCATAATTTACCATTCACCAATAATAATGTTGAACTTATTACACTTTAAATATCTTAATAAACACAACTTTAGAAGACCATTTTTTTAAAATCACTACACAATATTAATAATTTATGTTTGACATAAATATTTTAAAATATAACTTTTTTTAAATTTCATCTATTATATAAATCATATATTTATCCGGACAATTGAACATCACAAATATTACAATAATAAGAAATAAAAATTTTATGTATATCAAAGGATTACACATATTAGCTAAGGTATCATTACATATCCTCTAATAACACCAACATAAGACCAATGTGTAAGGTGTTCTATGGTGATAATATCTTGGGGTGGCTCGACAATCATTGCCTGAATAGTGACCTCTATAAGCTTGAACTTCTCTCATAGGTGATTCTGTTCAATATTCACATCATGAAGATCTGTTTGTGCTTGGTCCAGAGCAAAGCCCAGTGGTTCTACCTCCTTCCCAAGATCTATTATATAGGCATCAAACTGCCCAAGTATACTAGATGAGGCCGTCAAATGTTCTATTTTTATTAATTAACAAAGATCACTTTTATTTATCAACAATAATTTTAATTTTAATAGATTAATTCCCAACGGTCATATCTACCAACCGTCATATAATAGTCGAAACCCATTAGTATAATTTAATTATACTCACTTCATTAATTAATGAATATATTTTTTTTGAGTTCAAAATAATATGACACATGAATCTTGTAAACAAAAATTATACAAAATTTCAGGTCTTTACATTCTTCCCCCCTTAAGAAATTTATTCCATGAAATTTTAAATCATACCCTCAAAATAGAAAAGGTATGGGTACTTCTACCTCATAGAATCCTACGGTTCCCACAAGTCTTCTTCACATTTGTGGTTTCTCCACAGCACCCTGACATGGTGGGTATTCCTGTTGCATTTATCCTTGTATATATAATCCAAGATCTCCACTGGATTCTCCTCAAAAGCTATGTCATGTTCTAGTTCGAAATCCTCTGGGTTTAGTACATCTTAAGGATCATGTATATACTTCCTCAAGATGGATACATGGTAGACATCATGATCATTTGCTAGATTTTTACGAAGTGCAAGCTGATAGGCCACAACTCATATGTGATCAAGGATTTTATAAGTTCAATGTACCGAGGGCTGAGAATCTCTTTATTCCAAAACCTCATGACTCATTTCCAAGGTGAAATTATAAGAAAGTCCTTAACACCAACATCAAACTCCATGTCCCTTCTATAGTTTTCAGCATTTCGTTTTTGCGGACTCTGAGTGGACTTAATGTGTTTTTGGATGGCATGGTATTTTTATGTCATCTCTTGCAAAAGATCTTGCCCAAAAATATTTCTCTCACTATCTTTATGCGAACACGTTGGAGTTATACATACCTTTACATATAGAGCTTCATAGCGTGTCATTTGAATGCTCGAGTGGAATCTATCGTTGTAAGAGAACTCAACTAACTAGAGATGTTGATCCCATCCACCTTTAAATTCCATTGAGCATGTTATCAGCATGTCCTTGAGTATTTGAATAGTCCTTTCAGATAGGTCATTAGTTTTGGGGTGATAGGTCATACCGAAATTCAATTCAGTGCTTAGATCATGTTGAAGCCTTATCCAAATTTTTGATGTGAACCTTGGATCATGATCAGATACGGTAGAATGTGAAACTCCATGTATCCTTACCTAATCCTTCACATAAATCATGAAATGTTGATCAAGATAGAAATCATCCTGAAAGGAGATAAAATTTGTTGTCTTGGTGAGACGGTCCACAATAACCCATATCACATTCTTTCCTTTGGATGTTCTTAGAAGACTTGTGAAAATGTCCATAGTGATATTGTCCCACATACTTGCTGGTATGGGCAGTGGTTTCAATACCCCATTTAGAAGTTGTCACTATGCCTTTACATGCTGACATACTAGTCACCTTGAAGTGTAGTCAGCAATATCCCTATTCATATTATCCCACCAATAATGATCACAAAGGTCCCTATACATTTTTATTCTTCCATGATTTATAGAGAAAGTATAACTATGGGAATCATCCCTCAACACCTTCATTATTTCTGGAATAGATGGAATACGTAGTCTTGTATGAAATTTTAGTACACCTTTTTGATCAATATTGAACTCAGGAAACTTCCCATCCTTCATAGCTTCAAAATTATTCTGTAATAAAGGGTCTTCGTTCTGAGCATTCTTGATCTTCTATAGTAATGACAATTGAGAAATAATTTGGGTTAGGGTTGATGATTTCACTTCTCTTATAATTCTCATGTCCAGTTTACTAGGTCATTGATTAATGAATATTTTTGAATCCTCATCATGGAAATAACAACTAGGTGTTTTTTGTTTAATGCATCAACAACATTGTTTGCTCTTCTGGGAATATAATGAATTGAACAATCATATTCATTAAGAAGTTCAAACTTCTCCTTTGTCTCATGTTCTTTTATTTTAGTGTGAAAATTTTTATCAATCTTTGATGGTCTGTGTACATATCACATTTCTCTTAATAATGACATTGCCTTCATAACTTCAGAGAAAAAACTACTGCAGCCATCCCTAGATCATGTGTTGGATAGTTCTGCTCATGTGTCTCCAACTGTCGTGATTCATAATCAATGAATTTTTAATTTTTCACGAGGATGCACCCAATCCCTTTGAGAGATTCATCCCTAAAAATAAGGAATCATTATCCACATGATGGAAGAGTTTACATAGGTACAGTAACCAATATATTATTCAGCTATTGGAAACATTCCTCACACTCCATTTTCCATAAGAACATGACTCCTTTTCGAGTGAACACGGTTAATGGTTATGAATGTCATGAAATGTTCTTCACAAACCTTCAATAATATCCTTATAATCCAAGGAAATTTCAAATCTCAGTTATTATTGTTGGTCGAGGACACATCTCTACATATTTTTTCTTTGTTGGGTGAATTGTGATTCCTTCATTGGTAACCATTTTCCCCAAGATAGAAACCAGTTGTAACTAGAATTCACATTTTCTGAACTTCCAAAAAAGCCTCTCCTTCCATATTGTTTGTAAAATAACCATTAGATGGACTTCATGCATCTCACGACATTTGGAATATATTTGAATATAATTTATATAACCTACAAAAAAGTTATCAAGGTAGTCCTTAAAGACTATATTCATCAGATACATAATAACATAAGGTGAATTAGTCAGTCCAAATTGCATAACAACAAACTCAAAATTCCTAAATCATGATTGGAAGTCTGTTTTTTGAATATATTATTTCCTCATTCTCAATAGATGATTACCTGATCTAAGATCAATCTTAGAGAAGAATTGAGCCCCACAATATTGGTCAAATAATTCATCAATTCTTGGAAGAGGGTATTTGATTTTCTTTGTGAACCCATTCAGTACTCTATAATCAATGCATAGCCGCATCGATCCATCCTTCTTCCTCACCAAAAGAATTGGTTCTCCCCATAGAGACACACTCGGTCGGATAAACCCCTTATCCAAAAGATATTGGAGTTGTTTCTGTAATTCTTCTAGCTCTTAATTTTCCATCCTATAGGGGTCTCTGATTTCTTATGAGATCCAGGTATGAGTTCAATGGGTAATTCTACCTCTCTTTCTAGTGGAGGTCTATGGAACTCCTCGTGAAATACGTCAACATATTCCTGGATGATGGTGACACTTTCTATCCTTAAACTCTAATATCATTATTCTTCTTCACTGATCAACTCCATAAATAAGGATATTAGAGGTTCTTCTAGACAAATACCAAATCGATATATATCTCCGTAGAAAATAAATATTGGTTTTCAATTCAATACTATTTAGATTTCCTTACTTCTTCATTTGATGTTACAATTGAACATTGATGACCATTCCAGGCCATGTATAACGTTGAATTATAGCCTGGGAATGACTACTAGATTTTCAATACGATTATTCTCACCAATGTAAATACAAGAGTTTTTAAACACTGACGTTGCTTGGATAATCCCACCTGGAGTCTTGACTAATAAATCTACTTTTAGAAAATTGATGTTTGATTCTAAATTATTTGCAAATTTTGAGTAAATAAAGGAATGTGTAGAACCATAATAAAACCATATAATTTTTAGCTTTTATAAGACAAAAAATAATACCTTCTATCAAATAATTCAGAGATTCAACCTCATCTGTCATGATATACAAAGCACATCCTTTCTCCCTTAGCCGTTTCTAAGGATGATGGGTGTTCCCATCCACTTCCATCATATTTGGAAATTGATTGGAAAATGTACAAGTTGTACCCACATAAATCAATGGACATCAGGTGGGGCGTGCACTATCATTCCCACGTCTTTAGTGTTTGGATTTTGAGGATTCACCTCTCTACGACAATTCCTCACAATATGGCCATCCCTTCAACACATGTAGAATATCACGCTCTCAAGCAGGCTGTTCCCCGAATGCTTCTTCCCACATTTATTACATGTGGGATGTTGCACTTAATTGCATCATCTTCTCTCATAAAAGGTCCTCCTGTGTTGGGATACATATATCTCTTCATGTGGTTTTATTTATGAGACCACTGCATCTCACCAAACCCCATCTCGACTTTCATCGCAATCTGCATGATATCCTCATAGTTTTCATAGTCTCGGTTGGATAAATTCTTTAGCAGACGAGTTCTCAGTCCACTGAAGAAACTATGAACCTTATCATTTGGATACCCAACAAAGCTAGATGTGTAATGTGAAAGCCTTGTGATGTCCATCTCGTAGCTTCCCATAAATTCATTCTCCTTCTTCTTCAGCTCGAGAAACTCCTTCTCCATTATGGTTCTAATGGAATGAGGGAAATTCTTAATGAAAAGGGTCCCTCTGAACTTCTACAACTCCATATCATCAACTTCCACTCATGTCCTTGTGTTTTAAATCAGTTCCCACCACTGATCAGCTTCTCTTTTTAAGTGATAGACAGCCAGGGTGACCATCTCATGCTTTGAACAATAGAGCACATAAAAGATCTTCTCAATGGAGCTGATCCACTGCCCATCAATCAATGGGTCAGTTGATCCATTGAATGTTCGTGGCAGTTGACGCATAAAGGTATCAATAGAATGGTCTTCCCTTCGCGGTGAGATCAATATCTCCGCTTGATTCAAGTTATTTCCGATAACTTGTGTCAGTTGGTTCATCATTCTCATGAATGATTCCATTCTATCTTCCATCAGAGGGTCGTCAGTGAATGGTCCGTTTCGGTCACCATTTGCACGTATCGTCCTATTACCCACCATTTTTTAAAAGAATAAAACCATAGTGAGAAAATTATTTCATTTATGATTATTTTTAACTTTAAATTATTTTATGTCATAAAACGTCATTCTTAGAGAATTAAATTACTCTATAATTCATTCATAATGATTCATAAATAGCTTGTGATTAAACAAACATATCTCTTGGGAGTGTCGTATCCAATATTGAAGTATGTCCTATTATCGTGTACCAGTTTACATTCGAGTATAGCTCAAAGTGCTGTTTTCGAGTATTTCCCCTATATAAATCTATGCCATATCAACTTCTACCTGCTCATATCTAGACAGGGATATGTTCATATGATAAACCACTTACTCAATACACACCAAAATATCAGAAAGTTTTCCTATATTTAATCATTTATATAGGGTACTTCCTAATGTTTTCATATACTAATTTCTATAAAAAAACTAAACTATCCTTTGATAATGACTATGAAATCCATTTTTTATTTCATAACCTTTCATTACATTTTACAAACAAAGGATCTTTAATGTATAGTGTCTTGGAAATAAAGAACAAAATACATAAAAAAAACATAATTGTTTTTCTAATCCACTTGTATGGCTTAATAATAGGTGAATCCTATGTATAATTATTGAATATCATATCTTGGGGACATATATCAAAGTAATGGGTGATTTAAAATGCCCAGTAAGAGGTAAAAAAGGGAATAAGTTTACATGTGATATCAATAATAACATGATGATAAATATGATGACCTGAGAAATGGAAAATGTGGCATATAATAATAACAGGAACATGAATCATAAAATTAATATGTGGCTACAACATTTCATATATACATTCATGAACATATCACCAAGGTTTATCGTCGAGGAGTCATAAAAATTACCAAGGTATCATAAAACTTGTTATATCTAGGGATTAATTTCATTACCCAATGCATTCGAGTGCTATCAGAGAGAATCCTTAATATGTTTTTATTTTCATGTGGGACACATATATCATAATATAAAAGTTTATAAATAAACTATAGTGAATAAAATAAATGGGTTTAATTTTAAAATCATGATGTTTTAAATGTTCATAAAAATAAGATCATTATGTCATTTATAACCCCTAGAAAGGGAGTGAGGGTTATATGTATGTCAATTCCAGAATAAAATATATAATTTTTTTATATTTATAAACTCACATAGAAACGAAATATGTCTAGTTATTCACAAAAATAAAACAAGATAATTCCTTGAGAGAAAGAGAGAGAAATTTTGAGGCGAAATTTCTACCGCATAACCACTATATATCATAGTTTTTGAAAATTTTCAAAAGAGAAGGGAAAATCGTCTCTCTTCCACAAATGAATAATTTTATAGTATTAATAAATAAATAAATAATATTAGGGGGTGGATATTTTAATGAAATTCATTTGAAAAGGAAACATAAAAGAAAAGAGAAGATGTGATTCCTTTTATGTAGAATTCCACAGCCTAATGACGTCACTTAAAAATTCATAAAATCAATTAACGAGAGCATAAAGGGTCTCCCATCATATAGACATGAAATGGACTATAGTAAAGAAATTTAAGATCAATCTTCACATAATAAAAAGGAACTATAAGACATAACATAAAGGATGTCATGACTTAAAAGAGGTGGGTGAAAGATTCCCATACCATAAAGAGTGACTTCGAAAGCATGATGGTTGGGAACATGGGAGGCTTGAGGGATCCTTGGGAGGACTAATTGTTATGTAAATATACTAGAAATATGTTTTGGAGGAATTATAAATGAAATTAATGAGGGAATAAATTTTTATTTATAGGATAAGTGAGGGAATAATTTATTAATTTCAACCAAAAACAACCAAAAACTGAAAACTATATTTTTACAAATCACCGAAATTTCAACTATTTCCGAATAATCCCATAAATTCACTGTAACCTAATATAAATGCATTGAATTCAAAAAAGAAAATCATTTTATGATAATAATTTTCTAAATATTTTTAATTTTATTTTTTAATAAAAATAGCATTCAACCGAAACAAATGATACTTAACAAATAATTTATAAAACAGTTATTTACTTATTTAATTGAATCACATTACATAATAAATGTGTCTAAATTATATTAATACATTATTAAGTAAGTTTACTATTACATTTGGACACATTACTATTCATAAGCACAAAATAACTATTCAAAAATTACTATTCACTAGGAATTATGTTGATCTTATTAGACTCTAAATTTCTTACTCAACACAACTATAGAATACAATTTTTCGAAAATCATTACACATTATTAATTATTTAATGTTTACATAAATATTTAAAATTTCCCTTTTTTTCAATATTCATAAATAATATACATCCTATATTCATCCTAAAATTTGACGTTCACAAACACTACCATAAAAACAGATAATAATTTTATTTATACCAATTGATTACATAAAGAAACTAATGTCTCATTACATAGCCCCTTATAACACCAACATAATACCATAGTGTAAGGTTTGATGAAGTGAAATAATCATGGGGTGGATCATCCAACATTTCCAAAGTAGTCAATTTTACAATATTGAACATCTCCAATAGGTGATTTAGTTCAAGCTACACATGATGAAATTTGGCTTGGGCTTAGTCCAGAGAAAATCCATGTGGTGCTACTTCCTTCCAGTGTTCTGTTGGATGGTCTTCGAATGGCCCGAGTCTACTGGATGAGGCCCTTGAATCTTCATTATATACTAACTAACCAAGTTCACTTATATTTATAAAAAAATTGTAATGTTAAGAGTTTAGTTTCCAATGGTCATATTGGACAGTGATCATATAACAGTTGAAACCCAATAGTCTCATTTAATTATACTCTCTTTGTTAATTAATGAATATAGCTTTTTTTAGTATAAAATAAAATAACACACTAAATTCGGAAACAAAATTTATTCAAATTATCTGGTTGTTACATAAAATGGTATTTATATACACATTATAAGATAATATAGTTTAATTACAAAATACATGTCTCAATAAAGAAAAATTGAGACAAAAATACCTTACTCATTTGGAAAAATTATCACCACAACACCATCAATAGGATATTAAATGATTTTTATGTGAATACACATAAAATTCAGTATAATAATCATAATGTAAATTCATGTTCATTATATAAACCACATAAAATAAAGGTGTGGTGATGTTGAATATGTCTATTAGAAGTAAAAGATATATTAACAATCACTTAACACTTGAGTGTTGAAATAATTTATATATGATAGAACAACAATTATTATATCTATAGGATTATTATATATAAATCCCAGAGTCATAAAAATACATGTAATATCATATATGATCCATTGTAATGTATTAACACCCATTTATTAATAATTCCTTTATAAAATAACTATTTATTAGGGTTCACTATTTAATTTTTTTATGAATGTTTTGGTTCATTAATTCTATTTATTATACATTTATCATCATTCAATCATATAAATAATGTTAAATTTTAAATTAATTTCCAACATGTTCATTAATTGAATATTTATATTCATTAATAAAAGTCATAGATATATCAATGGAAAAAACTTTTTGGAGATGGGGGGATGTGCATACCCTTCCATTTTGTTTACATCATTAAACTAATGAAATGAAAGAAAAATAAGTAATTATCACATTAACGAAAATTTATATGGTTATATATATATATCAAATGTGATCTTTAAAATAATATTTATTACCATCCATGAAAATTATTAATGGGAATGAATCACATTTCATTGCAAGGAGATAGTATATGGTACTCATGAGACATGTTATCTTATTCTCCACGAAATAAAAAATAAAAATGTATAAGTGATAGAATGACTACATGGCCATAATTTAGTAATAAATATCACATATATAATTTATATTCCACAACATTATCTACCATTATAGGTGTAAATAGAAAGATAAATGGCAATAGTTCTTGGGGTTTCATTCATCTTTACACATGAATGTTGATTCTGTAACTAATTTGATGGTAGTGGAAACGGTTATAGCAAAATTCAATAAGATTATAAAATATTGTTTTTATGTGATAATGGTGTTATTATATTATAAATATCAAAATGTTATAATTTATGGAAAAATATTAATGAAAAATGAATGACTTAGTGATGGAAATTTAATTTTCATAGAGGAACCTTTTTTGATATCTTTTTATGGATCACAGTGTCAGAATTCTTGGATAGAAAGAATATCATTAAAATGATTACAGAATTTTTAGATTAAATAATATAGGGATTGGATGAACTAAATTTCTTTATATGTGTGAAAATGTGAACTGAGAAGGATTCATTTTATAAGTGGGTGAAAGGATCCTGCATGGAAATTACATAAAATAATACAGAACAATAGTCATTAAAACAAAAAACCTTCTAAATCAGCAATGATTATATCATTTTTTGTTAATATAAAAATATGTCCATAAAATAACAAATTTAGATGTTTAAATTTAATTTTAACTTTTATCTTCCATGTTTATCCTCTAGTAAAACCATTTTAACTTACCCATGAAATTTAATTACTCATGATTTCACTATTAATCATGGTAAAAATTTATAAAGAAATATTGAATAAAAAATAAAAAATATATATTTGTTTAACCATTTTCTCAAATTAAATTCTCATTACATTAATATTTTTATTTAATATTAATCCTATTGATGTGATAAAAAATTGGTTTTCAAACAAAAAAATGTTCAAATGTTTACAATCACTTTATATCTGATTTCAAAATGAATTTTTTCCACCAAAAAAATAAAACTAATTGATATATAATTTATGAATTATTATTTTACAACCATATTAGTAATATTCTTCTTATAAAATGTATGTTGGAAATGAGAATTCTTAATAAAAAACTAGTATTCCTCATTATTCATCATATAAATTATATTCTCAAATGTTTTGGAAAAATCGCCATAACATAAATATGCAGTTATGATATAAAAAAAATCATTTGATTAAATTATTTTTCAAAATAATTCATAATTTTATTCCATTAAAAAAATTTAGAATGTAGAAAACTATTATTTTAAAAAATAAATGTTATACGTAAAACTTAATTTATTCTAATATATTGTTTATAAAACACATAAGATGGATGATAAGTATTTTATAGAATGTAAAATATACAATATTAATTGAAATTATTGACCAAAACGTAATTTATTAACTTGTTTTGGTAAAATATTTTATTGTGCGTGCTTATTTTAGTTCAGAAAATGATTTCATTTATTTTTGAATTTTTTTAATTTTTTAAATTATTAAATGAGAAAAAATTATGAAAATTTTATAAATTTATTGAAATATATATTATTATAATAGATAACATTATTCATTCCTACCATTTTAACAACACGATGTTAACTAACATATTAAATAAAAATATTTTAATAGTATTTCACGTTTCATTTAATCTCTGTAGTGCATGTGATGAAGATACACTTGGTGTTGCGTGTAACATAAGAAATTTTTTTTGTATATCATAATTATAATTCAATGTTTCTTGTAATGAAAAATATATTAATTTTTTTATAATTTGAATAATATATAATTCCTAAAATAATAAATTATTATAATAGTCTTCCAAATGATTGTTTATTGATATTTTTTTCCTAGAATAAACGGACCATTATTTGTATCATAACTGGATAGATATTTGAGGAATATATTTTCATGAATTTACATATTTTATGATCAATTATAATTTCATATCAATTAGTTAAAAATTTAAACATTACAATTTTAAAATAATATATCCAATATTTGATGAAAATTGTTGGAAACTAATTCGAACACAAAACCATAAGATGAAATAATGATTATTGATATGATTAAATAATTTAATTTAATTTTATCATATTATATAGTTAAATATAACATCAAATATATGAATATTATAATGAAAATGGATTTTTTCGTCTTTCAAATATTTATGATGAATTTATAGTATGTTCACCACATAATGATTTATTGTTTTGTGGTTTTTATCTGTCTCATGATCATGAACTATATAACACTCAATTATTTCCTTGATGTTATTTTTCTCTTAAATTCCCATGTAATATTTTTTTAATAATATTCTGCATATCTAGGAATATAATTATGTTTTATTTTATGTAAAATCTATTTCTTTCACTATCTGTTTTCAATTTATGTTTTATCTTCCCCATGTATTAAATGAGATTTCAACAAAGGTATTTTCAAATATCATACACTACGATGTGATGGTAAAAACTATGATGCATAATTTTTTTAAGGTGGATACGTATCATCATAAATAAATATATTAATTATTATGTTGATAACGTACTTTACATACAACAATGTGCTTTGAAGGAATTGAGATATTATATTAAAATAATATTATTTTAATATAACCTTCATAATATAGATATTTAATTGATGGGCATGAATAAGATAAATATCATTAAGATATTTATATATATATACATATATATATCTAATGATTCTAATTAATATAAATATATAGATATATACATAGGAAATAAGAATTAATTTTTTAGTGATGTCATTTTATGCTTCAAATATATGATTTCTTCAAAAAATTATTTTTATTAAAACTTGTGATATAATATTTTAATTAACCGCATCGAATTTTTAAATTAATTCTAATAATAAGTATATAAATTGTTAAATCATTAAAAAAAATATAGTAGGGGTTTATTATTGTAGTTTTTAAAAAATATTCAGCATTCAATGATTTGTAAACATACCACAAACTGTATTTTCATTTATAGAATTTAAAGGATCACATTATTATAATTGTTTTTAAAATTTTATATGTTTTATTTTGATAAACAATAATTTCATCAATTTAATTTGAATTAACATTTTCTTAATTTTTGTATAAAAACATTTTTAAACTGAATATTTAATTTCTTTAGAATAACATTTTGGTCATGTTTAATTGATTTATTTTCAATGTTATTTTTTACACGTATAGGTATTGAATTTGATAATATGGATTCCATATTTTGGATCACAACAATATTTTTTATCATAATTAGTTGTAAATGTTGTAAGTATTAATCGACATGGTATGTGAAAATTTTTTCATTAACAATAAATATAATGATATATGGGTTTTAAAATATATTTAATACATGATTTATTTATATTGGACATGTTTTGTTCAAAAATCCTCATGCTGGTGCTTCGGTGGTTGATGTCGGAGCCCTTTGTGGGGTGACGGCCATGTCCGGTTTTGAGAAGGGCATATCATATTTTTTCCTTGAAGGAGGCTCTATGTGGAAATGGTTGGATGGACGATAGGTTTGTTATCCCGTCGATTCAGCTGATCCTCGGTAGTCGTAGGTGTCGGAAGGAAATTCGGTGGTGGTAGTAGCAGACAGAGATTTGGAGCGTGTTGCGGAGGTGCATAATCTTACTTCGATGGATAGGTTCGGGTTGAAAAAACATCCTTGGAGGTATTTCGATGGTTTGGGGACTCCTGGGGTCTTTATATCCCATCATGTGAGTTGGAAATATCGAGGGTTTCCTTCTATATTCAATGTCAAATGATGGACGATTGCATCTGTGCATGATCTAGGGAGGATAGATGGTTTGGGAAATTTTGTTTTTCACTATCTCAGTGGGCGTGGGCTTGTCACTATGGTATGGAATCATATTTTAGAGCGGTGTGGATCAAATTACCGGGTCTCCCCCTTCCCCTATAGAACCCCTCAATTCTGGAAGCGGTGGGGTACTCTCGGGGTAAATTCATTGTGTCGATGAAAATACTAGGATGTCATTGGATGCATCTAACCCAATGATCTATGTTGAGATGAATTTAGTGGGGAGGTTTCTGTGTAGACTTTGGAATAGATCCCTGGAGGGTTTTATCTGGTGGCAATGTCTGCTGTATCTCGATCCTCATAAGCTTTTCACTTCATGCGCTCTTCAAGTTTGTGCTGTAGATTTCTGTAGGAAGGGCTGGAAAGGTCTTCTTCCTCGGGGGTCCTCAATTCCTCTGGCTAATTTGAAGCAATCATTGTTTTATGATTTAGAGGTGATTGGTCTCGTTTCTAATAAAGGGCCAGAGTTTTTTGGATCAGAGTCTCATGAGGAAGTTAGTGACTTTTCTTTATGGAGCCGGTGATCTCCAATGGCCCGGGGAATTTTCTTGAAGTTCCAAACATTACTGATCCTAGGCTGCATTGTCTCTCAGCTTCATCTGTCAAGTTTCTGGTAGATATTTTCCCGAATGCAGGTCATGTGCCAACCAAGTTGTTTTTGTTGAAGCAGAGGTCTCCAGGGAGGCAGTTCTTGGAAAAATCAATGTTGGAGAAGGCTAAAATGTTTCCTCATTATCAATACTCAAATAGGAAAGGTAAAATGGCACCTGTTTAATTTGCAAGAACATCTAGTATTTCTTCTTTGGTGAGTGAATTTTGAGTGCCTAAATCTTGTTCTATGGAGATGGTGAAGCGATCTCTATTGATGGAAGAGTCTGGTTTTTCGCATCTATTCCATAGAATTTCACCTAGGGTATTCTCATAGGGGACGTCCAAGGATATTTCTTCTTCTCAGCAGTGCAGGGGACATCTGTTTATGGATTCATTTCTCCCTGAAGAAAAGATTCCAATTTTTTCATGCAGATGATAAAGGTAACAGATTCACTCTCATGGACGAATCCAATAGTTCCTTGAAAAAGATCATTCCCTCTCTAAATAAAGGGTGTTCTTGTAGACTTCATCCAGGCCAGGGACTCGGTCAATGGTTAGAGAGGAGAATGGAAAGAGGATATACAGCCCTCACGAAGGTAAACACTTTCACAATGCCAAGTGTTGCTTGTGTTAATGTCTTTAGTGTTAATATGGAATGCTCGTGGCTTAGGGGGGAAAGCTAAATGTTCTTTTTTCACCTTTGACTGTCGTAGAAATAATATCCCTATAGTGGTGATTTTAGAACCAAAGTAGAATCCATGCAGGATAGGGGTTTTCACTAGAAAGATGGGGTTTGGTAATCATTTGCACGTCCATCCATGTACTAATAATTTCTGAATTTGTTTTGGAAGAACCCACTACAGGAGGATTTGAGGAAGGTGAACAAGAAATGTATCACGGTGAAATTGGGGTGCAGAGGTTCTTCTGTTTTATTTTCCTTTTTCTATGCAAGATGTGATGGTCTAATCAAAAGAGAGCTATGATATTATCTTGGGTCTTTTGATGCCCTGGATTTACCATGGTTTTTGGGAGGGGACATCAATGCTATAACTGCCATTTTAGAGAAGAGTGGGTGGTCTATAATGTTTAACAACAATATGTTCAATTTTAACTGCCATATTTCTATCAAGGGTATGTTAGATTTGGGCTTCAGTGGGAGTAAATTTACCTGGTGCATCAATTGAAAAGTGGGTAACCAGATTTGGTGTAGATTGGATAGATGTTTGGAGAATATTCAGGGTCTAGATTCTTTCTCAGGGGCCTTGGTGGTTCATATCTCCCTGGGCCTTTTGGACCATTCTCCAATTCTGGTGATGCTCGAGCAGGAGAACCATTCAAATAGTGGTTTTGTGTACTCTGTATATTGGCATATCAAGGAGGGTTTCATTCAAATGATGCAATAATCTTGGGCACACGATATAGATGGAAGGGCTTGGGTCGGTTTGTTCGAACGTCATAAAATATTGAAGGCCGATATTTAGAAATTTTTTATGGATAACCTAGCATCAGGGGACCATATTGAGGCACTCCAAAGGGATATTGATCATTTGGAAGAATCGCTGCTATAGATGATCCTTACTTCATTTTATTATCCGATAAATGGGTGACTTTAACTCAAAGACTGTTGGAGGTTGAGAAGTGCTATAAAAAACGTGCATGAGTCAGGTGGCTCAAATAAGGGGATAGAAACACTGGTTTTTTCCATGCCTACTTGAATGAAAGGTATAATTCAAATGTAAAAAACATGTTGGAGGATGCGTCCTTCTCCTCTGACATCAATGTTGTTGTATTTTTGGCCTTAGCTCACTTCGAACGATTATGGAAAGGTGAAAATCATCGAACTACAAGAGCGGAGAATTTATTACCTAACCAAGAAGTTTTTCTGGAGAACATTACTAGGAGGGTTGGCTCTGGGGATAATGAAGGTTTAATATCCTTACCCTCTGAGTGGGAGATATGGGAGGTGGTTCGTAATTTTCCCTTGGATAGTTCTCCTGGAATTGATGGATTTTCGGAGGCTTTTTATGTGACAAACTGGGAGTTTGTGGGAACTTCGGGGATCAAGGCCGAGCATTATTTTTTCAAAGGAGGTACCCTTAACAGGGGATCCTATGTGTCTAGAGTGGTGTTGATTATTAAAGTGAACAACCCTTTTTCTATCAATCAGTATAGACCCATCTATCTTTGCAATGTATCCTACAAAATCTGGGCATATATTATCTCCAGGAGATTTAGCAAGCTGCATCTTTGGATCATTTCTCAAGAACAACATGGATTTATACATAGAAGAGGAATCCATGGAGCTATGGGAGTGGCTCAGGAGTTATTAGAGGATTTTGATAAAAAGGTGAATGGTTCCAATGTTATTATTCAGGTGGTCATGGATAAAGCTTATGAAAATATCGAATGGAGTTTTATTATATGGGTGATGAGAAAAATGGTCTTTCAGGAAGGGGTTTGTGACTAGTGATTATAGTGTTTTTCTTCCCCTTGGCTGTCCATATCTCTATTGGGAATGAGTTTTGGTTTCTTTAATAGTGTGAGAAGAGTCAGGTATTGTGATCTTCTTTCTCCTACCTTATTCATTATTTCTTAGGAAGCTCTATCTCAGAATATCCAAATTCTCTTGATGGACAGGAGATAGGACCTTACCGGTCTAATGTTTTGGATAGCTGTTCCCATGTTATGTTTGTTGATGATATCATAATCTTTGTCAATGGTAGGAGATCTTCTTTGGATAACTTCTTTCACATCATGTTAATTTATGGTAGCCTATGTGAGTAGAAGGTGAATTTGGGGAAAATTAATGTGTATATTTCTAAAAAAGTGTTCAAGGAGAAGAGTTTTGGCAATTCAAGACATTCTGGGAATAAACCAGAAGCAATTTCCAATGACATACCTTGGGGCACCTATTTTGAAGGGACGGGTGAAGAATGTATTCTTAGAGGATCTTCTGAACAAAATGACTGCGAGAATCCTGAACTGGAAAAATATGTTCCTTTCTTTTATTGGAAGGGTATCTTTGATCAACAGTGTGGTATGTTCTATCCCAATGCATGTGTTATATATAATCACTCCTCTCATGGGGAAAATTGATGTGATGGAGAATGTTATTAATCATTTCATTTTGGTATGCGAAACTGGTGGGAATGACTCATTGGGCTGCTTGTTCTAGGATGGCTAAATCAGTGGAGGTGGGTGGTGTAGGTCTGAGGGATAGTGCTGCTGCTATGCATGCCAGGCAAGCTAGGCTTCCTAGGGATTTTTGGAGGGGAGATCGATGTGGGCACATGTCATCAGTAGGAAATATGGAAAAAATTGGGAGGTTGTGGAGGTCAGGAAGCTTTCTAGATTGGAAATGATTATCAGGTCCCAGCTGGATATTCTTTGGGATTCTGGCAGGTGGGTGCTGGGATAAGGGAATATCGATTTACAGAGGGACAATTGGCATAGAGAGAGGCTTTATTTTCCTCACTGTTCAGTTCCAGAATTCTCTATGAAGAGGCTTTCACTTACCCTCCACTCTTAGAATCCATTCTGGACAGATAACAATTTTAGTCTTATAATTAAATTATATTTTCGGAGGATAAGGATAAATTCTGTTTTATGGAGGCAAATCCGGGTCGCTTCAATGAGAAGTATTTTCGCCTCTTGAGTGACAAGGACGGAGGGAGGGATTAGTTGGTGGAGTGTTTGTGGTGTAATGCAATTCTAACTAAGTCTGGTTTTCTGGTTTGGCACACCATAAATTCTACACTGCCTACAAATGACAACGTTCAGAAGAAGGGGGTCCAGATGCCCTTGAGATGTTACTATTTTGTCACTTCCCATGAAGAGTCAGTTTCTCACATATTTTGTCAGAGTAATTGGGTGCACGGGCTTTGGTCCGGCATGGCTAGAGAGGGAGTATTGGTAGGGGAATGAAACTCTCTACAAGAGCTCATCTTGGTCTGGTTCTCAGGGATAGATTCAGAGTAGATGGAATCATAAATCAAGTGCATCATTGCTATGGCAATCATCTGGTCTATTTTGGAAGATAGGAACATGGTTATAAATGTTAACCATCCCCAGCTATGCCTCGTCCAGAGGTATGTGCTCTCCTCACTAGAATAAAGCTATCTAATAGATTCTCCCTAGATTGTACTGTCCTTGAAACTGATTCAAAGTTGCTGGTCTGGGCACTCATGGCTATGGGAGAGGTACCGTGGTCTCTGATTTAACTGGTTCAAAGCTTCATCTTAAACATACCCAGAGGCTGTGTGGTTGGACATGTCCCAAGGGAAGCCAATTTTGATGTGGACTCTCTCTCTCTCTCGAAAGGGTAGACCAGAGGATCCTTTGTTGATTTATTCTCCTTTATTCTCTTTACCCTAGGAAAGTAATTTGTTTGTCGAAGGGGAAGCCTTAGGACTTAATCACTTTAGAACTCCGTAATTTTTTCGGTTCCTATAGGGTGTTCTCCTTTTTATTTTAATAAAAAAGCATTTTTAGTAAGTTAATAATTTTTTTATCATGGTAATTAAATTTTTTATTTAATGATTTAATAATTATAACAAATTCAAATGAAATGCTATCAAAATAATGATTCATTAATTAGATAAAAAAAATTAGTCTAAAATTATTAAAATTAGTATGTTTTTATGATTGATTGTGTTGAATTAGTTTTTTAGAAAAAAATTAATTATTATTCCATGTTAAATGGTTAAAAAAGAATTAATTTACTGTCTAGTTTTTTTAATTTAAACTACATAAAATGTCTTGAAATTTTGTTAATTTCATCTTATGTTTATTAATATTTTATTAAATTATTTATATTTAAACAAAAGATTATATCTAGATAAGTGAATTTCATATTTAAAATAAATTCAATATTTTCATCTTATTTATCTCTAGTAATTTAATAGTAACCTTACTAACAAAAATGGTATGAAATCATTATCATCTTTGTAATTGTCAAAAGTTAAAAATGGGAATTAAAACTAATATATTAAGGTTAAAAAATCACAAAAAAAAGTCAATGTATTATTTTATTAGAGTATATAGAAATTTTTTAATCATTAATTTGAAATATTACAATTTATAACTTCCGAAATATTAAAATGTATTTATATAAATTTAATGCTTTATGTAATTTATGTTCTCCCCCTTATCTCTTATATAAAAACACTACATATCCTCTCTTCCTCATAATTAATGAAGTATTATGTTTAAAAAACACTATACAACCATCTTATATTCCATATATAAATTATTGAGGATATATTTTTTTTAAATACTATCCCCTATTTCCTGAGATGGAAAGGAAATTCTCCAAAATTTGGGTAATCTTCATCACCCTATGATTAAATTTTATCTCTTCTTACACATCCTTTAATTATTTCATAATAATTAAAATTTAACTAAATATATATATCCATTAATATATGATGTTATTATGATATTTTAATACGCTTATACATCTCATTTTTTAAAAAAATGGTAAATTAATGTGTTTCACATGTGTATGTGTGTGTTATCACCTCCAAGAAGTGATGTGATACATTCTCAATAACTATCTCACATAGATGACAATATAGAATATTTTTTTAATAAATATGATTAATATAATTTTTAATTATTAATATTTAATGATTCTTTATTATTTACCATTATTTAGTGAGATCCATAAAAAATTAATACAACTCTCATGTTAACGTATTTACTAGCTTCTCCATGAAGGGATGCAAATATTTTTTCATTACAAATTTATATGAATATTAAATAAATTATATAATTATTAAAAATGATATGATAGAATTGTTGTTATTTTTATATGAAACCATGATAAAGTTAAAAGTATTGTAACTGCCGAAATGATAGTTTACTGAAAAAACAAAATAGAGAAACAAAATATGGAAATTTTAATAATGTTTTATTAAAAAATCAGTGTTGAAATGTTATAATATAATTATAAATATTATTATAATTTTTTTGGGTTATGGAATTGAATTGAAATAAATTTAAATTTATTATATTGGATGTTAATGTTTCAACGAAGCATGTCATACATGAGGATAAGGATTCTCATCATACATTTATATCTATATAAAATTTATCTAACTCAACACATGTTTTAATCATATTTAATATATAATTTCAATGAATTTATCTTATTATTATTTTGATGAATATTATGGGGAATTAGAAATTGATGTATTGTTTTCTCATTTCTATAACTCAATTAAGGCTTCTATTAATTGATTTATTGAAATATTTGGTGCATCATGTATTGTTACATTGAAAATTATACATGAAAATTTAAATAATGACAAAGAAAATATAATGGAAGTGATCAAAATAGTTTTAAAATATAGAAATATCATAAATTTTGGATTTCCCCCATCATAATTTTGTAAATTTTCATTCTAAATATAAATCAAGACCCATTAAATATTTAAAAATTGCATTGTATGTTTATTTTATTACTCGCAACGATAGAAAATCATATTTCAATATAGAATTTTAAATATTGTTTCCCTTCCATGGAAATAAATATGGGAGTTATATAAGAAATCAATTCCATTTGAAAAACAACATAAAATTCTATTAGAGGGAAATCAAGGTTTCTCATCAAGTATATTCCCACAAACATCAATCATAGGTGAATCATATAAACTGTATATGGTGGTTTTACTTTAGATATTTTACATGTAATTTATAATTTAATCATTGAGGATATTATTAACATTCCATGATAAATTTTTGGATATACAAGATCGCAAAAAACTAATTTAAAATATAGTATGTTATGATTAGAGAGTACATAAAACAATTTAAAATTTATCACTATATAAGCACAAATTAAAAAAAATTAAATAATGAAAATTAGACATCATTAAATTTATTAAATATCATGGACGATTCATAATTTTATCTATAAATAATTACTCATTATAAAAATATTACAATTTTTTTCAGACTAGTTCATCCCAGGACATTATATTTAAAATAATTTCATACTTATTGATGATAAAAAAGTAATTTAACTTATGAATATCCATCAGTATTGGTAAACTACTTTAACAGTAAGAGAACATTTACCATTCACATGAATTATGGTAGAAAATCAATCAAAAAATATTATCTTGGGATATTAATACTATATTAATATTTTCAAAAAAACATCCACCAGTAGTATCCAAAGAGGTTTGTATTTCAAAAAGAAAAAAGAAATAAATTTTTACCATAACATAGAATTTTATTCTCTACGTAGTCTTTTCCTATGTCTTCCAACATTATTAATATAATACTAGTTAGTAGAAATAATTAAAACATACACTGATATAATCAATATATGGAAAAAATTACACACATAAATATAAAATATTATTTACTTGATATTATTTATATATAAATATTATCAATGCAAGAAACATAGTAGATTAGTTTATTAGAAATAATATATATATATATATATATATAAATAGGACACAAAATATCTACATCATTTCCAGAAATGATCTTTACAATTGATACACTTCATAAACAGATCTTAATAAAATCAATTATAACTATCATAGGGAAAGAAACTATAAGAAAGGGATTGGTAAGATTCTTAGTAAGGTTCAAAAATGACATGTTTGTCATTGATCATAAGTGAAAATAATACAATCATAAGGGTTTGGTAACATGATAAAAAATTACTATAATCACATGTTATCATTAAAATATGCTTAATCGTGAATCATGGAATATTGTTTTGTCAATAAATAAAAGTTTGATACAAGAGTGGGGAATCATAAATAACTAAACATGATCCACAAGAACATATCATATAAGTAAACAATATTTTATTGTGTAATATAAATAATAATAGATAATAATTTTATTTTTCATGGATCAAATCCATTATATCATATTATATTGGATTCACTTTTCATTCCATAATTAATTCACCATGGTTCACCCAAAAGACTCTATTATTAAAAATATTCCCTTACTAAAGTAGTTTTAAACATTGTTTTATTTCTTTTAATCTCATAAGATATCAATATTTACACGTATAACTATACAGATATATAATTTTGGGCCAATGCATCACATTACAAAAAATATACATATTATCTCTAAAATATCCTAAAATTTTCATAAATTAAAAAAAGAAAAAATCAAGGAATGAATGTTTTTTCATCCACATATTTATAATCCACTTAGAATGGATAATTATATCAAAATTGAATCATACACCCATGAAATAATAATAAAGGTAATATATTATGTTATATATGAAAATCGATTTAAAATATTAGTATAACTTTTTTTGACCACAATACCCATTCATATTTATATGATTCAATTAAAATATAAATATTTCTAATATATGTTGATTCATTGTGAAAGAAATTATTAAAAATATAAATATCATTTATTAAAATTTTCTTCTTGATAATATATAAATTTTGTCATCTGGTATACATAAAAACAAAAATTCTTTTCAGATATTTGAAAAAAATCTCAAATATGCATCTATCAAAAACAATATAAAATAAGAATCATATAAAATACTTTGATATAAATTAAAAAAATATCTAAAATGTGTTTAATAAATCAATTAATAATAGTAAAAATATTATTGAATTATTTTTAATGAATATAGGGATATGAAAAAATTATTCCCTATCATAATAGAAATAAGGATGACTTTCTATTAAAACATTATTTCAGTCCCTTGAGTATATAATGAGAAGAAATTCTACACATATATTTTAGTCTAATGAAATAAAAATTGGATAATAATTTTTACATGAATTTTTAATAATTTTTTATAAAACTTTGTTACATAAATTTAATCTAAAATTATCCAATTATGATAGATTTTAACATTAAACCAAAAAAATTAAATTTTTCTATTTGTAAGTGCTCTATAATCTTGTGTAATAAATTTAAATTTATTACAATAATATTTCCGAATCGAAATAATAACTATAATATGTTAAATGATTTAGTTATAAAATAATATAAATCATTAATTTAAAATATTTCATTTTCACATCATTTTAATTTTTAACTGCTTTATTTTCCATATATGCTTTAGTGCAGTAGTTTTTTCCCATTCACATTTATCATGGTTAAAGAGCCTTTGGAGTATCAATAATCCTATAAATATAATATATATTAATTATATAAATATTTATAACCATTTATATATACAAGATATGAAAAATTCATTGCATCACTATATAGAGACATTACTTGATACGTAGCCAATTACGATGTATCCTCTTTCTGATAGATGGAATGAATGATTGATAAATATTAATTTATATTTATAGATCAATTAATATATCATAAATATCATGTAGGAAATTAATATTTTGTATAAAAATCATCTTTGAAATATGAGTTTGTAAAATGAATCATATATCTATATATAGATGGTAGACTTTACGTGAACCCAAGTGACACTCCTATACCAATTCATGGATAAAATGATGTAAATTTTTTATTCAACTTAATAATAACACATAAATATATTTATGAAACCTTAGTAGTAATGTTATTATAGATAAATAATTATTTCATTATTTATGTGATGAAATAAAATTGAATGATCTTGGTTATGTTTTTTACATACTTATTAAGAGACATCTTTTACGTAACTTGTTCAAATATGAAGTCTTGTTCATATGAGATGAATATAAGATATATCATGAAGGAATGAAAAATTAAATGGGGTATGATTATGTATTTATTGATATTGAGGTATCATGTTGTTTAACTATATGAGGATGAATGGTTCTCTTTTTTATATGATGGTAGGGACACACACATAATTTGTTAAATGACTTCAATGATATAAGCTTGCTTTCTTATAAAATATTCTCCTAATGGAAAATTATTAAAATTTAGGATATGAAAATATTGAAGTAAATTTCTTTAGAAATAATTTTTTTTGGTTTTGGTGTAAATAATAACCCTATATATAGAATCAACCCACAACACCCAAATAACTCATTTGTACCTAAATTGTGGTAATTGTTTTACTCTTCTTACTATTACCAATCAAAATATGAATGATAAACCTATTAAATTATCTTAGTTATGGTTATTACCAATATAGAATAGGTTTTATTATATTAAGTTTATATATGTGAAACAATTTAATTTAAAATATGCATCAATAACGCAATAATAACTTGGTTTAGAGAAATGATTTTTTAGCATAAAAATGAATTTATATACGTTCAATTCCTTAAATAGAATTTTAAATGAATGATAAAACATATTATTCAGTATATAATCTATAAGAATCATTAATTCCATTAATATTTATATATTTATTATATTTATTTTGGTATAAAAAAATTGCTAAAAAAACTTTTATTACCAAAAATTTGTTTTTAACCATAAATGAACTTATACGAAAAAAATTATAATGTTTCTTCCAATGTAAATATTTAATATAGTTTAATTATATGATTATTATTTTTTATAAATATTAAATTCATAGAATAGTGTTATTTTACTAGAATTGAAATGATAATTTTTTTAATAATGTGTTTATTCACGATTCATTTAAAAATACATCCTTTAAAAACAATTATCAAAATGAACCTTAAGATAAAATTTACAAAATTATTTTTAAAATGATACTAATTTAACAAAACAATTTTTTTTAGATTCATTATAATTTTCATTCATGTGAAATGAAATAAAAACATTTTTTATAAAATCATATTTTTATGAATAAAATAGTATAAATAAAAATTCATTATTTATTTATTATCATTTAAATAATATAATTTAATTATTTTTAAATATTTATATATGTTTTTTATAAATTTATATAATAATATTTATACATTCAAATTCAATTAATATTATCTAAATTATGACTATATAATCGTTTATTTAGACAAAGTGTTATGGGTATATAAATCTATCTAACATTTGAACTTTAATATGAAGGAAATATATATAAAATATTAATGTGTTACATTAATTTTAATAAATATTCCTGAGTAAGTCTTTTTATACAATAAAATATACCACAATTTTCCTTCATTTTTTATTTTTTCTTTCTTCTATATAGTGACTTATATGAAGACTCATACAGATTTTTGGAAATAATATTATAAAATAAGAATTCCAAAATTCAATTTATAGGTTTCTAATGATACTCACAATATTGGTTAGATGACTCTTCCAAAATGGTTGAAATTCATTTATATTTCATTTTTTCACCTTCAATTCAAAATTCCAAAGTAATATGTATTAGAAGAAAGTTTACTCAAATAACATCAAATTTATAATGAATACCTATAAACTAACTCTAAAATAATTCAATAATTTAATAAAACAATTAAATAATATTTAGGTTATTATGATATTAGGACCCTTCAAAAGAAGGATTTATCTCTTAAAAAATTATCAATTTACTATTCTATAAGAAAAAAGATTATTTTTCCTTATAAAAGTAGTATTAGAATTTACTGTTATAACATCTTAGATATTAATATTGATATACTATTTAGTAATGATCACACCCTATAGAACATCAGTCCACTTAAATATTTTAAAATATTTTGTATCCAATTCTATATATAAAATTCCAAATAGTTTCACATTATTCATAAATAATATTTTTAATCCTTATTTGAAAAATTTGACTCAATATTATACTAGAAGATGTATAATCTCATATAAATTTTAATGGTGTTAAAACCATCTTCATTTAATTCATATAAATCTTAAATAGGTTATCAACATATACTATCCTAAAATATAAATTCAATTTTGACATTCCATGTTAATTATTCCAAATATTTACAATATTTTTTTTTTATTTTTTAATATACCCTAGTTACATATTACAAATAAATGAAAATATATATCCTCTAAACAACTAAATTCCATAAATTTAGATATCATATAATATGGTATTCATCTCATCTAATAAAAATAATTCATTTGATCATTAGACCTCTTTATAACTATTCAAATAAAACAAAAAATTTTATCATGAATATTTCCATCATATTCATTAAAGACAAACAATAAATAAGAAGGGATAAAAAATTTCCCATTGGTCATTTTTTCAAGTACAAATATCTAAAATTCATGTAAATATGTTATTTATTTTCTTCTATCTCACTATAACTGAAATTAAAACCCATGAAACATGACAGTAGACAATTTAAATTATTTTATTATAATGTCCCATCATTTATTTTACCCTTTGCATACATGATCTAATATTAATGTAAACAAATAGGTTATATAATATATAAAAATATTTATCCATAATCCATATGAATATCATTCCAAATAAAAAATTAATTTAATGGCATATAAAAAACATTATAAAGATGATTATAAATTTTTTAATTAATTACAATTATATTTTAACAAACTAAATACCTACATTAATGTTAAAACAAAAGATAAAAATAGTCAAAACATTTCTTAGGTAATTGAACAAAAATAATATCTTAAATATAAAAAATTATAATAATTCTCATTTATTTGATAATTAAATATTTTCCCCATTAACATTAGACTATATTCAAAAAATATATTCATGATAAACTAATAAATCATGTTGTTTGAATAACACATTATTGTAAGTTTAAAAAATTATAATTGAATGGAATTAAAAATCTAGAAGCTTCTCAATTTAACAAAACTCTTCCCCTCATTGAGATAATTGAATATTTTCTTCAAGTATTTTATGATCGACACATTTACTAAAAAATTTAAAATATTATATCACTAATTTTTTGTTGTAATCATATTTATATTCCATATTTGAAAACATGTTTATCCTCTCAGTCATTCTTCTTAATCAGGAATAATATTCAACTCCCTATAGAGAATGAAAAGAAATAATATGGTTATACATAACATGGAATGTATTTTAACCTTAAAGTCTGAAGCATGGTTCATAATTCATTCTCAACAAAGACAAATGTATTTCTTTCATAACATATATTAGAATGAAATATTAATGAAACCATTTTTTATTTAACATGTATCATTTTGGAGTATAATGGTATACATTATTATTAATCCCAAACATTTTTATGGGATATTATTATCATAAAATACCAAAAGCACAATTTAAAATATTATATTCTTTATATATTTGTTAACATGAAACTAAATGTTTTAAGAGAATATTGATACACTGTAAAATTTATTTTTAATTTGATTGTTATAAACTAGTCACTAAATCAATGGTTGTTAAAAAGAGTAGACACAACATATAAATATATTTATCTTATTATGATACAATAAAATAATATTGATTAATTTATTGGAAACAATCACACCCAATTTTATTAATGTTTTTTATGTATTAATAATACACATCCATAAAAAATTGTTTTATTGAATATTTTTGAGTGAATATTATAATTAATTAAATCCAGTTTAAAAAAATTTATTACATTAAAATCCAACGATTCTCCAAATCATCATATGGAAATTATGAAATGGTGAATATTTTTTTTTTCTGAAATGATTAAATTTACTTAAAACAAAATAATACTAATTTTAATGAATATTATCTTTTCATTTCATGTATTTATAGTATCCCATTTTTTTAAAATTCTTTACTTAAATTTAATTAGAAATTTTTTATTAAATATAATATAAATAATTTAATTTCAATCAATATTATGATATATTTTGGTATAAAGACATTTTTACACATAAATATTAATTTTTCTAGATTTTTTTTTCATCATGCGTTTTAAGATACTTTTAAATGTAAATTATATCACATATATGGATTTAATATGATATAATTGATTCCATTTGATTAATGAATTTTTTTTAATTTGTAAAATATTATACCATTTTTTCATAATGAATACTCATCATGGTAAATATTTTTCACCTTGGTAACAGGAATAATGTGTAACTAATGAAAAAAATATCATGATAAGAAATTAGAAAATATCTATAACTCCTAACATATTTCATTTGGAAGAGATTATTTTTACGATACACATACATTAATCTACAATATGATAACATGGTTTTATTTTCTATTTATACTTAATTGAATATATTTCTATGTTGTGAATAAATAAAAAATCTGACTCAATTTTCTTTAATATCTGTAATAAATTCTTATATAGGTAAAAATTTGTTTTCTTAATTAAATATTGTTAAAAAATTATGAATTAATTTTTTTCTTGGTAATTTAATATTAGTTATTAATGACGTAATATTACCCATAAATAATTATGCAACGATGACCCAATTCCAATTCATGAAGAAAAAAATCTATTTGATTATTTTAAAAACATACAAGGTAATTTATTTTGAATGAGTTGTGATTTTTTATTAATTTCTTGTATAAATATAATATATTAGTTATTTTTTAATGTATAATTGTTTATAATATTATGATCGAGATATTTTTTAAAGTAAACTAAGTTAATATTCCAAAAAATGACATTAATGAGTTTATATTATATTTAATAATTTTTAAATGTTTTTAAATATGTAATAATATTATATTTACCTATTTGAATGGGATATAATATAAAATATAAATTATTTCCCACCAATGAGACACTTTTACTTTTTAGCAACAATCTCCACAACTAATGTGTAAAAAAAATTATAATCGTGGTAATCCAAAAAATGGTTAATAATGGTTTAAAATAATTCATATGTGTCATAAATCACAAGAAAAGTGCCTAAGTATTATTTTATGTGATGATTGAAACATTTAATTATCATAAATCGAAATTAAATAAATTTTGAGATGGAATAATATAAAAATTAAAAAGTATTAATTTCATTTTTATGTATTTACATGGGTTCCACAATCCTATATATTTTAAGGAAGCTATATCTCTTATCGAACATAAACATTTTTATAAACATATACAGATCATGAAAAACCATAACCTTTTCTTAACATCTTAATCAATATTCATGATATGATGGTGTTATTAAAAGGACACACATAAAATATTATGGATACATCAAAAAGAGGATCTTCAAGAACGATGTAAATTTTTAAATTAATCATTGAAATTTTACATTTTCTTTTACCTCCTTTTATATTATCCAAACCATTTCATTTAAATTAACTCAGTATATCCCAAATAGTGAGATGTTATTATGTTAAGAGAATAACCTTATTTGTCTTGTTCTTCTATCACCTCTGTACATAAATGTGTATAATAATGGATTTAATAAAATTTTATTATATTATAGATATTACTATTTTCATCAAAAGGTGACTTATTATTTATTATTTCTACATTCCATTAATCATTAAATTGTTGCATCACTCAAACATGTGTACATACTACAAAAATGTCATAGAAATTGAAATAGTTAACAGAGGGAAAAAATGATTTTAAAAGAGAATTTCTGATAAATGGTTATTGAAAATTTATAATTGTATAATATTTAATATTATTTATATATTTATGGTTCTATTTTAAAATTATTATAATTTTAACTTTATTTTATATGTAGTCATAATAGAAACATTGTATGTTGGATGGCTAGTAAGGGTTTCATACATCACATTTATTTTCATGATATATACATAAAATTCTCAAATATATTAATTTTTTCATTCATATATTAATAAATAAGATCAAAAATGATGATCTAAATCAAAATTATATGGATTTAGTATTTAATATAAGGATAAATCATTCATAATGTTTTGAATATGTGATTAATAATTATGTTAGGGCAATTCATCTGAGAATTGTTTCTTTGAGACATGTTTTATGTTTTAAAGTTGTTTATGTTTATAATTTACGTCATCAATATACTAATAATAATTATATTTACTATTAAAATTGAAATTGTTTTCTAATAGGTATTATTATTCATATTTAATTAATACAGTATTGGTTTTATGTTAAAAGATCATTTTTAATTGGAAAATTTATGATTATTTTTTTGAGGATGATATTATCAGCACTTTATTTAAGAAATATTATATAATTTATTATACCATATTTATTTATAGATATTTTATCACTTATTAAATTTTCAAATAGTTCAGTATACAATATATTGATTGAATTGTTTTATGTAAAACCATATTTGTTTTACTATTTAGTCTGAAATATTTTTCTTTAATTTTAATTTTTTCATTAATTTTTTCCCACAATTGATTTTAATATACTATTATAACTGTTTGAATTATTTTTCACAACGTTTAAATTTCTTTAAAAATATTTCAATGTAATCCTTTTGTTATATTTTGAAAAATGTAATATCTACATTATATTCAAAATTTGAAAGTAAATTTTTTTTACTATACACATCATGAATAAAATTTTCAGGCATCATGAAAACCTAAAGTGATGAATAAATTATCCCATGTTTCATTGATTATTTTTATATTATTTTATATATTTGATATTTCAAAATTTATTTGGATTTAAATTAAATATTTTTAAATAAAAAAAAGTTACTTTTCCCAATAACTTCTTCATTGATCATTAAAAAGATTTTTTCATCGATGATAAAATATATTGATGATACATAAATATTATATAGGATATGATTCTATATAACTATAATTATTCATTAACTAGATGGTATATAGTAATGATGGGGAATTATTGATGAAACTCACTCGCAATTCCAAGGGTAATGTAATTATGAATAATAAATGATTAATTAATTTTTGTAATATATATTAATAGATTATGACTATCTGTCATGTTTGTGTTTTTTATCACTCCAATGCATTGGATAATGTTTAATTTTTCATCATCTCAAAGGGTACATGATTGGTTACCACATTCCAAGAATGGGTACACATGAGGTTATTCCAATCCCAAAAGAGTGTATACAAGATGTTATGCCAAGAAAAATATAGGTAAATAAGGAGATAAATCAATCTTAAAATATGATTAATTTCTTATTGGGTAGCCTTGACCTAATATTTTTCTGATGATATTGATTCAACAAATTATGTCACACTATTATTTGATGATCATTTGTTTACGAAATATTCTCAGGGAACATAAATTATTATTATGATTTAAGATTTATAAAATTTTAATGTGTACACCAATTCTCACAATTATGATATATTTTTTATGGTTTTTTATTCTTGTTATTGTGTCATCATAAAATTAGTATCATATTATTCATAGAAATAATTAGTTATTGATATATGTCATGTTTGTAATTATTGAGCATATGATCTCACCCATTATTATGTAATCATTATAGCTGATATAAAAATGGTATATATATATTTTTCCCAAATAATGGTATTATATGTGAATCACATTGTGATAGAGTATGTATATTATATGATCTAGTGATTTTTATCCATTTTTATGAAGAAAATAAATACTTATGGTTCTAGGGTGTGTAGTGTAATGAAATTAATTGAATATTAATATAAAATGATGTAATTATTATGTATGAAGTCCTTTTTTCAAAATAAAGGGACACATATACCAGTTTTCTCCTAATTCTCCTTCGATTATGGTGTATTTTGGGTAAATGATTTAGTGATTAGGTTTTATATTTCTCATTTATCATTTTTTCTTCTTCTCAAATTTGGTACCTATTATTATGAGAATTTTTATTTTTTTGGGATTAATAAAAAAATAATGGTGTAAATAATAATCAATCTTATGTAAATTTAATTAAATTTATAGAAAAAAAAGTGATGATGAATGCATATAATTTCATATTGTTGTGAATTAGTTGTATCAACCAATGAATTTTATTATGGTTCTTTGTTGAATTGGATGAAATTAATTATTGAATTAAGAATAAAAATTGGGTATTTATTATATATTAGTTATATTTGTGTGTTGGGAGTTGACCATATATCAATTTAATTTTCATTCGATGAATATATTTCACCAAGTGATTATTTATTTATTATGTCAATTTAAATTAAATTTCATAGTTAATAAAACAATTATAATTAATATGAAAATATAAATATAAATTTTTATAATTAATATTTGGGATTATTTTATTCACTAGAGTTTCATGTGGGATGGTTATGCCGATCTAGGATTCAGTGAGTTTGGGAAAGAACTGTTAGGTTTTTCCATAAAATAATAAACACGAGTGTCGTAGATTTTCTCTTTGAATTCCCAATTTCGGTCAATGTGTTTCTATGTTTCGAATTAGATATATGGTTACAATATAGTGGAAGAAAAAACCGAATGAAATTATGTAAATTATTTAATTAATTTAAAATTCCTATGAATGGATGAATGTGTTAAAGACTACTATGGCGCATTGATCATGAGATGGATGCCTTAAGTACTGATAGCTAATTAATTTGTTATAAAAATTATACATGAGTTATATAAACCCATTGGTGTATTTATTAAATAATAATTAAATAAAATATTTTATTTTTAATAAGTTCAATAGAAAACTATTAATAAAGGTTATGCAAGATTATGTTGTTTTGACTGAGTAATCGATACAGGAACTATGTGATATATTATATCCAATGAGATAGTTTATTAATTTTTGTGATGGGTGTTACGTACCCTACTAAATTTCATCACAAGGGTATAAATATAATGTGTAAATTATATTAGGTTAGACATAAGTGGGAGAAAATTATGTGAAACGGGATGTGATATAAGAATTAACCCACTCTATAGGGTGGTTTCAAAATTTATAATCCTAAGATTCATATGAGTACCTGATGCAATAATGGTGACTATAAGTGATATGATTCGTATATTGAAATGAAATTTAATAAGTAAAAGATGTTGTGATATGGTAACCACTATTTGGTGTATGTGTTTCTCTATTACGAATGAATCCCTCAAAAGTTCCCCATAGTTATGTGAACCCATTCTATGAAATATATGAAAATGGGTAGTGATTATTTTCAGTGTAACCCTAGATCATGAATCAATGATTTGATCATGGTTTGGATTTATTGCTATAAATTTTTCATATGATTCCCAATTATGCCTTAGTGTTACTATATGGGTTCGATAACTATCCATCCCATGTTATTAATAATATATTAATTATTAATATGATATATTACTAGGTGTAATTAAGACCCTTGAATATATAATGATGGGATACTAAGGATTACCTCTTCAGGATCCACATATAAACAATGATGATTTGAGGAAAGGGATTTCCACCCAAGGATTTAGAGGATAAATCATAATGAAAATAGAGATAATCATAGTAATTACTAGGATATGACATTATACCGTAAATTGTATTTAGATACTCCTAGTGTTTAATAGGATCTAACATTTTAACTTGTTATGTTTTTGGAGATTCAAAGTGATATATAAGAAATTGTATGATACCTTAGGGTACAATGAGATATTCCTAATGGCTTCTTTGATCTATAATATTCCAATGAATATTTTACAATATACCATGGGATACATTGGATCTATTTGGATTCATCGTGGATATTTTGAAGGATTCTTAGGATTCCCATTATCTAATTAGATTCACTATTATTTTCCATGAAATTACATGTGTTATATGTATATTGTGATGAGTAAACATGTCAATTGGGTGTTATCTATTATCTCTCAAGGACCAGAACTTGATTGGTGACACTATAATATGCCTAGATGAACTGATAGCATCTTGTTTCCATGCATTGTGTGTGAATATTCATTGGTCATCTTGTTATGACTCATATCCCCTTAACTATATTATTCATGGTTATAGATTTATGACATCAGAAAATGAATGTATAGTTGATCCTATATTTCATGTTAGAATCCCAGGATCGATGATGATTATTTATATACACTTAGGTTGGGTTTTATTTATTCTTATAAGCATATCACATGTGGATACATTTGATTTAATAGTTATATTATGAACCCAATTTGTTATACCTGACTATATAATACAAACTCCATACTTAGGATTCATTAAAAAGTGGGTTCTCTAGTATGTCTCATTTATCATTGGTTCAAGTTGGGTAGTGACCAAATTTTGGATTATTGAGTGGGATAAGTAAGATAGTACAAGAGATTTGGATGATATGGTTATTAGGGATGGTATTTTTTGCTCATTTATTTTTTATTCTATTATTTTTTTATAGATTTGGTCTACAAAAAATATAATCAGTCAGTGTATATTACTATGATTATATGCTTTCACCATTAATTTGAAAATGGTTTAATTTTTTTATTTTTAATCAAATTGTTATTGTGTTTTATTTTTGGTTATTTTTATAATGTGTTGTTCTTATAAACCGTCATCAAATTATCCACATGGTAGCACTGTGGATCGTCGCTACTAGTCATTCATCCATGGTTCATATAGAGGAAAGAATGAGGTAACATTTAAAAAATTTTGTGGTCACCAATTAAGTGTATCTAACCAGAGGATTATAGACCTCCAATATTTCAACCATGAGATATCCAAAATTGTTCAATATTGGTCCTCTAAAAAAATATAACAAATATAACTCATTATATTAAAAAACATAGTTTATATTGAAATTAATATATATATATATAATTATTTTTATAAAATCATCACATGAAATTAAATATTATTAATTAAATAATAATAAATCAATAAATTATCGTTATAATTATCAATCATATTGTGTTCATGTATGATATAAGTCTTCCACTCATTATTCGATGGATAATTCAAAAATATTGTAAGCTAATATTCATCCCCAATAAATACATCATTCATAATAGTTGTATGGTAAGGATATATCAATAATAAATATCTTATATAAATATTGTTGATCTTACAATGATATACATGATTTTTTGTAATGATAAGAAAACATTTTGACACATTTCATTGTACATATATTAGTATAAATACTTGATATAGTATTTTTATACAGCCGTAATATTTTAATATAATGACTACCTAAACATATATGTATATAAATTTAAGTAGATAATGAAATAATGATAAAATTATTTTTATAAAAAGATATTATTTGCAATAAAAAATTCAATGTTCTAGAGTTTCTCTATTTAAAAAATTTACATCCATAATAATTAAAATTATAAGTTCAAACTAAATAAAATTACAATAATTTAGATTAATAAAATATAAATTTTAATATACATATAAGGTATTAGATAATTATTTTGATTATAACGTAGTAGAAATCTTTAGGTTTTGAATGATTTACATAACATGTATGCAAAATAAACTAATAGTACTTCAAGTATAAATATGTTATAACAACCTTCAAACAATACCTCTATATTATAGCAATGAAACTAGATTTTAAAATTATTCTATTCATACATATCTCTATAATTAATAGAATCAAAATTTCCCATTACACAATCTATAACAAATTTTTTTAGAATCACACTGTTGTGTTCAATAAGATTAAAAATTATATGTTTATTCTTTTTTTAAATACGAAAAAAAGAAAATTCTAAGTCCTCTATAAATATCATTACCAAATAGTTTTTTCAATTATGTATAATTATGTCACATAAATGGTTTTTGTTTAAATTAATAATTATTTTATCAATATTAATTTCAACTACCAAAAATACATATAAATATTTTTTTGTAAAAAAATATTGTAAAACATATTATTTTTGAAATTAATTTTTAAATGAAATGATTTATCATATCAAACATGAATAGAATGCAATAAATCATACCAAGAATTAGATATTTTTAATGAATGGTATTTTAAATAATAATTTTTATTTATGAGGTGTTGTTCAACATTATAAATCAATATGAAAATAAATTTTAAAACATTTATTATTATGATCTATATTATTAATCATGAAATTAAAATGAGTTAAATATTCTATCTCAGTTGAAATAAACTCAACTATAGAGACATGTTCCAAGTTATGTCATAGCTAATACTATCTTATTGCTTATAGCATTGTGTACCCAGTCTATATTTATTTTAAAAAATAGTTACTTACTAACCCACTTTATTCCAAACAACAATTTATTTCCAATATTAATGAATATTTTTCCTCCGTTCTATAAACTGTCAATCAGTATTAATTCAATTTTACATCTTCATGAAAAGAAATCACCATGTTTTTATCACTAATAGCATAAATAATATTATTTTTTTAGAAATATTGGAAACATAATTTTTATCATATATTCCAAAAATTGATCGATTTGGAGACCCTTTTTTCAAGATCCCCCACTACAATCTCAAAATACTAATTTTTAATGGTTGAAATGGTTATGGGTTATAGAGTTATTGGGCATCCCATTTCAACCTTATTATCAAGGGAGTATTTGGGGTATGTTTCAATTTAATTATACGAAACATTAACATATTTTCCATTGTTTGTGGTGATTTTATTAGTAATTATTTAGTGATACATATTATTTGTTCCCAAATATGTTTGTGGTCATATTAAGATATGAAGAATTATATTCTGGGTTAGTATATTGGTATTCAAAATAATTAAATTGTTGATAATAATTTTTTCATTATCAAATGATGAATTACCTATAGATATTATTTTATATAAATTTAATTAAAAATTAATCAAATTTCATTTGGAATTAAGAATAAACACTTTTAAACCTAATGTTATGAAATGATTTAACATGTGATATTTTGTATTTAATGTTAACAGAACCACAATAATGAATCATATATTAGAACACCACATGAACCATGAGAAACTCCATGAACCCTGTGGTCTAGCTATTGGGGTAATGATTTTAAATTTCTTGTTTGGGAAAAATTTAACCATTGTGTTTAATCAAAAATAAATAATGGTAAAAAATAGCACCTGAATTAATGGGTTTTACTGAAATATAGTTAGAACTATTTGGAATGTATTGATGGTCATAGTGGGCCTCAAATACATGTTGTTCAGTGTAAGGATAGCCTAATAATTTATCTCAAACCCCATGTGGAACTCGATATTTACTCGTGGTCATCATGAATAGAAAAAAATTCATTCAATATCTCTACATACACACTATTTCATAAAAATAAATCATAATGATACATGAATAATAAAATTTATATATATTTTCTGAGATTATAATATTGTATATGAATCCAAAAATGTTACAATATATATAAAATACCCCCAAATGGGTTCTTCATGAAAATATATTAATTAGAAAAAATATATAAATCTAGATTCAAATAAAATTATTATGAATCATGAAATGGATACAAAAAATTAATAATTAGTGAATGAATTATAATTAATAATATAACAATATACCAAGAGTATCTTCACTAAATATCACCCAAATCAAGTAATCTGATTATCCATGTGAAACAATAGGTATTTAAATAATGAATCATGTCCTATATGTGTATAGTTAGTTTTAATATTTGAACCAAAAACAGTAATTTTTGAAAATGAAAGGGTTAATGATATCCAACCTATGGTCTCCATGAATTATAAATAATTCATTTTTTATCTTGAAATGAAGAAATTAAAATTTTGTGTGCCTTAAATACATGATGGATGATGTAACATTTTCCTTCCATAATTTATGAGTACCACCAAAGGGGTGAAATATAGTAAAATATCTTTGACATGTATTAATGATATAGAATCACAGGAAATTCATGTTGTATTCTTCAAAACCAATGGATTTATACCAAATTATGACATAATAGAGGTACAAAAATAGAGATTGGGGTATAAGAATTTTATCCATGAATCGAGTAGAGTTATTTAATATCGCTAATTCAAATATAATGGGAACATACTGATTTATATAAATACATGGGGAATGATCATCTAGTCCTTATGAAGCTACTCATATTGTATATTTCTTGAGAAATTTAACTCCCCCACAAGACTCACTCAAATTTTACTAGATCAATGACTCACTACACCTTATGTGATTCTCCCTATATAAAAATATCTTTGAACATGTTTTGAGGGTCTGTGGGATGATATTTGGGATAATATAACCTATGAAAATTATAATAAAAAAATTAATTATACATTTTACAATAATTAACACATATAACACATAATTTTCTAATATACCTAATGGTTCATTTAAAAAATACATGTTGTATTATAAAGGTCATATAAAACATAAAGAATATTACACTTGTTGATAACACATGAACATGTAAAAATCTTATTAAATAATGATTTCCCTTATACTAAGGATCCAACTAACACATCTATAAAACCAATACATCCATCTATCACACCACATAATCCCCAATCACTACTAGGTCCTAGATAGTGTTCATATACCCTTACCTATAACAAGTTCCATAAATTATGAATAAAATATGGACATATCATTTAGGGTGTGTGTTTGAAATCATTGAAACCCCACAAACAATATTTATATATTATATCTGTGTCTATTGTATATTATGAATTGTTTAATAAATAGTAATAGAAACATACAAAACATCATACATCACTCAATCTAAACTATCCTGAATTGAGACATTACATCTATTTTCAAGCATCATAGTAGAATGATGAAATATTATTAAATATTTCCAAAAGATAATTCTTATATCCAATATTTCTAATTTGATGTGTTTTATACATCCTTCATGCCCATCATAAAAATCAAAAGTACACCAAAACCCATATCCATCAAATTTATAAATGAATTCACATGATAGTCCCAACTAATCACTCAATACAATGTTAAATATTCATTATATGATGGTCTCTCCCCAACCAATTGTGGCTCACTTGGTGGGAACCACCTCTATACCAATGGTCACCAGCATCCCACTATAATTGTTATTCTCTAAAGGACACCACCCAAAATGATTAGACCTAATGTCAAAATGGCCTATTAAATTATCTTGATTAAACTTAAATACCTCCAATTTCCTATGATTAAATTTAATAACTAAGATCATAGGCCACAAAATTTGGCAATATTCTTTCATACCATGATTATAGTCAAAACCAACAACATTACTAGTCATCCCGAACCTCATCATATCTTAAAAATTTACCCTATTCACAACATGTTACAAAATTCCAATCAATATATAAACCCTAAAATACAAGAAATAATTTTATAAACAAACCCTTTTATGACATAAAACTACCCATTGGTACATTAAAAGAATAAAGGGAACCCAATTTGGTTCAATTACCAATATGACATACAAAACCCTAACTGATCCCATTTTAAAAAGTTCACAAAACATACATATTATTCATAGAAAATATTGACACTACCTACCTAATGTACATAAAAATACACTAATTAGTTACATCTATAGAGGTTGATATCAAACATAATATTAAACATCATCTAAACCCCCCCCCCCTAAAATTTGGTATTTTCTATAAATGATGATGGAACATCGGGAAATCAGAATATCATATAAACAAAAACTACTAGCCATTCACGTGGCTCTTAAATGATTCAAATGAAATAAAATTATTGTCATCATTCATCTACACTATTTCATTGAGAATAAGATTATAATGTTTCATATTTTGAACATTTTTATTAGAAAGAAGTCATAAAAAAATTTGATAACATTTTCCCATTATGACTAATACTTTTATAATATTTTGGAAGTCCTATCATATTTTCAATTCATCAAATTCATGAAATAGTATACATAGAATATATTATACTACTAAAGAAACAACCTATTACTAAATAAAATGTTATTTCATTTCATTAATTAACAAATATATTTACAATATCATACAGTTTATCTCAAATGTATCCCTTAATAATTTTAACTTTCCAAAAAGTTTATCAAACTAATTAGAACAAATAAACATTTAATAAAAATTTATACTCAATCATTAGATTCATAATATATTTACGCATAATCCTAGATGGTGATACTTCTGCATCATGAATTGACAATTATCACCAAAAATTGGAAAATTAATCTTACACACACAAAACCATCAATTTGGTATTTTCGATTCCTAAATTTGAAGAAATCTATTTTAACTAACAAATACAATCAAAACCTCAATATTTTATTAATTTTATTCTAAATGTTTTTATATCCATTGAAAAATATAGATTCATGTTATAGTAAACATAAGCTATATTTTCCAAAAAAATAATCTCCATAAATTTTCCAAACCCTTTGGCTCATTCTTTATAATATACATAAAATGTAGACACCTCTAAATAGTCATAAATGACAAGAATAATCTAGGAAACCAAAATAATTACAATAAAAATTAATCAGGAATTTATGTCCTATAAAACATTAAGATAGATCTCCCTCAATCCATTCTACTCACATTCCGATAAACAATTACCAAAATGAAAATATCAAACCCACTACTTTTATATATAATAATACAGTGTAGAAGATATCCATATATTCACCACATTCTTATAAATCCTCAGCATCCTAAATGTAAATGAACAATATATTACATGGTTACTCCTCAAAATAAGAATAAGTTATATATTTTAACTTGTCCCTATTTACCCAATATATTAGAAATTTTTTACAAATATAACATTCAGACTGAAATTACCCACCCATGTTAACCTTCCATTATAATAATTCCCACATGAATGAGTCATCATCCTCAGTTCCCACATAATAAATATATTTAATGAAAACCATGTATATAGCATTATGATATCATGAAACAATACAAATCATATAAAACCACAAACAAAATATCATAGAGAAACTCTAAATGATGATGGAGCATTACAAAAAATTGAGTATGTAAAAAATATCACCTAAAATCGAATCGATGGCCCACTACTCAATGCATATCTTCTATATGGAGTCATTATCACTATAGGAAACTAACCCTGCTAATTGAAATATCTACAACTACAATGATCCATGTATGTGAAATGTGTCTTTTATAATAGTTTTAGTTTATTCTCATGGTCACATTACATATATTCGAATCTAACATTATCCTTGACTCCTAGATTTATATGGGTTTGTATAATAAAATCACAAAAATCCCAACCATAATAAATTCTTGAAACTCATATAGTGGTACACCAAACTAACCTCAATCATACCACTTTTAACCTCAATAGATTTATAACACTAAGTACCCACATTTTGGATTCATCATCTCACCTCTATGTAGAAAACCCTACTTGGCCACCCCACAACCCCAAAATCAGCTTCTCGATGAGAAATAACTATATTTCCCAATACCATTTATTTCATTCTAATCGTCTATATGAAAGTTTCCACTCCAATATAATTTTTAGGATTACCAATTTTGAGAATGAATTAATTGTAAAGATCTTTAGTTGTACCTTGATAGCATGTAATAATGCTTCCATAAATCATTACTCCTTGATGATATTTTATACATATATAATTATTAAAAACATATAAATTCTATTGACTAAAATTTATAACCTATATTTAACAATGTTCCCTAATAAAATTCCATAAAACCACATGATTTTATGTTAAAAATGTCTTCTAGAAGAATTAATTGAAGAAAATATCCTCAAATTCTTTCCACACCAACCCCTCATGTTAGAAAACAAATAAATACACATCCCAAAAATTATTTTTTCCCTTTTATGAGTGTATATAGAAAACCTCACCCTTTACACATTAGATTTCTAAATCAACCCCAAAACCATTAACAAGTACCTGATCATATATTATGTCACGTGTGTACCTGATCAATGGATATTTAATGGAATATCCAATGAATATACTCTCATGTTATGATTTCCATTGATTATTAAACTCCATATCCTTGATTAATATTCTAGATCATCCAAACCATGATATAAAATAAAAAATCATCAAACAATGCATTAACCTATCCTATAATCTATAAATTTATTAATTGTATCAGAGACACTATTTGTCCCTTGTGTTATATCCACCCAAGAATGTCCTCTTGTGCATGCATAGTTGTCACCAAGACTCCAACCTGTAGACATATCATTTGTTTTTTTCTTATATAAATATCATTATTGATGTAGATACCCCCACAATATTTAAATAATAATCCACATATAAATAATTGAGAATTTTTTAACATGATTTTTTACCCACTAACCCCTTGTAGTTTCCCACATAACAAAGCAACTTACTGACCATCATAATGAACTCACCTTCCCAAATATGGTCTTTGACCCACATCCATTATACCCAAATATGATCCACATAATTATTCACACACATAGTTAACAATTTTGTGTGTCGTAGTAAAAAATTAAATATTGAATATTTGAATAGTTAAAAATCAATTTATAAGATGTTGGTGACACATTAAAAAGCTGAACCACACTATCATTCCAAGTACCACAACCCATTATGAGTTAGCTATGTATAATTCCACCAAGAACCAATATAGTTAAAAAAATTAGGTTATTGATAAAACAATATTTTACATACACTTTTTTGTTATGAATTCCAACTATAAATAAAAATCAACATATAAAATATCATGTGACACCAACATGACTAATACAATGTATGAGTATTCACAATAACATATCACTACCATTATTCAATAACAAATATAATTAAAATCATATATAAATTTAATCCATATTATATAGCCCAATTTTAACTATAAATACCAACTATACCATCATGGTTTTATATTTGCATTGAAATCATCCCATATGTTCAATTGATAGATTTAATGAATTTTATACATAACAAGCTCAATTTTTAATGTTTTTGGAACATATTTATTAAATCTTAACTTACTTTGATCAAAATTCGAAACAAATTCAACTAAAAAATTATAATAACATACATTTAAATCCATCTGGTAATACAAATTACTAAGCTCTCTAATTTAGTTCAAATTTGTAACTCCCTAACTTATATTACTCTATAGTAATAACATTAATGATTTAGTAGAACTTAGATGATTCTCTTCTTATGTAAAAGGAATATAATTTTAGTCATTGATTATTGAGATATTGTTGAGATAATATACCATATAAATATTATAATAACAATATCATCATAAGACAGGATTATTAATCAACCACCATTGGATGAATTCAAATAAAATCAATCTAATGAACCTTATAGAAAATATAAGTACAAAAAAATGAAGGATTTAAACATCACATCCTAAAAAAACCACCTATACCACTCGTGAAACCATTCTGAATTACTCATAAACAACATTTACTCCAATATCAAGGAACTCGTAGATAGAGTTCCTTTAAATTTTCCTATAAAACCCATCATAATTTATTCACTTGCCTCATGGTCCTACACATATTTTGAGAATTATTTTTATCAACCACCACTAATAGTGTATGTTTCATAAATTAATAATTAAATTGGTTTATTAATAATTCGATAAAATCAAAATATATATATAACCTACTCCAATCGTGCTCAACCAACACCCGACAAGCTGTTACCAAGATCGAATAGTTCTATAGTTGAATGATTAATACATATTATTTCACATCAAATTTTTTATCGACCATCCTATAACATTATAACACAAATCACCATGTTTATGACTTAATTATACATGACCTCTTGCAAACATCCCTATACAAAAGAGGGTGTTGATTTGTAGCAAGTGTCTCAACTAGAACATGGGGGAAACGTTACCATCAGTATCGAGTCATAGGATCAATAATTAACATATATAATATAAATAATTAGATTAATATGTGGAAATGTAAAGATGGAAAACATATAATGTAACATCTCACAATGATGAATGAATTCATGTATAAGAATTATAAAAAACTACAAAGTCAATAACCAATTATATGGGGAGTGCTATTATGCCTATCCTAGACTACTCCAGCTTTCTGCTCCACCGCTCAACCATGTTCCATAAGGATCATTCCCTTCATCATATCTATAGTCATGAAATATACAGGAACACTGAAATTCATATTTAGGGTGTGATTACAAGACACAGTTGGATACCATCAATTTATACTCATCTTGATGTGCTACAAATACAAGTGCATAATATAATGAATAATGTGGAATAAACTCACAATGAAAAGATGATCGGTTTTTCCCTAATATTGCTTCCATTACAACAAATTTACCTTTATTATCTCTATGATGGAATTGATAACCACAATGTCAGATGAATCGATGATTAACCATTAGGATAATGAATCATGATTCTTAGTGTCATCGTGTGATAGTATCAATGCTCTATAATATGATTTGTTTCTCTTTATGTGTGAGGGAAATGCGAGCTAACTAGCCTTTCATAATCATCATGTTTACATTCTGAGGACCAAGATAAAATAGAGTCTCATAGAAATTGATAAATAATATTGGGAAGATATACTAGGAAATGAAATACAGTTAGTACCCTTATCTTTGTGTTCTTCCAAGGGAATCGTCATATTCCCTTTCAAGGGAGTTGAACCCTCATTGATAGTCATGTGCATTCATCCTCTTAATGATAACACATATGGCGATGGTCTGCTACACAATACTCCCAATGAATCACTACATCCCTCGTAGTCAGACATGTGAATCCTAAGGAATCATTGTTTTCCTTCCTCATATATTGGACCATTTTCATCAATGATGTGCATACCTCCTCCATAGGAAAACAAATTTTGTAATGGTCTACTAAAATGCTACCCATATGCATCCTCATTTTCCTACCCCATGTATTAGACCATTCCCCTATGTTATTTTCATCAATCTGGTAATGGATAACATAATTCGAAGGCCCACCTATCAAGGTACCAAAAAACCATATGGGATATAATGAATGACAGGATATATATATATATATGTATTCTTGAATAATCAACTCACCATGAGTACGTAGAACATAGTATACTTGTAATCACTCAACAATGGGAATAAACAGATACAATTTACCCATGGTATACCCACATTTAATCACTAATTAAAAATGTCAATGCATCATATTATTAATTCAAATCACTTGTAAAAAATCCCTAAATGTAAAGTAAATTGAAACCTTATTTTTTGGGAAACCACTCATAACTTTTCTAATGTTAGTGTGATATGTCATGGTCTTAAACTATTTGAACATTTGGGCTCAAGTTGTTACTTAATCAATTTTTTCTAAAATTATATGCGATTATAATTATATTTTATGGATAATAATGAATTGATAGTTATGATTTCAACATTCTAAATTTTTTTCATAGGATGATAAATTATATTAACATTATATCTATTAAATTATAATTTTGTAAAACTGCATAACCACCGCTTCATAATTATCTCAAAAGTATAAATGATCATTTCATGTAAATATCTTCAATAATTTTCCATTAATTACTTCATAAAAAATTATCATCTAATATTTAATTATACCATACACGAAATAATTCAATATATTATCCCCATTAATAATGTGGATAAATTATTCTTCTATAATGAATTGAACTTGTTGTTTAATTATTTTTTCATTATACTTTGAATAATCAAATTATACATCGTCTAGAATTTATAATAAATTATCTCTTGATATATTATTTTTAATGAAACAATTAAATTTTGAATATTTTATTTATCAAAACATTTATTCCTTTTCAATAGAAAATATGATTCAGATTCGTCTCATTAATATGAATTTAATGAAAATGAGGATGTGTAATTATGGTCATTAATGTAGAAGGTACTAAATTGATAAGGATTTATTAAAAAAATAAAAAGACTTAAGAACATTAACTCTATGTTTTGTAAAAGGGGTCCAAAGGTAAGGGTGGGCCACCGATCAGACCCCTGAACCACGGTTTTCCGCATAAAAATTAGATAATGAGTTGTTCTGATTATACTTATTGGGGTATTTGGTTGACATATGTGTTCGTAGTCATGTGGGGTCATAAAATGTCCCCCTAAATTACATAACCATGTTGAAAATTAATTACCTATTTCAAACCATGAATCCACTCGAAAATCATTATAGAGTCCTTTTTTAAAACTCATTTACATGTTTTAAATTATTTTTTTGGTTGAAACGAGATGATTAAATTCTTTTAGGAAGCTTTCTATGTGACCCACTATATAGGGTGGTGTGTTTTGTTTGTGGATAAGATGAATGAACCGTATTCCCTCATTTATTATTACATTTTAAAATAATTAATTAATTTTTTACACATTTTAATCATTTTTAAAAGGTGATTAAGAACGTCAATTTCATGAAAAATTGACACACCCTATGGTAAACCCCAAATACCCGTCACTTTGGATGTGTCATAATTTCATTGTGATGCACTGTGTGTGAGATATAAAATCATTTACAATATTTTAATATATTAAACTTTTTAAAAATGTATCATCTAACTGGGTCATACAAATGCCCACTGCATTTGAATGATATACTCATTGTAGGGTAAAAAAATCATTCTAGACATATCTGTTGTCTCAGATATCCTTTACTGTACACTATTTTAGTTCTATTTACTATATAATATAAAAAATCTTTAAAAAAAATAATTAAATTCTGATAAGTCAATTTTGCAAGAAAGGCATCCAAAGGTCTGGAAATTACAAATGTTATACCTAGCCTAGGTTAAGAAGAATTTTTTAGTCCTATCGGTTGTCATGATGTCATCATATGATCCACTATTATGGTGTTATTGCATTACATTGAATTAATTTTCCATGCCTAAATTAATATTTTTAATATTTTTTCTGTCCATTCTAAAGTTAGTAGGGACTTGAAAACATTAAATAATTCATTGTATAACATTGAAAATATTCGATTAAATATTCTATAGTGTTAAATGTGATTTTCATGTTTTTTCAATTCAGTTAACACAAAAATAGTGAATTTTCACTGTTAAATATTTTTTTACTTATTAATTCATCATAATAGGGGTTTATGACTATTGAATAAATCAGATTTTTATAATAACCGATCATATAATGACTTCTAATACATTAGATGAATCTCTTGTGGTCTTGTTGAAATACCACATGCCACTGAGGTCAAACATTTGACTCACACTATAACATCTCTTCAAAGATCCTTCCATGACGCCATTGATCTAAGACCATTGGCATAATCTATACTCATAGAACCTTATCTCTTTGTCCCAAGATCCATATCAGATTCTCCTCATAAGATGCATCGGTATATAGCTCAACGTCTTCACAATAAATAACATGTGTAGGATCTGGCATATACCTCTGAATATGTGGCAGAAGAAAACATCATTCATACCAATATATGATGATGGGAGGTATAAAAGATACACCAATTCTACAATTCACACAGTCACATTAAATGATCCAACAAAACATGGTGTAAACTTAACTACATCCTCCTATGTATGTTCCCTAAATGTGGCCTCACTATCAAGAAAATGTTTTATACAATATAAAATCCCAAGGGTCTCCTCATATGATAGTAATATGAACAATATCTACTTTGAATAGTGATCAATATATTTTGGATTAGATTCCCTCACATGATGGTCTCATGAACCATTTTGGGTCCAACAACTTTTCCCTCTCTAACATCATGGTATCAGGGGGTGAGTGACACAGTGTCCCAAATAGATACTTGTATGTTTTCATCTAAATAAAATCATGTTAATTTTTTTTATACACTATCTCATTCAAGGCTGGGAGATCATCTCATGCTCTACGAACTAGTAACACACAATCTAATAAAATATCCTTCAGTAAGAATATCGTGCTCCCAGACTATCCATCAGTCAATGAGAGGGTAGTCGTGCTCAATCATACTAGATTATTTAGGGATTTCTGTAAGCCCTACCAATAGTATAATGTGAATCATGAATCTCTATAAAAAAAATAGTCAATGTAAATCCATTTATGTTCACAACCCCCTAGATATAATGATTTCCAACTAGTCCACGGTTTTAGTCTCTCTGATTGGTATGAAGTGGAAAGAATTCATTATCAAATGGGTGATCACCCTAAATGAATCATGACTCCATAGAGTCTTTAGTAATACAATAAAAAAAATTAATAGTAATATCTACCATCATTAACATTGGTATCATGAGTGGCTATAACAACCCTCAATGACGTTGATGTTCATCCTTCACCCATTGACAGGTCTTGCATCAAGAGACAAAACCTACAAAGTCTATCATCTTCTATGGGCACCAGAACAGTCATCTGAAGTCATGATACATCACATTCTAACCAAAATGTTCCATATACCTATAGGTTTTTTAATACCTCATAACATCCTCTCTAGGGGAATATGTAAATACTACTCTTCTATGTACCAAAATCATGACATTATATCCCCGTAATAATATGGGTATCAGGTAACCTCTAGAAATCCATTCTCGCATCATTTGTACACTTTGGGTTTAATTCCTAAAATGACATAATTCTTTTCATAAGGGAATATTAAATCATAAAAGGAGATAATTTCATAGATCATTGATCTTATGAAGCATCAAATATATAATCATCAAATAATCACATCAAATTCCAATACACCTCTATGGGCTTCTCACCATGTTCCCAGACATCATGGGTCCTATGGCTAGGGGAATATTCTATGAAATATATATTTCTAGGGGAACATGTCATCCTGACGTAAAAAAAATATAGTAACTCCACACAACAACTATACATTAGATTCAAATAAATTTGAGTAATGATATAGGTAGGGATATTATTATCTGTTTAAATAATAAATCATTCCCCAAAGAAATAATTTCTCCAATATTTCAATTCGTGGACCACAACATCCAACACAAATTCATGTGTATTTTTGTATTAGAGAGGTTTCTAACCTCTTTTGTTTTCTCAAGGATGGCCACTTCTCGTTTCTTTATCCACTAGAACTATACTCCTTTCATCATAAATGTTTTTATTGGTTCCTATTGTCAATATATGTCATTCATAAATCAATGGTAACGTACGACTAAACCTAAGAAGATTCAGATCCCAAAGATATTTAATTGACAATACCATGACATGACCATTCAACAATCTCTTGTGTTATTGATACACTATTATCAGACACCACATGTCTAGGGATCATCACCCCATTAAAATAAAAGTCTCATTTTTGCATCTTAGTTTAAAGGCATTGAGGATAGAGAATACTAAGGACTATCTCTAAATTTCTAACATGTTGTTCTTAGGATAGTGAGTCGATGAGGATTCCATAAACAAAAAAAATTATGAACGAGTCAAATTATTGATGAAATATTTTGTTCATTATGGCCATCAACATTTCTAGTTCATCATTTATCACAAACAACATCACTAAGTACTCATAATGTCCATATATGCTCAGAAAAGCTATCTACAAAATATCCCCCACCCCAACTCGCAAAATGTGGTATCCCAATAAATGATATATCATTAAGAAGAACCTGGTTCAATATAAATGATAAAAAAAGATAAACAATCATTATTAAGGGATATCAGTTATTTACTATCACCACGATTAGCTTCTGGTAGTCAAAGAACAGTCGAAGACCGCTATATTATTTTTTAGAGAAAAAATAGGTACACCCCATGGTGAATTATTAGGTCTAAAAAATCCTTACCCCTTAATGTATTCTAGTTGATCTTATAGATCCATTAGATCAGATGGCCCTATACAATATGAGAATTAAAATTGATGTTCTTTCAGAAACAATATTAATCCCATGCTAACATTTCAATCCTTTTTTGTATATACTAGGATAAAAATTTAATAACATATTTCAACCCATTATTTCTCATCCTAATATAATTTGGTGTTCTTGTATGGATAATGAATTTTGGTGTTCCAAATCATTGAAAAATCGAATATACATATTAACTTCATTTTATAGGAATGAATAGAAAAAATATTTTTATTGAAGAAACAATGCCTCGAAAACCACATATCACGTTCTAGATTATGATCAACTACATTCTCATGAAAATTATGTGGTAATGCGGACACATAGAAGCTTTAATATGTATTCTATTATGCATCTCATGTAGTTGTATAAATCATTGTAGTGGTGAAATATTATGTATTGAGAAGGGACACACATTATAATAGAACCAGGGTTGTTAGGATAAATCCTAATTATATTATGGGATTACATTTTTTACATAACCAGTTAATGGTATCAAACAAGGTTTCTCTATGAGTCTTACCTTAACCCATGGTATACTGCTCCTATCACTAATACATTTTTTCATACCTACTTTTTAGTCACAATCATCATATATATACCCACACCAATGCATTTTCAGTTAAAAAATTTATATCCAATAATGATATATCACACAATAATACAATATAGATATATCATAAAATAATACAACATAGATATATCACACATAAGAACAATCCCGAAAAAATAGCACATATAAAAGCATTTAATTATCTAACTAATATGAAGCACAACTACATGTATATTTATGGAATGTGAACCATTATTTCTAGTCACATGAATAAAATTAAGTGAAAACTATTACGTTACATATTAAATCATCTCAATCACCAAAGGTGAATAAATTGTAACAACAGAACATGAACACCACAATTAATGGAAACTAATAGGTCTACTATTTTTTCATGGCTAGGAACTGACATAGTTCCCTAATGCAAGCCCTAATTCCTAATCTATTCTATAACCTATACCAACCCTAGACAATAGATGACACAAGAATATGGGAACCTACTTTTGATACAATTTTTTATCTTCTTGACAAAAATCATTTTGTCTGAGGAGAAATTATATCTGACCTCTTGTGCGCCTCCCTATATGATAGAGGCTGTGAAATAGTAGTTAGGGTCTCAACATGAACATTGGGGAGGCTAAACACTTTTTATTGATTTATATAATAAAAAAATCAACAAAAAATATAAATAATCAATCTAAAGTGCTGAAATTTAAACATTGAATACATATAATATAACGACTCCACAATTATAATGAAAATGAAAGCAAGCATTAGAAATATCTAGAATGTAAATAAAAAATAATATGTAAAGTTACCAGGTGTGTATCCTAATTTTATCCAGCTACATGTTCCACCACTCAAATATCTTTTATAGGGCCCTTTTCCTTCATTGGATCTACTTTTAGGAATTCTAAAGGAACTTCCAAATACCGATTTATGGTGTGAGTACAAGACCCAGTAGGACACCACCGATGTGTCCTCAATATTATATTCTCAGAATAAAATTTTATTCCATAATAAATAAAAATAACAATAAAAAAATCCAACACAAAGTATTATTGTGCTAAATAAGCTGACACAACCCCCCAAAATACCTCCTTCATCTATATGGAGGAATTGATAACCAAAACGTAAGTTGAATCAATGATTATCCATTCAGATAATGAATCTTGTATCTCAGTGTCATCATGTTAAAATATTAATGCTCTACATAAATATATGTTTACCAATATTTTCATTTGAATTGATAGATAATCTGATTCCTTTAATAATAGATATGTTTTACTAGGTCCGAGAGATAATCATGTACCTTAGTCATCAAAGGAAACCATCGAACCGAAACACTATAGACCGTGATCAAGTCTGTCCCCTATTCATTGAGTGCAACCCAGGGAATCATTGTATGCCATTATTTTTTGTTTAACACTCGTAGTCATTCATTCTCATCCCTCCTCCAATGTACAATAAAATTATTAATGGTATACAACATGATACTCTCATGGAATTATTTGATCCATTATATATGTACATGCACATCCCAATGCATCAGTGTGTGCCATCTTCATGTACTGGACCCTTGTAATCAGTCATGTGATTAACTCATCCAAATGATAATAAATATCACAATGGTCAACTAAATTTCTTTCCCTAGCCATTTTCATGTGCATATCCAATGCATTAGACCCTCATCATTTATAATGCACATCTCTCCCCTAATGGATATCACAAGTCGATTTTACATCGATCATTGTTTGAAATAAAACCATGAGATGTAAATATAATCGAAGGATTTATGTATATATATGTGTGTATGAATATTGAAAAACTCATAAGTATGTAGCACACAGTCTACATGTAATCACACAATAATATGAATAAACAACTATAATTTACTCACGGAATACCCACCTGCATTTAATATTTACACATCTCTCTGCAGTATCTTTTTAATGTTATTCATTTACAAATATGAACATAAAGGTAATGAACCTACAAAAATAAAATTTGGGAAATCACTCGTATGATTTCAAACATTACGGTGAAACATCAAGATCTCCAAATATTGGCATGTCAGTGCTCGAGGTATGCCATTTTTTTCATAGATTCATAATTTTTTTATTACAATGAAATAAAACATCACTTGTTGAAATTATTTATCTCTTATTAATTATTATCACATTATAATTAAATTTATTGTTCATTAATAAATTTTAAATAATCACATTACCTATTAAAAAGGCACATGAAATGATAAATCATGACTTTTAAATTTTTTTATTAGATGGACTAAAAAATTAATTTCTTTTTCATCATTTATGTAATGACACATGAAATAATAAACCATGACCTCTAATATAACTTTTTCACAAGCAATTATAAATTAAATAATTATAATATCAATTCATCACTGTCAAATGAAAATATTAATTATCACTTTTAATATTATCATATGTGTTGATAAATTAAATTATTTTATTTTATTTTTAAAAAAAATTATATGTAATGATAATTATATTTCTTGGATAATTAAAAATAAATAATTATGATTTCCAAATTTTAAATTAATCGTTGACACTAATAAGTTACATTTTCATTAAATAATCTAAAATAACCTATGAAAAAAAATTGCAACCAACACCTTATAATTATTTCACAATTATAATTCAACATATTTTTTATTTATGTTCAATAATTTTTATTTAATAATTTTATAAAAATTCACCACATTGAAAATATCTATAATTTACTAGAAATTATTCTATGTTTTGTCACATTAATAATATTTAAAATTTATTATTCTTCCAAACATTGTAACTATAATATAATTATTTTATCATTAACCATTGATAAAAAAATTATTTATTATATATATGTTATAATAATTTATCACACAATTTTTTTATTTTAAATGATCCTTTGAAAGAAGAAATAATAGATTGAAAAATTAACTTCATCCTTCAAATAAAAAATATCTTTTTGGTCCATCTTATCAAAATGAATCCAACAAAACTAAATTTCCATAATTCTAATTATTAACATAGAAGATAATCAATTTAGAAGAGTTTATAAAAATTAAAAAGTGGTAAAAATCATACCTCTAGAAACTGCGTAAGGGGGGCGATAGGGAAGGGAGGACAGTCAGTTTGAATCCCAATTCATTGTTGTTTTCTTCTAAAATCATACAATTTGTGGTGTTGATTATATATGTTGGGGTGTTGGGTCTATATATGGGTATTCCGATGCGAGGGGTTGGAAAATTTAACCCTATAATCAATCTCCATATTAAAAACAAACTACCTGTTTCCAACCATGAATCTACTCAAAAATCGTAACGAAGTCATTTATTAATCACTCATTAATCTATTTTAAATTTTTATCACTATTAAAATAAATATTTCTAATTCATTTAAATACTTATTATGTCTCCAATTATGACAGGGTGGTGTGTTTTGTGGGAGGGGTGGGGAAGAAATATGATCATTGAGCCCCCTTTCATAAAATTTAATTAAAAAAATAATGAAATCTATATTTATACAATTTTAAAAATTTTAAATAATGATTAAAGGGGTCATTTGAATGTAAATATTATACCACCAAGGTAAAACTAATGATTCGAGAGGAATGACAGTGTTGGAATTTTTGTGTGGCACTACATTTGTGGGATATAAAATTATTTCTAATAATTTAATAGATTAAAAAAATTAGAAAAAACATTATCTTTTGATAGGGAAAAATTAATTCTTACTTCCATGTAATGATATCGCCTTCCACTGGTAAACACCAAATTGGGAATATAACTATATTTTTTATAATCCTTATACAAATCACTATTTAAGTGATATTAATTATTTAATTTTGTAAAATGTATTAAATAATTTATTGAAAGAAACAAAATAAATTATTGGTAGGGTGGTATCCAAATGCCCAATGAATACAAATTTTATACCCTTCATTGGCTAAGAAACGTGTTTTATACCATTAGATGGTCTTTATTTGATCATAGAATTTAGTGTTATGGATTCATTAAAATATTTTGAAGAATTATCATTCATAAAATTTCTTATTTATTTTATTTCTGTCATCACCTTGGTTTTTAGATTCTCAGAAACTCAGACTAACTCAGTGTAAAAATATGAAATTATTCTATTAAATATTATAGTGTTTTAGAAAATATTTTTATCCTTCCGAAATCTATTAAAAAATCTAGATTTTATTACTGCTATATAATTTTTCCACATAATAATATATCAAAAGAGTTTTTTATGATTATATTTAAAAATAAAAATGTTAAACATCCAAAAAAATCTAAATTACTCTAATTATACATAATCCAATAACTATTTAACCTCCAAAGGACAACCATGATGCCACATCGAAATATCCACAATTCGTTCCAAAATCATGACCCAAAATTTCAATCAGTATAGAGTATAAAGATACAAAAAATAGTATCTTATATGTTTAGGTAACTTTAATACATTGAAAATATATATAGTAAATCATATGAAAATTACAAAAAAATAGTACTCCATTTAAAATAGAAACATAATTGAATCTCACAAAAATTATGAAATGATAAAATATATAACAAAATGAAATTAAATATTCTTCAACTATTAACTCATGTATTGATACCTAATGTATATCATGGGGAGAAGATAAAAATAAGTGTGATCTCAAATCATTATTAGGTGTTGTATGCTATAGAATTTATTAATAGAAAATATGTAATAGTTAATATGTTAAGAAACATATATGATACCACATGTTTTTTGTTAAATAATATGACTGTGATGAATTTTATGGGGGAAGTAAATTAATATAAGATGATATAATAGAAATAATCACATGATCCCAAAACTTATAGATGGTTATTATTCAATATGTAACAATGAAATTAACAACCAATTTCATAAATAAGTGATGCATATTTATGGACCCCTAAATCATATCATCGTGGCATCTTACTAAGACAATATATACATTAGGAATAAATACACCAGTAGAACATTTAATAAGGATATCCAAATTGTTTATTCTAAGAAACCTAATATCGCCTCTATGAGATATGTTCATCCAGTCGAGAAAAATTACATAATAAGTCCAATTCATTTGTCATATTAAAAAATAGTAAAATTTAATCAATATATTAAAAAAATTAATTATCCATATATGATGAACAAATATATATAATATCAATCCATTAGTAGGTATAATTCAACACAAACTGCAAATAAAAATATTGGGGATTGAATCTTTGTATTATATCTAGAGTAATCTATATGATTTAACAAATGGTTTTGGAATATATAAAAATATTATAAATATATAACTTGAAAAATAATTGTGGAAAAATCATAACTCACATTGAAAAACATAATTAAAACATAAATATTTTCAAAATATGAAGAAAAAAATTCCCTAAAATAAACTTATAAATTTTTTATAAATATTTAAATTATTGAGTTGTAGTAATATATGCAGACCAGGTTTATAATATATATGTTAAAAAAAATTATTTTCATGCATTTGTAAGAAAAGGCAAATAATAACTCATTCAAAAAAGGATAGAAATATTACATTAAGAACATTGTGTTAATGTAAAAAACACAATAGAAATATATTTAAAACCCCATTATATAGATTAAAAAATAATATTTTATACATTTTAACATTTATATAAGTAGGGATGAAAGAGATTCCCGGCCGAGTCAAAAAAATGTTGGTTTTCATTAAAAATATTGCTACAATGTCTTAACTTATTAAGAATTGGATAATTGAAGGAAAATATATAATTTCATGTAATAAATTAAGTAGATGAAAATGTATTGGATTTATAATAGAAAATAGAAAAATTCATCTTGTTTAAAAACTATCATAAATAATCTTGAATAATGTTGATATTGCGAAATATACCCATACCATAATTGTAACATTTGTAAAAAATCACATAACAAAAATAAAACAAAATGAACCATTAAATACCGGTAATATAATGTGATTAATCATATAATATATAAAATTTGATGTAGTGTAACATCTCGACCCGGGTGTTAGACACTGATACCCTATGCCAGTTCACTATGTGACCTCACACATGCCCCCAAGTGTGCTAGAGACCAGTGACTAGTAGGTTGGGTCGAATATCACTCATAGGGTGACTATTACATATTTATTAAAGTACCTTAACATAAAAAATAATAATGACATCATGATGTGGCATAACACAACTAATTTAGTATCCTAATATTACCATAAATAGAAATACAATGTCAAAACTGAACATTATATATTACACGGTAATATATGTTCCATGATTAAACATGAAAATCAAAACTAAAGACATTGAAATCTCCTAGGAATCTCTTGAATAATGTATGGTTCAGTCAACCATGATTGATCACATCCCTTCCATCTAACACTGAGACTTCTCCCTTCTCTATCCCAAAAATAATGAAATCTGTTAGGGTGCCGGTCAGGAGGCCCAAGTAGGGTCTGACTACAACTTAGTAGGAACCACCAATAGTTTCTAAAACAGTACCCACAGATAATATGGTATTCAATCCTATTATTAAATAAGTAAAATGTGTGTGTTAATAGTTATAAAATTATCAAATATTGTTTATTTAACCAATGTACCCCAACGGATTTTAAGGACACAGTAACCACAATAACTACTTTAGCGAGGGCCAAAGTCTTTACAATCCACAAGGTGAATTATTTTGTAGAATCCCATTTTCATAAATACTTTTCATATCTCATATCTCAGAATACTGGTGTAATAATCCAATTTTTAAATAATTTTTTGCAAGCAATTTTCACCATTCAACATTTCAATTCAAATGGGAATTCCATTATAAACACTGAAAATCTCAATTAATGGCTTGAATTCTATTTTTACACTCAAAATTTACATTTACATATTAATTCCACTATTACCATTCATCATCACAATTCATGTATGAATTCAATTGTTACCATTAAACATTCCAATTCACATCTGAATTATATTGTTACTATTCTATAATTCAAATTTAGTCTAATGAACATTGTTAGCTTTCATCATTTCAATTAATTATATAACTAATCAATTAATTAATAATATAAATCCCATTAAATAACTCAATAATTAATACATCAAATCAATCCCCTTAATTAACTAAATAATTAATTAATCATCTTAACCCAAATAATTTACACAACATTGTTCAATAATCTCAACTCCAATTGATAACCCAAAAATACATAATAACATCAATAAAATTATATAATACAAATAATAATTAATAATATCAATACCATTTGTTCTTCCAACAAATAAATAATCACATCACTTATTTTTGATAAGTCTAGAATTAATAGATCACGTTAATAATATTAATTAAATTAATAATTAATTAATCAAATTAATTTTATTGGTTATTTTGGCTATTAACTATTCAAATAAATAATATTAATTAATTTAACAATAAAATAATAACGTCAAAACAATTTTTCATACAAAACATTAATTAGGGAAATACTTATTTAATTAGGGAAAACAATTAATTAAATAAATAAATAACTAAAAGAATTAGTATTATTAATTAATTTAAAAATTAATTTATCATAACAATTAAAATTTATAATTCACCAATTAACTAATCTTTTCAATAAAATTAATTAACATTACAATTAATTAAACCTATCAATCATATTTTAAATTCACTAATTAATATTTCCAATTTAAATCCCATTATTTTTCTGAAAAAATAAATAATCTAACTCAATGATTTTCATAATCATAAATATCCCCATTAATTAATTCATAGAATAAATAATAAAATTCATTAAATTTCATCAACACAATAATATAGATTAATTATCCACTGATTAATTAATCTATCAAATTCAATTTCATCTAAAAATATACCCATTAATTGATCCACCAATTATTAATCCAGATAATTCAATTTATTCAACAAAATAAATCTCCATTAATTTATTGAATATTTAACTAATCTAACCCTAAAATCCTAACATTTCATCCATTAATTAATTCACTGAATAATTCATCCAAATAAGTTCTGCTAATTAATTTTTTTAATTAATTAACCACATTCAATCTCGTCCACTAATTTACAAATTAATTGTTCACATCTATTCTATTAATTAATTACACAATTAATTAACAATATATAATCAATTAAATTAATTCACTAATTAATTGTTTATATCGATTCCATTAATTATTTACAATATTAATTTACCCCGATCAATCTTTTAAATTAATTCATAAGTATATGTTTCTACAAAAATAAATTAAATATTTTAAAAAATAATTAATCTACCTTAATCCCTTCAATTAATTACCTAAATAATTGTTCATATCAATTACAATAATTAAATCTATAGTTAATTAATATAATTCAATATCTTATATAAATTCACCAATTAATTTACAAATCCTTTACATTAAATAAATCTATAATGAATTTATCTAACTCAATTCCATAAATTTATTCACTAAATAATTATTCACATAAATTCCATTAATTAATTGAACAATAATTTATTCAAATAATATACCTTAAAATAATTAACCAATTAATTGTTCACATCAATTCCATTCATTATTTCCATAATTAATTCATCTAACAGAAACCCTTTAATTAATTAACCAATAAATTGATAACATCAATTCCGTTAATTAATTCCACAAATACTAAATAAAACTAAATCCCTTCAATTAATTCACCAATAAATTTTTTAAATCAATTAAAATATTTAATTTTATAATTAATTAATATAACTCTATCCCTTTGATTGTTTTACTTAATAACATTTCACATAAATTCCACTAATTAATTCAAAAATTAATTAATCTAACAAAATACCATAAATTAATTCTTTAATTTTTTCTCCACATAAATTAAATTAATTTATTCCATAATTATTTTTTTCAATTAAATCCAATCAATTAATTTACCAAATTAATTAATTTAATGAGGAACTCAATTACTAATAATCTAATAAAAATTATAAAATTGAATAAACATTATTGAAATGAACAAAATGTTATTTGAATTATATCCCACCTAACTAATGATTGAAATTAAACACGGGCTAATGGATACCCTTAAATTGAATAGAATATACCATGAACATGAAGAAGACAGAGATTTTAATTATAACATTAAATCCACCACTAAATGGATAGCGATCTTAAATTCATAGGATATATCTAGAACCAACCATGGATAAACATCCTTCTTTAATCTTGTAGGAGGAGCAGAACCGACAGAGAGAGATATAAGTAGAGGGAAATTATTTTTCCAGGGAGGTGCATATCTTCAATATATTTTTCGATTCAACAAGAATGGAGGTCATGAAATCATAGAATCCATATTGAGCAGTCATAATAATGAATGTGAAATTAGGGATGATCTATAGATGACTAATGGTTAATATAGGGGGATTTTGAATTTATAAAACTATTATTCGGGTTAATTAATCCCTACAAATGATTTGAAATGTATAAGAGAACCATTTCACCTAACAATAAACCTTAATTGTGAACGTATTATAAGTGCCTATACGGTTTCCCTGTTAAGGGAATATGGTTTTACAAACTGTGTTCCAACTATGAGAATATCATATACATGAGTTCATATAGTTAATCGACTATGGTGTATAATTTGGTAAAATCATACAGAAATCATCAACATTCCCACATCCAACCATAATTAAAATTTTCACTCAATAAATACAAAAATAATATCCCAAATTGTTTTACTCGTCTTAAGGAAAACTTGTGCCTATAGTAGACCCCAATACATATCTAGAGAAGGCTCTGATCTTACAGTCTTTCCAACATATAATATCAAATACTCAACTTGTACTGCCTTGCATATCTATAATTAATAATACAAAATATTGGTCCAATATACCCTCATACTTGATTTTATCTCCAAAATTTTCTATTGAAAACATCAATGGTTAGACAACACATGAATTTTAAATAAAGTATATCTCCTCATCTCAGTCTCACTATGATTTTTCACACATATTAGATTCTCTTTGATGGACACAAAATTCTCATGCTCAACTTCCACAACATATAGGATGTGTTTCCCAACTAACCATTCACCACAACAACAGGTGCACTATCCCACATTAGCACTAAAAAATTGCATAATTACCACATATAATTAATTACAATCCACTAACTCCAAATTCCACATAGATTTTCCTCATGTAATTTAATTATGCACAATATAGGTTCTACATAGGAATTATAATTCCACCTTGTCCAACCCAATTTCTTTATCTATGAATCTATTACTGCCACATCTCCCCCAACCATTGGTTCATTAAATTCATCTCTATTCTAAGTAAATTTATAAATTCCCCTTCGCATGCCCCTACCCTATAGATCCACATATGTGTGCATCACTATGTTGCAAACAATTGAGAATGAAAATGAAATCATTATATGCATCCCATTTCAGGAATTATTGAATGAATCCCATAGAATTTAATAACATTAAACTCATTAAAACCCCCAGATTATTACATATAGTGGTCCATTATCCACTATATGGTTTCACCTTTAATGTTATCTATGGTCATATCATTTATGAATTCCCTTTATCCCACAAGAATAAATCTTATTTATCATTGTGTATAAAAAATTCTTTCTTATTATACCCAATATGTTGTCAAGGTATATGGAATGATCCTATCATTTCTAGATGTACACAAATATTAATGCTAAATATTACAATCATTTTTATCAATAATATAATCCATTTTACCACCACTCAAATAGTTTAAAATTCTCCCAAACCTGGACAAATGGTCAAAACCAAGTAGGTATCTCTACCCTTATCCATCAAAAATATAGGTCATGGTTAACAAAGGGTATAGTTAGATCATATAAAATATTATAATCATAAACACATTAATTATAAAATTTCATAAACTTACAACTCTCATTTATATATTAGGTTCCAATTAATATTTAATTTCACAATCCATAAAAAACTATTCATGTTTAACAAGCTAACAAAAATTATTTTCCAAGGATTTTGTAAAAGGATTCATGTCACAAAATAATCTTGAGATCTTATATTGATGCTTTAAAATTCGTCTCTTATTCTATGTCGAGACACGAGTTATATCTAAACATATTATGGAATGAATAATCACGTCACACAAAATCTGTGTCACCTGCTGTGAAATAATATTCAACTATAACAAAAAAACAATAACAACAATAATTCAACTCTGGGTACATGGGTTCTCCCCTATACATGTGTTTTACAACATGATGAATGAGTTCATAAAAATGTAAAGAGTATTACTATACAACAATATGCCATTCCAAAATAGTATGATAAATTATAATAAATTAAAACTCATATGCTACAACTTTTTTCATCTGGGAATGGGGGCCAGACATCCGTTCCTTGAGCCAATTATCTAGGTTTAATCAATAAATTCTCCTCATATTACAGGAATTTTAGACTAGTTGTGTGGGTATAATATCAATCAATGGTCATATATACCATATTAATCAAATAATATAAACAAGAAAAAAAATAAAATAATGTTATCGCATAACCTGAATAGTCTTTTATCATATGATAAAAGAAACTGGAGATGAAAAATCAATAATATACTATTGATTTTCCATGATAAATTATATTACATGTCTCAAAATTCAACTCAAAACTATAGGTACTAAAAAATCCAAATATAGTCTCGAATAATACGGGGTTCCTTAATCCATTCACCATACCAACTAAAACATTTAACACAAGGTACTTACTCTTATCTTGTTTAGAAAAGATGAAATCTCATGAGGTTTAGATTAGTATGCCTAAGTAAGGTTTCAGTGAATCTTATTTGGCCACTACTAATTGAGTCTAAAAAATATCTATTCTATAGAAGTGCATGCAGTTATATAAAAAATTACATACATTTCATAATTAAATAGTTATAACATTATCAAATATTCTATATTTATCGATATACACCCTTATGATTCTAAGGAAACCATTCCTATAATACCATCATTTTACCATGCTAGATTCTATACTATCCTGAAGTGGCATAATGACTCAAAAATTCGTAATCATTATTTATAATCATAGTTCATATCATATAGTATTTATTACCATTTATTATTTTAAATAATGCCATAATTACTTTGTGATCATTCAACATTTCGATTCATTATTGAAAGTCACTGTTACTATTCAAAATCTAAATTCATGTATGAATTCCATTTTTTCCAATCAATATTTTAATTCATGTCATAAATACATTAATACCATTCAACCTCTCAATTCATATTTGAATTTATTTTTTACCAATCAACATTACAATTCATGTATTAATTCCATTTGTACTATTCATTATTTTAGTTGATATCTAAATAAAATTGTTAATATTAATCATTTGTGGTAATTAATTAATTCATCAAGTAATTAATAATATTTTTCAAAATAATTTTCTCAACAATTAATTAATCATTTAAAACATATTAATTAACTTATAAATTATAAAATCATCTTAACCCCATTAATTAACTCGATAACTAGTTTATTATCTCACATCTATTAGATAATTCATTAATTAACTGATACCAACAATAAAAAATAAGATCAAAAATAAATTAATCACAACAATGTGGGAATATATGACATACCTGTGGAGGTGGATATCTTCAATCTGCCCATTAATTCTCCAATAACATAGGTGGATAGGGCTTTAAATCTGTCCAAAAGCCTCTAAAAACGTGAAATAGAGCTTTGGGTTGAACTAAAGAAGTTTAAGGGTTAATATTGTGGGTTCTGGATTTATAATAAATAATTGACAGTTTTATTAAATATCACATATCGAATTCTATTCAGAGGTGATTTAATATACATAAATGCGCAACTAGATATTCTATATCTTCTTTGAGGATGATAATGTCTTATATTTGAGAACAAGGATTAATGAAAATGTATTCCTACCATTTGAATCCCCTATAACATAATTGAATTTTTTTTCTTGGTTGGGGAATATTGTTAGGGAATACCATGCACCAACCATGCACCTTCCCACATCATTCAGAATTCTATTTTTAACCTAATAACAACCCCAATAATTTCCCAAAAAATGTTACATCATAATGAAAACAAATATATATATATATATTATTTTGAGATATCTATATAAATTTTAATTGTTTTACAAGTAGATACCCCTCATAAAATAAGGAATCTATATAACATGACATATTTCCCAAAGAAGATGATTTTAGATAAAGAGAAAAATTATCCAGATAGATGCCATTATTATTTATGAAACTATCATGTATAAAAAAGAATATTTTTAATATATATATTAAATTATAATACCCATATATATCAATCCTTATATGAATTAATTATAATATTTTATCAACAATTTATAGAAATGAATTATCAAAATGACTCCTCTTGGTGATAACTACATCATTTTTCATTTTTAAATTGGTTCAAATGTTTTCTACTTATAAATTGAACTACTTAACAACAATAATAGAATTTTTATCATGATAAAAATAATATTTATAGTATTTATAGTATTATTTAGTAACATTATTTAATTAATGATATATAAAAATGAATTACATACATCATAGAGATGGATGGTCGTACATACACATGAACATTGTTTTCAATTTTTGATAGGGTGAATAAATAAATAGTCAACAATAATTCACCTATATAGGATAATATTTATATCCCAGATATCACATATATTCATTAATTTCATCATTATTTACAACCATTGAATGTTAAAATGAAAAAATGAATCACATATCTATATAGAGACGGTAGTTCAGACACACACAGAACTGAAAATATTTTTTCCCAATGGATTGGAATGTAAGAAGGTAAATTAGATATCATTATTACAAAATAATATTTATTTTAAAAAATAATATATAGTGATTATTTTAATATGTATTACCACCGATTTACGGTGGTGATTCAATAAAGAATACACCATTATGTGGCAATGAAAAATTGTATATATGAAAGAGTGAGGTTTTCTATTTTTTTAGGATAGAAAATAAATATAAAATTATTTGACCATAATCATAATGATATATCATAATATATTAAATATTGTGTCAAAATTTATAAAAAGTTTATAATAAATTAAAAAATTACAATGTTGAAATATATTTAAAAGTGTTGGTGATGAAGATTACATGTTCTTCAAAAGATCTCCATTAGATATTTTCATAAGTTACCTGATGATGGAATTGGAAATGTATTGACCCAAGATAACATAATTTTTTTTTTGATTTGAGAATTGGTAAGTGGTTGGTCAAGATAGGTTCATTAATATGGTGTAATGAAATTGGAGGAGGAGTATCCTTTTATATGTGATTGGAAGGGTATTATTGTATTTTCATAATATATTATATTAATATAAATTATTTTTTATGTCCATATTGATCAAAATTGATATAATATAATGTAAATATGAGTATATGCCTATATCATTATATCCAATAATATTTTGACCATTTTTTCTCAATTAAACACCCCTATCATATAGTTTTAAAATCATATAAACCCTATATTTAAATTTCTCAATATTAAATGTTTTACCCATTATGGGTCGGGATGAAACCAAAAAAATGAAAAAGAACCTTAAATGGAACATGGTTGATATTTTAATATATATCCTCGTAATTATTCTAATGGTAAAATTTTAATATGATTTAAATAATTTAATAATACATTATTTATTATAAATTTCAATTAATGTTTTTTTGGAAATATTCATTTAATTTGATATTATCTGCATCAAAAGATTTATATAATTAAATAAAATTTATTAAAACATTAGAAACGTGTATTATTTATTATAAAAATCAATTAAAGACAGAATATTATTCAATATTTCATTGCATAATATTTTATAATATCATTTATTTTATTTTTCTATTAATTAATTTATTATTTTGTTGATGTTGAATACGTATTTAAGTGGATTATTCAATAACAAAAAATTGAAAATAAATTAAAATGTTGAAAAAATTAATAATATTTCATATATAATTTTATGAAAACTGATGTAGTATTTTTCCATTACGCATAATATTACATATATAAAAAGAAATAAAGATACATTTTTGTCTTTATCATACACCTTAATATTATAAAGGAAAAAATAAAATAAATATGATAACATCATTAAATATATTAGTAAAATTTAAAAATATTATGAAGTGAACAAATAAAATATAATAAATTGTTAGGGTAATTATTATTCTCAACCATATTGCATTTAAACATAATAACCACAGAATCCTATAACATGTTAAAAACTATTTACTATAGATAATATTCATAATGAAAAAAATAAATATTTACCAAATTTGGGTCTTGGGATTCCAAATAAAATATATATTTTCAAGATTCAATTTATAAGTTGTATATTAAATTAAAATTAAAATAAAAACCTGAATAAAAACAATTCATCAAAATTACCCATTTATGTTTAAAAATGCTTTTATATGAAATTAAACAATTTAAATTGATTAAAATTTGCATTATTTGATTATCAATAATACTATAATACTATTTTTACATTTAAACCATTCTAAAATCAAAATATAAGATTGTAAATTCTTGAATACAAATATATTTAAATGAAAACCATTATCTTTCTTAGTTAATTATAAAATAAATCACATTATAAAAATTCCAATAAATAATCTAAATTTAAATTTTATATTATTTTTTAAAAAGTGATTTCAATTTAAAAAAATTATATAAGTTTTATAAATTAATTATATTCCAAAAATACAAATTGAAATAAAATTTATATCATTGTTGCATTTTGTATTTGCTTATGAATAACACATTATTTTGAACTCATGGTTTGTTAAATTCTTTTTTTACTTAATAAATGTATTCTTTAACAATTTTAACTTATTCTTCATTTTAAATATATAAATTATATTGTGGGAAAAAAATCAAAAAAAGATTTAATAAAACATCCTCCTAAAATATGGAAAGGGATATATGAAGGCTATCAACAAAAACACCAAAATATGTATCCATGTTAGAAAACATTATTGGGAAGTGAAAATTTGGAGATGGGGGGAAATATAATTAGAATGTTCAAATTTATTGTTATATAGAACACATTGAAGATAATGATAACATCAAGAAAACTATAAATATATTATTATTAAAATCCCATAAATTCTTAAATAATTATTTCAATTGGATGAAATTTTATTCAAGATCCGATTTTATAATTTTGTGGAATCCAAATAACGTATTGACTAAAATCATAAGAAATTTTTTTTTTCATGAAAACTATAATTTGATTATCTAATCACGTGTTACTAATATTTCATCCTTATATAAAATAATGAAAATTAATGATGAATTATTCATGCCACAATACCTAAAATAAACAATTAATTAATCATATGATACATAAATAAATTTTAAGTATTTCCATATTTATGTAGAAGTTTATGAAGATATTTTTTCATATGATATTTAATATAATAAATTATGAAATAAAACATGAACAATAACCCCCAATGGTAAACCTAATTTCATCATCATATATATATCCTTATATACAAAATAAAAAGATTCTGAAAAAATTTATAAATCTTTAAATGTATGAAGAATGGTAGTAAACATCGAAAAACATCATAGGAATAATCCCTTAAAAATTATATTGTAACTCTCAATGTCACAAAAAATATTATAATACAATGGAATATATAATTATTGAATTAAACAATATCTTATAAAAAATGTAAAATATTTCATTATTCCATAAATAATATCATATATTTTCAAATTGATTCCATTGATATTAAAAAAATTAAAATAAAAAATTAATTACATTATTAGAAAAATCACTATTCACTTTTTTTACAAAAAGCATCTAATTTAAATGATTAATGAAAATCAATTATTTATCGAATATAAACATTATATGTCAACATCATTAACATTAGGTTATCAGTACCGTATTCACGTGTTTCCATAAAATATCATATTATCATTAAATCAATTTTAAAGAACATAATTACCATTCAATATATGTTATCAAATCCTCTAAATCAAATCTACTTTGGAATAATCATTATATATTTACTAATTCATATGACCAAAATATCTTTGATATAAGACTTGTACAATATAATTCTCAAATCTCAATACATAAACACTTCAATATACCCCCTCAAGGAATGAAATGGATTAATTTCTTACATGTTCTAGGAGTTAATCCTTTTTATTAGGGAATGAAAAAAAATTACTCATGTCTTCTACACAATTAATAAGATAAACAAAATTTCAATTATTTTCTCAATTAAACATTTTCCCAAAGATAAAAAATCCTACCATTTATTTCATATAATAATTGTGGTGCCTCTCTCCACTTTTTTTACAAGAATGAAATTATTCGTAATTTTATCCATGGTCACCACTTCCCATGATCTCATAAAATTGTTTCATTATATAATTTAAGGATATTAAAATAAGATATGGTGAAAATTGGTAGTCATATATTGTTATAACTGATTACGATAAATCTAGACAACTTTCACTATATTAATTTTCCCACTTGAATTCTCATAATCACTATATTTTCCATCACATTACACACTTACATGGTTTTTTTGGTCTCATCGATTGTCTAAAACCAGAAAAATCATATTATGTGAGGCAATATTTAGTGTGGTAAATCATGAAATATCATATGTTTAATTTATAAATTATGAAAACCTAATTTTTCCCTATCGACCCTTAGGTTCAAAATTATTGGTCCTAGGTTATAATTTATTGAAATCACACATAATGGTTCACAAGTTAAAATATAATTTACCCTATAATATCCATTGTTAGGGTCAAACTAGGTCAATTGTAAGGTAACACTCATCATTCATTAGAAATATATGTGAAATATATTTAAAAAACTCATAATACCAACCCTATAATAAAAAACTCAACATATAAGAATGTATCCATTAGAAAACCACATAATAGATACCTTATAAAAAATTTATTATATTTTCATATGATGAGAAATACATTTTATTTTTTCCATTTTTTATATTCTATAATATTTATTTCCATAATTAGAATCCATATATAGTAAATTAGGATGAATCAATATGGTAATATAAATAACTATAAATTACTCCATTTAATTAATAACTTGATCATGATAAAAAATATAGAACAATTAAATGCAGTTTAAATGATTACAAATAAGTAATAAAATTAGCGTTAATCTTATCCTTGTGTATTATTGAAGATCATCTTTGGGACATTAATAGTGTAATCCATGATGAGGAAATAAAAAATATTATAATATAAAACATAACATCATTTCATTGTGCTAATATATTTTAAACTATAGGTTGGGATACACCAAAACCTCATTTAATAAAGAAACCAAAATGGTTTGTATAAATAGAATATCAGTTTCGTTGTGGGGATATGTAACTTTTATCCTCCCCAATAAAATAATAATTCTTACTTATTTTATCATATTAATAAAAAACAAAACATAATCAATATTCTTTAAACGTCAATAACTAATATTTTTTAATAACTATTATATGGAATGAATATAATTTCCATATTAAATGTTATAATTAAAAATTAATAAATTTATTTGGGGGTTTAAATTAATATTATATCATTTTAATTTCATAATATTAAAAAAACTACTTTTAAATAGATGAAAATAATTTAGAAATATCAAATGCTTTTTTTCATCAGAAATACCCTTTACTATATAAAATCATGTATCTAAAATATATAAATTTAACAATTATGATGGAGACAAATTCATTGAAAAACATTATATAATTCATTTGAAGTATTTTAAAAAAAATACAGTCATGATGGTATGAAATTTTTCTATTTTTTTATTGGGTAATAATAATATCATTTATACTTTTTTATGAAAAGTAATAAAACATGAAGAGAAAAATAATTGAAAATTAATCAAAAAAAATTAATTTGAAGAAAAAAAATGCGTATAAGTTTCATTTATAAATCACTAAATAATAGTAAAATGTTATTAAAAATATAATGTAAAATAATCATATAGAATAAAATGAATGATGACTATGTTAAAAAACAAACTCATTTTCATAAAAATAAGTTTCTGGTATCATGAGTACTTAATGAATGGATGATTATTGAAACATTTTTAATTTATGGGAAAAAAAAATCTAATAATAAAATATTTTGTTTTTAATATTGAAATATAAAATAATTTCTATAGTGGTGATAATAAATAAGTAATTATGAATAACTATTAAATTATGAAATAAAACCTTACCACTTCGGTAACATTTGAATCATAATATCCATAAAAAAATTATATAAAACATTAAATATGATTAATATAAATAAATTCAAAATATATCATACCAATTTTGTTATAGATACACCACATAATAGAAGATAATTGTTTATCTTGTCATTTGAAAAAACAAATACAATTTGAGATGAAAAATCCATACCATAGGATCGACACCCTTCATATATGTTATAAACTTATGTATGATAAATATAGATTTATGATAAATATATTCCCAATCATTAATTATATTTTCATACCATATATGATTTACTTATTACCTCTTACAACCAATTTGTTAAGTGTTTTTTTATTGACATTGTTTTTATGGGTGATGACATCATTTCATTATCCCTGCATTAGTTCAGTAATTTTGGCATGTGCTCATTGATAATGGAAAAATAATATCATTAAATCAAATAATGATATTAATATCATAAATAAATTATATTTTTATTTTAAATCCTACATAAAAGGTATATATTGAAAAATAAATTTCATCATTAAAAGAGATGGAATGCCATATTTATATATGAACGTTATTGTTTACATTTTTTATAGAACGAATTTTATAATGTCAAATAATAATAAACTATTATAGGATAAATTTATAATCTTATATATCATAAATATTCATTAAATCCATCAATTATACCATCCACTTAATTCAAAAAAGAAAAACAAATCACATCGCTTCTTTGAGTTGGTAGTCTATATGTATACATTAGAGAAATTGTCATTTTCCAAAGGATTTTAAGATAAGAATATATATGTCATATAAAAATTCATTTGGAATATTTATATCATAAATATTGATTATATTCATTAGATTAATCATTATAACAATCCATGTAATGCGGTGATGAAACAAGAATTAAAACACTGTGCCGAGATGGTAAGTCGTACGTATTCAAGAGAAATGTTTTCACTTTTATGTTCTATTTGAAAGTTATAAATAATTATTTTTCCATAATAATGATAACATCATAATATATATTTGGACTTAGAACTAATAATAGTTTTACGGTTATAATAGATTTAGAGGAATTCGAGAAAGAAGAAAATTTGAATGCGTCTGTAATGATGATTTCCTATTAAAAAATATCTCATATATATATATTTATCTAAGGGATATATTTTTGGTATTTTGGATAGTAAAAAACATATCAAACATGTACATTTATATATATAATTGCATATGGATGATTCTATTCAATCTTGGTTTCTCAAAATGTTTTAAATAAAAGCGATTATGGGATCCCTTTTATAAATGGGTGGTGGACCATTATGGGAATTTATCATTATATTAAATTAATATAAATAATTTATTAGGTCTAAATTGATCTATATATGAATAATGGGTAGATTATATGATTTTTTTCTTAAAAATAACTTAAAATAAAAATAATAAGGGTTTCTATATGTTTTTACTTTTATCTTTTAGTTGTATTCTCGAATTACCACTATTATAAATTATCGCAATATTAATGTGCATTTCCCTGAAATTATAGATAATGTTACCATAAAACCAAAAAAATAAAATAAATTTACAACATTTATATTTTCAACCATATCTTATTAATTTTTATGAATATAATATTTTTTTTTGAGTTTTAAATCATTTTATAAAATATTATCTATTATAAAATATCAATAATGCCAATTTTACAATTTTTACATAATTTTAAATTAACTATATCATAAAAGAGAAGTAATTAAAATATAATCACATTTTACACCCTTCAATCATTTCTATGTATCCATTAGTTTTATAAAACCTAAAAAATCATTCAATTTTTTTACTTTTCATATTTTATAAATATTTTTTTTATTTATCTTTTAATTGAATTAATATTGGATCGGCGTAGTGTAATCATTTAAGATTATTATTTAGTCACAAAAACTGTTAATTAAATCAAAAAAAAAATATATTTCATATTTCTACTAAAAATTTATAACTAAACAAAATTAGTATATATCATTATCATAATATTTTATGGATATTAAGAGTTAAAGAGTGAAAATTTAGCTCTATCATTTTGTAAAATATTATAAGGGTAAAATAAATGTAATATTGTACCAAAATTCAATATTTTAGTAAAAATTGATGTAAATATATTTAAAAAAGTCAAAAAATAAAATAAATTAAATTTTTTGATCCATTTTTGTCCCTATGATGTTATTTTTAACATTAGTTACCCAATTTACCATTATTGTGGAGATAAATATTTACTATAGTTAATATTTACACATAACAAATTTTATAACATTAACATTGCATACTAGGGATACAAATATATACTTTTTAATGATAACTATTATTTTTCAATATTCACGTTAAAATAATTCTATTTAAAAAAATTATAAAAATTTACCATAATTTAAGTTTTATAATAATATTTCAAAAATGATTATAAATTTAGAAAATAAAATATTATAAGTACATTAATTTTATTATAATTTCCACACTCAAAATGAAAAAAAATAATGTTGCTGAAAAAATTAAATATTTGAAGTGGAAAATGATAATAATAAAAAATATATTATTATTTATTAATAAAAATACATTATATAAATACCTTATAAATATATTAATACTGTTGTTACACATATTCATAGCATAATAATAAATGGTTATAACATAACTGTAGTATTAAAATGAAAATATTTTATGCCTTGTATAATCTCAATGTTGTGTGTTGTATATTATATAAAATAGAATGTTAATTTAAAATATCTACATGTTAAATTATCCAACCCCATCAATCAATTTTGTTATCAAAATTTTAATATATTAATTGTTTGAAATACGATATCCTATTTTCCAAAAAAGATTATTTGTAAAAATAAATCATAAAACATCTTCTTAAATGGGGGTTAAATAAATATAAATGTCATAGTGAATAACACAAAAGTAGGATTAAAATATGGAGAAAATTATTGGGATGTATAAATAAAAACATTGAGGGGAAAAAAATTCATACAGACTAATATATTGTGATAGTGAACTTGTTTGAAAGATATTTAATAATGTCAAAACTATAAACCTGGGATCGATGAGAAAACGACCAGTTCATTAGAACAGATTAAAATAGGGAAAAAATTTATTTCATTATCATATTTTCAATATTTAAGGAATTAAATAACCATAAAGACTATAAACATAATGATATATAATTCCTTTAGAATTATAATTTCATCATTTCATCTATTTTAACCACAATATTTCATTTTATCCAAGCGATTGGTATTCAAGATGAATATTTCTTATGTGAATTAAAAAAACATAAATTTTAATAGATTATATCGTACATAAAATAATTAAAACGCATTCCATATAACTATAAATATTAACAAAAACGAAAATCATAACCATAAGTTATCCAATATAATGAATTAATCTTCATAACCTCAATAACAACTCCCATATTTCAACATAAATTATTCAAAAAATATTTACCCTTATATCCCCTATAATTATACATTTTTATGAAATCAAAATATAAAAAAAATTAGTAATCATGTCAGTAAATTTTCAAAATGAATTTAACATTAATCCATAATCATCATAAATTAACATTGAATTTTACATAAAGATTTATTTGAACATATTTATAATTATAAAACCTTAATTAAAAGATAAAACCATCAAAAAAATTACCATATTCATATTCATTAAATAAAATAAATTATTATCAAAATATTTCATGAATAAAAAATAAAAAAAACTATCTTAAATTGAACTTTGATCAAATCACTTATCATTTTAAAGGAATCCAATACAATTTTATTTAAATCATTACCTAATGTAATATCATTATCCCATGAGAAAATTATTACCTTAACATCAAAAATTGTGACCTATTATATTTCCCTAATAATGAGTTTTTTATTAATCATTTAAATTAAATTAAATCACTTTTCCCTATCATCAGTACCATTAAAAATATGCTCTGAAATCCATAAGGCAAAAATTATTTCGAATAATCCTTAGATTATTCAGGATTATTATAACCTTAATATAGTTGATATAATAGTTATATATTTATTTCTCAAATCCTATTATATATAGACTTGAATAAGTCCACATAATTGAATGAAATATAATATGTCTTTCCATTGTCAGGGATATATCACTCTGGATTGAGGAATTCAAATTTATAATTCCCATGATCTCCACACATAATAAATTAATATTATAAAAAAAAATTCCCTCTATTTCATTTATTTAAACAATCAAACCATCCCATTTCCTTTGATACATTCCCCACGGAGTCTCTTTGCAAATTTCTGACACTAAGGAAATGCAGACTTATTTTTTCCAGGGTTTTATCTATTAGAGCTCTCAAAAAAATAAACAATTATGTCATTTGGTGCATACTATATTTAGTTAAGGTGATATTGGTTAGTTATATATAATGATAACTAGTCAGGTCCTATCACAACATCTTTCAATTTAATCATCAAACCCATTGCCATCTAATAATAACCATGTTGTCCATTATATTCAACGTTAATATGGTTCATTATTTTTCCATAATTTGATTAAAACCAAGAATCATAGTAAGATAAAAAATAGTCATAGTGGGAAATAATTAAATATCATTCATTGGATGTCAAAATTATAAATCATTGTATTTATACTATGGAAAATTATGTTTAACCAATGAAATCTGTAGTTATCATTTATTAAAATCAACGATGATGGTTCAAAATGAAAATTTCAATTTACCAAATTATATCCCTTGGATTTAAAAAAAAAATTCATAAAATGGGAACACTCACTATGGACCATAATGAGGCAGATATATATATTACCAACTCTTTTGGAGGCTATTACATCTAATTGCATCTATTATAAAGAAATAAATTAATATAAATTCACCTTCATTAAAAATCGATCCATACTGATATAATTTTACTATAATATTACGATGAGCATTAAAAATCACATTAAATAATATTTTTAAAAGTTTAGGATTATTTTTTATCCCTAACATTTATTTTTTAACTCTTATTAACCAATTTTTCAATTACCAAAATATTAATTTTTGTTATACAATAGGGGTAAATTATGATATAATAAAAGATAAAAGATAGACAATTGACATTTTTATATTTTAACCCTTATAAAATTAAATTTTTTAATGATGATGTTATTATTAATTTTAAAACAATTGATAAAATATTATCCATTATAAAATATCATTAATGTCATTTTTACACTATTTATTTTATTTAATTATAAAAACATCAAGATAAATAGGGAATTATAATTTATTACATTCAAACATCCCTATGATTTCATATATATATATATATATTATAACATAAAAATTATTCCCATTTTTATTACATCTAAAAATTATGAATAATTTATTTTATTTTTCTATTAATTGAATAAATATTGTATTGATGTTGCATATGAATTTATTTAAGTTATTCAATGACTATAAAATGAGACTAAATTAGAGTGAAAATGAAAATTTATTCATACTTGAAATATAATAATATATCTTTAGATAAGATATTTTTACCCAATAAAAAATATAATTTTTATTCAAAGTGATATAGTCAAAATTTCATCGTTATATTTCACATAAATATTATAGAATATAAAAATACAATGATCATAAAGAAATTATTTCATATTTTTAAAAACTGATGTTAATGGTATATCTAAACTCATATAAAAAAATAAATGTATTTTTTGGTCATTAATTGTCCCTATGATATTATTTTTAACCTTATTTACTAGATTTTCCAATAATGTTATGATAATTATTTACAATAGTAACATTCCCTAATAGGACAGTATAAAATGAGAATATTTTAAAATATGGATGTCATTATTAAAAATATGTAATCTATTTTTCATTCTATTATGTATATATGTGTATGAAATTAATAAAATTTTAAAATAAAAAATGTAGGGGATTTTTTTTAAAACTTCATTTTAAGTAAGAAATGATATAAAAAAATAAACAATTAAATTTATTAATGTTAAAATAATTAGATTTTGAAAAATATAATAGTAATAATTATAATTTAAATCATTTTAAATTATAAAATTAATATATTTAAATTATGTAAAACAAATTATTGGTTTCCTTGAAAATGAGTATCTATAACTATTAACTAGAAAACAAATCCTTTCAGAAAAATACCAAATATTCTATTTATGATAATTTTGGTATAATAAATTTAATTTTTTTTATTTTATGTTTTATAATTTTTATAATTTGAGTAAATAAATTAATAAACTCAAATAGATAATGAATATTGAATTTTTTTTGAAGAAAATATAATTTATTATTATAAAATGATTTTGTACAAAAATAATTAAATATTTATCATTTATAAATTTATTAAATAAAACTTATATAGATATTTTCATATTTTTACACCTATTCATAAGATTAAATTTTGGGTATACGTTATAATGGTCATATTTAAACAATAATTTTTTTTTTCGTTTGAATTTCATGTTGCATGTTTTATATTCTATCAAAATGTTCATCCATTAATTTCATGGGGTCTTTCATAGGGAGAAACAGACTCTAATTCTATGATGTATCTCACCAAAAAAGGTGGCCTCTATTTAGTTACCACCTCAAAAATAGTGTTAAATGTCATTATTATAGACCTCTTAATATACATAGGGCATCATGCACATAGAGTTGACTAAATAACATAATGGAGAATTCCCTATGTCAACATTACCCCAATGGATACTCATCCCATTTTATAAGAAGAAATTAAATGGAATCATAGGATAAATATTTGGTTCACCTATGTTTCCACCAAAATAATATTAATCATTATCCTCATCAATATCAAACCACAACAACATCAAATATCAAAATTACTCAATACTAAATAATCATATAAATTAACCACAACATTAAAATAGTGAAACCAATCTATATTATACAATCCACATTATTTATCATATGGTATTTCACCCTGGTATCACTTAGGATCAATTTAAACCCAAAGATGATTTATTCATGGTATCACCTATGGATTCTTAACAATTAATGTTTAATGTATATCACATAACACATGTATAACATAATAAAATAAAGGAACAAACATCTTGTAGTATGTAAGAATATATATATTTTGATTCTCTATCTATTTCTAATTGTATTTATACATTCAGAAAAAAGATTATAATATAAATTTTATTAAGTGTGGTCAAAAATGGATATTGTAATGTTGAAAAATATAAATATTATAATTGAAATGAATACTGAAATGACCCATATCTACTCACTATTCTTATGGTATAATAAACAAACATGAATTAGTTATAATTTTGAATTTATAAAAATATAATAATTATAAATATTCCTCATGTGTTTTTAGTGTCTAAAACCTAATATAAAATTTTATAAATTTTTTAAAACAAATTAATAACATTAGATATTATTTAAATTCATGAAAAATATCTCAATAGTGAAAATATTATAAACACTAGGACCATAAATATTTGTAATGTCATCATTAATAGAAAAATTACACTTATTTTGACAATTTCAGTTGTAATTTTTTTAGTAAATAATTACTCACACACATACAGGATAGTTCTCCTTTTAATATTATTAATGTTTAAACATTGAAAATATTTACATAAATTAAAATAGGGTGGATCTAATATTACAATTACAATCTATTCATTTGAAAAATGGTATCACTATATTTATTTAAATGTTACTCTTACTGTATATTAAATGTTACTATTACTCATTTCTCTTCCAAAATATATTATATTACACATAAAAGTTAGTAGTTTCATTTTTAAATGTTTCAATTTATTAACAAACACTAGAAAAGTTAATCATACTCACATCCAAATGATCATTACGTTTTTATATTTTCCAAATTTCAAGAAATCTATTACAACTCGACGCCCCCTCACCCAAAACATCATGAAATCATTTTATCCATTACAAAAATCTCTAAAAACATATATAATAGTATATTAATAATGGAAACACCTGAAACAATATTTTTTGAAAAAGTAAACCCCTATTCCTAAGCCAATCCATAATAATCATTCCACATCTTTTATCGACATCCCTAACACCTCCATAGGGTTCAATATAACATGGTGATTCCCAAATCTAAATCAAATGACATTTTAAAATAAATGATTGCTTATATGTTAAATACCCTAATGAATTCATGTATATTCATCATTAATATAATAAATACATATACATTAATTCATATTATTTAGTTATTTATTATAGAAAAAATTTAATATTACATGAATGATATATATTATCAATAATATTAAATTAAATTATATCTTGTCATACAATATCACAAAACATTATAGAACTATAAAAAAATAATTTTAAATCACCCAATAATAAATATATGATAATGTTTTTGAGTGTCTTGGAAATAAATTTTAGGATGTTCAATATAAATTTCTTCATTTTATATTATATAACTCATAATTAATTCATTACACAGTCTTCTTAAAAATTATAACCTATTACTACATATATTATACTATTAAATAAGCAATTTATATTATATATATATATATGTACATATTATTTTAATAATATAACCTTTAGTCTCCAATGTCCACTATATCATGAATGACATACTTTACAATTCACTTTTTCGTATATCAAATATTAAAATTTTATAAATGATATCACAAAATCATTAATATATCATACATAACACTTTTTGAAGATATGTTCAACATCAACAAGTATCACATCATATGAAATAACATGTGCATTAATATTCCAAAAAAAATTAATAACTCTAAAATAATATTAGATATGATTTGATAGTAAAAATTTATCCTCATTTTTTAAACATGAATTTTTACCCCATGTGTGATTTTATTATTAACAAAAAAATTGAATTTATAGGCAAATAAATGTATTTATATAGTCTCATTTGTAAAAAAATAATTGACAGTAATGTTACAAAGGGATTTATAATCATTTCTACAAATCATTTATATCATTATACATATGTCTAATAGTTTCATCACATTCTAAAATGTAGTATAATATATTATATCAACCAATGAAATTCATTGATCATGGTAAATGAATTATTTCCATACCATATGGATCACTCATATTTCTCAAACATCAGATTATATAATTAAAATTATGATTAATAAATCACATGTTATTTAATTTTATGGATGGTAAAATAATATACCACTCATCCCAAGAGATTATAACAACATATTAACAATCTATATGTGATTACAAGTAACCTTGTCTATATAAATTAATGTTCCAGATATCATTCGCATCATATAAAAGATAAAATCCCATAAAAATTATCTATAGATGATGACATGATCAACAAAATACCCAAACAACCTAATAAAATCTCTCCATTTAGGATTTTATAATAAAGGTATATATTATTGATGGTTATAATGCTAGGAATTTCTATATCATCAGGAAAAAGATATTGTATGAATTATAGCTGAAACCGTATAATACGAATGATATAGTGTATGGAAAAACGTGTGGTATAAAAATGGTTTCTATGATATAAAAAATAATGTTTTATTCATCATGTTTCTATTTTTAATATTATTTAATAATCCTACTCATAGTGATCATAACATTTTATCATAATATATAATACTCCATGATAATTATTGGAATGGGATGAATCAAAATTATTCATTGAGAGGTCAATTATCCCAATATTTCATAAAATTTATATCATAATATACATATATCCATAAAAATAAATTAATGGTAATGTTGTTATTTCCTTTTATACAGATAATTTATATTCAATGAATTATTTTAACGACACTTAATAGAAATCTATGTTATAAGATGATCATTATTTCATATATTATATAATTTCAACACCACAATTATGCTTTTCGATTGTTCTTGTGTTTTTATAAATAATTTCATTTATTTGTATTTTTATCCACATTTCTAGGTGAAATTATATTATAACCCTCCCACTAATACCATTTTGTGATTATCATCAACAGTGAAATGAATATTGTATAATGCTGAGATTTAGGAATCATATTCATAATAATCGTCCCATTGAATATATTAAAAACCCTTTCCATTAAAACATTAAATGTAATGATGTTAATAACTTAGGTTTAAAATATAATTCAATTACTATTTTCAAATTGATAATTCATTGATCAAAATCCATTAAACTATTACATTGATATCTTATAGATGTTAATGTAGTATTTAACTTAATTACAAACTAGTATTTCCAATAAAAATTTATATATTAAATGAAATTCACATTGTTGTAGTAACTAAATATAAATATTTAAATTTACCATTACCTTTATACACAAATTTTTTTTGGATATCATGTGAAACTAGAATTGTGATTCAAATTGAATAAACCATACAAATTAATGTTATTTATTTTCTAAATAATATTAAATATATATCTATATCGTTCTATTTATCATTTCATATCCTAAACTCATTTTGATATTGTTATTAAATAACCTTAATTGTACTCATTAATTTTACATTATTTACCATCATTGAACTATTATATGATAAATAATTCTTCAAATTACTTCATAGAACTTATATTTCTTTTAGGAAATCAGATTAAGATACACGAACTCTTTTTATCTTAAGAAATTATGTTTATTTTCATTCAATATTAATATTTAGTTTGTAAAAAAAAATTATTGTCATATATTTTAATCTATGTGTTAGAATCATTATAATCTAAATAATTGACATTATTTGGTAATATCACTTATGATTGATGGTAATATTTTCCCTCATATTTTATCAATAATCAAACTACACAAATATATACTGAATTAAAGATATTTTTAATCATCTCATTTTTTAATCATATTATAAAATTATTGAATCATAATCGTTGTGTGTTATATTACCACATATTAATCTTAAATAATTTTTTTGAGTACTAAATTATCTTATAAACATATAAAAATATAATAATAATCTAAATCAATTATTATGTTTCACTTGAATTTTATATATTATTTTACATTTATATCCATTATGTATCAAATAATTACTTTATTTCATGAATTAAAATAAAACTATCAATAAATTATTCACACAACTTATAACCATTATATATTCTAGTGCCATGAAAAAAATATATAGGACAACATATAACCCTAAAAACTAATTAATTGAGTACTATAATACCAATATCATATTTCAAAGTTATGGGGAGTTCCAAAAATTCCTTTCATAATTTTAATCAATTAAATCCTATTAAATTGTCACCAATCCTTCTTGATGAAAACATTTAGATTCAATTTCCAAAGACGTATAATTGGATAATTATTTTTGGACACATTGAGTAATTTTTCTTCTTTTATTTTGAACTTATTCCCACACGCAATATCTATACATCACAAATATATTGGACATCGCACGTCTTGTTCTTCTATTCACAATAATTGTGAATATTGGGTAATTTTTTCTAAAAATCATTCATATTATATATACATTATTATAATGTATTACATGATAAATTATTATACATAACAATATTTAAATAAAACTAATAATTACACAATTTAGCTAAGAATATGGAATCTCTTATTGAAAAATTTCAATAAGTTTTTACCCATGAAGGTGTTTGCCTAATAGAAATAATTTCTCTTAAAAACTTATTTTTGTTCCTAGTCATAGGCATTGTTTAAATTTGGATTTTTATTAATACTTAAAATTTTAAATTTTATGTTTGATGATGATTATTATGATTAAATTATATAAATAATAATAATTTATAATATGAGAATCATGTATTATAACAATTTTATATGGAACTATATTTAATGGGATCCCACTAAAATGATTCCCATTTTATATTTTTTAAATTTTTAGTCGTCCAATATACACATTTCACCATGTAATGAGTCTTATTTGAAATTACATTCACCAAATAGATATTATAGAAAGGGATCATCCCAATCATATCATTTATTTTTGTTTTATAGTTGAGTAGACAACTCGCTATTTTATACAATGTATTATTTAATTGGAAAACACTATATATTTTGATTAAAATAATGACTAGATCATTATCACTATTAACATTGAGCTCTAATATATATTTTAATTATGATATAATACAAAAATATAATTATTTATATATTATAATTATAAACTATTTATTAAGTATGTGGAATGAATAGTACAATTCAAATAATTAAAAACAGTTATAAAGTGTTCATATAATTCATACATATTTATTAATTTATACTAAAAAAATAAACCATTTTTTGGAATGTCCTCTTAGTCATTGAAAATATCTTTACTCAAAATATATTTATTATTTTTTTACGACACTTTAATTAGTTAATAAAATAAATTATATATAAGATAATAGTAATTAATTATCATTTTTAAAATCATCATTTGAAAAATATCATAGGTTAATGTTTTCTCTGTTTTCTGATATGATTTATTTTTTGATGATTACTGAAAAATAATACTTTTTATCCACCAAACATTTTTTTCTTTAAATAAAATGGTTTATTAGTATAATTAATTTTTTGAAATAAATGATAAATATATTTATGTATTCATTAATTATAAATAATATAATTTCATTCAATGGGGTCGTTACTATAAATGATTTTGGGATAATTTTATTTTTTTGAATAAAAATACATTAGTCTAAAAACTTTTTTTTATAGAATTTAGGATACTATATTATTTTTTTCCTCCACTTGTAAAAATTTATTATTTAGTTTTTTTTATAATATAGAATCATAAGGATAATATTTTAAAAATATTTCTATTCTTTAAGTGGAATAGTAACCATGGTTGATATTTGTCACCACGATAATGGGAGAATCATGTATTTATGGTAAAAATTAATGTCTCAAAACATTATAAATATATATATAACATAAATTATATATATTTTATGAGTATATTTCAACCATATTAATATAATATTCTATGATATTTAATTATAGTGTGGGTTTTCATTGAAAATAACATATATATTATTTTATGTAATGAATACATGGTAAAATCCATTTTAATTCATTAAATTTTTCAATAATATAACCATTGTGTTATAAAATCCACAGAGGATTGAAATTATTATTTTTAATCTTAATAGATTATGTCTATCGTATGATCTTTTTATATTTTGGTAAATTTTGTGTAATTGTATTGAATTCATATTAAATGATGACGTATCACTTTTGACAACAAAAGACAAAATGTGGCAATTAATTTTGAAATAGAATTGTTAGAAACTGTATTTTTATGTATTAGGGTCACATTTTTATTATGATCAATAATAATGTATAATTTATATTAAAATACTTTATATCAGAAATAATTTTCTATATTGGTGACATTACGATCAACATAAATTAATTGTCACAATAATGGGAAACTACTGTAAAAAATTATTCATAAATTACGAAACATTTATATTAGAAAATAAATACATTAAATAATACTTAGATTAATTCCTTTTTCACTTGATATTCATGTGTTTCCATCGGATCATCTTTCAAAGACATAATTTGTAAGTCAAATGAGGTCTCTCAAAGAAAAGGTAACCGTCTTACATTAATAATTCAATGATTAATTCATTTCTATTTCCTATAAATAGTTTTTCCAAAAAATCATTATTATGCTATAAAAATTAATAAAAATTATATATTATTACTATTATTATGGTATATCCATTTTTGACAACCTATATTTTAAATGAGAATTGATTTTATTACTTATATGTATATATTGACTACTGCCTCCATGTAACGATATGATTCGTTTTCTGTTAAGAAATTTATTGATTGGTTTACATAATATATTTAATTTATATATGGTAATTTTAAAAACTTATATTTCTTTTTTTATAATATCTTATACAAATATCTACCTTTCTAAATAGTGGTAAAATATTACAGTACTCAATCATATGTGTTGATTGACACCTCCTCGAAGCAATGTGATTCAATATATATGTCCACATTAACATGTTGGTAATAATTATAATGTTAATAAAAATACATGATAAATATACAGTTATAATTAATTTTTGATACAGATTTATTATTTTCTATTCATTCGTTCTATAAGTTGAAAATAAGTTCCATTCCTTGTGTATATATACAGATAACCAATTCAAAAAATCTAGTTAATTAATTTTTCAACAATGATTTATTTTAATGGTAATTAAATTGTATATAATTATTAAATATGATACAAATATCATTATTAAAGACATATCGATTTTGGAACTATGATTAATATGGGAGAATTTAATCTCATGAATAGAAACATACATGAAAATTGACATTGTTATCAACCCGAAATGATGATTATAAAAATTAATTAATAATAATTTTTTGTTGAATTTTTAAAATTAGACCATATATGATTTTATATCTATCTATGTTATTCTATTATAAAATAATAATAAATTAAATTTTTTATAAATTATGTAATAATTAAATATGAAGAAAGACCAATCATAGTAATGTGTTTCTTGTCAATCATTTAGGATTTTTTACATATTCCATATTCACCAAAAATTTATTTTTTATAGTCTATATACATCCCATTTGATAATTTTTTTAATCAAGATTTTTGTATTCATGTAAAATAATTTTTAATTATCGATTTTTTCAAGGGTGTTATTATTAATATTGTAACATGGAAAAAAAATTATTTAACAATCAAACCATTATACAAGACTCATTATTTTTATATTTACAATGGACTAATTATATGATATTTATATTTCAAAACTAATATATCTTCTTATACGGTGGTTATTTCATTGATTTCATGTATTATTTACGTTTTAAAATTTATTTCTACACAAAATCTAGGAGGAATATTTTTAATAAAAAAATGTTTCTTTTTCTATTAGGTAAATAATATTCGACATTATTATCCATATTTTTATTAAAATGTTTAAATGAATTTTTACATTATAATAATAATTTGTATTATTGTAATTTTTAACCATGTTTTATATTAGATATAATAATTTATAAATAATAAGTTTGTTTTGAATGTGGTACATTTTTCCATTTTTTTAATAAATCCATTTTTCAACATTTACCATACAAAGTTATTTTCCCAAAGTCATGACTATTATTTTCAATAAATGTCTCAATAAATGTATCTATAGTCCTTTTTAGATAAATTTTATTCTAAAGAGTAAGAATATTCATAGATCACAAATAAGTAATTTCAACATGAAAAGGTTATTCTCCTCACGAAATATTTCTATAATATTTTAAAATTATTTTAATCTATGTCAAATTCTTATAATAAAAAATTTACTTTTATCATGTTATAATCAATGAAAACATCCACTCTACATAACATTATAGATTATTATGATGTTGTAATATATTTTTATTGGGAAAATTGTAATATTTAATATATCAATTTTCAATAATAATAAATATGATGTTTATGTATTTAATTCTCACACTAAAAATTTATATGATAAATGAATAGGAATTATATTATAAGGGGACAGGTCTATAATATCTTTTCTATGTATTGTTAGGTCTCACGAGACAATCTAGAGTGGTTATTTGGATTGTTTATGACGAAAATTTATGAGATCTTAGAACAGGGTCTTGATGTTTTGATTGTGATGTCATATATAACACATTCTATAATTTTGTAATTGGGTATTCTTATCAATGTGTATATTTTTGTTTTATATTTTATCAAGGGATATATTCTTCATTGATGATATTTTTTATATGGGATATGGGATTATATTTTATCTCAGCCATATTTTTTTTGATTTTTTTATATCAAATATTTCAGCCATTCCATTACTGAGCATTTAACCAAACCCATGATTACACTTTTTTCTCCCTATAATTCAATGAATATAGATTTAAGTTACTATAAAGTCATACTAGAGTCAATAGTAATGCTCTCACTTGAATTGAATGTTGGATTTCATATATTAATATGTAACATGACAATAATGTATGTATCTAGTCTCGTAATAAAATTTAAAAACTTAATCCATTTTGAATTGAAAAATTATATCTTCTGAATTAGTAAAAAATTAATAATTGGCTCCTAGTTACTAATTTTTTTTATGTCACACAAACTTAAAGAGATTACTCTCATCCTTCAAAGAATTTATTTTTCAATTAATGCTAATCATATGATCAAATTTACATTTGGTTTTGAAAATATAATGATTAGAAATTTTAACGCTAAATTAAATAAGATAATCAATATGATTCTATATTTAAAATAACATTCATTGTCAATTGATTGATGACATGAAATTTTTTTCTTGGGATTAAATCCAAAACATAGTATTTTCAAGGGTATTTAATATCACAATATTATATAATTTTATTCCATTTTTATATGAACTGTTCTTGTGATTTAGTTTTTAAATTTAATTTATTCCCTTTGTTACTTCCGGGACCCGGATGCCACATGACGGGTACAGCATGCCCAGTGGGCCATATGGGCTCAAGTGCTTCTCCTCGAATGCCAGAGGGTGATGAAAATTAGGGAGGGCCTACTGTGTGTCCTCGAGGAGAGCAGGCCCTCATTACCATGGCATAATACAGCTAGTGAATGTAAAAAAAGTTATAAAGTGGAAGGAATATATATATATATAAGAAAAAGAAAAAATAGATACAATAGTAATAATAATTGAAACAACTATAATAACATTCAAAAAAATTTGATGTATCATGTCACTCGAAAAATAGAAATTATGAATACAAGACAATATGAATTACATGTTCAAAAATTTCATAATTTAAATCAATGAGTATCATAAGAATATAGAGCTCTAGCTTATTCATATGTTTTTATGCTCCAAACTAAATAGATATCAATCCATTGTTCATATATGTATGTTTCTGTTATTCAACACGAGAAAGCATGTAATCTGCCCCGGTTACTGAACAGATCCCGGGGAGGGTTTCAGATAAATCATAGTGGGTGACTAGAAATGGTTTCTATAACATATTACCCCTATATTATAAATGTAACAGTGTGAAATAATGAATATATAATGTAATGTAGTATAATGAAACTAAATAACCAAGTATATTCTTGAACCCTCAGTAAGTGTCTGACCATGTATGAAGTTCATTTAATTAGGTAATTATAAATTCAGGATGATGGGTCATGTAATTCATAATCAAATGTGGCATCACCTTGTGAAGGTATACATGGTGAATGTTCGAAGATTTCACCGGGAAGCCATTATTTATGATCTTTAATAATTAAGTCCCATGTCAATAAAAAAGGAATTATAGACATATAGGGTCAAAAACATAATAATAGTTATAGCCTATAGTGGTGTATGATTATAATACATGGAGCATAGTCTATTTAATTCCTTAGTTATGCACCTACCAATTCTAAGGTATCAACCTTCGTAAAATGAGGTTATGCATAGATAGGTTCTGATGTGATTTTACCATGGAATCTACTTTCAATGTCAGATCTAAGGACTGTATCCAAGGCATCCAGTATTGATAATGAATGGATCCTATGATGTCATACTAAGCATACAAAAATAGGAAATGATCTGAATCTAGGATGGTTGAAACCTATTAATGTTTTATTATTGAATAATATTGTGGTTCTTGAGTACTCATTGCATTCTCTAATCAGAATCTAGGATATGCTCAGGTCAGACCATTACTATTTAATTAGAATGTTGTGTAATATAACATCAGTTCTATTTTTTCAAATAATTAGTGTGTCAATGAAAAGTAACATGTAACCATTTAATCCATTAATGGTATATTCCATATTCAAGGATCATTCCTCTACCTTTTATTAATGTTTTAAGGAGTGCTATAGATATGTCACATATTAATCAGTCACATTTAATTCAGTCAAGTCATATACATAATATACATTCCATTTCACATTTTACATTTAATTATCAATTGATGCACATAGATAATTTGGTTAAAGTGGTATTTATACATTAAAAATTTCATTAGGATTTTCTCATTACAACCAATGAATATAATTTTGAAATTCTCACCCACAAGAAAATTCCTGACAAGGCACACATGAATGGTGGAAAAACATGTCGAAACACTAAAAAAAAATTATATAATCACCTTTGACATGTAATGGATGGATTTATGGTCATAACCACTAGCATTGGAAATTTATTTCGCTTGGATGGTAGTATATATAATAAATATAGAGAAATTCTCAAAACTAAATAAGATATTCGATAGAAAATGAAATGGGGAACAGATCATGAGTACCAGAGTACATACTGTTGAGCATCTAGTCTGATGAAATGATCCTTGATTGTAACCTGGATGAAGTATGTATTTTAATTTATATCATTAGCCTTAAAAAATATAAAAAATGTTATTCACGGAGGTAATTCCAACATAATCATATATTAGAAAATAAGGAGGGATCTAAATAGATCATTAAGGGGAAATGTTAAGTTACATAGAAAATTATCTTATTAATTTTTTGTCTGCATGGTTTGGAAAACCATTTTCAAACAATGTTATGTTTTCTAGGTATAAATATGCATTAGATGGTTAGAAAACATTATTATTCACAAACCTTGATAAGTGGTTCTTTCAGTATATTTCAATATGAATGGTTATCTAAAATCTCTACCAACCATGAGTTAATCGCATGACGAGTCCAATTTTCCAAAAAATATGGGTTATGGGTTCTAATGATTCCCAAACAATTCATAAGACATTTACTAAACCAATGGAAAAGAATATTATGTAAAAAATATTGATTTAGAAAAAAAAAATTAAAGGATATATTATTGAGGGAAAAATCGTGTTCTTATAATACTCCCCTCTTAACATATATCATCCATGAGTTCACCTTAAAATATTAGAGAATAATTATCTAATAACAACACTAGCCATTGGGAACATATTCCAACTACCCTCTGGCAAGTCCCACACTGTACTGGGTTATGCTTCCATAACACCTACACTAAAGGGATAGATCGACCATGGTGAGACTTTGTGCTCCAGTTGATGAGGTTTAATATATACTCTTCAAATGTAGCATCATAATCTAACTCAACATTCATGAGATCAAAGGTATAGGATGGGTCAATATTATATTTTCAATGATGTGAAAAATGAATGATTTAATGCATGGCATAGTACCTCCGAGGTAGTCGAAGATAAGAGGATACTGACGAGGCTCTCTATAAAATATTTAAAGGCCCTACATAAAAAAGTGTATATAATTCCCTACATTCATAAACATCTATGCCCTATATTTGCTGATACCTGAATGAAAACACAATCCTCGAACTCAAACTCCACATGTCATTAATGGAAATAATCATAAGATATTTATCAAGATTGTAGTCATTTGTTTTCTGAGCATTTGAATTAGCTCTGATGTCTCTTAAATGAGATGATGGCCTAGTAGGGTGGTATCACCTTCCTTTTTACAAGATAGGGGTCAATAACATGGCATACTATATATGGAATCAAATGGAGCCATCTAAATTGTCTCTTGAAAGCTATTATTTTAGGAGAACACTATTAGGGGGATAATCTTCTAAAAAGAACCATGAAAATAAAAAACATAAGCTCCAAGAATAACTTATAGAACATGTATTTTCTATTTGGATTTTCCATCAGTGTGAGCAAAAAAATCAATTGTTAGCATCACCTATGTTCCCCTAGCATTATAAAATCCCTTCAAAAAATGTTGATTTGAAATGAACATATTAATGTGAAATGATTGTATGTGGAACCTCGTGTAGTCATATGATCTCACATGCATAATGTATTCCCAATTGATCAATAGAGAATGTATCCCATGTATAAATGATGTGGTATGATTTGGTTATCAATCAATGACTTCCAATATAGCATCTCTTCCCCTCGGATATCATAGATAAGCTGATAATGAAATCTAGTGTAACACCTTCCCATTTATATTCATCGACTGGATGCGGTTGTAGCACACAAAGATGTCTCTAGTGCTCTATCTACACCTACAGGAATGTGGAACACCATGTGATAAAACATTCTATCATGTGTTTCATCACATGCCACCATTAATTATGTCTCATATCGTGATATGTCTTAGGGAATACAGGAAGAACATCTCACTATGAAGCATCAGACTCATGCATAAACTCTTCTACCATTTCTATAGGACTCAATCATGTACATAAAGACATATGATGTCTTCTATATCTATAGAAAAATTACGAGGCGGGGTATCTCTTGATATACACTCACAGAGAGAAATGTATTTGGGGTATTAAAACAATCCACCCTTCTCTATCTCAATGAGGGATGAAGTGAATATCAAGGATGAGAGGTAAAGGTTCTCCTAACTATCATGAAACATGAGATGAAACTCAGAAAATAGGGGCATGAAATTCCATTCATCTCTGGTTTTTCATAAAACATGTTCATGAGGTTTCCGACATAGTGCATCTGCAACCAGATTTCCATTCCCAGGCATGTAGGCTTGCTCAAAATCCATGGATGGAAGGTATTTGACCCATATTTAGTATTTCAGGTTCATGTCTTGTTGTAAGAAGATGTATTTCATTACATTTTGAATCATATTCACTATTAAGAGTCCACCAATATGATAGTGTCTCCAACAATTTATATCCTTGAAACTAATACGAGATCAAGGTAATGCATTTGGTAATTTCTCTAATGAGTCCTTAACATTCAATATCTATATACAAAAATCTCTGTGTTTCTGCATCAGTAATGCTCAATGGACGATGCCTGATGCATCGTAGAAGACAATATAACTAACACCTAGCTCCATAAGTGTTATAATAGATTATGATACAAGTGACCCATTCATCACATGAATGGTTTCCTCACATAATTATGACCAAATTAACATGACACCCATCATTTTATGACCTGCAAGAGGTGAAACAAGCCAAGAGATGTCGTGTATGAAATACATGTAATGGGCATCCTTCCCTAGGAATCTCCGTATATAAAAAACATTCTTTGACATCTCTTAAGAATCTACAACATTACAAAAATTTGGTCAACATATACTGTTGAAACCTAGATAATATGACCCAAGAATTAAAATGTGTTTATCTATATGTGGAACTAAAAATTATTTCCATAAAGATGATTTTTTCATAGTGCACTCATAACAATCAAAACATGTTTTGAATTTTCACTACGAGTGCCAAAATACATAGAGATGCTATCACTGTATACTATGGAAAAATAGTCCAAATATGGGTGGGAATCCCAATTCATCAAATCAATGTATAGAAAAAGAATATTTATTATACCAATTAACAATGCAAGGTAATAATATAGATAATACATACTAAATAAATATGTATGAGGTATGTATAATGGCCTAGAATGCACCTCATGATAACATGATCTCATCTCGATCATGGAGAATGCATTTTCTCCTCATAGGTAGTCGATGATATCTTATATTTGAGGAAGTGAATATGGGTTATTGACTATAAGATAGTTTGGCCACATTTAGTCCACACACTGACTTCTGTGTACATATTCCTTCATATAAAAAAGAGCAAACAAACCTAAAGAAGATATATTAGGCCTTATAAATCCTTTGGTCTCTAAATCATGAAGCTACCGCTTGAGGTCCTGATGCTCTTTAAATACCATACAATATGTAGTAATGGATAATCGAGTTAATCCTGGAACAAGATCAATTATGAACTCTAACTTTTTTTGAGTAGCTAATCTAGAAAAATCATCGGGAGATACATACATGAAACGATCAACTACTTGAGGAAAATCTACTTGTCATAATCATTGTTCCTTCATGAAGATTTTTACAATCTGGGTGATCAATCTAACTATTTCATTATGTTGTGGTCCAAATCTACCATATTTAGCATCAAAATCAACCTTATATATATAATTATTTCCCATTGGTGATGTAAAATATACTCCATGAAAATATCAATCATCAAAAGCGTGATAGTGAACTAAACAGTCCGTTCCAAGAATGGCATCAAAGCTTGTTATCTCATGAATGAAGATAAAATAGTTCGAAACAAATATATCAAATATATTAAATACTATAGTATATTCCACAAGAATAGTAAATTTTACTATATAAGGAACCATAACCTGAAACATGGGTATTATCTATATTGCATTCAAATAACCTAATCCATGACTCATTTCTACTGATGTGATACTAAAAAAATAGCTACTATGTTGGAACTACTGGTAATTTGTGGTTTAGTTACCAAAACAATGAACTACTCCTTTGCAAGATATACTAGTGCTTTTAAAACTCTCTGCCTAACATGACATATTTGATTTCACTCCTGATGTTTGAGCTGGTGCGGATCCTTTTTAACTTGAAATAGTTGAAAGGGTCCTGTAGAAATATTAGAGATTCCCCATAAGGCCATAGTCTCGATACTACGTTATACCTCTATAAAATCGATTCTTCTTATGACACTAGCATTCACACTAATTATGCTTTATATATATATATATCATAGTTTGAACTCTAGTTGTCACTCCCTTAACTAGAGCTCAAGATAATGCTTCCATCCTTCAGAATAACATATTTCTTGGCAAGACACTATTCTTCCATGCCCTATAATATTTATGTCTCTCATGTTACATTCATTGATATGATCATGATTTTATATTATAGAAACATTAGGTAGGTGAATGAGATTCACCTGCATTCAGATACCATTCTAGAGACTATCCTCGAAACGTCTAGCACATTGAATCATGTATCCTTATTTGTAACACCCCAAGATTTCATAGTACTTTATTTCTTCAATTTAATTCAATAACATACACTAAACACAACACCTAGTTTATGGGGACCACCCCTTACCAAACATTCTATTCAAAAGCGGTGATGAATAGTGTTAACTGAATTTTCAACTATATATAATCCTCATAAGTTAAGATTTGATATTATGTGTTTCTTAGAAATAATGTAAAAACAAATTCATTTTTTCATATTAAAGAAGTATTTTAAAAAAATGCCCTTTTACTACCTTTTAATAGTGAACCCTTTTTAAATCCAATATTTGAAACTTTAATATATTCAATTTGAAAAAATAAACATCTTCTTTAGAATTGGGACATAATAGTTTAGCTTTAATTTATTTTTGATTTTTTCTTAAAACATTCATATTTGGGCGAATAGTGAAAAATACTATATTTTAACTAAAAACACCATTTTAAATCTAAATTATTTATATTTATAAATTATACATTTTAATGGTTTGGAATCATATTTAGATTATATTTTTACCATTTAATCTAATGTTGGTCTTTGAAGTAGTTCCACTTTGAAATTGGACATAAACAAGTGTCAATCTTTTGGTAGTTATTATTTTTTAAAAATATTCTTTTTTTCTTTTGATAACTGGAATTAATTGTAAATTAATAAATGAAATTTAAATGTTTTGAATTTGGTAAAATAGACTTAATTTTTGAATTATGATTATTGAAATTAGTTTAGGGTAAATTTTTTGTATTTTTCTAAAAAAAATCAAATTTATGATGAATAGTGAAAAACACTCAGCTATAGGTCAAAAGAAATTTTTTTTAAATAATAATTTATTTTATTTATATTTATATTATGTCAAAATAGATACATAATACCTTTATAATTTCAATGTAATTCATTGGAGTCAGTTTATAATAATTTTAGATATATAATAATTTTATTGAACTTTTAACCGTCATTTACCCACCTCCTAAGAGAATTGGAAAATTAAAATAAAACATAATGTTACCACTTTTGTGAGTGGAATTTTAAAAATCAATGAGATATGGTTTGTATCAGTAATAAAAATGTGGTTCAATAAGATAAAAATAGTTTTTGGTGAATAATAACTTTTTATTTATATTTATCACGGTTAAAAGTAAATAGAATAATTAAGATTAAAAATGATTTTATTCTTACCATAACACATGTACAAATTTAATTGGATAAGTCTAATTAAACAGGGAAAACCCTTAGGAATAAAATATGATTCTTTAGGTCCACTTGGATTATATTAGGACATTTATTATTATTTAATTTAGAAAAGAGTTAAAAGAGTTAATATCAAAGTTTATTAACTAAAGCATTTTTAATATATGGTTATACATAAAATAAATTGGACTATAAATATTTATTATAAAGCTAAAAATATTACCTAAATAATTGTATTTTATTTATAAATTTTAAAAACTGAATAATTAAATTTATTGATAACACAATGACGATGCAATAATTACCGTAATAATGGATAATTTTTTTAAAGGTTGGGGATGAAGCCTCATTTTTATTATTGAAACAACGAAAAGACCTCTTTAACTGGGTATAGGGAGACATATTACATAGCCCGAAGGCCCAGTGGGCATTTAGCCCATTACATTGCCTGCAGGCCCAATTTTTTGGCCCAAAGCCCATTCTGTGAATAGTACTTCTACAGTCCCTGCACTGCTACAGTACCCGCCGCTGCTACAATGCCTCTGCCGCTGCTATAGTACCCCCTACTACCGCTACAGTGCCGTCGTTGCAACAGTATCTCGGCTGCTATAGTAGAGCTACAGTGCTGCTACAGTACCTGCACCAATGGGTTTTGAACCCCCATTTTCCAAGTAGAATTATGGTGTGCTTACCAGTAAGCCAAATAAATCCAAATAAATCTAATTTGATAATTTTTATAAATTCCACTAATTTTATTGGTTATTATGACATGTTATAGTTTGTTAGATCATTTTTTTGATGAAATCATAATTTTATGATTTTAAGAAAAAAATTACTAAATAGTGTCAAAATTTCCATAAAATAGTTTTAAAAACCAATGTTGTATTATTAATTTATATTATAATCGTAAAAATATAAGGATATTCCAAAATCCATATATAATATTATATATGTAATTAATGAATCAATTGGGGTTATATTGGAATTTTATAGTATGTTTGATAACCATATAGTATAAAAACACAAAGAGACAAGGTAAATGTCAAACAAATTAACTAAGAGTTAAATCAAAAGTATAAGGTTAATATGGTGAACTAAACCTGTTTAGAAACTATTGGTTGAGTGGTTTATGACACATCCCAAACTTAGACTTTGAATAATTCATCTTGGAGCCATTATAAAACGAAATTGAAGTTATTATAAAATAATTTATTATGTTTTTCATAAGGTGCCTCCCTATTATAAAATGGTACTTCCCCTTCTCTCAAATTCACACCTCTAAATACATTTGGATCAGCTAACCCCTACCCAAAAAATTTCCAAAATATCCTCCATTAATTTTATAGGCCTTACTTGGGTATGAAAGCCAACCTAAGGATCCCTCTTGATCAAATCAAAAGGAAGAACTCGAAGAAGATGTAAATATTTCATCACCTCTTTCAAGTTGCATTTTTCTTCCACTTCTTTTTCTTTGTTGTTTCCATTCTAAAATAATAAATCTAGTATATTCTATATACTGTGATGTTATTATAAATATGTTTTAACCATATTCATCATTCTATCCATCCTTTGAATGACATGTCACCATACTTGTGTATGTACGGCTTACCCTCTCCACGTTATGGTGTAATTGTTATTCAATACATTATTATTTAGATGAGTATAATAATGATGATTAATTGATATAAATAATATATTAATTTGATAATGATTCTGTATATATGATATACCATCCAATTATATATGATATTAATATCAATTGAATGATATTGTCCCTCGTCCGTACGTACAGATTACCGTCACCAAGACGCGATGAGATTCATTTCCACGTTCACCATTCATCGACAATTATAAAAATATATATTTTTAATAAGTATGTAATATATGGAATAATGATGATACTACACATATATATATATATGTATTTACATACTGATATATATTTTATTCACTTATTTCTGTTCAATACGATATGAAAACGGGAATAGCGTTTATTTGTACGTACGGACTACCGTCTCCATAAACGGTGTTTTTCATTTCATATATATGTCTATTATACATATTTATCTTCTAAATATATATCACATATAAATAATGTTTTATATTCTGGATGTATTTAACTATTTATCTATGTGATACAATCAAGAGTAACAAGTTAAAACATGTACGATAAAGAAAGTGATTGTTACCCAAAATGATAATTTAACATAGAAATTATTATTAAATGGTTAGTATAAAGTCATAAATGAATCATGTATTGTATCATAAATATTAATATGGTACTGGTATAATTTAATAACATACTACGATCTTCATATAGGAGGTTAAACATACCCTTTACTTAAAGAAAGTGCATTGTGAGGATTAATTCCCCAATCTCATTATTATCCGAGATTGTTTATGTGTAACTGTTTACTAGAACATTTTTATCATCCGTGTCCATTTTTCATGAAAATGATTTCAAAATGAATATTTTAAGGATTTGTGAAAGGTACTCTTTATTGAGATCATAATTTTTAATTTTAGAATGATTTATCTTTCTAAATCTTTTTAATTAATTTTCATGTTTTCAAAATGATTTTAAGAATTTATTTTTATAGACATGCATGTTTTGAAATGATAATTATTTTCAAAAGTTTCAATGTGGTATATAAAACTTTGATTCAAAAATCTCGTTTAAATTACTTCCATTCTAAATATGTGCCTTTTAAATGATTTTACAAAAAAGGAAATTTCTATCAAAATGTTTTACACATCATTTTTAACTATGTCAGCATCTGTTACTGGATATTATTTTTTATTGAGGTTGATAAATTATAATAAAATATTCATTATTATATTTAATGAGTTATGATGTGTTTGAATGTGGATGTTCTATTTTTATGCGATTCATGGTTTATGGTCAATGTATTGACATTTCGTATGCTAGTTTTAATAGGAATGTTTATGTTAGGTTTTATCTATTTCATATGAGGAATGCAGTGGACTTAGTAAGTGACGGGTGGAGACCACTATAGCTTCATGATGCATAGGCAGGACTCATGAGATAAACTAGTGTTTTGGAACAAGGCCTTGACAAAAAATCTTATTTGTAGTCTTGGCACAAGGTCTTGAAAATGCGGTAATTATTTCTGGCATTAGGCATTCCCTCATTATGAAATTAGTTATTACATGTGACTATTCAACTAGTAGAATATCAATGTTCTTTTTTATATGGTAATTATTGGTTTATTTATTCCAAATTATGTTTATGTTTATGTTTAAAAATACTTTTTTTTCACAAAACATTTCTTAAAAGTTTATATCTTCTTCTAAATTATTTACCCTTACTGGGCATCTGAGCTCTCCCCTTTCATATGTTTTATTTTCCCAGGATTCCACAAAGTGTATTTTAATTGATATGCAGGGTTAAGATAAATGGAATTATTTTTTCCTCAATGAACTATATATTTTGTGTTTTATGTATGAAATTGTAATGTAATCTTATTGTATTTAATCTATTTTCAATTACTGTTAAACTGATCGGTCCTTCGGGACGTCATTTCTTGTAATCAGGACAATGTATTAAAATAATGCACTGGCTCTGAGTAACTAGGGTTGGGGTGTTACAATTGGTATCAGAGAAATTTTATCAATAACCCTGGAAACTAGATTTATATAACCTCTGATTAGAACACATTATCCTAAGATATACTTTGAGGATTAGTATAGAAGAACTTCCATGAATTATGGTACTGTAGAGATTTTGTGAGTTTTCCAAGAAATACAACCTTGTCTGGATACGAGTATGTAGAGGCGGCTTTGACACAGATGTACCTAGGGGTAAAACTTGAAAAGACAACATTGAGCTATACTCAAATGGGAACTGGTGCACGACAACGGGCCTTTCTGCACTCTTGGTTACGACACTCCTGGGGGATATGCATAGGATAATTCAGATTTTCATTATAATCCATTATGAATGATTTAATAGAAAATACTTGCTCAATGAAAACATGTTTATGATTATATATTATATAAATAAACTGTTCAATTTATGTTAGGTATTTTACATATTTGGAATTATGAATTTCCATTCAAAAACTAGCCTACTGTATTCCATTGTTAATAAATGGAGCCTAGTAAAAGGCATGAGAACACCAGCAAATACGTATGATCCAAAAATTAAAAAGGGATCATATCTTTCCTTGTATTAAGAAAACATTATAGAATCAAAATAGTGATGTAGATGCTCAATTTACAAGAGGGGGGGGGGGTGAATTGTATACTTTAAAAATTCCTTTGGAACCTTTAAAGTTAGTTACAGATAACTATGTTTTCCTTAAGCAAAGGAAAGGGCTAAGTTTAACAAAATTAAACTAAGAAAATTCACAACACCTCTAACATCAAATGAAAACTGGGAAAGAGATTCCGAAATTAGGTTCCGGAAATTGAAACTTAACAAAAGATTACAAAATGAGATTCTACCTTAAAGCGTATAGAATCTAAATGAAACAGAGTACGAGTAAGGAAGTATAATAAAGTTATACTTTCCTTATAATACAAAATGCAGCGTAAAATAAACAAGTATTAAAACTACAAGTAACAAGATATAAGTCTTTTATCCCAAAGAGAAGGGTATCCAACAACCTTGGATAAAGGTCCCTTGATTTATACTTTCAAGCAAGTCTGTCTTACCCACACCAGGGTAAGCCCTCGATATGAAGATCAGAGTCTCTGTCTTGCTATCTCCGCAAGCCCTCAACTTCAAGGTAGTTGGCAACCTCTGTCTTCCTCAGCAAGGAAGCCCTCAACTTCAAGGTGTTGGGAACCTCTGTCTTCCTATCCCCGGAAGTCCTCGAATGTAATCACTAACATTCGGAGTCGCACGAAGCTTTGAGAGTTAATAAGAGCCTCTCTCTCTAGAAATTACTTCAACAGCATGTATGCACAAAAATCAAGTTGTTGTCTTCTTTATTGAGCTCTTTCAAATGAGATCCTATTTATAGGTAAGGTCGGCCTCCTTCCCAACGGTCATATTTTCCTTAAAGATTGGAGGGACCTATACACGTGTCACTTAGCTAATGGTTAGTTTATAACAGAATAGACGACATCGTTTTATAACAAAAAAAGTGTAACAGAATGTACGACACCGTTTAAAATCTAACTCAAAAGTTCGGAATAAATGTTCGGAGTGTAAAAAAAAATAATTTTTTGGAGTCTAAACAAATACGTAGTGTATAAAACAAAGATGACCGGATTCTGTTTAATAGGTGAATTCGGAATGAGAATTCAGAATGAGAATTCGTCATCAGAATTCGTAATGAGAATTCATCATCAGAATTCGTAATGAGAATTCATCATCAGAATTCGTAATGAGAATTCATCACAGGAGTTTGTAATGAGAATTCGTTATCGAACTTCATAATGATTCACATCCTGAATCTGATGTATAACTTAATTAGAGTTCGTATCTGGAGTTCGGAATGAAACTTTATTACAGTTCTCATCTGGATTTTGGAGTGAAACTTTATTACAGTTCTTGTCTAGAATTTGGATCCTAAAACATAATTCTTCATATCAAAGTTTCAAACAATTCCAAGGAAATAGAAATGAATCCGAATTTTATACTTAAGATAAAATATGGGTGAAAATATGATAAGGATAATTTTTCTTATAAAAGCAATCTTCCTTATAAAAGCAATTTTTCTTATAAAAGCGATTTTCCTTATAAAAGCGATTTTCCTTATAAAAGCAATTTTTCTTATAAAAGTGATTTTCCTTATAAAAGCAATTTTTCTTATAAAAGCGATTTTCTTAAAGATAAGGTGTTTTTGATTTTCAAAACAAGAAGGAATGGAAAAGTTATAAGGAAAACCTTATTGACTCAACAATCTCCCCCTTTTTGGAAAGCACAAACATCCTTACGAAAAAAAATTCTATGAAGAAAGAAAACATTAAGGATTATCTCCCTTTGCTTATGGATGTAGATGAATATGACTAACTCCCCATTAGGCTTTGAAACTCTAAGGATCTTATTCTAGATTTTCAGAGTGAAATTTCATTACGAATAAGAAGTCTTCTTTAATGAAAAACTCCCCCTTAGATAATATTTTATTGGAGTTCTTTTTCCTTAAGGATATTTTCCTTCTCCCCCTTTGTGATTTTCAAAAAGAATTCGAGGGAATGGAAAATATAACTAACTACCTAAAAAATTAGTAATAACAACAAAATAAACAAACAAGCACAAATTTTCATTGAATTTGAAAAGCTCAACAACAAAGTAATTTAGATACAACAAAAGATCGGATCTGTCTATTTTGGATCTTTTTCCTTCGCCATGAGACTTTTAAAAATAGTCTTTATCTTCTTTAAGTCTTTATGATCATCTTAAGCTTGCTTCTCTAAGACCACTATTCTTGCATTTTTTGCTTCAATCTTTTCATCCTGGGCTTGAAGCTTTTCTTTCTGATCTTTAATTTTTTCTTCCCGAGCCTTCAATTTCTCTTCAAACTCAATCCGATGATCCCTTTCAAACTTCCAGTTTTGAGAAACGGAATTCAGCTTCCCATTCAGATCTCTGACTTCTTGAATCTGGAAGTTCTTTTCATCTGTCAGCTTCTCTTCAAAGGCAAAAGTCAGCTCATTTATCTTCCTGTCCTCGGTCTCAAAAGCATCTTTAACGTTTTCTTGAAATTTATCCAATAGCCTCATCTCTTCTACATTTTTCCTCGACCAGCTAGTCATCCTTTTTCAAGATCTTTTGTGGGATTCATAGCCAACAAGAAAAGATTTGAATTCAGATTCTATCTCGACACACTTATCCATAACCATGGATACCGAATCTGATTTCTGATTCAGAACATGTTAGAGCATCTAGCATCTTGAATCCATAGTCGAGATGGTCGGAATGGAACCCACTAGATTCTTCAAGGATTGAATAACAAAGTCATGTCCTAGAGAGGATGACTCAGAATCCGAAACGTTGCTTGGAAAATTTTCTTCCTCAATAAGGTCAAGCTTTCTCTTTCAAGAACTACCAACCTCCTTTCTCTTCACTGCTACTGAGCTCAGAGTATCAGCAAGAATTTGCTTTCCCTTGTCTCTTTTCGGAATAGAATCCTGATTCGGAGTTTTCTGCTCGCTAGTAGATACTTGAATAATATCATCAACAACTTTTTGAACAACATCTTCCTCATTCTTATCGTTCTCTGGAGTTACTAACTTAGAGGATTCAGCCTCTGAAGTTCGGAGTGATAGATGTTCTGAAGGTGACCCCTTGTAATCATCTACTTCTTTCAACAGATCTCCAGTTTCACCACTTCCTTCACCAACTACTTCTTCCTCTTCCACTTTCTGAATCTGCTCGAGTTGCTCAACATGCTCAGCTCTATTCTCTTCCAGAAAATCAATGTTTCTTCCTGGAGTCTCAGGTAGAGAATCCAAGGAGAAAGATCTCGGAACTGAGATGTTTCCGAAAAATAACTCATTAAATTTTAACAAAGCTTGGACTACCTCAGATTCTGACATCTTCTTTTTGAGCTTCTTTTCTTTTTCTAATTTTACCAATTCATCTTCTGTCTTTTCCTTCAATGCCTTAGCTTCCGCAGGATCCAATCCGAACTGCGGATCCCCTTATTTACTTTTTTCTTTATCTGCTCTCCACTTCGCAACTACCTCATCAGGATATGCTTTCTTCTTCTTCGGTTTTGGTGGGGCAGTTTGAACTTCCTTAGATTTAGGATCCTCTACTTCAGTTGGAACTTCTTTCAGCTTTCTTTTCTTTACCAGCTTAGATGATTCTGGTTCAGCAGCCTTCAGAACCACTTCTTCTTGATTTGGAAAGTCAAAGAACTCACCATTCTCCTGGTTGAAAGCCGCATCCATCCTCTTAAGAGTATCATCACTCACCAACAAAATTTTTCAAACCCTTGGCTTAGCCCTGCAAGATTCCTTGAAAGACTCAAGGCACAGAACTATTAACTTTGATAAAATTGCTGGGTACATTACGATTTGGGCTCTGAGATTTCCTTTCTTAACATTCTCAATAGTTATAAGAATGTGCCTCATGAAGTTAAACTTACTTAGATTTATCAGAAAATCTAAGATATAGATTTCACTCTTCTTCAGACTGTCTTTATCACCTTTCCTCGGTACGATAAGACCTTGTACCCACAACTCTAGAATCCAGAAATTTGTAGGTAAGCTAGCAATCTTCGGAGCCTTGTCGTCTGACAGTCCGAGAGTTTTCAAAGCTTTTTCCTTGTTGAAGCTTCCTTTAGAATCCGGAAAAACGTGAGATATGAATTCGGCTTATCCTTCATAGGACAACCCTACCAAGATTGCTGCCTTGGTATAAGTAAGCTTATAAGTTTTTCCATAATACTTAAAAGAAAATTTCTCCCTATTTTCTTCCTTAAAGAATGAAACTGTTTCATAGAATTCAAAAAGTAACTCCGAAAAAACATCATCTTGATTCCCCGGTTTGGACACAACAATATCTTCCCACCCATTCAGCTTTATGTTCTTTGAAATAAGAGAATCATAGTTGTTGAAGAAATACAGATGGACCAGTCTCTCTCGGTAAACTAACCATTGTAAAATTGGCTTGGAGGATGACATTTATTGAGAAGCTAATTCCACAGACATTCGGATTTGAAGACCTATGAGAAGTTCGGAGCAGAAAAATCTGAAATTCGGAATGGCTTTAAAATGGAGAGGCAGAGTTTTGGGACACTGGAGCTTGAAATCAATGTTGGACAACTATTTTGGGGTCCCCATTTATATAGGCAATGAAAAAATGGTTCAAATTTCATGGTTGATCGAACGGATGTGATAAGATGAGATCCGATCTGACGGTTGAAAACCAATTTTCTTGAATCCGATATTTTGAGGTTTTTATTAAAACAAATAATTAAGAAAAATATAATCCAAAAACAAAATATAAGAAAATTCCAGCAAGTAAAGTATGATTAGGAAAACTTGAGTAAGGAAATAATACCTTTCGGATTGGCTTAGGAGGATTATTCGTAATTGGTAACATTTTTACTAAGAAAAAAGATTTACTACAAAAAAAAATTCAGTACGAAAAACTCAGTACAAAAAACAAACTCAGTATGAAAAACTCAGTACGAAAAACAAACTCAGTACGAAAAACTTAGTACGAAAAACAAACTTAGTAAGAAAAACTCAGTACGAAAAATTTCATTCCAAAAATTTGAAAATAAAAAAACTCATTATGACACATTCTGTATGAAAATTACGTTATGAAAATACTAGTACGAAAGTTTTCATTCCGGATGTTTTCAATATGAACAATTCAATTCTGGAAGTTTTCTATATGAAAAAAAAATCCATTCTGGAAAATTTTAGTTCCGGAAATTCCATTCCGGATTTTTAGTTCCGAAAAGTTTGAAAACAAATTTTGAAAAACTTTGTTATTCTGACAATCAGATGTACTCCCCCTATGAAAAGGAGTTTATTACTGTAAGGATACTTTTTCATCAGGAATTTAATTAAGAAGGATTACCTTACAGTTATCATTCATAACTTCTGTTTAATATATTCAAATCTATCAGAAGGCAAAGATTTTGTGAAAATATCAGCAAGTTGATCTTGTGTTCCGATAAATTGAAGAATAATATCTCCTTTAAGTGTGTGATCCCTAAGAAAGTGATGCATAATATATATGTGTTTTGCATGGGAGTGATGTGCAGGGTTCTTACTAAGGGAAATGGCACTTGTGTTATCACACAAAATTTGAGTTTTAGTAAAACTCAAGCCATAGTCTGTGAGTGTGTGTTGCATCCACAACACTTGAGCACAACAACTTCCAGCTGCTACATATTCAGCTTCAGCAGTGAAGAGTGCTACAGAATGTTGCTTCTTTCAAGACCAAGAAACTAATGAATATCCTAAGAAATGAAAAGTTTCAGATGTACTTTTTCTATCCATTCTACATCCACCAAAGTCAGCATCAGAAAAGATTTTTTAGGATAAAATCATTTCCAGAAGTATAAAATAATCCTAGATCCATGGTTCCCTTAAGATAGTGAAAAAATATTTTTACTGACTTTAAGTGAGATTCCTTAGGATTGGATTGATATCTTGCACATAAGCATAATGAAAAAATTAAGTCTGGTTTACTAGCTGTTAAGTATAATAGGCTCCCTATCATACCTCTAAAAGATGTTTGATCTACCGGTTTCCCAGTTTCATCAAGATCTAAAGAGTTTGAGGTACCAATAGGAGTACTTATACTCTTAGTGTTGTCATAACCATATTTTTTAAGAAGATCTTTAATATACTTATGTTGAGATATGTAGATTTCTTCTGGTTTTTGAGAAATTTGAAAACCAAGAAAAAATGTTAACTCACCCATCATACTCATTTCAAAATCAGATTTCATTAGACTTGCAAAAGAGTCGGTCAAAGATTGCTGAGTTGAACCAAATATGATGTCATCAACATAAATTTGAACAATCAAATTTTTTTTCTTATCTTTCTTTATAGAAAGGGTTGGATCTGCATTTCCATTAACATAGTTATTTTGAAGCAAAAATCCAGTGAGTCTATCATACCATGCTCGTGGGGCTTGTTTAAGTCCATATAGAGCTTTGGTAAGTCTAAAAACATAATCAGGATGTTTTGTATCTTCAAATACATGAGGTTGTTCAATAAAAACTTCCTCTTGAACATAACCGTTAAGAAAAGCACATTTCACATCCATTTGGAAAAGTTTGAAATTAAAGAATGCTGCAAAAGCAAGTAGAATAAGTATAGATTCAAGTCTAGCTACTGGAGCATAGGTTTCTTCATAGTCTATTCCCTCTTGCTGATTATAGCCTTTAGCAACAAGTCTAGCTTTATTTCTTACTATGACTCCATTTTCATCACATTTATTTCCGAAAACCCATTTGACTCCAATTACAGAAGTTTCCTAAGGTCTTTCAACCAAAGTCCAGACTTTATTCCTTTCGAATTAATTTAGTTCATCTTGCATGGCTTTGATCCAATCATCATCACCTAAAGCTTCATCAGTGCTTTTAGGTTCTAATTGGGAAAGAAATGCTAGATGTTCTACTTCATTTCTTAAGGAACTTCTAGTCCTTACAGGTTGATTTACATCACCAATGATAATATCACTGGGATGATTCTTAAGAAACGCCTGATTTGGGTTTTGAAAAGCCTGGTCCTCAACATAGGGTAGAAAGTCTTCTGGATTAAATTTTTCAGGAATATCATATTGAACATTATCCTTATTAGAAGATTTTTCTATCAAAGGTTGATGATCAGTTTTTGAAAACACATCCGAGGATGTAGGCTGGGATGGTTTAAAAACAAAAGGATCAGACTCATCAAATTTTACATGTACTGTTTCTTCAATAATACAAGTATTTTTATTAAAAACTCTATAAGCCTTAGAGGTTGTGGAATAGACTAAGAAAATCCCTTCATCAGATTTTGGTGCGAATTTATGTAAGCTATCTTTAATATTCAAAATGAATACTTTGCAACCAAAAACCTTGAAGTAGGATAGTCTTGGTTTTCTACCATTCCATAACTCATAAGGGGTTTTATTAAGAAAATGTCTAATCAAAACTCGATTTATAGTATAAAAAGCAGTACTTACAGCTTCAACCAAGAAATGTCTAGCTATATAATATTCACTCAACATGGTTCTAGTTATCTCTTGAAGAATTCTATTTCTTCTTTCAACTACACCATTCTGCTGAGGAGTTCTAGGAGCTTAAAAATTGTGAGTAATACCTTTTTTACTATAAAAAGATTCAAAATCAGAATTTTGAAATTCTCCTCCATGGTCACTATGAATAGTTTTCAATGTAAGGTTTTTCTCATTTTTAACTTGGGCTCTAAAACTTTTTAAATAAGAAAAAGATTCAGACTTCTTTGCTAGAAAATAGACCCAAGTAAATCTACTGTAATCATCAACTAGAACAAACACATAGTATTTTCCTCCAATACATCCAGTTTGTGTTGGACCGAAAATATCCATGTGCACTAACTGTAATGCATCAGTTATTGAGACTTCACCGATTGATTTAAAACTAGATTTATGTTGCTTTCCATATTGACGAGGATCACAAACTTTAGAAGAATCAAATCTAAGCTCTGGTAGATCCTTAACTAGTTTCTTCTTAGAGAGTTTACATAGGTTCCTAAGATTACAGTGACCTAGTCTTCTATGACATAACCAGGAATGATCTTCCATTGCACTAAGTCAAGGTAAATCTTGGCTTCTAAGGTCTTCTAAGTTCAAGGTGTAAACATTATCTTGCCTATTGGCTGAGAGAATAAATTCTTCCTTGGAATTGTGAACTAAGCACTTATCATTCCTAAAATTCACAAGGTAACCTTCATCACATAACTGACTTATGCTAATGAGGTTGTGCTTATGAACCTTGACAAAAAGAACATTTGAAATCAAAGTTTTACCAAGAAAAACAATATTACCAATACCAACAATCTCACCCTCAACATTATCTCTGAAAGTTACCTTTCCTCCTTTCGTTTTGATAATCTTTTTAAAATAGATTTTGTTACCAGTCATGTGCCGGGAACATCCACTATCCATGTACCATATATTGTTGCTGGTGCTTTCTTTGTTTTCCTGAAATCAAGAAGAAAATTAGACTTTTGGAATCCAAATTTGTTTGGATCCGAGATTTCCAGATAATAAAATTTTAGGTACCCATATCTTCTTAGAAAAATAAGCTTTGTGAAATCCTAGAGATTGAGTTTTGTTTAAGGAACAACTCTTTGCCCAGTGACCACCACACTGACACTTGGTACAAAATGGGGCACTTTGAGGAACAAAATAATTGTTACTGAAAATTGGTCTTGCATGGGTATAACCAAATCCGGATTTATTTCTTAAAGGTCGTATTTGGGAATACATTTTATCAAAATTTTCCTTACCATGGGTAAAGTTTGATAAACACTTCTTTAAGGAAAATATTTCAGACTTGAGTTTTATAACCAAGTTTTTATCTTCAAAATCAGTAGACTTAGAACTAGGGCTAGGCTCGAAAATATTTTTCTTAGAAATTACTTTTTCTCATTCTTTAGAAAGTTTATTCTTTTCAAAACATACTTCCTCAAGATTTTTTGAAATATTTTCAAAATCAGCATTTATCCTATCAAGATATTTAGAAAGATCTGATATCTCTTTTGTAAGAATAGAATTCCTAGAGTTTTCCTTATCAAGTTTTTTATTGTGTTTAGAATTCTCAATCTCAAGAAGTTCAGCAAACCTAGAGACTTCTTCATAAGTAGGTAAAGTATTTTCTTCATCAGAAGAGGATTCTTCATTAGAAGAGTTATAATACTTACTATCATTAGAATTTAAGGAAACATTGGTCAATGATTCATCATTTTGTACCTTATCCATAAAACAATGATTGTCAATAGGTAATCTGGCTATAAGACCAAGATTCTTCTGTCCTGAAGATTCATAATCAGAAGATTAATCTGAAGAGTCACCACCACTGGCACTCTAGGTATCATTAGCTTTCAAAACTTTCTTATATTTGGCTTTATAATACTTCTTTCTATTCCTATCTGAATTCCTTTCTTTCCTTTCTTTATTTTTGAGCAAAGGGAAATATGGTCTAATATGTCCAGTTCTCTTGCATTCATAACAAGTAACTTCTCCATATTTTCTATCTTTCTTATCCTTTTTATTATACTTGGATTGGAAATTTCTCTGGCCAGCTATCTTGTTCATTCTTCGAGCAATATTTGCTAATTCATTTTCAGATATTTCACTCTCACTAGAATCTGACTGAACTACCATCTTCTTAGACTTGGATCTGGTTACTCTCTCAGGAGTCTTATCTTTCATATGATTTGATGTTGTTGTAAAAGCAACAGTAGCATTTCCATTTTTCTTTTTTATGTTGTCAGCATCTCTCTTCATTCTGGTTTCATGTTGGAGAAGAGTTCCAAATAACTCATCAAGTGAAATTTGAGTGAACTTCCTGTTCTCATCTATAGCAGTTCTTTTGGATTCCCATTCATTGGGAATGATATCAATTATCTTATCCACAGGTGCTTCATCATCTAAGCCTTTTTCTCCCATAGACTGTAGGCTGTTTACGATAGTTATAAATCTCTTCTGAACTTTACAAATAGGTTCTCCATAAGAAAAATTGAAGCCATGGTATTCAGCTCTGAGCATAGCTCTCCTAGTCTCAATCACCTTAGAAGTTACAAAGTGTGTAACCTCTAACTTCTTCCAGATACAATTAGCTGCTTCATAAGAAGAAATTTGTCTATATATGTTTCTAGTCATTGATCACAGTAAAGTATTGCGTACCTTATAGTTGAGTTGATACTCTTGCTTTTCCTGGTTAATGGAAGTTTTAACTTCTTTATCAGGAATCTTATAATCACCAGTAAGCATAACAAAGTTATCCACTCCAGTATTAATAACAAAAGTCTTCATTCGATCTCTCCAGTACTCATAATCATTACCATCAAAGATTGGTGGTCTTGTAGGATTTAGATTATCAATAGAACCAACATTAATTCCAGCCATACTAAAAGTAACCTTCGGCACACAAACTTGTTAGTAGAAAAGATTCGTAATAACAATGTTCGGAAAGATAAATTTCGGAATTGAAAAGTTTGGAATAGTAAAGTGAGCAAGAAAAACTTATACGTGAGTATAAGTATTCCAGAGACCTCCTCTGATACCAATTGTAGGATCTAAATAGTGATGTAGATGCTCAATTTACAAGAGGGGGGGGGGGGTGAATTTTATACTTTAAAAATTCCTTTGGAACCTTTAAAGTTAGTTACAGATAACTATGTTTTCCTTAAGCAAAGGAAAGGGCTAAGTTTAACAAAATTAAACTAAGCAAATTCACAACACCTCTAACACCAAATGAAAACTTGGAAAGAGATTCCGAAAGTAGGTTCCAGAAATTAAAACTTAACAAAATATTACAATATGAGATTCTACCTTAAAGCGTATAGAATCTAAATGAAACAGAGTACAAGTAAGGAAGTAGAAGAAATTTATACTTTCCTTATAATACAAAATGCAGCAGAAAATAAACAAGTAGTAAAACTACAAGTAACAAGATATAAGTCTTTTAACCCAAAGAGAAGGGTATCCAACAACCTTGGATAAAGGTCCCTTGATTTATACTTTCAAGCATGTCTGTCTTACCCACACCAGGGTAAGCCCTCGATACGAAGATCAGAGTCTCTATCTTGCTATCCCCGCAAGCCCTCAACTTCAAGGTAGTTGGAAACCTCTGTCTTTCTCAGCAAGGAAGCCCTCAACTTCAAGGTGTTGGAAACCTCTGTCTTCCTATCCCCGAAAGTCCTCGAATTTAATCACCAACATTTGGAGTCACACGATGCTTTGAGACTTAATAAGAGCCTCTCTCTCTAGAAATCACTTCAACAACATGTATGCACAAAAATCAAGTTGTTGTCTTCTTTATTAAGATCTTTCAAATGAGCTCCTATTTATAGGTAAGGTCGGACTCCTTCATAACGGTCATATTTTCCTTAAAGATTGGAGGGACCTGTACACATTTCACTTATCCAACGGTTAGTTTATAATAGAATAGACGACATCATTTTATAACGAAACAACTCTAACAGAAAGTACGACACCGTTTAAAATCTAACTCAAAAGTTCGGAATAAATGTTCAGAGTGTAAACAAAACTAATTTTTTGGAGTCTAAACAAATATGGAGTGTATAAAACAAAGATGATCAGATTCTGTTTAATAGGTGAATTCAGAATGAGAATTCGGAATGAGAATTCGTCATCAGAATTTGTAATGAGAATTCATCATCAGAATTCGTAATGAGAATTCATCATCAGAATTCGTAATGAGAATTCATCACAAGAGTTCGTAATGAGAATTCGTTATCGAACTTCATAAGGATTCACATCCTGAATATGATGTAGAACTTAATTAGAGTTCGTATCCGGAGTTCGTAATGAAACTTTATTACAGTTCTCATCTGGATTTCGGAGTGAAACTTTATTACAGTTCTTGTCCAGAATTCAGATCCTAAAACAGAATTCTTCATATCAAAGTTTCAAAGAATTCCAAGGAAATAGAAATGAATCCGAATTTTATACTTAAGAAAAAATATGGGTGAAAATATGATAAGGATAATTTTTCTTATAAAAGCAATCTTCATTATAAAAGCATTTTTTCTTCTAAAAGCGATTTTCCTTATAAAAGCGATTTTCCTTATAAAAGCAATTTTTCTTATAAAAGCGATTTTCATAAAGATAAGGTGTTTGTGATTTTCAAAACAAGAAGGAATGGAAAAGTCATAAGGAAAACCTTATTGACTCAACAAACATTTATAAGGGAAATAGACTCCCACATATTCTCAACATATGAAGAAATAGTATCATGTGTTAATATGATAAGTAAATAATTATCTGTGTCCTATGTCTTTGAAGAGAAGGTAGAGAAAAAAAGGATGGCAGAGAGAAAGATGGATAAAGGGAAGAGGGGAAAAATGATTTTCCCATATGTGATAAATGTGGAAATAATCACCTTGGTAAATGATTGAAGGGAATGAGAGTTTGTTATAAGTGTGGAGAAAAAGGACACCAAGTACGTGATTGCAAGGGTAAGAAAAAGTTTTCAAATTTAAAATGCTTCATCTGCAAGGCATTGAGACACTATGTGAATTAATGTCCCAGTCATAAGAGTATACAACACATAGTGATCTATGTTTTGTGAATAATTGTTTCCCTCTTTTCCTTAAAGTGGATTTTTAATAAAAATTTATATTTGGATGGATAAGAGTATACAACAAATATTGTAATCGAATAATAATCAAATTATGATACTACCTCAGATGAAGTGGAATGACTAGTCTTATTATGTTGTTATTATAGAATTATTTCATTTGAGTGTTGTATCAACAGTATACTGGTTATATGAATTATGGAGATAAGTAATGATTGTACTGCAGTACTATTTTATTTTAGATTTGAGATAATATATTTATAAGAAAGGTTATTTAATAGTATGCTACAATTTTTAGAAAATACATGGTTGAAGAAAATGTATTCTTCAATATGGTCCTGATAATGAGGTAATGATTCCGGAATAAGAAATATTTGATTTGGTTAAATTATATTTGATATTCTTGACTACCCTGAAACTGAATAATGATTTATATATTCCATCATTGCTGGAGCTTACAAATTTTTTGGATAGAAGTAGTATAACCATTATTTTATATGGAATAAGGGATCATGAATGTAATCAATAATGTTTCATGGTAATTCTAGATGTTGCAATATTTTAAAAGAATACATGATGAAGGTGTTCATATGTTATTACTTGACAAAATGGATCTTCATTGTGTTTATCTTCTTTATAAATTTTGGAATGAGTTTTTGGATAAAAGAATTTGGATAATTCTAGATTGAGATTATTTATGGATTGATATAAAAAGGACAACACGCAGGTCGGGCGGCAACCCGTCGCGTCCGGCAAGGCCGAAAGACATAAACCCAAAACTGAAGGGTGAAAAGAGTGTATCGCCTACCACTGGACAACAAGATGTCCCTGGATGGTATAATCTAGTTTTCTTAAAGGGTATGATTGATGAATTATAAATTAATTATTTTTGGAACCCTATACGATTAGGATAAATCAAATATTTTTTTGAGTTTTTTTGAATGAAAGATTTGTTAGTGTTAGGAATTAGGTAAATGATGCTACTATACTTATCAAGTATATAAATTTATATATATATATATATATAGTTTCCTCTTATTAATACTAATTTTTATTAACTCAATTTCTGATATGAGTTCACCACAAAGGTATTTTCTATTTTAAACCTTTTATTTTTGAAGAACAATTTCAAATTGTGAGGACTCAATTTATTTAAGTAGGGAAGAATATAGGACCCTAAGATTTCATAGTACGTTATTTCTTCAAATTAATTCAATAACAATCACTACACACAACATGGAGTTCAAGCGCCCCATGACTTAGCAAACTAGCCGTTCAAAAGATGTTATGAATAGTGTTAACAAAATTTTGAACTATATATAATCCTTATAATTTTTGAATCCATATTATGAGTTTATTAGACATAATGTAAGTACTAATTCATTTTTTCACATAAAAGAAGTATTTTTTTAAAAAAATGCACTTTTACAGCCTTTTAATGGTGAACCCTTTTTAAATCCAATATTTTAAACTTTTATATATTCCAGTTGACAAAATAAACTTATTCTTTATAATCAAGACATAAGAATTTAGTTTCAATAAATATTTTTTGTTTTTCTGATAACTTTCATATTTTGGTGAAGAAGGAAAAATACAATATTTTAATTGAAAACAACATTTTTAATCAAAATTATTTATAGTGTTAAATTATACATTTTAAAGTTTTGGAAGTATATTTAGAATATATTTTTACCATTTAATATAATGTTGATCATTGTATGTATTTCCACTTTGAAATTGGACATAAACAAGTGTCAATCTTTTGTTAGTTATTATTTCATAAAAATACGCTTTTTTGGTTTTGATGACTGGAAATAATTGAAATAAATAAATGAAATTGATATGTTTTAATATGGTAAAATAGACTTCATTTTTGAATTCAGAATATCAAAATTTTCTTAGGGTGAAGTTTTGGTATTTTTCTGAGGGCTATCAATTTTTTAAATTTAGTGAAAAACATTGAGTTATAGTTTAAAACCATATTTTTATTTAAATTTTTATTTATTTTATTTAAATTTATTTTAGGTAAAAATTGATACATAATACCTATATAATTTCAATGTAATTCATTTGAGTCAGTTTACAATAATTTTAGATATATAAAAATTTTATTGAACTTTTCACCGTCTTTTACCGACCTCCAAGGAGAATTTGAAAATTCACATAAAACATAATTTTACCATTTTGTGAGTGGAATTTCAAATATCTGAGACACACGGTTGATATCAGTATGATAAATTATGTTTAATAAGATGAATGTTTTGGGTGAATAGTAACTTTTTAATTTTATTTACCACACTAAAAAGTAAATAGGGTAATTAAGTGTAAAAATGATATTATTATTACCCTAACACATGTCCAAATTATATTAGACAGGTTTAATTAGAAATAAAACAACCATAATAATAGTATATGATTATTTATGTTCACTGGGATTAGATTAGGACATTTATTATTATTTAATTCAAAGAAGAGTAAACAGGGTTAAAATCAATGTTTAATAACTTAAACATTTTTGATATAGGGTTATACATATGATTAATTATACTATAAATATTCATTAGAAATTTAAAAATATTTACTAAATAATTTTATTTTATCTATAATTTTTAGAAATTAAATAATTAAATTTTTTATGACACAATGATGATGTATTAATAACCATATTAATGAATGATTACAATATTTGACATTATAAATATCCAAATAAATGTAATATGAGACGTTTTATAAATTCCACTATTTTTTTGGTTGTTATGACATGTTAGAGTTGGTTATATCTATTTTCTTCGAATTAATAATGCTGTTATTATTTTAAGAAAAAACAAATACTAAATAGTGTCAAAATTGTCATAAAATAGTTTTTAAAACAAATATTATATTATTAATAGATATAATAATCAAAAAAATCTACGGTTCCGAAAATATAATTATATAATATTATATATGTTATTAATGAATCAATTGTGGTTATATTGGAATTTTATAGTGTTTTTATTAAAAATATAATATAATAATACAAAGAGACATTGTAAATGTCAAACTATTTAATTAAGAGTTAAATCTAAAATTTAAGGTTAATATGGTGACCTAAACATATCTAAAACCTATTGGTTGAGTGGTTTTCAACCCATACCAACCTTAAAATTTAAATAATTTATCATGGATCCATTATAAACCGAAATTTTTTTATTATAAAATAATATTTTATGTTTTTTCTAAGGTTCCCCTCACCCCTCTTAGAAAAGGGAACTTCCCCTTCTCTCAAATTCACACCACTAAAACCATTTTCCTCATCCATCCCCTACCCAATTATCCTCCCAACTATTCTATTATTATATAGGCCTTACGTTGGTCAGAAATCCAACCTAAAGAGCAATTTTGATCAAATCAAACGGAAGAACTCGAAGAAGAGGTAAATATTTCATCAACTCTTTCATGTTCCTTTCTTCATCCACTTCCTTTTTCGTTGTTGTTTCCATTATAAAATAATAATTCCAGTATCTTCTATATACTGGTATGTTAGTATAAATATGGTACAACCATATAAATTATTCTATATATCCATTGAATGACATGTCACCATACGTGCGTATGTACGGCTTACCGTCTCCACGTAGTGGTGAAGTTGTTATTCAATACATTATTATTTGGATTGGTATAATAATTATGAATAATTTATGTAAATAATAAAAATAACCTGATAATGATTTTGTATATATGATTTACCATATAATTATATATGATTTTAATATCAAAAGAATGATATTGTAGCTCGTGTGTATGTATAGTTTACCGTCTCCACGACGCGATAAGATTCATTTCCAAGTTCACCAATCATCGATGATTATAAAAATATATATTTCTAATAATTATGTAATATATGGAATAATGATGATACTGGAGATATATATATATATATATATGTACTTACATATATGTTATTCACTTAGTTCCGTTAAATACCATATAAAAACAGAAACAACATTTATGCGTACGTACGGACTACCATCTCCATAAACGGTGTTTTTTTCATTTCATCTATATGTCTATTATACATATTTATATTATAAATATATATGATATATAAATCATGTTTTATATTCTGGAAGTATTTAAATCGTGATCTTATGTGATACAATCAAGAGTAACAAGTTAAAACATGTTCGATAATGAAAGAGATTATTTCTGGAAATGTTAATTTAACATAGAAATTATTATTAAATGGGTTGTATAAAATCTAAAATGAATCATGTATGATATCATAAATATTAATATGGTTCTGGTATAATTTAATATCATACTATGATCATCATACACGAGTTTAATTGTACCCTTGACTAATGGAAAGTGCAATGTAAGGGTTAATTCCTCAATCTCATTATTATCCGAGATTTTTTATGTGTAAGTATTTACCAGGATATTTTTTTTCATCAAAGTCCATTTTTCATTAAAATAATTTCAAAATGAATATTTTGATTATTATTGAAAGTTAATATTTATGAATATCATAATTTTAAATGTTTTAAAGATTTATCTTTATAAATATTTTTAATTAATGTCCATGTTTTCAAAATGATTTTATGAATTTATTTAAATGGACATGAATGTTTTGAAATGATAATTATTTTGAAAAGATTCAAATTGGTATGGGACACTTTGATTCAAAAATATCTTTTAAATTACTTCTTTTATAAATAAATTACTCTTAAATGATTTTACAAAAAGGATGTTTCCTTCAAAATATTGTACTCATAATTTTTAACTATGTCAGCACCCAGTACTAGATATTGTTTTTTACTGAGGTTAATTTATTATAATACAATCGTCCATATTATATTGAATGAGTTATGATATTTTTGAATGTGTATGTTCTATTTTTATACCAGTCATGATTTATTTTCAATTTATTGAAATTTCATATGCATGTTTTAATACATATGTTTATGTTATGTTTTAACTTTTTCATATGAGGAATTTTATGGACTTAATAAGTGATGGGTGGAGCCTGATATATATCCTCGATGATTCAGTAGGTATTATGAGACAAAATAGTGTCTTGGAATAAGTCCCTGACAAAAATATTATTTGTAGTCTTGGCACAGGGCCTTGAATATGTGGTAATGATGTCCGGTGTTAGGAATTCCATAATTATGAAATTAGTTAATATATTTGATAATTTGACTAGTATAATATCCATGTTCATGTTTATATGGTAATGTTTGATTTATTTTTTCCAAATTATGCTCAGGTTTATGTTTAAAAAGACTTTTGTTTTTATCACACATCTTTCCTTAAATGTTTAAAGCTTCCACTAAATTATTTACCCATATTGGGAATCCGAGCTCACCCCTTTCTTTTGTTTTATTATCATAGGATTCCAAAAAGTGTATTATGATTGATATGCATGGTTATGCTAAAGTGAATAATGGTGTTATTGAATAACTATCTATGATGTGTTTTATGTTTGAAATTATAATTTAATGATAATGTATGTAATATATTATCCACGTCTGCTAAACTGATCGGTCCTTTGGGACTTGATTCCTTGTAATCATGCCAATGTATTAAAATAATTCACTAACTCTCGATAACTAGGGCCGAGGCATTACATTCTTGAAGTAGTGAATATCAATACAACTCTATTAATAATGATGTATATTACATTAATGTAATAGAAACCTACAATAGATGAATGGAATATCAGGTTATGTCATCTCATAATGTATAGAGAATGAATTGATCCAATAAAGAAGTCTGTATATCAACCAATATCAATCTCAGATAATGACCAACAAGGGTTATATCAGACCAAAATTTCTTGGTCGAATCGCAAAGCATGCATGTGGAAATAATGAACCTCACATCTATAGGAATCTCCATACATTCAACTATATAAAGGGTGTCTACATACTAAGCCTTCATAGCCAATGCACTATGATCCCTTGAAAAGGAAGGAGGGTGTTTCTGCTGAAACACAAAATTCAGATCAACCATCATAGGTTCAAGTCATTGATCCCCATTCATGAACTGAGTCACATATAAGAATATATAATGAACATGGAAATGAATTCCACGATCATGTACAATAGGTGATTCCTTGAGTGGGATTCATTGATGTAAGATTGGCAGATAAGCGCCAAACCTGTCTAGAGCATGGCATCACCCCACCCCCCAGGCATATGATACGAGGAATTCGTGGCAGCATTAGTATAAAAATTTCAAGAACACACCTATGAACAATATTAATAATAAGGATAACATCCCTTTTACAAACATAACTCATTAAAATGTACTACCCATGATATACTACCCAAAATTTCCTGCCTAGATGGCTAGGTATCAGTATGTTATCAACTATAAGTTTCATTTCATTTTATATTTAAATATCTGGTTCACTACATTACCATTCATATATTTTACAATACATGATAAGGAAGTAAAACCAATTCATTTTAGAATTTACTATTCACTTTATAATGGATAATCATATCCTTGAATCAGTCCTCAAACACCTATAAATATAAATAACACCATTTTATTTAAATCATAATGGCTCGACTTTATAAATTTATAATCCCAACACATGAGGGCCAATACACCTCACAGACTGAGACATTAAATCACTCAATCACAACCAAGAGTAATGAATTCATAAGATAACTATCAAAACATCACTCATTGATCATTGGAATATAACGAAATAAAATGAAACAAAAATAACTTATGGCATTGTAATATAAAAAACACGTGAATTTTTTGTTCTTATAACAATGCTTGTAATGATTCCCATTACCTTAAAATCATCAGGCCAATGATGAAAGAAAAAAAAATAAATGAGGTAATAATATATAACACCACATAACATGTGCATCCCAAAATGGTGAATAAATATAAACTATGATTGTAGAATGCATGAAATCAATTATATTTAGGTTAAATTGGATTTTACGTCACACATGGGTTCGTGACCCCCAAGAATGATTTATGAACAATTCCCAATAATTTCTCATCATTGGAATGTTGACTCCAAATATTAATGTAATAAATGAAACCGCCTTTGATTCCACATTGTGAAATCATAGACCCGGATTCTACAAGACTGGTGCCCTAATATCGGAGGGCAATATGACATCAAGAACATGTCCTTGAATTTTAGAGGCTTCTCGCTAGTAACATGGTCATAGGATGTATCTGTGAGGATACTATACCATTATTATCAATTTTTAGCATAATCAGTGTACGTAAATATTGGTATATAGAATTATATAATACATATAAATAGAAGGAACATCAGAAAATAGTGAAAAAAAAGTAATAAATTAAAACACTATAATAACATTCAACAATAGATGATTTCCCATGTCACTAGAAAAGTGGAAAACAAGGATACAAGAATAAAAGAATATCATGTTATACAAATGAAAAAACGAAATCACAGACTATCCCAAGAGTCCAGATATTTGGCATGGTTATATTTGATCAAGCTCCACAACAAACACTATAGAGACAAGTGTTCAATGTCTACTACATCCCTTGTTCTTCACCTACAGAAATATAATATGCCTTGGGTAGCAAATGATGCCATGAGAGGGTGCTAGGTAAATCATATTGGGCCACCAAAAATGTTCAATTTCACAATTTTCCCATATAATGTAAATGTAATAGTGTGTAATCATGCATTTAAAATGTAAACCTGTAAAATGTACCTAAATACACAAGTACATGGTTCATCCCTCTCATGGTGTTTGAGCATGAAACCAGATAATTTAATTACATAATTATTAATTCATGTTGGTATTTCATGTAATTAAAATCCAACACTATCCAATTATGATATTAATAATAGTAATGTTTTTAATTTTTAGTATGGAATCCGTTATTTATGATATTTAATAATCAATTTCCATGTTAATAACAAAGGTGACAAAGACATCAAGGATTTCCAAATCAGTAATAAGTGATTCTTATAATGTGTTATGAGTGTAATACAAGGAGAATAATCGATGAAATTCAAAATTAGTTTCCTACCGATTCCAATGTGATCGACAAGGTGAAACGAGCCTATGAAAATACACGGATTGATGGAATTTTAAAATAAATCCTACAATTCAATGATGGATCATATGAGAATTTCCAAGGCATCATGTAATAATAATGAATAGATCCTACAGTGTCATACACGACATCCATGGGTATTAAATGATCATGATCTGGGTGGTTTTCATCCAAATCATGTTTTATAATTGAATCACAATAGGGTTCCTAAGACCTACAAGAATTTTCTGACATGAATCCATGGTGATATCTTGTCACGCTAATGTTATTTAATTATGATTTCATGTAATATATCACCGATTTAATCCATTCCATTCATTAGTATGAAAATGATTAGTATCATGCAAACTTTTAATCATTTAATGGAATATTCAATATTCATGGATCATTCTTCTATCTTTTTTTATTGTTGTATGGGTTTCTATGGATATGAAACCAATTAATCAATCACATTTAATCTAGTGAAGTCATATACTAAATATAATTGCCAACAAAATTTTACATTTAATTATCTATTGATGTACTTACCATAGGTAGGTCATGAGGTACAAATACATAGTAATTTCCATTACTCATTTCAAATTAGAATCAAGAAAATTAATATAGAAATTGATACCCTTAAGAAGTTCATAACCATGAACACCCGAATAGTGGTGAAAACATGTCAAAACACTAAAAACCCATTGTTGAATATCCTTCGACATAGAAAAGAAGTTGTTGTGGTCATACCCACTAATAATTAATCAAACATATATAAATATTATATCCATATTGTTATAATCATTATAATCATGGAATATAAATGTAATAAATGGAAACCGATGATATTGGTGGGCCCGACACACTAAATACGAAATCAATGGACATTATGAATAAGTTATAGACAAACCACATTAGGGTTGTGCGCTCATTTTATTCTAGTATTAGAACTTGATTTGGCTCAGATAAGAGTATATGTATCAAAATTAGGAAAACTCTCATACCTTATAACTCAGTTGAGAGAAAAAAAGACATTGAACGGATAATGGGGAGTCCAGTACATACCATTTTGCATCTATCACAATGAATGGAATCTAGAGTGGATCTTAGACGATGGTGATCATTGAATCTTAGATTTCACCTTAAAAATTCTCTATAATGAAATACACAGTTGTAATTCCTACATAATCTCTGATTAAGGAACAAAGGATGGATCTTAATTGAGTATTTTGTGAAAAATGTCTATTTACCTAGAAAATTAACCTAGTCACCGGTTTCATGCATTGATTGACAAACCATGTGCCAATTCTGTGAGGATTTCTATGTAGATGAGAACATTAAACTAGTAGTCCACATATCAATATATAAACTATAAAAAGTGGTTATGTTCAAGTATTTCAATCTTCCCGGTTAGCCAAACTATACACTAACTATCCAATAACCATGTAACCTATACATTTTTTCCAAAAAGATACGTTTTGGGCTCCGAACATTATTTAAACAACCATTAGACAATAACTAACTGGTTAGGAATCCATATTTAGTCAAAAATAAATAATTATACTGAATATTAATGGATCTATACATCAGTGAATAATTGGGTTCTTACAAACTGAATCAATATGTTCAAACCATATTTATCAAATACTCTTTAAAAACACATATTATGAGTTACTAATAAAATAATATATTGAAAGTATAGAATAAAACTTGTAAAATAATATCATGTATAGGTTTAATAAAAAGCATATAATTTTTTTAAAAATATTTAATTTGAAATCAATATATGAGTAGATGTTGAGACCATATTTCCAACACCCTCGTTTCTAGAATATATATTAAGAAGCCTATAAATTCAGAAGTATGAACTAATATTTCTCTAACTAGTGGTACATTAGTCATGATTTATTTTAATAAATCATAACTCTAACACCTAATATGTATACACTATATTCAATTTCTAAATTAATACTGCTAAAATTAATTAAGATAAAATTTAATGTAAATAAAAACTAAATCCATTATCATATGTAGCATGTATCTCAGTAAATACATATATGAAAATATCAAGATGTAGTTCAACAATTAAAATAATTTCAACCCTTATTAATTATATATATTATTAATATTGATGGATAATTAAATGAAATACATTTTAAATAATCTTTTAATTCATATATATACCTGAAATCAATATTTATTGAGTTATTAATAAAAAATGTTAATTATAAATTCATTATAATTTTTAAAAATATTATGGAAATTAAATAATATTTAATATAAACACATTATTTTCATTTAGTTATACATTACCTTTAAAATTATTAATTTTCTGTAATTTATTGTCTATATATATGATATTTCAAGAATTATAAATTTTTATAATGTTATTTATCTTATTATAATTTTTTTGTTATCAAAATATAACAACATTAACACTATTTAAAACATGATATAATTAATCATCAAAAAAATATTTTTTTCATTTTAATAATTATGAAAAATAAGGCACCATAAATAGAATAATTCAAAGTGTGTAGTATGAATAATTCATGATTTTATTCATAAACAAATTTTATATATCCAAATTTTTGTATTTATAGACCCAATACACATTACATTTCTTATTTTATAATAATTGATTTATTTCATTGTTATATGAAATCAAATAGAATATAGTAATACATATTTTTAATAACAAAATTTAATTTCGATCAATATTTAATATTAATATTTATAACATCTATTTGTTTATTATAAAAAAAAATTAAATAAATTATTTAATGATGAATTCTTAATTTATATATAGTTCAAATCTCTTTTATGAGTAATTATATAAAATTTATAAATAATTAAATTCAAAACATAATATTATTTAAATTAAAAAATAGTCATTAGTGCTGCAACCCAACCATAAATATCCTAGAGAGGATTTCTTCAGTTTATTACGTTATCATGATGTCAAGTTATCAATTACCAAAAGAAAAAAATGTTTAGTAGTTTTTGTAAAATAGATAAAAAATGAGTATTGTCTTAGAAATGACTACACTAATTACAATAGAATTTATTATTATTATTATTAATGAATTAACTCCAAGGATACCTTTAATCCATCTAGTAAATCCATGCATATCATTTATAGTACACATCATGGATTCCTAGGGAAAGAAACATGATAAGGGTTTGCTCAAATTCATAGTAAGGGAAAAATATAGTGGTTGAAATAATGAGTCAATGAGAATAATAATTATTTCATGATAAATAATTGAACATGCATGCCAAATAATATATAGATATAATGGAAGTGCATACGGAATATGTAAATTTAATAACATGAAACACATTTCATTAATACCACATGTTAAGGGAAAATAAATTTTTAATGGTGAGGAACTCAAACACATGTCATTTAATTAATGAAAAAAAAGAAATGTATCCATGGATATGTCGATAGAATTTCTCAAGGTTTAATAATAGCAGAAACAAAATGAGAGAAATGATTAATTATTGGACACCATGATTCCTAGGTACATGGTACCATTACCTTCAAGAAAATTTACATGAGAATTTAAAAAATATATGGTACAAATATATATAAGGTGGATATCAAAATTACATATCCCATAGAATACTGATGCATCGAGGGGATATCTATAATAGGCCCCAATCATGTTTCACCAGTCGAAAATATTCATCATATATTGAATAATCAGTTCAACACTATTTCTTATCCAATATTTTTCGATAGTAATAAGTATATATTTATTATGGTTTAACCAAAAAAATAAATAAAAAGTAACAAGTGAAGACAATATAAAAAATGATATATGGTTTAGGGAATTATTGTATCCATGATTAATGATATAGTAAAATAAAGAAAATTCAATTTTAAATTTTCATTGGAAATTGAATATTTATAGGAAACAAAGTATCAATGAAGTTAATGCAAATTTTATCAATTATAGATTAATTATATTCCATGTAAGGGACTATTAAGGATGGTATCATTACAACATATACACATCGGAGTAAAATAATTGTTTGTTGTCATTGATGAATAAAAATAATATTAAATGATATTTTAAACATTATTGTTGTGGAAAATATTCTTTTCTTATGAAGAGACATTTCAAAAACATTTTCATTGAAAATAAAATTTGAAAATATTTTCGTTAATAGTATCCCATTAAATATAAAAATGAATATTAAAGGAAAATAGGGTGTGTAAAAATGTGCAATCCATCTAATGTAAAAAATGTTCATTTATATTGTACAGTTAACAGTTATAATGATCTGTATCTGGAAGAGACACCAATTTTTCATTAATATACATTTTATAATACAAAAGGGTGAAAAATTTCTTTTTCATGCCATTTTAAATCAATTTTTTAAAACATTTTAATAAAACATATTTTTATAAGTAATAAGGATTGCCTATTAAAGATAGATAAGAAGTCGAGTATTCTATAAAACATTTTTAAAACATTTTGAGTACCATAAATCAATGAAATAGTAAAAATACACAAAAATTGTCATTAATAACAAGAGGAGGAGAATTGGATTTTTTTTAAAATAGGTTATTTAATTATCTCAAATAAAAATTCCATTGAATAATTATAATAATAATTTTTATGAAAATAATCTTTAAACATTCCACGGTGTCCCATAGCCCTTTGAATCATATAATCCATAATCATCACAAAGAAAAAAATATTAAATGAAAAAAAATTATACCATGAGAATAAAGGGATTCATTATATAAAATTTATGAGTCAGTAAATACACTATATATAATAAACATGTTGTATAATAGAAATTAAGTCTCAATAAATGCAGGGGAAAGGGATGGGAAGTCTGCTGCCTCCTAAGGTGGCCATCCTCCAGGGGGTTCGGGTTCTGAAATGCTGCCGGGGGTGATTTCTTCTAACCAGCTCCCTGTCATCTTGAGCAACAGGTTTGAAGGATTTAAAGAAGTGGATCTGAGTGTGGAACCATCTGCCTCGACTGAGGAAGGTAAAAACTACATGTAGAGTATTTATGGCCTCACTCTGGGAGGTCAAAACAAGGGGCATGTTCACCCAGAGTGTGATCTCGGTGGAGGGGAGACAAAATTTGATGAGGTCAGTAGGAGGTTTTCTGATGAGGAGCCCAGTTCAAGAAACAACAGGATTAAGAGGATAAGGAGGTCTAAAAAGGATTATTCCTCATTGCCTCCCCCTTTGAGGACCCGGTCAGCAAGGAAGCTGACAATTGGGGAAATGGACAAGAAGGTCAGATGCCCAAAAAAATCATGTGAACAGCCTGAAACTTCCTCGGACTTGGTTCTAAGTTCGGATGATGTAGTGATAGAACAGGTGATATTTCTTAATGCATCAGAGGAGGAGGCGGCCAAAATGATGGTCTGGAACCTTGAAGTGGACCTTAATGAAGAACATTATTTGTGGGTTGACAAACAGGATACGATTCAGGTTGGAGGCTTCAACAAGGGGTTGATCAGAATTAAGGAGTACTTGCAGCTGTAGAATCAACACACCTCTTCTTTTGAAGATCTGATAAGGGGGGATCTGTTTCTAAAGGTTGCTAATCTATCTTGGAAACTATTTAGGGATAGGAATTCTGGTAGAACTCAATTAGTTTTCAATAATTTTGTTTATGTCTTCCCTAACTAATATTTTGTTGAGTTAATATCCTTGCTGTGGGTGGAAATGGTGGAGGTCCAGATCAGCTCCGGCAGGTTAAAGCACGCTGCTTCTTCCTCTATAGGTCATTTGGGATGTGGTTGATCAGAGGTATGGCTTGCCATCGAAAGGGACAGTGCTTGCATGGGATTGCCGAGTGGTCCTTCTGTAGAGATAGTGGTTGTTGCTTTTACTTGGAATATGTTGGTTCTGGTTTTTCCTGTTGGACTATGTTTTTTGTTTGTGGGAATTTACGGTTTCTCACTTTTACCTCAAAAGTGTTTTTATTAATAAAAAATAATTTTCAGTCAGTCAGTCTCAATAGAATGTAAATTGAGATAAAATTTTCTTAAATTGTGTTTCTAATTGGGAAATCATCATTACGTTACTATATAATAAAATTATATTAATTTTAAACATTAATGATATCATTTCCATATTTATCATTACTTTTTATCATTTTATACAATGTGGCATAAAATTAATTAAAACAATAATGTTTATATCATGTGTTTTTACCAATATTTGGTTTATGTTTAAAAAAACTTTAGTATGTCAAATTTTGTTAAAGGGTTCAATATAAAACATTAATATAAAATTCTCATGACATAATTTACATATTTATCTATCAAATAATATTTTAAAAACAAAAATAAAATATTGTAATGAAAGATGAATCAATGTTATGATAACAGGGATAGTAGACCATAATCACACATGAGGAATGTTTCAATTTTTCAACAATCGTAATTAAAAGAGGTTAAGAAGAATTATACCTTCCATGATTTAGAATTATATGATAAATACAAGATTATTTATTAATAAATAATTATATATATAATTCTTATAATGTTATAAAAACATCTTGTTGTGGAGGATGTAGTCGACACATCAATGACCGACATTATAAATATCATTGTGTTTTAAATGTAAATAAAAATATGATATATATATATATATATATTCATAATGGTAACGATTACTAAATATAATTTTTCTGAATTTTATATTTATAAAAATCCATTATACATTTCATTGATCATTTGAATGAATCACATCACTTTGAGGAGGTGGTAGTCCACACTTCCAAAAATGATGTTTTCGTGTTTTCAATAAAAAAAGTATAACGATATGTATTGTAAAAGAATTAGAAACCATAAATATATAATAAATATTATATATAATATATAACTACATAAATTCCATCATAATGGCTATTGTTATACATGGTAAATAAAAAATAAACAATCATCATTTTATAAGGTTGTATTAAGCCCTACATGTAAACGGTATGTTTGTTACCATTTAGGTAAAGTTGTGTTAAATTTTTTGTCGAAATATTTTTCCAACATAATAATATTTTATTTAGGATCTTAATTTTTCTATATGAACATTGAATAACATGTTCTTAGTGAGCTGATAATGGAATGAAAAATAATGTGCTTTAGGAAAGATGTTACCTCTTAATCATGTATCTCCTTTTGATTTCCACATAATATCTTCATTGGACTGGGTTCTTCAAAAGGGGAGGATTAAATTATGAAGAGAGGTAAAATCTATAGTTAATTAAGATTAATTTTAATGACCATATTTTTCTAGAGAGATGTGTGGAAGTGGGAGAAAATAAGGTCTTTTAGAATGGTGTAGGAGTGGTTATCTTGTAAAATATTTAAACAAAGGATAACCACCGATTTTTTTATGTTTAATGTGGATAAATAATGTTTAAAATTCAATTAAATTAGTTATTGTATCGAAATATGGTCATTAAATTGATTTTGGACAATTTTATAGGTCTCTTTTGTCATTAACGATCGGTTTTACTCCCTTATTAATCATAATTTAACCTTAATAATTGTAATTAATATTAATTTCATTCACTAATTTTTAGGTAAAAAAATAGATGACCTTATTATAAATTATAATTTATGCTGATTCTAACTATGTAATCCATTTCTCAACATTCTAATTTCAAATGTGGATGAAATTAAATTAAAATTATTCTCATAGATGGGATGCCAATGGGGGTTTTTATGTTAAAATGTCCTAATGTTTGCTATTTTATTATATTCTATTTCAATGTGAAATTGATCCCAATGAATTAAATTTTATTAATTAAAATAAATATTATCTAATAAATTTTTTCAAAAATTAAATTTACTTCATAGCCTTATAAATAAATTTGATGAAAATTGGATTTTTATTTTATTATCATAATTTATGACTATTAATTTAAAAATAAATCCTCTTAGAAAATAATGAATCATTAAAATAACCTAATATTTATTTCTGACATTAAATTATGATGTTAATTTTGACATATAATATATAAAAATGGTTATTATATTTCATTTAATATGCATACACATTTAAAATATCATCAACTGTGTCGAAAAAAAATATAGGGGTTTATGTGTAATATTGAGATTATTCATATCTTATATATATAGAATATATTGGAATATTATAAAAAATATATTTTAATAAATACATTAATTATATATATAAATTCTATAAGTCACAAATTTAAATTAATTTAAATTATTTAGTCAAAAAACCTTTGTGAGAATAAAAATAATAATATTTTCTTTTATATTCATTTGGTTTGTATATTCATTTATAATTAATTGGTAACATATTTATTCATTTAATATTTTTTCAAACCATATATTGACATAATTTAGTAAATATGACTCATAACTGAACATTTTCCAGCTATTATAATTAATATTATATTAAATAATATTATATTAATAATATACTATGGTTTGGGAAAACATGGTCTTACATGTAATGCAATCCATTGAAGAAACTCTGTTGTGTATGACAAAAGATAACATAGTATTTTATTAATTGAAATAGATATCATAAATTTAATTTATTTAAATATATTAAATATATTTTATTGTAATGTTGTATTATATTCCCTTACGTGAGTCATGTTACATGTTATACACGCTACTGAATACAATATTCCTACGTTAGATTTTTTGGTGTTACATGCTTCCAGCATTAATTAAATTTCATCCTCTCAAGTTTATATCTATTAATATAATATATATTTTTATATTTTCAATGTGGAAATATGACATCATGAGATGGGATTGTAAGTAATCCTTAAGAAAATTGGGAGTGAGATGTACAATGTTGACATGGACAAACATGTAAAAAAATTTCCTAGTTGGAAATAATAAGTGTAATGTAAAAATATATATAGAGACGAAATACATAAATATTTAAAAATATTTATTTATTTAATCAATCACAATCATTCAACGGATCCATATAATTTTCATAGCCTCAAATCCATAATTCTACATTGACTTAGTATACCACCAGTTCAAAATATATTAATGTATTAACAAATTTTTTTTTTTCATTTTCATAATTTTGATTAATTATTTTTCTTCCTAATAAAAAAAATTAAATAATTTTTCATGATACATTTTTAATTTTTATGAACATTTCAATATATTTTAGTTCTTAGATCATCTTGTAATACATTGAAAATTTTTGAGGCTGGATGAACAAAAAACTAGAAAAGGATTGTATGTCAAATAAAATTGTGAAATGTTTAACTATTTTTTCATAAGTATTATACAAAGTCAATATGGATACTATATTAATCTATAAAAATAATTATAATTATTATTTTTAATCACTAATATTAATTTTAAAATTGATTAAATCGTTACACATTTATAAGGACAGTGCATTGGCTAGTGGTATGCATAAACACATTTACATCACTTATCCATGTGTTCAAGACCGATGGCCATTACATATTTGATTAGTTTTCACCCAAAATATAGTTTTTCATTTTGAAAAAATATTAATATCATTTCCAATGTAATTATTATGGAAATATTTTAAATATATTCATTTAATTTACACATAACTATACTTTTCAACAAAAAATTTTTAATAATGAATCAGAATATTGGTAGACTATTTTTATGACGCGATTACTTATAATTTGAACCAAAATAATTATAAATAACTATTAAATATTTTTAAAAATTATTAAAGAAATATTCCTAAAATATCATTTTCCTTAAAAAAATTCTTCGAAAATCAATCATATTCCATAGATGTTTCATTATTCATAGAGAAAAAATACCCCTAGTAAAATACTGAAACAATTGAATTTTTTATCCCACAAATACTTCTTCAAAATGGTTCTTCTGTAATATAAGTTTTTACTATGATATTATGTATATTATTTATGAATCACAACCCTTTATCTTCAGTATATATAATATTTTGTTTAAAATAGGGCATTAATTTTCAATATCTACTCAAATTAATCATAAAATTTTGAAAATAAAATCTATAATATCCTATGAATTTACCCTTGGAGTGTCAATACATATTCACAATAAGGCCCATTATTATGTACCATATTTCCTTGAGTATCGGCCAAAACACCCTATGAGTGTTGATACTGTTAGGAACTACTATTTTTGGACCACATCCCCTTGTAGTATCCATACAGGGTTGAATTGCAATGAATTCCCAATGAATATATAATTTACTAAAATTATAGTATTTTCATTATCACTTATCCAATAAACATATCATTTGGTTATGTTATCTAATATATTTTTCAATAATATAATTCTGAAGTTTTATAGAAAATATTTTCTAATAGCAACAATAGTATCTAGACCCCAGATACATGGAGCATGTGTCTTCTATAAATTACATTAGTATGATTATAGGGAATCGAATCCCAATGGACCGAATTGTTTAGTTGTCTTGGAAAACCAGATAAAAATATGAGCCTTGTAAAACAAATGACTAAAATATTTTCATTAACTTTTAATTATTCTTTCTAAATAATTAGTTTCATGGATAATAAGAATTCAGCTTGAAAATTACGGTGTATCATTCATCATACACTTTTAGTATTCCATGGGAAAAACATAATAAGGGTGAACTTAAATTCTCATTAAGGGATGAATATCATGGATGAAATAATGAATTAATGAGAATAATAATTATGGAATGGTAAATATATAAAAACAAATTCCATGTAATCATTAGAATAAATAAAAGTGTGTAAATAATATGGAAGTATAAATAATATAAAAAATTCCATTAAAATTAATATATAATGAAAATTAAACATGCAGTGATAAGGAATAAAAATACAAGACATTAAATAAATGTACAAAAAATTAATTATATCTATATATATGTTGAAAAAGAATATCAATGATGAATAATAACAGAATCTGAAAGAGGAAATTTTTTAATTATTTCATATATATTTCCTAGGTAATGATAAATTTACTACCAAGAAATTTCTCAAGAATGACTAAAAAATATTGGATAATAAAAAATATTTTGAGTATAGCCAAATTATTCATCCACTAAGACTGTTGATGTATCAGGAGGATATATATACAAAGGAAACACCCATGTGGTAATGTTCCAAAACATTCCTCATATACCAAATAATCAGTTTTACACTATTTAGTATCCAATATCTGTATGGGGTAAGAGATACATATTAATCAATGTTTACCCAAATTATTCAATAAAAATAAAAATAAACACAATATAAGAAGTGATTCTTTAGTAAGGAAATGAATTTATCCATTATTAATGATTAGTAAAATTAGGTAAATTCAATGTTCATTGATAATAGGAAATAAAATATTTTAATGGAAAAACAGAATCAAGGAATTTCATGTGAAAACTATAATTGGAAAAATAAATCATAAACATTCAATATTAAGATTAAAAATGTTATCAATATATTATACCAATAAAAAATTGAAATAATGATTATTTTTTAATTATGAATATAAATATTATAAGAATATATATAAAAATATTTTTGAGGAAAATATAAATTTATTATGAAAAATAACTGATAGAAATTTTATTTTCAATTAAATTTGGAAATTATTATTTTTTTAAAGAACCTTATAAATATAAAATGGATACTTCTGGGAAATAAATTCATGTGAATGCTTACGAGATGTATTTGTTATAATGGTCACTCTATTTGATCTTTTAAAGCATAGAAAGTTGAATTTTTCTGTAAGATACAAGAATATTACCATAAAAATATTGGTGAAACAACAAAATAATACAAAATTCACATGAAATAAATTTTGAATAATTATTTTTAGAACAATTTAATGAAATACATTTTTTGAAGAAGTCATTTTCTTTGTCTATAGAGGGAAATATTTTTTTTCTTAATATCATTTTTAAAACAATTAGAGTACTAAATTGTTAAAAAATGGTAAAAATACATGAAAATGGTCATGAATAACTTGTGTATAATTACAGGATTTTATGAAAAAATTTAATTTAATTTAAAAAAATATTAATACCATTTAAATATTACTATTTTTCTTTTTGAGGAAAATAATCTCTAAACAATTCAATACGTCTAGTACCACATTGAATCATTTTAAGATATAATACTTATGAAGTAATAATTTTATAAAAATTATATAAAATAATGAGAATATTAGTATTAATTATATAACATGTTAATATTTGTATATACCCAATATAAAATAAACTACGTTCATAAAAATAATAATGTCTCAATGGAATTTTAATTGAGATGAAAATCCCATACCTTGACTTTCCTTTGTGGTTAACAACTTTTAAATACATGTATAATAAAATTATTTAAATTTACCCTTTTTTGAGATCCTCTTTAACTTTTCACATTAATTTTATCTCACTTATTACAATTTTGTATACAAGTTCTGAAACAATTAATTTTACTTCAGATGTTTTGGCCAAAATTATTTGTATGTTTAGAAAACATATTTTGTAGATCATCTATAGCCTAATGGGTCATTATATGACATCTACAAATAATATTAATGATAAAATTATCATATTTATACATAAATTATACATTTATAGTGAATCAATAAAAATTTTATGAAAAATTTATCAATATTCTAATCATTGACATGATGGACCGTACGTATGCATGAGCAATGTTGCAATTTTTCAATGATCATTAGAGGAATAAGTTAAGTAAATTTTTATCTATATATAATGAAACAAATTTCATAAATACCAAATTATTTAGTCAAATATATTTATATATATATAATTATTATCATGTAGAAAGGATCACATCATGTCCTGCAGGTGGAAGTCGACATGCCCATGACTGACATTATTACCTTTTTTTGTGTGAATGGATAATAAAGAAATAAATAAATAAATATACATATATATATATATATACGTACAGGAAGGTAATTATATAATCTATATAATATAAATGTTATTAATAGGTCATATTTGTTTATAATAATCCGTTATACATTTCATTGACTGTGTGAATGAATCATATAACTTTGTTGGGGCGGTACTCCACACTTCAACAATGGATGTTATCATATTTAAACAAAATGGAATGAATAAATATAGTTTTTATGAAATAATTAAATAATATTTATGAAATAATAGAAATTATATAATATAATATATATATATATATATATTATCATAATGGACACTGTGAGAGGTGGTAATGGAAAAAATTAGCAATCATCGTTTCGTAAGATGGTAGTCCACTGTACACATAAACAATATTTTTGATACCTATTTAATCAAAGTGTTTATATGTTTATGAAAAAAACGTATCATAAAAAAGTAATATTATATTTAGGATACATTATTTATTATATAAATATGGAATAATAATAGTTTAGGTATTGATGAAAAGAAATAAAATTACAGAGTTTTAGGAAAGACGTTAACACTTAATTGTGTAACTTCTTTTGGTTTTCACCAGAATACATACATGGATTTTATTTCTCATAAAGGTAGTCCTAATGATGTAAGGTAAGGATGATTTGTATTATATTTGGATGATTTTTTTATCATATATTTCCTAATATTTCTGTGGAAGCATGAGTAATGAATGCCTTTTTTAATGTAGAAGGATTTTCACTCTAGTTATATTATCAAAAGATAAAAACCACACCCAGATTTTTTATTTCATATGACTGAATTATAGTATATAGTTGAGAAAAGAGAAAATAAAGGCCAAATACGGTCAAAAAATGGATTTTTGGAATGATTAAATGATGTTTTGAGTATCACAATTATGGATTAATACCTTCTTAAAAATCATTTGACCATAATTGTTGTAATTATATTTATTACCTTCACCAATATTTTATGGGAAAACATAATTTGAATTTATTATAAAAAATAATTTTTTATTATTAAAAATATTGAAACCATTTTTTTCAAATTACAATCATAGAAGGGGCACAAATAAAATTAAAATTAATATTGTAGACTGGATGGTAATGTAGGCTTTTAAAGAAAAAACATCATAATGTTTTCTATGATTTTTTTGTTAATATCAAAGTAAAGTTAATTAAAATTAAATAAATAGATTATATTTATAAAAATAGTATCCACTTAAACTATAATACAATTATAAGTATAATTTATTATTATAAATAAATTAGATAAAAAAGTAGTATTCAATTAAATTTTACTTTTTTTAACAATTATTTAAAAAATTCTGTTCAAAAAAAATATGAAAACATTAACCAAACATAATTTTGATTATACAATTTCCTATATGGTGTTTATTTTGAAATATTAAATTTTTAATAAGTTCAAATTTTTTATTGAAATTGTATCTCCATTCAAAGGAAACAAATGAGGCTTAATAATAATAATGGGACTTATGTGTAATATGGTATTTATTCTTATATTATGTCTACAAAATTAGTTGTATGATTATAAAAAAATATTTCAATTACTATATAACATATATATATATTTTCAAATACAATTTTGTAATTGTAATTTATTTACTTTATATAGACAAAACACATTTACGAGCATATAAATAATATTATTTCCTTTATATTCAATTGGATTGTATATTAATTTCTAATTATTTGGTATCCCATTAATTAATTTTTTCACATAAAGTTTATTTTTATAATTTATTAAATTAAATTCATAAACAATAATTAAATGGAATGATTATTTATTTTTAAATTAAATAATATTTTTTTAATAATGTATTATTATTCAGAAAAACTCAGTCCTGCATGTCACACAAACCATTGATGATAATCATTGTTGCATACAAAATTGATTAATATAGTATAATTATCATTGAATATGATATAATTGATTGAATTTATTTAAAGTAATAAATAGATTACGATGTCTTTTTGTATCATATTCTCTTAGGCACTTGGTATTATGTGTCATACATATAATTTAATAAAATTTACATACATTATATTTTCAGGTCATTATAGTTAATCATATTTTATAATTGAAGTAATGATTAATTTTATAAAAAATAAGAATACTTATGCCTACTACTTCAATATCTTTTTTTCTGATATGATGAGATATAATATTTGAGACCTGATACACTATTTTTTCATACGATACTCAATTTAATGTAAAATAATATATGATGATATCATTTAATAAAATTTACACTGATCCATGATATTAGTCCATTAATATATATTGAATTTCAATGTTTTCATACAATATTATATATGTTGTAAAACTTCACATTTATTTTATTCTTGGGCTAATACATCATATCATATTACTGAAAACTTCAATTTTTGAATGATTTAACACATCTAAATGGAAGGTAGCCTTTGAAAAAACTAATAGTTTATATAGGTATCTAATAACAAATATTATAGGAAACATAAGTTTTTTTAAAAAAATATCTCCCTGGTGGATAAAATAATCCCTGTGAAATTGGAAATGTATAATATGAGGTTTGTTTTAAATTTAGAATGAATTTAGAAAGAATGACTTTCTCAAACTATTATTAAAGAATATTACAAAATACTTACCAAAAGACTACCTATATGTGATGAATTAATGATAAATTAAATAAATTGTTATTCGAGAGTGACTCACAATCATATATAGTGCTCAAACAACTTTTGATGCAATGGTTATAGATTAATAAAGATAAAAGGTAAGAGCAATTTTGATATATCACAAAATGTATGGCATGTTATCACATTTTCAGAATGAATGGGAATAACCTTTGTTTGATAGACCCATTTAGGCTTATCCTTGAATTTTAATTCATTTATTCATTTGTGATAACCCTTGAGTAAATTCCACATCGATCTCATTTAATACAAATATAAATATAATGATAACACATGAATTACATGTAATGTAAATTTTCTTTTGTTTTTGTAAATGAAATTGATTAATAATAGAATTAAAATAGTTATCATTAAATTACAATTAAATAATACTATTTTATATAATATTGTAAAATATGACTCAAAATTAAATACAACAAATGGAATGACATAATTTTACAATATAACTAGATGAAAAAGAATCTTGAAATTTCATTTTAAGACTTACAATATAAATTATGTTTTTAAATTATATTCCTGGTAATGTATTAATAAAACAATTCAAATGAATGTAATATTATTTGAATATATTATCATAACATATTTTTTAGATTTAATATTTCATATATATATATATACATTAATGATTTAGGGAATATCTCATTTGGGAGAAGCACAACAAGAGTGAAGGAATAACATGTTCCATGTGAGGGTGATGGTGTATAATGAGTTGATACCTTGACTCTTCCACTGGAAAGGGAGATGTGATATAATGTAATTATAGAGTAATATTCATCACAATACAAACAATATTCCATGATAATCTATAAATTAATACAATTTATATTTCATAAACATATACACATTACTTTTATTTCATGATCATCAACAATAATTTGGAAGACATCCACAAAAAATTTCAATTAAGATGATGCTAATGTATCATTACATGAAAATATATAGTAGCACGTCATTTGAAACTCTATTATTACAAATAATACAATCTATTATTCATGAATCATTCATTTTGGAGAATTTTCTAATAGTTATCATATATCAAATTGAATTTTATATTCATTTTGTTAAAACATAAACATGTTTAGTCATTGTATATCATGTTATGTATATTAGAAGGGGAAGAGATACAAAAGAAGATGATAATATACACATTAGAATTTTACACTTTAATATTTAATTTTGAGGTATGATATATAAATTCGGGTAATTATACTGGGGTTAATGTATTATTCCTTTATATTCTTCAAAATTGAAACTATCTATTGAATATGATGTATATATGGTGTATTAGTGAAACAAATGGTCAAAGTCAATGTGTAGAATTATTTTTAGCCAAAAAATACCCAATTATTTCTTGAAGATCAATTAATATTTTAATAAAATATTATTTTGAAATTATATTAGGAGTAAAATGTTCCTCATGAGGAAGGCATTAAAATATTGGATTTATTTAATTTAAAACAATGATTTTCATCAATATTATATAAAAAATTTCAATAAATTATATCTTAGAAAAAACTTTTCAAAACATGTTAAATATGAAATGTCTTTTACGCGAACAATTTATTAATAATGTTTTTATATAAACTCAAAAATAATTCAAATACATTAAAAAAATAAACATGTATGTTCTTTCACAAAAGGTATAATATTTCTGTAGTATCCTAGTTAATGAGGAATACTTGTTGATGAATCACCTCATTTATTTCCTCTAATTTCACCTAATAATTATATAATAATTGTCTAATCATTTTAAATATTATTGGATAGTTTTTTAAGATAACTTATTTATGTTAAATTATAATATATGGAATGTATTATAAAATTGTTATAATGGAAAATACAGGAAATTATTTTAATAATAGATAGTCCCACATCCCAAAACATATCATATTACACTTCCATGGATGTTAGTTAATTTATTTATTTTAGCACATATGGATTCAATAAGATAGATTTTAATGTAATGTTGGAATTTTAATTCTTCATAATAAGAATAATGAAAATAAATTGTCTTTCGCAAATTTTTTGTGATGAAGATAATTCAAATTATCATACTTATTGTCAATTTGTTAATGAAAAACAAATTAGACATGTGATAATGTTTTGAGATGGATAATTTAAAAGTGAATTAAAATTAAAATATTATGATATAGATGTAATTCATATGAGCTACATATATTATGAAAATCTATTATATGATAGAGATATACTCACATAAATGATATTATTCTGAAAGATGAAAACTAAAAAAATTCCCATTACAATTGAAATGTTATGCTTATCCTTGGCATAATTGGATAAAAATTTTCATGAACGATGTATATATTTATATATGATGATGATGAATATAGGTCATTCATTTATGAAAATAAATGATAAGTGATCACATTTATTAAAAGAAACATCTCTCCCATGATACATATTAATATTGAGAGATCTGTCAGTATTCGTGGAGAATCAATCTGATTGAATGATTGATGAACCATCAATGTTTTTCAAGAATGATGGTTTCTATATACATTGATTGATAAATGTAGATAATTATTGGAGAAAATTAAATAATATGAAAAGTTATTATTAATTAAAATTTTATTAGAATTCATATGTGGGGGTTATATATATTATGTTATTATTTTTGAGTTAACTATATATTTTTTACATTAATTGATATATTAAAAAAATTGATTATGTTTTCATGAGATGAATTGGAGTATGTAGAAAATATTTGATAATGTTTAAATAGATTCCATGTTCTTTTGAAGATGTTATGGAATTATGAGTTGAAGATAATGATTAAAAAAAGAACACCTCAATACATAATAGTATGTTTAATGATACTCTTAATATGTTTGGGTGGTCAAGTACGTATTTAATAGAATCTTGAAAATGTTTTTTGATGCATAATTGATACATAAGTTTCACTCTAGTGGTCCAAAATGTGTGTAATAGTGACATTGAAACATTATATAATTTGTACGGTTTGATCTGACCATGAATATTTTAAATTATCAATGTCTATATTTTCATTATGATATTTTATTTTTTTTCTTTATATATATGAGTTTTCACAGATGATGTGAAATGGTACTATGTGGGAAATATATTGTTAATTACATAATATAAATTATAAAACATAAGAATCATTTAATTAACACAAAATATTTATTATAGTTGGTTAATGACCATATGTAATTGTACATAGATGGACGTGATATTTTACAATGTATCAAACCCCACTAAGATTAATAATGATATATTGATCGATAAATAAAATATATCAAAAAGTAAAATATAATAGTTTCTCTACATTTTGAGAAAATTGTATATGTTTATATATAATTTTTAAATAATTAAATGAAAGACTTTAGTGATTAAATATCATTATAGTATATAAGATTCTTTAATGATTACAGGATAGAGTAGTGAAAAATTAAAAGGAAATACATGGGGAGGATCATTGTATAATAAATCACAGATTTATTATTTGAATATTTTAAATCATTTAAAAAAATAAAAATTTGATGGCCTCTTAATAATATTGATGACTAATTTTAAAATAATATATGAATATTTATGAAATATTATCATATAAAATATAGAAAATATCATGATCCCAAAATAATTATATTTAAATATTATTTATATATAAAAAATAATTTTTTTATTCATAAAAAATAAATCAGAAGAATAAAAATTAGTGTATTTTAGAGTTGGTGAAAAAATTACAATACATTACTGCTAAATATTATGTTTATATTTAATAAATTTAAGTAAATGAAATTATATAGATGTGATATTTCTCATTCAGTAAGAATATGATAATATGGTAGGTGTTCGGTGATGTATAACAACTGTATAAGAATTTTCCTCAAAGACAAAATAGAATAATGATATTAAATAATATTAAGAAGATAATAATTTTTCATGGGCGACAATGCTATTTAAAAATTCAGATTCATTTTGTTTTGTCTATTAAATAATACATATCAGTTTCAGTTAGCATTTATAATATTTTTTACCCATATATATATTTATGTTTTTGATTATTAATACAACATTGAGAATGTGTAATATATTATAATATAATATAGACTAATAGTCAATGAAATGGTTAGATGGAATAATATCATTCCATGTTGATTAATTGGAATCCTAGAGAATATATAAGATCATAATTTGGATTTTATTTTATATGAGCATTGAACAATATAAGTATTCATTATAATATTTATCAAACCAGTGGTGGATGCTTGTTATCGAGAGATTCTTTTTTGGGTATTTATTATACCTTCCCAATTTTTATGGATAATACCATTCCATTATGATTATGTTTTGAGTTATGGATAATACATTCTCAACCTTTATAATCACATTTATATAATAGATATTAATATCTTTCATAGACTCAACCCCAAAACTGTATATATTATATACCCTCAGTAGGATCAAAGCATTTCAAAATATTGGGTGTTGTTGTGTCTTGTTTATTTACTACCATAAATGTTGTGGATTCAGTAGTTAATTTCTATTTGTATCTATTCATATTTTTGAATATAATGCTTTGAATAATATTAGTGAAAATTAATGAGATTTTAATTAGATAATATTTATCACACTAATTCACCCCCACTCAAAGTTATTACATGATCTATGTAGAACTAAAAGTGTAATTAGAGATAATCCATTTTTATTATAACTAGATATATTTGCGTAACTAATTACTTTACGAAGTTTATATTTGATGTCAGTTTAAATATTCCTCAAATTTTGGATTGATTTTCTATCCCTATTAATACAAACATAATAGTTTCATCCAAAACCATGAAGAAAATGATAAAATGAGAGAATGGGAAGATTAGAATGATTTAAATGGATAAATTGGATTAACCACTACATAATTCAAATACTTGAGGCTTTTCAAATGTTTCTATTGAGAATCATCTTCTTGAAATGTAACATCAATATGATTAATTAAATATTTTAGTTAAGTTATTTTAAATATTTTATAGATTTCACAACATGAAATCGTAAGTTTAATAGAAGCACTAGATTCCCTTAGTATAAAAAAATTATAACCAACACCTTATATTAGAAAGAATAAATATAACTGACTTATGAAAATGTGTGGGGAATTCCATGGCTTCAATTATTTATGAAAAATATAAATCAATTTTATATTTATATTTTTTCTATAAATTGAGTGAATTAATTTTAGAAAATTAAATTAATAAAATATATATTTATATAATTAGTAATTTTTCTTCATATTCATCAAGTATTTATTATTGTGAGTGGGTATGAATAAAACCTATTTTATGTATATAGAAATATATATTTTTAAAGGGTCATTTTATATCAATTTAATAGAGAACAATTTTAAGCAAACAATTTTACACATTAAAAATTTTTATATGAAAGAACACGACTCCAAAATTGATTCAGGTTATAGAAACATACATTGGATGAATTTTTGATATAATTTTAAAGCTTCTATGTTTTGAGGAATGTGAATAATGCCGTAAATTTTAATTGAATTTTTTTTAATCAAAATAATTTTAACAAATAAATTATAATATTGAATTGTTATATTTAATAAATAGAGTATATTTATATTAGTTAATATAATTCAGGCCAATGGATATTTTATTACACTGAATTTATCTATAATGACATTTGAAAAAAATATGTTTAAACTTTTAAAACTCTATTTATAATTTAAAAAATGTGAATAATTTTAAATTATTTAATTGAAATTATGTGTTATAAAATTTTAAAAATGGATTCAAAATTTGGATTTAGTTGGTTGAAATTCAATAAATATGTTTATTTGAGATTTATGAATTGAAATGTCTGATAGGATAATTAATATTAAAATATTATAAAATAAAATTACAATCACACATGATCGAATATCATTAGATTAATTTATGTCAACCTAAATCATCCTTATGTCAAAATTGTATCTTTTTAAGGAAACATGAATGAGATTAGAACACATAATTTATTTTTTGTAATGAGATAACAAATATGTCTCACAAAAATACTAGTAATTATATCATTTTTAATATAATGTTATATGAAGATAAATATTATTATAAATAGAAATTTGGAAGATAACATATATTTCTTTAACATGGTAATTTATTTCTAATTTTTCATAAAATATATAATTAACTTAATGGTTTATACCTTAATGATGCATAAATTATTTAATTTATGAAAAATTAATAATCTATTTATTATTAAAATTTTAGTAACTATTAGAAGACAAAAAAACATTAATAAAACTTATTTTAAGAGTATATATAGAAAATAATCATTAAAGTGTAGTGTTATTGACCATTTGGAGCATTATAGGAGATATTATGACACATATTTTATTTTATAAAAAGAGATGTTAATGTTGTCACATTATTGTTTTAATAAAAAAAATATGAGGTATTTTATAGAGGTTATTTTTGACTTCTAGTAATATTATGAAATATAGTAAATTTATCTTCATAATAGTATTTAATTTTTTTTCATTAACTATATTTATTAAATCATTACAGTAAAATGATTTCGTAATTATTTTATAAATAGAGATAAAAAACAAATTTTATTAAAATATTTAAATAAATAAAATTATCAATAATTAATATTTCATATGATTTTTATATATAACCATTAACTATAAAAATATATAATAAAATATTTTGTTCTATGTTCTCTTTTAATTTTAATATTTTTAGAAATCAATTATTTAAATTGTGTCAAAATTTGAACTATTGACTATTTATCAAAAAAATGTTTTATTAAATTATTTTAAATTCATATTTTTTTAAATTATATAATATCTACCATATAGTATAAAATGTGATTAAGTATTTATTTATTGATTGATTTACATAATATAATTAAATATTTAACACTTTTAATAATAAAAATATTTGATACCCTAGTTAAAAATAAATAGAATAGCTAAAATTTAATTAAAATGATAAGTTTTAAATTGATATAAAAACATGTCTAAAATAAAATTGATAATGATATTAAGAATCTATATCATCTAATATTATAAATTGGTAATTTTTTATGGTTTTTTTGATTTGTTTTTATTTTGAAATAAATTTATATTTCTGGGAGTTTCCAAATGTACCCCTAAACTCAATTATAAAAGGACACATCCTCCTTCATTTAATGACAACTCATTAAGCCTTAAAAATTGTATATCCCCTCACATCATCAATTCTAACCGTCCCTAATATCATTATATAGGTTATTATACTTGCTAGAGAAGAACTATAGTTTATTAAGAGGAGATTTCGATAAATCTTGTCGAAGAAGATATAATATCCTATACTGATTCATTTAAAACAGTTTCTTATTCCACATCATATTGAATAGTTTTTTCATTATAAATTAAAAACACCAATAAAAATTATTTAATATAATTTTATTATTATCATAAAATCAACTATATTCAACATTTTATCCATCCTATAAAAAATGAAATCATGATGCGTGTGTACATAAGGCTTATCATCTCCATCTCGTGATGTAATATTATTTTCCCCACAATAATACATGGATGTGTATAATGATATATGTAATAAAAATATATTATTATAATAAATTTATTTTTTAATCTTAAATATTATACACCACCAACTTCAATAAAATTCAACAATTATTGGAATGGTATTACCGCTGATGCATACATATGATTAACTGTATCCATGATGAAATGTGATTAATTATACATGATATTCAGTAAATCCTTATTATATAATTTAATTTAATGAATAAATATGATATATATTATACTATTATCCATTTTTAATTAAAAAACTATAACCCATTAATAGGAACAAGATATTATCTTAAAAAATATCCAAAAGAATATGAAAATTTTCATACCTAATGGATGAATAATAATGTTACTTATAAATAGATGATAATATGATCATATGTGATATCATAAAAATTAATATGATTATCGAATAATTCTATAGCATTATTTATATTATTATAATGTAGTTTTAGTTAGATATAAAATTAATTATACCTAATTTAAGGGATAATTATGTAATCTCATTATTGAACGAATTATTTTCTATATAAGTATTTAATAGGTTATATTTATCATCCATGTCCACATTTCCTTAATATGTAATAATAGTTCTATTTTTATATAAAAATTATTTTAAATTTTACCCATTGGTTAATATTTACAAAATTCTATGAAAGAAAACTTTTTTTCTTTTTGATATGAGGTGCTTTTTGTCTTTTTGAAAAAAGTACGAGTTGAATGTTCTCTATTAAATTATATAAAATGAATTGATTTTAATTATTTTATAATCTGTTATTTCTATGGAACGTCCTTTAAAATATTTCATATTTTATTTTCTGAGAAATTATTTTCTTTGAAAATTGAATGGCATTTAAGGAAAATGAATTGTTTTTGTAGAAGAACATAAATTTTACTAAAGAAATAATTTCTTGGGCATTAGAAAAAATATTTTCCCATCTATGATGAAATTATTTTATAGGTGTTGGTTTATATAGATTTTATTCCTATTTATATATTGTGTTTATAATGAAATGAAATTTAGAAAAACATTTTGTTTTATATGGATTGTGTTATGGTGAAATGATGGGAAACAAATTTAATTCCATTAGTTACGCTAATATCATTGATTTGTTTTTAAGGAACACATAATAATAAATTAATTATGATAGTTTTTGGACCTATATCTACCCCCAATTCATTAGGTAAATAATTATATCATATGATATAGGCCTGGAAAGAATGGTAAATGATATTGCTTCAGCAATACTGGGCTAGAATGATGAGTGAGATGAATTATGTAATAGAGATCTCATGATATTATGGTATAATAAATTAGGGTTTACTAATATGGAATAATTTTATAAGTATATGTGTATGCCAAAACAATCATTTCTTCTGTTATGAATTTGGGATTTTGTTAATTGATTCTTATGGTCTCCAATGATTAATCACATACCATGATATCCTGATCGTTCTTATAAAAGATAAGATATTCAATTGTTAGGTTTTTATTGGTTATGATTATGATGTGATTGATATCTTTATTTTTACACTTTCTGATATCCGAATCTAATTTTTTTAATGTTTCATTAACCAAGGTCCTTAAGAATTTCATTATTTTTGATATTTCAGAAATGAGTCTAGTTATGAAAGAATATGTTAATGATAATGTAGATGTCTTATGAACCAATTTTTTATGATTTTCATTTTCTAAAAACATTATACGTATATGGACCAATTAAAAAATTATATTTTTTAATATAATTTATTCAATTTTGATGAATTATCTTGTATTTAATGTATGGTTATCTATATTCGATCATAGATGGAAGGTAAAACCAACCATTGGAATCGAGGATGAGAAAACCATAGGACGAATCCTAACGAAATATTAAAATACATAGAAAATTCTTAGTGTTTTATATATGATAACAAATAACCTAACGTATAACCTAAAATTTTAAAAAATTTAATTTTATTCTTTATTATGTAGTTTTCTCATTGTTGTTAGCATTTCTCATATTATGATTCATTGTTTTATTCAATGGATAAACCCATTTGGAACAACTTTAATGCTAAATGTGATGATAAATGCAATGGCTGACCTCCATAGTAACCATTTCTTATTAGAAATGGAATGGATAACCTTATTGCTATTGTCAAACAATATTATCAATTTGTGATTCATGTCTGACAACCAAATGACCAATGTTGCTAAAAAATTCTATTGATTCCTTTATGAGGCATCATCTACCTTATATGATTGGGTCTTATGATCTACTAATGGCTAAATAGGTTATTAATACCACTGAAAATATATTTTCATTCCTCTAGTGTTTAGAAAATGATAATCTAATAATATAATACTATCATTAGGAATGTGAAGCTGAAAATTTGAGGAATAATATTGAAAATGTAACGAAATGAGATGAAATTGAATCCAGAGAATGAAATGAGTAAAAGAAAAGATTTATCATTTGGTTCATTCCCTGTATTCATCAATCAAATATGGATCTGGGTTTCTTGAATATAAGGAAAATAATGATGAATATGTTGGTACCTATGAACGAAATTTAAAGTGACATGAAATGTATACTTATTAATTATTGTCCATCATATGATAAAAATTAATTTATTCCTTCTATGATTAATAAAATGACTCCAAAGGGCATTAGAGTTAATGTAATATAATATTTATGAGGAAATTGCTTAATTTCCATTCAAGGCTATGATGGAGATTGGAGTAACCCATTAGTTCTATGTGATTGATAAATAGATCATAATGGAATTCAAGGAAAAATATAAATACCACATTAAAAAATATGTGTTTAACCTTATTCTAAAAGTGTGGAATGAATCATAGTGGAAATTTTCATAAAGGAAAAAAGAAAATGTTTTATGTGTCGGAGAGAAGGTCAAAAGGCAGTTGAATGACAAAGTAATGGGAAAATGTGTCTATTGATGAAAATAGTGAAAAGGCTACATAGAATTTCTCTCCTATACTTCAATGATATATGTTCACAGAGATAGTGAAATATTCCAATCAATGCCCAAAATCCAAGGGTTATTTATGATGATCGATGACCACAAACTGTTAAGGCCATTGGCAATGGAATGACACATGAGATCAATATCGGTGATGTGGAGTGAGAAAATGAATTGGTAAAAGGAACACATACCATCCACTCTAATGTATAAAATGATTCAGTTTATTTTATATCCACATAATATTTTATTTATGTTTAATTATATTATGGTGTCATTGTATTACCTCAAAAATTAGTTATTGAGTTAGATATGAACAATCCTTATGGAATAATAGTCCCGTCAAAAGGATAAAATTCTTTTTAGGTTGACGAGTGTGTGAATGTGATCCTGTAAATTCAATCTAGAACTTTCTATAATGGAATTGTTTGTGTTTCATGGTATATATTTTCTTTCCATATATGTATCAAATATCAATTTCTAAATAAAGGAAGTCAAATTTCATATTTTTAATCAATATATGTTCACCAATCGATGGATGAATGAATATAACCATTAAGTAAATTTTTTTCCATCTAATGGAAAATAATTCATTTATTTGATGGTTATCTATCTCATATGGTTGGCAATAATATTAGAATTGAGAATACACCCATTGTACGAGAGTTTTATTATGTATTTCTAGAAAAAATATTAGGTCTTCCACCAAATTGTTATGTTTTGTTTTCATTGGTACTCATATAAAGTAGGGTGAATATTTCAAATAAAACACACATTATTCTACGAACCAGGATCTTAATTTCATGCATGGGTTTTTCCTTTCTGGATTTTTTTTGGAAAATTTGAGAATATGGAAATTTAAGGAGTACATGTCGTGTAATTTGAATGTACACACCATGTACCCAGTTTACGTGGTTAACATTTTTCTCATCGTGTAATGGCTGTGCTCATGGCCATGTGGGGTGACCTGGAGACCACTTAAAGCGGTGTATGATTAAGGAAAGTACATGCCATGTACAATTAATGAAAAATATGTGTAAAATATTTTATTTTTTATGTCCGACCAGGGTCGTGTCGAATCGACTGAAACCTTTTCTTCAAGGTCTGTCTTATTTAGGAGTGATGGATACCAACAAATATTCTCTGGACCTCTGAATTACCGTCAATTCTTTGATTCAAACTTCATCAGTTGTGTTGGAATCACATCAATGATTTCATACTTCTTCTAGAGCCTCATATTTTATTTGTCCTCTCTCATGAGATATCATAAGATGGGAAATTTTTTATGTTTTTCTAGATCTAACACGTTCTAGATATATTCAATGTCCATTATTGGAGTATATTGATCAAACAACGTCGATGTAGGTGGTTTGTTTCATTCTTTTGGTTTTATTTATGTTATATGTGAAAAAGTGCCCAATAACCTTGTTTGGGTTATTCCGTATTTATGGTTTTATCCAAGTTATTTCTTATTATTCCTAGAGTTCTTGAGTATTGGATATTTCATTTTAAATAGTGTTATTTACCCTACTATGGATGGGTTGCCCATGTTTCCTTGATATTGACCATTTGGACTAGAATTTCTTATTAGTACGCTTTGTTTTCGATGCCAACTACTGTTATGATGGAGTGATTTTATCTGATATGCGATGAGAAGCGGTAGAAATTTTATCCAATTATTACTTCTATGCTAACATTTTCTGCTGAATATCATTTATGCACAATTTATTTATAGGGGGAAGTGGGATCCCATTGTAGTGAGACCATACAGGGAATTGACACTCTAGGATTCCCTAGAGTTTCTATTATTTCATTATCTAATTTCAAGACCATAGGGGTTATTGATGTTGAGTGCTCCCTCAGAGTGTCTATAGCTACCATTGTGATTCCACCCGGGGAATTGATGGCGAGTGCTTCCTCAAAGAGAATTCATTTGAATGAGACCAAAGGGGTTAGATTGTTTGATCTACCTCGGTGGTTGTTATATAATTGTATTCTAGAACTAGAGGGGTTGGGATGTGAGAAAATACCATGAGGGATACATGATTTTTTTTCATAAACCAATGGGGATAAGATGTAGGTACTTCAAAAAGGGAACTTGTTTTTTAAGATTCCTACTTATATATGAAAATGAATGCAATTTAAATAGTAGGTTAGTTTAAAATTGAGTGCATCCTTGTTTATAGCATAATTTTTCTTATTGCCTTCCATATATGCATTCGCTGACTTTTAAGCACCGATATTTGGATGGTTTCCAATTGGGATTCGTCTCACACCCAGTTTGGGTCATATTTTTTGTCCCAAAAATATTATATTGATTCATGTATAGATAAGGGAGAGAACCCTTCTAATTCAGGTATTTGATTTCAATGGATTATGAGTTCAAGGGACTAAGTTGTGTCTTACGATGCTGCTGGAGATTGATTTTTTTCCATGAACATTTTTTTAGTACTATATTCCATCAATTTTAATTTCATTGATACTTTACTAGACATATGTATAATGGATAATTTAAATATGTTTTCTCCAATTGTTTATTTCTTCTAGTTTTCTATTGTTTAGTAATGACATGTTATTACTACTTCATGTATTGCTATATATTTATTTCTTCTTCATTACTCTTCCCAAGAGGGCATAATTTCCCCACTATAACACCGAAGTCCCCCACTTGTAGTTGGAAACCTCTGGTGTTTGGGGAAACGTGCTTTAGGTCTTGTGACCAACCAGGTAAAGTGCACCAATGGGCGGCTTCCAGAACTGGGATGTTACAAAGTGGTATCAAAAGTAAAATTTTCTTCTTGAATTACTATTTAGAGCATATAACCAAGAATATAAAGGAATATGTATTTATTAAAAAGTTTTTCCTGGGAGTATCTAACATGTGAAGAGGGAAAATCCAATTTACTTCATATATTGCAATTTTTATGGTTTTTAAATTATTATAGTTGATTTTATATCACCTTTGGGTGATTAAAATGTTTTTTACTATTATTGATGATATTATTGAGGTTCTATTTATATTGAAACCTGATTAGATGAGGGTATTACATATCATGCATCATATAGGCACTTTCTATAGATCACATCTCATGCATTCTCACCATGCCATTTTGGTTGAATGATTGATTTCATGTTGTTGTGAAAGATATTGAGCTTGATATGCATGTTGTTGCAATAGATACATTGATTGGATAACTATTGTTTGATAAGGTATTGCTACTATTTAAACTTCACATGAACGAACACCAATAATAGTACCCTGAGGCGTTATTGTCCCTCATGGAAAAGAAATCATTTGATCATTGTAGTGTTTTATTTTTATAAGATATATACAAGATTCCAGTCATTGATTCGCAGGGAGTACATGCCCTCAGGAATAGGAATTTGGCACTTTAATGTTTTTTAGTGTTTTATGGGTTCTAGAGTAGTTTTTGAGGATTCCTATCTAGAAAACCAAGAATACATGGCATTTAATGATAAATAAACACAATGTATCTTTCTATTCGGGAAGGAAATTTTTATCATATGTACACTTCTTCTACTGCATGAACACTCCATGAAGTCTCTAACCATGTCACTGGTTGTATGGGAAGAAACATGGGGTTCATAAAATCCTTGGTGGAACACATTGTGTACCAAACTTACATTTCGTGTTAATAGACCATGTGTTCATCTGTGTGACCAATGAAATGGGTTGATTGTGCGTAGTTAACACATGCAATTTCTTGAGTAAAAACATATTGTAGAGTCAGCTGCGTAACCAGCCATGTGACTAACCACACATGTCATTGATGTTATTTCTAGTACATGTTGTGCCTGAAAAAACATGATGTGTTCTATTTCTCTAGGATAACCTTTTAGGTTATGTCGTGTAAAAGAAATCGGCAAAGGGAATAGGATTCATGTACACATCGGGTGTTAAGAAAACATGTTGTGTTTATGGGGTGAAAAATGATCAGGTTTGGTATGAATACATGCCCATGTGAAGTATTAACAAAATATGCCAGGTAGGGGACATACACACCATCTATCTATGTTTTTAAGAACATGAATTCTTCATTAATCATATTCCCTTATTGCACTTATATGATTTAGTCCTTGACAATATTGAGATAAGGGGTGTGTTTGACCGTGCAGTGTCAAGCACCGATATTTCCTCTGGCTGTGTGCAAGTTATTGGGAAGTGACGAGACACCAGACATGGCATATCAGAAACTGGCAGCAGATCCATCAGTCATGCCCATCCTGACCCCAACCATTATCCTCGATAAAGGTTTCGAATCCAAATTTCAAGAGGGATTCATGAGGTTTCACAGACCTTATATAGAGTACCACCTACTTCCCCTTGTATGGAAAATTTTTAGCAGGTTATTTAGCAGTAGCATCCTCCCACATTCTTAGGAGTCGAATGACCCCATCCTACAAAGTCATTGTTAGAATCCATTATATCAATCTTTGAGAATGTGTAGACACCTCTAGGGAGAAGGGTGAAGCTTGATACGAATATTATTTGGGAATCCTCCAACAAATTATGGGATGTGATCTCAATAGTGGGACACCAGCAGGTCATGGTTTGGGATGAGTTCCAGCATGTATTCTAGGACTATTTCTTCAAAAAGATGTTTAGGACTGATCGAGCCCCAAAGTTCACGATTCTGGAGCACGGTAGTCTCTTTTTCATAGAGTGTTATTCTACCTTGATAGAGAAATAACGCTTCAAATCTATTGTAAGGGGTGATGAGATCATCCTAGAAAGGATGTATGATGATTTTACAGGCATGAAATCAGATCTTATGTGAAAATATTCATGGTGAAGACCATATCATCTACAATCAATATGCGCTGACCACAGAGCACAACCTGAGGGATTCTAGATTTGGGGGATATGGCAGTTCAGTATCCAGAGATAGTGCTTCTCCAACTGATTATAGGAAAAAACAAAGAGTTTCTACACAAAGAGATTCAAGTTTGGTGAGATACAACACCATGTTTCTAGGTGTTATTGTACTAGTGTGGGAAGAGAGGGTATATGAGGCCACATTTCCCAAGAGACCCAATCGAGTACTAATCATGCAGCTAGATGGGAATCTTCAGTGGTTCTGTCAGTTTTTCTCACCAGTAGCCAGTTACTGGGGTTCTTTTATGACTTCACAGTCAATAGCAGAACCACCACTTTTTTATCAGTCTAGAATCTATAGTTCTTCTTATTGTTCTTGCCAAGGTGGAGCACCATTGGGTCAATTCCATAACATATGCTGATGTCTTGATGTAGGAAACTCCATTTTTGAATAGAATTAATAGAGTATGTCTGTTCATGGAGTTACCTTTTGAGGATGGTGGGTGTAACTTTTAATGGGACCTTTATTTCTTAGAGATGATAGACTATGACGCCATTCTCTCGGTGGGATAGTTATATTCCTTTCAGGCTATTTTTGATTATTATCACTATAGGGTGTGTTTCTAATCACCAAATGGAAGCTTGTTTCTGAATAATGGCTAATGGGACGTCTAGGCAAGAAGAGTAATACCCAAACATCCTGGTTTGGAAGGAGATACAACCCAGATTTCTACTCTATATATAGATAACTAGGTTACATCCCAAATGGACGTTATTCTAGTGGTGGACCACATTAGGGATGTCATTTTGGATACATTTTAGGTTTTATTCTGGAGAGATATGTAGAATTTTATTTTGATAATGTGTTGGTAGTGGCACAAGTTTCCATTACTCTTTATAGGATGGTTCGACAATAGTTATTGGATCTCACGAAGCTGTTAGTGGAGTTAAAAGAAAAGGGTTGCATCTGACACATTACTTATCCTTGGGGTTCAAATACCATATTTGCGAGGAAGATGAATGTTACACTAAGAAATTGTGTAAATTATCTGATGTTGAACCAGTTAATGGTCACGAAGTGATTTCCTTTTCTAAGGATTGATGAACTATTTGATCAGCTTCTAGGAGCCCACGTGTTCTCGAAGATTGAACTGAGATCTGTTTATCATCAGTTTCACATTATACAATCAGATACAACTCATAAATCCATTCAAAATTAGTATAGACTATATGATTAAATTGTTATGTCTTTAGGTCTCACAAACGAGCCTAAAATTTTCATGTCACTAATGAACTGAGTGTTGTATCCACACATGGATACATTCGTGGTAGTCATTGTGGATGATAACATTGTGTACTCTCACACTCAACATGACCATTCCACACATCATGAACTCATTTTGATAACACTGAGAGAGAATATGATACATGATATGCTCTCAAAATTCCACTTTTGGATGGGCCAAATTCCCTTTTTCGGTAATGATATCTCCGAGAAATCAGTGTAAGTCGAACAAAAGAATGTGAGAGAAGTTGTTTCTTGGGAGATGCCATATGAACGTATTTGAGGTACAATGTTTTCTAGGACTATTTGCATTTTATAGACGTTTTATACAATAATTTTCTTTCTTTGTAGTGCCACTGACAGTCCTTACTAAGAATGGTGTGATGTTTTTGTGGACATATTCATGTGAGTCAACCTTTTTGGGAGTGAAAGAGAGGTTAACTTCTGCATCAATAATATTTTTTCTAGAGTACAAAAAGTGATGTATTGTTTATTGTGATGCATTAGGTATTGGGTTGGTAGTAGTTCTCATGTAGGGGAAGGAGTCGTTGTGTATGGGTCTTGGTAGTTGATGCCACATGAGAGGATTTACATAACACATGATCATGAGTTGGATACAGTTGTTCATGATCTCCTCTATTGAATACATTATCTTTTGGGAGAGAATATAGTGGTTTTAACTGATCAGAAAAATCCCAAGTATATCATGACTTAGTGTGATATGAATTTGTTATAATAGATGTTGGTTGAGTACCTTTAGTCATATGACATTGAGATTGTCTACAAGCCTCAGAAAGGAAACATTATAACTGATGTGTTGAGATGGAGGACTTAGATACAACCAGTTCAAAAATCCATTAGTGAGTGACGACTTGTGTCATTGTTCTATAAGATGCATCTAAATGTGCATAATAGACAGGGTTATAGGTTGCATTAATCTATAGTTTTTACCTCTAATACACATGATCGAGTGTGAATGATGCAGTAATCAGATTAATAAGGCCTGGTACTATGGGAATGATTTTTATAAGAGGACCCTATATCTGGATTGATCGTAAGAGAGGATGAGATCTTGAATTTTCATTGATGTGTATGGGTGTCAGCAGAAAAACAAGAGTAGATAATGATGGAAATTCATTCCTTAGTATTGGAATTTCATCATGGTGTCACAAAGGGGTATCAAGATTTGCACCATCAGTATTAGTGGCCATGTATTAAGAGATATTTTACTGGTTTTGTGATGATGTGTTCCACCTATCAGCAGGTGAAGGTGGAGAAACATCAAAAAGTATGAATTATTCAGAAATTCACCATTCCCTTGTGAATGAGGAATGATGTTTTGATGAAATTCATGGCATGGTTACTGAGGTCTCCATGAGTGAATGATGATGTTTGTGTTGTCATTGACAAACTCACGAAAGATTCTCAATTCTTTTCGATCAAGGAGACCTTCAGTGTAGATGAGAAGGGAAGGATATAAATCTAATATATTTCAAATCTACATGGGGTTCCAAAATCCATTATTTCAGATAGGTATGCTAGTTCTACCTCTCAGATCTGGTAGGGACTACATACAGTTTTGGGAATACAGGTATTTCTGTGTACATCATACCATCCCCAGACAGATGTCCAGTCCAAGTGTATGATTTATGTTGTAGAGGACATGGTTTGAGTATGCATCTTAAATTTTAGAGGTTCTTGGGAGAATCAAATACCACTTTTGGAGTATTCCAAAAACAATATTTTTCACACAAGTATTCAGATGAACCTTATGAGGCTTTTTATGGTAGGCCATTCCAATCATCCCTTTTTTGTCTGGTGGTAGGAGAGGAAGCTATAATGGGACCTCGTCTTGTCAAGGAGACCTCATTGCAGTTGGAGCTGATTTAGAAAAAGATAGCTACTACACAATCATGAAGGATGTCTTATACTGATCGATCGAGATGGGATATGGTGTTCGAGGTCGATGATTAGGTTTTTATAACAATAAAACTAGTATTGTGGAGAATTTTTTTGGGTACTATAGTAGTACTGTAGCAGGGTACTATAGCAGTACTGTAGTGGTGGCTGTACTGTAGCAGTGGCGGCACTGTAGCGATGGAGGGACTGTAGCGGTTGCAATACTGTAGCAGGTACTATAGCAAATTAAATACTGTAGCAGTACTGTTCACTGAGGGGTCCTTTGGGCCAAAAAATGGGCTTTCAAGCCTTGTATTTAGGCCACTTGGCCTTGGGCCTTAGGTCTATGTAATGAGCCTCCCTCTACCCAGTCTAAAGTGGTATTTTAAAAAAAAATTGAGTCTTTGGCCCCAACCTTTAAAAAAATGGTGTTTTCTACATTTCTCAGCAACAACATTACATCTAAGACTTGTCTCATATCATTCAACCAAAGAAGGTTGAGCTAAAGTTTGACACATAGTTCGAGGATAATCCTATCCAGATTGTTGATCACAGTGCGAAGGTTCTTTGTGGCTGGTATGTTTCTTTAGTATGAGTGATATGGAATCACTGGTGAGTAAATGATGAGACATGGGAGAGGCACGTCGATGTACTATCATAGTGGCCAATGTTGTTCGACGATTCGTATTCTATACTACCTTTCAATGGAAATTATGGGACGGATTTCATTATGGGGGGATGTGTGTAAGAACTCAGATCTTCATTTATGGTAGGTTTTTTGCTTTTAGGATGTTTTATAGGAATATAAGAGAACATGGATATTTAAGGAGTGTGCAACATGTACATTAAAATTTCATTCCATGTACATTGTTGTTGTGGGTGACGGTGTACTGACCGTGTAACGGCCATGTACATGGCCATGTTAGGTGACCTGGAGGCAGCCAAAAGCAGAAGCCGATTAAGGAATGTACACACTATGTACTATTAATGTACATTTCCTGTACTTTTATTTTTAGTTGTTATGTATGACAAGGATCACATGTAATCAACTGAATCATATTCTCCTTGGTCTGTCTCATCCAGGAGTGACAGATACTGAGGAATATTCTTCAGGCCTCCAACTCATAGCGTGTTCTCTGAATTGAACAATATCGGTTGCGTTGCAATCACATTGGTGAGTTCTTACTTCATATTCAGTGTTATCTCATAATTTCTTTTCTCCCATGAGATATCCTTGGTTTAACGTTTTGAGGTTTTTTTAGATATATTGTGTTCTATTTCGATTCAATTGTTAATGCTTGATTATATTGATCTTACAAGATCGACGTAGGTGGTTTGTACATTTTGATAGATAATATTTGAATTATATCTGAAAATGTTCCCAATACCCTTGTTTGGGGTATTGTGTATTAATGGGGTTTAGGATTGTGTTTTCCTACCAGTCCTTATGTGATTTAATAGAAGATTTTTTATTATAACTACAGTTATTTACCATTCAATAGATAAGTTTCCAATTTTTTCTTGATATTGACCGTTTGGTATAGCTTTGCCTATTAGGATGATTTTTTTCGATTCATAGTATTGTTAGGATAGAGTTATTTTATCTAATATGTTGTGAGATAATGTAGTTTGTTTACCCAAGTATTACTTTTAGGTATAATTTGGATGCTGAATATCATTTGTGCATGATTTCTTTACACATTGTTGTGGAACCAGTTGTAGTGAGACCATTGGGAGAATTGACGTTGAGGGCTTTCTCTAAGTGTCTATTATTTATTTATCACATTGTAATACCATAGTAGGGATTTAATTTTAGTTCTTTATCATAGTGTCTATAGATACCGTTATGATGCCACATGGTGAATTGATGTTCAATGCTTCCTCAGAGTGTCCACACATTATTGTAAAAAGACAATAGGTACAATTAACAGTGACTTCTTCCTCAAAGAGTAATTTTCTGAATGAAACTAAGGGGATATGACATGTGAGATACCTATGAGATCATAATATAATTTTATAGTTGAACCATAGTTGTTTGGATATGAGAACATACCCAGAGGGTTAATTGAGATTGATTGGATAAACAAGAGGGTATATGTTGTGGATACTTCTCCGAGGGTTAGTTGTTTTGTTATCTACTTACATGTATATGAAAATAAATTCTATTGAAACTATTTTATTGTTTACTTTTGAGTACATCCTTATTTACTGCTTAATATTTCTTATTTTCTACCATATATACATTCCAAGGTTGTTAAGAATAAATATTTGGGTGCTTGCCTAATATTATTTGTCTCACACCATATTGGGTCTTGATTTTGGGCTCCAACTATTTATATTGATGTAGGTATAGATAATGTAAATCACCCTTCTACTTCATTTATTTGATTTTTGTGGAGTTGGAGAGGTTGGGATGAGGCTGAGGCCTATGAAACTGCAAGAGTTTATTTGTTTTTCTTGTAATTTTAGTTAGTACTATATTCTTGAATTGTGACTTGTTGGGATTCTTTTCTAGACATATGTATCATGTGTCATTTTTATATGGGTGCTCATGTTTTTTATTTCGTACATTCTTATGTTGTATACTATTAACATTTTATTAATTCATCCGTTATTGTTATCATTTTATTTCCATTGCATTACTCTGCCAATGAGGCATTGTTTCCCCACAATCACTCCCATGGCCCTCTCTGCTAGTCATTATCCCCTGGAGTTTGGGGAAATTCCCTTGAGGCCATGTGACCAACTAGGTATGAGGCATCTCTAGGCATCTCCCAGAACTAGAAAGTTACAAAAATAGCTACAATTTAGTAGATGGAATGTAATATGCAACTCCAAGAGGATCATGTAATGGGATTCATATGCTATAGTGGGTCACCTTGGGGTCCACCTTTTGTATTTTTCTAGAACAATGATTGATCAATGAGACGCTTTATTAATACATGAGAATATCAGAAGATCACTATCAAGAAAAATTATCCTATTTCTTAAATTGATGAATTGTTTTACCAACTACATGGAGGTCATTAATTTTCCGTGATTGATCTCCATTTTGGTTATCATTAATTTAAGGTCAAGAAAAAGGATATAAAATATATAACATTATGTACAATTTATGAACATTATGAATTTATAGTGATTCATTTTGGTCTCACTAATTCCCCCAAAACATCATGTTTCTAATGAACCAATTCTTTAGAGAATATGTTAATAATTTTTGGTAGTCTTTATAGACAATATTCAAGTCCATTTTAAGTGAAACAATAGCATGGAGGTAACTTTATTATTGGTGTGCTAACCATGAGAAAGTATAATATTAAATCAAAATTTACCAAGTATGAATTTTTGTCTTCATAAAGATTCATTTCTGGTAACATAATCTCAAGAGAAGTAATATGTATAGATTCCACAAAAAAAATTATTTAATGTTGTTTGAGACTAAAAATGTCGACTCTGATAACATATTTTCATTTATTGGATGGAAATTATTAATCTTTTGTGAAATAATTTTCATAATAATCTATAAAAAACTCTATGTTGACTTGTAGTGGAAATTTCTTCGTTTGGGCGTACAAAATAGAAAAAATTCTAAATGTTCTCAAAAAATGTTTTTGAGTGAACTATCCAATCACTCCCTTGTAGTTGAGAATGGTTTTTGTTCAACATTGATGCATCCTATAAGAGTCGAGGCTGTGTTGTCATGGAAAATTATATGATGATATGTTATTCTTCATGAAAATTTAAAATCCATGAGATAAATTTCCCAACAAATGAATTTTAGTTAGCAGTATTATTTTTTGTACTAAATATATGGAGTCATTATCATTATAGTGAAAGTAGAATTAATTAAACTAATCCTAAAAGAATAATTTATAATTCAAAAAAATAGTTGAATATGTGTCAATGCATATAGTAGTAATTAATTGAAAATTATTATTTCTCAATACAATACCACCATGGTAATGAGAATAAGGTGGAAGGTACATTGAGTTGAACAGACTATGATAACATATCCATAATGGTAATCCTAGAATATCAAATATTTATGGATTTTCAAAGGATGTATCTTTAAATTTTAACATAAATGGGGAAAAATTATCTTTTTAAAATAAGTCTTACACAATATATATATAATTAATGATTAAGGAGAAAAATAATAAAGATTTAGATCATAAAAAAAAGATGAGAAATGTTCTATAATTCAAACTTGATTGTGACGAAATAATAAGGTTTCAGAACCGCCATTGTTTTCCTCCCAGTCAAGAATTAAAAAAGGAGTTATTGAATAAAGATAATAGTTATTCATTCTTTATTCATCCTTGATGAACAATGACATATATGGTGATCTAATATTAATTTTGGGGGGATGACATGAATGGAGATGTTGCCGAATATATCACTCATTGCTTGTTTTGTTAGCTTGTTATGGCTGAAGGATAAGAAAAAAATGGGATGTTACTACCATTACCTAAAGTAGAATTGGAATAAGAAAAAAAAACTATAGACATTGACACCATCCTTCTATAAGAATATAATGTCCATAATACAATATGGAATATAATTGACTACCTTATAATGTTGGGATACATCATTTCTATTATAATGGATTTCTCTCTTTATCAGCTTGTAAGGATATATTTAATGTATCTTGTAACATTTAATGTTGTACCGATTTTTATTTTACCTAATTGGGATCCCATGTATACTTTGATGTTATAGAGAACTGATTAAAGGCCATGTGATAGAGAGATTTATTTCAACAATTCAAGTAATACTCACACATACAGTAAGCCTGAGACATCAATTCAAACTCTAAAAGTCACCTTGATATCATGTTCTATGTATTTCAATGGTGATTGGGATCAATGCATACAATTGATGGATCTTTCATAGAACAATACCATTAATAATAGTATTCATATGGCTTATTATCACGAACATTAAGGAAATATTTGTTGAAACCCAACCTTCTAGGATGATATTGGGGAAAAAATCTATTAACATATGATCATGTTGATGAAATGGAAGAAAATTTCCTATCAATTCAACAACACATAATAATATCTTAGAGTACAAATAAATGTTAGGCTGATAAAAAATGAAATGAACATGAGTTTTTATGTGGGGAAAAATATTTTTCTATGAATATATCCTTAAAGAGAGAAATGAGATTTTTACAGAAGGGAAAGTTGATCCCTAGGTATATCTTATCTTTTGAAATTAAGGATCATTTGTGGATGGTATCATACCGATAGGTTCTTCAACCAACTCCATCTCCAGTTGAAGATATGTTTCTTGTATATCCCCTGAGAAAAACATACATGATCTCTTACATATACTAAACCAAGAATTCATACTTCATGTGAATGATATTTCTTATTATAAACATATGATATATATCCAAAATAGTAGAGGAATTTTTTTTGTAACAAATCACTCACATAGTTAACATTTTATTTAAGAAACACCATTTTGAAGAATATAGTTGGGAAAATGATCACGTGATTATGTATATGTATCCTTGTCTTTTATTATCCATGTGATGAATTTCAAGGATAAATTCAGATTAAGGGGGTGTATAATGGGACTTCTAGATGTTTTATGAGATATTTCCTTTAAATATCATTAATTCATCAATATATTTTGATTCAAACATATTGTGAGCTTAAACGATCATCGAGACACCTTTAGTATAAAATTACTGCTATAACCAAACCAATATATTAGAATGATGAAATATAACTAATATAAAAAATGCACGGTGATTTTATTACCTTCCAATTTTTTTGAATAAATCATGTAAATAATATATTTTTTTTTGTATAAATTTATTGAATTACTATAATTAAATTAAGGTAATGAAATATATATTTTATATTACTAAAATGTTTTTTTGATATTAGCAGGATAGATTATTTTTTCATTGGGTATGAATAAAACCCATTTTGTATAAAGACATATTTTTCAACAGGGTTATTTACCACCTTTTATTAAAGACCCATTTTAAAGTAAAAATTTAAACAATTGCTTATTTATTGTACGAATAATTAAAAATATTCTTTCCAAGAAGGATATTGAAATTTCCTTTGGATGAAATTTTAATTTTTTTCGGATAACTATCATGTTTTGATGAATATTAATAAGACAATAAATTTGAATTGAAACCCACAATTTCTCATAAAAATAATTCATATATATAAATTATATTATTTAACTATTTTATGTTGTAAATATAATGTATTTTTATCATTTAATATAATTACGGCCATTGAAACTAATTTTATGTGGAATTATGATGGTAAACATTTCAATCATTTGTAATGTTTAAACTTTTAAAACCCATTTCCTAATTTCTATGAAGAGATTATTTTTATATTAATTAGTAAAACTTCTATGTTTTGTATTTGGAAAAATGGATTCAATATTTTTATTGAGTTGGTCCAATTTATTTAAATATCATAATTTCATTTTTGGGATTTATGAACTGTTACATTGGCAATTTTTTTACAAGGAAAAATGATAAATCATGTAATTAATGGTAAAAATAATATTATAGAATTACCCTAACACTTGAACAAATATAATTTGATGAGAGTATTTTGAGATATATTATTCTTGCATCAATATAATATATCTTTATAGCCACATATATGAGATTATGATCATTAATTTATTTTATTTAAAGAAAAGTTATATATGTGTCACTTAAATTATAACAAATATATACTTTTTATTGTAAGGTTTTATATAAGATAAACATGATTATAAACATTATATTTAAATCTATTTTATTTACTTTATTAGTGTAATTTGTTTTTAATTTTTACTAAATAATAATTTTATTAAATGTTTATACATTGATGATGTAGAAATTATTTAATTAGTGGAAATTCAATAAAATAGTATATATTAAAATATTAATAGTCATTAAAAGAAAAAAACACTTGAACCAATATTTATGGTCCACTATATCATGACCATAATCATCCAATAGTATAGTTATTTAACATAGTGTGGATTATAAAATAGATTATGATGCATATATTATTTTATTTAATCTGATGTCAAATGTGTCACATTATTGAATTAATAAGTATAACATTTCTAATGTTGGATCTTATAGAATTTATATTTGACTAGCAGTATAATTATAAAATATTTTCTATTTATCTTCATCCTTGTATATTAGGTTTATTTTAATTCAATATATTAGTGTATTAAATAATTACACAAAAATTATGTAGTAATTATTTTATTAATGGAGAAAACAAATAAATTTCATTAAATTATTAAAATTATTATAATATGGGGTAACTAATATATCCAATGAGTTTTATAAATGACCTTTAACTCTTAATTAAATAATAATAATATTATTCCAATGTTATCATGTTATTTTTATATTTTTTAATCCAATTAATTGGGTATTGTAGAAAATCAAAATATTGATTATTTATGAATATAATGTTATATTAAATTATATAATTATCAAAAAATATTTATGTAAATTTAAAAAAATTATTATATAGTATAGAATAATTATCATCATATTTATTTATTTTCTAATTAACTTAAAACATGTAAATTTTCCACTATTATCATATTAAAATATTTGTTACCATATTTATAAATTTAATGGAATACATGAGTTTTAAATTAAATTATAAGGATTTTAATTATTTGAAAATATTTTTTCAAATTTATTTTTGATGATAGTAAAACCATAAATAATATCATATTTTTTATTTCTATATTTTTATTTTGGGTTTTGATGTAGTTTTATTTTATTATGAATTAATATTTTTTGAGATCCAAAATTACCCTCACTGTAATTAAAAAACAGATCATCCTCCTTCATTTATTCAAAACCCATTATGATATAATGCTTAGATATACACTACCATATTCCATTTTCATATTCCCTAGTAACATTATAGTGGTTTTGGTGGTCTCCAAATACCAACTATATTACATTAAGGGGAGATTTAGAAGCAGCATTTTGAAAAAGAGGTAATCTCCCCTATAGATTCTTTCAAACACCATTCATCATCTACATCCTCATAATGAGTGTTATAATTATAATTTAAAAACTCCAATATCACATATATTTTGATATTTTATTTTTATTATGAAACAAACATATTACACCTTCTATCCATCCTACAATAAATGAAATTGACTTGTGTGTGAACATATGGATTGCTATCTCTATGTCGTGGTGTAATTTGTTTTTCACCACCACCATGAATGGATGTGTAGAATTATGTAAATAATAACATTATATTATTATAATTACATGATATTTATTATGAAATAATATATCCCAAACACTTTAATACAAATCAACATTTATGGGTATGAAATCACTACTCATGTGTATGTATGACTTACTATCTCCGTGAGGAGAAGGGATTCATTATACACAATCTTAATTAAATAATAATTATATAAAATAATTTAATGAATAAATACAATATATAAAAAACTAGTTTATTTTTTTAAATGATATTACTGTAACCTTTGAATAAGAACACGATCTTCTCCAACGAAACATCCTTATATAAATAATTATGTTAATTCATGATAAACAAGAAATAATGTTACTAAGAAACAGATGATAATATGATCATATATGATATCACAAAAATTACTATTATTCTAGAATAAGTCAATTATATTATTTAAATAAATATAAAAGAGTTTAAGATAATACAAAGGATATTGGACCTACTATAAGTGATAATTTTACAATCTCGTTATTATATGATATTGTTTATATGCAATTATTTACCCTGATATATTTATAATCCACACCCATGTTTCATAAATATGATATATTATTTATATTCATTTATTATAGTATAATGTAATTTTTTCGAACTGGTCAATTATTTCAAATATTTATGAATGGAATATATTGTATTTTTTGATACAAGGTAATTTTGACCTTCCAACTATAGTACTACAAGAATGTATTCTTCTAACTAATACATCGTGAACTGATATTTACACCATTATATAGAAATTTATCCATGATGATTATTTTACATGATATTAAGTTTAGTTTCAATAAAATTTTAAATTTTTTAAATTTTCTTGTCTTATTTTTAAAAGAAAATATTTTTGAAGAAGAAATGATATTTTCCTCATAAACTAATTTCAAATATTTTATCAAAACTATTTTCCACAAAGATGACAATATTTAAAAATTTAATGTTTTTATCACTATTATTCCTATTTTTTAATTTTTTTTATGATGGATTTATATTATTGAAATCCATTTATTTTATATGTATTATGTTAATGGAATGATTTTTAAGAAAAACATTTTATACATTAGGATATGCTAAGATCAACGATTTATGTTTCAATTGGAGATGTTAGAATGACATAACTATTAGATATGTGGGACATAAATATCTCACCAATAAATTGGGTATATATTTATATATCATGATATAGACATGGATAGAATGGTAAATAAATATGGTTTCCAAATACAGTGCTAGAATGTGGAGTTTTCTTGGTTCATGAATGTAATTTTTCCCAATGATGGTCTTTGATATTAACATAGGGAAATATAAAATGATTTAATATACATATGTGTATAAAAAACATTTTCATGTCTTATTTTGTATGATTTGGGAATATTTTATTTGATTATAATGAATTTTTATGATTTTTCCAATGTCATTATATCATGAGCATTCATATATAGGATAAAACAATTGACATTTTGTGTTTTTATATGTAATGATTATGATATGATTGATATCTCTTAGTTTATATTTATAGAAAATATGAGCTCAATTTTTTTTTATGTTTTCCCCCATGTCTTTTAGAAGGATATTATGTACGATATTTCAAAAAATGGGTCCAGTTATGAAGGAATAAGTGGGATATACTATAGATGTCTTGTGATCCAATTGCTTATAATTACCATTTTCTAATGACATTATACTTATATAGTCCTATGATATAATATTTATATTTTAAATAAATATTATTCCATTTTAATGTAATATATATGTATATAAATTATGAGTCACAATATAATGAATATGGATCATATAGTAAAGAATATTAGTCTATTGAAATAGATATAGATATCCTTTTTTTGTTAATTATTATTTGATGAGAATGACAATTAAATATTGAACTATATTTTTTGATTTGTTATTGTTATATTAAATGAAAAATGGTAACAATATAAGGAATTATTGATTAAGAAATCATTATAAACAAAAATAAAAATGTGAAGACATGTTATGTAACTTATTGACGCAATGGAATATTCAATTATTTTTTAATGAAAAAATGTCCCTAAGTGATGAATAATTTTAAAATAATTGGTGGGAATGACGAAATTAATAATATAATTAAATATAATATTTATTCATTGGAAGATTTTAAAGGCCTGTAAATTTCAAGGAATTTTTATTTCTTAAATTATTTGGAATATTACGAGTCCGCAGTTTCTGACGGCACGCGATTCCGAGGCCAGGAGTTCCTGGAATGATCCTTCAATGTTTTGATAAGATTAACTTAATGCATGTATGCAGTTTTTCTAAAGAAGTTTAATAACATGTAAACTGTTACTCAGATCAAAAATCTAAGGCCACTATTGCGCTCAGTATGGTGTCTACCCTAGGAGTGACTTAAGTATTATTGGCGCGAGCCTCCTGTGAGAAAACTCAAAAATGGCATAACCGTAAATAAAATAATAAAATAATGTTATTTTATTTCTCAAATGCTTATAAAACACAAACGGTTACTCAGATTAAAAATATGAGACCACCGTTGAACTTGTGAGTGTAAGCTTTCATTAATGAGATACTAACATGGGTCGGCGAGGGCCACCATAGAAAGTTAGTTTTTGGCCGCAAATAAAATAATTAATTGATAATTATTTTATTGAAAAATTCATAACATTTAAATAGTAACTCAGATTGGAAATCTGAGGGCATCATTGAGTTCGTTGGGTCCTGTTTCACCTTGGAAGATCCTAACCTTGACCACAGTGGGTCTAGGGTGGATGCTAATAATTTTCCAAACATTTTTTTGGGTACGTTCAATTAAATTATGTTTGGGATTTTATATCTATATAACCGTAGCTCAAAATTAAAATCTGAGGACACTGATGAACTCGCAGCGCCGGTATTCGCATGACAAGACCTTTACGGTAGTTGCGTTTGGTCGAGAGTGGAAGTCAGTTTTTTGGGATAAATTTTTTAAATAAATAAAAATATGAATTTGATATTTTTATTTGGTGGGTGGTTATAATCCCCAATGGGAGGTTGGTAGTGGGGCCCTCCCCCACATAACCATTCATGAGAGGATAATGTATGGTGGGGCCACACGAACCCAAAGTCTTCCACCTCCCATCAACTCCCTTAAACTCTCCATTAACACCCCTTAATTAATTTGACAACCTCCATAATTAAATGTGAACTCTCCACCTCCCACCATTGATCATGCCAACCCCACCAATTGAAATAATTAAGCTTCCATAAATAATTAATTTCGGTGTCAACAATTAATTTTGAATTTTTTTGAATTGCATGGAAATGTTTTTATATTGGAGGGCCTTTTTATTATATTTTCTTGGAAAATATTCATGGGAAAACATTGGGAGAAAAAATCTTAGTGGAAAATCCTTTTTCAACAACGAACACCATCCTTCAATGATGAACATCCCCGAAGAAGAATGCGAAGAACATATTCCAATGACGTTTCATCCTCAAACTAACCCCGACGTCAAGGAATCTACGTCGTCTTCAAATTCTCATCATGCTTCATGAAAAGGACTCTTCCTCCAATTTTGATGGGATGAAACCGTTCTTCGCGACGCCGTCTTCCACGACTCCATGGCGTGTGACGTCAATTACATGGTAGGGGGTTTGTATAATTTAAATTGAAGAAATTATACCTTTGTTCTTATTGAATGGAAGTGAAATTCTATGTCCATTTGTTTCCACCTAACGCGGAGGGTGTGGTCCGAACAAACACGGTCCGAAGACCCTCCGCTAAACCATGTCTTTATTCGAAATAGAGGCAGCAATGGAAGAGGTGGTGACGACCGAATGAGGAGGTGGAAATGGAAGCCACACACCAACCTGTTAGAGGACCGCGGCACCGGGTGCCGCTTGGGCGGAGGAGACAGCGGCCCGCAGCCAGGCCGCTCGGCCGAAGAAAAACTAGTCTTCTTTGCCGGGAAGGCTGGAGAACTATGACACCCAATTGGCGTCACACTGCGGAGAACCGATGCCCGTGCTCGGCGGGCCGCTTCAATGGAAATCCAGCTGGCAGGCGGCCGGTCGGGCTGAAGAGAGCCGCGACACCTGCCGGTGCCGCATGGGGAGGAACAGCGGCCCGCACGTGAGGGCCGCTCACGTCGAATGAGACCGGACCGCTACGGTCGGCTGTGTAGGAGGGGTGGCGCCACCCATTCAAAAAACCGGGGTGATGCCCCCCCCCCCCCCCGCCCCGCACCGCTCGACCGGTCTGTCGAGCCGCGACCGACTGCGGGCCGGACTGCGCCCTGCTGGGTCGGGCCGAAACACGGCGAGCCATGCCCGGCCGGACCACACCCCACCGGGCCGGGCCGACCCCACAAACGGGTCAGACCCGCAGAGCCAGGACTGGAAGAACCACTAGCCCACTGGGCTTGATGGGCCGGGCCTGTTTCGCTTAAATGCGAATAACATCCTGATCGTGCGTCCGAACGTCACGCCGTCTGCGGCACTAAGACCATTGCAACGATGCGGTCCTTTTGAGATACTCTATGTGAGATTTGTACATATTTTGAAAATGACTGGTATTGGAATGAGTGTAATTCCAACCGGGCCCCTGGAATGGAATAGCCAATAACTCTCAGACAGGGCGTCTAATTGATGTGTTGTCTGTCATGCTGGGTTCCTCTTGATAAGACAGATCGTCGGGATACATCTACTCTAGACTTCGTGATAGTTGATGTATCGAAACCCTTTTCTTGAAAAGCAGACACTCCCGGAATAGAGCGTGTTTTGTGTCGGAACCCTTGTGCTCGCTACGATGGCGATGACTACTATACTAGAATCCTCTGTGGGTTCGACAGTGACAATTAATGCATTGGAATTCTCTGTGGGTTCAACAGTGATGAAAACTGTCTTGGGATCCTCCATTGTTTTGAAATCATTGACTACTGTTCTTTTATCCTGTGTGGGTCCAATAGTTTGACCTCTGTACTTATATCCTATGTGGGTCAGACAGAGTACCTGGTCGTGTATCCTATGTGGGTCTAACAGCTTAGCTGGTCTTGTATCATGTGTGGGTATGACATCTTAGATGAATCAGTGACTACATCTGATCATCTCTATTACTCTAGAGATTTCTGGTTTTGTATCCTGGGTGGTTCCGACAACTTCGTCGGTCTTGTATCCTGTGTGGGTCTGACAGCTTAGATGATCCAATGGCTACATCTGATCATCTATATATCTATACTATTGTGGCATACCTATTTGAGATGATAGATGTCTTTCAACCATTATCATAATAGTGATTGACATTACTACCATTGTGGAATTGGTTTTTTCTTGGGCTCGTGAGTTGGAGTCAGACTGAGTTTGGTAACATTGGAATATGTATGGGAATATACCTAAGTAGGGATGGTTGATACTTTGTGGTTGTATCTTTCATCAGTGGTTTATCCTTTGTGGATTCTAGTAAACCTTCAGGGGTCTTAGGGACCCTACTGAGTATCGTTATACTCACCCCTACATGGGCTATGCCCACACCACGTTGTATTGGATGCAGACGTCAGACAACATTGGCGGAGGCAGAGAGCGAGCCAGGACCGGACGATACACTGATGTGGACCACATGGCGAGACTGTACACGAAGCGGGTAGATAGACGTGGAGTGCCGAGGTGGACATCTGTGCCTACCATTAAGGTAGGATACTTGGTAGATGTTCCAGGAGATGGCCTTTTTAACTATTGTCCCTTTTTCATTTGTACTTTATTTCCATTGTAACTATACTTTACTGTTGGGCATGTATTTCCAGCCCCTTTACATTCAACACAACTTTTTGTATCGAGTATTCAATTATTGTTTACTTCCTATTGTTTACACTATTGTATTTGTATAATTTCATAAAGGAAATGCCTTCCTAGCTTAGTGATTTATGCCTTTGGTGCTAGTCTTCATCCCTTATCCTATAGAAGGCAGGCTTGGGGTAGTCACACCACGGGTCCCAAGGACGGGTCGTGAAAAATTAGCATCAGAGGAGTTGGTTCCACCGCAGATCTTAGGACTCTGTTCTATCTTACTATGAAAAAATAGTGTTAAGAGTATTGAGTGTGGTTTTTAGTCCAGGGAGTCCAGTGTTGGTGCGGCGACCAATGTATCCATACACCAGGACTTTGACTTCTGATTTCCGAATCAGTGCACGAAAACACTGATTACGATTGTGTTTTCAAGATTCTTCTTGTGAAATCTTTGAATCAGCTCACCAGCTATAACATATTGACTGTGGCGCACCTGTTCCTTATTATGATTCCACTATGAAGATAACTATATATGGTTCCCGAGAGAGAGTACACATTGAAGGCCCACCAAGCGACGAGGCTTCGGTTGAGGGCCCTCTTACTATGTTGGCTCCTTCGGGTGGTATACCAGCAACACCACCACCCGTTGGGCAGCAGATTCCACTAGCCGCACTGGAGGACGATGCACACTGATAGAGCGTGTTGCATGAGTTCCAGCGGCAGAGGCCTCCAAGTATCAATGCAAGACAGATTTCCAGGCAACAGAGGACTGGGTGGAGGCGATTACTAGAGTTTTTCACCTAGTTGAGACACTAGTAGATCATATGTTGATCTTAGCTACTAGTATTTTTCAGTGAGTTACCAAGTGTATGGTTCTCATGGTGGTGAGTTTTTGCAAAATGGACAATTATCTGAGATATTACCTCCGAATAGTGTGTCAGCTATACCACTGCTTGTTGGTCAGCAGTTGCAACCGGCAGTACCGGTAGAGAACACTTATTGGCTTAGTGCCTTACACGTGTTTCAGAACCAGATACCCCTCATGTTCTGAGGCGATACTGACCCACAGGAGGCTAAGGAATATCTTGAGGAGGTGGATGATAGTTTTTTAGAGGTTATACAGCATTGGTAGGTCGATGTGTCGATAGCTAAGTTTTCATTGAGGTATACCGATCATTCCTGGTACTCTATGAATATGATTCGATCAGTGCTTTAGAGATCAAACATCTGAGCGAGGTGTGTTTAAGGATATCTGATCCAACACTTTTTATTCTATGCATTCCTACTTATGTTAGGGTGATATAGAGAACCATTGTGGTTGAATGTTCATTGGCAGAGAGGATACAACCAGTGAATGTTAACAGTAGGAAATCATGAAACTAATGTCAGTCTTAGAGACATGAGCCTGTAAAATGTTTTGTGAAGTGGAAGTTTTAAGGACATATGAATCTGCAAGGCAGTAGATATGGAAGCAGAGCTAGGAGAGCATCATGAGATGCTGAACATTTCAATATCTTAAAACCACCTGCCTTTATAGTCCCCTCTAGGATCATGGAGCTAGAGGGCAGGGGAAGAGAGTTGCTACATGTTGACAAGGAGTGTGACCCAAGTTCTTTAATAATGATTTGAGGTACGTGTCTACTACAAGAGTTCCTATCAATATACATCGATACCCATCATTCCTTCCTTCCACGAATCTTGTCCAAGACCTACAGTGTCTGGTTAAGCCGTTGACTTGAACCTCACGTATGGATAAACTTTTGGGATGAGACTCGATAATCACACATACACTGACGGTGTGATCTGACTCTTGAGGCGAGAGTTTCGGTTGGAACCTCTGGGTTGCAGCGTCAAGGCCTTACGATGTTATTTTTGGTATGGACTGGGAAACCACAATTCATACATAGATTAACTATATTAGGAAAAATGATTGTGGTTTATCTACAACGTTGGGATGGGGTTTTCCTTGGTCGGTGAAAAGGAAAACCCAAGAAGAATAGGATGGAATCATGCATAAGAGGGTGAGGTCGATCACTCAAGAGTCGGCCAGACATACCTTTGTGCCAGACTTCTTTAGGGTTGTACCAACACATTCCACTTTAATGAAGAAGGGAAAACCCTTCAAGTGGTCAGAGAGATGCCAGGTGAGCTTTCAAGATCTGAGGTAGAGGTTGACTAGTGCGCCCATCTTGAGGATACTGGAGGAGGACGTTGGGTATGTAGTTTAATGCGACTCATCAAGGACCGGACTCGGGTGTGTCCTGATACAAGAGGGAGCAGTGATCGTGTATGGTTGATGGTAGTTGAGATAGAAGGAGCAGAACTACTCTACCCATGACCTGGAGTTAGTAGCAGTGGTCTTCATCTTGAAGATGTGATGACACTAATTGATGTGCGGGAGTTTTATAGTCTACCCTGACCACCAGAGTCTCGAGTGAATCTTTACGTAGAAGGACATTAACCTGAGACAATGAAGATGGCTCGAGTTCCACGAAGACTATGACATCAAGATAGTCTATACTCCTTGGAATGGAAACATTGTAGCATATGAAGACTGCATAGAGAAGACAGAAGTCCTATAGTGATAGGAGACGAAGACCGCTGGAGTTCGAGGATGGAGACCATGTCTTCCTACGGGGTCTATGGAGATTTGGACGAGGCGGAAAGTTTTCTCCAAGATTCACCAGACCTTTACTGGTCCTCAGTAGGGTAGGCGAGGTGGCATACCATTTGGACCTTCCACCTCAGTTGCACCATGTGGACAACGTCTTCGACGTATCTCAGTTGACGAGATATGTGAAGGACCCATACCACATCATCGAACATGGGGAGCTATATATCGATGATGGGGTGACATTCACGGAGGTTCCAGTGGATATTGAGGAATGAAAGGAGTGGGTACTATGTGGGCGGTCGATTCCTATGGTGTGGCAGCATGAGAACCTCTAGGAGAGCACAGAGGTGCGGGAGGTTCTGATGCGTGCTCAGTACCTCCATTTGTTTCCCTTGTGTGTGTTGTAGCTTACAGGGATGTAAAGCCCTGAGGTGGGAGTAATGTGAAGAACCAGAAATTTCTAGGAATTTTTTTTCTTAAATTCATTGGAATTTTACGAGTCCGCAGTTTCTGACGGCGCATGATTCTGAGGCCCAGAGTGCCTGGAATGATCCGACAATGTTTTTTTAAGCATAAATTAATGTGCATATGCAGGTTTACTGAAAAAGTGGATTAACGTATAAACGGTTACTCTGATCAGAAATATGTGTCCACTGTTTCACTCAGGATGGTGGGTTTACCCTAGGAGTGACTTATGTTTAGTCGGTGTGAGCCTCCTATTAGGATACCCAAAAATGGCATAACTATACCTAAAATAATTGAATAATGTTATTTTATTTTTCAAATGCTTAAAACTCAAAAACTGTAACTCAGATTAAAAATCCAAGACCACTGCTAAACTTGTGATTTTAAGATTTCTTAAGAATATATTAACTTGGGCCTACGAGGTCCACTAGAGAAAGTTAGTTTTTGGCCGAAAATAAAATAATTAAATGACAATTATTTTATTGAAAAAATTATAACTTTTAAATGGTAACTCGGATTGGAATTACGAGGGTACTGTTGGGTTCTTTAGGCTGTGGTTCACCTAGGCAGAGCCTAACATTGACCACAGTGGGACTAGGGTGGCTACTAATAATTTTCCAAACTTATTTCAGGTACGTTCAGTAAAAGTATGTTTGGGATTTTCTATCTCTTGAACCAGTGATGGGAATTGATATCTGAAGACACCGATGAACTCGTAGCGCCGATATTCATTTAAAGAGACCTTTACCGCAGTTTCTTTTGGTCGAGAGTTGAAGTTCATTTTTGGTTTTTTTAATAAATAAAATTATTATTTAAATGTTTTTATTTGGTGGGTGGTTATAATCTCCAATGGGAGGTCAGTAGTGCGGCCCGCCCCCACATAACCTCTCATGAGAGAATAATGTGTGGTGGGGCCCAGATGAACCCAAACCCTTTCACCTCCCCTAAACTCCCGTAAACTCCCCATTAACACCCCTTAATTTATTTTACTACTTCGCTCATTAAATGTGAACTCTCCACCTCTCTCCATTAATTGTTCCAACCCCATCAATTTAATTAATTAAGCTTCCATAATTAATTACTTTGGGTGTCATCAATTCATTTTTAATTATTATGAATTGCATGGAAATGTTTTTATATTGGAGGTCCTTTTTATTATATTATCTTGGAAAATATTCATGGGAAAACTATGGGAGAAAAACTGTTGGTGGAACTTCCTTTTTCGACGAATAACACCGTCTTTCAACGAAGAACATCCCTGGCGTAGAATGCAAAGAACTTCTTCCAATGACGCTTATTCATTGAACGCACCCTAATGTCAATGAATCTACATAGCCTTTAGATTCTCTTCATGTGTCATAACAACGAATCTTCTTACAATGTTGATGGGATGACACCGTTATCCATTACGCCATCATCCGTGATGCCCGAATACCACGACGCTCGTCTTCCGTGGCTCGTCTTCGTGCGGCGTCAATTACAAGGTAGGGGGTTTGTATAATTTATATTCAATAAATTATATCTTCATTATTTATGAATGGAAGTGATTGTCTATGGAAATTTGTTACTGCCTAACGCGGAGGGCACGGGCCAAACGAACACGGCCCGACGACCCTCCTTTGATCCTTGTTTTTATTTGTGATGGAGGCGGTGATGGAAGAGGTGGCGACAAATTAATGCGGCGGTGGAAATGGAGGTCATTCACTGGCCCGTTAGAGGACCACAACACCGAGTGTCATGCGGGGGGAGGTGACCGCGGCCCGCAACCGGGCCGTTCAACCAAAGAAGAACCGGTCGGCATTGCCGACTGGGCTAGAGAACCATGACACCCCTTTGGCACCGCTCTGCGGAGAACCGCAGACCGCGCTCCGCGGGCTGCTTTGGTGGTGAACCCACCGGCAGGCAGCTTACTAGGATGAAGAGAGCCACGACACCCGTAAGGGATGCATTTGGAGGAATAGGGGCCCGCTCGTGCGGGCCGCTTGCGATGCAGGAGACTGGCCGACTACGGACGTCCGGGAAGGAGGGTTTGTGTCGCTCGACACTGCCATTTTAAAAAACCACCCCTTCCGCTACACCGCTCGACCAGCTGGTCGAGTGGCGGCAGGACTGCGGCCTGCTAGGCCGGAACAAGCCCAGCCGGGCTGGGCTGACCCCCCAGCCGGGTCAAACCCACCGAGCAACGACGGGCCGACCCACCAACCCACCGGGCTTGACGGTTCGGGATTGTTTCTCTTAAATTCGAATAACATCTTGATCGTGAGTCCGAATGACGCGTCATCTATGACACTGGGACTCTTTTGACGAAGAGTTCCTTCTTCAATACTCTAAGTGAGCTTTGGAAAAATTTGGAAAATGGTTGGGTTTGGAACGAGCGTAATTCCAACCAGGCCACTGGAAAGGAAAATCCAATAACTCTCAGACTGGGCATCTGATTGACGTGCCTTTTGTCGCGTTCAGTTCCATTTGATGAGTCATAACATTGGGATACATCAAATCTGGACTTCATGATAGTTTATGTATCAACCCCCTTTTCTTGAGGAACAGACTCTTCCGAAATCAAGCGTGTTGTGTGCGGGAACCCTAGAGCTAGCTATGATTGCGATAAAAAGTGTACCGAAATCCTCTATGGGTTCGACAGTGTTGACTACTGTAGTGGGATCCTCTGTGGGTTTGATAGAGATGACTACTGTATTGGGATTCTCTATGGGTTCGACAGTGATACTATTATTCTTGTATCCTCTGTGGGTCTGGTAGTTTGACCTCTATACTTGTATCATTTGTGGGTCTGACAGAGTAGCTGGTATTGTATCCTAGGTGTTTCTAACAGTTTATATGGTCGGGTATCATGTGTGGGTTCGACAGCTTGGATGAATTAGTGACTACATCTGATCATCTCTATTACCCTGGAGATATTTGGTCTTTTATCCTGTGTGGTTCCGATAGATTAGCTGGTCTTATATCATGTGTGGGTCTGACAGCTTAGATGATCTAGTGGCTACATATGATCATATATATCTATCTACTATTTTGGCATACCTATGTGAGATGATACATGTCTTTAAACCATTATCATCATGGTGATTGACATTACATCCATTGTGGAATTCGTTTGTGCTTGGGCTTGTGAGTTGGAGCCGGACTATGCATGGTAACAATGGTATATGTATGGGTATATGCATAAGTAGAGTTGGTTGATACTTTGTGGTTGTAGCTTTCTACTGTTGTTTATCCTTTGTAGATTTTGGAAGACCATCGGGGGTCTCAGGGTCCCTAGTGACTATCGTTATACTCACCCCTACACGGGATATGGCCACACTCCATTGTGTTGGATGCAGACGTTGGGCAGCATTGGCGGAGGCTGAGAGCAAGCCAGGATCGGATGATACTCAGAGGTGGACCACACGATGAGATGGTACATAGAGTGGGCTGATAGACGTGGAGTGATGAGGTGGACATTTGTACCTACCCTTCAGGTAGGATACTTGGCGGACGTTATAGGAGCTGTCCTTTTTAACTGTTGTCCCTTTTTTAGTTGTACATTCTTTCCAGTGTACCTATACATTACTGTAGGGCTTGTATTTCCGGCCCCTTTACTTTCAGCACTACTTTTTGTATACAGTATCCACTTAGTTTTTACTTCATGTTGTGTACTCTGCTGTGTTTGTTTATTTTCATAAAGGTGATTCCTTCCCATATTAGTGATTTATGCCTTTGGTGGTAGTCGCCTGGCCCTGGCCTATGGAAGGCGGGCTTGGGGTAGTCACGCCACGGGCCCCGAGGACGGGTCGTGACAAAGATGTTTTTAAAAATATTTTTGTTCAATTAAAGATCAATTATAAAGGGGTATATGTTCAAGATAATTCCCTATATAAAATGGGAAAGATGTTGGAAGAATTTATGAGAAGGTAAGATATGAATGTGATTATAAATTGAAATATCTTAAAAATATAATAATACAGTTTATACAATACATCATTAGTTGTTTGTTAAAATTGGAATATGGATGTTTACAAATATGAATCCTCAAATGAATATGGATATATAATTACTTCTATGAAAACATATAATGTTATACTTCCCATAAAAATGAATCATTTTAGTGTGAAAAATGTCTAGATATCATCAAAAAAACTATATACAATATGCTCTATTAAAAAAAGGATAACTCACATTCTTGAAAAATATTAATTCACTAATTTAATTTACATGAAAGGCATAAATAACATTGAAAATTATTTAAAAAAATAGGATGATAATAATGAAAATAAATAAAAAAACTATATAAAGGGATTCTATATACATTATTTATTAATTAAATAATAAATAAACTCAAAATAATAGAGTTTTTTCATAAATTGTTGGGTATTAAATATTATATTTTTGAGTATAAAATAAAATTATCAAGGATTTTCGATCATTTTAATCATTGTTCAATATCTGGGTATATTTTAATTGGTATTTTGAAATAATATTTCAATTCATTGATATTATAAAGAAATTAATTAATGGGGTAAGAGTGGAAAAAAAATATAAAGAAATTTAACAAACTGACCAATAGTAATATGTTTTCAATATTAAAAAAAATATTAGAATATTACCAAACAAGTGGCCACACTATTGTATACTTATAATAAAAATATAAAAAATGTATTCCATAACTGATTAATGAAATAAAAGCACATGAAAATAATGAAACAAATGAAAAATAATGATTGCGAAAAACAAATTGAGTAAAAGAGTGAAGAAAATTGATAAATAAGCACTCCTAAATAAAATGTAGGGAAGGTACTATGAAGAAAAAAAAAATTATTTATCAACATTAAGAGTAGTGAATCAGTTTTGGTGAAATTTTAGGTTAATTTAAATTATTTATCTATTTTTCTATTTTACTAACTAAGATATAATTTTTCTCTTTCAAATACCTTTATTTTATAAATTATCCCACTCAAAAACTCAATAAGATATTTAGAAGGTCTAATATTTAATAATTAATCATAATCCATTAAGAAATCCTGAAATTTCCCAGACCGCATTACTGAGTTGAAAAAATCTTATAGTTACAAATAATGAGTTTTTATCATTGAAACCCATGTGCATTATAGTCTATTTGATAGTTATTTGGTTATTTTTTTTCTAATGTTCCTCATAAACCGAATGATTATTTGTTTGTGATATTTATATCATTTCACTATACTTTTTTCTTCTCAATATCATTAAATATCACATCAATTTTAAACCTGATATACCTCACTAATTATTCGTAGGAGTGACAGTGATAAATGTGATTATTATTGTTTTTTATATATCAATTGAACAACCGGACTTTATTCTTATTGGGAACTTAATTTCTTCTTCAGACTATTATTCTTCATACTTTTTTGGTGAATGATAATCTACACAACAACATTCCAATACTCTTTTAATCTCTCTATTTATTTATCTTATTTTTCATCAGAGAATATGATCTACATTACATATATATTAATGGAATCAATACATTGTACATATTTTTGGTGGATTATCATAGATTAAGGTCACATTTTTCCTGACCAAAAAAATTAATTCAATAATATCAGTGTCTATATTCTTAGAATTTTATATATATATATATTCTTTAGTGACACATTGACTATATATAAAATAATATTTTATTCATTAGTTTCCTTCTGCTCATTTTTCTTCTTTCATCAATATTAAATAAATAAAGAATGAATGGATTATTATGAATTACCTGGATTATAAGTAATTCAAAACCCTATTTTCTCATACATTAATATCCACTATTATATCCATAATTATCAGACCGTATTTTCTTCAACATCAGACAAATATTAGAAAAAAAATTGGTTAAAGGAAGATTCATTACCTCTAAAAATTATTCCCATAATATATAAAAATATCATAATTATTTTTATTTAAAAAATGATAATATTTAAATTATATTTCTTTTGACATACTAAAAATGCATTAGTTGCATTGTTGTATCCTATTATTGTTAGGACACATCTCATAGTTCATTATTGTTATTATTTCATTAAATTGACTTCATTTACTATCAATAATTTTCTATGATATTTCCCCACAAAAAATATATTCCAACACATTCACTAAATATCTTATATCATGATGATTTTGATGGGAAAATAATTTTTTTTATTACATTTCAAAATTTAATTTTCTATGTCTTCTTTACAAATAAAGGATCCCAAAATATTATATCATAATGTTAATTTAATTAGAGTTTAATATACAATAACACATTTAAAAATATTATTTTCATATAACAAATAATCTATATAAACATTTATTTAATTCAATATTTATACTATATATATCATATAATTGGACACCTAATTCTAATTTAAATTGAACAATTATTATACACCTCAAAGAATTTAGATATACAGGCTCACCTATGTGGCCTATCATGTTTCCAAAAATTATTAGGCGGTAATTTTCATACGTAATAGTTCATTTGGGTATGATGATTTTCATATACAGGAAATAATCATAAGGGGGTATTCCCATAAATAGTGAATTTAACCAGATTTTTATATTTGGTTTTTCAATTCTTCTATCGGCTTCCTAATGTTCTCATTTTTCATTTTATTCCCACACCTATATTATAATATTCATCTAAGAAACTCTTTTCATAAATCATGAAAACTATTTTAATTTAACTCATTCATTAATAGAACATTATAGCTTCACTTTACTGAATTTCCCAAATTAAATTCTAATAACTCATAAACAATAACGTTATCACTGATACATATGTATGATTAAAACATATTTCTCATATTTATAGTCATATATGATTTGTGTTTAGATTTTTATAAAATTTTAAAAAATTATTCAAAATAAAATAAATTATTTCTTCTTATCGAGTAGACGATATTCACTATATAATATATTAATAAATGAATTATGAGTCTTCAATATCACCCACTTATTCTCTAAAGAATATATTATTTTTGGATTAACATTTTTGATAATTTCTCTCACAACATAGGTAAATGGAATCATAATAATGTTTTTAGATCAAATTCTGAGTAATGTTAATCATAATACCAAAACATAACATTGGAGACATGATAGAAAACATGATATCATAATAAGAATTATTATAAAAATGAGGTAAAGAAAAAATAATGTATATCATAAGTACATGGATTAAATGATGATAATAACACATGATCTTGTCAAAAAATGAAATGTGACATCTCGATAATCATGACATTATAATTGAAGGATCCTTTACTTTTTGTCATAACATAGTTGGATAGAATTACTACCTACACACCATAGTTATCTATGCTCACTACCAATGATCTATAATATCTCAGGAGATAAAAACATTTCCACATCTATTATATTGATATGTAATTCTTCTACCACTTATGACGTAATAAAAATAATGTATACACATTCCATAATGTTTCAGTCAGCACATCATACAAATCCCTAAAATAAAATGGGTCTTAATAAATTTTCAACTAGTTTCCCACGTAATAATTAAAAAGTGCATAAGTATTAATATCGTGATAATCCAACAAAATATAAATTGTTTTCCCATGAATGTAGTTAATTGGTGGAAGCCCATGTGGCGTCTTGATGATGTCTTATGTTTGAGACTTTCTATGTACTTGCCAGTTTGTAGTTTATGGTTTTTTTTATTTACTTCCCCTCATTGGACCATTGTAAATGGAAAATAAAATTGTGTCAAATGAAATTAAAAATCATTATATGTAAATTAAAATCACCACATATAAATATAAATATTGTACATACACTGTAAAAAAATTATATTCAATTTAAATAATAATATATTAAGTAAATTGAGTTGCTGGGTATATATTTGAATACCCATCAATAATGGAATTGAATGTCGGGTATTTATGGAAACTAATATTCAATGAAAAACATACATATAAAATTGTGTGTTTGGGATGTCCAAAATAAATTATGTTTAATCCCATGAAGTAAAAGATAATTTCATTAAAAATCTAGATGATGAAAGTGGATGTCATTATTTGAATAATATAATTGACCAAGAATATGAATTGGTTTAATAACCCTCTTATTATAATTAGATAAAATTATTTGAAAATAAAAAATGTATTCAAAATTTCAATTTTTTTAAATGTTGAATGTGTAGAGACGAATTATATTAGAAATTTACAATGTTGGTGGAAAAATGTATTCATATAAAAAATGTTAAACAAATTCCATCCATTAAAAGTGATATGTTTAGAAAATATTATTATTTTGTTGGACTGTTCTATTTTAAAAGAGGTTCTTTGTGGTTGAAAATAACTATAATAAATTTTCAACTATACAAATTTTTAACTATTTAAAGAATGACATCAGAAGAAATATTTTTTTCAGAACTAAATTTGATGGAAAATTTTAATGTCCTTTAAAAAATGTATTGAATAATATTTCAAATAAATGATAATTAAACCATTCATTAATAATATATGAAGATATTTATAAATTCCAATTCTACCATTATAATATGTACTTTCATTAAAAAATATGGATATAGAGGAAAATAGTATTATTCATGGGATGCGAATTATTCATTTATTTTAATTAATTTGAAAAGGTATTTGTTAAAACAAAGATAAAAAAAATAAAATAAAGGTATTATTGTCCCCAATGATATATTATGTAAATCATATAATGAAATGGATTGAGATTGAAGAGTTCTACGATCAAATTAAATAATTAAATTTTCAACTCGTTGAAAGTGATCTGGAGTCAAGACATGAGCAAATATTTACCTAATATCCCTGAAGGTGAAATAGGTTAAATATAAATTACAAATTGAATTAAAAAATTTAGTTCATGATAACATAAAATTTTGTTAGAATATACCACAACTAAAAGTAAATTGGATAATAATGTAAAACATGTATCAATATGGGTGTTTTAGACAAAGAATCCCTTAACACAATTCAACACAAAGTTTATCTCACTTTAACATAATGTAAAAATTAGATATCATTGTAAATAATTTTTTACTGACATTATTACTAATTATAAAACTTTTATATACTTCATTTATAATTTATTACAATAATTTCAATTTATCAAAAAACCACTCATTTAACATAAAATCTTAAAACATATATATATTGTGAACATGCTTTTTTGTATTAAAAATAATACCTAATAATTATTAAAAAGATAATAATTATATGATTACCTATTATTATGTAATATATATTAATGGATAATATACAATTCTTCCATTTCATCCCATGAGAGTATTAATTATTACACTTCAAGATTATGATGTAGATAAACATATTATTGACTATTTTAATAGAAAAAAATGATATAATATTACAAGGATTGCCTATTAATATTATAACTCCAAAACCATTAAAATAAAATTTATACAATATTACTAAAATTATTTAATATTAAAGAACATTAGTTAATCATATTCTATATAAAAATTATAATAATGCACAAATATGTTGAAGACCAATTAAATCAAATATGTGTCATAATGATAAAATAAGCAAGAAAGTGCTATTAAATATTGTTAATTTATCATTTAATGAATATTTAAAATGTAATATATACCATATATATATATATATATATTTTCCAATAAAATAACCATTACTAATGGGTGTAGATTAAAAATGAAATATTTCATTCATGGATGTGGTAGTTCCTAGGTATACATGATTAAGAAACTAAATTATAAATAAATATATATAATTATTTTATATAAAAACTAATCATTTAATATTTTTATAATGATATAAAAATAATATTAGTTCACTTATTAATCTTTTAGGTCCATCCATGTTTTTCTAATATTAATAATATGCATAGATCATGTAGACTGTGGTCTAAATTTATGACAGATTAAATATATCATTCCTTAATAAATGGTCTGAATTATTTTAAATGAAAACAATGATAACATAAGAAAATAATAACTAAAATAAATTAAATAAAAATTCAATAAAAACACATATTGTATACCCAACAAAACTGGTCCCATTGAAAAAAAACATCATCATTATGTAGATATGGAATTCCACATGTAGGCATGATATATGTGTTTGTTCTTGTTAGTGGATTCTATTGAATGAATGAATATTCTTGTAGTAATAAATATAATTAGTTCCAGTGTACATATGATGCAAAATTAATTATACTACCATATATATAGAATATTTGGAAAATTGAAATTAATATTAATGACTAATGATAGGTAATACTCAAATTGGGAACATTATGTATCAATGGAATTTAAATTTAAATTATGGGATTATGCTATCTATGTAATGAAAATAGAATAGGTTAACTTGAAATTGACATAGTCCAAATAATTGGGATTTTATTTAATTATAAACTCAAGGAAATGGTTTAATGTGAAGGGGTGTGATTTATTCATATTATAAGTGAGGGAAAAGTAAAATAAATTGGAAGAGATTCTAAAGTAAGGATAAATAATGGAATGGAATGAATCTTTGGTGAGGTATGCGATGGATGGATGTGAAATTTATTAATATCAATATAGAAACTTAAAAGATAATTCTAAACTGTACAAGGTTCATGTAAACATAGGAAAATTCATGCTACATTAAAAATATCTCTCAATCATTAATAAGTCAATATCAAATATCAATATGTATAATTAAATAATATAAAACAATATAAGTTGGAACATGTTACAAAAAAAATGTTATTGATGTTTCTGAATAAGTACTCCATTTATACTAATTCATTTAATAAATGTGATAAAATATTATATTAAAATTAATCAAATTATTTAGAAAAAAATCAAATTCAAATAAATGAGTTTCTATAAAACATAATTTCTTGTATATTGTAAATTGTCTATGGTTATTAACATCTATGATAGTAAAATACTTCTTATAAAAATGTAAATGTGGCAAGATAAAAAATCATATCATAAATTTATTTTACAGAATTTCTAATTTATTAAAAGAAAACATATAAACCAGATTTTATAATTAATGTATTTATTTATAGTAGGTTTAAAAATATTTTCCATAATTTTTATAATTTAAAATAATGATTTTAAATTAATCATTTATTTATTAATTAATTATTATAATTTTCACTAATATTGTTTTACTACAAATTTATCCATATTAAATATTTATAAAATCATAATAATTATAATTTCAAAAAAAAAATAATTTCTTATAAAAAACATATTTCTAGAAAATGCTCAGAAATTTATACGACATAATTTTATATATTCTAAAATAAAAAAAATTTATTATTATATAGTTAAATTGATAAAATGTATATTATTAAATATTAAGTTGAAATAACATATTTAAAGATAATTTTTTTATTTATAATCATAAATATATTTCATAATATCATGTGATTAAAATATTATTCCATACAAAATTTATAATTAAAAAAAACAGTAATATCATAAATAGATATCCAATATGTTTATTAATTATTTTAAAAAATTATTTATTTAAATTAATATTATTATCATGGAAATATGTTTACTTAGAATGATGAGTGATGTCCAAATTATTATTCAATAATATTAAAATTTATATGTTGATATAAAGAGGTATTAATAACAAATTAAATTACATCTGGTTAATGAAATATCTTATTATATTTAACATTTTTCATGTATTAAACCTTCAATTCCATGTCCCAATCTTTATACTGATATTTGATACTCAGCAGACATTCCACTTCTAGAGTGTAGTTAGTCATCATTCAAGGGAAATGTCTATATGTCATCATATAATAGGTTTATATATCTTCTTTCAAAAAAAATTTAATTACATAGTGTGGTCAATTTCTCATATTAACATCACATATCATTTGAATATTGTAGTAATTAATCTCTTCCATTTTCATAGTACATTAGACATGACTTCTCAAAACATGAGGCTAACAATATTTTTATTTGAGGTAAGATAAATCACCCTTCATACAGTAGGTTCTAGGTCATCATTTGATTACTTGAATCAACATTCACAATAAATCCTTTATAAACATCATCAAATATATTTTTTATTAGGAATAAAAATACATTTAACACCATAATAAAAAACCATCATATAGATATGTAAACGTCTTAATTATGAATATAATTCTATAATGAAATGAAATTCATTAACAAAACATACAATAAATATATTTCCCAAACAACTATGTTATAATCTTAGAAGAATAAACATCAAACAAAATCATTCATACACAAGAATCATGAAACAAATTCATGGGTTCATTATTTCTTTAAATATTACATTCATGACTACATATTGACATTTATTCACAAGAAATACCAATGAAACACATTGTTCTTTATAATCAACCCCTTATTATTTTTTTAAAATACAATTTGAATTAATTTTGAATATTTGTTTTCATTATTTCTACTCTCCTCCTTAATCAAAAATATAGTATTACACATAATCTTCAACTTATTTGAATGATATTAAATGAACATTGGATGTCAGATTCTATTAATACTCAAATAATTTTAAATTAAACATTCATATCATAGTCTATGTATTCCATGCATGATGTATAAAAAAGTGTGTTTGATTTGGAAAATTAGGCTAGGAATTGTCACCTGATCATGATAACAATTGAGCTGATAACTAATTATCTTTCATAAAATATATTAAACAATTTCCTAGGATGCTAAATTTTTTGATATAAATAATTTATTTAAAAATAAACCCCCATTCATACTCAATCACTTCCATAAACATGTTAAATACATTTATGCTCAAAAATTAATTGGTTTTCATGGAAACTTATATGATTTATCATTTAAAAAATATCATTTAATTATATTGATTTAGAATCAATTTCCCACCAATATGTAATTATTAATTTTTAGTTCTGGACGATGAGATATTTATAAATATATAAATTTTTTATGAAACCATTCAATGACATTTTAGAATAATTTTCATTCCAGTGAAATATTTTTTGTTGCCACTAATTATTCATTATTAAACTAAAATATCCCTCATGGTAATTCACTTACCAATAATCATCAAGTTGAGTTGATTAATGGAATGTATAATTTGACATTCCCGGTGATGAATATTTACAATATGTATATTTTTTATATGGTTTTCTAGATTTGAATACATCCCATATTCATCACATAATATATTCCTTAACACATATAATATAGAATTACGAAATGTTATATCAATCTAAGATGTTATATTATTCACTATTATATCATGCTTTTAAATAAAACTCATCATTAAACATCATCAAAGATGATACTGTAATCGTATTTTTCTAAATTTTAATTTAGATAACAATATTAGTTAGTGAAATATTCATTTGGAAATATTTAATTAATATGCATTACTCCTAATATTTTTCACCCACAGAGAAATTTTTTCAATATTAATTCTCCTAATTGATTCTTTATATAGAAAAACAATGCCTAATAGAATATGGTATGTCATATAATTCATTTGTTTTACTATAACTATTTATATGATTTTATCAACATTGTGTCTACATTCTTCTTGTATGAATTTCTAGTTTCAAAAATGATTTTACAAATGGGAACATTGACCATTAAACACAAATCATTTAGTTTAATGAAATTGTACTTATTTTATTATACACTAAATTTTATTTAACACCTTTAGAAATCGTTATTCGTTAAATTAATTCATCATGGGCTAGTAATCCCTTAAAATAATTTTTTTTTCTGTCCATCATTATTAAAACACTCACATATAAATTCATTAACACCGGTATTTTTTGAGATCTACTCATGAAATTTTGATTATTAATATTGAATCCCATATTTTCATTTTCAAAAATTATTTTTATTCAAATTTATTCAACATTATTTATAATTTAAAAAATATAGGTTAAATTATATTTAAATAATTGGAGTTGTTGGTAGATTATTTGGAGATTCCAAGTGGGTTTTTATTATTAAAACAAGATCATATTGTATTTAAACTCACTGTGATCTTCTTGGACATAATTTTTAGTTGGTTTTTAATTCTAATTACATTCCAATTGTTGTTTAATAATCTCATACTTATCTTCATTGACACGTTATTGTGATTATATAGTTTTAATAAAATCTTTGGTTTTCCTCTCACGGATCTCCATTCCGTTATTATAAATTTCTATGGTATAATATATTTAATATTCATTGAAACATAATATGATGATAATTCTCCATTCATGTGACCCCCGTTATTTCATTCATCATATAAATCTTTAATCATTCCAAATTATGTGTTTTAGTATATATATTTCATAATATTGGGGTGTTTCTTCTTAATTTTAGGAATCCTACCGCTTGAAATTGTATTTCATTGAAAATTTTAATTATTATGGTTGTACCAGTAAGCCGAAAAATTATTCAAAAACCTATTATTAAATCCTTGATGACCTAAAAATATTGATATTTTCAATATATTGTCTTATTATCAAAATTTTTCTCCATGAGAGTTTAGGAAAATATTATTAATAGTATGGATTTATTTTTGAATCATGATTTCACGGTTATTATTGTTCTCTTCCATAGGAACTGTGGAGATCTAATCTTAATTTTTCGTTACTCATAATTTTATGGAATATTTTTCTTATATAATATTTCCAACCAAAATATATTTGGAAAAATAATTACCAAATGATATGGATGCATCGTTTTTCACCACAACTAGTTTTGAGGGATCATAAAATAATTTCATTTCCTTTTTTAAAACATTATACAACATTTATAATTAAATTACTCCCTAGATAATTGGGAGATAGTATATATAACATCCTTCTATGTTTGGGAAAACTCATTCGGTGTCTTCCCTATACTGGTTAGTTTTGTTTCCAATAATCATTTGATAAAAAAATAAATGGAATAATATCTTCAAAGAACATATTCATATTTTAAATATATTTCCCATGAGTTAATATCATTTATTTAGAATGGATTCGTGCTCTATGATATTATTTTATTTTACCTTCATCTTAGTATCATTGATATTTTTTCTATATTTGTTGTTTTTATTCAAGTGTAAGGATCTTCTTTTAATGATTATTCATGATTTTTTTATCTCTTTAAAATAAATTATAGATTTATTTTCAATATATATGAACATTATATTATATTCTATCGTTTTTTTACTATGTATTTTACATGTTTGTTGAAATTTATTCAATATTGATAACCTTTATGCAATTCAATTTCCATATTCATCGTTATCTTAAATATATGTGATATATTCCATTTACATTTTAAAAACATTTACACACTAATACAAACTATTTATGTTGTATACAATGAATAAAACAATTAAAATCATAAAATATTTTATAATTCTAACCAATAAATGTATGTTTAGATATAAGGGATTTTTCATTAGCTGCATTGCTTGTAAAATAATTTTTTAATGCCACATGACCATTTGGACATATTTATCAACATGATATATATAGATTATTTGTCTCCATGTTTGTAATTTAACCTAGTTTTTTTCACTGTTATAATCATATACACATTCTTCAATTCAATGGATTGAAAGAACATTTCTTTTTTGGAAGACATATTTCTTTCTCACATCCTTCTACAATTTTATTCCATTATTCATAATTTTCCTAGTTATTAAATATTATAGTTGTAGAAATATATATCATTTGTAGAAAGTAATCTCATTATTAGTCTTGAAAAAACATAAATCTTCAAAAGAAACCAACATCATATATATATAATCATTTCATTGGTAAAACATTGATCTAATACTATTTTCTAGCAATAAATTGGAATGTAATCATCATTGAAGGTCATGGTGATTCAAAATAGGTCCAATTTTAAATTTATTTATTATATTCATCCAATTATATCATTGACTCTATAATTCCACGATTTAATGGTTCCCTTAAATTTATTTCATTAATCACCACGTGCATAATGTGTAAAGAATTTCAATAAGGACCAGAACTAAATTATAAAACATAAACATTGTTGTAATCTGTAAATAATACATGGAAACATGGATCACAAAAACTAAAAATTGAATTACTATTTTGTAGGATATATCCTTAAAACACATTTTTTTATTTATTATCTTCATTATCTATATGGTGATACATTACAAACAGCTACTTATTGAACCTAATAATGATTATTAGTGAATTGCCATAACATATTACCACTACTAATACTTATACAACAACATGAAATAATCCATTCGTCTTTTATATGAACTATAGTTCATAGACACATATCATAGAATAATTATAAAATGAAACTTCTTAATTCATTTCCTTGTTTGAATAATTATCTCTACAACCTTATACATATTATGAACTTCTTATAAAACATTAAATAATAATAATAATAATAATAATAATAATTTTTCCAATATAATATAATATCCAAAACCTATTCTTATCCCATCACTAATTTTGTCTTGTCTCAATATTATTTGTAGAATATGATCTAGAATAGTTCACATCATCTTGGAATTTTCTCAAGGAATGTGTATTAGGAAGATTATCCCATAGTTAAGCTGTAATGTCCCAGATTTTTCTACGTATTATTTTAATATTATATATGAATTAATTTGAGACCAGGTTCTGGGATGGCATGCAGTTCGGTGGCCCGGGGAGCCCAGAACAAATGTTCTAATTTAATTAAATAATTAAATAACGTGCACATGTGGTTTTCTTGAAAAAGTGGGATATCTCCCGAATATGTGCTGGGATCCGAAATTCTAGGGCACCGTTGCATTCACAACATCGATTTTACATTATGTGAGGCCTAACATTGGATGGTGTAGGTTGGTGGTGAAATCCAGTTTTTGTACGTAAGAGAAATACAATATTTAAAAAAAAAATTTATTCTGCAAGGAAATATTTTAAATATAATGCAACAGATATCTCGTATCATTTTTAAATAAAGGCCTGTGCAGGGGTCCAGGGTTACAAACCTCATAAACCTGAAACCCTTGGCGGTACTAGAGGCTCTGGAGAAAACCTCTCAACACGGCGATGGTGTTCTTGAGGAGCTTCGCCGGCGACGCCGACACGGCGACCGAATCATCGCCAACAAACACCACGAATCCAGGTAGGGCATTTTATCTCCTTGTGAATTCCTTACCGTTCTTGATTCCTACGATGAACACAAACTAATCCACGAACATATTATCATGCAGATTGATCATATTTTCAGGATGGGATTTTGAGTGGATTTTGGGGATTATGTTTCTTGAGTTATTTTGGTGCGTTAATCATCTAACAGTGACAAACCAAGATCGACACGAACATCGATCGAGGTTTGTCCCTCTCGATTTGTGGTGCCTTCCTTCCACGATTTCTTGTGTTCTTCATGTGCGTTCTACATGTTCTTCATGGGGATATGAACGATGGATCGTTGAATATCTGTTGTGTGACGAAACGATCCCAATTTGACGATCTTGCATCAGTAAAACCCTATGGAGGTGTGGTTGCGGTGGCGACAAACGATTCAAAGAGGATCCGAAGATATCATTCTTTGAACGATTTCCACACGAATAGCTAGAATCAGATTTTAGAGTCGATGGAAGGCCCAAAACCCATGGATTCACCATCACAACGATGAAGTGACCCATGATCGGGAGTTCCGCAGCTAACAGACCAGTGAAACGTGATCTGGGGAATCGGCCAAGGCGCGAGGAGCAAGACGACGCTTCTGGAAATTTCCCGACTACACGACGTGTAGTATAGGCTACATGGCTTGTGTTCATTGGCGGACCACCTAGAGTGTAATCTAGGAGTACATGGACATGGGATGGGTACACGGCCAAGGACACGGTGTGTATACCCCTCCCCGACCAGACCCGACCAGATACACGGGATACCCCGTGTGTTGGTACATGGGTAGGGGACACAGACACAGATAGAGATAGTGTATGGGCACATGGCCAGCGTACACGGAGTGAGGCACCGGTGCTTGGACACAGCGTGTGATTCTACTACACACCGTGTAGTTACCTTGAATCCGACAAGACGAATGGCACAGGCCGTTTACACGGGCAGGACCTAGAGTCAAGGAACACGGCGGGTGATCCTTATACACGCCGTGTAGTTGGGTTTTACTCATCATGAATGGATGACACGTGCCATTTACATGGGCAGTACCTGGGGTCAAGGAACATAGAGTGAAATCGTACTACACACCGTGTAGCCAATTATTCATGGCTTGAGCCAGTTGCCTTCTGTGACTTGGACTGTTTTCCTTAGGGTTCGTCCCTTTGGTCATTCTCATGAAGGTTCCCAGTATCATTTCCTATATACAGGAGTATGATCCCTTCAGTAGGACATCCTGAATAGTGTTGTTGGAATCCCCTCTGTGAGTCTTACATCCTGATCCTCTATTCATTCCTGGAACCCTAGGTGGATTTCTTGGTATCGACGTGACCAAAATTACCCGGGCGACGATCCTCTACTTAGTGGATTAGCTCGGACTGAGTTGTCGGAATCGCCCTGTGATTTGGTTGTGATCCTCATCTCAGCATCATATTCTCAAAGTACACGTGAAGTGTGTTCTCCCGGAATGAGTACTTCATACATCTCTCTCTTTTGACCTAGGTGTGTGTTCTCCTGGTTTCATGCTTAGTGGAATCTTTGAGCTGGATCCTAGTGGTGGTTTCACAATGGTCATTGTGTATGAGTATATCAGAATATTATTATTATATGTTCCGTAAACATATATTGTGTAGATCTGGTTGTACCTTTCATTTGTGGTATTTACCTTGTTGTATTTCCTTAGTGGTTGTGGGTGTCCTACTGGGTATTGTTATACTCAACCCTTCATGGGCTTTTCCCACACGTGTTGTATCTTGTGCAGACGACTGATCCTTTGACATGATTTTAGGAAGACAAGGACCAGACGGTACTCAGTGAAATCAGACAGGCCGAGGTGTGTTCCTACGGCTACAGACTGTAGTCCCATCACCTTTCTTTACAGGTTGGACTATGTTACAGACTATCTTTTTGGTGGGCTTGTACTTTTGGCCCTGGTTTTTATTTTCTTGTACATTAATTTCATGTCGGACTCGATTGGTTGGGTTTTAGTGTATGAATGCATCTTTTCCTTTAATCAATTTTTACATTTCAGCTTTATAGGCTTGGTGATGTGTGTGCCTGTGTACAGGTTTATAGGAAATTCCTCCCATGTTAGTAGGATGCCTGCTCAGTGCTAGTCACCAGTCCCTGGCCTATTAGAGGAGGGATTGGGGAGTTGCGGCTCGGGCCCCACTAGGACGCGTCATGACAGAGTGATATTAAAGGTGGTTAGATATACCTTAGGACCAAGAGTCTGTGAGTTGATTTGGGGAAACAGTGTTAAGTGTTTCAAGTTTCGCTTTTAGGCCAGGGACCCCGGTTTTGGTGCGGCCGGCCGAAGTATCCATACACCAGGACTCTGATAACATTCTTTTCGACTCAGAACATGAGAACTCTAGTTGCAGGGGAAAATAATGGTTGATGTATCATATAGGAATGGGTTTTTGTTTACATTTCGGTCTTGAGTCAGTTCTCCAGATATACTCACTGACTGAGATACATCTTGTTTCTTCACATGATGCCTCCGCAATGCACACCCTCTAGGATCCAGCATCTCGATCACTAGGATGACCCCCTTAGTGATGAAGCTTCGATTCAGGGACCAGATCCCCAAGTTTTACCATTGAGTGGTGTGCCAGTTATCCCACCACCTGTGGAGCAGTGTTTATTGCATGTTGTACCCGTGGAGGAGGAGCGCAGGCTGATTGCAATCAACGAGATTCAGAGACAGATAACCCTTAGGTTTCGAGGCGAGCCTAACCCTCAGGCAGTAGAGGACTGGCTTGAGGTAGTGACCAGATTCTTCCATTTGGTCAGCACACCAGTAGACCAGATGGTGATCCTAGCAGTGAGCCTTCTGAAGGGCTCGGCAAGACGACGATGGAGTTTGGTTATTCAGAATCACGACGAGGCGACTCTTTCAGGGTCAGAGTTTGAGCATCTCTTCAAAGAAGAGTTTTCACCGGTTACCCTGTGATAAGTATGTATACAAGAGATTCTTCAGCTCTATCAGGGAACCATGACGGGGGATGACTATTCATCATGGTTTACCGACCTCTCACGGTTCTTGATGTATATGGTCAGAGATTCGTACTTCTGAGCTCGGAATTTTGAGTGGGGCTTGGGCATAGATATCAAAGCTACATCATCCATATGATCATTCTACTTATTCTAGGGTGCTTAAGCGAGAATTGGTGGTTTGGAGTTTCTTGGCAGAGTAGAGATAGCCGACAGTTGCTAGTAGTGAGTGAGTTGGAGCATAGACCTCTGCAGTAGGGAGCCGACACCAGGGACCCATGCGTGGGACACGTTTTCAGAGGAGATCCCAGGACAAGGGATCTGTCTTACATGGTTCGAATGGCGCATCCAGCCATCCTCGAGAGAGGAGATTCTACTCATGTGATGGCAGGGGACATCTCGCTTGAGATTGTCCGACCCACTGTACTACTGACATGGAAGCAGTGGATGGACCATCGAGGAAGAGGCAACATGTGGAGCAGACCGATCCATGGGGCAGCGGACATGGTAGTGGTGCTGGGAGAGTAGCTGTAGGTGGTCATCGTTTTGATCTTTTACCACCACCACCCACCAGGTCCACCCCAGGCTCAGGGAGCTAGTGGACAGAGGGAGGGACAACTGCAGGCGGAAGAGGATTATGACCGAGGTACTCCCAGAATTATTATATGTACAATCTATGTCTTTTATACTTTGGCTCCCATAATATTAGACACAGGTGCTAGTCATTATTTTCTGGATTCTTATCTTGTTCGAGTCATTGAGATTCTAGTTGAGCCGTTGACTCGACCCTTATTCTTAGAAACACTGACTGGAAAAATTTAGAGATCACACACATATATAGATAGTGTGACCTGACCCTTGGAGGCGAGAGTTTTGGTTGGAACTTCATGGTGGTCGCGTCAAGGACATACGATGTCATTCATGGTATAGATTGGCTATCCACAGTTCATGCCCAGATTGACTGTTTCAGGCGAAGGGTGAGGTGTGTCCGCAGTGATGGAATGAGGTTTTCTTTTATCGATGAAAGAGAGACCCATGCAGCGCAGGATGGACTCGTGCATTGGAGGGAACAACTGATTTCACATTAGCTGTCTAGCCTAGCCCTTGGCGTAGAAGATGTTACAAGTTTCCAGTTTCCAGTAGTAGTGGCTGAGTACGTGGACTTCTTTGTGGAGGATTTCCTCAGACTACCTCCCCATCGAGAGAAATATTTTTTGCAGTGATTTGCAACCCGGGACCACACCGATACCAGCATCAACATATCAGATGGCTCCTGTAGAGCTTCATGAGTTGAGGGTGCAACTAGAATATTTTCAGAAGAAGGGATTTGTGAGACCAATCATTTCACCCTGGGTAGCCCCAGTGCTGTTTGCTAAGAAGGCAGATGAGAGCTTGTGGCAATGTGTGGATTACCGGCGCTTGAATCAGGTAATAGTGAAGAACCAGTTTCCACTACCGAGGATCGATGACCTCTTTGACCAGATGAGAGGGGCACAATGTTTCTCGATGGTTGATCTATGAGTAGGCTATCACCAATTGCAAGTATGGGATGAGGATGTACCGAAGACGGAATTATGATTTCGCTACGGTCACCATGAGCACTTGGTTATGCCTTTTGGCTTGATGAATGCCCCATCAGTGTTCATGGGACTCATGAACCGGATCTTTCAGCCCAATCTAGATCTGTTTGTAGTGTTCTTCATCGATGATATCCTTGTGTACTCTGAATCCGAGGAGGAGCAAGCAGGACACCTATGGATGGTTCTAGACACACTCCAAGAGCACCGGTTGTATGGGAAACTGTCGAAGTTCCAGTTTTGGATATAGGAGGTCCACTTTCTGGGACACATTATCTCCACAGATGGTGTAGCAGTGGACCCAGCCATGGTAGAGGTAGTACTATCATGGGAGCCACCCCGGAGTGTGACGGGGGTACGGAGTTTCCTTTGGTTGGTAGGATACGAACGAAGATTCATTCTTGTTTACTCCAGGATTTCAGCACCCATGAAAGCTTTGACCCGAAAAGGGAATCATTTCTTGTGGACCGAGAGATGCAAGTAGGCTTTCCATCAGTTCAGACATAGTCTGATGAGCACCCTGATCTTGAGATTAATGGAGAAGGGTGTCAAATACATGGTGTTTTGTGATGCATCAGGAACCGGGCTTGGTTGTGTCCTGATGCAGAGTCAAGCAATGTTTGCCTATGGCTTACGTCAGTTGAGGCCACACGAGTAGAACTACTCAACCCATGATCTTGAGTTGGCAGTGGTAGTCTTCAAATTGAAGATGTTGTGGCACTACCTTTTGGGCGAGTGATTTACCATCTACATTGATCACAAGAGTCTCAGATATATATTTTCTCAGAAGGATCTGAATTTGAGACCAATATGATGACTTGATTTTCTCCAGGATTATGACTTTGATATCGTTTATACTCCTGGGAAGGGGAACATTGTGGAATATGCTCTCAGCAGGAGATCTAGTTCACAGTTTCTAGATAAGGAAACAAGACAGTTGGAATCCTAACAGTTATCATTCATCGATAGAGATGAGGGAGCTTTCCTTTAGTCGATGGTTGTTACCCCTTCACTATTACAGCGAATCAGGGAAGCACAACGAGAGGATTCTAGCTGTGAGACTCTACGTGCTCAGATATACACAGGTGTTGCGGCATAGGGATATTTAGAAGGATGAGAGATTGTTGTTCTTTTCAGGGGGCGTATTGTAGTTCCAAACACGTTACGAGAGGGGGTTTTAAGGGATTTGCATACATCTCCTTTGGTGGTACATCCAGGCGTGGCAAAGACGTATCAGGACCTCCGACGTCAGTTCTGGTGGCCAGGAATGAAGAAGGGTGTGGAAGAGTTTGTTTCTTGGTTCCTTACATGTCAGCAAGTAAAGGCTGAGCACCAGGTTCTAGCAGGTTTGAATCAGCCCCTTGAGGTGCTCGAGTGAAAGTGGGACGGGATAACCATGGTCTTCATGATGGTTCTACCACGTACGTCCAAGGGACCCGATGCCATTTGGGTGGTCGTTGACCGGATCACCATGTCGGACCACTTCCTAGCCATATGGGAGCAGAGTTCAATAGATAGCTAGGGACACCTCTACGTGCTGGAGATAGTTCGACTTCATGGAGTTCCATCCACGATCGTCTTAGATCGTGATGATCGTTTCAAATCCCAATTGTGGAAAGGATTTCAGGAAGCTTTTGGAACTTAGTTACGCTTGAGCACATCGTTTCATCCCCAGACTGATGGTCAGACAAAGCAGACCATCTAGGTCCTGGAGGATATGCTATGGTCTTGCACACATGATTTCGGTCATACCTGGGAGGATCACCTACCACTGGTGTAATTTTCCAATAACAAAATTTATCATTCCACTAATGGTATGGAAGCATTTGAGGCTCTGTATAGGTGACCTTGAAGGTCACCACTTTGCTAGACTGATCTAGGAGAGTCAGCACACCTGGGCCCAGAGAAGGTGAGAGCTACTACAGAGAAGTTGCAGGTCATCTTGGAGAGGATGAAGACTGCACAGAGTCAGAAAAAGTCTTATGCCGACAGGAGGCAGAGGCCCTTGGTGTTCGAGGAAGGATAACACGTGTTCCTTCTGGTATCACCTCGACGAGGATTACAGAGATTTGGACGAGGCAGCAATATATATCAGAGATTTGTTGGCACTTTTCAGATTCTAAGTAGAGTTGACGAGGTGGTGTATCACTTGGATATACCTCCTCAGATGGACCAAGTACCCAAAATCTTCCATGTATCACAACTACAGAGGTACATGCATGATCCCTCGCACGTTATCGACTGGGGCGAGCTGGACATCAATGAGGGAGTGACCATTGCTGAGTACCCAGTGGAGATCAAGGACCGGTAGGAGATGATATTTCGTGGATGATCTATTCCCTTTCTGTGTGTCTTGTGGCAGCACTGGAATCTCTATAATAGCATGTGGGAGCGGGAGGCTCAAATTTGTGTGCAATACCCATATCTTTTTGAGTAGCCCTTGTTTTGGCTTTTCGGGGACGTAAAAGTCCTAAGGTGTGTGTGATATAATGTCCCTGATTTTTCCTTGTATTATTTTAATATTATATGGGAATTAATTTGAGACCAAGTTTTGGGATGGCGTGCAGTTCCGAGGCCCGGTGATCCTGGATCAAATGTATGATTTTAATTAAATAATTAAATAACGTTCACATGAGGTTTTCCAGTAAAATTGGGATATCTCTCGAACGGGAGCTCAGATCAGAAATATGAGGGCACCGTTGCGTTCAAAAAAATGATTTTACCTTAGGTGAGGCCTAACATCGGCCGACGCAGGTCGGTGGTGAAATCCGGTTTTTGGACGTAAGAGAAATAAAATATTTAAATAAAAATATTTTATTCTGCAGCCAAATATTTTAAATATGCTGCAACGGATATCTCTTATCCTTTTTAAATAAAGGCCTGCATAGGGTTCCAGGGTTACAAACCTCATAACCCTGAAACCCTTGGCGGCTCTGAAGGCTCTAGAGAAAACTTCCCAACGTGGCGATAATGTTCTTGACGAGCTTCACCGGCGACGACGACACGACGACCGGATCTTCTCCAACAAACGACTCGAATCTAGGTAAGGCATTTGATCTCATTTTGAATTCCATCCCCTTCTTGATTCCTACGTCGAACATGAACTATTCCACGAACATATTATCCCACGGATCGATCATATTTGCGGGATGGGATTTTGCAGGGATTTTGGGGATTTTGATTCATGAGTTATTTGGGTTTGATAATCTTCTAACAGTGACTAACCAAGATCGACATGAACATCAATCGAGGTTCATACCTCTCTATTTTTAGTGCCTTTCTTCCCCGATTTCTCATGTTCTTCGTGCGAGTTCTACATGTTCTTCACGGGGATATGAATGACGGATCATTGTGCATCAGTTGTGTGATACATCGATCCTAATTGGAATATATGGAGTCGGTACGACCCTACAGAGGTGTGGCTGTGGTGGAGAAAGACTGATCACAGTGGATTAGAAGATATCGTTCTTTGAACAATTTCCGCACTGATGGAAAGAATCGTATTTTGGAGCCGATTGAAGGCCCGAAACCCATGGATTCGGCATCACGAAAACGAAGCCACCCCTGATCATCAGTTTTGCGGCAAATGGACTAGTCAAACACGATCTGGAGAATCGGCCAACACGTGAGGGGGAAGACGACGCTTCTGGAAATTTCCAGACTATGCGGCCTATAGTATAGGCTAAACGGAGTGTGTTTGTCAGCGGACCACATGGTGTACACTCAGGGAGTTCACTGACACAGGTTCAGTACATAGCGAAGGATATGACATGTATATCCCTCCCTGACCCGACCTAGCCAAATACATGGGGTACCCTGTGTGCTGGTACACGGTAAGAAGACACTAACACTGATAAAGACCGTGTACTGGCACATGTCCAGCGTACACGGAGCGAGCCCCTGGTGCTCGGACACGGAGTGTGATTCTTCTACATGTCGTGTAGTTACTTTCTATCCGACATGCCGAATGACACGAGCTGTTTACACAGGCAGTACCTAGAGTCAAGGAACACAACGTGTGATCCTTCTACATGTAGTGTAGTTTGGTTTTACACAGCTTGAATGGATGACACTATCCGGTTACACGGGCAGTACCCTGGGTTAAGGAACACATCGTGTAACCATACTATATGCCATGTAACCAATTCTTCATGGCTTGATCCGGTTTCCTTCTGTGACTTGCACTATTTTCCTTAGGGTTCGTTCCATTAGTCATTCTCTTGAAGGTTCCCGGTATCATTTTTTATATACATGAGTATGATCCCTTTAGCAGGACATCTTGAATAGAGTTTTTGGAATCCCCTCTGTGAGACATAGAGACGAGTCCTCTATTCATTCCTAGAACCCTAGGTAGAGTTCATGGTATTGACGTGACCAACATTACCCAGGTGTTAATCCTCTGTATAGAGGATTAGCTCAGACTGAGTTGTTGAAATAACCCCGTGACTTGGATGTGATCCACATCTGAGCATCATGTTCTCAAAGTACATGTGGAGTGTGTTCTCCCGGAATGATTACTTCATACCTATCTCTATTCAGACCTAGGTTTGGGTTCTCCTGGTTGCATGATTAGTGTAATATTCGAGCTGGATCTTAGTGGTGGTTTCAAAATGGTCATTGTGTATGAGTATATCAAGATATTTTTGTTATATGTTCCATAAACATATACTGCGCTGAGTTGAATGTATCTTTCATTAGAGGTATTTCCCTTCTTGTATTTCCTTAGTGGTTTCGGGGTGTCCTACTGGATATTCTTATACTCACCCCTCCATGGGATCTTCCCGCACGTGTCGTGTCTTGTAGAGATTAGTGAGCCATTGTTATGATTCTAGGTGGACCATGACCAGACAGTACTCAGTGAGATCAGAGAGGCTGAGGTGTGTTCCTACGGCTACAGACTACAGTCCCAACACCATTCTTTACAGGTTGGACTTTGTTACGGACTCTCGGTTTGGTGGGCTTGTACTTTTGGACCAGGTTTTTACTTTCTTGTACTTTACATTCCTTTCACACTCGGTTGGTTGGGTTTTAGTGTATGCATGCATCTTCTCCTTTTATCAGTTTTTACGTTTCAGCTTTGTGGGCTTGGATATGTGTGTGCGCGTGAACAGGTTTATATGCAATGCCTCACATGTTAGTAGCATGCCTGATCGGTGCTAGTCACTAGCCCATGTCCTATTATAGGAGGGCTTGGGGAGTTGCAGCTTGGGCCCCACAGGGACGGGTTGTGACAGAGTGGTATCAGTGGTGGTCAGTTATACCTTAGGTCTGAGAGACTGTGAGTTAGTTTGGGGCAACAGTGATTAGTGTTTCAAGTACGACTTTCAGGCCAGGGACCCCTGTTTTAGTATGGGCGACCAACGTATCCATACACCAGGACTCTGATAACATTCTTTTTGACTTGGAACATGATAACAATAGTTTTAGTGGAAAAATAATGGTTCATGCATCATATAGGAATGGGTTGTCATTTTCATTTTGTTCTTCAGTCATCTCTCCAGATATACTCACTAACTGAGATACGTCTTTTTTCTTCACAGGATGCCTCTGTGATGCGCACCCACTAGGATCCAGCATCTCAATCATGTGGATGACCCCCTAAGTGATAAATCATTGATTCGGGGAATAGATCCATAATTTTTACCATCAGGTGGTGTGCCAGTTATCCCACCACCAGTGGAGCAGTGTCTAATGCATGTTGTACGAGTAGAGGAGGAGCACAGGATGAGCGCAATCCATGAGTTTCAGCAATAGAGACCCCTCAGGTTTTGAGGTGAGCCTAACACTCAGGTACTAGAGGACTGGCTTGAGGTAGTGACTAGATTCTTCCATTTGGTCAGGACACCGGTAGACCGGATGGTGATCCGGGCAGCGAGCCTTCTACAGGGCTCGACAGGATGATGGCAGAGTTTGGTTATTTAGACTCACGATGAGGCGACTATTGCATGGTCGGAGTTTGAACATCTCGTCATAGAGGAGTTTTCACCGGTTACCCTGAGAGATGTACGTATATAAGAGCTTCTTCATCTCTAGCAGGGAACCATGAAGGTGGCTGACTATTCATCGAGGTTTACCGACCTCCCGCGGTACTCTATGGATATGGTCATAGATTCGTACAGCAGAGCTTAGAATTTTGAGTGGGGCATGAATAGAGATATCCATGATTTCATCGTCCCTATGAGCATTCCTACTTATGATGGGGTGCTCGAGTGGGAATTGCTAGTTGAGAGCTTTGTGGTAGAGCAGAGACAGCCGACAGTTGTCTGTAGTGAGTGAGCTAGAGCAGAGACGTCTGCAGCAGGGAGTCGATGCCAGGGACCCAGGCATGGGAGACATTTTTAGATGAGATCCCAGGATAGGAGAACTGCCATACAAGGTTTTCATGGCACATCTAATCAAAATCAAGAGAGAAAATGCTACTCATGTGATGGCAGGGGACATCTCGCTCTAGATTTTCCGACCCACTGTACTACTGACATGGGAGCAGTGGATGTACCTCCGAGGTAGAGGCAACATGTGGAGAATAAAGATCCACGGGGTGGCAGACGTGATTGGGGAGCTAGGAGAGTAGCTGGTGGTGGTCTAAAATTTGACCTTTTACCACCACCACCCCTGGAGGTCCACCCCAGGCTCATGGAGATGGTGGACAGAGGGAGGGACAACTACAGGCGGAAGAGGCTTTAACCCAGGTACTCCCGGAATGATTAGAGTTACAATCTATGTCTTTTCTACTTTGGATGTCGTACTAATAGACACAGGTGCTAGTCATTCCATTCTGGATGATTATCTTATTTGGGAAATTGAGATTTCAGTTGAGTTGTTGACTCGGCCCTTATGCTTAGAAACACTGACTAGAGAAGATTCAAGGATCACACACATCTGTAGACAGTGTGACCTGACCCTTGGAGGTGAGAGTTTCGGTTAGAACCTCTTGGTGGTAGCGTCGAGGCCATACGATGTCATTCTTGGTATGGATTGGATCTTCACAGTTCATGCCCAGATTGATTGTTTTAGGCTAAGGGTGCGGTGTGTCCACACTGATGGAATGAGGTTCTCTTTTTTTGGTGAAAGACAGACCCATGCAGTGCGAGATGGACTCATGCATTGGAGCACACAACTGATTTCATATTAGTTGGCTAGCATAGTCCTTGGCACAACAGATGTTACGAGTTTCCAATTTATAGTAGTAGTGGATGAGTATGAGGACATCTTTCTGGAGGATCCCCGGACTACCTCCCCATCTAGAGATTGATTTTTGCATTGATTTGCATCCCGGTACGACAACGATATCAGCATCAACATATCGGATGGCTCCTGCAAAGCTTCATGAGCTGAGGGTGGAGCTGGAAGATTTGCAGAAGAAGGGCTTTGTGAGACCCAGTGCTTCACATTGGGTGGCCCCAGTGCTGTTTGCCAAGAAGGCAGACGATATCTTGTGGATATGTGTGGATTACCGATGCTTGAATCAGGTAACCATGAAGAACCAATATCCACTACCGGGGATCGATGTCCTCTTTGACCAGATGAGATGGGCACGATGGTTCTCGAAGGTTGATCAATGATCAGGCTATCACCAGTTGCGAGTACGGGATGAGGATGTACCGAAGATAGCTTTCAGATTTCGCTACGGTCACCATGAGTACATGGTGATTCCCTTTGGCATGACGAATGCCCCGACAGTGTTCATGGGACTCATGAACCAAATCTTTCAGGCCCATCTAGATCGGTTCATAGTGGTCTTCATCGATGATATACTTGTGTACTCTGCATCCGAGGATTAGCATGCGGGACACCTAAGGATGGTTCGGGACACACTCCGAGAGCACTGGTTATATGGGAAACTGTCGAAGTGAATGTTTTGGATACATGAGTTCCACTTTCTGGGACACATTATCTTATTAGATGGTGTAGCAGTGGACCCAGCCAAGGTGGAGGCAGTACTATCATGGGAGCCACCCCGGAGTGTGACGGAGGTGCGAAGTTTCCATGGGTTGGAATGCTACTATCTGAGATTCAATCTTGATTTCTCTAGGATTTCAGCACCCATGACAACTTTGACCCGAAAAGGGATTCCATTAGTGTGGACCTATAGATGCCAGTACACATTCTGAAAGTTGAGACAGAGTCTGATGAGCACCCCGATCGTGAGATTACTAGAGGTGGGTGTCAAGTATCTGGTGTTCTGTGACACATCAAGAACTAGGCATGGTTATGTCCTGATGTAGAGGCAAGCGGTGATTGCCAATGGCTCACGTCATTTGAGGGCACACGAGCAGAACTACGCAACCCATGATCTTGAGTTGGCAGCGGTAGTCTTCACATTGAAGATGTGGCAACACTTCCTTATGGGCAAGTGGTTTACTATCTACTCTAATCACAAGAGTCTCAAATATATCTTTTCTCAGAAGGATTAGAATTTGAGACCAAGATGATGGCTTGAGTTCCTAAAAGATTATGACTTTGAGATCGTTTATACTCCTGGGAAGGGGAACGTTGTGGCAGATGATCTCAGAAGGAGATCAAGTTCGTAGTTTCTAGATGAGGAAAGAAGACAGTTGGCCTCCTTATAGCTATCCTTTGTGGATAGTGATGAGGGAGATTTCCTTCAGTCTATGGTTGTTATCCCTCCAATCATATAGTGAGTCAGGGAAGCACCGCGAATGAATACTAGCTGTCAGACTCTACATGCTCAAGTATCCACAGGTGTTGCGGCTGATGGATATTTAGAAGTTGGGGAGCACGTTGTTATTTGCAGAGGGCGTATTGTAGTACCACTGATGTTACGAGAGGGGGTTCTGAGGGAGTTCCATAAATATCCTTTTATGGTACATTCAGGTGTGGAAAAGATGTATCATGACCTCCAATGTCTGTTCTGGTGGCCAAGTATAAAGAAGGGTGTGGCAGAGTTTGTTTCTTGGTGCCTTAATTGTCTGTAAGTAAAGGTTGAGCAATAGGTGCCAATAGGTTTGAAACATCCCCTTAAGGTGCCAGAGTGGATGTGGGATGGGATATCCATGGACTTTATGACGGTTCTACCACGTACGTCCAAGGGACCTGATACCATCTGGGTGATCATTGACCGGCTCACCATGTCGGCCCACTTCCTAGCCATATGGTAGCAGTGTTCAGTAGGGAGCATGGGACTCCTCTACATGCAGGGGATAGTTCGAATTTAGGGTGTCCCATCCACGATCGTCTCAGATCGTGATGCTCGTCTCACATCCCAGTTGTGGAAGGGATTGTAGGAAGATTTTGGGACTCAGTTACGCTTGAGCACAACGTTTCATCCCCATAATGAGGGTCAGACAGAGTAGACCATCCAGGTCCGGGAGGATATGATACGGGCTTGCATACTTGACTTCGGTCGTAGCTGGGAGGATCACCTACCCCTGGTGGAATTTTCTTATAACAAAATTTATCATTCCACTAATGGTATGACACCATTCGAGGCTCTCTATGGGCAACCTTGCAGGTCATCACTTTGTTGGACTGACATAGGAGAGTCATCACTCCTGGGCCCAGAGATGATGAGAGCTACTACAGAGAAGTTGGAGGTCATGTAGGAGGAGATGGAGACTGCACAGAGTCGGAAAAAGTCTTATGTCGACAGGAGGCGGAGGCCCTTGGAATTCGAGGAAGGAGACCATGTGTTCCTTTGGGTATCACCTCGATGAGGATTGTAGAGAATTGGCCGAGGAGGCAAGTTATCTCTGAGATTCGTTGGCCATTTTCAGATTCTGAGTAGAGTTGGAGAGGTGGCATATCGCTTGGATCTACCTCCTCAGATGGACCAGGTACACAACATCTTCTATGTGTCGCAACGACAGAGGTACGTGCATGATCCATTGCACGTTATCAATTAGGGAGAGCTGGATATCGATGATCGATCGACCATTGCTGAGTACCCAATGGAGATCAAGGACCATCAGGAGAACATATTTTGTGGATGAGCTATTCCCTTGGTGTGTGTCTGGTGGTAGCACGAGAATCTCCAGGAGAGCAGGTTGGAGCGGGAGGCTTAGATTCGCATGCAGTACCCACATCTTTTTGAGTAGTGCTGGTTTTGGCTTTTTGGGGACGTAAAAGTCATATGCTGGGTGTGATATAATGTATTAGATATTTCCTTGTATTATTTTAATATTATATTGGAATTAATTCAAGACCAGGTTCTGGGACGATGTGTAGTTTCAAGGCCTGGTGAGCCAGGAACAAATTTTTGAATTTAATTAAATAATTAAATAACGTGCACATGAGGATTTCCTGAAAAAAGCGGGATATATCCCGAATGGGTAATCGGAGGGCACCTTTGTGTTCATAAGAATGATTTTACCTTAGGTGAGGCCTAACATCGGCCGACGTAGGTCGGTGGTGAAATCCAATTTTTGGACGTAAGAGAAATATATTTTTTGAATAAAAATATTTTATTATGCAGCGAAATATTTTAATTATGCTGCAACGAATATCTCTTATTATTTTTAAATAAAGGCCTGCACATGGGTCCAGGGTTACAAACCATAAAACCATGAAACCCTTGGCGGCTCTGACAGCTTTGGAAAAAACCTCCCAACGCGGAGACATTGTTCTTTATGAGCTTCACCGGTGATGTCGACACGACGACCAGATCTTCGCCAACAAACGCTGTGAATCCCGGAAGGGCGTTTGATCTCCTTGTGAATTCATTCCCGTTCTTGATTCCTATGATGAATTAGGACTAATCCATGAACAGATTAGCCCATGGATCGATCGTATTTTCGTGATTGGCTTTTGTGGGGATTTTCGGGATTTCGATTCTTGAGTTATTTTGGTTCGTTATTCTTCTAACGGTGATGAACCAAGATCGACACGAACATTGATTGAGGTTCTTCCCTCTCGATTTGTGGTGCCTTTTTCCCCGATTTCTTGCATTCTTCATGCAAATTCTTCACATTCTTCATGGGGATATTAACGATGGATTTTTGTGCATCAATTGAGCGATGAAATGATCCCAATTTGAAGATCTGGTGTTAGTACAACCCTATGAAGGTGCGGCTACGGTGGCGACAGTCGGATTGAAGCGGATCAGAAGATATCGTTCTTTGAACGATTTTCAGTCAGATGACCGGAATCAGATTTTGGAGTCAATTGAAGGCCTGAAACCCACAAATTCGGCATCACGACGACAAAGAAACTCATGATCATCAGTTTTTCGGTAAATAGACTAGTGAAACTCGATCCGTAGAATCGGCCAATGCGCAAAGAGGAAGACGAAGCTTCTGGAAATTTCCGGACTACACGGCATGTAGTATGGGCCAAACGATGTGTGTTTGTCGGTGGACCACCTACCTTGGACTCCGGGAGTACACGGACAGGGTTGGGTACATGGCCAAGGACACGACGTGTATACCCCTCCTCGGCCAGACCCGGCCAGATACACGGGGTAACCCGAGTGCTGGTACATGGGCAGGTGACATGGACACGGACAAAGACCATGTACTGGAACATGGCCAGCATACACAGAGCGATCCCCTAATGCTCAGACATGGCGATTGATTCTTTTACACGTTGTGTAGTTACTTTCTATCCCATAAGCCGAATGACACATGCGGTTTACACGGGCAGTACCCGAAGTCAAAGAACATAGCATGTGAACCTTCTACACTCCATGTAGTTGGGTTTTACACAGCATGAACCGATGACATTGGCCATTTACACGGGCAATACCCATGGTCAAGGAACATAGCATGTAACCATACTACACACCGTGTAACCAATTCTTCATGGTTTGAGCCAGTTGCCTTCTGTGACTTGGACTGTTTTCCTTAGGGTTCGTCCCCTTTCTCTTTCTTTTGAAGGTTCCCGGTATAATTTCTATTATAAAAGAGTATGATACCTTCAACATGACTTCCTAAATAGAGTTGTTGTCATCCCCTCTGTGAGACTTAGAGCTGGATCCTCTATTCATTCCTGAAACCCTAGGTAGAGTTCTTGGTATCGACGTGAACAAATTTACACGGGCACCGATTCTCTTCTTAATGGATTAGCTCAGACTATGTTGTTATAATCACCTCGTGACTTGGTTGTGATCCTCATCTAAGCATCATGATCTTTATGTACTTGTGGAGTGTGTTCTCCTGGAATGATTACTTCATACTTATCTCTCTTCAGACCTAGGAGTGTGCTCTCCTAGTTGCATGCATAGTGGAATCTTCGAGCTAGATCCTAGTGGTGGTTTCATAATGGTTGTTGTGTATGAGTATATCTAGTTATTCTTGTTATATGTTCCATAAACATATACTGTATAGAGGTGACTGTACATTTATTTTGTGGTATTTCCCTTGTTGTATTTCTTTAGTTGTTTTGAGGTGTCCTACTGGGAATTGTTATACTAACCCTTGCACGGGCTTCTCCCACACGTGTCATGTCTTGTGATGATGAGGGACCCTTTGACAGGATTCTTGGGGGACCAGGACTGGACGATATTCAGTGAGATCAGACAGACCGAGGTGTGTTCCTACGACTATAGACTGTTGTCCCAGAACCTTTCTTTATAGGTTGGACTTTGTTACAAACTCTATTTTTGGTGGGCTTGTACTTTTGTACCAGGGTTTTACTTTCTTGTACATTACATTCTTGTCGTAATCTGTTGGTTGGGTTTTAGTGTATGCATGAAACTTTTCCTTTTAGCAGTTTTTAATTTTCATCTTTGTGGGCTTGGAGATGTGTGTGCGTGTGTACAGGTTTATAGGCAATGGCTCCCATGTTAGTATAATGCATGCTCGGTGCTAATCACCATCCCCTAACCTATTGGAGGTGGCCTTGGGGAGTTTCGTCTCGGGCCCCCCTAGGACGGGTCGTCATATATGCCTCTATCTTCATGAAGAAAAAACATTATTTCTTGAATCATACATCCATGAACCTATAACTATTTTATAAATTTTCTTTTTTTTATGTAATAAATATATATTTAATAAAAAATTTATTCAACATCATTTAGATTCATCTCATTCATATGAATTAAAAATAAAATTCATAAATGCATTAATTTGAATTACCATGAATAAATATATATAAAACAGATAATATATCAACCATAATTTTCTATTATTACATAAACACAACTCATTATTTATTATTTTTTATATCATTCAAAAATATATAGAAGACTAGGTTATTCCTTTTTTAATTTATCTTCATGGAAAATGTATATATCATAAATCCAAAAATTCATATAATTATCACATTTCAACAATATTAAATTTTTATATGTTAGGAATTAATCATCTTTTCTAAAGGACACCATTATCATGGAACACATATCATGCATCATAATTATTTTCCATCCAACAAAATAACTACATTTATATTGATGTTTTTATTATATTTCCCTATTGAAATATCTTCATAAAAATTGAGAAAAAAATACTCTATAACATTTATAACTATCATGTAATATATTTTTAATTTAATACATATTTTCTTGGAATCATATACACACTCATTTTAATATCAATATTAACAGATCATGATGATCTATATCAGGGTTATAATATCACTATGTACCATTTCAGAATTACCCTTCTAAAATATTATTATCAGGACACATATATTTAATGATATCATCTATTCAATTTCATATTTAAATAATATAAAAAAACAATTAAAATAATTTAGCCAATTTTTTACAGGACCAACTCTTATTAAAAGTGGTGTATTTATGTATACATATTCTCTTGAATAACCCAACTTGTATCAAAATATTTAAACATGGTTGTTACTATACATGGAAAATCATTTATGTATGAAAATTCACATGAATGGGAGAAAAACATATGTATATATTTCAACTATAGGAGATTAAATCCATATAATTAAATAAATGGTTTTATAATTATTCATTTATATTCCCAAACATCAAATTTTTCTTCGTTCATCATTATAAATTATTTTGCTATTGAACATAGAAGTCATTATAATAATCATGATAACCATTACCATGATATTTTTTCTTTGGGGGATATGAATATTTTTATAATTCTTAATAATCAATATATTATCTTAATCATCATTCATATAATATAGTTAAAATTATATGTCATTGTATTCATACATTTCTTTGGGATATTCTTATTCATCCACTATTCGAGTATAGTAAGGCAATCCTTCATGTGGTATGTATACATTCAATTATATGACTGGGTAAATTTCCTAATACGATCAGTTATAATTATATTTTATGGTCACATTAACATGTTAACATCTCCAATAATTTACTGATAATGGATATACATCTATACCATGTAGTTTGTATATTGACAATTATTTTACAGTTCATACAGCTGGTAGAAAATCCTGATGAAATCAGTTGAATGGACCTTAATCTAGTTTGTTCTTGTTCATTTTGTGATAAAATGAATCACCATTCACAATCTATCAATATCAAACATCATCCATATATATATATTAATTTATAATCCTCATAAATTTTATGAATGTAACAAATTCATAAACATTATCATTGAGATATATATCTATCATAATCATGAATGTCATTCTTTAAGAATGAAACATTATATAAATATATTATTTCTTTAAAAATATTTGAGAATTTACTATTCTATGATCTCATATATATCTTTTTCAAAATTAATAATATAATATATTTTATAATAATATATATTTTTTGGATTCTCTTTTTATTCCAAAAGAATATTCATCCTAAAATACTAAAACCTTATGAAGGATAATTAGTCTTAGATAATAATATAGATAATTATGTATCTTTTAATGAATGATAATTAATTCCTGGAATAAAAATAAATATCTTAGTCCTTAAAAAACACACCATGAACCTCAAAATTGACGAAAATATAGGCGACTAAACAATATGAATCAGTCTAAAAAAAATCTGGGGGTTTTTTTAAGGATATAAATTATAGAAGATCATGTAAATGACATTACAGAAAATCATAAGAATATGTATAATGTAAATCATTTTGGACGGTTAAGAGAAACATAAAAAAACTTGTCTAAAAACATGTTATGGATAATAATACAGTGTATGTTTCTACTAAGAGAAGATAAACACCTCTGATTATATGGGACTTGAACTCAGATATAAAAAAGCATTTCCATCAAGAAAAGTTATCAATATCTATAATAAGTACATCATTATTTAGTCAATATAGTTAGAATAGGATAAAAAATTGATCAATAAAAAAATAATGAATTCCCTTTTCTTGTTGATGTGAAAAAACATCTTTCATATATATTGATAGGCAAAGGCATGAATTATACCATGTATAATAATGAAGATGAGACATATAAAATTGAAGGATGTGTAATCTTGATGGGTTCTCCCAAAACAAAATTCTAGAGGAAAGTATTTTCTTATATGAGCAGAAAAAAATATCCATATTATTCTCATTAAGAAGATTTGAGTACCCTCATAATTCACATATATTTCATATGTTGTATATCATTAAATATCGAATAATAGTTTACCAATATAAGGGGAGAAATTGATCAGTGATGTAATTTTTATAGATGTGGGAGGTAAAAATTTCAAACATATTTTTTGAAAGGAAAATTTGATATCTCAATGAAATGTTTTCTTGTTCTATCAATCATTCTGAATATTAATGGAATGTATCACTTATAACAGATTCAACCATATGAGAAAATATGAAAAATATAAATTTTGACAAAAAATATAGAATATATATTTTTTATTATAATGATCCATTTTTACTTTTTTTTGTGTTAAATGAATTCTAATTTTAAAGTAGATAAATATTTTGAGGTGTATGATTTGAATGTTATTTGAAAAACAAAAAAACTAATTATAATACAATGTTTTATCATGGATTTTTTGTTTTTAGTATGGGATATAATTTAATTGAAAATATACATTATCAACACATTATAGGATTAATATGTGTTAGTTTTATAATCTATACAGCAGTATAAAAAACTATTATAACTAAGTTTGGAAAAATCTATGTACTAATAGAATAAATTATTTTTATATTCATTGTTTTTCTTGAATTATGTAGTTACAATATAAATATATTATATAACTCTTAAAAAATGTAAATGGTTTTATTAAACATGTTCATTAAATAATATATTATATATGTTTTGTTAAAAAATTATTGAAATTCATATTCACAAAAATAATTTTATTAATTATATTCTTCAAATTTTTTTTTTTTTATTTTTTTGAAAATATTAAGAATATTTATTTTAATAAAAATATTGAAAATTAATGTTTTCAATAAAAATTATATATATTTTTATTATATTATCACAGTCAAATTACATCTTATAGTTGTTTAAAATTTAAATTATTTCATTTTTTATTAAATAAAATTCTTATTTATAATGTAATTTTATAAACTAATATAGTATTAAAAATATTATAATTTAAACATGAATTATTAAAAATTACTAATTTTCATTACATTATTTTTTTAAATAAATATTTAGAAATAAATATTTTTAATTTCTATAACCTGATTCCATATTTTTAATTAGTGGTTTCAAATAAAATAGGTAATTTCATTTTTATTTGTAGAAAATATGAGTACTAATCATATTATTTTCTACTGCAATTTTTTAGTTAAAATTTGCAATTTAGGTTAAAAAAATTGATATGAACATTAAAATAAAAAAAGTATTAGATAAATCTCATTAATTCAGTATATTTTGACAATAATCATCTTTGGGTATAATTTATGTAGTTATGTGAACACATTGATGAGATTATAACCTTTATAGTATTTTATTTAGTGACATGTCTAACATGTCACAATTGAGTTTTTAATTAGTATGGTATTATTTATAATGATTTGTCATAGTGATATGATCATCTATTAGTATAATATTTTAATATAATGGATTTATTTTGAAAATTAGATTTTATTTTTTTAATTTTGAATAAATAAATAATTATCTAAAATTCTCACACTATGAAAAACTATAGTTATTTGATTAAAAAAACAATTATTAAAAATATGAAAATAAATATAATATGATATAATGAATGTAATAAATAAATATTAATTATTAACATGGCATTTTTAAGATATATAAACAATATTTTGTGAATTTTAGAATTTTTATTGATATAATTAATGTAAAATTAATTAATTAATAACAAATTTCGCATAATAGATATTTTAATAATAAATAATATTTACTAAATGATATATAATTACAAAAAATATTAAATTCTGACATTTTATTAGTATATGGTTTTATATAAAAACCATTTTCAATTGATGAGTCTAATTTCATGTTTATTTTAATATAATAACCATCAAAGTACAAAAATCAATGTTTGTACAGTAATAGATAAAGGGGATCAATAAGTTCTAGCCTCAAATAAAAAGGGTATAAATATATTTTAAACATGTACAATTTTTATGTAATCTTATTATTTATACATATACCTATTTAAATTCAAAATAACTCACCTTTATTTCATTTTTAATTGAAAATTAATATACATTTTTTAATATTTTGAGAAATTATAATAGTGCCCCTCCCCAGACATATAAACGGGATTCTCATTGATGTACTATAAAAGTTTGTTGGCCACTCTCTATAGTATTAATGGTTATAAAAATCACAAACCATTTCAATTCCTATTAATCATGCCTAATTATTTCTATAATGTTTATTTGAGTTTCAATATTCATAATTATGATTATATATGATAATAGATATTCTTAACACATTCTTATAATATTTATTTTCTAAGATTGTCCCATCTGAAGTATATTCTATGTTTGACAGACTAACACCAAGAGTAGATATGAGACACCAAGACGTCAACTGATTCACCAGTAGTACAAAACAAATCATGGTTAAATGACTCTTTGAAAACTCAATAGACTTACCAAAAAAAGACATATCGATGTTGGGACCTATCAATTCAAGTAATTACCACAAAAATGACTTACTGATGTATGGACATACCGATGAATGTTGCTACAGACAAAAGGTGTGATCAATGAAAGGACTCACAAACAACTAAAATGAGTCACCGACCCATGGAATGACTAATAGAATGACACAAAATATTAATGAGTAATCGATAGAAGGACATACAGATAGAGGACACACTGATAGACTATTTAAATATTCTTTTATTTAATATTATTTCTAATGGTCATTTTTTGAAGGATTTAATGTGACTGATTAATTTAATTCTTTTTGAAGAAATCGTTAATGGGTATCTTATAATTACGATGTACAACATTTACCTCAAAAAATCCACATTATCATGCCACTAGTGTATAGAAGAATAAGACTAATGATAAAAGATATATATAATGTATAGAATTTAATATATACATAAGATGATATGAGTAGAAATAGTAGAATTCCAACACAAGCATCATACAGAATAGAAGATCACATAAGAAACACTTCATTCCAACTTGTAGTGAACCATAGAAATTATCTTTACCATAGTTCTAAAATATCTTCATCATCTAATATAATCTAAGTAGAATTACATCTCATCAAACTGGAATACAGAACAATGTGTGTCATGAAATTTTGTTTTAGTGTATTCTTTTTGAAGTGGAATCCATCTTTATCTTCCATCCATTAAAGTGTCAAAAGTTGTATTTCATAACACGTAGAGCATTCTAAACCATGTTAACTCATTATGGATATATTTTTTGTCTATTTAATAAATTTTCAGGCAAAGTGTGAATCTATATGTAAAACCCACAATTTATCCTACATTTCATAGGATTATATAACATATCCTCACATATATATCTTTTTTCACTATTTTATCCCATGTAGAATAGTGGTGGAGTACTTTTTGACATTATTGAATTTTTTCCCATGTAAAACTGTGGTAGAGGTATTGTGACCTAGATAGTCTATGTAATGTTTTCTTTACCCTGATCTAGGGTGCGGATAAAAATCATTATTTTTATATATATATTTATGGTGGAAGGTGATCATCGTGGGTCACCTTGAGACTGAACCTCTAGTTTTATATCTGCAGTGTTTTTTAAATATGGTTTTATCTGTTTTAAAATGTATTTTAAAAAAATGTCACATTGATAGATAGAAATGGAAAAGTTTATAAATATTTTGTATTAATAGATTACATTGAATTGTAATATCAATATATCATATTATTATGAATGGGAAATAATCAACATTTTGAGTAATTATTTGATCTTTCAGATTATTATATACTCACTACATTTATTTACTAGATTTTATGTTTTATATGGGGTGAATCTTTTAAATAGTCTTTTTAATTAAAAATTTTACAGGTCCTCAATTTACCGCCGCTCATGTGTCCCACTCAAACCAACATTTCATAGTATATAATATTTTCAAATTTTCAATATTCAAAAGTATAAATGATTTTATAAAAAAATTTCAAATGTGAAGTAGTATTGTTTTAAGGATCTCAACGTTTCTGTTTGTTATTACATGTTTTTTTCACAATATAAATTATTTTGTTATTATAGATATTAGATTGTAAGGTGCTGTTATAATCATAAATCACTTCATTATTGGAAAAAACATTTCCCAGTGGAAGCATAAGATGAAAATGCATTTAAAATAAATGGTCTTTGATATTTTGATAGTTATAAAACATAAATACGAAATAACATTTACCAATAGGAATTTCTATAGTGATGCCACAAAGAGTGTTTATAATAACAATTAAAAATATTTGAATGCTCTGTTTTGTGCTCTAGGTGATTATGAATTTAATAGAATATCTTCTTGTACACATGTTAATGTAATTTTGCACATTTTTTTTAAAATAATGGAAGTCCCAATGTTAAATAAATCATAATTAATAGCTATAAAATTATATAGACAATTAAATGATGAAGCTTTTTTATCATATTTCTTACCTGTGTTTCATGTATAATGAAATTGTGAACACCATGATCACTCTGGGAGGAAATTTTATAATAGAGGATATAATCATGATAATACTCATATGATTACTATATAGAAGGAGAGGGACATATGTATTTGTATGAGAATATGGTGGCCCCAAGACGTTTCCCGCAAAGGATTTGAATGTAATGTTGATAATGTATGAATACGAATTAAATGTAAAAAAAATGGAATGACAAAAAAAAAATTAAAATGTGTTTCTCTGAAATATTATACCTCAAAAAAATTTAAGAATAAGATGAAACTAAAATTTAATGTTATGAAAAATAAATATTAGGGATTGAAAATGTGTTAGCATAAATATCCATATGTTTTATAAAATTTTATATATAGAATAAATTGATTATAAATACCAACAACAAGAGAAACAATTATCATAAAGAAAATTTGGAAAAGGACTTGAAAAAATTGGTCATGATAAATGTTAATACATTTATAGTGAAATAAAAAGGGACATATAAAATCTTAATATCACAATCTAATGTAAAATAAGAATTATGATGAAAAGGGAATAAATTATAAAAAATGCATGAAAGAAACATGGAGTTCTTATGAGGAAATACCTAGTGAATCAAAATCCTATAATTATAAAAAGACTAATGAGGAAAATATGTGTTTTATGAAAAAATATATGAGGTAACACAAAACTGCCATGAACATAATTCTTAATATTCATGATATGAAAGGGAATCTAAAATTATGAAAAATGTTGAAATGTTTGAATACTGAAAAATGATAAAGGACACATGTAATTAACAAATAGATAAATATAAATCTAGGATGAAACCACATACTCTGACTACCACTTTTCAATCTTAAAATGCTACAGAGAAAGGAAGAAGGATCAAATACTTATAGAAACCAATGAGCACAACCTTTCAAATGTGAAAATAAAATGGGATTTAGAATGGTTCACCAATTTAAAATAAATTTTAGTTAAAATTCATGGATAACAATTATCTCTTAAATATACTTCTCTAATTGGATACCAACCAAGAAAGAGGAATATACCTTAATTAATTTTGTATCAAAATCCGTAAATTCTATTTTCTCATAGTTCTATAATATTTTCAACAAGTTCTAGATATGAAGCATATTATACTATTTCATGTTTTTATATACCATATAATTTCTATTTTTGAAATACTTAACATGTTTCTTAGATGAAACCCATGAAGAAATTGTGGGTATAGAAAGCCCTTATCACTAATATTATTGGACAGAAACAAATATGGGTCTAACAATATATTCAGTTCTAGTTTGTTTTTGTAGGAATGTAGTTTGTAGATCTATTATAAATGTTTATGGTACATGTACAATGGATTTTCAAGACACATGAAAGGAAATTATTCATTCTTCAAGAACATCATAATTATTGATGGTGGGTATGTGTCTTTTGATGAAAAAAAAAATATCATTGATCTTTTCCATATTGAATACTTTATCTCAGTTTTCCTTTCCAAAGTACATTTTTTGATGGATTAAATTACATCCTACTTAGTATTCTTCAATTATGTGATGATGTTTTTAATGTTATATTTGAATGTGATGCCTGATATTATTTCAATTATAAAAAATTTATAGTATTTACAACGTTTAGAAATGAATAAAATGTATGTTGTTAAAATAGATTCATTTATTTCACAAAATAATTCCTATTTAATTTTTTTCATAATGAATCATGGATTTAGAATAAGAGATTAGAAAACTAAAATATACATTCAAATATAATGATTATATGAAAATATATAATCAAAGAAATACCTAATCTAGTGCTTCCAAATTACAATATATGTAATCCATGTCAAATGGGTAAACAAAACCAAATCTATTTTAAACCATTGGAATATGATTCATCATCTCAACCTCTATAGTTCGTTACCATGGATCTATTTTCACTTTCTACAGTTTCAAGTCTATATTTTTACCATTGTGTCTGTATTATTGTAGATGATTACTGTATATATACAAAAAACATTCATTCTGGCTCGCAAAAAATGAATCATGCTCTTATTTCACTACGTATTATAGGACTGTAAAAAATAATAGGGGCCATATAATTAAAACACAAAGTAGTGACAATGATAGCCAGTTTTAGAAAAATGATTTTGAATAATTTTTCTCAAAACATGGGTATATTTATAACTTATCTTTTATAAAGAAACACAAAAAAAATGATTTGGTCAAATGAAAAAATTCCATCCTATACGAAATTTAAATAAATACACTTAGTGAGTATATAATACCTATCTACTTTTGGGAAGAGTATATAAAAAAGAATTATATATAATATATATTGTCTTGATTAGACATATCCTTAAGACAAATTCTTATGAGTTTTGGAACAATATAAAAAAGGTTAACTAATTCAATGTTTTTTTTGTTACAGAGTCTATATTCTTATCTCTATGGATAATCCAGAAACAATTTCCTCAAAGAGTGATGATGAAATTTTCAAAGGATATTCAGTTTCTATTAAATCATATAGATTATTAAATAATATAACATAATGTGTCGATGAATCTGTACTTTTCATGTTTGATGAGAAAGATCCACCCAATCTAATGACCTATTGAGAAAATATTTAGGATGGCATATGAAATCAAGACATAAATAAAAAATATGTTGAACAAATCATTAAAGAATCTATTAAAAACTATAGTTCTAGAGATTCCATAAATTCTAATTATGATGAATATAAATATGTGGAATAGCTGAAAATCTATATAACATCTTTTTATAGAACTATTAGAACTCTCAAAACCATCTTTTAGATGATTTTATTTTAAAATTAAACAAAGGAACTCAGAATAGAGATTCTCTTGGAAATCATAATGAACGTTTAGCTTTCCTGTCATAACATGATCATAATAACATTAGTGATACTATCAATGTTGAATTTTTAGTGATACATATGAAAGAAAATTTAAATTATTTTGAATGAAATAATGTTTGGAAACATGTTGATAGATCGAAATACACCTTTAAAATAGAAACTAAAACGGTTTTGATTAATAATGTTGATGAAGTAGGTAATATAGTTTGAAAAAAATCTAGATAGGTTGCACAAGGTTGTAATCTAGAATAAGGGATTTTCTATGGAAATACGATTGAACCATTATTTAGACTTCAGTCCATTATAATAATTCATTCCTCTACAGCATTTCTAGAATACAATCATTATAAAGTGGATGTCCAGAGTTCATTCATAAATTGTTATTTAATTGAGGATGTTTTTGTTGAACAACCCCTATTTTAAAAAAATCTCATATTCTCAAATCATTTTTTTAAATTAACAAAGTATTTATGTGATTTGAAGTAATATCAAAGATCTTGGTATGATATGATCATCATGTTCTATATTTATAATGATTTTTTAAAAGGTATTGACGATCCTACCATTTTTATAAATCGAATTTCAAAAGATACATTATTATTACAAATTTATGTTGATGATTTTATTTTGGGATATTATGAAAAATATGTTTGTGTGGATGTTTCAAAGATGATTCAATGTGAATTTTAAATGAGTTTAATGGTTGATGTCAATCACTTTCCTAGATTTTATATATTGTTAATTAAATATATTATTTTTTTGAATAAATCTAAATATACTAAGGATATTTTAAAATGATTTGGATTATATATCACAAAGAATATTGACACACCTATGAATAAAAGTTGTATTTTAGACCTTGATGAAGATAGTAAATATATTGATGAATCCACTTATAGGGTATTGATTGGTTGTTATCCCTACTTAATTTTTAGTAGGCCAAATATTATGTTTAGTGTGTGCATGTGTGCACATTTTCATTAAAACCCAAAACAATCTCAGTTTAATATTATGTTTTTTTTAAAATAATCAAATATACATCCAATCTCGGAATGTTCTATCCTAGAGGACTTCCTTTTTATATGGTCTGTTTTTTAGATACTAACAATGGAGACTATATGTTTGTTCCAATGAACACCTATGGAACATGTAACTTTTTGGGAATGTCTTTTGTATCATGGTGTTGTTTGAACTAAACTTGGAAACATTTTCTATTACTGATGTTGAAGACAAATCTACTGGTATTTTTTATGCACAAATTTAGTGGATGAAACACACATTACTATACAATGTATTTGAATTCGTACATGTCCCTATAAAATTTTAAAACCGAAGTAATATTAATATATCTAAGAATCATTTTTTCACATTCTAGAAAAAACACATCGATGTAATACATCACTTATTAAGAGACCATTGTCTAAAAAGTGATTTATCATTATATTTATTGGCACATAACATCAACATCCTATCATTTTAACTAAGTCATTTAACACATAAGGAATGATCTAAATTAGACATGAGTTAGTAAGGATCAATACATAGTAACATATTTTGTTATTACTTTGAAAATGTTAATTGAAATTATCAAACTAACAAAAGACATAGTTTTTTTGTCCACACGGATGATTTTTCATGCTAATACATTTTATTGATAACACTGACATATTGTTATGCTAAAAATTTTTCCATGATGACACCAATGACTTTGTCATGAAAACACATTTTTCCAGGTGACATCGACACCTTGTCAATTTGACACCATTATTAATATAATTTTTTTTTGTCATGACGACACTACATAATCAGTATTTTTAGCTTTTTTAACTTTTAAGAAACTTATGTTGTTTCATTTTGTATGTTAAACCCTTTTAATTATTTTACAACTTTATGATTTTAAACATCATAAATGATACACATTCAATAAAATTCAACTACTCTTTTACCCATACCCTAAATAAATTGTTTCTATCTCTACTATCATTCCTTTTAAAATCTGTCCATCAAACTCAACAATTGGAATGGCACGTGTAAAGCTTGATCTAAAAGGTTGAGACTCCCATGTAGCTATGAAATAGATAGGGAATGAAGTAAATATTTCATAACTATGAATTCTACAAGTAAAAGAATGTATTGACATTAAAAAAAGTGGTTCTTATTGAGTGGTTGTTAGAAAGCATGACTTTCATTATCAGTGAGTCATATGTTTAGGGATGGATTCATTGGATCTCAGATAATCAATGTATATTCCACCTGAAGATAGTTCATGTGATTAAAATGAATTTAGAGTTTATATTATTTAGTAGATATGTTTGTTGTATTGTTTCCATAGTAAATTGAAAACAAAACCATTTTTCATCAATAAAATGGGTAGAATGTCATAAAGTATCCCATGATTTCATATTTAATTATTATCAGGGTAATTCTCCACCTAAGACTGAAATATTTTCTTTCATACATTACTGATGTAGCATAATGAAAATTACAAGCATATGAGACCCACCTCTACAATTTTATATAGGGTTTGAAGAATCTCTCTCATGTTTATACCTCGTTATTTCTATCACAATAAATGGGGATTTCCATATCTATTGTATCATGATGTCTATTTGATTAATATGTTAAGACAATTAATTATGGTAAATTAATGTAGATAACTTTTTGTACCTATAACTGAAATGATCATTCCTTTTTAGAAAACCAATTATCTGTTTTATCCAGTTTTAATCTCACCCATGTTGAAAAAGAAATTTTGAGTTAGTGATAGATATTAAGTTGTTTTTTAATGTTGGGGGATCTTCATAAGCCAAGAGATATATAAAAAGTGTGAAAATTAATTGGAAACCATAGATGAAAGAATGGGTTGAGGATGAAGATAAATTTGATGATAAAATCGATCTAGAGGAACATCAAACATTGCCATTAAATATGGTTGGACATAGTCTAGGACAGATCAAGGATGTTTTTAATCTTTAGATGATGAAGTATATCCAGTCACACAAATCATATATCACGGGTCACCTATCAATTATATGTGGGATCCTAACAGAACATGAGAAACCAAAGGGTTTTCTCTTGGGCCTCCAAGTCCAACACATTCTTTACCCTCAAATGAATCGAATCATATAACTAATATGGATTATGAGAAAAATTAATAGGCGTTTTGAGATATGTATGAAGATCTAGTGGATAAAAATAATAATAAGAATGAGGTGAGTAAGATGAAAGTGGAAGAGTAAGTGGTTGTGAAGAAGAATATGTTGAAGGAAATGTATATAGAAATAGATGTGAAGAGAAAGCATCTAAACATGATGATGATGAAGGAATTGATGAAATCAGTGAGGGTGAAAGTGACCAATATGGGGATGATCATGGTTTAATTTTAGATATGGTTAATGATTTGGTTCAATTAGTTGTTATTGAAGAAATATAAAATTATGATGGTCATGATGATGTTTAAGTTCAAGTTATCCATGCACCCCATTTAGTCTATGAGAGAAAGAGACCTTATTTTAGTAGTGGGAAACTAGTGAGAGAACTACATATGTAGGGGGATCTTAATGATATAATAGATCATGTTTTTAGGGATCCACATGAAATGTGGGATATATATGATGGTAATATTTAAGATTTAATAGTGATTCATGACTCTATTACGCCTTTGGATGATGATGTGATGTCTGAATGGGTATGGAATGCATGATTTTTAACACATGGGTTTTATTATGAAGACATAGATGGTGATGTTTTTGTGAATGTTTCCAATGATTCAATTGATAATACCCTTCATAGTGATTATGTAACTAAAGAATACATTGAAAGGATTAAGGATGAAATAGTTTCACCTGTGACTGCATGAGTTCCATCTTATATGGTCCATGAGATACAACAAGCCAGAATAGAGTACAATTATATGAGTAATTAATTACTCCCTATAAAATATTCAAATGAATAATTAGATAAATATAAGAATGTTCTGCATATTCATGTGGAGGCAGTTGGGTGAGTGAGCCTGATGCAGTCACAAATTCAGATAAGGTTATCACTAAAATTCAACGCAACATACTCAAAATAGCGGTATTTTCATTACAAACACCACCAATGTATGAAAATAATTGAATAGTCTATTTTAATAAATAAATAATTTTAACAAAGTGTGTACAATCTTTTAGGATATTATTCATAATGATTTGAAGACCCATAACTCAAGTCCTGAAGTTCCTTCTACCATTGGACAATCATCTCAGGTCATGGAAATTTAGGTATTAAGAAATTATTTTAAGGAATAGTATAATGATTTTTTTGATGTTTTATTATTTTATTAACTTTTATAAATTGGTATGAATAGTGTCTAGGTTCATGATATGGTCGAACACTATTAAAATATTTTTGAGACCACCAATGCTCAGATTATAGAGAAGTTGGCTTATTATTTCAGGAATATTATAAACTTGAATTAGATTACTAGAATTTTTATGTATTTGAAAGAGAACATGGCAGTACTTCTAGTGACAAGATCCTTCAATGAACAAGTATAGAAGATGAATGGCTTCCCTCTACTTTTGAAAAAATTCATGTAAAATAAAAATGGCTTTGAAAAAGCTATGATTTATGGTGGTGAAATCATTAATGATATAATAATGTTGTTAAATCCTTTGTATCATGTGTAAAGTGGTAAAATTGTGCTGCATAATTCTTGACCTATTATAAATTCTAGATTAGTGCCTCCACCTTATATGATAGTTTTTCAAGCATCCATTATGGTCATACTATTCATCACATCGCATATTCAACCTCCTGTTTTGTCTTAACAGAAACCTAGACTTACACATAATGTTCTAGAAGGTGTGATCCTAACTCCTATGAATATTTTGTTAAAATCTCATATTTATCAACCAAAACCTACTAGAACATATTTTAACACCTATTATAAAGGTTAGGAACATTTTTTACAAGGATGTATTGTGGATAAATCAATGATATGGTTGATTTCTTATCGTTTGATGCATTTCAACAGAAATTTGTAATATATTTCACATAATTTATTAATGTAAATCATTAATCTTTTATTTTATACAATTTTGTTATATAACTTATTCTTTGATACATCTTATTCAATTAATACATGTTTATTTCTTGATTGCAATCTGATGTGGGGGATTTTATTCTGATACAAATTACCCTTTGATAATACTAATAAAAGAATAATAGTTTGGAATTATCCTTATTTATTTTACCATTGATATCAATAATATGTTTTATATATCCCATAAATCTAATTACATATGGATAGAAAAGATAATATTATTAGATACAATTATTATTTTTTCCTTTAATACCTTTACTTTTTATTTTACATGTGATCCTTATCTATATATTGAGAAGATTCATCAATAATGGGAGATGATAAGTAGAATGTTTTTATTACATAGAAAATGATTTTACATTATATTAACATTTTTTGTGTTCATAAAAATGGGGATATTGTTGGAACATAAGAGACTATTGCCCGCCCTCTAATGTTTTAATATTATTAATAATCAAAAATCATGTCAATCATTATTAATCGTGCCTAAGAATTTCAATCATGTTTATTTAATTTTCAATATTTGTAATTATGGTTATACATGATCATATATATTATTAATACATTAAGATAGTATTTATGTAGTTTAAAATATATTCTTAAATATTTTATAAGTATGATAGACTAACACTAGAAGAAGAGTGGAGACACTGATAGTTCTACTAAATCATCGATATTGTAAAACAACCAACTGATACATGAGTCACTGACAACTCATTTGAATTTCTGAAGTAAGGAATTACCGACACAATGCCATACCAATGCAAGGAACTATCGAAACACGTACCTACCATTGCACGGTACTATCGAAACATGGTTCTATTGCTGCTAGGACTCTATGATAGTTAAAATTAGTCCCTTTCACTAGTATAAAATGATATAAGACACACCAATAGAATAAATCACAAACAGAAGGAGATATCATTAAGGGACTCATTGATAGACTTCTAAAAATTCATTTCATTTAATATTATTAATAACAGTTACATATTTGAGTCTTTTACTCGGACAGATTAATATATGGATTTTTTCAAACCTCATTAGTGGGGAGGACAAAAATATGAGTTAGAACAACTACCTAAAAACATGTACATTGTCATACTAGAATATTATAATAGAAATTAACTCTATATAAATGATTTCAACAATGTACCGGATGTATGATATACACAATAAGACATGAGTATATAAAGATGATGTCCTATACAAGCTACTTGAAAAAGGAAGATGACAATAGGAACTATTCATTCCTTCCAATTGGGAACTAGAGAATTGTTGTTCACCAATATTACAACATGTATTCCTCATAAAAAAATTTCTATGGAGATTAACATCTTATTATACTCGAATATAAAACACAGTGCTTCACAACAATCTGTTTTATTTACTTTTATCAGAATGCGACCCCAACTTCAACAATGATACATAAAAGTGTCCAGAGTTGAAATACATATCACAAAGATTATTTTAAACCCCATTTAATATTTAATAATCTTTTAAGTACCTTTTTATTACATTCTTGAGTACTGTTTTCATCACTCTATAAAATACACACTGTCTCCGACACTAAACATGAGGATACAAGATATCCTCACACAAATATATTTTTACAACTTATTATCCGATTTAGAATTGTGGTAGTGGTCCTTTGTGAAATTATATATTTTTGAACCTATATTTAACATGGGTAGAATCCTTGTGACATGGAAAGTCATTATATTATTATATTAATCCCGATACAGGGTGTAGATCAAAACCGTTATTTATATTGATTTCTTGGTAGAAGGTGATCACTAAGTGGAGATGAATAAGTCTAATCTTGATATTGAACCTATTGATTTATATCCACAATTATTTTTACATTTCATTCTCTATATTTTTACCTTTTATTGAAAGAAATTATTTTCAAATTGATAGTTATTCTTTGTTAGTGTTTATAACATTTGAGGCTTATTATATTAGTTGAAAAAGATGTATCAATATCTTATATTTTTATGATTTGAAAATAATCAATAATATGAGAAAGTCATTGAAAATTCAAACTATTATAAACACACTACATTGATTAAATGGAATGTTAGGTTTTAAATTTAGGGAATATTTAAAATATAAATTTTAACAGAATTTTTAAATTGAACTCAATTCACCCCCTCTTGAGTGTCATAATCTACCCAAACACTTTTATTAACAATACTTAAAACTTCAATGGACATTTAATACATCTAATGTAATCCCTAGATACATTAAAATAATACCTACCCTCATTTTAGTTATTTTAATAATCATAACTAATACCATTGTTTTCTATAGGTTTTGAGTAATGGAAATTTTATAAATATGATGTAGTTTTTTTAATATAATGTTTTTATTTTTTAGTATTCCACCTCTATAAAATATTTTTTAATCATTATTTAAAAAAACAAGTTATCTTCTTATAAATTATTTTTTTATCTAAATTTTCCAACCTATATCAATATCCTCTTCCATAAAATGAGAAACAGACCCATTATTTTTTTGTATGACATACTACCATGATGTGAATTGATGTATTTCATCTTCCAGCACAATATCTCAATATGTATTATATTTATGAAATTGATATTCATATAATATATAACTGACATATTCAATTGGAATTAATATATCACTTATGTTTTTACCCTTCCTTGTACAGAATGATGATAACATTATTTCAATGTACATGTGGAGTACCACCTTCATGAGGTGATGTGATTCAGTGATAATCACAAAATAACATGAATGATATATATACAAATTTTTAAAACATTAATTTTAAATTTATTATATTTTGATCACTAAAAAATATAAGATAATAAATAACATCATTTCATAGTTATCATTTAAAAATTTATTTATATAATCTTGTGTACATACGACCTAATTTCATCTATATTGTAACGTACTTCATTTTTCATAACCATATATAATGAATGGACATAAAAATTATAATAGATTTATATGAATGTGAACTATTTCATTATTATTAATAGGGTTATTATTTATTAATTACCCCAATCTACATAGTAAATATTCCAGCATCATTTTTTACTTAATTAATCAATATTGTGAAAACATCTGAGGTGAACATAAATGGATAATTAACTGTATATAACATTTTACTAAGATAATTAATGGGAAATTATTTTTGAAAATGTTCTTATGAATATTTAAAATTAACATAATATTGTTATACAATAATATTAAATACAGACTTGAAGAATTAGAAATTACGTAAATAAAATATGTTTAATACAAATATGTTAATGTTCATCTATTAACATTTTTACCACAATGAAAAGGAATATTCTTTTAAAATATATTCAATGAATAGAATTTTCCACCATCATTTTTATGTAATTTTTCTCAGTACATTATATGTTTTTATTAAAATTTTCATGGAAACTTTTTCTTTATTATATGTACAACTTCTATATCTAAAAAAGTAAATTTTAAACTTAAATCATATTTTCATATCTAATTATGTTTTCTTTTGTATAATATATTCGCTAAATGTGTTATATGAATAAAAATTGAACCATTTATTATTTATGTCATATGTTTCATGATCATTATTTGTGGAACATGTTATCCCAATATTGATTAAATTAAGGGTCGAGCCATATTATAGCTCATAGGTGATCTTGAAATAGTATAAATGTTGGTTGCATCCAAATATCCACAGTTGAGACTCTTATAGCAATTGACGAACAAAAATAATACTCCAATGCATTTCAAAATGTACAATTTCATTTCGGAAACCAATGGATTATTATTGATGTTTTTCAATTTGGATTTAATTGGGCTCTTGTTATTTCTATTCAAGATTTAAAATGATATTTGAATATTATTATCTATGTCTCCAAAAAGTGATTTTATTTTATTGTTATCAATATTAATGATTTTCATTCATCCAATACTTTATTATTTTATTTTTTAAATTGAAATACTTTTTTATATCAAATAACATATATATATATTCAATATTTCATATGCATTCATGTTTTTAGCATGACTAATGTTTTTTTTTCATTTTATGTCTCTTATAAAGTGTTTTAGATCATTCAACATTTAAAAATGTATTCCAATTTATTTTAAAGAATTATTAGAAAATAAATTTCAATGAAGAATATTTTTATTAACTTTCATAAAAATAAATATAGTTGTATTAAAGTGGGATTTTTATTTGTAAATATTAAATTGTGTAAAACTGTCTATATTACAATACATGAGTAAATATATATGATTTATGAAAAAAAAATATAATTATAATCCAAAATGGTATATCATATTTTAATAATGTAGATTCTATTTCCAATACATGATAATGTCTTATGATTGTAGATTATTCATTATATTTGATATTAGATGAAGGATTAGTTAAATTTATAGTTTAGGATAATGTTAATAAATGCCCATAAATTATTTTTTAAATTTTTTTGTAGATATAATATATAATTTTAATATTACCATGTTTGTTTACCTAAACACATTATTTTAATAATATTTATATATATATATGAAATTTTTAAGTAATGTTTGGAAGGAATTGGGAGAAAATGTCCTTCCTATATAATATTGCATGATTGTTGGAATCAGAACAAAACAACTTCTTACTATGATAAATCAGTTTACATAATGTATAAATTTTGGTGGTAACCCTAATAGAGAGAAACATAATATTGCACAAAATTACATGTTTGTATTATATATCTTAATTTGACAACATAGCCACAATTCAGTGCCTCATATATTATTATCTTAGATGAAGGATGGATTGTTTTCATTGAAAAAAAATTTCATGTTAATGGATGTTAATAATTTCAAAAGTGTAAATTTTCTATTTATTGATTTTTAGGTGGAGTTGGTCACTATTTTCCTTTGGATATAATTACTAGATAGAATATTTAACATGATTGTAGGGAATAATAAACCTTTATTTATAATTCTCATGATATATATTTACCAATTTTTTGGATATGTTTTTAGATTCAATTAGAATAATTAATTAAAAATGTAAATTATTATATAGATATAGATGAATCAAACATCACAAGATCAGACAAATATTTAGAATATTTTGGTCTTAAAATGAAAGTAGATGTAATGGAATTTCATTAGGGTTGAAGCAATTTTTATGAATATATAATTCCATTAAATAATATAAATTTTTGATAAATATTAATTATATTAATATAAGGTTGGGATGTTGTTTCCCTACAAGTATGTCGCTTGAGATAAAACATGTAAGAAAATTACATGGTGGTAGAAAAAGTGGTAGTCACATATTAATTATTATATAGGTAAGACCCCATATTTTTTTACGTGTGTTAAATTGCATTTTCTTAAATTTTTTTAAAAAATTATATAGTATTTCTAATGTGGTTAGTTAGGTCACATGGCTCATGACAATAAATAAATAAATCACAAAAAAATGTTCTATCCAATAAAAAACCCAATAGTGAGGTATTTTAGATGTAATGAGTTAAACCATCTTGATAAAATGTATTAGAATTCAGTTTCCCAGGCTAAAAATCATCTTTATTGAAAATATATATATAGGAATGTAATATGATAATTCTAAAGATAATTTTGGTCAATTGACTGAAGTGGTGAAATATTGGGTACTTCTCTATTCATGTAAATCATATTCCTTATTTGTATTTAGATTGTAAAATTATTACAGTTTTCAAAAAAATTCATGTAAAATGAATATATCCCCAACATTAAATATGATAATACATTTTCTGAAAACAAAGGTTTGAAATATTTTTCTATAACGATCTATAAGAATATTCATTTCGTGATTATTGGAATGGTATTTACTACCAATATTATTGAACATTCCTATTTAAATTTTTATATTATTTTTGGTGTGTTGTTGATTTAGGTTTATACAGATATGTTTGATTGAAGGGTCATGAATGTTTAGATTGGTGATTTAATTCCTCTGATAACATGGAATGAATATTATAAAATTATTAGAGATGAAAGTGAATTTTATATAACTCATATAATTTATATGAATGTAATTGGCCAAATAGGTGATTTTAAAATGGTGAATGAATACATGAATGTTTATATTGATGAGTTTCCTAAAATTATTTTTGATTAAAAGGTTGATTTTAATAATCATTTAAAAACATATACTAAAAATATCTCTAAACTGTTGTATCTAATTAATGATGGACACTTATTAGAACCTAAAATGACATTGCATGAAATTATTCATAAGGGATTTATTCTATCAATTACTTCAACATGGGGTGCTCCTATTCAATTTTTTAAAAATATTTATAGTTATAATTGGATTATTATTCATTATATATCATTGAATAACATCATAAATTTAGGAATATACCATTTTCAATATTTCGAGGATTCCATTTATCATCACTAGAGTTTTTAGAACTTTTGAAATATTGATCTCAGGTCGTGGTATCATATGATGATGTTGAGAGAGTTAGATATTCCAATAAATTTACTTATATCCATATAATGGAACTATGAGTTTGATTTTATGGAAATTGTGTTGTCTAATGAAACAATTATACTTATAGATCTTGTGAAGAGATTATTTCATTTTCACATAGATACTGTATTAATTATTTTTATTGACAATATATTTTCGATATATTATATTTCCAATGAAACATGGAGGAATCATAGGGATTGTTTTTAAACAAACTAAAAAAATCTATAGAAAATATACAAAATTATGATTTTTTTCTGGAAAAAAAATCACATTCATGGTCTTAGTATTTATAAGTATTTAATGACTAGTTACCATGATAAAAAAGGTTTTTGATTAACACCCAAGAAAAAAATATATTTATATATATTCATAGTATTCATTGATGGGTGAGTTACTAGATGAGGTTCGTCGAAAAGCCTTCACTATAGTTTAGAACACTGAAAATGTTAACTTGAATGGAAGTTAGATTAATCTAAAAATAATAAATCCATGATTGTTTTGAGTAAGAAAAAAGAATATTTAGGAGTACCCCATTTATGATATTGATGATAAAAAACAGTGATTTTTCATCTACTACGATCCTTTTATGCAAGGGATTTTTTTCCTAGTACCAAATGATCCTGGCATTTTATATAATTTCATTAAAATTAAAACTTAATTATAAAAACTATCCAAAAAATGATATGTAATTATCTATTGTGAGTTATTTGATGAAAATATTCATATATATTTTATATAGATTAATGTATTCAATATACACTGATTATAAATTTCTGAAGTATATATTCACTAGTATTTATTTAATCATGTGAAAGAGAAGATGATTTGAACTTATTTAGGATTATGATTGCATAATCAATTTACAACATGGAAATGATAAAAATTAAATGATTCCATGAGTTAGAGATATAATAATAGAATAACCTTGTTTCATTTAGAACATATTCATTTGGTCAATGATTTGATAAATTTTGTCCATGATATTTCGGATATAAGGACATAATCTATTTTTTGTTTTAGTATAATATATATATTGGATAGAATGCATATATCCTAGATGGAAGACTATAAGTTATATGAAAAGGAATAAATGGATATGAATGTAGTTTTTCATGAGTTGGGCATTGATAAATATCAGACTATTGATGTTGGATAAATAATTATTAATGTTCCGTGATTTCCTATTTGGAAACTAATTGTTAAATTACTTTCATGGTTATTCATTTCCATTTATCCTAGAAGAACTAAGATTTACTGAGGACATCATAATTATTATTCATGGGGTGGAATGAGCTGTGTTATATATAAATTTACAACTAAATTATTGAATTGTAAATATGTTCAAGGATAATTAAAATTATGAATTGGGATTAATCAATATTTTCTAGTGCTATAGTAGAAATTGGAAAATATATTCATTGATTTTTTAGTGTGAGGAATAACTAATTATTGATGAAATAATGAATTTTTTTTATTTTTGATTGATGGAATAGATATTCATATTTACATATCATTAAATATATTGATTCTTTAGATCCAATTTACTGAGTATATATAATGGATATAGTTAGGTAACATAGATTTACTCTATCCATTGAATCTTTACTTGATCCATGGTTCAGTTATTATAAATGTAAAGGGCTTCAGAAATAATAGGGAATTTTTTTAAATATTTTCACAACCTATAATAATTGGAATAATGAATTTGTTGATTGAACAATTTTTAATTATTAAGACATTCCTCATTATTTTAATATATTAATTTTTAATTTAGGGTAAATTTTATTCATTAGTTGAGTATTCATATAATAATGATTTTCAATACACTATTCTAATGACATAGTTTTAGGCATTATATGGAAATTGATGTTGAACATTGAAATTTTGGGATGAAAGGGATGAGAGGATGTTGATTGTACTTAAATTAATAGTGTGTGTGGCTTATTTTGTAAAACTAATTTATAAACAAATGTGAATATTTCAAAGAATGAATAAATATTATTCAAATAATAGATGGAAAATCATTCATTAATGGTAGGTGATCATGTTTTTCTTAAAATATCTACATGGGAATGCTTTATGCATTTTGGAAAAAAGTGAATGATAAATATGGTTGATTAAAAAATATAAAATACTAGATAAATTTGGATCAATTTATTAATGATTTAACTAGAATATATTTTGATACTGGGTATAAAGTCTTCTTTATGTTTAACTTTTAGGAAATTATGTCAATGATTCATCTCATGATATTATCCCTAATGTAGTTCAATAGGAATATTAATTATCTTTTGGGTAATATCCAATTCATATAGTATAATGTAAAGATAATTACTATGAATCATGGTAATTCACAATGTGAATGTTTTCTGGAAAACCCATATATTTGAATAAGAAATATAAAAATATGAAAATTCTTTGGGGTATGAGTGTCCTCATTGGTTCAATAAGTGAAGAAACTATGAGAATGATATTTCCAAAATTTGGTATAACATATATAAAACAATTGTTGATAGAATTTTTTTTCAATTTATTTATTATCATATAATTATATAGTCATATTGATTATAAATATATTTTGTAATTATTAATATAAAAAGCTAAATGTTAACATTAAAATCATTTATTATATAACTTTATTACAAATTATTAATTTTAAATTTGTAGTTATTTACATTAAAAAAATATTTCCTTTTTTATTTCATCCACTAAATCTAAATTTAAAATCATTTTTTTATAATTTTCAGTAAATTATTAATTTTTAGATGATTAGTGAACAATACTAATTATTATTGAAAAGTGTAAAATCCTAGGTAAATAAAGAAAAATATTATTCCATTTCTATTAATATTTGTAAATTAAATATAAATTTTACATTAATGGGGATTCCATATTCGACGGGGTACCCGAGAGAAAATAATGTTTTTCTCTGAAATGATATGCTTTACACAATACTAAACCATAATGAAAACAATAATATAATAGAGTTATTTTTAATGCTAGTTAACGCTTAGCCATTGTACTGGGGGGAATGAATATAACTAACTATATTATTCTGAATCATGTTAGTTAATTATTTTTACATTTATACTATAAAATTTACTAGCATATAATGATAATGAATACATTCATAAGCATAACTAATCTATTATTTTTAAAAGGTATTTTTACCATCATTTGAAGGAGAACCCTGTCTAAATAATTTTTTTGTCACTTTTATATGTGTAATTTTAGAAAATAAATCTCTTCTTTAGAAACTATGCATCAAATTTTAGTATGGGTAAATTTTTGTTATTATTTTTATTATAACCCATTTTTTATAAATAATGAATAAAACTACTTTTTAATTCAAAACTGACTTTTAATCTAATTTATCTATAAAATTATATTTTCAATTTTAATATGTTTTAAAGATCAATTGGATTATATTTTGGTAATTTAATACAATTTTTTTCATTGAAACTAATTACACTTTGAAATTTTACATAAACACATGTTGATCATTTGGTAGTTTTTGCTTCTAAAAAACATTATTTTTCATTTTGAATACGTGAATTGATTATTAATTAATTTATACAACATCTATGCTTTGAATTAGAAAAAATGGATTAAATATTTTCAATTAATTGGTCAAAATTGTGTAAATATGTACATTTTATTTTTTTTACATTATTAATCGTAATTTTAGTAAAAATTTTATTTACTATGGTTAAAGGGTAAATCTTGCAAATAAGTGTAAAAAATAAAAATAAATTTATATTAAATTATCCTAAAAGATGTATTATGCCTACATGATGATATATGTCTAACTATGAGCATCCTTAGGTCAATTTTATGTCCATATAGTGCATTATTGATTTTAATATGACATTTAATTACTTTAAATTGAATGTTAAGGAAAATAAATCCAAATCATATATCTTTTAGTAAAAAAACATTATATGGTGTTATATAAGTGAAAAATTCAACTATAAGTAGTAATTACAAATATAATTTTTTTTCTTCCATCATGGTATTTTTTTTATAATTTTTAGACTCAAATTAATGAATATATTTATGACACAATGATGATGTAGTGATTACCTTATTAATAAATGTTTTATATAAATGAAACTCTAAAAAATAAAATAAATATATTTTTAAATTTTTTATGGAATCCAAGTAATTTAGGGATGATTGAGAAATTTTAGATTTTAAATAATTAAGATTCTTAAATATAATTAATTTATTATAGATTTTTTTAAAAGTCGTGATATGAATAGTACATAAATAGTCATAAGTAATTTTTTAAAAAAACACATTATTATTTAATTATTTAATCGTCCTAAAAATATAATATTCTTCCAAATGACATAGATAAGGTTGAAATTGACATTAATGACCACTTTTGTCTCCATTGGCTTTTTATAGATATGATATTAACCATATAATTTAAATAAACATGAAGTCATTATAAGAGTCAAATATGTAAATAGAGGGTGAAATCTAAATGATAAGGTTAAAATTGTATCCAAATCTTCTGTAAAACCTATTGGATGACTATTAATCAAAAAATAATCATATTTGATTCAAATTAAATTTGTTTTGGTAATTTGACATTGAAAGAAATTATAATAATATAATATTTCAAAGCCTTCTTAAAGTGCCCCTCCAACCTCTTATAAAAGGGAATCACCTCTAAACATTACTCCAACTTCTAAATCCCCCATGTCTCATTTATCCTCTTCCAAAATAATATCCCACCATCCCTCTCTTATTCCTATATGCATTACCTTCAGATGAAGGAAAATAAAGAAGTCCTTTTAGCTGAAATCAATATGAGTTACCCGATGTGAGGTAATGTTTTCTCTCATACTTCGTCAATTTATTTTAATTCTACAACCCCCTAAACACCCATCGTTCCATTATATTATAAAAATTATACTATAATAAATAATATATTATATTTTAAGGAGAAGGATTCAAACTACACTTATTCACACTTCCATCAAATGGATACAAACATACTCTTTCTGTGTACAATGAACTACTCCCTCACGAAACATTGATTGTTTGATTTTTCCCAACCACCAATCATGGTGACATTATGATGATACTATATTTATATGTGATATAAATTATATTTATATTTCATTCGGTATTATTATTTTTAATTTATATCATACCGTTATGGTTTTCTATAATGGGTAAATACAATAATTTAATTTGTCGAAGTGTTGACTACATCCCCCTCAATGCGATATAAATCGTTCATTACATACATAGAAGAAATAAATGATGGCTTTGACAAATTTTTTTAATTTATATAATATATGATATTATACTCGAATTATAATATAAAAATTTATCATTTAAATATGAATAAATAATGAAACTAGAGTTCTTGCATACGTACGACATACGTGTCTCCATGGATAGTGCATTTAATTTTATTATCACTAAATTCATGTACTATTAAAAATACATATATATAATGGATATATATGATATATATGATATTAAAATCATTTATATCATTCTGCAAAAAATGGATTTTATTACCACATAGTCAATTTGTAATTATAACATGTTCATTTTTACTCATGTACTAAATATCGACGAAACGACAAATATTAACTTTAATGATTATGTGATGTCAATAACGTTGAAATAAGTAATATAAAATTAATAATAATCTTGAACAAAGTTCTAATGAATGTATAAATTATCTTAATATTATTATTGTGGAAGAACAAGTAACATGCATGATGAGTCAGATTCAAGTTAAGGGACATCATCTCAATCTCCTTTCATTGAGGAATATATTTATTTATACAAGACATGCTATTATATGGTGTATAAACCACTTTGACTTTAAATTTCATTCAAAGGGAATGTTATACAATGTAATATTTTTCTAAATGAAAAAGGGAATGTTTTTTAACATATGCGGTGACAATGGATTTTCCACCACCACGAGCATTATTTGATATTGGGATTCCTCAACAAGATTTAGTATTTTTAGAAGGAAAATTAAATACCATATAACCTTTATTAAATATAAATTTATTGAAAATTATATTGATTATGGATTTATTATGTCAATATATATAATATATATCTTTTGATTAAGTGTGGAAATGTTCTCTTTCCTCTATGATTTTCCATGTGTTATGATTATGATATTGTTTCTGGAAATAGTTTACATATATTGGTGGTTTAGAGATAAACCGAGGGAGGGTGAGCCTTAGATAGCTCTCAAATGCATTAAGAAATGTGAATGAGGTAAACATTGATGTTTCTTATATGATATTTATGTAATATACTATTATCTATACACCAAACGTAACTCCTTATGTAGATATGAAAACTTCAATGTGTTTATGCTATAGATGCCAGAACATATCGTTATGATTTATAATTTCAATGTCTTATTCATAAATATTATGATTTCATGATGTACGTTAAAGGTTGTATGATTTATTATTGAAAATTATGATTTCATTGATTTGTATTTATTGGTGGGATATTGTTTTATTTATTTATTATAAATCCCTTACTATGCTTTTTATTCTAATCCAATGTTTTTGTAATGTTTTTCTAACATTATTAGAAATAATAAAAGAAATGAATAATTCAATAATATTTATATCAAAAAAAATCTTTCATATTTGTGGAGTTTTATTTTTGTGGAAATGATTGGATGGATTTGAATTGTCTGCATTGTAATTATGAGATTTAATGTAATGGTTATGCCTAATTCTCAAAAACTCTAATCTTGAAATGGTAATCAATGTGAATTCTTGACATAACTCAATATTATTTAATGTTTATGGATTTGGGCCTTATAGTAGTTATCATCGGTTCGTTGAGATAACATTAGTTGTTAGGACATCAAAAAATTAATATATGTAAGTTAATTTAAGGTATCATTGAAATGATATTGAATTTTAATGTTACCATGATGCTTCACCTAAGATATTTTTGTGATTAAAATTGTTTTTTGGAGAGGAAACATGGAATCTATGGTGGGACAATATCTAGAGGAAAAAAGTTTCCAATTCAGCATCCTAAGATGGTTGTAATGAGAACATAATGGTTTTTTTTGTGATTGAATAGTTGAGTCAAGATATAAATAGTGGTGGTATCCAAGAAAGGTATTGGCATGAACAACCAAATAAGAAAATGTCACTTGTGGAGAATTTCATGAGAAAACATCCCCCATTTTTTAGAGGATCATCTGACCATGTGCTAGCTAAAGGATAGAATAATGCACTAGAAAATAGATTTTTTTCATGTGGTGTTCAAAAAATCAAATGGCCATTCTTATTGTTCGTTACCTTATAATACATTTATAATATTTAATGAATTTGTTTCATTTATCAGATGGTTCATAATAATTTTTACAAAACATGATACATTGAGTCTTATAATATTTTTAAATGATTTCACAGGACACATATATTTTCATATGATTTATATTATTTTGTTTGGTAATTAGAAAATTATTTAAGAGAATTTTTTTCATGTATTTTGTTTGTTATGTTTTTATGATATTGAGTTCCAAACAAATATGATAATAAATGAAAATCATATAAAACAAAAACAACTAAAAGATGCATAAAAGAATAAATATATATTTTTCTTCTTTTTTTCATTTTTAATAAAAAAACACAAAAAAATATTATGAATATTTAGGATGATGTGTTGAGAGTTACACAATATGAAGAAAATTTTCATTTCATGATGAAAAATACCATGCACATGTTAAATAAGTTAAAACTTTAATACATTATATTGATTTATAGAATTTTTGGATGAAAAAATACCTAATGTCACATAGAGATTTAAATTAATATTAAGATTTTTTATTTAATGATATATATATATATAAATAAAACTATATAGATATTAAGATGTTTATAAACATATTAGAATGAGAAGATCAGAAAATCTAAAATAATGGTGATTTCCCTTATCATGTCAAGGAATTATTATTTAGAATATTCTATGAATATATTAGAAAAATTTAGGAAATAAACATTTAATAGGGTTTTATAACCACTGTATTAACACATTAATATGATTATGAACATCTATACTGCATAAAAAGAATAGAATCATGAAATATAATTATACAATTCATTATTTTTGAGGAAATTCCTTCTAAAACTAATCATTTAGAATATTTTCTATTGAGTTAAAAAACTATTATATTTTTATTCATGATGTTAGTAAAATTTTGATCATTCTATATGATTAATAATGGTGAAAATGATTTTTTAATATATTATTAATATAATAAAAAATCTATACATTTGTTTAAGATAAAATTTTAATGTTTTTTATCTAGATAAATGAAAAACATCTTTTTCACTTTATGTTCAAAAAAATTTGTTAAAGCAGTGGTTGTTTTCATATAAACATCTCAATGTTATTGTATTTACTCTACACAGTTTCAAGAATTCATACTACATTTATCTTTTAATAGTAAATATATATAGTATAGAGTCAAGTAATAACACTAGAAATATAATGTAATCACATTGAAATTAGAGTTAAAATATTTTTATCCAAACTCAGCATAAACCATGAATGGATTATGTAACCACATTTGGAATGAACCATGAAGCAATCATGATATTCAATGTTTCTCTTAATTAATTTATCATGACATGTTAGAGAGAGTTAATAGTGAGTTTTACATACTATTCAATGTCAAATAGGTTATTTTCAAAGTGAAATTATAATATAGTAAAGCTAATTCCTCCTCCTTTATTATTGGTTAAAAAATGAAATTGGATATCTAATTGGTAATAGAGCTACCCAAGTTTATTACTGTATGGTATTATGTATACTTTCATCATTCTATGAAACCAACAACTAACATGAAATCTTTGATAGGTACATGCTCTCTTTCGATTGTATTATATTTTGTTCGTATTATTGTTTCTAAAATATATTTAGAGAATAAAAAAAATTATAATAACCCCCTTTTATTCTCCACTATTGGATTCATTATCATCTATCCTCAACTATAGAAGACTGATGATCAACAAAAATCCCTTATTAATGATTTTTTTTATATAAATGAGACTCCAAAAATTAAAATAAATATATTTTGAAACGTTTTATGGAATATAAGAAATTTAGTAATGATTATGACATTTTTATCTTTGAAATAATCAATACTATTCAAAATAAATAAATTATTATTGATTTTTTTAAAAGTTGTGATATGAATAATATATAAACTGATATAAATGCTTATTTTCTAAAAAAATTTCTTATTAATTGATTTAATTTTTTTAAACATAAAATATTCATCCAAACGACATAGAAAAGTTTTAAAGTAACATTAATGGCCACTTGTGGCTCCATTGTCATTTTATAAAAATGATATAAACCATATAGTATAAATATACATGAAGTCATTGTAGGAGTCAAATATGTAAACAAAGTGTCAAAGGTTAATGATAAGGTGAACATTGAATCCAAAACGTATATGAGACCTATTGGTTGACCATTTATCGAACAATAATCAACATTTATTAGAATTAAATTACGTTTGGGCATTTTGAAACAGAAAAAACAAATTATAATAAAATAATATTTCAAAGCCTTCTTAATGTACACCTACTCTATATTATAAAAGGGCATCACCTAAAAATATCACTCTAACCTTCAAATCCCAAATGTCTCATTAATCATCAACCAATATAGTCTCCCATAATCCCGCTCTTCTTCTTATATGAATTACATTTGGATGAAGGAAAATAATGAAGTCCTTTTAGCTGAAATAAATATGAGTTACCCGATATGTGGTAATGTTTTCACTAAAACTTCATCAATTAATTTTCATTATCCAACCCCATAAACTACCATTATTCCATTATTTTATAAAAATTATAATGTCATAAATAATATATTATTTTTTTATTAGAAGTATTTGAACTACACTTCTACACACCCCCATCTTATGGATACAAACATACTCATTCTGGGTACGGCGAACTACTGCCTCACGAAACGATGATTGTTCAATTTTTTCCTACCTCCTCTCATGGTGTCCATTATGATGGTATTATATTTATATGTGATATATATTATATTTTAATTTCATTTAGGATCAGTATTTTTCATTTATATCATACTGTTATGTTTTTTTATAATGATTAAATATGATAATTTCTTTTGAGGATGTGTTGACTACAACCCCCTCAATGGGATATGACTCGTTCATGACATACCTGGAAAATAAAATGGATGGATTTAATAAAAATATTTAATTTATATAATATATGATATTATAGTTTAATTATAATAATACTATGTATCATTTAAATATGAATAAAAAATGAAATCAGCGTTCTTGCGTACGTACGACTCACACGTCTCCATGGACAATGCATTTAATTTATTATCTCTAAATTCATATACTATAATAAATACATATATATTATGGATATGTATGATATATATGATATTTAAATCATGAATATCATTATGGATATAATGTAATTTTTACCACATACACAATTTCTAATGATAACATGTTTATTTTTTACTCATGTACAGAATATCGACGAAACATCTAATATTAAATTAAATAATTTGGTGATGTTTGTAATGTGGTAATAAGTAATATAAAATGAATAATAATTTTTATGATGGTTCTAATGAAAGTATAAATTATCTTATGCTTATTATTGAAGAATAACAAGGAACATGCGTGATGAATCAGATTCAAGGTAAGGGACTTCATCTCAATCTCTGTTCATTGAGGCATATATTTATTTATACAAGCCATGATTTTATACAGTGTATAAACCCCTTTAAATTTTAATTTCATTCCAAGGTTATATTTTTGAATGTATAATTTTACTAAATGAATGGGGGAATGTATTTTTAATATATGCGGTGACAAAGAACTTTCCACCACTGCGAGCATTATATGATATTAGGATTCCTCTACAAAATGTAGTGTTTTAAAAATGAGAATGAAATACCATATACCCATTATTAAATATTTTTATACCAAAAATTGTTTTGATAATGTATTAATATGTCAACATATATGACCTATATCATGTGTTTCAATGTGGAAATGTTATCTTTCCTTTAGGATTTTCCATATCTTATGATTATGTTATTGTTTATAGAAATTGTTTACGTAAATTGGTGGTATTGTGATAAATTGAGGGCATGTGAGCCTAATATATCTCTCATATGCATTTAGAAATGAGAAGGAGTTAAAAATTTATGTTTCTCCTATGATATTTATGGAATATATGGTGATGTATTTTCAAAACGTTACCCCTTATGTAGATTTGAAAGCTTCAATGTGTTTATGTTATGGATGCCACAACATACTGGTATGATTTATAATTTCTAGGTGTTATTCATAAATATTATGATTTAATGAAGTATGTTTAATGGTGTATACATTATTAATGAAAATTATGATTTCATTGATTTGTATTTATTGATGGGATATTGTTTTCCTTATTTATTTAAAATCCCAAACTAAGATTTTTATTCTAATATGATGTTTTTGAAATGTTTTTCAAACAGTATAGTGAACAATAAGAGAAATTAATAATTCATGATTATTTATTTCCTGAAAATAATTATTGTATATTTAAGGTGTTTTATTTTTGTGAAAATGATTCGATGGAGTAGTATTGTTGAATTGTAATTATGAGATGTAATGTAACTGTTATGAATAATTCTCTAAAACTCTAAACCTAAAATGATCCTAAATGTTAATTATTGACATAACTCAATATTATTTAATGTTTACGGATGGGGCCTTATAGTAGGTATCATCAGATGGTTTATAAAACATTAGTTGTTAGGATATTGTAAAATTCATTTCCATATGTTAATTTATGGTATGATAGAAATGATATTGAATTTTAATATTACCATGATGCATTACATAAGATATTTCTGTGATCAAAATGTTTTCATGGAGAGGAAACATGGAATATATGAGGGGACAAAATCTAGAGGGAAAAAATTCTAAATCAACTACCTGAGATGGTCGGAATGAGAACATAATTTTTTTTGTGATGGCATAATTGAATCAGGATATAAATGGAGGTGGTATCCATGAATTGGATTAGATGGAACAACAAAAAAATTTATATATAGAGAATTTAAAGAGATAAGAACTATGACAACCCAGCTTTTATTACTAACTTAAACATGGTTTATTACATAAAACTTCAGTTGATACAACAAGAAGATCGATAGGATTAATGTCTTCGGGGATTAGGATCATTACATGAAAACTTGAAACATGAAATACAACATCTTTATTGAAAACTTACTTTACATGACTACTACATTACCTCGTACTTAGCATTGCATGGGATAACCTGAGCACATGAATAAGAAAAAGGTGAGCTATAAAGCCCAGTAATTGAGTACACATGGAAGAACATGAGGAGTAAAATACATGTTAGGCAATAGGAATATCAACAGATCATAAAAGAAACTTGAACATAAAATCATGATAAAGCATGATAATCATAACATGGAAATGTGGAAACAACAATTATCATGGAATTAGCATGAGCCAAATCTCATTGCACATAGAGCATGAGAAAATCCTCATTGCACATAAAGCATGAGTAAACCCTCGTTACACATGAATTAGAAAGATTCAACACTCATTGCACATGACGTATCATGATACTATACTTTACCCAATGTATTAGAGCGCTATACGGGCGCACCCTTCTTAAACATTACATTTCATGCATAAGTGTGCCACACGGATCATAAAACATGGATTCATTAAACTTAATAATTTATTCCATGATAAAGGAATGTGGAATTCATAAATGAATCTTTATAATAAATAAGTAAATGTGCATAATGTTGAATACTCTGGATGGATAAATGGGCATGATATTGACTACACAATGTCATTGGCTTAGAAAATCGGTGCGATTTCGGCAGCATAACGACGTGACGTAAGAATTAATAAAAAAGGTTGATGAGAGAGAAAGGCGTTACTCATCATATTTAAAAGTAATGGAAAGTAATGAGGTCATATATATACATGTCCCAACAATTTTAATGGAATTTATATTCATGATACAAAAGTATTGCTTGAATGTAAATGAGGAGAGAGAAGTTCCTTTCGGAATTTCAGCATAGTAACGGGTGTACATGGGAGGAATTTAATGAGAGAGAAAGGGGTAACTCATCATATATACATGTAATGGACAGTAAGGAGGTCATATAGATACATTTACCAACAATTGTAATGGAATTTAGATTCATGATACAAAATTATGGCATGAATGTAAATGAGAAGAGAGAAGTTCCTTTCGGAATTTCAGCATAGTAACGGGTGTACATGGGAGGCATTTAATGAGAGAGAAATGGGTCTCCCATCATTCAAACATAAAGAGGTAAGTATGAGGGAGGTGTGAAGCCATAACCCAACATTCATAAATGAAACTAAAAGGCAAAACAACTTAATGAAAATTTGACAAAAAATGAGAAAGGAAGAAAAACCCTTAATTGGAAGTGTGCTTCCAAAGGATAGAGAGAGACTTGTGAGAGGATTCATGGGAGCATGGGGAACCTTGGGAGAATTATAAAGAGTGTAGGTCAGAGTTTTTATGAACTCCAAGGGCTTTGAGTCAGGAGGAAGTGGGAGCTTGGGTGTGTTTATATAGGAAAGGTGAGAGAATTATTTATTATTTAGGTTTGGGACCCCTTATATTAAATTAATCCAAACCACAAACCATACCATGGTATTTTCCCATGGTTTTTTTCAAAGGGAAGAGGAAAAAAATATTTTATAAGTTCAATGTCCGAAATTTTTTAAAATAATAAGGTTTCTTATGTGGAGGTTAGTCACCCTCCCATGGAAATTAATTTAAAAAGGCAATGTGTTGAATATGTCTTGAGGGGTCCATTAATGCTTTGAAACTAAGTCAAACAAAATAAAAATCACATTATTTTAATGGTAAAACATATATTGGCCGAACATAAAGATTATAATATTTTATTACATCACTATTGGGTCCTTATGATGTCATAAAACACATTATATATTTAAACGGTATTTAATTTTTACACAAAATTTTGACCGTCTCAGAAAATTATGAAAAATACACCGTTGGATAATTTCAACGTCCTGATTCCAGAAATAACATTTATTTTATCTTAATAATTTTCTAAATATGTTAATTTTCACTTTTAAAATAAAAAACGTCATTTATCGAAAATCCACGGGTTTTGATAGAAATGGCTTTCAAACCTTAATAAAAATTTTAATTGCATTCATTAAATTATAAGATCATTTATATTTTAAAAAAATTAATTTAATAATAATATTATTATTTTATTAAAATATTATTTAATTCAAAAAACCCTTAATTTAATAAAATATATTACTTAATTAAATAATAACTTAAAACACCATTTTTACTTTAAAAACTATTTTCAATGTATCAAAAATGACTAGAAATTATATTCCTTATCATATACAAAAATAATGTACATGAACATAGTACTACTTATTTGTTACATAACCCCTTAAAACAGCCGAATAAGACCTAAGGGTAAGGTGTGTGATGGTGACAGACTCTTGGGTGGCTCGGATAACATCACTCGAGTTGTAATTTCAATCAACTTCCAGATTTCCCGTAGACAGTCACGTAAGAGCTTGACATGATGAAGCTCAGCTTGGGCATGGTCAAGGGTGAAGCCCAAAGACACCATTTCTTTTTCGAGATCTGACAAATGGGCTTTGTATGGGGAAATTCTACTGCATGAGGCCATCACTTCCTTTGTCTGAGTAAAATTTATTTGTTAAAGTCCTATATTTATACTAATCATGTGATCACTGTTAAACGACTATATTAGCAATGGTCAAAATTCATAACATAAAACCAAAGAAGATGAAATTTTATATAAACCTAAAGAGACATTTTTTAAGAGGGATTTCCACTAATGAATCTTTGGGTCGTTACAATATTCCCCCTTAAGAAATTTTGCCCTCGAAATTTTCCATTTATGACAATAAAACAAATGTGGGTAAATCAGCTTTATCATATCCTCTGATTCCCAAGTCGCTTCTTCAAACCTGTGGTTTCTCCAAAACACCTTGATGAGGGGCATTGTCTTATTTCGTAGAACTTTTTATCTATGATCTATGATCTTCACTGGTTGATCCTCATAAGAAATATCATCTTCCAATTGTACCACCTCAGAAGAGAGTACATGTGAAGGGTCCTGTATGTACTTCCTTAAGAGGGATACATGAAAGACATCATGTACTTTGGCCATGGTTGGTGGAAGTGCTAGTCGATAGGCCACAGCCCCAACACGATCAAGAATCTCGAGGGGTCCGATGTACCTTGGACTTAACTTCCCTTTCCTTCCAAACCTCATGACCTTCTTCCACGAAGATATGCGTAGAAACACCATATCTCCAGCTTTAAACTCAAGGTCTCATCGACGATTATCTGCATAACCCTTATGTCGACTCTAGGATGCCTTGATATGTTGCTGAATTGTTTTCACCTTCTCTACAAATTCTTCGACCATTTCTGGTCCAATCAGCTTACGTTCACCGACCTCATCCCAACATGTCGGTGTTCGACACCTTTTCCCATACATGGCTTCATATGGTGTAATTTGGATGCTCGAGTGGAAACTGTTATTATAAGAGAACTCAACCAAAGGAAGATGTTGATCCCATACTCCTTTAAAGTCCATTGAGCACGCTCTCAACATATCCTCAAGTGTTTGGATAGTCCGCTCGGAATGACCATCTGTTTGAAGATGATAGGCCGTACTGAAGATCAGTTTAGTATTCAAGGAATGTTGAAGACTCCTCCAAAACTTAGAGGTGAATCTTGGATCTCGGTCAGAAATAATAGATAGTGGTACTCTATGCAACCTTACCACTTCCCTGATATATATCTGTGCCAGTTGATCCAAAGATAAATCCTCCAGAATATCAATGAAGTGTGTAGTCTTTATAAGATAGTCCACAACAACCAAGATTGCATTGTTGCCTTTGGATGTCTTTGGAAGTACGGTGACAAAGTCCATGGTGATGTTCTCCCATTTCCATTCAGGTATGGTCAATGGTTGCATCATCCCCTTAGACTTCTACCTCTATGCCTTCAATTGCTGACACACCAGGCACATTGATGTATATTCAGCGATCTTCTTCTTCATATTATCCCACCAAAAGTTTTCTCGGAGATCTCAATACATCATTGTGCTCCCTGGGTGAATAGTGAAATTTGAATTATATGCATCATCCAAAAGTTCCTTCTTCATCTCCAGACTAGATGGAACACATAGTCTTTTCCCAAACCGCACAATTCCTTATTCATTAACATTAAACTCTGAGGATTTTGCTTTTTTGATAACTTCCACTTTTTCCTGAATTCCCACATCATCCTTTTGAGCATCCTTAAACCTTTCCAAAAGAGATGGTTGAGAAATAATTTGTGAAAGGATTGAAGATGTTCCCATCATTATGATTCCCACGTCCATCTTCATCATGTCTAAGAAGATTAGATCCTTCTCAATTCTCATCATTGATAGAATTGTTGGGTCCTTTCTACTTAGGGTATCTGCCACCTTGTTCACTTTCCCAGGGTTGTAATGTATTGAACAATCATAATCCTTAATGAGATCTATCCATCTTCTCTGGCGCATATTAAGCTCATTCTGCGTGAATATATATTTGAGACTCTTTTGGTCAGTATATATCTCTCATTTCTCTCCATAGAGACAATGCCGCCAAATTTTCAAGGCAAAGATCACCGCCAACAACTCCAGATCATGCGTTGGATAGTTTCTCTCATTGATTTTAAACTGCCTTGAGGCATAGGATATAACAATATCATTCTACATCAGCACACATCCTAAGCCCTTCTTTGAAGCATCACTTAATACCGTAAAGAGTTCCCCACTTGTGGGTAAAGTGAGCACGGGCGCAGTGATAAGCGTCCTTTTCAACTTTTTAATGCTTTCTTCCCATTCATCACTCCATGAAAACTTTACTCCCTTTCATGTTAGCCTGGTAAGAGGGATGGACAATCGTGAGAAATTTCTCACAAATCGTTGATAATATCCAGCTAACCCCAAGAAGCTATAGATATCTGTTACCGATGTTGGCCTCAGCCATCCCTCAATTGCATCTATTTTGGAGGGGTCCACAGATATCCCCTTGCTTGTGATGATATGGCCCAAGAATGAGACCTCCTTCAACCAAAACTCACACTTGTTGTACTTTTCCTAGAGCTTCTCCTTGTGCAAAGTCTCTAGTACAGTTTTTAAATTCTCCTCATTATCCTCCTTGGTTTTGGAGTATATTAGAATATCATCTATAAAGACTCCCACAAATTTTTCAAGGTAATCTCTAAAGACTCTATTCATCAAGTCCATGAATATTTCTGGAGCATTGGTGAGTCTGAAAGGCATTACTATGAATTCATAGTGCCTGTATCATGTACGAAAAGTAGTCTTGGGGACATCTTCCTTCTTCACCCTTACTTGATTATATCCTAACCGCATATCCACCTTCGAGAAGTATTGTGCCCCACACAGCTGATCACACATGTCATCGATTCTTGGGAGAGGATACTTTTTCATTATCATGATTTTCTTAAGTTCACGATAATCGATGCAAAGCCGCATTCACCCATCCTTCTTCTTGATGAAGAGGACTAGTGCACCCCATGGTGAAGCACTTTGGTGTACAAACCCTTTATCCAGATTCTCATGTAGTGTTTTTTTCAGATCTTCATGATCTAAAACATCCATTCTATATGGATTCTTGGATATTGGTATCACCCCAGGTATAAGTTCAATTGAGAACTCAACATCTCTTCTTGGAGTAAGACTAGGTAGTTCCTCGGGAAACACTTCAGCGAATTCCCTCACAATAGGCATTTCATCAAGGATGGTTTCTTCCTTGGACTCAATCATCTGAGCCAGATACGCATGCTCATATGGCAGTAATATCCATGCTTGAGATGATGGAGCTATAGGAGATTCATCTTCCTCCTGACACTTGTAAATAATCGGGGGTCTATTCTCCATATGTAGTGTAATTTCCCTCTCCCAACAATTTATGTTGGCTCTATATAAGGAAAGCCAATCCATGCCAATAATTGCATCAAATTCCACCCGAGAGAGTATGACAAGGTTCGCCAGGAAATTCAATCCACATACTATAACAGGGGAGGAATTATATTCATGGGATGCAATGATTGCCCCATTTTTTGTACTCACCAGCATCTTTAATTCCATGATTTTTGGTGTTGCTGGGATTGTTTTACTAAACATTCGATATATAAAAGAATTCCTAGATCCACAATCAAAAAGGACATTCACTATTCATGAATGAATAACTAGAGTACCTGTCACCACTATGTTGTCAGGGTTCACATCAATAGAAGTGATGGAAAAAGCTCTTCCTTTATGCCTTGGAGGTTGTTGGTTGTCTCTAAAAACCTTTGGATTAGGGAACTGATTTGAAAAATGACCAGGTTCTTTGCATTTGTAGCATTGATCAATGCGTTGAGGTTTGAACAGAGCGTTCCTCTCCTCTTTCACAGATGTGTGTATTTCTTGCTGACAGTTAACAGCTAGGTGCCCTTATCTTCCACACCTACAGCCTTTTCTCTTCCCCTTAAGCCAATTTCTAAGGTGATTCTTTCCGCACTTTTGGTAAGTGGGGTGTTGGATCTTCTTAGCACCGTTGGATTTATCCATCAGACCACCAGCATTGAAGTCCACCTTATGTTTCTTATCCCCATGATACCCCTGTGATTCCCCGATATCCATTTCAACCTTGAGGGCACATCGAAAAATTTCCTCATAGTTATCGAAGTCACGGATCACTAATGCTTTCTGCAAGCTATGATTCAACCCACCAAAGAAGCGGTCAACCGTGCATTCAGGGGTAATGACAAATCCGGAAGCGTATCGTTCAAGCCTCGTGAAGTTTTCCTCGTACGCTCTAATAGATTCTTCATCTTTTTTCATGAGGGAAAGGAAGTCCCTTTCCATCTTAAGCTGGAGGGTGCGCGGAAAATATATATCGAAAACCATCTTTCAGAAATCCTTCCATTCCAATGCCTCGATATCCTCCTCAAGCTTCGTATTTTTGATCAATTCCCACCATTGATCAGATTCACCCTCCATACGATAAGCCTCCATGAGAACCTTCTCTTGTTCAGAACATTGGAGGATGGAGAATATATTTTCAATGGAGTTGATCCATTGTTCAGCGATCGTGGGATCAGATGATCCACTAAAAGTAGGAGGCCTTTGTCTCATGATTATATCGATAGTGACTTATTCTTTCTTAGGTGGGTTGAACGTTTCTCTTGACCGGTGTTTCTATTCAAAACATTAGTTAGCTGAGAGAGAATCATGACAAAGTTTTCAATTCCTGCTCCCATTGGATTGGGCATCTCATTAGTATAGTCATCACACTGATCTTCACAATGGTTGTTAGCCCGAGTCCTCCTATTTCCAGCCATTGGCTAGAATAAAAGGAAAGTTATGGGTAACACATAAAGGGTAATCCAAATAAAAAATCTGATGACTTATAAATAAATTTTATTTCCTTACTCAAGAGTCTATAGGCTTTAATCTAGGCTTTTCATGATCTACACTACTACAAACACGGCCTTTATCAGCGATACAAATGGCCTTTATCAGCGCTAGAAAAGCGCTGATAAAGCCAGCGTAGATAAAGGGGGGGGGGGGGGGGTCCCCTTTATCAGTGCTCCGAAAAGCGCTGATATAGGACCCCTTTATCAGCGCTAAAAAAAACACTGATAAAAGGGGTCTTTTATCAGCGCTAAAAAAAAGCGCTGATATAGGACCCCTTTATCAACAATTTTTTTAGTGCTGATAAAGGGGTCCTATATCAGCGCTTCCTTTATCAGCGCTTTTAAAAAAGCACTGATAAAAGTTAAAAAAAATAAAAATATTTAAAAAAATTTAAAAAAATTTAAAAAAAATTAAAAAATACTACCAATCGGGGGGGGGGGGGGGGGCTTTTATAGCGCTTGAACCCCCCCTTTTACAGCGCTTTTCGGCCCCTATACAACACCCCACACACCCCCCTCCACCCTTTAACAGCGCTTGCTCCAATATTCCCCATGCGCGCGCACCCCTGCCTCCACTAGGATTTGAACTCGAGACCTCCCTCCTGCGCGCCTAAGCCCTTACCACTACACTATTTTGATTTGCTTTCCAATTCATGATATCTCTCTATATATATATTTATATATTTAGTTATATTTATTCGTATAGTAATATATATTTATATTAATATATATATATAGTTATATTATAATATATATATATAGTTATATTATAATATATATAGTAATATTAATATATATATAGTGGTATTAATATATATCTATATCTATAAATATATATATATTTAGTTATATTTATTCGTATAGTAATATATATTTATATTAATATATATATATAGTTATATTAACATATATATAGTCATATTAACATATATATAGTTATATTAACATATATATAGTTATATGAATATATATTTATATAGTTATATTAATATATATATAGTGATATTAATATATATATTTATGGTGATATTAATATATATATTTATAGTAATACTAATATATATATGTAGTTATATTAATATATATATAGTTATTAGATTAATATATATATAGTTAGATTAATATATATATATATATAGTTAGATTAATATATAGGTATATAAATATTCATATATTGGTATTTTAAATAAAATGGATATTAGTTATTATTTAGATAAAGCTAATATATTTTATATGTAAATATGTTTAATTATTTAATTAAAAAATTTAATTTTTAGGTGCGAATATATAAAAAATATGTACATATAGTTATATATTTGATTATAAATAGCAGTTTATTATAAAAAAGGATGAAATTTCAAAGACATAATATCAATATGAATGTAATACCTTGGAATAAATTTAGTCCCCATGAAGAAAAGCCAATAATACCCTCTTAAACAAGTTTGAAAATCCACAAAATGTTAAAAAATATGGGTACCCCGATAAAAAACTCAGTTTTGGAGGCCTTCTGGGCCTCTTTTGGCCTCGAAAAATGCTTTATTGGGGTCCCCTCAAGTTATAGTGACGTAGAGCTCGTTGCAGGCTTCGATTTGATATGTGGTAGAGCTCAAACAGACACCCGGATCAAAAGTTATGGCCGTTTGAAGTTTGAGTTGCATTTTCAACATATTTTGGATCTTTTTTTAATTTTTTTTAATTTTTTTAGTCCTCAAATTGTTATTAAATGACTATTACTCCATAATGATTATCAAATTATTAATTAAAAATATTTTTTTAATTTTTTAAGAAGTCATTTTCACTAAATATCATATATATTAAGTATAATAAGTGTAAATGTACATTTATACTTATCAAAAATATATTTAAAAATTATATATTATATTTATATAACAATATACCTATATTTATATATTAATATATTAATATATATATATTTTTTTGAATCCCCCTTTATCAGCGCTAAAAAAATCACTGATAAAGGCCCCCCTTTATCAGCGCTACTAAGCAAGCACTGATAAAGGGGGGCCCTTTATCAGCGCTACTAAGCAAGCACTGATAAAGGGGGGCCCTTTATCAGCGCTAGTAAGCAAGCGCTGATAAAGGGGGGCCCTTTATCAGCGCTTTTTCGTTAGCGCTGATAAAGGGGGGCGCTGCGAAAAACTGTTTTTATGGTAGTGCTACTTTCTAACATTTATTCTTAGGGGAATATTTTTTTTATTTTCTTAAAAAAGGGTTCATACTATGCTTGTGAATTTATCAAGACATATCCCCCGGGAGTGTCGTAACCAAGTGTGCAGCAAGGCCCATTGTCGTGCACCAGTTCCTGTTCGATTCTAGCTCAAAGCGGTGTTTTCGGGTTTTACCCCTAGGATACATCTGTACCAGAGCCACCTCTAACTGCTCGTATCCAGACAGGGATGTATTTGTTTGATAAACCACTTACTCGGTACTTACCAAAACATAGGGATGTTTTTATCATAATTAGTCTTGTATTTAAGGCATTACTTGGGTTTCCTAATCCCAAAAATAACTAAACCTATCCCCAGATACCAACTATGACAACCCTACTTTTATTACAAACTTAAAAATGATTTATTACATAATACTTCACTTGATACAATAAGAAGATCGAGAGGTTTAATGTCTTTGGGGCTTAGGATCACTATATAAAAACTTGAAACATGAAATACAACATCTTCATTGAAAACTTCCATTCCATGACCACTACAATCCCTCGTACTTAGCATTGCATGGGATAACCTGAAGACATGCATAAGAAAAGGGTGAGCTATAAAGCCCAGTAAGGGAGTACACATGGAATAACATGAGGAGTAAAATACATGTTAGAAACCAGGCATATCAATAGAGCATAAAAGAAACATGAACATAAAGGCATGATAAAGCATGATAATCATAACATAGAAATGTGGCAACAACACTTAACATGGAATTAGCATGGGCCAAGGCTCATTGCACATAGAGCATGAGTAAATGCTAATTGCACATAATGCACGAGTAAACCCTCATTGCACTTGAATAATCATGATTCAACACTCATTGCACATGACATATCATGATACTATAATTTACCCAATGCATTGGAGCGCTATAAGGACACACCCTTCTTAAACATTTCATTTCATGCATAAGTGTGCCACATGGATCATAAAACATGGATTCATTAAACATTATCATTTATTCCATGATAAAGTAATGTGGAATTCATAAAAGAAACTTTATAATCAATAAGTAAATGTGCATAAATGTGAATACCCTTGATGGATAAATGGGCATGGTATTCACTACACGATGGCATTGGCTTAGAAAATCGGTGTGATTTCGGCAGCATAACGACGTGACGTAAGAATTCATAAAAAAGGATGATGAGAGAGGAAGTGGTTACAAATCATATTTACATGTAATGTACAGTAAGGAGGTCATATAGATACATGTACCATAAATTGTAATGGAATTTAGATTCATGATACAAAATTATTGCTTGAATGTAAATGAGGAGAGAGAAGTTCCTTTCGGAATTTCAGCATAGTAACAGGTGTACATGGGAAGAATTTAATTAGAGAGAAAGGGGTTCCTCATCATATTTACATTTAATGTACAATAATGAGGTCATATAGATACATTTACAAACAATTTTAATGGAATTTAGATTCATGATACAAAAATATTGCTTGAATGTAAATGAGGAGAGAGATGTTCTTTCGGAATTTCGGCATAGTAACGGGTGTACATGGGAGACATTTAATGAGAGAGAAAGGGGTCTCCCATCATTTAAACATAAATATGGCAGAATGAGGGAGGTGAGAAACCATACCCAAACATTCATAATTTAAATTAAATGGAAAAACAACTTAAAGAAAAGTGGACAAAAAATGAGAAAGGAAGAAAAACACTTACTTGGAAGTGTGCTTTCAAAGGCTAGAGAAAGGCTTGTGAGAGGCTTCTTGGGAGCATGGGGCACCTTGTGAGGATTATAGAGTGAGTAGGGAATAGTTTGGACTAACTCTAAGGTCTTTGAGTCAGGAGGAAGTGGGAGCTTGGGTGGGTTTATATAGGAAAGGTGAGGGAATTCATTATTATTTAGGTTTGGGACCCCTTATATTACATTAATCCAAACCACAAACCGTCCCATGGTTTTTTCCCATTGTTTTTGGAAAAAGGAAGAAGAAAACAATATTTTATAAGGTCAATGTCCGAAATTCTTAAAATAATTAGGTTTCTTATGTGGAGGTGAGTGACACTCCCATGGAAATTAATTTAAAAAGGCAAAGTGATGAATATGTCCTGAGGGGTCCATTAATGCTTTGAAAATTAAGTCAAACAAACCCAAAATCACATTATTTTAATGGTAAAACATATATTGGCCGAAAATAAAGATTATAGTGTTTTATTACATCAGAATTGGGACATTAGGATGTCATAAAACACATTATATATTTAAACGATATTTAATTTTTACCCAAAAATTTGACTGTCTCAGAAAATTATGAAAAATTCAATGTTGGATAATTTCGACATCCTGATTCCATAAATAACATTTATTTTATCTATTTTTTTTTCTAAATATGTTAATTTTCACTTTTAAAATAAAACCTGACATTTATCGAAAATTCACGGGTTTTGACAGAAATGGCTTTCAAACCTTAATAAAAATTTTAATTGCATTCATAAAATTATAATATCATTTATATTTAATAAAAAATAATTTAATAATAATAATATTATTTTATTAAAATATTATTTAATTCAAAAATCCCTTAATTTAATAAAATAGATTTCTTAATTAAATAATAACTAAAAACACCATTTTCACTTTAAAAACGATTTACAATGTATAAAAAATGAGTAGAAATTATATTCATTATTATATACATAAATAATTTACATTAACATAGTACTAATTATTTGTTACATAACCCCTTAAAACAGCCACAAAAGACACAAGGGTAAGGTGTGCGATGGTGACAGACTCTTGGGGTGACTTGGATAACATCGCTCGAGTGGAAATTTCAATCAACTTCCACTTTTCCAATAGATGGTCACGTTCGAGCTTGTCATGATGAAGTTCAGCTTGGGCTTGGTCAAGGGAGAAGCCCAAATACGCCACCTCTTTTCCGAGCTCTGACAAATGGGCTTCGTATGGGGCAATTCTACTGAATGTGGTCATCACTTCTGTTTTCTGATTAAATTGGATTTGTTAAAGTCTTATTTTTATACTAATCATGTGATCCCTGTTCAATGGCTATATTATCAATGGTCAAAGTTCTTAACATTAAAAAAATAATTTGACATTTTATATAAACATAAAGAGACATTTTTTAAGAGGTATTTCCATTAATGAAACTTTGGGTCGTTACTAGAACCCCCATAATTCAGAGGATCATCGGACCATGTTCTTGCTAAAGGGTGGAATAATGCACTAGAAATAATTTTGGTATCACGGGGTGTTCAAAAAATCAAATAGCTAGTCTTGTTGTTCATCACCTTATAAAAACACAAAATATTTACTTAATTTGTTTTATAATCAGACTCTTCATATGATTTTTTACAGAATATGATACAATGAGTCTTATAATATTTATTAATGATTTCAAAAGACACATATATTTTCATATGATTCATATTATTTTTTATGTTATTTATAAAATTATATTAGAGAATTGTTTTCATGTATTTTTTTGTATGATATTTAGTTCTAAACAAATATTATAATTAATGAAAAAAATATAAAACATAAACTAATAAAAGATACATATAAGATTAAATATATTTTTCTTCTTATTTTTAATAAAACAAACATAAAAAATACTTTAGATATTTAGGATGATGTAATGAGAGTTACACAATATGAAGAAAAGTTTCATTTCATGATAAAAACTTCCATGCACAGTTTAAATAAGTTCAAAATTTAATACATTCTATTTATTTAAATAATTATTTGATGAAAAAAATATATGATGTCACATAGTGATTTAAATTAATATTAAGATTTATGATTTAATGATATTTATATAAATAAAACTAGATATATATTAATATCTTCATAACAATATTAGGATGAGAGGATCATAAAATCTAAAATAATGGTGAGTTTCTTATCATTTTATGGAATTATTATTTATAATATTCTATGAATATATAAGAAAAAATTAGGAAATAAACATTTAATAGGGTTTTATAACCACTGTACCAATAGTTCACTAGGATTAAGAACATTTATACAATATATAAGGAATAGAAAAAAGAACTTTAATTATACAATTCATTATTTTTGAGGAAATAACTTCTAAAAAAAATCATTTGGAGCATTTTTATTAATATGGAAAAATATTATATTTTTATTCATGATTCAGTATACTTTTTGTCATTTTATATGATTTATAAGGGGGAACAAATTATTTTTTAATATATTATTCATATAGTCGAAAATCTATTAATTTGTTTAAGTATAATTTTATATGTTGGTATATCTAGATAAATGAAAAAGAATATTTTCACACAAAGATATAGGGAATTTATTAAAGTAGTGGTTGTTCCCATATAAACATCTCAATGTTATTATATTCACTCTACACATTTTTCATAATTCATACTACATTTATCATTCACCATAAAAATATATATAGTATAGACCTAAGTAATGACACTAGAACTCTAATGCAATCAAATAGAAATTAGAGTTAATTTTTTTTATCCAAACGCAACATAATTCTATAATGGATTAGGTAACCACATTTGGAAGGAACCATGAAACAATCATTATATTCTATGTTTCTTTTAATGAATTTTTCATACCAGGTTAGGGAGGGTTAATATAAAGTTTTGCATACTATTCAATTTTATATAGGTTATTATCAATGTAACATTATAATATAGTCAAACTAATTCCTCCTCCAATATTATTGGATAAAAAACGACATTAGATCTCTAATTTTTATTAGAGCTACTTGAGTTTCTTAATATTTGGTATTATGTATACTTTTATCATACTATGAAACCAACAACTTACCAGAATTATTCGATAGGTACATTATCTCTTTCTATTTTATTTTCTTTCTTTCATATCATTGGTTCATAAATTTATTTAGAAAATTAAAAAATAATAATACTAGTAATAACACTATTTTATTCTCAACCATTGGATTCATTATCTTCTAATCTCAACCGTAGAAGACTGACGATCATCAAAAATCCCTTATTAATGAATGTTTTATATAAATGTAACACTAAAAAATAAAATAAATCTATATTGAAAGGATTTATGGAATCCAAAAAATTTAGGTATGATTATGACGTTTTTATCTTGAAAATAATTAATATTCATAAAAAAATTAATTTATTATGGAATTTTTTATAAATTCATGATATGAATAGTACATAAAATGACATAAATGATTTTTTTTCACAAACACATTCTTATTAAATGATTTAATAGTCCTAAAAATATAATATTCATCCAAATGACATAGATAAGTTTGAAAATGACATTAATGGAAACTTGTGGCTCCATTGGAATTTTACAGTAATGATGTTAACTATATAGTATAAATAAACATGAAGTCATTGTAAGAGTCAAATATGTAAACAAATGGTTGAAGCTAAATGATAAGGTAAACATTTAATCAAAAAAATCCTTGAAACCTATTTGATGCCCATTTATCGAACAATAATCAACATTTATTTGAAATTAAATTACTTTTGGGCATTTTGAAATAGAAAAAATTTATTATAAAATAATATTTCAAGGCCTTCTTAAAGTACCAGTCCTCCATCATATAAAAGGGCAACACCTCTAAACATTACTCTAACCTCTCAAACCCCCATGTCTCTTTCATCCTATTCCAAAATAGTCTCCCACCATCCCTATCTTATTATTATATGAATTACCTTCAGGAGAAGGAAAATAACGAAGTCCTTTTAGCTAAAATCAATATGAGTTACCTTATATGATGTAATGTTTGCTCTCAAACTTCATCAATTTATTTTCATTATCCAACCCACTAAACTCACTTTATTCCATTATATTATAAAAAGTATACTATGATAAATAATATATTATATTTTTTTGATAGGGAGTCGAACTACACTTCTACACACCATCATTTAATGGATACAAACATACTCTTTCTGGGTACGATGAACTGCTACCTCAAGAAATGATGATTGTTAGATTTTTCCTACCACTTCTCATAGTGGAAATTATTATTTTAAATTATATATATGTAATATATATTATATTTATATTTCATTTAGGAATATTATTTTTCATTTATATAACACAATTATGGTTTTCTATAATAGCTAAATACAATAATTTCATTTGAGGAAGTGTTGACTACTCCCCCCTTAATGTGATATGACTCTTTCATGACATAAATGAATCATTTAAAATATGGATTTAATAAACATATTTAATTTATATAATATATGATAGTATAATTAATTATAATATATCTATGTATCATTTAAATATGAATAAAAAATGAAAGCAACGTTCTTGCGTACATAAGACATATGTGTCTCCATGGACAATGAATTTAATTTTTTATCTCTAAATTCATGTACTATTATAAATACAAATGTATAATTTATATATATGATATATATGATATTTAAATCATTAATATCATTATAGATATAATGGAATTTTACTACGTAGACAATTTCTAATTATAACATGTTCATTTTTTACTCAAGTACTAAATATTGAGGAAATGACGAATATTAACATAAATGGTTATGTGATATTTAAAACTTGGTAATAGGTAATAAAAAATTAATAATAATATTGAACAATGTTATGATGAAAGTATAAATTTTCTTATTTTTATTATTGAGGAAGAACAATGAACATGTGTGATGAGTCAGATTCAAGGTAAGGGACTTAGTCTCAATCTCCGTTCATTAAGGCATATATTTATTTATTCAACCCTTGATTTTATATGGTTTATACACCAATTTTACATTTAATTTCATTCGATGGGATTATATTTCAACTTATCATTTTACTAAATGAAAAAGGGAATGTTTTTTTATCATATGCAGTGACAATGAACTTTCAACCACCATGATAATTATTTGATTTGGTATTTCTCTACAAGATGTAGTATTTTTAAAAGGAAATGTAAATACCATATACCCTTTTTAAATAATTTTTATTTAAAATTGTTATTGATTATGTCAATATATAGAACCGATATCATGGGATTCAATATGGAAATGTTCTATTTCCTTTATGATTTTCTGTGTGTTATGATTATGTTATTGTTTCTCGAAATTGTATATGTATATTGGTGGTTTTGAAATAAACTGAGGGTGGTTGATCCTGATATAGCTCTCAAATGTGATGGGAAATGTGAAGGAGGTAAATTTTGATGGTTCTCTTATGATATTTATGGAATATACAGTGATTTGTATTCCAAATGTAACTCTTTATGTAGATGTGAAATCTTTAGTGAGTTTTTGTTATGGATGCCTCAAAAAACTGTTATGATTTATAATTTCTATGTGTTATTCATAAATATTATGATTTCATAATGTATGTTAAAGGGTGTATTCTTTATTGTTGAAAACTATAATTCCATTGATTTGTATTTATTGATGGGATATTGTATTCTTTCTTTATATTAAAGCCCTTATTAGGAATTTTATTATAATACCATGTTTCTGAAATCATTTTCAAACAATATAGTGAATAATAAGAGAAATTAATAAATCAAGTTGATTTATATCAAGAAAAAATTTCTTGTCTATTTAAGGAGTTTTATTTTTGTGAAAATGATTGGATGAAGTAGAATTGTCTGCATTGTAATTATGAGATATAATGTAATTATTATGTCTAATTCTCTATAAATCTAATCCCGAATTGATCCACAAAGTCAATTAATGACATAACTCATTATTATATAATTTTTAAGGTTGAGGCCTTATAGTAGGTATCATCAATTGGTTTAAAAAACATTAATTTTTAGGATACTGTAAAATTAAAACTTATATGTTAATTTATGGTATGATAGAAATGATATTGAATTTGAATATTACCATGATGCTTTACCTAAGATATTATTGCGATTAGAATGGTTTTTTTGGAGAAGAAACATGGAATCTATGATGGGACAAAATATAGAGGAATTTTTTTTCCAAATCAACAACCTCCGATGGACAGAATGTGAACTGAATAGTTTTTTGTTGTTGTGATGGAATAGTTGAATCATGCTATAAATGAAGGTTGTATCCATGCAAGGGATTTGCATGAACAACCATGAAAGAACATGTCAGTTGTAGATAATTTCATGAGAAAACATCCCCCATCATTCAAAGGACCATCTGACCATGTGCTAGCTAAAGGTTGGAATAATGCACTAGAAAATAGTTTTGATATCACAGGGTGTTCAAAAAATCAAATGGATAGTATTGTTGTTCGTCATCATATAATAAAATTAAAATATATAATGAAATTGTTTTATTTATCAAATTGTTCATAAGATTTTTTTCCAAACATGTTACTTTGAGTCTTATAATATTTTAAAAATATTTCAAAAGATAATTATATTTTTATATGATTTATAATATTTTTAATGATATTTAGAAAATTATGTAAGAGACTTTTTTTGTGTATTTTTTTTATGTGTGTATGATATTGATTTCCAAGTATATATTACAATTAATGAAAATCATAAAAAGAAAAACTACTAAAAGATACATATAAGGTTCAATATATTTTACTTATTTTTTTTATAATTTAATAAAACAAACATACGGACATACTATGAAGATTTATGATGATGTGATGAGAGTTACATAACATGAATGAAATTTTCATTTCATGATGAATAATACCATGCACATGCTATCTACCTTCAAAATTTAATACATTCAATTGATTCATATAATTTTATGATGAAAAATATATATGATGTCACATAGTGATTTAAATTAATATTAAGATTTTTTATTTAATGATATATATATATTGAAAACTAGATAGATATTATGATTTTCATAACCATATTAGGATTAAAATATCATAAAATTTATAATATTGGTGAGTTCCCTTAACATTTTAAGGAATTATTATTTATAATGTTATATTAATATATAAGTAAAAATGATAAAATTAACATTTAATAGAGTTTTATAACCACCACACCAACATATCACTAAGATTATGAATATTTATACTATAAATAAGGAATAGAAATAAGAACCCTCATTATACGATTCATTATTTTTGAAGAAATTCCTTCTCAAACTATTAATTTGGAGCAATTTTGTCGACTTGGAAAACTATTATATTTTTATTCATGATGTAAGTAAAATTTTTGTCCTTCAATTTGATTAATAAGGGTTATTAAATGATTTTTTTAATATATTATTCATATAGTAAAAAATACATACATTAGTTTAAGATCACTTTTTTTATGATGGTATATCTAGTTAAATAAAAAATATCCATTTCACATAATGATAGAGAGAATATTTTAAAGCAGTGGTTATTCCCATATAAATATATAAATGTTAGTGAATTCACTCTACACAATTTAAAAAATCCATACTACATTTATCTTTCACTGTTAAATATATATAGTATAGGGTTATGTAATAACCCTTAAACTATAATGTATTCAAATGGAAATTAGAGTTAAAATATTTTTCTCCAAACTCAACGTAAATCATGAATGTATTAGGTAACCACATATGGAATGAACAATGAAGCAATACTGATATTCTATGTTTTTCTTAATGTATTTATCATACCAGGTTAGGGATAGTTAATAGTTAGTTTTAAAGACTATTCAATGTCATATAGGTTAATTTAAATGTTAAATTATAATATAGTAAAACTAATTCCTCCTCCTTTACTATCGGTTAAAAAATGTCATTGGATATCTAATTGGTGTTACAGCTACCTGAGTTCACTATCTAATTAGATATAATCAAAGTCATGTGTCATCACAAATAACAGTTTGTACATTCCCAATTGTAGATTGAATATAAATTCAATGATATAAGAACCATATGATTCCTAATTTTATATTATATGTTATTGAGGAAAATGATCTTGTTAGAGTTGCAATTATATCACATATAAGAGATACTCTTATGAACCATTCTAGTAGAAATTTTTTTAAATTGGATTGGAATGATAAGAAAAAATATTTTTATTCATTATATAATAATTATTATACTAATTTAATGGGAGACAATGTAACAAAGGATGTGTTTGAGAATCTCAAGAAAATATATAAAAAATATATAAATTTCAAGGATGTGAAACAAAAAAATGGAGGGATAAATTAGAAGTCATTATAAATGATGAAGATGATAAATTTGTTTAATATTTTACTAGGGATAATGTTATTATCAGTCCCATTAAGGTATTTTGATATAATCTAGGATAATATAATATTTTTAATAATTAATTAAATCTTTATAAAGTGGTTTTATTCAATTATTTCATCCAAATATGATGAATATAAGGATTAATATCTTGATGAGTTTAATAATATTATTAATAACTATGATATGGTAAAATCTCAGATATGGAAGAAAAATTAAAAGACAAATTAAAATTAATATATGTTAATAAAATCATGATAATTGAAGAGGGGTGTAATTTTTATTTTTGGCTAGATGATAATGAAAAATGCAGGGACGAAAAATATAGGTTAAATAAATATATCATTAAAAAAATTAAAAAGAGAATGGGTGAGTACAATGGATTCTGTCCATTAATGACCATTTCATGTAGTGTAGTTTGTAAATTTTATAAAAATTTTATAAATGAATATATAGATGTCTGAAAATGATGAATCAAATGAATGTATCCAAATAAAAATTATAAATGAAGATATATGTATGTGAATAAATTTTATAGTATTAAGTAGAAATTTCATATGATAAAATGGAGGTTCATTTAAAAAATGGAGAGGTAGAATACTCAGTTTGATGTGATAAATCGGAATAAATGTTTTTTCATGATGTTTAAAAATAATATGAATATTTTATTGATACAAAAATAATCATCATGTAGTAAATGAGAAGTAGAATACTCATACAATAACAACAATCTAATAGATAATTATTAAGGGCGAGGAACCCAGAACATAAGAAGGAAATTAAAAATCCAACAACAATATTTTCTAAATTTGATCAATAGAACATAATAATTTTATAAAAAAAATATGAAAATATCCTAGTAGTTAATGTAATTTTGTTGAGAAAGATAGTGTATTGTTAAGAAGGTAACTAAAAGGATTAATATATAAATATGTTTTCGTTAAGGATTGTTATGGTTGATAAGACTATTTTGTGAATGATATGTTACCATGATAAGGATGTTTATATAAAGGAAGGCACATCACAGAGTGATTATATGTGTTCTACACTATATCTGTTAAAGATACAACTATTACATATAGAAATATTAATTTCATTTAACTAATAGTTAAGGTCCTATATGATAATATGGAAATAAATTATTGATAATGACTATGAAAAATTTTCAATGACATAAAAAAATTTATTACATGATGATAAGGAATGGATCCTCTAAACCAATGTAGATAGTGGACCAAGAAATTACATTATTGCAATTTAAAATCTAAAATAAGAATAAATATTTACAATTAATAAATTTTTAATAATGATACAATTAATTTTTTTAGAATTTGGGAATAATTCAAATACATGTGGATATAAAATTTATCCCCCAACACATCCATGAAGGAGGGAAATGAGGTGGAATGATATTGAGCATAAATGACCCACATCTAACATAAAGTAAGATGTAAGGGTAAATTTATAATATATATCATGTTATGTCAAGACTATTATTTTGACTTTTATGAGCTTGGTTATGGAAATCACAAATCTCATTGTAATCATTTCTCAAATAAAGGACATTTTTGGGAAAAAAATTTATGTTTAATGTATTGACTATGTTTATTGAAATCACTCAGTCAATAATAGTGACTTTGTCAATCATACTCAATCTGTTAATCCTACTGACTCTGTCAATCATACTGACTCTTTCAATCATACAGACTCTTTCAATAGTACTGACTATTTCAATCTTATTGACTCAGTTGATCTAACTAACTATGTTTATCATACACATAATGTGCATTATAATCAGTTTGAATCGTATCAATACATTGAACATAGTAATAATAACAGTACTCGTGTTTTAATAGTATCACATACATGTTTTTTCTCATAGAAAAACACTTTTTCTATATAATTTGTTCTCATGTCATCAATCACATATTTTTGTCATTTAAACCAAAATGATTTCATTGAGTTAGATAGAAACTAATCAAAATGATGTTGTGTTTTCTTTTTCAATATGATTGTTAGAATTCCCGGTGTCCATGTACCTTTGAGTTCTCTATATAAATTTGTCCATTAGAGAAAAATTGACTGTTAGAACCATATTCCTATAAATAAGAGGTCATTTGAAACAAATAAGTGACATTGAACAATTTTTTCTTCAATCATGTTCTAGAGAGAGATGTTGTGACTTCTCTCTTGCATTATGTGAAATACTTGGAATTATAAAATGTGAACGTATCGTTCTTAATTATTATTTTTCAATAAGTTCTACATTTTGATTTGTGTGACCGGTTGGGTCTTAATGATAAAGGGCAATTGGGGATTGACAGACTGTGTGACTGATATTCATATCGAGGGATTTCATGTGTTTGAAAGACATAGGTACAGATTACCTGTAAAATTGATGGCTTGTGGGGATAGTAAGATAGAATTTCTGATTATCGTATCAAGTTATTACCAAGGTGGTGGTAAGGTAGACCTTTTATCCTAGGCGAATGGATACCATTCCATTTCTGAAAAATGAATTGTAATACTTTTACATTTCTATTATTGTTTGAATTAGAAAGGTAATTGTATTGTTTTTTTATTTTTAAAATCATGTTAGTTATAATTGTTTCAATTAGGACTCTTTTTGTGATATATTTTATTAATATATTTTATACAATATATGGTAGAATAGTTTTTATTTGTATTAATTTGATCATTGTATTCAATTAAAATACAACTGTTTTACATTACATATACGTATTACATCTTATCATATCAATTAGATACAAGATCATTTTGTTAAATGTTATTTATTGTGAATATTATTAGTTTATGAATTCATAAACTATGTTCGTTATTTAGTGATTAAAAATGGTTTTAAACATACAATTCACCACACCCCCTCTTGTTAGGTGCTATCAAATATACATATACATCTATATTATGATCTCACAATTGGTATCAATGGAGGATTCCACTGATTTTGTATAATATAGTTTATTCATTTTTACATTACAATTGTATTTATATTGAAAAAAATTATAACTACATACTATACTAACTTATGGTGAAGAAATATATTGTTTTTTAAGATAACATGAATGCATATTGGATCAATTGACAATTTAAATCAAATGATACCACATTTGTTTATGCGAATGATTATGAGTACTAGAGAGATTAAATAAAGTCAATTTTTTTTAGTGGAAAACTATATTAGTCTAACTGGAGGTTAAAAAATCCCAGACAAATATTTCACAACATTCAACAATCAAGATAAGCAAGAATATCAACTGAATTACAAGGTACACAGTACTTTGTTATGCTCTATGACCAGGAATATATATAATCAGATATAATAATGTGAAGAAGCTAATTTTATCTATAATAAATTGAATGTCACACATTTTGGTAAATCTAATGTTATAGAATCATGAATAGAAATTCATAGAGAAGAATTTCAAGGATTTATATTTCCTTATAGCGATCCATTTATTATGGTTAAACAAATGTTCATGAAAATTGTTAACAATTTATAATGTATGGGTGAGAATTGTTTAGATGATGAGGCACTTGTGGACATGATTATAGATATCATGCCCAATGAGTTGGAATCTAACAGAATAGCTATTGATGAGTATATTAATGTATCTCATGTTACACTTGATGAAGTTTTTCAAAATATTTTTTCACATGAGACATGAATTAAAAGAGATGTTGATATTAATAATATAAAAAATGGTTATGGTAGTGTAGCATTTAATAATACTAATTTCAATAATCCTAAATGATTTACAAGATCCATGTAAAATAAAGTATCTATTTTATTTGAATCTAGTGAAAGTCATTATAGTAATAATGAACTAGCTAATCTTGCTCGAAGGATGAAAAATATAGTCGGGAAGAAATATTTTTAGTATATATATAATATATAAGAAATAAAATAAAATAAAGACTAAAAATCCACTAGCTATGAATGCACAAGAGAATGACATATTATGATGGATAATCCTATTATGAAGAAAAATTATAGAAAGGAAAATCATTCTTAAAGGAATATAAATATTATTAGAAGGATAAAGCTAAGAATGTCTTGAATGCTAATGGAACCTAGAGTTCCTGGGGTGGAGACTCTTATAAATAATCCTTTGAGTATGAATCTTTTTTTCAGAAGAATCGTAGACTGGAAGCCCGAGTTTTCATTGAAAATCATTGTCTAGAGTCAAAGGTACATAATTAGTAATCTATCACTAATATATCCTTAAATTCAATGTATACATGTGTTAAATACTCAAGTCATTAGATAAATAATTAACTTCTGATGATGATAATTTATTACCAACATATGAATAAGTTACTAGGTTTTCAAATCATCTCGAGAATAGAAATTATAAACTCCAGAATAAACATGATAATGAAAATTCTAGAATTTTAATTTTAAATAAATAAGTATCATGACCTCTATATATATGATCATAAAAAAATTAATTATTTTGAAAATATTTCCAAAATCCTAGATATAATTAATTCGGAGAAGGATAAACTTTCTAATGATATTGAAAATGTAATTTCATTGAAATATATTTCAGAGTATAACTCTAGTTCAAAAAATAATGAATTTAAGGATTAAAAAATGGTTATTAAAACATAAAAACTTTCCTTGAGTAAGTGTTTGTAAAATTTTACATTACTTAATGAAAATTTTGACAATATGTATTCCCAAATTCTACCTCCAAATAAAACATTAATGATTTGGTTATAATCATTCAAAACTGGTTTTTAACAACTATTTTGTTCCTCATATTTATCCATTCTGTACTAAATGTCAACGTGATAGACAATGGGAATGAAATTTTTCTCTTAAAAGATATTAATAGTTAGGTTTTCATAATGATAATTTTAAAAAACAATTGTGGATTCACAAAATTAATTTATCTAAAATTTCATAATTCAAACAAGTTTGGGTTACAAATAACTAATTGTTTATATTTTATGGAAAAAATAAGGGTACAATAAACAACAATATTTGGTAAATGGATAGTTGTTTTTTTCGACACAAGAATGGAAATTAATATTTCATTGAAAATATTTTTGAATCAAAAGGTAGAAAAGTTTCCTTCGTATATAATGCTCCAGGAATTATTGTTGGTATTGGTAATATAGGTTTCCTTAGTAAATTTTGATTTTCAAATCTATTGTTTTTCAAAGGTCACAAGGAAGACATTATCAGCACAATTCAATTATGTGATGAAGGATACCTTGTGAATTTTATGAAAGATTAGTGTTTAGTTCAAAATTCCAAGGATGAATTCATTTTATCTTCTCACAAGAATGAGAATATATACAATATTAACATTGAGGTCCTTAGAATCCAAGACAATCCATTCTTAAGTGAAATTGATGAAAAATCACGGTTATGGAATATATGGTTTGGACATTGTAACTATATAATCCATTATAAAAATTCAAGGAAATAACATGATTAGGATCGACCAGATCATAGGCATGATTATTCAACATTTTTTGGTCCTTATCAATATGGAAAGAAACATAAAACATGCAATAAATAAATCAATGATGTTTCAACTTCTAATGAATTGTAGCAAGTGCCCATAAATCTTTTCATTACTATAAAAACTGTAAGCATTGGAGGAAAATACAATGTTATTGTTTTAGTAGATGAATACAATAGATTAACATGTGACAATTTTCCACAAAGAAATATGATTCTTTTTTATATTTTAAAACATTCAAAGACCAAATTAAAAATGAGAAAAACCTACCACAAATAACTATACGTAGTGTTCATGGTGGTGAATTTCAAAATTCTGATTTTGATAATCTTTTTACTAAGAATGATATTACTCACAAATTCATTGTTATTAGAACGCTTAGTAAAATGGTGTTGTTGAAAGATTAAATAGTATTATTATTGAAATTATAAGAACCATGTTGAGTGAATACTCAATTGATAAAAATTTCTAGGATAAAGCTGTCAGTACATCATGTTATACTATAAATATTGATTTAACTAGACCATTTCTTAACAAAACAACATATGAATTGTGGACTGGCTAAAAACCATATGTTTCATACATCATAGTGTTTGGTTGAAACATATTCATATTTAATAAAAACGATAGTCTAGATAAATTCAGACCGAAATATCATGAAGTAATCTCTCTATGTTATTCCACAACTTCTAATGATTATAATATTTTTAACAAAAAATGCTGTACCGTTGAAGAATCAGTACATGTTAAATTTGATGAAACTAACCCCATTTTTTTAAACAATTCTTACCAATATAATTTGAGGTATTTTAACAATCTAATTATCAACCTATTATTATAAACACTTATGATAGGAGAAATACTCAAGAAAATATTTATAAAATATTTACCCTAGAATACATTTTATCTTATATCAATGAACATGTTTTACAAAAACCAAATCATTTGTTCCTTAAAAATCATTCCAGTTATAATATAATTGGTGATACAAACTCATTTTTTAGGACCACAAATTCCATTATAAATGAAATAAAACATAATTCTTTTCAATATAAATTAGAACCTATAACTCTAAGTGATGATATAGTTGATGAATATTGGATTAATGAAATTCCAGATGAAATACATTAATTTGAAAGGAATATAGATAAGAAATTGTTTGAAATACCTAAAGACACAACTGTAATTAGTGTAAACTAGTTTTCAGAAACATATGTGATGAAAATGTTGTCAATTTATAAAATTAATTAAGGTATGTTCTTATTGGATATAATCAATAGTATGTAATATACCACTAAGAATCTTATGATCTAGTTGGTATAATTGAATATATGTGTATCCTGTTAGCCTTTACAATATAATTCAATTTGAAACTATTTCAAATGGATGTCAAAAGTTCTTTTCTTAATGGTTTTGTACAAGAAGAAGTTTTTTTAACAAAAAACTAGATTTTTAGATCCAAACCTTTTAATAATGTTTCTAAACATTCCAAGGCATTGTATAGCCTTAAAATATCCCCAAGAGCATGGTATGATATACTTATTAGATTTTTTTACAAATATATTATGTAAAAGGAATGGGAGGTCAAACTCTTTTTATAAAAATGGAATTAAAAAATGTATTGATGGTTCAAATTTCTGTTTATGACAATATATTCAAATAAACATAGTAATATCTAATAGATTTTTTTGAAAATATAATTAACTCTGAGTTTGAAATGAGTTTGTTCCATGATTTAACATTATTTCTTGTTTTCCAAATATCTCAAAAAACTGAAGGAAACTATTTATCTCAACATTAGTATATAATATAAATACTCAAATGGTATGGATATGACAACAATAAAAGTATTTTAAATCCAATATGTTCCTCAAATACACACGATCTTGATGAATTTTGGAAACTATTTGATCATACATCTTTTACTAGAATGATATGGAGTTTTTTATACTTGATAACTAGTTATCCAGACATAATTTTTTAGGTATGTATATGTTCATGATATCAATCAAATCCAAAATAAGCTCATTTAAAATATGTGAACATGATTTTTCGGTATTTAAAATGAACATCAAATTTAGGTCTTTTAAATTCATCTAAGAATGATATTGTTTTGAAAAAATATTAGATGCTGAAATGGGTTCTTGTAAAATGTAATGAAATATTACATCAAGAACATGTCATTTCCTAGGAGATTATTTGTTTTCTTGGTCATGCAAGAAATACCACTCAATTAGGCTTTCCACTGCTGAAGCTGAATATGTAGCAGTTAGAAGTTATTGTTCTCAAGTGTTCTAGATGCTATACACACTCAGTGACTATGGTATGGGATTTTCCCCAAAACTCAATTACTACGTGATAATAATATTTCCATTGATCATAGTAAACAAACCCACATATCACTAAATTTCAAAACACATAGATATTAGGTATCACATTCATAGGGATCACATACAAAAAATGGATATTAATTTATAATTTTATGAAACACAAGAACAAATTGCTGACTTTTTTATAAAACAATTACTTTCTGATAAATTTGAATTTATTAAATAAAATCTAAGAATTATTTCACTAAAATAATCATTCAAATATAATTTCAATTTTTACATTTTTCCTTAAATTAAATAAATTCTCTTCTAAGAGGGGAGTATTTGTTTCATTGCTTTACCTATTTTATTATATTTGGTTTTCATTTTTATTTATATTATTTTATATTAATTATTTATGTTTATATTTACATATGTTTTTTTTTATTTTTTTGACATTCTATTTTTTGTTTTGGAATTATATTTTTTTCAACATTCTGTTTTTTTGACATTCTTTTTTTTTGTGATAAATTATTTTTATTGTTTTTAAGTTATGTTCATCAGATTAATAACATTTGTTATGGAATTTGTATTCAATATTCTTGAAAAACTATGGTAATGACTCTATTTTCTATCTACTTAACAACCTATGCTAATGATATTGTTTTCATTCGGCATGACGTCCTATTGTAATGCCTTTTTTTCATCACCTCAAAAACCTATGGTAATGACTTTCTTTTCCATCGGCTTGAAATCCTATGATAACAACATTGTTTTTCATCAGCATTACAAACTATGGTAATAAATTTGTTTTTCATCAGCATGACAATATATGGTAATAAACTGTTTTCCTTTGACTTTACAACCAATGGTAATGAGATTTTTTCCATCGGCTTGACAACCTAGGGTAATGAATTTGTTATCAATCAGTTTGACAACTTATGTTAATGATTTTTGTTTCTATTATCTTGACAACCTATGGTAATGACATTTTTTCCCATCGGTATGACAACTGATTGTATGAACATTCTTTTTCATTAGTTTCATGTTCGATTGTATTTTATTTTCCATACTATACAGTATTATGTATACTTTCATCATACTATGAAACCAACAAATTACATGAAATGTTCAATAGGTATATTCTCCCTTTTAATTTTATTGTTTTTATTTCATATATTTTTTTCTCAAATTTATATAGAAAATTAAATAATATTAATAATTATAACACTCTCTTATTCTCCCCCATTGGATTCATTATCTTCTAATATCTACCCTAGAAGACCGATGATATTAAAAAATGTCTTATAAATGAAGGAACCCTATTCAAAACCAAACTAGATTTACATGATTTCTTATCAAATCTCTTCCTATCCTCCTTAAGACTCAGTATGATTTTTTCCACTCATCATTATGTCTCAGTCTTCTGGACACACTCGAGCCGAAATTTCTTCCATTAATTTCTTAGAGAATTATTTCTTTAGTGAATTGTTTGTTTCTTTCGATTTCATTGACAGTTATGAATCAAAAATAATGATAATTATCTTATTCAATGGTCGAGAACATCTTTGTGTTGAGAAACATGTTTCTCAATTCCCGATTCTTATTGAAGATGTTAGAAAATTTTACATTACAGATTATTTTAGTAAGAATATGATGATTAAATTTGTTGTGTACGATAAATAAATATCAATGTCTATAACACAAGCATAAAAAATTCTAAAAGTTCCTACGGATGTTGATTCCTTTTTTCCCATCTCATAATCTACCTGATGAAGTTGCTATGTTTAACAAGGAAAGATATGAAAATTCGTAGTTTCTTATTGATTTAGAGAATTTAAAATTAACTCATTATTCTACTAACAACCAGTTTCATTTCCTTTGAATATAAGGGTTTTTAATAGAAAGGATTGAGAATAGAAAAACAATTATGGATTCTAAAATAATTTTTCTAGATTAAATTAAAATGTGAGAAAGTTATATCTCATGGGGTACATTTTCAAAACTATCTAGAATGTGAAGTCAAGAGAGACCAAGTCTCCTCTTATAATGTATTATCCTATTCTTACAATGGTTATTCATAAATGTTTGAAGTTTTATAATATTATTTTGAATGGATAATTGAAATAGGTGAATCCTTCTAGGATTAGTAAGAATACGGTAAAATAATATGTATGTTTTCTTATAAAGAATAAAATCTCATTGTCCATGATTTGCAAGCAGAATTGGTACCAAATCAATCATCACCAATGCTAATAGAAATAGTTACAACAATTGCTTCTCAAGTGACATTTCCCCTAATAAGTGTAATGTCGAAGAATAAAACAAAATATAGTAAGGTGCTTGTGTCCAAATGGATAAAGGTTAAAAAAAGAAATTAATGAGATCATAAATTTATCATGATACAACTGAAGCACTGGCTATGTAGATATGGTTAGAGTATTCTCTATAGTGTGGGAAAAAAACTCTTTTAAAAACAACCACTATATATTTTGATGTTTCTAATGTTCTAAAAAGCATTGAGTTGGAAAGTGATCATCTAATAGAACATGTTAAATAAGATAATATTGTACAAAAATTTCAATAGAATGAGAAAGGGAAACAAATAGTACTAGAAGATCAAGAATTTGAAAAGGAGGATGAATACTTTCTTTTTTAATTTCTTCAATGTTCATAGAATTTTAGAGAAGAATATTCCCCTCAAAATCAATGTGAATGAATTCAAATAAATTCTCATGAAGATCAAGAACCATCATAGTCTTCAATAACCCTTACATGAAGATTTATATCTCTAGTCAAGGAAGTAGCATAATGTTCTAATATGAAAAAAAGTAATTGTTATTAGTGATAAAGTTGAGGAAATATCTGATGAATAAGTAAAAAGGGTTGAAAAAGAAAAAGATAAATGAAAATGAAAACATCATGTTGAATTCTCTAGTCGATCAAATGATTTGGAATCATATGATGATGATACTGATTAAGAACAAAAAATTTCATTGAAAGAAAGTGATTAAATTTTTCATGTTTTGTGAATAATTTAAAAAGCTATACTGTATATTCCAACAATTAATGGAAAATTTTATTTTATCTAAAACAACCAATGCTTTAAATTTTGTTATTTAAGAGAGCTAAAAAATAATGTTTTTTCATTAGAAGCTGATTTAAATCTATTGAATGATAGTTCAGATCCCCATAAGAAGGCATGCAACAAGATGGCATTGTGGTTTTACAAATCAAAAAACATAGTGAATGAATATGTGGAATAAATTGAGGACATAATAAGTCATTAAAATGTTATGTATATTTAATTTAATAAGCAATATAAAGAAACTATTGACAGGTTGAACACGGTCTCAAAAACCCATGGAGCTGATATTCCTTAAGTAAAATATTTTCATGAAATGATAAATGTTTTCCAGTCATACTATTCAATGTTTTTTTCTTGTAGTAATGAAATAGTTTTATTGAAGACAAATAATACTGTGTTGACTTAAGAGAATATTAATTTTCAAGAAAGAATTGGTACGCTTGAAGAGGTGATTTGAGTTCAAGAGGAGACTATCAAAATATAGGACCAAATATTTACAGACCAAAAAGATTTTTTTAAATCCCAAAATGATTCTATATCAGAAGACAAGAAACATATAATGGATATGAGGGTTTTTCATCTTGAGTTGATAATTATAGAGAAAGAAAGAGAAAACTAAGGAATGTTTAGTTGTATCATTCCTTTTTTGACTGATAGATAATCTTTTAAGATTCAATGAATTGTATGATTTTATTTCAATTGTTTTTTATTTTGTTTCCCCCCAACATTTTCAAGAATCTCAATGTTACGCCTTCATTTTTTAAATAAAAAATGGGGATATTATTTTTCAAAAATGACAGAATTTTTCACAAAATGAGAGATTTATTAAGGTCTTACTAAATTTTAATACATATAGATCAAAGGAAATCTATGAATACAATCCATGTGAATGTCTATACCTAAGGGGTAGATAGTTGTATTCATATTATTAATCATAATAGTTGGTATATCTTAAATAGAGATAAGCATTTTTTCAAGTTTTACTTTTTGTTTAGCAATTTACAAAAAGGGGGAGATTGTTAAGTCAAAGGTAAGATATTTTACTTTTATATATTTTGTTTTTGAAATCACAAATCACATTATACTCATTTCTCAAATAAAGGACTCACATTGTATAATGTTTATATATTTATAATACATACATTTTTTATTGTAACTGACTCAGTCAATCATATTGACTCTGTCAATCATACTGACTCTATCAATTGTACTAACTGTGTCAATCATAATGACTCTGTCAATAGTATTGATTATGTCAATCATACTGACTCTGTCAATCATATTGAATTTTTCACTCATATTTAATCAGTCTATCAAACTGACTATGTTCATCATACTCGCATTGTGCATCATACTCACTTTTCACCATATCAATACACTACAATTAGAATAATAATTGTACTCATGTTTTACTTGTATCAAAAACATGTTTTGTACAATCAAAACATTTGTTCTATATGAATTGTAATCATGTTATCATTCTCATACTCTTATCGTCTTAACCAAAATGATGTCGTAGTAATATTTATAAACTAAACAAAAGGATGTCATTTTTTTTAAATATGACAGATACAATTCCAGGTGTCCATGTCATTCCGAGTTTTCTGGAGAAATATGATCATCAAATAAAATAAGATTGTTAGAACCATAAGACTATAAATAGGAGATAATTTGAAATAGATAAGTGACTTTTTTCAACTTTTTCTATTATATTGTTATAGAGAGAGACGACATGACCTCTCTGTTACTTCGTGCGAAAGACATGGTATTATAAAATGTGAACAACTAATTCATAGTTTTTGTATTTCAATATTATGTTTGTTTTTTTTGTGCGACTTATCAGGTGATAAAGATCGAGGGCTTCTGGGGATAGGTTGATGGTGCGACCGACCATCATATAGAGGGATATCAAGTGATTTAAACACAAATTTATCGATTACCTATAAAATTGAGGGCTTGTGGGGATTTCTAGAAGGAAGTGCCGATCATCATATCGAGGGAATATTGATGTGGTTGTAATATATAACTTTTATTCTTGGTGAAAGTATACTCTTATCATTAGGAAAAAAGAATTACAATTCATTGAAATTTTAGCTGCTATCTTTAATAGATGATTAAATTGTATTATTCCCTCTTTCATTTCATAATCATTTCAGTTTTAATTGTTTCAATTATGAATTTTTTGTGATATATTATATTAATAGATTTTATATGATGTATGGAAGAATATTTTTCATTTGTATTAATTTTTATATTGTATTCAATTATAATGCAATTGTTTTATATTTCTTATATGTATTGAATATTATCATATATTTTAGATACTACATCTATGTGGTAAATCATATTGATTATTACTTATATTAGTTTAATACATTATAAAATAAGTTCATTATTATGTGTTTAAATAAAATGTTTTTAATCTCATAATACACCTCTCTGGTATTTTTCCACCTAATATACATATACATCTATATTATGATCAAGCATATCAGTCAAAAATAGTTTTCATGTTTTAGAGGATATTTTTAAGAGGTTTATGAAATGTCCCAATATTAGGGAGTATATAACCGAAATTACATAAAAATATAATGACAAAGTGGAACAAAATTATACTCCACACGAGTAAATTATTATTATTGAGGATATAAAAAGATTATTGAAGTGAAAAAAGTATTACTAAAAGAATATAATCATTATACAATTATAGAAACCCAAATATATTAAATAATATTTAGGTAAATCGTATTTGAGTATTTATATTTTGGATTGAAATCTCACAGAAGATAAAATTTAATTGGATATGATTGAATTAATGCACAGAAATTGATGTTCAAAAATGAAATAATTGTAGATGGAAGTAATGAATATCATTCTTCTTATGAGTAAGGTATGTAATGATGTAGATTATATAATTCTAATGAAAATAACATATAATGCCAAGAGGAAAAAATATTAAGATGAAATCACTATTAAATAATGAAGAAGTGGTTACCATTTGAAAATTGGAGACTCAACAAATTCATTCAATTTGTGATGAACTAATGGAAATTAGTTTTACAATATATGATTCGATATAAAATATCAAATATGTTATGAAATATTTATATATTATATATTTTTATATACAATAATCATCTCAATATATAACGTAAATACACTGGCTAAACCTACCAAATGGATATGATTACATTAATATACCATAATGGGGATGAAATATACCATCTATGCAACATGATATGTTACAAAAAACATTTTGTGGACCAATTAAGAAAAAATAAACTCTAGGTGGTCTTTATTTCATCATCTTCATAATTGAATATACCAGAATGATATTTTTTCAATCATAAATCAATTGTACTACAATATAAAATTTTTTATTAATAATATTTCATAGAGAATGTGGGATGTGTATATAAAATGTACAATTTGTTAATTTTATGCTGATTGTAGGAAAATCACATGACTCATACATTAGAAAATAAAACATTATACATTATTATAGTACTTTTACAACAAAAAACATAGAATCTGATAGATATAAAATATATTCAAATAATATAGAAAACCATGATAGTGCAATATTACCTCATATTGTTTTGAAATAGATAGATCAAATAATAATTTAGAATATATAAAATATTTTATTCTTATTACACCATCCCTGATATAAATTATTTTTTGTTTTTGTTTATGTAGATGAAAATAATGAACTACCTCAAGGTGTTTGGAAGTCCTAAACATATTATGGTATATAAATGGAAATATCTAATGAAATTGTTATAGAATATATCCTTATATAATATTCATCTTATGTAAATGTTTGAAAATTGTATAGTAATTTTATTTATAGTTGTATTTACTACGTCAATTTTAAAAAATTTATAAAAACATACATGAATGATCTAGTTGAAGTGAATTCTAATGGTTTTGATGATGGAAATGTTAATTTGTCTAATACAATTGTTGAATAATAACAAAAAAATGATATATATTTAGGTGAAACATATTAAGACCACAATATTATTTCTGAACAGTCTAATAAAGTAAAAAAGAAATAGTATTATCTTAAAAATAGGCATTCTGAAGAATAAAATATTAGTGGAGATCAAAATGAACTTTTTAAAAATGAGAACTATATCATAGATAAAATATCCATTGGATATAATTCATCAAATTGTTCTTTAATAAGTCGATTATTCTCTTAGTAATAAAGATTATGTTAGAGATATATATGAGTCAATAATATATATATATAATATAATTACAACTAGTGTAAGGTCTCGGCCCGGATCACCATCGAACTAGTAGCTGAACCGGTCACCACATGGCCTCAAGTGCGTCTCCCCGTATGCCAGAGGCTGCCGACTAGAAGCGAGGGTCTTGGGGGTGATAGTGAGGAGACTATACCCTCATTTTCGAGTAACACAATGGTATATCAAAGTAAAAAAACACTAGTATCAGAAGGAGTAATAGATAAACAATGAACAAACAACAGTGGGAGACAAATAGTGATCTTTTTATAAGAGGTTTCCAAAGCCAGTTTACACGATACATGGATGATGAATGATACAATTTGAAAATAGAAAACAATAAAGCATAATTACAATACAATGAAAAAGAATAATGAAAATATAGCAAGGCCCAACAGGATATCTCCAGAGCATCCCATGCTCCCGCTTGGCCCTTTGCTCCTAACTCCTCAAGTACAGACAGCACAACACACAACCTAGGTCCTGCAAGCAAGATGGTCTACTCGGGTACCCTAGAGCATTGGTGGCCTGAGTAGGGTGTGAGATATAAATCTCAATAGGCCGACACCACTATTTTCAAAACCAATCCAGACAGTGTATAATAATTAAACAGTGACAAGGTGTAGTAGGATTCAATAAGCAGAACAACATAGAATAACAACAACCATCCAGGTTCCCAAAGGACACCCGACGGCTATACCAACTTCAACTCGTTTCCAGTAAAGTAAACTTGTCATGTCACCATACATATGTATAAAAGAATTTAGATCATAGATGTCGTGGGGTAAGAATGCCTCCCACCCATTAATTGAGATTCGAAGGCGCGAGCTAATAATGCTTCATGATCTTATTGGTCAACTGGTAAGCAGTAAGAATGCCACCCTTCCATCACATTCATTCAACCGGCATGGGTTATAACTACCTCCCATTTGTCACATTCATAATACTGGCATAGTGTATAACTGCATCGCATCCAGACACATAATCATCAACATAGTCAACTAGCAAGGGGTAATAATGCCTCCGTTCTAGACATGTAATCATAAAATGTGGTCAACTAGAAAGGGGTAAGAATGCCTCCCTTCCAGATATATACTGTCACACTAGCATGGGCTATAACTGCCTCCCATCCAACCATGTATCCGTCACACTCATCACCCTGGCATGGGGTATAACTGCCTCCCATCCAGACATGCAAGCATCATCAGGTGGCATCAGCATGTGTGCACTCACATTATAACCATGTTTATATTATACTACTTATGGAATTACCTCATAAGCATTCAAAATTCATATCACAATCACAAAAAATCATGCAGACCATATTCACATAAATGGTTATAATCACGTCCATACAAATATACCTAAGGAAAATCATCTTAAGTATCATTATCACATTAACATAAGGTACATGAGGCAACCCGCTCAGGTACGGTATTGGCTAACCCCCAATTCATTATTCATTTATCTTATATCATTTCAGATACATAAAGGGATTTACAAAGAATAAAGAGGTGTTATGGACTACCCCTCCTAGGTAAGTCATGTTCACTAGATCCATTCCATTAAAATATGCCATGCATACTCCATTATCGTAAGGCATGGTCTTACCACCATAATCCATTTCATTCAAGTTAAACCATTTCATCAAAAGTGCACAACTATTATGCTTTAACCATTTGGAAAAATTTATAGGAAACATGAAATCATCTGTCAAACAAAAGCATAGCAATAATTTAGCATGCAATCATAAGAATCAACATCCTAATTTTATCTTGAAGACATCACACATATGATTGAGGGGTTTTATAATTAAATCATCAGTTTTGTGACCAAGATACAATTTTATTTTTTTCCCTGAAATTCACACCATTTACAGAGAAGCATTCAATTGAATATAAACTTGCATAATTAACATACTCATGTAGTACAGAAATAACTCATTAACACATCAATTTAAATTAATGGAAAGGAGAGGGATCATACCACATGGTGGATCCATCCGTCCACTCCGGCCCTTGGCGCTTTCTAACAAAGAGCCGCTGCTACTCCCCCACGAGGAATATGTGATTTCACATGCGTATAAGGCAACTAGCCTCTCAGAATCAACCCGACGGACTGAAACTATTGCAAACCACCTTGCCTTCGTCGGCGGACATCATATGCACACCAATGAGGTCCTGAGGGACCTTTAATGCCCGTTATGATAGAAGAATCAAGAAAGAAACTTATCAAACCACAAAACCTATACATGGGGGTTCAGCCGAACTAAAAATAAGGCAAGGGATGCCCTAAAATCATCCAATAAGGTAGGAGGAAAGATCTAAGAGAGTTACCATGGATATTCGGAAGAAGAATGTCCATGAACAAAAGAATAAACGAAGGCGGAAGGAGGTACGGCTGAGGGGGTTGCACGCGAGGCCGATGGCTCCATGGTGGAAGGATTCGTGCGGTTATGTGAGGAAGAGTATAGAGGCATAGTTAATTAGGTTTTACTTTTTATTTTTCTTTTAATTTTAATACCATTTAAAATGTCCCAAAAACCCAAACAGGATGGTCGCGCACTGATTGACCCGCAAGGTTTTCCAAACCATGCGCAAACCGTGCGGCCTCCACTAGACCCCCCTAGGCTCCCCGAACGGGCTAGTCACATGGTTTGGGGAAACCGTTCACAGGCAGTGCAAGCTCCTCAACCTCCCTATTTTATGACACATGGTTTGGGCAGCATGGTTTTGGAAACCGTGCGACAACTGTGCGCCATCTGTTGTTCTCTAAAAAAGAGCTTCCTTCAGGTAAAACGCACCACAAACACTTATAGACACTCGAGAAACTTCTCAGGCCTTCTCCCAACCACAAAAACATTAGAAAGTAGATTTAAAACCTTTGGAACCGCATTCCCAAGCCCGATTCAAAAAATGAATGGTTCAGTAATTGAAAAGGTTCAATTTCCCCCACTTTTTAACCTGGTTCAAAATGCGGGTCAATAAAACTAGGTTCATGTTCCTATATGAAGAAAAAAATTATATTCAAGTGAGATTTTCGGAATAAGTAAATTGAATAAATATACATACAAGGAATATGGTTTCACCTAATTATAGTCATTATTGATTTGTTAAATTAGTTTATAAGGAGAAGGCCAAAACAACATTTTGATTAATGTCCATTGGAATTTTCCTAGAAATTATAGCTAAATAAAATGAATAATATATCTAATTGATATTAAATATACCTTATTGTATAGTGATATATAAATAGTGGATTATATTAAACAACTTAAATTGTTTATTCTTTAAAATGATGGGAAAAAGATATGTAAACTATTAAATACTCTATATGGGTTAAAATAGGCTCCTTCAGCCTAGTATTCTATGATTGCTGGTCGATATATTATAACAAGATCCATAAACAAAAAAGTGGAAAAAATTGATTATAAATGAAATGAATTTTGGTACTCTCATTATAACTATATATGCTGATGAAATTATTTGTATAAGTTATCAAAATAGTTCAGTAAATACATTTCTATGAAAAATAATTAATAATTATAATTCCCATGGAATGATAGATGATTTACTCTCTTGGATTAAATTTATTTCAAATAATGGATTCATATTTCTATCCTAAGAGAAGGTGTGCTATGATGACTCTTCAAATTGGTGAAATTATGTTAATTGATGAACATTATTTAATATAAATTTAATATTTTTTTATTAAAATGGATTATGAAGCGGTTGAAATAAAATAATAATGTAATATTCAACAGCCTAATTAAATTTTTGGAGAATATTATCTGGGTTTTAAACTATGAATAACAGGATAGAAGAACATTATATTCTTTTTGAAGGAAGTATCAAAATGATTTTGGGATGAGATGAATAAGTTATCAGAAAATTTAATGTATATAGGTATTTCTATAGTTGAAATTTAAAATAGGATAAGTAATTAATAATTCATTTTAATTTATTTAGATGTGTATGTTTATTTTTGGAAGGATAATAATATACTGTAATGATCATCATAATTTGAACTTCTTATGATATGTTTCAATATCCTATGTTCTTTCGTAACTAATTGTAATATTTTTTCACCTTTTTTAGACTGCAGGAGTCATGGAAGATATTGAAATTATTGTTTTTGAACGTTTCACTATCATAAGATATTTGTGATATCATAAGATATTTCTATAAGTGTTTGAGAAAATGTTTTATAAACAAGTATTTTGTACTAGCACACAGAATTCTATGTTCTAGTAAGGTATTATAATTTGAGAAAATATTACTATATATGAACATATATAATATATTTTTGAGGTTAAATAAAAATAAATTAGTATTTTTCTTCACGGAATAAAAAATAATAACAAGAGGATTAAGATTAATGGAAAAAATATTTGCAGCTATGTGAAGTAAACATAAGATCAAAATCATTTTATAAAATATCATTCACCTGTGGAAGATGATTAAATGAAATTAATTCTATTAAATTTATGAATTTATTTTAAAATGAGACATTGTGAGACTCTTAATTATTCCAATGATGATATTGATCAACATTTAAATATTCATTGAATAATCTCGAATTGGATACATTATTGGAAGATTATATCCATTATTTAATTACATGATTTTATAGTTAATAATAAATCTGTGTTTTATATTTTTAAGGATATATTTTTTATAATTTTTTTGAATATATAATAATATAATGAATATATTAAATTTTTCATGAAATTTAAAAAGTTATATTGATCCTTGGAAACATTGTATAATGTTTTTATTAAATATTGGGAGGATAAATGCAATTTGTCTTTAAAAAAATGATATAAAGGAATGTGATAATTTTTTTGATCAATTGAATCCTTGAGACTAAAGAGGATGATGTTCTAAATGTCGGCATATACTCTTGTGAACATGTTGACCTTTCTGATATATTGAGAATGAAGGAATAGAAAGTATTCTATAATGATTAGATTATTATGCCATTTTAATATATATTAACTAGATTAATTCATGTTATTATATAGAGGTATCTAGAGAAACACTAATAATAATGTCTACATAAAGGGAAGAAAATAATTTTATGAAATGGTGGTGAAAAAAATAATGAATTCCCTATTTTTTCTAATATAATAATTTAAGGATAATTATTCCCTTAATAATGTACATGTATATAAATCCTTACAATTTTCATGGAAGAACACTTCACCTCCTGATAATAACTAGATAATTATATTAGAAATATGGGTATTATAATGTGTCCCAAACAGAAAATGGATTATATGCTCACATTGAGGTCATACCATGTATATTCATTGTGAGAAATGAGTTTTTATTTTACATTTTCATACCAAGAGAGATATATTTTATAGTGACTAATTTTAACATTAATGTCCTTGAGGATGATTTTAGAAAAAATTATATAATAGTACAACTAATTATCACCCACCCTTTTTAGTGGTATAATATTGTACCTAGGAACCATATATGGTAGACATGATTTCATGGTTCCTGAAATGATCATTTCAAGTCATTCTATAATTGTAATAATATTAAAAAAAATTTGAATTCCACTATTTCATGGAATGAATATTCCGGAATTCAATAATATGATACTTATTTATATTATATCAAAATATATAGAAGTTGTTGAAGCAATTAAAAATCTTTTTCAACATATTCAAGGATTATATCATATGAAATTTATGGAAAAAATAAATTTAAAATTATATTTTAATCTCATGAATGAAACATTATATTCATTATATGTTTAATATTATACAAAATTAATGGTACTAAATGTTGATACATTTTACTAAGGGGAATAATTTGAAATCTCAAATATTGTAAAATAATGATATGAGTTACTATAAAACCATGAAATTTCATTATTTTGTAATTTTTAACATGGGAAAGAATATTATTGACTTAAATTTGTAATATGTATAACTAAAATAGTTATTAACAATAAATTTAATGGTGGAGATTTAATTTCCCAATGAAACAATAATGAAGAGAGTATCATTTATTGTATTCTGAAACAATATGTTAGTGGGTTGAAAATACAATATATGCTGATGTAGGTCGGTTATAATGAAATAAAATATTTAATAATTTGATATATGGGTTAAATATATTGTAATTAAAAGAATGTGAATTTTTATCTAAAAATATTCATTATGGATCCACTCACATGATATAAATAAAGAATAATGATGAAAACAAAGACACATCCTTGGATATTTCCACAGAATAATAATTTTTGGAGTACATGCATAAAAAAAATGAGAAAATATATCTCATGCTATATGATTTAGAATATATGAGAATAAATAAAATTTATTTATGTATGATGAACTCACTATCTAGAACATGATTCATAACGAGGAAGAGAGATTTGTCAATGGTCAAGAATAATCATGCAATATTAATTTTTTAAAAACCATCCATTATTTATCTAGTATGAATTATAGTTCATATATTGATTAAGAAATTTGTAAGATTATTAGATAATACTATGTTTTAATATGTGAACTATTTTTCAAATAATTCTTTCGGAATGACATTCATGGATTTTACATATGAAATAAAAATCTTTGAGAATAATGTTAATTAATTGTAATTGGAATTTACATATTACAAAATAAATTTAAATTGATTAAAAGAAGAATTAGAGTAACTATAGCTTCACATAGAATTTTTAAAGTGATTTTGATATAATTTTAAGAAGATTTGAAATTTTGAGTTTAATAAAAAAAATGTCAAAAGAAATAATCCATATATAAATTTATATATGATAGTACTCTAAAAATGAAAATGTAATCTAGAAAATAATTAGTATAAAAGAAATAATGATTGGGAATTATCTAATATTTGTATGAGTAACTCCAAATGTCTACGGAATATGATTGAGTAACTATAAAACTCTAAATAATACATATGGATATCTCATTCCATAAATATTATAAGTTTGAAATGTCATGAGCCATGATATAATTTTTAATGATATGTTTCATGATATGTATAACATAACGTACTGGATGTGTAACAATGCTAATTTGGAATGATATTATGTTTATTATATGAGATTAACTATGAAAAATACAATTATGTTACTTAACATATATGGGTGTTAACGGTTCGTCAGAGGAAATAAATAAGGTTACATAGAAGGAAGTTAGATTTAAAAAACTACAGATCCATATTGTGTTACATGACATTAAATTTAACAATATGTAAAGGTTATTGTATATGGGTATATATGGGTATATGAAAAGAATATTCAGAACCTAGAAATGTACTACATTTGAAATTTATTGTATGAGTGAGTCTAAATGTCCAATTGATATGTAAAATTTAATAGGAGAATATGTGAGAATATCCTAGAGATTACATATGATATATAAGGATCACATGATTATTCAATGGAAAAATAATAATAATCTGGATATATTTTTGAGAAAAATTTCACTTTTAGATTATAAATAAAGGTTATATTTTATTATTATGAATAAAAAATCCATATAGATCCATATCATATGAAAATTTCATCACATCAATGAATAAATATCAGGATGATGTTTGAGATTCATCAATGAATCATACCAAAATTAGGGGGGAACTATATTGATAGAATTATATAGACCTTTATTTAATAAATATATGATTTTAATGATTACTATTTTAAAAAATTTAAAAACACTAAACACTAGAATATTTCATTAGATTATATTTAACTAGTTTTAAATGAGCATGTTATTATTTGGGTTGTACAAATGAATATTTATTTGTAATGATCATTCTGCATATAATCATTGGAGATCTATTTTAAAAATATATAATAAATATTAATTTGTATATATAAAATATATATAGTACTAAGAATCTCTTGAGTTTTTATTAATGGATGATAAAAATACATATTTTCAACTGAAAAACTTCTATGTAGTGCTGAGAATTAATATCACGATATTCTAGAATGTAGGGATCATGTAAATTATTGAAGGATATTAATAGAAGGTGAATGGTGATTTTGAAAATGTTTTGTTATTTTACAAAAATTTTCCTCAAATATAAGTTTCATGAAATAGTGGATAGAAGAATAATAATGGAATATTTAAGAAATGATGGTATTGTTATTGTGTGATACATATTTAGTGATTCCAATCTATTGAAGGATAATAATTAGTTGAGTGATTATGGCCAATTATCATAGTCATGATTATGATCATGAAATTAATATACAAAACAAAATAGGTTTCATGGTCATTTATTTATAAACAATGAAATATTTCATGTCATGTAAATGATGTTAAGAAATAAGATCATTATTTTATGATTTTTTGGAATCATATATAATAATAATGTTCATGGTCATTAGATTGCGTTTTATGAGTTTTGAAGTTAAAAGGGATATAATATTTTCATTGGAAGGATGATCATGTGACTGTGTGATTCTTAGAGTTAATTTTTGAGATAATTATGATACCTTTTCAAAGGTTAATGATTTTATATTTCCACATAGTATAGTTTTTTCAATAAGGGTGGTTTTATATAACTCATTTTATCACTTTTCTACACAAGTGTACAATTTATATCACAGAACCAACACAAACATAACATGTAATATATGCGCACATTGGGATGAAACCTTGTATGAAAAAATATACATTAAGAAATTATTTGTTTTATAAATTACATATGGTTTCATGTGTTTTTAATTCACAGGTTATATTTCTCGATGATGTTACGTGAAAAAAATAAAAATAAAAATCAATTATTGGCCCGCTGAGGGGATGTTTAGGGAATTTTGATACAATTTTAATCCTCAATATTGATGACCCGATTTATATGTGTCTTATGTATGTTATGATGCTAAATGGTGACTTTCGTTTTTAGGAGGGTTTACGATGGTTTAGATGTAAATAAATGTTTTTCTTAAGGTTTCACCCTATATTATAATTTTTGTGAAATTTTTACCTATATATACAGTAACTATGAAGATTATAAAGTTACAGATTAAATATATATAATTTTTTGGGGATCAAATGTAGCCTATGTTATGGAGGGGTCATTTTATCAAGAAAGAGCTATGTGGATTTACATTTCATCTACATTATTGAAAACAACAAGAATAGAGTTACAGAAATATAATATACCAACAATGTGGGTGTTTTAGATTATAAATAATTAAATTTATAATGATTGATACATGGTTAGGTAAAATATGTTTCCTAACCATATGATGGATGTTGGATTTAATATTTCTTTCCATACAGATGACACTATTTGGAAAACCATCCACTGATGTTGGTATTTCAATTTTCATTAAAAAAATTAAAATTTACATAAATTTATTTAGAATTATGAGTATATAGTCATATGAAATTACTATTATACATCATGTATCATGGATTTTTCTCCCCATTTATTAAATTTTTATCATTGATTTGGGTTTGTTATCTTAAGGATTTCCTCTGTTTTTTGAGACGTTAATTTTCATATCATCTCTTTAATTTTCATTCCCTCATTCTCATTATGATTTTGGTTGTTCAAACATAGAGTTTAAATTATGATTCCATAAAATAATCATTGAATAACAAATGAATTATGAGGCTATACTGTACATTAGTTAGAAGAACTCACGCAATGAGTGACACTCTATTTCTCATAATTTTATTGAATGAATTTTTCCAGTTATATTTTCCATAATTCTGTAATTAAATATTTTGAAATTTTCATTATAGTTGGGTGTGTCAATATGTTATTTTTAAAGGTTTATTGTTATGTTTTTGTAGTGGTCCTCTAGAATTTATTTGCTCATAGTTTTAGAATGATTAAATATATCGATGATATATTAATAAAATATTTGATTTTGTTTTCTATTGATGAAATACTTTTATTGTTAATAATTAATTATATATTTTTTATGGATTGATCTGGTGTATGGGTTTTCATTGGAGGATGAATGAATGATGCTTTTCTAATTTCATTATCAGGAATGATAGTTTTTTTTTCATTCATTCATTTCTCTTTTTAATATAATAGTAAATATATATTTAATTTCTAAATATATATATGGGTTGTAGAGAGCCCCTTATGGTACATTTCCAATTTTTTATTATTTGATGGTAATTGATTTTTCTATGAGGGGTTTTATTTTGAAATATGTTCTCTTGGATTATTATTCCGGACAACATCTTTTGTGATATTATTTTGTAAAAACCTATGATGTTACGAAATATTTTCATTAATGTTTTTAATTTCATTCTTATTTTAAAATACATGAAACAATGATCTTTAACAAAAAAACAACATAATATTGTTATAATTATTTAATTACAAATATTATTAACTATCCCGAAAAATAGGAATTAAAATAAATAATAAAAATTTAAATATTATATATTATAAGTTCACATAAATAATAATAATTATAAATTAGTACATAAATTTTTATAAATTTTTTAGATGTTTTGAAAAAAGATTCTTCTCAAAAAATGTTTTATGGATTTTTGTGTACACATTATAATTTTTTTTGATAAACTTAGAAACATTATTTGAATAAATGTAATTTATATTTTAAATCTAAATTAAAAAAAATTCATTAGGTGAATTTTTTAGATATTTGTAAAATTATAATTTTTTTGTTGAATAATGAAAATTATTATTAATTATTAAGATCATCATTTTTCATTTAATGAATACATTAGGTAAAAAAACGTGAGTAGAAATTATTAAAAATATTAGCGGTAAAATAACATAGAAAAATATCAAAAAATTATAGTTTTCATATATTTTGACCATATATTTTATAAGGTTTGATAATAAAACATATGATTTATTTTTGTCAAGTGAAAATCATTAGTAGAATTCATTTTCTTCTAAATTCCCACGTGTTTCTTATTCCCCACTTATAAAAGGCCATCCACTTTCATCCTCTATACACACATAAAAAAGACATTAGTTAAAATAAGAATTAACTAAATACCATTCCAATTTTAATATAATATTTCAATAGTCCTTATATTTATTAGTAAAACCTAATATTATGGTTTGTGTTATAAATATATAGATGTTCATTAATGAAGAGGACAATGCATAAGCTTTTATTTATTAATGTCTACATCATCCTCCCCAAAATAGTATTCATCTAATATAATATAATAACACAAGTAAATACCATATAATGTATTTTTATCAAGTAAATTTTTAAAACCTATATCCATTTATCCCACCATGAAATTGGAAATGAATTTACTGGTCCCTTGTACTGATGACTACAACCTCACGAACTATTGTTATTCCTTTTTCATCACCACCTCTCTTAGTTGGATTCAATGATTATTTTAATGTACATACATATATATATATATATATATATTAATATATGATATTTATGATATAATTATACTTATATAATGCTAATAACACATATATCGTCTTATATTCCATTCCTTAGGAATATAATAATGTTTTTATTATGTACAACAAACTATAAAGTCATTAAGTAATGTGATTAGTTCGTCATTTATGATTATATGGAAAGTAAAACAGTAGTTTTTTAGATAAAAATATATGTTATATATGAAAAAAATTTATTCAGTAAAGTTAATATATTATTTATCATTATTTATTTAGATCATTTTTTAATATTTATATATTGTTCGTGACAATTTGAGACCTGCCATCTCAATGAAAAACGAATTTCATTTTAACACTCTAAGCAATATAAAGAATTATAAATACATAAATATTAAATATATAAATTTTTTATATAATGTTTAAAATATAATATATGGCGGAACCATGATCAGTGTAAGAGGGATGAAAGTAAAAAATCACAACATATATGGAAAAAAATGCAATAATTACGATAAAAATTATTTCAACATGCGGTTATTGATAAAAGGTTAATAAAATAACATTATTAAATCATATATGGAATTATATATAAGAAAATGATTTTTAGTAGATTTATAATAAATATATATTAATTATATTGATGGTTTTCTCATTTATGGAGAATGATGATATTTGTAATAAGTTATTATTTTCTCAATTTGTCTTATTGGGTACATATATTATTTTATGAATATATCTTCTGTAATGAGGTATATATATGTACACTTTATCATGAAATATATTTTATTTATTTACAATCATGATATATTATGTTACATTAAATTTAATTCATTATTTGGGCTTATAATTCAATGTTACCAAAGAGATAATATTTCTATGATACAATCTCATTATTTATCAGGATTTCTTATTTTTAATAATATGGTAATTAAATATTGTGATTCATTTATAAATAATATAATTACATTTACTCCACTATTTTTATTTAATAAGAATAAATTTTCCATTAATGTTTCTTTATTTATAAATTAAATTGTTTAAAATATTTTTTTAAATAAATATCCACATTATATCTCTCTTCAGTTGAAAAGACATTTTTATTTATAACCATGTTTTCTAAAAATAAATAAAAAAATGTATTAATATTATCTAATAAAAAATTTTAATGATATTTTTACCCATCCATGATATTTTAAAAAAATTTGAATGATTTTTCTGGTTTTTTTCAATGACAGGATCCTTTGGAACATATAAAAAATGTGAATGGAATAAAATATTTTTAATGATTACAGAATTAATGGGGTTTCCCACCTTTATGAAAAATCAAGTTAGTAATTATATATTTATTGATATTTTTTATTTTTTTGAACTATTAGATTTATATAATATATTATTATAGTCAAATGGGTAATTTTCCAATGAAATTATACATGTGATGTTTTAATAATTTCATTCTTCTATGATGAATTAATTTGATGTTCCATGTACATTTCAATGGATATGATCCATGTAATATATTCATATTCATTATTTTGGATGGATAAATATTATTATGAAATTATGTTTATGATCATGTTTCTTTTTTTATAGGGAATACCATGATAATACTATTTGAAAACCACATATTCATCCATGGGTTATGGCATGGTGAAATGATGAAATTTATAAGAATAAAATTTAGTTTGTATGGGTTATGATATTTTTTTAAAATTTTTAAAATCTTTATGTTCATGGGTTCTCATATGATGAATGCTTTATGATATCATAGAAACAATTTGTATCATTTAAAATATTCTATTCGTGTAAACTATATCTCTATCTAATGCAAGTGATAATGATTGATATCTAATTAGTTAATCAAGACTATATTGGGGAGTGATCCAAATTTATTATTGTACTTCCTCCAATATGATAGTAATTATAATGAAACAAGAATTATATGATGGGTTGGGAAGTAATCCCATTACACTGTGATAGTTTTGTAAATTATCCATTTCTTATAAGGAATTGATTTTTTATGATTATGAGTATCTAAAGAATCTATGTCTTTTCAAATAATATGTTATCATGAATCTTGTTATATAATTATATTTATGATTAATGTATTACAAACTATCGTGATTTATGAGATGATTAATTTTTTTGATCTATAATATATTGGATATAATTTGAAAAATAATATTAAAATATACTCATACCAATATTATCATGATATTGTTATATTTCCTTACATTACTATAAATGATAATCAAATCTATCCATTTTTTAAGATACCATCTAATAGTTTATGATGAAATGTATTATGTATGGTATTTAAAATATGTATAGTGTCCTAGGTTTAACATAAATGGAAATAACATCATTCTATTTGAATTTTTTTATACTATAAAAACAAATCCGTGATGACCATAATTTTTTAGTGTCTTTGGAATCATGGATGAAAATATTCTAGCCTATTGAAATATCTATAAAATATAAAATAATGATCTCCACCAATAATCCTCCAACATAAAACCATTATTCATAACCTGGTCAAATGAAACATAATAATGTGGTGATCTAAAATGCTCTATAAGGGAAAATAAGGGAGATATTTACAAATAATTATGAGCATAAGGGTATGAGAAAGTAATAATGTAATGAGAAGATAAATCCATACATATAATTGATAATATAAATGAATCGTAGAATAAATAATGGAGGTTCATAAGCCATGAATCATTTGATAGTAATGAACATAATCTTGGAAATCATAACATATGTATAAATGAAGGTATTTTGGAAGACATATAATCATATAATATTATTTCCTTAGTAACGAATGTGTTACTTACAAGACCATATAGGTATTTTGGGTTCAATACCATACCATTTTTCTAGTCATGGTTCACTACCCTATCCATCTCAAAAGAATTCTTTTCACTCTATATACCATCATGGAATTCATGGTTCACACCCACAACAATCATAGTTTCATAATTTCACTCCTTATAACATCTTGGTAGTCATGGTTCACTCCAAGTGCTATTTTAGTAGTCGATGAAATCACCTACGAGCATATTAGTCTATCTCATGAGATATAATTCTTTACCCAATGGATTGTGGGGAGACACGGGTCCAAACCATTTAATAGTGGAATCCAACATATATGTAACGCAAAATAAACAAACTCATATCTTGATGCATCAATATTAATGTGTACCATAAACATGAAAAATTATCATAACGTGTAGAAATGATATTTGTTTTATAATCATTTAACTAAATTAATAACTCATGAATTAGGATTGAACTTCATACAAATATAACCAGTAATAAATAAGTAGATTTAATAAACATTAAACCTCTGAAATATAAGTATATTTCATAAAAAAACACCTGAATGTCAAACATGATTCAAAAAGACCATTATATAAAGCACAATCCATTCATTGATTAGATATTAATTAAACCATTAAATAGTTCCCATGAAAGGTCATGTGTTTCAAAAATTTATGTCATCTATTATGGAAAATAATTTTTAAAAAACTATTAAAATTGTTTCTTGAGGAAAATATGCTTTCATTCTTGAAAATGATCTTTAAATACATAAAATAAAATGATAATAATATTCATATAAAATAACATAAAAATTTATAAACAAGTCATGAAATCCTTTTAATACTTTTTTAAATGAAAATAAAGGTAATATTATTAGTAATTCTTGAATACATTTTAAAAATTATTTCTTTGATAATAAATTTAAAATCTATAAAAAGATCATGAAAAATTTTTGAAAACTATTTTTTGTGAAAATAATTTTACAAAAAATAAATAAAGCATGATTACATTTTGAATACCATTTTTTGTGTAATTTTTTTTAAAACATATAAAAAATATAAAAATGATTTGAAATATTTTTTTCCTGAAAACATATAAAATAATCTTGAAAACATTTTGAAAACCATTATCCATGAAAATATGTTTCTGAAATGATGAATAAATCATAAAAATGTTTTTAAAATTTGTATCCATGAAACTATGTTTTATTTTATCTTATAAAAAATAAACTTTTAACATGAAGTGAATTTATTAATGGATTAATGGTAGATAAATATGTACATGTCATACGAAGTAAAAGAAGAATCATTTTTCCTGATAAAAGGATCGAAAATTTCCTCGTTTATAAAGTCACAAAAAGATTTAACTGAAGAAATTTATATATAAACGGGGGTAATAGTATATATTAATTATTATATTATATTTGTATATTTATAATGAAACCATTTTTACAAAACATGGTTTTGAATAATCATACATTATGGACTGAAGAGAGGTCAATGATAGGCTTTCATAAAAACACTTTATTAACCATATTGTCTACTATGGAGTAAAAAATGGTACCAATACATTAATATATAATGAAAATATTATGATAATAAATATTTTTTTGAATATATTGATATATGGAAAATATTAATTCATTAATGGAAGAATAAACATAAACAATTGGGAAAAGTGATGAGATTGTTATAATAAACACTTATAACTTTGTAAAATCAGGTAATAATCTACATCTAAGGAAATTAAATTAAATGAATATTTAAATATCATTAAATAATGGATATTGATGTTATAAAATTTAAAATTAAATTATATACACATTAAGAAAAAATTTTTGTGCATAACACAACATGAGTCACAATAGTGGAAAAATAAAGACAGTACTTTTTTATTGATTTTTTTAACTAAAATACCATGAAAAAACATGAATAAGAAGGATAATTTAATACGCATATATTTATTTATAATATAAATAGAATAAAATCTTATGTATTTCATACAAAACATAAATTTAAAGAGATTCCAACATAATAGGTATCTCATAGGAATTAAAAGTGAGATGAAATCCCGTTACCATGTGTCATGAATATCGTCATTCTCGCTCAATCCACCTATATAATAATTATAAATTTTTTATTCATATTAAAAAGAGTCACATAACTATATCTAATACAATATATGGTTTCTCTATGGCCTTATATTACATTCTTGTTAAACTTATAATGTTAATTCTTAACTTTGGGTAATATTTACTTTTGTATTCACATTTTTCATTAATTTTATATTTATTTGATATTTATACTTTATATCATGATTTAGTAAATTTAAGACATTATATGAATATCATATATATATATATATTATATTTATTTGAATTTTTTTTATAAAATATAAGTATAAAAGTGAATACTCCATTCATGGGGACAGTAGGTTGTACGTACTCATGAATGCTATGTTGGTTTAATTGTCGTTTTGATAGAATGAATGTAAAATAAATACAGGTATATATATGTAAATATATAATTATTAATGTATATTTATTATACCTATTATATCTTATATATTATATAAATATATCCATTATAAAATCCATCTGGTCTATGAATGAATCATGTTTCTTTAAAGGGGTGGTTCTCTGTATTTCCTCAAATGAATTTATAGTATTAATAAAAATAGAAAGTAAAGAAGATATAAGTTTAGAAAAGGAAAAAGAAGCTTAAACACATAATTAATATAATATATGAAATATATACATAGATTTTCCATCATAATGAAAACCATGGTTGGTGGTAATGGAAAATTGAATAATCAACGTTTAATGAGGAAATAGTTTTCAATACAAAAAAACATTAGGTTATTACCCTTTAAATGGAGGTGTGTGTAATTATAGGATTATCTATTTTCATAAAAGAAATATATTAATTTATCGATTCCTGTTATGTTATATTTGAATGTAATAATTAGAGTTTGAGGGTGTAGAGAAGGTAAAAATGACTTGAGAGAAGATATAACATATTAATCGTGTAACTCCTTTTGCATTGTGCCAAAAGAATTTCTAGGGCTACCTTAAAAAAATTGTAATTCTTATAGTAGGACAAAAGGATTTCAATGAAGATAGTTGTTCATGATTTTATGAAACATAATTTTTTTAGTGGTGTGATGAGGAGGAAGAGGTGGTCACCTATTATATGGTAGGAAAGTTACTCACATAGAATTTTTAAAAACAAGTTAGGTGTACACATGTCCATTACAAAAAAAGACATAAAAATGTTAAATATTGAATGGATGTTTTTTTCCAAACAATGGACAATAAATGGTTGTTTTAAAAGTGGGTATTTCATTCTGGCACTTAATTTTATGTTGTATCTCTAATTATGTTTAATTTGACCTTAATAATTATGATTAATTTTATTTTCCATTACTAATCATTTTAGTGAAAAATTATATTTATATTATCACAATCTAAGTATTATACTAATTTCAATGGGGGATTCCAATTTTTAAAAATTAAATTCATTGAATAGGAAAAATTATGATTAATGTTAAACCAGGTGAAGGGATGAAATTATTGTTTTTAATATTGAAAAATGATTAAAAGGATGTTTAGTTTTTATATTTGATTTCGAAGAGAAATTATTAAAAATTTACTAAATTGTATTAATATATGTAAAATTTATCTAATTTGTCATTATAAAAGTTATGGTATAATTTGACAATAATAATTATTTATACCAAATGACAGTTTTTAACAAAATTAGAGTAGTTTTCATTATACATCAAAAAATATTTTTCTTTGAAAAAAACTAAAACAATACCCCAAGATAATTTTAATGTTATAAATTCAAATATAATGTATATCATTATCAATTCATTTTCATATAATGTTTAAAATTAATTATATTGTTTTTATCATATATAAGTGACAGGTATATCATTTGAGAAAATTATATTTTTTTAATAAGATAATGGAATTCCTATAAATAACATTTTCTATTATAAATATCATTTATTTATATTTAAAGCTAATAGAAAAAATTTATGTAGTTAGTAAAAATAAAATTAATATGTTTTATTGTCCTTGTTATAACTACCTCATTTAAATAATAATAGTAATCATATAATGTTTTTAAGAATATCGGTATTCTGTGTAACATATGCCAAGTTGATGTTATGTGTCTAAGGAATGTTTTATTTAGTGAATCTGAAGAAATAAATTCAAATTTAATGTGACATTATAAAACAAAATTATGGATATAATAATAATTTATTTTATATTCAATTGGTTTTTAGGTTAAAATATAATTATATTTTTACCTATGAATTCCTATTATATTTTATAAAACATATAATTTCATATTTTTTTAATCATATTCATAACCATTTATTTAATGTCATAGTTTTATATTATTATATTAAATAATCATATTTTAATGATATGTTATCCTTCGTTAAACCTCATTCATGCATGTTAACCAAGTCATTGAAGAATTCCATTGTTGCATATAACAAAATATAACCAATGTGTTTCATGTAGAGGAGGCCAATGTATATATTTAATGCATAGAATGGTCAAAATTTTGTTACATATAAATAAATACAAACATAGTGAATTTATATAAATTATACCATATATAGTGTTGCATGAAAAAATATAAAAAATATTAAATTTATTCAAAAAAATCAAAAAATACAGAGGTGTTACATTCATCCCCATTAAAATTAGTTTCTCCACCAAATATTTTCATTATTATTAGTTGTTTAATACAAGAGGTTTCATTCATAGAAACCTATATAGTTAAAATGATTACTAACACTATCTTTAATAATAGAATGTTAGAGCCATATTGGATACCCATAGTATCATATTACTAGGTTTCTACATAGGATAACATATGTTGGGAGTGAGGATTCCACATGGAGGAAAAGCGTAAATATTTATAGTGAGTGATTGAGGTCATCAATAAAAAATAACTGAATGATTAGAGAAATGTTGATGCACTAAAATTAAGATATCTGTAATGATTTTAAAGGCCATTGGTTCAATAAATATTAATGCATTATGATAACTCAATTAATTTTTCGATCATTATATTTTCCATGCGAAATTCAACTATTCAAAAAGAATACAAAATTGTCAGTATTTATTGGTGCATTAATCTTTTTATAATTCATCCATTAATTCAGAAAATTGATGTCTAAAAATCTAATATTATTATGAAATGAATTAAATACACTTTTATAAGATATTAAGGTCCATAGAAAAGTGAAACAGGTTACTATTTATCTATAAATATTCTTAATAAAACAATATAGTAAATACAATACACTATAAAGATAAAAATTATCAATATCATTTCATTATAAATAATTATTCAAAAAAATTAATTGTACATAAACAAAGAAATATTGTACACCTGTGATAGGTGTGAAACAATTATCATTCTTGGGTGATGGGTTTAGGACATGTGTCGCTGTAAAACATTATTGATTGACACCTAAAATACATTATATATTTTTCTAAAACGCAAAATATAATTTAAAAAAACTATTTTGGACACCTTAGAAATAAGGTTAATCACTAAACAACCATTAAGCCATAGTCATTAGTAAAAAATAAACAGATAAATACCCCCCTTCAATGATTAAATTTTTTTCCATGAATGATATACCATATTGAGCTTCAAATATATAAAAATAAATAGTTTCATAAACATGTTAATGAAATCAGATTACAATTGATCTCCCATTTCTAATAATGTACTAATTGATTGTCACATCCCAAACTTGTGATTAACCTCATAGTATATTCCATCAAAACATGGTAATAACCATAATAGTCATAAATACATTTTGAAGAAATACATTATTCCTTATTCCAATGTATTCTAGATATATTCCATAAATTCCAAAAAAACATTAAACTTCATTAATGATTTCATTACCCACCTATTAATAATTCATTACATAGTTCCACAGTAATTTGTACCAGCCAATTTTATTTTTTTCAACAATGTTATCATAACATAAATTCCATATTAAGTGTTACCTCCAATTATTTAATATATCATTGTGGCATTAAATCACTCATCTATTTCCTTGGCCACGTTCAATATGAACTTATATCCAGTGATAAAAAACATAAGTATAACAAACCTTCTATATTATATCATTCATATAACATTATTTTTATCCAAATTAATATAAAATTTTATTATTCTATTTCATCCTTATGCTATTAAAAAGGATCCCACTTCCTATTAAAGATTACCACTATCCATTTAAATTTCATCTCTAGTCTCATCATCATCCACAAATTTACCATTACTCAGGCCAAATTAAAAATTCTCTTCATGTGATTTCCCCATGGGAAATTTAGTTTCATAAGAAACAATTATTCCACATTTAAAACAGTTAACATTCAATGTCATCATCAGGATGCTAATATTCTCATATAATTCTGTAATTATAATTTATATTTTTCCATTGTAGTCACCAGCTCTGTGTCATTTATATCAATTGTCAAAACATCTTCATATTCTTTTTATTAATACACGTATGTGTAGCAATTTACATTCTTGAAACCAATTAAATTGAATCTTCATTCCTCTATTGTCTCTATTACCAGATCTCTTGGAAAACTCCTTCATTATCTTCCATAGTGATTCCGAGATTTGGTAAAGTTACACAATGTTAAATATATTACATAAAAAATGATTAGGAATGATCAAAACATATTTCACCCCAGTAAATTTCCCACTTGACTACTCATTGTTAAATCATTTAAAAAATTAAACATTAATGTCGTTCTTCATGGTTCCCACCCATGAATAAAACAATATGCATAATGCAGGAATTGCGTATCATATTTGAAAACCACACAGTCTTAAAAATATTTAAATATCTGATTTCTAAATCACAACACCTTCCTTAACATACAACCCACATGTTCATCCTAGGTTATTCTTTTCCAACTTGTATATATATCATGCATTATGGTTCATTCAGTTTTTATGAATTTCTAAATCATATCCCCCGTGACTGTCAAACCTAGTGTGCAGTAAGGCAGGTTTTCATTTACCAGATTAAATTATGTCCGGCTTGAAACATATTTTCAAAGTTGCTGCCTCTATGTATGTCAGTTCAGAGCCACATCATCTTATAGTATAAAGAAAGGTATTTATATATAGTATACAGTGGAATCAATAATTTATTAATACTATAGGTTATATTGATACTCACTTAATCACCATTATATATATCTGTAGAGACATCCATCGACATATACTTTTAATTATACAGAGGGATCTCACTACAATTTCTCATCCTAGTTTCCAATGTTTCCAAAAACATTCCCATGATAACAAATATACTAACCTAGAATAAAAATATCTGTATATTACATCATTTATGATGAATATTCTATATATTATAAAAATACTTTCTTGATGACCAAAATAGTTCAATATATTTGGGAACATGGAAACAAAATCATATATCATAGTGAAATATCATCAAAATATCCCATAAATAAAACCCCAATTAGTAATCCTACAAAAATCCATTATTAATAACACGTGGAAAGTAAACATAAGAAACATGTGGGGTAATTTAATCACTAATGGTAAATTAGGGCAATAAGTAAGCCTATATATGACAATAAGTGTATGAGATCACGATCAATAAAATAGAAGATTGTAACTTACATATAATATATCATATACATAAATCATTACATAAATCATTTCTATCCATTATCCGTGAATCATATTTATATATATAACATATCCAATGAAAATCTAAAATATGAATACAACATTAGATTTTGGAAGACATGTAAGCATATAATATGATTTCCCTAATAGAAAAATGCATTGCTTAAAAGACCATATTTTTATTATGGGTTCACTAAAAATAACATCTTGGAAGTCAGTGTTCACTTAAAATCCTATATTAATAGCATGGTTTCACTCCTTATACCACCATGGTAGTCATGGTTCCCTCCCATGGACTTCTTACAGGCATGATTTCACTACTCGTACCATCTTGGTAGTCACAATTCACTCCCATGAATATCATATTAGTAATTTTTTACTACCAATACAAACACAGTATCTCTAATGAGAAATAAATCATCAGCCATTTAATTGGTGGGAGATTTAGGTCCCACCTATCCTATAGTGAAATCATAAATACATGGGCCAAGAAAAATAAAAATCAATCATATCATAACACATGAAAATAAATGGATTTAATCAACCAGTAAAAATTCCATAACATGTTGAAAAGGAATAGGAAGAATAATTATCACATCATAAGAATAACTCATTAATGAGTAATTGATTTCATAAACATAAAATCCATGAATTTTAAATGGTTTTAATAAAAAAACTAAAGATAAAATGATATCAGAATAATAAAATATGTGAAAGAGAAATGTGTTTCATAAAGGCCACAAAATTAATCCCAAAAAAATAATATAAATCATAAGAATGTAACCTTTAGATAATTTCCTATATGTGAATGAGTAACATAAAATGTTTTTTATTTAATATGGAAATAAATATGAAAAATATTTATAAAACATTTATTTTTGAATATATCATTTCATAGATAAAAAATTCATTTTTATAAATAAATCCATTTGATAAAATTTTTCATAGAAAATACAATTCAAACATATAGTGACGAATTAAAATCATTTGAAATGCCTTTCCATGAAAATACATTGGAATAATATACATATTTTATTTTTTTATGTGATTTCATTGAAAATACATTGAAAACAAATAAATAGTGTTTCAATTTTTTTTAAACTATTTTTAATTAAAATAAATTGAGTATATATAAATAATTCATTAAAATGTATTGAAAACCTTTTTTATATAAATAGACTCTGATATCATATAAATAATCCATTTAAACGTTTCCAAAATAAATTTCATTGAAAATATGTTTTAAATAAATTACAATAAATCTATTTTAACCTGAATAAAATGAATCAATGTATTGATGGTGGATAAATATGTACATGCCATAGAAGGTAAAAAGAACATTCATTTTTAATGATAAAATGGATATAAAATCACCTCTTTCAAAGAGGTGAAAACCATATTATTTGAAAAAAAATGGTAAAAGTCAAAAAATGTCGCAAACGTACTTCATCAGGATTTGGGAAGGGATATGACTGTTTTATGACCATCCTTCTTCAAAATTAGAAATTTATAATTACCATGATTCCCACCTCTAATAGCCATCGTGGTGGCTAATAGAGATAAGGGTATGTAAATATTCCCACAAAGATGGGAGGAATTACTCATTTATAAGAAAAATATCAAGATATAATATAGTCTATCATAAAAAACTCAAATGATATTATATGAAAATGGAACCTAAAATCCATCCCATATTTAAATTTTAAAAAAATTCTTTAATGTACAGAAAAACCCCAAATTAGGGTACATAAAACTAGGATAAGAAATGACACATCAAATGTATCTACACCCATTATAGTAAGGTCCATCATTTTCCACACAATCATCCTAGAAACCTATACACAGTTTTATATAATTATGTTTTGAAAAATAGTATACTTAGTAGGAAAATCAAAATTCACATAAGAATAATTGGGAGAAGCATACTAATTCCCATGTGAGAAAACAACACAAAATGATAACAACCTTACAATGTATACTGTCCACCCCATCCTTACCATGTAATGATCACCGAGATATGATAGTCAATTAATGTAAATTAGTATGAAGATCAATGATATGGTACTCCATGCCATTTACAAATGGTTAAATTCACATCCTTAATGGAGGAAATTTTGATGCCTTCAAACTCTTCCACATGTCCCACATCTCCAACCAACTCACACAAATCTTGTCCACGTCTAAAGACTCAACACAAATGCAAAAACCTTGTATTCATCCACAACCTTATCCCACTATAAAACACATGGGAATCACAAGGATGAAACATGGAAACAATAAGACAACTCATCCAAAAAACACAAGGGTAGAACACCACACCCAGAGACACATGGTCCTATAAACTGCCCCACAAACTACATGAAGAGTATTAGTATACATGTACCTAGTATATGGAGTAGTGGAGAGCCAATAACCAACCATCCATCCTCCCACCAAGATGTTTGAAAATGACACTAACCCTCATAACAATGGGGGTGTTTATTATATAGTTATTACACTGGTGGGTTAAATATATAAATTTAAAAAATTGAATATATATATATATAGGTATCAAAAACTCTCCCCAATAGGTTGGGTTCAAAACAAAAAACTATCCCTCAAAATACAACACATACTACTAACCCTATATTCATGTAATTACATGAGAAACATTCATATAAGATGTTTATAAAATAATGACAATTCATTATGCTACGTAACATAACACACATTCAATTCTATGTTATTAAACATTAAATATTGTTATTTCATCCTTTCCCAAGAAATTACATTCCAAACCACACCATATGTAACAACATAACCCGCACACTTCACCCTACCTTTTTACTACACCATCATTCTATAATGTAATGCTTCCCAGAACACTATCCAAAGAAGAAAAATTGGCAACACATAGTCAGACCCCACACATTTTTGTAGGAACCAAAACTGTAAAGTCCTGCAAAAATTATGTAATTTCTTTCTAATTACATGGTAATAATATGAGTCCAGTAAAAATGATGGTGCATGATTCCATGGATAGGTTTGTTTGGAATGTATATCTGAACATTTATTCGGGTACATTCAGTAATTGTGTGAGGGAGTTTTTGTATCTTTTGAACCGGTGATTAGAATTGAAATCTAAGGACACCGTTGAACTCGCAGCGTCGATATTCACATATGGAGACCTTTAACTAGACCATAGTAGGTCGAGGGTGGATGTTAGTTTTTAACATTTTTGTGGGAGAAGAAAAATAAAAATTAGTTAACATTTTTATTTTTATTTTGATACTTCTTTGTTAGTGTTATGGAGGTGGGGACCACCCAAACTAAGAAACCACTAATTTATATACATGGAAGTGGGGACCACCCGAACCCCTCTTAATGGGGGGGGGGAACCTCTCAACTCCCCAGTGGATTAAATGTGTCAACGTAGATTAATATTTAGGGTTATTAATTATTTTATATTGTCTCCTCACATGATTGCATGGTAAATGTTTGGAAAGGGAGAGGAGTTGTGAGGGAGAGATTTTTGAGGGTCAAACTCTCCAATGAAGAACACCTCCAAACGTGGAACTTCTCCCAACAATGAACGAGGAACCGACGCCGAGCCTAGATCAGAAGTGCCTTGCGAAAGCAATGAGTGCCGCCTCTTCAACGACATAGACTTATTCCTCATGCATCCTCCTACAGAACCATAAAGTAGGTTTCTTTTAATACAGCCTTACCCATTCGTGACGTTCTTCACGATTCAAGAAATAATATGCCGTTTTATACTGCTCTAACATGGAGTGTATGGGCCAAAAAACATGGCCCGTACTCCATTAAAATCATTGTGGTTCTTGATGTGTTCTTCGCGATGAAGCAGGACAATGATCAACAACGGTGGGGCTCAAGAACAGTAGCCGAGACCATGGACGACTGTGAAAAATGTGGTGGCATGACCGCCCTGCCGAAGAAGGGAATCATCTCGTTAGTCATGATAGAGAAAGGGTGGCGGTTGACACTCCAGCTAGCTGCACATAAGGGATGGTGGTGCACGTCCATGCCTCTTGGTGTGCATGAGTCGGGGCCTTCTGCCATGGTGGCAATGGAAGGGTAACTGGCTGAGCTGGCCACTGATGGATGTGTGGTGCGCGACCACGTCATGTGAATGGGGGACTGGTCGTTCGACAACACCGACAAGCCATGATAGATATAGAGGGCTGAGTCTGCCCCATGGAAAGACCTAGGTCGAGTTGAGTTAACCCGAACATGGTCTGGTCGCCCCAGGATGGGTCGAGCTAGGTCAGACCGACTATGTCAGACTGGACCCTGGCTAACTTCCTCCGTTTTCTCTCTTTCATCCATATATTGAACTTCAGGAATTCTTTTGATGATCTTTCTAAAGCTCTAGAAACCTCAGATCAAAAGGATCCTTTTTTGTGTACCCAACATGATTTTTTGATATTTTTGGGGTATGTCCGGGATAGATCAATCACGAATCTAATAGAGACCTCAGGACTAAAAGGCTAATAATTTATAGAATGGGAATCACATTGATGCACCATCTATTGCGTTTTGACCCATTTTATGTTGTGTTCCATTGGAATAATTCTACATTGGACTTAGTGGTAGTTGGACAATTGACATGTGGGTGGAGGATCAGATCCTCCAAGAATCAAGAAATATTACTGTTGGAAACCTGTAGCAAGTTGTATTATTAGAATGGGATCTTATGTGGGTCTATACTTTAGGATCTTTTGTGGGTCTATGATTGAGGTTCCAACATGGATCTACTCTAGGAATCTATACAGGACTTCTCTGAGATCCTTCATGGGTCTACTGTAATTGGATTCTATGTGGGTCTGATGATGTACTAGGATCCAATGTGGGTATAATGTTATAGGATCCAACATGGGTTTGACTATTTAGGATCCTACGTGGGACTACCTCTTAATAGAGTAAGATGATTCAGTAGTTACATATAATCTTCTCAACAATTGTAACTAAGTTATATTTATTTTGAGTTGAGTCTTTACCTTTGTGGTAATATTCTGTGTGGAGTACCACTGTGGTACCTAACTTAATGGTGATACATTTTTGGTAATCTTCCATGTGGCGTACCATTGTGGTAAATAACTTCATGGTGATACCATTGTGATAATATTCTATATGTCGTACCTTTATGGTACATACCTAGGTGGTGTTCCCTTCAGGGTGTTTTTTCCATTGTGGAACAATTGAGCTTTGGGCTTTTGAGTTGGACCATGTGTTTCGTCATGAATGATATGCATAAACTAGATAACATAGGCATATGTTTTTTTATTTACATATGTAGGGTTGTTAGTTGTTTCCATGCTTTGTGGTTTATCCTTTGTAGATTTTGTGATACCTTTAAGGGTCTCTGGTTCTCTATTAAGTATTGTTATAGTCACCACTACACGGGCTATGCCCGCACCTTTTTGTGTTTTGTGCAGATGACGGACAATGTTGACTGAGGATGAGGGTACCATAACTAGATGTAGTTCGGAAGGGGTCATTAGACAAGGTGTACTGTAGAGATGATCTTTCCATATCAGTACCTAAACATCATGTATGATCCCTGGTGGGTTTTCCCATGAGTTGTTTCGGTCTACTTGTACTTTTCAGTTTTCAAGTACTTTCTAGTGGTTCTTGTATTATGGCCCCTTTTTTACTTATTGCGCACAATAATTTTAATTATACAGTTTACTTGTGTTTGTATATTGTTTTCTTCTTGGTTTTTTGTGTTTACAGGTTATAAAGACAATACCATCCCGGTTTTATGGAATTTTCCTTTTGGTGATAGTCGCCAGCCCCTGGTCTTTGGAAGGCAGTCTTGGGGTAGTCCCAGAATGGGCCACGGGGGACCGGTCATGATAAATTTTTATTAGAGCAGTCGGTTCTATAGTAGAAAATTAGAGTCGGGTCTTTCTATTAATAGAAATAGTGTTATGTGTAGTGACTGTGGTTATCTGTTTAGGGAATCCAGAGTTGGTGTAGCGAATTACATATCCATACACCAGGACAAAGACATCTGATTTTCTGAATTAGTGCATGAAAATACTAAATGTGTGTGTGTTATGAAGAAAATTGTTTTTATCCATTATTGTAAGATCAACATGAATAACTTATTGACCGTGGAACACCGGTTTATTTTCAAGAATCCTCCACGTAGATAGCCAGCAAGGGTTCTAGGTAAAATTTGCGCTAATAGCCAACTAAATGACGAGGCCTCGGTGCAGGGCCCTTTATTAGTAAGGGCACTAGTGTAGGCAACATCAGTACCATTACCCATTGGAACACCGATGCCACCTACCCCAGTAGCAGAGTGTGAACTCTACTTGGGAATGTTTCATGAGTTCCAGTGCTAGATGCCACCATTGTTTAGGGGTGAGACAGTCCAACTGGCAGTTGGGGATTTGTTGGAGGCCATGGTGAGAGTCTTCCGATTGGAAGGGACACTAGTTGATCTCATGGTGATCATTCACACTAACCTTCTACAGAAATCAAAAGGCTGATGGTGGTGCATCATTCTCAAAGCACACAACGAAGTAACACTTATCTGGGTAGATTTCGAGTGCCTATTTTGGGCAGAGTTAGTCGTAGTGATGCTCCATGTAGTGCACATACAATAGATTCTTCATCTACATACAGGCATCACGACAATGTTTTAGTACCCTTTGAAGTTCACTGACCTCTAATTATACTCTACTAATATGGGGTGGGACCCATTCTTCATGGCCCAGATCTTCGAGAAGGTTCTCAAGCAGGAGATCACAACATCTATGATTTCTGTTAGCATCTCGACGTAGACGGGGGTGTTAGAGAGAACACTCTTAGTGGAGAGTCTACTTGCTGAGTAGTCATAGGTAGTAAGACCCACCATCGGACATCACTGATCAGATCCTTCTCCAGCTAGTAGTAGACAGATGTCACAGAGGTCCAAGATGACCAGACCAATAGGTGGACGACCACATGATTCATGGTCAGTTGTGTGGGACACCGGAGATTGATCCAGTCTTATGAGGAGCATACAGTGTTACACATGCAAAGGGCGGGGTCACATGTCTCGTGACTGTCAGACCCGACATACAAATGATCAGAATATAATCTATGGACCGCCTAGGCAGAGACAATGGTTCAAAGGAGGAGGTACGCAGGGAGCAGGCAGAAGTGGTAGAAAAGTTGGACGTGATGCTAGTAGTGGGCGATGATTCATGATGTTAACCCCACCACCACCAGGTGGTATACCCCGACTATATTGAGCAGGTGGATAGTGGTTAGCATAGCTCTAGAAATATGTGGTCTATGACCATGGTGCTCTAGAGATAATTTGAGTTACGATCTGTGTCTACTCTTCCTTTGTTGTAATACCTATAGACACGAGTTCCATTCATTCTTTTATTGCCACTACCCTTATTTAGAGCTTTCATATTCCTATATAGCTGTTGGCCAGATCCTTAAAGATAGAGACTCTTACGGTAGTGTATTCAATTATTACACACTAGTTCTGGCAGTGTGATCTTACAATAGGAGGCGAGAGCTTCAGCTGGGATATTCTTTTAATGGCGTTGATGCCTTATAACAACATCATGGGTATAGACTGGTTATCATTATTCCATTCTTAGATTGACTGTATGAGGTACAAAGTGCGGTGTGTCTGTACTGTTGGGACTAGGTTTACCTTCATATGAGACAACAGATCCTTTGCATAACATAATGGATTTACCCAGAGAAGAGTGTAGACAATCACCCATCAGTTGGCTAGACTTACCCTCAAATCGGTTGATGTGGAGAGTTCGAGCAATCCGGTAGTGTTAGAACAGTAAACATATGTCTTACCTGATTATTTTCCTATTCTACCTCCTCATAGATAGGTGGACTATTAAATTGACTTGTACAGTAGGAAGACACTGATATCTACACCAGCATATCAGATGGCTCCCGAGGAGCTTTGTGAGCTGCGGGTATAGGTGGAGGACTTACAGGGAAAGGGGTTTATCCAGCAAGGTGCTTCTCTTTAGACATCCCCGATTTTATTCCAAGAAGGTGGAAGGGAGCTTGAGACTTTTTTTGACAATAGGTGCCTGAATCAGTGGAATTTGAATAACCAGTACCCACTATCAAGTATTGACTAACTCTTTGATCAATTGAAGGGAGCACGACGGTTCATGAAGATACACCTCAGATCAGGCTATCACCAACATAGTATACGAGGAGAGGACTTGTAGAAGGCGACATTCAGATGTCGGTACAGACAATATGAGTTCGTGGATATGCCAGTTGGCATGAACAATGCTCCAGAAATTTTCATGGGACTCAAAAATATGGTCTTTCAGCCATACCATAATCGCATGGAATTTTTCTTCATCGACGACATACTGATCTACTCGACTACGGACGAGGAGAATTCCTATCATCTGCAGATAGTCTTGGACACACTACAAGAGAACTGGCTTTATGGTAAACTCTCGAAGTGCTAGTTCTTCATTTCAGAGGTTCACTTTCTAGGAAATGTCATCTAAGAGGGTGGAGTTGCAGTGGATTAAGGGATGATTGAGGTAGAACTTTTTTTGGAGCCACCCAGTTGTGTGATAGAGGTATGGAGATTCCTGGGTTGGGAAGGATACTACCAGATGTTTGTGCCAGATTTCTCCAGAGTTGCAACAAATTATTCATCATTGAAAAATAAGGGGAAACCCTTCGTGTGGTAGTAGATATATCAATGTAGTTTTCAGGAGACGAGGTAGAGGTTGATAAGTTCCCCTGTCATGAGGCTTCTAGAGAAGGGAATTGGGTAAAAATTCTATTACGACATATCATGGACCAGACTCGGATGTGTCCTGATGTAGGAGAAAGAAATTATTGCATATGGTTCATGATAGCTGATATTTCATGAGCATAACTACGCAACCCATGACTTGGAGTTAGCAGCAGTGTTCATTGCCGTGAAGATGTGGTGACATTAATTGATGGGAGAAAAGTTTATAGTGTACTCTGATCATAAGAGTCTCATGTATATCTTCTCTTAGAAGGACCTAAACCTGAGACAACGACATTGGATTCAAATTATACATGACTATGACTTCGAGAAATTTTATACTCCCGTGAAGGGTTATGTTGTAGTAGATTCACTCAGAAAGAGATCTGGTATACAACAGATTGGTGAGGTGACGGAGCAGCTGGATTCTTTGTAGATATCCTTTGCAGATCAAGATGGAGCAACTTTTTTTAGTCTCTTTTAGTCACTCCCCACTCCTTCATCGAGTCAGGGAGGAGTAGCGTGGGGACACTGACTGTGAGGCTCAACGTTCTCAAATATACACAAGGCAGTCACCTGATAGATTTTATGAAAGTGGGGAGTACGTCATCCTTTTTAGAGGACATACTATGGTACCAAAGGCATTACAAGAGGATGTGTTGAGGGAGTTTCACAAATCCCCTCTAGAGTAACATCCAGAAGTGGTACAGATGTACAATTACTTCTAAAGACATAACTAAGGGCCTGCAATGATGAAATAAGTAGAAGAGTTTTTCTTTTGATGCCTCACTTGTCAACAAGTGAAGATAGAGCATTAGGTTCCAGTAGGCTTAGTTTATACTTTAGACGTCCAACAGTGTAAGTGGGATTGAATATCCATCAAAATTTTGATAGGACTTCCACGTACATCTGGGGGTCATGATTCTATCAGGGTGATCATCAACCAATTCACCAATTCATCACACATTATAACGATTAGAGAGTTGTGTTTAATAGAGAGAATGAGATGCCTCTACGTGCATGAGATTGTGTAGCTACATAGAGTCCCCTTGAAGATTATCTCTGATCAAGATGCATGTTTCACTATTAGGATATGGATGGGGTTGTAGGATGATTTTGGGATGCAGCATCGTTTGAGCACCACCTTCGGTCATCAGACAGATGGCCAGACTAAGTAGAACATTTAAACCGTTGAGGCATTATGTGTGCTTGCTTCCTCGACTTCAGTCACAATTGGTAGGATCACTTCCCTTTTGTGGAGTTTTCATAAAACAACAATTATAACTCCACCATTTGGATGAACCCTTTTGAGGCTTTGTACGACCGACCATGAAGATCAACTTGGTGCAGGACTGACCCTGGGGAGTCAGCACTCATGGGACCAGATAAGGTACAGGCCTCCACGGAGAAGGAGATTATCCAAGAGTAGATGAATACTACACAAAGCATGCCGAATTCTTATACTGATAGGATATAAAGACCTATAGAGTTCTAGGATGGTGACCACGACTTTCATTGGGTCTCACCATGACAAGGTTAGTGGAGATTTAGATGGGGAGGAAAGTTATCCCTACGGTCTATTAGACACATTTAGGTACTCAGCAGAGTTGGCAACGTGGCTTACTTCATAACTCTTCCACCTCAGTTGCACCGAGTGCCTGACATCTTTCATGTATCCCAGCTGAAGAGATACCTGCACGACCCTTCTCACATCATCGACCATGATGAGTAAGAAATCGTTGATGGGGTGACGTTTATGGAGGTTCCAGGGGAGATAAAAGATCGACAGGGGAGATTCTATCATGTGCTATCTATACCTTTGGTGCGTGTGCATTGGAAGCATTAGAACCTCCTCAAGAGAACATGGGAGCAGGAGCCTTAGATACATGCTCATTACCCGAACTTGTTCCATTAGTTTGAGTTTTCAATTTCAGGGATGCAAAGACTTTAGGTGGGGAGAATATAAGGACCCATAAATTCCATGTAATTTTTTTTAATTACATGGATATAATATGAGTCTGCGAAAATTGATTTTGCATGATTCTGAGGCCCGATGTGACATACATAAATTTCTAAACATTATTTGAGTTACATTTAGTAAATATTCAAGCAGGTTTTTGAAATATTATTGTAATGGTGATAGAAATTGATATCCGAGGAAACCATTGAACTCGTAGCACCAGTATTAACTTAAGGAGACCATCATCTCGATAGCAGTAGGTCGAGGGTGGAATATAGTTTTTCACTTTTTTGTGGGGGAAGAAAAATAAAAAAAATTAACATTTTTATTTTTCTTTTGAAACCTCATTGATAGATTTATGGAGGTGGTGGCCACCCGAACTAAGAAACCACCAATTTAAATCCATGGTGGTGGGGACCATCAGAACCCCTCTTAATGGTGTGAAAACCTCTCAACTCACTAATTAGTTATATTTGACAATATAAATTAATTGATAGAGTTATTAATTATTTTATGTTTTCACCTCACATGATTGTTGGAGAAAATGTTGGAAAGGGGGATTAGTTATAAGGGAGATATTTTGGAGGATCAAACTCTCTAATGAAGAACACCTCCCATAAAAAATACCACCCAATGAAGAACACCTCTCCAATGAAGGACGGGGAACTGACCCAGGGCTCAGATTGGAAGTGCCTTGCGGAAGCAATGAGCACCGAGTCTTCAATTACTTCATCTTATTACTCGCGACTCCTCCTACAAAACCTTCAATTTGGGTTTTTTATTTAGAATACACCTTACCCATTCTTGATGTTCTTCATGATTCATGAAATAATTAGTTGCGTGTTACAACTCTAAAGTGGAGGGTAGGGGCCAAATGAACATGGACTGACCTCCCTACAAAGATTTTTGTTTCTTTATGTGTTCAATGATATAGAAAAGGACAAAAACTAACACCAGTGGGGCTCATGAATGGTAGCTGGCACCACGACCAGCCCCGACAAAGGCAGCGGTGTGACCGCGCTGCCAAAGAAGGGTCGTGGCACATTGCCCGTAGCGAGAAAGGATGGTGGCCGAAACTCCGGCCCACCACACATAGGGAACGACAATGCACATCTGTGCCACCCAGCATGCAAGAAACACGAACTTGTGCAGTGGTGGCGAAGGGAGGGTGACGGCCGAGATGGCCAGCAGTGGAGGCGCGACATGCGACCACACTAGGCGGGGGGGGGGGGGGGGGGGGCAGCCATATGGATAGCCGCGACACCATGGGTCACTCATAGTGGGATTCCAAAATGGGCCAGACCCAGCGGGCTGGTACGGGTCTGGCGAGGCAGGTTTGGGCTAGGTTTGTCCAACCGGGTCGAACCACACCCAGTCCAACTTCGACCATTTTTGGTCTTTCGGCCATATCTTGATCTTTTGGCTTCATTTTGAAGAATCGTCTACGGTGCCAGAATACATGGATAGAGATAGTAATTTTTGTTATACCCCACTAGAGTTGAGGAAAATGTTTGGGGTATAGCTGGGTTGGATAAAAAACAAATACAACTTGGCCCTTGGGACTAAAAGTCTAATAACTTACAGATCGGGTGTCCGATTAACGCACCATCTATCGCATTGAGACCTCTTTTACATTTCGGTCCTTTGGAATACTTCTTCGTGAGACTTTTTGGAATATGGATTATTGACTTGTGGCTTGAGAAGCTAATTATCTCGGAATCAAGTGAGCATAGTGCCGGAACCCTGTAGCTGGTTGTATTATGAGAAAGGTATCCTATGTGGGCTGTATAATGGTATCCTTCATGGGTCTGTGATGGAGGGTCCAACACGTATCATCCTGAGGTATCAATGCAAGACTACTCTAGTTTCCATCATTGGTATGCTGTACTAGGATCCTATGGAGGTCTGATAATGTACTAGAATCTTATTTGGTTCTGTTGATTTAGGATCCAACATGGGTATGATGATTTGGGATCCTATGTGGGTCTTCCTCTTAATAGAGTCAGATGATTAATTAGTTACATCTAATCATCTAAAAAACTATACCTATATTATACCTAGTGTGATTTGAGTCTTTACCATTGTGTTGATCTTTTATGTGGCACAACTTTGTGTTACATACCTTCGTGGGGATACCTTTGTGGTAATCTTCTGTGTGGTGTACCATTGTGTTACATACCTTTGTGGTGATACCTTTGTGGTAATCTTATATGTGGCGTAACATTGTGGTACCTACCTTTGTGGTGCAACCTCTATGTTATTTCTTCCTTTGTGGAACTATTGAGCTTTGGGATTTTGAGTTGGACCATGAATTTCCTCATGAATGAGATGGGTACACTTGATAACTTAGGTATATGTATGGGTATATACATAAGAAGAGTTGTCAGTTGTTTCCAGGCATTGTGGTTCATCCTTTGTGGATTTTGTGAGACCATTTATGGTGTCAGGGTCCCTACTGAGTATCATTATACTCTCCCTTGTATGTCATACGCCTGAACGTTGTTGTGTTTGGTACAGACGATGAACAACGCTAACTAACGACGAGGTTCCATGATGGGAGGTAGCTCATAGGTGGACATTATGTGAGGCATCAAGTAGAGATGATCATTCAAGAGATATACCTACCCTTTATGTAGGATCCTTGGTTGGTGTTCACATGAGTTGTTTCAGTCATCTTCTACATTTCTATTTTCTTGTAGGTTCCAGTTGGTCTTGTATTCAGCCCGTTTTTACTTACTGTACACAATCTTTTTTCTATATAGTTTTACTAGTGTTATTATCTTGTTGTGTGATTGGTTTTTTATGTTTATTGGTAATAAAGTCAATTACTTCCCAGTTTTAGGGTATACGACTTTCGATGCTAGTTGCCAGCCCCTGGCTTATGGAAGGCGAGATTGGTGTAGTCACTGTACAGACCCCTGGGGATGGCTAGTGACAAAAACACTACCCATTTATAGTACCATTGAACCATAAAATCACACTGAAATACGTAATACACCAAGATTTAGTCCCAATACACAACTATTTCGTCCATTCCATAATCAAATGAACACTCTCTTAGAGATTCCATTACAAAAACTTCACCACACCACACTCATTTCCACACTCCCAACCAAAGCACCACACAACTCACAAAAGGATCCACAGAGAATAGAACAATATGTAGCACACAACCACACCAATGAAAAGTGAGTTTTATTCTTATATAAACCACAATAATTATTTAATTACACATTAATAATTCTAGGCTGATACCAAAATAGTTGATTTCCATGGAATCCATTGATTTAAGCAAGTGTATGTTATTGGCCATATTTTTATATTAGTTTCCATTTAATATTGGATCCACAACAAAAATAACGTATCATCCATGCTCAAGAAAAGACCACAAATTACCATGATGTTGAGAAGGCTTATGGCCCATATAACTCATAACATAGATAATAGGTATTATATAAAACAACAAATGCATCATCCTCATCTTTCTCGCTCATTATTTAATACTATGTTAAAAAACCTGTTATCATAAAAGGTCAAATTATCTTCATAAATATCCATAATAAAAAATTGGGATTTGGAAATATTGAATCAGTGACACCCTTACATCCACCCCACATGATGTACAATTAATAGCGATGAGTTGGAATTCCTACATCTTACAATAATCGATCTCCAACATCTCATTTCCCTAAAATAGAGGGTCGCACAACCATATTGAGTCCCCAAGGATAACTGAATCAAAAGGAAAAATCACAACAAATGACACACTATGGATGAATGGATCTGGGTACACCATGAAAAAACAGAAACCCACAGGGTAGACGAAATCATATCTTTGAAGGAATAAATATTTTATCAACGGAAGGGAAACCGTTTCAAAGTATATAAAAGATTGATCACAATAAATATTACACATTATTACTATTTAATGGTACCCTAAGACTTTAAGAATTTAATATATTATACATATCCTTTGAAACGACAATATAAAAAATTAAATATTATCGAAAAATCAGTTTGATGTCTAATAAAATATAAAAGGTAGGAAACTGGAAAAACTGAGAAAAAAATGAAATGGCACACCGATGGGTGAGACACTAACATAATTCATTGAGGTCTGGTCACTGATGTGATTCATCAATGTGACTCAGAGACGACACTCACCATTGCAACACACTGATTCCAGTCACTAACATAACTCACTGACACTATTTGCTGATTCCACTCAGTGACGCAACTCAACGACTCAACTTACTAACATCAATCATGAATGATTGTAACTAACAGCACCAATTAGTAGTGATTCACTAACATTACCCAAAAATGTGACCTATCAATATCGATTTACCAATGCAATCCACTGATGAATCTTTCCATTGGAGAAACTCGAGAAAATCAAAATTCCATGAAATGAGCTATAGTGATATCCCTATACACTCCTAACAATTTATTTTCCCAATGGAATGGGCCGAATAAGACCATTCCTTTAACAATGGATCCCCTCAAACAATTCACACCCCTAAGAATCTGAAACAGAACCAGGAAGAGAATGTTTTCCGAGCAACCACCTTGTAAGATACTTCTTCTTAAAAAACAACCCTTTTTGATCCAATGTTTATCTGAAAAATCGACATCAAAGAAAATATATATCGATATCTATTAAAAAAACCAAACAAAAGACATTCCACACATGGACAAAGTAAAAACATAGTACCTTATAAATAAATTAGAGTGTTCAATCATCCATGTGATTATACTATCTTATATTGGAGGCACTGACTCACCCACATGACTATAATAACATCTCAATTAATTATTATTTACTAGTTATCATGTTCTCCCCTCATCGAGGTCCGGAATTTACCACACATTAGAGATCAATGGAAATAACATCTCTTATAAATATGGTTTCTGAATTACATTATAAAAAAAATCAAAACTAAAAACATACTTGTGTACTGGGAAAGGATCTAAACATTTTTCTCTCAAGTACTCTTCTACATACCACTATTCCTCCATAAATCATGAACCATGGGAATGGTCCACCCATGTAAAACCATATCCTAATGATAATGTATATATAAAATCAAAATTAGAAATAAAGAATCATCACTGATATACAATTCCCCCCAGTGAATGACATGGGATATATCATGTAGATACCAGAGAAGATGGGAGATGTGTATGACATCGTTGATCCTCTCAAACTGGTGTGGAAATTCCAACTGATACAAAACCTCACCAACTCATCCAAACACCAAGAAAAGTCTGATAATCCTATGGGAAATCTTGATACTATTACTGAAACATTGATCCCCACATCGAGGTGAAATCGTCATGAACATTTGGTTTACAAAAATCAACTTGAAGGGCCGCCTCATGTGATTGAAATATGAATTTTTATGGTTAGGACCTGCCTTCATACTATCACACAATAGTTGGTACTTCTCTATTGTCGTCTACACTACATCTTGACGAAGATCATTTGTTTCTAAAACCCTTGTGTAGCACACTGGTGAATGAAATACTCTTTTGTATAAGGATTCAAAAGGTTCCATCCCATAAGTGAATTTATAGAAATTATTGTTTGATAACTACACCTAGGTAAGTTGTTTTACACATAATCATCCAAAAAACTAAGCACACAAACAACACATATCCTTTAGTGTTTGGATGACCCTCCATCTACCTATCTATTTTTAGGATGAAAGGTAGTGTAGAGGCATAAATGAGTTCCAATGGAATTTTTTAACCTCATTTAGACTCATGAGGTTAACCACACATCCTGATTTGTGATGATGGACCTCAAAAAAACATTCAACCTCACTACCATTCCAAAATACCTTTTTTGCAAGGCATACACTACGCTCAACTAAAAATTTGCTAATAAGTGAGATTATATCATCTTACAGTCCACCACTACCCATATATAATCACAGCCTCCCAAATCACTCTGTAGTTATGTAATGTTGTCCAACTATATGACATCCCACTTCCACATAGGGCCATCCAATGAGGAATGAAATTTTCAAGAACATGGTGCTCAACATTCACTGGATGAAACACTAGGAAAATTGCCACACACTATGCCACTAATCACTTCATCCCATGCAACCAACATTGCCCCTTAAGATGTGGTAGATCTTGTAAACACATCTATGTATTACATATGGTGATCTATGAAACTAATCAAGAAATCCCCCACACATCATAATTGTGAAAATAGATTCCCATGAACAACAAGAGATTCTAACCATCCTGTGAACACACCACTAGAGCATCACCATGGCCAATGTGATCACGAATCACCACTACCTCTAAGTGTTCAATATGAGAATCCTCCAATTTATGCCTCATAGATGAATGAATTATCATATGAAATAGAAAACCTCATCCACCATCCATCCATGCATCCATTTTCATGTTTTCTAACTCCACTATCACCTACCAAGTGACTATAGATTCCCATGATACCTCCTTCAATGATGTCCTCATCAAGGCATTGGCCATGAAGTTCTCCATCCCTAATGTGTAAGTGATATAAAATTAATTGTCATGGAAGAACTCCATCCACCTCATCAATTCCATGTTCATATCTCTCTTGGATAAGATATTCATCATGCTATTGTGATACATGAAAATATCCCCATGGTATTGATGCTTCCCAAACATCAGTCTGTATCCCTTGAAAACATCATACAATTTGGTTGTACCTCTAATTATTATACTAAAAAATTGGTCTAGGAAAGGTATATATATTTCTAGTTCCATAACATGGTCTATAGAGGGTGCAACGAAAGAATATTAAGCTCCAAAATTAATAAATTCTTAATAAATTATGCTGAATAGACTGTTCGTACCTCGAACTGTATTCAATAATAATAGAACTGTTACCCATGTAGTGAGCCACATATTGATTCTATCTCCTTTTCCCCTCGGCTATCGGCCTCCTCCCAAACCATGATGGGGTCAATGTCCCTGAGGAATTCCCTAATGTCAACCTATACCTTCTAAATATCCTCTCGGTGGAGAAGGATACTACTTTCCCAAATACTGATTTTGAAGGACTGACAACTACTACAGGGGAAGGCACTAAAGCATCCCACCTACACCATACTGAGATTGAACTGGGCACTAACACTGAAAATTCATGCAACATCCACAAGAAAAATCCTCATTTCATAGCTATTTTTTAAAGAACGAGGACTGGTATATCAAATCAAATACTACTATGGTCAACCCCATACTGATAAAAACATTAATGTACCTAGTTACTAAGACCTGGTGTTGGTTTCCATTCCCTTATAAAAACCATAATTTTTCTCCTCTGATGGTATAATTATTCACCTATGAATCCTCTCAACTATCTTATCATATTTCTGGACCTTTTTTTATTTCAATAAGGTGAAGAATGTAATTTCATACTATAGAGAAGGACATAATTCCTCTTCTATGCATCATGCAAGAGAATCTTCATCTAGAATGTTATTTAATGAAAAAAGATGGAGATCCTTGAACTTGATCCCCATCACCCGTACTTACATACTCCCCTAGTAGAGGGAGACTAACATTATCACATATTCAACCATCATAGTCAGAGAAAGAAATTCCCCACAGATCTACTTTTGAAAATCAACCTAGATAACATTATTCTCCTTCCTCCCTCCCAGGTTGATCTTCCACCATTAACAAGAAAATACCCAAATCATGTTTACTCCCAGAAGATCCTAGTTATCTGTTTGATCCCATGTAACGCTATAGGCGATCACCATATCCTCAAGACGACTCTGTATCTCTATATCTGAAGTGTTTCAAAAGTACATCCCTAGAGTCCTCCATTGGAATGAATGATGTGTAGTCATACACTAATCATCCTCCTCTATTGGATATATACTCCTTCTATTAACTAGTTCATCTTGATGGGCCTCCGCTACCCAGAAAGTAGATGGGTGAGGAACGAGTGCCACATATGGAATTGTATACATGGTACTCTAAACCCGAGTTATCTGAAATTGTATTTAGAATTCATTTTAATGCATGATTTAATTTAAATTATTAAAACTGAATAATAAAAACTAGAAAAAAAGTAATTATGATGTTGTTAACTTTCATAGGACTCTTCCATAAATTGGTGTACCCACATATGGTTTTTAGATATTTTTTGTTTCATTGTATTAGATCATAGGTGGCCCTATGATATTGTGTCATATCAAGTATTCCCTAAACTGTGTCATGCACCATGTTCTCCAAACACCATTTTCCAACCATCCCAAAAAATGCTCACTTTGTTTAACCGAATAGGAAATCATATATCTCAACCATCAACTCGAATACCATTATGTCATGACTCTACTTATTCAAGATGATGGAAGAGATAAAAAATATTTATGGCCTTACTTCTTCAAGATAAAAATGGTATAAAGACCCCTCGAGTCCCACATCTATTAAGCCTTGGGGAGTTGAATAACACTATAGGTAGGTAAATATTATCAAGAAAATGGCAGTATTTTTCCTTTTTTAATATAATGACTAAGAGAAATGATGATCCATCATTATAAACTCCAAAAAAAGTATATGAAAAAGGAATCTAAAATCTAACCAATCTGAATGTTTAATAATACTATTATAAATTTGAAGAAATCCAATATATAGGATACCAAATATAATGTTAAAAAGCAAAAAATTAACTATCCTAACACCAGAGCTAGTAAGGTCTATAAGGGTAAGTTTAATCTCCCAAAAAACATAAAAATATTTTTATATAGATAGGGTGATCAAACTAGTATGCTCAGTAGGAAAATCAAGTCACTTATGCACAAGTGGGAGAAGCATACTAATTCCCATGTTATAAGACAAAATATATTCAAATTAACATAATAATGTATTTAATAGACCCCAAAATCACTGAGTAATGACCACCAAAAAAACATTTATGTAGAGAAATATAGTAGGTGCATCTATGTAATGGTACCCCATACCACTTCCCATTTGTTAAACACTCATCCATAGTGGTTAACTTCTTAATAATGCAATGTTCTTCCACAATCCTCACATAAAAACACATACCTGCACACACGTGGGAAAAACCACAAACTATTCCTTCCCATTGACTCTTCAGCCTCAAAAACAACATCATCCCACCTACTGATGTGTGGTCCTTCTCTCGATTAATCCTTGTAGAAAACAAAAAAACTCATCCCGATGACACTTGGGAACCATGCTCACTCATAAACACCTGGGACACACAAGCGTACAACAACCTTTGTTGAAGAGTATTGAGATACCAATAAATAGAAGAAGGAGTTGGTATGATCCAATGACTATCCATCCATCACCCCACTATGATGTTCAAGAAATTACACAATCCCCCATATCAAGGGGGTGATATGAATGTAGTTGTCATCACTATTTGGGTCCATATTGAAATCATAAGGGATTAAATTTATTTATATATATATATATATATTTGTGTGTGTTGGTGTGTGTGTTTGATGCATTCCTCCCAACCTATGGGTCTCCAAGAAACAACCATCCCAAATAAAACATCCCTTGCTGCTACCAATACATGAATGTATTTACTAATGTAATAATCACATTGGACATTGATAAATGAAATCCAGTTAATAAATTTCCCTTACATAAAAACAATTAAATTAAATGTTATTAAAAATTAAATTTTATAATTATATAAATAATTTTATTACAACTATAACGACCCGGACATTTAAATGAAAATTTTTTCATAAATATTTTGGAATTTGATGAGTCAGCGGTTTATGACGCCACTTGATTATGAGTCCTGGTTTGCCAGGAATTAATTTTTGATATTTTGTTCAGGTACGTTCAGTGAACGTATGTGCTTGTTTTTCTATCTTTTGAACCGGTGCTAGGAATTTAAATTCGTGGACACCGATGAACTCGCAGAGCCGATATTCGCTTAAGGGGAACTTTACCATAGTTTCATTATATGTGGGTTGAGAGATAATATTTGGGGATTTAGTATGAAATATATAAAATCTGTGGAACTCAATTTTATTTATGGAAGTTGGTTATTTCCTCCGATGGGGAGTTAGAGGTGGGGCACACACCCATATAAACTCTCACGAGAATATATTTCTGAGGTGGGGCCCACAAGAACCCCTAACTCATCACCTCCCTTAAACCCCCATTTATCTCACCGTTATTTTTTTTAACAAATACTCTCTCTTAATGGTGGAGCCTATCCACCTCCGTCACTCCATTTAATTTTTTCCAAACCATTTCAATTAATTAAACAAACTCTTAAATTAATTAATTTATGATTTTGAATTACTTTGAATGCATGGCAATGTTATGTTATGGGATAGCCTTATTAATATTTTGGATGGAAAGTATTTGTGGGGGAATTTTAGAGAGGATCTTGGGAAGGCTCTGGAGAAACAAAATGAAAAGTGTTCTTCTCCGACGAAGAACATGAAGAATGCTCTATGAATCGAAAGATGTGAAGAGACTACTCCTACCATTTTCTTCTTACTCCATGTCAAGGGAGAAGTCATTGATCACAAGGAGTGTCGCCTACGACTACGACTCCCCCTCCAACATTGGATGGATGTCACCATTCTCTGCGATGTCCATATTCCGCAACGCTTATCTTTTGTGACTTATTGACGTATTCCTCCCTTGAGACTGAGGTAGGGGAATTGTATAATTTTTTATTGATAAAATTATAGAATTATTGTTGTTGAATGTGAATGGTTGTTTATGGACAATTGTTACTGCCTAATGCAGAGTGCGCAAGAAAAATGCACATGGCCTGACAACCCTCTGTATTATATTTTATTTTCAATGGAGATCATCTTGGAAAGGTAGCAATGAACGAAGGCAGAGGCCGCACGCCCCGCAACCGCGTGCCGCTCGGCTGAAGAAGAACTGCCCTGCTAAAGCCGGTCGGGCCGAAGGAAGACCACGACGCCATAAGGGGCGCCTCACTGCAGAGGACCGCGACCCATGCTCCGTGGGCCGCTTCGGTGGCGAACCGGTAGGCTCGTCGGCCAGCCAGATGAAGGAGCATCGGCACCCAGTGGTGCCGCGTAGCAGGACCGCGGCCCGCCCAAGCATGCCGCTTGCGCTGGGAAGACCGGAAAGATTCGACTGGGTGGATTGGATGTAGAGACCCGAAGCCTGACGTACATGGACATTACATTACTTTTGCGGAATACTTAGTACATAACAAAAACACACACACAAGGACCGTGATAGTTTAGTGTCATTGGAAACTCGGAATAAAATCTTCTAATCGTGGTGAAAGATCTTGAACATCTCCCATAAAGATCTTCCTTTTTTTTACCTAAAACATTTCTTTATATCCTGGGGAAAAGAAAACATAAAAGGGTGAGCTCAAATGCTCAGTAAGGGTAAACAATAGAAATATCAATCACATCATATTCAAAAGAACATAACATTTTGGAAATCTTAACCTGCAAAAGAGAGCACAATTTCATAACATGGGATAAATCATGACAGTGAAATGTAATCACAATAATCATAACTTAAAACATGAAACTTTGTGGCATTCACACATAATCATAGAGAATCATTTCTTGTTCGTCAAGACTCATTGCCAAGACTATCTTAGTGGAAAAAGTCCCTTTCTAAATCGAGTAACCCTCGTTTCAGTCCTGTTTCACTGAACCGGTATAACCTACCATTCCAGCCATGTCTATCTCATGAGATATAAAATCTTTACCCAATGAATTTGAGGGAGATATAGGTACCACCCATCTTATAATGAATCCTTTCTTATGTGTGCCACATAATCATAAACCATACATCATAGCGTAACCCATGTAATAAAAATGGGATTCTTAAACAACATGACATCATAAAACAATTCATATAAGATAAAGGAATTCATAAAAATATTTCCATCACAACATAATCAAATCCATGTAATAATATGGATAAAAACAGAACCCTTTTATTATCTTAGATGGAAAATAATTTTGATAAAATACTTGAACTCCATTCTTGAGGAAAATATCCTTTCTACTTCAAAACCATTTTTCCTTTCATAACATGTCATACGACTTTAAAATAAAAGAAGTTGATTAAAAATAAACTTGAAAACTTGTAAAGGAAGCTTCCTGGAAATAATGTTTTAAAAATCCATTCATGCCGTATAATTTAAAAAAAACATTCTTCGTACTTTTGTCGGAAAAGTCAAAAAGTACCTCGTATGAAAAAAATGACAAAAGATTCCTTTCATATTCTTTACTAAAAACTCATCGAAGGGTAAAATTGGATTTAAACTATTGTAAGTGGATGGAAACAATATTACATATTGAGGGAACATGGATGTGGATGATAAAATACACCCCAGTAAATACTCACGAATAAACAATCTCGGATAAAAATGAGATTGTGATATTTCCCTTACCGTAGGTCCGACTTGCTTTGTAAGTGTACAAACCTCATGTATAATGATTTAAATCATGTTATTGACTTATTACAGAATCATATTCATTGTTATTATATCATATATGGTCCACTTATGACTTTATATTACCTGCTGTTTTGTAAATTCATGTTAAAGTAGCGTTTTGGGTAAAATCGTCTCATTTGTCGTTCGTGTTTTCAACTTGTAATTATTAATATGATTACTTAGATCATGATTACTTAATTACAGAATATAAAACATGATATATATATATATATATATATATATTTAGAATATACATATATAATAAATCAGTAAATGGAAAGAAATACACCGTTCATGGAGACGGTAGTCCGTACGTACGCATGAACGCTGTTTTCGTTTCCTTATTGAATTGAATGGAATTATGTAGATGACATACATACAAATATAAATAATTCCAGTATCATTATTAGGTCATATATTACATTAGTACTTATTATATATAATTTATAATAATTCATGAATGGTTAATCATTGAGAATGAATCTCATCGCGTCGTGGATACGGTAGTCCATACGTACGCACGAGCGATTATATCGTTCCCATGGTTGTCGAATTGTGTTGAAGTGTATGTATACTATTTCAGTATCAATATAATTTTATAATAATCATATATAGTTACTCATTACACCATTATACCCATCCAATTACGGTGGTGACGGAAAATAGATTACACCACGGCGTGGAGACGGTATTCCGTACGTACGCACGCACGCGCGGTGATTTCATTTTTTCGTAGGATGGATAGAAGGTGAATTAGGGTTGTTTCATATTTATAATAACATATCCGTATGTAAGTAATACTGATGTTATTACTTTATCATGAAACAACTAAAGAAGAAGAAGTTGAAGAAGAAAGAAATTGAAAAGATCGGTAATGGATATTACCTCTTCTTTGGAACGCCTCTTTGAATCCTCCACTTAGGGAACTAAGATTGGTCTTTGAAGAAGACCAGGACCTCTATGATTATTCTAGGGAAGTGGAGAGGAGAAAATGGTAGGGGTTGGCCGAGCTTGAGTGCTCAAATTGGTGTGAGGAGGAGGGGGATGAGGTGCCCTTTTATAAGGGAGGAGAGGGGCACCTTAGGAATATCTCAAAATATTATTTTATATTAAAGTCAAAATCGGTTTATAATGGTTCCAAAGGGTCTTATTTAGAAGCTAAAGTGGGGATGGGTCGAAATCCAATCAACCAATAGGATTTAGACAAGTTTAGGTTATTATTTTAACCTTATCAATTAGATTTAACTCTAAGTTAAATAATTTAACTTTTACCGTGTCTTTTTGTTTTCTTACACTATATGGTTAATACACTTACTATAACATGCCAAACGAACCCCAAATCGTTTATTATTAATATATATATCCTTATCTAAGTCATTTTCCCGAACCATAGATTTTTAGGAATAAAATAACAATTAATAATATAATATTTGATTTAAAAACTATTTTGTGTCAATTTTGACACTATTTGATATATGATTTTTGTGAAAGTCATAAAAGAATTATCTGTTAGAACCAAGTTGATTACATCAATACTAATATATCATATTAACCTAGAAAATTAGTTGAATCATAAAAAGTCTCAAATTACATTTATTTTGGTGTTTATAACATCAATTATGTCAATATTTCATTAATAAGATAATTACTGCATCATCATTATGTCATAAATAAATTAAATTATCTAATGTCTAAAAATTATAAATAAAATACCATCATGTAGGAAATCTTTGTATCTTTCTAATGAATATTTATAGTCGAATTTATCTTATGTATAACCCCATATTAAAAATGATTTACTTATTAAACTTTGATTTTAACTATTTTAACCCTTCTTTAAATAAATTAATAATAAATGTCCTAATCTAATCCAAGTGGGCCTAAATGGTCATATTTTATTCCTAAGTTTGTTTTTGGTCGAATTAAACTTATCCAATAGAATTAGGACATGTGTTAGGGTAATAATAATATCATCTTTACCCTTAATTACCCTATTTACTTTTAACCGTGGTAAAAAAAAGTAAAAAGTTACTATTCACCAAAAATTATTTTCATCTCATTGAACCACATTTTAGTCCTTGATATTAACCGTGTCTCTCGGATTTTCGAAATTCCATTCACAGAAGCGGTAAAATTAAGTTTTATGCAAAATTCAGTTTTTAACCTACCACTTAGTGGTTTCACTATTCATCAAAAATTGAAAGTTTTCAGAAAAATACCAAAAATTAGTCCTAAGCTATATTTGATATTATGAACTCAAAAATGATGTCTATTTTACCAAATTCAAAACATATCAGTTTCATTAACTAATTTAAAAATTAATTTCCGTCATCAAAACAGATAGCGTGTTTTTAAGAGATAATAACTATCAAAAGATTGAAACTTGTTTATAACTGGTTTAAATGTGAAATTACATCCAATGACCATCATTGTATTAAATTGTAAAAATATATTCTAAATATACTTTAAAACCACTAAAATTAATAATTTATCACTATTAATTATTTCGATTAAAAAAGTTGTTTTTAATTAAAATTTAGTAATTTCCACTATTCATCAAAATATGAAAGTTATCCGAAAATTACCAAAATTTCACCCTAAGCTAATTTCGATATTCCGAATCCAAAAATGAAATCCATTTTGAAAAATAAAATTTACAAAATTTCAAAAAGTGGTTATTACTATTCATAACGGCTAGTTTTAATAATATCTTAATAGCATATCATTGTTTCGAGAAACTTGGTGTTGCGTACAACACACGCTATCGTGGAAGGTCGCGATTGCGTGTAATTCAAGCCAGGTCAGAGATGTGTGTTGTGAAAGCTCATTTTGGTGTAGCGTATAACACAAGACATTAATGAAATTAAAAAGAATATTTTTCATAAAATCTCAGGGTGTTACATTGGAGGGAAAAGCTGCTTGGCACCACCAATTCGGGAATGTGGGGGGCCATGCCACCCCCCTCGGACCACCCGGCCGAGCCGCCGCCGACCGCGCTGTGCCCTGCCGGGGTGAGCTAGGCCGGGCCACGCCTCGCCGGGCCAGGCCGTGCACTGCTGGGCTGGGCTGCGCCCCTCGGGCTGGGCCGCACGAATCACCATGCCGATCCGACCCTCTGTTGGGTTGGACCCACCAAAATTGGGGGGACCCGACCCACCATCCCACTGGGCTTAACGGGCCAGGCCCATTTTAACACAAATATGAATAACTGTAAGATCGCGTGTCCAATCGACACGCCATCTACGGAATTAGGACCCTCGCATCAAACTGGTCCTTTTTCTATACTCTAAGCGAGTTTTGGAAGACTTTGGAAAATGGTCGGGTTTCGAACTTGCGTATTTCCAACCGGGCCCCTAGAACAGAAAAGCCAATATCTATCAGACCGGGCGTCTGATTGACTCACCTTCTATCACATTGTGTACCTTTGGAAAAGACTGAGCTTCGGGATACATCAAATTTGGACTTCATGATAGTTGATTTATCAACCCCCCTTTGCTCAAGAAGCGGACACTCCTAGAATCAAGCGTGATGTGAGGGAACCGTAGAACTGGCAGTGACTACGAAGACTACCATACTAGAATCCTCCGTGGGTTCGACGATGACGACTACCGTGCTGGAATCCTACATGGGTTCGACGACCATGATTACTATTCTTGTATTCTACGTGGGTCTGATAGTTTGACTTCTGTTCTAGTATCCTATGTGGGTCTAACAGAGTAGCTGGTCTAGAATCCTACGTGGGTCCGACAGCTTTGCTGGTCTAGTATCCTACGTGGGTCCGACAACATAGATGAATCAGTGACTGCATCTGATCATATAATTTTCTCTTTAATAATGATGTATACCTTTGTAAGCTGAGTCTTGACTCTCAATCATTATCATCGATATGATTGAATTTACTTCTTATGTGGACTGCGTTGTGATCGGGCTCGAGAGTTAGAGCTGAACTGGGATTGATGACTTAGGTATATGTTTTGGCATATACCTAAGTAGAGTTGGTTGATACATTGTGACTGTATCTTTCCTTTTTGGGTTATCCTTTGTCGATACTGGGAGAAAGTCAGGGGTCTCGGGGTCTGTACTGAGTGTTTTCGTACTCACCCCTGCACCGGCTCTGCCCGTACTATGTTTTGTTGGATGTAGACGACGGACAACACTGATCGTGGTATAGACTTGTGGAGTTGGACGGTACCCGGAGGTGGACCACATAGAGAGACGGTACACAGAGCAGACCGATAGATGTGGAGTCCGGAGGTGGACATCTGTACCCACCCTTCAGGAAGGATTCTCGGTGGATGTTCCAGGAGCTGCCCATTTTAACTATTTTCCCTTTTTCAGTTGTAATTGCTTTCCAGTTGTACGGTACATTACTGTTGGGCTTGTATTTCCTACACCAATCCTTTCAGCACTTTGAACTCAGTTTTACTTAGTGCTTACTTCAGTTGCATACTCTGTTGTGTTTGTTTATTATATAATGGAAATGCCTTCCCTTTTTATCAGGATTTACGCCTTAGGTGCTATTCTCCATCCCCTGGCCTATGATAGGCATGCTTAGGGTAGTCACGTCACGGGTCCCGGGGGTGAGTCATGCAATATTGGTATCAGGGGAGTCCGTTCTACCACAAAACATAGGACTCTGATCTATCTTATTGTGAAGAAATAGTTTTATAATTATTGAGTGAGGTTTTCAGTCTAGGGAGTCCAATATTGGTGAAGCGGCTGATGTATCCATACACCAGGACTCTGGCCACTGGTTTCTGACTCAGAACACGAAAACGCTGATTACATGTGTGTTTCAAAAGGTTTCTTTGTGATTAATTTGTGTCAGCTCACCAGGAATTCTGTTTTGACCATGGAACACCTGTTTCTATTTAGGATGGCCCCACGATGGTAGCCAGCTAGGGTTCCGAGTAACTTACGTGATGGTAGACCACCGAGTAATGAGGCCTCAATGTAGGGCCCCATGACAGCGGAGATACTAGAGGTACCACTACCCGCTTAGCCACCGATACCACTATCCCTAGCAGTATAGAGTGCATGTCGCCTGAGCGCATTGCACGATTTTCAAAGACAGAGGTCACCCAGGTTCCACGGTGAGACGGACCAACACGCAGCCGAAGATTGGCTGGAGTTTTTCATCAGGGTTTTCAGATTAGTAGGGACACCAGCTGATCATAGGGTGATATTTGATGCGAGTATCCTACACGCAGCAGTAGGAAGATGGCGGAGATTTATGCTCCAGGTTCACGACGAGGCATATCTACTTTGGAATAACTTTGAGAGTCTTTTCTGCGCAGAGTTTGTTCCAGCCACCCTTTGTGCAGTTCTAATTCATGAGTTACGCCATCTACGGAAGGGCAACATGACTGTAGCTCCGTACTCAACAAGGTTTACCAACCATTCGCGCTACTCCATGGACATGGTACATGACCCATTCTTCCAGGCTCGGACCATTGAGTAGGGACGCAGACATGAGACCAGGGCTTTAATGATCCCCCTCAGCATTCCGACGTAGGCTGGAGTGCTGGAGCGAGCCCTTATTGTAGAGATAATTCTTGCTGAGCCGAGACCAGTAGCGAGACCCACTATAGGGCAACATGTCACGAAGTCTTATGTAGTCGGTAGTGAACAGATGTGCAGAGGTCCAAGATGACCAGGCCAATAGGAGAGTGACCTCAGGATACATGTTAATTTGTGTGGGGCTCCCAAAACATAGCCAGTTATACGAGGAGCATCAGTTCAATGCATGCGGTGGGCAGGGTCACATGACTCGAGACTGCGTGACCCGCTGTGCAGATGAGCAGCAGATAGTGGAGGGACCACCCAGGCAGAGGCAGAGGTTCGACCGTGGCGGTCCGCAGAGAGCAGGCGGACGAGGCAGAGGAGATGGACGAGCAGAGGGCGGTGGAAGACATTTTGAGACTCTACCACTACCACCACCAAGATGTCCACCCCGACAAAAGGGAGCTGGCGGATAGAGGCAAGCTCAGCTCTAGGCAGTGGAGGCTTACAACCACGGCACACCTGAGATGATTCGGGGAACTATTTGTGTCTACTCCTCATTTGATGCAGTACTTATAGACACAGGTTCATGTCATTATTTTATTTCCACTTCCCTTTTTTGGATCTTGGAGATTCCGACGGAGCCGTTGGTTCGATGCTTACGGCTAGAGACTCCTACGAAAGTGGACTCAATGATTATGCACTGGTTTTGGAATTGTAAGCTTACTCTAGGAGAAAAGAGATTCGGCTGGGATATTCTTGTAGCGACGTTGAGGACTTATGACATCATCTTGGGTATAGACTGGTTGCCTATAATCCATTCTCTCATTGACTGCATTAGGCGAAATGTGTGGTGTGTCTGCACGGATGAGATCAGGTTCACCTTCACCGGTGAGAAGGCATCCTTTACATCATTGGATAGACATTTACGCAGAAGAGGGTAGCAAATCACACATCAGTTGGCTAGTCTCATCCTCGGAGCGGTTGATATGAGGAGTCCGAGTTTTTCTATTGTGGTGGATCAGTATGTAGATGTTTTTCCTGAAAAAATTCTAGTACTACCTCTTCATAGAGAGATTGAATTCTACATAGACCTATAACCCGGGAAAACATTGATATCTGCTCCAACATATTTTATGGATCCCACTGAGCTTCGTGATATGCATGTACAGCTGGAGGACTTATAGAGAAATGGATTTATTCGACCCAGTGTCTCACCCTAGGCTTCCCCGATTTTGTTCGACAAAATGGTGTATGGGAGCTTGTGACTGTGTGTCGAATACTGTTGCCTGATTTAGGTGACCATGAAGAACAAGTACCCACTTCTGAGGATAGACAACCTCTTTGATCAGATCAAGGGAGCATGATGGTTCTCGATGATAGACCTCGGGTCAGGATATCACCATCTTAGAGTTAGAGACGAGGATGTGCAGAAGATGGCCTTCAGGTGTCGGTATGGCCACTACGAGTTCTTGGTTATGCCTTTCTGCGTAACCTATGATCCAGTGGTGTTCATGAGTCTCATGAATAGGATCTTTCAGCCTTACCATGATCGATTTGTTGTAGTTTTCATCGACAATATATTTAATTACACGACCACTATGGAGGAGCATGCCTACCACTGGTGGGTTGTACTGGATATACTCTGAGAGCATCAGCTTTATGGTAATCTCTCAAAGTGCCAGTTCTAGATTCGAGAGGTTCACTTCTTGGGACACATCATCTCAGAGGCTGGAGATGTAGTGCATCTAGAGAAAATCGAGGTAGTACATTCTTGGGATCCACCCCGGAGCGTGATGGAGGTGTGCAGTTTCTAGGGTCTGGCTGGATACTATCAATGATTTGTTCCAGAATTCTCCATAGTTGTAGCACCACATTCATACTAGACGAAGAAGGGGAAACCCTTTTTATGGTCAGAGAGATGCCAGCAGAGCTTTCAGAAGCTGAGTCAGAGATTGACCATTGCACCCATTTTGAGGATACCAGAGGAGGGCATAGGGTACATAGTTTACTATGACTCATCAGTGGCCAAGCTCAGGTGTGTCCTGATGCAAGGGCAAGAAGTGATCACGTATGGTTCAATGGTATAAAGGGAACCTCCAGGAGAGCACTTGGTAGAAGGAGGCTCACATGCGATCTCAGTACCCCCATTTGCTTCCCTAGTGTGTGTGGTAGATTTATTGGTACCTAAAGACCTGAGGTGGGAGTAATCTGAAGATCTAGAAATTTCATGGAATTTTTTTTCATAAATAATTTGTAATTTTATGATTCTACGGTTTCTGGGGGCACTTGATTCTGAAACCCAGTGTTCCCGGAATTTATTTCTTAAGTTTTGTTCAGGTATGTTCAGTAAACGTACGTGTGGGTTTTTCTATCTTTTGAACTGGTGCTAGGAATTAAAATCTGAGGACACCAATGCACTCACAGCGCCAGTATTCACTTAATGGAACCTTTACCACAGTTTTCTTTTATGCGTGTGGAGAGTAAATATTTGGGGATTTATAATGAAATAAATAAAATTTTAGGATCACAATATTATTTATGGAAGTTGTTTATTTACTCCAAAGGGGAGTTAGAGGTTGGTACCACACCCACATAACCTCTCATGATAGGATATTTGTGAGGTGGGGCCCACATGAACCCCTAACTCATCACCTCCCTTAAACCCCCATTTAACTCACCATTATTTAATTTTTTAACAACTCCTCTCTCTTAATGGTGACACCTCTCCACCAACCTCACTACATTTAAATTTTGCCAACCCATTTCAATTAATTAAACAAACTCTTCTATTAATTAATTAATAATTTTGAATTAATTTGAATGCATGTCATTGTTATATTATGGGAGAGCCTTATTAATATTTTGGAAGGAAAATAGTTGTTGGGGAATTTTTGAGAGGATCTTGGGAAGGCTCTGGTGAAACAAAAAGAAAATTGTTCTTCCCCGATGAAGAACATGAAGAACACTCTATGACTCAAAGGACGTGAAGTGACTACTCCTACCATTTTCTTCTTCCTTCGCTTCAAGAGAGAGGACACTGCTCACGAGGAGTGTTGCCTACGACTACGAATCTCCCTCCAATGTTGGCGGTAGATTACCATTCTCTGTGACGTACGTATTCCACGACGCTTTTCTTCCGTGACACGTTGACATTCTTCACTCTTGAATCCGAGGTAGGGGAATTGTATAATTTTAGTTTGATAAAATTATACACTTATTGTTGTTTAATGCCAATGGATGATTATGGAAAATTATTACCTCCTAACGCGGAGGGTGTGGGATGAACACACATGGCCCGACGACCCTCCATATAATATTTTATTTGCGATGGAGATTATCTTGGGAAGGTGGTGACAAACGAAGGCGGTGTCCGCGCGCCGGCCGAATGCGGAAGAATCGTGGCCCACAACCACGGGTTGCTCGGCCGATGAAGAACCAGCCGGCTAAAGCCGGATGGGCCAAAGGACAATCACAGAGCTGCAAGGGATGCTGCACTATGTAGGACAGTGGCCTGTGCTCTTTGGGCCTCTTCGGAAGCGAACTAGCATGCTTGGTAGCAGGCCGGGTGAAAGAGCTGCACCACCAAAAGGAGCCGCACAACAAAACGGCGGCCCACCCGGGGGGGGGGGGGGCTAGTGCCGGGAAGACCCACCGACTTTGGTTGACCAGATTGGAGGGCGGTGACGCTGGTTCTCAAATGTGGGGGGCGACACCCCCCCCCCTCAGACTGCCCGACCAAACGGCCGAGCCGTAGCCCGCTGGGCCGTGCCGAGATGGGCCGGGCCGTGCCCCTCCGGGCTGCCCCTCCCCCCCTGTCGGCCTGGGCCGAATGATTTACCAGGCCGGTCCGACCCTCTTCTGGGTCGGACCCACCAAAACCGGGATGACCCGACCCACCTGCCCATTGGGCTTAACAGGCCGGGCCCATTTTCACTTAAACGTGAATAACTATAAGACTGCATGTCTGATCGATGCGCCGTTTGTGTCATTGGGTCCCTCGTGACGTAGCGGTCCTTTTGTGACACTCTAAGTGAGTTTTGGACGACATTGGAAAATGGCCAGGTTTGGAAAGAGCGTATTTCCAAATAGGTCCTTGGAACTGAAAAGCCAATATCTCTCAGATCGGTCGTCCGATTGAAGCATGGTCTATCGCGTTGGGTTCCTTTTGACTAGACAGAACATTGAAATAAATCAACTCTGGACTTCATGATATTTGATGTATCGACCCCCCTTTGCTCAAGGAGCGGACACTCTCAGAATTGAGCGTGCTGTGTGAGGGAACCCTAGAGTGGGCTGCGACTACAACAACTACCGTACTGGAATCCTCTGTGGGTTCCCAGATGATGACTTCCATGCTGGAATCCTCTTTGGGATCGACGGTGATGGTTAATATTCTTGTATCCTACATGGGTCTGATAGTTTGACATCTGTTCAAGTATCCTACATGGGTTCGATAGAGTAGCTAGTCTAGAATCCTACGTGGGTCCGACAACATAGTTGGTCTAGTATCCTATGTGGGTCCGAAAGATTAGATGAATCAATGACTACAACTAATCATTTTTATAAATTTACAAAAGATGTATACCTTTGTGATCTGAGTCTTGACATCCAATCATTATCATCGATTTGATTGACTTTACTTCCTGTGTGGAATGAGTTGTGATCAGGCTCGAGAGTTGGAGCCAAACTGGGATTGATGACTTAGGTATATGTATGGTCATATACCTATGTGGAGTTGGTTGATATTTTGTGATTGTATCTTTCCTTTTTGGTTTATCCTTCATGGATTCTGGGAGACCTTTGGGGATCTCGGGGTCTCTACTGAGTACTGTTATACTCACCCCTGCATGGGCTATGCCCAAATTACGTTGTGTTGGATGCAGACGACAGAAAACACTGATTGTGGTAGATACTATTAGAGCTGGATGGTACCTGGAGGTGGACCAAATGATGAGATGGTACACGAAGTGGACCGATAGACGTGGAGTGTTGAGGTGGACATCTGTACCTAACCTTAAGGTAGGTTTCTCGATGGACGTTCCAAGAGCTGCCAATTTTAGTTGTTGTCCCTTTTTTGGTTGTACTTGCTTTCTAGTTGTAATGTACATTACGGTTGGGATTGCATTTGTGGCCCCATTCCTTTAAGAACTTAGTACTCAGTTTTACATATTGCTTACCTCAGTTACGTACTCTGTTGTTTTTGTTTACTATATAAAGGAAATGCCTTACCTTTTTATCAAGATTTATATCTTTGGGGCTAGTCGCTAGCCCCAGGCCTATGGAAGGCGGGCTTGGGGTAGTCACATCACATGCCCCAAGGACGGGTCATGACAATAGCCTACCAAAAAAACCAAAAAGTAACATCATAAACCATAGACATCACAAATCCTCATTACTAACACAATCAATTTTCAACTTAATTCATCCCAAAATACACCCCATAATAGAATAATTTCCAACTCATTGTCACCCAAAACACAATAGCAACACAACTAACACACCGCCCGATTGCACTCCCTCTTGAAGAACACATCACATCCAATAAACATAACACACTTAGATGTTTTCCCACTATACAACAAGTTTATTTGTTTAACAATCAATAAAACTATCCATTTGAGCTTCTATTACACCACATGCACCACCCCACACACACATCTACACTCCATGATTCAACATAACCCAACTCACATAAGGAACCATGAAAAATAAAACCATGCATATAACATATACAAACCAACAAAGTGAGGAGTATTTTGATTTTACATATATTTAATCTTTAATTTCACATTGAAAATTTAGGTGTGATAAAAGAAAAAATTTAACCTCGGTAATCCATTTATTTAACAATGTATACATGATTAGATAAATTTTTAAATTATCATCCATTTAATAAAGTATAGAAAAAGTAATGAGAATCAATCATGACTAATTAAAGACCACTAGGAACCAAAATTTTCGGAAGTCTTATATCCCATACAACTCACAACATGGATCAAATTTAATAGATAAAATAACAGAAGCATCAACTTTATCATCATCACCCCATGTTTATTACTATTGTAACAAAAAATATTATCACAATATATCTTATTATCATTGACATAGCCTTAATAAAGAATTAGGATTCAACCATATTAACAATTTGACACGATTACACCCACCCCACATCATACAAAATTAAATGGTATGTGAATGAATTACGACCTGGAACAACAGTCGATCCCCAACTCATCATTACACCAAAACATAAGGTCATAAAACTATAAGGATAATCCAAACAAATCAATATAAAAATGACACATCCTAAAAAATGAGTCCATGGGGAAGAAATAATCTTGAAACACCTACAAAAAATGTAAAAATGTGAGTATGTAAAGATATTAGCATAGAAGGGATTGATCCTATATCAATTGAAGTGATAGGGTTTCAAAGTACATAAATGCCATATCTTGATCATGATTACACGGTTTTAATATTTTAATATCCCCTAGAACATGGTAATTTTATATATCATTGATATACAATGAAAAATAAACAAAAAGTCTTTAACATGATATATAACTCATTTAATGCTAAATAAAATTCAAAAGGAGGAAACCGGAAAAACTGGGAAAAACTGGGAAAAAATAGAAATGACTCATCAATGGATGAGTCACTAATGTGAGTCACAAATGGCTTAGTAACAAACATTATGAACAAATAATATAACCCAATGTGACTTATCTATACAAATCACTGACACCACTCAGTAATGACACCCACTGACACCACTCATTGATGTGACTCAATGACACCACACACTGGCACCACTCAATGATGCCACTTGCTGATGTCACTCACTAACACAACATACCAATAACACTCATTGAAATAAGTCACCAAAATCACCTACCAATATATTTTTACCTCCATGAAAACCCAATGTTTTATAACAATAGCGAGGAACAAAATCAACTAACCAACACGACCTACCAATGGAAAAACTGGAAAACTGGAAAACTCTTAAAATGGGCTATGATGACCACCATTAAATCATCAAAAAAATTATTTTTAAAAAATAATTGAAAATAGATGTTTTTCCAATTAAAAATTTTAAGAAATTTCTGTTAATGATCATATGTTATTAGTACAATATTCTTGAAACCCATTTTTAAATAACATTTTTTCATGGAAAATAGATTTCTGATGGAAGAGAGGTTAATGTTGGGTATTCTTAAAAAAGATTTCATAAATATCATATATAACAATAAAAATAATATAAAATATACATAAATATATCATTAATAAATCTAGACGAATAAAATTCATGTATTTATTTAGAGATGTGAGATAATATTTCACAAAAATAATTATAAATAGTAACAATACCGAAAATAATGAGATTGTATAAATAAATTATTATATCATGCTAACGTGTGATCATACTAATCATGTATGAAAAATTAAATTACAAGATGATTAAAATATCCTGAAATTAATGATATTTATGATTGAACATGTTAAATGTTACTATAAAACCATCAAAAAAGAAAATAGGTTCATAATAAAAAATTAGTCTCAATGGAGGCAAAATGAGACAAAACAATTATAAATATTTGGTACCTTATGAAACATAAACCAAAGGAATGAATGTCAATAAAAAGAATATGAAATAACCATAATTTTAGGTATTAGATACATATTATACATCATGGGTTTTAATTACACAATGCTTAAGTAATGAGTGGTGAACAATGAATGTGTCTCACAAGATTAATAAATGAGGTGAAATCCCATACCTTATGTCTTGAATCTCATCAAATGCATTCAATACACCTATATAATTAATATAAATTTATTATTTATTATTTTAATAACATATTATTATATATAATAACATATATATTTTTAATTATTACCATATAATAACCATAATTCCAGGTACATGTTCCTGTTGATGAATTAGAAATGCCAACTGATTGTCATGTAGAGGTCATGGACTATTTTGGGAATAAATATCAATTCATCTTTTGTGAAACCAAAAATTATGATGTGTCGTGGTAGATAAAATCAAGAAGGATCTTTGCAGATGCAGTTAAAGGCGTGGGAAATACCCTTTTTCATGATTGTGAAACTGTGACCTATGGATGAATAATTCGAAAAGGGTGTGTTTCACATGTCTCTGCAAATCAAAATGCAGTGGAGGACGTGATTAGGCTGTGTGAATATTCGATCATTGCAAGGGATTTGATTCCAAAAGTGGTGAAGCCTTGGACGTTCATTGAACTCATGCTGAAGATTACTGATATTAGGGGATTAAATGATTGGAAGTTGATAGCAATGGGCCATGGATTCTACCATATTATTGTTCCATTAGATGAGATCAAACGTCGCTCCTATTGTCTTAGATTGGTCCCCCTCAAGCCGTGTTTTCATCGAATTCAGGAATATTTCTAGAATTTTGATCCCAGCACTCTGAAAAAAACATTTACACAAATTTGGATTTGTGTCTGTATTCTAAATTGGATCTATTGGCATCCTCAAATTCTCTGGGACATTTACTTGTCATTTGGAAATCCCATTTTACTTGATAAGCAGATTGAGAATCCTACCATTGGACACCATGCGAGAATTTTAGTTGAAGTTGATATGGCTGCCACTATTTTTGAGGAGGTGGTGTTAACCACCCAAGATGACAGTATCACTCTTGGTATTCTATATGAGGGAAAGCCATTTCTTTTAAATTGTCACTTCATTGGTCATATCCATTCGGACTACAATCGAAATAAAATCTGCAATCATTGTAAGGGTTGAGGTCATGATGATGTGAACTGTAGGAATAACAAGAGCAAGGTAATGAAATTATAGGATGGTGGTAATCCCACTAATAATAAGGGATATCTTAATGATCCATCTAGGGTCTCTGGAAAAGGTGGGATGATGGTACATAGAAACCATATATACTTTAATAACTGTAAGGATGTTGATGAAAATGGTGTGAAGACCGTCTCTAAGTTTGATGCATGTTTTAAGCAGCATGAATAGGGTCATCTAGAAATTCACACATCTAATTGCTTAGAAATTTATGCTCCTTGGACTAGGGATGGTGTGAAGAACAATGAAGGGGGCAACTAAAAGGTGCAGATAATGTTCTCAGTTCGGTATATTCTGATTCTGCAATAGTGCATGCTGTTAATGCAGATTCTGATGATGGTACAGAGCTCCTGGATGTAGACTCGGCTGATAGCCCTGGAAGAGTCCCTATTCGTATTGAATCTAATGTTGCGACTATTGAAAATCATGATGCTGAACATACTTATATTGTGAATCAAGGTCTTGATTCATGTCCTAGTTTTGTTCCTCTGGGGACCCAAAATCATGATTTTGTCACTGGAATAAACCCTGACCAGGTTGCCAAGCATGTATTTGGTCCTGTTGATCTGGGGGATTTCTCACAGGTCCATTCTTCTAGGGCTGAAAAAAGAATACTGTCTGCTATCATGTTGATTGTTCAAACTGATTCGGTCAACATATTCTCCTTGCTATAATTAGTGGGTGAGGACAATAAAACTGAATTAGATGACCAAATATGAGATGATGATGAAGGTACTCAATTTCATCTCTCTGAGTATGATTATAAAAAGATTTATGATGGGCCTAACACTCGACTCAAGTGACAAAAATGACGATTCTCTTCTGCAATTGTCAATGGATTGGGAATCCCCCCACAATCATATCCCATACACATCTTATTATGAAAAATAGGCCGGTCCTTGTTGGAATTGTAGAGTTACGGATGAAATTTGATAATTAGAGCTCCTTTAAATGGGAATCCATGGGATACTCCCTGGTTGTAAGCAATCAATTAACTTGGATTTCTGAATCTCTTTGGGTGCTGAAACATGACAGTATTGATGTTAATTCCATTTTGAATGATTTTTAGTCTGTCACTCTTTCATGTTACATTAATAATGTCTATCTTGTAGTAACGTTTTTGATGCATTAAATCATTACACAATAAGAAGAGCATTTTGGAAATGCATAGATGATATTTATGAGATCATGAAGAGCAGTTGGGTGTTTCTTGGTGATTTTAATACAGTTATGAGGCCGGAGGAAAAAAGTGTGGAATACTAGTGTCATGTTTTGGACTCTGCTTTTTTAAATTTCATTGACAAATGTAGCCTTGATTAGGTTCCCATTTCTAGTGCTGATTACACATGGAGTAGATACACTATTAATGGGAGACATGCGAGTAGGCTAGAAAGATTCTTTGTAAAAGTTTTTGATAGGAATAGGGCGATTGATGTGGCTATGAGAACCCTACCATGTTTACATCTTGGTCAGAATCCTATATATCTTGGTGTATTTCCCAATAAATTCATCTTAGCCCCTCTGGATTTCAAATCAAATAATGCTTGGATTGTTACTCTTAAATGTAGAGAAATTGTTTTTGATGCTTTGAATAGTAGTTACTTGGGTAGCTCATTGCACATTCTCGGTTGTAAACTGAAGATAGTTAAGGCGAAGCTGAAGATATAGAGTAAGGAGTCCTTCTCCTCTCTTGATAGATATATCAGAGAGGCTGAAAATATCATATTAGATCTTTAAGAATCTGGTCTACCCCAAGTTGTTCCCTCTCCAAAGGAAATATAGGCTGCTTCAAGACAGGACAAGCTGTTGGACCTTAAGGAATATCTGGTTCAGAATCAACTCAATGTTATGTGGTAAATGAGAGGAGATATGAAATCAAGAGACTATCATTTCATTAACAATGAAAAAAATGCTAGGAGGTCTCTTAATGCTTTTAGCATTGATGGGATGATTTTTGATTCAGAGAGTGAGATTGTTGATGATGTGACAAAATATATTGTGAAGCTGTACATGGATATTGAGAATGATAATTCTGACAATATTATCCAGTGTTTTGACCCCTCTATTGAAGATGACAAGAATAAGAGGCTAATTGACATCCCTAGTGCAAAGGAGATACATGATATCATCTTTTTGCTGAACATTGATAGTGTTGAGGGTCCAGATGGATTTATTAATATATTATTCATGTTCTACTGTGACATTATGAACACCGATGTTAGCAATTCTATGAATGAATTTTTTAAATCATCTTATATGCCCATTGGGATGAATTCCTACTTTATTTCCTTAATTACTAAAAAGGAGAATTCCTTGGACATTAAATATTTCATACCTATAGCCATGTAAAAAAATACCAAAGGCCATCAGTAAGATTATGGCTCAGTAGCTGGGTGAAATTGCCAATGGACTCAAATATGGGAATCTGTTTGGGTTTGTACCAGGGAGAAACATCCAAGACTGTATATTTACTGCCTCTGAGTGTGTGATCGTTGTGAAAAGAATGGTAAAGGATGGAAATATGGCCATTAATATTGATATTTCAAAATCTTTTGATACCATAAGATGGAGTATTATTGTTTAATATTCTTAGGATGAATGGATTCTCTCATAGGTTTCTTATCTTGTTGGGTCCATATTATCCAGTGCATGATTGTCTATTTTGGTGAATGGTTCTCCTATATATTTTTTTTCAATTCTCAAGAGGTGTTAGGCAGGGTGACCCAATTTCTGGCATGTTGATTTCTATTGTTGTAGATTATTTATGTTGATGCCTCATAAATCTTGCTAATTTTGTATGGTATCAACAAACGAGAATTGGAAGGGACCTGTGTGCCCCCATCATATTTACTATATGCTGATGATACCTTGATTTTTGGGAAGGCAAGTAATGTTACAATTTCTTGTATTAATGGAATTTTCTCCTACTATGAAGAAGATGCAGGTCAGATCATTACTTAGTTAAATTCTTATGTGTATTTTGGCGATGGAGTTTCTACATCAAGGCAAAATAGAACTATGATGAATATGGGAGTTAAAAGGGGATCCCATTATTTTTTAAAGGATGGGGCCAAATCCTAATATTATTATTAAAGCAATGAAAATAACTCTTCTAACTGGATAGAGGGAGACCCATTACATAGCCCAAAGGCCCATTGGGAAAGTAGCCCATTACATAGCCCATAGGCCCAGGGGCTCCCTTCCTTTCACATACCATGGTGTATAATTTTTTGGGGCAGAGTTAAAAGATCTCACATAGAATATTTTACATTGTGAATCACTAATAAACTATTAGGCTAGAAAGGAAAAAATATGTCCCAATATGGAAGAATTTGTTTGGTAAAATCACTGATTACTTCAATGTTTGTTTATTCCTTTTAACTGTATAAGTGGTTGAGATCACTAATTAAAGATTTAAGTGGAAGAATTAGAAACTTTTATTGCACTAACTCAATTAATGAGAAAAATTGGTTATATTTTCCTGGAATGATTATATTAAGCTAGCACAAATGAGAGGATTGGGTATTAAGGACATTTGAATCATCAATGACACTCTTTTTGAAAAGTTTTTCTGGAAGCTTTTATCAAGTCATCATCCCTCCATTAAGTATCAGACTATTAGATTTACTAGAAAATTGCTGAATGGGTACGTCAACTATATGAGATCCTCTATATGGAATTCTCTAAAGAAAGAATATTCTAATCTTATGGATTTTTTTAAATGGTTGGTCTGTTAGTAGTACAATATGAATTGTTGGAAAACCAATTGGCTATCACATCCCATTCGTGATGATATTATCATTCTAGATTCTCTTATGCTCAAATCAATTGCGGAATTTGCTGCAGACCTAGATCTATCTAAGATTCTACCTAGCCCACTGAGAATGGATGCTTTGAGGAACTGTTTTACTGATTATGATGTTCTGGTGTGTACTCTTGATATGAATGGAATCTTCATCACAAATTAATTCTACAAGTATCTTTGTGGCACCATGATACACCCCCTTGATGGGTTACATACTTCACTAAGCCCTTCAATATTCCTACACACTCTCTGATTTTATAGAAAATATGGAAAATTAGGTTACCATTTCAATCCTTGTTATAACGCACTGGGTTGTCCATTGCCTCGGTCTGTCATATCAGCTTGGAAGCAGATGAAACCATCTCACATATTTTTTCTCCTTTAAATTTAATCACAAACTATGGTGTTAGATGCATCAGATTTTTCAATGATTCTTGAATTTTCATTCGGTTGATGGCTAAATGCATGCCATTGGAACTTCCAATTTTAGTGAGCAAGTTCATGGTTTTGTTGTGGCTGCAATGGCGGATGTTTTTGACTACATATGGAAGCCCATAAATGACCTTCTATTTAATAACACTAAGCCGCTATTTCACAGTGGTGTTCTGACTATGTATCGGGTTATTTGCGTGGCTTCCAATATTCAAACTTGCTATAGGAGAAATGATGTTTTTGACCTGGTTTTATTGATATCACTTGGTCTTAATGGAAGGATGAAGAATACACTGATTGTGAAATACATCTGATTTATTCCACCTCTTCCATGGTGGATAATGTTTAATGTTGATGGGGATGCCTCTGGTGCTTCAGGTCCCTCTGGCTGAGGTTGGGTTTTTCTTACCTCTTTGGGGTTTATCAAATTCTGTTTATTTCATTTTATTGGCAATGGATTCTCCATTTAAGTGGATCTCTGGGCCATTATTAAGGCAATCATGTATGCTTTCCATTTTGGTTGGAATGATTTATGGGTAGAATAAGATTCGACTGACGAAGATAAAATTTTGAAACAACGTTCGAGGAATGTGCCATGGAGGATTCTACCATCATGGATTGATTTTCTTCGGCTTCTTGGCTCACTCTCCATTGGAGTCACGCATATTTACTATGAAGATAATCATGTGGTGGATGATCTTGTAAAAAGGGAAATTAATGAGGTCACTTCTTTTTGGTCAGTTGTGGCACCTCACTACTGTGCTAATCTTGTTCAACTGAATCATTTTGGTGAGATTTATTCTCATCTTTTTAAGGTGACTCTGTGATATCTTGTACTATACATGTAGTTTTATTTTTATTTAATTTCCTCAGGAGCAGGTTCACCAGTCTCCAAGCTTTCTTGGTATTTGTTTTTTTATTTTCAAGTGTCATAAATTTTCATATAATTTCAATATATAAATTATATAATGATTTAAAGAAATGAAACCATGATATAAATATTATTAATATAAATTATATTTGTATTTTAATAATCTATATAATAAAAAACTATGAAGCTGAATAAACCATTCTTGGTGATGGTATGTCATACGTACAAATGATTATTAGTTGTATTTAATTGATTTTTTGATAGAATGATTGTAAACCATATATATATATAAGTATTACATTATATATATTATTTTATATGTATCTTATATATTCAATAAATCCATCCTTAATATACATTATGTGGTATATGAAATAATCATATCGCTATGAGGGGTCGGTAGTCCACACTTCCTCAAAAGAAATTATTGTATTTACACAAAATTAAAAGTAAAGAAGATATGTATTGTAAAAGGAATATATAAGATTAAATACATAAAAAATTTAATATATTTTATATTGAAATATATTTTCAATATTAATGGAAATCATGTTAGTTTGTAAAGTAAAACTGGACAATCATTGCTTCAGGAGACTGTTGTTTGTCATACACAGAAATAGTATGTTTGTTACCCATTAGATGGACGTGTTAATAATTGTAAAAACAAAGATTTACATAACAATATACTAGTATATGAGATACAATTTTTTAGCTATGCAATCTGATAAGAATGTTATTTGGAAGGGTGTACAATAAAAAAAATGTTTTTGAGAGAATTTTTACCTTTTAATCAGTTATATCCATTTTTTTGTGCCAAAATACTCCCTTGGATTTCCATATTTCCCAAAGATATTCTTCTAGGAGGAATTTAGAATTTCTAGGATTTGTGTTGGGAAGTGATTGGCTGATCTCAAGAGTGACAATCGGTGCGATGAAGAGGGAGAAGTGGTGACCTTTTATAGGGAAAGAAAATGACTCACGTGGAAATATTGAAAACAAGTAATCTATAAAAATATCCTTAAATAAAAAATTTATAAAAAAAATAATAATTAATTTAATGTTAATGACAGAAATATGGATTGGAAACTATTTTCATACATGTTTCTAGGTTTTTTGGGCCCATAAATGTAATTTTTAGTGCCTAAATAACGATTATTTGACCTTAATCGTTGTGATTATTTATAATCACGTTTACTCATGTTCAATTATTTGAATTGATAAAATTTTAATAATATATGTATGATTGATATAATGTGACATTAAAAAAAATCAATGTATAATTTTACATTTATATTTACATCATCCAAAATGATGTTTTTAACTAAAATGATGCAGTTATCAATATTTATAAGTAAATGACATTTCTAAACAAGCCAAAAAAAAATTCCCATTGAAAATTTTGAAATTTTGATATAAAAAATAATATATAATTTTATCAAAAAAATATCTAAAATATTGTATAAATTATGTTAATTTTTTTTTCATATATGTACAAGAAGAGTATTTTATTTGAGAAAATATTATATTTTAAAACATATAAAGGCCTTATTAAAAATTATATTTTTCATTATCGAATTTTTTTATTTGATAAGAATATTTCATAAAAATATTATATAATTATATATTAGAATTAATATTTCTATATTTGAAAGGATATGTAATTACTAAATCGTTTAGATAATTATAACAATAAAAAGATGTTTTGTAGAAACATAGAATTGCGTGTAACGTAGACAATGTTAATGTTCAGAGTGAAAGGAATGTTTTACTTAGTTCATAGTAACACATGATTGAAATTTTAATTTTTTTGGGTAAAAAATATTTGTTATCATAAAAATATTACATTTTATATTCAATTAGTTTACATATTCATTTATAATTACACGGTATCTAATGAATAATTATTATATATTAAATAAAGCATATATATTCATAAATCAGTTATCAATATTCATATATTCTAATTTTTCATCACGGTTATATCTTATAATATTCAATAATTATACATTAAAAATATATTATTTTTAGTAAAAACTATGATGTACATTTTATGTATGTCGTCATGGAAAACCTTTATTTACTATAATTCAAGAGAACCATGGTGTTACCTGTAGATTATGTCAAATTTTATATTGCATGTAGTGCATGATCATCTTGGTGATTCGTAATATTCCAGACATCCTTAGAGATTTATTATAAATAAACTATCTTATTTTTTGCTTTAAATAATATATAGAAAAAATTGAAACTGAAAAAAATAAAAAAAATTATATTGTTTTTCATGAACTATGGTAGTCATAATTAATATATTATTATATAACATTTCTCAGTTATAGATGATTTGTTCATTTGTACAAATGAAAAAGGGAACAAGACCTATAAAATACATGTGTGAGTCATTACATTATTCAATGGGTATTTATATATTATGATATACTATATTTTTGAGATCATGGTGTATTTAATGTTTAAATCGGATTAATATTTATTTATCCATTATAAAATAGGGTATAAAAATTCGTGATATAACTATGGATGTATCTATTGAATTTTTTTGTATATTTATAATGATCATCATAAGGATGAGTTAATGTATGGGAAAATTTCCTGAATTTTGGTAAAGGATATTGCGAGTTGTCTCTAAGAAATTAGATCAATGTATTGAAATTTCATGTGGATATGGCTCTAGAATATAGGTATAAAGGTGTAATAAATATTAAAAATATTCAATGAGATTTACTTCATCATTACAGGGATAATGAAAAAGTGCGTACATCACACCTAGTGTTACACTCTGAGAGGATACTAATAAAAAATCACCAAAAACCTTATGATCCATCATTAAGGGTTTAAATAATGTCCCTAAATGACATATGTTACTTCTATGGTGTCAATGTTTTAAAATAAAGTGTCCTTATTTAGATACCCAACACTTTTTTATCATTGTTATGTGGTTCCCCGCTATGATTATGGTTTCTTAAACTATTATTTTTTTTATTATTCAATGGCTTAAACATGAATGAACAATCTTAATGATGATTGTGATGTAAAATATAATGATTTTATTCTAGAATAAGATACATTTTAAGACATGGAATAAAAAATATACTTTTTATTATTAAATAAATTGCCAACCAAAGAATCATATTGAATATATAAATGATAATAGGAGGGAACAAAATTATGTTGATTTATTTGGAGATAATACTAACCATTATTCTTTTCACTGATGACCCAAATGATAATGAACAATATATCAGTTTCATTGAGACAATAATTTTTGTTCTGTAGTTTCTATATCATGAAAGAGTCAATTTTGTTGTCTATAATTTTTATGTTGAAGAATGTAGATAGTGGAATCTAATCTATAATATGCATCAAAAATATTAAATTGAATCCATGGAATGGGATTATTTTATGAAATAATATTTCAATTAGAACATTCCCAATTTTCTCTTTATGAATGTCGATAAATAATTAGATGATTTAAATAAGAATTATTACTACAATAATGGAACTTATTAATTAAATATTATAAGATTTGTGAGGTATTCATATTGATTTATCATACAACCCAATAGTGAGATTGATTTATACTTCAGTGGATTAAAGTAATGTATTTGGATGGTGACATACATAAGGTCTTCATTACCTATAATTAAATAATTAATATTTCTATGACGATATAAATTTATATTTGTATTACCCATTAATTTCTTGGATTTGATAAGAAAAGAATTATAAAATTAAAAAGAATATGTCAAAAACAAGAATAAAATAATATGATAATTCATTCATTGGTAATTCATTGAAGAAAACATTGAGTAAATTGTCTTATTGTGAAAAGTAAATGTTTTATTTTTAGTAAAAAAATTCCTTGATAAATTTATTAATAATTTTACCAGAATAAGATAGCCAATGATTCAAATAGAGATAAATATGTACAAAATGAACCACTCACAATTTAGTGATTCAAATGAATAATTTTTTAGAATTATTACAACCAGTGTCCAAAAATATATGTATTTTATGATGATCATAAATAGTTACCACAAAACCTAGGGAAAAATAATTTTATAATGGCATAATTATTCCTCAAAAAAATATTAGATCTATAATTAGAATTTAAAATACCTAGTGGTGTGATGTTATCATCTATTGTATATGATTATTCTCATGTTGATGTTTTTGAGAACTGGATATCTACAAACTTTTTCATTCTTCCTTCAGATAAATTTTATGTTATCCTAGTAATTGATTGGATTTAACAATAAAAATAATAAATTATCTTTTTTTATTGTGAATTAATGATTTTTATTCCAAAAAAACACAGGATCATCTATTAGTTTGATGATAAATACTAACTTCTCATGGAAATTACATCCATTAATGGGTTTAGATTCTTTTCAATTTTTTTATTAAATATGGTTTGTAAAAAAAATTGATGATATGCCTATTGTTTTGGTATTTTTGATGTATTTTTTATGGATTTTTCTAGTGTTCAACCAAATAATTAATAATAGTTTTCAATATAATTCATTCCATATTAGACACTGATTTAATTGACTCCATATATATTATCCAAAATTGATTTGTAGTAATTGATGATTAAAATCCAAGAAAACCATGAAAATGAAATCTTTTTACGATATTTTTCACATTAGGGTTGTCCTATTCCTTTGTTTTGAAAAAAATGATTGATCAATGAAGCTAGGTATTGATTATTGGGATCTGAAAAAAATCATGATTAATAAAAAGTATCCCCTAACCCATTTTTATTAATTATTTTATCAACTATATTGATGTCATTAATATTAAAATATTAACCTATGTTAAAGATATCATAAATTTAAGGTCTTGAAGGATTATATACCCCATATGATAATAATTATATGTTATAGACACTATGAGTATACATTTATTACTTTTTTACTCACAAATATCACTTCTATCATCACAGATTTAATTAATGTATTCATTATAGATTAATGTGACTAGTATGTGGTAGTATTTATATATTGTATTATTTATCATTAAATGTTTAATATTGTGTATTAATATCCCATAATAATTATAGTAAATACCCCACAAAATGTGAAAATATATTCAAATTTTATACTCTATGAATTTGGGATGAACAATGATTAATTTTTTGGTCATATGATCTCAATATAAGGTATATTGGTAGTTCCATCAATGAAGAAAGCTATTTACTGTCTTAATATACCAACCTTAGGTATGGAGATACATAGTTTATATGGTTTAGCGTGATATTATCACTAACATGTGGATGAATTCTAACTACTATTTAACCAAAACACCTTGTTAACTCAAAAGGGAGATATGTTCATATAGATGGTTGAATGAGAGAAACATTATAATGAATAGGAGAGAATAGTTTTCCACAAAACCAATTATAACATACCATACATTTGATAATGGATTTTAATTCGTTTTATTTATATAAGCGCAAACTGGTTTTCATTCTTATGATCATTGACATGGTTATAGATTATGCCTTATTAGTTATGGTTCATGAGAAAAATTAGCAAACTCATTGTTTGGAGTAAAATGCATTCATTTTTTATTTAAATATTTGTATGAATTATAACTATAGGGAAAACATTCATATATATACTGATCATAAAATTTGAAATTATATATTCATAATGATGCAGATGGATATGATATTCAGATGATGGTTAGTGATGATTAAATATTATGAACGCTCAATACATTACCTTATTAGGAAATATAACAAGGATTTAGGTTTTTTTTGTTAAATTTTACAAATATAGCCATTACATGATGATCATCACAAAAGATCCAATATTTTTATCTTTTCAAATGATATATATTGTGATCCTATTGAAAAGGGATAATTCTTATCTTCTTCAATTGAATGATCAACTATATATAAAATTAATGATTATAGATCAATTGATGGAAGATGTAGATCTAAAAAAAGATAAGAATTTTTTAATGTATAGACTTGATAATGATGGAATTATAAGGATCAATTTTTTTTATGTCTTACATACACAATTTATATGATGAAGTATTTGGAAGATAAATCAAATAGTTCATTATTCTTTATTCATCCATGGAGTACAACGATATATAATTATTTTAATGAGTACCTATAGAGTTATTAAATGAAGGGATATATTATAGATTTTGTATATAATTTAATTGAATTGGAATATGGTATTCTTTATAGGAAAAATTATAGGAGGATGTTACATTCATTACCCATACCAAAATGGGAATTGGAAAAAATCAACATGGATTTTCTCATTAGACTCCACAAACCATCTAAATGTAATAACTCTCTATGTGTTATAGTCATAAAATATAAAATATAAACACATAATTACAATACAATATGATATATCTTTAATTAAATTATATCATATATACATTAAAGATGTAGTGAGAATGGCTGGAGTACCACATTATATTGTGTCTTATTGAGATATGGGGTTTATTTTGATGTTTTGGAAATATCTTCATCAACCTCATTATAAATAATTGACATTAAACATTGTGAATCATCATGGAAAATTTGGTTAGTCAAAAAGAAAAATTAATACCAAATAATATATTTGATTACAACATATACATTATATTGGCAAGGTGGATAAGATTAATATAAAGCTTTATTTTTGTTTTTATACAACAATATATTCCTCTAAATCATACATATAAATCCTAATGAAACCCCCTATTGAAGGAAGTGTATAAATATATTGTGAGGAAATGAGTTTGGATAAATAAAGTAATTGGAAATATGGATAGATAAAAAATATCATATATGGTTTGAGTAATTAAATAACTCATTACTAAAGCTCAAAGTTGACATAAATTTTCTACTGATAACCTTCGACATAATCTAAAATTAGTTGTTGGTGAAAAAGTTTATATTTGAGTTTATACAAGGATGAATATCGTGATATTTTTAAATACAGAAAAAATAATACCTATGTATATCTACCACATTGAAATTGTTGATCATATTAGGATCATATATTATCGATTGGAGCTCACACCAAACCACTCCCAAGTACAAAATGTGTTCTATATATCGATAATGAGTAGTTACATAATTAATCATTCACATGGATGGAACTCAGAGTTCCTAGAATAATATCAATAGTTTTCTTATGAGGAAAAAAATGGATGGGATTTTGGATTTAATAGAAAATTTTATATGAAGAAATACCACACAAACATACTATGTTTTGTGGGGAAATCATTATACCTACAAATCATTGATTGAACATGTGGATGTTATTTCGTATAAGAATAATCATTTATTTATATCATACTGAGGATATTATTGGGTCAATCTCATTTCAACGAGACAGAATGTAACACCACTAGATATTATGATTTTTTTTGAATGACTATAACTTCCAAAAAATATTTTTTTATAGGGAAAACTGCGTTTTAACAAACTGTTACAAAATATTACCATCATTATTTTAACATAATAATTATTTAAAATCCATTCAACATAGAAGCATGAATATTAATAATAAAATTTTAAATATTATGTATTAGTGTTTTATATAATGAAAACATATTTATAAAAATTTATGTAACTTTTGGTAATGTGTTTATATAATTTGAAATTTTCATTTTCCAAAAAAAATTATTATTTTTTATTTTTTAATAATTAATAAAGATACCTTAATATTCAAGAAAATTTATTTAGAAACTATAAATAATTTTTGTAATTATATATTTCAAAATAATCATAGGTTAAATTATATATATTTTTTTGGAAAAATTATGTTTTTTTATTAATTGTTAAAAATATATGTTTCTATTGAAAACTATATTTTGTTTTTAATAATTTAAAATGATAATGTTTTTTTTAAAATTTTTTAAATCTAAAATTAAAATTTCCTATATTTAATTTTCTAATTGGGTTCTAAAAATAAATTTCAAAATGAATGTTAACCAAATTTATTTTTTATCATTTTCAATATCTCCCCATTGGAAAAAAGATTTCTCTTCACATATATTGTTATAATTTTAAAGTAAAAATTCCAAATTTTATGAATAGATAAATTAAAAATTAATTCCATATTTGTAATAAGGATATTTTTTATTATATAATGATTTCAACTTATTTATTTGTCAAAATTATTTTTAAAAGATGAAACAATTTATTATCACTATAAAGGATAAAACATGTTTAGGGGGGTTATTCAAAATTAATTAAGGGTAAAATTACCATAAAAATTTACGAAATAAAATTTTATAGCCATATATAGAACGTAATGTAAATAATGATAAATAATTTATCATATTATATTTTTCAAATGTAATATATTTGGTTAAGAATTATTTTTTTGTTGAATTAATAGTCTACCATCTCCCCCACTAGTAGATGTAAAACCTCTCTCTAATGAAATTTACATTTCCAAAACACTTTTTTTCAGCATATAACTGCCCAAATATCATACCTAATTCTCCATACACTTTTTATAGGTAACAATTTTTTTCAAAACCCTTATACTATGGAATTATGTTTAAACATAAAGAGGTTAGATGGTGAATAGTTAGAATTCTTCAACCCATGTTTTTGATTTATTTCAGCCCCAAAATCAATGAAATATTCATTATATATGATAATATAATATCACGTGTATCAATAATATATTTTCATTATATTATATTAGTCTAATAAACTATATCCATCTCCACCTCCATCAAATGTGAAATTAAACTGTCGATGATGTGTATGGAAGACTACCGCCTCATGATACAATGTTATTATTTTACCATAACCACCTCTTATGGAGAGATATAATTATAGATTTAATTTTTATATATGATATATTTTAATATATTATTATATTATAATTATGGAATGTCATATGTCATAATTATATCTATTTTATGGGAATATGATAATGTCATTCACGTGTAGGGTGTACTATATCCTATTGAAATGATGTGATTCTCTCTTCACATATACTTCACATGAATGGTAATATATATATATTAATTAATATAATTAATCAATAATTACGAAAAATATAATTTTGGAATGTTAATATATTAATAATGTTTATTTCTTTCAATTTGTGTTGAAAATGGAAGCACCTTTCTTTTATGTATAATGCATAACCTCTCTAATAAAGATGTATTTTAAATTCTATATTTATAATTTATAGAATATATTAATTAAACATATAGTGAATATATTTTGTATTTATTAAATTGTAAATTTATAGATATTATTGATCTACGATCAAATAAAAATATAAAATATAAAATATAAAATGAATCACAACAAATAATGTTTTTATTACCAAAAAATTCATTTTAAGAAGGAATAACTGAAAAATCAGGAATAAATTGTAATATATACATCTTATATATTATTATGTATCTATGTATATTTCTATAATTTATTTGAAATAAAATTATATGGATTATATTTTATTTTTAAATTACTATAAAGGAAGTAAAGACTTAAGGTAAGGTATTTTTGGGACCACTTGCCTTCTTTGGAATATTTGTTATGTTAGGGATGTATATTTTTTTGATGTGAATATAAAACCCCATTCAAATGATATATAATTATTTTATTTTTTTCAAGATATTTTATGTGTAATTTAATTTTATTATTTCTTGGGAATCAATATTTAAATTTATGAATGTAGAAATGTTTTTATAAAAATAATGTATTTTTTAAAAATTGACAATATTTTTCTCAATTTCACTTAATTTTCCTCTATTTATTTAATACATATTTCAAAATAATGGGTTTTCAGAAAAATAACAAAATTTATCTTTTCGATCGAAAAAACATTTTCATTAATATCAATCATTTAAAAACTATTTTCAAGAAAATTATTTTATCATATTGACATAATTTATTAATCAACATTTTATCCAAAGATAAATTTTTACAAAAAAATTATCTGAAAATTTCGGTTGTTTTCTAAATAAATATATTTTTGTATTTACCTATAATATGATATTATTAATATTTATGTAATGTGTATACCACAAATGAATATACTGTTGAAATAAAAAATCAACTACTAAATGATTCATTAATAATTATGAAAATTTATTTTAATGGAAATAGATTTTGAAAATGACAGATGAATTTTTAGTTTTAAAAATAGATTTTAATGCTAGAATTTAATTTTAATCAATTCATATTAGGTTATCATTCATAATCATTATCCATCTATGGTTATATAAACTAATATTAATTATGCATTAATATTGATAGGATCCATGTATATCATTATTGTAATTTATTTCAATGGATTATGTTTATCATAACAATACATTTATGAATCCCTTTACATTTCCATGTGTTATACCTTGTCAAAACCTATTTAACCTTGCATATTTTTCAAAATAATATGTTATGATGAAATGATGAAATTTATATGAAACCTATTTATTTTTCATGGTTTATGATATAATGTGATGCTTATGAACACCATTTTGTTTCATGGGTTCTCATAATATTAATTTTTTATGATTTTGACATGAAAATATGTATGATTTTAATTATGTTATGGGTGGTACCTATATCACCCTCTAGTTTATTTTTATAGACTAATACTCAAGAGATAAAAATTATTTTAATGGGGAGTGATATTAGTTCAATATAGAAATTCTATCTCATAGGATATTAATGGATGTGGACCTTGGATACTGTGATGGGTAGGGGGGTTATCCAATTTCAATATGAAATTTTGGGTACCAATACATGACTAATATGGCAATGATATTTTTTGTGTTTATGTCTATTAAAGATATCTATGTCATATTCTAATGTAATATTCTCATTGATCATGTTATGAGATTCAATTTTTTATTCATTTTCCTTTAACTATGAATAAATGTTTCATGACTCAATTTTATAATATTAAATTTATTATTTTCAAATGTTATTTTTATGTTTACAATCCATTATTATCATTATATATTGATATACACCTTTTTTAACCTTACTGAGCAACTGTGATAACATTTCTTATGTTTACTTTCCAATGGATTTTATGAATAGTATAATGTGTGATATGTCTCACAATAGTTCTTGTAATTATGAAATTTGTGTGATATTGCATGTTGAACAAATAGAACAATTTATTATATTGGTCTTCATCCTAAGGAAGACAACCTAAACAATCCGACACCCACATTACAAAAATACCATGTATCAAAAAAATATGTTTTGGATAAGTTTATAAATTGACTAGAAACATATCCAAAACACATTTTTTTCATATATTTTTACCAGATAACCTCTAATTATTTATAATGGACCATTTAATTGCTTTTCAAAATGTGGGAATTGTGGTTAGATTTTAATCTCGTCTAAATTTCCATGTATATCTTCTCCCTCACTTATAAAAGGTCATCCACTAGAATCCACTCCTCAAACATCAAAAACTAATTAGATTAAAAAAACATGTAACTAAATATATTTTATAATTAAATATAACATTCCAATAGGAAAACATTTTATTATTAAACCGTCATATGAAAAATGAAGGTATACACACAAACAGTTCCTCTAATGGAGGAAAATTTTTAAAAAATTATATTTTTGAATTCTTTTTTCATCAACCTACATAAAATATTGTTCACTAATGATAATATAATGGCACCAAAATATGATATAATTAGGTTCTATATTGTTTATATTAATAAGAACCACCATAAAATTGGAAACATGATTTCAAATTGTGTGTACGAAGGAAAACCACCTCCCAAACTATTGTTATATAATAAATTTCGCCACCTCATAATGTTGGAAATAATGATGAATTTAATTTTACTATGTTGTATTTATGATATTATTGATTTTTTATAATTATAATACTAAATATACCCTATAAAATTCCATTCAATTAGAATATGATAATGTCATTCATGTGTATACATGACTAAAGACTCAAGAAGTGATGTGATTTGGTCATCACTTATGATTAAACGGGATGTAATAAAACTAATTTAAATAAAATTTTCTGATAAATATGAAAAAATTATTTAATGTTAATATTTTATTTATCATTATTTATTTAAATCCATTAAGAATGTTGAAATTCGGTTTATTCGTATGTATGTCCAAACATCTTGATAAATAATTAATTCCACATTATCCATCTAAATTTTATGCATAAATATATTTACATATATAATTAATTTATATATTGTTCATATAATAATTAATATTTATATTTGGAAGAACCATGATCTATGTATAATGAAGAAAAATAAAAAATCAAAGCATACATGAAATGGAAATCCGTAATTACCTTAAACATGAGTTTCCTAAGGGATTATTGAAAATGGATAATAAAAGGTCATTAGTACATAATATATGGTCTGATAAAAATGATTTTGTTATTTTAAAATAATCATAATTTATCTATTTTTATTATATATATGGTTTTATCTTCTACGATGGATGTTAATATTTAAGGTAATATATTGTTCTTTAATTTGTATCCTTGGGTAAATTTTTTATGTTATAATTCTATATTATTTTATGATATGTATTAATATATCCACTATATCATTTAATATACATAATTTATCTGTCCACATTATTTTTTATGTTACATTTAATTATATAAATTCATTGGGCTTACTATTCATAGTTACAAATTGATAACAGTTTGATGATACAGTCTCATTATTTTGGGGATTACTTATGTTTATTATTTTGATAATGATATATTTTTATCCATATATATATATAATATAATTAATTTTATTCTATTATTTTTATTAAAATATAATAAATTTTCACCCTAATTTTCCTCTCTTTATCTTTTAAATAGTTCATATTTTTTTCTAAATGTCCACATTATTTATCTCTTCGGTAGAAAACCCCATTTGTTCTATATCATGTTTTCTAAAAATGTTTGAAAAATATTTCTTCATATTCTATAATTTAAATTCAAATGAATTTTTTACCCCTGATTAACATTGTTTAAAAATATATAATGATTATTCATATTGTTATCTATATATAGATACTGTGGAATTTAAGAAAAAATACCATTATAATCATTGTTTTTTTAATAAACAAAATAAATGTTATTTCCCACCATCATGACCAATATATTATATAAATATGGAATTTTAATTATATATTTTTATTTAAATTAAATTTATTTTTATCATTATTTCAATAATTTCTATTTAAAATATAATATTTTTATAACGAAATGTGTAATTTCATGGAGAAATAATACTTGTGGAATTTCAAAATATTTTACTATCTAAGATGACATAATTTTATTTTTCATATGATTTACTAATTTTTTGATCTATGTATTATATTATTATTATATCTATAAATGTTTTACTTTTATAATGACAATATATTTATTAAACCGATTTATTTTCAATGGTTCATACAATGATAAAATGATTTTGACACCCAATAATTTTCATTGGGTTATTATATGTTGAATTTATGTAATTTAAATGAATCCAAATTATTTTATATGGGTTATGATATTATGTCACTATTGTTATCCAATTTTATTTCATGGGATGTAATACATTGAATGTTGTATGATATTTTGGAATACATATGTATTATTTTCATTATTTCACAAGTGAGAACTATATTTCCCTCTATTGCATAGGAAAAATATTGATATATTAAAAGATAAACATGACTAAAATAGAGAGAGAGCCCAAATTAGTATGTTACATATTCCAGTATGATAATCATTTTATTATACTTGACATCTATAATGGTTTTGGGAGTTATCGCATTCCACTATGATAGTTTTGGAAATGATCCTTTCTACTAATGAAATTATTTTTTATGAAAATTTTTAGGTAAAAATATATCAACTTTATAATGTTATTTTTTCACAGACCATGTTCTATAATTCTATTTATGATTCATGTTTTATGAAATACATTGATTTGTGACAATATTTATGTTTTTAATGATGATAAATGGGTCATAATTTAAAAAAATTGTTATAATATTATAATTTCTATATTACCATGATATATTTATATCTTTCTTCTTTACCCATAATGGGAATCAGTGATAATCCTTTCTTATGATACCTTTCTCTGGGTTATATTGAATGGTATTTTTTATGATATGTCTAATAAGAGTTCTTGTTATACATAATATTCTATGATATGTTGTTGCTCATTTATGGGCCAATTTTTTATGTTTCAAAATATAAAAATTCACTAGAACTAATAAAACTAATGTTATCAATATCTTATTACTTGAGTTTTGTTATATTAAGATGAAATAATTAGGTATGAGAACATTGGATATTTAATTATGGTATCATAGAAATATTTATTTAACCATAGGAAAATAGGATGACAAAAATTATTTATATTCTAGTTACATATATATATTGATATATCATGGAATATTTATAATAATAATTTTACAGATAATTAAAATTATATAAAAATGTCCTTGAATTTTTATGAAGGATAGAGAGAGTGATTTCTATGAAATTACATCCATCCATGGATACTATAAGGGGGTTTGGATGTAGAATATTGGTCCCTAGAATAAATAAATATAAAAATTATATATTGAGATTGGTTTTATCATTACCCAGTACATGAAAACATATCTTACATTATACCATGTGTGACACTCCTAGTGAATATGAAATGAAAATTTACGAACTATAGAAAAACCATCATTTAGTATTTGAATAATTTCTATGAATGTCCTAGGTTATGTGTATGGTTCCAATGTTATGAAATCATCTCTGATAATTTATACATACGATAATTTGTTTCTCATGATTATGTGGTCCCACAATATGATTATTGATTCATAAAAAATAATTTTTTTAGTAAATGACATAAACCTAATGAAACTATGTTAATGTTGTGTGTGATATGAAATAAATTAATTTCCTCTAGAGATGAAAAAAACTAAGGATATTGGGTTAATAATATCATTCTAATTAATAAAAAAAAATAAAAAAAATCATAATAGAGATAAAAAACATCAATGTTGGGAAAGATGTTATGTTGAGTATTTTATGAGGTAAATTTAACCTTTAAGTAGTTTTTCTGTAGATCCACTATTTAATGAATAATGTATCATCATCAATGAGAATATAGTTTTTTTTCACTAGGGTTTTTTGAATGAATAATTCAATTTGGCTGTCTATGATTTGATATGTGAATCAAGTAAATAGTTGACTCTTATAAAGAATACGAATCAACAAGTGAAATTAAATCCATGTATTGATATTAGTTTAAGATATTATCTTTCAATTAGTACATTACAAATATTATTCAAATGAATGTAGAAGATCCATTACTTGATATAAATAAAAATGACAATTAATATATTGGAACCTATGAATTATATTATTCAAGTGTCATATGGTCTACGTTAGAAGGTAACATAAAACCCAAATGTTAGGTGATTTATTTAATTAATTATTAAAACCAAGTATTTGAATGGAATTATCCAAAAGGGCCCTTAGTATATTTGATTAAATCATTAATTTTACAATGATTATAGAAATTTATATTTGGGTTTCATATCGACTTCATATATTTTATATGAACATAATGTTGGAATTAAAAAGAAACTCTCAAGACCAAGAATAAATTATGATTCCTATTCCATTACACTCATTGTGTTGAATACAACATAAGGAAAATTGTCTTATTGATAATGGTAAATGGATTATTTTTTAGAGTGATAGTCATTAATAAATGTATTCCTAATTATATGAGAATAAATAAAACTAATTATTTCAAACGAGAGAATGTTATACTGAATTTACAACTCGCACTTCAGTGATTTAAATGAATAAATTTTGGGAATTATTATAACCAAATCAATATATTAATGGTTACAAAGGATGTTCAAAATCAGTAGCTACATAACAAAAGGAGAAAAATAAAATCTCATTTTATCTTTATTTATGATATATGGTGTGATAAAGACAAGTTGAAATGTATAATAAACTTATAATATTTAACTGGTAATGTCTTCTTTGACTATGAATCAACCAATTATTTCATACATGAAAAATTTGACAGGGGTTTAACGATATCACAAAAATGATAAGCTATATAATTACTGGTGAAAATTGATAACGGTATGATTATCACATATATATTATATTATTATCCCCTATTCTATGTTTTTTAGAATGTTCTTTTTATAAATCTTATCATCTTTCCATCAGTTAAATTTGATGATATCATAGGAATTGATTTTTTTCTCTATATAAATTAATAATTAATTGTTTTTCACAGTATGTAATGCTTTATATTCCAAAAAATATGATCGTACAATATTATAATGATATATATGAACATATTATGAAAATCACATCCATTTAATGGGGTTTCATTCCTAATCAAAATATTAATTTATATAATATGGTTGATGTGAAACTTTACATCGATGATATGCCTTTTATATAGGTTTTTTTATTGACTTTTGAATTGATTATCTTATTATTCCACTAAATAAAAAATATTATTTTGCAATAGAATTCAGACATAGTTACATACAATTTTTAATGATTCCATAATGAAAATACCCTATCGAGTTGGATTAATTGATAAATAAACTCCAAGACAACATTGAAAATGGATTCTTTTTAAAATGTTTTCCACCTTGGGGTGAACATCTTATTTATTTCAAAGAAATAATGGATCAATGAATCTATGTATTGATTATCTGAATCTGATCAAAATAATGATCAATATAAATTATCCCCTATCCTATATTAATTAATTATGTTATCAAATAGATGGAATTAAATAATATTTAATGAATGAAATATGATCTGTATATCATTTATTTAGGCCCCAAAAGACTAATATACAAAAAACCACTGTCATTCAATTTTATAGATACTATTAATACATATTGATTCCCTTTTGTCTTACTAATAAACTTTCTAAATTCATTTATTTAATTAAAAGTGATTTTATAGATTACCTTATCCAATTTGTAGTAGTCTTAATAGATGATATTATTTTCTATCAAATGATTAATAATGTGGATTATGATCACAAGTGAATATCACTAAGGACCCCAATAATGGAGAATATATATGAAAAATTTAAAAAGTATGAATTTGGGATGAAAAATGATCATTTTTTGTCATATAATATCAAGAGACGGTATATCGGTGTATCCATATAAGACAAGGGTTATTTAATGTTGGGAAAAACCAAACTATGTGACTTAGATACATAATTTTAGTGGTTTAGAATGCTATTAGTTGTATATTATGGAGGAATTATAAGTAATATCTAACATACTAACCATGGAAACACAAAAGGAATCCATTTTGTTTAGGAAGGATAAATATGAAGAAAACTTCATGGAGCTGAAGTGAATATTTGAAGTCCCACCTTGGTTAACATTACCCTATACTGAATAATGGGTTTTAATATATTTTTATGCATTCAATATGTAATCAGGATGCATTATTACTAATAATTACATGGTTGTATCTTATGCCTTACAAAAATTTATTGTTTAATAGAAAAATTTCCCAACTCATGGTTTGGAGATAACTATGGTGATTCTTGAAATAAATATATGGAGGAATTATATTTATAGATAAATGTGTGATATATATATTGATAAATATATTTTAAATTATATATTCAAACAAAATTAGTTGATAATGAGCACTAAAATATGATTATAAAAAATTAAATTTTATGAATTATTAATAAATTTTCCCTTTGGGAAAAAGAAAAAGGTTATAAATTATTTATCTTAATGAATATTTTTATCCTGTATATTATTATTATTTCAAAATAACAATTTTTTATATAGTCAATGGATATTTATGTACATCCTAAATGATGGGGATAAATCATATCTTTCTGAATTGAATGTTCAACCTGCTATCAAAGTAATGATTATAGTTCCACTAAATAATGATGTAGATAAAATAAATGGATTTAAATGATCCTATGGAAATCCATAATTATGATGTCATTATTAGGGTAGAAAAATATTTATTCGTTTGATAAATACCATATTTAAAGAAGTATTTTTTATAGAATTCCAATAGTTTATCATTCCATATTCATCATAGAAGTAAAATGATGTATAATTATTTGAATGTGTATTTATTGTGGGTTGAATGAAGTGAGATGTTTTAGTATTTTTATCTCAGTTTTTGAAATGTTACAAATTTATGTTTGAGATAAAAACTATAATTGGACTTCACTCCCATTACCTATACCGTAATGAGAATAAGAAATTGTCAAGACAAATATTTTCATCAGACCCCCCAAAAAATTTAAGGGATTTATTCTAAATGTATTCTTGTCATTCTGCTTATAATTCATGAAAGCTCTATCACTATCAATGTGGATTTTTCTTTTGATCATCATTAAAAAATATACATTAAAGAAGTGGTCAGGATTCATGGATTATCACATTCTATTGTGTTTTAACAGTATTTGAGTTTTTCCTATATGTTTTGGAAAATTCACTATCATACTCATGATATAGAGTTTAGATTCAATAATATGATTCATCATAAAATATATGGTGAATCCATGATAAAATTTAAATCCAAAAAGTGTAATCTATGATCATATAATCTAGAATTTGGTTGTCTTCAAGATTAAAATATTCTTATAGTGGAGTTTTCATACAATAATGGATTTCAATCAAGTATTATGATGGGTCTATATAGACCCCTCTATGTAAGAAAATGTATATCTCCAATGTACTATATTTAAGTTGTACTAATTATGCTATTCAGACCTGATATAGATGAGGATATATCATATATGGTTAATATATTTATATAATTCATAATGGATTCCCAAATTCGACAAAAAAGTAAGGATGATAATCATCGACAAGATCAGAAATTTGAATTTTGTGACAACTTAATTATAATAATATATCAAATAATAAAGGCAATGAGAAATGTAAATAAGGTAAAATTAATCCCTATGCATATCGACCCCTTTGAAATTCCCGATCATATTAGGATCAGATATTTTCGATTGAAGCTTCCACTAGAGAACTCTCATGTTCAAAATGTGTTCCATATATATCTCATGATAAATTACATACCTGCTCCATCACATGTATTGAACTCAACCTTTATATCAATATATCAAAATAATGATTAATGTTGATTTTTTTCAGATAATGTGGATTGTATAGATAATTGAATATGAAGAAAAGCCACTGAACTTATAAATGTTTTGTGGGGAAACCATTAGTTTTAGAAAGAGTTGTTGGATATTTGGGATTTAAGGTGGTAGAAGAATCTTTTAATATTTATATCTTACTAATGATTATTTATGTCAAATTATTGATAAGGGTAGATGAATGTTACACTTCAATGTTTTATGAAATATTTTTTTAAGAAATTTAATTTATTCAATATATTTTGTTACATGCAACACTGAGTTTTAATGAACCACAAAATAAATAAATATTAATATTTAAACAAGATCATTATAATTAAAATATTAAACATCATGGAATTAATATTAATAATAAATTTTTAAATATTATATATAAGGGTTTTATTTAATGAAATATTATTTAAAAAAATGTATATAACTTTTGGTAAAGTATATATGTTTAAAAAAAATATTCTCCAAAAAAATCGATGTTATCGATTATTGGGAACAATAATTAAAAATATATTATTATTTTTTTAGAAAATCTAATCATCAAAATAAAATAATTTTTGGAATTATTATTTTCTATATTATCTTACTGTGATTTTTTACAATTGTTTTTAAAGGATTATGTTTTTGATTACTAGTTAAACAACCTTTTTTATATTGAAAATAATATTCTAATTAGATGATTTTATAATGAAAATTTTGTTTTATAATTATTTATAATGTAAAATTAGTAAATTTAAACATTTAATTACCAAACATAATTCAGAAAATTAAATTGTATAATGATTTTTTAAATAAATTTTTTTAATATTTTAAACATTTTCTATTTTAAGAATATATATTTCTCCACGTCATTGAGTGTAATTTTATAGTATTATCTTTCAGTTCTATGAAATTAAATTGGAAAAATATATTCCCTATTTGGAATAAGAATAATTTATTTGATAATATAATATCAACTAATTTTCGGGTAAATTTTGTAAAGACCCGTATCCTGACATACATGGACATTACATTACTTTTGCGGAATAATTAATACATAACAAAAATACACACACAAGGATCGTAATAGTTTAGAGTCTTTGGAAACTCGGAACGTAATCTTCTAATCCTGGTGAAAGATCTTCAAAATCTCCCACAAAGATCTTCCTTTTTTTTTACCTAAAACCTTTCTTTATATCCTGGGGAAAAGAAAACATAAAAGGGTGAGCTCAAATGCTCAGCAAGGGCAAATAAAAGAAATAAAAATCATATCATATCTTTATGAAAATCAAAACCTGCAAAAGAGATCATAATATCTTAACATGGAATAAATCATAGAAGTGAAAATGAGATCCCCATAATCATAACATAAAACTTAAATCTTTGTGGCATGCACACATAATCATGGAAAATCATTTCTTGTTAGTCATGACTCATTGCCAAGACTATCTTAGTGGACAAAGTCCCTTTCTGAACCGAGTTCACTCCTCGTTTCAGTCCTGTATCACTGAACCGAAATAACCTTCCGTTCCAGCCATGTCTATCTCATGAGATATAAAATCATTACCCAATGCATTGGAGGGAGATATAGGTCCCACCCATCTTATAATGAATCCTTTCTTATGTGTGCCACATAATCATAAAACATACATCATCGCATAACACATATAACAAAAATGGGATTCTTGAAACATCATGACATCATAAATCAATTCATATATGATAAAGGAATTCATAAACATAATTCCATCACAACATAGTCAAACCAATGTAAAAATATGGATAGAAACAGAACCCTTTATTATCTTAGATGGAAAATAATTTTGATAAAACACTTGAATTGAATTCTTGAGGAAAATATCCTTTCTTCTTCAAAAACATTTTTCCTTTCATAACATGTCATACAACTTTAAAATAAAAGAAGTTGATTAAAAATAAACTTGAAAACTTGTAAAGGAAGCTTCTTTGAAGTAATGTTTTAAAAATCCATTCATGCCGTATAAGTTAAAAAAAACATTCTTCGTACTTTTGTCGGAAAAGTCAAAAAGTACCTCGTACGGAAAAACGACAAAAGATTCCTTTCTTATTCTTTACTAAAAACTCACCTAAGGGTAAAATTGGATTTAAACTATTTCAAGTGGATGGAAACAATATTACATATTGAGGGAACATGGATGTGGATGAAAAAATACACCCCAGTAAATACTTACGAATAAACAATCTCGGATAAAAATGAGATTGTGATATTTCCCTTACCTTAGGTCCGACTTGCTTTGTACGTGTCCGAACCTCCTGTATAATGATTTACATAATGTTATTGACTTTTTACAGAATCATATTCATTGTTATGATATCATATATGGTTCTCTTATGGCTTTATATTACCCGGTCTTTTGTAAATTCATGTTAAAGTAGCATTTTGGGTAAAATCGTCTTATTTGTCGTTCGTCTTTTTAACTTGTAATTATTAATATGATTACTTGGATCATGATTACTTATATCCAGAATGTAAAACATGATTTATATATAATATATATTCAGAATATACATATATATATAATATATTGATAATGGAATGAAATACACCGTTCATGGAGACGGTAGTCCGTACGTACGCATGAACGCTGTTTCTTATTGAATTGAATGGAATTAGATGACATACATATAAATATACATAAATCCAGTATAATTATTATTTCATATATTTCATTAGTACTTATTATATATACTTTATGATCATTCATGAATGGATAATCATTGAGAATGAATCTCATCGCGTCGTGGAGACGGTAGTCCGTACGTACGCACGAGCGATGATATCATTCCCATGGTCGTGGAATTGTGTTGAAGTGTTTGTATACTATTTATGTATCAATATAAATTTATAATAATCATATATAGTTACTCATTACACCATTATACCCATCCAATTAAGGTGGTGGCGGAAAATAGATTACACCACGGCGTGGAGACGGTATTCGTTACGTACGCACGCGTGGTGAATTCTTTTTCCGTAGGATGGATAGATGGTGAAATAGGGTTGTTTCATACTTATAATAACATATCAGTATATGAGTGATACTGATGTTATTACTTCATAATGAAACAACCTAATAAGAAGAAGTGGAAGAAGAAATAAAGATGAAAGAATTGGTAACGGTAATTACCTCTTCTTTGAAGCGCCTCTTTGAGACCTCCTCTTAGGGCACTAAAATTGGTCTTTGAGGAAGACCAGAACCTCTAGGATGTTGCTAGGGAAGTGGAGAGGTGAAAATGGCAGGGGTTGGCCGAGCTTGAATGCTCAAATTGGTGTGAGGAGGAAGGGGGAGGAGGTGCCCTTTTATAAGGGAGGAGAGGGGCACCTTAGGAATTCTTAAAAATATTAATTTATAATAAATCTAACCCCACTTAAAAACCTCCAAAAATGACTCATATTCGAAGATTAGATGAGATAGGGTTGTAATCTCATCAACCAATCAAATTTAGACATGTTTGGATCTTATTTTAAACCTTATCAATTAGATTTAACTCTAAGTTAAATAATTTAACTTTTACCGTGTCTTTTTGTTTTCTTTCACTATATGGTTAATACACTTACTATAACATGCCAAACGAACCCCAAATTGTTTATTATTAATATATATATCCTTATCTAAGTCATTTGGCCGAACCTTAGATTTTTAGGAATAAAATAAAAATTAATAATACAATATTTGATTTAAAAACTATTTTGTGTCAATTTTGACACTATTTGATATATGATTTTTGTGAAAGTCATAACAGAATTAAATGTTCGAACCAAGTTGATTAAATCAACATTAATATATCATAGTAACCTAGAAAGTTAGTGGAATTCATAAAAAATCTCAAATTACATTTATTTTGGTGTTTATAACATCAATTATGTCAATATTTCATTAATAAGATAATTACTGCATTATCGTTGTGTCATAAATAAATTATATTATTTGATGTCTAAAAATTACAAATAAAATACCATCATGTAGGAAATCCTTTTAGATTTCTAATGAATATTTATAGTCGAATTTATCTTATGTATAACCCCATATTAAAAATGATTTACTTATTAAACTTTGATTTTAACTATTTTAACCCTTCTTTAAATAAATTAATAATAAATGTCCTAATCTAATCCAAGTGGGCCTAAATGGTCATATTTTATTCCTAAGTTTGTTTTTGGTCGAATTACACTTGTCCAATAGAATTAGGACATGTGTTAGGGTAATATTAATATCATATTTACCCTTAGTTACCTTATTTACTATTAACCGTGGTAAAAAAAAGTAAAAAGTTACTATTCACCAAAAAATTATTTTCATCTCATTGAACCACATTTTAGTCCTTGATATTAACCGTGTCTCTCGGATTTTCGAAATTCCATTCACAGAAGTGGTAAAATTAAGTTTTATGCAAAATTCAGTTTTTAACCTACCACTTAGTAGTTTCACTATTCATCAAAAATTGATGTTTTTCAGAACAATGCCAAAATTTCATCCCAAGCTATATTTCATATTCCGAATTCAAAAATGAAGTCTATTTTACCAAATTCATAACATAAAAGTTGCATTAATTAATTTTATAATTAAATCCCGCTGTTAAAACAATGAGCGTGTTTTTAAGAAACAATATCTATCAAAAGATTGACACTTGTTTATGTCTGGTTTAAATGTCAAATTACATCCAATGACCAACATTGTATTAAATTGTAAAAATATATTCTAAATATACTTTAAAACCACTCAAATTAATAATTTATCACTATTAATTATTTCGATTGAAAAAGTTGTTTTTAACTAAAATTTAGTAATTTTCACTATTCATCAGAATATGAAAGTTATCCGAAATGTACCAAAATTTCACCTTAGGCTAAATTCGATACTCCGAATCCAAAAATGAAGTTCACTTTGAAAAATAAGATTTACATAATTTCAAAAGGTTGTTATTACTATTCATAACGGCTAGTTTTAATATTATTTTAATAGCATATCGTTGTTTAGTGAAACTCGGTATTACGTATTACACACGCTATCGAGGAAGGTCGTGATTGCGTGTAATGCAAGGCAAGTCAAGAAGGTGTGTTGTGCAAGCTTCTTTTGGTGTAGCGTACAACACAAGACATTAATAAAATTAAAAAGAATATTTTTCATAAATTCTCGGGTTGTTACATTCTACCCCCCTTAAAATGAATTTCGCCCTCGAAATTCGTCGGGATTATAAATGGTTTACTATTCGAAAGTTTCTTTAATAGAAACCCACATCGTAAAAAGGAATACCAAAACTTGGCTTTAAAAACTAAAGTATGAAATGTAACGATTACCCAAATAAACTAATCATTGGGTTTCCACATAGGTGAAAATATGGATATGGAAGAGAAATCTAACCATCATGTTCTGATGGAGAGTGGTAGAGAACATGGCTATGGAAAAGCCAATAATCACAAATCCATAAATTTGTGACGATCTAAGGTACCATTCGATTCATCAGGTATAAGATCACTAGGACAACATTTTTGGTTTTCAAGATCATTTCCCTAAAGTTGAAAATTTGAATTAGAATAAATACTTACTTTATTTTGGTACAATCTCACTGTTGTTCGTGCCTTGAACAATTTCCACTTCATCTCTTAAATAAATGAAGTTGAATTTGTTATTCATGAAGTGTTAGCAGATCATGTGATAGAATGACGGGTCATTCCATCTGTCTCAAACAAAAGGTTAGCAAAAATTATATGCATAAGTCGATCTATAGTGAGATTAATCATATATGGTTCCTAAAATGAACTTATACTTCATATATCATACCGCTTAATAAAATAAAACTAGTTTCTACTAAACAGGGACTTCCTGTAGGCCAGTGGTAGGCGATAAAGGCTAGTCGCACTTCGGTTGTGGGTTCGATTCCCACAGCCTTGTCCGAAGCGATGGGCTGTCGCCCGTCCTGCAGGTTGTCCTTTTTCTAAAACTATATTACTATAACATCCCATCAATAATATCGAAAAAACTTCTATCCTTAAACAATACTAACTTATATCCAACATAAACCATTCCAATCTTTAGGCTCATAATACTGCAGTCCATTCTCATAACATAGTGAAAACGATTACCAGAGATTTAATACCATCGTTGATCCCCATATATCATAAGATATATCTTGTTGGTCACATTCCAAACATTCAAAGGCCTTAATCTTGTACTCTCTTGAATACCCATTGAACCTTAGTGAAAACATGAATGCAGTTAAAAGTTAACACTTTTCACATACCGAAATCCTCAAAATTCTATATACTCAAACCATGATATCACTTAGTCCTTATATCAATCATGAGCTCATGAATACAATCAAACATCTCATTATCGTCTTATCCCTTCATTATGCGCATATCATCTACATTCCAAAAATATCTGAATAACCTTTCATGGATACTTGTACCATTAATCATATACTTTCAAAACTCAAGGAAAGACAACAGTGTAACAATCCTTAGATGTCTTTTTATTCCATAGTACCATGAGATTACTTATACAACATTACACGTGATAAACATGTAATCATTCCACTACATTCTTAAACCATTGACCGAGCTTCAACAATTCTTTCATATCACATATCATTTGTAGTCTCATCATCATCATCCACATAAATACTACCCATATGACCATACTGATTCTCTTCATGAGACTTTCCCTTAGGGAATTGGTTTGCATAATGCCCGTACATTCCACATTTAAAACATTTAACCATTGTTGATGTCGTAGCAATACCATTATCCTCATCCATGGTGTTAACTGAACCTTTTCCTTTGCACTTACTTGCTTTGTGTCCTTCTTTTCCACACCCAAAGCATCTTCCAGTTCCCTTGAAACATTCTCCTTGATGCCTCTTCCCACATGATTTACATAGGGGAAATTGAACTTTCTTTCCTCTATGATCATCATGAAACTCTATCTTTCTCTTATTAGCCGAGCCAGGAAACTTACCAAATTTTACTTTATTGATCATATTATGAGATTGCTGATTCGACATAATAATGATTTTTGGACTTCCAAATCCCATTTCATTTGGTTGCTCATGAAAAATATCATTCCATTGTCCAGCATATCCTCCATTATCGTGAATCACCTTGTTTCCAGCCATTTTCTAAAACCCAAAAAGAATAGTGTGAGAGGAAAAAATCATGCTAGGGAAAACAACATAATAAAGGGGGAGTACCTTCAATATCTAACATCTTAGGATAAATTCTAAGATCGTTACCGTAGTTCTAGGAATATATCCTATACGTATACTTATCCATAGGGACATCCCTAGACATACCTTAGAAATATCTCTAGGGATCTCACTAACGTTTTCACGTCCTAGTTTCCAAAGGTTGACTAAACCTTTCCTCTGATACCAACTGTAAAGACCCGTATCCTGACATACATGGACATTACATTACTTTTGCGGAATAATTAATACATAACAAAAATACACACACAAGGATCGTAATAGTTTAGAGTCTTTGGAAACTCGGAACGTAATCTTCTAATCCTGGTGAAAGATCTTCAAAATCTCCCACAAAGATCTTCCTTTTTTTTTACCTAAAACCTTTCTTTATATCCTGGGGAAAAGAAAACATAAAAGGGTGAGCTCAAATGCTCAGCAAGGGCAAATAAAAGAAATAAAAATCATATCATATCTTTATGAAAATCAAAACCTGCAAAAGAGATCATAATATCTTAACATGGAATAAATCATAGAAGTGAAAATGAGATCCCCATAATCATAACATAAAACTTAAATCTTTGTGGCATGCACACATAATCATGGAAAATCATTTCTTGTTAGTCATGACTCATTGCCAAGACTATCTTAGTGGACAAAGTCCCTTTCTGAACCGAGTTCACTCCTCGTTTCAGTCCTGTATCACTGAACCGAAATAACCTTCCGTTCCAGCCATGTCTATCTCATGAGATATAAAATCATTACCCAATGCATTGGAGGGAGATATAGGTCCCACCCATCTTATAATGAATCCTTTCTTATGTGTGCCACATAATCATAAAACATACATCATCGCATAACACATATAACAAAAATGGGATTCTTGAAACATCATGACATCATAAATCAATTCATATATGATAAAGGAATTCATAAACATAATTCCATCACAACATAGTCAAACCAATGTAAAAATATGGATAGAAACAGAACCCTTTATTATCTTAGATGGAAAATAATTTTGATAAAACACTTGAATTGAATTCTTGAGGAAAATATCCTTTCTTCTTCAAAAACATTTTTCCTTTCATAACATGTCATACAACTTTAAAATAAAAGAAGTTGATTAAAAATAAACTTGAAAACTTGTAAAGGAAGCTTCTTTGAAGTAATGTTTTAAAAATCCATTCATGCCGTATAAGTTAAAAAAAACATTCTTCGTACTTTTGTCGGAAAAGTCAAAAAGTACCTCGTACGGAAAAACGACAAAAGATTCCTTTCTTATTCTTTACTAAAAACTCACCTAAGGGTAAAATTGGATTTAAACTATTTCAAGTGGATGGAAACAATATTACATATTGAGGGAACATGGATGTGGATGAAAAAATACACCCCAGTAAATACTTACGAATAAACAATCTCGGATAAAAATGAGATTGTGATATTTCCCTTACCTTAGGTCCGACTTGCTTTGTACGTGTCCGAACCTCCTGTATAATGATTTACATAATGTTATTGACTTTTTACAGAATCATATTCATTGTTATGATATCATATATGGTTCTCTTATGGCTTTATATTACCCGGTCTTTTGTAAATTCATGTTAAAGTAGCATTTTGGGTAAAATCGTCTTATTTGTCGTTCGTCTTTTTAACTTGTAATTATTAATATGATTACTTGGATCATGATTACTTATATCCAGAATGTAAAACATGATTTATATATAATATATATTCAGAATATACATATATATATAATATATTGATAATGGAATGAAATACACCGTTCATGGAGACGGTAGTCCGTACGTACGCATGAACGCTGTTTCTTATTGAATTGAATGGAATTAGATGACATACATATAAATATACATAAATCCAGTATAATTATTATTTCATATATTTCATTAGTACTTATTATATATACTTTATGATCATTCATGAATGGATAATCATTGAGAATGAATCTCATCGCGTCGTGGAGACGGTAGTCCGTACGTACGCACGAGCGATGATATCATTCCCATGGTCGTGGAATTGTGTTGAAGTGTTTGTATACTATTTATGTATCAATATAAATTTATAATAATCATATATAGTTACTCATTACACCATTATACCCATCCAATTAAGGTGGTGGCGGAAAATAGATTACACCACGGCGTGGAGACGGTATTCGTTACGTACGCACGCGTGGTGAATTCTTTTTCCGTAGGATGGATAGATGGTGAAATAGGGTTGTTTCATACTTATAATAACATATCAGTATATGAGTGATACTGATGTTATTACTTCATAATGAAACAACCTAATAAGAAGAAGTGGAAGAAGCAATAAAGATGAAAGAATTGGTAACGGTAATTACCTCTTCTTTGAAGCGCCTCTTTGAGACCTCCTCTTAGGGCACTAAAATTGGTCTTTGAGGAATACCAGAACCTCTAGGATGTTGCTAGGGAAGTGGAGAGGTGAAAATGGCAGGGGTTGGCCGAGCTTGAATGCTCAAATTGGTGTGAGGAGGAAGGGGGAGGAGGTGCCCTTTTATAAGGGAGGAGAGGGGCACCTTAGGAATTCTTAAAAATATTAATTTATAATAAATCTAACCCCACTTAAAAACCTCCAAAAATGACTCATATTCGAAGATTAGATGAGATAGGGTTGTAATCTCATCAACCAATTAAATTTAGACATGTTTGGATCTTATTTTAAACCTTATCAATTAGATTTAACTCTAAGTTAAATAATTTAACTTTTACCGTGTCTTTTTGTTTTCTTTCACTATATGGTTAATACACTTACTATAACATGCCAAACGAACCCCAAATTGTTTATTATTAATATATATATCCTTATCTAAGTCATTTGGCCGAACCTTAGATTTTTAGGAATAAAATAAAAATTAATAATACAATATTTGATTTAAAAACTATTTTGTGTCAATTTTGACACTATTTGATATATGATTTTTGTGAAAGTCATAACAGAATTAAATGTTCGAACCAAGTTGATTAAATCAACATTAATATATCATAGTAACCTAGAAAATTAGTGTAATTCATAAAAAATCTCAAATTACATTTATTTTGGTGTTTATAACATCAATTATGTCAATATTTCATTAATAAGATAATTACTGCATTATCGTTGTGTCATAAATAAATTATATTATTTGATGTCTAAAAATTACAAATAAAATACCATCATGTAGGAAATCCTTTTAGCTTTCTAATGAATATTTATAGTCGAATTTATCTTATGTATAACCCCATATTAAAAATGATTTACTTATTAAACTTTGATTTTAACTATTTTAACCCTTCTTTAAATAAATTAATAATAAATGTCCTAATCTAATCCAAGTGGGCCTAAATGGTCATATTTTATTCCTAAGTTTGTTTTTGGTCGAATTACACTTGTCCAATAGAATTAGGACATGTGTTAGGGTAATATTAATATCATATTTACCCTTAGTTACCTTATTTACTATTAACCGTGGTAAAAAAAAGTAAAAAGTTACTATTCACCAAAAAATTATTTTCATCTCATTGAACAACATTTTAGTCCTTGATATTAACCGTGTCTCTCGGATTTTCGAAATTCCATTCACAGAAGCGGTAAAATTAAGTTTTATGCAAAATTCTGTTTTTAACCTACCACTTAGTAGTTTCACTATTCATCAAAAATTGATGTTTTTCAGAACAATGCCAAAATTTCATCCCAAGCTATATTTCATATTCCGAATTCAAAAATGAAGTCTATTTTACCAAATTCATAACATAAAAGTTGCATTAATTAATTTTATAATTAAATCCCGCTGTTAAAACAATGAGCGTGTTTTTAAGAAACAATATCTATCAAAAGATTGACACTTGTTTATGTCTGGTTTAAATGTCAAATTACATCCAATGACCAACATTGTATTAAATTGTAAAAATATATTCTAAATATACTTTAAAACCACTCAAATTAATAATTTATCACTATTAATTATTTCGATTGAAAAAGTTGTTTTTAACTAAAATTTAGTAATTTTCACTATTCATCAGAATATGAAAGTTATCCGAAATGTACCAAAATTTCACCTTAGGCTAAATTCGATACTCCGAATCCAAAAATGAAGTTCACTTTGAAAAATAAGATTTACATAATTTCAAAAGGTTGTTATTACTATTCATAACGGCTAGTTTTAATATTATTTTAATAGCATATCGTTGTTTAGTGAAACTCGGTATTACGTATTACACACGCTATCGAGGAAGGTCGTGATTGCGTGTAATGCAAGGCAAGTCAAGAAGGTGTGTTGTGCAAGCTTCTTTTGGTGTAGCGTACAACACAAGACATTAATAAAATTAAAAAGAATATTTTTCATAAATTCTCGGGTTGTTACAAATTTTATTTATAATTCATGAAAAATTCTATTATCAAGGTTGAAGATTAAATGAGTTTACAAGCGGTAGTTTGAAATATAAATGGTAATATGACAAATAAACTTTTCCAAAAAAATTATTATTTATATATATGGACTTTAAAATCAGTATGTTCTAAATATATCTATTTTTTAATCATTTTTAATTTGAAAAATATTGTTAAATATTTTTTTTTTCATAAATTACTAGTGTATCCTCAACAAAACTATTAAAAGGCCAACATCAATCATCTACAATTTATAGTTCCAAAACCCATAAATTTAACCAAAACCTTCAAAAATATCTAACCAAAATTTTTATACACTTCTTATTGGAAATAGTTTTATTAGGAAACCCTCATAATAAGGCATTTCGTAAAAACCTAAAGAGGTTCTTTAATTAATAGGTATAATTCTTAAACAAATTATTTCGTTTTATTTAATCTACCGCCTCCATTAAATGTTGTTTATATCTTGTAATATAATAACATTGATATACTAAATATATTTACATGTTATTATTCATATTTAATAACTTATATCTTTCTCCACAACAATCAAATGTGAAATCAAATAATCGATCCTCGGTACAACGGACTACCGCCTCATGAGCTAATATTATTTGTTTTCCATTACTATGTATTATGGGGAGGTATAATTATAGAATAAATTTTTATATACTATATTTGTGAAATTATTATTGTTTTTTATTTATGGTATCACACACACCATCAAACATTTAATTTAATTTGAATATGATAATTTAGATCATGTGTAGGGTAGAGTAAGCCATATGAAGTGATGTGATTCATTTTTTACTTACACATCACATGGAAGGTAATGAATATAAGATTAAATATACCTTTGTTTTATATATGAATTTTTTTCATATAATGTTAATTTCTTATTTATAGTTCTTTTATTTTATTTTTTGTATATAATGGAGGCAATATTTAAGAATACATATTGTATATCGTCTCAATGATTGATGTAAATGAAATTACATATTGTTGGTCAGAGTGGACACTCAAGAGGGGGGTGATTTGAGTTCGAAATAAAATTTCTGTTAAAAATATTGTTATAAAAAATCCCCTAAATTGAATATCAATATAATCTATAGTGAATTTGTAAAAATATAAAGGTTTAGTTAGATTATCAAAATATTTATTAGTTCTCAGTTAATCTAATCATAATATTAATTAAAATTTTAAGTTAACCTAATTCTTTAAATTACATACAAAACCTTTCTAGATTAACTATCAAAGTAAATTAAAAACAATTTTATATTTCAACGTAATTAGCAGCGGAATATTCAATATATGTCAAAATCAAAATAAGTAAGCACAACTGTTTTAAAACAAGAGGTTTAGTATCAAGACGATACATAGTCCTCTCCAAGAAATTAATATAAATTATGATCGACACACTGGATCGAGGGAAAGAACTGTGCCAAGACTGTCCAAGTAGTAAGACATCTACCACATTTGTAGGTGGGAAAACAAAACAACATCACACCGGATGTCCAGGTCCTACTTGACCTCTACTACTATCCACTGTGCGTTACAAGATAGAGTTATAGAAGGTTTGTGTGAGGATTTAGAAATACTCCCGTTTTGTATAGGAGACAGTGTGTGTAAAAAATATACAGAATATGCACACTGCTCCAAATGTAAATAAAAGAATCACTAAGACAGTAGATATGCGTTTTATAAAGCTCTAGTGATGTGAAGTGCATCACTGGACTTCTTTTATTGATCAGGAATAGTTCTGAGGCCTTCTATGGTTTTTGTCTAAAAAACTAAGGGTCATTTTCTTCAAGTTCAGAATTTATTAGCTTGAGTGTATGACGTACTCGTTGTAGTTCATCACTCCTTGACTAGAGTTCATCTTGTGTTCTCTTCTTGAATTAATGGCTTTTTGTATGTCTAGTGTTCTTCTTCTATGGATGTATCCATTATTTTTGGTATATTCACTATTATTCATCCCCTATTTCACAATCACACTTCTTCTCTTTTGTGGACAGTCTTTATCCTTCCTTTTATAGATTTTTGGATCTCGCAATGGGAAGGATTACCTTTATCTAGGTACGAGGTACAGTTCCCTGACATGCCAAAAATTATCATTAAATCACATTAATTTCATTAAAATTATCAATTATGACTGTTGCATAATTTAAATAAAAATAAATAGAGTTTAAGTATCATTGACTGGTAAGTCTTTCATCAGTATCTTCTGTCGGTAGATATGTAACGGTGGAATTTTTATAGTGGTGACCTCATTTCAGTAGCTCTTTATCCTTCTACCGGTAGCTCCTTGTATTTGAAGATGTTACTTCATGTATTAGTAGATCTATGTACTAGTGACTCCTTTTATAGGTAGCTTTGGTCTATCAGCATCTCGTCTGTATCGGTAGCTTGTTTGTATCAGTAGCTCGTTTGTATCGGTAGCACTTCTTATATCGGTAGCTAACTGTATCGGTGGAGTTGCATGCCGGTAGACTTATTCATAGCGGTAGCTCTATTCCGTTTTAGTGTCTGTCTTCATTCTATCGGTAACCTTTGTCTATCGGTAGACTATGTACCTGTAGGTCTCTATTTGCCTGCATTAGTTGCTATGTGCATACCAGAGGACTTGACACTCATCTGTTCTATGAAACACAAATACCTATTGAGTTAAGAGTATTTCAAAGTTCATACACACATAGATGAACATTGATTAACATATTTCAAATATTATTTTATTATTATTATGAACATGATAATATAATGTCATAGATTGAAATGATTAATATATAGGTAAAAATTAATTGGGATTATCAATGTATGTGAAAGCATTATAGGGATTGTTTGAACAGGTGAGGTAAAAAAATATCCCCCCTTTTGATAATCACAACATATGATATTATAATCTCAAAAATAATTAGTAATGCATCAAAGGATATTTCATTAAATCCAATTGTATCAGAGAAAACAATATATTAAAAAAAGATATATAAAAGGTAAAATATAAAACAAATATACCATAGGGAAATGAATATGAATTTAATGCACAAAATAATTAAACACATAAAAGATAGTATTTCTCCCCCTTTGTCATAAAAGATATTATTTCTCCCCCAGATATGTGTCACTTAGATAGTATTTCTCCCCCATTGTGATTAGAAAAAATTGGGACAAATATAGTATAAGAGAAGTAACAATAAGTAAAAGATAGTAAGATCAAATATATTCCATGGAGAAAACAGATATAAAGAAATACATAAATAAAACAAAAAGAAATACATGTGATTCCTATCAAAAATCATAGCCACAGATCAATGCACATCCTCAGATTGAGATTTCCCCTTGGGATCAGAAGAGGATTCAGTTGAGGTTGATGCATGAGATGGATTAGGAACCCCAAAAATGATCAGAGGACGCTGAGATACTGAAACTTTTCATGTCCGGTGATGTGTAGCTCTCTGTGTGACAATAGGAGTAAGACCTCAGATGGCTTGGGCTAGAGTCATTTGAATAGGAGAAGCAGTAGAAGAAGAAGAAGGTAAATCTTGAGGTATAATCACTGGACAAGCATCAACATGCATGAAAAGAAACAAGTGATTTCTGAAATCCATAATGATTCCTCCTCATCTTTCCTTAGTAGAAATTATATCGTCCTTGTCCTCCATTAATTTGTCTAGTGGTGGTGTCAATTCTCTTAGTTTGCTGACTTTTTCTCTAAATGAATGATTGACAAAAGGTAGCTTCATGTTTTCTAACATAATCTTGAAATAGTTGTTGAGCTGATTCTAGGTATAATCCATTTTAAAATATTAATCCACCTTGTATTTCACCTCTTTTTGATAATCAGAAGATTATCTCATATAGTCTTGAACAATCTTCATGATATCTCTAGTGGTATCTCTAGTAGAAGTTACCAATTTGGTTATATTAGATGAGTCCAGAAAGCTGCTAGTTGATTTTGAACCAATATCTTCCTTAATCAATGCTCTAACCTGATCCAATTCTATTGAAGGTCTGGAGGCAAGATAACCAATAGAGAAGGTTACTGTATCCTTGAAGTTTTTGGTCAACCCACTGATAAGATTTTTCACATGAGAATCCTAGATGAAAATATACTTTGTTATGGAATTCTTAAACTACTCACAAACATAGACCATTTGACTGACCACACTTTTTACATAAACCGAATCCTTATCTGCTTGAGATTTAGAACTCATATAGGATTCCAGAGAGATAACTGATTGCTTTAGATTTTCAACATTCTCTGCCAGGCTAGACATCTGATTCTGGAAAGCTGTGACTTCATCTACTATCTCTGCCACAAAGGATGACACATTACAACCAAGAGAGAGTTCGAATGAATTTTCCATATTTCTCATCTCTTCAACAAAGCAGTGCTTCAACCCAGCAATAGAAGCACTAAAGGACTCTTTCATCTTATCCTTTAAGGATTCAATATCAACCCTAGTGATCATATTTTCAGGCACAACTACAGGTTCTCTCTCAGACACAATACTTTCCACTGAGTCATTCATAACAGATTTAATGGATGAAACTACGAATGCATCCATTTTTATTATCTCTTCCACAAAACATTTATAAAAATCATATGGAAACTGAACAATATCAACATTTCTTAACATATTATCAGGTATTATCTCGGACAGAATATCATAATTGTCTATTGGTCAACGGAGGGATGTCTCATTTTCAGAATCTGGATAATCCAATTTACAAACTACGAACCATGGCTCTTTAGCCCAGTCTTCGATCTCAACAGCCACTGAAACACTACCAAATCTGGATTGATGCTCCCCCTCAACTGGTGTATTCTCTTGTATGGAAACAGCACCCTCATCAGTTCGGTCTTCCTCATCAGAATGTTTCACAACCATATATATTTTTGCAATAGCATGTAGCTTCTCAATAACAGGAGATGGTCTATCAAATTTAACAAGAACAGCCACTAAAGGCACAAAAGAGCTTCCAATTAGACGACTCAAACTTAAGGTGATAGAAGCAAATTCATCAGTTTCTGATTATTTTTCTTCTTCCTCAATCCATGGGGAAACCTCTTCCTGATCTGATCTCGGCTGGTCTTCCTCATCCATAGGTCACTCTTCATTGCTTACACTCAAAAATGGTTCTGTACAAGGTAGGTTCAAATAAGTACTTCCCTTTTTCTGTGAGACAATTTCAGGAGTTGGGCTAGGAGGAACGTCAGGATCTCCTCTATTTTTAATAGAGGAATCTTCCTCTTCTGAATCATCACTGTACAATGGCTCTTCTTTGTCATGTCCTAGACCTGGATCCCTCACATCCATAGGCCTAGAAGGATGATTAACAACACTATACTTATCATACAACATCTCATCATCAGTAACCTATTCTCTCTTCCATGGATTCCAATTGATCTTTATGTATTTTCATATTGTTCTTGTGATAAATAAGTTGTTCTTTACCACAACTGTCTCATCCTGAGACTCAAATAGTCCCTTTATTTTGATCATAACCGATATCAACTTAGCAAAGAATAAGGCATTGGTATTTTATTTTGGCATGGTCATATTATCAATCTGAACCATTAACACCCTAATTTTTTTTCCTTCACACAATGTCTCAAGAGATATAGTAGAAAGATATCTTGATATCTCAAATTTGCAAACTCCCCTCTAATTGGAATTAAAACATTCTGAATAAACTTTAACAATAGCTAGTTCTCTCCATTTATTTATGTAGCCTCTAATTTTATCTGCTTTCCACTACCAGTGAGTTCCTCTAAGGTAGTCTCATAATCAAATATGTCACTTATAGGTGGTACTAATTTTGAGAAATATCCAGAAACACCTTTGTGTGGAACCTTCAGTAATTAATCCCACTCAATAGAAGAAAAAGCTATCTCCTTCCATTCATGATAGATACCATCCTATTCTTGACTTCTAATCTCTCAAGCCGAACATACCCATAGAAATATTTTACCAACTTTGGATAGTAGGGGCCATTGTTGTTCGAGAAGAAATCTATCCATTTCTGATCTTCCAGAACTTATAGACATTATCCATTCCATGAATAGATCCCTTTCAACTATTATCTTTCTTTGAACAAGATTTGGATTTGTGGGTTTCTTCACTTCACTTACACTTCTAGACTCGCCTTTGAGTCTCTTAACATTTAGTTCATCTTTCTTCCCACTGATTGATAGTCTCTTTACTCTTTCCATTAAATCGCAAGGCATAGGGTTCATAAGGTTTGAGAGAGGTTTGATGGAAAGGGGCTTGAGGTGGATCGAGAGTGTTTAAGACTCGTGTATTATTATCTAGGCATCGTAAAATAAATAAATAAATAAAACATAATACGTAAATTATAAATGATAAAAACTTCGATGGCTAAAGATAGATGTTTAAAATTGCACTTACTAATGGTAGGGTATATCAGTGAGAATGCCTAACGGTGAGGTTCACTATCAGTGATGTATAACAGTGAGGTTTCTAATTAGTGAGGTATAACAGTGAGGATTCATACCAGTGTGGTAACAGTGAGGTTTCATACCAGTGAGGTATAATGGTGAGGATTCATACAAGTGAGGTATAATAGTGAGGTTTCATACTAATGGTAGGGTATATCAGTGAGAATGCCTAACGGTGAGGTTCACTATCAGTGATGTATAACAGTGAGGTTTCTAATTAGTGAGGTATGACAGTGAGGATTCATACCAGTGTGGTAACAGTGAGGTTTCATACCAGTGAGGTATAATGGTGAGGATTCATACAAGTGAGGTATAATAGTGAGGTTTCATACCATTGAGGTATAACAGTGAGGTTTCATACCAGTGTGGTATAACGGTGAGGTTTCATACCAGTGAGGTATAATGGTGAGGTTTCTAACTAACAAAGTCTATCAATCCAAATTCATTTCTAATATATCTTAACATATCCGAACATAATGGCATGGTGAAAATTTCATCTAATTTATGTTCAGTACCTATAAATTCAAGAGTAATATCACCTTTTTGGTAATGATCTCTCAAAAAATGTTTCCTTACATCTATGTGTTTAGTCCTAGAGTGAGACACATGATTCTTAGAGATATTAATTTCCCTACTATTATCAAAGTTTATTGAAACATGTCTAAAATGATATCCATAGTCTAAAAGAGTGTGTTTCATCCCCAAAATTTTTATACATCAACTACAAGCAGCTATATACTTTTCTTCAGCAGTTGACAAAGGTACAAAAATTCTATTTCTTACTACACCAAGATACTAAGGATTTCCCCATTAAATGACTTGTTGCAGATGTGATTTTTCTATCTGACTTGCAATTAGCAAAGTCAACATCTGAAGAACTCATTAATTCAAAAGATTGTCCTTTCGATAAAATAAAAACAAATTTGCAGTATGTTTAAGTTACTTAAAAATTATTTTAATTTCAAGGAAATGCAATTCTTTAAGATTAGCTTGAAATCTTGAACACATGGACAATCTAAACATAATATCTGGTCAACTAGTAGAAAGGTAAAGTAAGTTTCAAATCATTCCTCTCTAGTTGATTTGATCCACTAGTTTCCCAGTTTCATCTACATCCAACATACAAACAGTACTCATAGTTTTATCCCTTCCCTTAATACCATCCAGACCAAAACGTTTTAAAATATCATTTTTCTACTTAATTTTATTCAAAATAATACCATTTTCAATTTCAAAAATTTGAAATCCAAGAAAATATTTGAGTTCTCCCATTAAACTCATTTCAAATTAATTTTTATTACTCTTTAAAAAGTCAGTACATAAAGAATGTTTAAAATATCCAAAAACAATATCATCAACATAGATTTGTACCATCAAAACATCTTTAGAAATTATTTTAATAAAATGAGTTGGGTCAGCAATCCCTTTAGTAAAACCATTTGAAATAATCAAATTACTAAATCTATCATATGAAGCTTGTGGAGTTTGTTTCAGACCAAATAATGCTTTTGAAAGTTTGAAAAGACCATTTGGAAAATAAAGATTAGTAAATCCATGTATTTGTTCATAAAAAACATCTTCAATTATAAAAACATTTTGAAATGAACATTTGAAATCCATTTGATATGACATGAAATTTAGATGAGAAGCATAGGAAAGTAGAATCCTTATAGCATCTAATCTAGCTATAGGGGAAAAAGTTTCCTCATAGCCAATTCCTTCCACTTGACTATAACCATGTGCATCAAGCCTAGCTTTGATTCTAACTATATTTCTAGACTCAACAACTTTTTTTCTAAAAACCCATTGAGTGCCTATATTCAATGTGTTCTTAGGTCTATTAACTAATTCCCAAATATTGTTTCTTTCAAATTGATTTAGTTCTTCTTGCATATACATTACCCAAAATTCATCATTGATTGCATCATTGACATTTTTAGGTTCTAACTACGAATTAAAGGCTTGATGTTCAACCTAGTTACTTAGAGAAGCTCTAGTGTGTGTCCCTCTATCGAGATTACCAACAACATCATATCTAGGATGATTCTTTGGAATCCTAGTTGATCTAGTACAGGTGGGACTAGAACTTTTAGGCTCTTCTGAATGTTTGGGTTCTATAGAAGCGGATTAATGGAATATGTCTTGAACTGGTTTCTATTTTCAACAGGATCATTTATTTTATCATTATGGTCCAGAACATACAGATCTTCTTCAATATTTTCAATGGATGATTTGGGTTCATTTGGATCAGTTTCATCAAAATTGATGTGAACAGATTCTTCCACACATTTGGTTCTTTTATTAAAGACTATATAGGCTTTTCTAGTTAAATAATATACTAAAAATATTCCTTCATCACTCTTGGAAGAAAAATTGTCAAGATTACCGTTAGTATTGAGAATAAAGACATTGAAACCAAAGACACTGAAGTGACTAACTTTAGTATTCCTATTATTCCACAATTCATAAGGGGTCTTCTTAAGATCATATCTAATTAAGACTCTATTTATAACATAGCAAGCTGTGATGACAGCTTCAGCCCAAAAATAAATTGGTAGGTCATACTCATTAAGCATAGTTTTTGAAATCTATTCAATGGGTATGTTTTTCTTTCTACTACAACATTCTGCTGAGGTGTTCTAGGGGTAGAAAAGTTGAGATTATATCCATTGTTTGAGCAATAAGATTCAAACTCAGGATTTTCAAACTCAAGACCATAATAACATCTCAGGGTCTAAATCATAAGTTCACTATGGTTTTTCTACATACTTGGAATACTTAATAAAGTAAGAACAAGCATCACTTTTATGAGCTATAATGTATACCCATGTATATGTAGAAAATTCATGTACTAATACATAGACATAGTGCTTCCCATTTAAACTAGAGACTCTAGAGGGTCCGAACAAGTCCATGTGAACCATCTCGAGAGGTTGATAAGTTGAAACTTCTATCTTTGATTTAAAAGAAAAATTGTGTTGCATTCCCTTTTGACAAGGATTACAAACATTATTTGATGGTAATTCATGTTTAGGTAGGTCTCTCACTAAGTTCATCATAGTTAGTTTTCTATGAGAATAAATATTGCAGTGTCCTAATCTACAGTTCCATATCTAAGACTCTTTATGAAAAATATTTAAGCAAGTGATGTTATATTTGGCTAAAGAATTCAAATCAATAACATAACCATTTACATTTCTCAATGTAAAAAATACTATAACATTTTTAGAATTGAAAACATTACAAGAGTCATTTTCAAATTTGACAATGAAACCATCATCACACCACTGAGAGATACTTAAAAAATTATATTAAATTCCATCAAGAAATAAAACATTGTAAATTAAAACTGAATCAGTGTTACCAATCTGGCCTAAGCCGATGCTTTTTTCCTTATAAGTATCACCAAAGGTGACATGGCCTCCATAAAATTTGATTAAGATTTTGAAACATGAGTAACTCCCAGTCATATACCTTGAACATCCACTTTCCATGTACCATATTCTCTTATGGGAACTCTTCAAGAATGTTTCCTTCGAAACAGGTTTAGATGGAAAATGATTTTGGTTCCCAGATTCTCTTGGGTCCAGATAGGTTAGCAAGAAAAGCTTTAGGGACCCAGATTTGTCTTATGGGTCTGAAATATTCAATAGATCCAAAATATTGTGAATGATAAAATTTATTTTTTCTATAACTATGTGAGTAACTAGTGGAAGCATATGAATTTCCATAACTAGAACTAGCAGTATTCTGTCCAGATTTAGAAATAAATCTAGTTTTGGTAAACTGCCTCTGTCCTAGCATATATTCTATTCCAATGGAATATTTTGGTGCCACTTGCTTTCCTAGCATTTGAGTAAGTGTATCTTTTCCATTTGTGAATTTTTCTATGTCCTTCCTTAATTACTCATTAGACAATTTACGTTTAGTAATTTCCTTCAGTAATTGAGCATTCTTTTCCTTTTCTATATCAAGTGAAGATTTTACAAAGCTAGTTATTGCATGTTGTTTATTTAATGCTTTTTTACTTGTCCTTGAATTCATTTCATGTTTCTTATGGCATATTACCTTATTCAAATAACTCTTCACTAGACACATTTTCAGATTCAGAATCTGAATCAACTCCAGAGTAATAATAATTAAAGGTAGGAGTATCCAATGTTACCTCAGACATGTTTTTCATGAAACAAATATTAGCTTTCTGAGATTTTTTATCCTGAGTAGAATTAGAATCAGTTTAACATTCATCTGAAGAACTCGAAGTTGGTTTCAATGCATTATTATACTTGTTTTCTTTATAGTCATGTTTCTTTTTGAACTTCAATTTTGGAGAGTCTGATTTTACATGGCCTTTAATATTTCATTCATAGTAGAAAATTTCATCACTTTTATTATGCATTTTCCAATACTTCTTTTAATTACCTTTGTTGTCATATTTTCCTTTGTAGTATGATTTTATGAAGAATTTCTTATTCCTATAGAACTTCTTAAATATTTTGGCTATTTGAGCCATCCCGGTATCACTGTCTGAATCTTAAGATTCACTTGTTGTGCATTCAGTAGGTGTGTGAACTTTCTCTTTATCCTTGCTCCTCGAGGTAGTATACTTAAAAGCCACTGACTTCCTTTTTGGTTCATCATATTCTTCCTTATTTACATTCAGTTATTCTTCATACATCATAAGCGTACCAATTAATTACATAATAGGCAAAGTACCAATATCACATGATTCTATAATTGAAACTGATGTGCCCCTCCACTTGTCTGGTAGACATTGTCGTATTTTCATGATTTTCTCCATTGTATGAATAGATTTTCCAAGAGAGATCATAGTGTTGATAATCTCATTGAACCTGAGATACATATCAAAAAATAGGTTAATTAGGCTTCATTTTAAAATTATCTTACTTAATAGTATAGGTATTAAATCTCATTTCATTAACATTTTTTGTTCCCTCATGGGATATAGCCAAAGTGTCCCAGATTTCATAAGCAGTTTTACAAGAAGATGTTCTATTAAATTTCTCATCACCTAAAGCACAGTACAAATCATTCATTACTTTACAATTTTTATTGTAAGCTATATTAGTAGGTTCATCCCAAGTAGTTCTAACAGTCTCTGGAATCTTATATTGAGTTTCTATAGCCGTCCAGATATCAAATCCCATACTCTCCAAATGAATTATCATTTTAAGATTCCACTGGGCATAATTTGTACCATTAATGAAAGGTGGATTGTTGGTAGCAAAACCTTCTAGTCTATTATCCATAATTCGATTTTAGCAAATATATATAAAGAGATAAAATTTAGAACTAATATAAATTTATGTTCTTCAAGATACAACTAAAATCACAGTTGAAAAAATAGAGTTTTTGGAAAACCTTTAATAATAAACAACCCTCTGATACCAAATGTTGGTCGGAGTGGACACTCAAGAGGGGGATGAATTGAGTTCCAAATAATATTTCTGTTAAAAATATTGCTATAAAAAATCCCCCAAATTTAATAACAAGATAATTTGTAGTGAATTTGTAAAACTATAAAGGGTCTGTTAGATTCTCAAAAGAATGACTAGTTCTTAGTTAATCTAATCTGATGATTAATTAACTTTTGAAGCTAACATAATGATTTACAGTACATACAAACACTTTCTAGATTAACTATCAATGTAACTTTAAAACAATTCTATATTTCAATGTAATTAGCAGCGGAATATTCAATATAGGTTAAAATCAAAATAAGTAAGCACAACAGTTTTAAAACAAGAGGTTCAGTATCAAGCCGATACTTGGTCCTCTCAAAAAAATTATATAAATTTTGATTCATAGCCTGGATCGGGGGAAAAAATAGTGAAATGTCTTTCTAGGTACTAAGACCTCTACAACAGTTGTTCGTGGGAAAAAACAATAGCCCACTAGCTGTGTAGGTCCTACATAACCTCTACCACTGTCCATAGTGTGATACAAGAGAGATTTATGGAAGGTTTGGGTAAGGATTTATAAATTCTCCAGTTTAGTATAGGAGATAGTGTGTGTATAAAATATACATAGTATTAACACTTCTCAAAATTTAAATAAAATAATCCCTGAGAGAGTAGATATGAGTTTTAGAAATCTCTAGTGATGTGAAGTGTAGCTCTTGAATTCGTTTATTGATCTGGAATTGTTCTGAGTCCTTCTATGGTTTTTTCTGAAAAACAGAGGGTTGTTTTCTACAAGTTCAGATTTGATAAGCTTGGGTGTATGAAGAACTCATTTTAGTTCTTCACTCTTTGATTAGAGTTCAGATTTTGTTCTCTTCTTGAATTAATGGCTTCATGCATGTCCAGTGTTCTTCCATTATGGTTGTCTCCTTTCTTTTCTGTATATGCACTATTATTCAGACCCTATTTCTCACTCACACTTCTTCTCTTTTGAGCCCAATCTTTGTCCTTCATTTTATAGCTTTTTGTCTCAAGAAATGGGAATTATTACCATTATCTAGGTACGAGGCAGGGTTCGCTGACATGCCAACAACTATCATTAAATTACATTAATTCCATTAAAATTATCAAATATGAACGTTTATTAATTTAAATAAATAGAAATAGGGTTCAAGTAGCCTTGACTGGTTAGTCTTTCATCAGTAGCTTCTGTCGGTAGATATGTAACAGTGGACTTTGTATAGCGGTGACCTCCTTTCGGTAGCTCTTTCTCCTTATACCGGTAGCTCCTTGTATCGGTAGCTGTTACTCCATGTATCAGTAGTTGTAGGTATAAGTGACTCATTCTATTGGTATCTATGGTCTATCGGTAGCTCGTCTGTATCAGTAGATTGTTTGTATCTATAGCTCGTTTGTATCAGTACCTCTGCTTCTATTGGTAGGTAACTATATCGGTGGAATTGCATACCGGTAGACTTATTCATACCAGTATCTCTATTATATTTTATTGGTTGTCTTTATTCTATCGGTAACCTTTTTCTATCAGTAGACTAAGTACCAGTTGGTATCTGTTCGTCTGTATCAGAAGTTATGTGCATACCAGAGGACTTGACATTTATTTTTTCTATGAAACACATATGCCGATTGAGTTAGAATTATTTCAAATTTCATACACACATAGATAAACATTGATTAACCTAATTCAAAGATTAATTTAATATTATTATCAACTTGTTTATAGAATGTCTTAGATTTAATTAATTAATATATAGATAAACATTAATTGGGATTATCAATGTATGTGAAAGCAAAATGGGGATTCTCAAAACAGAGGAGGTCAACATATATCATAACTTCTATGGGTTATTAAAAAACATAAATGAAAAATATATATGATATTTATATAATGGTTTAAATTATAAATAATATATAACAATGATAAAATTAATTTTATAGTTAAAAAAATAAGAAATTCAAGAAATTCAAAGCTATTATTACCTAAATATTATTTTTAACAAAAAATTATGATAATTGGAGAAAATGGTAATTGGAAAAGAATAAATGGTATAATTAATTTGAGAATATATTTTTAAATTAGGTATATAAAAATTATATTGATTATATATGTGTTTTGAGTTTGTATTAAAGAATTAGAAAGTTAAGGTATTCGATTTTTATCTCAATTTGTCTTCTTTGGGAAATATGTCATGTTATGAAACTATATTTTTTTAAGATCTATATATATATTTCCATAGATGTGATATATAATTACATTATTTATTATCATGATTTTTTAATTGTCAATTAATGGTATTCTTTTATGGGTATTATGATTTATAGTTTCTAATGTGATAGTGGTTTTATGAAAAATCACATCATCTATCATGATAATTTTTTTATTCAATCAATGATGAAATATTATGATCCATCACCCAAGATAATATTGATTCTTCTTATCCTCAAATATTATTATGATAACACATGTTTTGTCTTCATTTTCCTCTATTTATGTAATAAATAATTTAAAAAATATTTTTAATAAAAATGGACATTATTTTTTCCTCGATGGAAAGACATTTCACATCCATATCGATGTTTTATATAAATTTAATTATTTTTAATTATATATAAAGTATTTGTTAATTAATGTTGTATTTGGTGTCTTAAAAAATGGTTAAAGGATCCTATTAATCATATATCAGTCATGAGATAAAATCTGTGTTGGAGATAATTTCTGCAAGAAAGTAGTGAGGGAGATATAACAGAAGATGCGAGTAGGATGTGACGTAGGATGAATGATATAGTAATTAAGAATCACAGGGCCTTCATAATATGTTACATGATTCATTACAACTATCCCTTTGGGCCACTTAGTATATAAATAAGGTTCCATGTGTGTGTTATCCCTTTGGGGGCTATGCCATGGCTTTCTAGACTGTGTGTGTAGTGTGTTTGTGTGTTTTATGTTATTTTAACCCTAATAACCTAATATATATATATATATATTAATAAATTAATGTTTTATAAATCTATAACATTTTATAAATATTTTGAAATGAATACTCAGGTAATTTTTAAAATATGGCGTCATTGTTTTTTTTGTTTACAACAAAAAAGGAATTTTGTGCTGATATTAACATTCAAAAAAATTTATTTTTCATTAATTATTTTCCATAATTATTTCATTGTAATAGATTTTGAAAATTTTAGATTAAGTATTTTATTTACAAATTTCATTTTTGAAGTTAAAATTTTCTTTCAATCAAAAAATTATACAAGTAATCATTAAAATTTAGAATCAATCTATGATAACTACCATTGATCTTAATTATGAATAAATGATGATATGATACTAGGTTTTCATTATTGTAATTTTTCTCAATGGATTTTTTTACGATAAAAATATATTTAAAACCTATTTATTTTCCAAATGATATACTATGTGGAATAGAAATTGAATCCCACATTCTTTTCAAATGGCTATGTTAGGACGAAATTATGAATGTTATATTTAACCCTTTTCATTGAAATAGGGTTAATATATGATATAATTCTTATAAAACACAATTCATTTCATGGGTTAGGATATTAATAATTTGTTAATAATATTATTGTGCACATCTAAATTTTGTTATTATGTGATGGGTGGGACCTATATCACCCTCTATATATAATGTAAAGAATAATATCTCATGAGATAAAAAGGATTTTAATTGGCATTGAACCAAGTTCGTTATATAAAATTTTCCACTTTGATAAATATCGAAGTGGACCGTGAAAACTATGATGGGTTGGGGTGTAAATCCATTCTACTATTACAGTTCTGGAATGAAGATTTGACTATAATGGAATTGATATATTTATGTCTATGTGTGTTGTATAAATCTAATTTGTATCCCATTGATATGTTCTCATGGACCATGTTATGTGATTAAATTTATGAAAGATATTATTTAAACAATGATGATTTTCTCCAGGTCTCATTTTTGTGATCAATTATTTTTTTGTTGTATTTTTTTAAATGTTATTATGATGTTTTCATATGATTTTTCTCATGATATACTGATATCTAAATTGTTTACGCTTATAGCGAAGTAGAAATCACCTTTATTATGTTTTCTTTCCCAATGATATTATGAAAGGTATTATGTATGTTATTAAATGAGGTTCATTACATATTGGGAGATTCCTTACCTTATACATGGCCCAATTTTTTATTGTCTAATTTTTCCAATAGAGTGACACCTAATTTTTTATTGATTGGATGATTATGATATTGAATTAATATTACACTATTAATATGTTATATCTGTGTATGATATGATTGGTAAAATAAATAAATTGTTGATAAGGGAATGAATGGGGGGAAATCAGATACACTTCTAACCCATGAAATAGAATATGGACCGATGAGTTGTCCAGTCCTGGTTATTTCTACAATGTAATCGGTATTAGGAACCACAAATAAATTAGAGGTTATTTATTTGATGATTTGAGTGCTACTGGATGGATGGTAGATACCCATTATGTTTTTAAATATATAACCCCCTCAATAAGTTATATTTGGAAAGGATTCTATTTAGGTTAAATCTTATGATTTCTATATATGGAGAAATTTGGTGAGACATAGTTGGTGGTTATGATCATATAATATTACATGACATTAGGGCATAAAAATGAGATTATAATAAGTTTTTTAAAAATGTCATCTAGATGTTGGAATTAAGATGATGAATTTTTAAAAATACTAATGGGTGTTCTTATGGTTAATTTTTTGGTCCATTGACATTTGGAACACATTATTAAAATATTAGTGGTTTAGGTTTTATATATATTTTGTGAGGTTTTTTTGGTTACTATTATTGAGTTTGGTTGTAACTATGGAGTTTCAAGTACATGTTTGTTCAATTGAGCAAGTTGAGAAGGTTTTGAGGGATCCTTGATGATCCCCTAAGGTAATAGTGCTCATTTTGGAAATCATTATAAGTAATGTGATGGTCGTTGTTGTCTTGGGTTATAGTGACATGATATAAGAATTCATGTGGGGGGATTGGCCTAGGGTTTGAGAAGGATGTGACTTATTAAACCATAAGTTCCACATAATGGGTTTTCCCTAAGAGGTTTGATTCTAAGGCTTAAATAACTACAACATCATGTGTCAAATTGGAATCAATATATCAAAACTGTGTGTTTTTGCAGTTTTTTGTGATCATGGCTTATACGATTGGTCAGTCCATGTTTTATGGTTAATGTCAAAGATTCTTGAGGATTTTATTTCTCATGTATTTGTTATAATTTTTTATATTAATGATGTTATTAGATTAGAAATTTTCCCTTTGGTTAAAGTGATTATATACTCTATTAGCGAATGTTATGGGTGTATATAGATCTTTTAGGTGATCTCAATAATTTCACCCAATCAAGATTGTAGTATTCACTTACTGGAGGAATGGATTATATGGTCTAATATTTTTTGGAATAGTTGAGGGTTGTAGTTGTTCTCTCTAATAGTTTTGAATCCCTATCGTATATATATGACAGTAAATTTATGTTACAGTTCCCTTAGTATTTGATAGTGTTATCTTTTATTTTTGGGATCTTGTTAATGGAGTCTTCTAGCCCATTAGAGGTTGATTTTTTTCCTTTCACATCATTAGGGAAATCTAAATCTCAATAATAAAATTTTTGTGTGTGTAAAACTTATATAATATTTCTTTTTTGGAGTGAAAGATACTCAAATGGGTCATCTGGATTAGTTAGATACTTATTTATAGAAGTCAGTAACTAGCTAATGTAGTTTTGGTTCACCCAAGGTGGAAGATTATGATTTTATGAATGGAATTATTTTCATAAATTTTTTGAATTTCCATTTTATTATTGATTTTAAGTCACAATGATTAAAATAAAAAAAATTGATGAACATGAATGTGATATTAGAGTATAGGTGCAGAATTTGGGAATTATCCTCTGGTGATTTAATTCTCCCTAACTACATGGGATCCCAGGTGTATATTCATAAAAAAATAAGTAACTTTTGTGTTGTGTAAACATTTCATAGTGGATCAAGAGAATTCCATCTGTTTTATGATCGATTGGTATCAATCATGTGTAGTATGAGGATTGAGCTAGTGAATATAGGTATTTGAGGAAAATAGTTTTAATGTATATAATGGGGGAGAAATTAAAGTCTAGTGTATTTCAGATTCAGTTATTTAATTTATCTCTATAAGTGATGGACCAGATAGGTAATATGTATTTGTGTAGTCACATGATTGTGATTTTATATACTATTTGTATTTATTATAGAATGATACTAATTCATTTATGTGGATTCTATTTTATTTTTTTGTGTTTTTTTACATACTACAGGTAATAAACACATTTTCGATGTTATGATCTTCATAATATATTTTTTGTGCCTCAATGATTGCTTATAGAAACTATAAGATGGAGTGGAATTATTGGGGACTTTTGGTGACCATAATTTCATAATGTGTTTGGTCTTATAAGGATTGTCCATTAAAAATTTTACAATATAAATCCAACTTTATATTATAATTAGTTAGGATATCATGTATGATGTTTTTAGGAATTTCCCATATTTTGTGATGGACCTCGGTCTTTTGCATGAAGACTTCCTTTCATGTGGAATTTATTGTTCTTTAGGGTGATGAAATTTTTATTCTTCGATTCTATGTCTATTTCTATATGATATTTATATGGTATATGAACCCTGGTTTCTATAAATATGGATTTTCAATTAATATACTTTTTTCTATTATATGGGTGATAATGAATGTGGATCATTCTAGGAATATAGGCTCCCTATGAAATATTCAATTCAATGTGTAATTTCACTAATTATTTTGGTTCGTTTATTTAATGTGTTTATAATAGGCTATAGAGTCTTATGAAATATAGATGATTCAAGGAATTAAATTCATCTAATCTAAAAGTCTCTTCTTATGATCATGCTTCGATTGGATATGATGGATAGTTTCTCATTAGTGAAGGAAATTTAATCCCCTTACCGAGGAATGTATGGAAACCCTAGTTAGAATTTTTAGACTTCAAATGTAATTTTTTTGTCAATGATTACATTATATTATTTATTGTTGGTTGGTTTGGGATATATATTTCATAGTGATGAGGCTAAGAGCACAATGAATGGCTGGAGTATCTAGGTTTTGTCTACAGGGTAAGGTTGTTTGGGTGTATATACTAGTTCTTCTTATTATGTTTATGGTAGTGTGGTGAGAGAATGGATATATTCATGAGGTTTTATTTAATATTGAGTGATATGAGGTAATGTGTTTAGCCATATCCTTATTAATTTTCCTTAATTTTTATGATTTTCATTGAGGGTGATCTGATTAGTTGTAACATTCATGAGTGAGATCATGATAAATGTATTAGGAGTTTCATCATATGTATGATTGGGTGTGGATTCTCTGAATGGGTTACCATTTTTTGGGGTGATTCTATTTAGTTTCTTGGGTATGGTAAATGATGAGGATATTAAGTAATCACACAACAATGGAAAGTATAGTAGTGTTTGTAAGGTATTTTCATGATAAAACCATAGTTTTTAATGGAATTTGTGCACTGGTTATGTGATATTTGATTTGGTCCATGAATGAATATATTTATCTATCTGTGGGTAAACTGATTTTGATCAGGTCATGGGAGAACTCAGTTAGTTTATCCATGGTGGACCAATTAATGTTGTTACTTGAGGAACCATGGGTCAGAATAATTATATTATAGATTGAACCATAGGCCATAAGAGGATATTACCCTCATTTAAATTGATTTTGTTTGTGTATATAGGATGTCAATCCTTGAGTGATGATAATTTGTGGGTAACATACATTATTTTTTAAATTGTAGTGAAAATGGGTTAGGAAATTACAATTAATAAATTTTTTAGTGGGTGTAGTGTCGGTTGTGTATATTAGTTTTTTTTGTGGGGTGAATATGAAGATACTCTTATTGTGTGGAGTGTCATCTTTGTAATGGTTGAACTTCCATTTAGAATAATGGGGTCATTGGATTGGTGAAATTGAATATTAAATGAATGTGGTTGTATCTGTGTGTATTTTTATCCATGTTTAATATTATATTGATATTCATATGAGGCCTTAGATAGATTATGTATGTATATATTGACATCAGAGTGGAGATGGTGTAATCTGACGGTTGGTAAGATCAATGAAGTGTTTGTTGTTGAGGTTGAGAAATATTTGAGGATTAGATCAATGAAAGAATTTTTTTATTATATCATATCCTTTGATGTTGTGAGTTTGAGACTAGTACATAAATGTTGTTTGAAATGAATAAAATGTATTTCAATGATAAAAGAATGAATTTTATTTAATTTTCAAGTGTACCTCAGTAAAGTGGGTAGATATTAAAAGGGAAAATGCATATGATATTCAGAGGTAAAATAGGGTTGACTGACTAAGAACTAAAAAATTATGTAGGGTATGATTGGTGATTATATCACAACCAGGGATACATAGGGGAAAAGGTATTATTATGGGTATATTTTGATGATCAAGAACATTATGGGTTATTAAATATATAATAAATTTATCTTTTTCGATCATTGAGTTATCATTCCATGAATTCGGAATATGATCTAAATTAAAATATTTTTTTCCTCAATGTGTGAGTGTTTCGGAACTAATTTATGGCCTAAAAGGAATTCTTGAAATAAGTAGTTTTTTTCAAGATATTTGGTTCCAATCATAGTTCCTAGAATGTGTTCCACCGTATCACAGGGTTTAGTGCATACGATTGAACCCCTTCTGTATTAAGATGTTTCTAGTTTAATTTTTATAGGTAATTGTGGTCATGAATACAAATAATTTTTTTTAAAAACAATCCATTTATGTTATATATTTGACAAATCTAGGAGATTTCAAATAAAAATATGGTTAATTTATTAAAAAAAGTACAAAAATAACCATGGGGTCTTCAAAATATGATTTGATGTGTCTAGCATGGTGGGAATATTGCTTGATAATTCACGTGGCTAAATAATGAAATGGTTGTTAGCATGGATAGTACCTAGAACATGTTTTTTTTTAATTTTTTAAAATATATATGTGTCCAAATTATGTTATTTTCACTTTTCCGTATAATGGTAAAATTTATGTATATTCCACTTCATGATTCGAGGTATCCTTCTCCCCTCTCAAAAAAATAGTGATTGTGAAAAATGGATGTTTCTTCCAACATTAATCAATCATATCAATTGATTTCAGTGTGTTTTATTTGTTTTTTATTGGAATATTGAGGTTCTGGACGTCCTCTCCAACATCCATTATTCCACAACTCTTCCCCTCTAAAATTTCACTATTTACTACTTAGGTTTTTGATGCTTCACTAATTGTATAATATTGAAATTATTAATAATTGATAGGTCAATTATGTGAATTATTGGGAAAACAAATTGTGATGAGTAACACATTCCATAGATCATAGTTTTTTGAAATGTGTGATTCGTGGTTGATTATTCCAAATTTTTTTATTAAATTGATAGATATTTTTCATGTAATAATGTATCCCTTGTCATTTGTTTCTCGTGGTTTGATGGTAGGGGTGTGTTTGGTCCCTCTTTTAAGTTGTTTTATATTTTTATAATAATTAAATTTCCACTATGATATATTATTCAATGTTTCCTAATTCATTATTTTTTTGGAAATATTTATTTTAATTTAATATAATTATTTATTTAAATAAATTGAAATGAGATAAATGAGTGGGGTGTTATAAAATCATGGTTTTGGGATAGATAACTTAGTGATTTCAAAATAAGGTTGGATGGGTGATATATCATTGTATTTTTTTTCACCTTTTGAATTTAAAAAATTAATTAAATTTAATTTTTATTGAATATGTAATTTTGGAGAGCCCCATGAAGGCCATTATGGGATGGAATTGTGAAATGAGTGTTGTATATTTCACATGGAGTAGTTTTTTTATGAAACCCTTCCTAAGGGATTGAGATTCAAGATCTCAACTAATAATATATTATGAGTTAATTAATAGTAGGACAAGGGATGATATTGGGAATAAATCTCACCCCAGATATATAGTTTGGAACTATAATTGGGGTAGTACATGTGTATTGTGCATGATTCATGGTGTTTTGAACCCCATTGTGGTTAGAGGTTATTTTATAGATGCTTTTAGTGGTTGAGGTTGTATAATATGTTCCCTTTGAGGTTTTGAATCCATTACGCTCTAAGATAATATATTATGGTGAGGTTTCAGTTGAGGTTTTTGGTTCAGAGATCTATAAATGGATTTGTGGTTTGATTCCCAAGTGAGTGTCATGACATTGTGGATGAATTTGAATAAGGTTATTCCATGTGTGTTAATTTAAAATTAATCAAATAGTTACCAACATGATAGAATGATTATTGAAATATCTTTTGACTGATAAGGGTTTTATTTGTTTCCGTGGATGGTTCTTTTAGCTTATGATAACATATGTAGGGTCTGTTCATTTTAGTATTTATTCATCATGGTTGAGGTATTTTCATCTTGAAGTCATTCGGTTTGGATAGAACCACAAAGATTCATTGTATAATCGCTTCCAATTAACATGTTGAGATATGTATCAGGTAACCACGATGATTCTCTTGTGTGCCTCGAGTTGATTGTGGATTTCCATTCAGGGGATGTGATTATATTTTAGGTGTTGGGTGATAGATACTTCAAATGATAATTCTTATATTTTTCATGGACATTGATCTTGATGGATATGACATAGGGTACCCTGGGAACATCATCATGAGTTTTACATGATAGGGGTGGTGCTAAGGTATTAGTGTTGGAAACATTAGTGTCACTTTTTACCCTAATAATGGCATTGTAAATAAATTGTGATTGTGTTCCTGATGATAGATTCAAATATTTAAAATACCATGTTTTACAATTTAAATAAGAGATGCATGCGCATGTTTATAATAATTTATTCTATTTGATAGTACAATTTTTTGTTTTTAATGGTATGGGTAATGGAAATGTGGCTGATCAAATAATCTCTTCTATTATATATTGTTAAGAATGTCTTGAAATCTAATATATTATTTACCTGAATGAAACAACTCTAATGTTGTATATTCTCTAACAAACTATTCCATTTATATGTTCTTATTAATTTTTTTTGGGATAAAATTATTATTTACCCCATTTATTGTCTTAGAGCCTCATTAGCTCTAAAATTTTACCAACCTATGAAAATGTTACAATAATGTTATTTAGAGTTTTGATCTTTAGTTCCAATCTTTCAAATGGTGTCCTAATGCAAGATTTTGTATCAATTAACATCTATTTAAAAAGGTTTAGTTATTCTAGTACCATTTTTATATTGTTTAAGCCACATCATGTATATTGTTAATTATAAAAAAATAAAAAAATTATGAAAGCCATATTAGATACATATGATTCACACATGTTCAAAGAAAATTGGGTTGTCTGACATAACAAAATCGACATCCTGATGCAAGGAACTATATGGGGTTCATGGTTTGTACAAACCATGTGGCCATCCCCTCAAGAATGTCCACCCAACTGATTGTGGAGATAAATGGTTGGTTAAATGAAATATTAATTGTACAACAATACAACTCAACCAAAATGTAAGACTAACAAGGGTGAGTGCTTAGGTCGCACAATAGTATGAACATTACATCCCTACAATGAAAACCAAATTCTTGGGTTTCTATTAATTTAAAAATTATTGTAAAAACCCATAGCCCCTAGTTTTATTTTCTAGTCACCCACATTCAACAAATCATTTATTTTGATGTTAGAGTGTATCAAGAGGTGTTTTTTACTCCACTAAACTATTTTCATGGTAGATTAATGTGTCTTTGATCATTATTGATATCCTCCCAGAATGTGGATATCATATCATGTGGTTTTTAAAATATCTATTTCCCTCCATAGGGTATTTTTAATGATGATAATGAAATTGAAAGATCTAATCCTCCATTAAATATATCTTAATGCTAAGTTCATATCATATATCATCTTCTACCTTATTCTCCATTGAAATTCCTCATGCCGGGATTGTATAATGGGATCGTATGATCCAATCTTAGGTAGTTCCATAATTTTATTCCCTATAATTGAATCCATTAATTTCATTAATAAATTCAAATTAGTTTTTAATTGAAATAAATATATAGATTAATGAGGATTTGATTATTTTATATTATATAGTCATGATATTTGAGAAGAAAACATTGTGGAATTTAAAATTCTTAGATGAATTTCTTAAAAATTATTTCATAATATAGAAATCATTATGATGCAATTATTTGATTTTAATCTATAAGAAAATGGAAATATTTGAATGAAGTATTTAAATATAAATAATTTATGAAATCATATGATTGGGTTTTGAAATGGGAAAAGAATAAAAAATTATATAATTTTGAAATTCTAGTGTAAAATTATTTGTAATGGTTGTTTTACAATTCGATCGATTCAATTATTTTTTCATGCCAATATAAAACTTGTTATTTTGTAGTTAATGTGGACAATCATGTTAGGATCATTATCCCTATGAAAAGGTAGTTAGTATGGAACAGTAAATGAACAAAAAATTTTATGATCATCTATAGTGCATCCCCAAACATGGTGTAGATTGATTTCCCATAGTGGATACCCTAATGGGGAGTGGATTTGAAAGTGAAATAATATCTATTTTCATGTTGTTAAATGAGAGCCTGTGGTTAAAATTAACATACAACCTAATATAACATGGAGCTATATTTAATGTTTGCTTTTTAAATTGATTTCATTATGCATGTCATTGATTCATTGAACAGGATTATTTAAGCCAATTGAATTATTTAATATATTTATATAATATTTTTATTCCATCCTATATTTTTATATCTGCAATCATTTTATTGAAAATCTGTTTTTTTTAAAATACGTTAATTCCAAGCTATTACTTGATTTATTTAAATTTATAGAACTATTGGTTTATTTTTATGGTATTTAATATATAATACTCAATTAGAACCTACAAAAAACTATAGATAATATGATACATTTTCCAATAATTCATTAGATATTTTCATATCCAATTATATTAAAAATTGAATGTTCCACTTAGAAATGTTAATTTTTTTAGACCCATGGTACTATGGAATGATGATGGCATCCTGTGGACATGTTGTACACTTTTAAAAAATAATAATTAAATATATGGTTTTGAATAAGGTTTTCATCTTAGGATATTTTCCCAATAAAATTTTTATCATTATGATGGGTAGTTTTCTACATCTTTTTTTATAATTTCCCCTCTTTGGGAGTGTGAGGCGTGTTGTATTTCAATATTTAAGTTAATATTTTGGTTTAGAAAATTTATTCCTTATTTTGAAATGTACGAATCTAGGTATTAGTTTCCATAATTTAGGTATCAAATATTCTCTTTGGGTTATGACAGTGTTAGATCATGTATCATGGTACAATGGTATCTAAACTAGTTCATGAATATATGGAATTAGTGGTCTAGGATATGCATCATTCCTTCATTTCAGTATGCAATTTTGGATTTTTGATTAGATTTAGGACTGTACGTGTGTGTGTGTGTGTTTTTGTGTGTGAGTTCCTAGATATTTCCCATCACAACACACCTTATGTCGTCATGTGTGTTTCAGAAAATGTTCATTGAGGAATACTTTGATGTCATTCTATTTCTTACCCATCATGGCCTGAGTAAGAAGAAATATTAATCTGAATTTTTTTACATATCAAAATTTGATATTCTGGTATCTCATGTTAGATTTGATGATATGAATATCCTTTTGGATGAATTTAGTAATGTTTTTTGGTATGTTAGCATCATGAGTCTGCAAAGGTAGGAAAATATATCCTTATTGGAAGAGTCTAGTGATACACAATGAGCAGATCCTCTTAATAACTAGAGTATTATTATGATTGTCTTCTATAATGTATAAGATTTTGGAAAGGCACTGAAACCCATTCTTGTGTTATATAATGTTTTAATGCCTCAAAATTTTTAATAAAATAATCATGTTCATGATTTTATACATCAGTAACCACTTAATTTTCAACGATCTAATTATCTTTAAGAGTCTCAATACTAGTTGATCAAAATAGTGCACCTTTTTATTTATTGGAGACGCCTGATTTGACTATGTTGAAATTGTATAACATCAAGCTAAAAGGTCATGGAATATATAGATGAATTTTATGGTAACAATGGTAAATAATGAGTGTATGGATTGGAAATGAATTAGAAATATCACCATTGGTCAATTCTATAGAGAATCTAAGGTTCTAGCTAAGGCTATGATGTTTTTCATCCTATGGCTCTATGACATGATCATTATGAAATATTTGAACCTCTTCACCAATTTTGTACAATATTCACCTGAGGTTGTATCGAATGGGAAGACAAAGTCATGATGGTTAAATATGGGTATCTGACCTGATATTAATTAATATATTTTGTATCTAAATCTCACATCATATTTTATGATAATGGAGTTGAAATTGATTGTTGATCTTGATCATGATGGTGATGCATGACTAATGGGGGGACCTTTTTGTCCCATGGATAATTTTTTGAGTTCCAAAAAAAGAAATTGAATTTTTAAGATCTATGGGGTGGATATAGATAGTATGATTCTTCCATAGAAACTATATTTCATAGAAGATGCCCTTTAAATTATTTCCAATGTTTAAATATTGTGAATTTAAAAAGTCTTTTCATTGAGGGACACAATATCTGAAGTTCATGCTGTCTATATGACCACATATATAAGGTAGTATATATTTTATTCTCTATATCATCGATCATGGAATCATCAATTCATAAAACAATTTTAGTGAAATTTGGTACATCTAAACAAAGACGATCCATCCACATGCATATATAACGATGTTTCTTCACACAAAAGAAGCGAATCAACATAAAATTATTTTATTTTCATCGACTATGTTGTGTTCCATACCTATATGTTCATATTTTGTCACAAATTTATTTAATTCTAGTGAATGTTATCCATTTATATATTCATTTAATGTAATTTTCTTAAATGATTATACAATGATTTCGAATTATGGGATTGATATTACTACACTCTCTTAAAGGAAGATAGATAAGGGTCTTTATTTTTTATCAGACGCATTTTATATATCTTAGAGTTTACATCTCTTAATTTTAATGTTCCGAAAGGAAATCAATAATTGATTGCTGGGATAAATTGGATCATTCCTAATATGGCTATAATTTTTTTTATTTCATCACATGTATTTATTACTAAGATCGATAAGGTAAGTAGTGTTATTATTGGAGAATGAGACCCAAGGATGAGTATTTCCAATCCTTCCTATGATATGATTCATATAATAATATATGTGATTTCTTTTAATCTGGTGTGGTATTATAAGGGTGAGTATCTCCACATATATTTCATCTATTTTATATTATATTTTCACCATATTTCACTAGTTTTCCACCAGCATAAGAATTATATTTTTTATATTGAATTAGTTACATGTATTCAAATAGTGTTTACTAATTATTACTATGTATATGGTGGAAAACTAAAAGATTTGGAGACAATTATGGATATACTATTTGGGAAAATCATCCTAATTTAGGGTTTCACATTAGGGGGAAACTATTATTTTCATTATGAATGAATACAGAAAACATATCTTATTGTAATACTATTGGAAAATACTTGGATTTATAGTGAAGAGAAATAATCCATTATTATGGACCAATGATTTTTTTTTATTTTAATTGTTAGTAGTCATTCTCAGTTATTAAACCCGTATCAGGGAATATCAAGTTGACAATACAACAACCTATAATTCATAAAACAACATTTTGATGTTGTTATTTCCATTATGAGCAGCTTATGATTCCTTTTCTTCAAACAAAATATCATGAATCCCCTATTCCATTGGAAAAAAGATACTTCAACGAGTTTCATATTATGTTTTTGGTTGTCTTAATTAATTGCATTCTTGTGTAGTCTTAGTTTGAATCAGATCATGTGTGTCATTAGATAATAGTTTTATAAATTATTATACAACATTAACTCAATTCCAATCTATCAAAATGATATTTCATGATTGAGTATTATAATATCTTGGGACATGTGATCTCAAATAATGTTATTTTATTTTATTCTAAGAAGTAGAAGGAATTTAACTCAAGGTTGAAAAACCCAAATGTTTTTTATATTTAATGAATATTCATTATATTTTGGTAATATAACAATTTATTAATAAATTTATCAACGTTAGCTTCCTTAATGACTATTTCATGCTAATGGGGGAAACCATCCATTGGGAATATAAGTGTATGTACAATTTATTTGAGTTAAAATTACTTTTTTATTCTATTTTTGTGTTGAGTCCTCTAGTGGTTCAATTGGGTTATGAGGTATTTGTGACTTGTCAGGGTTTTTTGGTCAGTTTTCATATATAGGGTTATCATGTGGTATTATACGAATCTGGTCATCTTTGACAGTATGATAAGAATTACTCAAAATAATACCTTGAACTCATAGTTGATATTCATTTGATTAAGAGTTAGATGGATTTTTATTTTGGAGAATGGTTTAACATGATTTCTTACCAAGAAGTTCCCATGTTATATATTCTCCCAAAATGAATTGGTCCTATAGTAGAGCTTGGGGTGGAATTATTTTGGTATTTTTAAATAAACATTGTCGGCACAATGGGAAGGGTAATTAAATTTCTGATGATTTCAGAAGTAAAACTCTAACGTATAATATAAAATAATTAACATAAGAGTGATACATGATTGATCATATTATATAGTTTCAATTAGGATTTTAGTAAGAATGTGGTATGATTTATATGTAAGGATTTTTGTTGACCTATAATATTTTTGAGAATGTTCTTTATGAGATGCTTCTTTATGAGAAATATTGTGAAATTAGGGACGCAAATTATAGTGGAAATACTATTGGGTAATATTTATAATGTCATAATTATATCTTGATCAGTCAAAAATAATTTTTTTTCCTTTAAACATAAGAAATGATATAATGGGTGATTCCCTTAATTACCATTGGGAAACACACCATAGAAATAATATATGAATTTTTATTACATGATGTGATGATTATGGAGCCATTTTATGAGATAGAGAACTAATGATTTTATTTCTCATTGTTATATTTTCCAAATGATTAAGGATTATCATTAGAGACCATCGGGTTTACATTAGCCAATTTTAGTTCTGATTTGGAAGTGGGATGCGTTCTCTATGGATGTGGTAGTTGGAATTGGATTTACCCATTATGAAATGAAAAAATAGGGGTTGTGGTCTATAATATAAAATAATAATATCACATTATACCCCTTAATTTTACAGATTATATTTAAGAGTAATGAATTATCTATGTGAATGTTATTTTTTATTTACTGATTTTACAACTACAATATTATCTAATTGAGATTCCCATTTTAGCTCACATATTTATAGAGTCCTTTATGAGGTGATTATATCTAATTTTTGTTTTGTTACCAAAAATCATCCACATATGGATGACTATATAGAAATAGAAATACCAAATATTGAGGCTATGTTATTGTGTTGCGTTATTGACTCATAGGTGAACTGAGATGTACTTTTGAGATTGGAGGAATTTGACATATAATAATATTTACTAATTTACAATTCATATGTACATCATTGAGTCCCTATTTGTAAGGATGTGTAAATATATTTTTATTGGAAAAAATAAGTGAAACATACACGCCTGGATAGTGTTTGGTCCTAGAGATGACAATTGAGATTTAGTTGATTCATCAGAAAATTTTTATGTTACATAGACCATGTATATATATATATGTTATACTGATCATTTTCTTATACTATTGGATTTTTGATTTTGAGAACATGAATTTTTGAGAGTGTAAACTATGTTATCCCATATAGGGATTAGGAGGTAATGGAATATTTCTCCCCAACCTATGGGAACACATGAGAATGTTGATTCGGTGGGAAATGTAGAATGATGTTAGCCACATCCAATATAATAGGATATGATTGATATTTTTTATATCAGTATATAAAGTATCATTGCTACCAAAATCATTTTTTGAGATAGAGTTATCTTGATATTAATCATGATTTATATGTGACTGATAATTCAGTAGGGATTATTTATTATGAAATAATGTGTTTTCATGTAAGGATTATAAATTTGGTATGTGTTCTTTTTAAACAAGGTTTTGTCTTTGACGAGACATAGAAGCATGTTGAATTAAATAGATCTTATTTTACACAACTATTTGATATGTATACATTGGGACATGTTGTATAGGGATATATAATTTTTATAGTATTGAGGTTGTAACATCCAAAGACATTATTATAGGTATTAATTGACCCTTTTATTTATATTCACATGTTTGGGGTATGTTTTTTGAGTTGTTAGTGGATAATTTGGAAAATAATGTAATCCCATGGGGATGTTCATAGTTGTAACATTTTTGAGGAAAACATGATGAATTTATGATAAAACAATGCAAATTGATGTGAGACACAAGAAATGGTAACATAGTTTTTCAAAACCATATGGCCATCCCTGCCAAAATATACACCCCATGGAATATGGGGAATTCATATTTAGTTCAAAAATATTATTACTATTAATCAAAACCATTGGCCCCATATATAAATTCAATTGTGGTGCACAGTTTGGGAATCATATTTTTCTAATTGTGTAGCCATATCAACTAAGCCAGACATACTAGTTTTAATTCATTTGAAAACTATTTTAAAACCACAAGCACCATTTTAATATGTTATTATATTTAATTTGCAAATTATTTATTTTTTAGTCATTCTAGACTCTCAAAATTGATTGTTGACTCCGCTGAAACCATTTTACAACCTATCAAGGTAGTTTTTACCGTGATAGATCTTTTCGAGATAGTGGATCTCCTCTCATGTAGTATCTTCAAATATAATGTTTTATAATCCATTGTGTTTTATAAATAATAATGTTATAGATTTATCTAATATTATATATTTTTATCATAATTATAGATATTCTTATTATATTTTTTATGCCCTCATGCCTCATTGATTCTCAAATTATTGAAGTTAGTCGTTATAATTCATTGAATTAATGAAATTTGGATCCATAATTCATTTTTGTAATAATTAAAAATTGAATTTACTGAGAAAATTGAAATTATTATTCAATTTATAAAAAATAATGTATTTTTTATGATTTAGTGTTTGATTTGAAATGGGGTGATATTTTATTGAAAAACCCAATTTTAATGGAATTGAAATTAGATGGGAGAATTTATCAAATACTCATAACAAAATTATAAAATGTTTGGAAAATTGATTTGATAACTATATGATAATGTCACTTTAAATGTAAAGATCATTTTTATTGTTGTTAAATAATGATGACCTATGATTTTTTTATTATAATATAAGGGCAGGTTGAAGAAAAAAAATTTGCAGTTATATTTTTAAATGATTGAAAATGAATGAATTCAAATTTGATTGACTGATTTATTTTTTGATTAAAATGTAATCCATGGCAGTTTGTAGTTAATGATTATGTGAGAGATGGGATCTTTATCAAATAACAAATGGACCTGCAATTTTGATACTAAATGGGAAATAATCAACTATATTTCCTATAGTAGCTCCATGAACGGAGTGTTGTTTGATTTCCTATTGGGACCCCGAAATTGGGGTATTCAAGTGACTATCCCTAAATATCTAGATAATTGTTGATAAAAAATAATTTGAGGATCCTATTTCCAATGAAAATAATGTACCACCAGGATCATTGAAATCAGTCTCACAGTACATGATTTAATAATTAATGAAGTTTATGCATTGAATAAATTTGTTTAGGAAAATAAATTTATAAAATATTATTTTATATAAAAAATGTTCATTGGAATATTTCCACATTTAGAATTAAGATAATTTATTATTGAAAATTTGGAAATTTTATGTCATGAATTTTTTGAATTTAAATGGAAATCATAATTTCTTTTCAATTTTGTTATTTATTATGGAACAAATTGTGAGATCATACTAGATTTATTGGTGACAACCTACCATAATCATTGATAATTTGTAGAAATTTTTATTAAAATTACAGGAAAAGATAATGATCCACATGGAGGTGGTTGATGTTCATGATCTATTGGACCATGGAGTGATGATTGTGAGTGATGGTTCTATATTTCATTCTCTACAGTTGAGTTTGAGGCTTTTCATTTGTTTATATTTTTTCACCATGGGAAGATGTTACTTTTTAATGTTTGTATTTACAATGGGTACATTTATAACTATTTTATTTTTTTAATTTATCTCTTTGGGAGTGTTTAGTATAATTAATTGAAAAATTTAAACATCATATTTTTTGTAGAAAATTTATTCCCTCTTTACTAACTATATATCTCATGTTCCAGTAAGTAACCATTGGGGATCAATAAATCCCTTTAATATATTATATTGTTGGATTGGGTATCACGGTACCATGGTGTATGGGCTCATCCCTGGAAAAACATGATTGTTTTCTAGATGACTATGTGGAAATTATAGAGTTATGAATTCATTAATGTTATTGAGTAAAATGTCAATAATGTTATATTATATTTCTGGAGACACGTCATAGGTGGTTTGAATCTTTTTAAGTGATGTATTTCAATATTTAGTGTACTAGTTGATTTATTTTTGGTATATTCTGTGTCGATCTTTGGAGCCCTTGAATAATTGAATAATTGATTATTTCTATTAATTTCATATACTAGTTATTATACAACTTACATAGACATATGATATGTCCACACAATTTCTTATGAATGATGATTATAAGTTCACCATTGAGGATTACAAACTGATATTTATTTCTCACCACCTACATTTGTACCATTGTTCATATATAAAATTATAATAATACATTCATGTTATATAAGAAAGGCATTTTTGTAGATTCATTTTGTAATATGGAATAGTGAAAAAATTTGACCCTTTTATATTTACATTGATTTTGTTTATTTAATATGTATATGTCATCAACCTAATAGATTATCATTTATCATGTACTCACATGATTGTTACTATATATAAAAAATTTAAATTGTTATATCATAAATATCAATTTATTTATGAAATATTTAATGGATTCGTATGTGTTTGGTAAAACTTTTATGTTATTTCAATTTGATATAAGGGTGTAGCCTCCCCAAAATTTTTGGGACCATGATGGTAGGATGATTTTTCCAGAAGTTGAAGATGTTATTTTTAAATTATACATTCATTTTTTGTAATTGATTTTTATAAAGAAATATAATACCAAGAATAAAAGAAACCACCTCACATGGTTTTTGGTGAAATTTCAATTGACGATCATATTCAGAGTTTAAAAACCTAATTGCATAAAATGTTCCATCATATTCAAGAGATACTGGTAGGATTAAAATTCTAATCCGAATGGCACTAGTTCCATAATGAATGGATTAGTCATAATTTGGATTAATCAATGTATAAATTTCCATGTGAAAACAAATGTGATAGTTTTTTGATGATGATAAAGATATCATAAATTATGATTACTCTATAAAACATTTAATAAAATCTTGATTAATGAATTCGAGAGTGAATTATATGTATTGAATTGTACATTAGATTATTATTTTTGGTTTGAAATGGGGAAAAGGTGCTGAAAATCATATCTAGTCTGATCATAATCATGTTAATCATATTCAGTTTAAGTAGAAAATATGTATGATATTTAAGGAATTGGATGATTCCATAAATCCCACTATATGTTAGATGATGTGAATGATTATCTTGAATGCAATCAATGTCAACATGGAATTCATGGTAGAAGATGATGTTTATAAATGATGAAATATCCTGAAGTTGATGTTTCGCAGTCTCAATGTCATCACAATGAGATATTTAGAAGAATATTTGTTTAAATAATTATAAGGATGATGGTTAAGAAGAAATGAATATTGTAGTTTATGTGGAAACAATGGATTAAAATCCATCATATTCAGTATTTCATCATAATCATTATATATATATTTTCTTATTTATAAAATTCATTAGTATTGAATTAATAAGATAAATGAGTTTCTAATATTGAATCTATTGATACCAACCCATTCGACTTGGTATAAAATCATAATCACTGAAAGAATATTTTCTTGGGATTGAGGAATGAAAATATTCTTATTAATTGTTGGATGTTTTTTCAATGGAGGATATTGAAATTTTATGTTTTAGAAAATTTTTGGGGAAGGTGGGAAATTGAACGAACATGTTTTCAATCAGAAAAAATATACAAACCATATATAACATTGATGAATGATGTTGATTGGTATAATATTTATATGTGAAATAATAAATCATATATGTTTTTTTTGTGAATTTATACATTGTGCTAAGACCCATGAAATATGAGTTGATACTTTTTTATCAAGATGGATGTATATAAAGAATCGTAATGATCAGATAAAAATTTAACCATGCCGAGAAATCAGAATTGAATATATTTCCTCATACTAGAAATTGGTAGGCATAATCATAACAATTGAATAATATTGAGTAATTCAGATTAAAACTGATGTTTAGAAGAAATACAGGATACATTAGATGTGTTTAGAATATTTGAGATATATTTAGAAGAAATTAGAATAATTTAGAAATATTTATGATGTCATTAGGCACCCAAAATTCAGTCATACATTAAATGTTAGGGAATATAAGTAGCCTAAAAAAATTATAATTATATCAAAATCATATTAAGGGAGAGTGTAAATGTTCTTCAATAAATCATATTTTTTTACCGTTGTATTATTCACAAAAGGTAGAGGGAGTGTGGAGAACTAAATAATTTTAGATATATAACAATATTTTTACATATTGGTCTCCTTTAGAGATGTTTCGTGGAATAAAACGGAAATTGTGGAGATTGTATTTCTACATATTCAGTTGTTCATTGTATTTAGTTGATCATCATATTCAATTGACTATCATATTACACTTGTCATTGAATTTGGATAGACATCGTGTTGAGATATATAATAATATATGGACAATCTAATTTTGATTCATAGATAGGGGAAGAATAATTTATAAAGAATTTTTTTATCATATATTTATTGTGTTATATTTTCATTATTGAGAAATAAATCTAGAATGATTTTATTGGTATAAATAGAATAAGAAATTAGATGAAGTTGTATATCAAATTCCTCGATATTCTTACCAGCTTCTGGGTATGATATTTAAGAATAGTTTTCATTTAATAATTTTTTGGATTTTGAAAAAGAATCAATTATAATATATGTATTTACAAAAATATTATATTATATCATTTTATCTCGAATAAGAACACACAATATTATATTCCTTACATAGTGTTAATGGAGTGAATGGTCATACCTACTAATTTTATTCTAGACAAATAGATTTTTCTTGATTTTTTTTGTATTAGAATATTTCTATATCGTACAAGGAACATAATTATTCATAATGAATAGTGAAATATATAAATACATATGTTCCTCTGGATGAATTTTTTATTATTTCAAAACATAATGAAATCATTTAGAGGAGTTTAATTTTGATTCAATTTTAATGAAAATAACGAAATGATATCACTGATTATCCCATTCTACGTATCAGTTATAAAATTTTTATAACTGGTCACTTTCAACTAGTATAAATGCTGAATGTTTCGTTCCTATATTCTATGTTTCTGTATTCATGTGAAGATGATAAATACTCTATATTTTGTCAACAATAAATTTATTATGGTTGTGATGGATATAAATATCATATCATTAAAGATATAAAGTTTCCATATCTCATGTATATCAGATATGCAGTTCTTAAAGCTGTAAAATATGGGTTTTCTTTTAGTAATGATAATTTTACTATTACATCTACTTATAAAAAGTGTCTAGATCATGATATAGGGGACAATAATGATTTACTTTCATCACTTTTTTAATGTGAATTCCTAAGTGTGAATGTTTTTTTCACCTCCAAAGGAATATGGAATAATTTAGAAAACATATATGTAGGAAATACAAAAGTGAAGAAGGAAAAAAATTAAAAATCCAGTGATTGAAGAATGGAGATTGAAAATGTGTGATTATGAATCTTTTGTGGAGATCTATATGTGGGTGATTGAATATTTTATCATAATAAGGTGTAGTACTGAAATGATTATTGATTATATAGCAGTGGAAAGGATCTTAAAAATAATTCCCAATAAGTTTGATGTTAACATTTCATCATGGGAATATTGGTTTCCAGAAATGTTATCTCTATATTATTTTTAATAAATATCATTAATAATTAAGATATAATAGATATATCATTGATAAATAAAAAAGAATGTTGATAGAGAAATTTATTTTAAGGTAGATATGAAATATAATTCAAAGAGGATTATTATTGATGACAATGTTGAATCCAATAAATTGGAATGTGAAAATCATGAAAATATTTTACCCTTGTTTTCTAAAAATGAGAAAATAGGTATAGTGAAATTAAAAATTCAAACTTCCATTGAAGTGTTTTGAATGTTGGTTCATTTTAAAATATGCATCTAATTATCGAAAAATAAATATATAAGAAGACAACAATAAGGAATAAATAAAACAAACAATGGTAATGAAAGAAATATAGATATAAAATATCATATTAAATAGGTAATGATATAAAACTATTAAAATAGAAACCTTAATTATTATTACAAAATGATGATTAAAAATAATGAAGTGTTTCAGAATCATAAAATTATATTGAGTGTCTTGTTGAGAATATTTAATTGATATAGTGAATGGATAACTATTCTTTAGAGGTATTTAAAAAGTAGAATAATCAAAACATGAATATAATTAGATTTAAAAGTTTTAAATATTTCTATTAATTATTATAATGATTTAATAGAAAAAATGAAGTTGGAATATTAATTTTCCAAAAAAAAGAAATCAAGATTGTTTTCTAAAAAAAAGGATAAGATGGAAAAAAATAGATTTTATATTAAAATATAATGAATATGAAAATATTTGTAACAATAAAATGGGAGTTAAGATTATGGTTATTGATTAATAGTTCGAACTCATTAAATAAAATTCTAAAAAAACAAAAAAAATACATTGTTCAAAAAACATTCACTGAAATTTGTGACTGCATATGTAAGTTGAAACATGAGAATTTTCAGTACAATATTCCATTGAATGATAAGAATAAAGATGTATTTTAATATTAAAAAAATGATGGGAATGTTATGTATGTGGCCAAGACAAAAAATGTGGTGAATATAGAAGTTTCAAAAAATTTTGATTCAAAAAATGTTTTCGAACATTCTATATCCAATATTATTTCAAAAAATTCTAATTAAAATAAATATTAAAATAAAAAAATTATTCTTATAAATAATATAATGAATTCTAGTTATGATAAGAATGATTATAATGTTTTAGAGTAACATATTTAAAAATATAACTAGTATGGAAGTATCATATAAAAATAATATTTCGAAGACTACTTCGTGAATTATGGTGGATTCTTACAAACCAATAATTTTTTTTAATTTAACAATTAATATTACTATTATTTTATATGGTTTTAATATACAATACTATGTGGGATTCGATCCTCTCAAATGAAGAGGTATGAAATGAATGTTTGAAATAAACCTGATAAGGTAAATGTTTCTAAGAATATCTCAGAAACTAGTGATTAAAAAAGAAAAGGATGAATAAAAGTCTATTGTTGTAGATACAGCTTTAAAATTTTAAAAAATATAACTAAATTGGATAAACTATTGCTGGTGTTCTCGGAATATGATTTTAGATTTAATTTAGTTAATTAATTTAAAAAAATTAAATAAGGAATAACGATAATTATAAATGATGTATCCTAGTGAAATAAAGGTGATGTATAATACATCATTCAGAATGATAAGTTGAAATCAATGGTTTATTTTCTTTTTGTGGGATGAAAAAAAATTATAAGTACTTTACTACATTTTTTGAGGGTAAAAAGTTATCTTTATAAAAGATGAGTTTTTGTGAATGCAATGTTAGATAGAAATATAGTTACAAGAGGCCAACATAAAAAGGAATACATGTTTATATTTCTGAAATAAAAATACCATGTTACATAATTATGGTAGGAGAAAATTAAATATGGAATTCATGTATGGATCAAATCGTTCAGAGAAACATGATAAACTAATATAAAATAAATTTCATCAAACAAATTATTTATTTTTCAAGATAAATAAACTAGTGTTTAAATATTTATCAAAAATGAATGATTACAATCTCAATGCATAAGAAATTTGAGATTTGTTCAGAACAACCCTTTAACATTACACATTAGGATATTTGGTAGTAAATGATAAAATATTGAACAAAGGAATATAATAAAATCATCACTTTCATTGTTTATTTAACATTAGATAATTATCGTTTGTATATGAAGAATGGTCAAATGAAAGAGAATGTTATGAAATATTTGAGGGAAATGTGAGAAATAATCTTAGAATTCAGTAATGATGTAGATAATTGAATATTTTGGGCAATTCATAAATGAATAAATTTAATATTATAATTAATATTATGTAATTTGTAATGAATATATTTCACCGTATAATCCTCAAAAAGGGGGTTGCTGATTGAAATAATATAAGTTGGGTGGAAATGTACATAACTGTGTTACAAGATCTTCTAATTCCTTATTTCTATTATAGTCTTCCATGAGTACATTTGTATACATTAAAAAAATGATTTTATAGTTAATGTTCTGAAATGACTCCATGTGAATTGTTTAATGGTAAAAAACTATGACTGGAGTAGTTAAGATGTTTTTAATGTCCATGAATTAGAGATAAGAATTGTAGAAACATGATAATATTTGAACAGATATGTAAAGATGAAATTTTTCATGGAAATGATCTAGAAAAAAGAGGATATAGATGTTTCCACAAATAAAAAGGTACAATTTTTATTTATTTTGATATTGATGTTATTGAAATGACCATTAAGGAAAAATAGACTCATGGATGTATGGATGTTGAGATAGAAAGAAAAAAAAAATTCTATAAAGGATACAGACAATTATAATACTTTTTAATAAAAATCAAAATCAAATATTTATTGTTTTGATAACGATTCTCTAAAATATTATCTTATATTGAGAAAAAATTTTCAACCAAAATAAGATTTTGTGAAACAACCCAAATCGTTCAAAAAACGAATGAAAAACATATGATATTATAGATACCTCATTATATTCAAATGTTTATCCAAATGTTGTGAAAGAATCATTTTCGTATCTATAATGGGTTAAGGCTATAGATGAAGAGTTAAATTAGATATTAAATAAGGATTCATGGGGACTTGTTACTAAATTTGAAAAAAACCACTCATGGTATAATGTTTCTTTTTCAGAGAAACATTAATGAAAAAGGTTGAGTGATTAAAAAATAATCTAGATTCATACGAAAAGGTTTCTCCCAATTTGATGTTTTTCACATTAATGAAAAATTTTAACTAGCAGTAAGGTCATTAAAAAAAAAAATTCATAATATTTCATCACAATTATGCTAAAAAATCATTCAAATGGTTGTTAAATACATATCCATGGTTGGTGATGCTGATGAGAAAGGGTACATTGAAAAATCATGTAGATATTTTTTTTGAAATTTGATTGATATATATGAAGATTGAATAATACCTTCTATGGGATAAAACAAGCTTTAAGGGAATGATATTCCCTATTGGATTCTTGGTTAATGGATATGTGTTTCATGAATTCATGAGTTGATTTTCATATTTAAAACAAAGAATGTCAATAGTAATCCCTAATCATAATTATTTGGATTCTGAAATTATCTTGGTAGGTAATGGTGAAATATAATCTGATAGATATGCTGATGAAATGAAAATTGTTTTTGATATGTCCATGCTTTGGGAATATAAATAATTAGTTTTGTAAAAAAATAAACTAAAAATTAAATTCATATTTAATTCTTAAGAAAACTACTCTACAGAACATATTTAATATGTTTTCTTTGGAAAAATCAAAACAAAAATCACACAATTTTCTATGGGAATAATTTTTCTATTGACGGACATGGGAATGATATTTATCAGAATGATTTTTGAAATCTTTTTAAATAATTTTCTTATTCTAATATCCTCGGAGCCAACACATTTTATGATGTTACATTATGTTATATATTTTAGACTGATCCAAAAGAAAAGCATTTACATGCTAGAATAATATTTCCCATATACATTAATGGAATATTAAAATTTATAATCATGTATGATAGCTCATAGAATATTGATTTGTTTGGTTACTTAGAGGATGATTGGGAAGGAAATGATGATGACATAATATCCATATCTAGTGGGTATTCTTTTTTTGAAAGAGTTGTGAAAGATAAATAATATGACAAAATATTATGTAACTATTAGTATATATAAAGTTGTGTATGATTCTTCTACTCAATCTACTACCCAACATAGGTAAATGAAAAATCAGTTAGATGAATTACATGTTTATGTATAGTTACCATAGTTCATAGGGTTTGGTAATCAATGTGAAATCAATCTCAACATGATTAATGTTTAAAATTATCATTCAAAACATATTCATTTAAATTATCATTTCATTATATTTCATGTGGAGAATAATGAATTGAATATATAGTATATTCCTACGTCATAATAAGTTTCTTGCATTTTCTCAAATACTATACTAAAGTAATCCTTTCAAAAATTAATGTTGAACATGGGAACCCATCATATTTCTCATAAAGTTTAAGGTATGTGTTTATGTCCTCTATTCTATATTCCATGTGGATAATGTTTTTATGGGGGAGAATTGAATCCAGAATCTATTCATTTAAATTCATGCAAAAAGAGGGAATTTTGGGTACTATAAGAGTATTGAAATGTATGTATTTGAACTATTCTACCATTTTATTGGACTTCTTGTAGGTGAAAAAAATATTTTATTCCAATAATGATTTTATGCTACAAAATAATGCTTTTGAAGAAAATAAAATTTGGTTTCACTATAAACACATTTGGAATACATGGTTTTTCAATCAACGATTCTTGTTTCATACAATTTCTTATCTCATAAAAGATTATACCTGTTGATAAGAAATATATTATTTGAGGATATAATGTTTTGTAATTTATGAATATTGGTTGAAAAAAATCATATTGGGGGATGGTTTCTTTACTTAATTTTGGAGATGAATTCTAAAGTTTATGATGTTTTCTATAGAAATAATTGTATTTTATTAACAACATAATTTAAAAGGAAATTATGTATATGAAGATAAGAAATCACAAAACTTTTTATTTTTGAAATTAAAAAATACCACCACATTTTTAGATTAATACTCACAATGCTTGAAATGTTCCATAGTATTTAAAAGTAGATGTTTGGAAAAAAATATCAACATTTTGACATTGAATCTAGAATGAATGGATAATTCATAATGAGGATGAATCATATTCTATGTTGATAAAATAAAACAAATGTGATTTTGCATTTTTGATCATGGAACTCATGGAAATTGTATGTTGTATATAATAATTCTAATGTATTTTCGATGAAATAATGGTGGTGTGAAAGAGATGTTTCTAATTTAATTTTATATTAATTTTATCTAATTGAAATGATGAATAAGTTTTTACGAATCATATCCAGAATGTCTGTAATCTTGTTAAATGTATTCAAGAAGTATGAGAATATATGATACTACTATAGGATTATAAAGATACCATACATTCTGTTGAAATTTATATGATGCAAAAGTTGATCCTAAAATTAATTAATGTCACAAATGATGTCAGGGTAGAAAAAAAGTCATTAAATGAACAATTTTGATAAATCAGAAGTTTTCTAGTATAATGGTCAACATAATGTGTATTCTAGATGCAATATTTTTTAAATGTTCAGAAGGATGGTCCATATTGATTTAAGTAAGATGTTTCTGAATATGGACTTATTGATGATGATTTTTCATATTCATTTTTTATCAAAATAATTTGACGTAGTGTTTTTTTTGAAAAAAATCATTGGTATCATATTAATAAGATAAGTGATCTAACAATGATGAAGTTGTTAACACGACCCCATCAGACATGATATGTTGTTGTAATCATAAAATTAATAATTTCATTGTAAATATGATTGTAATATTAATTAGAGATTGATTGATGTGTTTTCAAATGGGGAGAATAAAATATTATTTCTGTAATAAATGTGTAAATTGTGAAAAATTTATGGTTCTAGTTTTTAGTTCGAAAAAAACATATAAATCGTCGATGAACGAACGTGATAGGTATCATATTCAGAAAACAAAGAAAGATTGTTATTTTATTTCAAATTCTTTTATCAATTGATTCAAGATCCATTCTATTAGAGTTAAAACCAATTCATATTGATGATCATAATGACAAAATCATATTGGAATAATTACAACATAAATTTAATGATAAATCAGCATGGTATATATTTTCATACATGTAATTGGTAAGGAGCATCATAATAATGTAATTTTATTTACAAATATGAATTAAAAATGATGATTACAAAGAAATAAAGAAGATAGATAATATATTTAGAAGAATCGAGAAAGATCCATAAGAAATAAATGAAATTTTTAAATGATTACAATTTCATGATTCAACTGAAATTCCAAGAATCATGAAAAATCTGTAAATTTGGTTAGGGAGGAGAAATTTCTAGAATCTGGTCTAAAGAACATCTTGGGAGTGTATAAAATTTTTAATGTACCTCATACATTTTATAATAAATTATAGTTATAGATAGGTTTAGATAAAGATATGTGATGATGATTTTTATAGAGATAAGAAGAAGATTCAGTATTGAGATTTTTTTAATATGTTATGATGGATAGATGAAAAATTAGAAGGGAAATTATTTCAATATATTCAAGAGATCGTTATATTTGGAGGATCATAGAATTCACTACACTGTCATATTATTCTTCTAATTTCATTTATATAGTAATCATATCATCTTGGATGATATGACATGGACGGTCATATTGGGATTTATTGAATAAGTTTTAATAATGTATTTAGAATATTCTCAATATTATTACGACATTTCTATATTTTACATATTTATCAATAAGACTGGGAAGATCAGATTGGGAGTATTAGAGTAGGATATGAGACTGATTTTGAAATCAATTGTTCTATTTGTTTACTAACCACTCAAGTGGAAAGGTAATAATTGTTTTCGTAGAATAATTTTTTTTTTGATAAAGAATAACATGTAAACTTTATTATCATAAAAACATTCTATTACAACATTTTTGCATCAAGGACCACACACACTATTAGATTTTATAATGAAGAGGGAATGTAACAAGAAGTGGTTCTTACTAATCCATGTCCTCAAATATTTTTTAGAAAAAATCCTTTTTAATCATGTTTGATGATTAATGACACTTAATTTTGGAGACAACAATGCCCATTGAAGGAATTCAACAAAGTGAAAATATTTGAGGAGAGAGTTAGTGTGGTTGGTTAAATGTGGAGATTCAAAATTAGAGGATAAATTCTATAAAACCATATACTTTGGTGAAAAATGTTTATCCATATGATATGTTTCAATGGAGACATATATTTGGATACATTTTACATTACATATAGGATCTTATGTACCACTTGGTTCATGAAAAGGGGATTAAGACACTCTATTGATAACACCACACCTATTATGATGAAACAGTCTAATAGTGCATTGTTGATGTATCTCATTTCCAAATTTGGGTAAGGGGTATTTTCTGGTGGTATTATATATATATATATATATATATATATATATCTGTGTGTGTGTGTTATTTTATATATCAACCTATAAGAGGTTGTTTCTTGTGATGGGAACATAGCAATAGGGGAATGAATTCAATGGGAAATAAGCTAGACTGTATAATATCATTTACAGAGGAATGTTATAACTATGAATGCAGTATCAATGATGGTAATGGGTTTCAAAATATTATGTAATTATTATGGGTTATTATAGGATACAACGTTTTTTACTCTCCAAGGGCCATGAAATGGATTTAATAGCCAAATTATGTTTCATCTATGAGTAAAAATTTACACTATACCATCACAACATGATGTTACATATAAAGTAAAATATTAGTCGATGTAGACATCCATTCTACTATATATATAATTGGAACCCTCCGCCAATAAGATTCATTTTCTACTGATGCAATGTTCTCCCTAGGGTAAAAATAAATTTGATATAATTTCATCAATAGAGTTATCGTGGGTCTATAAATCAAGTACCAAATAATGGAATATGTTAAAAAATATCACATAAATATTTAGCTTCCATTTTTCTGACATCTATTTATCCAATAGATAATTAATACATGGATTCAAGAATTTATTCTACCTCTATTTTGATCTACTCATCATTTTATTTCCTATGAACAGTTAATCTAACCTTTTTTATAGAATGTGATTTATAGACATTCTTTGATCACACAATATTTCGAATAATAAATTTCCACCAATTTTCATCGTTGATTCATGGCATATTAAAATTTTCATCTCTTTTTTATATTATAATTGTTTATTCCACATTAACAAAAACATGGTCTACATATTGAAACCGATTTCCAATAAAAATATACTGTAAATTATATTATATGTATTCATGATTATATTCAAAAGTCCTTCCTTTACAACTGTACATTTTATATTCACCGAGTTAATTATGTTTAAAAACATCTGATTTTCAACTCTTACTTTTACATATTCAATTATCTGTTACATTTAATTAAATAATTAATCATGAATCATAATATCCTTCTAAAAAAATTAATGTGTTTATAATATTGATCATTATAATATCATTTTAATAATATTCAAAAAAAATCATATGATAATTTAATATAGGATTCATCTTCTTTTGATCACCTAAAATTTCCGAATACATTTCTCAAATCAACTCAATCGAATGTTAAACTTACTAACATTCAGTATGGTAAACTAATGTTATCCATATTCTATTATACTGGAAAAAAAATTTATCCACAAATCATCTTATTTTAGTTTACATAAAACATGTGTCATTATTACTATTGAAAAATCATTTGAATGATTGTATATATATTTATTTTTTTATCTTAAACACCAATAAATTTTGATATTCATCGAATAAGATCTGAAGAATTATATAGTTGTGAAATGGTTTACTATAATACCATAATATCAAAAAAAAGTATTCATCTATTGTTGTAAAGAATACTATTCCATAAAACATTTGATATGTTATTCGATCTCACCCTTAAGATTTGTTTCATACTTTAAAAAACCCATCTATATAACATTTCAAACAATTCATTAAACCAAATCCATTCTCAAATTTTAATATACCATCTCCAATAAACATGATAAAAGAATTTTTCTGTGTGAATTTATTCCCTTTTGATTATTAATTTTAGGGATAGATATTTTTCATATACTCCCATTAAATTTTTTTAATTTTTATTATGAATTTTGAAACCTTTCTACACCGATTTATAGTTACAACAGCTTATGAATCAAAAAAATTAATGTATAATTTTTTTTACTTCTCTCCCACATTTCATAAGAATCCAAAATAATGATTGTAACCCCTCAATAATTGTTTTTATTTTACATCTGAAATCTAAACATAAACAATCATCCATAATTCTTCATAAAATTTTATTATAAAAAAATTGACGAATGTGTCATCAATTTGGACTTTCATTATGATATATTCCTATATTATATTCCTATTGTAGATGATAGGTATAAATTTTTTCCATCTATAGTGTTAAACTGAGTTATTTTAATGTTATATTAAACATTTATTATCACATGAAATTTTAAATAGGTTTTGAGAATTAAATTTATATCAAACAACTAATCATTCATCCACATAATTTTAGAATGTGATTACAAAATAAAATCATATTTCATTCTATATTTACATAAATCAAAAACATTTTTGCCTACTATGTTATTCATAAATTGTTTTCTAAAATAGAATGTTATCCTAAATATTAATTTTTAACCATGAAAATATCTAATTAATCTAGAACCATTATAACTAAATAAATGAAAATCATTACATATTATATACTTTAATAAATAATTTATTGTTCCCTTAATATACATGGTTATATTTTTGGAATTATAAGGATTTGATTTCTTTAGATCACAATTATATCTCACACATAATGGTATGTGATAAATAATTTATATGCTTGAATAATTAAGACATAAACATGCCATTTACAATTCATAAGTCTTTCTGGTTAACTCTTTTCATGGTTTAAACATTAAATTGATTTACACAAACAAATTTATGTGTGGAAAACTCATTGGAATGAACCATTCCAAACATCCTCAATAACTCTACAGAACTTATTTCCAATGAAAAATTTTCAAATTTTGTTTATAGAACATGAATCTTATGAATTAAATTTTTATATATGATGACATCTATCCCAATCATGATATTGAATTTTTCAGAAAATTTATAACAAGGATATCTCTAACACCTATGGATGTTGGGTCATCAGTATATATGATTTAAATAAGAGTTCTTGTTCAAAATTAGTTCACATATATGATACTATTAACTTTTCCATTAGAAAATACCATATTTTTCAAGAAACTATATTTATTGGTATAAAAAATGCATGTAATTATTCAACCCAATAAAATAATTATTGAAATACTATAAAATGTTTCAATAATTATCATTAATGATAACCATTGGATACTTAAATAAATAACCTTTTCTATATTTAAATTTAAAAATTTTAACATTAAACTAATATGATAAACATTATGATTTTAATGAGGATAAATTTATAAAAACCATCTGATGGTTTATATTATTTTATTATAGTATCAATTTTCATAAAAAGACTCCATTAAACATGTAGTTTCGTTTAAAAACTAATTTAAAATTAGTACATGAAATCACTCACATTTCAAATACCAAATAATAATACCCCTTCATTTTTAATATACCACTTTTTATAATTTGGATTATGACCTTTTAATTGGGTTTAAAATTTTCAATATCATATAACTATTAATTAACCACATTCATACTTTATATGATCTAAATAGACTTGACAGTTATGGATGATTAGTTTATTTATATGTTATATTTTTATAAGTTTCATAACAATTATTCTTTAATAGATTAAACATTCAAAAAATTAAATCAAATTATGTAGATATACATTATTCTAAATCTTATGAACCCTAAGAAAAATATATTTATAACTAATTTGACTGTATATAGACTGGTCAGATCATTTATATTCTAAAATGACACACAAGGCCTCACTAATTTTTATCATTTTATTCTTATGTTCTCATGTTATATTTTTTTATATCATAAATTTTTTATTGAAATATTTTAATTGATCAAGAAATATTGACGTTGACTCTTATATAATCAGAATAAACCATAATACACTTTCCTATTATTAATTTAATATCTACGATTGTGAATTAATATCAGATTAAAAAACCATTATAATCACTTTTAACAAATTTCAATAAATAAGAAATCATTATACTCAATATTAACAAATTCCCAAATAGATATAAATACATTACCATAGGGTTATTCTAGTAAATAATCCTACAATGACTAGCGTTGAATAATAAAAAACTCATATTTATATTTTTTACTTCGATACATACAACATCCATATATATAAATATTACATGATTATATTCAACAACATAGTTAAACCTATGTTAAATTCATTTCTCTTTTAATGCCCTACTACTATATTTCTTTAAGGAGTGTAGTTAGTGTTCTACTAAATTATAATGCTATGAAATGATATAATTTTTTCTAAATAGTTACTTTTATTGTTCTATCGATTATATATCTTTACCATTGGAATTAATGAACCATTACCTTTCGTAGTGTCCCACACATAACATATAATAATATCCCAAATGTATTTTTTTACATCATAAACAATACCATTCTATTTTTAATGACATTATAAAAATGATTATTATGTATAGATTAAATTTTGTGTTTTTTTGTATCATTTATCCACAAAAAATATAGTGAATAAGTATAATTTTATAGGAAAATTTTCCTCCCCTCTAAATCATATATTGTTAGTTCATATATTTCAACATGTTTAACAAACAATATCTCATTCCTTATATAGTTAGGGTAGGTCAAAACCCATGCATCATATTTTTAAATGTTTAACAAATTTATTTAACTGATATGAAAAATTCCCCTATGATACAAATAATTTTCACTAATAACTATTTGATTGAAGGAGGTACTTGGGTCATCAATTTAGAACATATTATTATTTTTTCTATCTTCCATTGTGACAATATTTCTATATATTTTCGTTCTAGATATGTAGGTTTTTTTTATAAATATCAATATCTATACATAATTATAATAAATAATTACACTATGTATGTTTTTTTATCATTTATTAAATCATTCTTAGTATCCATATTTTAATTCTATATTTCATCTATGAAAATTAATTTAATTTTTATGGAATCCTAATCAACAAATATTATTACCCATCCATAATTTTCATATATATATTTTATATTATTCTATAACATATAACCTGATAAGAATAAACGAAACAAGAATCCTTGACTTACTAATTCATTTAACATTCATTGAATCCACAATAAAATATTTATCCTATACCTTATTTCTTCCATGATTGGTCTAGTTTCTGTCTCACCGAACATATCCAAGAAGTGTAATAAAAAACATTGAATCATAGTGACCTAGTTAATCACATACTTGACGTATATCTTCTTTAAAAGTGAATGTGTTATTTATTGAAGAATATATAAATTTTGATTAATAATCCTTAGATTCTAATTCATCATCTATAATAATATTTTTTACTCTAACAAATTTTCTACATTATTGATGTGCTCCATATTAACACCTTACTTGACAATGGTAGTGAATCATAATTTCAAAAATAATATTCCATATGATATAAGGAAATATAGCCACAAATGACTCCAATGAACATTGATAACAATTTTTTGTAGGAGATACTTATTTAATAGGATCATTGAGATCATGAATGACTTGAAACATTAATTTCCCTTAGATATATAAATACTTTCTTCAAAAACATACCATTATGTTTATTTTATTCTATAATATGTGAAATTGTTCCTTCAATAATGTCTATACATTCATATAATTATAAAAGGATTATCGTAAGAATTATTAATTCACAAAATTTCTTCTTCTAGAATCGAATATTATTATTTGAGTAAACCATATTTAAAATTGATATTTATGGTTTAGTTTCTATATTTTCATCACAACTGACTACAAAATTATTGTGAGATGATTTAAATTTAACATACCTTACTTTATGAATGAAATCAATTATCATCGTCCATGTTTTTTTATCTTCATGTTACCTTAATTTTCTCATTCTCAAATCATATTACATTGTAAAATGTTTATCACATTCTTATTTAAATAATATTCCATGATGAGGAACCATCAAAATGAGGATATTTATTAACAAAATATATCCATATTCATTTTTCAAAAATAAACATTTAAATTATCCTATTTATAAAAAATATGAATTTGAACATGAATTTAATATTTTTTATTCAATATTTGAGTGATTCTTATAAAATATATACCATTAATGTCTCATATCCGTCTTTTTAATCTATTATGATGTATCAATATTTTTACCTGGCCCTTTAAATTCACAATTTTTCCAAAACATTAGTATTAATATTATCTATTATTATTTGATGCGTCTTCCAAATTATTTTATTAGTATTGTAACCCCTGAATTTTTTAGAAATATATTTTTTATTATATATTTTTACATTGATATCTTGCATTAAATGCAATATTGGGTTTTAAAAAACACGGATATACAATTAATATTAATGTTTAATCTTCTCCATTATAATATATATTAGACCATGACATATAAATAATAATAAAAATTATTTTAAATATCATATATATGTCTTATATAAATAATAATTATTCTTAATATACACGTATTTTTTTAAATTCATTATAAGAGTAAAAAATAATACTTATAAAACAAATATTTTTATTCATTTGTTTTGAACATAAAAAAATACATGTTTTCAAATTTTATATAATTTATTTGAAAAAATTAACTTCATTTTTTAAAAACTAATTCCAAAATAAACAAAGGGTAAATTTTATGTATTTTTAATAAACAAAAATTTTGAATGACTAATAAGAAATACCAGGTTTCATTGAAAATAATATTTTAATTTCAATATGTTTTAAGATAAATGATTAATTTTTAATTGTACTAATTTTAATTTTTTTTAAATATTAAATTAACCATTAAATTTATTTAATAGGAATAATTTATATATTTAATTCTAATACATTAATTTTTAACTTTTATATGTTTTTTCATTGGAAAACCATATCTACCCACACCATAATTCTTATTTTAAAATAAAATTTTCTAACTAATATGAATAAATTTTTAAAAAATATATTCTATATATTTAATTATAATAATTAATAAGGGTGTTTTTATGAAATAAATTTTAAAAATGGGAACAAATATTTATTATGGTTATGGATAAAATTGATTATTGTGCTGTTAAAATAAAAAAATGATTAGTATAATATTTCCATTGAAACTTTTATAAATACTATTGGAAGAAAATATATTATTATTTTACAAAATAAGTTTAAATATATGATAATTTTGAATCATTTTCATCTGAATTCCATTTTCACATTGGATTTTTTGTGAAATATCAAAATTTATTCCATGTGGGATCCGCTCATCACATATGAAAGGACCTATCATCTCCTATGAATATTCCATGTTAATTTTGGTTTAACTAATATAATTATTGATCCCTACAATAATTGTATCCCCATTCCATAGAGTCCTTATTTTGACTATTAAACCCTCCTACGAATACGTTATGTATAAACCTAAGGAGGCTATCCGAAATAATGTAAACCTATTAATCATGCATACTCATTTCACTTCTTCAAACACCCAATTAAATTATTCTTCAACTATATGAACCCGAACCTTTTTTTCAGGTATGTACTTCTTTTCTGGTCATTTTTTAGAAAAATGGGAAAATCTTTAAATTTTAGAACTGCACGTCATGTACTTTATGAGTACATGTCGTGTCCTTGGATACCACAGGTATTCATGTGTTGGCCATTTAATGGACACATACACGGCTATGTAGGGTGACCTAGAGGCCACATAATGTAGAGTACAGAAAAGGTAAGTACATGACATGTGTTTTCTTTATTCTATTAAAAGCATCAGGGTTGCGTATGATAGAGAGAACTCCATTCTTCTATGTTTCGTTCATCTGAGAGATCCTTTATGGCCGTGATAATTCTTGAATCCCTCAGAATCCATCTGATATCTTATTTTACCATCGTCAATTGGCTTGGGATCGCCTCAGTACATTATTTCTTCTACATGAGCATCATTTCCTAATTCATCTTCATTTCCATGTTATCCTTAGTTGAATTTTTTAGGATTTTTTCTAGATCTATGGTGTTCATGGGCATTTAAAGGATCGAGGTTCACTTATATAGATCGTCCAACACCGAGGTAGGTGGTTTGAGCCTTTTCGTTGAGAGTCTTTGAGTTATATGTTCAATTTTTTCCAATACACATGAACGATGTATTGCGAGTTTACAATTTGAGCCCTGTTGATTTCCTTTTATGCTTGCATGCCTGAGTAAAGGTTAATTGAACATGAATAGGGTTAATTGATATTATTTGGTTGTGTTTGTCGATTCATTTTTCCCCTTTTTGATTTTTGGTTATTGTTGCCTCTAAGAAGGCTGTTTACTTTCCCATGACTAGTATTGTAGGATTGGGTGACTATTGTTCTGTTATTCTGATATGTTTTAGAATTAAATCCGTGTAGTTCATGAGGTTTACATGGGACAATATGCGCTTCTATACTTTCTTGACTTACACAGGGCTGTGAAAACCTGGTGTAGTAGAACATAGGGAGAATGGAAGTTGAGGGCTTCTCCAGTGTGTCTGTTTTACTTACGATGTGAGACCACATGGTAAATTGACATTGAGTGCTTCCTCAGAGTGTCTGTAGTTCCTCGGTGACGTAAGTGCTTCCCTAGAGTGACATTAGTTATCGATACAAGACTATAAGAGTAATTTACAGTGAGTGATTCCTCAGAGAGTCTATGATTAAGTTGAACTAGAGCGGTTAGACTGAGTGTACTTCCCAGAAGGTTGCCTGTACATGTTAGGTAGGACCAGTGGGGATAGGCTATGAGTACATCCCACAGGGTACGATTTTTCTTTATCTATGTTGTTGTGTTACTTTGTAGGACCAAAGGGGATATGTTGTGGATTCTTCTTAGAGTTATACCTGCTGGGGTTATCTGCTTTGATTAGCTATTTCATGTTATGTAGAGGTTTAAATGAATTGAAACTATTTATTTTTTACTACTGAGTACTTCTTTGTTTACTGCTTTCTGTACATATTTTCCATATATTCACTGATTGTTAGGCACAGATCATGTGGTGGTTGCCTACTGGGATTTAGTGTCACACCCTTTTTGGGCCATGATTTAGGGCCCAAACTGAATATATTAGTGCTTGTATAGGTAAGGGAAAGCACCCTTCTACTACATGTTCATGATTGACTGTGGAGCTGGAGAGCATGGGACGAAGCTATAACTTGCATTGATGTGGAGTTGTTTATTATTTTTCTTTTGTACTTTGGTTCAGTACTGTTGTATTCCAGCATTGTGATTTGTTTGAATTCTTTCCTAGATGTATGTCTAATGTTTTATTTATATATATATGTGTGTGTGCTCCAGTTTATTATTTCTTGTGTTATCCTATTTACATTTTTATGGATTATTACTGCTTCTACCATTGTATATTTGTTTTTCTTTTTCTATGTTACTCTTTCAATAAGGGCATAGTTTCTCCACTATCACACATACGACCCTCGCTACTAGTCGTCATCCTCTGGTGTTTGGGGAAATGCGCATGACGCCATGTGACTAATCAAGTACGTGGCCTCTCTGGGCAGCTTCTGAAACTAGGACAACTATTGGGTCATCCTCTGAGGTTCCTATATGAAGGGTAGGTACATATCACCTCCTCAACACTCCACATCCACCCGTCATCTCTGCATACCAACACACCTTATTATCCCCCTCCAAGCACCTTCCGGTCCTGGTACTCTCAGTGGCCGTAGTTGTTCTGGGTTTTTTCATCTACACCGCCATTCTAGGGAAATTAGGGGACAATTTTCTATAAGGGATGGATTTTGAAATAAATCAGACCTTATTTTCATGTATGCATTCATTTTATGGTCATTTTTGAGAAAAAAGATGAAATTCAAGAAATTTTTGAAGAGCACACCATGTACATTATGAGTACACATCATGTACTCGGTTACCACCAGTAGTCGTGTTCTTGTCGTGTAATAGCCAAACACAGGACAATGTTGGTTTACTTGGAGGCCACCTAAAGCGGGGTATGGAAAAGTCAAGTACTCATCGTGTAATTAAAATGGACACGCTATATTTTCTGTTTTTCAATAAACACAATGGGGTCGCGTCTGATGGATATAATTCCCTTCATCTAGGTTTCGTTCGTCCGAGACAACCTGTACAATCGTGCTTCTTAGCTGAGTCCCAATCCTCTATTCGATCTCTGATTTGACAGATGTCTATTGTATTGGGATCACCTTGATATGTTCCTTCATCTACATCAGGATTGTTTCCTGATTCCTCTTTTATTCCATGTTACCATTATTTGAATGTTTTTTGCATTTTTGTAGATATACAGTGTTCTTGGACAATCCATGGCTTGAGTTTCAATTATATCAATCTCCCAAAACCATGGTAGGTGGTTTGTGAGTTTCCATTGAGATTATTTGAGTAATATTTTCAATTTTACCAATACCCAAGAATAGGGTACTGCACATTTACCTTTTTAGACCTATTGTTTACCTACTATGCTTTTATGCCTATGTAGAGGTTAATTGAATGTGAATAAGTTTAATTGTTATGAATTAGATGTGTTGTCCCATGAATGTTTTTCCTGTTTTGACAGTTGGGTCTATTTTCCTATTAGGAAGTTGTTTACTTTCCCATTCCTAGTATTGTAGGATTGTTTGACTGTTGTTCTGTTATGGTGATCTACTGTAGACTGCATGCCAAGTAGTACTTGAGGTTTACCACGACCGATACACACAGCTATACTTGATTGACTTACGCTGGGTTGTGAGAGCCAGGTGTAGTAGACCATAGGGAGAATGGACATTGAGGGCTTCTCCAGAGTGTCTTTTTTAATTACAATGCGACACCACATGGGGAATTGATGTTGAGTTCTTTCATAGAGTGTCAGTAGTTCTTGATGCGGGCCACATAGGGAATGTGATGTAAGTTCATTCCTAGAATGCATTTAGTTATCTATACGAGACTCTAGAACTACTTAACGGTGGGTTCTTCCTTAGAGACTCTATGCTTAAGCTGAACCAGAGGGGTTAGACTGAGTGTTCTGCCCAGTGGGTTTCTTGTACTTGTTAGGTAGGACAAGAGGGGATATGATGTGATTACTTCTTGGAGGGTTACCTTTGGTCTTTAGCTGTGTTATTGTGTTGCTAGGTAAGACCTTAGGGGATAGATTGTGGGTACTTCCCAGAGGGATACCTAATGTGGTTTACTACTTGGTTTAATTGTTGCATGTTATGTAGAGGGTTGAATGCTTTAGAACTATGTATTTTTTACTCTAGAATACTTCTTTTTTTCTGCTTTCTGTACTTAAAATCCATAAAATTGATGAATATTAGGCACATATCTTATGGTGGTTTCCAACTAAGATTTAGTCTCACACCCTGTTTGGTCCATGCTTTTGATCCCGAACAGATTATATTGATGCACGCATAGGTAAGGGCATGCACCCTTCTAATTCAGGTTCATGATTGACAATAGAACTGACATCCCAAGTAAATGAAGAATAAGACATATTTCATATTTATTGATGTTTGTTAATTAAAAATTACTTTTTCATTAAAGGGGATTCTATGGTCGATAGCGTACCCGATAATCAATAATGAGTTTCATTGAAATCTTACGTTGCACACTAATAATATAATATTATTAATTTAAATGGTAGTTAACTTCTAGAAGTTGTTTTGGTGGTAATGAAAAAAACTAACTAAAATATTATTATACGTGATTTTTAAATGTATTGACTTTTATCTAATAAAATTTAGACGCTTAAATTTTGAATGAATCGAATTTTAAGCATAATTTACATTAAATGGTCGATTTACCACCTATTAATGAAAAAAAATCTTTAAATATATTTTTGGTCACTCTAATACATTATATTTGACCATATACATTCTTCCTTTATAATTGGTACATTAAATTTTACTTTGGGTAATTTTTTGATATTTTTCAGATAAAGTTCATTTTTAATGAATAGTGAAAAATATTGTATTTTAATTCAAAATTGCCTTTTAATCTAATTTATTTATATGGTTAGATTATCTTTTTAATTGGTTTTAAATTTTAATTAAAATATATTTTAACCATTAAATCCAATTATGGTAATTATAATTAATTTTACTATAAAATTGGACATAAAAAAGTGTTAGTCTTTTGATAGTTATTATTTCACAAAAACACTCTTTTTGTTTTGAGAGCGGGAATTAATTCTGAATAATTTTCTGCCACTTCTGTGTTTTGAATTTGGAAAAATGGATTCCATATTTGCAATCAGGAGAGACAAATTGTGTAAATAGGTAACTTTTATTTTTAGACATTTTAATTATTTACTTCAGTAAGTATTTTATTTACAGTGGTTAAAAGGTAAATCAGGTAAACAAGGGTAAAAATAATAGTATAATAATATAAAATAACCCTTTAAATGTGTTATAATCCTATTGGTTGACTAATTTATGACACTGGGCATCTTTGGTTCGATTTCGGGACCCCATTGAGCATCCTGGCTGTGATAATGGCAATTTAGATTAATTACTTAAAAGTAATGACAAAAATGACATAAACAAATATTTGTTTGTAAATTAATATTTACATGGAGTTATATAAGTTATTATTTTTCAAATATTAATTTTAATTGGAAATATATAAATATTTCCAACAAGTTAGTATTTTTTATAATGTTTAGAGAACAAAAAAAATTATATTATTTCTGACATAATAATGATGCAGTGTTTTCCTCATTAATAAATCATTTAAATAAATAAAAATATAATTATTAAAATATTATCCATAACATGTTCAAATATTATTGGATGACTTTATTATGAATATTAGTCATCTTATATTTGACTTTAATTATTTTTCTACCATTAGAAACCGAATGTAATTATATAATAAAAAAATAGTTTCACAGTTTCCTAAAGAGCCCATCCTCCCACTTATAAATGGAGATCTCTTCTAACCAATTCCTCACACCTCTCAAGCCTTTTGGGTGGTCCAAACTCAGAATAATTAATCTCCCTACATCCCTATACTCCCCCTAGAAGCCTTACTATAGACAGAAGGCACTTCAAAAAGACCTTTTGATTCAAACCAATGGAAGTTACCCAAATTAAAGGTAACTGTTTCTCATAAATTGTTTTCTTTTATTTTACTTCTCCAACCACTAAACTATTTTTATTCTTTTCTTTTGTAAAAAAAATAGTATTCTAAATATTATAGTTTTTTTATGATAAAATTTCGAAATACCCATACACACACCTCCATCTAGTTGGTGAAGAACATAATGTTTCTGTGGATGGCAAACTAACGCCTCATGAAACGATGATTGTTCAATTACCACTTACTGTCTCTCATGGTAGAAATTATGAGTTCTCTGTATTTATATATGATATATATTATGTATATTTTTTCATTATTCTTCTTTATTTTCCATTTATAGCATGCCTTTATGGTTTCCATAGTGGTTAAATACGATAATCTCATTTGAGGAAGTGCAGACTCCCGCCCCCTCAAAGTTATGTGACACGTTAATGCCTAATGTGGGATGTATAAAGGATGGATTTAAAAATATTATATATTATATTATACTTTAATTATAATATAAATTTGTATAATTATTCTTTAATTACATAAAACTAAGAAATATAAATGAAATTAGCGTTCATGAGTATGTACGGATTACCGTCTCTATGAACGGTGCATTTCATATTTGACCACCAAATGTTATATACTATTATAAATACCTGTATATACTGGATATAAATGATATATATGATATCTAAATAATGAATATCATTCTGGATATAATGGACTATTGACTACATGGACAACTTGTAAATATAAGGTGTTTATAAATTAATCAAGTACCAAATATCGACAAAACGAACATTATTAACTTAAATGATTACATAATGTTTATATAATTGTAATAATTGATATAAAAGGAATAATAAACTTGAAAAATGTCGTTATGAAATTAGAAATTAACTTTACTTTATTATTTATGAGATTAAAGAACGATCATGTCATGTTGGACACGAGGTAAGGGACATCGTCTCAATCTCTTGTTATTGAGGCATATTTTGTTTTAATACACGGTTTTATTTTATACGCTATATAAACACCATTTAATTTTCATTTCATTCAAAGTTAATGTTTTTATACAAATCATATTACTAAATGGAAAAAAGAATGTTTTTTTACGAATGTGGTGACAACGACCTTTCTACCGCCACGAGTATTATTTGATCTTTGGCTTCCTTAACAAGTCGTAATGTTTTTAAAAGGAAAAGATAAATATAATATTCTCTATTTATGTATTTTGTTATTGAAAATGATTTTGAGAACTGATTTATTATTTCAATATCTTGAAATGATATTTTTTATTGAAATCTGGAAATGTTATCTTACCTTTATGCTTATGGTGTGTGTTATGATCATGTTATGTTTCTTGGGAATTATTTATGTATATAGGTGGTTCCGTGATAAACCTAGGGTGGTTGAGCCAGAGATAGCTCTCCAATGCATTGGGTAATTTGACGGAGGTAATCTTGAATGTTTCTCATAAGATATTTAATGAATATACTGTGATGGGTATTCCAAAGTAACTCACTATGTAGCTATGATAGCTAGAATGTAAGTATGTTTTGGATGCGGCAAGTTACCTTTATGATATAATATTTTTATGTGACTTTCAGAAATCATATGATTTCTTGAGGTATGTAAGAGAGATTATGTAATGTATGTATTTATAAACATATGGTTTCATCATTTGTTTTATAGCCCTTACTGAGCTTCTTTTTCTCATCCCATGTTTTGAAATGTTTTCACATGATATAAAGATGAATACGGTCCAGGATGGGATCAAGGAAAAGTCTTCCTGTCTAAAACCAGTAACTAGACATGACTCTTTTTTCAAGAGTTTATATTTTATGAAAAAAATGGTTACATGGTAGAATTTTATACATGTAAAATTCATATTGTCATGTAAATGTAATGTACTAATTCTCTAAAACTCTATACCTAAAAAGATCCTCAAAGTGAATTATTAATTTAACTCAATATTATGTAATGTTTAAGGCCAGGCCCTAATAGTTGGTATCATAGGTCGGTTTAGATAACTATATGAGTTAGGGTATTCTTTAATTAATGTCACTAAATTAATTTATGGTAATATTGAGATGATATAACATTTACATATTACTATGTTTCTTTGCCTAAGATATTTATGTGTTGATAATGGTTTTTCATAGAGAAAACAGGGCAGTTGTGATGTGAAGTCATATAGAGGGAAGTGACCTTCCATATCATCATCATGAGATGGTCAGAATCAGAACTAAATAGTTTACTGCAGTGATGGATTAGATGATTCAGGGGATAAATTGTGGTTTTGTTTATTGATGATATTTTGTCTTATTTAAAAAATAAATAGGAACACAAAATTTATTTATGGGTTGTCTTCCAATCCTTAAAAGAAAAGTAACATTATGGTAAATTCAGCAAGTGTGAGTTTTGGTTACAAAAAATTTCTTTCCATGGTCACATTGTTTCAAAAAAATTCATAACTGTTTATCCTACTAAAAAAAAAGTTGTTGAATAATGGCCATGACCCGCAAATATAAACGATATTCGTTATTTTCTTGGTTTGGTAGGTTATTACCAGAGGTTTGTTGAAAATTTCTCACGATTCTCCAGTTCAGTGATTATGTTAACTCGAAAAGGTGTAAAGTTCATCTAGAAAAATGAATGTGATGATTGTTTTCCGGAATTGAAATGAAGATTGGTGAATGCTCCAGTTTTGGCAATACCATCAAAAAATGGTGAGTTGTTATCTATAGTGATGCTTCATTGAAAATATTGGGTTGTTTCCTAATGCATAATGATCAGGTAATTGCGTATGATTCACGTTAGTTGAAACATCAGGAGTTAAATTACCCTACACATTATTTTGAATTAGCTGCTTTTGTTTTTGCTTAAAAAATTTAGAGGCATCATTTGTATGGAGTGAAGTGTGAAATATATTCTGATCACAAAAGTATGAAGTATATATACACTCAAAAATAATTAAACATGAGATAGATGAGATGGTTGGAATTAATCAAGGATTATGATTTTATGATCCATTACCATCTTGGAAATGAAAATAATGTGGAAGATGCTTTGAGTCGAAAATGTAATGATTTATTAGCCATGCTACATTTGGAACAAGATCCTTCAGTTTTTAATTTAATGAACTTTTTCATAGAAGTTGTTGGTGTAGGAAATTATTCTGTTTTGTATCATGTGTTAGTGAGATCATCTCTATCACACAGAATAAATCAAGAATAAAAAGAAGACAGTCAGTTGCAGAAAAAGGTAGAGTTGGTTTAGAAGGTTATGTTGCCTGAATTTAACATTTATAATGATTGTGTTTTGAGATTTGGGAAGAGATTATGTGTACCTTGTGATTCATAGTTGAAGAATGAGTTGTTATGTGAAGCTCATAGTTCTCCATTTTCAGTTCATCCTTGTAGTACTAAGATATGCAGAGATCGTCGTGAGTATTACTGGTGGGATTGAATGAAAAGAGATATTACTGATTTTACTGTGAAGTGTTTGACTTGTCTACAGGTTAAAGCAGAGCGACATTTTCCAAAAGGAATGCTTCATCCTTTACCGATGCCATAGTGGAAATTGGAAAATATATCCACAGACATTGTTTTTGGATTACTGAAGACATCTCGAGATAATAATGAAATCTGGGTAATTGTTGATTGGTTGACTAAATATGCTCATTTCATTCCTATTCAAGATACTTTTTCCCCAGATCAACTTAACCGGTTGTATATTAAAGAGACAGTCAGGTTGCATGGAGTTCCCCTCTCCATTGTATCTGATCATGATCCCATGTTTACTTCTAACTTTTGAAAAGGCCTTCAGAAGTCATTGGGTATTGAATTAAATTTCAGTACAATGTTTCATCCACAATCAGATGAGAAATCAGAATGAAAAATTCAGACCTTGGAGGATATGATACGTGCTGGTTCACTGAATTATAGGGGAAGTTCGGAGCAACATCTTTATTTGGTTTAATTTTCTTATAATAACAGTTTTCATTCCAGTATGCAGATGTCTCCATTTGATGCTTTATAAGGAATGCATTGTCAAACTCCAGATATTTGGGATGAAGTAGGTGAAAAGATGCTGATGGGACCAGAATTGGTAGAAGAGATGGAAGAGAATGATCAGTTGATTCAGAAGCACAGAGAATATCTTAGAGCTGACAGAAAAGTTATACAGATTACTGGAGGAAGGATCTTTCTTTTGATGTAGGTGATCATGGATTTCTCAATGTTTCACCATGGAAATGTGTGATGTGTTTTGGTAATAAGGGAAAGTTGATTCCGAAGTTCATTGGACCTTATGAAATTCTACAGAAATTTGGATCAGTTGTGTATAGAGTGGCTAAACCTCCATGTTTATCCCTGGTACACAATGTTTATTATGTTTTGTTGTTGAGAAAGTATATTCCAGATCCATCTCATGTTTTGAGCCCAGAGGTAGTTCAGTTGGAAGAGAATCTCTCTTACGATGAAAAACCAGTCTAGATTCTTGACTGTATAGAGAAAGTGTTTCGGAATAAGGTAATTCACCATGTAATGGTTTTTTGAAAAAACCATATGGTTGAAGTGGCAACGTGGGAATCTAAATATTCTATGAGGGATAAATACCCCCACTTATTTTTATAGTTGAATAAAAATTTCAAGGACTCAATTTCCAAAATGGGGGAAAGATGTAACATCCTAGGTAAATAAAGAATAATAAATATTTCATATTTATTAATGTTAGTGACTTAAAAATTAATTTTATTTTAAAGGAGTTTCTGGGTTCGAAAGCATACCCTATACGCAACAATCGGTTTCATTGAAATCTTAGGTTGCACACTAATAATATAATATTATTATTTTAAATGGTAGATAACTCCTAGCTATTGTATTGGAGAGAATCAATATAACTAACTAAAATATTATTAGATAAGATTCGTAAATGTATTTACTTTTATCCAATAAAAGTTAGAGGCTTAAATTTTGAATGAATTTAATTTTAAGCATAATTTACATTAAAAGGTCAATTTCCCGCCTATTAATGGTGAACCATCTATTAATATATTTTTTGTAAATTTAATACATTAAATTGGACCAAATAAAATACTTCTTTTTTATTGGGACATCAAATTTTACTTTGGGTAATTTTTTGGTATTTTTCTTACTAAGATCATTTTTAATGAATAGTGAAAAATACTGTATTTTAATTCAAAATTGCATTTTAATCTAATTTCTGTATATGGTTATATTATCATTTTAATTTATTTTAATGTGTAATTAAAATATATTTTAACCACTTAATACAATTTTGGTCATTAGATATAATTTCACTATGAAATTGGACATAAACAAGTGTTAATCTTATGATAGTTATTATTTCATAAAAACATGCTTTTTGTTTTGACCGCAGGAATTAATTTTAAATTAATTTCTACAACTTCAGTGTATTAAATTTGGAAAAATGGATTCCATATTTGGAATAAATTGGTCCAAATTGTGTAAATAGTTAACTTTTATTTTTAAACATTTTAAATATTTACTTCAGTAAATATTTTATTTAACATGTTTAAAGGGTAAATTTGGTAATTAAGGGTAAAAAATAATATTCTAATAATATACAATTACCATTAAATGGGTCCTAATCAAATTGGTTGAGTCATTTACGACCCTGGGCATCTTTGGGTCGATTTTGGGACCCCATTGAGCCACATGGGTGTGATAATGAAAATTTATATTAATTAATTTAAAGTAAAGAATAAAATAACATAAACAAATATTTGTTTGTAAATTAATATTTACATGGTGTTATATAAGTTATTTTCTTCGACTATAAATATTAATTGGAAAGCTAAAAAGATTACCTACATTATAGTATCAGTTTATAGTTTTTAGATAACAAATAAATTAAATTATTTGTGACATAATAATGATTCAGTGTTTACCTCATTAATAAATAATTTAATTAAATAAGATTATAATGAATAAAATTTTATCCAAAACAAGTCCAAATCTGATTGTATGATTTTATTCTGAATATGAGTCATCTTATCTTCGACTTTAATGAATTTTAGACTATTAGAAACTGAATATACTTATATATTAAAATAATAGTTTCACACTTTCTTAAAGAGCCCCTCCTCCAAATTATAAAAGGAGACCACTTCAAACCAATTACTCACACCTCTCAAGCCTTTTGTCTCGTCCAAACTCTTCACATTTAATCTCCCCACATCCCTCTACTCCCCCTATAAGTATTACCTTAGGCAGAAGGCACTTCAAGAAGTCCATTTGATTCAAACCAAAAGAAGTTAACCAAATTAATGGTAATGATTTCTATTAAATTGTTTTCTTTTATATTACTTCTCCAACCCCTAAACTCTTTTTATTAATTTCTTTTGAAACAAAACCATTATTCTTAATACACTATGATGTTGTTATGTTTTTTATTCAAACTGCACATACACACACCTCCATTTAATTGGTGAAGAACAAAATGTTTTTGTGGATGGAAGACTAACGCCTCACGAAATGATGATTATTCAATTACCTATTACTACCTCTCATGGTGGACACTATGATGGAACTGTATTTATATATGACATATATAATATTTTTATTTATGCTTCTGTAATTTTCATTCATAGCACGCCTTTATGGTTTCCATAGTGGGTAAATACGATAATCTCATTTGAGGAAGTGCGGAATACCACCCCCTCAAAGTGATGTGACTCATTAATGCCTTATGTGGGATGTATAAAGGATGGTTTTAATGATATTATATATGATATTATAATTTAATTATAATATAACTATGTATAATTATGCTTTAATTCCATAAAAATAATAAATATAAATGAAATTAGCATTCATGCGTATGTACGGCTTACCGTCTCCATGAACGGTGCATTTCATTTATTACCTCCAAATGTTAGGTACTATTATAAATTCATCTATATACTTGATATAAAAGATATAAATTAAATATAAATAATGAATATCATTCTGGATATAATGGAATATTGACCACAAGGACAACTTGTAAATATAAGGTGTTCATTATTGACTCAAGTACAAAATATCGACAAAACAAACGTTATTACCATAAATGATTACATAATGTTTATAACATGGAAATAAGTAATATAAAATGAGTAATAAACATGAAAATGTTTGTTAAGCATGTATAAATTAACATTAGTTTATTATTCAGGAGATTAAAGAATGATATATTTTAGTCGGACACGAGGTAAGGGACTTCGTCTCAATCTCCTTTCATTGAGGCATAATATGTTTTAATACACAGATTTATTTTATACGCTATATAAACACCATTAAATTTTCATTTCATTTAAAGGGAATATTTTTATACAAAGGGTTTTACTAAATGACAAAAAGGAATTTGTTTATGTATGCAGTGACAATGGCCTTTCTGCCACCACGGGTATTATTTGATATTTGTATACGTAACAAGATGTAATGTTTTTAAATGAAAAAAATATGTACCATATACTTTATTTATGTATTTTGTTATTGAAAATGATTTTTCAAATTGATTTATTATTTCAATATATTTAAATGATATTTTTTTGTTGCAATGTGGAAATTTATCTTTCCTTTGTGCTTATGTTATATGTTATGATCATGTTATGGTTCTTGGGCATTATTTATGTATACGGGTGGTTTTGTGATAAACCTAGGGTGGGTGAGCCCAAGAAAGCTCTCCAATGCATTGGGTAATGTGACGGAGGTAGACATGAATGTTTCTCCTAATAGATTTAGGTAATATACTATAATGTGTATTCCAATGTAACTTCCTATGTAGCTGTGATATCTATAATGTAAGTATGTTATGGATGACACAATTTACCTTTATGATATATGATTTTTATGTGTCTTTAATAAATCTTATGATTTCATGAGGTAAGTAAGGGAGATCATATTTTGTAAGTATTAATAAACAAATGGTTTCATTCTTTTTTTATAACACTTACTGATCTTTTTTATGCTCATCCCAATTTTTGAAATGTTTTTACAAGACATAATTATGAATAGGGTCATGGATGGGATCAAGGAAAAGTCATTCTATCTAAAATCTGGAACTAGACATGACTCTTTTTTTCAAGAGTTTTTATTTTATGAAAAAAATGGATACTGGGTAGAATTTTCTACATGTAATATTTATTTTGTTATTTAAATGTAATGTCCTAATTATCTAATACTCTAAACCTGATAAGATCCTCATAGTGAATTATTCATTTAATTAAATATTATGTAATTTTTAATGTTAGGTCCTTATAGTGGAGCTAGAGAGCATGGGACCAAGGAATAGCTTGCAATGTCGTGGAGCTCTTTATTATTTTTCTATTCTACTTTGGTTTAGTACTATTATATTCCAGCATTTTTATTTTTTTGGCTTCATTCCGAGACATATGTATCATGCATCATTTAAATATATATATATGTATAAAGTGCTCCAGTTTATTATTTATAGTCCTCCTCTATTTAATTTTGTACGGATTATTACTTCTTCTGCCATTGTATATCTATTTTAATTCGGTTTTGTTACTCTTCCAATGAGGGAATTTTAACCCACTATCACACTCAAGGACATCACTACTAGTCGGCAACATCTGGCGTTTAGGGAAATGTGCTTGAGGCTATGTGACCAACACGGTAGTGGGCCTCTATGGGAAGCTTCCGGAACCGAGACGTTACATCAACTATACTGGTATATAAAAATCATTGTATCCTATATATTGTTATATTATTATGTTAATTGAATAAATGATATCCATATAATATTTCATCAAATTTGGAATTAAATAATCAATCTTATTTATGGTGGACTATCGGCTCATGAAATAATGTAATTCATTTTCCCTCTAAAATCATATTGGATTGGTGTAATGATGAATATAAGTTATATAAATGATATTTCTAACATATTTATTACTTTTTAATGATTTCACATTTTAATTCATGAATTGAATTCTGTAGTTATATGGTAATGTAGCTTTGGTTTATAGTGGACAATTTCCTCATGAAGCGACATGATATGGTTTTCACTTACACATTACATTTACTGTAATATGGAAACCTTAAATGAACATATGTGACATAAATGACAAAAAAATACTTTATAAGTGTAACATATTATTCAAATTAATTTAATTTCATTCACCGAGAAAATTGAAATAGTGTTTATGCGTATATATGAAAAACTGTCTCTATAAAAAGTGTGATAGATTTTTTGTATGTATCATTAATGGATTATCAAAAATAAATTTTAATTTATTATTTATTATAAATATATAAATTTAAAATTCATAAAATTATATTTCCATTATCATTGAAAAATTTCTGAAATTAACGAATAAAAGCATACATGAAATATGATGTAGTTATTACCCAAAATGTTATTTTAATAAGGAATTGTAAATAAATGGGTAATAAAAATTCACAAGTATATGATATGTGGATTAATATATATATATATATATTTATTTAATTAAAATTATTATATTAAACTAAAACTTATTATATTGTATATTCAAACAAGAAGGATTGTATTCAAAGGTTAAGGTAAATGAATTTTGTCTCAAGTTTTGTACTTTAGAACATATGTTATATTATGCACATATCATCTAACAGAGGTGTTTATACATACCATTTTAGATTTTATACCATGAATATTACTATTCTTAGGATATTTAATGATTCAATTTATATTATTGTTTATTGGGACTTATGTTACATAGTTACCAATGTGGAAAGGGTTTGACATTCTAATCTAATGTTTTATAATCTTTGTTTATGATTTTACATTTAATGATGAAATATTATATTATATTTTTATATATCTTCATAAATATTATTCTTTTATGATTATTTAATGAGAATAAATTTTTCCATTAATTTTACTCACACTATGAACACTTCATTCAAAAATAATGTTTTTAATGATAAAAATATTTACCACTATATTTGGTTGAAACTCTATTTCATCATAATATATTTCTTCTAAAATAATGAAATATTAGTTTTTCTATTGTAAAATGACAATTAAAAAACTACACAAGTATGAGATTCAGTTTTTTTTAAATTAATCATCATATATTTTTACAACCATTGTTACTATGTCTCTTTGTAAATATTTAAATTAAATCATTGTTTAATGTTTGTAGCATGAAATAAATTTACTTCTTTCATGATGATTATTTTAATTAAGGTTAGTTATATATTTTTCAGTGGTTATTTTGAATAATTTTTTTTGTAAAATCATTTTATAAATTACTATTTTTGTAACTAATATTTTGAATGATTGGTTATTTCCCATAAGAAATATTCTAGGTGATTATTAATTCAATAAAATATCAAAATAAGATGATAGATTTTGATGTTAAATATTATTTATTTGGATATAGTCGATTGATACCATACTTATTATGTTATTGATTGTTAATTTTATAATGATAATATGATTATGATGTCCATCTGTTTTCTACATATTATGTTATGATGAATTGTATTATGGAATACTACTCCCGAGTTCTAATATGATAAAATTTATAGAATATTGGAGACCATGCATGTAAATTTTTTATAATTTTATGGGTTTTATACTATATATCCTGATAATTACTGGAGTATATATTTTTATCTCAAGAGATAACATGTCTATAATGGATAATGAAGCAATATTAGTATGGGACCTTGTAAATTATGAAATCATTGGGAGTAAATCATTATAATTTACTGGTATGGTATGTGAAACTATTATAGTATAATATCATTATAATTAATATGTAAATTCAATTTAATTGATTTTATATTATTTTTATTATTCCATTATTACCTGTATAAGGTTAATTTCATGCTCTCATATACCTACTTCATTTATTCAATTTTGAATCATGTCTTATGAACTTTTAATATTTATTTCATTATATATGAATATGATATTTTAACTTAAGGGTATGTTTATTATAATATTATTCTCATATTTTCAAATCGTTGTGCTCATGTTATTTTAGTACATCTCCCTTATTTACCATTGTTGATAATATGAGCCTAAAATTTAATAGGTTTCCTTTACATAGGATATGAAGAGAGGCACTATTTATTATAAAATATAGACGGGTTCTAGTAATGAGGAACTATGTGAGATGTCATATATAAGAATTATGTGATATATTTTTTGAGTCAATGTTTCTAAAGTACCTAGACCTAAATAGTTCTTACTGGGTTTATTATGTCATGTAATAAATATTCATCTATTAAGCTTTAATATTTCATTATATGAATATGGTTAGTTTATATAGTATATATCATGTAATTGTTTTGTTATCCATTAGAAAATAGGAAGAGAAAAATAATTTGGAAACCATTATATATTGTTGTGTATAGTAAAATATCATTGAATTTTTGAAAATGATAGATTGAGTGGTTTTGAAAAAATTAAAACCCAATCTAGATAATAATAATGTCTGTTGTTCTTGAACAGATGTTCATAGGTGATATTTCATAAAAAAATGCATGGTGGCATGGACTTGAGAATTATAATTTAAACAAAATTGGGAATTACTATACATATGTGATGACACTACCAAAGAGATATGATTTGGAAAATGAAAGAATCATTATTAACAAACATGATTATATTTAAGAAATATCATTAATAACCTTGTTTAAAACTATATAGACATTGATAGAAAATATGTTTTCAGGTTTTCTTCAACATATATGTAATATTTCTTTATTTTGTGGATACACACTATGATAATCATTTCCACACTATTTTTTTTGTTTTTTTCAATGGATATATCTCAAGGGAATCATGTTAATACTCAGTGAAATATAAAATGAAAATTGTTTCCAACTGATAATCAAAATTTTATTCTGTATAAAATATAAAATATCATTTTTATAATCACTAAATAGTCTTAAGCAATAAATCATAATTTAAATCAACCCAAACAAATAGAAAAAATGTTTTATTGATTCCATAATAGTAAAATTAATATAATATTTTAGTGGTTAAATTAGTACTCTCGTTTCTTAGAAATGGATAATTGTTGTTGTAATGTTATTTACCCATTATTTAGTGTTCATAGAAATAAAAATTAATATTTTATCTCTATCATTCGGAAGGATAAATAGACTATTATTGAAATATTATAAATCTTATGGGTCAAAAAGATGAAATTAAATCATTTGTTGGACGTGTTTATGGGATTATTTTAAGAAATTTCCATTTATCATATCATTCTCATGAAAATGGATAAAGAATTCGTAATGATAAATTAGATGTAAGAAAAATATTCATTTACCAATGAGGTGAGTTTTAAAGGACATGCGAGGTACAAATTTAGTTATATTATCCTACCAAAAATCATGTTTGATCAATTATTTAGTGGATTTATTCCAATTAAGTGTACGAAGTTATCAATATGGGACATCATTAAGAATGAATAAATAATTCGATGTATACTCAAGGAGGAAATGGATATTATAGAAACACATCAATCTCATGTTTATTATAATAATGGGAATTTAGAATTATATGGAAAATATAAAAAAAATAAGAAGAACGTGGACATTATTTCACGCTATCTAAGGGGATGGAAACATATTGTTAACTTTCTAGATGGTGTTAGTATATAATTTATGAGAAAAAAAGAAAGACCTTCAGAAATTGAATGCAGATTTGAAGAGAATAAGTTATCTAACATTGTGAATAGAAATAAATCCCCAAAAATTGCACCAAAAAATATTTTGTTTGAAACTATAATTATTTATGGGTTTTTATAATAAGTTCCCTAATATGAATGTTAATGGTGATTTTTTACATCAGTAAATTCTTATAGAGAGTGATAAATAGACTTCACATTTGATTACTATTTCAGATGATGGGTATTCATGGATATAGTAAAAGGTAATCATATAATCCAATATAGATAAATTAATGACTTATTTTATTCTCTATCTACCAACTGAATTATATCATAATAATTTTATAAGTGTATCAAAAAACTATATTTATTATTAACTACTAAATTAGTAGAGAAAACCCAAAATTGTTCAATAATTCCATCAAATGACTAGGAATTATCCCTAGATATTTTTTTTTGTAATGGATTTCCTGAAAATATCATTATTATCACTATGTTATAATTTTACATTAAAATATTAATGTATTTTCATTTTATATAGAAAGACAACATGAATTAATGAGGAATATAATTCATGATTGATATTCCAAACCATCATATGATTATCTGTCTGTATAATAAAAATATGTACATAAAATAGATATCAAATCCAATTTATGGATCTTGATTAGCATTAAAAATGATCACATGTCCATGATAGATGGAGAGATAATAATAATTTATATGATATTACCATTATATGGGTGTATTTTGATGTCTTTCAAGATGAATATCTGTATCATCCACTAAAATATGATGTTGGGTAATCAATAAAACCTATGAATTGTGAAATTCCTATTTCCATGAATACATAGATAATGGACCCCATTTTTTAAAATAATTAATCAATAAACTACATGACAACCATGATAGTGACTCATTCATCCTTATGTGTCACCATGTGGCGAAATTGTTGTATTTATTAAGATGAACGGTCGATCAACCTGACTATAAATTTATAATTGTGAACTAGATATTATTGAAATCAAGAACTTGTATCCTATAATAGAATTTGATGCCTTTTATGATCAACTATGTGGTACTAATTAATTTTCAATAAAATGAACATTATTAGTATATATAAATTAAGTAGGTGGAAATGATTCAAGGAATAAATCATTTTAATTTATGTGAATGGGATCATAGAATTACATAAAAAATTCTATTGACGTCGTTAGTAGGCTGGAGATACTACTATTTGATTGAATATTATGTATCATCCTTAAATTAAGGGTTAGTTATATATTAAAATTATTTCCATAAATGAGTTACTAAAATCTTCTATAATAGTTTCCAAAGGTGGATGGGCTGATAACCTTACTTTAGTTATGTTTTCATATAAAAAATGATTTTCACAATTGAATTATGATTTTTTATACGAATACCTAAATATAAACAATTGTATACATCTATGATTTTAGGATAATGTTTGAGTTACAAAGACGGTAAAGTCATTTTCCTGACCATCAATGCCAAGATATGTAATTTTATGTTTGTAAATATCGATTTATAATAATTTATCCCTGGAATAAGATTATCGTATTTATAAGAAATTGATTAAAAAAAATTAGTTATATAATCCTCTAATAAATTCATTATCATTTTATGATTGTATCTTATTTGTTAGCACACACACATATCCTCTCTCGAATCTATTATTTGTTCCTTGTATCACTCTAGATAATGTACATATATGATCCAAGACAGATAATAAAATTAATTTTAATTCCATTATATCATGATATTTATTATGAGGAAAAACCGGTGAGGATTATATATTATATAGAGCGTTATCTATGGAAAAAGACCACTCACCTAGTAAATTTATTGTGGTGGAAGCACTAATTTTTGTTAACTACATGAAATCCTGAGGATAGAATGAGGCAGATGTATCCTTATATTTTTGCATCAGAGGAAAAATCATTGATGTGAAAAATATTTTGAAAATTTTTAGACTATAACACCATGACATGTTATGAAATAATTTTTATGAATAAATTCATTTTCATCAATAGCTTGTATTACATGCAATACTGAGCATTCACTAACTATGATATAATTTTAATATTTATATTTAAATGATACCCTTATAACCGTTATATAGATCATGGATGAATGATTCAAAATAACCCTTTTTTTAAACCAATTATATTTCATTCAAATAAAATAAATATTTTTATAAAAAAATACTTAATTTCTGGTAATGTCAATATATGGTAGGAAAATTTATTTTTTAATGTAATAATTTTTTCTCATAAAGATAAAATTTAATTAATATGTTACAATTTTAGAAATTTTATATTAAATTTTTTTTTTCATTTTTAAATAAAAATTTCAAATTTAGTATAGTTTATATTGTTGGTATATTTTTTATAAGATTAATTTTGAAATCAATGGTGTATAATACTAAAATTATTGAAAACTACATTTTAAATATATATATATATATATATAGAAGGAACAAATTTTCAATTTTTTTAAAATAAAATTAATAAAATTAAATATTTTTAATATAATTTTGGACATTAGAATTGATTTTAGATTTAATTTTAAAGTAAAATATATTTAATCTTTTTCATTGTTTTTCTAAATAAAACTAATTTTTTGTCAAATCTATGAGTTTTATATTAATTAATTTTTTTCAACTTATGTGAATAAAATTTATAAAAAATGATTCTATATTTTGAATAAAAATATTCAGTATGTTCATCCTAATTTATGGTCTTAATTAATATTAAAAATAGTAAAATATTAACTATTTTGGTTAAAGTTAAAATGTTATTACTAGGGGTTAAACTAAAAAATATAATGGAAATATTTACATAAAAAATAATAAAAACTATTTTCTCTCACATTTGCAACATTATCAATCAGAATTTAAAATATATGTTTCTTTTTAATATTTTATATTGAGAGTCAATTTATCACATTGGATTCTTTTGTAAAATTTCCTAGTAGTTTCCATGTGGGTTCCATTCTCCATATATAAAAGGATATTTCCTCAACACCTAGAACTCCATGAGAATCTTGATTCATCTAATACCAACAAAAATTATATTACTAATTCTCTTCAAAAATTCTCAAAGAATTAATTTTATTAGTAATAGTTCCTATGATGGAATTATATATAATCCAAACGTGTCTCTTCGAAGAATACATAGAACTCTAAACCTAGTGTAATCATTTTAGTTTTTCTTCCATCTTTTATAAATATTTTTATAATTTTATACTATAATAACAAAATTATATCTCATATATATATATATATATATATATATTCTATTTTAATTTTATAACCATTATCGTAATAATCTTCATTTAAACTAGAAATGAAAATATTAATCGTCTCTATAGAGGACCACCACATCACAAATCTGTGTAATTCATTTTCCATCACCAGTTCTCATGGAGATGAGTAATGATATATACAATTTATATTTATGTAGTTTTTAAACCTATTATTATTTTATAATCATAAAATCACGAATTTGTCTTCAATTCCATTATACGTTTATAAAATTACAGAAAATGGATGTACGAAGAACTACAACCAGTCAAAAAATTGTGATGTGTTTTTCATACACACATTACATAGAAGGTAAAAAAAATTATGTTAATGAAAATATTTGTATATATTACAAATAAATTAGTTTTTATGTTAATATATAACTAAAATTTAATTAATTTCTTCCATCACAAAAATAAAAAAAATGTTCATAAATACGTATAGCTTTTCGTCTCTGTAAATGGCGTAATTGAATTTGTAACTATATATTTAATAGATTACAATAATTAAATATGTAATTATTGTATATTATATCTATATAATGGTAAAAATTCAGGATATTCCTGAATAGTGAACAAAATAATAGGACTAAAAATAAAAAATAAAAACATTCATAAAAAATCATAGTATTTATTACCCAAATTGGGATTTTAATAAGGAATCGGTAATAAAAGGGTCAACATGAAGTAATTAAATAATATATGTAATTATATATATATATATATTTATTATCAAATAATAAATTTATAATAAACAAATATTTATAACACAATAGTTTAAAATGTTTATAATAGAAGTCAAGTGTTATATTAAAAAATGTTTCCTCAATCTGACTTCTATGGCACATATGTTTTGTTATATTTTTCTCTATTTTTTATTTTTTAGTTGTATAAAAAGAGACTTTATAATTTTATATCTTTTTATTCATTATTATCTTAATATTAAATGTTTCATTTGATGTTAATAATTAATTAGTTAATTATTCAAATGTTATCGATGTGGTAAGGGTTTGATGATACTATCTCATTTTTTATTCAGATAGTTTATGAATATTGATTAGATGAAAAAAATTTATAATGTATTTATCAATAACATGATTAGTTATATTATCCTATAGTCATTTAATTATAATAAATTTACCCATACTATTCCACTCTTTCTGTACTCAATATTACAAACGAACATTTTTATTGAAAACTGAACTTATTTCTCTCATTGAATGAAATCCCATTTTATTCAATATCCATGTATTTTAATAATAATTTAAAAAAATTTATAATAATTATTCAATTAATGTTTAAATATACTATAACAATTTTAATAAAAAAATTCTAAAATGAATATACAAGTAATTGTTTTAAAATATTAATACGCATTTTACTGAAAATTTCAATGATATGTTTTTTTCTCATGTAGGATATGAATGGAATTTAATTTCATCATGAAAATTATTTTAAATTATGTTTACTTTATATTATTGAAATATATTTTCAATGAAAAATATTTCTACTACATTTTCTAAAATTTTATTTTTAGAAGGTAAATTTCAATGAATATTCATTATCCTAAAGAAAAATTCCAAGTGATTTTTATTTTAAAAAAAGTTTTCATATATGATGAGATATTTTGATATTAGAAAATGATTACCATAGATTGGATCCAATGATATTATTTTTAGTATATATCTAGTTGAGATATGTTAATGATTATATGATTTTTATGAACCTCATTACATTTTTACCAATTATATTATGATGAAATGTTTAATGAAACATATTTGATCAACGATTATAATATGATGACTGATTTATTATATTGTGAAACACATAAATATGATATTAATTTAGTCACATGTGGGATTTATGTATCCCACCTTTTTATTGCATAAGGATTCATCTATCACGTGTTACAGAAGAATCAATGTGTTGTGAACTCAGTTCATTAATTGTATGTTTCACTATGATAGTTGTGGGTGTGAATCTTTAATATGATGGAGGTTTGGGTATTTAACCAATTAAAATATTATAGGCTTGTAAATTATCCTTGAATGATATAGAAATTATTTTCAATGCCTATAGGTATATAACAAATCCATTTTTTATTGTCATATTATTCCATTATATCGCATGTTCTTCAACTCACTTATGATTCATCGCTTTTGAACAACCAATAATAATGACATGAATCAAGATTATGATATTTTATATGTAGTGTATGGTCATAAAAGATAATGATCATGTAACTATACCCTTATTCTCATGATAATTTTATGTATTTCCCTAGTTTATCGTTACTACAAATCCAATTTCACACTTTCTTATTTCTTATTTCCAATAGATATAAAAAATGTACTATGTATGACACATCAATGTGTTGAGAAAACAAGTTTACTTATGAAATTTCTATTCCCTAATGTTTGGAAAATAACAAAAATATTTTCTTTTGTAAAATTATATGTCTCTATGAATCTTTTTTTACGAAAAATTTAAATTCCCTAAAAATATGTTTAACCTTATATTTTGCATTAAATTCCTTATCTAATGTTTTCTTATACCTTCTATGGACATATTTTTTATATGTTAAAATTTTGGATACATATCTAACTTATAACCATATAGTTCCATAAATTGAATTTTTCTAAAATTGTGAATCTGATTTCTACTGATATCAGACACTGATTTCATTAGAAATCATAGATCAATTTCTTATAAAATTAGAAACCAATTCACTATTATTTCAGTGTCCATTTGTAAATTTTTCTCTATATAAAATTATTCTCACATTATTACGAATCTGAAAAAATTTATTAATTATAGTTACTAATTTTCAATGAAGTTATGTTCCATTTTATTTAATCATAAATGGGATAATGTATCACATGTCTTATTACATGAAACAATTCCATACAATATATTTATAACTAATATTTGGATGGGTGGCACATGTACATGTCCATATAAAATTTATGGAAAATATGAATGTTGGAGTAGGTAGTCGAACATTGGAATTCATGCCTATAAATACCCAAGTATTTGAAAGATATATATACAAGACTTTTCATGGAGAGTTGTAGATCTATACAACGATCGTTCTGTATTCTATAGAGAGTTTTTTTGGAATGATGTTTTCAAATCCTACTTCTTTGATTTTTCTGAACAACATGTTCATGCTTAGAACAACATGTTCGACCACCTTAGTGAGATTCCTATTATTTTTTATCAATCAATGTGTTTGGAATATAAGTAAATAGAGGTATTTATCACTATATATATTGAGGGCTTGTGGGGATAGCAAGATATATTCTGATCATTGTATAGAGGGAATACACTACATTGGGAATGTTATAATTTCTTGAATGTATACACCAAAAATACATTATCCAATGTTTATGTATGCCATTTTCATTGGTATACAACATTTATTTTACATTTCCTGTTTTTTTTCATTATTTAATTATGCTGTAATTATTTAAAATTATGATACAAAACATTTTATATACTTTATTCTACTTCTATACACTTATATAAATACATTTCAAAATTCATTATGGTAGAATCAATCCCTATGCAATTATATATTAATCTTTTTATAGGATCCATAATATCAGATCCCAATCAAGATAGATTCTATAAAAATAACTAAGGAGGGTTTTTAATCATCATTGATTAACTTTAATACACATTTACCTTCTTATTCAAAAAAATGAATGTTTTGAAACATGAATTCCCCCCTTTATTATTGGGAAATCTACATTTATTTTCATCCTAAAATTTGTATCAAAGGGGTTATATAACAAACTTATACATACACATATGTTTTGAATCTCAAAATGTCATGCTCAACTTTTATAAATAATGTTTTATTAATATTGTATTTATAATGAAAATTGATTATAAAAACTTACTAAAAATCCTTTTTGTGGAAATGTTCTTTTTCATTTTCTTATAGAATGTATTGAATGAAAATTGGTTCAGTAGACAATATAAATCTTAATAGACCAACAATATTTGATGAAAATTAATGTGAGTATTGGAGATATAAGATGAAGATCTTTATTATATATTCCAATATTTATAACATAGTAGTTTTATCTAGAGACTACATTATTCTTGAAATGTATATCTGAAAATTCACCAATCAATAAAAACAAGAGTTTCAAGATAATATCACGTTACTTAATAATTTATTATGTTATATGAAATGAATATATGTTTCCAAATTTAATCTTTTTATTTGGATAATAGAATTTGGATAAAATTATATGTCACACATTTGAGAACATCCAAGGTCATTAAAACATAAAGATCTCTGTCTTTATCCATATATAAAGGTTTTATGTTTCCATATGGAGAACCTGTATGAAATATTCAACAAATATTTATGACTATCATCAATAAGATTATGTCTATGTATGATATAGGATTTGATGGTGAGATTCTTGTGGTTGAGATAATAGATATTATATCTAATGAGTTGGAATCCCAAAGAACCATGATTGATGAGAATAATAATGTTTTGAACCTCACTCTTAATAAGTTATTTGGGACACTTATACAACATGACACAATAAATAAGGGATATGAATAGATAACTAAGAAAAAAAGGGTGATTATACTTTTTATTTCAATACTAAATCAAATCATATGAATTCCAACACACTAGAATGAGTTACTAGATAAAAAGCCAAGAAAACTCTTGTTATATCTGAATCATGTGATAGTGAACATTTAGATAAACAACAATCCAATATTACTAAAATAATGAACATGATTATAGAAAATAATTATTTTCAAAACATAAAAACACAATAAATATAAGAAGGATAATAGTGATTCAGAATTAAATAGTTATAAATGCAATATGGAAGGTCATATCAGACCAGACTATCCTATGCACAATATGAAATTATGAAATAATAGGAATTTAGAATGGAAGAAGATGAAGTACTATATGTCAATGTGATTGAATGTTCTGGAAGATAATTAATCATATATTTCTATTTGGGGAGAATATTTTGATGAGTCCTCTAATATTGAATCATCTTAATAGAAGGATATTGTTCTCATAGAAAAAATTCAAATTGAAAATCAATGTCGCATGGTTATGGTAAATACTGCTAAATCATTAACTAATATTTATATAAATGCTAATATTTATAATGAATAATATAATGTATTTTTTTATGAAGGATTAACCATAGTATAAGTTAAATATTTACATTCATTTGATGATGTATCCAGATTTTCCAAGTAACATGTGAATGGAAATATTAATATAAATAACATATATGTTAGAGAAAATTCTAGAATCATTATTTTAACAAAATAAGAATCATATCATTCAAAATATCTTTATCAAAAAATCCATCATTTTTTAAATAGTTTCAGATAACATAAGCAAGTAAAATATGAGAAGGAGAAACATTCTAAGGTTCTTGAAATTATTATTTATAATAAATTTTATTATAGATTAATGTAAAATCAATGACTAATTACTATGTGGATATGAATTTAGACATTACACTAAAATACAATTTTTTTCATGAATAATCATTTATCATATTTCACACTTATAAATTATGGTTTTGAAAAAATTTATTGACAACTTCTTAATCTAAGGAATAGATCTTGCTCAATTATTCTGATTGGAAAACAGTTTTAACACACAACTACATTACACCACAATGTGTTCCTTCTTGTAGTAACTATTAATATAGTGGAAATTGGGGGAAATTTTGTTGTTTAATGAAAACCTAGTCCTTAGTTTTTCATTAATCATTCATTATATGAAAATTTGGATACCCATTTTTTCACATTCTAACATTTCTAGATTTATACATGTTTATATTCCAAAATTTTATATTTTTTAATTCCAGGAAAATTATTGAAGTAAAAAAAATTGTGAAATATGGATAGTGGATTTTCCTGACACATGACTAGTAAAAAAATCATTAAAAATATTGTTATAATGAAATGTGGAAAAGAACCATTCAGATACAATGATTAAGGATAAATTTTTTGTATAGATAACATTTTTCTTTATGAGAAATATTTAATTTCAAATTTTTTCCTTACCTAAATTTCATATACTAAAACATATGAGCATAATAAAATTAAGTGATGAAGTTTAAAATGTGAATTTTAGGAATGAACAATTCTTAAAAAACATAAATGGATGATTTTATTCTCTCTTCCCATATGCTTGATAATGTTTAAAAACATAACATAAAAGAACATAAATCCATGACCCACATTACCTTAGTGTAATGGAAGATGAGTCATTGTTATGACATAGAAACTCAGGCACTATATCCTTTAAAACATATGAAAACTCTCAAAAAAATATTTATTATGGATATACTAAATCTTATGTTCGATTATTCTAATTTTGGTGATCATTGTCACTATGTAAATTAAAATTACTCAAGCTTTAAATCAATTAGTGATGTCCCGGTGTCTAAAGTAATACAACTAGTCCACATGGATCATTTCAGTCCTAAAAAATTTGATGTATTGGAGGTAAATATTAGTAATTTTTTATTCAATGACTACACTAGATTTAAAATGTTATATTTTATAGCAAAGAAATATGAATCAGTTTTGAATTATAAATCATTATCATTCAATGTTGAAAATTATACAAACATTCCATTGGTAAATATATACAGTGATCATGGGGTAGAAAATGAAAATTCAGATTTGGAAACTATTTGTAGTAATAAATTAATTACTCATAACATCTCAGCTCCATGAACTCCACAAAAAATGGTGTTATTGAATGAAAAAATAGAATTCATCAAGAGATAACAAGAACCATTTTGAGGGAATAATCAGTTGCTAAACAATTTTAGTCTGAAGCTATTCGAACTACATTTTATACTAAAAAAAATTTGTTAGTTATATTTTTTTAATTAAACACCTTATAAAATTTATACTTTTAAAATACCTAGAGTTTATTAGTTTAATGTATTTGGATGAAACATATTAATATTTAATACAAATGATAAGGAACATCAATTTTAACCAATTTACAATAATGAAATTTTCATTAGATATTTCATTACATCTAATGTTTATATAGTTTTTAACATAAAATCATGTAAAATTAAAGAATATTTTCAAATCCAATTTGATGAAACAATCCTTTTCATTTAAAAAAACCCAAAATATATCCTCATATGTGTTTTAAAAAACTGATTATCGACCTTTGATGGATGATTCCCCAAATAAGGAAAACACACAATAATAAGTTACTGAATTATTTACCCTATATTACCTTTTAACTTATGTTGATGAAAAAGTTTTTCAAAACCCTAAATAGTTGCTTCTTATGAATTATCCCAATGATAGTATAATTGGTGTTGAAAATAAACATGTAAGGATTAGAATTCATTAATAAATTAAGCGAAACATCTAGAATTTCATTACCAATTAAATCCTAAAAACTCTTATGAAGAGTTAGGTGTTGATTATTTGATTATTTTGTTGCATTATGAACTAAATGAATTATAAAGGAACAAATTCAAGACCATTGTTGAAAGAACAAAAGAGAAATCAATAATTAAATTAATGTGGGAGTTCAAAAATAAAATTTATATAAATGAAAACATTGTAAAAAATAAAGGATGATTAGTTTCATAAATATATAATTGATAAGAAAAAATAGACTATTAAGAAACATCTTACCTAGTAGTTAAAGATGAATCTATTTGTATTATACTATCATTTGTATCATTATTCAATTTCAAAGGTTTTCAAATGGTCATGATGTGTGGATTAAATAGTGGATATGTTAAAGCGGGTTTTTATATTGAACAACATTATGGTTTTGACGAATCCAAAAAAACCTGAATGTATTTTCCACTAAACCAATGAATTTTATAAACATAAAAATTCCCCTAGAGACTAAAATGATATACTAAAAATATTTTTATTACAAAATAAGAATGTTATGGGGAACCTCTAGTCATGACATTTTTATAATGAATGATTTGAGACATGTTTTGATTGTAAAAATTTTTATTGATGAAATTATATTTGGATCAACTCAGAAATTCATAACTGTTTCATTTATTATTCTCATGAAATCTGAGTTTGAAATGAGTATGATGGGTGATTTAACATTTTACAACGGTCGTCTAATTTATCAAAAAAATGATGGAACATATGTATATCTCAACATAATTATATTAAATATCTTCCTAATATGTATAGATATGATGAAACTAAAAGTATATGTACTCTGATTAGTGCTGCAAAAACTCTTCATTCTAATAAAGCTAGGAAACTAGTAGTTCAAAATACATTTAAAGGTATGATTATAAATTTATTATTCAAAATGGATAGTCATATAAACATAATGTTTTCAGTATTATTATGTATAAGATATCAATATAATCTATTATAATCTCATTTAAAATCAATGAATATAATTTTTCACTATTTAAAGATAACCATGGATTTATGACTTTACTATTCCACTAGAAATGATTTTATCGAAAAAATATTTTCATAGGCTGATTTTTGTGAATGTAGAATTGATAGGAAAAATAAATCTAAAACTATTCATTTATAATAGATTCATTTGTTTCTTGGTCATTCAAGAAACACCATTCCGTATCACTTTCATCTACCGAAACTGAATAGGTAAAAGGTGGATGTTGTTGTGCTCTTCTGTTGTGGAAGCAACAATCACTCATAGAATATGTCAATTGTTTTACAAAAACACAGATAATTATTTTATAATTATACTCCCATTTTTATAAGAAAAAAACCATTCACATCACTCTTATGAAAAGCACATAGATATTGGGACTCACATTCTTAGTGATCACAGACTTAAAGAATATCTTATCCTTCAATTAAACGAAACACTAGATCAAAATCCTGATTTATTTAGAAAAAAATTTATTTCAAACTGATTTGAATACACTATAAAATGTTAGTAATTATAATAATAATGTTTTTTAAAAGGTTGGGGCCAAAGCCTCCATTTATTATTTGAAAGAAATAACCTCTTTAGACAGGTTAGAGGGAGACCCATTACATAGCCTGAAAGCCCAAGGCCAAGTGGACCGAATAATAATAATATAATAATACATATTATCTTTTTATTAAAATATATCTTTTACAATATTTTACACATTTTTATAGGGTGAGTACATATTATTATTCATTTATATTTCATTTTCCAATTCATTTTCAGATCCAAATATTTTTTGTACCTAAAAAGTTTTATTTCCCTAATAAAACATTTCACAAACAATGTTTTATAAGAGGATCCTTATCAATATAGACAAATATTCTTGAATAGTTCAGATGGTATGTATCCCTATGTATATCATCGCAACTGCATTTCTTTTTTTTTATTTTCAATCTTGTTTTCTGAAAACCCATTCCAAATCACTTCCCATAAATCTGATTTTTTCTTAAAAGCATAAATGATCAGAACCTATAAATCATTCTTCGAAACTAATATTATTCATCAGATCATATCAATCTAATTTCAATTATTATATTGATTTGAGAATACGAACCATCATTGAGAAGCCTATATAAAAGAACCCCTTTTTCATGTCCCACATCTCCTATCTCAGTGATTTTTCACTAATGAACATCAACGATTCAATGTTCCCATTCAGTTTTCTCAATCTCTTTAGATTATAATTCCTCTTGAAGATTCCTCAATATCATCGATGGCATCAAACCATCAACTCAAGGATGGGATTATTTTCAGAGAAATGATGGTGGATCCAAATTTCTATTGCATGTATTATTCATTGATTTCAAAAAGAATTAAAAAGAAATTATGGGAATTTATATATGTATCTAAGGATAAGAATAAAAAACTGGTATAAACTAATCTTCATATTGAATTAAATGATTTAGTTCATTTTTATAAACAATCTAGAAGAGAAAGTTTTCATTAATGAGTTATGGAAAGGATTATTTATTTTATTTCAATATGTCCTATAGTATCTTTGATATTAATTATGATGGAGAAAAAAATTCCTCATATAAATTTCTAGATAAAGAAGGTTCTTTTGAGAAGGATTGGATAATTTAGTGACTTTGAATTTCAAGATTATTGACTCCCAAAATCACTGATCATTTAACCGATCAGATATTAATAGCATTCTAGATGCATGACATCATAATTATGATAAATATATAAAAGTATTCCATTATGATTTGTGATGTCTTCAAGATGGATTTTATAGTGAATCTATGGAAAATAAAACTCATCTTGTACATTAATTTTTATATCATCGGTATCAGGAATGGTACCATCAAGTCTCAGATCAAAATATACCCTACAATATTGTTGAATATTATTGTCTTATACATAGAATCCTTAGAATTTCCATGCATCACATAGGAAAAAAAATTAAGATTTTTTTGTTAAGTGATGATACTCTGAAAAGGATGACAATTTGTTTATTATTAATAACATACATTTCATTTATATTCCTCATAATTATGGTAAAATTTTCAGCCATAAAGGTGAAGTAAGAAAAATTTCCATGAAAATTACTTATAAAATAAAAGGTAAAGAGAATGAATCGAAAGAAGAATCTTATGTACATTTTTTGATCTTATCCAACCAATACTAATAAATAAAAGTCCTTTTCCTGATGATGATTTAGTTAGGTGGAGAGAATAGATGAAGATGAAGAGGGAATGAGATACTTTTTTTTAGTTGGACCCTTCTGAGGCTAATTCCTTAAGTATTCAAGAAGTATAAGAGTATAAGAGGCATGATAATGAAAATATGTTATAGAAGAAAATGTCAAAATATTAGATTATTGAATATATGGATGGAGATAATGAGAAGGCATATAATCATGTTCAGGTACCAGAATATTTTTGGCAAGAATCAGTTCCAATTGAATCTTTGATTGGAGATAAGAGAAATAAATATGTTTCAATTATGGTACCCATAATTTTGAGGAATAATATGTAGAAGTGTAAGAGTAATGTGATAGTGTAATATGAATGGTATAATAAAATCAAGAGAAGTAGACCCCCTTTAACAAGATAACTATAAAAACATCCCATGCTGAATCCACCAATATAATTTATGAAGGAAAAACAGTTCCGAAAAATGAAGATGCTCAAGATGAGGTTGGTAAACATTTATATTATGAGATTAGTAATCAGGTAATTATTCACCACCATGATTATAAATAAATTACTTATATATGACTTGATTATGTTTTTGTTGATGATGATAAAATAATAAACATTTCTGATACTACTCATGTGACTTAGAATGTTAGGAAGGAAATATCTAAGGTTGTGAATGGTAAAAATGTGGTTGTTAATTCTGTGAAGAAGGATAGACTTGAAAAATCCAAGAGGTCTATTGTTGGAACATCATAGAGAAAAGAATAAGATCTAGATAATGATCCCTCGCCAAAAAAACATTAGAGTCCTCATCTTCCTTAGGACACTATTTCATTTTGAAATCCATGAAGAAGCTTGTGAATACTGTTCATTTATTTCCGTGCATTTTTTCTAGATAGAAGATATTTCAACAAACAATCAATCAGAAATTTGATTCAAAAATCACTATATTGGAAATGTTTATCAATCTTGAAGCTAAGTTTGTATCTTTTCAAATTTGTCATTTTGATCATAATATATACTACATAGATATAAAAATTTGGTGTAAGTTAGTTATTGAGTATCATAAAATTATGGTTGAAATAACTAATTATGTTAAAGAAGAATTTTATACCTCCGATGATATGATAAATAATTTATTAGCACGTATTTTAGAAATGCTAAAGGATGAACAAGATTTAATCCTTGATGAATATAAATATCTGAATTGTATACTAAATTTAGTATCCCTAAATATTAATAAAGAATTGGAAACCATGGAAGAAATGTTTTCAAAGATCAATGTCCAAGAAAAATTGATAATGGCTCAAGGTGAAGTTCTTAAGTCACAAAAAGACTAAATCAAATATCTTAAAATGAAATGTAACAATCTGGAAACATTGATAAATTAGTTTGAATATGATCATAAATAGTTAATGAAGCAGATGGAAAAACCAAAAAATATGACAATAATTGATAAAAATACGTTTATATTTTTTTTCAAATTCGATCATTTAATGTATTTTCTTAATTTATGATAATTTTATTATCATAATGAAAATAATTGTCAGTACATTATTTCATCATGTACATTTCTTATCCCTTTAGGTAGAAAATCATTCTTGGATTCATTTTTTTAAAATCACAATGGGGGAGAAAGGATTGATCAAAATTAATATTATGGAAGAATAGGTATAATTAAGGGGGAGATTTCATAATAAAAAAATTCTTATGTAAAATGAGTTATTTGAATAATAATATCGTGAATATGATGCTTAAGTATTTCGAAACCTATGGGTGAGTTAGTTGTATTCATCACATATTATAATCAAAGGGAGATATTTATTTCTATTATGTTCAAAATATGAAAATTTTAGTTCTTTGTATTCTTTTACCAAAAGCACATTGTGCTTTCCAAAATGTCGGATTTTTTTTATTCAATATGATTCCTTATGAACTTTTCATTGAATTTTTTTAATATCACAAACACATTATAATAAGGAAAATTATATTTCTCTATAAATCATTTTCTTATTGAAATTTTAATTTCTATAAAAATAGGCATGACCTTATATTTAATTTTCAATGAATTGTCTATTATTTTTAAAACCCATGTCTAACTATATTTTTTTGATGTAAAAACATTTGTTCTTTGTATAACTCAGAACATTATATATCCATAGAACCTAAATTCCCCTGAATGGTGAATCATAATTCTTCTGAAATTTTAATCTTATTACATTTGATATCTGATTGTGATTTCATCTAAATTCAGAATCTGATTTCTTCTATAATCTGACATTGATTTCTTCTGAAATCAAACCCTGATTTCATCTCATGTTATAATATGATTTCATCTGAAATCAAATTCCAATTTCATTATAAATCATGAATTATATTCTCAATTATTTTATAATCTCTTTTTCAATTGTCTTCATTAGACTCGAATTATTACAATCGTATAAATACTATTAAATTCATTTCATACAGTTTCCATAATTCCATAAAGTAATATTCTATTCTATCGAATCCAAAATGTGATAATGGTGTTCATGATTCCTTACATGAAATGACATCGTGTGATCTATTTATAACTAACATTTTCTTTTGTGACAGTTGTACAAGTCCCTCCTAAATGAAAACAAAAATCTTAACTATTGAAGGAGGAAGTTGAACATAAGAATTAATACATATAAATACCCAAGTATTTGAATGAGATCATTTCTATAGTTTGGGTGGATTTTTGTTGATCTCTAAAACACATTTTACTAAATTATAGAGATATAGTTTGTGCAGAGAAATAACATACCAAATGATCATTTTGTGATTGTTTTAAACAAATAGTAAATGATTATAACATCTTTTTCATCCTTCTCAATGACATTATGATTATTGTTGAACAATATTAGGATTATAGGGATTATAAGATAGAAGAACCAATAACATTATAGATCAAGTGCCTGTGGGGATAATAAGATTGATTCTGATCTTTGTATCTAGGTAATTACATGGTGTGGGTAATATATACATTAATGAATGTACAAATCAAGGGAAATTTAAACAAGGTTTTTGGATACCCTTCTCATTAGGATAAAATATTTCTTATACTTTTCTCGGTGCATTTCAATTTTTAATTGTAATTAATTTTTTTAAATAAATAATGTGTGACATTTTTATACATTCTTATACTTGAATAAAAATATATAATTAATATTATATATGCTTTAAGGTTGAATATTTCCCTATGTAGTCTTTAATTATGTTTCCTTTTTTGATCCATATTGTCGGATCCTATACAGGTTAGTATGATTGTTAATAACTTAATATGGTTGGTGAATCCATCTTGTTTAAAATTCCAATACATATATATTCATAAGGATAAAAAATAATGTTTTAAACCCAGAAATCATCCCCCTCATTTAATTGATCAATCTACATATACATTTATATCCTATACAAATAAGGGATTACTTTATGTTGATTCAAGTGAGAAATTATAGATATACCTTATAATTGTTTTTTTATGTTTCCATGTTTCTAGAGGTTCTATACAAAATCATTTTTTATATATATAATATATATTCATTTATAATGATGTAACATAATTTGATGGAAGATATGGGTTAGTATAATTTATGTCGTCATATATTTTCCATAGAATATATTTATTATTTAATAATATAAATTTGATTTTATTGGTTTGTATCCCACTTATTCCTCATTTATTTTTAGGCTTTTCACCATCTTTATTATCTCTTCCTTTATTTCATGTGAAATAAAAAACAAAAATTAGCCACGTAACCAAACTAATAATTTTTTGTGTAAATTTAATATTTAATTTTCATTAAATATTTTCAATATTATTATATATTACATCTATAATATTCTTATATTGATCATATTTATTATAACACCCTACCCCTACCGCATTGGCTTGAGGAGGCGGTGAGGTCTACTTGGCCTTAAGCGACGTTCCCAAGACACCAAAGTATGGAAATAAATTCCAAGGGCTTCAAATTAAATTGGGGAACGTTTTTCCCTTAAGAAAAAACAATCCGAACCATATATTAACCACCAATATATGATGATTATTAATAAATCAATCAGGAATGTATTCCCAAAAGGCAACCAAGTTATAGCACAATATAACCCAAAAAAACCAGACATTTCTACACAACATTAGAGTAAAAGAAAAAACCAACAACCAACTCTATGAACCATGAAACCCCCATAGAACCACCCCATGATCCATGGTCCAACAAACAACAATACATCACGATGCACCACTAATGGAGGGAGATTCCTTACCTTTTTCCACTTCACGACACACAACATTTTCAAAGACACCAACATGCCAAAGCGGGGCTGAGTACTAAAACTCATTAGTATATCCACAAATGACTTCCCAACACATGACACTATGATAAAACTGTTATCCCATTTATATAAAATAGTTTTTATAAAATAATCACAAGTATAACCATTTCAATAATCCAAAAATTCCCTTACCAATCCATCACACCCAAACCAGAAAACCAAGGGAAATCCAACCAAACATGCCACCAGCCATTTCATCATTAACACATTAGCACATCAATTTCCGACTTGCAAATAAATGCACAAAAAAAAACAACCAAAATAGTGGATCATCCATCCAACCCGTTAAACCTTTCACGCCAATAATCATAACGATGGATCTTCAGTCCAACCCATTCACCCATTTACACCTAGCTATACATCTAGACCACTACCCACATGGTGGTTATTCCTACCACTATCCATCATATTTTATAGTGAGACATCCCACCCACTTCCACACAACATTTCAACCAATCACAGCCAAGCATACAACCTACCAATGTCACAACCACATGAAATCAACCAATTCCATTGCATACCAATCCACATCAATAAATCATCCATTTATTGAAAACAATTTTCCATGCCAAACCACATTTCAATAAAAACACCTTATTGAAAACCATTTTTCACGAATAATTTTCCCAAATCAATCTCAACAACCCATTTTAAAATCTCTGTTTTAAAATCCATAACAATGGCATTTCACAATGAAATCCCCTTTTTCCCTAAAATCACCGAATGCATTTCCCATCAATTTCACATAACAAATCACAATTAATTCTCAGCACAACAATTAATTGTAACAAAGGACCACTAGATGTAACAAAGTGCAGTCAAGAGAGAAGACACATCCCATTAGGGTTCCCAAGAAATCGACCCACACGTACCCGCACATCAAATTTGGAGAACGCACCACCAAAACCTCTCTAGATACCTTTCCCTAGCATCCACAATCCTTAACATTAACATACAAGGAAACCACAACCCTATATCTATGCAAAACAAGTGTAGATATAGAAATCCAAGAAAAATAGGGATGAAGATCTAGTGGAAGACACAAGGAAACTAAGAGGAGAGACATACCTGAGAGAAACCACCATCAAACCACCAAGAAACATCTTCAAAATCCATTCAAACCGGCTGTGAGAGCCCCTCAAACCCATGAGAATCCAAAATCCCAAGTGAGGCTCTAGTGGGAGGATGAATGGAGTGATTTAGGTCAAGCCCGAGGGAGCTCAGACTAAAAAACACCAACTTTAAGTGGTCGCATGGTTAGCCCGCACGATTTGGAAAACCGTGCGCTAACTGTGTGTACGCTACTGCCTAGAGAGCAAGGGCCTGCACAGTTTTTATGCACAGTCTGGAAAACCTTGCATAGGTCGGGCGAAGCCTACTTTATCATCCTGCATGGTTTCCAAGAACATCCACTTGGTTTCCCTTAACCATGCTCAAACTGTGCACCCATTTAAAAGCCTCCAAACTCATCCAAAACCATTGAAAACTATCTCAACCTATTCCCAACTCATCCCATGCAATTTAAACGCATAAAAATTCATAAAATAATGCTACATAACTAAAATTGGTTGTACTACACTCTCCCAACCATTGGACATTCCATCCTCAGAATGTATTAAACCCGCCCTTTGCTGAAAGAACTCAAGCCACTGCTCGACCATCTCTTTCTCCCACTACCAAGTCTCCTCAAGAATCTGACCATGATGCCTCAAAACACGAACTAAACTGATGCTTTTACCATTCAAGACTTTATCTTCACTATCCACAACTCTCACTGGCATGTGAACCAACGAAGCATCCATTTCTATTTTAACATGATCCAATCGAATAACATGGTCACGATCCGGCTGATACATTTTCAACTGTGACACATGAAACACATTTTTCACCGCACTGAACCTAGGTGGAAAAGAAAAATGATAAGCCACCTCACCAACCTATTCAGGAATCTCAAATGGTCCAATATACATCAGAGATAAATTTCCCTCCTTTTCAAACCAACGATGTCCCAACCTAGGATAGATCCTCAAGAAAACATCATCACTCTCCTCGAACGACAATAGCCATCGATGATGATCCACATACAATTTTGGAAAACTCGGTTCTTTCTCTATTCTCTTCCCAATCAACTTGATCTTCTCTGTAGTCTCCTGGACAAGGCTCGGTCCAACTATCGTGGACTCACCCGTTTCCACCCAACATAGTGGAGAACACCACGACCACCCATACAACGATTCAAATGAAGCCATATGTATGGAAGCCTGGTAACTATTATTGTATGAGAACTAATCAAATGACAAGTTCTCCTCCCATGAGCCACCAAAATCGATAACACAAGCCCGCAACATATGCTCCAGATTTTGTATCATCCTCTCGAATTGACCATCCGTCTGAGGGTGATATGTCGTGCTCATAGTGAACCTTGTTCCAAGAGATTGATGTAAGGATTTCCAAAAACGTGATGTAAACCTCGGATCTCTATCTGATACAATCAAAATAGGAACACCATTCCTCTTTACCTCCTCCGAGATATAGATTTTGGATAGATCCTCCACCTTATGAGATTCACGAATCGGGATGAAATGGGCCGACTATGTTAGTCGATCCACTATCACCAAAATGGAAGCGTGCTTCCGGACCATTCTTGGGAGTCCATTGACAAAATCCATCTCTATATACTCCCACATCCAAATAGGCATTGGTAATGACTACAAAAGTCCTACTGGCCTCTGATGTTCTGGTTTGACCTACTGACAAGTCAAGCATCTCAAAACAAACTCAGCCACTCTTCTTTTCAAACCAACCCACCAGAAGTGTGTTTTCAATGCATTATACATTTTTTGAAATCCAGGATGAAAAAACCACCTGGAATGATGATATAACCCAATAAGATCCTACTAAAAATCAACTGGTACAACTATCTGATTCCAAAAACTCAAAATTGAATCTCCATTCAGTTCCCAACCATCAATGATCTCCCCACCATTGAGTCTCGACACCATGGTCAGACACTCAGAATCGAATATCTGTGCCTCCCTAACTAGGACAACCAAGTTAGGAATCATCAAAACTGGATATATGTCCGCTCTATCACCTTGGTCCTCACATTCCATCCATATGTCGGCTATAACCGACATCAACTGCCCCTGGCCTAATGCCTGTTTCACCATCTAAGCATATGAATTTCTGCTTAATGAATCCACCACCAAATTTCCCTTACCTAGTTTGTACATTAAGACAAAATCAAACATCTAGAGATATTACATCAATCTCTATTGACTCAGGTTCAAATCCCTTTGTGATAAAATGCGCATCAAGCTCTTATGATATATATATACCATGAATTTCTCACCGAAGAGATAATGATGCCACACATTCAAATCATGCACCAGTGCTTCCAATTCCAAATCATGAGTTGGATAGTTCTTCTCATGAACCGTCAACTACCATGAGCTATACACAACCACATGATTCCTTGTCACGAGAACACACCCCAACCCTGATCTGGATGCATCGCAATACACTACGTACCCTATTCCAGGTTCTAGAAAAACCATGATTTGTGATGATGTAAGGTTACCCTTTAGGTATTTTTTAACACTCATGACATTGTTCATTCCATATGAATGGAAACTTATTTCCTTTCAATGGTGTCATCGGTGAAGCCAAACGTGAAAAATCACATACAAAACGCTGATAATAGCGAGCTAGACCAAAGAAACTCTGTATCTAAAGCACATTATTTGGCGGATTCCATGAGATAACAACCTCTATCCTTTCTGAATCCACTGAACCACCCCTTTCAGAAATCAAATGGACACGAAAATGAACTTCCTGTATCCAAAATTCACACTTTGTCAATTTGGCATACAACCGATAATCCCTCAAGATCCCTAGCACTATCTCCAAGTGTTGCTCTTGCTCCAACCTTATCTTTGAATACACCATAATATCATCTAAAACACCTCCACAAATGAATCCAAATATCTCTGAAATACCCGATTCATCAGTGCCTTGAGCACTAGTAGCACATTCGTTAGACCAAAGGGCTTAGCCACATATTCTTAATGGATATATCTACTTCTAAAATTTGATTTAGGAATATCATTCTTCCTCCCCCGCAATTGATGATATCCCAACCTCAGGTTGATTTTGGAAAACCACTGGGCTCCCCACAACTGGTCAAAAAAATCATAAATTCATGGATGTGGATATATGTTCTTTATCGTAACTTGGTTATTTCTATGATAATCAACACATATTCTCAAAGTTCCATCCTCCTTTTTCACAAATAGCACCACTGCTTCCCTCGAAGTCATGTTAGGCCGGATAAACCATTTTTTTCTAACTCTTCCAACTGGATCATCGATTCCCGCAATAAATTTTGTGCCATCGGATAAGACAAAAGTGTTATTGGACTCATACATGGATGGAGATCAATAGTAAACTACACTTCTCTTACAAGAGGTAACCAAGAGAATTGTCCATTAAAACATCCATGAAAAGATCCACCACTTCTGGAAGAACACTCTGCTCAATATTGTGTACCGATTCCAATGCCAACACTACCAACTGATACAATAATGTGCCCACTGCTGGTGCCAACAATCCCATTGCACACTTCCTTTCATGCCTCTATCCTATAAAGATATCTCTAATGCCATCATGAGGCGTAAAAACAAATTTTTGTGCATCATAGTCAATGTGGACTTTATAATCCACCAGCCAATCCATTCCAAGGATTACATCATACCCATTCATCTTAAGCACTGAGAAGTTCCACACTAACTCAAACCTATCCACAATGATACAACATTCTCTACAGAAGAAGGCTCTCCACTCTCTACGACCCAGAGGAGTTTGAATTTTTAAAACCTAATGCATCAGTTCTACCCTTAATCCCAGTAAATCAACCACACGTTTAGAAATATTAGAGTGTGATGTTCCCATATCGAACATCACTTTCATTATGGTAGAAATTAAAATAATAGTACCTCGCACTGTGGATGGTCCAGAATGATCATCCACCACAACCTAATCAGCTCCAAACACATTATTTCTTGCCATGATCTACTGTTTATTTCCCTTCTGAGGCGTCAATGTATTCCAAGAATCACCATGAACCACTTTACCCTACTTCCTTAGGGTATGCTACTGCCCTCGTCCTGTCGAATCATACGATGACTGCGATACTTGAGAAGTATCATGCACCCCCAACCTCGGAGAATTCCAAAAATTACACTATAGGTGCCCCATATTCTTACAATGATGACATGCTCGAGGTTGTGTCATACAATCTCTCTTGATGCTGCTCATCAAAACACAATCAAAACATCCCAGCATTCTTTTGGGATTCGGAGGATGATCCACCAATCCTGCCATCAGATTATATGTCATACTCCCACCATAGGAATAAGTGACCCTCCTCTACTTGAACCCAGCGTTAGAGTACCCACTATTCCCCATTGGTATCACCATGCTTCCTCCACTTGGAGCGCCCAACAGATTCCACTCCGCCACCGAGGCTCTATTCAACATCTATGTGTAATCATCTATACATAGTACTGCTATCTTTGAACGTATTTATTTCCTTAACCCTGCTTCATGGATACCTAATTTCAATGATGTGCTACCCGCCACCTTGGGTGAAAACCTCACTAAGTTCATAAACAAAGATGCATACTTCATTATAGACATAAGATTTGCTTTAAACTAATGAAATCAGTCGTATGATGAATTCTGATCCTATGTTGGTATAATTTTTTATTACACAATTCTTCAAATCCTTCCCACATCATAAAATTGTCCATCCCCGCTTGGAATACCAACCCCCACCACTGAAGGGAATTATCATCCAACATATACATGGCCGACTTCACTTTTAACTCTACCGGTGTTCCCATGAATTCGAAGATCATTTTCATTATATTCAACCATGCGTCTTCCCTCTCTCTGTCTGAATCACTCATGAAGATGGGTTGATTCTACTATTGAAACTGAACCACATCATCCACATTCCTTCATACATCCATTTTATTTCCACTTTCCACAGCTTATTAAGCTTGCACTATGCTTTTCACTAGCTGCTGGTTCACCTGAGGCTCATGTGTTACCACATTATCAGCAGCCTCCTCTGGTGGGTCTCTACGATGCCTACATGATGCCATTTCTATTAACAGAAAACAAACAACCATGAGCCTCACTTACGTTGACATCATGAAATCCCATTTCAAATCACATTACACAACACTATTGCACAAGGCTTTCCACAAGTTCACATTTTCCATGTTTCACCATTTTGAAAACCAAACCATTTTCAAAATATCATATTTATTCACATTACAATTTCACATATTTGCAAAACCATATCTCAATTCATCCCATAAATCATTATACCCCAATGAAATATGCATCCTAGAGGGAAGCCATTTCTACCATATATTCCATGAACATCTCATTGGCTACACCCATGACAATGATATTTCCAATGCCTATTATTTTCTCCAAAACATTTATATACCCAACTCCTTGGTATCTTGAATTTATGCATAAAGGGGTAAGCTACATCCTTTTATTCTATACATTCCATGTTCTGACAAGCCTACGCCTTTCTACCATCCCAACTCAAGTAATATACCACCACAAATGTCAACTCTACATCTGAGAATCAAATTCAAAGGACTAAATAAGCTGATACAATTTGTAACTCCCCCTACCTCATTGGCTTCTGGAGGTAGTGAGGGCTAGTTGGCCTTATGAAACGTTTCCAAGACACCAAAGGATGGAAATAAATGCTATGGGCTTAAAGATTAAACTGGGGAACAATTTTGCATTAAGAAAAAACCAACGAACCCATCCATTAACCACCACTATATGATGCGTGTTAATAAAGCATTCAATCATGCATTCTCAAAAGGAAATGAAGTTTTACCACTATATAAACCAAAAACAAAACAACCAGACATTACTACACCACATTAGAGTACAATCAGAAATCAACAACCAAATTTTCGACCCATGACACCCCCACAGCTCCACACCAAGCTCAATGATCCACCAAGACATCATGATGGACCACTAAATTAGGGAGATTCCTTAAAATTTCCCACGTCATGGTACACAACAACTGCAAATATACCAACATTCCAAAGCAGGGGGTGAGTACTAAAACTCTATAGGATTTCCCCAAATGACTTTCCTACACAAGCCACTAGAATAAAACCATTATCACATTTATATAAAACATTTTTTATAAAATAATCACAAGTACAACAATTTCCATAAGCCAAAAATGACCTTTCCAATCCATCACACCCAAAACAAGCAACAAGGGAAAGACAACCAAACATGCCACAAACCATTTCATTATTCACACATTAGAACAACAATTTACAACGTTCAAAGCAATGCACAAAAAAACCACTAAAACAGTGGAGCTTCTGTCTAACCCGTTCAACCTTTCACACCATCAATCAAAATATTGGAGATTCCATCCAACCCAATCATCCATTCACACCTAGCGGTACTTCCTGACCACTAGCCACATGTTCGTTCTTCCGACCACTCATCATTAACTTTTATAGTGAGACTTCTAGCCCACTTCCACATAACATTTCAACCAATCATATACAAGCATAAAACCCACTAATGTCAAAACAACATGCAATCAACCAGTTCTATTGCATACTAATCCACATCAATAAATCATCCATTTATTGAAAACCATTTTCCATGCCAAACCACTTTTCAATAATAAAATCATTATTGAAAACCATTTTTCACCAACCATTTTCCCAAATCAATCTCAATAACCCATTTTAATATCTCCATTTTAAAATTCATAACAATAGCATTTCACAATGAAACCCACCATTTCCCCCAAAATCCCCAAATAGATTTACATACAATTTCACATAACAAATCACAATTAATATTCAGGACATCAATTAATTGTAACAATGGACCACTAGTTTTAACCAAGTGGTGTCGAGAAAGAATCCACCTACCGTTAGGGTTCTTAAGAACTCAACCCATAAGCACCCACACCTCAAATCCAAATAACGCACCACCAAAACATCTCTAGATCCCTTTCCCTAGCATCCAAAACCCTTAATATTAACATCCAAGGAAACCCCAACCCTTGATCTACACAAAACAAGTGAATATCGAGAAAACCAAGAAAGAGAGGGATGAAAATCTAGGGGAAAACCCGAGGAAACCAATAGGAGAGACTTACCCAGGAGAAACCACATTCAAACTGCCATGAAACCTCTTCAAAATCCTTCCAAACCGAGTTAGAGAGCCCCTCCAACCCAAGAGAACTCTAAATATTGAGTGAGGATTGAGTGGGAGAAAGATTAGAGTATTTTAGGTCAAGCCCGAGGGATCCCTAACTAAAAATCACTAACATAAAGTGGTTTCACGGTTAGCCTACACAGTTTGGAAAACTGTGTGCTAACAGTGCGCACGCTACTGCCTAGAGAGAAAGGGTCTGTACGGTTGCCTCGCATGGGTTTTCAAACCATGTGTAGGCCGTGTGAGTCCTACTGTCTCCTCCTACACGGTTTCTTGGAACATCTGCACAGTTTCCCATAACCGTGCTCAAATAGTGAACCCATTTAAAAGCCTCCAAACTCATCCAAAACTATTCCTAACTATCCTAAACACTTCCCAACTCATCTGATGAACTTTAAAAACAACTAAAATGCATAAAAAAAGGCTACATACCTCAAACCAATGGTACTACATTTATAATCATCATATTTTTATATAGTATGTCACTTATATTCTAATTCAATAATTTCATTCTTCCTATTAACATTCAAAACTATATCATAATTAATTTTTTTCTAGGTTTTCATATCATTCCACATATATTCATGAAAACATATATTATTTCATTCAAATAACGATTCATAATAATTTTTGCATTAATTAGAAAAAATTTCGATCAAAAATATTTCATAATATCGTCATCAACATTATATAAATTTTACTCTCCAACAAGTAATATCATAAACCACAGATTTTGTAAATGATTTCAGTCACCTTTACATTGGATACAAATATAGTTTCTTCACCACCATAATTATATATTTGAAATTAGTTATCCATATATTAATACTTTCTTCCATTCCATTAATATTCTTCTATAATGATTTCAAGTTTTTCAAAATTCTATTTTGTAGTTTAGTGGCCCATCACCTATGAATAAACATTATTTGAAATTGACATGAGAATTTAATTCTATCCTTTTCGACATACCTTTATTTTCTATCTGTCATGAAAATCTATGGAATAATATTTCTACTATAGTAGAGATTCCATAGTAGATTCATCAATAACCAAATTTCCACCAAGAAAAAGATAGAGGATCTTATTTTTCTTCCATGAGTGATAATTGTTTCCATCAAGGATTGGATTACATAAACTCTTAACCACAATGATAATTTTTCTAATATAGAAGGATCTAACAGATAGAGCTTCCATTTATACTAATTAAAATTACAATATATTATGAACCACATTGAGGGGGTATGGTTGAATTAGTTGAATTATTTTTAATGGATTTATAAAATGAAAATAGCCCTTGTGATATGTTAAAGAATTATTCCCATAAATAATTATACTCACCCATAATAATATGAAATTATATAATGAAATAATAAAGGCAACACTATTTTTTCACTGTTTAGTCTAAATGTCGGTACATACCTTATTTTGTATTTGATTATTATCGTAGTCCATAAATTATGTAATAATATATAAATATTATTATAGTAGAGGATAAAAAAAGAATACACATTTATCAAGAAAAAGATAATTGTAAAATTACTTTTAACCCAATATTGATATTCTATGGAATAAACCTAAAGTCATGTATATTTTTATTCTATTTTTATGCAGCATAGATGTTATCCCAATAAGTTGACCATGTCAAATCACTTTTATTCTCAAATTCTTCAATCAAAAATACGATCATCCTATGATACCATTGACTAAGAAAAAAATCTACTCAAATTTGAAACATCCATATGATTGGGTCCCAAAAATTCCATTTTTAAAAATTCATATCTTTTCCCAAAATAGATAAATCTTCCAAAAATTATTATCGTCATTTAGAAATCATATATTGTCCAATTACACAGATAATATTCTTCGTGAAAATAAATTATTTATTATTATTGGTCATGATATATAAATATTCATTTCTCAAGACTGGTATCATCTAGATCAAAATAAACACATGATTTATATTTTGAAACTACATCTAATAAACCTTTAGAGTGTGGTAACTTAACCTTGAATGGTATAATTATTTTAATTCTCACTTCAACACCTTTAAAACCTCCCACCCCAAATAAATCAATATAATTAGGGTTCAAAAAAACCATCAACCAATATTATAGTCAAAAATATTTATTGAACCTAAAATATCCACCTGATTCACAAACTTGATTCACGAATATATATTATTTATAATCTAGATCGGTATACACAAAATAAGTTCATCAATACTAAAATAATATGATTTATTTTGGTTATATATCACCTTAGATCCTTTATTAATTTATAATCTCAATTATTCATAGAATTTAATCATCTAAATTACAAGTTATTTTAATTGATCAATCTTTATCTATTATGTAATCATAGTTCTAAATGTTCTAATTTCCATCAAACAATCACATAATCAGATCCTAGTTTCCGACATTATCACTTTTCGTCTCTCCATGTTCTTATCTTCATTATTCATAAACATATGAAATATTTTCATATAAAAGATACACGATATGATTTTGGTATCTTCTAATAAAAGATTTTATAGTCAAAAAACATTCTACAATAATTATTCATAACTTATAGTTATAAAAAAAGTTCATTATTATGACACTGTTGACATTGTCAATTTCACATTACATAAAAATTATTATTTTGGGTTAAAATATCAAAATAATTTTTGTTAATTCTTCATAATAATTTTTAACAATATCAATCATGTAATAAAATTTATCTTCCTCAATTTTACTACATATGACATGTTATGTTGCAAAAATCCTACCACACCATCATCCATTTTCATTTCCTTCATTAAATTAAACTCAACATGAATTTTATTATCTTCAAAATTGATTTTTATGTTTGATATAGCGAAATATTACCATATAGGCATTATAATTATATTATGAAGACTATATATTGTTAAATCATCTTATTTTAAAAAAAATGGATGACATTAATACTCAATAACTACATCCCAAATAAAATAATCTATCATAGGACTACATAACATCTTTTACTGTATACTTCATATAAATTGTGAATTTTCTTCAATATACAATATAACATGTATCCCTATTTAATTTTATTATAATTTAATATATATCTTCATGAATATGTATCGGTAATTTTTTAATTTGAGAGTATCTGACATTTTATATTTGGCTAACATTTATCTCTATAATATATATCAGTTCTAGGAATACGATTAATTAAATTTTTATTTCATGAAAAAAACATCACACATTATAATCCATCTAAAAAATATTATTCAATTAGTATGGAAAATAATTATAACACCTTTAAAAATTCCATAGGGTTTTCAATTTATCACATCTACCACCCTTTCCATTTAATGTAGTTTCATGTTATGGATATGGAATACTTAAGAAACCAACAATTGTTTGAAAACCATTATTACTTATCCAAAAATAAGATATAATTAATAATTATTGTTTTCTAAATAAAATATCGGGGATAATATGGTTGACCAAATCATGAAACAGTGGTAACAAAATTAAATATTCACTAGAATTTTATATAGTATAAAAATGTATTCATTAACACATAAAGAGTATAATTATTGTCTTTTTAAAGGGTCTCTATTATTGAATAGTATGTTTCTCTAGCTTTCAGTTGGGTGCCTCTCTGCATCCCCCTTAATTTTCTCTATAATTTTTTCTCTTTTACAAGCATATCATGAACCAATATTTATTGCACCCAAACATCATGTGATTCATGTTTATACATAAATACACTATAGTGGGGGATGTCCTATAGATGAAATTTTTTGAACTCTATCAAACATGAAATGAACAGAAGTGTAATGAGAAAAATTGTTGATATGTACATGGTTTCTCTATTTTCTATTTATAATGAAGAACTGATTTTTCATTCTTGATCAATCATTCTTTATTGGATTCTTAATTCAACGGTAGTATAAAAAAATTTTAATTTGATCTTATGAAATATAATATTTCAATCATGGAATCACCATGTCAATTGAAAAAAATAATTCATGTTTAAAATAATGAGTTGATGTTTATTGAATATATATATAATTACATTATCATTTATATATAGGTGATAATGTAAATTCGAATGACAATCATAATGAATCTGACAAGATTTATTACTATACATATCTAATCTATACATAAATAATTATAAATAAATATATATGATTAATCACATTAAATAAATTGTAATTCCACGAACTCTATCATGGTAATAAAGAAAAAACTTAATCATTTTTTCTATAATATAGATTATCCAAAACTCTAACTATTCATAAGAAAATATCCTCACTTATTTTTAAGAACATCAACCACATAATATATAATGGATGATGAAATTTCGTATATTTGAACATGAGTATTACGGATTAAAAAAAAACTAATATATTTATGTATGTAGTTAATCATGTGATACTACTAAATAATATTCATATTGAATCATTTTTAATGATTACTAGTTTTACAAGTATTATTTTCAACTTACATTGTCCTTATGATTAGTATTTTCTCAACACAAATATATTTAACATCTCATAATGTTTTGAGTGTATTAATATGATGTGCTTATTCAATATCACACATTGGAACTACATGTGTTTCAATTCAACAAATTCTTATATCAGAACATGTAATATATATAAGAATATACCATTCACATCAATGGTTTTATTGTAAAATTTTTAAGATAGGGAAAAATATATTTTCCCATATAATCCAATTATGAAATGAAGATTATAATTTTTAAAATGATTATATATTAGTTAAAATTGTAAAATGATATATTTTTTTAAAATCATTTTTATAAATATATTTATTATAAAATATTATTAGAAATATTCTTAATCATTTTTAAAACAATTCATAAATATAAATTAGTATTAATTATTAATAACATATTCTAATTTATATGGAATTAACAATAATTAATTATATATGTTTTTATTGAGACACAAGAAATTTAAAATTTGAAAATATTAAAATATCACAAAATATTAAAAAAATATAATAGATATTCTATTTAAAAATGTGATATATACATCATTAAAATAAATTATTTATCAAAATTAATTCTATTACATGTGGAAATAATTTAAAATGAATAAAAACTACATTTTATGTTGGATTTCATCACTATTTGAATATATGTAAATATGTGAAATTTATAATAAGTAAATTGTAGAAATAATTAAATTTAAGTAACAAATACACTTATTTTATTTAATATCATGAATCTAATTAAAATTATATATACTGATTAATATGAAATGTTTGATATTTTAAATCAATATAGAATATTTATATTCAGTTAATTATTTAAATTTTATAAATATTGATAAATGTTTAACATGATTATAATTATCTATACTTATAATTTTTTTTTAAAAATTTATTCTTAGGAAAAAACACATGAATTTAACATGAATTTGTTATTCCCTTATTTTTTATTTAGGAATATACTTTCAATAATATGAATTGATAAGTTAATTTTGTAGTTTAATTTGGAAAAACTACTCTTATATCTTATGATACATTTATCTAAGGAGTAACAATATATGTTTGATAATGGAATTAGTTTATTCTGTACAATAACATTTTTTATATTGAATAATTATATAGAATGATATAGTTTCTTATAATTTACACATATTAGAATTTATATTTTTATTCTATTTATTTCAATATTTAATAAATTTTTATTAAATAAAAGGACATTTTATCAAACTACTCACTAAACTAGAGGCTTATTCCAGGTCAAGATATGTGATTGTTGACTTAATGTAGATCTAGGATTAGACATGTTGTGATTTCTTATTTAAAACAATTTTATAACCTGACATGAAATAGTATTATATAAATTATGGATGGTCTGAGTAGGGTGATTCGTGAATGTGGTTACCTTTTAATTTTGGATGTAAAATTGTTGAGTTGCTTAATAAGTTACACATCAATATGGTTAGAAAGTATTTATTTAGTGGATGAAATAATATTCTAGATTAAATAAACTGAAGGACAAATACTAGTTAAAGGAATAAATGAGATATAATAGTGTGATTATCTTTATTATAAAAATTATTTTTATGATGTTCAAATTTATAAAAAATGTGTAATGTCCTCGATCATTTAACTAGGAGGCCATGTTGATGTTGAGTTCTCAAATATTATCATTTTTAAGGATTGAGAGTAATGGTTGACCCTAATATGATTTGGTTATTGTTAATTTGGTTTAAAATCTGTTATAAATATACCATAAACTCTAAAAACATTATCTTACTGATGGAATGAAATTTAGTTTATCCAGATTAATGAATAAAAAATTTGTTATCTAAATTACCATCAACGAAAATTATATTATATTTTATTTAAGTTTCAATACCTATAATACTATGTACTGGGTGAAATTACAATTGATAGTCATTTCATATTGAGATATGATTCATAGATCAAAAATTTATATGATTGTTATAATGTGGATAAACATTTTAGTGATAGGTATTCAAAAAAATTCATTATTGACTAATTCAAAACATTATAGATTTATGATAAATTATTCTGTTAAATATTTTGTCCATCATCTTAAACCAAATTAACTTTTACATAAATATTAATAAATCATGTATATTAATTTATCGAACTTATTATAAAGGTATCGAAAAAAATTAATTATGTTAATTAAAAATAAATTGTATGTACTAAATAAAATAGATCCATTTTTATCAATCAATTGAAATTAATTAATAGGCGAGTTTATGCAATAAGAATAAAATTATTCACATAATGTTTCATTTGATTTTGATACAAGATGACCTATGAAATTTTATTATTCTCTACTTCAGTCTGTATGACCTAGTTCTCTAATAAATTGATGAGACTGATGGTATTCCATAGGGATAGTTTTTCAAAGTGATTTTTAAATGTTTAGAAATTAGTAATTTATTCAATAATTTTTTTCACTACATTAAAAAATTTTATATACATATTGAACAATTGAATGATATATCATAGTTTTCTTTCTAATAGACAACACATATTGGAATATATTCAACAATAGATGAATTGATGTTAGTTTTCAATTACAACAATATTTATTCTTGTTTCTATACATTTTAAATGAATCCTATTAATGTTTATAAGAATAAGGAAAAATTATTACAATATTTATAATTGACATAAATACATCAAGGAGTTTTATAGCATTAGGTAATTTCATTATTAAATATTATTGTGATAGAAAGTAATTTTTTATCATTAATGTGAAATTCACACCAAAAATACAATTTACAAATATTATTAGTATAATAGAGTTGAAAATAAACATTGTGGTGATAATAGTTTTTGACATCATATAGCTGATATAGTTTAGAATTTATATACTAATTATATAAATTTAAATTAATATATCAATCTTAGATGAATCAAAATAAAACATGTTTATAACTATCTCAAAAAATATATATTATAAGAGAAGTTGATTAAAAATAAAAAGGGTTTATAATCAACATGAGCTGATGTATCCAATATACATGATTTATTATTCATTCAATTAAATTACATATTTTGAAAAAATTATGAGGACATCAATGTTTTTTAAATTACAAGAGTGTCACATTAGTTTTAGTTAAATTATTTGGAATTGATATTACACCACACCCATGGGATTATTTTATTGAATAATATTGTTTTCCAGAAAATTCATTACACACATAAAATACCATATATGAAATGGGTAAATAATTTTGTTTCTAAAATATTCCATTTATGGTAAAATAAATATTATTTTAAAATAATGCATTACATTTATTAAAATGATAATACTAAAACAATGTTTTTTTAATGCTGATTGTTTTAGATCGTTTCAATATAGATGCATTCAATAAAAACTAATAAAATATTATTCCGATAAAATAAATTAGTGAATTTCAATTTATCCCATAGTAGTTAAAGATGTATTGATAATTATTTTCAAAATAAATTTCATTGAAAATATTTTATAAAAATATTTATATGAATGTTGTTGATGTACATATAAAAAGTTTTATAGATAACATGTGTTATTAACAGCATAAAAATTATAGTTCAGAAGTTATTGAGATAGAATATTTTTATTGTGTTGGAAATTACAATTTTAATTCCTAAGTAAAATCATTATTCCAAATATCTTAATTCAAATATTTTAATCTCTAAAAATTGTATTTGGAGGATTTTATTAGATAGGGTTGTAGTAATGTTGAAATAATTACATAGAGGATATTTTTTTAAAAAAACCTCTTAATGTGAAACATTGTTATAAATAATCTTTAGCTATATGATATATTATAATATGGAGAAGTAATTATGTACAATTTTTGAATTTTTTATAAGTGAATATAAATTCAAATTATTAATTCCATACAACAAGAAATATCATTTTTATCAATCTTTCACGAGTCATTCATAAATGTAATTATTGATTTATATCACATGAATAGAAATGATAACTTGCCACTTAATGTTAAAAAAATTAGTTATCCCTAATTGATTCTCCCCATTCACTATTTTAGGAAGTGATAAAATATTTTACATAATATGATTAGAAAATGTGTATCATGATCAAAATATGATCATAAATAAATAAATGAGTTTACTTAATTTAAATGTTCACAATGTATACCACATTGATTCCTATAGACTTTGTATTTTGTATAAAAGGTGTTTGTGGTTCATTTTTATATTACCCTATATTTGATTTTTTGACTAACAATGATAATAAAACTATTATACATTGACATATTTTTACCCATGTTTTATAGACTAGATAATCATGGGGTGGATGTGAATGATACCGATTATATAACTGGTTTTATGTTAACCAAAGTATAATTTCTACTTTAATATGAATATAATGGAATCTTGGACACCAATATTGATAAACTATGGAACTCTACTAATATACCTAGATAATACATCACATGCAGATCATTATTTTGGTTCAGATTATAGGGTGTTCACATCCATAACATGAATGGCATGTGATGTATGTAAAAAAATAGTTAATATGTACATGGATTGTTATGAACATATGAGTTGGCTATATAGGAATTCATCTCTTCATGTCCAATAATAATGTGATTCCTTAGTCAATGATATCAAAGAAAAATGTTTAATAACATATTATATAACTAACAGTAATGGAAAATATAAATTTGTCAGAGGTATCAAACATAACATCATTAAATGAAATTATATCATTTTTAGTGATGATTTTGAACAAATTTATTAAAATATATATTTTGAGGAATTTTTAATAAATAAAATTATTATTTAAAAAAAACCAACTCATTTTTCCTCTCAAAATAGTCATATCCTCAAATTTTTTGTGACATAATTTTTATGTACATATCCTCCAGTAGAAACCTTCACTCCATTGTTAGCAACCTTATAATATATTTTAATCACCAAATCTCTAATGCATAATTATTTTATACTATGAGTATTAGACTATATATTCTCCTCTCATGTCACTAAATTTTTTATCACAATCTTCTAAACCAATATATCATATATAAGATTCATCTTGACTTATAATTTTTGTAGTTTGGAGATATATCTTTATGTTAATGATATCCTCTCAATATATAGATTTGAAATTATTTAATTATTCATTTTTTATTTTTATAAAAATATAATTGTCATTTATTTATATTTTTATGATTATATAAGTTAATATAAGAAATGATAATAACTTTACGGAATTTAATTTACAGTTTTTATATAGTTATGGATCATCATTGGATAGTTTTGGGTTGCAATTATATATTTATATTGTCATGAAGTGGATAATACAGAGTTAAAATGATCACTAAATGGGAATAATGTATAATCTACTCGATTTTATTTGAAAAATTTTGGAATAAAAAATAGAACATAAATTTTTTTATTTGATCCATAATTTATTAAACAAATATATAGTTAATTAACCTATGGATATTATGGTAATTCCAATGATGAATTAATTATTTGTTCCTAAATATTATTTTATTATATATATTGACTAAATAATATTATTAAGAATAATTTCTTTTCCTATATAATAATATATATAGTATAGTTATCTTAATTAATAAAATATAACAAGATTTAACAAGTTATATTGGTTTAATTAATAATCTATGATATTATTCAATATGATATATTGAACCACTAATATTAAGCATGTTACGTAATAACATTGATTTGAATTGAATGTTAAATTTAACCTTTTGTTTTGTATATATTTATAATAATAATTTTATACTCAAATAGGGTTTCTTATTATGTCTAGTTTATGACACATGACAACCATTCGAAATATGATATAGAGAGTGAACAATGATTTTGAGCCATTAAAAATATGATATTGAGTGTGCACCATTTAGAACATGACATTCAGTGTGGACAAGATTGTGTCTGGTTTCAAATGATTACCATTGTACTAATGCTGCCCAAGTACTCATTGAGTATAATATATAGATTTTTCAATTATAAATAGTGAATTCATAACGTTTTTATGCTAAAATGGATTTTATTAATTTATTTCATATCATATTATGAATTAATTTATAATAATTAATTCTATAATTTTTTTTGGTATTGGGCATTCATACCATGACCCAGTTAAAATTTATTATTTGTTAACATGTCTCTACTATTGTTATGTAATTGAACATGATAACATTATTTTCAAATAATAAATATACTAATTGGTAGATTTATATGACAAATAGATTAAAATAATAATATAATAGTGAAAAATATCAACCCACCATATGTTTTTTATTTCATGGACATAATGATTGTAATCTGATTTGATAAATTTAGTGTACACATTCAGAATAATAATTGAATATATGGGAATATTTTATGGTATTTGGAATATTATAACGTGTACTAACAATAAATTAATATAATTAAAGTCTTATTACGTTATATTTTATAAATGAATTATCAAATAGTCAAATAATGGTACTATTGAAATTTTGTGTCCTTATATAATTAAATTTAATAATATTTCATAGATTGATAATAAGTTGAATATTTATATGAATATTTCATTATATATTGTGTACTATAATGATGCGCCTAATGTGATTTAACGTTCATGGACATCAAAAAATAAGAATTTATTTCAATGTTATTAAGAATATATTATTTCTTAAATATTATGACACATATTTATTAGCATCATTAGTGAATTAGAATGTCTATCGGGGAGTGCCTCAGGTAAAGGGGTGTTTTTGTATCATCATTATGTCATATGACCTCAGGTATATTATTATATATTTTTATAGTAAAAATAAATTCATATAATCATTTCATTAATTATTATAATATAATTAATTTGTGTCTCTTCAATTTTAAATATATCATGTCATTAGAAGAAATCAATTTCCCACCCTATATGGTCAAGGAGATCTTCAATGAGAAAAGATGGAAAGGATCCATTTAAAATATTAATATATATATATATAACACATCAAATAATATATTTTAATTAAATTTTATTTAAATTTTATTATATAGTTGATGTAGGGGGGTCATGATATTGGATAGACAGATACTGTTTTTGAAGTCCACTAAAACATTTGGATATCTTGTAATTAAATGAATAATAACTTTGGGGTAAACAATATTCATTACTATTTTGTGATACTTAGTTACCTTGAAATTTAATAAAAAAAAATTAAATTTTTAGTTTAAAATCATTGAATCAAAGGATACCAACACTTCCCTCTAATATTTAGTATCTGTTTAGTATTTTGTGACTTTTATTTTATGAATTAATGATTGTAGACAATAGGGGTGGCTTCTAGTTCAATAAAATTATGATTATTTATCATTTCATATATATCATTATCATTCAAATCAGATTAAGGATGTTTATATCTAATAATGACCTAGAATAAAATATATAAACAAAAAACAAGAAAATATCATTAAAGGACATGTGTCTTATATAAATACCTAGTAATATTTAATTTCAACATTATAGTTTATATTAAATTCAATGTTTCAAAGGATAAAAAGTAGTATTCCAAAAACAATTATTGGAAAATAATTGATTTAGGACCAATATTTATTATAAATTCATACATCATTTTCCCATTATATTAATTAATTTTTATTCAATAGTGTAACATCAATCATTTTGAAAATTATAATTTCATAATTTCACAAATTTATCATTTATTTTCATTAATTTTTGTATGTTTATACATATTTCATTCTTATCATTATATGAAAATTAGGTTCAATATCATTTGATTAATTTCAATCAGGGCATTTTATGGACGATCTGATATGGTTTAGGTTATATTTTTTAAATTTAATTTATTTCAATTCATTTTTCTATGATTTGGAATGTTTTTGTTATGATATAGTGTGTTTGATTTGGATGGTTTAGATTTGTTTAGATCTATTGAGTTATAGTACGTGAATTTTACTATATTTTTTCTTGTAATATATATATTATACATGTTTATGTTTTGTTAGATTCATTCGTCATTATTTTTTTCTTAGTTTGATAATTTTTTTATATTCAAATCAATAAGGGTGTTCAGATCATTTGAGGGTTGTTTGTGTCAATCTAGTTTGGTTGAGATCCAAAATCGTAAGGTTATTTGGATTACATTTCATTATTATATTTTAGATTTAGCTCATTTATATATAATTTTTTCAGATAATTATATTTTGGATTATGTTAGTTGGGTCAATGTGGGTTTCCATGGATCCATTCATTTTTTATCGATTAAATTTAAATGATTTTCATTTAACTCAATTATTATTTTTAATTTGGTTTTGTTTGGTGTCAGTCTAAAATTATTGTGTTATATAGGATTAAGATGGTTTGATATATTTTATTCTCTTTAGTGAAGTTAAATGTTAATGAAGTTTATATAATGTAGTTAATTAAAAAACATTATTTGGGTTTTTAAGTTAGTAATAAATTATTAATATCTTGTAAAATATTTACTTATAAATTCATTTATAGATAACTTTTCTTTTTTAAATCAAGACTTTTTATATATATATTAAATCATTTTATTCATGTTTGGTATGGTTTATTATAATCATAGTTATTTTTTTATTTTAATCATTTTAATACATTAAACAACATTTGGGGATAAGACATGTCTTGCGGGGTTATGTTTAGTATATATAGTTCTTTTTAATTTCGTTCATCCTTGTTTTGTTGAGTTGAAGTGCGTTATTATTTTAATGGGACACTATAGGTACATTCAAATAAATTTGTATAACTTTTTGTTTGTATTATTATGTACATTTTTTATTAGTTTAATTTTTTAGTCATGTTTTTATTGGTTTGATTTAGTTTACTTAAATTTTATTCTATTAGGTAAAATTATATTTGGTTATATTTAAGTTGGTTTTATCCATTCAAATCTATTTGTATCAATGTATTTCATATTATTTCTATTAATATTATATTGGGTTTCTTTCATTATGTTCATTTTTATATTTTCTTCTATAAAATAGTTAAAATATGTAATTATAATGATAATATATATAAATAAATTATTAATATTGAAAATACATCTGTAATGAATATAAAGTGAGATGTAAAAATATTGGATTCATTTGTTAAGTTGAATTTTAATTTTTGTATTTGTACAATTAATTTTAAAATAATTGATATATAATATGGTATTACCTAAATAATGGTAATCAATTTTTATGTTATAAATGTAAACAATTAAAAAAAATCATAAGACGTTACTTCAATTTTATAATACTAATTTTCCACATTTGACACATCATATCATTAAATGTTGATCATGATATATCAATTTTTATTTTTTCAGAATTTACAAGATATAGTTTTCATTTTGATTAATCTATTCCTTTTATTAGCCAATTTCATTACTAGTTTAATTGGAATATTTGTCTTATAACTCCATATTTAATAACATTAAATCTATGAACCATCATATAGTTCTAGTCATGGGTTATATAAGAATAATGACATATTTGATGAGAGTAAGTGTGGGGGGATATAAGCATGTTGAAAAAATAAAAAATATTATTTGATAGATTACGTTATCGTGTGGATATGATAATAAAATGTTATTATGTCATATAATGTTGTTTTTAATTTTATAATTTATAATTATTTTATTTTATACTAGTTTTATTGTTTTTTTCATTTTTTATTGGAGGATAATTTTATGATTTTTTGAGAAATTTTTTTCACAATACCAAATTTAGAATCAACATAATAATCATAAAAAATGTGATATATAAAAATCCCCGATTAATATGGAATATTATTTTATATAAACCATTAGAAATTACTAATAAAATGAGATATGTAAATTACATTGGTAATAACATTAGCGGTGTTTTTATAAACATTTACGAAAGTCAGTAATTACTATGAACTATTTTTTGAAAATAGAAAGGACATTTCCTAGTGAATCATTACAAAATATACATGTTTTTTTGGTGGTTATTAACCACCTTGATATGATTTGTTTTTAGTTGAAACCCTAAAAATTATATTAAAATCAATTACCAGAGGATTATTTTAATGTATTGTGTGGAAAATGGTATTGAGATATATCTGTTTGAAGAAGATCAAACAAGTCCCTCTATAGAATAACTTCTATAAACTCTATTATAGAGGTAACTCTTTTCATACATTTAAAATGCTTGAAATTTCTATTTTCTCAATTCAATATTGTAGTATTGGGTCCACTCTATTATTTATAGATTTAGAATTGAGTTTAACATGGTTAAATTCCAAAACATATTTTACAGATAATTGAAAATGAGTTTTGGATGGTTATTCACTATGTATTTACTATGATTTAATATAAGGTGATTTTTATGATAGATTTAAGAAATATTGTTAGAATATATTAAAAATTGTATATTTATTAAAATTTTATGGTTTGTAATACCATATTAGTTTTAAAATTAAATTCTGCATAATAATTTGGTGCATGTAATATATTGTTAGAGGTATACCATAAATCACTATATTATATTAATGTGTTCTTTTAATATAGAATGTTATAATTTATTAATATCATTATATATAATTTAACACATCCAATTCCCTATGCATTCGAGTTCTTTTGTTCATAAATAAATATCATCCTTGCTTTTCCAATTTATATATGATAATCATAAAATATCTACCACTAGTAATTTATCATTGACAAATTGTTTCAATAAAAATAAACACATGGTAAAATGTATTTCATGGATAGTTATAATGGATATAACTAAAATCCTTAATCCATCATATTGTTTATAATATATGAAATTATGGATAACCAATATATGAATTTCAATAGTTATTATTTAAATAAACACATATAATTTATGTTATTTTATTATACCATGAATCATATTGACTCTCTACCTCTATATTAATGCTCTTTATGCAATCAACTATCTACCAAATTAGAAAAGATAATTTCATGAATTACATTATTATACCCCTTGAACATTGGATTATTCATGTATAACTGATGGTTAAAACATGTATGAGGAAATAAACTGTGATTCCTTTTTTTGATCATCATTAAATATCGATGGAAGAAAAATATGGAGTCAACAATTGTGGATAGGGAAATTGATTTTTAGTTTTGTATTTATTTACTCATTTAATTTTCTCATATATAGATTATATTACTTTATCATATTCCTATTATTTATTTATTTCATTAATTGTTAATTTTTAATTCAATGGGACAAAAAATTAATCACATTCTTTAATATTTTTTTTGGAAAAAAATATATATCAATGTGGCTCACATGTATTATAAATTGATCACAAAGTATTAAATCTCACAATCCTATCTAATGATGTACCTGGTGCTACCTAATATTTAAAGCAATTGGGGGTACATTATTTTTAGCTACATGAATGCTTAATTTCATTTAAAACCTCGATCCATATCTGTAAATACCTATAATTTCATCCTATGAATATAAATTCTTTGATGAAGTTCAAAAAATAAGAAAATTCCATGTCCAGAATCATGGATTAATATTTCTTTCATATTTCCTAAAAAAATTTCTTCAAAACATAATAATCTATGTCAAGTTCATTTAAAATTATAAAACTATCTTTTTTTCTAAAAAAACAACCATTAATCTATAATCTCTAATGTCTCTAATCCATAAACATTAATAGCATCATCCAAATATAAAACAAGAATTTCTCATCCCATACCCAAGGAACATATGACAAATTATATAAATTATAAAGGATCCCAAAATTTTCAACCCAACATTTGAATCATAATGAATATAAAAAATTATAATAACTAAAATGAAAATTTATTATAATCCATTTACCCAAAATACAACCCACATAGTTGCATGATTTTTTAAACCATAATATACCAAACACCATAAAAAATACATATATAGTCCAAAAATAAAAAAAATTCCATCCATACTAAAATCGATTATGTAGAGACCCAAAGCTTGACGTACATGGACATTACATTACATTTGCGGAATACTTAGTACATAACAAAAACACACACTAAAGGATCGTAATAGTTTAGTGTCTTTGGAAACTCGGAACGTAATCTTCTAATCGTGGTGAAAGTTCTTCAATATCTCCCATAAAGGTCATCCCTTTTTTTTTTACCTAAAACCTTTCTTTATATCCTGGGGAAAAGAAAACATAAAAGGGTGAGCTCAAATGCTCAGTAAGGGTAAACAAAAGAAATATCAATCACATCATATACATAAGAACATAGCTTTTGGAAATCTTAACCTGCAAAAGAGCTCATAATATCATAACATGGGATAAATCATAGAAGTGAAAATGAGATCCCCATAATCATAACATAAAACTTGAATCTTTGTGGCATGCACACATAATCATGGAAAATCATTTCTTGTTAGTCATGACTCATTGCCAAGACTATCTTAGTGGACAAAGTCCCTTTCTGAACCGAGTTCACTCCTCGTTTCAGTCCTGTATCACTGAACCGAAATAACCTTCCGTTCCAGCCATGTCTATCTCATGAGATATAAAATCATTACCCAATGCATTGGAGGGAGATATAGGTCCCACCCATCTTATAATGAATCCTTTCTTATGTGTGCCACATAATCATAAAACATACATCATCGCATAACACATGTAACAAAAATGGGATTCTTGAAACACCATGACATCATAAATCAATTCATATAAGATAAAGGAATTCATAAAAATAATTCCATCACAACATGATCAAATCCATGTAATAATAGGGATAAAAACAGAATCCTTTATTATCTTAGATGGAAAATAATTTTGATAAAACACTTGAACTCCATTCTTGAGGAAAATATCCTTTCTTCTTCAAAAACATTTTTCCTTTCATAATATGTCATACAACTTTAAAATAAAAGAAGTTGATTAAAAATAAACTTGAAAACTTGTAAAGGAAGCTTCTTGGAAATAATGTTTTAAAAATCCATTCATGTCGTATAAGTTAAAAAAAACATTCTTTCGTACTTTTGTCGGAAAAGTCAAAAAGTACCTCGTACGAAAAAAGATTCCTTTCATACATATCACTAAAAACTCACCGAAGGGTAAAAATGGATTTAAACAATTGTAGGTGGATGGAAATAATATTACATTTTGATAAAACATGGATGTGGATGATAAAATACACCCCAGTAAATACTTACGAATAAACAATCTCGGATAAAAATGAGATTGTGATATTTCCCTTACCTTAGGTCCGACTTGATTTGTAAGTGTCCGAACCTCCTGTATAATGATTTAAATCATGTTATTGACTTATTACAGAATCATATTCATTGTTATGATATCATATATGGTTCACTTATGACATTATATTACCCGTTCTTTTGTAAATTCCATGTTAAAGAAGCGTTTTGGGTAAAATCGTTTCATTTATCGTAGGTGGTTTGACTTGTTGTTCTTGACATCATTATTACTTATATCATGATTTACTCACTTCCAGAATATAAAATATGATTTATATATCATATATATTCAGTATATATATATATATAATAGGTAGATAAATAAAATGAAAAACACCGTTCATGGAGACGGTAGTCCGTACGTACGCATGAATGCTGTTTTTCATTCCTTATTGTCTTGAAATGGAAGTAAGTAGATGACATACATATGTATATATATACATAAATCCAGTAACTTTATAATGTCATATATTTCATTATTATTTCTTATATATACATTATAATCATTCTTAAATGGTTAACATGGAGAATGAATCTCATCGCGTCGTGGAGACGGTAGTCCGTACGTACGCACGAGCGATGATATCATTTCTATAAATATTGAATTGAATTGGAGTGGATTATACAATATATCAGAATCAATATGATGTTGTAATAACTATGTATAGTTATTCTTTACACCATTATACCCATCCATGTAAGGTGGTGGTGGAAAATAGATTACACCACGGCGTGGAGACGGTATTCCGTACGTACGCACGCGCGGTGATTTCTTTTTCCGTAGGATGGATAGATGGTGAAATAGGGTTGTTTCATACTTATAATAACATATCAGTATATGAGTGATACTGATGTTATTACTTCATAATGAAACAACCTAAGAAGAAGAAGTGGAAGAATAAATAAAGATGAAAGAATTGGTATCGGTAATTACCTCTTCTTTGAAGTGCCTCTTTGAGACCTCCTCTTAGGGCACTAAAATTGGTCTTTGAGGAAGACCAGAACCTCTAGGATGTTGCTAGGGAAGTGGAGAGGATAAATTTGCAGGGGTTGGCCGAGCTTGAGTGCTCAAATTGGTGTGAGGAGGAGGGGGAGGAGGTGTCCTTTTATAGGGGAGGAGAGGGGCACCTTAGGAATATCTCAAAATATTATTTTATATTAAAGTCAAAATCGGTTTATAATGGTTCCAAAGGGTCTTATTTCGAAGCTAAAGTGGGGATGGGTCGAAATCCTATCAACCAATAGGATTTAGACAAGTTTAGGGTATTATTTTAACCTTATCAATTAGATTTAACTCTAAGTTAAATAATTTAACTTTTACCGTGTCTTTTTGTTTTCTTTCACTATATGGTTAATACACTTACTATAACATGTCAAACGAACCCCAAATTGTTTATTATTAATATATATATCCTTATCTAAGTCATTTGGCCGAACCTTAGATTTTTAGGAATACAATAACAATTAATAATATAATATTTGATTTAAAAACTATTTTGTGTCAATTTTGACACTATTTGATATATGATTTTTGTTAAAGTCATAACAGAATTAAATGTTAGAACCAAGTTTATTAAATCAACATTAATATATCATAGTAACCTAGAAAATTAGTGGAATGCATAAAAAGTCTCAAATTACATTTATTTTGGTGTTTATAACATCAATTATGTCAATATTTCATTAATAAGATAATTACTGTATCATCGTTGTGTCATAAATAAATTAAATTATTTGATGTCTAAAAATTACAAATAAAATACCATAATGTAGGAAATCTTTTTAGATTTCTAATGAATATTTATAGTCGAATTTATCTTATGTATAACCCCATATTAAAAATGATTTACTTATTAAACTTTGATTTTAACTATTTTAACCCTTCTTTAAATAAATTAATAATAAAAGTCCTAATCTAATCCAAGTGGGCCTAAATGGTCATATTTTATTCCTAAGTTTGTTTTTGGTCGAATTCCACTTGTCCAATAGAATTAGGACATGTGTTAGGGTAATATTAATATCATATTTACCCTTAGTTACCCTATTTACTATTAACCGCGGTAAAAAAAGTAAAAAGTTACTATTCACCAAAAATTATTTTCATCTCATTGAACCACATTTTAGTCCTTGATATTAACCGTGTCTCTCGGATTTTCGAAATTCCATTCACAGAAGCGGTAAAATTAAGTTTTATGCAAAATTCAGTTTTTAACCTACCACTTAGTGGTTTCACTATTCATCAAAAATTGAAGTTTTTCAGAAAAATGCCAAAATTTCACCCTAAGCTATAATTGATATTCCGAATTCAAAAATGATTTCTATTTTACAAAATTCCCAACATATAAGTTGCATTAATTAATTTTATAATTAAATCCCGCTGTTAAAACAAATAGCGTGTTTTTAAGAAACAAAATCTATCAAAAGATTGACACTTGTTTATGTCTAGTTTAAATGTGAAATTACATCCAATGACCAACATTGTATTAAATTGTAAAAATATATTCTAAATATACTTTAAAACCACTCAAATTAATGATTTATCACTATTAATTATTTCGATTAAAAAAGTTGTTTTTAATTATAATTTGGTAATTTTCACTATTCATCAGAATATGAAAGTTATCCGAAAAGTACCAAAATTTCACCTTAGGCTAAATTCGATACTCCGAATCCAAAAATGAAGTCCATTTTGAGAGTTAAAATTTCTAAAATTTAAAAAGTGGTTATTACTATTCATAACGGCTAGTTTTAATAATATTTTAATAGCATATCATTGTTTCGTGAAACACAGGATTACGTACCACACACGCTATCGAGGAAGGTTGCGATTGCGTGTAATGAAAGGTAAGTCAAGGATGCGTGTTGTGAAAACTCCTTTTGGTGTAGCGTACAACACAAGACATTAGTGAAATAAAAAAAAAGAATATTTTTCATAAAATCTCGGGCTGTTACATTCTACCCCCCTTAAAATGAATTTCGCCCTCGAAATTCGTCGGGGTTATAAATGGTTTACTATTCGAAAGTTTCTTTAATAGAAACCCACATCGTAAAAGGGAATACCAAAACTTGGCTTTAAAAACTAAAGTATGAAATGTAACGATTACCCAAATAAACTAATCACTGGGTTTCCACATAGGTGAAAATATGGATATGGAAGAGAAATCTAACCATCATGTTCTGATGGAGAGTGGTAGAGAACATGGCTATGGAAAAGCCAGTAATCACAAATCCATAAATTTGTGACGATCTAAGGTACCATCTGATTCATCAGGTATAAGAGAACTAGGACAACATTTTTGGTTTTCAAGATCATTTCCCTAAAGTTAAAGAATTTGAATTAGAATAAATACTTACTTTATTTCGGTACAATCTCACTGTTGTTCGTGCCTTTAACAATTTCCACTTCATCTCTTAAATAAATGAAGTTGAATTTGTTATTCGTGAAGTGCTATCAGATCATGTGATAGAATGACGGGTCATTCCATCTGTTTCAAACAAAAGGTTAGCAAAATTATATACATAAGTCGATCTATAGTGAGATTAATCACATATGGTTTCTAAAATGGACTTATAATTCATATATCATACTGCTTAATATAATAAAACTAGTTTCTACTAAACAGGGACTTCCTGTAGGTCAGTGGTAGGCGATAAAGGCCAGTCGCACTTCGGTTGTGGGTTCGATTCCTACAGCCTTGTCCGAAGCGATGGGCTGTCGCCCGTCCTGCAGGTTGTCCTTTTTATAAAACTATATTACTATAACATCCCATCAATAATATCGAAAAAACTTCTATCCTTAAACAATACTAACTTATGTCCAACATAATCCATTCTAATCTTTAGGCTTATCCATAATACTCCAGTCCACTCTCATAACATAGTGAAAACGATTACCAGATATTTAATACCATCGTTGATCCCCATATATCATAAGATATGTTTTTTTTGTCACATTACAAACATTCAAAGTCCTTAATCATGTATTCTCTTGAATACCCATTGAACCTTATTGAAAACATGAGTGTTGTTAAAAGTTAACTCTTTCCACATACCAAAATCCTCAAAATTATTTATACTCAAACCATGATATCACTTAGTCCTTATATCAATCATGAGCTCATGAATACAATCAAACATCTCATTGTCTTCTTATCCTTTCATTATGAACTTATCATCTACTTTCCAAAAGTATCTGAATAACCTTTCATGGTTACTGGTACCATTCATCATACACTTAAGGAAAGACAACAGTGTAACAATCCTTAGATGTCTCCTTATTCCAACACTACACATGATAAACATGTAATCATTCCACTACATTCTTAGACCATTGACCGAGCTTCAACATTTCTTTCATCTCACATATCATTTGTAGTTTCTTCATCATCGTCAACATAAATACTTCCCATACGACCATACTGATTCTCTTCATGAGACTTTCCCTTAGGGCATTGGTTTGCATAATGCCCGTATATTCCACATTTAAAGCATTTTACCATTGTTGATGTCGTAGCAATACCATTATCCTCATCCATGGTGTTAATTGAACCTTTTCCTTTGCACTTACTTGATTTGTGTCCTTCTTTTCCACACCCAAAGCATCTTCTAGTTCCTTTGAAACATTCTCCTTGATGCCTCTTCCCACATGAATTACATAGGGGAAATTGAACTTTCTTTCCTCTATGATCATCATGAAACTCCATCTTTCTCTTATTAGCCGAGTCAGGAAACTTACCAAATTTTACTTTATTGATCATATTATGAGATTGCTGATTCGGCATAATAATTATGTTTGGACTTCCAAATCCCATTTCATTATGAAAAATATCATTCCATTGTCCATCATATCCTCCATTATCGTGAATCATCTTGTTTCCAGCCATTTTCTAAAACCCAAAAAGAATAGTGTGAGAGGCAAAAATCATGCTAGGGAAAACAACATAATAAAGGGGGAGTACCTTCAATATCTAACATCTTAGGTTTAATTCTATGATCGTTAGCGTAGTTCTAGTACTATAACTTATACGTCTACTTAACCTTAGGGACATCCCTAGACATACCGTAGAAATATCTCTAGGGATCTCACTAACGTTTTCGCATCCTAGTTTCCAAAGGTTGACTAAACCTTTCCTCTGATACCAACTGTAGAGACCCGAAGCTTGACGTACATGGACATTACATTACATTTGCGGAATACTTAGTACATAACAAAAACACACACTAAAGGATCGTAATAGTTTAGTGTCTTTGGAAACTCGGAACGTAATCTTCTAATCGTGGTGAAAGTTCTTCAATATCTCCCATAAAGGTCATCCCTTTTTTTTTTACCTAAAACCTTTCTTTATATCCTGGGGAAAAGAAAACATAAAAGGGTGAGCTCAAATGCTCAGTAAGGGTAAACAAAAGAAATATCAATCACATCATATACATAAGAACATAGCTTTTGGAAATCTTAACCTGCAAAAGAGCTCATAATATCATAACATGGGATAAATCATAGAAGTGAAAATGAGATCCCCATAATCATAACATAAAACTTGAATCTTTGTGGCATGCACACATAATCATGGAAAATCATTTCTTGTTAGTCATGACTCATTGCCAAGACTATCTTAGTGGACAAAGTCCCTTTCTGAACCGAGTTCACTCCTCGTTTCAGTCCTGTATCACTGAACCGAAATAACCTTCCGTTCCAGCCATGTCTATCTCATGAGATATAAAATCATTACCCAATGCATTGGAGGGAGATATAGGTCCCACCAATCTTATAATGAATCCTTTCTTATGTGTGCCACATAATCATAAAACATACATCATCGCATAACACATGTAACAAAAATGGGATTCTTGAAACACCATGACATCATAAATCAATTCATATAAGATAAAGGAATTCATAAAAATAATTCCATCACAACATGATCAAATCCATGTAATAATAGGGATAAAAACAGAATCCTTTATTATCTTAGATGGAAAATAATTTTGATAAAACACTTGAACTCCATTCTTGAGGAAAATATCCTTTCTTCTTCAAAAACATTTTTCCTTTCATAATATGTCATACAACTTTAAAATAAAAGAAGTTGATTAAAAATAAACTTGAAAACTTGTAAAGGAAGCTTCTTGGAAATAATGTTTTAAAAATCCATTCATGTCGTATAAGTTAAAAAAAACATTCTTTCGTACTTTTGTCGGAAAAGTCAAAAAGTACCTCGTACGAAAAAAAATTCCTTTCATACATATCACTAAAAACTCACCGAAGGGTAAAAATGGATTTAAACAATTGTAGGTGGATGGAAATAATATTACATTTTGATAAAACATGGATGTGGATGATAAAATACACCCCAGTAAATACTTACGAATAAACAATCTCGGATAAAAATGAGATTGTGATATTTCCCTTACCTTAGGTCCGACTTGATTTGTAAGTGTCCGAACCTCCTGTATAATGATTTAAATCATGTTATTGACTTATTACAGAATCATATTCATTGTTATGATATCATATATGGTTCACTTATGACATTATATTACCCGTTCTTTTGTAAATTCCATGTTAAAGAAGCGTTTTGGGTAAAATCGTTTCATTTATCGTAGGTGGTTTGACTTGTTGTTCTTGACATCATTATTACTTATATCATGATTTACTCACTTACAGAATATAAAATATGATTTATATATCATATATATTCAGTATATATATATATATAATAGGTAGATAAATAAAATGAAAAACACCGTTCATGGAGACGGTAGTCCGTACGTACGCATGAACGCTGTTTTTCTTTCCTTATTGTCTTGAAATGGAAGTAAGTAGATGACATACATATGTATATATATACATAAATCCAGTAACTTTATAATGTCATATATTTCATTATTATTTCTTATATATACATTATAATCATTCTTAAATGGTTAACATGGAGAATGAATCTCATCGCGTCGTGGAGACGGTAGTCCGTACGTACGCACGAGCGATGATATCATTTCTATAAATATTGAATTGAATTGGAGTGGATTATACAATATATCAGAATCAATATGATGTTGTAATAACTATGTATAGTTATTCTTTACACCATTATACCCATCCATGTAAGGTGGTGGTGGAAAATAGATTACACCACGGCGTGGAGACGGTATTCCGTACGTACGCACGCGCGGTGATTTCTTTTTCCGTAGGATGGATAGATGGTGAAATAGGGTTGTTTCATACTTATAATAACATATCAGTATATGAGTGATACTGATGTTATTACTTCATAATGAAACAACCTAAGAAGAAGAAGTGGAAGAATAAATAAAGATGAAAGAATTGGTATCGGTAATTACCTCTTCTTTGAAGTGCCTCTTTGAGACCTCCTCTTAGGGCACTAAAATTGGTCTTTGAGGAAGACCAGAACCTCTAGGATGTTGCTAGGGAAGTGGAGAGGATAAATTGGCAGGGTTTGGCCGAGCTTGAGTGCTCAAATTGGTGTGAGGAGGAGGGGGAGGAGGTGTCCTTTTATAGGGGAGGAGAGGGGCACCTTAGGAATATCTCAAAATATTATTTTATATTAAAGTCAAAATCGGTTTATAATGGTTCCAAAGGGTCTTATTTCGAAGCTAAAGTGGGGATGGGTCAAAATCCTATCAACCAATAGGATTTAGACAAGTTTAGGGTATTATTTTAACCTTATCAATTAGATTTAACTCTAAGTTAAATAATTTAACTTTTACCGTGTCTTTTTGTTTTCTTTCACTATATGGTTAATACACTTACTATAACATGTCAAACGAACCCCAAATTGTTTATTATTAATATATATATCCTTATCTAAGTCATTTGGCCGAACCTTAGATTTTTAGGAATACAATAACAATTAATAATATAATATTTGATTTAAAAACTATTTTGTGTCAATTTTGACACTATTTGATATATGATTTTTGTTAAAGTCATAACAGAATTAAATGTTCGAACCAAGTTTATTAAATCAACATTAATATATCATAGTAACCTAGAAAATTAGTGGAATTCATAAAAAGTCTCAAATGACATTTATTTTGGTGTTTATAACATCAATTATGTCAATATTTCATTAATAAGATAATTACTGTATCATCGTTGTGTCATAAATAAATTAAATTATTTGATGTCTAAAAATTACAAATAAAATACCATAATGTAGGAAATCTTTTTAGATTTCTAATGAATATTTATAGTCGAATTTATCTTATGTATAACCCCATATTAAAAATGATTTACTTATTAAACTTTGATTTTAACTATTTTAACCCTTCTTTAAATAAATTAATAATAAAAGTCCTAATCTAATCCAAGTGGGCCTAAATGGTCATATTTTATTCCTAAGTTTGTTTTTGGTCGAATTCCACTTGTCCAATAGAATTAGGACATGTGTTAGGGTAATATTAATATCATATTTACCCTTAGTTACCCTATTTACTATTAACCGCGGTAAAAAAAAGTAAAAAGTTACTATTCACCAAAAATTATTTTCATCTCATTGAACCACATTTTAGTCCTTGATATTAACCGTGTCTCTCGGATTTTCGAAATTCCATTCACAGAAGCGGTAAAATTAAGTTTTATGCAAAATTCAGTTTTTAACCTACCACTTAGTGGTTTCACTATTCATCAAAAATTGAAGTTTTTCAGAAAAATGCCAAAATTTCACCCTAAGCTATAATTGATATTCCGAATTCAAAAATGATTTCTATTTTACAAAATTCCCAACATATAAGTTGCATTAATTAATTTTATAATTAAATCCCGCTGTTAAAACAAATAGCGTGTTTTTAAGAAACAAAATCTATCAAAATATTGACACTTGTTTATGTCTAGTTTAAATGTGAAATTACATCCAATGACCAACATTGTATTAAATTGTAAAAATATATTCTAAATATACTTTAAAACCACTCAAATTAATGATTTATCACTATTAATTATTTCGTTTAAAAAAGTTGTTTTTAATTATAATTTGGTAATTTTCACTATTCATCAGAATATGAAAGTTATCCGAAAAGTACCAAAATTTCACCTTAGGCTAAATTCGATACTCCGAATCCAAAAATGAAGTCCATTTTGAGAGTTAAAATTTCTAAAATTTAAAAAGTGGTTATTACTATTCATAACGGCTAGTTTTAATAATATTTTAATAGCATATCATTGTTTCGTGAAACACAGGATTACGTACCACACACGCTATCGAGGAAGGTTGCGATTGCGTGTAATGAAAGGTAAGTCAAGGATGCGTGTTGTGCAAACTCCTTTTGGTGTAGCGTACAACACAAGACATTAGTGAAATAAAAAAAAAGAATATTTTTCATAAAATCTCGGGCTGTTACAGATTAGATGAATCTACCTTATGGGCCCATTATCATGTGTTCTAAAACCGATAATATTTATTTAAGAAATTCTATTACTTATCATCGACAAATTTTAATTCATCATAATAATTTATTTTTCAAAATTAGCATATATTTTATATTTCAATATAACATTTGAAAACAGGTTTCACCAATCACTTTCATTAATATTCCAACATATATCATCCGTTCACTAATGAAAATTATTTTCAGTTTTATTAAGTCATATCTCATGATTTTATTAACACTACATTAATAATAAAATAATATCATTTATTACCATTATTTCAATGAAAGTAAATAATATTTTTCCTATAAAATCTTATTGTAAATTTTGAACAAAATATTAGTATCAAAACATATTTTTATCACATATGAAAAGAATGGTATTATCATATAATACTTAAATTAAGAAATGTATAATTTATCCTTATCTATAACCAATTTATTGACATCACAAAAATATAAGATCAACTCAATGAAAAATCAAGATTATGTTTTATCATTATTATGAAAAATATTTCTAATACCATTATAAATAAATTTATATAAACAAACAAATTCGTGCATCAATTAGAACTAGTACTATAATTGTAACATTATGTTAATAATGTAATATTATCATGTTATTTAATCACAATTATAAAACGATATAAATGGAAAAAATAGGACTTATATATGAAAATTTTAGAAAATTATAGAATCATCACAATAATATTTTTCCAACAAATACCAATAGATTACAATTTTATTAACATAATTAATAATATAATAAATAATATGGTATAGATGAAAACATTGTATGCATTATTTTTTTTAATATGATAATATTACATAAGGATTTAATCATTTAACAAGTATCTATATCTCCAACAAGTGCCTCTAAATCAAACACTACAGAATAAATGAAATATTTTCCCCTCGGTATAAGGATCCCAACAAAATCTTATTTACCTATAGTTATGATACCATATATAATACAACAACAACATCTGTGGGGCCTACCCATCTCCCTGAACAGACCTATAATCACAATTTATAACTACAAATTGGTTTTTCATTACAATTTATGAGTTACTTATATTTTCTAAAATATTACATATCACATATTCACTCAATCCCAACAATCCTAACACATATAAATGTTAAATTATATAATTTAAAACCTATAATTCAAATTCACTTTTTACCAAAATAGCCTAAACAACAAATATATATTTCTCCCACTATGCCCTAGGTTCACTCCCTGATCCATAAGTGGATAAATACATGCCCCATGAGTCTTATTGTATTACAATGGAGTTATTTTACTTTTATTATTTGTCAATAATAAATAAAGGAGTACAATACTACATGAATGAAATTCTTGTAATTCAACATAGATACACACCATGATTAAATTTGTATAAGAATAGTATTAATAATGTACATAAGGATATGTGGATATAAGGACCCAACCTTAAACATTACTTAATCTTGAGATATTTCAAGAATACACCTTGAAGATCTTTTCGGGTTTAGAGTTTTAGAGAATTAGATCATAAAACATGCATTACATTCCACATATAAACAAAGTGGTTACATAAAGATAGTATTCATTTTCCCCATCAATGGAAACATATTTAAAATAAAACATGGATTAATTCTTGACACTTCCTTGACACTATCATAATATCATGTACCTTTCCCTTGACCTGTGAAAAAATTTTCAAAAAAGAATTGGGATGAGTATAAAAATCTCAGTATGGGTTATATAAAAAAAATTTGGAAAGGAAACATGAGTTCATATATACATAAGAATGAAATCATACTTTACCCCTAAAACATAAGAACTTTAACATACCTCATCAAATCATGAATAAATCATAGAAATCATAAGACGTAAAGGTAACTTGAGGCATTCATAACATTCTTACGTAGGGAGTAACCCTCTTGGTTATGTTTGGAATACCCATCATAGTATATTCCCTAAATCTCTTCGGAGAAGCCTTAACGTTACACTCCTTCATGTTACCCAATGCATTGGAGAGCTATATTGGGATCACCTGCCCTTAGTTTATCACGGAACCACCTGTCTTTATAATAATGCCCAAGAACCTCAACATAATCGTATCACATAAAACATGCATAAAGGAAACATAACATTTCCACATTTCAATCACAAGATATCAATACAAAAAATTGATATAAAAACATTATGAAAACAATTTTCAATACCAAAATAAAAGAAAAGTAAAACATGGTATTTATTTTTCTTTTAAAAAACGGTATGGCTTGTAGAGGAAGCCGAAACTCAAATAATGGTCACGGCGGCGGAGAAGTCGCTGTTGCCGCCTAAGTACGAAAAAAACATTCCCTTTTGTCATTTAGTAAAACGATTCGTATAAAAAATATTATTTTTGGATAAATGTAAAGGTCAAAGGGGTTTATACACCATACAAAAAAAGGTTCTGTATAAAACAAAATATGCCTCAATGAAAGGTGATTGAGACGAAGTCCCATACCTCGGGTCCGACTTGACTCGGTCGTTCTTTAATCTTCTGAATAATAAACTTGAGTTAATTTCTACTTGTTTAAGAACGTTTTTCAAGTTCATTAGTACTTTTATATCACTTATTTCCATGTCATGAACACTATGTAATTATTTAAGTTAATAATGGTCATTTTAACGATCATTGGTACTTGATTCAAAAATAAACCCTTTATAATTACATGTTGTTCATGTATCCATTATATACAGAATTATAATCATTATGTATATATCATATATATCCAGTATATACATGCATTTATAATATTACATAATTATTTAGATGTAAGAAATGAAATTCACCGTTCATGGAGATGGTAAGCCGTATGTACGCATGAACGCTACTTTCATTTCTATTTCGTATTTTATATAATGGAATCATAATGACATAAAGGTATATTATAATTCCAGAATAATATAATATATAATATCATAGTTCCATCATTTATATGTCCCACATATGGTATTTAATGAATCAAATCACTTTGAGGGGGCGGTTGTCCGCACTTCCTTAAATGAAGATATCGCGTTTACCCATAATGGAAACCATAAAGGCATTCCCAAAATGAAAAATACAGAAGATTAAGGAAAACATAAACATATTATATATCATATATAAATATAGTGACATCTTAATGGACATCTTTGAAGGTGTTAAAAGAATGTTGAACAATCATCATTTCGGGAGGCATACATTCACCATCCCCGGAAACAGTATGTCCTTTAACCATTAGATGTAGGTGTGTGTAAGTGTAGCTCGAATCCTTCTTATAACAACATCCTAGTATATTGAGGATACTGGAGTTGTTATAAAAGAAAATAATAAAAAGAGTTTAGGGGGTCGAAGAATCAAAATCAAACAAAAGGACTCAAAAGAAGACATTACCTTAAAATCAGGTAACTCTCTTAGATTTGAGCTCAAAGGCTTCCTTGGGAAGACTTGTGCCCAAAGTTAGGCTTCAAGGAGTAAGAGAGGGAAGTGGAGAGACAAAATGGGTAGGGGTTGGCCGAGCCAAGGGCTTTGGGAGTGTGGGTAAGGATGTAGAGGTGGGGGCCTTTTATAATAGGAGAGGAGGGGAACTCTTGGAAAGTAAAGAAAAGTTACTTTATTTTAAAATGGTATATGGATTTAAGAGGTCCCACATTGATATAATTCGAGTATAAGGTGATAAGGGTTCTAAATATACCCATCCAATAGGTTTTGGCCATGTGTAGGTCTTAGATTTTACATTATCATTCCATTTTATTTAAATCGTTAAATAATGAGGTCATCGCTGCATCATCATGATGTCATAAATACTTTAATTTATTTAAAGTCTAAAAATTATAAAAAAAATACTATTATGTAGGAAATATTTTCATCTTTCCAATGACTATTTATAATAAAAAATCTGATCTTTATAACCCCATCTAAAATTGTTTTAGTAAAACATCTCATGTTTGTGTCATTTTTACTTTAACATTAAATAAAAAGTTATTTATGTCATTTCCCAACCAAAGTGGCTCCATGGGGTCCCCAAGTTGACCCATGGATTTTCTTGGTCGGCCATGACACATCCAATGAGGGTAGGACATGTGTCTATGTCATTTAATTTTATTAAGACATTATTCTTACCTTAAACTACACTAATTACCTCCAATCGCAATTAAGAACTTATGAGTTACTATTCACCAAAAAATTATTTTAATCTCATTGAACCACATTTCACTTCTTAATGAAAACCATGTCTGTCGGATTTTTGAAATTAAAAACACTGAAGTGGTAAAATTTCATTTTAACGAAAAATCAGTTTTTATAAGTACCACTTAGTGGTTTCACTATTCATCAAAAATTGAAGTTCTTCAGAAAAATACCAAGAATTCACCCTAAGCTATATTTGATATTCCAAATTCAAAAATGAAGTCTATTTTAAAAAATTCAAAACATATAAGTCAAATTAATTAATTTAATAATTAATTCCCGCTATCATGACAAATAGCGTGTTTTTATGAAACAATAAGTATCAAAAGATTTACACTAGTTTAAGTCCGATGTCAAATTGAAATTAATTCCAACGACCACTATTGGATTTAATGGTAAAAATATTTTCTAATTTCACTTTAAACCCAATTATAAATATAATCTAGCCATATAATTAAATTAAATGAAAAATCAGTTTTGATGTAAAATGCAGTATTTTTCACTATTCATTAAAAAATGAACATTGTCAGAAAAATAACAAAAATTTATCCAATGTAAATTTCAATGTCCCAATAATAATGAATATGTTTATTTTGACAAATATAGACTATAAAATTGTCAAAAGTTTGATTTAAAAAGGGTTTGTCATCAAAAGGCAGTAAAACAATCTTTTAAGAATATTAGTGTATTCCATGCTTAAGATTGTATTTATTTTCATTTTAAGCCTCTAAAACACTATATTAATCATTAATAGACATAGATAAAAATATCTATTATTCATTACTTACTTGGGATGTTACATCCTTCCCCCCTTTAGAAAATTGTGTCCCCACAATTTATTTACTTGTCAAATAAATGGGGGTACTTATCCCTCATTGCATTTTCAGATTCCCATGTTGCGTCTTCAATCATGTGGTTTTTCCACAAAACGTTTACCTGATGAATCACCTTATTCCATAACACTTGATCCCTGTGGTCAAGAATCTGGACCGGTTGTTCCTCATAAGATAGGTTCTCTTCCAGCTGAACTACCTCTGGACTAAAAACATGAGATGGATCTGGCATATACTTTCTAAACATTGAAATGTGAAAAACATTGTGTACCTGAGATAAACTCGAAGGTAAAGCCACCCGGTATGCAACTGATCCAACTCTCTCCAGAATTTCATATGGTCCAATAATCCTTGGACTCAACTTTTCATTCTTACCAAATCTCATCACACTTTTCCAACGAGAAACATTGAGAAAAACATGATCACCTACCTCGAAAGATAGATCTTTCCTCCGGTTATCCGCATAACTCTTCTGGCTGCTCTGAGCTGTTCTCATGTGTTTCTGAATCAGCTGAACTTTTTCTGCCATCTCTTATACAAATTCTGGTCCCATCAAATTCCTTTCACCCACTTCATCCCAGAAAGCTGGAGTTCGACACCGCTTCCCAAATAATGCCTGAAATGGTGCCATCTGTATTCTGGAATGAAAACTGATATTATATGAAAATTCACCCAAAGAAAGATGTTGGTCCCAACTTCCCTGATAATCCATAGAGAAAGAACGTATCATATCTTCCAATGTCTGAATTGTTCGTTCTGACTGCCCATCTGATTGAGGATGAAAAGCTGTACTAAAATTTAATTCAGTACCCAACAACTTCTGAAGGCCTTTACAAAAGTTAGAATTGAACCTGGGATCACGATCAGATACAAGGGAGAGGGGAACTCCATCTAACCTGACTGTCACTTTAAGATACAAATGGAAAAGTTGATCTAGGGAAAAAGTATCTCGTATAGCAAGGAAATGAGCAGATTTAGTCAAGCGATCAACAATAACCCAGATTGTATTATTACCTCGATATGTCTTCGGTAATCCCATAATAAAGTCCATGGATATATTCTCCCATTTCCAATATGGCACTGGTAAAGGGTGAAGCATCCCTTTCGGTAACTGCTGCTCTACTTTAACCTGTTGACAAGTCAAACACTTCACAGTAAAATCAACAATATCTCTTTTCATTCCATCCCACCAGTAATACTCCCGAAGATCTCTATACATCTTAGTACTACCTAGATGAAGTGAAAACGGAGAACTATGAGCTTCACATAACAACTCTCTCTTCAACTGTGAATCCCAAGGCAAACACAATCTCTTCCCAAATCTCAAAACACAATCATTATCAATGTTGAATTCAAGAAACTTACCTTTCTGAACCAGCTCTACCATTTTCTGAAACTCACTGTCTTTCTTATGTGCTTTATTGATTCTATCTGATAGAGATGATCTAACTGATACCTGAAACAAAACAGAAGAACTTCCTGCACCAACAACTTCTATGCCAAAGTTCACCAAATCCTTAACCAAAGGATCATGTTCCAAACGCAACATCATTAATGAAGCATTACTTTTTCGACTCAAAGCATTGGCCACTTTATTTGCTTTTCCCGGATGGTAGTGAATTGTACAATCATAATCCTTGACTAATTGCAGCCATCTCCTCTGTCTCATGTTTAACTCTTTCTGAGTGAATATATACATTAAACATTTGTGATCAGTATATATTTCACACTTTACTCCATACAAATGATGCCTCCAAATTTTTAAAGCGAAAACAACAGAAGCTAATTCCAAATCATGTGTAGGGTAATTTATCTCATGAGTTTTCAACTATCGAGAAGCATAAGAAATTACCTGATCATTCTGCATTAGGACACAACCAAGTCCTTTCAATGAAGAATCACTGTATATAACAAACTCACCATTCCTGGAAGGAAGTGCCAAAACTGGAGCATTCACCAATCTTCTTTTCAACTCCTGAAAACAATCATCACATTCTTTTGTCCAGATAAACTTAACACCCTTCCGAGTTAGCTTAGTCATTGAACTAGATAACTGTGAAAAATTTCTAACAAACCTTCGGTAATAGCCTGCCAAACCAAGGAAGCTACGAATCTCAGTTACATTTGTGGGTCTTGGCCATTCTTCAACAACCTTTGTTTTTGCAGGATCAACAGTTATCCCATATTTAGAAACAATATGACCAAGGAAAGAAATTTGTTGCAACCAAAACTCACAGTTGCTGAATTTTCCATATAGTTTCTTTTCTTTTAAGGTTTGCAAGATAAACCTTAAATGTATTTCATGATCTTCTTTACTTTTAGAAAACACCAAAATATCATCAATGAAAACCACAACAAACTTATCCAAGAACTCGTGGAAAATTCTATTAATTAGGTCCATGAATACAGCAGGTGCATTGGTTAGCCCAAAAGACATTACTACAAATTCATAATGGCCATATCTTGTACGAAATGTAGTCTTTGGAACATCTGATTCCTTTACCTTCAGCTGATGGTACCCTGATCTCAGGTCAATCTTTGAAAAATACTGAGCTCCCTGGAGCTGATCAAACAAATCATCGATATGAGGAAAAGGATACTTGTTCTTAATAGTGATGTTATTCAAGGCTCTATAATCAATGAAAAGTATCATTGAACCATCTTTCTTTTTAACAAATAAAACAGGAGCACCCCATGGTGATGTTCTAGGTCGAATGAAACCTTTCTCTAATAAATCTTGAAATTGCTCCTTCAACTCTAAAAGTTCAATTTGAGCCATTCGATAAGGGGGTTTTGAAATTGTATTAGCATCAGGAACTAAGTCAACAGTAAACTCAACTTCTCGATCTGGTATTATTCCAGGCAACTAATCAAGAAAAAATCAGGATACTCATTTACCACAGGCACATCATTAATCTGAACAGTTCCATTATTTTCAACGATGTGTGCAAGGTAACATTCATTTCCATCTTTTACAAGTATCTTGGCCTCTTGATAAGTTATCAACAGTAAGGGTTCATTCTTGTACACAAACTGAACGTCTTTCTGAAAAGAAACTTCTTTAGCTCTACAGTCAATCTTAGCATTGTAAATAGAGAGCCAATCCATACCCAGGATAACATCAAACTCTACTAGAGGTAGAACAATAAGGTTTGAAAGTAGGTTCTTTCCACAGATAAGGATAGGAAGATTCTTATAAATTCTTTTTGCCTCAACATTTCCCCCAGGTGTTTTTACCAAAATTTCAGGAGTCATTTCTTGAGATGGTATTCCCATTTTACTAGAAAAGGTTTCAGAGATGAAGGAATGTGTAGACTTCGAATCAAACAACACACTGGCATAATCTGAAAAAACAAAGAAAGTACCTGATACAACATCATTTGATGGGCCAACATCTGCTGAAGTAGTTGCAAAGGATTTTACCACCCCTTTCTGCTTGTAGTCTAACTGCTTCCCATCACCCAAGCTCTTTGTCGGACACTCGTTTGCATAGTGACCCATCTCATTGCACTTATAACATTTCACTAACTGTAAATCAAATTTGGTCTTACCATCACCATGATCTTTTCCAGTGCAATCACGAGCCTTATGTCCCATCTTACCACATCAGTAGCACTTTCCAGAATTCAGAATACATTCCCTAGCATGCCTTTTTCCACATTTATCAGAAACTGGAATCTTAGTTTTCTTACCATCAGACTTTTTTGAAGAATTCTTACCTTTCTCCTACCACCTGGGTCTCTTCTTCTGTTGGTTGTTATAGAACACTTAATCATCGGAAAACTCCATTTCCACCTTCTCATCACATCGAACAAGATTTTCATAACTTTTAAACTCACGAGAAGCTAATTACCTCCGATATTTTGGCTTTAATCCTGAGTAAAAATGATTGATTTTACTGTCAAGGTCTCGGATAAAATTTGGAGCATACCTTTCCAATCGAGTGAACCTTTCTTCATAGGTAGCCACTGAGTCTTCCTCTTTCCTCAATTACAAGAATTGATTTTCCATCCAAAGTCGAACAGCCTTAGGAAAATACTTCTCAAGAAACATACCTTTGAATTCATCCCAGTCGAGAGCATCAATCTCATCTGCCTCCCTGATATTTTTAACCATCGACCACCACTGATATGCTTCACCCTCCAAATGATAAATAGGAAGACTAACCTTTTGATTGTCTGAACACCCTATGACATAAAAAATCTTCTACAGTGCTTTAATCCACTCTTCAGCTAGCACAAGGTCAGATGATCCTCTGAATGATGGGGGATGTTGCCTCATGAAATGTTCCCCCACTGACATGTTCCTCTGCGGTTGATCTGGATGATCTCGTGTATGGATACCACCGCCGTTTATCGCTTGAGTCAACTATGCCATTACTGCAACAAACTATTCAGTTCCAATTCTGACCATCTCAAGATGCTGATTCCGAAGGATATTTCCTTCTGCATGCCTTCCTAGCACTGCTTCCCTGTTTCCTCTACGGAAAACCATTCTGAACAAACATGTCTTAGATGAAGCAACATGGTAATCTTCAAATACTATATCACATCAATTTGACCATAAAAAAATATTTTTGGATAATCATTTAATAGAATTCTAACTCCTAAAGTTATCTAAACCGACCTCTAATACCAACTATAAGGCCCCAACCTTAAACATTACTTAATCTTGAGATATTTCAAGAATACACCTTGATGATCTTTTCAGGTTTAGAGTTTTATAGAATTAGATCATAAAACATGCATTACATTCCACATATAAACAAAGTGGTTACATAAATATTGTATTCATTTTTTCCATCAATGGAAACATATTTAAAATAAAACATGGATTCATTCTTGACACTTCCTTGACACTATCATCATATCATGTACCTTTCCCTTGACCTATGAAAAACATTTCAAAAAAGACTTGGAATGAGCATAAAAAGCTCAGTATGGGTTATATAAAAAAATATGGAAAGGAAACATGAGTTCATATATACATAAGAATGAAATCATACTTTACCCATAAAACATAATCACTTTAACATACCTCATCCAATCATGAATAAATCATAGAAATCATAAGATGTAAAGGTAACTTGAGGCATTTATAACATTCTTACGTAGGGAGTAACCCTCTTGGTTACGTTTGGAATACCCATCACAGTATATTCCCTAAATCTTTTCAGAGAAACCTTAACGTTACACTCCTTCGCATTACCTAATGCATTGGAGAGCTATATCGGGCTCACTCACCCTTAGTTTATCACGGAACCACCCGTCTTCATAATAATGCCCAAGAACCTCAACATAATTGTATCCCATAAAACATGCATAAAGGAAACATAACATTTCCACCTTTCAATCACAAGATATCAACACAAAACATTGATATAAAAACATTATGAAAACCATTTTCAATACCAAAATAAAAGAGAAGTAAAACATGGTATTTATTTTTCTTTAAAAAATGTTATGGCTTGTAGAGGAAGCCGAAACTCAAATAATGGTCACGGCGGCGGAGAAGTCGTTGTCGCCGCATACGTACGATAAAAACATTCCCTTTTGTCATTTAGTAAAAATCTTCGTATAAAAACTATTCCTTTTGGATAAACGTAAAGGTCAAAAGGGTTTATACACCATACAAAAAAGGTTGTGTATAAAACAAAATATGCCTTAATGAAAGGAGATTGAGACGAAGTCCCATACCTCGGGTCCGACTTGACTCGATCGTTCTTTAATCTCCTGAATAATAAACTTGAGTTAATTTCTACTTGTTTAAGAAAATTTTTCAAGTTCATTATTCCTTTTATATCACTTATTGCCGTGCCATGAACACTATGTAATTATTTATGTTAATAACAGTCGTTTTAATGATCATTGGTACTTGAGTCAAAAATAAACCCTTTATAAGTACATGTTGTTCATGTATCCATTATATCCAGAATTATAGTCATTATGTATATATCATATATATCCAGTATATACATGCATTTATAATATTACATAATCATTTAGAGGTAAGAAATGAAATGCACCGTTCATGGAGACGGTAAGCCGTACGTACGCATGAACGCTACTTTCATTTCTATTTCGTATTTTATAGAATGGAATCATAATGATATAAAGATATATTATAATTCCAGTATAATATCATATATAATATCATAGTTCCATCCTTTATACGTCCCACATATGGTATTTAACGAATCAAATCACTTTGAGGGGGCGGTAGTCCGCACTTCCTTAAATGAAGATATCGCGTTTACCCATAATGGAAACCATAAAGGTATGCCCAAAATGGAAAATACATAAGCTTAAGGAAAACATAAAAATATTATATATCATATATAAATATAGTGACATCTTAATGTCCACCTTTGAAGGTGTTAAAATAATGTTGAACAATCATCGTTTCGGGAGGCATAAATTCACCATCCACGGAAACAGTATGTCCTTTAACCATTAGATGTAGGTGTGTGTAAGTGTAGCTATAATACTTCTTATAAAAACATCCTAGTATATTTATGATACTGGATTTTTTACAGAATAAATGAATAAAAAGAGCTGGGTCGGAGAAGAAAAATCAAACAAAAGGACTCAAAAGAAGACATTACCTTAAAATCGGGTAACTCTCTTATATTTGAGCTCAAAGGCTTCCTTGGGAAGACTTATGCCCAAAGTGAGGCTTCAAGGAGTAAGAGAGGGAAGTGGAGAGACAAAATGGGCAGGGGTTGGCCGATCCAAAGGCTTTGGGAGTGTGGTTAAGGAGGTAGAGGTGGGGGCCTTTTATAAGAGGAGAGGAGGGGCACTCTTGGAAAGTAAAGAAAAGTTACTTTATTTTAAAATGGAATTCGGATTTAAGAGGTCCCACATTGATATAATTATAGGATAAGGTGATAAGGGTTCTAAATCCACCCATCCAATAGGTTTTGGCCATGTGTAGGTCTTAGATTTTACATTATCATTCCATTTTATTTAAATCGTTAAATAATGAGGTCATCACTGCATCATCATGATGTCATAAATAATTTAATTTATTTAAAGTCTAAAAATTATAAAAAAAATACTATGATATAGTAAATATTTTTATATTTTCAATTACTATTTATAATCAAAAATATTATCTTTATAACCCTATGATAAAATTGGTTTAGTAAAACATTTCATGTTTGTGTCATTTTTTACTTTAACATTAAATAGAAAGTTATTTATGTCATTTCCCAACCCAAGTGGATCCATGGGGTCCCCAAGTTGACCCATGGATTGTCTTGGTCGGCCATGACACATCCAATGAGGGTAGGACATGTGTCTAGGTCATTTCATTTTATTAAAACATTATTCTTACCTTAAACTACACTAATTACCTCTAATCGCGATTAAGAACTTAAGGGTTACTATTCACCAAAAAATTATTTCAATCTCATTGATCCACATTTTACTTCTTAATGACAACCATGTATGTCGGATTTTTGAAATTCAAAACACAGAAGTGGTAAAATTTCATTTAAATGAAAAATCAGTTTTTTTAAGTACCACTTAGTGGTTTCACTATTCATCAAAAATTGAAGTTTTTCAGAAAAATACCAAAAATTCACCCTAAGATATATTTGATATTCCGAATTCAAAAATGAAGTATATTTTAAAAAATTCAAAACATATAAGTCACATTAATTAATTTAATAATTAATTCCCGCTGTCATGACAAATAGCGTGTTTTTATGAAACAATAAGTATCAAAAGATTGGCACTAGTTTAAGTCTGATTTCAAAGTGAAATTAATTCCAATGACCACTATTGGATTTAATGGTAAAAATATTTTATAATTTCACTTAAAAACCAATTCAAAATATAACCTAACCATATAATTAAATTAAATGAAAACACAGTTTTGATGTAAAATGCAGTATTTTTCACTATTCATTAAAAAATGAACATTGTCAGAAAAATACCAAAAAATTATCCAATGTAAATTTCAATGTCCCAATAATAATTAATATGTTTATTTTGAAAAATATAGATTATAAAATTGTCAAAATATTGATTTAATAAGGGTTTTCCATCAAAAGGCAGTAAAACAATCTTGTAAGAATATTAGTGTATTCCATGCTTAAGATTGTATTTATTTTCATTTTAAGCCTTTAAAACACTATCTTAATCATTAATAGACATAGATAAAAATATCTATTATTCATTACTTACTTGGGATGTTACAGTGGAAATATAAACTCTAACCGATAACTCTACTACTAAGGGAACTCAACCAATACCTAGGTTAATTAACTATAAATAAAAAATCATCCAGTATATAATTGAATTTGTTTTCTTAATAAAAATAGATTATGAAGTTACATGTCCACCAAAGATAACATAGATTGTGTGGCCGTATAATAGTTATTATGTAACCACTATAGTTAAAACTACTATAATATACCCACATTTGTATTATATATATATATATATATAGTAATTTATATAAATATAAAAAACAATATTTAGAGATCACTATATATAACGAATGGAATGAATACTATGTGCAACTAAATCGCTGAATGAAAGGATATTAAGAACAATATAAAATGATAGGGAACTAACATAAGAACAAAACCTTTTAAAAATTATTGTATTCATGTTTTTCTAGAAGTAGGGAAATATTAATGATAATCATATGAAGGTAATGATTAATCGGAGTCGTTGTATAACCCATCCCAAGGGATGGGTATGGTTTGTACAAAATCAAGGACATATCTCATTTTTTCTAATGAGGGATGAGGTATACAATAGTAAAGGAGAAAATATCGTACAATTTTACAATTTATTCCCCTAAACTAAAAAAATTAATAAAATCTATTTGTGAAAAAAAACATAAACATGACAATTTGATTATCTTCATTAAGAACGAATGTAGTATCCATGTTAAAAGAATTTACTCCAAACAATTGTCATAATTTTGAAAAAAATAAATACTCAAAATTAAATAAAACATATAGTATGAAAACTAATACAATAACAAAAGAAAATAATATACATATTGGAGTACACCATTTTAGTAATTATATAACAATGTCATTTTTATATAATAAAATTAAAATATTAAAATGTGAAATACATGTAAATCACAATATGAATTTCATTTATGTATACACAATATAACCAACAAATTACATATATTATGGAATAACAATTTCTCCATTATAAATTAGATTTTGGAAATTCAAAAAAAATATTCATATGAAGGGTAATTCATATTCCATGATAATTGATCCATCATTTTTTACCCAAGAATACATATATTATAATATTTATTTAAGATGAATTGGTTGATACACCAAAGTATATTATATTATATAACCAATACGCACCAAAAAAATACTTTATAAGATTTTAAAGGACCACAAACAATAATTTTGAAACATTATTAGATGAATAGAGTTCTTTCAACATTTATATATAACATTATGAATTTATTTTAATGAAAAAAGAAATTTCTATTTTAATATTGAATAATATATCATTTAAACATTATACATTGGAAGAACCAATGTAAACAAGATATTGAGATAATTTTGGGTAATAAAACAACATATATTTATGATCATTATCATTAAAATAATTATTAAATCCAACACATTATGAAAAAAATAGGTAATGGATTAAATACAAGGGAAATAGTTTTTATATTAACTTAATTAATGAAAAATATTAATTTATGAATCGCACAATTAATTTATTTATATTTTTTCTACTTGTTACTTCACTAGAGATTCTCCCTCTTATCCATGGTGAACTATGTGTTGTTGACTTATAGATCAAGAATTTTATAGTAGATTTAATTAATAGATATAATTATTATAAGAACCCAGCATTATAAAATTACATAATCTTGAAATAAATGGATAATTCACATAGAGGGGTATTTTTAGGTTTAGGGTTTTAGAGAATTATGACATAACTATTACATAATAAAAAGAATATTATATTTAGACAATAATACTCTGTATCAATTTTTTCATAAAGTAAAACTCTTAAAAAGAAACCTTTCAAGTTCCATGTTTTAGAAAACAAGACATTTTCTTGATCCATTCTTTGACCTTATTTATCTTCATGTCCTATGAAAAACATTTCCAAAACCTAGGATGAGGATAAAAACTTAGTAAGGGTCATAAAATAAGGAAGGAAAACTTTATCCCATTAATAAATACCAATCAATTAAACCAATTCTTTTCAATCATAATATATCATAAGAAATCCTAATATTTATGATTAACACACAGAAATCATTAATCATAATGGTAACTTATGGAATTCATAACATACTTATCTGTAGCTATCACAGCTACATAAGGAGTTACATTTGGAATATCTATCACAGTATATTCCGTAAAACTCTTAGGAGAAAACATAATGTTTACCTCTGTCACCTTACCCAATGCAATGGAGAGCTATCACGGGCTCACCCGCCCTAGGTTTATCACAGATCCACCCATATACATAAACAATGACCAATATTCATAACATATTCATAACACATAAAACAATCATAAAGTAAAGATAACAGTACAACATTGTAATCACAATATATTTTTTCAAGATATTGACAAAATCAAAGATTTATCAAACCATTTTCATATCCATTTAAAACATTTAAGAAAGAGATTTCTGAATCAAAGTGTCTCATACAATGTTGAATCTTTTAAATAAATCAACATTTGAAAAAATTAATTTCCATATAAATATATCCTTAAATCCATTTTAATAACATGTAAATTAATGATAAATATTAAGAAGAATAATTCTTTAAAATGATATTTTAGTTAAAGAGTTTTTAACAAAATGAGAGATGCTTGAATACAAATAATTGAGGAATAACATTGAATCAGAACTTTATAATATCATGATAATAAAGGGATTCATGATACAATATTCCAAAAGAAATTATATACACCATATAATAGTTAATTGTTACATAACAACAATGAAGTATCAATGGAATGAAAATAGAGATGAAATCCCTTATAAAGACAGTATCTGATGATTAAGGATAAATCAATTACATTATTATGTGTGAAAAATATAAATAAACCCAATATAAGTGAATTGTATATGTCAAAAAATTAGAGTTCATTCACAAATATTTATAGAATGACATAGTCAACAAGTATATGTTTAACCGAAATAATTGATATTGGGATAAAAAGTTCCATTACATAAATTCGACAGCCTAGCGGTGCCACTTTAAGATTCAGAAAATAAGTTGATGAGAGAAAAGGGGTATCTCTTCACTTGGACATAAAATTCACAGAAATAAGGATATAGAAGAACATATCCCAACAATAAAATATTAAATTAAAAGACATTACAAAAAAAAGTCTTTTCAAAACTCGAGGGTGAAAGGTTCCCTTATTTATTTGGTAACATAAGAAAGATACACCATATAAAAGAAGGATCATACAATGAAGTTGTAAATAACCATACATTAATTATATTACACAAGTAAAATAGTCATGGGAAGTACATACACTAAACAAAAAGAAAAATTTCAAAAAATAGCATGAATTGTCATGGGAATAAAATGTGAGATGAAAACCCTTTACCACATAGCAATCAATCAAGTCGTATGACCAAAAGTTAATAACCATCAAATTATTCAATCAATTCCATGAAAATAAATTCAATCATTATAATATATATCAATTGGAAGTACACAATATACCACATTATGTAATCATTTAATTTAACAATTGTTGTTTTGTCGATATTTGTTACTTGAGTACAAAAGAAACACCTTATAATTACAAGTTGTCCATGTGGTCATGAGTCCATCATCTCCATGATTATATTAATAATTTAGATATCATATATATAATATATATCAAGTATATATATTTATTTATAACAGTACATAACATTTGGTGTTAATAAATGAAATGCACCATTCATGGAGACGGTAAGCCGTACGTACGCATGAACACTACTTTAATTTCTATTTCATATTTTTATTGAATGAAAACATAAATATAAATAGTTATAGTATAATCAAGTATAATATCATACATAATTTCAATAACATAATCCTTTATATGTCCCATGTATGCTATTAATGAGTCATATCACTTTGAGGGGGTGGTAGTCCACACTTCCTCAAATGAATTTATCGCATTTACCCATAATGGAAAACATAAAGGCATTCTATAAATGGAAAATAAAGAAGAATAAAAAACAAATTAAAAACATATATCATATATAAATACAGTGACCTCATAATGGCCACCATGAGAGGCGGTATGAGGTAATTTACAATCATCGTTTTGTAAGGCGTTAGTTTGCTATCCACATAAACAATATGTTCTTCACCAATTAGATTGATGTGTGTGTAGTTTTAATTAGAATACTTCACATAAAAACATACTAGTATATTTTGGATTATGGTTTTTTTATATAATAATGAAATAAAAAGTGTTTAGGGGGTTGGAGAAGTAAAATAAAAGAAATGAATTTAAGAAAAAATGTTCCCATTAATTTGGGTATCTCTCTTTGGTTTGAACCAAAAAGACTCCTTTAAGTTCATTATAAAAAATTTAAGGCTTATAGGTGGAAGAGAGGTATTTAGAGAGATTAATTGGGAAGATTTTGGATGAGCCAAAGGCTTTAGAGGTGTGAGGAATTGGTTATAAGTGGTCTCTTTTTATAAGGGAGAGGACGAGTTCTTTAGGAATGTCTAAAAACATTATTTTATTATTTACATATATTCAGTTTCAAAAGGTCCAAAACACATTAAAGACAAAGATAAGATGATTCATATTATAAATAAAATAATCCAATATGAGTTGGATAGGTTTTTGATATTATTTTTGTCTTTATAATTTTCTTTATTTAAATCATTTATTAATGAGGTAAAAAATGCATCATTATTGTGTCATTAATAATATTATATATCTGATGTCTAAAAAATATTAAAAAATGACCATGATTTAGTAAATAGTTTTAGATTTCCAGTTAATATTTATATTATAAAATATATATTATATAACACTATGTAAAAATTGATTTACTATAATATATTTGTTTATGTCATTTTTTCCATTACTTTAAATTAATTAATCTAAAGTGTCATTATCACCTCCAAATGGATCAATGGGGTCCCAAAATAGACCCAAGGATTCCCATGGTAGGAAATGACTCATCATATAAGGTTAGGACATGTGTGAAATTAATTTAGAAAAATTATAGTATCCTTTTTATCTTGAATTATTGTATTAACCTTTAACCGTGGTAAATAAAAGTCAAATGTTACTATTCACTAAAAATTATTTTCATCTCATTGAACAAAATTTTACTTACTAATACCCACCATGTCTGTCATATATTTGAAATTCAATTCACAGAAGCAGTAAAATTCCATTTAAATGAAAAAGTTAGTTATTTAACTATTATTTAGTGGTTTCACTATTCTTCAAAAAATGATGTTTTTCAGAAAAATCCAAAAAATCACCCTAAGCTAAATTTGATATTCCAAATTAAAAAATGATGTCTCTTTTACGTAATTCAAAACATCGATGTTTCATTAATTAATTTTATAATTAATACCCATTTTTAAAACAAATAGCATGTTTTTAAGAAACAATATCTATCAAAATATTGATACTTGATTATGTTAAATTTCAATATAAAATTAAATCTAAGGACCACCATTGGATTTAATGGTAATAATATATTCGAACTACACATAAAAAATAATTAACAAGATAATATATCAATATAAATAAATTAGATTGAAAGGTAGTTTTGAATTAAAATATAAAATTTTTCACTATTCATCAAAAAATAATTTTTTTTAGAAAAATAGCGAAATTTTACCCAAAGAAAATATGGATGCCCTGATTCTAAGGAATAATATTATATTGTCAAATAGAACATATGAAAGTGATAAAAACAATATTTAAAGAGGGTTCATTATTAAAAGTCGGTAAATCAACCATTTAATGTAAATTATACTTAAAATTATATTCATCCACACTTTAAGCCTTTAAAATTTATTGGATAAATGTAAAAACATTTAAAAAACAAATATAATAATATTGTAGTAAGTTATATTCAGTCCTTCCAATAAAATGACTAGGTGTTAACTATGATTTAAAATAACAATATTATATTATTATTATGCAATGTAAGATTTAAAAGAAACTTGTTGTTGTGTATCGGGTAAGCAGTTGAACAAAGAATCTCCATTAATGTAAAATTAATATTTAAATAATAAAAATTAATAAATATAAAAATTTATTATTATATATTTACACAGGATGTTACATCCTTCCTCCCTTTTGGGAAATGCATCCTCACAATTTTTAAAATTAGGCTTGGAAACATCATTGAATGTCCCACATTGGAAAAAGAGTATGTAAAATTATCACATTAATTTAAAGGAAGATATGTACAAAGGTCAGCTGAGAAAACAGATAATAAGATAAAATGAAAGCATGGATATGGGAGTGAAAAAAACATCCACTTCTGATGGAGAGAGGTATGAAACACGATTAGGAGAATGTTAACCACCAAAAAAATCACAAACTTGTGATGGGTTAAATTGTCTTTGATTACCCAGTATGAAATGTTAATAGAATTTTTTTTTTGTTTTAAGTTAATTTTCATTGAGAAATTTATCATGAGATTAACTAAAAACATAATAAAACATACTGACATTCCATATAGACATTCATCCTTTACATTATTTTTAACAAAAATTCATATTTTCTACAAATGATGAGTATTCTGGATGACTTGTTCACATTAAAAGCTCTATAATCAAATTCTATAGAATCACATAATCCACAAAAGATGAAATATATATTTTCCATGTCTTTAGAAATTAGCCAAAATAAAAATGGTTATTATAATATTGGATAATCCCCAAAAAGGATAATCCTTTACCAAAATATAAACTACTCATAATCTCCAAAATTTGTCAAAAAATACCAAATGTTCAACAAAGACCATTTAATAAACCACATTAGTTAAAATTATTAAAAAGTAATCCAATATATGATTTAATCCTAAATATCAAAAGGATTTAATCACATAGTCTTCCACAAAATTCGTAACATTTATCTCCAAAATCATCGACTACTCTTAAAGTCTCATACTGATGTGTAATTAACAAAATCACATATTCTTTATGTTATGTTAATTAGTTCCGTAGATAACCCAAAAAAAATTATTAATGATTCGTAAAATCATACAACAAAAATGAATTAGTCATACTAACCAGGTACTACACATAATCCAGTTGAAGGTTTCAAATCTGAATTGCACTTTGGTTGTGGGTACGATTCCCACAACTTTGTCCGAGGCAACGAGTTGGCATGCAATATGCGTTTTGTCCACTTTCTAAAACTATATAATTTTATAACATTCCCAAAAAGGAATAATTTCATAAAAAATAACCATAACACATTTTATCCATAAAGGTTATCTATTAAGTTGAATTTTACATCCCAAAATCTATTAACCTGTAGTTGCCACAAATTGAAAGATCATATAAACCCAAATGATTTTATATTACTATATCCTCAAAAGAAAATATAATTATTCCTTGAATAAAAATTTCATATAACAAACATCAGGGTTACACATACTAAAAAAAATTTATAATGTAATCCCATCATCAAAAGATCCCTAATACTTTTATACATTTCACCATCATAAAATCTATCATAACACTTGAGTCCCTCATATGTTGACTTCCTTCCCATTAATCATTCTTCATGATCCATTAACCATTCCTTTCTATCATATTCTTAAATACATCTTTCCTACAGAAAATCATGAATCATATCCTATGATTCAATAATGTAAAAACATATGTTAAGAAATAATCCATACATTTCATTGGTCATTGTCAGTTTCTTCATCCTTAATTGAAATGGAATTAGGTATTGGTAAATATATATTTGCATGATCCTAGTAATCCCATTCCTGAAACATCTTTGTAGGACATCTATTGTATAATAATCATGCACACCATATTTAAAACATTCAATTGATCCCTTAAAAGGTCTTCTTTCCCATTATTAGAGTCAACTAGGTGCTTCCTTTTTCCATGGTAGGTTCTAACTTTATGACCTAAATTCCCACATCTATATCATCTTCCCATACCCTTGAAGAATTTTCCTAGGTGTTTATTTTCAAATCCATTACACATAGGTTTTTAAAAATACTTACCATTATTATTATTACATGATCTTCCGTAAAGATTTATTTCTCGCACATACGATGCCTTATAAAAATCACCATGGATAATGTAGTAAATTATGACTCTAGATTGTTGGTTGAGAATAACCAAAAGGGTTCTCATCGCAACTCTCATTTCATTCAGTTAATCATTCATAAAACCATCACAATTTTCTTCACATCCACCTTTACTTTGATGGATGCTAGATCCAGCCATTTACGAAATCCAAAAAGGTCAATGTGAGTATATTAGTAAAATCTTCATATAATATCTTATGAGGAGTGTAAATACAAAGATATACTTATTCATGTTATCTTAAACTCATTCACTTTATCTAAAATTACTATGAGTCTTTCTAAAATCCTAACCATTATGGTAATGTCACTTATGCATAGAAAACACCATAACCTCTAAAGATATCTAAACCATCCTCTGATACCAACTATAAGAACCCATCTTTAAAAAATTATATAATATTGAATTAAATGGATAATTGACATAGGGGCTCTTTTCAGGTTTAGAGTTTAAGCGAATTAGGCCATAACTATTACATAACTACTTGAATATTACATGTAGACAATACTACATAGTATACATTTTTCATAATATGAAACTATTTAAAAGAAACACTTCATGTTATATGTTTTATATAGAAATACTTTTCCATGATCCATTCCTTGAATCAATTTATCTTTATGTCCAATAAATAACATTTCAAAAACCTGGGATGTGCATAAAAATCTCAGTAAGGGTAATAAAATAAAGAAGGAAAACATTATCCCATCAGTAAAGACCAATCAATGAAGCCAAAACCTTTCAATCATAATATAACTTATGAAATCATAAGATTATTGAATAACACACAGAAATCATAAATCATAAAAGTATCTTAGGTAATTCATATCATACTAAAATTGTAGTTATCACAGCTACATAGGGAGTCACATTTAGAATACCTATCACAGTATATTCCCTAAATATCATAGGAGAAACCTTAACATTTTCCTCCATCACGTTACCCAATGCATTGGAGAGCTATCACGAGCTTACTCGCCCTAGGTTTGTCAAGGAACCACCCATATAATTAAAAATTCCAAATAACCATAACATATTCATAACATATAAAATCATAATGTAAAGATAACATTTCAACATTTCAATCACAATATATATTTTTTATGATATTGACATAATCATTACTTTATCAAAACATTTTCGAATCCATTTAAAACATTTAAGAAAGAGATTTCTGAATCAATGTGTCCTATAAAACATTGAAACATTTAAATAAATATTAATTTTAAAACATTAATGTCCACATAAATAAATCCTTAAATCCATTTTTAAAACACGTACATTAATGATAAATATTAAGAATAATAAATCTTTAAAGAGATATTTTAGTTAAAGAGTTTTTAACAAAATGAGAGACGCTTTAAAAAAATAATTGAGGAATAACATTTAATCAGAACGTTATAATATCATGAGAATAAATGGATTCATGATATAATATGAAAAAGTATATTATATACATCATATGAGAGTGAATTTGTGCATAACAACATAGAAGCCTCAATGGAATGAAAATTGAGAAGAAATCCCTTATAAAGATCGTATCATATGATTAAGGATAAATCAATTACATTACTATGGGTGAAAAATATAAACAAACCCAATATAAGTGAATATTATGTGTAAAATAATCAGATTTCATTCAAAAATATTTATAGAATGACAAAACAAACGGGTATATGTTTAACCCAATGAATTGAAATTGGGTTAAGAAGTTCCTTTACATAAATTTGACAGCCTAACAATGCCACATTAAAATTCAGAAAATGAGTAGATGAGAGAAAAAGGGTATCTCATAACATGGACATAATATTTATAGAAATTAGGATATAGAAGAATATATCCCAACAATATAAGATGTGAATTTAAATTCAAAACAAAAAATAATTCTTTTATAAAAAAGAGGGTGAAAGGTTCCCTTATCGATTTGGTAACTTACTAAAGAGATAACACATGAAAGAAGGATCATGAAATTAAGATTAAAATACCCATAAATTAATTTTATTACCCAAGTAATACAATCATGGGAAGTACATACAACAAACAAAAGGAAAAAGTGGAAAATTTAGCATGAATTCTCACGGGAATAAAAAAGTGAGATGAAAACGCTTTACCACGTAGCAATCAGTCAAGTCGTATGAAAAAAAGTTAATAACCACCAAATGATTCACATGAAACGATGGAAATAAATATAATCAAGATAATTTATATCAAATATCAGTAGAAAATATACCACATGTGATAAATAATTAAGGAACAATGGAAATATTATGAAATTAATGGTGAGATAAGAAATCCCTTACCTCATGTCCGACTTCACTTGTTTGTTCCTTATTCATCCTGAATAATAAAGTTAAGTAATTTTATACTTGATTAAAAACCCTTTTTCAAGTTTATTATTCCATTTATATCACTTATTACCATGTCGTAAACATTTTGTAATCATTTAAGTTAATAATGGTCGTTTTGTCGATATTTGGTACTTAAGTAAAAAATGAACACCTTATAATTACAAGTTGTCCATGTGGGATAGAGTCCATCATCCCCAGAAAGATATTAATGACATAGTTATCATTTATATCATATATATCTAGTATATGTATGTATTTATAACAGTACATAAAATTTTTATATAATAAATGAAATGCACCATTCATGGAGAGGGTAAGTCGTACGTAAGCATGAATGCTACTTTCATTTATATTTCATATTTTAATTGAATGAAATATTAAAGATACACAGTTTTATTATAATTCTAGTATAATTTCATATATAATTTCAATAACTTCATCCTTTATATGTCCCACATATGGTATGAGTGATTCATATCACTATGAGGGGGCGGTAGCCCGCACTTCCTCAAATTAATTTATCATGTTTACCCATAACAGAAACAATAAAAGAAATATATAAATTGAAAATATAGAAGCATAATGAAAACAAAAAAATAATATATATCATATATAAATACAGTACCATCATTATGGCCACTGTGATAGGCGGTATGAGGTAATTAAACAATCATCATTTCGTGAGGCGTTAGTTTTCCATCCACAGAAACAATAGGTTCTTCACCTATTAGATTGATTTGTGTGTAAGTGTAGTTCTAATTATTCTCATAAAATTATACTAGTATATTGAGGATACTGGTGTTGTTATAAAATAAAGGTAATAAAAAGTTTTTAGGGGGGTTTGAGAAGTAAAATAAATGAAATGAATTTAAGAGAAACTATTACCTTTAATTTCGGTATCTCCCATTAGATTGAACCAAAAGGACTTCTTGAAGTTCTTTATGTCTATGTTAAGGATTCTAGGTGTAAGAGAGGGATTTAGGAAGACTAATTGTATAGAGTTTGGATGAGCCAAAAGGCATGATATGTGTGAGGAATTGTTTATAAGTGGACTCCTTTTATAAGGGATAGGAGGGGCTCTTTAGGAATGTGTGAAATTGTTATTTTATTATAAACATATTTTCTGTTTCAAATGTTCTAAAACACAATAAATTCAAAGATAAGATGACACATATTTGAAATAAAATCATTTAATAGAAATTGGATATGTTTTGGATGTTATTTTATTCTTTATAATCTTATTTATTAAATCATTTATTAATGAGATAAAAAGAACATCATTATTGTGTCATAAATAATATTATTTATTTGATGTCAAAAAAATACTAAAAAATACCATGTTGTATTAAATATTATTATATTTCAATTAAATATTTATAGTTTAATATATAACTTATATAACATTATGTAAATATTTATTTCTAAAAAGATATTTGTTAATGTCAGTTTTTACTTTACATTAAATTAATTAATCTCAAGTGTAATTATCACTCCCAAGTGTCTCCATGGGGTCCCAAAATCTACCCAAGGATGCCCATTGTTGGAAATGACTCATCCTACAAGGTTAGTACAAGTGTGATGATAATTGTGAATAATTATAATATCATTTTTACCTTGAATTATCGTATTTTCCTTTAACCAAGGTAAATAAAAGTCAAAAGTTACTATTCACCAAAAATTATTTTAACCTCATTGAATCAGATTTTACTTACTAATAACAGACATGTATGTTGGATTTTTGAAATTCAATTCATAGAAGTGGTAAAATTACATTTAAATGAAGAAGATGGTTTTTTTTACTGCTACTTAGTTGTTTACCTATTCATCAAAAATTGATGTTTTTCAGAACAAATTCAAAAAATTCACCCAATTATAAATTTGATATTCCAAATTCAAAAATAATGCCTATTTTTTAAAATTCAAAAAATATATATTTCATTAATTAATTTATAATTATTTATTTTTGTCAAAACAAATACCGTGTTTTTTATGAAAAAATATCTATCATAAGATTGAAAATTGTTTATGTCCAATTTCAAAGTAAAATTAAATCCAATGACCACCAATAGATTAAATAGTAAAAATATATTTCAATTAAACATTACAAGTAATTGAAATAAATAATCTATCCATATAAATAAATAATATTAAAATTGAGTTATAAATTAAAATACAATATTTTTCAATAATAATCAAAAAATAAATTTTATCATAAAAATACCAAAAAAAAATTCCAAAGTAAATATTGATGTCCTGATTCTATATGAAAAATTTTATTTTATCAAATATAACATAAAAATGTGACCAAAACTCGATTTAATGAGTTTTCTCCATTAAAAGGCATTATATTACCCTTTTAAAGTAAACTTTACTTAAAATTAGATTTATTAAAATTTTAAGCCTCTAACATTTAATTGATAAATGTAATAACATTTAACAAACATGTATAATCATATTGTAGTTAATTCAATTCATTCCAGCCAATTCAACAGCTAGGAATTAACTACCATTTAAAATGATATTATTATATTATTAGTATGCAACATTGGATTTCAAGGAAACTGTTATTGCGTATCGGGTAAGCCTTTGAACATAGAATCCTATTTAAAAGAAAATTAATATTTAATCACAAATATTAATAAATATGAAAATGAATTATTATTTATTTACATGGAATGTTACATCCCTCCACACTTTTAGAATTTCATCCTTGCAATTTTTAAAATTGGGCATGGAAACTTCATTTCAAGTCCCACACCGGAAAAAGAGTCAGAAAAAATATCACTTTAAAATAATGGAATTTAAGTACATACGTCACAAGAGACAACATATACTAGGATTCCAGGAAAACATGGATATGGAAGTGAAAAAAAACCATCATGTTCTGATTGAGAGTGGTAGAAAACAGGATTAGGAGAAAGTTAACCACCAGAAAAATCACAAACTTATGATGTGTTAAATGGTTATTGATTACCCATTAAGAAAAGTTGATAGAAAATGATTTTGTTTTTAGTTACTTTTCATTGAGAAATTTATTTATGAGCTTATCTACAAATTTAAGGAAACATAATTACATGCCATGTAAACATTCATCTTTTTATATATTTCTAACACAAACTCATATTTTCTCCAAACGAAGAGTATTCAAGATTATTGGTTCACATTATATGAAGTATAATCAACTTCTAGAGAATCACATAATCCAAAAAAGATGAAATATATATTTCCCATGTATATATACATTAACCAAAACAAAAATGGTTAGTATAAGATGAGATAATCCCCCAAAAGTATAATCTTGTACAAAAAGAAAAACTACACTTCATCTCTAAAATTTGTCAAATAATACCCATAGTTCAACAAAGGACATTCAATAAACAACATTATTTGTAATTCAACAAAAGTAATCCAAACTAATATTTAAACCCAACTCTCAAAAGGATTTAATCACATAGTCTTCCACAAAATTCCATATATTTATCTCAAAAAACATCGACTACTCTTAAAGTCTCATACTGAGGGGTAATCAACAAAATCACATATTCTCTATGATAAGTTAATAATTTCCATATATATTCTAAAATAAATTTATTATTGACTCATAAAATCATATAACTAGAAATAATTAGTAATAATATCTAGGGACTTCATGAAGTCCAATGGTAAGTGATAAATCCAAGTCACACATTGGTTGTGGGTTCGATCCCCACAGCTTTGTCTGATGCGATGGGTTGTCACGCGGTATGTGTGTTGTACTTTTTCAAAAACTATATAATTTTATTACATTCCCAAAATGGGATAAATTCATAAAAATTAACCATACCATATTTCAACGACAATGTTTATATAATAAATTTCATTTTACTTCCAAAAATATATTAACCTATAGTTTCCTCAAATTCAAAGATCATGTAAAACAAAATTTTTTTATTTATAAGTATATAAAAAAAGAAAAGATAATTATTCCTTGAATAAAATTTTCATATATCAAACCTCAAGGTTACACATACTATAAAAATTATTCTATTGTAATCCCATCATCAAAAGATCCATAATAATTTTAAGCATTTCACCATCCTAAAATCTATAAGAACACTTGAATACCTAATATGTTGACTTCTTACTCATTCAACATTGTTCATGATTCATTAACCATTCATTTCAAGATTATTCTGAAATAATTCATTCCTACAAACAAAATCTTGAATCATATCATAGGATTCAATAATGTCAAATCATTTGTTACGAAATAATCCTTTACATTCATTGGTCATTGTCAGTTTCGTCATCCCGAATTGGAATATCATTAGGTATTAGTAAAAATATATTTGTATGATCCTTTTGATTCTTTTCTCGAATCATATTCGTGTGACATCTATTTGTATAATGACCATGCACACAACATTTTAAACATTCAATTGATCCCTCATAAAGAACTTCTTTCCCTTTCCTAGAGTCAATTGGATCCTTCCTATTTCCATGGTAGGTTTTTTATTTATGACTTTCATTACCATATCTATAGCATCTTCCCATACATTTTAAGCATTTTACTAGGTTTTTCTCTTCAAATCCTCGACACATAGGTTTTTGAATATACATACTTTTATGATTATTACCTGAACTTCTGTAGAGATTTGTTTCTCGCATATACGATTCCATATAAAAATCACCAAGTTTCAGGTTTTCAATCATGACTTCAGATAGTTGGATGAGAATACCCAGAAGAGTTCTCATTGTAGCTCTCATTTCATTCAGTTGCTAATTCAAAAAACCATCACTGTTCTCTTCATATACAGTATTACATTGATGCCTTCTAGATTTATCCATTTACTAAAACCAATAAGGTCAGTGTGAGTATATAAATAAAATCATCATATAATATCTTATGAGGATGGTAAATACTATTATATACATATTCATGTAATCATAAACTCAATCACATTATCTAAAATAACTACGACTCTTTCTAAAATCATAACCATTATGGTAATGTTAATTATGAATACAGAACAACCTAACCTCTAAAATTATGTTAATATTCCACTGGTACCAACTATAAGGAACCCGCCTTAATACATTTAATTATCTTGAATTAAATTGATAATTCACATAGGGTATTTTTTGATTTTTTGAGTTTTAGATAATTAGTCCATAACCATTACATAACAACATTAATATTACATGTATAAAATACAACATTGTATCCTTTTTTCATAAAATGAAAATCATAAAAAGAAACATGTCATGTTCCATGTTTTAGATAGAAATAATTTTCATTGATCCATTCCATGACCCTATTCATCATTATGTCAAGTGAAAAACATTTCAAAAACCTGGTATGAGTATAAAATTCTCATTAAAGGTTATAAAATAACGAAGGAAAACAATATCCCATCAATAAATACTAATTAATGAAACCAATAATTTTCAATCAAAATATATCTTATGAAATCATAAGATTTATTAATAACACAAAGATATCATAAATCATAACAATACCCTCTAGAATTCATAAAATAATTACATTGTAGCTATCACAGCTACAAATTGAGTCACATTTGGAATACCCATCATAGTATATTCCCTAAATCTATTAGGATAAACCTTAACGTTTACCTCCGTTACGTTACCCAATTCATTTGATAGCTATAACTGGATCACCTTCCCTAGGTTTATCACGGAACCACTTGTATATGTAAACATTGCCCAATAACCATAACATATTAATAACACATAAAACAATCATAAAGGAATGATAACATTTCCACATTGAAATCGCAATATATCTTTTCAAGATATTGGAATAATCAATGCTTTATCAATGAATTTTCAAATCAATTTAAAACATTTAAGAAGGAGATTTTTGAATCAAAGTGTTCCATACCACATTGAAAGTTTTAAATAAATAATAATTTAAAAAGATTAATGTACATATAATTATATCCTTATATCTATTTTTAAAACACTTACATTAATGATAAATAAAAAGAAGAATTAATCTTTAAAATGATATTTTAGTTGAAGTGTTTTTAACAATTTGAGAGATTATTGAATACAAATAATTGAGGAATAACATTCAATTAGAACATTATAATATCATGAGAATAAAGGGATTCATGATATAATATTCCAAAATAAATTATATACACCATATAAGAGTGAATTAGTGAAAACAACAATGAAGTCTTAGTGGAATGCCAATTAGGAAGAAATCCCTTATTAAGAGGATATCCTTTGATTAAAGATAAATCAATTACATTTTTATGTGTGAAAAATATAAATATACCAAATATATGTGAATTATAAGTTTAAAACAATCATATTTCATTGACGCATATTTATAGAAAGACACAATCAGAATGTATAAGTTCAACCCAAAAAATTGAAATTGGGTTAAAAAGTTCCTTTATATAAATTCGACAGCCTAAAAGTGCCACTTTAAAATTCAGATATTGATTTTATGAATGAAAAATGGTTTCTCATCACTTGGACATATAATTTATAGCAGTAAGGATATATATGAAAATATCCCAAAAAAATATGTAAATTAAAAGACATAATAAAAATAAGTATTTTAAAAATTAGAGGGTGAAAGGTTCCCTTATCGATTTGGTAACTGAAGAAAGATACACCAAATGAAATAATAATTATACTATGAAGTTGTTAATACCAATACATTAATTATATTACACAAGTAATACAATCATGGGAAGAACATACACAAAACAAAAGAAAAAGTTGAAAATATAACATGAATTCACACGGGAATAAAAAGTGAGATGAAAACTCTTTATCATGTAGAAATCAATCAAGTCGTATGACCAAAATTTAATAACCACAAAATGAATCACAAAATTATATGAATATATATATATATAATAAGGATAATTTATAGAAAATGTATGTACACAATATACCAGATGAGATAAATATGTGGGGAACAATGGAAATCTCATGGAATTAAAAGTGAGATAAGAAATCCCTTACCTTGTGGCTGATTTGACTTGTCTATTCCTTGTTCATCCTGAATAATAAATTTATGTTAAATTATAATTTATTAATAACCATTTTTCATGTTTATTATTCTTTTTATATCAATTATTACCATGTTGTAAACATTATGTAATAATTTATGTTAATAATTTTCATTTTGTTGATATTTGGTACATGATTAAAAAATAAACACCTTATTATTACAAGTTTTCCATGTGGTCCAGAGTCCATCATGAACAAAATGATATTAATTAATTAGATAATATATATATATAATATATCTAGTATATATATGTATTTATAATAGTACATAACATTTGATGATAAGAAATGAAATGCACTGTTCATGTAGACGGTAAGCTGTACGTACACATTAATGCTACTTTCATTTCTATTTTATATTTTAATTGAATTAAATATAAAACATACATAGTTATATTGTAATTTCAGTATAATATCAAATATAATTTCTATTAATTCATCCTTTATATGCCCCAAGTATAGTATGAATGAGCCATATCACTCTTAGGGGGTGGTAGTCTGCACTTCCTCCAATGAATTTGTCACGTTTACACATAATGAAAACCAAAATGTCATGACATAAATAGAAAATACAGAATCATAAAGAAGAAATAAAAACAATATATATCATATATAAAAATAGTTTCATCATAATGGCCACCACGAGTGGTGGTTGGAGGTAATTAAACAATCATCGTTTCGTGAGGTGTTAGTATTCCATCCATATAAACAATATGTTCATAACCCATTACATGGATTTGTGTCTGTGTGTAGTTTGAATCCATCTCATAAATACATCCGAGTATATTTTGGATATTTCTGTTGTTATAAAAGAAAGGAAAAAAATGTGTTTAGGGGGGCTGGAGAAGTAAAATAAAAGAAATGAATTTAAGAGAAACTGTTACCTTTAATTTGGGTATCTCCCTTTGGTTTCAACCAAAAGGACATCATTAAGTTCCTTATGCCTAAGGTAAGGTATATATGTTGAAGATAAGTATTTAGGGAGATTAATTGGGCAGATTTTGGATGATAAAAAAGGATTTATAGGTGTGAGGAATTGATTATAAGTGATCACCTTTTATAAGTTAGAGGAAGGGATCTTTTGAAATGTGTGAAAATATTATTTTATTATAAACTAATATTCAGTTTAAAAGGGTCCAAATCAAATTAGTATTGAAGATAAAACAACTAATATTCGAAATAAAATCTACCTATATGAATTGGAAAGGTTTTGGATGTTATTTTAGTCTTTGTAATCATATTTATTTAAAAAATTTATTAATGAAGTAAAAATTGCATCATTATTGTGTCATAAATAATTTTATTAATATTATGTCTAAAAATTATAAAAAAATACCATCATGTAGGAAATAGTATTATCCTTCCAATTAATATTTATATTATAATATATAACTTATAAAAACATATGAAAAAATTTATTTACTAAAAGATAATTGTTTATGTCATTTTATCCTTTACATGAAATTAATTAATCTAAAGAATCATTATCACACTCTATTGGCTCCATGGGGTCCCAAAATCGACCCAAGGATTCCAATGGTGTGGAATGACTAGTCCTATAAGGTTAGTATAAGAGTGAAGGTAATTTTTAATAATTATAATATCCTTTTTACCTTGAATTATCATATTTACATTTAACCGTGGTAAATAAAATTCAAATGTTACTATTCACCAAAATTTATTTTCATCTAATTGAAAAAAATTTTAAATACTGATAAAAATCATATATGCCATATTTTTGAAATTCAATTCATAGAAGTGGTAAAATTTCATTTAAATGAAATAGTTAGTTTTTTATCTCTTACTTAGTGGTTTCACTATTCATCAAAAATTGATGTTTTTCAGAAAAATAAAAAAATTCACCCTAAGATAAATTTGATATTATAAATTCAAAAATTATGTCTATTTTACCAAATTAAAAACATAGAAGTATCATTAATTAATTTTATAATTAATTCCTGTTGTCAAAACAAATAGTGTGTTTTTAAGAAACATTATCTATAAAAAGATTGACACTTCTTTATGTCAAATTCCAAATTAAAAATCAATCCAATGACAACCATGGGATTAAATGGTAAAAATATATTTCAATTACACATTAAAACTAATTAAAAAGGTATTTTATCCATATAAATAAATTAGATTAAAAGGTTGTTTTGAATTAAAATGCGACATTTTTCACTATTCATCAAAAATTGAATTTTATAAAAAAATACTATAATATTACCCAAAGTATATTCTGATATCCAAGTTCTAAAGAATAATTTTATTTTGTCATAAAAACATATAAAAGTGACCAAAACTAGATTTAATTAGGATTCTTCATTAAACTATTGTAAATCAACCTTTTAAAAATAAATTATACATAAAATTAGAATCAGTCACATTTAAGCCTCTTACTTTTATTGGAAAAATATAAATACATTTAACAAACATGTATTATCTTATTATAGTTAGTCATATTCATTTTTTCCATTACAAAGGCTTGTCTTTAACTAAAATTTAAAATAATATCTTTATATTATTAGTATGCAACGTTAGATTTCAATGAAACTCATTGTTGCGTATCGGGTAAGCCATCAAATATAGAAACCCCGTTAAAGTAAAATTAAAATTTAAGTCAATAATATTAATAATTATGAAAATTTATTATTCTTTATTTACCCGGGATGTTACATCCTTCCCCACTTTTAGAAATTGCATCCTTTCAATTTTTAAAATTTGGCTTTGAAACATCATTGAATGTCCTACATCATAAAATGATTCAGTAAAAATATCACTTTAAAATAAAGTATGACATGTACAATGGCCACCTAAGACAACAGATACTAGGATTCCATGAAAACATGTATATGTAGGAGAAACAAACCATCATGTTCTGATGGAGAGTTATAGAAAACATGATTAAGAGAAACTTAACCACCAGAAAAATCACAAACTTTTGATGTGTTGAATGGTCTTTGAATTCCCAGTAAGAAAAGTTAATAGACAACGTTTTTGTTTTAAGATAATTTTCATTGAGAAATTTATTTATGAGCATAACTAAAAAATAAGGAAACATACTTTCCATGAAGACTTTCACCCTTTACTATATTTTTATCACAAACTCATATTTTCTCCAAACAATGAGTATTAAAGATGACTTGTTCACATTAAAAGTGCTATAATCAACATCTAGAGAATAACATAATCCAAAAAAGATGAAATATATATTTCCCATGTCTTTAGACATTATCCAAAACCAAAATTGTTAGTATAAGATGAGATAATCCCCAAAAAAGGATCATCATTAACAAATAGAAAAAATAATCTTAATCTAAAAAATTTGTAAAACAGTACCCAAAGTTCAACAAAGACCATTCAATAAACAAAATTCCTTAAAATTATTCAAAAGTAAACCAAACAAATATTGAATCCCAAATCTACAAAGGATTTAATCACATAGTTGTCCACAAAATTCTTAAGATTTATTTCCAAAAAAAATCGACTACTATTAAAGTCTCATACTGATGTGTAATTTACAAAATCAAATATTCTCAATGATAAGTTAATAATTTCAATAGATAACCCAAAATAAACTAATTCATGATTCATAAAATCATATAATTAAAAATAATTAGTCATAAAAACCATGGACTTCACGTAGTATAGTGGTAGGCAATAAATCCCAGTCATACATTGGTTGTGGGTTCGATTCCCAAAGCTTTGACTGACGTGATGGGTTGTCACATGTTCTGCATTTTGTCCTTTTTCAAAAACAATATAATTTTATACCATTCCAAAAAAGGGATAAATTCATAAAAAATAACCATAACATTTTTTAACCACAAACATTATCTGATAACGTTCATTTTACATCACAAAATCTATTAACCTATAGTGGCCTCAAATTCAAATAAAAAATAAACCCAAATGGTTTTATTGTAACTATATCAAAAAAAGAAAAGGTAATTATTCCATGACAACAAATATCATATATAAAACTTCACATTACACATTCTATAAAAATTATTCTAAAGTAATACCATCATCAAAATAGCCCTAATACTTTTAAGCATTTCACCATCCTAAAATCTATCACAACACTTGAATCCCTTATAGGTTGACTTATTGATCATTAAATGTTCTTCATGATCCATTAACCATTCCTTTCGAACTTATTCTGAAATAATTCATTATTACAAACAAATTCATGACTGATATCCTATGATTCAATAATGTCAAAACATATGCTAAGAAATAATCCATACATTTCATTGTTCATTGTCAGTTTCATCATCCTTAATTGGAATGGAAGTAGTTATTGGTAAAGATATATTTGTACGATCATAGTGATACCATTCCCGAAATATCTTTGTAGGACATCTTTTTGTATAATGACCATGCACACCACATTTAAAACATTCAATTGATCACTGAGAAAAACTTCTTTCCCTTTCCTAGAGTCAACTAGATTATTCATTTTTCCATGGAAGGTTCTTTCTTTATGACATTAATTCCCACATCTATTGCATCATCCCATACCTTTGAAACATTTTCCTAGGAGTTTCTTTTCACACCCTTGAAACATAGGTTTTTGAAAATACATGCCTTTAGGATTATTATCCGAACATCCATAGGGATTTGTTTCCCGCATATACGATCCCTTATAAAAATCACCAATGTTCAGGTTTTCAATCATGAATCCAGATAGTTATTTGAGAATAACCATAAGATTTCACATTGCAGCTCTCATTTCATTTAGTTACACATTCAAAAAACCTTCACAGTTTTCTTCACATCCACTGTTACTTTTATGCATGCTAGATCCTTCCATTTACTAAAACCAAAAAGGCCAGTATGATTATATCAGTAAAATCATCATATAATATCTCATGAGGAGGGTAAATACTAAGATATACTTATTCATGTTATCCATAACTCATTAAAATTATCTAAAATAATTATGACTCTTTCTAAAATATTAACTGTCATGGTAATGTCACTTATTTATAATGAACATTGTAACCTCTAATGTTATCTAAACTAACCTCTGATACCAACTATAAGGACCCATCCTTAAAACATTACATAATCACGAATTAAATGGATAATTCACATATGTGATATTTTCAAGTTTATTGTTTTAGAGAATTAGTCCAGAACTTTTACATAACAACATTAATATTACATGTAGAGAATATTACATAGTATCCATTTTTAATAAAATGAAACTCTTAAAAAGAAACATGACTTTTTCAACGTTTTAGACATGAAGAATTTTCCATGATCCATTTCTTGAACCTATTCATCTTTATGTTCTGTGAAATTTTTTTTAGAAACCTGGGATGAGCAAAAAAAGCTCAATAAGGGTTATAAAATATGGGAGGAAAACATTATCACATCAATAAATAAAAATCTATGATTCCAATACTTCTCAATCATAATATATCTTACGAAATAATATGATTTATGAATAACAAACAAAAATCATAAATCATAAAGGTATCATATGGAATTCATAACATACTTACATTGTAGCTATCACAACTATATATAGAGTCACATTAGAAAAACCATCACATTGTATTCCCGAAATCTCTTAGGACAACCCTTATGGTTTACCTCTACCATGTTACCTTATGCATTGGATAGCCATCACGGGCTCACTCACCCTAGATTTATAACGGAACCACACATAAACGTAAACAATGCCCAATAAAAATAACATATTCATAACACATAAAATAATAATAAAGGAAATATCACATTTCCACAGTTCAATCAGTGTATAACTTTTCAAGAAATTGACATAATCAATCATTTATCAAACAATTTTTAAATCTATTTAAAACATTTAAGAAAGATATTTTTGAATCAAAGTGTTGCATACCATATTGAAACATTTAAATAAATCATCAATTGAAATGATTAATTTTTATATAAATAAATCATCAAAATACATTTTTAAAACATGGGCATTAATGATAAATATTAAAAAGAATAAATGTTTTAATCTATATTTTAGTTTATGAGTTTTTTGACAAAATTATATACACTTGAATAAAAATAATTTAAGAATAACCTTTAATCAAAACATTATAATATCATGAGAATAATGGGATTCATGTTATAATATGCCAAATTACATTATATACACAATATAGGATTGAATTGGTGCATAACAACAATGAAGTCTCAATGGAATGCAAATTGAGATGAAATCCATTCTAAAGATAGTTTCCTTTGATTAAGGATAAATCAATTATATTAGTATGTATTGAAAAAAATAAATTCACCCAATATATGTGAATATTAAGGGTAAAAAAATCATAGTTCTATCAAAGAAATTACAGAAATACCTAGTCAATAAGTATAATTATAACCAATAGAATTGAAATTGGGTTAAGAAGTTCCTTTACATAAATTCGACAGCCTAACAACACTACATTAAAATTCAGAAAATGAGTTAATGAGACAAAAAGGGTATCTCATCACTTGTACATATAATTTACAGAAATAAGGATATAGAAAAACATATCCCAACAAAAGAATATGTAAATTAAAAGACATAACAAAAATGTCTTCTAAAAAGAGGATGGTGAATGGTTCCCTTATAGATTTGGTAACATATGAAAGATACACCACATGAAATATGGATCATACAATGAAGTTGTAAATACCAATACATTAATTATATTACACAAGTTATACAATCATGGGAAGAACATACTCAAAAAAATAAGAAGTAGGAAATATCGCATGAATTCTCATGGAAATAAAAAGTGAGATGAAAACCCTTTACCACGTAGCAATCAATCAAATAGTGTGAAAAAAATTTAATAACCACCAAATTATTCATATAATACCATGAATATAAATATAATAATTATATTATTTATCAAATTATAGTAAAAAATATACCACATGTGATAAATTAGTGGGGAACAATGGAAATCTCATGAAATTAAAAGTAAGATAAGAAATCCCTTACCATGTGTCCAACTTGACTTGTTTGTTCCCTGTTCATCAAAAATAAAAAAAACAAGATAATTTATACATGATTAAGAACCATTTTTGAAGTTTATTATTCCTTTTATATCACTTATTACCATGTTTTAAATATTATGTAATTGTTTAAATTAATAATGGTTGTTTTGTTGATAATTGGTACTTGAGTCAAAATTGAACATCTTATAATTACTAGTTGTCCATGTTGTCAAGATTCCATCATCTACAAAATGATATTAATGACATAGATACCATATATATCATATATATCCAATATATATGTATTTATAATAGTACATAACATTTGGATATAAGAAATGAAATGCACCGTTCGTGGATACAGTAATCTGTACGTACGCATGTTCTCTACTTTCATTTCAATTTTGCATTTTAATTGAATTTAAACATAATGATACATAGTTATATTATAATTCTAGTATAATATCATATATAATTTCAATATCATCATCCTTTATATGTTCCACATGTAAGAACCCGAATCTTCTTTTCAATTATGTTTTTCTTTTTCTAGTTGTTTTTGAGAAAAAGAGAAAAATCTATAAATTTACAAAGTACACGTCTTGTAATTTATGAGTACATGCCATGTAATTTATGAGTAAACGACATGTACTTAAGTGCCACTGGGAGCAATGTTCTAGCCATTTCATGGCCACACACACAACCATGTAGAGGTGAAATGGAGGCCACCTAAAGCGGAGTACGGAACAGTCAAGTACACGTTGTGTAATTTAAAAGTACATGTCATGTTATTTTTTTCATTAAATGGACCAGGGACATGACTAACCCCCAGAAGTGTCTTCTTCTAGGTTTTGTTTGGCTGAGAAATACTGTACGGTACTAAAACTTCTCTGATCCCCCGAGCCTCTGTCTGTTCACCGAATAGACTGTCGTCGATTGCGTTAGAACAACAACGGTACCCTCTTCCTTATACTTGAGCCTTGTTTTCCAATTCGTATTTGTTTCTATGTTATTGTGGGTTGAATGTTTTAGACTTTTTTTAGATATTTTGCATTCTATAGATATTCAAGTCTTGTGGTTCAAGTATACTGATCTCTTAACATCATTGTAGGTGTTTTGTGTCATTCCTTTGAATATACTTGAATATTATGTGCAACTTCTATCAATACCCTTGAACGGGGTATTGCGTGTTTACCTTATTACCCATATAATATTCATTCCTTGCTTGTATGCTTGTGTAGTGGAAGTTTGAATATGAATATGTATTATGTTTTGTTCTTTGGATGTTTTTTCCATGCCTTTTCTGTTTAAGACCATTTGGTCATGTGAGCCAGTTTGGCTCCTTACCTTTTTCCCATACGAGTTGTTGTAGGATGGATGGTTTGAATCCTGACATGCTTTTAATGCTTTATATTGGTTATCCAAGTAGTTTTGTAGGTCTACATTGGCCATATTGTGTTACTATGTTGTTAACCTACACAGGGCCATGAGAACCAGGTGTAGAAGACTATAAGGGGATAGACCGAGTGAGCTTCCTTAGAGAGTCATTGATAATTAGGATTTATGGGTATTGACCGAGTGAGTATCCTCAGAGATATTAGGATTAATTAGGGATATAAGGGAATGGACCATGAGAGCATCCTTATAGATACCTTTACTACTTTAGAATATATGGTGATAGACTGTGTGAGCTTCCTTAAAGAGTCTCTGTTTATCATGTTTGAATCTACTATTACCATAGACTATAGGAGGGAATGACTGTGTGAGCTTCCTTAGAGAGTCAATGAATGAATTGGGCATTAAGGGGAATTGACTGAGTGTGCATCCTCAGAGTGTCCGTGACCTTAGTGCTAAAAGATGAATTGACTGTGCGAACTTCCTAAGAGAGTTCTTGACTACCGTAGACTACAAGGGGAGTTGATTATGTGTGCTTCCTCAAAGATTCTTTATAATTATGTATGACTAACCCATAGGGGTTAGGATGAGTGCACTTCCCTGAGGGTTTATTGTACATGCAGGTAGGAACAGAGGGGATGGTTGTGAGTACCTCCTAGAGGGTTACCTATTGTGCTTTGTTGTGTGTTAGCTGTTGCTAGTATTTGGAACTGTGGATTGTCATTTATTCCGCATGTTCATGTTTACTGTTTTCTGTAAATTAACCTACCATATATTCACTAACTGTTAGGCACAAATCATTGGGTGGTTGCCTATTGGGATTTATTCTCACATCCTATTTTGGTCATGTTTTTGGTCCCATATAATTAAAATTGTTATAGGTATAGATAAGGGAAAGCGCCCTTCAACATCAAGTACCTAACTTGCTGTGGAGCTGGAGAAAATGGAGATAATCTTAGGCCTATGATGATGAGATACTTTTTATCTATCTTTTGTACATTTTTTAGTACTCTTTGTATTTCCAACATTGTGAATTGTTTGAATGATTTCCTAGAAATATGTTTCATGCATCATATATATATTTGATCATGTAGTATATCATATTTGGTCTTCCATTGTACACTTTTGTATGGATTGTTTACTGCTTCCGCTATTGTTATTTATTTACTCTTCTATAGTGTTACCCTGCCAATGAAGGCATAGTTTCCCCACTATCACACCCAAGGCCCTCGCTGCTAGTCGACATCCTCTGGCATTCGAGGAATTGCGCTTGAGGCCATGTGACGAACCGGGTACGGGGCACCTCTTGGTGGCTCACAGAATCAGGATGTTAAAAAGTGGTTTCATAGGTTTTCTTTTCTATTGACTTACATTTTGGAGCCTCTGCCAGGGATAGAATGCAATAGGTACTTGGTAATAAGTTGTTCCTAGGAGTAGCTAACCCGTGTACATGGAAAATCCAATATACCACGTTTATTGCAATTTTTTCTAGTTTTTCACGTTTACGATTGATATGATAATCACGGATGGGTGAATCCCATGTTTTTTGTTGTTATTGTTGATCTTATTGGGGTTCTATTTCTGTAACAACCCGATGAGATTAGGGTATGTCATCCCATGCATGATATAGGCACTTGATAGAAATCACATGTCATTCATTTTTTCCATCCCATTTAGGGTTCATTAGTGATTTCTTGTTGTTGTCATAGATTTTGTATAGATATGCATTCTGTATTGATAGATTCTTTGATAAAGGTACCTGATGTTTGATATGGAATTGTTGTGTAGTTCGTTTTCTGGGTGAATGCCATAATTTGGTTCTTGAGGTGTTATGGGCCCTTATTGACCAGAATTTGGTGGATCATCGCGTTTTCCCTACTTATAACATGGTTTAGATTCCAAACTATGATTCGAGGGGGAGTATGGGCCCTAACGGATCATAATTTGGAACCTTAACGTTTGTTTTCTGTGTTTTCTGGGCTCCAGAGCAGTTTCTGAGGCCACTATCTAGAAAAAACCAGAATACATGGCATGTACTTTATTAATACATGTCGTGTAGTTTTAAAACTGTGTTAATGACTATGTGGGTAGGGACACGAGGTTGTGAATAATACTGTAAAAACAAGTCGGGTATGGTACATATTGGCCGTGTTGTAGGGGCCGGGTTTCCACCCATGTGGCTAACGAGACAGATGTATAAAACAATGACTATACACGTCATGTACTGCTTTCACACGTCGTGCAACTTAAACTAGGTTCTCGTCTGTGTCACGAACAAAAAGGGTCAGGATAATCCTACAAGTGCACATTTTTTACACATAGAGCACGCCGTGTATAGTTAACAGTGTACCTGACCGTGTAACGAACAACACAGGTCAGTGTTATCCTTTTTTAGTACACGCTGTGTTATTTTGGGACATGTCGTGTTGTGTAACATTTATACACAGGTTGTGTCACTAACAACATAGGCCTATGAATAATGTCTAGTACACACCATGTATATCATGAACAAGAATTGTAGTTAGGAATTAAGAGGACCGTGTGGGTTAGCCGTGTAAGGAGACTCAGGCAGGGGAATTGAGTCCATGTACACATTGTGTGTGTGGACAACACTCCATGTGGTTGGTGTGTTACATGACCAATTCTGGAAGAAGTGCACTCCCATGTGAATGGATTAAGGGAACACACCATGTAGAGATTGAACACATCGTGTATTCATGTTTTTCTTAAATTCACTACTTTCATTACCCTGTTCCTTCTTGTGCCTTTAGTTTTTTAGTCCTTGATAATCCTGGATATAAGGTGTGCATTTGGATTTGCAGAATCATGCCACCATGATGTCCTCTGATTGACCATGAGTCACAGGGTTGTGATCAGATGCAAGATATGGATGATCAGGGACTGCCAGTAGATCTTCCTATTGTTCCAGTCTTGGCACCATAAGTTATACCAGTTGCAGGCACCGATGCGCATTATAGGGAGGGTTTTTTTGTGGTTGATTAAGACCTTATAGGGAGCGAAGCCTCCTGCCCCCTCGATAGCTAATTTGAAACATGTTTTCCAGCATCATATTCCTCCCACCTTCTCAGGGGAATGAGGACCTCAGGTTGTAGAGTCATGGATTGAATCCATGCTGACTATCTTCTAGCATCTTGAGGTACCACTAGAGAAGAGGGTGATTCTTGTGACCTACATGATCTGAGACTCCACCATAGGTGGTGTGATGTCATCTCTCAGGCGGGACACCATCAGAATATGTCTTGGGAGGACTTCCATAATAACTTTAACGATTAATTCTACCCAGAGAACCTTAGGGATGGTCGAGAATAAGAGTTTATGAGTTTAGAGTAGGGTAATATTACTGTTATGGAGTACTCATCTCGCTTTTCTAAGCTGTAGCATTCTACGCTGATTCCAGGAGGCGATGAGCTGTTCCTTGCACGGTAGTTCGTGGATGGTCTGAGGGACGACATCTGGTCTTAGGTGAACATCTTCAGGAGGAATTCGATATCTTATATCCTCAACCAGGCGCAGATCACTAAGTGAAATATAACATATTCTGGATTAGTGAGCTAGGTCAGTTCGATATCCATAGTTATTGTTCCTCCTACTGATAGTAGGAAGCGCCGTAAGGGGTCTACCTGAGAAAATCCAAGTAGGCGGGATGCACATTCTGGTAGCCATGTAGTGTGTTACCAATGTGAGAGTAGAAGGAATATGAGACTACATTGCCTGAGAGACCCAATGGAGGGCTTTTCATGCTACAAGATGGGCCATATGTAGTGTTTCTGTTAGTTTTTATCACAAGCAGCTGGTGACATGTGCTCTTCTATGACCATGGGTTCAAGAGCATCAACCCTAGTTTTCTCACCAGACTAAGAACTGGTGTTCTTCCGGCCGTTCAGGCTGAGGTGGAGGTCGTGGCCTGGGTGGCCAATCGCCAGGCTACCAGCGACAGCATAATGGATCAACTTAGAGTGGTCAGGCAGGGTCAGAGGGCCGTGGATCGGGTTAGAACTTTACAGTGGACCAGATCCATCAAGAGTAGGATCCTAACACCTCTACAGTTCGAGGTACGATCTTTGTAGCCTCAGTTTTATCATTATCTCTTTTTAATATATGGGCATCCCATAGATTTATATCTGTTGCTGTTGTAGATTGCCTTGGTATCTGCATCTTTTCTTCTGATAACTTCGAAACACTAGAAACCCAGTTGTGGACTATGACGGCTAGTGTACGTCAGTGCAAGGACATCCATCAAGAGGTTTGTGGGTGTCACTTTCTGTTGGACTTGTATGTCCTAAAGATGACAATTTATGATGTCATTCTCAGGATGGACTGGTTAGTTCGCTTTCAGGAAGTAGTCGATTGCTATCACCGTAAGGTGAGTTTAATATCACCAGAGGGTGAATCACAAGGGAGTGTGGGATGTCTAGGAGAGTAGAGCAGGACCAGAGCATCTTGGGTTAGGAGGAGTTAAAGCCTATATTTCCATTCTACATTTGGATTTCCAATGGACTTCATAGTTAGACCTTCCTCCAGTGGTGGATTGTTTCAAAGACGCCTTTCAATAGAACTTTTCATGTTTGCTTCTGGAGCATGAGTTAGACATTTCTATTGTGATAATGCCCGGAGCAGCACTAGGGTCCATTACTCTTTATAAGATGGCTACACTAGAGTTACAAGAGCTCAAGAAACAGTTGGAGGAGTTACAAGCCAAGGGACTCATCTGACCCCGTACTTCTCCATGGGGTTTGCCTGGCCTCTTTGAGAAGAAGGTTGGTGGTACCATTGGGATTTGTGTGGATTATCGGAAGATGAACCAGTTAATAGTCAAGAACCAATATCCCTTATCTCGGATTGATGTTCTCTTTGATCAGCTTCAAGGAGCCCAAGAATTCTTGAAGATTTACTTGATGTCCAGTTATCATCATTTGTGCTTTAGAAAATCTGATATAACTCTCATAGCCTTCTGGAGTAGGTATGGTCTATACGTGTTTATGGTTATGTCATTCTGTCTCACGAAAGGGCCTGAAGTCTTCATGGCACTGATGAACCGAGTGATCCATCAACACATGGAATCCATCATTTTGGTTTTTAGGGATGATATCTCTATCTAATCACACTCTCTACACGGACATTCTACCCATATTGAGTTCATTTTGAGTACACTGAGGGAGAATCATATATTTTATAAGCTCTCGATGTGCCACTTTCGGATAGACCATATTCAATTCTTGGGACATGTTATCTCAAAGACAGGAGTATAAGTAGACCTTGAGAAAGTGAGGGCAATAATTTACAGGGAGCAGCCGAAGAACATTTTTGAGGTGAGGAGATTTCTAGGGCTGGATGGATACTTCAGACACTTTATTCAGGACTTTTCACACATAGCAGCACCGCTGAAGGGTATGACTAAGAATAGTGCGATGTTCTTATGGTTATATTCTTGTGAATCACCCCTTCAGGAGCTGAATGGGAAGATGACTTCAGCACCGATACTGGACTTTCCAGAGCCAAGAAAGATCTATACAGTTTACTGTGATGATTCAGGTATCAGTCTGGGAGCTATTCTTATGCAGGGAGGTGGACTCGTTGTGTACGGGCCTCAACAGTTGAGGCCACATCAGAGGAACTACCTGACGCATGATATGGAGTTGTCAGAAGTTGTTCATGCCTTACATTTTTGGAGGCATTATCTTTGGGGAGTTCATTTTGTGGTTTTCACCGACCAGAAAAGTCTCAAGTAAATTTTCACTCGGCCCGACATAAATTTGAGGCAGAGATTGTTGGTTGAGTACCTTCAGTCCTTTGATTTTGAGCATGCCTACACCCCTGGGAATGGCAATGCTCTGGATAATGAACTGAGTAGGAGGACTCAGTTATAGGTAGTTTAAGAGGGTAGTAGTGAGTGGAAGATTATGGCCTTGTTCTCTTAGATCTATTTCAAGGTGCATGAAAGACAGGGTCCAACATTTCTATCTTATGTAGTTGTTACCTCTACACTTTTTGATCAATTATGAAGGACGCTGCTATCAAATTATGAAGGCCTAGTCCTATGGGAAAGCATGTCAGGAGGGGACCCTATTCCATGATAGGCCATAAGTGAGGATGAGATCTTGCATTTCCAAAGGCGTGCATGGGTGATAGAAGATATACACAAAAAGTTAATATGGGACTTTCATTTCTCAGTTTTGGAAATTCATCCTAGTGTCACTAAGATGTATCATGATCTACATCACCAGTATTGGTGGCCAGGTATGAAGAGAGATGTTTTTGGTTTTGTCATGAAGTGTTCCACTTGTCAACAGGTGAAAGCAGAGCATCCACGACTAACATGTCTTTTGCAGGAGTTTCCCATTCCCGAGTGGAAGTGGAACAATGTCGCGATGGAATTCATGTTCAGTTTTCTGAGGTCTCATCAAGGGTAAGATATTGTTTGGGTTGTCATTGACAGACTCACGATGGCTGCTCACTTCTTTCCGATCAAGGAGACCATCTATGTTGACCAGCTGGGATAGTTGTACATCCGAGAGATCGTATATTTACATGGGGTTTGACACGTCATTGTTTCAAACAGGGATGCTCGTTTAACTTCTCAGGTCATACAGGGGCTTCAGAAGGATTTGGGTACATAGGTGCTTTTGAGTAAACCATTCCATCCACAAACAGATGTCCAGTACCAATGTATAATTTAGGCTCTTGAGGATATGTTCTGAGCTTGCAATATGGATTTTGGATATTCTTGGGAGAAGCTAATTCCACGTGAGGAGTTTTCCTACAACAATAGTTTTTATGAAACTATTCATATGGAACACTATGAGGCTTTTACAGTAGGCCATTTTGATCACCCTTGTGTTGGTTGGAGGAAAAAAGAGGCAGCTTTGTTGGGACCTCGTCTAGTCAAGGACACCACATAGTAGATAGTGTTGTTTAGAAAGAGGAGGGATACTGCGAGGTCTCTAAATATGACTTATGTTAATCAGTATCGACTACCTCTAGATTTTTAGGTTAGGGATCAGTTTTTTCTACTTATCACTCCGAGGTCTGGGTACAGAAGGATTATGAGACAGGTTAAGAATTTCCCGAGGTACATCGGTCTGTTTGAGGTTTTGGAGAGAGTTGGGTCGGTTGCCTATCGGTTGCAGTTACATCAGAGGTACCAAGGCACGAACGACGTTGTTCACATTTCTCAGCTCCAACATTACATTTCAGACCCATATCATGTATTTCAACCCGAGGAGGCTGAGCTCAAGGTGGATGCGTTGTTTGAGGAGAATCCCATCTGGTTTTTTTATCACAGTAAAAAGTTTCCATGTGGCCGGTCTTTTCGTCTAGTACAAGTGTTATGGTAGCACGAATGGGTACAAGATGAGACTTGTTAGAGGTAGGATAATGTACTAGCTCAGTGGCTAGAGTTTTTTGGGGTTTCTTCATCTACGCAATTCTAGGGAAATTCGGGGATGGAATTTTTTAAGGGGGTGGGGAGCTTGTAAGAACACAAATTTTTTTTTTCATGTATATTTATCCTTTTCTGGTTGTTTTTGATAACATGTAGAAAATCTAAAAATTTACAAATTACACACCATGTACTTTATGAGTACACACTATTTAATGAGATGGCACTGATTGTCATGTGATAGCTGTGTCAAGGCCACACACACGGCCATGTATGGGTGATATGGAGGTCGTCTAAAGCAGTGTACAGAAAAGGAAAGTACACGCTGTGTACTTCAAAACTACACACCGTTTGATTTCATTTTTTTCATTAAAAAAATCAGGGTCACGTCTAACCCCCAAAAGCGTCTTCTACTAGGTTTTGTTCTACCGAGAGAAACAGTATGGCGTTGAAGATTTTCCAATCCCCCGAGCCTCCATCTCTTCTCCGTATCTACCACTCTATATTACGTTAGAACTGAAGCGGTATGGTCTTCCTTCTGCTTGATTCATGATTTCTAATTCAGCTTATTTTACATGTTATTGTGGGTTGAACAGTTTAGATGTATTTTATATCTTTTAAGTTCAATGGAAATTCAAGCCTCGTGGATTATGTATACCGATCTCCTAACATCAAGGTAGGTGTTTTGTGCCTTTCCATTGAAATTCATTGAATATTATGTTCAAATTCCACCAATAACCTTGAACAAGGTATTGAATGTAATCTATTTTACCTCAGTAATATCCCTTCCTTGCTTGTATGCTTGTGTAGTGGAATTCTGAATATGAATATAGTTCAATTGTTGTGCTTTGGATGTTTTTCCCATGCATGTTCTATTTACGACTGTTTGGTCACGTTATCTGTTTTGGCTCCTTAGCTATTTTCTATACAAGTTGATGTAGGATGGAGGGTTTGAATCCTGACATGCTTGATATGCTTTAGATTGGTTAGACATGTAGTTTGGTTGGTCTAATTTGGCCATATTGTATTTCTATGCCGCTATCCTACACAGGGCCTTGAGAACTGGGTGTAGAAGACTATAAGGGGATAGACCGAGTGAGATTCCTCAGAGAGTCTTTGAGCTTTAGGAAATATGGGGATTGACCGAGTGAGCATCCTCATAGATATTAGGATTACTTGGGGATATAAGGGGATAGACTGTGAGATCTTCCTCATGGGGTCCTTGACTTCTTTAGTCTATACTGGGATAGTCTGTTTGAGATTCATTAGAGAGTATCTATTTTTCTTTTATGAACCACTTGTTACCATAGGCTATATGAGGGATTGACTATGTGAGCATTCTCAGAGTGTCTATGGACGACCTAGGGTATAAGAGTAATTGACCGAGTGTTCTTCCTCAGAGAGTGCATGACCTTGGAGCTATAAATGGAATTGACTGTGTGAGCTTCCTGAGAGAGTTTCTTACTACCCCTAGACTATAACAGGAGTTGACTGTGTGTGCTTCCTCAGAGAGTCTTCATAAATCTATATGAACAAACCATAGGGGTAAGGCAGCATGCAATTCACAGAGGGTTGTTGGTACTTGTAGGTAATAACATAGGGGATGGCTGTGAGTACTTCCTAGCGGGTTACCTATTGTACTTTGCTACATGTTAGTTTTTTCTTGACTTTGGAACTGTGGATTTTCATTTATTTAGCATGTTCATATTTACTGTTTTTTTACTTTTACCTACAATATATTCATTGACTGTTATGTATATATCTTTGGGTGGCTTCCTAATGGGATTTAGTCTCACACCCTGTTTGGGTCATGCTTTTGGGCTCAAATATGTTATATATTTTTTGTAGGTTTAGATAAGGGTATGCGCCCTTTGACATCAGGTACATGAATTTCTGTAGATCTAGAGAGCATGAGACCAAGATTAGGGTTGCGATGGTGAGGAGATCTTTATCTTTCTTTTGTACTTGTTTTTAGTATTGTTTGTATTTCTAGCATTGTGACTTGTTTGGATGATTTCCTAAATATATGTATCATTCATATATATTTATGTGCTCCTGATTTTTATCATATTTGGTCTTCAACTATTCACTTTTGTATGGATTGTTTACTACTTCCTCTATTTTTATTTATTTACTCTTCCATTATGTTACTGTGCCAATAAGGGAATAGTTTCCCCACTATCTCATCCAAGGCCCTCGCGGCTAGTCGACAACCTCTGGAATTCGGGGAAATGTTCATGGGGCCATGTGACCAATCGGATACGGGGCACCTCTCGGTGTCTCCCAGAACCGGGATGTTACACAACCTATGGTATGAATGAGTTATATCATTTTTAAGGGGCGGTAGCCCGAACCTTCTCAAATGAATTTATCTCGTTTACCCATAATGGAAACCATAAAGGTATGATATAAATTGAAAATACAGAAGAATAATGAAAACATAAAAATAATATATATCATATATAAATATAGTGCCATCATAATGGCCACCATGAGAGGTAGTAGGAGGTAATTGAACAATCATCCTTTTGTGAGGTGTTAGTTTTCCATCCACAGAAATAGTATGTTCTTCACCAATTAGATTAATGTGTGTGTAAGTTTAGTTAGAATACTTATCATAACAAAATCCTAGTATATTGAGGATACAGGTTTTGTTATGAAATAAAGGAATAAAAAGATATTAGGGGAGTTGTAGAAGTAAAATAGAATAAATGTATTTAAGAGAAACTATTACCGTTAATTTTGGTATCTTCCTTTGGATTGAACCAAAAGGACATCTTAAAGTGCCTTATGACTGTGGTAAGGATTCTAGAAGGAATAAAGGGATTTAGGGAGATTAATTGGGTAGAGTTTGGATGAGCCAAAAGTCTTGAGAGGTGAGTCAAATTGGTTATAACTGGTCTCCTTTTATAAGGGAGAGGAGGGTCTCTTTTGGAAGGTGTGAAAACATTACTTTATTGTAAACTTATCTTCAGATTTTAATTTTCCAAAAAACATTAAAGTTGAAGGTATGATGACTAATATTCTATATAAAATCATCCAATAATAAATAGGAAAGGTTTTGGATACTACTTTAGTCTTTATAATCTTATTTATTTAAATCATTTATTAATGAGGTAAAAAATGCATCATTATTGTGTCATAAATAATTTTATTTATTTGATGACTAAATAATATAAAAAAAATACATTGATGTGGTAAATATTTTTAGATTTATAATGAAAATTTATAGTCAAAAATATATCTTATATAACCCTATGTAAAAATTGATTTACTAATAGATATTTGTTTATGTCATTTTTCCCTTTACATTAAATTAATTAAACTATAGCATCGTTATCACTCCCAAGTGGGTCCATGAGGTACCAAAATAGACCCAAGGATTACCATGGTCGGAAATGACTCATTCTATAAGGATAGGACATGTGTGAAGGTAATTTTTAATAACTATAATATCCTTTTTACCTTGAATTATCGTATTTACCCTTACCCGGGGTAAATAAAAGTCAAATGATACTATTCACCAAAAATTATTTGCATCTCATTGAAACAAATTTTTACATTATAATAAATACCATGTATGTCTTATTTTTGGTATTCAATTCATAGAAGGAGTAAAATTACATTTAAATGAAAAGATAGTTTTTTAACTGCTACTTAGTTGTTTCACTATTCATCAAAAATAGATGATTTTCAGAAAAAATACACAAAAATCCCCGAATGATAAATTTTTTACTCTAAATTAAAAAAGGATTTCTATTTTACATTAATTCAAAACATATATGATTCATTAAATAACTTTATATTTAATTCTTGTTGTCAAAACAAATAGCGTGTTTTGAAAAAATAATATCTACCAAAAGGATGACACTTGTTTATGTCCAATTTCAATGTTAAAATTCAATCCAATGAACAACATTGGATTAAATTGTAAAATTTTTTTCCCATTAAACATTAAAATTAATTAAATATATAATATAACCATATAAATAAATTATATTAAAAATCATTTTATGAATTAAAATACAACATTTTTTACTTCCCATCAAAAAATGAATTTTTTCAGAAAAATATCAAAATTTTACCCAATGTAAATTTTGATGTCCCAATTATAAAGAAAAATCTTATTTTGTCAAATAAAACATATACAAGTGACCAAAATTAGATTTAATGAGGGTTAGCCATTAAAAGGCGGTAAATCAACATTTTAAAGTAAATTACACTTAAAATTAGATTCATTCACATTTTAAGCCTCTAACATTTATTGGATAAATGTAAAAAATTATAAAAAATATTTATAATCATATTGTAGATATTTATATTTATTCATGCTGATTCAACGACTAGGTGTTAACTACAATTTAAAATAATATTATTATATTATTATTATGCAACATAAGATTTTTCAAAGAAACCCGTTGTTTCGTATCGGGTAAGCCATCGAACATAGATTCTCCTTTAATGTAAAATTAATATTTAAACAATTTTTTTTAGTAAATATGAAAATGTCTTATTCTTTATTTTCCCAAGATGTCACAATTATGATAAATGATATAAATGGTAATTCGTAAGATAATAGATTGTCTAACTACACATATGTATCAATTAACTCTACCATGGATGACCATTCTAAAATCATTAAGATTATATAGGTTATGAGGGTGATAGATTTCAATGTTTTTTTGGAACAACTATTTGTCTCAGAAAAGTTTTTTAAAAACCAACGAATAAATGAATTCTATACACAAAAAATATCTATTTTATATATCCCAAATCAAATTACTGTATATTATATGTTACAACAATCTAAATGATATTTATAATCACAATCATAAAAAATAAAACTAATATTATTATTCGATTCATGGTTAATATAGAGACCAAAACTGGTAATATGTTGATATCACATCTAAATATATGAACATTCATTATTTGATACAGTCATTTACATGAAAATAATTTTGGAATAGTTCTATTTGAAGAATTTATATATATATATATATATATATATATTTTCTTCACCATTAAACTAAATTATATCCTATAACTAGATCACTTCTTATATAAATTATACATAATACCATGGTACATACACTGGGAAACAAAACCATAAGAAATGGTGATCACATATGCCCAATAAGGGTAATCGAGGGATATATCAACATAACATGAGAATGAGGATATGAGAATATGAGAATATCATATGAAAACCATACCTTTCATATAATATCTCATAAACATGAGTAATGGTATAAATAATAGCATTTTAATATATATGATTAAAAATGAAATCTAATAACATTATCCATGAGAACATAAATTTTTTTATAAGGCATAAGAATATGAAATAACTTCATTAATAGTAAAGTATCTATGAAAACACTTTTATTTTGGAATGGGTTAACTCACAAAACCAACCATGTATCATGGTTCACATCCAAAATGGTCATATTGGATATAGTTCATTACTGAATTAGGTTCACTCCCCATTAAAACCTAGTTTATCTCATAAGATATTAATATTTACCAAATCAATTGGACAGAGTTAGAGGTCCCACCAATAACTTATTTAAAATTAAACATATTCCATCCAAAATATCCTAAAACATTAATCATATTATAACTCACTAAAAGAAATAACATTTATAAACAATATAACATTGAACAATCATGGTTAGATAAAGGAGTGTCAAAAATATTTAATCAATTTATAAATTAATTTCCTATGATAATGAATTGGGGTAGATAAACCTATAAAACATAATTGGGTAATTTTAAAAATAAAATTTAAAACATTTTTCATTAAGCCATGTATATATAATGAAAATAATTTTTATGTTATGAGAGAAATAATGTCAATTTTTATTAATTACGTTATTTCGGTATATAGAGTAAATAATTGATGATAAATGAAATAAAAAAATTTATTTTTATAAAAATGACTATAGTATAATAAAATAATTTATCTTCAACATGGTATATCGTACTAATTCATCACCAGAAGTATTATCATAAATAATCTAGATAAGTAATGAGATTATGTCATAGAACATTGAACTATTTTATAATATTTTAATAGTAAACATAATAAAATAAATACCCTTAGATGTATATTTGACTACCCAAAAAATTAATAATAATAATTTCAAAATACATTCATGTGAATAATATACCAAAAAAATGTAACAAATGGTTAATATGGAATTAGTCTAATAAAAATTAAGTTGAGATGAAAATACCCATACCTTATTGTAAACATTTGAATCATAACCCCTATGTAATAAGAAAATAAATTTAAAAAAATATCATTAAAATATTTATATTAAAGATAAATCAATTAAAGTGGGTAGCATAAACATCAGATAAAATTTTGAGTGGTTAATATATAATATGGAATTCAGAAATAAAATAGAGACTATCAAACACTTGTCTCAAGTCTAAAAATTATTCATACTCATCTGACACACATAAATAATAATTATTGGAATGTTATAAATATATTTAAAAAACATAATAAGGAATATAATTATATTTATTTGTTACGTAAGACCTATTATTACTCATTATTTTATAATTCATTTTATAATCCCATTTTGGGTAAAAACTTCTTAATTTTTAATGTATGTTTTGTTTGAACATTATTTCTACTTATACATCTATCATTGACAAAAAATCACCCTACTATTAAACATAAAATATTTAAATTATATTATATATATATATATAGATTATTTCAAAATATTTGTGGTAGAAAATGAATTACACTGTTCATGTAGATGTTATGGTATTTGTATCCTTGAATGATGTTACCATTTTATCAACTGAAAAAAGAAAGATTGGTAATATATATATATATATATATAAATTATTGAATAATATATATTTAATATATATTTTATATATTCATTAAATAAATCTATATTAGTATCAATGTGAAACTTAAATGAGAAATGTATCGCATAACTTCTAATAAGAGGTTGTCCTGACGTACACATGAGCAATATTATCATTTTCTAATATATTAGAAGGTATGAAGGTTGGTCAGATATGATAATAACAATTTTATGATTATATCTTAAATAAACTAAAAATAATTAATATATATTATTATATCCAACTATTATAATTAGTAATTTTAATAAAATTATATCTATTCGTGAGGAGGTCGTCCATTGTACACATGATCAATAGTTTTGATTCCCAATTAATGGGAGAGAAGATAAATATATTAAATATGATAGAATATTAAAATTTATAAATATGGAAGATATAGATTTTATTTCATCATCTTTTTTTGAAATATATTTTATGGAATTAAACAAATAGATAAAATGAAAAATCTCAGATATGTAATATACCACTTATTCAGACAACTTATTTAGATTTGAATAAAAATACATATTATGATTTTTTCTTAATAATTTCACAGACTAATGGATTTTGGGATGTAATTGAGGAATTTATTTGGCTAATTATTTTATAATAAAAAATATTTTGGGAGATAATAATAAAAGATATATGATGTTCTTTTATACGGTATAAGAAGAGACACATGGAATTTTTAAAATAATTAGTTATCCAAACATTATAAAAAGTAGAGAAGGACAAAATATGTCCCATTATTGAAAATTATATGAGAAATGGACTATATGTGACTATAAATAAATTGTTAGAATTTGTTTTATGTTATATTGATATATATATTTTTAGTTTTCCCCTATATACATATTTTAAATTTTATCACAGTAATTAAATATTAATAATTTTACAATTCATGATGAATACAAATTAATTTTTCATAGATTTATAATATTAATTATACTTAATACATATATAAAATACATTTTTTCAAAAATCAATTATTATATGTTGAAGAATGTGATTTATAATTAAACCCACAAACACAATGAATTATTTTTTTCAAAGAAAACATAATGTAAAAATTTGATCCTTATTATTCATACCTCTATGATTAATAGCTAGTATTTAATAGAAATTTGATAAAAAAATATTTATAGTATATTTTGGTTCATTAATACTCTTATTTATGATTAGCACATTCTATGAATAAAATAAATTTATTTCAAAATAATATTTCATAAAATCATAACATGTTACATTACACACCCCAAAAACTAATTTTTCCCTTTAAATGATATCACTCTAATATAAAAAATTGAGGATAATTTTCTCCCATTATATAGTCAATATCCTATGGTTGAAAATCAATTTTTTGTCTCACCGTAAAACCATTTCCATGTTAGTAGTATTGTTTCATAGAACACTCTCTATTTTATAGAATCCCCCATGATTTTTCTTCCAACAAGATATCATGATCTAGTGGTTAGACTGACAATACCATTACATGTGACCTATTAGTTGTGTACTTATTCGGTAAAGAAACATTAAAAACATTCTGTACCTATGATAGTTTGGGTGTAAAAGGAAAAAAAATTAACATCCCTAATAAATCCATATGATTTAAAGTTAAAATTTACATACTTATCAGGTTTACATTATTCCAAAATATACTATCATTTTTGTATAGAATAATTGATTAGAAATAATTTTCACCCACATCAAACTCTATATTACACGAATTATTTTAATAATATATCATTTATACCCAAAGAGATACCTTCTTGTTATGTTGAATGGATATGGAAATACTTATCAGTTCCTCATATCACTCATGTAACATTAGATATAAATCACTAACATCATCTCAAAATGATGGAGTTTAACAATTCATTCCATAGTGGGAATTAGAAGGTTTAAACGAAATGATTGATTGAATCATTTGATTAAAAAACAATATGATTTCAAATTCCCAACCACCATTGAAATTCAAAGAACAATGTCTTATCATATCAAAGAGGGTTTTATTTTTTCTCAAGGAGTCTTATATATCTATGGATGATTAGTAGTGGAGAAACTAAAACATATTTTAGTTTGATAATGAAGGATTTTATAGAACATTGATGGGAACCATGGATCCTAATGAGGTATAACATAATCTTGTAGACAACACAAACTTATTATATCTGTAATTTATATCATATAATGACTATATAAAGATAAATTTTCTCTAATAGATACAAAGTGCATTTTATTTGAATGGTGATATATGATAAGACATATAGAATTATTCACTTTCTTATTTTTGGTGCGTCTAATTACTAAATCCTTGGTGAGGATTTACAATTTTTATTATGGTATAGGTAATGGTTGTAACATACCAGTATACATTATCCTATTTTCCAAAAATATATAACATATAATGAAGAAAGATATAAACTAGGATATGTCTCTATTCATGTTTACCCACTAGAAATAAATTTTCATATATTTATATGAATTTATACTTCCATGATAGATAGATTAATATAATGAAGAACTATGAGCCTACTCAAATATATCCTTCCAATGTAGTTTGAATAGAACTCACAAATGGTTCCAAAACTTTTTCATTCCATCTTAACCAGGGTTTCACTCAGAAACAATCCTCACCAACTTCTACATCTATTGATCTTCCTTATTCACATCTATGATCTATAATTGGATTGAATTTTAAAATCCCATTGGAGAATAATTGTATTTATACCATTACTTCAAGATTAATAAATCTATCATTTCAATACATAGAAATATTTTATCATTTTCAACCACATCATTGCTATTCGGGCATGATCCATTCGACTCATATCATTCTCCACCTTATTCTCATAACTAGAATCATAATATATTTAGTAGTTGTAATCATTAATCAACTACAACCATCTCTTATGGTATATATTTATCTTTTTATTTTTGAATATATAGATTATATGTTTATTATATGTATATATATCACAATATTTATAATCATTATTTAAGAAATTACCAATGTTAACTCGTAATGATGAGTTCAATAATTTTTTCCAGGACACGAACTTTTTATTAGGAATATGGTATAAATATTTAATTCAGCATGAGTGAAATCCAAATACCATAATAAATGTATAAACATAGATTAAAAACCCATATTCACATTCGGGTAGTTCAAAGAATGCTGGAGTAACTAATATTCTCTTCAGTAAATTGATATTTTCATCGTATTCACTTATCCAATGTAACATCTCATCCCTCCATGTTGACATCGTATGTGGGTAATATAATCATGAAACATTCTTCCCAAAATGATGATAATACCCAGTGAGATAAATAAAACATGGTGTCTCAACCATATTTTTTCGTCAATGGCAACATTAAATATACATTATCTTTTATGGGACCACTGATATACCCATGATTGAGATTATATGGCCCCAAAAAGGCCATTTCTGGCCAAAATTCACTATTTATAAAATTTTCAAATAGTTTATCCTTACATAATGTCATTATTATAATTCTAATGTTGAATTAATGTTATTTCTATATGATCAAATTTTAATTAATATCATATATAATTAATTCAAAAATCTGACCATGGTAATCTATATAAACTATATTGATTAAATATATGATGATTTAGGGTAATTAATAATACAAAATTGAATCACAACATTCTCATATTGTCCATACATTTTTTGAAATGTTTTTGTGGGTATGTCCTCCTTCTCAAATATTAATTTTTTATATCAATAATGATGTTGAATCGTGGAGAATTATTGAGTTGTATATAGTTATTCAACCATGTTGTCAATATTTCGTAGAAAAAAATTAACCGATAAAAATATTTTTCCACTCTTAATAATCAATTAATTTTTACATAGATCGATAATTCTACTTTATTAATTAATTTTAATTCCCAAGGATATAAACATTTTCAAATTTATCCATTTTCTTGACTCTATAAGAGTTATGTCTTAAATTATAATAACTCAAATGGGTCTACTGTATTGAGGGTATTTGGAAAATATATTGCACTATGGGTGAGATGTATTGAAAACAAAACTTCATCAATAACTATAAGAAATATATAATTTTTTATAAATATATAATCAAATATCTAATTAATATTGAAAGATTAAATTATGAGTTTCCCCAAAACGATATGATATATGAACCCAATTTAAATTTTAATTAATTCCAATAAAATTTAATTTATTAACATCACATGTCCATATTAATAATGAAACATATAAAGGATCATATGATGGTTTGGAATATTACATTTTACGTCCCTTAATTAATAATTAAAGTGGTATTTAGTTAGGGAAATACATTCCATTACTATGATAACATCAAATTTATCAATAAGAAGAGTAACATGATTTACAGGAAGCACATTCCTCAGAACATCAACATGATAATAATAATATACTTGATATGTGTTCATTATTCATGTATGTGTGTAAACATATAATTAAACATCTATTCATATAAGATAATAAATAAAATATATATAAAAGTTTAATGATATGAAAGAATTTATATCATAAAAAACTAATATTATCCATTAGTATTTAATCATACATGTTACCACCATAACAGTATTGTTAAATCATAAATCTATTAGTACAAAACCATATATCATGATTATTAGTCCGTATTTTTTATAGTGATCAATAATTAATAAGATTTATAAATCATGATTCCTCATTTTAAATTTATTAAACCTACATGTTATGTTAGGCGATTCATTATCATCATTAAAATTCTTCATGATTGTTTATTAAGTGTTTGTAAATTTCTAAAAACATATACACTAAGAGCATTAAACCATGTTATTAGAAAGGTCCATTGTCATGCACTAGGTGAAAATTGATTCAAATACCAAAATTCCAATTTTATATTTTTTACCCACTGGTAATACAATACTAGATCCATATACACATATAAAATCCACATAGTGATGTAATTTCAAAGAAACTATACAATTTATCATTCCACAAAGTAATATATTTATACATATACATCTAGTAATAAATAATATTTCCACATTATTATTAAGAAAGTATAACTGAAAATATATTCCATAACAACTTGGTTTTGAAAAATTTATAATATATATATATAATAAATATATATAAATGATTATTCATAAAATAATATAATTTTTAACAAACGAAAAATTGAGATTTGCTGAATTTTGGAACCATAGAAACACAAAAAAATAGTTCATATGTAATTATATCATCTCAAATAACCATCACCCTTCATAAAAATATCATAAATAACACTATGTCTCATAATTTTGAGAAATGAAACAAAATAAAGGGTTATCATAGATTCTCAGTAAGGGTAATAATGGGAAATATCAACATAACTTGGGAATATGTGTTTGAAAACCTGAGTATAACATTTGAAAAATATACCTTACATATAATATATAATATACATATAGAATTTCCAAAATCAAAGAAGTTCATAATACATCAATGATAACTAATAATATTACATGAGCCAAAATAAAAAATCATTGGTGGAAGGAATAAATATTTGTAATACATATAATATTATAAAATCATTTTCTATGTAGTTAATCCTCATTTCCAAAATAGTCATACTATAATGGAACAATAAAAAAACCATATTATCCATGATTCCCTTTGAAAAATTTCATGGTGTATGTATTTTCTTACTAAAAAATGTTCACTCCACATTAAAATATATTTTACATCATGATATATCAGTCAATAAACAACACATTTTAATGAGATAGGTTCAAGAAATAATGTACTAAAAACTATACATATGTGTTCCCAAATCATCTAATACATTCCTTATATCATGACCCATAAAAAATAATGGGTATCATAATAGTTTTATCATATCATTTCATGAGTAAAAGAAATTGGTTTCATAATCATTTCATAATTTTATCCTAGATTAAACCATATAATTGGAAGGGGTTTCATAAAATTCACTTCAACACAATCATAAATCACACAAAAATAAGTATGTTATCATTGGATCATATACTCACTAACAGTTATATAACATTTTAATATGAAATCAATGATTGTATATTATTTTAAATTATTTCTAGAAACATTTCAAAGATAAAATAACCATTAAACATTGAAAACTAAAAATTAAAATATCAAACTTTAAAAAATATTTAAAATATTTCTTAAAATAACAATATAATCATTTAAATGTAGCTTTAATTAAAATATTTGTCATGATAATATACAATACCTTTAATTTTTTACATGATAATATTAACAATCCTTTCATATTTTTTCTATAAATCTATATTTGATTTTTATAGAAAATTACAATAATATAATTTTTATAAAAAATATTGGAAAAAATATATTGTTGATAATAATTTATATAAAAAATAAATGGAGAATATTAAAAAAAATTATACAAATTTTTAAGAAAAAAATTGATATGAATAAAAATGATTTTATATCAAAGGGAGAAATAACGAAGATCTTTCTTAAAACGTCATTTTAGTATCATGAGTAGATAACGAGTGTAAAATAAAATTAATGAATCTACTGAAAAAATTTAAAATATGGGTAAACAATCAGTGACTTTTTAAGTGGAATATCATTAAATATCATTATTAGAAGAATAATCCTAAGAAATAATGATAATAAATGATATTTTAACCTAAGAAATTAACTACATTATTAATGTCTGAATAATATAACTAATGAAAGAAATATAATTCAATTTTTATTTAAATCCATGAAATGTTTATAATAATAATCACACAATATATTCCTTGTAATATATAGTTTACCAAATAAACATGTTTTGAATATGGCATGTGTCCCATAGATATAAATATTAGATGAAAAAACCATTACCACATTATTTACCCCTAAATCAAAACCCCCATTAAATAATAACATCAATTCAAATATAAAATATAATCAAAATAATGATATTCATGATATGAATGTTTAATTTGATAATATATAACCCACACAAAATAATAATGTGGTGAATATTCCAAATGTAACCATAAAATAAATGAGAGACTAGAAATCCATACATTATGTCTAGAAATTTTTCACACATTAAAACTAATAATTTTATAAATAAAATTTTATAATAAAAACATTCCATAACATTAATATTATATATATTACCTTATATGAAGTTTTTATGACTTTTATTATCCATTTATCAATGATTCATTGTTAAATTTATGTTTTAAGTAATAACATCTTTATTTTTAATTAATTTCTTTAGTTTTGTATTTTATGTTATTAGTTTATCATGGATAAAACAAATAAAAAATATAATGCATGATATAAATATAATATATATTCAATATTGAATTATTTATAGTAATCCTTTAATGATATGGAGAAATACTGAATTACCCCATTCATGGATATGGTAGGTTATAAAAAATCTTGAAGGTTGTTTCCATATTTGTGACTGAAAAATTGAAATAAAGATAAATAATATATGATATCCACAAAAAATTTATATTTAATATGTATTATATATTTTCATTAAATCTAACCTTATAACCATACATTTAAAAATTAAATAAAAAAATATACTAGGTCACCTCGTGGAGGTTATTGTCCATACATACACACAAGCGATGAAATCATTATTAAATTGATTTGAATGTGAGTTGTTATATGGGATTTTATAAATACAGAAGAATAATTAAGTAATAAATTTCATATAAATATATTAAATCCATCATTATATCAATCACTAATTAGTGGTGATGGATAATGAAATGTCAGTTCGCTAAGTGGTAGTTCGTCATACATATGATCAATGGTTTCATTTCACATTTAATGGGATAGTACATTGATATTTGTCATTACATTAACATAATGAATAAAAATATGGGATATAATTTTTATTATATGATAATGTTGGAAAAATATTATAATGAGATATATGAAAAAAACAAAATTCATGATTAAAATCTATATAACTTCTTGAGAGAACCCCTTTATGTTAACACCATTGTAGTTATTTAGATGATTTAAAAAACCTTGACTCTAAGATGCAGGGGAATAAAATAAGGGCTTTGGAAAATATTTTTCTAAAAAAAGTTTTTTTATGTGTTTCAAGAAGATTTAAAGGTGTACACATTCAATGGATGTGAAGATAATTGAATTTGAATATTGGAAAAAAAAAGGAATACAATCATTTTAAAAATTAATAAGTCTAAAAATGTATCATTATTATACCTTATAAGATATAATGATGAAATATTCCCATTAAATTTTTTTTTGTAAATATTTTTCATTATTAACAACATTATCTTGTTATTATCCTTTGGTAAACTCATTTTGACCTCTCCCATGGTAATTATTTTTCATTATTTTCACTATTCATTATAAAAAAATTATTTTCATCATATAATTTAATATTAATTAATATGTTTCAAAATATGTAATTTTTTCTACAAATTCAATCAACAAAATAGGTATAAATTTATTTAAAATTAAACCAATAGATACATTAATCATGGTTTTCCAATGAATTTTTTTCATATGTATATGTCTTTTAAATGTTAAAATACAATATAAACATGATTTCAATGACCTAAACATGAAAAAATATGTATATAGTTAAAATAAATATTCATTTAGAACCATAAAATATAGAACATTTAAAATACATAAATAAAAATTCAATTTTTAATTAAAAAAATTATTATCAACGTTCATTTACAAAATAATCGTTTCATAGAATTTTTAATAAAATATATATTAAGATATTTTTAAATAAAATATAAAGACGAAGTTAAATTTTAAAAATACATTTTCAAATAGTTCCATTATTTATATTTTTTATTTGTACAATAAAAAATTAAAAAATAATTTTTTTATAATACGTTTATCTTTGTTGTATATAATGATTTAAACTAAAATTATGAACTTATTTTTCAATATATATTAATTATCAAAAAATATTATACATACTTCTATAAATTTTGTCAATATTAATCAGTCCTTAGAGTTTATATATAATTTATAACTATCATGTTTAATTAATAATATTAATAGTATGATATGGCTCGTTAATACTTCTTGTTGCATTCCATTCAAGTTATTAATGAAATTTAATTTAGTTGTGATTTTTTAATAGCATATATGGATTTTACAGTTACGTAAATTAATACAAGTTCATTAGTATATTAAATTGTAAAAAAAATCTCAATTCACAATTTGTGTAATGACAAATGATATTAATGTTGAAGGATTATTAACATCATGAATCTATAACAATGATGAAATGATTAATGATAATATTAACATAAATTAATTTCATACTAGACATCAGCATACTGTTAGGGTGTATAAATTATTCAATAAAAATTAAACAAGATTTTCAATGATAAAAGTCAAAAAAATAAATTAAATAATTACTAATTTATTTTTATATCTAAATATTTTATTTAACATACACATATATAAATAAAAAAATTATTTTATCAAAAAAGAGATGATTTATAAATTTAGAAAAAAATAATATTTTAATATATTGTGTAAACATGAATGGTGGTTGGTGTTCCAAAATAAAATACTAAAAAGACGCATATGGGTTTGGGCCACCATCCCTTTGAATTTCTGTCATGAACACTACCTTTTATGCCAATATAAAAATAATAACCCCAACAAATAACAATATCTTATTTCAAAGAAATTTATATTTATTTACCTATATGACACCTCAGACCATGATTCAACATAGTGGGTGCCCCGAGCCCAGTATACCACATGATATAAAGCACATGTCCTTGAATGCTATAGGCTGACAACCAGTAGTGAGGGACTACTTTGTTCCCATTGGGAAATTATTCCATTGTTAATAAAGTGTAACACATAAGATGATTACAAAATGTTGTATATAGTGGAACCAATATATGTAAACATATGTATCATTATAAAGTAGATATAAGAAAAACAGTTACAGAAATCACTCATATAACATAAAACAACTAATGATATTTCATGTCACTAGAAAAATTGAAAACATGGATACAATACAGCATACATAAAATGTTCTCAAAAATTATAGTGGAACATAATGGAAAATTCCAGAAGATAATGATCGAACTCAGTCCTCCTCTATCATTCTCCTTGTAAAAAATAAATCAACCATGTGTTTGAATCCATAATCATCCCTTTTTCAAAACAAATAATTATTAAATCTACTTGGAGTACCAAACAATGCCTGGAGTGGGTGTGAGATAAATCCCATTGGGGCACCACAAATGCTTTCTATAACATTTTTCCCCTGCAATGGAAATGTAAAAATGTGTAAGCATGCATATATAATGTAATGTAGTACGATGTAACTTAATACAAATGTACCTTATTCTCCCATTAGATGGTTTTTGAACTTGTAAACAATTCATTAATTGATTATTATATGTTTATAATCATGTCATATACTAGAAATTAAAAAATATCCAACTGGTTAATGAGAAACCTATAATGATATCTAATAGTGGCATTCGAATGTAATAACAAAGTCCACAAAGACCTCAAGGGTTTCCAAATCAATAATAACTATTTTATGAATTTGTAAATTGTGTAATACAAGGATCATAGTCCAAGTCATTCCATGATGTGGTTCTTACTGAATCCAATTTGATCGTCCAATGTAAGACTGGGCTCAAAAGGGACAGTTCCCTATGGGATGTAACCATGGAAGATGCTTATCAATTCTAGATCCATGGAGTGTATCTGAGGAATCAAATGATGATATATACATGATCATATGGTTTCATAATGGGAATCCAATAAATAGGAAAGAATATGGATCTTAGTGGTTCTCAACGTATGCATGTTGTATCCTTGAATCCAAATGAGGTTACCGGGATCTTATAGAATTCTTCATTAAGTATCCAAGGTGACCTCAGGTCAGGACAATCCTATATGATTAAGTTGTAATGTAACATTTTATTTGGTTAAATACTTGACATAATCTGTGGGATAAGTTCAAGTGTCTTGCAAACTTTATTAATCATTTCATTTGGTTCATGCATTTCATTTCATTAGTGTGGCCAGGTCCAGTATCACACAACCTTTATTAATCATGTTTTTTGGATCCATTCTTGCCCTTCAATAGTGTAACAAGGCCAAGTAGCACACAACCATTCTATTAATGTATTTAAAATATATTCCATCTTCCTGGTTCTTAATTCTACCTTTCATTAATGTGGATAGGGGTTCAAAAAATATCATCATATTATTCGTTTACACTAAATTCCTTGTATTATACTTAGTATACATGAAAATTATTTTCACCATTTATTATCTAATTAAAGAACAAACATTATGTGGGTCAAGTGGGGAGAATACATGGTACATGATATTATTCAATTATCAGTACAAAAAATTCCATTAAATATATATAATCATACCCATTGATGGGACTGTCAAGTAAACACCCAAACTGTGGCTCAAATTTTTCAAATACAAACATAACCCATTATGGAATTACATCCTACATGGTATGGAGTGATTTTGTTTTGTAATAAACATCAAAAATTAATCCCATATATTTAGAAATATTATCTATGCAGTTCTAATTATTATAATAATGGAATATAAATTCAATAAATAGATCCCGATGAAATTGGTGACCCCCAGATGAAAAAATAATAAATAAGGGAACATGGGGGATGAGTTATAGACCATCCACCATAAGATTGTAAGACTATTCAATTCATACATTTTCCCATTATTTAGCTTATATTATTAAATATATAAATAATGGAGAGAAATATCACCCCTCGACATCTAGGTTGATTGAAAAAGACAAGAGGTAAGGATTAAATGGACCCAAGTACATATCGTTGCACATCCCAGATTATGAATGAAAGATCGAATAGTTCCTAGATGGAGGATATACATGGATTCCTACAATTGGTATTCAAAATGATCCTAAATTTAAAAAATATAATCTAATCCCCTTGTTATATATATTAGGGAAGAAGATGTGGTGTAATTGATCAATAATGGAACTATTATAAAATTACCCCAAAAAAATTTCTATTGCATTGTACGCCCAAATTGATTGACAAATCATGTGAAAATAATTCATTGTTACCAAATAAGAAGGGTCATTTTCATGGTTAGTGCTAATGGTAATTCATCAACTTTGAAAGGGGGATATGTCTGGAAAAAATAGAAATCTCCATCATTTTTTAACCTTGTGAAATTCCAGCACGATTTAATCTAAACTATGCACAAATAATGTTTTCCACCAAAATGATTGGTTTCAGGATCTAAAAAGCCATTTTCACTTCGTAGTCTATCAACATCCCTTTAGGCATCCATATAATGTCCATAATAATCGATTCATCCATAATGAATGGATCGATACATGAGTAAGAAACCATGTACATACAGTCCTCCCAACCAAAAACAACTCATCCCCCAGTTCACCTTCCAAGGGTAGAGGAAACATGATTGTGAAAAATCATATTCAATGAGTACATATATTGACGTCCCATTAAAACACATCGTTGTACATATATCCATGCAACCATAGAACCAATAATAGAGGGAAAAATTGGTACCTGATATCCTTTGTTCTTTAGTCAACGATGCATAACGAAGACTCCTCAATGGTAACATCATCATCTAACATGAATTCCTTAAGATGAAAAGTATGAGACAGTTCAGAATGGTACTGGAAAATCTAGGTGGTATGGAAGACATTTTTCTTTTCATGATACCTTTAAGGTTGTAACAAAAAAAAGAGTGTGGCTCTCCAATATACAAAATTTCAAAAGTCCATACATACTAAGGGGAAAAAATTTCATTCTATAAATATTTATTTCACACCTTGAGTGATTCCTGAAGAAGAACATGATATCCAACAATGATATCATGTGCTATTTGAAGGTGATTAGTATAATACTTTTTTTAGAATGGACAGTAGACATGGACTTCCTGGTCATCTTAACCATCATTGAAGTCTCCAATACAACGAAGACCTAGTAGGGCTACCTCAACTAACATTAACCAGTATTGGGGATAATTGAATATCCTACCATATTAAGCCAAAAAAGTATCTATATGAATCGAAATCAATGAAAAAATTATACAACATATCCTATAGAACCTGTATTTTACATTTTGATGGTCTGACAGTCTGAGGGTGAAAAGACATTCATAGAATCACTATTGTTCCACTAGACCTTTTAAAACCCAAAAAAAAACATGAAATTTATGTTCTTCCATGACTAAAATGATTTTATGGGGGACCATCTAGAGACGTTGAGATCACAAACATGTAGTCTTCTCAACTACTCAAGTTATAATGTATGCCGAATAAGAATAATGTGGGTTTATTTTGGTATCTCGTAAATAACAACCCATATAAAATCACTACCTCTCGGTGTCCTGGGTAATAAGAATATTAAATATATGGTGGCATATTCTCATTTCAATTCTTGTATTTGATGAAGATATTGAATTATATCAGGTCTCTAGTGCTCTTCCTTCACCTGCTGATTGGTGGAACACCTAGTGATGAAGCTTAAAATCTTCCATTAAATCCTAGGCCAGTAATTCTAATGTCCATATCTCAATAAGTCTTCTAGATTCTTAGATGAAAATCCCACTGAGAGGCTCTAAAATCTTTCATCAACTCCTCTCTTGTTTTTTTAGAAACCCAAATATGTCTATGTAGAAACAAAATTTCATCACTCTGTACAGAGAAATACAGAGGTTGTTTTTTTCCTCGTATACTCTCACAATGTATGAAGACATAAGATTATGAAAACTATATACCCTTCACCATATTATGGAGAGAATATGTATAATTCAAGGATGAGAGGTAATACTACTAATGGAAATCATAGAAATCTAGATGAAACTCAGTTAATAGGGCCATTAACATTCATTCATAAATTGATTATTTTTTGGCATGTTCCTATGTTTTCTTACTATGTTAATATACAACCATATTTTGATTCACATGTGTATAATAAAGATAAAAATTAGATGAATTTGGATATTAGTCCCACCTAATATATATGAGGATAATATCATGTTGATAAAAGAAATATTTTAGGATCTTGTGGTATGAGTACACCAGAAAGTTCCCAACCAATAGATAGAGTATCCAACAACACAAGGCATAGAAAACTACTACAAGATCAAGGTCGTTCATCGAGATATTTCTGTCATGAGACCACAAATTGTTTGATCCATATGAAACAAATCAATCATATTAAATCATCACTTATCTTATTCCAATTCTTGACGTGTTACAGAAGTTGGTATATCCTGCATGTTTCTACAGAATTATCAAAATTCGCATCGATACAGGCCTCCCTTGGAGGTATTCTAACATTCTTCTGACTATATGAACATAATGCCCATATTTTTTAGACTTATAATATAATATGTAGGACAATAATAATCATGTATTAAATTCCTATAATATATATTCATCCCATATAATCTCTTTATATATAACATGCTCTTCAACATATCCCAAGAAACTATAGCACTATCAATTTTTGGGTCAAAAGATACTATTGATTTTTATATAATACATACAAAGATATGGACCTTGTCAATGATTAAGTTCCACATATCATGATTGGAATAATGATGATGCACTCTCAGTGTAATCAGAATGATCTCAATATGTTTGGCATGGTCTTTCTGAGACTTCCAATACACAAAGATGTCGTCTGTAGTTACAGAGAAAAAATTATCCTTATTGGGGTGGAACAACCAATTAATCAGATGGATGAAAATGATGGGAGAGTTTTTAAGACCACATGGCATAAAAATGTACTCAAACTGACTATACATACTACATAAGTTTGTAAATGATTTGTCTTATAGCCTGACTCAAACATTACAATAACCTGGTCTCAGGTCGATCTTAGAGAAGACTGTATCACCGTAGAGGAATTCAAAGATATCATCAATTCAAAGAGGTGGATACATATTCATGACTATAATATAGTTCAAATAAGGATAGTCCATTAATATAGGTAATGATACATCCACCATCATTGTGAAAGGAATTGGAAAACACAACAGGGTGTACTAGGCCATATGAATACATTATCCAAGAAATTATCATGCTACTGATTGAGGTCTTAAACCTATGCGTGTGTATTCCAATAAAGAGGAATGGACAGTGGAAATTCTCATTGAATATTATAAATTGTAAACTTTGAATTTTTCATAGTTGGAAATCCAAAAAATAAACTACTGGTATGTCCAGGAAATGATCCACTACATTAGGAAATAACCTTCTCATAAACTCTGATCCTCAATGAAAATATTTCCAATATGATCAGTCACCCCTCCTGGTCTAGGATTCTCTAGTACTGATTTATCATCGTCTATATCCTACTCACCCTTATGTATATATCATCTACCCTCCAATGATCATGGAGATTGCTCTTATCCTTTTCTACTCAATACTGGTGGAATGTTCCTATAGAACCACTGATGATTCCGCATATAGACACAATCCCAGAACTCTTGTCGGTAACTATAACACCAAGACAATGAATGACCCTATCATCCATACTAATTTCAAACCTTATAGCTATCAAAATAGTAACTCTATGTTTCATTTTTTAGACGAGATCCATTTATAGAATGTTTCAAACCATTAGAACAAATGGTGAACTAACATGGAACTAGTCCTCTATGACATGTATTGTAGTTGCAACTTTTGTTGAGCTCACTTATAAGATATAGATTAACTTTCCTAGAAAAATTATAATGAGGAAAAACATTCACCTGTGTACAGATGGGGTACAAAATCCAACCTCAATGCTTCTTGTAAGTGAAATCACATCACCAACTATAAGTGGTTCAAATCCTTTCGTCTCATTGAGACAACATTAATATTACAAAAATAACAAAGAACACTTATTGAGATTCATTAAATCTTTGGCTCTGTCATCTATCAGCATATGAGGAAATAAATAATCTTAATGGTATTCTGAAAATCAGCCCATAATATTCCCTGATGATTATCAGCCTAGGTAATCACATCTGAAAAGTACATGGCCTAGTTCTGAATAATTTATGTATCAAGATTTACCATTATCTCAAGAGGAATATCCAAATGCTCGATGACTGAAAAATGTTTCCTATAGTCAGGATTCAGTAGCCTATAGACCACCATTATTTGAGAAATTAGGAGGATTCTATTGCTTGAACTCATGAGACTGATCAATGATTGTAGGATAAAGCTGTAGAGAACGATTCATAGATTTCATTATATTTATGAAACATTCATACACATTGGAATTAGTTCCCAAATCATGTTCCATAGTTGGTCCCTCGAGTGGAAATCATAGAGGTAAAACTAGTGGCTTATCACCATCCATGATTGGTTCAAGGTCTTCATGACCATCACAGCTTATGATACAAGGATTTCATGGTGGAAATTGTATGAAAATGTCATGCACACACCTTATAAAATTAAAAATAACAATGATATGTTACATAAAAAAATTGAAAATTATGAAAACTCACTACCCAATACACACTACCCCAACTAACAACTTTGGAGACCATATATCGATATGTGCTCAAGTACATGTTTCATTTAATTTTAAATTTAATTAACCTTTTCACTCCATTAACATTCATATACATGACATGAAGGGATATGATTGCGAACCCAATACATTCTAGATTTTATTTTTCACATTATAGTGTATTGAGAATTTCGGTGAATCGGTTCCCATAAAAATATCACTAGAAAAAAACACATTTATATATACAGTAATTACTCGACTTAGTAAATTACTCATCGCACACCATGAGGGCCCATTATACTAATTAATTGAGATAGACCATCAATACAATCAATAAATTCAATAATATAAACATTTGATAACTACCACAACATCACTCAATAATCGCATGCATACATATAAAAAATACTGTAAAATTCACATTTATGGCATGGAAATATACATGACATGTGAATCCTAAGTGACTATAATTATTCATGTGCCGAGGAATTGTTCCCAAATATCATCGGTAAATGTATGATAGAAATTACCCAAATAGAGTAATTTTCAACAAACCCCACACGACAAGTGTATCTCCCAATAGTGAAATAATATAAACTGCAATATGAATATATAAAAAAATTATAATTTAAGATACATGATTTTAAAAAAGAATATTGGTTAGTAGCTCACAATCATGAATTATTACAATGTCTAAAGTGTTCATAATCTCTAATTTATTATCTCCAAATTGAGATGATATATTATAAACTCATTTGAAACCATTTTGTGACATCCCAAACCTGTAGCCCACTTAATGGGTTACCTAATCCTAGTGGGACACATTTTATCAATGGCATCTATCCAAACACCCAAATCTCTTGACGAGAAGCGAGGGCCTATAATGTGTAAGTGGGGAGACTATTCCATCCTTACCGATTTGTAACTTAGTGGATGATTATAAATTTAAGTAAATATTAAAATAAATATTTGTAAAAACTAGACATACTGGAATATAGAGACAATATCAACAATAACAAAAATCACTAGAATATCACTCAACATTTGTTGAAATTTCATGTCACTATAAAATTGGACCATGAATACAAGATAGTGGGAAAAAATGATCCCCAAAAGTATAAATGAAATAAAAATACAATTCCATGCATATTGACATATATGATGGTCCTTTGTTATCAAGCACGTTTTTAAATGGTATTAAATCATGTTTAAAAATCTATTTGATTCCCTTTATCAACACCTGTATTCATGTAATCTACTCTACATATCAAAATGTCCTTGGAGAGGGTGTGATATAAATCATAGTGTACCAACACTAATTGTGTCTATAACATTCAACTCGTGTAATGGAATTCTAATAGTGTAAAATTAGGCACATACAATGTAAAGAAGAAAAATGTAATTAAATAACCATGTTCCAACATCATCCACTTTCTAATGTTTTAATTTGTAATACATTAATTATTTTAGTACTAATATAATATAAAAAAATCACATGTTATAAATTACAATGTTTCTAAGTGGTAAAGAAGGAATATTTCAATGATATATTATATTGAATTCTCAAGGTAATAATCAAGGGGATGATGACTTCGAGGGTCACCAACTCACTAATAACTATAGAGTGGCATGGTTAAGAGTGAAATAAATATCACATAGTCCAAAGAATTATACAATGAGGTTCCTAATGAATTCAATCAAATTGACCAATGTAAACATGGGATTTGGAGAGAAATTGACCTAAGGTCTATAACTATGGAATCTACATGTCAATGTTGGATCTTATTTGAGTATTTGGGGCATACTATGATGATCTTTAAGGGATACTAAAATTCAAAACCAAACATAAAACGAAAATAAAAATATCAGGCTCATGGTGGATCTCACCTAATGCTAACATTATCTTTGAATCAGAATACGATTCTCAAGTTCTCAAGGAATTATCTAATAATATTCCAATGTAATTTCAATTCGGTCCATTCCTATTAGATTATTATGTCATGTAATATTTAATTTTTTTCAATCCTTTCAATTAATTAGTGGGATAAGGTCTCGTTTAATGAAACCTTTATTAATCATTTCATTAGGTTCAAGCCTTTCCATTAATTAGTTTGACTATTCCATGTAGCATGAAACCATTATTAAAAATGTCATTTATTTCAATAATTTCCATTCATTAGTGTGAATAGGCTATGTTATATACAACCAGTCATTTAATATACATAAAACATACTCTATATTCATGGTTTATTCATCTACCACAAATTATTGTGGAGATGGGTGATAAGAATATTAATCCTATTATTCATTTTCACTTAATTCCATGTCATATTCTTATTAAAAATTAATTATTTAAATTTATCCTTTAATTATCAAATTGATGCACTTACCTTATGCAGGTCATGTGGTTAGTATACATGGTTCTTTTAATAAATCATTTTTCATTATATATAATCCATTTAATATATGAAATCATACCCATAGAAGGATTATGTAAAGTCACACCCAAATAGTGGATCAAACATTTCAAATACTAAAAACCAAACAATTTCATAATATTATGCGTGGGATCGATGGATTTTTTAGTGTAACCACATAAAATTAAACAAATAATTTGGAAACATAATATCCATATAGATATAATTATTATATGAACATAAAATAAATTATATAATTGCACCCGATGAAATTTTTGGGCTCCACAACTCAAAATCAAAAATCAAAAAACATGAGGGTTGGGTTATATACCACCCACATTGGGATTGTATGAATCAACTAATCAGGAATTTGACATTGATTTGGATTAATCTGAGTAGATATATAAAAATGAGAAAAATCACACTTTGTGATATCTAGGATGAGAGAAAATTAGAAGAGGAATGACTTAAAGGGAATTGAGTACATATAATTGTGTATCCAATGTGATGAACGAAACATCAAATGGATCCCTATTGAAGGAGATATATTGATTCCTATTTTATGTCTTCATCAATCTCAAAAATTAAAATAATTGAGTCAAATCATACTAGATTAAGAAAAATGGATGAAGTTGAGTTTTAATAGATCATCGATGAATTTTTTTTAAAATAACCCAGATTAATTACATGTTCATGGATTATCAGCATAGATTTTCAAACCATTTGAAAATGGTGCTTTGAAACCTAGGAATATGAGATAATTTCAGGTTTATTCCAAATAAACATGTATCGATAATATGAGGTTTCTCTATCATGAAAACACTATCTACACAGTTTTCCAAACTATTATCATGCTTTTCCGCCCCCCAAATATTGGTTACGGTCTCTTAATAAGACCTAGAAACCCATAAGTCCTTCACTAACACAATTTACATCCATATTGGGACAAAAAAATGACCTGACCTAAAATTAATAGATTCATACATGAGTGAAAAATCATGGTCTTAGAACCCAAGCAGCCAAAATAAACATATTAATTACCAAATTTATCCATAGTTGGATCACATGAAAAATATATAAAAAATGATATAATTAACTATATTGATTAAATCGTTTATTAAATAAATCCTAATGTTCTATGAATCATTGTATGTGGTCTAGGAAACTCTATAAAATGTACAAAAAAACCAACATATTTAAAAATATTTCTCCATGACATTGATTGTATCCTAAATTTTAGAGTCCATAAGAGTAAGATATAAATATGAAAAGAAAAATAATCTATTAATAAAACTGATATGGGCTTACCTAGAATTATCCATGTAGAAATTTATCCAATTAAATCTCCATTCCTGGTGCATGATGAAAAATAATAATGATATGGATATGGTGACCTATGTAGGGTGTATTGATAAGTGTAAATAATGTAAATAATATGGTGGGTTAGTGTAAATATAGGATATGGAAAATTTAATACATTAACTCAAAATGATTTTTAGACACAACCTTCTTACATGATTTTGAGGATACCATTAAAGTTCAATTCAGAACCCGATGGAACACCAATGTTGTAACATCCCTGTTAAATAAAAAAATTGAAAATTTTCATATTTATTAAATTTTTTTAAATAAATATTAATTCTTCTTTAAAGGGGAGTCTATGTTTAATGGCATACACGATACCCAACAATGAGTTTCTTTGAAATCTTACGTTCCACACTAATTATATAATATTATTATGTTAAATAGTTGTTATCTTCTAGCTGTTGTATAGAAATTAATGAATAAAACTAACTAAAATATGATTATATATGTTTTTTGAATATTTTTACAATTATCCAATAAAAGTTAGCTACTTAATATAAGTAAATAATTCGATTTTAAGCATAAATACTTTAATATTCCCTGAAATGACGATTTACTACCTTTTAATAGAGTAGCACCATGTATTCCATTTTTTGCCACTTTTATATGTTATATTGGAAAAAATAAAATTCTTTTTTAGAATAGGGAAACAAAAATTTACTTTGGATGAAATTTTTGAAATTTTTTGATAATGTTCATTTTTAATGAATAGTGAAAATATTGTATTTTAATTTAAACGTGACTTTTAATATAATATCTTTATATGGATAGATTAACTTTTTAATGGGATATAATGTTTATATAGAATATATTTTTACCAATTCATCGAATTTTGGACATTGGGATTAATTTAAATTTTAAATTGGACATAAAAAGTGTAAATCTTTTGATAGTTATTGTTTCATAAAAACACGCTTTCGGTTTTGACAGTGGGAATTAATTTTAAATCAATTTCTACAACATCTTTGTTTTGAATTTAGAAAAATAGACTCCATATTATAAATCACTAGATCAAAATTTTGTTAATTGGTAACTTTTATTTTTAGTCATTTTAAATATTTACTTCAGTAAATATTTTATTTACAATGATTAAAGGGTAAATATAATAAATAAGGGTAACTATAATATTACAATAATATTAAATTACCCTAACATGTGCCATATTCATGTTGGATGATATATATCCGACCACGGGAATCTTGGGGTCGAATTTGGGACCTCATGGGGCCACAATGGTGTAATAATGAGACATTATATTAATTAATTTAATGTAAAGAAAAAATGACATAAACAAATATCTTTTAGAAAATCAATTTTGACATGGGGTTATATAAGTTATCATTTCGACTATAATTATTCATTAGAAATATAAAAATATTTCCTACATCAAGTTAATTTTTTTATAATTTTTGAAAATAATATAAATTATATTATTTATGAAATAATAATGATGCAATATTTACCACATTAATTATTTATTTAAATAAATATGATTATAAATTTAAAATCAATATTCAAAACATATACAATACTTATTCGATAGTTTTATTTCAACCTTGAGTCATCTTAAATATTACTTTAACTATTACTTGAACATTTTAATCTGATGACGAGGTTATAATAAATTAATTGATTTAAACATTCATAAATATCCCCTCCTCTCCCTTAAAAAAGCCCCCACTTCTAACCAATTCACACACCCTCAATCCTTTTGGATCATCTATACTCTGCCTAATTGGGCTCCTACATCCCTCTCCTCCTCATAAATTCTATACCTTAAGCTTATGGATCTTCAATAAATAATTTCGGTTCAATCCAAATGGAGTTACCCAAATTAAATGAAGAAAAAGGAACATACGAGTCATGTTGTACATGAGGTAAGTGATTTTTATCTCACTTTTAATTCCATTAAGATTTAAATGGTTTCCCATTCATTTATTAAATTTGGTGTATTGTGTAGTTCCATTTAATATATACTATCATGATTCTATTTATATTCATTTCATTATGTGAATAATTTGGTTGTTATTAACATTTGGTCATAGAACTTGATTTAATTACAATGTGGTAAGGGGTTTTCATACCGCTTTTTATTAATGTGAGATTCATGCTATATTTTCCACTTTTTTCTTTTTGTGTGGCATATGTAATGCCAATGATTGTTTTTCTTGTGGGATATACTTTAATTTATGGGTGTTTACATATTCACTACTTGATCTTTCTTTAATGGGGTGTATGTCTCGTAAGATAGAAAATCAGTAAAAGAAACCCTCCACCCTCCTCTTTTAAAAAGACTTCTTTTTCTTATGTCTTTTAATTAACCTCTTATTATATGGGGATATGTTATTTTAAATCCTTATTGATGTAATTTTTATGTCTAATTTATGATATATCATTATATCTCTCCTCAACATATTTTATGAATTTTAATGTGACATCGTTATGCTGTCAAATTTCTGTATGAAAACATCTTAACAAAATTTCATTTTTTGGGATAAATGTATATTTTTTGATTATTTAAAGCTATGAATATGTCTGAATAACATCTGATTGTTTTACATTCAATATCCACATATATTGGTTTTATTTATAATTTTCACACATAATTATGTAATTTAATTATCCTTTATCTAAGGATAACGTATTTATAAGGGATTTAATCTCAATTTTCATTTCCATTTATACTTTATAGTTCATTTGCACCAATTCGATATTATATGGTATATATACTATCATTTGGAATAATTCATCATGATTGCCATTATTCTCATGATATTATTATGTTTTGATTAACTGATATTCCTCAATTATTTGTATTCTAGGTTCTCTCATTTAGTTAAACACAATTTAACTAAAATATCGTCTCAAATGTTTTAAATGTTTATTATTCAAAATATTTCACACTAATGTCAATTTTTTAAAAATGGTTTTAAGGATTTATTTATATGAACATGAATATTATGATATTTAAATTTCTTTCAAAAGCTTCAATGTGGTATGGGGCACTATGATTCCAAAATATATTTATCTAATATTATGAATTGTTTTGAAAATTATTTGATAAAAGCTTTTATTTTATCAATATTTGTAAATGATATATTGTGATAAAAATGTGGAAATGTTATCATTACTTTTATATTTATTTTATGTGATATGAATATGTTATGGCTATTGGAAATTGATTACGTATATGGGTGGTTCTGTGATAACCCTAGGGCGGGTGATCCCAAGATAGCTCTCCAATGCATTGGTTAACGTAACAGAGGTAAACGTGAATGTTCTCCTAAGAAATTTATGTATTATACTATGATGGGTATTCCAAATGTGATTCCATATGTAGTTGTGATAACTAAAATGTAATTTTGATATAGACTCCACAAGATACCTTTAGGATTAATGATTTCTATGTGTTATTCCTAAATCTTATGATTTCCTTATGTATGTTATTATTGAAATGTATGGTTTCACTGTTTTGTATTTAATGATTGGATAATGTTTTCATTCCATATTTTATATCCCTTACTGATATTTTTATGCTCATCCAAAGTGTTTTAAATGTTTTCTAGAGGACTTAATGATGAATAAGGGTCAATGATGGGATCAAGGAAAAGTTATGCTGTCTAAAACGTTGAACTATACATGACTATTTTTTCAAGAGTTTTTTAATGGATATTGAGTAGAATTGTCAAAATATATTATTCATGTTGTTATGTAAATGTTACGACCCAATTCACTAAACCTCTAAAACTGAAAATATCCTTAATGTGAATTATTCATTTAATTCAAGATTATGTAAATTTTAAGGACATGACCTTATAGTTGGTATCAGAGGTCAATTTAGACAAATTTAAGGATTAAGAGTTTTTGTTAAACCCATGGTTAGTCCCTATGTCTATTATTTGAGTTAAATCCATGTTTTATAACTTTGTCAGATCAAGGAAAGTATGTTACAAATTGAAGGATGAGGATCTCAAATGACATTCCCATCTCTTCCTGATGACATGCTTGCAACAATTATTGCAAAGTCATGATCAGATGATTGTGAAAAATTTTCTAACATACAAACCACATTCAAGAGATTGTTTGAGATATCAAACACCTCCAATATACCCTGATATAATCAGGGATCATGGGTTGTATTTAATAAAATTCTATATTCACAATATTTTAATTTTTCCATTAACGGTAAATATTTTCATGTAATTTTCAAATATTTTACTTTATCCCAATATTTTGAAGCATAATATGATTTTGAAAAAGGTGTTGAAGAAGGAAACCATTCGGAAACCTATTTATATTTGGTTTTACAATATATTCTCTCAACACAAACATATGGTATATTAAAATGACAATTAATAGAACATTTCAACTCAAATTCAGTCCAACTATTTTATATAAATCATGTTTTATCGGATGTTTCAAAATTATATTTCATACTTGATTATTTTACAAAACAATTTTTTCTGTGAACGCCCTTATGACCCAAGTTGTACAAGGTGTATTTGGATGAAGAAGAAAATTATTTGGAAGGATAAGTAAATAATTGATACAATGAATGGACCTTCTACCAACATTAACAAGATAAAGATGAAACCAACTGGACACCATGATCACGGTTTGATGTAATTTATTTTCAGAATAGTTGTATTTTATCATATAGAGGTGAATAAATGACTACATATAATATGTTTAGGTCATAGTTTGTTGGGTTGAAAATGAATGTTATAAGAAAACCTTTGAGGTTAAAACATTGCAGGGTTATTTTTGAATTTTATAAAAAGAACAACATGCAGACTATGTGACAAACTGTCGCATCGGACAAAGTTGAGGGAATCAAACCCACAACCAATGTGTGATTGCAATTTATTCCCTACCACTAGACTATGTGAAGTCCCTGGTTAGAATGACTATTTATTTTTAGTTAAATGATTTTATGGATGAAGATTATGTTGATTTTGGAAAATTATGTTTTATTAAATTGATATTTTTAATATTGGAAAATTATTTGGTGATAAATTGATAAATGTTATTTTGGAAGATGTTCTCTATTTTGGGGAAACACTATATTCCCATGGAAAATAGAATACTTTGGGATTTCAATTGGGGAGTAATGGTGGAATTTTATTTTTGATGAATAATTTTTTTGTCGATATATAGTGATTTGGGTTACTTATGGAAAAGATTAACCTTTCATAGAGAATATGTGATTTGCCTAATTATGCTTCATTATGAGACTTTAAGAGTAGTCTATGTTTTTGGAGTTAAATGTAAATATTTAATATCTTAGACTATGTGAATAAATTCTTATATGTTTTGGGATTCAATCATATTTTATATTATTTTTCAAAATTTTAAGGACAATTGTGTATTGAATGATATTTCTTAAACTTTTGGTTCTTTTTGATGTATTTTGGATATTAAGAGTTGTATTTATTTTTATAAATGATTATACTTTTTGAATATTTTATGATCTTGTACAAACCAATTTAGTTTTAGTAGATGTCTAAAGACAACAGAAATATATAGTTCTTCTTTTGCGAATAATGTTATTCTCTAGAAGTTGATTCTTGTGCTTTTGATGTGACCAAGTACTTTTTAATAATCATTGTTTGGATAAAAGATTAGTTTTTGGTAGAAACATAATAATGGATGAAACTCTAATTTAAGGTAAGTATATTAAATTATTTTATTATTCAATGTAGTAAATGAATTCCTCAAAATTATGAAAAGGAACGTAAAAAAACATTGTTGGTTTAAATTTATTAATGGGGAATCAAGGACCATTTAACATATCAAAAGTTTCTGATTTTTTGGTGGTTAACATTATCCTAATCATGTTTTCTATCACTCTACATCAAAACTTGACCATTGTTTTTCTCATCCATATCCATGTTTTCCTAAATGGAATCCTTGTTTTGGTTATATCGGGTGACCTTTGAACTTCTCTTTCGTTCATTTAATGTGATAGTTTTACTAACTATTTTCTGATGTGGGACTTTTAATGGAGTTTCAAAGCCCAGTTTTAAATATTCATAATATGAAATTCTCAAAATGGGGAAGTATTTAACATCCCTTGTAAATAAATAACATGAAAATTTTCATATTTATTAATATTTGTGAAATAAATATTAATTCTTCTATAAAGGGGATTCTATTTTCGATGTGGTACCCGATATACATCAATGGGGTTATTTATAATCTTACGTTGCACACTAATACTATAATATTATTATTTTAAATGGTAGTTAAATCCTAACCGTTGTATTGGCTAGAATGAATAGGACTAACTAAAATATGATTGTACATGTTTTTTGAATATTTTTACAGTAATCCAATAAATGTTAGAGGCATAAAATAAGAAAAGAATTCTATTTTATGAATAATTACTCTAATATTCATTGAAATGTTGATTTACCTCATTTTAATAAAGAACCCTCATTAAATCAAGTTTTTCGAACTTTTAAATGTTTTATTTGACAAAATAAAATTCTTCTTTAGAATTTGGACACCAATATTTACTGTAGATGAAATTTTTGTATTTTTTTGATAATGTTCATTTTTAAGGAATAGTAAAAAATATTATACTTTATTTCAAAAGAGTCTTTTAATATAATTTATTTATATGGTTACATTATCTTTTTAATTGATTATAAAGTGTAATTAAAATATATTTTTACTAGTTAATAAAATGATAGACATTTGGATTAATTTAAATATGAAATTGGATACAAACCTATGTCAAACATTTGATAGTTATTATTTCTTAAAAACTCGATTTTTTTAAAGCTTTAATTAATTTTAAATTAATTTCTGCAACTTCTGTGTTTTGAATTTGGAAAAATTAATTCCATATTTGGAATTAGTATGTCCAAATTTTTTAAATAGGTATATTTTATTTTTAGACATTATATATATATACTTCAGTAAATGTTTTATTTACCATGGTTTAAGGGTAAATATCATAATTAAGGGAAAAATATAATATTATAATAATATTAAATTACCATAATATGTGTCTTAATCCTTTTTTATGATATATATCCGACCATGGGCATCATTGGGTCGAATTTGGAACACCATGGTGCCAAATGGGAGTAATAATGACACTTTATATTAATTAATTTAATGAAAAGAGAAAAATGACATAAATAATATCTTTTAGTAAATAAATTTTTACATGGGGTAATATAAGTTATCATTTCTACAATAAATATTTTTTGAAAATATAAAAAGATTTACTACATCATTGTATTTTTTTTATAATTTTGGGACATCAAATAAATTAAATTATTTACGACACAATAATGATGAAATATTTATCTCATTAATAAAAGACTTAAATAAATAGGATTATAAATATTTAAAAAAATATCTAAAACCTATCCAATTCTTATTGGATGCTTTTATTTTGATCATGAGACATCGTAACATTTACTTTAATTATTGGTTGATCTTTTGAAACTGAATACGAGGTTATAATAAATTAATTGTTTAAAACATTTGTAAATAGTCCCTCCTCTCCCTTAAAAAAATCACCCACTTATAACCAATTACACACACCTATCAAGCCTTCGGGATCAACAAATATTTGTCCAAATAAGCTTCATATATCCCTCTCCTCATCTTAGATGCCTTAGCTTTGGCAGTAGGCCCTTCAAGAAGTCATTTTTGATCAAACAAATGAGAGTTACCCAAATTAAAGAAGAACAATTAAAAAACGAGTCAAGTTGGACATGAGGTAAGTGATTTCTTATCTCACTTTTAATTTCGTGAAAATTTTCATTGATTGACACTAATTTATTGCATGTGGTGTATTTTCTAATACCATATAATTTATACTATCATGATTATATTTATATTCAATGTATTATGTGATTAATTTAGTGGTTATTAACTTTTGGTCATACCACTAGATTGAATTACAACGTGGTAAGGGGTTTTCATCTCACTATTTATTCATGTACGATTCATGATATATTTTCCACTATTTCATTTTGTGTGTCATTTTACTGCCCATGATTGTATTCATTCTGGAATATAATTTAATTTATGGGTATTTACATATTCATTATGTGATCGGTCATTCATGGAATGCATGTTTCTTAAGTTTCCAAATCGGTAATGGAACCTTTCACCCTCCTTTTTTTAAAAGACTTATTTTTGTTATGTCAATTAGTTTACATCTTATTATGTTGGGATATGTTCTTATATATGTTTATTTATATAAATTATATGTCCTATTGATGTGATATATTTTTCTCTCTCATCATATTATTTTCTAAATTTAAAAGTGACGTCATTAGGCTATCAAATTTCTATAAGAAAACATAACTGAATTTCAATATTTTGGGTTAAATATCAACTTCTTGATTATTTCATGCTATTAATATGTATAAATAACCTATGATTGTTTTACACTTAATATAAAATTATATTGGTTGTATTTATATTTTTTACACGTAATTATGTAACTGATTTATCCTTAATATAAGGATACCGTCTTTATAAGGGCTTTCATCTCAATTTTCATTTCTATTTAGACATAATTGTTGATATTCACCAATTCACTATTATATGGTGTATATACTGTCGTATGACATATTATATGATGAATACCTTTATTCTCATGATATTATTATATTCCAATTGAATGGATTTCCTCAATTATTTGTATTATAGTGTCTCACATTTTGTTAATAACTATTACTAAAATATCGTTTTAAATGCTTTAATGGTTTATTCTTATAAATATTTCACATTAATTTCAATGTTTTAAAAATGTTTTTAAGAATACATTCACATGTAAATGCTTGTTTTCAAATGAAATTTATTTCAAAATCACCCAAGTGGTATGGGACACTTTGATTCAAAAATCTCTTTATCTAATATTTTGAATGGTTTTGAAAATGGTATGTTAAATGTTTTGATTTTGTCAATATTTTTAAATGATATATAGTTATTGAAAAGTGGAAATATTATATTTCTGTTATGTTTAGTTTATGTGTTATGAATATGTTATGGCTATTTGGATTTGTTTACATATACAGGTGGTTTCGTGATAAACCTTGGGTGAGTGAGCCTGAGATAGCTCTCCAATGCATTGTGTAACGTGACAGAGGTAAACATGAATGTTTATCCTAAGAGATTTAGGGAATATATTGTGATGGGTATTCAAATGTGAATACATATGTAGTTGTGATAGCTACAATGTATGTTTGATATGGACTCCAAAAGTTGCCTTTATGATTTATGATTTATATATGTTATTCATAAATATTATGATTTCATGAGGTATGTTCTGATTAAAAAGTATGGTTTCATTGTTTAGTATTTATTAATGGGAAAATGTTTTCATTCCTTATTTTTCATCCCTTACTTATTTTTCATTCTCATCCCATGAATATGAGAAGTTTTCCATAGGACTTAATGATGAATAAGGGTTAAGGATGGGATCAAAGAGAATTCATGTTGTCTAATATATGGAACTAGAAATGAGTCTTTTTAAGAGTATTTATTTTATGTAAAAAATGAATACCGGGTAGAATTGTCTACATGTAATATTCATGTTGTAATGTAAATGTAATGACCTAATTCTCTAAATCACTAAACCTAAAAATATTCACAATCTAAATTATCCATTTAATTAAAGATTATGTAATGTTTAAGGATGTGTGCTTATAATGCTTCCCAAGTCCCATGGGTAGCTCATCAGGTCCGCAATGATCTCTTATGGGGTACAAGGTGTCAAATATTATTTAAAACTAAGAATGGGCACATATTTTAAACTTCATGAACCCTAAAAATCCCTTTAAACCATAAAAATACCCTAAATTATAATAAACTCATCTTATGACTTAAAATTCAATTATAGATTTCTAAAAATAATAAAAACCCATAACATTAAACAAAACATAAAATTTATATGGTATTTAATAAATAAATTACATTAAAACCATAATAAACATGGAAAATATCCCTATATTTTTTCTTTCCATTAATTAATATGGATTTTCAATATGGAATGATACAATTACCATTAATTACATAATATGTGTCACTTATATCCTCAAAATGAAAATAAAAAAAAAATCATTCTTAACAAGTACGGTACCTGACATCCCATATAAATTAACACTTATTATGTTCTCAATACCACTTTGATGAGGTATTATGGGGTTAGAGAAACATGATAATATGAATTTAATTAATAAATATAACTAAATAATTTAATTTTAAATTTAAATTCATTATCCCTTTTCTAATCATAAATTTTCATTACATTAATGATATAAAATGATGAGATATGCATTGAAAAATTTGACTAATCTACTTACACAGAGCTGAAAAGTAAACACAGATGTAAATAAAATCATAAATAATGAATATAATGTAGAATCATTTATACCATGACAATAATTATAATAATTTCCAAATAAATTATTATAAATTTATCAAATCCAGTTTATGGAAAATTGAAACCATTATTTTAATGAAACATTTATTCTTATATTATTTTGATGTGGATTATGATAATTATATGTTTTAATACAGAAGTAGAAAATATTTTAATAAAAATTTAATAAAAATATTCTTTGGATTATTAAAATTAATATTTTCACATATCATGTTTTATAGAAAATTTAATTTATAAAATTTACCTTAAATGACACATTTTTTAATTGTTGTTTTTTACAAAAATTGTATAATAATAATTATTTATTATTAATATAAGAAATAAATATTCATTTTAATATAATTTTATCCTGACTTATTCTCAAATTTAATGTAGTTACAATCATTTGAAGACTATATAGATATAGGTTGATTTCACATTAAGAAACTAACAAATAAAAATTAAAAAAAAATTGGGAATATAATGAATACTTCGACCTTTAAATTTGTATATCTATAAGGTGACAATCTATGACATGGGTGTCAGAAATTATTGGAATCAATTGGTAGTGTATTTTTTAAAATAGGTATGTCGTTCTAGAATTTGATGGTCTATAACATGGTATCGAAATCAGTCATGATTAATATGGTTAATTGTGAAATTGTGGATCATATAATTATAATTATTAATAATATAAATATGGTTATCATTGTTATTACATAATAGTAATAAGATTTTTTACATGGGTAATGTATAAATAATCATAAGAGTTGTATGGGATTAGCATTCGCATTCAAAAGGAGTCATGAGTTGGGGTAAATTTTTCTTTAGAAAATTAAGGTTCCGAAGACCAATAATGACACATATTTGAATGTTAGATGTTAGAGTAAATTGTTTAAAATGTGAACTCTTCTATAATAAATATTTAGGATCACATTCTCAGTAGACTTAGGATGAATTAGAAATAGTGATTCATTGATAATGTTTATATATTACAATAGTCATTTTGATGATTATTTATAAAAAAAATTATTATATTATATGAAATATATATTAAATGTGGTTATCCCATTGATAGAAGAAATAAATCCCAAATATTTAATTTATTTCTTATCAATAATTTCCATAATTTTTATAATTTTCTTACTTTTGATATTTTTTTGTTTGACTATTATTGATCAGGTTATCATTATGTCGTGATTAATGGTTTGGATTTAGTTATTAATTCTTGTACATTTGTATGAGGTGGATCATTAAATAAAAAATCTACCCATGTTTTCTTCCACATGTTTCATTTCTCATAGGATTCATTTTATGATCAGTGGACTCAGATACCCAAAAGTGGTTGAATGTATTTTTTTACAAAAAGTCTCAATAGAAAATTAAAAAAATATTATTCATAAATTAATGTTAATTTCTTTATTATTTAATGATTCATAGGGCATCATCCTTTTTAAAATATATCATTATTGACGGTTGAATTTTCCCTAAGGATAAATGTGGTAGGATGGACATTATTATAAGAAGGATAAATATTGAGGAATATCGATTTCAATTGGATATTTACAATCTATATAAACTATTCAGAGAAGTAAAAAGGAAAAATTGAAATAGTAAATTCATTATTGGGAGGTACATGGGATTATTTACATGTCACATGTACATAATGTATCGTAAAAAATCCTAGAAGTAAAAAATAATGTGCATCTGATGGCTGATCTAGTGAATATGAATATGAATCTAACATGAAAAATAATGATTTATTGATATAGTTTTTATTCAATATCATTATTGCATAAGAATGAAAATATGGTGATCATTTTAATGGAATTAACATGATTTATATTCTTCTGAAATTAGATGAATTTTATTTAATATATGGGATATTTATTCTATCTATAATCTAAATGAGAATAATGGGACATTATGGTGACAATTGGGAGTAAATATTATGGAATTATGAAATTATTTTATCAGTATGTATGATATATAATTTTGAGTAAAGATAACATGATAAAATTAAGAATATTAACATGTTGGGACAATATTAAATACATATGGTATAATGTAAATACCCAGTCCCATGTAGATTAGAGTAGGTGTGTTATGTTATTAAATTTGAAATAGTTAAAAGGAATCTCATCACAATGGACCAAATAGTTTTTTGGCAATACTAGATTCATACTCAAATGTTATATAACACTTTAAAAAATAAAATTAAATATTTTATTTACATTCAGTATTTCATTTTCACACTTGAATGTTGATGCATATTAATCATAATAAATATCATAGAATCCTTTGAAAAAATAATATAAATGAATGTGGAGATACCAAATACTATTTAAGGGTTATGAATAATGGAATACATCATAAATTAGAAACAACAATTATGGAATGATATGATAATTGAACACACCTTAAATTTAATCAATTACATTTACACAATCCAAATACATGGTTAATATCATAGAGAACATACAATGGATAAAAATATATAATTTATTGATGATGTCAATTCATAAATATTATAATTCATGTGACCCAAGAACATGATAACATTACCAGTATGATCATTCACAAGACAATTTAATATATATGGGTTAAACCGATCTAATTTGGACACATTATTTATCTCCTGATACTATTGATGCATTGAGTAGAAATCCAATATATAGTTCCCACACATTATTTCCTGTCCAACGAATTAAATTTATATTGTCACAACCCGTCCTCGGGGCCCGTGCCGTGACTACCCCAAGCCCGCCTTCCATAGGCAAGGGGCTGGCGACTAGCACCATGGCGTAAATCCCGGTAAAAGGGAAGGCATTGCCTTTGTAATGTAAACAAGCACCTCAGAGTAAGCAAGCGGAAAAAGTAAACACTAGGTAAAAACAGAGTACAACTGTAAGTGCGGAAAGTATGTGGGCCGGAATACAAACCCAAACTGAAAGCAAAGTACAACTCGAAAGGGAAAACAACAACTGAAAAGTAAAAGACGCTATGCCAAGATGTCCACTGGAAATCCCACCTGAAGGGTGGGTACAGATAGCTCCACTGCTCCTTGGGTCCCACCGTCCACTCCGAGTACGTCCCGCCCAGTGGTCCTCTTCCAGGTATAGTCCTGCTCTGCAAGCCTCAACCACGATCAACGATGTCCGTCATCTGCAACCAACACAACGTAGTGCGGGCATAGCCCGTGCAGGGGTGAGTATAAGCTACTAAGTAGGGACCCCGAGACCCCCGAAGGTCTCCAAAAATCCACAAAGGATAAACCACAAAGGAAAGATACAATCACGAAGTAACAACTGACACTGCTTGGGTATATGTCCATACATATACCTAAGTCAAAAATTCCAATATGCTCCAACCTCCGAGCCCAGGTACAACTCAGTCCATAGTGGAAAGTATACATATTCCACACAGGAAATTAAAACTTAATCCACATAGGATAGCACAACACAATTTACACAGGAAAGAAAACAGGATTCAGCTCACACAGGTATACATTGTCGAAAAGGTGAAAGGGATGACCAGATATAGATATTGAATCATCTAAGCTGGGACCCACTTAGGATACAAGACCAGCTGTCTTCATTGATTCATCTAGGCTGGGACCCACATAGGATACAAGACCAGCACTGAATCATCTAAGCTGGGACCCACATAGGATACAAGACCAGCACAGCTGGGACCCACATAGGGTACAAGACCAGCACTCTTCATTGATTCATCTATGTTGGGACCCACATAGGATACAAGACCAGCACTGAATCATCTAAGCTAAGACCCACATAGGATACAAGACCGGCACAGCTAGGACCCATAGAGGATACAAGACCAGCACTGAATCATCTAAGATGGGAGCCACATAGGATAAAAGACCAGCACAGCTGGGACCCACATAGGATACAAGACCAGCACTCTTCATTGATTCATCTATGCTGGGACCCACATAGGATACAAGACCATCACTGAATCTTCGTAGCAGTCACATCTAGCACCACGGTTTCCGCACACAGCAAGCTCGTTCGGGAGGTCCAATCCACGAGTCGAGAGGCTGATACATCAACTGTCACATAGTCCAGAGTTGATGTATCCAAAAGTTCTGTATCATCAACAGGAACTCAACGTCGTAGACGGCGCGTCAATCGGACGTCCGGTCTGAGAGTTATTGACTTTTTCGTCCCAGGGGCCTAGTTGGGTTTTAAGGCAAAACCAACCCGACTGTACTCCACCTGCATCCAAACCTCGGGCGGAGTAAGCCAAAGGATTCCTCTCACTAAGAGGAACTCAACAAAGTCGACGACACGTCAATCGGACGTCTGTAGCTCAAGATATGAGCATTTTTGCTCCGAGGGCCCGGTTGGTTTTGTGTACGAACCAACCCGGCTGAACTCAAAGTATTCTGAAACCTTTAGTGCAATATACGGAAACGACCGTCTCATTCCGAGGATCTCTACGCAACTGACGGTACGTCGATCAGAGGTCTGTAACCCAAGATATGGGCATTTGACCGAAAGTAGTCCGAAATCCGGGGGGTCAGGGCCCGGCCCGACCCCCCCCCCCAGGTCGGCCCGAACAGGGTCGACCTGAACTGGGTCCGACCCGGCTGGGCCCGGCCCGGCCCGGCCTGGCTCGGTCCGGCTCGGTCCGGTTCGGTCCGGCTCGACCGGTCGGCCGCGGCTCGGCCAGCGTGGCCGAGCCGAATCGCGGAGCGGGGTGCGCGACTCCCCTGCCCACCGCTAATTGAGGTCGGCGGCGGATCCGCCAGCCGCCCACCCTCTAGTCGCCAGCGCCGCCGTGCCGGCGTGGCGCGCCTCCACCGCCTTCCACGGACCACTGGACGCGCTCCGGTGGTCCGTTTCTTCTTCCGTCTTCGCCTATGGTCCCCCCGGGACCCGACCTTCACTGCGAAGGAATTCAAACGTCATAGAGGCCTGCTTCGCCGTCGCTCATCAATCCACACGTCAAAACGAATAGCATTGTCTTTGTGGTTTTCCAGCGCGACCCGATGGCGTCGCGCCCCTTCGCCGCGGCCCGACCCCAACTACGGTTCTTTTGCAGTTTTTCAGCACGACGCGACGACGCCACATAATTGATTAAAAAATTAATTGATTGCGTGGCGTGATGACGTCGCACATTCTTTCCACATGATTCCACGCGGGGCGATGGCATCATGTCACTTCCATTCCATCCGCAACAACAAGAAATAAATAATAAGGGAGGGGGCGGCCGTGTTTGTGCGGTCCGGCTTCCTCCCGTTAATCGATATCAAGCGGTCCGAAAATACGCGGATAAAATACGGAAGAGAAATCACGTAAAGAAACACATAAACCCCCCTACAACCTCATATAAAAGAATCATAACAATAATCCAAACCCACAAATTAATCTTCGCGGATCAACATAATATTTAGTTGATCCGAGTTCTTAGATTTTGAAGGGAGTAAATGAGGGTTCACCAACAATCACAATTTAAATTCCCTACCTCAATTTCGTCGATGAATGTCGACGAGTTGCAAAACTTGGTCGTTGCGGTTGATGGACGTCGTTCTGTCAACGTTGGAGTGATTGACATTGTCGTTGGAGACATTCTTCACGGATGGCGCCTTCCCTTTTCTGCTTCGGTTGGAAGGAAAGAGATGTGTTGTTGTTCTTCGGTGGAAACGAAGTTCTTCGTCGAGAAGATATCGTTCCTCCAAGCGTTCTTCCAAAACTCCACTCTTTCTCCAAATAAAAAGTTTAGCCAAAATAATATAGACAGCCCTCTATTATTTTTATGGCACAACAACTGAAGAGTTTTCCTTCATTAATTGTGACAACACACTTGATTAAATGCAGAGATATGGATTCAAAATTCAAACAAGGGAGGTGGAGAGTTTCAACATTAAATAGGGAAAGTTAGAATATTAAGAGACTCCACAATTAAATGTGAGTTACATGGGGGATTAAGAAATATGAAGGGGTGGGGTTCGTGTGGGCCCCACAACCCTCATAACCTCCAAATGGAAGTTGGGTAGTTACCCAACTTCCACCCAAGGATAAAAAAAGTAAAGGAAGAATAAAAATTGGTGTTAAATTTATATTTTAACTTCACAATTTTTAACAACTTCCCTCGTGTAAACGCAACACCAGAATAGGCGTTCCTAAGCAAATACCGGCACTGCGGTTCCATCGGTGCCCTCAGAATTCGAATCCGAGCACCGGTTGAAAAGATAGAAAATCCCGCTCGTTAGTTCACTAAACGTACCCAAGCCAAACTTCGGAAATTAATTCCGGGCACACCGGGCCTTGGAATCAGGCACCGTTAGAAACTGCGTTCTTGTAAAATTTCAAAGAAAATTAAGAATAAATTTTCTTGAAATTTCCGGGTCTTTACATTACTCCCACCACAGGGCTTTACGTCCCCGTAAAGCTTCAACACAAACTAGGGATACAAAGGCGGTAGAGCTAGGCGGTATGCCACCTCGCCAATCTTGCTGAGGACCTAGAAGGGTCCGATGAAGCATGGAGAAAACTTGCCACCTCGGCCAAATCTCCATAATCCACGTCGAGGTGAGACCCGCATGAAGACGTGGTCGCCATCCTCAAACTCTAGTGGCCTCCGCCTCCCGTCAGCGAAAGACTTATGTCGGCTCTGAGCTGTCTTCATCCGCTCCTGGATGACCTGGACCTTCTCTAATGTGGCCTGGACAACCTCTGGTCCCACAAGAGCTGCTATGATTTCTTCTTTGCCGATAAGAGAAATCTGGTCTCATCCCCTTGATGAACCACGTTCTTTGCCTAATATAGTCAATACCGACATGGATGATTCTAATCCATACCAAGGATGATGTCGTAAGGCCTCGACGCTACTACCTGGAGATCCAACCTTTACTATCGCCTCCAAGGGTTGAGTCACACTGTCGGTATCAGTGTGTGGTAACTCGGTCTCCTCCAGTAGATGTCTCACAAGTAACGTTCAAGTCAACAGTCAAAACTAGAACCTCTTAGAAACAACAGAAAAGAGGATAAGAATGAAAACATCACAAAGGTATGCATCTTTTATTATTGCAGCTCATAATACAAAGACACTACAAAATAGAAACAAGGAACTATAAGAACAAAAGATGTATCCACTAGTTCCGCTCATTTCCATTTGCTCCCAGAGCTCCATGATCAAAGGCCTCAGCTGCCTGAAACTGAGATCTCTCATGTCCACCAACTCCCTGTGGTCGGGGCGGACCTCATGGTGGTGGTGATGGCAACACCTCAAAGCGTCGTCCACCACCTGATGCTCGGACAGCTCCGCTACCTCGCCCGCCTGCACCCTGCGGACCTCCATGGCTGAACCTCTGTCTGGGAGGTCCCTCTACCACCTTTTGCTCATCTGTAAGACGAGTCGGGCAGTCTCGAGCCATGTGACCTTGCCCGCTGCATGTGTAGCAATGCCTGCCCCTCATGTAGCTGGCTCTCCTTCGTGTGCCCCGCACAACCGAATCTTAATCCAGTGAATGCCCATCTGATGGTCTGGCCCATTTGGACCTCTGCGTCACCTGTCTACTGCCAACTACAGAAGACCCTGCTACGGGTCGTCCTGCGGAGGGCCCTGTCACTGGAACCTGCTCGGCGAGAAAACTCTACACTAGAAGGGATCTCTCCAACACCTCTTCATGTGTCGGAATATTTAGGGAGATCATCGAAGCCCTGATCTCATGACTCAGTCCCTGCTCGAAGGTTTGGGACCGGAAGAATGGGTCCCGTACTATATCTGTGGAGTAGCGCGAGAGATCAGTAAATCACGCCGATTACTGGGCCACTGTCAAGATTCCCTACCGCAGCTGAAGAAGCTCCTGAATGCGCACCGCACGGAGGGTGGCTGGGAAGAACTCGGATTGGAAGATTCTCTCAAAGTCCGTCCATAGAAGAGATGTCTCGTCATGCACCTGGAGCATCAAGCTCCACCATCGGCTCGCGGCTGCGTGCAGTAGGCTCACTGCGAGGATCACCATGAGGTCTGTTGGTGTCCTCACTAGCATGAAAACTCGTACGACTGCCTCCATCCAGTCCTCGACTGCTTGGGGGTCCGTCTCCCCACGGAACCTGGGTGGTCGCTGGCACTGGAACTCATGCAGTGCACTAAGGCGACGTGCATCATCAGCGGCTGGGGCTGGAAGAATCGGTGGCTCGGCGGGTAGCGGTACCGCCGATGCCTCTACTGTCAAAGGGCCCAGCACCAAGGCCTCGTCGCTCGGTGGGCTGTCGTTACGCTCAACTCTCAGAACCCTAGCTAGCTGCCGTCGTGGGGCTATCCTGAAAGAAAACAGGTGCGCCACGGTCAGAACAGTATACCTGGTGAGCTGATATAAAGTAATCACAAAGAAAACATGAAACACACATGCAATCAATGTTTTCATGCATTAAGTCGGAAATCAGATGTCAAGGTCCTGGTGTACGGATACGTCGGCCGCCGCACCAACACTGGACTCCCTGAACTGATAACCACACCCAATACGCTAAACACGATTTCTTCACATAAAGAAAGATCAGAGCTCCGAGTTCTATGGTAGAACCGAACTCCTCTGATACCAATTTGTCACGACGCGTCCTCGGGGCCCGTGCCGTGACTACCCCAAGCCCGCCTTCCATAGGCCAGGGGCTGGAGACTAGCACCAAGGCGTAAATCCCGGTAAAAGGGAAGGCATTGCCTTTGTAAAGTAATCAAGAACCTCAGAGTAATCAAGTGGAAAAAGTAAACACTAAGTAAAAACAGAGTACAACTGTAAGTGCGGAAAGTAAGTGGGCCAGAATACAAACCCAAACTGAAAGTAAAGTACAACTCAAAAAGAAAAACGTCAACTGAAAAGTAAAAGCCGCTACGCCGAGCTGTCCACTGGAAATTCCACCTGAAGGGTGGGTACAGATAGCTCCACTGCTCCTCGAGTCCCGCCGTCCGCTCCGAGTATGTCCCGCCCAGTGGTCCTCTTCCAGGTATCGTCCTGCTCTACAAGCCTCAACCACGATCAAATCTTTCCTTCATCTGCAACCAACACAACGTAGTGCGGGCATAGCCCGTGCAGGGGTGAGTATAAGCTACTCAGTAGGGACCCCGAGACCCCCGAAGGTCACCCAAAATCCACAAAGGATAAACCACAAAGGAAAGATACAATCACGAAGTAACAACTGGCACTGCTTAGGTATATGCCCGTACATATACCTATGTCAACAATTCCAATACACTCCAACCTCCGAGCCCAGGTACAACTCAGTCCACACAGGATTGTATATGTATTCCACACAGGAAAGAAAAACGTAATCCACACAAGATAGCACAAGACAATCCACACAGGAAAGCAAACAGGATTCAACACACACATGTATACATCGTCGAAAAGGTGAAAGGGATGATCAGATATAGATATTGAATCATCTAAGCTGAGACCCACTTAGGATACAAGTCCACCTGTCTTCATTGATTCATATAGGATGGGACCCACATAGGATACAAGACCAGCACTGAATCATCTAAGCTAGGACCCACATAGGATACAAGACCAGCACAACTGGGACCCACATAAGATACAAGACCATCACTCTTCATTGATTCATCTATGCTGGGACCCACATAGGATAAAAGACCAGCACTGAATCATCTAAGCTGGGACCCACATAGGATACAAGACCAGCACAGCTGGGACCCACATAAGTTACAAGACCAGCACTCTTCATTGATTCATCTATGCTGGGACCCACATAGGATACAAGACTAGCATTGAATCATCTAAGCTGGGACCCACATAGGATACAAGACCAGCACAGCTGGGACCCACATAGGATACAAGACCTTCACTCTTCATTGATTTATCTATGCTGGGACCCACATAGGATACAAGACCAGCACTGAATCATCGTCGCAGTCACAACCATCATTAGGGTTTCCGCACACAGCAAGCTCGTTCGGGAGGTCTGCTCCACGAGCCGAGAGGCTGATACATCAACTGTCACATAGTCCAGAGTTGATGTATCCAAAAGTTCTGTATCGTCAACAGGAACTCAACGTCGCAGACGGCGCGCCAATCAGACGCCTGGTCTGAGTGTTAATGGCTTTTTCATCCCAGGGGCCTGGTTGGTTTTTAAGGCAAAACCAACCCGACCGTACTCCACCTGCATCCAAATCTCGGGCGGAGTAAGCCAAAGGATTCGTCTCACTATGAAGAACTCATCAAAGTCGACGGCACGTCAATCGGACGTTCGTAGCTCAAGATATGAGTGTTTCTGCTCCGAGGGCCCGGTTGGATTCATGTACGAACCAACCCGGCCAAACTCAAAGTATTCCGAAACCTTGAGTGCGATATACCAAAACGACCATCTCGTTCCGAGGATCGCTAAGAAACTGATGGTGCATCGATCGAAGGTCTGTATCCCATGATATGGGCATTTTACCAAAAGTAGTCTGAAATCGGGGGGTCTGGGCCCGGGCCGACCTGGCCTGACCCCCCCTGGGTCGGCCCGAACCGGGTCGACCCGGGCCGGAACCTGCCGGTCCGGCCCGACCGGCCGACCGCGGCTCAGCCAGCATGGCCGAGCCGAATCGCGGAGCGGGGTGCGCGACTCCCCGGCCCGCCGCTAATTGAGGCTGGCGGCGGCTCTGCCGGCCGCCAACCCTCCGGTGCCGCGCCGGCGTGGTGCACCGCCACCGCCTTCCGCGAACCACCAGACGCACTCCAGTGGTCCGTTTCTCCTGCCGTCTTCTCCTATGGTCCCCCCTGGGACCCGACCTTCACTGCGAAGGAATTCAAACGCCATAGCGTCCTGCTTCGTCGTCGCCCGTCAATCCGCATATCAAAACGAATAGCGTCGTCTTTGTGGTTTTCCAGCATGACCTGATGGCGTCGCTCCCCTTCGCCGTGGCCCGACCCCGATGGTGGTTCTTTTGCGGTTTTTCGGAGCGACGTGATGACGCCACAGAATTGATTCAAAAATTAATTGATTGCATGGCGTGACGACGTCGCGCATTCTTGCCACACTATTCCGCACGGTGCGACGACACCACGTCACTTCCATTCCATTCTCAATAACAAGAAATAAATAATAAAGGAGGGGGAGGCCATGTTTGTGTGGTCCGACCTCCTCCTGTTAATCGATATCAAGTGGTCCGAAAATACGCGGATAAAAAATGGAAGAGAAATCATGTAAAGAAACACATAAACCCCCTACAACATCATAAAAAAGAATCACAACAATAATCCCAACCCGCAAATTAATCTCCGCGGATCAACATAATATTTAGTTGATCCACGTTCTTAGATTTAGAAGGGAGTAAACGAGGGTTCACCAACAATCACAATTTAAATTCCCTACCTCAATTTCGTCGATGAATGTCGAAGAGTTGCGGAAGTTGGTCGTTGTGGTTGACGGATGTCGTTCCGTCAATGTCGGAGGGATTGACGTTGTCGTTGGCAACATTCTTAATGAATGGCGCCTTCCCTTTCCTACTTCGGTTGGAAGGAAAGAGATGTTTCATTGTTCTTCGATGGAAACGGCGTTCTTCGTCGAGAAGATATCGTTCCTCCAAGCGTTCTTCCAAAACTCCACTCTTTTCCCAATAAAAAGTTTAGCCAAAATAATAGAGACAGCCCTCTATTATTTTTATGGCACAACAACTCAAGAGTTATCCTTCATTAATTGTGACAACACACTTGATTAAATGCGGAGATATGGATTCAAAATTCGAACAAGGGAGGTGGAGAGTTTCAACATTAAATAGGGAGAGTTAGAATATTAAGAGACTCCCCAATTAAATGTGAGTTACATGGGGGATTAAGAAATATGAAGGGGTGGGGTTCGTGTGGGCCCCACCACCCTCATAACCTCCAACGGGAAGTTGGGTAGTTAACCAACTTCCACCCAAGGATAAAAACACAAAAGGAAGAATAAAAATTGGTGTTAAATGTATATTTTAACTTCAAAATATTTAAAAACTTCCCTTGTGGAAACGCAACTCCGGAATAGGCATTCCTAAGAATATACCGGCGCTATCGGTTCCCTCAGAATTCGATTCCGAGCACCAGTTGAAATGATAGAAATTCCCGCTCGTTCGTTCACTGAACGTACCCGAGCCAAACTTCAGAAATTAATTTCGGGCACACCAGGCCTCAGAATCAGGCGTCGTCAGAAACTGCATTCTTGTAAAATTCCAAAGAAAATTAAGAAAAAAATTTTCTTGAAATTTCTGGGTCTTTACATATATCAAATAATATATTTAAACAATATTCATTGTAAATCAATATCTATAATGAATTAAGACTAGCAATAGAATAGTATTTTAAAAAATAGTATAATTAATATTAAAGTTTTAAGAACCCGGTTTTTGCTGTGAAAGACTTTGGAATATTCTTGATGATATTCCAAAGCAGCGCCTTCAGACGGCGTGCAATTCCGAGCCCCGGAGTGGCCGAAATTTAATTTTTAGTGCGTTCACACTGGAAACGCTAAATAAATGAGATAACTCCTAAACGGAGTTCCGGATCAGAGATCCGAGTGTATGCATGGGTGCGGAATGGGGTGTTTACCCTAAGAACGACATAAAACTTGTCGGCACGGGATGTTTGGACCCCTCACCCGCTCCCGGAACGTTAAAAGGATAAATAAATAAATTAATTTATTCGTTTAATGGTGAAACTTGAGTATCAATTAAATGGTGGCTCGGATTGGATAACTGAGGGCACCGTTGAGTTTGGAGCATGCCGTTTACCCTAGGCGGGGTATAAGTTTCGCGGGTGCGGGCCGTTTGTGAAAAATGGCCCCAGGGGCGTTTCTGTAATTTGGCGGCCTCGGGCGCTAAGTTTAATAACATTTGAACGGGGTCTCAGATTAAAATTATGAGACCTCCATTGTGCTCAGGAGGTGGTGTTTGGACTATAGGAGGCTTAACCTTGACTCTGTCAAATGTTCCGGATACGGGTTAAATTGCGGGTTTAAATTAATTAAAATTTATTTTAATTTCATTTAAACCCTCATTCCCTTCCCCCTCCCTTGTTCACCCCCGAGAGAAGCCCTCCAACCTCCCTTCCCTCTCCTCCAACACTCCGGTGAGGAAGCTCCGGCAAGGTGAAGACGCGGCGGTGGATCCTCCGTGAAGCTCCGGGCAACGCCCAAGAGGTAGGAGTTATTTCGTTTTGCGTTTAAATTTCCGAACCCTTGTTTCAAGTTGTATTATGGCATAGATTTGATGTTTAATCTTCGAACAAATCCCGTAGTTGCATAGTAGTTTCTCTAGGCTTCCCGTCGCCGGTCTCGGATCAAAAATCCGAGCTCCGAGGCGATCGCAGCGCTCCGCCGAAGATCAACGGGGTTGCTGTCCGACCGGCGGTTTTTGGGGCGTTCCGACGAGGTATCGCGGTGGTCCGGCGAACCAGCGCGGCGGCGGAAGGCGTTGAGGTCGGGAGTCTCTAGCGGGCAGCGCGGGTGTTCGACGTGAGGCGGCGACGCGGTGATCCGGACGGCGGCAGAGCGGCTCTAAGCGGAGGCGGCCGGCTCGGGTGCTGGCGGTCGGCGAGCTCCGCGGCAGCCGCGGATGTCCGGGCGAGCGAGGCGTGAGGGCGAGCAGGTGAGGCCGGCGGAGGCTGGGGCGGTCGAGCGCGGGGGTCGCAGGGCCGTCAGCAGCAGGCGTCAGCCGGGGTGGCGACGCAGGCGGTGCGGGAGCCGAGGTCGCGTGATGACCTCAGGAGGAGAGCTAGACCCGACCAAATGGCCGGGTTGACTTGGAAAAAAAGGGGGTCCCTCGGGACCCCGCGACAGTTTTAAAAATATATATATATATAAAAATATAATAATAAAAATAAATAATTAATAAGTTATAATAATAATAATAATATTATTATTATTATTATTATGGAGATGGTTTAAAATTATAAAGAAACAACCCGGGTGTCGGATTCACGCGCCGTCAGCGGCGACGCGTTCCTTGGGACGAAGAGAATATTTTCAGATGGTTTCGGGAATTCTTAATTCCTGAAACGATGGGTCTCGGAGACGCGACATGTCTTTAAGTGGACGAGCGTTTCTCCCGAGATTCTTGTTTTGGACGGCACAGACGCGTCCGACGTCCGTTTTGAGTGCCGTCAGTGGCGTTGGGACCCTGGCATCGAGGCAGAGCTTTCCAGGGGGGTTTCAGGCGTTGAGGCCGAAGTTGAGGCGCGAGCCCCACAACCCGTCTTTTGAGCTGCGTGCAGCTTTTAGCGGCTTTTTCACCGGACGTCCGTTCGGGGCATGCAAGCAGTCGTTTTTGGCTATTTTTCCGAGGGGATTGCAGTGGGGCAATCCACCCGCCCTAATTCCGCACGAGGGTGCGGGCCCCACGAGGGCCGTTTCGGGAGTTGACGGTGATTTCCAGCTTTATAACCGGGCGACCGTTTTGGACAAGTGAATAGTCCATCTTGTGTACTTTTTTGAGAGGATCGCAACGGTGTGATCCGTTCGTTGAGTTTTGGGACCGGGATGCGGGTCCCACGTGGCGCCGCTCGTGTGTGGTGTGTCGGAACGTATCTTTTTTTCCGGGTACCCGTTCCACGCAAGTAAGCAGTCAATTTGACGTGCTTTTCCGAGAGCTTTTCGATGGCGCAGTCCGCCCGACCTTATTCGGGGATGTGGTGTGGGTCCCACCCGACCCGACTACGGTGAATAGTTCCCTTTTCACCGGGTGTACGTTTTGGGTGATTGAGTACTCAATCCCGTGAGTTTTTACGAGGGGATCGCAGTGACGTGATCCGTTGGTTCAGTTTCGGGATCTTGGGGTGGGCCCCACACGGGTTTGGTCACGGTGAATAGTACCTTTTCCACCTGTGGACCGTTTCGGGCGAGTGAGTAGTCTAACTCGCGTGTTTTTCCACAAGGATTACAACGATGTGATCCGTTTGGCTGTACGGAGCCTCATGCGTGATCATATTAGATATGGAAGCTTAGAAGGTGCTCTAGTGGTGGTTCACCCTACTTTCCTTGTAGCGGACCTTTGGCGAGTGATCACGTGCACTCCCATGTGAGAGATGTAAATGCTTGAAGTGATGTGGTTGGCCATGCCTGGGCCTCTGAGGTGGAGTTGTTACGTCACACCTTCACGTTGACGTTGGTTGCCGTGTGCACGATAGCCCTTGGGCTGGAGACGTGGTATACTCTGGGAGTATACGAGAGCGCTTGGAGGTACGTGTGGTTTGTACCTGAGACGTTCGTGCGCTTGGTTGGGGTTGACTTTGGGCCACACATCGTGTGGGCCCCACGTACGTGCCGTGTTCTTCTTGGCGTACTTGGACCTCTCGCGGCATAGAGGGTCCCTTTGTGCTCATTTGATTGGATAGTAGGGTGGAGTTTATTTCCCCTGGCTCTGTGCTCTGTTGTTTGACCAGCAGGGTTGAGTGGTTTCCCCCTGGTTTCACTCGTGATGGATTGGCCGGTAGCGGTGCTAGCGACACCCAGTGCTGGGGCAGACACTGCCCCTATTTTGGGAGAGCTGTTTCGGAGTTGGGTGGTTGCGCGACACCCACTCCGTGTTCGGTCGGCCAGTGTTGTACCCTCCTGTAGAGATGGTAGAGCGGTTCTGAGTTTTACACTCCAGCGAGACTGTGCAGTGGGTTACTCATCGACTTCCTCGGGCTTACCCTCCAGCAGGGCTGGGCAGTGGGTCGCTCACTGACTTTTTGGGTTTACCCTCCAACAGGGACTCGGCAGTGGGTCACCCGACGCTATTAGGGTTTACCCTCCTGCAGAGACTGGGAAGTGGGTCACCCGACGCTATTAGGGTCTACCCTCTAGCAGAGACTGGGCAGTGGGTCACCCGGAAACCTCTTGGGGGTCTACCCTCCAGCAGGGCTGGGCAGTGGGTCACCCATCGTCTATTCCAGGTCTACCCTCCAGCAAAGCTGGGCAGTGGGTCGCTTGATGATGTATTAAGGTCTACCCTCCAGCAGGGCTGGGCAGTGGGTCGCCAGATGATGTCTTATGGTTTACCCTCCAGCAGGGCTGGGCAGTGGGTCACCTAATATTTGGTTATGAATTACCCACCAGCGGGGCTGGGTAGTGGGACACTTGTTAGCATTCTAGATTCAGTCCTTCCGACTAGGCTAGTCTGTGGCTTTCCTTCGTGATTACCGGAGCGGGACCCTTGGTTGTACGGGTCGATGATGGAACGACTTTGGCTTTGAGGAGACCTCTCGACTACAGGGAAGTGATGTGGTGTGGTTTGACTTTCCCTAGAACTCTCAAGTTCGAGGGGAGCTTTCCCCACCGAGACGCGTTCTTGTGACGCGATCTAAAACCGTGCGGGTGAGTCAGTGTCTCCCAAAGCGGATAGTATCGAATTGCGGTGATTGAGCCCCTTGGCTTGCGGTTCGGGGCAGACATGCAGGATGCTGGGCATCGATGGAGTTTATGTCTGGGACTATTGGTGACAGTTTTCTTGGGCTGAGCTATGGGATGGAGATCCCCTTACAAAGTTGTTCGGGCTTCTTTCTTAGCATAAGGATATGTATATACCTTGTTTTGAGTACCCACTCCTTGTCTTTTGGCTACTCTCCTTCAAGAGAGGCGAAGACTCGCGGGGTATGCCACGTGCTTTCCACGTCCAGTTTCTCATGGTAGGATGAGTCTGCTATCTTTCTCTTGATGGGTTGAGCTGTTACACTTTACTGTACCCTTGGTTATACTCCGTTCTATTCCTTGTTCGCTCTACTGCTCACCGTTCGGTACCTCCTTTGTTGCTCCCTCGAGCCTTCAGGGTATCCTACTGAGTATTTTTATACTCACCCCTGCTTGGGCTTTGCCCGCACTTGGTGTGCCCTTGCAGACGACGGATAGGTGGAGCGTAGGAGCATTTGAGCTTGGACCGCGTGTGGTGGTCGTGGCCGGGTTCCAGGTGGCAGACCCGTCAGCTGTTTGTTTTTGTTTACCTGTTGCCGGGTTGTGGCACCTTTTCTGGTTGGGCGCGTGTTTTGCCCATTTTTCCTTTTTAGCACTTTACTTGTATCTTGTAGAGGTCGATTCACTTTGTGGTATATATATAGAAGTTTCCCTTTGCTTTTATTTTTTACTCTGCACTTCTGCATTGAGTGTGCAGCGTGTGTGTGTGTGTGTGCAGGTGCTTAGGCAAAGGCCTCCCCGAGTTGTTGTGCCTTCGGCGCTGGTCGCCATCCTCTGGCCTATGGAGGCGGGCTTGGGGTAGTTGCGGCTCGAGCCCGGGTAGGGTCGGGACATGACAAAGTGGTATGAGAGGTGGTTCGTTCCTTGGGATGTTGTGCGGACATCCCTCAAAGAGGAATTGGTTGGGATATAGGGCAATGGTGTTAATGTGTCTCTAGAGCGGCTCTCAGGCCAGGGAGTCCAGTGATGGTGCGACGGCCGACGTATCCATTCACCAGGACCTTGATAACCCTCTTGTCGAATCGGCATGCTGAGACACTTGTTGCAGGGAAAATTTGTTTGTGCATCACATAGGACAAAGTCTTTGACTATCCTTCTTGAGTCAGCTCCCCATCGTTGCTATTGGTATATACATATATGCTCATCTGACTGTGGCACTCCTTGATAATATTCAGGATGTCTCTGCGAGGACAACCAGCCATGATACCAGCTTTGGTTCGTGACGACGACCCTATGATCTATGAGGCCACAGTCCAGGACGCATCATGCGAGCCCCTTTCTCCGGGTGGGCCGGTAGCAGCACCCCCACCTGTTGAGCAGCAGACAGTTTCAGCCAGAGCAGGCTGAGCTCGAGCGCAGGTTGAGCGCGCTCCGTGAGTTCCAGTGGCAGGGACCGCTGAGGTTCAGTGGTGAGATAGACCCTCAGGCAGCAGAGGTTTGGCTCGAGTCAGTGGTTTGCCTTTTCAGGCTTGTGTAGATGCCGACAGGTCAGAGAGTGGCTTTGACAGCCAGCCTTTTTCGTGGACCAGCTTGGCGTTGGTGGAGTCTGGTGACTCGGTTTCTTGATGAGTCGTCACTTTCGTGGGGCGACTTTTGGTTGTTGTGTCGTGAGGAGTTTTCCCCTCCTTCTTGCGCTCCGTTCGGCTTCAGAAGCTCCTGCAGTTTCAGCAGGGTGGGATGACGGTGGCCGAGTACGCGACAAGTTTTGCAGATCGTGCATGCTTTTACCCGGACTTGGTCCGTGACGACGACCTCTGAGCGCGGAAGTTTGAGCAGGGTCTCTGCTGAGAGATTCATGCTGTCATGGTACCCTTGGGAATTTCCACATATGCCGGGGTGCTAGAGCAGGCGCTGGTGACAAAGGGATTCCTGTCATGTTTTGCGGTTGGTAGTGGCAGTGGGCTCTACGGAGCCGGGATGTCTGCCGTAACTAGCAGGCGCCAGAGGACAGGTCCTCGATGCAGGTGGCCTTCCCACCACCGGTTTCGGAGACGTGGTCGTATACCACAGTAGTGTTGGAGGGCACCAGGGCAGCCTAGAGAGCGCCGGTGCTATGCTTGTGATGGGCAAGGTCACTTGGAACGAGACTTCCCGACCCGAGTTGCTGGGAGCATCGGGCAGGCAGCAGGTGCCCCACCACGGCAGAGGCAGCACCGTGATCAGAGTGGTACCCAGAGAGGTGGTTCTAGCAGAGGAGCGGGAGGAGCGGGTGGTGGGGGACGACGTTACGAGATCTCCCCATCAACACAAGGCGGTCCACGTCAGGCTCCGGGAGCTAACGGTTGGGACCACAGACAACCGTGAGCTTTGGATGTCTACAATCCTGCAGTGCATGGGATGGTGAGAGGTACCTCTTGCGACTCTTCTACTTTTGGAAGTAGAATTGATAGACTCTGTGTGGGGAATGCTTTCCTCCCTGCTCCTTGTTTGAGGTGTTACCAGGGTGACGCAGGGTGTCGGGTGTAACCCTGTGGTGGTAAGGAGAAAGGCGCGAGACCTTTTCCTTTAGTCGATGGTGTTGACTCCTTCGCCTTTTGAGCGTGTGAGAGAACATTGACTATGGAGCCTCTAGAGTGACCAGATATCCTTGGGTGTTACACCATATAGATATTCTGAAGGAGGGAATCACCAGGCCTTGTTCCAGGTGCGGGCGGTGATTCCAGTCGCGGCGTGCGGCGTGGAAGTTCGTTCGGGGAGGTGAGCTACCCCCGAGGGCCTTCGGGATGGTTGAGACCGTGCGAAGGGATGGAGAGGTACCCTACCACCTTGCCCTAACCCCAAAGTCTGGAGTGGGTGCACGACATTGGAAAGGGCCAACCTAGCGTGAAAAGATCAATCCTTTGGTCTGTGTGCGGTGACACAGAGATGTGCGTGGGTTCTTCTAGGTATGAGAAAGCTAGGTGTGAGCTTAGTACCTTGTGTTGCTCCATAGTTTTGCTTTTCGGGGACGAAAATCTTGAAGGAGGGAATGATGTAAGAACCTAGTTTTTGCTGTGAAAGCCCTTGGAATATTCTTGATGATATTCCAGAGCATCACCTTCAGACGGCGTGCGATTCCGAGCCCCGGAGTGGCCAGAATTTAAATTTCAGTGCGTTCACACTAGAAACGCTAAATAAATGGGATAACTCCAAAACATAGTTCAGGATCTGAGATCCGAGTGTACGGATGGGTGCAGAATGGGGTGTTTACCCTAGGAACGAAATAAAACTTGTCGGCGCGGGATGTTTGGCCCCTCGCCCGCTCCAGGAATGTTAAACGGATAAATAAATTAATTAATTTATTCGTTTAATGGTGAAACTCGAGTATCTCTTAAACGGTGGCTCGGATTGGAAAACTGAGGGTACCGTTGAGTTTGGAGCGTGCCGTTTACACTAGGCAGGGTATAAGTTTTGCGGGTGCGGGTCGTTTGTGAAAAATGGCCCCAGGGGCGTTTCTGTAATTTGGCAGCCTCCGGTGCTAAGTTTAATAACTTTTGAACAGGGTCTCAGATTAAAATTCTGAGACCGCCATTGTGCTCAGGAGGTGGTGTTTGTCCTAGGGGAGGCTTAACCTCGACTCTGTCAAATGTTCCAGATACGGGTTAAATTGTGGGTTTAAATTAATTAAAATTTATTTTAATTTTATTTAAACCCTCATTCCCTTCCCCCTCCCTAGTTCACCCCTTGGAGAAGACCTCCAAACTCCCTTCCCTCTCCTCCTACACTCTGGTGAGGAAGCTCCGGCAAGGCGACAGCGCGGCGGCGGATCCTCCGTGAAGCTCCGGGCAACGCCCAAGAGGTAGAAGATATTTTGTTTTGCGTTTTAATTTCCGAACCCTTGTTTGAAGTATTATTATGGAAACAATTTGATGTTTAATCTTCGAAAAAAGCCCGTAGTTGTGTAGTAGTTTTTCTAGGATTCCCGTCGCCGGTCTCGGATCAAAAATCCGAGCTTCGAGGTGATCGCAGCGCTCCGCCGAAGATCAACGGGGTTGCTGTCCGACTGGCGGTTTTTGGGGCGTTCCGGCGAGGTATCGCGGTGGTCCGGCGAACCAGCGCGGTGGCGGAAGGCGTTGAGGTCGGGAGTCTCCAACGGGCAACACAGGTGTTCGACGTGAGGCGGCGACGCGGTGAGCCGGACGGCGGCAGAGAGGCTCCAAGCGGAGGCGGCCGGCTTGGGTGCAGGCGGTCGGCGAGCTCCGCGGCAGCCGCGGGTGTCCGGGCGAGCGAGGCGTGAGGGCGAGCAGGCGAGGCCGACGGAGGCTGTGGCGGTCGAGCGCGGGGGTCGCAGGGCCGTCGGCAGCAGGCGTCGGCCGGGGTGGCGACGCAGGCAGAGACCGGCCAGCTGCGCCGGCCGGTTGTTGCGGGAGCCGAGGTCGCGCGGTGACCTCGGGAGGAGAGCTAGACCCGACCAAATGGCCGGGTTGACTTGGAAAAAAAAGGGGGTCCCTCGGGACCCCGCGGCAGTTTTTAAAAAATATATATATAAATATAATAATAAAAATAAGTAATTAATAAGTTATAATAATAATAATAATAATAATAATATTATTATTATTATGGAGATAGTTTAAAATTTAAAAGAAACAGCCCGGGTGTTGGATTCACGCGCCGTCAGCGGCGACACGTTCCTTGGGACGAAGAGAATATTTTGAGACGGTTTCCGGAATTCCTAATTCCTGAAACGAGGGGTATCGGAGACGCGACGTGTCTTTATGTGGACGAGCGTTTCTCCCGAGATTCTTGTTTTGGACGGCGCAGATGCGTCCGACGTCCGTTTTGAGCGTCGTCAGTGGCGTTGGGACCCTGGCATCGTGGCGGAGCTTTCCAGGGTGGTTTCAGGCGTTGAGGCCAAAGTTGAGGCATGGGCCCCACGACCCGTCTTTTCAGCTGCGTGCAACTTTTAGCGGCTTTTTCACCAGACGTCCGTTCGAGGCGTGCGAGCAGTCGTTTTTGGCTGTTTTTCCGAGGGGATTACAGTGGTGCAATCCGCCAGCCCTAATTCCGCACGAGGGTGCGGGCCCGATGAGGGTCGTTTCGGGAGTTGACAGTGATTTCCAGCTTTATCACTGGGCGACCGTTTTGGACAAGTGAATAGTCAATCTTGTGTACTTTTTCGAGAGGATCACAACGGTGCGATCCGTTTGTTGAGTTTCGGGACCGGGATGCTGGTCCCACGTGGCGCCACTCATGTGTGGTGTGTCGGAACGTATCTTTTTCTCCGGGTACCCGTTCCACGCATGTAAGCAGTCAATTTGACGTGTTTTTCCGAGAGCTTTGCGATGGCGCAGTCCGCCCGACCGTTTTTGACGACGTGGTGTGGGTCCCACCCGACCCGACTACGGTAAATAGTGCCCTTTTCACCGGGTGTCCATTTTGGGCCATTGAGTACTCAATCTCGTGAGTTTTTCCGAGGGGATCGCTGTGGCGTGATCCGTTGGTTCAGTTTCGGGATCTTGGGGTGGGCCCCACACAGGTTTGGTCACGGTGAATAGTACCTTTTCCACCTGTTGACCGTTTCGGGCGAGTGAGTAGTCTAACTCGCGTGTTTTTCTGCAAGGATTACAACAGTGTGATCTGTTTGGCTGTACGAAGCCTATTGCATGATCTTATTAAATGTGGAAGCATGGAAGGTTCTCTAGTGGTGGTTTTCCCTACTTTTCTTGTAGCGGACCTTTGGCGAGTGATCGCGTCCACTCCCGTGTGAGTGATGTAAATGCTTGAAGTGATGTGGTTGGTCGTGCCTGGGCCTTTGAGGCGGAGTTGTTACGTCACACCTTCGCGTTGATGTTGGGTGCCGTGTGCATGATAGCCCTTGGGCTAGAGACGTGGTATACTCTGGGAGTATACGAGAGCGCTTGGAGGTACGAGTGGTTTGTACCTGAGAGGTTCGTGCGCTTGGTTGGGGATGAGTTGGGGCCACACATCGTTTGGGCCCCATGTGTGTGCCGTGTTCTTCCTAGCGTACTTGGACCTCTCGCGGCGTAGAGGGTCCCTTTGTGCCCATTTGATTGGCTAGCAGGGTGGAGTTTATTTCCCCTGGCTCTGTGCTCTGTTGTTTGACCAGTAGGGTTGAGTGGTTTCCCCTGGTTTCGCTCGCGATGGATTGGCCGGTAGCGGTGCTAGCGACACCCAGTGCTGGGGCAGACGCTGCACCTCTTTTGGGAGAGTAGTTCTGGAGTTGGGTGGTTGCGCGACACCCACTCCGTGTTCGGTCAGCCAGTGTTGTACCCTCCTGTAGAGATGGCAGAGCGGTTCTGAGTTTTACCCTCCAACGAGACTAGGCAGTGGGTTATTCATCAACTTCCTTGGGCTTACCCTCCAGCAGGGCTGGGCAGTGGGTCGCTCACTGACTTTTAGGGTTTACCCTCCAATAGGGACTGGGCAGTGGGTCATCCGACGCTATTAGGTTTACCCTTCAGCAGAGACTGGGAAGTGGGTCACCCGACGCTATTAGGGTCTACCCTCCAGTAGAGACTGGGTAGTGGGTCATCCGACGACCTCTTGGGGGTCTACCCTCCAGCAGGGCTGGGCAGTGGGTCACCCGTCATCTATTCAAGGTCTACCCTCCAGCAAGGCTGGGTAGTGGGTCGCCTGTCGACTTATTCCAGGTCTACCCTCCAGTGGGGCTGGGCAGTGGGTCTCCTGATGATGTATTAAGGTGTACCCTCCAGCGGGGCTGGGCAGTGGGTCACTGGATGATGTCTTATGGTTTACCCTCCAGCAGGGCTGGGTAGTGGGTCACCTGATATTTGGTTATGAATTATCCTCCAGCGGGGCTGGGCAGTGGGACACTTGTTAGCATTCCAGTCTCAGTCCTTCCGACTAGGCTAGTCTGTGGCTTTCCTCCGTGATTACTGAAGCAGGACCCTTGGTTGTACGGGTCGGTGATGGAACGACTTTGGGTTTGAGGAGACCTCTCGACTGCAGGGCAGTGATGGGGTGTGGTTTGAATTTCCCTAGAACTCTCATGTTTGAGGGGCGCTTTCCGCATCGAGATGCTTTCTTGTGACGCGATCTAAAACCGTGCGGGAGATTCAGTGCCGCTAAAAGTGGATAGTATCGAAGTGCGGTGATTGAGCCCCTTGGCTTGCGGTTCGGGGAGACATGCGGGATGCCGGGCATCGATAGAATTTATGTCTGGGACTGTTGGAGAAACTTTTCTTGGGCTGAGCTACGGGATGGAGATCCCCATACGATGTTGTTCGGGCTTCTTGCTGAGCATAAGGATATGTATATACCTTGTTTTGAGTACCCACTCCTTGGGTTTTGGCTACTCTCCTTCAGGAGAGGCGAAGACGCGCGGGGTATGCCACATGCTTTCCGCATTCAGTTTCTCGTGGTAGGACGAGTCTGCTATCTTTCTCTTGATGGGTTGAGATGTTACTCTTTACTATAACCTTGTTTATACTCCTTTATATTCCTTGTTCGCTCTACTGCTCACCCTTCAGTACCTCCTTTGTTGCTCCCTTGAGCCTTCGGGGTATCCTACTGAGTATTTTTATACTCACCCCTGCTTAGGCTTTGCCCGCACTTGGTGTGCCCTTGCAGACGACGGACAGGTGTAGCGTAGGAGCTTGGGAGCATGGACCGCGTGCGGTGGTTGTGGCCGGGTTCCAGGTGGCAGACCCGTCAGCTGTTTTTTTTGTTTACCTATTGCCAGGTTGTGGCACCTTTTCTGGTTGGGCATGTGTTTTGCCCATTTTTCCTTTTCAGCACTTTACTTGTATCTTGTAGAGGTCGATGCACTTTGTGGTATATATATAGCAGTTTCCCTTTTCTTTTCTTTTTACTCTGCACTTCTGCATTGAGTGTACTGCGTGTGTGTGTGTGTGCAGGTGATTAGGCAAAGGCCTCCCCGAGTTGTTGTGCCTTCGGCGCTGGTCGCCATCCCCTGACCTATGGAGGCGGGCTTAGGGTAGTTGCAGCTCGAGCCCGGGTAGGGTCGGGACGTGACAAAAGTAAACCTAATTTTTAATATTATAATATTTCATATAAAATAATCATATCTATTACAGAAGAACAAAAGATATTTAAGTCAAATGAAATTTTCAATCATTGATGATGTTAAATAAATACATGGGGAAGTATATACAATATATAAAATAAAATTGATGTATAATATTAAAATATAGCTTAATGATGTGATGTTGAAATGAAGTACCTTGAAAAGATAATTTAATTAATAAAATGTAATTATTTGGTGTATCCACTGTAAATCCATATTATATTTGTAATAAATATTAAAATATTCGAAATTAATTACACACATATTCTTTTCCTCACATTTTCAATAAATTGATGGTTATCCTAGTGAATAAAAACTGAGTTACAAAATTCAAAAACAACTTCTATTTAATCAACTCTTATTCCACATAATAGTAATAACTATCGAATGAAAATTTTAAGGACTATAAGATAATTAGATTCATGTTATATTATATCAGTGGGATGTATAAATAAACTAGACTATGAAATTTGAAGAGAAAATTACATATGTCTAACAAATGTAATAGTGGGATAAAAAACCCTTACCATACACTTCCCTTTAGTGTAGTGTTATTTAATGACATATATAATGGTTTAATGAATGATATTAAATTATTAAAAAATATAATTTTTTATAATACTTTATGTTATTATTATATAAAATCATATTAACCATCATTATTAATATTTAATTATTTTCATTGTATGGGGTTTCATTGTTTACCTATTTCATGATCTGTTTACTTTTTGTACAATTTTGGATGTTCTCATAAAATGGGATTAAAACTCGAGATTTGCAATGAAATATTATAAATTATCATTAGAAATATTAAATTGTTAAATTTGACATTTTGATTTCATACATTAAGATTATTCATTTTACAAAAATGTTAATGGTAAATGTTTTGTTTATTTTTGGTCATTCATTCCAAACATCATGGAACACTTTAGTTTAATTTAAAATTATTTCATTATTATAGTTAAACAATATAAAATAGGATTTAAAATACCAAAAAAATAATATTTATCCATTAAAATTGTTTTTTTCCCATGCATATAGGTGGTCCTGGAAAACCAACCAAATCATTATTTAGAGAGGTAATTAACCATCGTAGTTTTGAATATAGTTGTATTTCATTGAATAAGTGGATATACTAAAAGAGATACATATAATATGTTAAATTTTATAAATAATAGGAAATATATATTCTATTATATATATAATTATGTTATAGATGAAATAGTGGATGAGTAATTTGATCAATAAATAATATTAAGAGAGGTTCATCGAGAAAATTATCACAATAATGTCACACCCTTGATGTATCCCTTAAATACCTTGGAATTGTACTATTGTTGAGACCAAAATAACAATGAATTTGGGAGAGTTCAGATGGAATGTTTTAGAATATATTTGAGGATATTCATGTCCTGTGGGGAGAAATGGAGTGGGGGTGATAATAGTTCCTTCCGAGGGGTGGTTAAAAGTGATTAAATGATGTTTTAGTGACTATAATCACATCATCAAAAAATAAAATGTTATATTATTTATGAATTCAATGATTTTACCTTTAAACATTAACCAGTTACCTTATTTTACCTGTACATTGATAAACCATACTTTCACCACCTAAATATTTAGTGAATAAATAATTATATTGATCTTATAAAATAATTTGGGACATATAACTTGAAATATATAATAAATTTTATCAAATTAAAAAATTATAATTGTAAAAATTAAATTATTATTAATATGGTATAATGGGTTAGTTGAACGTTAAAATAGTCAAATTATTAAGAATGTGTTATATTAAAATTCAATAATTTTTTTTGTAACCTAAATTGGACTGAAATTTTTATATTTTCTATATTTTTGATATAAAACTAATTCAATTTAGTATTTATATTTACAAATTATTTTTAGGAAATGTCTGTTTTCAAATAAAAATTATTATTTTTTAGTATTAATAAAAAAATAAAACTTATCATAAAAATATGAATAATTAACACTAATAAAAATTTTAAATTATGATAATAATTGGCGCTTATTTTTTAAATATTTTATTATAAAATTTCAATATTTTGAATGATAACCAGTATTTCATAAATGGGAATAAAAACTACCCATAAGAAAAATATTGATTTTTATGCCTAAAATTGGATTTTTTTTATCTCAATACTAACAATAAAAAGATATAAAAATTAAAAAAAAATTCATATAACATGAATAAATCAATAATATCATTAAATAACAATGATTAATTTAATTTATTAAATAAATATCAATTGTGGGAATAAAATTAGTTCTTTAATAAAACACATTATTGATGATAAATTGGATTTTATTTTAATTTATAATTAATTATTACCCGGAAAATTCTTTTCATAAATATATGTAATATATATATTTTTAAATTAGTTAACCTCATTCATTAAATCAATTCTAATTTTATGTGATATCAATCATGTTTGAATAATAATAATTATTAATCATTAAGATCGACGATGCATATTTTTTTATATTGAACACAATGTTTTCCATTGAATGTATAGAGATGTTACATGGTGTCATTTTATCAATATAAATGTTATAATAAATATATTTATTGTTTAAGGGTGAGAAATAATTATTATTCTTCTTGTATAATATATGTATATAACCATTGGGAAATTAATGGGAATTTGATGAAAGATAGTAGTAGTATAACTAGGGAATATTTTCAATGTAGTGACACTATAAATTATAGTTCTACCAAAAATATTGTTTTTGTTTTGTTAAATCTAGTACTAAGTGTTAATTATAAATTATAATCATGAATCTAGAGCTTCATTCAAATCAATTATCATGAAGGGTTCATGTGGAATTAAGAATCCAGAAGACCCATCTTGGTTTATCTAGGTTATTATAAGGATCTAAAGAGAATGGGTAAGAGATATGTAATATTCCTAATGTTAAATAGACATTTCTTGTAATTTTTAATTGTTTAAAAAATTATATATTTTCCAATGAATAAAATTTTCATTGGAAATATTAATAGTGTAACATTCGAAAAATCATCACAAATTGATTATAAAAGACAACATTGTGATTCATGGTTATGGATCGCCGTGAAAAATTAAATAAATTGTTCCTAAAATAAAAAAATCATATTGTAGGATTATTACTAAAATTACAACATAAGAAAATAATTTTTTTGGACCTACTATATTTGGCACATTGTTAAGAAAAACATGCACCTCCTAGTAGCTAACAGTATACTAATGATTGATCACATGGATCTCCAAATTTATGAGTGTGTTATTCAAGGAATGAATATAAATATGTACATTAATTTTTATATATTGACACGTAAGTCCTAGAAGTTATTAATTCAGATAGTAATGACTTCACGATTTTATGAGTTTAATATCATAGTGGGTCAATATATTTTCATTCATTCGTTTATTTAAATACATTTAATTTTAAATTTTTCTTCATTAATAATAACTATTATGTCATCAATGATTTGTCAAGTGTAGGTAATTCATTGAAAATAGAAAAATATTTAAAATAAGTATTTTTTATGATAATGTTTATGAATGTGGTTGAAGGGAATCTTGTATGGTTTTATCTAGAAATGAAAAAATTAGGTTTAACTATTATTGAATCCCTATAGAATGTATTTTTAATAGTGTGGAAAAATATGAAACTGGAAATTTGGTCTAGGATAATGTAGCTACAATATTTAATTTATATAAAATTTTGTGTATAATTAATAAATTTTGAGAAATATATCATGAATAAGAGTCCTTCCATGGTGTTAGGGTGTGAGATTCAAGAATATTTGTGGTCATGGAAAAAAACTAAGGTTTACACAAGTGAACGAATTTTCAAGTCTCATATTCATCCTACTTTACTCTATTGATCATAAAATATATAATGAAAAATATAAACATTGTTTCATTCTTGTATATTCTTTTTGAATCTATGGTTTCCAATTCTAGAAAATGACAATTAATACATTATTAGAAGTTTAAAATTTTAATTTAATGAGATGTTCATTTGGGAATACATGAAAATGGTAAGAGATCGAGTCAATAATATATAATGAACATTCAAAAATAATTTAATTATTAACTAATGGTTTATAATTAAATATAAATAAAAAATTTCAAGGAGTATTAAAATTCCATGAAGAATTGATATTTCAATACAAAGTAACATATTGTTCATGGATATTAATAGATCTATTAAGATTTTTAAAACACAATGTCTTGGATTATTTAGTTCCAAAAATATATTTTTCAATGGTTGAATAATGGAGTTTAATAATGATAAGATAATATATTCCATGTATCGAAACATATTTCTAATTATTTATTATTATATATTTATGATATTATGGGATTGTGGAAAATTTTGAGAATACTAGTTATTCTAAGAAGAGGTAGTATCCCATGAATGTATAAATGATTTAGTTATATAAAAAAGTTAAATTATAGATAATAATATTAACAATGAGAATTGTAGAACAACAAATTGAGTGGGTGTTATTGGTGAAGGAATAATAGTTCAATTGAAGGAATTAATAGTATATACATTATATAAAAAGGATTAAATAGAATTAATTATTTGATTTCAATTAAATTTTTTCACCCATTTTCAATCATACAATAATTTATATGATGTTGACAACTGTATCTTGCATATTTATTGTAACAACCATAATTTTTTTAATGATAATTGTTTTTTGTGTAGTATCTAAATAATGATGTACATTCTCCAAATACAAGAGGGGGTGAATTGTATACTTTAAAAGTTCTTTGGAACCATTAAAGATGGTTATAAAACCATCCTTTTCTTTCTTAATGAAATCTATGTTTAACAAGGTTAAAAAGGTAAATTCACATGACCTCTTAGTTCTACCTACATGCTAGATTCCAGAAATATGTTTCCAGAAATTAATCATAAGAAAAGATTACGAAGAAAAATATTCTACCTTAAACCATATAGAATCAAACTAATCATATTTTACAATTATATGAATGTATAATATAGTTATAAATTCTTTATTAATGAAAATGAATCAAAAAATAAACATGAAAAAAATACAAGTAACACGTATAGAATCTTTTATCCCAAAGTGTATGGTATCAAACAACCTTGGATAAATGTCTCTTTATCTATACATTCAATATAATTCATCTTACCCACACATGGGTAATCCCTTAATAGGAATATCAAAATATGTCTTGCTATCCCCACAATCCCTAAAACTTCAAGGTAGTTGGCTCCTCTATTTTCCTTGTCACATAAGTCCTTGAAATTTAAGGTAGTTAGAACCTCTGTCTTCTTATCCCTAGAACCCCTCGAACTTCCCAGTATTCAGCACATAATTCTACATATCCCCAAAATCCCTCGACTGTACACATCCACAATAAGAGTCACACAAAGAAATATGAATAATATGTTTATTACATACAAAACAAGAGAGTTATTATCTCTAAAAATCAATTCAATTGCATATTTTCTATGGGATTATAGATTAGTCTGTAAGTATTGAGCTCATTCAAATGCGCTCCAATTAATATTCATTTTCCCAATGGTCATATTTATCCTCCAAATATTATTTTTTCCCATGAATCTAGGATGGACCTGTACATGTGTCACATAAATAACAGTTAGTTAGAAACAGAATGAACGACATAGTTTCATAAGTATAACACGAATAAGTAAAATATGGTCACTCTTCCAATTCTATTTTTCATAGTCTAAGTAAAAAAAGAACAACTGGAGACTAATAGAAAAACATTCGGATTATATATTTAATGAATATTTGTATTCTACATTTCAAGCAATTTGGGATCATAATTTTTTAGACTTTTGAGTCTGAACTCTGAAGAATTCGGACCCAGAATTCTAAGGAACTCGGAGTCTGAATTCTAATAAATTTGGAACCTGAATTCTAAATAATTTGGATCCTGAATTATTAGAGAATTTGGAGTCAAAATTCGATGGAATTTTGATTATGAATTATATTGAAGTAGGTTCCAGATTTCTAAGGAATTTGGAACATTAATTCTAAGGAATTGAGAGTCTGAATTCTACGGAATTAGAAACCAAAATTGAAAGGAATTAGAAGTTTGATTTCTTTGGAATTTGGAACCCGAATTCTAAGGAATTCAGAAACATAATTATGTTGAATTCAGAGTCATAATTATAATAAATCTTAAACCTTAATTCTAAGGAATTATAATCCTTTATTTCAGTGAATTGAGAATATGAATTTTAGAGAATTTAGAATCTGAATTCAGAAAAATTTGGAATCTGATTTTAAGAGATTTTGGAATCAAAATTCAGAAGAATTTAGAATCGTAATTTCAGTGAATTATTTATATTAGTTTATAATAATTCATAATATTAATTTATAACCTGAAAATATATTTCATTATATATAATTATTTATTGGATTCTTAGTTTTTTGAAATGAAACTATTTTTTACACTTAGAAATAAAAGGAGTTAGATTTTGTGAAAATAAATCATGAACACTGATAATAAATATAGGTAGAAACATTATTTGGGAAGGAAAATTTTCATTAATATGATAAATTTTATGGGAAAAGAAATTTAACTTGAGATATAGTGTTTGTTATTTTCAAAACATAAAGGAATGAAAAATTCATATGGAATCCTTATTGACCCAACAACATCCCCCTTTTTTGAAAGCACAAACATTACTACATTAGAGAATCTAAGGACATAGAAATTTTAAGTACATGAAAATATAAAAATATTACCCTTTACATATGGATCATAGTAAATATAACTAACTCCCCCACAGGCTTTGAGATTACTACGGATCATTTTCTTGATTTCCTGAAAAAGAATTATCATTTTTATGAATTCAAAAAACAACATTGAAAATAAAATTTCTCTAGATGAACTCCCCCTTACATAGTAAAATCACTTCTTTACTTTGTATTAATTTTATTTTTCCTTTATCCCCCTTTTTGAATCTCAAAAAGGAATAAAAGACATTGGAAAAAATTAGTACCTGAAACATTATTATTATACAACCAAATATATGAAGAAGAACAAAAATTTCATTAATGTTGATAGAATTTGTAAAATGAATAAAATTCAACAAAAGATCATGATGTAATGAAATTATAATTCTCTCTTTCATCATAATATTCTTCAAAATGGTATTTAGATTTTTGAGCTCCTTATGATCCTCTTCTACACTCTTAAGTAACTGATCATGGTCTCCACATTTCTTCTCTACGTCTAGAATTTTTTCTTCCTTTGAATTAAGAATGTTTGTCAGAGCATTCAACACTTTTTTTTCATAACAAGTTTCTATTAAATCTATATTATAAGTTCCCTTTCCCTCTTCCAATTCAGAAAACATAGTTAAGATTTCCATTCAAATCCTTAACTTCATGATTCCGGGTAGTTTTTATAGGGTTAACATTTCCTCAAAACTATTTGTAAGTTATTTGATCTTCTCATCATCAGTATCAAAATAATCTGTGACTTTATCATGTAATTCATAAAATATTTTCATTTCATCGATCATTTTCTTTGACCAGATATTCATATTCGTGAAAGATGTTTTATGAGCCTCATAACCAATGGGGATGATCTAGAATTCCCTCTCTAGCGAAACACATTTACTCATCACTAGGGAACCTAAATGTTTCATCATATTTATAGTTTCTTGATGCATATTGAATATTGAATCTATTCTTGGGAATAAAGGAATAATACCCACAAGCTTCTTCAATGACTGAACAATAGAGTCCTGTCCAAGGGAAGAATATTATGAATCCAAATGTTTTGTTGGTGAGGATTCTTTTTCTATGTCTTCATCTATCCTCTTTGATGAAGCACCAACAACTTTCTTTTTCAAAGAAAATTTGATGGGTGTATCTATTATGACCTACATTCCCATGCTAGCTTTCATAATTATATCTTGTTCTTTGGGAGGTTCATCCTCACTGTCAGATAGTTGAAAAATCTTATCTTCCTCAACATCCTTTCTTGCCGAATCAGCCATTTAATCTTCCTAATGAATGAAGTCATGATTACTACATTCATCATCTGTTGGATTAAATACTTCCTTTTCATCCTTCTCATATTTTCATATTGTATTAATTTTTGGGGATTAATCTTGGTATGTCCAGATCGATAATTTTATTGATAGTCATTCTTTATCATTGTAATATTTAACATGATTTGTGATATAATTAGTTTCCTTCCCTTCTTCTTCCAACTCTTCTTCTTATTATATTTACTCTTCAACTTATTTTTCATCTACTTTTTATTTTTCTTGATGTGATTCTAGAATAAAAAAAATTCTTCCACAGAGTCTCTAGTAATGGATCAGTCAAAAATTATTCTGGTATCAGAATATTTATAGAGGCTCTTTCACTAACATTGAGAAGTGATTACACAGCATCATCTTCTGAAAATTTCATCCTTTTATAATTTTGTTTTTCATATTTTCCTAGATTCTCTGTAGCCATTTCATTCAATGATTTTGCCTCATCATGGTCCAAGACAAAATAAGGCTCCCCTTCCTTCCATTTCTTATTATCTTATCTCCACATGGCCACACTTCACCAGGATATTATTTTTGCATATTTGGCTTTGAGGGGCTGAATGAGTTTCCATTCCCACATGAGTTTTTCTTTTCTCTTACTTTTCATTATTTTTTCTCTCCCTTCCACCTTTCATAGAGGTTTCATCCACATCTAGATTCATTTAAAAATAATCTATATCTTCTTCAGAATGCTCATAAAATTCCTCGGATTCACTGGAAAACCAAATTTTTATTCTCTTTAGCATGGAATCACTCATCATCTTCGCATTGTAACATCTAGGCATCGAACTACATGTGATTTTTATTGACTAAAGTCCAAAAAAATAATATCTGAATGGATTTCTGGATACATGATGATTTGAGATATCATATTCCCATTCTTGATATTCTCAATCATTACCAAGATATAATTGACCAAGTTTATCATTCTAAGAATCAACAAAAAATATATTATATATATATCACTATTCATTAATGTATCTTATCCCATTTACTTGTAATTTGAAATCCTTAAACCCTCAACTCAATAATCTGCAAATTCGTAGAGAGATGAAAGATCTTTGGAGTCTTCACTCCTTTTAAGCCAAGAGACTCTATTTGCATTTTCATTATCAAAAGATCTGGATTCATCAGAAAACATGTGAGTAAAAAACACTACTTCACCTTCTTAAGAAATTCCAATAAGACATTATTCCTTTCAATATGAAGAGACTTTGATTTTCCATAACTCCTGAAAGAAAATTAATCTTTTCCCCATTCAATGAAAAACTAACAGTTTCATAGCAATCCACCGTAAGCTCTGCAGACAACAGATCATGTGACTTAGATTTTGAAATGAAAAGGCAATCCTTGACATTTCAATTAATATTATTAGAGATGATATAATCATATTTGTTTAATAATTATGATTCAAATAATCTCACTCGTTATATCTTCCACATGATGATTTTTATAACATTTAATATTTCATATTGAGGTGAGGCTTCAATGAACATCGAGAACTGAGGAAATTTTTTTTTGTTTTCGAATGGTTGTAAATTACAAAGGCAGAGCATTGACATATGAGGGCTTGAGAAAACAATGTGGGACAACCATCTGGTTGAATTTATATAGGTGATAGATAAACTTCTATGGTTGATCCAATGAAAAAATTTCCTATGTACAAATCTTACGGTTGAGATGATAACTGAAGAAGGATTTTAATTGGTTCCAATATTTTGTGGGTTTTTATGATAAATATTCATATTGAAGAAAAAAAGTGATTCTAAAAGAGTTTCTTAAACAAGATAATAATTTCTCCCCATAAAAAAGATGGTTACGAATCTTAGGAAAGAATACATACATTCAAGATTTATAAGAAAATTATTTTTAAAGATGGAAATTATTATTGGGGAACATTAGGATCTAGAAAAATTTAAAAACATATTTAAAATGATAATTGATTCTGAAATTTTGATAAAAAAACAAAAATTTATTAATAAATAAATAATTTTTAAACTAATATGAAAATGTACTAACCATATAAAATGTGTTTCTTACTATATGAGGATAGGTTTCAACATGAATTTAATATGAAATATTACATTATCGTTACCATTACTAAATTATATTTAATATATTCAAATCTATCTATAGGTAAGGATTTTGTGAAAATATCGTTATGTTGATCTTGCATTTCGATAAACTGAAGAATGATATCTTTTTTTGCATTATCATTGAATGTTACTTTTCCTCCTTTCATCTTCACAATCTTTTCAATGTTTTTTTTGTTACAAATCATGTGTTGTGGAAATACACTATCCATTTACCATGTATTGATGTTGGTACTATCGTTAAATTCCTAAAAATAAGAGTGTTAGACTTTCGGCACCCAAACATTCTTAGATTTGAAATCATTAGAAAGAAAAATTTTATAAATCCACATTTTAAAATAAAAAAAGATTTGTGAAAACATAAAGATAGATTTTTGTTTAAGGAACATATTTTCTCCCAATTCCCATCAAACCGACACTTTGTGCAGAATGTAGCACTTTGAGGAACAAAATAATTATTACTGAAAACTGGTGTTGAATGAGTATAACCAAATCTGAATTTATTCTTTAGAGGTCATATTTGGGAATACATCTCATCAATGTTTTCCAAACCAAAGGTAATTTTTGACAAACACCTTCTCAAGGAAAATATTTCTAACATCAGTCTAATAACTATGTTTTTATATTCAAAAACATTTGTATTATTACTAGGGTTAGTCTCTAAAACATTTTCCTTAGAAATTAAATTTCTTAGATCCTTATAATTTTTATCCTTCTTAGAATACACGTCATCAAGTCTATTTGAAATACTTTATTAATAATAAAATTTATTATCATGATATTTAGAAAGTTGTGATACCTCATTAGTAAAAATATAAATTAAATTATTTAAATTATCAAGCATTTTATTTACATTAGAATTTTTATTCTCATGGGGATTAGCAAACAGAGATAAATTATAATAAGTACATAGAGTATAATATTCATCAGTAGAAGGTTCTTCATCCAATGATTCATAATATTTATTAGAGAAATAATTATAATTCTAGTATACATTGGTTATGGATTCTTCATTGGGTACCTCGGCCATTAAAAAATGATTTTCAATTGGTAAGATTGATATTAAACAAAGATTCTTCTGACTAGAATATTCATACTCTGAGGATTCATCAGAAGTGACATCACCAGAAGCACTCCATATGTCATTAGATTTCAAATCATTCTTAGATTTAGCTTTTTAGTACTATTTTCTGTTATTCTCAAAACATTTTTCCTTTCATTTCATTATATTAAGAATATTAAAATATGTTCTTATATGCCCTTATTTTTTTCATTAATAACCTGTAACATTAGAGTATTTATTTTCCTTCCATTTTTTTATTATATCTATATATAAAGTCTTACTTCCCAACTATATTGTTCATCCATTGAGCAAGATTAGCATGTTCATTTTAAGAAAGATAACTCTTGCTAGATTCAGATAAAATAGTAACCATTTTGACATGGATCCAGTAACCCTTTCAGGAGGGTTTTCATTAATATTTTTAATTAATACACCTCCATTAATATTCTTATTCTTATTGAAATCAACATCCCTTTTTATTCAAGTCTCATGTGGAAGAATAGTTCCAAAAAGCTCATCAAGAGTAATCTGAGATAGATTCTAATTCTCATTAATAGTTGTTCTCTTAGACTCCCACTCATTAGACATGATATCTATAATCTTTTCCAGAAGATCATCATCATATAATCCTTTCTCTCCCATAGATTGTAAATTATTAAAAATAGTAATAAAACATTGTTGTACCTTGAACGCTGGTTCTCCATAAAAAAATAGAAACCCATGACATTCATACCTAAGCATAGCTCTTATAGTTTCTATAACTTTGGACGTACCAAAATGAGTAAACACCAATTTATTACCAATAAATTTTTCATCTTCACGAGAATAGATTTGTGTATATATATTCCTAGTCATAGAACATTAAAATTTATTGTGTACCTTGTAGTTTATTTGATATTATGAATTTCCATGTTTATTAAATTTTCTTGAACTCCTTATCAAAAATCGTGTAATCTGCAGAAAGCATAGAGAAGTTGTCTTCTCTAGTATTAAAAACAAAATAATTCAAATGATCTATCCAATATTCATAATCATTCCCATTAAATATAGGCGGTATAGTAGGATTAATATTTCTAATCGAAGTGACAATCATTCCTGTCACCTAAAAGAAAATATCATTCCACAAAAACTATTTAATTGAAAAATATTGTAAACAAGGATAAAAATCCTAATCATAGAAAATATAAAACTGTGTATAATTGAGGATGATACCTTATATGTGAATATATGTATTTTAGAGACCTCTTATGATACCAATTGTAGGATCAAAATAATGAAGTAGGTGCTCAAAATACAAGAGGGGTTGAATTGGACACATTAAAAATTTCATTAGAAACATGAAAGATGGTTATAAAACTTTTGTATTCAACCACAAGGAAAACTATCCTTAACAAGGGTAAACAAGGTAAATTCACAAGCACTATTAGTTTTACAAACAAGCTAGATTCTAGAAATATGGTTAAAAAATTGACCATATAAAAAGTTTACAAGGATAAAGGGTCTACCTTAAAGCATATATAATATTACTTGTTAGAGTATACAAGTGTAATAAAGTATTATATATTTATACTTCCCTTATTAATCAATACACAGTAGAAAATAAACTTGAAACAGTAAAAGTAACAAGTATATAATCTTTTAACCCAATGATTTGGGTATCCAACAACCTTGAATAAAGGTCCCATGATTTATACTTTAATGAAATTATGTCATACCCACACCAAGGTAAGCCCTTGATAAGAATTTCCTCAAGGTTTAAGATAGTCGACACCTCTTTCTTCCTATCCATGGATTCCCTTGACTTCATGCTAGTCGACATCTTTGTATTTCTATTCCTGGAAGCCCTTGATTGTACACAATAATTATCAAAGTTGCAAGAAGCAATACGAACATGATGTTCAGTAATCACAAAGCATGTATTTAATTATCTCTATAAATCACTTCATAAGAATGTAATATCTTGAGTACTATATTATTATGTATGTATTGATCTCGTTAAAATTAGATCTTATTTATAGTCATTTTTCCAATGGTCATATCCATCCTCCAATAGTCATATTTTCCCTTGAATCTTGGAGGGACCTGTACATGTGTCACTCAATAAATGATTAGTTAGAAATATAATGCATGATATCATTTCAAAACTAAAACAAGGGTATGTAAAATATGGTTGTTCACACTAATTCATTTTTTGGAGTCTAATAAAAAAAATTAGAGTCAATGAAACAAACACTCAGAATCTATATTACATGAATATTTGGATTCTATTTTTCATGGAATTCGGAATCAGATATATATTGACTTCAGAGACTGAAATCAAGGGAATTAAGACCAGAATTCTGTGGAATTTTGATTATAAATTCTCAGGAATTCAGAACCTTAATTCTAGGGAAATTGGAACCTGAATTCTGAGTGCATCCAGATTTTGAATTCTAAGTAAATAAGAACATGAATTCTCAGGAATTTGGAACCTGAATTATTTAGAATTATAATCCTTAATTATAAGGAATTTAGAGTCTTAATTCATATGAATTCGGAAAATAAATTCTAAATAATTTGGATCCTGAATCCTAAGGAATTCAGAACCTGAATTCTAAATAATTTTGATCATGAATTATATAGAATTTGATGTCGGAATTATAAGGAATTATGAACATGAATTCTAATAAATTCGGAACCTGAATTTCAGAGAATTAAGAATTTTAATTTTATAGAATTCTAAAATTGATTTCTGAATAATTCAGAATCTGAATTTCAGAGAGTTTAGAATCTAAATTCTGCAGAATTCGGAATATGAATTTCAGATAATTTGGAATCTTAATTCAGATGAATTCAGAATCAAAATTCGGAACCTAAAAACAGAATGATTTATATCTATGTATTTATAGGATTATAGGGTTTTAGAAATAAAATATAATTTTGTAGTTATAAATAAAAATAATTAGATTTAGTGACACTAAATCATGATCAATGAAAACAACAATTGGGATAAAATTTCCATGGGTAGGAAAATATTCCTTAAAAATATAAAACTTATGGGAAATGATATATTCTTTGAGATAGAGTGTTTCTGAAATTCAAAACATAAATGAATGTAAATTTCATAAGAAAACCTTATTGATTCAACATCCTAAAATTGTGAGTAATTTTAATATTATACAAAATGAATTTATCTCTTTTTAATAATGAATTTATTATATTTTGACATGTGGCTATATGGATTTTACCATTATCTAAAAATTGGTCAATTATGATCGTAAGTCATTCTGAGAGTTTGAAAATATACTCTTAATTATAATTTTAATATAATAATTTTTTTAATAATTTGAATTTATTATGATAAAATAATTTATAATTAAGATTCAATGGCCTCATACCTTAGATTCAGACCTAAAAAATATAATTTTTCTGAACAACCGAGGGTGGTAGCATTTTGTGGATTTCTTTTTTCGAACCCCAGGCCGAACATCAACATATTAATATTGAGTAAAATTGCATATGGGTGATGATAATGAAATAAAAAATTACCCCATATAAAATTTTATCCATGACACCCCAATAATCTATCACCATCCCAAAACACACCCTTATGTTATATAAAACTGTTATAAGGGGTTATGTATGAAGTTCTTAGATAGTTTTTTTTTATAATTCATTTTTAACTAAAATTTTTCTTCCATGAAACATTGATTCTTTTATTATTTTGATGTGGATTAAAAGGATTAAATGTTTTAATACAGAAGTGGGAAATAATTTAATAGAAATTAAATAAAAAATTCATTGGATAATTATAATTAATATTTTCACATATCATGTTTTGATAGACAATTTTATTTATAAAATTTACCTAAAATGACACATTTTTTGTAAATTTTGTTTTTTAAAAACAATAGTATAATAATTATCATTTATTATTACTATAAAGAAATAAATTTTCATTTTAATATAATTTCATCATGACTTATAGTCAAATTTAATATATTTACAATCATATGAAGACTATATAGATATAGATTGATTTCACATTAAGAAACTAACAAATAAAAATTATTATAATTTAATTTAATATAATTAATATTTTGACCTTTAAATTTGTATATATATAAGGTGACACTCTATGACATGGGTGTCAGAAATTATTGGAATCAATTGGTAGTGTGTGATTGAAAATAGGTATGTAGGTCTAGAATTTGATGGTCTATAACATGGTATCAAAATTGGTCAGAATTAATATGGTAAATTGTGATGTTATGGATCATATAATTACAATTATTGATAAGATAAATGTGGTAATCATTATTATTACATAATATAAATAAAATTTTCTACATGGGTAATGTATGAATAATCATAATATATGTGTGGGATTAACATTCACATTCACTGGGAGTCATGAGTTGAAGTAATTGTTTCTATAGAATCTTAATGTTCTGAAAACCATCCATGATACCTATTTGAAAGTTAGATGTTAGAGTAAATTGTTTAAAATGTGAACTCATATATAATAAATATTTAGGAACAAATAATATGTAGACTTAGGATGAATTGGAAATAGTGATTCAATGATCATGATTTTATATTACAATAGTCATTTTGATGATTATTTATTGAAATAAAATTATTATATTCTATGAAATATATATTCATTAGGGTTATCCCACTGATATATAAAATAAATCCCAAAAATTTAATTTATTTCTTGTCAGTAATTTCCCTAATTTTTATATTTGTTTTACTTTTGATATTTTTTTGTTTGAGTATTAGTGATCAGGTTATCATTATGTCATGATTAATGGTTTGGATTTAGTTAATAATTTTTGTACATCAGTATGAGGTGGATCATTAAATTAAAAATCTTCCCATATTTTCCTCCACATATTTAATTTCTCATTGTATTCATTCAATGATTAGTAGACTCAAATACCCAAAAGTGGTTGAATATATTTTTGTACAAAAAGTATAAATATAAAATTAAAAAATATCATTCATAAATTAATGTTAATTTATTAATTATTTAATTATTCATATGGAATGAAACTTTTTAAAATATATCATTGTTGTAGGTTGAATTGTCCCTAAGGATAAATGTGATAGGATGGACATTTTTATTAGGGGATAAATATTGAGGAATATCGATTTCAATTAGATATTTACAGTCTATTTAAACAATTAAAAAAAGAAAAAAAATGAAAAAATGAAATTTAAAATTCTTTATTGGGAGGTACATAGGATTATTTACATGTCACATGAACATAATTTCTCATAAAAAATCCCATAACTGAAAACTAATGTGCATCTGATGACTGATCTAGTGAATATGAATATGAATCTAACATGGAAAATAAAGTTTTCTTGATACAATGTTTGTTCAATATGAGTATCTCATAAGAAAGAAAAAATGGTGATCATATTAATGGAATTAACAATATTTGTATTCTTCTCAAATTAGATGAATTTTATTGAATATATGGGATATTTATTCTATTTATCATCAAAATGAGAATAATGGGAAATTATAGTGAAAATTGGGAGTAAATTTAATGGAATTATGGAATTATTTAATCAATATGCAAGAGATATAATTTTAAAGAAAGATAACATGATAGAATTAAGACTATTAACTTGTTGGGACTGTATTTAATACATCTGGTATAATTTAAATACCTAGTCCCATATAGATTAGAGTAGGTTTGTTATGTTATTAAATATGAATTAGTAACAAGGAATCTCATCCCAATGGACCAAATAGTTTAGTTTTTTTGTAATACTAGATTCATACTCAAATGTTATATAACACATTAAAACATAAAATTAAATATTTTAAGTACATTGAGAATTTCATTTTCACTCTTGAATATTGATGCATATTAATCATAATAACCATCATAGAATCCTTTGAAAAAATAATATAAATAAAAGGGGAGATACCAAATACTATTTAAGTGTTATGAATAATGGAATAAATCATAAATAAGAAACAACAATTATGGAATGAAATGATAATTTAACACACCTTACATTTAATCAATTACATTTACACAATCCAAATCCATGGTTAATATCATAGAGAACAAAAAATGGATAAAAATAACAAATTTATTGATGATGTAGATTCTTAAATATTATAATTCATGTGTCCCAATAACATGATAACATTACCAGTATGATCATTCACAAGAAAATTTAATATTTATGGGTTAAAACGATTTAATTTGGCCACATTATTTATCTCTTGATAATATTGATGCATCAAGTAGAAATCTAATATATGGTTCCCACACAATATTTCCAGTCCAATGAATTAATTTTATATAAAATAATATATTTAATCAATATTCATTGTAAACTAATATCAATAATGATTAAAAACTAGAAAGAGAATAGTATTTTTACATATAGTAAAATTAATATAAAAGTAAAAATAATTTTTAATAGTATAAAATTTCATATAAAATAGTCATATCAATTAAAGAAAAAAAGATATTAAAGTTAAATGAAATTTTCAATCATTGATGATGTAAAATAAAGACATGGGGTAGTATATACTATATATAAAATAAAATTGATGTATAATATTAAAATATGGATTAATGAAGTGATGTGGAAATGAAGTACCTTGAAAAGATCATTTAATTTATAAAATAAAATTATTAGATGTATCCACTGTAAATACAATTATTTTTTTTAATAAATATTAATATAGTACAAATTAATTACACACATATTCTTTTCATCACATATTCAATAAATTTATGTTTATCATAGTGAATAAAAACCGAGTTACAAAATTCCCAAAAAACTTCTATTTAACCGACTCTTATTCCACATAATAGTAATAAATATCAAATGAAAATTTTAAGGACTAGAAAATAATTAGATTCAAGGTATATTATATCAATGTGATGTATAAATAAACTATACTATGAAATTTGAAGAGAATATTACATATATCTAACAAATGTAATTCTGGGATAAAAAACCCTTACCATACACTTCCCATTAGTGTAGTGTTCTTTAACCACATATAAAACGGTTTAATGAATGATATTAAATTATTAAAAAATAAACTTTTTTTATAATACATTATGTTATTATTATATAAAATCGTATTAACCATCATTATTAATATTTCTTTATTTTCATGGTATTGGGTTTCATTGTTTCTTGGTTTCATGATCTGTTCATTTTTTGTACAATTTTGGATGTTCTAATAAAATGGGATTAAAACTCGAGAAGTGGAATGAAATATTATAAATTATCATTAAAAAATAAAATGGTGAAATTTATCATTTAGATTATTCATTTTAAAAAAATGTTAATGATAAATTTTTTGTTTATATTTGGTCATTCATTCCAAACATGATGAAGCAGTTTAATTTTATTTTTACATTATTTCATTATTATAGTTAAAAAATATGATATAGGATATAAAATACATAAAAAATATTATTTCTCCATTAAATTGTTTTTGCCCATCCATATAGGTGGTCTTGGAAAACCATCCAAATAATTATTTAGAGATGTAATCAACCATCATAGTTTGGAAAATAGTTGTGTTTCATTGAATTAATGGATATAATAAAAGAGATAGATATAATATGTTAAATTTTCAAAATAATACTAAATGTATATTCTTTTATATATATAATTATGTTATATATGAAATTGTGGATGAGTAATTTGAGTAATAACTAATATTAAGAGAGGTTCATTGAGAAAATTATCACAAGAATGTCACACCCTTGATGGATCCCTTAAATACCATGGAATTGTACTTTTGTTGAGACCATATTAAAAAAGAATTTGGGGGAGTTAAGATGGAAGGGTTTAGAATAAATTTGAAGATATACATGTCTTGTGAGGAGAAATGTAGTGGGGTGATATTAGTTCCTTATGAGGGGTGGTTAAATGTGATTAAATGTTGTTTTAGGGACTATAATCACATTATCCAAAAATTTTATGTTATATTATTTATGAATTTTGTGATTTTACCTTTAAACATTAACCTCTTACCTTATTTTACCTGTACATTGATAAACCATATTTTTACCACCTGAATTTATAGTGAATGAAATTTTATATTGATCTTATAAATTAATTTGGGACATATAACTTCAAATATATAATCAATTTTATCAAATTCAAATAATATAATTGTATAAATTAAATTATTATTAATATAGTATAATGGGCGAGTTGAAAGTAAAAATAGTCAAATTATTAAGAATGAGTTATATTTAAATTCAATAATATTTTTTGGTAACATAAATTGGACTAGAATTTTTATATTTTATCTATTTCGGATATAAAACAAATTCAAATTATTATTTATCTTTATAATTTTTTTTTGAGGAAATGTCAGTTTTCAAATAAAAATTATTATTTTATAGTGTTAATACAAATAATTAAACTTATCAAAAAAATATGAATAATTAACACTAATATAATTTTTAAATTACGATAAAAAGTGGTTCTTATTTTTTAATAATTTATTATAAATTTTCACCATTTGGATTTACAACTAGTGTTTCATAAATGGGCAGAAAAACTACCCATACGAAAAATAAGTATTTTTATGCCTAAAATTGGATTTATTATTATCTCAATAATAAAAATCATAATATATAAAAATTAAAAAAATAATTTTTCATATAACACGAATACATCAATAATATCATTAAATAACAGTGATTAATTTAGTTTTTTAATATAAATATCAAATGCGGGCATAAAATTAGTTCTTTAATATAACACATTATTTATGATAAATTAGATTCTATTTTAATTTATAATAAATTAATACTCAACAAATTTATTTCATAAATATATGTAATATATATCTTTTTAAATTACTTCACCTCATTCAATCAATCTATTCTAATTTCTATGTGATATCAATCAAATTTGAATAATAATAATTATTAATCATTAAGATCGACGATGCATATTTTTTTATGTTGAACATAATGTTTCCCATTTAATGGATAGAGATGTTACATGGAGTAATTTTATCGATATAAATGTTATAATAAATCTATTTATTGTTTATCGGTGAGAAATAATTATTATTTTTCTTATACAATATATGTATATAACCATTGGGAAATTAATGGGAATTTGATGAAAGATAGTAGTGATCACTAGGGACTATTTGGGATGAGGTGACTCTATAAATTCTAGTTCTACCAGAAATATAGTTTTTGATTAGTTAAATCTAGCACTAAGTGTTAATTATAAAATATAATCATGAATCTAGTGCTTCATTCACATCAATTATCATGAAGGGTTCATGTGGAATTAACCATCTAAAAGACCCATATAGGTTTATCTATGTTATTATAAATCTCTAAAGAGAATGGGTAAGAGATATGTCATATTTCTAATGTTTAATAGACATTTCTTGTAGTTTTTTATTGTTTATAAAATTATATATTTTCCATTGAATAAAATTTTCATTTGAAAGTTTGATAGTGTAACATTAGAAAAATCTTCACAAATTGATTATAAAATACAGCATTGTGATTCATGGTTATGGACAGCCATGAAAAATTCATGAAATTGTTCCTAAAATAAAAGATCATATTGTAAGATAATTACTAAAATGACAACATAAAAAAGATAATTTTTATGGACCTAATATATATGGCACATTGTTAAGAAAAAAATGCACCTCCTAGTATCTAACAGTATGCTAATGATTGATCACATGGATCTCCAAATTTTTGTGTGTGTTATACATGGAATGAATATAAATATGTACATTAATTTTAATTTAATGACACATAATTCCTAGAAGTTATTAATTCAGATAGTAAGGTCTTCATGATTTTATGAGTTTAATATTATAGTGTGTCAAAATATTTTCTTTCATTCATTTATTTAAATACATTTAATTTTAAATTTTGCTTCTTTAATAAAAACTATTATGTAATAAATGATTCTTCTAGTGTAGATAATTCATTGAAATGAGATAAATATTTATAATAAGTATTTTTTTATAATAATTTTTATGAATGTCGTTGAAGGGAATGTTGTAAGGTTTTATCTATAAATGAAAAAAATTAGGTTTAACTATTCTTGAATTCCTATAGAAGGTATTTGTAATATTGTGGATGAATTTGAAACTAGAAATATAGTCTGGGATAATGTAGATACAATATTTAATTTATATAAAATTTTGGGTATAATTAATAAATTTTGAGAAATATATCATTAATAAGTGTCCTTCCATAGTGTTAGGGTGTGAGATTCAGGAATATTTGTGACCCAGAAAAAAACTAAAGGTTACCTAGGTGAAAATTTTTTCAAGTCTCATATTCATGTTTATTGACTTTATTGATCATAAAAAACATAATCAAAAATATAAAAATTGTTCATTATTGTATATGTTTTTTGAAACAATGGTTTCCAATTTTGTAAAATGATAATTAATACATTATTAGATGGTGAAAAGTTTAATCTAATGAGATGTTTATTTGGGAATACATAAAAATGGTAAGAGATCGAGTCAAAAATATAAATTGAAAATAAAAAATTAATTTTACTATTAACTGATGGTTTATAATTAAATAAATTTCAAAAATTTCAAGGAGTATGAAAATTCCATGAAGAATTTATATTTCTATTCAAAGTAATATAATGATCATAGATATCAAAAGATCTATTAATATTTTCAAAACACAATGTCTTGGATTATTTAGTTCCAAAAGGAGAAGTTTCAATGGTTGAATAATGGAGTTCAATAATGATAGGATAATATATTCCATGTATCGAAACATATTTCTAATAATTTATTATTATATATTTCTGATATTATTGGATTGATGAAAATATAGAGAATACTAGTTATTCTGAGAAGTGGGAGTTACCCATGAAGGTTTAAATGATTTAGTTACATGAAAATGTAAAATCAGAGATAATAAAATTAACAATGAGAATTATAGAACAACAAAATGAGTGGGTCTTCATGGTGAAAGAATAATAGTTCAATTTAAGGAATTACAGGTACATACATTATATAAAATGGTTTAAATAGAATGAGTTATTTTATTTATATTAAATTTTATCACCCATTTTCAATCATAAAATAATTCATACGATGTTGACAACAATATCTTGCCTATTTATTGTAATAACCATTACCTTTTTAATGATAATTGTTTTTTGTGTAGTTTTTAAATAATGATGTAGATTCTCCATATAAAAGAGGGGGTGAATTTTATACTTTAGAAATTCATTGGAACCATTAATGTTGGTTATAAAACATTCATTTTCTTTCTTAATGAAGTATATGTTTAACAAAGTTAAAAAAGGTAAATTCACATGAACTTTTAGTTCTACATACTTGATATATTCCGGAAATATGGTTCTAGAAATTAAACAAAAGAATAGATTAAAAGGAAAATGATTCTACCTTAAAGCATATAGAATCAAACTAATCAAAGTCTAAAATTAGAAGAATGTATAATATAGTTATACATTCATTATTAATCAAAATGAAGCATAAAATAAACATGAAAAATATACATGTAACGGGTATAGAATCTTTTATCACCAAGTGTATGGTATAAAAAATCCTTGGATAAAAGTCCCTTGATTTATACATTCAAGAAAGTCCATATTACCCACACTAGGGTAGTCCCTCAATAGGAATATCAAAATCTGTCTTGCTATCCCCACAATCCCTCGAACATCAAGTGTGTTGGAACCTCTATCTTCCTTGTCACAGAAGTCCTTGAAATTTAAGGTAGTTGGCACCTCTGTCTTCTTATCCCTAGAATCCCTCAATATTCCCAATATTCAGTATATAATTATACATATCTCAAGAATCCCTTGATTTTACACATCCACAATAAGAGTTGCATGAAGAAAGATGAATAAGATGTTACGTACATACAAAACAAGAGAGTCATTGTTTCAAGAAATCACTTCAACTGCATGTTGTCTATAGTGTTATAGATCAGTTTGTAAGTATTGAGCTCATTCAAATGAGCCCCAATTAATATTCATTTTCCCAATGATCGGCTTCATCCTCAAAACATCATATTTTATCTGGAATCTAGGATGGACATGTACATGTGTCACATTAATAATGGTTAGTTGGAAACAAAATGAATGACATCGTTTCATAACTATAATAGGAATAAGTAAAATATGGTTACTCATCGAATTCTATTCCTCCTAGTCTATGTAAAAAATAAAAATTGGAGACTAATAGAAAATCATTCGGAATCAATATTTCATGAATATTTGGATTCTACATTTCATGCAATTCGGAATCACAATTTTGTAGACATTGGAGTCTGAACTCTGAAGAATTCGGACCCAAAATTCAATGGAATTTATAGTCTGAATTCTATGAAATTTGGAACCTGAATTCTAAACAATTATGAACCTGAATTATGAGAGAATTTGGAGTAAAAATAAAATAGAATTTGGATCCTGAATTATAATGAATTTGGTACAAGATTTATAAGGAATTTGGAACCTGAATTATAAGGAATTCAGAGTCTGAATTATAAGGAATTGGGAACCTAAATTGAATGGAATTCGAAGTCTGATTTCTTTTTAATTTTGAACCTGAATTATAAGTAATGAAGAACCTTAATTATGAAGAATTCAGAGTCATAATTATAAATAATCTTGAACCTGAATTCTATGGAATTATAATTCTTTATTTCAGTGAATTTAGAATCTAAATTTTAGAGCATTCAGAATCTTAATTCAGAAAATATTGGAATATGATTTTCTGAGATTTTTGAATCTAAATTCAGAAAAATTTAGATTTGGAATTTCAAAACATAAAGTAATGGAAAAATCCCAAGAAATCCTTATTGATCCAACAACCTCCCCCTTTTTGGAATGCACAAACATTACTACATAAAAGAATCTAAGGACGTAGAAATTTTGGGAACATGAAAATAAATACATATTCCCCTTTATATATGGATCATAGTAAATATGACTAAGTCCCCCAAAGGCTTTGAAATCACTATAAATCATTTTAATGATTTTTTGAAAAAGTATTATCATTTTCATGTATTCAAAAAAGATCCTAGATAATACAATTTCTCTAGATGAACTCTCACTTATATATTAAAATAAATTTTTTACTTTGTATTCATTTTATTAATCCTTTCTCCCCATTTTTGATTCTGGAAAATGAATAAAAGAGATTGAAAAAAATTGGTACCTAAAACATTATTACTAAACAACCAAATATATGAAGAAGAACCAAAATTTCATTAATGTTGATCAAATTTTTACAGTGTAAAAAATTCAAAAAAATACAAAAATGTAATGAAACTATAATTCTATCATTCGCCATCATCCATGTCACAATGGTTTTTAGTTTTTTTATCTCCTTGTGACCCTCTTATACACACTTAAGTAACTGATCATGGTCTCTACATTTCTTCTCTACGTCATGAATTTTTTCTTCCTGGGCATTAAGAATGTTTTTCAGAGCTTTCCACACTTTTATTTCATAACAATATTCTATTCAATCTCCATTATATGTTCTCTTTCCCTCTTCCAATTCAGGACACATAGGTAAGCATGCCATTCAGATCCTTAACGTCATTCTTCCGGGTAGTTTTTATAGGGTTAACTTTTCCACCAAACTATTTGTACGTTATTTAACCTTCTCATCATCAGTATCAAAATAATCCCTGACTTTATCATGTAATTCATAAAATATTTTCATTGCGTTGATCATTTTATTTAACCAGATTGTCATATTCTTGAATGCTGTTTTATGAGACTCATAAGAAATGAGGAAGATCCAGAAATCCACCTCTAGTGTAGCACATCTATTAATCACCAGGGAAACTCAATGTAACATCGTATTTATCATTTCCTAATGCATCTTGAATATTGAATCTATGATTGGGAATAAAGGAATAATACGCACAAGCTTCATCAATGACTGAACAATAGAGTTCTATCCGGGGTAATAGGACTCTGAATCCAAATGTTTGGTTGGTGAGGATTATTTTTCTATGTCTTCATCTTTTCTCTTCGATGAATCACCAACAACATTATTATTCAAAGAAGATTTGATTGGTGTATCTAATACGACCTACATTACCATTCCAACATTCATAATTATATCTTGTTCTTTGGGAGATTCATGCTCACTGATAGATAGTTAAAAATTCTTTTCTTCCTCAACATCCTTTATCACCTTATCGCAACATCATCTTCCAAATGAATGAATTCATGATTACTGCATTCATCATCTGTTGGATTAATTACTTTTTGTCACCCTTCTCATATTTTCATGATGTATTAATTTTTGGGGATTAATCATGGGATGTCCAGATCGATAATTTTATAGATGGACATTCTTTCTCATTGTAATCTTCAACATGCCTTGTGATATAATTAGTTTCATCACCTTCTTATTCCAACTTTTCTTCTTCTTATATTTACTCTTAAACTTCTTCTTCTTCAAAATTTCTTTTTCTTGATGTGATTCTGGAATCACCACATTCTTCCACAGAGTCTCCGGTAATGGTTCAATCAAAAATGATTCTGGTACCATAATTTTTATAGAGGCTCTATCACTAGCCTTGAGAATATATTAGGCAACATCAACTTTTAACAATTTCATCTTTTTATAATTTTCTTTTTCATATTTTTCTAGATTATCCACATGAATTTCATTCAATGAGTTTTCCTCAGTATGGTCCATGAAAAACTAAGGTTCCCCATCCTTCCATTTATTCTTATCCTCTCTCCACATGGACACCACTACACTAGGATATGCTATTTTCATCATTGGATTTGGAAGGGCAGAATGAGTTTCCTTGCCCACATGAGTTTTTCTTTTTTCTTTATTTTCATTATTCATTTTCTCCCTTCCACCTTTCATAGACGTTTCAACCACTTCCTAATTCTTTGACAAAGCATCTACATCTACTTCAAAATGTTCATAAAATTCTTCGAAATCACTGGAAAACCAAATTTTTTTCTCTTTAGGGTGGAATCACTCAGCATCATCACATTCTAACTTCTAGGCTTCAAACTGCATGATATTTTTTGTGACTAGAGTCCTAAAAAAATAATATCTGAAAGGATTTATGGATACATGATGATTTGAGATTTGAGATTCCCATTCTTGATATACTCAATCTTTACCAAGATATAGATTACCATGTTTATAATTCCAAGGATCAGCAAGAAATCTATTATATAGATATCACTATTCATTAAAGTATCTTATCCCATTTCCTTGTAATTATAAATCCTTAATCCCATAACTCAATAATCTGTGAAATTGCAGTGAGATGAATGATCTTTGGAGACATCAATCCATTGATTCCAAGAAACTCTATTGCATTTTCTTTTTCAAAAGATATGGATTCATAAAGAAACTTGTGAGTACAAAACACTAATTTACCTTCTTAAGAAATTCCGATAAGACATTCTTCCTTTCTATATGAAGAGTCTGGGACTTTCCATAACTCATGAAATTAAATTTATCTCTTCCCCATTCAATGAAAACACTAACAGTTTCATATTACCAAACCATATGCTCTGGATACACCAGATCATGTGCCATAAATTTTGAAATGAAAAGGCTATCCTAGCCATTTAACTAAATATTCATAGAGATGGTATAATCAAAATTGTTAAAGAATATTGATTCAATTAACCTCTCTTTGTATAACTTCCTCACAATGATTTCTATAACATTCAACAATTCATATTGAGGTGAGGCATCAATAGACATCAAGAACTGAGGAAAACATTTTTTGTTTTGGAATGGATGTAAAATACAAAGGCAGAACTTTGAAACATGAGGGATTGAAAACAAAATGTGGGACAACCATCAGGGGGGATTTATATTGGTGATGGATCAACTTCTATGGTTGATCCAATGAAAAAAATTCTTCTGATAAAATGTTACGGTTGAGAGGATAACTGAAGAAGGATTTTGATTGGTTCCAATCATTTGTGGGTTTTTAAGATAAATATTAAGATTTAAGAAAGAATGCGATTCTGAAAGTGTTTCTTAAACAATATAAAAATTCAAACCCATAAAAAATATGGTTGTGAAATATTAGGAAAGAAAACATACATTTATGATTTATAAGAAAATTATTTGTAACGATGGAAATTTTTATTGGAGAACTTTAGGATCCAGAAAAATTTAAAAACATATTTCAAAAGAAAATTTATTCGAAAATTTTGATAAAAAACTAAACATTATTAAGAAATAGATAATTTTGAAACTAATACGTAACTGTACTCATGATATCAAAAGTGTTTCTTACTATAAGGGGATAGGTTTCAACATGAATTTAATATGAAATATTACCTTATAGTTACCATTCCTAAATTTTATATAATATATTCAAATCTATCTATGGGTTATGATTTTGTGAATATATAATTATGTTGATCATCCATTATGATAAACTGAAGAATGATATCTTTTTTTGTGTTATCACGAAATGTTAATTTTCCTCCATTCATCTTCATAATCTATTCAATGATTTTTTTGTTACCTATCATGTGATGGGAAAATCTACTATCCATGTACCATGTATTGATGTTGGTACTATATTAAAATTCCTAAAAATAAGAGTGTTATATTTTCGCCACCCAAACATTCTTGGATTTAAAATCTTAAGAAAGAAAAATTTTAGCAATCCACATTTTAAAAGATAAAAAAAATATGAAAACTTAAAGACTGATTTTCGTTTAAGGAACAAATTTTTTCCGAATTCCCATCAAACTGACACTTTGTGCAGAATGGAGCACATTCAGGAAAAAAATAATTATTACCAAAAACAAGTTTTGAAAGAGTATAACCAAATCTGGAATTATTCCTTGGAGGTCGTATTTGGGAATACATCTTGTCAATGTTTTCCAAACCAAAGGTAATTTTTGACAAACACCTTCTCAGGGAAAATATTTCTAAAATCAGCGTAATAACTATGTTTTTATCATAAAAAACATTAGTATTATAACTAGAGTTAGTCTCTAAAACATTTTCCATAGAATTTAATTTTTCTAGATCCTTATACTATTTATCCTTCTCAGAATACACATCACCATGTCTATTTGAAATAATTTCTTAATCATAAATTTTCTTATCATGATCATTAGAAACATGTGATACTTCTTTAGTAAAAATATATATTCGATTATTTACATTATAATGCATTTTCTTGACATTATAATATTTTTCTCAAGGGGATAATCAAACTGAGAAACTTTTTCATAAGTACGTAAATTATAATCATCATTAGTATAAGTTTTTTCTTTAAAATATTTATAGTATTTATTAGAGCAATAATTATAATTCCAGTATACATTTTTTATGGATTCCGTATTGGGTACCTAATCCATTAAACAATTATTTTAAATTGGTAACATGGATAGTAAACAATGATTCTTCTGACTAGAATATTCATACTCGGAGGATTCATCAGAAGTGACCCCAATAGTAGCACTCCAAATGTCATTTGATTTCAAATCATCCTTTGATTTAGCTTTGTAGTACTATTTTTTGTTATTCTCAAAATGATTTTCCTTTCATTTCATTCTCTTATGAATATGAAAATATGTCCTTATATGCCCTTATATTTTGCATTAATAACATGTAACATCAGAGTATTTCTTTTCCTTCCATTATTTTTTATTATATCTATATATAAAGTCTTTCTTCCCAACTATATTGTTCATCCATCGAGCAAGATTAGAATGTTCATTTTCAGAAAGTAATCTTTTTCTAGATTCAGATAAAACAGTAACCATTTTGACATGGATTTAGTAACCCTTTTAGGACGATTTTCTTTAATAGTTGTAATGACTACACTTCCATTACTATTATTATTCTTATTCAAATCATCATCCCCTTTTATTCATGTCTCATATGGAAGAAGAGTTACAAAAATTTCATCAAGAGTAATCTGAGATAGTTTCTAATTCTCATTAATAGTTGTTCTCTTAGACTCCCACTCATTAGAAATGGTATCTATAATCTATTCTAGAAGGTCATAATCATATAAACCATTCTCACCCATAGATTGTAAATTATTAACAATATTCATAAAACATTTTTGTAACTTTCACACTGGTTCTCCATAAAGAAATAGAAACTCGTTATATTCTACCCTAATAATAGCTCTTATAGTTTCTATAACATTGGATGTACCAAAATTAGTAAACTCCAATTTCATACCAATAAAATTTGCAGATTCACAAGAATAAATTTGGGTATATATATTCCTAGTCCTAGAACATTAAAATTAATTTTCTACCTTGTATTTTAGTTGATATTATGAATTTTCATGATTATTAAATGTTCTTGAATTCATTATCAAAAATCTTGGAATCTCCAGTAAACATAGAGAAGTTGTCTTCTCCAGTATTTATCACAAAATTATTCAAATGATCTATCCAATATTTAGAATTATTCCCCTCAAATATAGGTGGTATAGTAGGATTATGATTGTCAATCTAACCAACAATCATTCCTATCATCTAAAGTAATATATCATTCCACAAAAACATGTTAATTGAAAAATATTGTAAACAAGGATACAAATCCTAATCATGGAAAATATAAAATAGTGAATACTTGAGAAAGAAACTTTATATGTGAATATATGTATTTCAGAGACCTCCTATGATAAAAATTGTAGGATCGAAATAATGATGTAGATGCTCAAAATACAAGAGGTGTTGAATTGTACACTTTAAAAATTCCATTGGAAACATTAAAAACAATTATAAATATTTTGTTTTCAACAACAAGGAATACTATTATAAACAAGGTTAAACAAGTTAAATTCACAAGAACTATTAGATTTACAAACATGCTAGTGTCTGGAAATATGGTTCCAAAAATGAACCTTATGAAAATTTTACAAGGATAAAGGGTCTACTTTAATGCATATAGAATATTACTAGTTATAGTATTAAAGTTTAATAAAGTATTATATATTTATACATCCCTTATTAATCAAAATACAGTGGAAAATAAACTTGAAACAGTAAAAGTAACAAGTATATAATCTTTTAACACAATGATTTGGGTATCCAACAACCTTGAATAAAGCTACCATGATTTATACTTTCATGAAATTCTATCTTACCCACACCCAGGTAAGTCCTTGATAGGAATGTACTTGAGGTTTATGTTAGTCGGAACCTCTTTCTTCATATCCCTGTATTCCATCGAACTTCAATGTAGTCGACACCTTTGTCTTCCTATTCCCATAATCCCTCGATTGTACACAAAAATTATCGAAGTTTCATGAAGCAATATGAACATGATGTTTAGTAATCATAATGCATGAATTTAATTATATCTATAAATCACTTCATAAGCATGTAATATATTGAGTTTAGGATCATTCAGTAAGTATTGATCTCATTCAAATTAGATCCTATTTATAGTCATATTTTCCAACGGTCATATCCCTCCTCCAACAGTCATATTTTTCCTTGAATCTTGGAGGTACCCGTACATGTGTCACTCAATAAGTGATTAGTTAGAAATATAATGCATGATATGGTTTCATAACTAAAACAATGGTAAGTAAAATATGGTTGTTCACACAATTTCATTTTTTGGATTCTAATAAAAAATTCAGAGTCAAAGAAAAAACACACAAAATCTATATTAGATGAATATTTGGATTTTTTTTCATGGAATTCGGAATTAGATATATATAGATTTCAGAGACTGAAATCAAAGGAATTCAGAACCAAAATTATATTGAATTTTGATTATAAATTCTAAGGAATTCGGAATTGGAATTCTAGGGAAATCGGAACCTGAATTCTGAGTGAATCTAGATTCTGAATGATAAGGAATTAGGAACATGAATTCTATGGAATTTGGAACCTGAATTCTTAGGAATTTGAATCCTAAATTCTATGTAATTTAGAGTCTAAATTCAAATGAATTCAGAACCTAAATTTTAATGAATTTTGAGGCTGAATTCTATAGAATTCAGAAACTGAATTCTAAGGAATATTTAACATGAATTATATGGAATTTGATGTCTGAATTCTAAGGAATTAGGATCATGAATTATAGTGAATTTGGTACTGGAATTTTAGATAATTTAGAATTGGAATTTTAGAGGATTTTAAAACTGAATTCTGAATAATTCATAATATGAATTTTAGAGAATTTGGAATCTAAAATCTGCAGAATTCAGAATCTGAATTTCAGAGAATTTGGAATCTTAATTCATAAGAATTTGGAATCATAATTCAGAACCTAAAAACAGAATGCTTTATATCTATGTATTTATAGGATTATGGGGTCTAAGAAATAAAATTGAATTTTGAAGTTATAAATAAAAAGAATTATATTGAGTGAAACTAAATCATGATCAATGAAAACAATGATAGAAATAAAATTTCCATGGGTAGGAAAATATTTTTTAAAAATATAAATCTTATGGGAAATGATATGTTCCTTGAGATAGAGTGTTGCTTATATTCAAAACATAAATGAATGTAAAATTCATAAGAAAACCTTATTGATTCAACATCCTGAAATTGTGAGTAATTTTAATATTATACAAAATGAAATTAAATCTTTTTAATAACGAAGTTATTATATTTTGAAAGGATGATATATGTATTTTAACCTTATCTAAACATTGTTCAATTATGCTCGTAAGTCAATATGAGAATTTGAAAATATACTCTTAATTGTAAATTTAATGTAATAATTGTTTTTTATTATTTGAAAAGATAATAATAAAATAATTTATAATTAAGACTCAATGGCCTCATCCCTTAGATTCAGACAATACAAATACCATTTTTTTTGAACAACCGAGGGAGGTATCATTTTGTGGATTTCTTTTTTCCAATATTAGGCGGAGCATCAACATATTAATATTGAGTAAAATTACCTATGGGAGATGATCACGTAATGAAAAATTACCACATATAAAATTATATCCATGCCACCCCAATAATCTATCACCATACCAAAACTCACCCTTATGTAATATAAAAGTGTTATAATGGGTTATGTATGAAGGCCTTAGAATCTTTTTTAATAATTATTTTTTTACTAACATTGTTATTCCATGATTTTTGTTTTGATTTTAGTGTTTGATAAAAATATAAATAATTTGGTAGACGTATTTTGCATATATAAATTTTACATTTAAGAGATAATATAATTATAATAAATGTTATCATTAATATGATCTAAATTAATGAAATAGTATAGTTAAAGAAAAATATTTTAAATATAAATTATAATATAATTTCTTCCATCTGTCAAAATATTACCCTTCATTTTTTATCTATTATTATTATAAATAAGTAAGTATTTATTTATATATAATTTATACATCTCATAAATATAGAATTATAATGATAAAATAAACATAATTTTTGATATTAGAATGTTGAAATATTTTTAGGGTGAATATTTGAGAGTTTTAAAAAAATTCATTGAAAACTACTAATATAATTTTAAATTTTCTATATGAATAAGGATATCATACTGATGTATTTTTTAATATAGAATTCTGGTACAATATTCTATATTATAATAAAATAATTGGTGTCCAAAGAGGATAGTAAAAAAATGAAAATTCCCTGGTCAATACCATGGTTTTACAAATTTCAATACTAAGGTGCCCAAGGAAATAAAAAAATTACATCAACTTATCTATAAATATCCTCCCATGTCCTCCATTGACATTCATTCACAATTAATTCAACACAAATAAATGATATTTTTACTTCCAATGGAATCCACACAAGGTGTCCTCAATCCCCCATGGTCCCAATCATTGATTTTTAGGAGTTACTCATTAATGTAATGGAAACATAAACATATCGTTTCCTTTATAATTACCATTTTATGTGGTGTTTATTTTTAATTTTAATAATATATCATTCTATCCATTATATTTTACCTCATTTCAATATTAGGATTTTTTTATTAATGATATACCCATTCTAAAATATTTTTATGTTCTAAATAAATGTTTCATACAAATTATTCTACCAAATTTGTGTCCCTAACTTTCTCACTTATTATCATAAAATTATCTTCTCTTATTACGAAAATACTTAAACACATTAATTTTAATTGTTTATTCGTCTAAATTTATAAATGAAATACTTTCTTACATGATTAACATATATGAAACCTACCATCATTATTTGGTTAATGATGACATAACGATCATTGTTTTATGCTTTTTCTAAAATAGAATTTTTTGGATATAGAAATCATTTATTTTTTACTCCATGAGTTATGCCTAAATTTTTATTATCATAAATGATGATAAAATTAATTAATACATTTTGAGGGTGTTCCATGATATCATTCAAATGCATTGGGAAATAATTTATTCCCTAAATATTACATGTTTTTTTATAACCTAGTGAATATTCATCATTATTTTTAAGACACCTTAGTAAAAAATGGTGGGGGTATGTTTTTGAATGTTTAAAATAAATGTTATAGGAACAGTTAATACATATTATTCATGTTAATTTTAATGTTATATTCCTCTTTATATTTCCATTATATATATAATCAGGTTCTTATTTATAATTCTCATGATCAGGAAAAAACTGTAAATATGATTTTACATTGGTGGGTCTTATGATAACACTTTTCTTTTCATGTTTGTTCATATGTTTTGATATAGAGTACATGTATTTTAGAAGAACCAATGCAGAAGCATTACACATTGTTTATAAGATTTTTTTTATTCTTGTATTATGTACCTTCTTTACATGAAACAGTAAATTAAAGGATACTGTGTTTCATAATTGAATTGTAACAATATTATATTTAAAAAGGTGGAATTTCATAGTTGGTATGAATGGGAAATGTATTTATGTGAAGACATTATGATTTGAAAACATTATGAAGAATGCTATAAAATTGAGTAAATACAGGAATATATTCCTCCTATTTTGTTGAAATATTATGTATGTTCATTCCCATCAATGAAATCTGTATCTGCACATAAACATGTGGATGTGGATTTAGAACAGATGCACCTATGTGTAACAACTCTGACAAGGTTCTTTGGGCTTAAATCAACATAACTTGGTTAAAGACAATAGTCCTTCCTAATATCTTGGATAGTCTCTATTGGGTGTTATGATTGGTAAATAAAATTTTTATTATGATCCATTATGATGGTATTAAACAAAAAATAATCATCGATAACTAATAAAACATTTCAAATTGATATATTATGACATGAAATTTTTTAAAATTGTAAATTTTTTTAAATAAAGATGGTTCTCAATAAGGAATTATTATTTTATAAAATTGTGGGAAATTAGATATACCGCATAAATGGTCAGCATAATGGAAAATGTGATGATGGACATATAATTAAATCCAAAATGGAAAACATCTTGATAATGGTGAATCAATTGATTTATGTAGTGGGAAATAACATGAATCAAGCTGATAGACCTGATTATCCTTGATGGTAACAACAAAATTTTGAGACTTTTTTGTATCAATGACCACATTAATTCAATATATATAATGAGAAATTTATTTATCAACAATAAATAGGATTTATAAAAAAGAAGATGTATTTACATTGTGGTCTAGAAAAATATAATGTCACCATATCGGTGTATATCTCATGGGGGGAAGCTTATCATTGAAAGATATTGATTAATAAAAAAACAAGATTATGGATTGATGCTATGTAGTGGGAAGCGTTTAGTGGATTCAACTATTTTATATAGAGTTTATTGTTCAATGAGAATAATCATAGAGTAATAATTCATGTTAATAATGTATAAGGAAAATAAATCTATGGAATCATATAAGATTAACCTCACAAGATATAATCAAAAAACCACTAGCCTTAACATGGATATTAATTTGGAGGTTGTTATATTATTTTGTGTATTGTGATGCCATAAATAGATGAATCATGCTAATAGAGACTATTATAGAAATGATGAGATAGTACAAAGTGGTGTAAAGGATCAGACTATAGTGTGACGATATATAGATGACTGGAAAATCAAATGAAACAAGGAGATCATTGTGGAAAATTATATGAATAATCTTTCATTATGGAATGGTAGGAAATAAAGTGAAAATTTCCACGCGAATTATTTGTGGGAATACTGATTCTAGGAAATTATTTCTCAATTATAGGAAATAGTTCATTTGTGGAAGAGATTACTATATTTTTAGGAATTTTTGCAGTGATGTGTGGCCTCAACTTCTCAAAAATAAAAAAAAATTGAATATTGTGTAGGCTCTAACATAAGTTCAATGATTCAATTGTGCTTATCTTGGGTACTATTCCAATCACTACCCAAATCCAATGACAGTATAATGGAATAACAATCAATTCCAACATATTCCAAGGGAAAACGTTTTTGAATATTCAATCCCAATGGGATAGTTTTTACTAATAAATTATGTGGTTTTAGGTACTCTCATTGTTATCGTAGGGATAAAAAGTACATTTATTTATTCTGGATTCAAGAATTCTATTATTTACTCATTTTTTCAATGAATGTTTGATCAATGAGTCGTTCTATAGAAGTAGACTTATCAATCATTACCACTAAAAGAATTATACAAGAATCAACAATGTATAGAATCTATGGCATTCACATTGGTGTGTATAATATCAACTCTAATCATGTATTCATTTTTATGAAGAAATTTGACATCACACTTACTATGTACTAGCTCAAAGATTATAATTATATGATCAACAGAAGAATCAAGGAAATATATGTTTTGCTGGAGGAAAAAAATAGTTGTTTTCAAATGAGATATATCTCAACCGGATATTTGTCTATAATCACTATCTATATCCTTATTTATCAAAATTAATATTGAAAATAAATATCGAAATGAATGTATACATATAGGGAATTTTCCCACAGTTATAGAATTCGTTGATGTATATCCTGAGGAGTTACCTAGGACTCCATAAAAAAGTGTGGTACAATTTTACATTTAGCTCATGATTTAATCATATAAAATATCAATGAAACTGTATATAATAGAAAATGTGGAGCTACATAAAATAAATAATAAAATCCAATATCATTTAGAGAAGTTGTTTATCTAACGATTTGTGTCCCCTTTGAGAGAACCTATTATATTTTTCAGTAAGAAGGATAGATCATTGTGGTTATATATTGATTATTGATAATATAACAACATCATTGTTGGAACAACTACCCTTTTCTATGAAATAATGATTTTCTGTACCAGCTTAGTGGGTCACATTTATTATCTAATACTGCTCATCAAATTTGTTATCGTCAATTGAGGGTGAATAATGAAGATATTCAAAATTCCCCCATAGAATCAAAATATGGGAATTATTAGATTATTTTTACAATATTTTAATTTATTTATATTCATTCTATTTTAATTTATTGGATGAATATAATGATTAATTAATACCATTATAAATTTTTGGAATTTTTTATTGATCTTATTTAGATTTATTACAAAAGTCACAAGTTGAATAAGGATAATTTAAAAGGTTATATTAAAAACTATGTGGAAGGTTAGTATATTTAGGATGTTATGAAAATGGGAATTCTTGTTACAACATGATTCTATCTTTGGGAATATTGTAACCAACGAAGTAATATTAGCTGATCCTGTGAAGAAAATGGTTTTGGAGGTGTTGCCTTATACTAAAACAATAACTGAGATTCAATGACTCTTTGTATTATGGGAATATTATAGGAGTTTTGTGAAAAAAATAAAATTCTAATCCACTAACCATGTTAACTCAAAATGGGGTATGTTCAACTTGACTAATGAGTTAAAAGAAACATTACATGACTCAAAGATTATTTAGGATACTGCACCAATATTATCTCTACACTCATTTAAAGAATGATTCTCCAGGCGTATCAATGTATATCTGAATGTCCATGGGTGATTCCTCATGAAATATGACAATGAGGTATCTTATTAATCTCAACAGTTGAATCCTCATGTGCTGAAATGTCATACTCATGACCTAAAGCTAGTTGTGGTTATTTTCCTTGGATGATATAGGTTCATAATAGTTATGGGGAGAAGATTGATATATACATAGACCACCCATGTTGATGTATATTTAAACAAAAATTAAATTAAACAAGATATAGAGGATATTCTTATGACATAATAGAGGAAATTATTTTGTAGTTCATTATAATCTTTGAAGATTAAACATTTTCCTTGATTCATTATGTTGAAATGAGCATGTTTGGATGAAAATGAGAAGGATTTAAGGATTTACTTTGATCAATGACAAAATATAAATGAGAATGGTAATATTATCGAATGAAAAATCATGAAACCTATCTGAAATGATTTATTATCCATCATTACTTGTTATAGTCAAGAAATATCAAATTCATTATCTTTTAAAAAAATTTGTTAGAGGATGTGAATGTTGGGAAGTCTCATGAGAATAATATTGAATAATAAGCTGTAATTAAATTTCATTCAATGTTATGTTTTTCATCTATTTTTGAAATATAGTATAAGATTATGGATGAATATGATATATCTGCTTAATATATAAATCTAGTAATATTTAAAATGAATATCAATCATTGTTATGTTTATTGGTGTGATGAAATAAAAAGAGAGATTTATGTCTAGACTGCATAGTGTTGGGTTCATCAACAAGTGGAAGAAGTGAGACACCTTCATAAATGGGTATTAAAACCTCAAACCACACCATTGTTGATGTGGGAAAATATCACTATGTAAATTCTCACTGGTCTCCCAAAAAAATCCAAATAAAACAATATGATATATGTTATAGTGGACCTTCTCACCATGACCGACCATTTTTTCTCTATTCAATATGATTTATCTCTTTAAAAACTATAAATGATTTATATAATAGAATAATTTAGTTGGTTTTAGAGTCATGTTCTATCATTCCTGATCATGATATATTGTTTACATCAGATTTATATAACATTATTCAACATGCTCTGAATACTAAATTGAATTTTAGTACATCATATCACCCCTAACTAATGGAAAATATAAAAGGACTAATAAGATTCAAAAAAATAAGTTTATAACCAGTTAAATATAATTTAAAGGTGGATGGGATAAAAATATAACATTAGTTGAGTTCCTATACCATGAAAACATCAATTTGAATATTCAAATGGTAGCCTATGAAGCTCTGTATGGAATGTGATGCAGAACTCCTACTTGTTGGGATGAAGCTTCTAAAAGAATGATTTGTGGCCAAAACATGTGAATGTGATGAAAGAAAGGTTTATGGCATCCAACAACATATAAAGGATACTCAGAGTTGATATAAGAGTTATGATGAAAACAATCAATGCTCAGGGGATTTTAATGTTGGATACATAGTCTTCATTCAAATTTCACCATTTCTAAGAGTTGTGTGCTTTGGTTGAAAGGGAATCTCAACACCAACTACATTAGAAACTATGATATCTTGGATCACATTAGAGTTGTGTCCAATCAGCATTGACATTCACTAATCCTAGAATATTGTAATTATTTATTCCATGTATATCTATTGAAGAAACACAAACCATACACTTCATATGTACTGAATCTTGAAGTGATAATATTGGAACATGACATATCTTATGATGATATATTAGGGGATATCCTGGATTGTTAAGAAAGGTTTCTATGAAAAAATGAGTACCCTTATCATTAAATTATTGTGGAGTAAACACAAATATGGAGTATCATTGTTTTAAAAAGACAAATAATTAGGCACAAGTACCCAAACCTTTTATCAAAATAGGAAATAAGATAACATTTTGGGGACAAGATTTATTATGGGGAAAATAATGTTACAAATGGATCATTTTTTATGATAACTCATTCATAAAATTTTGTGTTATATTATACTATAACAAAAAATATATATCTCTCTAATAATTATGTGAATATATTATAAAATGTGAACATTTGGTTTATATGTTGATATGTCTATTAATAAATTAAAACCATTGGTCAATATGACCAATGTAATCTATACTCTTGATTATAATTTAATGGTTTCACTTATTGTATATTAGTTTACATGACAAATGAAAATTAATAGAGAAATATGATATGATGGCCTAATCCACTAGGATCATGATGTCTATATTGTATTTGTCAGAATGTAGGAGGAAGGTAGAGTCCTTGGTCTTTTCTCATGATCAATCCCAATTTGAGCTATAACATGTTATGATTTAACAAAATCACATATAAGAGAATATCTATATAGTAAAAATTACCATTTTGGAGATGTTATTAGTTTCTCCCCATGGATCAATCACCATAAACCACAACACCAATTTAATAATCCTTTTGTAAAAATAAAATTTTTAATTACCATTTTTGTTTTTAGATTATTTTTTTCTCAAAATATAACGAATTTGATTAGTTACTTTTGGGGAAAATATGTACTTTAATGAAAATATATAATTTTTATAAGAAATTATGTTATTGGTAATAATATATATTTTTTGGGCATATTGTCATAAAAATACTCTAATTAATATTTAAATGATAATTTTTTTCACGTTATAGAAATTTTACTATGCATTTTACTATTAATTTTATGTATGCTATAATTTTTAATAATTAATTAGATTAAAATATATAAAATTGAAATTTCTCATAAATATGAAATTATAATAAAAATATATTGATCATTATAGAAATATGATCATTTAAATTATGTTTGGGTGATTTTATTTGAATTTTCTAAAATATTTTGTTTTTCAGTTGATAGTAAAAATAATGTTTTCAATTATTGGTATTTTTAATGACACCAAAAAATGTATTATGTAATATAAAATTATTCAATAATCACATGCATTATTATAAACTAATATTTTTCCATTTTTCCAATAAAATTAGTAAAATAACATATTCAAGCACATTGTATTGTTAATACCACTAATAAGAAGTCCAATAAAATCAATAAAATAATACCTAATATTTTCTATAAATACTAACCAATTTAACCTATATATTGTATTACAAATTCATAATACATGAATCAATTATAGTTTTACCTCCCAAGGATTCCTCCCAAGGTTTCCCAAATCTCCCAAGGTCCCAATCATCATGTTTTTGGATTTTCCATTCAAGGTAATGGAAATCTAAACTTCTCCTCTCTTTTCATGATCCCAATTATGTGTTATGTCATTAAAATTTCCATTATTTTTTATAGTTATTATATTATATATATTTACTATATTAAAATATATTTTCAATGGGATATTCTTTTCCCCTCTTTTATAAATTTTTTATAAAATTATATTTCATTACTGTTATGTAACCAAAATTTATTCCCAAAAATTATTTCTTTTTCTCAACAAATTATCGTATTTAATTTGGGAATATCGAAACAATCATATTTCATAGGGGTTTTCACATATATATAAAAAATATATAGAATTTGTTTTTTATTAACCTAAATTAAATTAACATTCTTTTTTTCAGGGGTTAATGTTGAAAGAATGATCATGTGTTTTATCTCATTCTAAAATGTTGTGATTTTGATAAGAAACACATTTTCTATTATCCATGGGTTATTCAGAAAATGATTTACTATGAAATATGTAGCTCACAGTAATTAATAAATATTAATAGTGTTCCCAAATAGTTCTTTAATTTATTGAGTAAATAACATAAGCTCTATAGCTGAGATGATTTACAATACCTTGGTAAAGAACCATGATATTTTTCATGAAACCTCAATGGAAAACCACAGTGATATGCAAATGAATGAATTAAATAAATGTATTATATAAATATTTAATGTTAAAATTCATGTTATTGTTAATTATATATTAATAATTCTCATTCCATTGTGTATTTCATCATGATCATATTGATATTTTAAATGATCATAATTAATCTATCTTCCATAATTTCCCTTAATTTCCCATATTCTAACCCTTCCATTTGGTGTATGTCCACAGGTTTTGAGATGTTGTAATTGTACATATATTGAAACAATTAATAATTATTTAATTTTTTCTGCTTAATTTTTATGTAACCATTTATTATTTTACATATTTCCACAAAATTGAACATTAAAATATTATCTATTTTTTAAAATTAATTTTATGTTATGTAATAAAAAGGTGGGATGTCATATTTATTTATATGAAAATTTTTGATTGAAATTGAAAATTATATAATGAATAAATTTATTATTAAATATATATAACCAAAATTGAAGGTCTCATGAACAATTAGAATGATATGTTGGCATGTACGATGAAGATAATTAATTATGGATTAAATAAAGTCATTCATATATGTAACGTGGTGTTTGATGCATTTATGAAGGAAAGTGGGTTCATCCAAATCAACTCTAATAACTATATATAAATAAATTTGTTCATGTATTGAGGTTTTATAGTCATTATCTTTTATTCAATTTACATTTTCCCAATATATCTATAAGATAAATACAATCAAGAGGCGAAAGGTACATTGTCTATAATATTATAGATATAGTATTTCATCTAATCTATGATAATATTAGGGATATAAATTGAGAGAAACATAGGGACAATAATATTTTTTTCCTCATAACTAATACATTTTTTAGGTCATTAAGAGATTCAAAATTCCCAAAACCAATCCCTTTTCAGTCATATTTCATATAAACACTAAATTATCTATTGAAAAATATTAAAAAAAATTATGATAAAGAAAATTACATAATGAAACAATTATCATCATCATTGAAAATTATATTTATTCATTCCATCATTTTTATGTAACCATTAATCCCATTTTCAATGAGAAATTATAGTCCATTTATTGAGAATATGGGTAACATACATTAGATGATATAAATAAGGATAAGAATAGATAGACATTTGTTTTAGAATAGATTTTCCATTTTAGGGTTATTTTAATGATAACATTAATGCTATTAAGGATTCATGTGAGAGTTACAAAGGATTTTGGTTTACCATACATATTATAAATGATATTGTATTGAATGATTTCCATTTGTATTAGAGTAATAAAAAATGGATGTAGAACAATTTTATATAACAAACATAGAGAAATAATTAATCTGTATGAAGTATCTGTTAGATGAACTCAGAATAATTAATTTAAATATATTTTATTTAATATTCATATTTAATTTTGATTATGTAAGAACCTATTTATTCACACATGAAATTATATTAATTAAAAATATCATTTCATATACATGATGATGGAAGTTAAGGTGTTACTGTTACAGAATATATGAAGATGTCAATATTTGGTGTACATGATTTCTATGGTTATAGTATGATAAATTTAGAGGATTCATTTATCCTAAGTGTGATTGGGGTTTTAGGAATGTGTAATGAATACATATTTTGTTATTATAGTTGAATGTATTGATTTTTATTAATTATTATTATTTTATTGTTTCATTGGTAGTAAATTAAAGGTTCAAATAGTTATGAATTGAGAAGAATCATCTATTTTTTGATTTTCTATGTCAGTAAGGAGTTACATTAAAACATAAGATTCATATTTTGTGATAATCTAGTAGTATATATAATCCTATATTAGGAATAATAGTTTAAATTTTTATATTCTAGAACCATTTTGGTAAAGTGACTTTGATTTGAATAAAGTTGTGTGGTATTTTTTCATGTGTTTGAATAATTTTGTTAATGTTACATATAGACATATGTGATCTCACATTAGATTAATTTTCATTTTCAGAAACGTTGTGTATGAATCATCAAATGAGATTAGTGATATTATCTATTCAATTAACTGGGATAAAGGAGTTAAGGATGTTTTTTAGGAATCAGTGGTCTTATAGACCAAAATTATATCTATCCCCAAATTTTTATGATGATGGATAATTTTGAATATATAAAATTATCTATAAATGTTATGATGGACCACTTCTTTTGTAAGCATTGGAAGAATTGGAATATGTGAATATGTGACAAGAGTGTGATATAATATCAATTATTTTTCTTATTTTGTTTTTAATTGTAATATATTATTTTATATAAAAAATTATCAAATAAATATTATTCCGATATAGTTTATAGACATAATTTTTGAAACATGAAATTTTTTATTTTCATTAATTCCAATTAATTTATTATTTGGATGTTTTGAGTATTTTAAAATTCATTTTTTGAGTGTGTGAGAGTGTATTTCTATGTGTTATCTATTTAAATAAAATTATTAAACTATTTGTTTCCATTATCCAGTATGAGGGGGATCATAAATTTACTGTGGCTATAGGGTTAATTTTTCCCTTATTGAAACATTAAAATGTATTCTTTTAATGATTACTGATTCTAGTTCCACCAATAGTATAAAATTTGTAATCTAAAATTATAATGAAAAATTATTTTTGATTACTTGTTAAAAAAATATTGTAAATTATATTATTGATCATTAATTTATCTTTTGAATTTATATTATTCACCAATCATATGGATTAAAAATAAATTTTATAGGTACCATAGACTCATAGTAGTTTATTTAAACTAGTTAACAAATAGTAAGATCCCAATTAATGATTTATATCGAAGTATATTTGAATCTATAATAAGTATAATGTAGTGCCTTAAAAAACCTTATGTGTATGACAAGTTTATCAAATAATATTTAAAATTTATAAAAACAAATCTCTCTTAAATTCCTTTAAAAGGGGGGTTTTTTGGATAAAAGCTTTATCATTTCCATATATCCCCATTGTCATTATAAACTATATATTTACTTATAAAATCATAGATATGAAGAAATAAAAACTAGTTCTTATAAAAGTACTTTTGGTCCTCTTGTGGATAACACATTCCATTTTGGGATATCGGATATATTTATGATTTTATAATTTAATTTTTTTATCTATACATTTATTAATTTTTTCTACATTCATTATTAGATATCATTTCTATGAATTTTTAATTAAATTATAATTTTGAAATTTTATTTTAGTATAATTTTTACATTGGATTAAATATTTCAAAATAAAATTGATCCAATTCTGTAATTTAAAAACCATTATGAATAACATTGATTTTAATAATTAAATATTTTAAATAAAACTTTATTTATATAACAAATCATTATAATTATTTTAGTCAATAATATTTTTAATTAATAATAAATTTTTAATTGTTTTTACCTCTTATGATGGTTTCCAATTTTAGGTCATTATAACCATTGCGATGAAACTAACTAGTATTGTGTTTTGAAACACCCTATGAGTAAAATATATTTATTTTGTTTGGGTGTTTCTAAATCCAATAATATATTTATTTATAATTTTATACATTCAACCCAATTATGTCTGGTATTCATTCATGTTTAGAAAACCACATCACTATAAGTACATTATTTTTTCCATTATTATTATGGACATAAATTCCATTAAATTTGGATGATTTTTTGGTGAGATATATATTATTATAAAATTTCATAAAAAATTAGATGATTAATTTATTAATCATTGTAATAATATCTTAAAAAAACTAAAATCTCTAATATAATTTCTTTTCCAATAACACAAGTCATGAAAAAATGATATTATTTTCATGTTTTATCTGGATCCTAATTTTTGGAATTGAGATCCAACTAATAAGTAATAAATTTCTCTAAATTACCTCAACATATTGTTCCTAGTATTGTATAATTCACAAATTTAAGTAGTTTCACTACTTTACATGTTGTGATTGTTCTTATTAGTATTATTATATATTTTTTTGGATAAATATTTTCAACAGGTAGAATGTTATTCATGAACTATTTGGTCCTCTAATAAATTTTATATATTGAGTTTTTTTTGTTTCTTTTTGAAAGTTTCATATCGAGAGGTATATCAATTGAACCATAAGTCTTTAATATTTTATGTTCCCACTTGAGAAATGAAAAATAATTCATAAATTCCGTTCGGGGTGTAAGATTTTAAAACACTATTAAATTCACCTTTACCAAATTCATAAAAAATAACTTTCATTGGTATAAAATTTAACAAAAATAATCACATGTAGCATATCTAAAAAACCTATATGGACGTTTGGTTTTTTATAAATTGCTTTTATACATATCCATATATTAAATTCATTGATTTAAAATAAAAATTCATTATGGTTATCCATTGTGGACAACTTTTTCTATTTTTGTGTGGTGTCTTGTTAGTTGCATGAATTTAATTACTAGATGAGTCTATTGACACAAATAAATATATGTTGGAAAAATTTATAATATTCTATGTTTTAAAAATATACAAGAACATAAAATATTTAAACAACTTATAATATCGTAATACCAAAATATGTCTAACAATTTTTTAAAAATGAGGTTTAAAAAAGGTATGTAAATTTTAAATAGTTGAATTAAAATCATTAAATGAATATTTTTACTCCACATATAGTAAACATGTTTTAATGTTATAATAGTTAGATATGATAATTATAATTTATTAATCTATGTAAAAAACATTAATCAATAAATATTTTAATAATTAAGTGAATATATATATATATTTTAATGAAAAAAATATTGAAGAAATATTATAAAAATAAATTAATATATTATAATTATTTTTATATATTATTTCCTTCCCTATTAAATATTTTTTAATTAAATACTACTTACTATAAATATATAAGAATGAATGATGTTATATTTTAAACAACTAAACTCTAATAGATATAAAGTCAAAATAAATTGAATTAATAAAATTATAATATATATATATATATTTAACATTAAGATTTACATTAATATACATCAAATAAATGACACCAAATATTAAAAACATGTTGTTAGAAAGCCTATTTATGTCCAATATATTAGTCAATAACATGAACCATGTTTAAATAATATTTCATTGACACATACTTGTATCTAACAAAAAATCATCTATAGTTATATTTTTGGATGAATAAAAAATATTTAATGAATGATTAAAATATTATATTATCATTATCTATATTTTATTCAGTGAAGTAAATATATAAATACAAGAATGAATTTGCCACCCAAAAATGAAAATTAAGAGAAAAAATAAAAGGAGATTTTGAAAATGTTATCTTATTACTTTTTGATACATGTAGTCAAATAATTTATCTTTTATTCATTACATGATTCAAAATCTTTAATTATAATATCAAATATGATGAACTAAATATATAACTTATGATGTTGGAATTTAGATTTATATAAAAATAATTCATGTAGAATATTCAAGTTATGTTTGGTAGAAGATTAACCCATTGAAGGTTGAAGTTCCCATTGTATTTATTACAATATACTATCTAATAAAAATAATGAAAAATAATCACCATGTTTTACATCAAAACAAAAAATGTAAAAAATTTAATCATGAATTAATTTCATTGGAAATCACAAGAGTTATTTAAATTCATTTATGTGTTAATGACCATTGGCGTTATTTAAAATAAATTGTAAAAAATATTCATAAATATATGGTAATAGTTTTCCATGATTATTTCACATATTTTTTGAGATCACCTTGAGAATATAACAATGCTATACTCGTCATTTATGTGAAATCAACTATTGTTTCATAAATTACCATGTATGATGTAGTACATGGAAGAATAAACATAACTAATCAGTTGACTCTGATGCTTCATGACTGACTCATCAATAGAATATTTGCCCAAATTCGACATGTTTATTGTACATAGATGACTCTTTCGAACTAAAATTACTAATCTAATTATCTTCTAATTTGACACTGAAAATTTCATTAAACCATTATTTTTCTATATAGTGGACTAAGATGAATTTATTGATAAAACATGCTCAGTTTAAAAAAATTCATTATATATCCTAGTAATAACATTCCCTATATAGGATCAACATGGTTTTTCAGTATGGTTAACTAGGATATTGAAATACATTAAAATTTCACTAAGAATTTATATTCATGTATTATTTTTTTTAGAGATATAAACAAATGAATATATGAAAAAAATATTATACATATTGTTATAAAAATTGTGAGTATAAAAAATAATTTATTAAATAATGATGAATAATATATTATTTTATTTATTGTTGTATATATCATTGATAATTATTCATTTATATAAAATTTATTTATATTTTTTTTGTAAAAATATTCAAAAAATAAAATTATCAAGATTAATTTTATAATATTATATTAACCTTGTATTTTTAATAACAAAATTTTTGATGACATTATATTTTTTAATTACATGTCTTATAAATTTTATTATTGTAATAATTATGATTAATGTTTTTATGTTTATTATATATAATTTCATTTTATATTTTAATAGTACAAAATAATTTAAAAAATATGAAGAAAATATAAACAGTAATAAATTACATTAATTAAAATAAACATGAAATATATGTGGAATTTTAATTCAATTTAAAATAAAACAAGTGTAAACTAATTAGTTATTATAAAAATAAATACTACATAACAAATACATATTTTTAAACCGAGATAAATACTATATTTACATGAAAAAAATCCATGATGATAGGATAAAAAGAGTGGTTGAAGAAACTATTGTCCATGGGGTGTGTGTATCTATGAGTTAATTTATAGATATGATACGATACAGTCAATATGTATTAATAATATATTTCACTCCTTTTTACTGTTATTGACAAATATAATTTACATACACATAATGAAATAATCCACAAACAATTATACATATTATTTATTGATTATAAGTATTATGAAATATTAACATATCCTTCATAAAAACTAATAAAATATTTTATATTTTCAGTATTTAAATATTCTCAAAATATTATGTAAGTGATAGAAGAATAATATTTCACAATAACAACATAAAATAAGAAATTCTAAATCAATAAAAGAATTTATACTAAAGAGTAATAAATATGATAATAAATAAATAAATTTGAAATTTATTATCACATAAAGAGACTTGGTTATTATTTCTATAAAGTATCAGAGATTAATTTTATTTACGAATGTGGGTGTGATATATTTTGAGTTGATACAAGAATAATATATATATATATATATTCTTTAATTCATGGAGAATATTAATTACATATCATAGTAATACATGTACATAAAACATAATTGTTTATTTTTTTTGAGAAAAGATTCTTAATTATCATATTCAAGAGATATCATCTACGTCTCACAGAAGTATCATCTCCAAAAATACATTTTTTTTTCATTACCCTCATAATAGTTTTTTCATGACATTATTAAAATGAATATATGGATTGGGGAGCATATATTCTAAAAATGTGTTAACATAGTGGATATTAATCATCGATCATAAGTGAGAATACGATAATCAAAATGGAATGAAAACATGATCATACCATATAAAAATATTACCCAATCATTAAATTATAGTTAATGATAAATAATTTATTATAGATATTTCCTAAAATAATAATTTTTTTAATGTTTTGTGGAATCTTCAATAATCAATCTTGTTTCAAGGGAACATATCAAATTTATAATACATATGATTGTGGCATGCACTTAATCATAATAAATCATTTCGTTAGTCATGGAACACTACCAACACTATCATATTAGACTAATGTCACTCGTTATTGAATCATTTATATAATAATGGTTCTCTCCTAATAGTATCACAGAGAAAATTTTCACATACAAAACTGTGTTATCTCCCTAATCCAACCATTATTATATCATGGTATTTCTATCATTAAAAAATTCACTAAATGGAAAATTAATTTTTTCCCACCCATTATATAATAATAAACCTAGAATATGTGGTCCAAAAAGTAATAAATCATTCATCATATCATGATATAATCATTCTAAAACACATTAAGAGTAAAAAAAGTTCATAAAAAATTCAGCATTTCATCATTGGATTAACTGTGGAAAAAACGGTTTCATAAATGAATCATCATTATTTATTTAACCCATGAAATAGAAATGGGTTTTAGATAGTCATACATAAAGAATCATCCTTATAACCCATACATACAAGTATAGTGATTGTAATCATAATATAATATCCACAATTAAGTAGAAAAATCCTTAAATTATTTTAACATGTAACACTCAAAGATTTCCCAGTATGTTTCCCTTTGTATAATTCAATAGTTAGCAGTGTAAGCAACATAGTGTTCTAAAACAACAAGACCAATAAAATTATCCGTTATGAATAGGAATGACAAATTTTTTAAATTTAGTACGTTTTATTCGTCAAAATGGACTTCATTTTTGGATTCATAATAACAAAATTAGATTTGGTTGAACATTTTGTATTTTTCTGAAAACATTCAATTTTTTATGAATAGTGAAAGACACTGTGTTATTTTTTAAAATCGACATTTTATTAAAATTTATTTCAGGTTAATGTAGATACATAATATTTTTATATGTTCAATGTAATTAGTTTGTGCCATTTTATAATATGATTAGATATTTAAAATTTTATTGAATTTTTAACTTTTTTTACCCGCCTTCTAGGTAAATTTTCAAATTTTCATAAAACATAATTCAACTACTTATATGAATTGAATTTAAAATATCAGAAATACAAGGTCAAAATAAGTTAGTAAATTATTGTTCAATAGGATTAAAACAATTTTTGGGGAATATTATCTTTTTAATTTTATTTACCACCGTTAAAAGTAAATAGGGTAATTAAAAGTAAAAATGATATTATAATTACACTAAAAGAAGTCTTAATTATATTAGATTAGTGTATTTAGGCCAAAATAACCATTTGGAATAAAATATTATCCTTTTGGTATACATATATTTGATTAGGTCATTTGTTATTATTTTATTTAAAGAAGAGTTAAAATTGATATATTCAAGCATTAATAACTGAAACATTATTAATATTGGGTTATTCCTAATATAAAATATCTATAAATATTAATTATAAAATTAAAAATATTTACTATATATTGGTATTTTATTTATAAATTTTAGGCATTATATAATTAAATTTATTAATGACATAATGATGATACAATAATTTCCTTATTATTGAATGATTAAAATAATTGATATTATAAATATTAAAATAATTGTAAATTGCTACTTTTTATGTTATAAAAGAATTTTATAGGATAATATAACATTTTAGGGTTGATAAAATAAAGTTTTTCAAAATGTTAATGTTTTTATGAGGTTCACAAAAACCAAATTGTAAATATTGTAAAAATTGACATAAATGCATTTTGAAAACAAATAGTGGATTATTAATTTGATTAAGTATAAATTAAAAAACTATGGTTGATCAAAAAAACATAGATAATGATATATATATCAATAATGAACCACTTGTAATTTTAATGACTTTTTATAGTATGTTTATTAACCATTGATTATAATAATACAATAATAAATGGTAAAAGTTAAACGATTTAACTAAATGATACATCTAAAAAAAGGTTTATATGGTGAGAGAAACATTTCCACAACCTATTGGATGAAATATTTTCATCATTTACCCACCTTATCCTCATATTATTCCATTTTTGTTTCATTATATACTGAATATGATTTTTTAAGAAATTAATATTTTATGGTTATCCTAATGTGACCATCACCTCTCTTACAAATGGTTACGTCACATTCTCAAAATATCAATCATACAATTCAATTTGGCAAGGCCAAACCCTACTCAAATATCCTAAAAAATACCTAGAAGTAAAACTATGAGCCTTAATTTTATCATAATATAATTTTAGAATACCTTTTTATCAAATCAAAAGGAAACACCTGAAGGAGAGGTAATAATTTAATAACCGCTTCCAATGTTCCCTTCTTATTCCACACCCTCTTGAATTATTGTTTCAATAACTAAAAAATAACTCCCAAAACTAATAATAACTGTGATTTTATTATAAATATGGTTCAAACATAGTCATTATTCAATCCATCATATTAATGACAAATTCACCATAGGTGTTTACATATGTCTTACCGTCTCCACGTTATGGTGTAGTTTGTTATTCAACACTTCATTATTTGAATGGGTATAATAGTTAGTATAATTTATGTAAATTATTAATATAATATGTTAAATATTCTTTATATATATGATATATCATCCAATATCTTACGATTTCATCATCAATATAATGGTTTTGTCGCTCGTGGATACGTTTGGATTACAGTTTCCATGAATGATGTGAGATTCATTCCCCATCATATGAATTCAAGAATAATTTTCATTTTATGAATAAAAATAAGGTTTACATATTTTAATATGAATATGAATATTCATAAAATGCAACATATCGATTTTAAACATGACTAATGTAATAAATCAGATAAATTAAAACTTATGAGTTAAACCTGAAACAATGATACTACTGAAATATAATTAACAAAGCTATATTAAAATATAATATATAATATTGTATTTATGTATATGGTTCTTTAATAATTTTATAACAATTATTTATCTATTATACATGATTTTAATATACACTTGACCACAGTAAAGAACATGGCAAGGGTTTATTCTAGAAATTCCTTATTATTCGATGTTGTTTATATGTTATTATCTATTAGGACCTCATTATCATCCTCATATATATTTCATAATGATTTATTTAAAAATATTTATACTATTCACTATAATATGCGTTAAATTCATTTATACCCTTGTTTTAAATTTTCTAATATATTTATAAAGGAATCATTCCATCATTTTCCATTCAAGCTCCTTTATGACCTTTTCGAAAAAATTAAGGAAAGGATGTTTTTATCGTATACGGTGTGTGTATTTAAATTCCGCCATTAAAACAACATTGAATATTCCCTTAAAAGTTTATAAAAAAATTAAAAAATAACTATTTTCTTTTATAGTTTTTTTTGATTTAAATGATTTGAAAATAAATAAATATTTCCCTAAATAGTTTTTATTTAATCTAGGCCAACATCCTATGATTGATTTTACACTTATTTGATGTTCATTTATTATGAAAAAATCATTCATATAGTAATAATGGTTTTTTGATATGTTTTAAAGTGGACGTTCAATTATTATACCATTCATGGTTTATGGTTAATGTATTAACATTGCACATGCTACTTTTGAAACTATTTTTTTTGTTTTTTTACAGCCTTTTCATATGAGGAATACATTGGACAAAAAAAGTTACATGTGGATCATGTTATATCTCATCGATGGATCGGTAGGTCTCATGAGACAAACTAGTGTCTTAGCACATGACCTTGAAAAAATCATATTTTTAGTGTAGGCACGAGGACTTGGCTATATAGTTATGATGTCCCGTTTTATACATTCTACCATTATGAAATTTCCTATTGATATTACATTTGATTATTCAACTAGTAGAATATCTATGTGAATAAGTGAATTTAATTATTTGATTTCAATATTGCATATTATGATGAAGTTTATGATTAAAATTCTTGTGTTTTAGTCTTATACATTTACTTAAAAGTGTATGCTTATTAATGAATGTTTCTACTATATTTCTATCCTTATTGAGCACTTGAGCCCACCCCTTTATATTTTTGATGCTCCCCAAAATTCCAAAAAATATAATGAATGACCTGTATACATAGTCTAAAGTAGATTAATGTGTTCAAAAGTGAGATAATGTAGTTGTTTTTCATTTCATAATATAGGGTAAAATTCTATTTCTATATTGTACTTCCAAGGCTACTAATCTCATCGGCCTTCCAGGATTTCATCCCTTGTGATCATGCAAATGTTATATAACAATGCACTAACTCTGGGTAACTAGAGATAGGGTGTTACATGACATATATGAATAACTCCATTAAAACAACACTTAATCCATTCATTAAAATGATGTGGAAAATTTAATTTAATTTTTTCTAAAATATTAAGTAATATTTCATAGAATATTTAAAAAATACATTTTAATCACAATATCCTTGTAATGTTTTAATGGAATCATTATAGAAATCAATAATATTGTTGCGGAAATTTTTTTTAATGTTGAATAGGTTAAAAGTGAACATTCCATTCACAATATTTCTAAAATTCATTAAATTACTTGTTTAAGTATTTTTTTCGTTATATATATTCATATAAAACTATTTTAAATAAAATAAAAGGAATTAATATATTATCTAGAATTTTATTTATTTAAATAAAAATTTCTATTAAACAATATTGAACAACACAGACATAGAATAAAATGATCAATGAAAAAATTATAATTAGGGTGCCTTTTCATTAAAAATATTTCCTTGCACAATTTTTATTATAAATAGTGGAAATTTTAATAATAAATAAAATTTATCGATGTTAACATATAAGAATAAAATTAATTTTGTTTTAATAAAATATTAATTTTAGTTTTTATAAATGAATATTTAGTATAGCGAATACCAAAATAAAATGAGATTATAACATAAAACCTTAACTAATGTCTCGTCTTGCTTCATACATGTTCAAATATCAATTATATTATATATATATATTTATTTTAATTATAATTCATAAACATATTCATATGTAACATAATTTTTATATTTTTTTTTTGTGATTTCTACATGTTGTTTTATTAATGTTTTTTTCATTAAAAGGAATTTTCATGGGAAACTAGATTTTTTTCAATGAATCTTTCCTTTAAATGGTTTGGGTACATACATCACCGTCATGGTTCCAATATATAAATACTACTAATCATGAAATAATTTTTTTTAATTATTTATAATAAATAATTTTATAACTATAAATATAAAATATGGAAGAAATACAATTCACATTGTTGCATGGGAGTAGTAGTCCACATGTACAAATAAGGGAAGTTATCATTTCCAACCGATGAAATGATAAGAAAGTATATTAGATATTAAAATTTAAGAATAATAATTATAAATTAAATAAAATATAAATAATTCAAATATATCAAAATTATAAAACATAAACTACAATGATGTGAAATTAGTGGGAGAGGATAGGTGGTGTCCTTTTATAGGCCAGGGAGAGAACACATATTGAATATTTAATAAGACTAAAATATATTATTGTATTACTCAATCCTTATGGATCCAAAATTACTCATATTATAATATTTAATGAAATATTTTTCTAATGTGACCACACAATTTGAATTTATCATATATTTTGATAATTTTAACCCATATAATTTTTAACCCTTTTAACTTGTTATAAATATTATCGTGGAATCTTATATTTTACCATATATATAATTCCTAATTAACGATATTTTTTTAAAAAATATTAGGTAATATATATAATTAGGATTAAAAATTTGGGATAAATATTAAATTATTCAATATCAATAATTGGTATATAAACATTTTAAAATATGTGTTCAAAATAAAACCAACATCTTTTTTGGAAAAAGCATTTATAAGTATAAAATTGAGTTTACATTAATTTCATACCATATTAATGATCTTATATATATGTTAAACTATTTTATTAAATTTATTGTATATACAATTGTATTATTTAATTATATATTAGACCATAAATTGTTTTTTATTGTAAAAAACATATTTCTCATCAAATATTTTAAAAATACAATTTTTTTTAAATTTAAAATTGTTTTTATTTATAACCAATTTATGTTTATTTAATACATTATATAAATATATGAAAAATAATTGATCATAATATATTTATTCATATTAATTATATTTATTCCAATGACTACGTGATATATGTATCATTTAATAATTATAATTAAATAGTATATCCTGATCAGTTTATAATATATGTTGTGTGTAATAGAATACCTCAATGAAAAAATTATTTTAAGATGAATAATTAAAAAATCTTAATGTGTTAAATTAGACCCTATAATAATAATTTTTATCCAAAAAAATTTTACTACACTGTTATACAATACATGGTGGATTATTCTCATCGCATCTTGAGATCCCACATCTCTTCCTATGATTTATGTTTTTTCAAAAAAAATAATAACAAGGATTGATTTCATTATTCACAACACGTTCTCCCATGTATGAAAAAAAATCACATTTTTATTCATTAAAAGAGATATAATTATCCAATAGAATATCTTCTGTGTTCAGTACATGTGAAGTAATAGGTATGAATATACTTAAGAGAGATAAATTTAATAAATCAATAACACAAGATATATTTTATGGAAGTGAAAATTGACAAGAAACCATCATGATAAAATTAGTTATATTAAATGGTAAAGTAAATCTATGTATCTATTTTCCCATTATTTGAAATATCGTAACTTTATTCTATGTTTATATTTATATTGAACACCTTATCAAAAAAATTGAACTCTAGATCTCACTATAGATTTTTAACATAACATTTTTTTTCAACTATGAGATTTCCTAATTTAGTGTTTAATGGATCTGACATTCTCAATCGTTTCCCCATCTAGTCAAATAACAATAGATTTTTTACACAAAAGTTATCTAATAATTTTGGTGTTCTTAATTTGTTTATATAGGGGATTCCATAAGGATCCATCTCAATTATTGACTGAAATCCACATTTAAAAATGGTTTTGAAAATAAGAGGGGATTCATCCAAGCTGTTTTTAAAATTAAGAGAATAAGATCCTAAAATATAACTTTGGGTTTCAGTATTCCTCCAAATGTAATAATTTATAAGATGATGATAATCAATGACAATTTCTATCTTGTATTCAAAACATACTAAATATTTCTATTGAAAATTACAGGAAAACTAATAACATGATATATACAACCAAATGTAGTACTCGTTAAACCACATATTTTCATAATGTATGTCCTAGAATTATAATTAGGAGAGAAATATTAATTTAAGGTTATAAATTATTATTAATTTTTATGTTGATCGACTAAAACCCAAATGGAATGGTTAAATTTATATGTTTTTGGGATTTCGATGATGGAATTCATGGTAATGTTTTTCCAAATATATTATAAAATGATAATGGTTAGAACATCCCATAATAATTTCATCTCTCACTTGTGACTTGCTGACATACCAGGAATCATGAAACATAAACTAAAATAATTCAATCCATGGTATCCTAATAGAAATATTTTTTCAGATATTTATACATCATTGTACTTATATGATTAATATAGATTGATGAACTATATGATTTATCCAGTTGGTATTTTTCATCAAACATATTGATAAGGAATATACAATATTCTTAAAGCATCTCATTCGATCGAAATCATTGTTTAACATGGGAACATTTCACACCATCTTCTATAGTTAGAAATCCTCTTTATATACATCTTTTATACTCACATGGATGGATGGATGAACATTCATATGATAAACACCTGATTTTTCCCTTTTTATGATGGTTTCAAGATTCATTTTCTAAATTCATAGATATACATGTTCACTAAAAATAATTATCATGGGATACTAAGCATGGTCATTCCCATTATGAGTTTCAATTACAAAATTTTCCTTTTAATGTTTTTATTATATTGAGGAATCATAATATTTAATTAAATCCACCCATTACCTTTTCAACTTATTTATATACTTATGTGATTATATACCTATATTTTTAGTGATTACTATATATATAATATCATTCACTGTAATGGTATTTCCTCTATGTTTTCCATTAAAAATTTATGGATGCTAGCTCCAAATCATGATCTATATATTTTTTGAATTAACATTTTAAATATATAGATGTATTATAACAACCCCAATCTCACACTCCCGAATCTATTGTTTATATAAATCATTACATTTACAGCTTTAGAATGGATGAAGGTGTCCCAATTTTCACCATCCAAAACATTAATAATTAGATGGAAATTTTGGATCCTGTACATTCTCAATAACCTTTTAGTTTTAGATTTTTAATGTAATAGGAAAAACATTTACATAAAAAATGATTTTCAACAAATCATAATTAATCTCCATTAACATATCTTTTATTATTTCAAAAAAAGTCATAATTATAATTATTATAAGAAACTTATGAATAAATTCAATTCAGAATCATTCTTGAAAACTTGAGAAATGTTAAATTTTTAGTGTGACTTAAAAATTATATGCAAGGGTATTTCATGACCCCTTTCTAATAATGATGCTATAATGAGGGGACAATAATAATGAACACTGAGTCCCACCTCATGTAGAATTTAGGTTGGCTAATTGAACAAAGGGTTTACAAATCTCAGTTTATGGATGGACATACCATTTTTAATCAAATAAAATTGGGAGATAAGATAAATAATTGGAAAAACCACAAAATATACATATATTTAAACAAAAATACATCCAATAATGTATGTATAAATATAACTTATATTAAATTGAATCCAAATTAATTACACATTTTTATGATAAGCAGTGACATGTCAAGATCAAAGGATCTAAACAAGTCATGTCCAACATAGTCCATGAAATTCATTTATAATTTGGAAAATATTTTTATATACATTGGGGGTGAATAGATTTATACTGAGTATGAAAAAAATGTTGGTCAGGAACATATTAATGAAACACTTTAAACCCCTATGAGAAAATAGAAAAACCAAATAGAACATATAATGGTATGTTAACTATCCCTTCCTCACAAATAAAATCTCATCAAATAATAAACAACTAGTAATAGAATATAATATGAATCACATAAATTAGGTTACCTTAAACCACATTCCAACTAGTAAGATGCTATCTCACAATGTTGTACATCATGGTACTCTCATCTCTTATGTATACCACATCACATACCACCCACACACATAGGGTCCTCATAACTAGTCCAAAATGAACAAACATTTTCCTCACAAAACATCTTACACTCAAATCTGGGACTCACAACACATCCTTCCCACCGACACCTGGGTCTCTCAACACGTTACATCACATCTCATTCTGAAGACACCTTGGAAAGAACATCATATATCATCCTAAAAATATATAGAAAACTACATCACAACACAAATCAAGGACACATGGTATACCACAACCAACAGATAATACACTAACAGACCTCTGAACATCAAATACTATGTAATACCTACCTATCCTGGAAAATTGGGTGGAAAATGGAGGGTACATATCCATTCTTACATATCACTAGATATTGAGAAAAATACCCTCCAGATGTGGTTATGTGGTTGTACGGGATATAGTGCTCCTAGTGTGTTGGGTACATATAGTAATCATAAGAATTTATAGTGTATTAATATATATATATATACATATATGTATATATATATATAACATGGGAGGCATAAAAACCTCATTAGGGTAAACATAAAAAAAATCCATAACAACACTAGGAACCACAATAGTGCCAACATCAAAAAATTCCACTGACAAATCAACACAATATTAATGAAGAGGCACCACATATATACTGACCACCTAAAAACCCATCTCAACAATGAAAACCACCTATTAGCCATCCATATAAAAAACATCTATAGATAAATATATTATAATAAACAAATGTATGAAATATATCTATAAAATGATAATGAAGAAATAATATAATATAATCTACATAATTAAAATAGCCTCATGAGTTAGATGTTCGCCCGTCATCAGTGTACACCCCCCTCGACACACACAGAAAACAAACATGTTGTTCTGGCCTCTGAATGGTCGACTCAACACAAAGGTAACAAGAATCATCAAATTTTATAGTGTCATATAATTAGATAGTGTGGGCGAAACAATGAAGTATGAATCTTAGGAATCAAACAAGACACAATCAAGGGTACTAAACAAAATGAGCATACCTCTAATGATATTCTACCACTCTAGAACATCTTCTGTCACAACATTTAATTAACCATGTCTAGATCCTATAACTCTCCATTAATGAATATCACGATGAATATACTCTAGGAATGGACCATGATCAAGAGGAACATCTTGAAGTCAGACCTTATCTACTGTATCAGTCTTCAGTGGAGCAAAAATCTGCATCCCCAACTTATAGAAATGTTACAAAAAAACTACTTGTGGGTGTGCACATAAATATGTCAACCTGTACCAAAATACTATCATGGAATCATTGGAATCAAGATTTTTAGATATCAATGAAACCCACAACTGTAACACTCAAGAATAATGCACCCATAAAAATCATAGAAACCACTGGATACAAAATTCCCTAGAGGAACATATTGAGGTTGACTTCCTATCAGTAGAAATTTCGATGGTCCTTGGACATGATACTATTAACTTAAAACGATGTACCTAAAGTAATCCTTCTGATTCCATTTTTATAGAAGTCTTCATCGTGTACCAATCCTCTCAAACACCTACTCTTTCTTCAAAACATTCTTATTTGTTGGAAATGTAAAATGTGTAATTGCATAATCGATTGAAAGAAATTGTGCCTTATAAAGATGTATTGTGTGATACTCATCATTTGGAAACAAAAAATTGGAATAAATGAATAAGTTAATTAATTTTGATTCATAACTCCTACACTAACAGTCTACACAGGTGTAGAGAAACAATCTCATCCACCATTACTACCTTCATGGTCAGGGAATGGGATACTTCCCAGAAGTACTTCCGGATGTTTGCCCAAAAAATGTTTTCATCCCTATGAACTCTTAGAAACATTGTCCAATATTAATGCACAACTCTCAACTTTTTAATAAATACTAATTGTACCCAATACTCTATCATGTACTAGATCAAAATGAAATCAATATCAAGCTCCTCCATATAGATCTATGTGTCCACATCTGAAACACTGCATTAATACTTCCAAAATGATTTCTGTTTGAATTTAAACAATATTTTAATCCACTGATGAAAATATTCAACCAAATCGATCATACGGTGATCAATTGGCATTGGCATCTAAAAACCCACTTCTCAATAATCAAGCAGATGATGAAAACTATCAATAACTAAAAGAAGTACAATGATCTTCCTATTCTCTATTGTGTGAAATTTTATTTTTATTTTTTATTTCAATTTATAAATAATAAAAATCCCAAATAAACTCAATTCATATAGAAAAACAAGGCATCATGATGTATATACCACTCAAACTCCCCCACACTATAAGGGGTGTCACCTTACATCATCCTTCAGTAACCTTAGACTCCATGAATCGAATAATGGTGGTGAAAAAAATCCCAATTCATATACGGTATTTACTATCCAAAGTCATGAACCAATATCATCTGACATTTTTTCCCAACAACACATGATTTAATCATTGTTCTTAACTCCAAAATATATTATATCATTCAATTATCACCTCTGATAAAATACAACCATGATCCACTCACTCCAATAATACAAAAATGAGGGGAGAGAGTTATTAAACTCTGAGTCTCACCTCTAGTTGGACACATTAAGAAACTAGTGTAGTTGGTTTTAAAATATCACAATATGGAATGAATTACCCTTTTAAAAATAATTGAGATGGGGAGATAAGATAAATCATCCAGAAAAATAAAACCCCATTGAAAAACATATATGAAACAAAAAAGCTTCCCAGAATGTATGTATGAATAGAACTAATACAATAAATGTCTCCATAGTAAATACCCAAAGTTAATGATAATTAGTGGTAGGAAAAATGTCAAGGAACAAATGTAACACCCCAATATTTCATATTATGTGATATCATTAATGTAATTCAATAATATTTGTTACACACAACACCAAGTTCGAGCACACCACAACTTACCAAACTAGCAGTTCAAAAAGTTGTTATGAATAGTTTTAACTACATTTTATATCTTATATACTCTATATAATTTTAACATCAATATTATGTGATTCTTAGTCATAATATAAGATCAGGATTACATTATTCAAATAAAAGAAATATTTTTCAAAAAATTCAATTTTACCTCCATTTATTGGCAAACCCTATTTAAAACCAATATTTTATACAATCATATATTCAATTTAATGAAATTATAATTTTCATTAGAAGTGGGAAATAAAAATTTATTTTGGATAATTGTTTGGTACTTTTTTGATAAATTTTATATTTTTACAAAAAATGAAAATTATTATATAATAATTCAAAACAACATTTTTAATCGATATAATTTATAGTGTTAAATTATGAATTGTAATTTTTTTCAATTATAATTAGATTATTATTTATAATTTAATACAACACCGATCATTATAACTAATTTCACATTTAAATTTTACATAAACACATGTTAATATTTTGATAATTTTTTATTTTTAAAAACCCGCCTTTTGGTTTTGAGAACATGAATTAATTCTAAATTAATAAATGAAACTTTTATATTTTTTATTTGGTAAAATAGAAATATCTTTTGAATTGGAAATATCGGAATTTTCTTAGGGTAAATTTTTAGTATTTTTCTGAAAACATTCAATTTTTGATGAATAATGAAATATAATGCATTATTATTTAAATCTACTTTTTATTTGAATAATTATTTATTTAATTTAATGTAAATTTAAGTCAAAATATATATATTATACCTATATAATTTCAATGTAATTAATTGTAGTCGTTTTATAATAAAATTTGATTTATAAATTTTTATTCAGCTTTTTTCTATCATTGACCCACTATCTATGAGAATTTTTAAATTTTCATAAAACATAATTTTAACACATCTTTGAGTTGATTTTAAAAACCGAGAGAAATTTATTTTATCATTAAGTAAAATTTGGTTCAATAAGATGAAAATAAATTTTGGTGAATTGTATCTTTTGACTTTTATTTACCACCGTTAAAAATAAATAGGGTAATTAAAGGTAAAAATGATATTATATTTACCCCAACACATGTAAAAATTCTATTGGATAATTATATTTCAATAAAAATCACTTTTTAATAAAATAATATCCTTTTAGACCACTTGGGTTAGATTTGGATATTTATTATTATTTTATTTAATGAAGAGTTAAAAGTATTAAATTCAATTTTTAATAACTAAACCATTTTCAATATAGGGTTTCAAAAAATATAAATTGGACTCTAAATATTCATTAGAAATATTAAAAAATTTCCTACATAATTTTATTTTATTTATAATTTTTATAAATTAGATAATTAAATTTATTTATGACACATTCATGATGTTGTAATTTGTTTATTAATGAAGGAATCAAATCAACTATATTATAAATATTAAAATAAATATAATATCAAGGTTTTAATGACATCAACCAATTTTATTGGTGAATATGACATTTTAGGGTGTACTAAATGTATCGTTTTTGATGTAATCAAGTTGTTATGTCTTTCAAAATTACAAAATACCAAATAAAATCAAAATTGACATACATTAAATTTTCAAACAATTACTATATTATTGGGTGATATAATATTGCAAAATATAAAAGGATCATAAAAAAATATTAAATAATATTATATTTTTCAAAAATTAACCACTTGAGGTTCTCTTGGATGTTTAATGTATGTTTGTTAACCATATAGTGTAAGAATACAAGAAGACGCAGATAATGTTCAAATATTTAAAAAAGTGTTAAATCTAAAAGATAATATTAAAATGGTAACCTAATCTGGTATAAAACCAATTGGTGGAGATTATTTGGACCCATAACCACCTTATCCTATAATTAATAATTTTGGAGCCATTAAAAACCGAAAATGATTTTATGATAAAATAATATTTCAAGCTTTTCATAAAGTGACCATCACATCTCTTATAATGGGGTATATCACTTTATCTTAATTTCACACATCCATAGCCATTTATCTCAGACAAACCCCACCCATGTATCATCCCAACATTCCACACAACATTCTATAATCCTTAATTTGATCATAAATCCATCCTATGTAGCCATTTTGATCAACTCAAAAGGAAACACCTGAATAAGAGATAATAATATCACCACCCTCTTTCATGTTCTCTTCTTCTTCGACTTCCCATTTCTATGTTGATTCCATATGAAAATAATAACTCCATTACCTCATACATACTGTGATGTTATTTTAAATATGGCATGAACATATTTTTTTTCTATCCATCCTCTAAATGGAAATGTCACCATATGTGCATAAATACGGCTTACCGTCTCCACGTTGTGGTGTAGTATGTTATTCAAACAATTAATTATTTGAAAGCGTATAAAAATGAGTATAACTAATGTAAATAATAAATATAACATGTTTATGATTCATTATAGATGTTATACCATCCAATTACATATGATTTCAGCATCAATATAATGATATTTCCGCTCGTGCGTACATAATGATTATCGTCTCCACAACGCGATGAGATTCATTTCTACATTCACCATTCAATTATGATTATAAAAATATTTATTACTAATAATTATTTAATATATGACATAACATTTAATCTGAATATATATATATATATGTATGTATGTACTTATATATATCTTATTCTCTTTTTTCCATTCAATACAATATTAAAACGAAAACAACATTTATATTTACTTACGACCTACTGTCTCCATAAATAGTGCCTTCCATTTAATATATCTATCTATTGTAAAAATTTATTACCTAAATATATATGATATATAAATCATGGTTTTTATTTTGGAAGTATTTAAATCATGATCTAAATGATATGATCAAGAATAACAAGTAAAAACAAGTACAATAAAGAAAGCGATTATTACCCAAAATGTTAATTCAATATGGAAATAATTATTAATTGGGTAGTATAAAGTCATAAAAGAATCCGGTATGACATAATAAATATGAATATGGTTCTGGTATAATTTAATAACATACTATGGTCATTATACAGGTATTTAAACAAACCCTTGACCAAAGGAATGCTCAAGGTAAGGGTTAATTTTACAATGACATTATTATCCGAGGCTGTTTTTACATGAGTATCTACTGGGACATATTTAGTATCCATATCCATGATTTATAATTATTTTCAAATGGATTATTTTTAATTTACTCTTTTACTAAAACTTCATTCTAAATTTTTTAATGATTTATTCCTCTAAACTTTTCTTATTAATCTCCATGTTTTCAAAATGGTTTTTAGGATTACTTTTTATGGACTTGAATATTTTAAATTGTTAATTCCTTTCAAATCATACAATGTTTTATTGGAAACTTTTAATCCAAACCATCTTTTAAACAAATTCCATTATAAATTATGTGACTTTCAAATGACTTCATGAAAAAAGGATATATCTCTTAAATAATTTTACAAATCATTTACATCTATGTCAATATCATTTTATGGATATTAAACTTGTTTGAAGTTGATTTATTACTATACAACTCATCCATATTGTATTGAAGGATTTGTGATATGTTAGTCTATGGACGTGTTATTTCTATACCATTCAAAGTTAGTGGTTAAAGTATTGACATTTTGTATGCTAGTTCTTATATGAATGATTATGTAATATTTCAATCTTTTAATATGAGGAATGTGTTGGACATAGAATGTGATGGGTGGATCCCACTATATCTCATTTATGCATCAGCAGGTCTAATGAGACAATTATATGTTGGCCTAGGCCTTTTCCAATTTGATATATTGTTTTGGCTAGGACCTTAATAATTTTAGAAGTATTGTCTGAGTCCTTGAAAAAATGTTTCATAATGTCTGGCATTGTACATTCCCTAATTATGAAAATAATATAGAAGATTCATATTGTTATTAGACTAGTAGAATACGCATGACGATGTTTTATTATGGAATTATTTATTCAGCTCATATTTCTTCCCTAATGTGTTCATTTTTTATTATTTATAAAGGCATGTGTTTTAAATTATTCACCATTCATATTATTTATGTTATCATCCGCTAAATTGTTTACCCTTAATGAGCATCTGAGAAAAACCCTTTCTTATGTTTTACATTTCCATGATTCTATGAAGTGTACTATGAATGATATGGAGGGTTAAGATAAATGCAATAATGGATTTCTCAAACAACAATATATGCTGTGTTTTATGTTATAAATTGTAATGTATAGTAAAATTTTGTAGTCTATTTTCCATGAGTGAAAAATTGATCAGTTCATTGGGACTTTATTAATTTTAATCATCCCAATTTATTAAAATAATGCACTGTCTCCAGGCATCTGGGGTTGGGGTGATACAGTTGAAATCAATGGATGTATAGCAATAACCTTGGAAAAAGATTTAGATAAACTCTGATAAGATAACATTACCCTAAGAAACACTTTTAGGATTAGTATATAAGAACTTCCTATAAATTTGGTAATTCATATATTTTTTATATTTTCAAAGAAATACATCAATGTCTGGATACAAGCAGGTAGAGGACACTCTGGAACATATATACTTAGGAGTGAATACTATGGCAAGGAGTTTTAGGATTGAACCAGGGCATCCTAGTACATGACAAAAGGCCTTGCTTCACTTTTGGTTATAACACTCTCAGGGTATATGATTAATATAATTCACATTTTCATTACAAGAAATTATAAAGGATTTTGGAGTAAAACATTTCTCTAAGAAGCTAGTTTATGATTGTATAATATATGAATAATCTTTTCAATTTACATTTGGTATTTTAATGTTTGTAATTATGCATTGTGATTCGTAATCTAACTTGTTGTATGCCATTGTTTAGAAATGGCACCTAGTAAAAGGATTGAGAATTCCAACAATACACATGATCGAATGATTAAGAAATAACATACCTTTAATGGTATTAAGACAACATATAATTAGGAAATTGTCTACCACATACATTCATCATATGTAAAAATAGCATCATGGGTTAATAAGACATGAAAAGTATTCTTGGAGTCTTATGGATTTGAAGGGAACCAAAGGAAGAAAAGGATGGTATAATGAATGATAGATAAAGGAAATTGGGGAAAAAATGATATCCGTATATGTGGTAACTGTGGAAGGAATCACCATGGTAATTTTTTCAGGGAATTTGAGTTTTTAAAAAGTTTGGATAAAAAGGACACCATGTACATGATTTGAAGTGTAAGAAAAAGGTTTCAAATCTACAATGCTTCATCTTCAATGAGTTGGGACACTACAAAAATCAATGTCCAAATCATCTGGGTATACCCCAAATACTACTATAGGATAATAATCAAGTTATTATACTACTGAAGATGAATATGAAATATTGCGGTTCTTATATTGTTATTAATATATTGTGTCATTTGAGTAATATAATAATGTTGTACATGCTATAAGATTTATAGATTATAAAGGTATTGTACTTCAGTACTATTTCTTTGATGACTTGAGAATGTGTGGAATAAAAAAGTTGCTCAATGGCATGTTAATTTTGTTGGATAATATATGGTTGAGAGAAAGGTAAACCATAATATGGTTCTGATAGTGATGTAGTGATTTTGGAATTCGATATGATTGATTTGGATAAATTATACTGGATATTATTGAATACATTGAAACAGATTAATGATTTGTATATTCCATCATTGTAAGAGTTTAAAATTTTTTGTATATAAATAGTATATCATGTATTCTATTAAAAATATGGGAGAAAGAATATAATCTTTAAGGTTATATTTTAATTGAAGGTTTTACTATGTTTTAAAAGAATATATGATGGAGGTATTCACATTTATTACATTGAAAAAATGATTTTCATTGTGTTTACCTTCCATATAAATATTGCTCTATGAGTTAGGATAGAATTATTTTGGAAATTTATTATTGTTGGAATCAATTATGTTTGATATCAGATACTATTGTTATGTTTAAACCATTTCGTGAGATTATTTTTGGATTGTCGTAAAATGGAAAACCTGGAGGTCGGAAGACCAGCTATCGCATCTAGCAAGGTCGTGAGACATGATCCTACAACTGAAGAGAGACAAGGGTGGATCACCTAAAACTGGAATCTATCATTTAGTGGTTTTTATAATGTAGTTTTTTAAATATTATGAAAATGAATTATAAATTAAATATTTTTGGAACACTATAAGATTAGGATAAATTTAATATTTTTGATTTCTCTTATCTTGTAGAGTGAAAGATGAGTTTGTGGTAGGGATTAGTTAAATGATGAAACTATAATTTTCATGTATATTGCTACACATATTCTATGAGTAATTTTATTTCATAATCATTATGGAAGGGATCTTAAAACAAAAAATGTGTTATCCTAATACCTTGTTTTTTGTTGAACTAACGATATTTTAAATCATTATAGATTGATATTTTTATGCGCCTAAATTTTACAATTGTTTATGATTGATGATCTCAATCAGTCACTATAAATATTTTCATTTTTCCTCCAATTACATGTCTCAAATTTCAAAAAATCTTCTTCTAATCGACATCATAATTTGGTGGTGACTTTTTCATTTCTCTTTCCCTCTTAATAAGAGTAAATTTTATAATCCTAATTTCCTATTTGGGTTTTCCACGATGGTATTTTTAAATTTGTTAAATTTTATTTTTGAAGAACAATTTCAAATTGAGATGACCCAATTTATTAAATGAGGGTAAAATGTAAAACTTAAGATTCTATAGTACATTATCTCATTAAAGTAAATCAATTGATTGCACAACACGCAACACTAAGTTTGAGTACACCACAACTTAACAAACATTCCATTAAAAATTGGTTATGAATATTATTATGTTCATTTTGAATCATATATACTCTATATAATTTATTACATCCATATTATCTGATTCTTAAACATAATATAATAACAAGATCATTATTTTTAGATAAAAGAAGAATTTTAAAAAAAATCATGTTCACCACATTTTAATGTTGAACCATTTTTAAAAACAATATTAGACACTTTTATATATTGAATTTAATGATGTTAAATTATTTAATAGAACGAGACCTAAAAATTTAGTTCGGAAAAATTTTGGTACTTTTATGATAACTTACATAATTTGAGGAATAATGAAAAATAATATGTTTTATTTGAAAACAAATTTTTTAATTGAAACGATTAATAGTGTTAAATTATGCATTTAAATGGTTTCTACATTTAATTATATTATATTTCGTTCATTTAATACAATTTATGTCATTATAACTAATGTCAAATTTACATTTTACATAAACACTTGTCAATCTTTTGATAGTTTTAACTTTTAAAAAACCCGCTTTTTGATTTTGACAATGAGAATTAATTTTAAATTAATAAATGAAAATTTTATGTTTCAAATTTGGTAAAATAGGATTTATTTTTGAATATGGAATATCAATATTAGATTTGGGTGAATTTTTTGTATTTTTCAGCAAACATTCAATTTTTTATGAATAGTGAAAAACAATGCATTATTTTTTAAAACCGACTTTTTATATAACTAATTTTGTATTTTATTTAAATTTATTTTTAAGTCGAAATAGATATATAATACCTATATAAGTCAAATTTAATTCATTTGAGTCATTTTATAATAAAAATATATGTATAATTTTTTTTGATTTTTATCCTCATTTAACCACCTTCTAGTAGCATTTTTAAATTTGAATAAAACATAATTTTATTAAAATTTTAAGCTGAATTTCAAATATCTGAGAGAAACTGTTGATATTAGTAATTAAAATTTTGTTGAATAAGATGAAAACACTTTTGGTGAATAGAATCTTTTGACTTTTAATTATCACAGTTAAAATTAAATATTGTTATTAAAGGTAAAAATGATATTATAATAAAAAAACATGTCCTAATTCAATTGGGTAAGTATATTTTGACCAAAAAAAACCGTAGGAAAAAAATATTATCCTTTAGGTCCACTTGGATTTGTTTAGGACAATTATTATTATTTTATTTCATGAATAGTTAAAAGTGATATATTCAAAGTTTAATAAGTTAATGAGTTTTAATATATGGATACAAAAAATATAAATTCGAATATAAATATTCATTATAAAGATAAAATTATTTTCTACATAATAATAGTTTATTTATATTTTTCTGAAATTATATAATTTAATTTATTAATAATAAAATGATGATGTAGTAATTACCTAATTAATGAATGAATCAAATAAATGATATTATAAATATTAAAATAAATATTATTTCCATGTTTTAATGACATCCAAAAATTTTATAGATGAATATGAAATAATAGGGTTGATTCAATGTATCTTGTTTGATGTAATCATGTTGTGATGACAATCACAAAAACCATATACCAAATAATGTCAAAATTGACATAAAATAATTTTTAAAACAAATAATATATTATTGGTTGATATAATATTCAAAAATATCTAATATTATGGAAAAGGTATTGAATAATAATATATAATTTATTAATAAACCACTTTATTTTATATTTTATGTTTGAACTATGTTTATTAACCATGTAGTGTAAGAATACAAGAAGACACAGTAAATGTTATACTATTTAACTATGAGTCAAATCTAAAAGATATTGGTAAAATGGTAACCTAAAAATGTATAAAATATATTGGTTTATATATCATACATTTAAATATGATTACACCATCAGTATAATTATATTTTTGATCGTGCGTAGTTATGGATTACCATCTCCACGAGGCGATGAGATTCATTTCCAAATTCTTCCTTCAATGATGATTATAAAAATATATATTGTTAAAATTATGTAAATTGTGACTTAATAATGTTTCTGGATATTTATATATATTTATTTATAAGTATTTACTTGAATATATCTTATTCACTTACTTCTGTTCAATATAATATGAAAACAGAAACAACGTTTATGCATAAGTACAGCCTACCATCTCCATAAACAGTGCCTTCCATTTCATATATCTATATTTTTTAAAAATTTATATTATAAATATATATGATATATAAATAGTATCTTATATTCTTGAAGTATTTAAATTAGTATCTAAATGATACGATCAAGAATTACAAGTTAAAAATATACGATGAAGAAAGCAATTATTACAAAAAATGTTAAATTAACCTGGAAATAGTTATTAAATGTGTAGTATAAAGTCATAAATGAAACATGTATGAAATTATAAATATGAATACAGTTCTTCTATAACTTAATAACATACTATGGTCATTATATAGGATGTTAAATGTTCCCTCGGCCAAATGAAAGTGCATAGTAAGTGTTAATTTTACAATCTCTTTATTATCTGAGGTTGTTTTTACGTGAGTATCTACTGGGACATATTTGTTATCCTGGCCCATGTTTCAAAAAAGTTGATTGAAATGGATTAGCATTAAAGTAATCTTTTACTAAAACATCATTTTAAAAGTTTTTAATATTTTTTATTCTTATCATTTCTTATTAAGGTCTGTGTTTTCAAAATGGGTTTAAGGATTTATTTATATGGACATGAATGTTTTAAAATGTTAATTTCTTTCAGAAGTATCAAATTGTTATGTGACACTTTTATTCAATACTATATTTTAAATAACTTCCTTTATTAATAATTTTAATTTTAAATTATTTAATGAAAAAAATGATATGTCTCTCAAAGAGTTTTATAAATCATTTTCATTTATGTCAATATCCATTGATGAGTTTTACACTTCTTTGAAGTTGATTTATGATGATAGAAGTCAACCATATTGTATTTAAGGTTTTGTGATATTTTTTACTATGGATGTGTAATTTTTTTACCATACATAGTTTATTGTTAATGTATTGGAATTCCGTTCGCTAGTTCTAATATGAATATTTATGTTATATTTCATCCTTTTTATATGAGGAATGTATTCGATATAGTAAGTGACTGGTGGAGCTCTCTATTGATCCTCAATGCATTGGATGGTCTCATGAAACAATTAGATGTGTAATTGGTCGAGGCCCTTCCCAATTTTATATATGGTTTTGGATGAGGCCATATTCATTTTTATAAATCCTCATCGATGCCATGATAAAATGTCTCAAAATATCTTACATTATAAATTCCCTCATTATGAAAATAATATTGATGGTTCCTTTGTTTATTCGACTAGTAGAATACCATTGAATATGTTTTATTATGGCATTATTTATTCAGCTCATATTTCCTCCATTAATTTTTCATGTTTATTATTATTAAAGGCATGTGTTTTCAGTTATTCATTATGCCTACAGTTTATGTTATCTTCCGCATAATTGTTTTCCCTTATTGAGCATTCGAGATCACCCCATTATTATGTTTTATTTTTCTAGGATTCCATAATGTATATTATAATTGATATGAAGGGTTATGATAAAAGTAATAAAGACATTCTCAAAGAACTATCTATGTTTTTTTTATGTTTGAAATTTTAAGGAATACTTAATGTACGTTATATATTTTCCTAGACTACTCAACTAATCGGTACTTTGGGAATTGATTCCTTTTAATAATTACAATGAATTAATATAATACACTAGCTACATGCTTCTATGGTCAGAGAGTTACATCAAAACTATTGTTGTCCTTAATTTTCTAGGAAATCCACCGGGAAAGAAGAAAATAATTTTATATAAATTCAATTAATCATGCAATTATACATAGTAAAAAAATATCTCTCATGGACATTTTAAATAACTATAAACATTTCTATGTATGAAGAGTGTGGAACCAAAAATCACCTAAAAGTTTATAATAACCATCCCATACACACAAAGGCACGATAATAAAATAACATAATATAGAAAATATAATATAAAAGGAATCACCTCGATACGGGTACCTCGTACCACATTCCCACTAGTATGTATTTATCTCCCAATATATTATGTCATTGTGATCACATACCTTCTATATACCACATCACATCCAACACCAAAACTCCTAGGTATCACAACACATCCAGCATGTACAAAATTTTCCTCATAACCCATCATTCCCTCACAAACCATGGTCTCATATCACATCAAATCTCATCCCTAAGGCAACATGGAAACCAAATCATATCTCATCCGAATTACACATGGGACACTGCATCAGAACTCATCCCAAAGACACAAGGGATAACAAAAATACATCATAATGCACTAAAAAAACTACATCCATCACATACTATGTTTTACCTACCACCCATGTACGATATAAAATATTAGAGTTGGTACCAAACCACACGTACTTCTCAGAAGATGTTTGGAAAAGACCCCATCGTATTATGTGGGAACTCGTCACATGGTAATTGAATCATGACCATCATATGGTTTTACCATCAATCAAACAAAATCACTTCACTATCACTTTTGTAGAAACCTTTTATTGAATTTATTAGTGTAATCAACTTTCAATTTGGAAGGTGGTGAGGCCTGAAAACTGGCTTCACAATTTCTATACGATTCACATCAATTCATTTTTTTATTTGGAATCCACAACCATTAACCACCATCCTTCATTCACTTTTCCATTAATAAATTTACATAACATTGACCAAACCAACCCATTTCAAATCAGACAATATTTTGTATTTATTATTCATTACATCACTACATGGGCATCTATCCCAAAGGAACGAAATTCCAAAAAAAAATCAATCTTATAAAAAATATGACATCAATTCCCCACATGTACATCCCAAAAAATCATCACCTCACTGCCATTAAATTACATCCCATTAAATATTACAGAAAAACTCATAACATGATCATATACAACCAAATGAGGTACTCCTTCAACCACACATTTTCATAATGTATGTCGTAGAATGGTAATCAAGAGAGAAATATTATTTTATAGAGATGAAATATTATGAATTTTTATGTTGATCAACTAAAACCCAAATGGAATGATGACATTTATATGCTTTTGGGAGTTAGATGATGGAATTCAAGGTAATGTTTTTCTAAATATATTCTAAAATGATAATGGTGATAACATCCCATAATAATTCCATCTCTCACTAGTGACTTCCTGACATACCAAGAATCAGGATACGTACTCTAAAATATTTCAATCCATGGTATCTTAATAGAAATATTTTTTTAGATATTTATACATCATTGTACTTATATTATTAATAGATATTCATGAACTATATGATTTATCCAGTTGCTCGTTTTTCATTGAAAATATATATGGCGAATATAAAATGTTTCTAAAGCATCACATTCTGTCTCAATCACTGTTTAACTCAGGAACATTTCAGACCATCTTCTACAGTTCCACATATTATTTATATATGTCTTTCATACTCACATGGATGGATGGTTGAGAATTAATATGATAAAAACATGATTTATCCCTTTTCATGATGGTTTTCGAGCTGCATTTTCAACAACCACAAATATACATGTTCAATAAAAATAATTATCATGGGATAATATGCATGGTCATTCCCATTATGAGTATCAATTATAAAATTTTCCATTTAATTGTTTTATTTTATTGAGTCATCATAATATTTAATTAAATACACCATTACCTTTTCAACTTATTTATATTCTTATATCTGATTATGTACTTATATTTTTGTGATTACAATATATATATAACATTATTCACCATAATGGTATTGCATCTATGTATTCCAATAAAAATTTATGGATGCTTTATTCGAATCATGAGTCAAATATTTTTTAAATTACCATTTTACTTATAGAGAGGTATTATAACAACCCTAATATCCCACTCTTGAATCTATTGTTTAAATAAATCAGTAAATTTATAAATTGAAAACATATGAAGGTATCCCAATTTTCACCATCCAAAACATTAATCATTAGAAGGAAATTTTGAATCATGTACATTCATAATAACATTTTAGTTTTAGGGTTTTAATGAAATAATAATTTTTTTTTACTAAAAACCCCTTTTTAATAAATGATAATTAATATCCATTAACAAGTATTTTATTATTTCAAAAAAAGTAATAATTATCATTAATATAATAAACTTCTATATATATTTAATTCAAAATAATTCTTGATAACCTAGAGAAAGGTAAAATAATATGTGTGACCTAAAATTTCTATTTAAGGGTATTTCAGGACCCCTTCCTTATAAAGATACTATAATGAGGGGACAAAAATAATGAACACTAAGTCCCACCTCTTGTATGCTTTAGTTTTCCTATTAGAAAAAAGGGTGTAAAAATCTCAAGTTATGGATGGAAATAACCTTTTTAATCAAACAAAATTGTATGATATGATAAATAATTGAAAAACAACCCCAAAATATACATATATTGAATCAAAAATCCATCCCAAAATGTATGTATAAATATAATTGATATAAAATTGAATCCAAATTAAATACACATTGTTATGATATGTAGTGACACGTCAAGATCCATGGATCTGAACTACACATGTCCAAAATAGTCTGTGAAATTCATATAGATTTTTGAAAAAAAATTATATGCATATGGGGAGCATAGATTTATACTTAGTATGATGAAAAATGTAGGTCAATGAAACACATTAATCCCCTGTGCAAAAATAGAAAAACCAAATAGAACATATAAAGGTATACTAACTATCCCTTCCTCACAAAGGAAATCTCACAAAATAATAAAAAACTAAAAATAGAATATAATAGAAATCTCATAAATAAGGGTACCATACACCACATTCCCACTAGTAAGCTTCTCTCTCCCAATGTTGTACGAAATAGAACTCTCATACATTTTATATATCACATCACATACCACCCACACACATAGTGGACCCACAACTAATCCAAACTGAACACACATTTTCCTCACAACACATTTCACACTAAAATCTACGCCTTACAACACATCCTTCACACACACACCTGGGTCTAACAACACATTATGTCACCTCTCACCCCAAAGAAACCTGGGAGAGTGCATCACATATCATTCTGAAGATGCTTAGGAAACAACATCACAACATATATCAAAGACACATTGGATACCACAAGCAACATATAATACACTAACAGAACTCCAAACATCATATAATATGTAGTACCTACCTCTGCTGGAATATAGAGAGGAAAATCGAGGGTACCTATCCATTCGTACTTATCACAAGATATTGGGAAAATCCCCACCCCCTATGTGACTATGTGGTTGTTCGGGATATAGTGCTCCTAGTGGGTTGGGTACATATAGTAATCATAAGAATTTATAGTGTATTAATATATATAACATGAGAGGCATAAAAACCTTATTAGGGTAAACATATAGAAAATCCATAACAACCCTAAGAACCACCATAGTGCCGACATTAATAATTTCCACTGACAAATCAACTAAAAATTAATTAAGAGGCACCACATTTTTTTCTAACCACCTAAACACCCATCTCAACAAGAAAACAACCTATTGGAAATCCATATAAAAAAAACAAGTCTATCAATAAATATATTATTTTATAAAATTTATGACATTTATCCAGCCAATGATGATGATAAAATTATATAATATAATCTACTGAAATAAAATATCCTCATGAGTTAGATGTTCCCCCATCATCAGTCTACACCCCACAACACAAATCAAACAAGTTGTTATGGCCTCTAAATGGTGGACTCAACACAAAGGTAACAAGAATCATAACATTTTATAGTGTCATATAATTATATAGTGTGGGTGAAACAATTAACTATGAATCTCAGGAATCAAACAAGACACAATGAAGGGTACTAAAAAAATGATCATACCCCTAATTATATTTTGCCACTCTGGAACTTCTTCTATCACATCGTTCAATTGACCATGGCTATATCATATTACTCCCTTTTAATGACTTCCTACCAAAACACACTCTGTGAATGGTCCATGATCAATAGGATCATCTTGAAGTCAACCTCTATCTACTATATCATTCATCAGTGGAGAAAAAATCTACATCCCCTACTGCTAGAAATGTAACAAAAAAACTACTTATGGGTGTGCAAATAAACATGTCATCCTATAGCAAACTACTCTCACCGAATCATTGGTATCTAGATTTGTACATATCAATGAACCCCACAACCATAACTATCTAGCATAACACACCCATAAAAATCATAGAAACCACTATAACCAAAATTCCCTAAAAGAATCTATTGTGGTCGACTTTCAATCGGTCAAAATTTCTGTGGTCCTTGGAGCTGATACCATTATCTAAAAACAATGTACCTAAATTAATCTTTCTGATTCTATTCTCATTATATTCTACATCGTGTGCCAATACTCAAAAAAACTTATTCCTTCTTCTAAACATTCTTATTTTTTGGCAATGTAAAATGTGTAATTGAATACTCGATAGAATAAAATTGTTCCTTATCAAGATTTCTTGTGTGATATTCATCATTTGGGAAAAAATATTGGAAAAAATTGAATAAGGTATTTAAACATGATTCACAACTCCTACACTAAAAGGCTAAACATGTGAAGAGAAACAATCACATTCATCTTAACTACCTTCTTGGTCAGCGAAGGGGATTCTTCCCAAAACTACTTCCGGATGTCTAGCCAAAATATGTTTTCATCCTTATCAAATCCTAGAAACAGTTTCCACCAATGATGCACAACTGTCAACTTATAAATAAATAATAAATGTACCCTATAATCCATCGGGTTCTAGATCAAACTGAAATCAATCACAATCTGTTCCATATAGATCAATGTCTCCATATCTGGAACACTACACTAATACTTCCACAATGATTTTAGTTCGAATTCACACAATATCCTTTTCCACTGATTAGAATCCTCAACCAAATCAACCATATGTTGATAAATTGGCTCAGCCTGCTAGACATCCACTTCTCAATAATGAATCAGATGATGAAAATGATCCATTACTAAAAGGAATACAATGATCATCTAATTCGCTATTTTGTGGAATTCTAATTTCAATTTTTAATTCAATTTATTAATAATAAAAATTAGAAATAATATATATTAATATAAAAACACAAGTAATCATGATTCATATACCACTCAAAATCCCCTACACTATATGGGGTGTAGCCTCACATGGTCTTTCATAAGCCTCAGAGTCCATCAATCGAATAATTAGGGCCCTATAATCCCATTTCGTTGACAGTCCTTGTTTTCCAATGTCATGAACCAATATCATCTGACATTGTTTCCCCACTAAAAAATGTTATCCTCATTGTGCCTAACTCGAAAATAAATCATGTCATTCAATTATCACCTCTGATACCATTCAACCATGATCCACTCACTCCAGCAATACAAAAATGATGGCAGAGAGTTAATGAACTCTGAGTCTCACCTCTAGTGAGAAAAATTAAAAACCTAGTGTAGTTGGTTTAAAAATCTCATAATATGGAATGAATTACCGTTTCTAGAATAATTTATAGGGGGATATAAGATGAATCATCCAGAAAAAACCCATTGACAAACATATTTGAAAAAAAATCTTCCCAGAAAGCATTTTTTGTATAGAACTGATACAATAAATGTCTACATAGTAAATACCCAAAGGTAATGCTAATTAGTGATAAAACAAATATCAAGGATCAAATATAACAACCCAATATTTTATAGTTTGTTATCTCATTAATGCAATTAAATAAGTTTCATTACCAACAACACTTAGTTCAAGCACACCACAACTTACCAAACTGGTCGTTCAAAAAGCTATTATGAATAGTGTTAACTGAATTTTGTATCATATATACTATATATTATTTAAAAATTAATATTATGTGATTCTTAGTCATAATATAAGATCAAGTTCATTTTTTCAGATAAAACAAATATTAAAAAAATGCAATTGTACCTCTATTTATTGGAGAACACTTTTTAAAAACAATATTTGACACATTCATATATTCAATTTAATGAAGTTAAAATTTTCATTAGAAGTGGGAAATAAAAATTTAGTTTGTATTAATTTTTTGTAATTTTTTGGTTAATTATATATTTTGAAGAATAATGAAAATTAATATGTTTTAATTCAAAAAATATTTTTTAATCGATTTAATTTATATTGTTAAATTATGAATATTAATGGTTTTCAAGTATATTAAGATTATTTTTCATAATTTTATTCAACATAGGTCATTATAACTAATTTCACATTTAAATTTGACATAAACACATGTCAATATTTTGATAGTTTTTTCTTTTTTAAAACCCACGTTTTGGTTTTGACAACGAGAATTAATTTTAAATTAATAAATAAAACATATATATTCATAATTTGGTAAATTGAACTTCATTTTTGAATTGGATATATCTAAATTAGCTTATGGTAAGTTTTTTTCATTTTTCTAATAATATTCAATTTTTAATTAATATTGAAAAACACTTCGTTATTATTTGAAACTGACTTTTTATTTAAATAATTATATATTTTACTTAAAGTAAATTTAAGTAAAAATAGATATATAATATCTATATAATTTCAATGTAATTCATTGGAGTCATTTTATAATAAAATTTGTTGTATACATTTTTATATAACTTTTTCCTGTCTTTGACCTACTATATTAGAGAATTTGGTCATTTTCATAAAACATAATTTTTCCGCTTCTATGAGTTTAATTTCAAAACTTCGAGAAAAATCATTGTTATAAGTAAGTAAAATTTTGTCCAATAAGATGAAAATTAATTTTAGTGAATTGTAACTTTTGTCTTTTATTTACCACGGTTAAAAATAAATATTGTAATAAAAGGAAAAAATGATATTATAATTACGCCAACACATATCCTAATTCTATTGGATACATATATTTTGATCAAAAATAATATTTTAAATAAAATAATATCCATTAAGTCCAATTTTATTTGATTTGGACATTTATTATTATTTTATTTAAAGTAGAGTTAAAAGTGTTAAATTTAATGTTTAATAACATAACCATTTTCAAAATAGGGTTACACAGAATATAAATTTGACTATAAATATTTATTAGAAATATAATAAAATTTCCTACATAATTTTATTTTATTTAAAAGTTTTATAAATTAAATAATTTAATTTATTTATGACACAATGATGATGCAATAATTACTTTATTAATGAAGGAATCATATCAATTGTATTATAAATATTAAAATAAATATAATTTCAATGTTTTTTTGACATAAACCAATTTTATTGGTTAATGTGACATTTTAGGGTCTATCTGATGTATCTTTTTCTAGGAAATCATGTTGTGATGTCTTTCACGATACCAAAATACCAAATAAAGTCTAAATTCACATAAATTAATTTTTAAAACAAATACAATATTATTGGGTGATATAATATTCTTAAATATATAAGGATCAAAAAATGCATAAATAATATTATATATGTCAGAAATTAACCACTTGAGGTTCTTTGGTTGTTTAATCTATTTTTATTAACCATATAGTGTAAGAATACAGGAAGACACCGTAAAATTTAAACTATTTAACAATGATTTAAATCTACAAGATAATGTTAATATGGTAACCTAAACCTGTATAAAACCTATTGGTGGAGATTATATAAACCCATAACCACCTTATCATAGAATTAAATTATATTTGAGCCATTAGAAACCGAAAATGATTTTATAATAAAATAATATTTCATTCTTTTCCTGTAGTGATTATCACCTCTCTTATAATAGGGTACTTACCCTCCTCTTAATTGCACACCTCTATAGCCATTTGGCTTGGACAACCCCTACCCAAGTATCCTCCCAACATCCCACATAACATTATATAGCCCTTAATTTGATCATAAATCCACCCTATGGATCACTTTTGATCAACTCAAAAGGGAACACCTGAAGAAGAGATAATAATATCTGCACCCACTTTCAAGTTCTCTTCTTATTCCACTTCTTCATTCATTGTTGTTTCCATACCAAAACGATAACTCCAGACCTCTTACATACTATGATGTTATTATAAATATTGTAAGAACATATTCATTATTCTATCCATCCTATTAATGGTAATGTCAGCATATGTGCATACATACGGTTTACGGTCTCCACATTGTGTTGTAGTTATTTATTCAACCACATCACCATTTGAAAGGGTATAAAAATGAGTACAACAGATGTAAATCATTATTATATCATGAATATTATTTTTTATATATGATTTCCCATCCAATCACATATTACTTTACAATCAATATAATGATATTTCTGCTCGTGCGTATGTAAGGATTATCATCTCCACGACACGATGTGATTCATTTCAACGTTCACCATTCAAAAATGATTATAAATATATATATTATTCAAAATTATTTAATATATGACATAATATCGTTACTGAATATATATATATATATCAGTAGGTATGAATGCACTTACTTATATCTTATTCACTTATTTCTGTTCAATACGATAAAAAAATAGAAAAAACATTTATGCGTACGTACAACCTACTGTCTCCATAAATAGTGCCTTCTATTTCCTATATCTATATATTTTAAATATTTATTATCAAAATATATATGATATATAAATCATTATTTTTATTATGGAATTATTTAAATCATTATCTAAATGATATGATCAAGAATAACAAGTTAAAACACGTACAATAAAGAAATCGATTATTACCCAAAATGTTAATTCAACATGGAAATCATTATTAAATGGGTAGTATAAAGTCAGAAATGAATATTTTATGACATAATAAATATGAATTTGGTTTTGGTTCATTTTAATAACATACTATGTTCATTATATAGGTGTTTAAACATACCCTAGACCAATGGAAAGTGTAAGGTATATGTTAATTTCACAATGACTTTATTATCCGAGGTTGTTTTAACATGAGTAACTATTGGGACATATTTACTACCCATTTCCATGATTCATAATTTTTTTTTCAAATGGATTATTTTTAAGGTACTATTTTACTAAAACTTTATTTTAAATTTTTTAATTAATTATTCTTCTAAACATTTCTCATTAATGCCCTTGTTTTCAAAATGGTTATTAGGATTTATTTATATGACTGAGAATATTTTAAAATGTTATTTTCTTTTCCAATGTTTCAATGTTTTATGGGAAACTTTTCATCGAAACTATATTTTAAACAACTTCCATTATAAATTATGTGACTTTCAATTTATTTCATGAAAAATGGATATCTCTCTTAAAGAATGTTACAAATCATTTCCATCAATGTCAATATCATTAAAAGGATTTTAAACTTGTTTGAAGTTGAATTATTATTATACATAACCTCCATATTCTATTAAAGGATGTGTGATATGTTAGACTATGTATGTATTATTTCTATACCATTCATATTTTGTGGTTTATGTATTGACATTTCATATGCTAGTTCTTATACGATTGAATATGTTATATTTCAACCATTTAAAATGATGAATGTGTTAGAAATAGAATGTGATGGGTGGATCCCACTATATAACATTGATGCATCAATAGGTCTCTTGTGACCATTAGATGTGGAATTGGACAAGGCCTTTCCCCATTTGATATATTTTTCTGGATGGGGCCTTAGTCATTTTTAGACGTATTGGCCAAGGCCTTGAAAAAATGTTTGAGAATGTCTAGCATTATATATTCCATCATTATGAAAATAATATAGATGGTTCATATTGTTATTTGGAAAGTATAATACCCATGACTATTTTATATTATGTAATTATTTATTCAGCTCATATTTCATCCACAATGTGTTCATGTTTATTGTTTTTAAAGGCTTCTGTTTTCAATTATTCAGCATTATTATTAATTATGTTACCTTCCACTAAATTGGATACCCTTAATGAGCATATGATCTCACCCCATTATTAGGTTTATTTTTTCCATGACTCCAAGAATTTGATTATGAATGATATGGATGGTTAAGATAAATGCAATAATGGATTTTTCAATGAACTATCTAGGTTGTGTTTTAAGTTTTAAATTGGAATTTATAGTTAAAGAATGGAGTATATTTTCCATGACGGCTATACTTATTGGTCCATTGCAACATTATTCATTGTAATCTTGCCAATGTATTAAAATAATGCACCAGATCGAGGCATCTAAGTTTGGGGTGTTACAGTTGAAATCAGTGGAAGTTTAGAAACAATCTTGGAAACAGATTTAGATAAACTCTCATTAGATAACATTACCCTGAGATATAAATTTAGGATTAGTATATAAGAACTTCTTATAATATTGGTAATGCATAGATTTTGTATATTTTCAATTAAATACATCCAAGTCTGGATGCTAGCAGGTACAGGTGGCTTAGGAACAAATGTACCTAGGAGTGGAAACACTAACAAAGAGTTTCAGGATTGATCCAGGTATCCTAGTACATGACAATTGGCATTTCTTCACTCTTGGTTATGACAATCTCAGAGTATATGATTAATATAATTCCTATTTTCTTTACAAGACATTTTAAACTATTTAGGATTAAATAATTCATCAAATAAATAAGTTTATGAGTATATATAATGTGAATAATATTTTCAATTTATGTTAGGTATTTTAATGTTTGGAATTATGCATTGTGATTCATTAACTATCCTATTGTATTCCCTTGTTTATAAATGAAACCTTGCATATGGAATGATAATTCCCACAATAGGCATGATCGAATGAGTAACAATGATCATACCTTTAGTGGTATTAGGCCAACATATAATTGGGAAATAGTCTCCCACATACATTCATCATAAGTAGAAATAGTATCATGGGTTAATAAGACATGTATAGAATTCTTGGTGTCCTATGGCTTTGAAAGAAAGCGAGAGAAAAAACGGATGGTAGAAATAATGATAGATATAGGGATTAGGGGAAAGAAGGATTTCATATATGTGATAACTGTGGAAATAATAACCATGGTATATTTTTGAAGGGAATGTGTGTTTTTTATAAGTGTGGATAAAAAGGACACCAAGCACACGATCAAAATTATAAGAAAAAAGTTTAAAAGGTACAATGCTTAATATTCAAAGAGTTGGAACACTACATGAATCAATGTTCAAATCATCAGAGTATACCCCAAATGTTACTATAGGATAACAATCATGTAATGAAACAACCGAAGATTGAGAAGAAATATTGTGGTTCTTATGTTGTTATAAAATTATTGTGTCATTTAAGTATTTTAATAATTATGTTCATGATATAAGAATTATACAGTATATAAGGACTATACCTTAGTTCTATTTCAATAGGTATTTGAGAATGTGTGGAACCAAAAAAGTTACTCAATTGAAGGATAATTTTTATTGAAAATATATGTTTGAGAAAACGATAAACATTAATATGGTTCTGGTAGTGAGGTAGTGATTTTATAATTTGATATGCTTGATTTGGATAATTTATATAAGATATTCTTGACTAGCTAGAAACTGATTAGTGATTTGTATATTCCATCATTGTAAGAGTTTAAAACATTTTTGGATATAAATAGTATATCATGTATTCTATAAAAAATCGTATCAGGAATGTAATCTATTAGGTTATATGGTAATTCAAGGTTTCATTTTGTTTTAATAGAATATATGATGAAAGTATTGACATGTTATTACATTGCCAAAAGGATCATCATTGTGTTTACCTTCCTTATAAATATTGTACTGTGAGTTTGGACAGAATTATTTTGGATAAGTCATATAGTTGGAATCAATTAAATTTTACATTGGATATTATAGTTATGTTTAAACCATTTCATGAGATTATTTTTGGATTGTCATAAAATAGACAACCTAGAGGTCGGGCGACCACCTGTCGCTCCGGCAAGGTCGTGAGACATGATCCCTCAACTAAAGGGTGATAAGGGTGGATCACCTACAACTGTCACATGTTATGTACTAGTTTATATTATATAGTTTTTTTAAATATTCTGACAAATGAATTATACATTTATGATTTTTGGAACACTATAAGATTATGAAAATTATGAAATTTTTTAATTCAATTATCTTTTGATGTGAATGGTGAGTTTGTGGTAGAAATTAGTTAAAGGATGAAACTGTAATTTTCATGTATATTTTTTCCTCTTATTATAAGAATAAATTAATTCATAATCATTAACGAAGGGATATTAAAACAAAAAAAGTTTTATACTAATACCATATTTTTGTTAAACTAATGATATTTTAAATCATTATAGAATGTTGAATTTAAGGCCCTAAATTATACACATGTTTGTGATTGATGATCTCAATTAGTCACTATAAATATTTACATTTTTACGCCAATTACATGTCTCTAATTTCAACCAATGTTCTCTAAATAGATATCTTAATTTGGTGGTGACTTTTTCATTTCTCTTTCCCCCTTACTAAGACTAAATTTTACTATCTCAAATTCGGATGTAGGTTTTTGATAAATGTATATTTCAATTTTTTAAATTTTATTTTAGAAGAACAATTTCAAATTGAGAGGATGAAATTTATTGAATTAGGGGAGAATGTAACCCTCAAGATTTCATGGCATGTAATCTCATTAAAGTTATTCAGTAGCTTGTGCTACACGCAACACTGAGTTCGAGTACACCACAACTTACCAATCATGCCATTCAAAAATTGGTTATGAATATTAATAACTTTATTTTGAAACATATATAATCTATATAATTTACTACATCCAAATTATGTGATTCTTAGACATAATATAATAACAAGTTCATTCTTCTCAGATAAAATATGTATTTTTTATAAAATTCATTTTTACCAAATTTTGATGTTGAACCATTTTTAAAATCAATAATTGACACTTTTATATATTAAATTTCATTAAGATAAATTATTCTATAGAAGTGGGAAATAAAAATTTAGTTTGGATAAATTTTTGTACTTTTCTGATAACTTACATAATTTGACGAATAATGAAAAATACTATGTTTTAATTCAAAACAACTTTTTTTAATGGAAATAATTTATACTATTAAATTATTCATTTAAATGGTTTTTAAATTTAATTAGATAATATTTTTATCATTTAATATAATCTTTTTCATTATAACTAATTTCACATTTACATTTTACATAAAAACAAATCAATATCTTAATATTTTTTACTTTTTAAAAACTCGATTTTTGGTTTTAACAGCGAGAATTAATTATAAATTAATAATTGAAACTTATATGGTTAGAATTTGGTAAAATAGACTTTATTTTAGAATTTGAAATATTGAAATTATATTAGGGTGGTTTTTTGTTATTTTTCTGAAAACATTCAATTTTTTATGAATGTTGAAAAACACTACATTATTATTTAAAACCGACTATTTATATAAATAATTTTTTATATTATTTAAATTTATTTTTATTTCATAATAGATATATAATACCTATATATGTCTAATGTAATTCATTGGAGTTATTTTAATATTAAAATTAGCTGTATAAATTTCTATTTATTTTTTACCGTCTTTTACCCACCTTCTAAGAGAATTTTGAATTTACATAAAACATAATTTTACATCTTCTGTGAGTTAAATTTCAAAATATGAGAGACACAGTTGATATCAATAAGTAAAATTTGGTTAAATAAACTGAAAATACTTTTTGGTCAATAGTTACTTTTGATTTTTATTTATAACTGTTAAAAGTAAATATTTTAATTAAAGGTAAAATAGATATTATAATTACAAAAACACTATACAAATTCAATTGGATAAGTATATTTCGACCCAATACAACCTTAGAAATAAAATATTATCCTTTATTTCTACATGCATTAGTTTAAAACATTTATTATTATTTTATTTAATGAAGAGTTAAAAGTGTTAGATTCAATGTTTAATCACTAAACTATTTTTAACATATGGTTACACACAATATAACTTTGAATATAAATATTCATTATAAATAAAAAAATATTTCTGAAATAATATTATTTTATTTATATTATTTTGAAATTAAATAGTTTATTTTATTTATGACAGAATGATGATGTAGTAATTACCTTATTAATGAAAGAATCAAATATATGGTATTATAAATATTAAAATAAATATCATTTCCATGTATTATGACATTGAAGAAGTTTCTAAGTTAGTATTAAATGTTTGGGAGGATTCAATGTATCTTGTTCTATGTAATCAAGTTGTGATGACTATCACACAAACCATATAACAAATAATGTCAAAATTACCATTAATTAATTTTAAAAACAAATAACATATTATTGGTTCATATAATATTCAAAAATTTAAAATTTTAGGAAAAATGGATTGAATAATATTATATATTTCATTAATGAACCACGTTATTTGATTTCTTATGTTTAGAATATGTTTATTAAACAGATAGTGTAAGAATACAAGAAGTCGCGGTAAATGTTAGATTATTTAACTACGAGTCGAATCTAAAAGATATGGTTAAAATGGTAACCTAAACATGTCTAAAACCTATTGGTTGATATATCATCCAATTAAATAATATTACAATATCAGTATAATTATATTGTTGCTCATGCATAGTTACCTATTACCATCTCCACGATGCGATGAGATTCATTTCCACATTCACCATTCAACAATGATTATAAAAATATATATTATTAATAATTCTATAATAAATGACATAATAATTTTACTCTATATATATATATATGTATGTATGTGTGTATGTATTTTCTTTCAAATAACTTATTCTCTTACATTCATTCTACATGATATGAAAATAGAAACAACGTTTATGTATAAGTACTACCTATCATTTCCCTAAACAGTTCCTTTAATTTCATATGTATATCTATTGTAAATATTTATATTGAAAATATTTATGATATATAAATCATATCTTATATTATTTAAGTATTTAAATCAGGATCTAAAGATACGATCAAGAATAATAAGTTAAAAAACGTATGATGAAGAAATCTATTATTACCGAAAATGATAAATTAACATGGAAATCATTATTAAATGGTTAATATAAAGTCATAAATGAAACATGTATGATATTATAAATATTAATATGGTTATGATATTATTTAATTACATACTATGTTCATTATATGGGAGGTTAAATGTATCGTCGACCAAATGAATGTGCAAGGTAAAGGTTAATTTCAAATCTCTTTATTATCTGAGGTTGTTTTTACGTGAGTATCTACTAAGACATATTTGTAATCCATATCCTTGTTTCATAAAAGTTTTTTGGAATGGATTATCTTTAAGGGTATTTTTTACTAAAACATCAATTTAAATGTTTTAAATAATTATTCATCTTAACAATTATCTTTAATGTCTGTGTTTCCAAAATGGGTTTAAGGATTTCTTTATATGGACATGAATGTTTTAAAATGTTAATTCCTTTAAAAAGACTCAAGTTGGTATGTGACACTTTGATTCAATGCTATCTTATAAATGAAATTATTTATTAATTAAGTGAATTTTAAATGATTTCATGAAAAAAGGATATCTCTCTCCAAGAGTTTTACAAATCATTTTCATCTATCTCAAAACCCATTGATGGATTTTAAATTTGTTTGAATGTGATTTATGATGATAGAAGTCCTACGTATTGTATTTAATGTTCTGTGATATGTTTGACTATGGTTGTGTTATTTTTATACCATTCATATTTTATTGTTAATGTAATAGAATTTTGTATAGTAGTTTTAATATGAATGTTTATGTTATATTTCACCACTTTCCTATGAGGAATGTATTGGACATAGTAAGTGATGGGAGGTGCTCTCAATTTCTCCTCAATTAATTGGTTAGTCCCATGAGACAATTAGACATGTAATTTGTAGAGGACATTCCCAATTTGATATATGGTTTTGGATGAGTCCATAATCATTTTTAGTCATCCTGGTCAAGTCCTTGACAAAATGTTTCAAAATATCTTACATTATAAATTCTCTCATTATTAAATAATATTGATGGTTCATGTGGTTATTTGACTAGTAGAATACCCATGACTATGTTTTATTATGGAATTATTTACTCAGCTCATATTTCTGCCATAATTTTTTCATGGTTATTATTATTAAAGGAATGTGTTTTCAATTATTCACTATGCCTACTGATTATGTTATCTTCTGGGAAATTGATTACCCTTATTGAGCATCTGAGCTCCCCCCATTATTATGTTTTATTTTTCCAGGATTCCACAAATTATATTTTGATTGATATGAAGGGTTATGATAAATGGAATAACTACATTCTCCATGAACTATCTATGCTGTGTTTTATGATTTAAATTATAAAGAATACTTAATGTATGTTATATATTTTCCAAGAATACTAAAATGATCATTCCTTCAGGAATTTATTCCTTGTAATGATGCCAATGAATTAATATAATGCACTAGAACCGTGCTTCTATGGTCAGGGCGTTACATCCAAACTATTATTTTCATGAATTTCCTTGGAAATCCATCTGGATAGATGGAAACAATTTGATATAAATTCAATTAATCATGCAATTATAATCAGTAAAAAAATATCTCTCATGTACATGTTAAATAACATTAAAAATTTATATGTATGAAAATAGTGGAACCAAACATCACCTAAAAATGTATAATAACCCTCCCATACACACAAAGGAATGATAATAAAAAAACACCATTTAGTAAACATAATATAAAAGAAATCACCTCGATAAGGGTACCTCGTACCAAATTCCCACTAATATGTCTTTATATCCCAACATATTATGTCATTGTTCTCACAAACCTTCTATATAACACATCATATCCAACACCAAAACACCTAGGAATCACAACACATCATTCACGTACAGATTTGGGTCTCACAACACATCCTTCCCGCAAAAACCATTGTCTCATATCACATCAAATCTCACCCTGAAGTCAACATGGATACCAAATCAAATCTCATCCGAAATACACATGGGACACTACATCAAAACCCATCCCAAAGACACCTGGGATACCAAAACTGCCACATAATTCATTGAAAACTCTCCATCCATCACATAATATGATGTACCTACCACTTATGTATGAGAGACAATATTAGAGTTGGTACCAAACCATACGTACTTCTCAGAAGATGTTAGGAAAAGACCCCCCCGTGACTATGTGGGAGCTCATCACACGGTGATCAACATTGGAGGGGTGCATATAAAAATAAAAATAAAATAAGGTTTATAAATATGTATTGGTAAATGAATCATGAAAAACATATGGTTTTAAAAACAAAAAAAAAACAAAATCATTGCACTGTCACTTTTGGTGCAACTTCTTAAGGTATTTATAAGTGTATTCAACTATCATTTCGAAAGGTGTAGAGGCCTGAAAACAAGCTTTAAATTTTCTATATGACTCACATCAATTCATTTTATTATTTGGAATCAACCACCATTAACCACCCACCATTTCATATAATTTTACATTAATAAATTTACATCACATTGACCAAACCAACCCATTTCATTCCAACACTACTTGGGAATCTAGCCCAAATAAATGAAATTAAAAAAAAACTTGATGTTTTAAAAAATATGACCTCAATTCCCAACATGTAAATCCAAACAAATCATCACCACACTACCATTAAAATACATCCCATAAACTATTACCTCACTGGCCCAGAAGCACGACCCACGAACAATTAACTCACCACCCCAAAATCTCATATGAAAAATTATCATCTCCCTAAGATCCAACCATACATCACCATAATAAAAGAATACTCTCACATAACAATACATAAAAAACCAATTAAAGAATTACAATGGTGATTTTTTTACATTCCACTTCATTTTAGGGAATTTTCCATACAAACACAAATATTGAGGATTCCATTTCATTATCCTAGTACAAGTAAATAAAAAATTTATATTTAGGTTGATATCACAATAAAGATTTTTTTTACCAATCACATCAGATAAATACAATATTAATGAATCCAATAATGATTATAATTTTCATTAGGGAATAATTACTTATCAATATATACTATAATTGACATATTAAGGATAAAAAAATATAGGACACATACACCATTTTATATTCCAATTTGATTATCCAACTATTTATCTGTAATTTACATAGAACCACCAAAATACATAGATAAACAAAATAAACACCTCCCATATGTTTCATAATTAAAACTAAATGATGGAAATCCAAACCCAAGGAATCAGTTGAATGTTTTGTGCACTACATAGTGAGTAGGAATGCCCACAAACCACTATGGCACCATAATTAAAAACATATCCACATAAAATACATCCCAAGATCATAAAACAAAACATAAATACACCCCAAACATTATTATGACCACCATAAACGATCCAATAAAGAATAATATAATAAAAATTATGAGAATGTGAAGATATCTCATAGTGAATTAATTACAAAATGCTAAAAAACATCCATATAGTTCAACCCTTCAAGGAGATGTAAATAAGGACTAGAGTAACACATTATGGAACCTATGGTTTGTAAAGAAATGAGGGAAAAAAGATAGACTAATCAGATTTATGAACATTCAGTCAAACAATAATTTTAGGGCTACAATAGATCTGGGTAGTACATTACATGTAATCCCCTGTCACATCGTGTAATCCCTCAGATTCAATTTCATGAAGTAATGCATCATCACTTCATTTTATTTTTATTTTTATAACCTTTACATGTTACACATCATGAAATCAACATTCACATCAAAAAAAATTTTATACGTCATATGATTTCCCTATAATAGCCGTAAAATTGACATTCACATCCAGTAATCCACTTCCATGATGTTCTTTAACTACATTAGCTTTTTTGTAACTGTTAATCCCGTAAAAATTTATATAACCTCCCATAAACACATCCAAAAATCAGTATTCACAATGTAATAGACCTATATTCTACAAGATGTTATATGGTAAATGTAATCATCATGAATTAATTTTTATCAATGAATAAAAGATGATTATAAGGGTGTAATGACATAATAATATTGCATGAGTGAATAATAAAATAAATCGTACCTATGAATACATGAATCATACATCATGATCCATGGAATAAGGATGTTATAAGGTAATGTTTCGTTTGACGGAACAATCATGATCCATGTTATATGACACATGTTTGAAGAAAGTGTTAAAAATCATGGAAGGAATAAATAGAACAAGATTGTATATTATAAAATAATCATCATAGAACAGTTATAGAACAATTATATTTATAATAACTATATAATATAATACATATATAATTCTGTAGAGATCATAATCATTATGCAATAAATTGTAGCACTATCTAGGAAGACCCATCGTGTAAGATTTATTATGATCACTCATCACTATATTGGAACCCCCATCATATTAGAAAGATAATGAATAAGAGAGGGTATCTAGGAACAACCAACATATTATAATGTCCATGAACTCTATATGAAGTACATAATGCATTAATTTCATCATAATACTAAAAAAATCACTATGTCCTATATAACATTAGTAACACATGTAAAATAAATGTGTTTCAGGAAAATATGTTTCAATGATGATTGACCTTTGGAAAATATAGTAGAACCATCACATCATATTTGAGTCATCATTAATGAAGGTAAATGAAATGGATCCCCAAACAATGACTTTTGTAAACATGATTAACCATTTTAAAGAAAATTTCTTCCGTATAAATCAATCGAATACATAATTATACTTTAGAAAAGAAACAGTTTCATTAAAAATAACCTTGAATTAGAATTAAACCATTTAAAATAAATGGGATCTATAAAAATCATTTGGATTCATGATTATACATAGTTATATAAATGGGGTTCATAACAATTTATGTTAATAAATCGTAATCAATCATTATAAATAATTATGGGGGTATCATTATCAAATAACCAAATTTTACCATAAGTATCAACAGTGTTTATTGGTTTAGATGAATAAAAGTATAATTAAATTATCATTAAATTGATTTGTGGAAACATATCCTTTTTTTTTTATATTTATTTTTCTAAAGTAACTACTGAGAAAATATTTCTAAAATATTGTTCTATTAAAACAAAATTGGTAAAATATAAATTAACCTCAAAAAATATTTTATGGTATTAAATTATTGAAATATATTTCCATTGGGATATTATATTTTTATAACATAAACTATTTTGAAAATTATTTCATTTTAAAAAAATTGAAAACATATTAGTTATTCTTCATGGATAAGAATTTTTGCAATGGTGGGAAATTATGTTCATGTTGTACACATTAAAAATTCATTTCATTCATTTTATCTAAATGAAAATTGAGAATTATTTAAAAAATGGCTTGAATTTGTTTTGTAAAATGTAAAACATGGGTAATGTTACTTTTCTTGAAATAATTTTAATAAAGGTAAAAACATTTTGGAAATTTTTTTAGAAGTCATTAATTTTGATAAAGGGGTTTTTTACTAAGTATACCTATAAGGTCGAGTTCTCATAATAATATTCTATTAAATTCATGATTTCTTAATGAATATAATGAAAAGCGATAATTTTATTTTTATTATATAACAATTCAAGATGGAAATTCTGAGAGTCTTGAGATATGGATCATATGAATTCATTATCATAAATATAACAATAATAAATTTGGATAACGGATGAGATTATATAGAAATTTTTTACCAAATTGGTAACATTGAATAATAATCCATTGAAATAATAATAACAAATATGAAATAAAATGTTATTATTATAAGGATATTCAAAATAACAAATTCCAAAGGGGCTTTTTATGTACCTAAAAAATTAATATTGTTACATATCATAAATTTATTTCTCAAATAATGTGAATTTTATATGAATAATGTCACTAAATATGGAGGTCTTCCACCTAAACCAACACCCAACTGAGACCGTGAGAGGGAATAAATGGAATTCCCAATCCCAAAGGTTGATAACCTTGGATGGGAATCAATGATGCCACTATGAGTATGATTTATCCCTTTAATAACAATGATAAAAAAAATTAATCGCACAGAAATATGAGATATTAATTGAAGAATTATAAATACAAAATTTATTGAAATAATTGGACATATAGAGAAAATAAAAACTAAAAAATTTAATAAAGCCTTCTTACTGACTGACTATATCACCACGTGAACTCATAGTCAACTCCATCCATAAAACCATCCCACAATATATGGAACCATGATCTTGTAACATGACCCTAAAAGGAAAATTCTGTCAACTAATGTCAAGTGGAACAATTACTGTTTGAGCAAAAACAAATAATTAGGTATGCATCATAGTTTCCATGAATTATCATTTGAAAAAATAGTCTATATACACTAGTTTGAAATACATTTTAAAAATATGTTTGTATAATTATATAGAACCTTCCAAATCATTCCTTATTCAAAAAAAATTCAATAAAGAAACCCAGTTTATAAAATCAAATCCCTAATATGAGACCATAACATGAGATGAAAATGGTTATACTAAAAATAATTGAAAACTTATGAGCCGACATAAATCTATAAATTGTAATCACCATGTGTATCATAGAAACCCAAAATATACAAATATTATCATGGGAATCATAGAAACATCTCTTGAAAGAAATATATAGACATACTCAGTTTGGACTAACCTTTCGTTGTATGTTATTTCCCCAAAGGCAATAATCTACTAGTCGGTCACAACTCACCTCAATATTGGTACATCCAACCTTTCATATGAGTAAATCAACATGGAAATTACTTGTTTAATCAGGGTTGATAATAATATATCATTCATCCACGTGAATGATTACCATTAATGACAAGATATTATTACATGGTCAATTATGATTTCCACAGATAAATGTAATGAACCAATAACTCATTGATTTCACCATGCTTTCTTAGCACAATCACTTACACAACATTTGAAATGACACTCTCCAAGAAGGCACCGCTATAGTGGTTTTGATCACTGATCAAGTCATTCTGAAATGCCAATAGTGCTTATATATCATGTCAAATTAAAAATATATATTCCAAAATTCAATTAATTTTCAACTGGGAAATTGAATTTTTATATAGATTATAATTTCCAAAACATTTTGAAAACAAATTTAATATTATAAATCAGTTCTGGAAGGTCCAAAATGAGGCATTAAGTAATTTAATTATTAGAGAAAACATTGAAAATCCAAACATTCCAAACATGATATATCACATATGTAAACTAAATTTCAAATAACATAGATACCAAAGAACTATTTTGGACCCAATTGGGGTTTGAAAAATCATTAAGAATGGATATTGTTACAAAAGAAATGCGAGTTAAATGAATTTTTTCTATAATTCCAAATATTAATTATTAGATATAATATCTATTTTTGTTACTATAAAAATATAAACTTCATAAACCAATAAATACAATCATTTTTAATGGAATTCAATTATAAAATCTAATAATTCCTCAAAAATCAAACCAATGAATTACCACATGAATTACTCATATATAACCAACCAATAAAAGTATACAGAACTCATAGACGATGCTCAAAACTCAACCCAACCAAGATTAGAAATCATAATTCATTACAAAAACACTGAAAAATTACCCAATGACTTATCTAATGAAAATTTAGTATATTTTTTAAAAAAATTATCTATTTTTCTCAAAAAAAATTATTGAAATCCTTGAAAACCAATTTTTCAAAAAATTACCTATACTAAACAACCAATATGATTTATACCAACACATTAAATGAATTTTAATAACATTTAAAACCTAAATAAAACCCACAATAATGAAATGGATTTTCATAGAATGGTAATGGACCAAGGAATACACCTCAATTGTTTTGGAACATAACAAAATTATCATATAAGGAAACTAAATCAGGACGATAAAAACCACACACCAAAAAATTCTTGAAAAAAATCCGAACATCAACCTTATATCATATGGTTTATCTGAGGAAAAATATTTTCCTAGATAAAAGGAAGAACTGGGGTAGAAGAGAAAATGTGGAAAAAAGGATTAAATTATGAGATGAATAAAAAGGTACCATTAGGGGCCTTCAATGGGAAAAGATTCGATAGAGAGGAGGGTTTTGCGATCCCCATATTATGCCTAGGTTGATAAAAGTAGGAGAATCAATAATCTGATAAATCATAAAAGGGGAAAAGTAGAAATGTGAAATTTTTTAGAATTTTGGAAACACATATGGATTAGATTTCCGATAATCCATTCCAAAAGAAAACATTTCACTATAGTTTAAAGATTTTTTTAAAACCATCTCGTTTTTACAACATTTTTTATCCTATCTAAGCGTTAGACATGTATCCTATCCCAAAAAATCTATGGCCGCAATGTTTCCCCTGAAACTCGAACGAATTTTCTAATTTTCCTCAAATTATGCAATTAAAATATAAAAATATAAAGTTACACTATAAATATGATCTTTTCTATCCAGAAACATATATTACCCATGAACTATTCACACAAAACAGTCATAAGGATATAAATAAAACATGTCCACACAATTATTGAAATTTTTTACCAGAAACTAGAACGAAACATCAACAAAACGATCCAAAAACAAACATGAAATAAAATAAAATAAAAAACAAGTTCAGGAGGGGAAATTATACCATCCAAAAAATTCATTCTTCCCAAAAAAATTTCATAAATCCAAATGAGGATAAAAATTAGAAGAAAAATTAGAACTAATAAATGTGAAACCATGTCTCTATGACTTACCATTTAAATCAACATGTGACACCCTACTATCTTTAGATTAAAATGAAAACAAGTATATCCAAATAGAAAAGAAAAATGTATCCCAAGCCTAATGATCTATCTAGCACCAAATAATATAACCACAAAAACAAATCCCAACTCTAACTAGATATCTCAAATATAAGGTGAAAACAAATGAATGAATTTGATCTAAATAGTTAACCAAAACACAATTCATCATTTCAAAAGGACATGATTGCATCTAAAGAGACAACCTGACCAAAAAAACTAATATTGTTGAATGATATCAATTCAAATATTCATCACTAAGAGACAAAAATAATTTAACTACATGAAAATAAGACCACCAAGATGGAAGACTGGTTATACTAATATGTTCTTAAAAAATTATTCCCAAATGAATGACATCGCTAATGAGAATCATAATATATATGTACTGAACAATTAAAGAAAAAATATATACCATGGTCTCCTATATCCCAAATAAATAATTACCGTGTTTATAGATACACTATGGGGACAATGGATAATGCCCTGATGAATTGTAGTATTTGATTCACCATAGTCAGGGTTCGATATCCATTAACTGAAACTAATTCGTTCAATGAAACTACTTGAAAAGCCTTTCCATGTTAACTAAATAGCCTCAGTAATGACATTACTTAATGGGATTATAATATGAAGACTTTGAATGCTCTATATATAGACAAGGAAAACAAAAATGTGATAGGTGTGAAGAATGAGATATCAAAACTAGAATATGAGACTCCTTGTGAATAGGTTCCCCATAAACACTCTCCTCCCAAGTTGGTAACCATCATAACCATTGAAAAAATGGGTCATCAACCATTACTAAATACACACCTATGACCAAAAATTATAGAAACACTTAATTCACCATCTTAAAAAATAAACATCATCAGACAAGGGAATCACTCCTTCATCTTTGGATAACTACCAAAAATGAATAAATGATATATTAGGTGATACACTAGTATTATATTAAGATAAAACGAAACAAAAATTTTTTTTTTTAATAGAGGCCTTCACCATCACTAACATTGCACAATGTCAATGATATTGACAAATTTCCTCACCCCAAACTCCATAGGAATGCGAAAAAAAATAGTCCTCAAGAATTCCAAGGGAATTCAAACATACAATTATTCTAGGATGATCAACCTCCTCTTATCCTAAAAATGAAATTTAAATTAAATCAAAACAAAATGAACACTAACATATTTTTGGAATTTCAAATGAATTGAATACACCTTAAACATTGTTAAGACACTTCAATGCTTCAAAAATTTCATGTTCAACATACAATATGTGAAAAAATAAAGAATAACATGACACTAACAATAACCTCAGTGTATGAACATGGGAAAAATAATACGATACTCCCTAAGAACCATCCCAAACATTCTGTGAAGTATACTATATAAAAAAAATAAAACCAAACCAACAACAAACCAAAATCCCACAAAATATCAATCAAAAGAGAACTGTTAAATAATATATCAATATTGAAACTGAAAATCACTAAATAAAACATAAAACCATTTTTATGTATAACAATATTCATTACATGTACACCAGCCTTATACCAATACAAAATTTCCAATCCAATTGAATCACCAAATACCAATTTTATTATTAGAAAATCACTTTGATCATTTTACTTTTTAAAATACATTTTCTGTAAAAAAAATATATTTTTTAAAGTCCCCTCAACCCCATATGAATTAAATCCAATGAATAAATAACACTAAAACACTCGAAATAGGGAATTAGTTTTCATGCATGAATTGACCACATGGTTGAGGGGACCTTTCCCAAGAAATTCACAAACCTATAGGGGGCCATAAAATGTTCACTAAAATTCAGCATGGGTCACTAATCCATATAATCCCCCAAACCTCACCAGATCACCTTGGTTTTCATTAACCATACACATACCTAAACAATAAAACATAAAGCCTCTCAGAATACCCATAGTAACAATAGTTTTATAATAGAAAAGAATTTTTGATTCTCAACACATACCTATATTTCGAGTCCAAATTAGCCTATATCAATGATTCATAACTTCATAAAATAGTAATGGTTACCTCAGATTACAATTTGTCATAAAACAAGAAGGGATTCCATATGACTTGACTCCAAAAACAACCTTAGACAAGGTCTGAAGGGGGTTATCAATTTCACTAGACTAAAAACTAATTCCTAAAATCAAAAATATCAATGTGGAATCGATTTTCCTCAACAACAACCAGGAAAAAATTAAAAAAAATGTGGGACATATCATTATTCAATGATATGTAAACTATATTATACAAAAAAATAATCCTAATAAAATAATAGATGAAAAACCACACAATATACCAAAATCTACTAGAACTTGACCAGATGTCCATTTAACATCATTATTCATATGATCATAAAAATCATAGAACTATATAAGAAACCCAAAACCATAAACCTAAACATATATAAAATTTTGCGACTACTAACACTGATTGGAACAGGTAAGGTTTGGTAATGAAAATATTAGTATGTATGAACCATATTTAATTTCCTAAAACTATCAGAAAACAATATATTGAAATTCATTTAAAACTTATAGTTTTATCATTGTAAATAACCAAATACTACATTCTTATTTTTAATTGTTCTCTATTACAAAACCCATTTTATGAAATCAATAACCATATAAGTGTTGATTCAAGGAGATAAAAATTTCTAGGATGAAAATATAGTAAAATCTAATGTCTGATGAAAAGACTAGAAAAAAGAAAACATATTATATCAGAGTAAAACTAAATATAATGATATAATCTGTATATTTTAATTAGAATATAAATATGAAATACATATATATACTAGGATTGGACTCACATTTTGGGAAATGATAAATCTACAATGCCAATATCCAACTAGCTTCTCAATACTAGGGCCACCAGTGTGGCTTCCCACATGTCCTATCAATATATCTAGGGGTAACAAAGCATCAAATATAGTTCAATATTAAACCATCACTCAAAAAATTATGTGATTATAAATAATTCAATGATAGTAGTACATAGCGAATGAAGAGGTCCATAAATTTATGGCATAACTCAATAACCCATTGATTCCATTATGCTATCCTAGTCCAGACATTCAAAACACCTTTGTGATGACCCCCTCTTTAGAGGATCCTCCATAGTGGTTCCCATCACAGTTGGAGTCATTCATGTTCCAAATAGTCAAAATCATCAAATCACATTGGAACTCGTTTTCCATAATAAAAAATTACCAAATGGTCTATAACATTTTGATATCCAAATTCATTTCCAAACTAATTTAAAAAACCATGTTTAAAACATAGATCATATTTGATAGATGACAAAAAATTGTAATATAATTTATTTTTTAGAGAACATATTGAAATTTAAAATGGTCCGAAGATAAGAAAATTCATTTGTAAAAATAATTTCATATCAGTTAGACAAAATATCATTTTCAATCCAGTGGGGTGTAGAATAAACGTTTTTAAGCAAGAGGGTTAGTTCAGAAAATATTGAAGATGGATGTATTTTTTGAAATTTGATAATTCATTTAGAAAGACCGTATTAATTATGTATCCACACATAGGTGCACACCATTCACTAAGAAATACTCACACATACAAATTAATATCTTTATTATACCATAAATTTACCCTAAAACCCATCGAATGCTTCACAACATTCATTACACATATAACTCCACCAATCTAGACAGACAACAACTCCCTTTCAAGGATTAAATCACAACCCAATAAAGCCAAAAATTACTACAAAATCCCAATAACTCTCCCAATTCAAAGAAACTTATTTCTAAATATAAATTTTCATTATCCAAACACAATATATACATGTTCACATAGTCATTATTTTTGAAATCCTTGAAACACATTTTTTCTCTCAGCTATCAACATAAACCCACCAGAAAAAAATACAAACACATTAGATGAATGTGAATCACATTTATAAATTATTTAAAATAATAAAATAATAAAATAGAATTTTATAGAAAGTAAGTGGACTTAATTACGTGCCTCAAAAATATGTGAATGTAGTGAAATTCTCAATGAACGAAGAACAATCCTCAAGAGACAATCTGTACACCCAATCACTCATGTAACACAATCCAAACCTCAAACTAATCTCAGAGGGTTTGACCAAGTGAGAACTATTGCATGAAAAATGAGAAGAAATTGTTAGGAATAGATTATTAGAATTCAATTTCCAAAATAAGATAGGCATATTCCTTAGAACATCAACAAAGCATCAATGGAGGGAGAAGAGAAATTGAGGAGGGTTTTTAGGAGCACCTACGTGCACATAGGTAGTGAAAATATAGATAATCCCATAATGAGTATTAAATATAAAAGGGTAAAGTGGGATATTAAACATTTTAATAATAAGAGAAACAATCACTCTTTGGTTGTAATATTTAACCAACTGTGTGCCAACTGCATATACCATACCAAAGAAGAAGGACACCCACAAGTTTTGGCCACACATCATGGGAAACTATAAACCAACATTGTGTTAGGGATAAATAATATATTGCAAAACCCCTCACAAAATTTATTTCTTGATTATTCTAACTGATAACAACTTTTTATCCTTTTCCTTGACACCAACCTAAGATCTAATACTTTAAATTTAAGATAACATGGTTTTTCCAAATGATAGTCATGGTATTCAAGTAAAACCATGAGAGAAAAATAAGATCCAAAAAAATTATCACAATTAACCAGACACACATTTTATACACAAACCACACACCAAAACCATGCATAAGGAAAAAAAGAACTTGATAACTTTAAAATATAAAAATATTCATATGAAACATGTGCTGATAATCATCTAATTGATACAATACTAGAAATTTATTAAAATAAATGAAAAATCAAGGTTTCATGTTACATATTACAATTACAAAAATCATACCATTAAATTTGAGAATAAATAAACTATTAAATTATGATTATAAACTGAAAATCCTCAAGAAAAATTATAAAATAAAAGAAAATAAATTTAAATTTTCATTCATGCATAATCTTAGAATACCAAATAACACGAACACGTAATATAACCAAATGAAATGAAATTTAGGTAGGAAATTTTATACCACTAGGTAATTTTAATTTCATTTATCCAAGGTCAAAATTTTTTAAATTGAAACATAAAATCCCTTAATATATGAATTATTCATGATATTATTTTTAAATGTTAATTAAATACACTTTACAAGTGAAATAAGAACTGAATATGGTATATGTCTCACAAAATCAAAAAGTGAAATGAGAAACTCTTATCTCAACCCCAAGAATTCACTTGTATGTCATTAAAATCATATATAATTATTTTATATAAATTAATTTATTTTAATTTTTTTTTAAAGGATTAACACCACATAGATAATTAAATTATTTTATTTTTATAAAATTATATTTTAAAATACATAATCAGTTATGTTCATATCGTGTGTTTTGAGGATGATCATATCATTATCTCAAAACCACTTCACTGTTTTGACCATAAATAAAAACTCAATTTTCATAGAATATCTATAATAATAACCATCACATAATAATCAAATTTATTCCAAAATTATATTTCGTGGAACAATTAATTATAAATGATTATGAATAATGATCTACATAATAATCATAGATGTCCTAGGACGTTTGTAAGCTTCATTAATATTTCCATTTATGAAAGAACATTACGGAAAAACAAAAATAGTTACACTATCATTACAAAGTAATAATATTATTATTAATATGATTTTAATTTTTAACTATATATATATATCATCTATTTTATTTAGTGATGAAAAAATAATCTCATTACTTCGTGGAGGTGTTACTCCACCCAACAACATTAAAATTTTTAAATGAATGAAATAAATTTATAAATTATCAGTCTATACTTAAAAATATGTATTTAAAATAAATATAATTTAATTTATACAAAAATTTATTCATTATAATAATCCTTGATACATTCAATGTTACATTTTAGTGAAAATATAATCACATCGCATTGTGAGGAGGTAGTCCATGGTACACTTGAGTGAAATTTATGTATCCACCAATGTATGGAAAGTTAGAATTATATATTAAATGATAACTAAAATAGAAAAAAATATCTTATAAATGTAACATATATAAATTAAATCATTTTTTGACTCAATTTTTGAGTGGTTATAATGGGAAATGAATGACATTGTTTTGCATGGCAATAGCCACCCCTACTCAAGAAGGATGATTTAGTATCCCATTTGATTGAAGATTATATGAATTTAGGTAATGAAATAATGAAAATAAAATATCAGTATAAATTATATACATTTTTAATTATATGAAATTATTTTATTAATATTTTAAGGATTTAGAAGAATAAATGAAATTAAAACACATTTTTATGAATTTTTTCTCTTCTTGGACCATCTATTTTAGATTAAACTTACTATATCCCTAGATTGATACTATAAAAAAACATTTATTCATGCAAGAGTTTAGAGATTTTTTAAATTAATTTTTATTAGTTGTGACCTTACCAAATTGGTTTTATTTTTTTATTTGATAGGAGAGTGGGTGGCCATTTATAAGTGAGGTGAATAACACCCTTATAATTTTTCAAAACAAGGTTTATGTATGATTTTCGTCTGAAACAAGGATCCAAAATGAACCATTAAATTTAGTTAGATATTATATAGTCTATATATTTCCCAAATCAAATTATTCTTTTTTTCCATCTTAACAATATCTTATTTATTTAAATACCCAAAAAATCATTTTTTACATAAATGAGGTAATTAATTTTTCTTTTTTAAGATTATCGAGTTCAAAAATTGAGATGAAAATTTAATATAGTAAAAATTAGAAAAAAATGAATCCATTTTATAAAATTAAATTCACATATGTTTTAATCTTATATTTAAAATAAAACATATATACAAGACCAAAAAGCAAGGTTTCGAGATGTGAAGTTTTCACGAAATTTTTTTATATATTAACTTTATTCGATATAATTTTATATACATGAATAAAAAATAATTTTATTTTTATAATATATATATATATAATTTAAAAAATTACTCATTTACTCTAATATTAATTAATTATAATTGAACAACAAGACACATTTAAAAACAATTTTTAGAAGAATCCAATTTTTTAACACAAATATTTACATAAACCCAAATCCAACAAGAAGATGATTAAAATGAAATTAAATCTATCATATATAATAAGATAAGTATTATTAAATTTGAAATAATAATCCAATCATAATGGATCTTTAAAGATAAAGTACTTATGTAATTGATTTTATTTTTAAACTGTATTTTTCACAAATCATTGGGAAACAAATATCTTCTAAAATATCCAAATATCTCACCCATATTAAATGATTATATTAATATTTCATAAAATTTTATTAAATTTTCTATATAATATTTATAATATTTTAAAATCTAGTAAAAATATGTTTTTCATAAAAACTAATAAAAATATTTTTTGAATAAAATGTATTTTTGAAAAAAAATTATGTTATTAAAAATTGATTATCAATTTATTAATATATATTCAATAATAAATTGAAAATTGAATTTATAAATATATTTTTCATAAATTATTTTATGATATTCGTACATAGTAATAAAACAGTTATGTTATGGTTGTTATATATTTTCGGGTCATTTACGATTATTATTTTGTGTAAAATATGCTATCGAACATGGTTTTTCCCAAAATCATAGGATGTCAGAACTTTGTAACATTGTAGGTAAATAAAGAAGATGATATTTTCATATTTATTAATATATTTTAATTAAATATTAATTTTATTATTATGGGAATGCTATGTTTGATGGTCTACCCGACACACAATAATGGGTTTCTCCGATATCACATTCCACACACAAGGCTGAGTCATATGGAAAATAATAATAATAATATAATATTATTATTGTAAACGGTATTTAACTCATATTTATTGTATTATATGAAATAAATAGAACTACCCATATTATGATTAAACATGTTTCAAATGTTTTTACATTTATCCAAAAAAATTAGAAACTTAAAATGAGAATGTATTTAATTTTAAACCTAAATACTCTCATATTTTTTAAAATAAGTTTTACCACATCTTGATTGAGAACCTCTTTTAAATATTTTTTTTACATTTATATGTTCCATTTGAAAAAATATACCTCTTCTTTTAAATAGGTACATCAAAATTTACTTATGGAAATTTTTTGGTATTTTTCTAATAATGTTAATTTTTAATGAATAGTAATAAATAATGCTTTTTAAGCCAAATCTGTCTTTTCATATAACTTAAATAAATATTTAAATTTTATTTTTAATTAATCTTAATATTTAACTAGATAATTTTTTTACAATTTAATCCAATGTTGGTAATTTTATATAATTTCACTCTTTAATTTGACATAAACTTAGTTCAATCATTAGTTGTTATTATTTCATAAAAACATGTTATATGGTTTTGACGACAGGAATTAATTTTAAATTAATTTATAAAATATCTGTGTCTTGAATTTATAATAATGGAATATATATTTGGAAACATTATGTCCAAATTTTTTAAATATGTGTCTTTTATTTTTAGACATTATGAATCATAACTTCAGTAAATATTTTATTTACCATGGATAAAATGTAAATCTTGTAAATAAGTTTGAAAAATAATTATATAATAATTTTAAATGTCTCAATCTCAAATTGTAATAAAATTTTATTTTACACGTCTAAATATGGGCTTCCTTGACGCAATTTTGGGACACCATAGAGCCACTTGTAAGTTAAAATAACATTTACTTAATTAAAATTAAATGTTAAGTATAATATAACCTAATCATATACATTTTGGTAAACAAAATTTATGGAGTTATGTAATTTATCATTTAAACTATAAATATTAATTAAAAAGATTAAAAGATCCTCTAAATTATGGTATTTTATTTATAATTTTTTGAGATTAAATAAATAAATTTAATTGTGACCCGATGATGATGAAGTGATGACATCATTAATAATGTATTCAAATAAATAATATTATAAAGGTTAAAATAAATTTAACTTTTCATATTTTGATGTTATAAATGAATATTTTGGGTGATATCAACATGTTATATATATAATAATGAGTATTTTTTGAATAAAAAAACTTGTTATTTAGTTTTAAAAAAGTCTTGATATTTATAGTGTCAAAATTGACATAGTTCTTATTCTAAAATATAAAATATTTTATTCAATATTGTAAAATGAAAAAAATATAATATTTGGCCAAATAGTTATAATATTTCAAAATTATTATTACTCGATATTTAATTGGATATTTTTCATGTTTTGGTAACTATATTTATTATTAATGTTTTTAATGATTGATAATACATTATGAATAAAAAAGGGTTATATAAAAAGAATGAGGATAAAAAAATATTCATAACCTCTCTAATTCGTATTGGATGATTTTATTTAGATATTTAATTATTTTATCATCACAATTAATGTGATTAGGTAATTTTATAAACCATAAATATTTTTATAACAAAATAATACTTCCACGATATTTCTTAAATGCCCATCCTCTCTCCAATAAAAAGGAAGCACCTCCCACCAATTACTCACACCATAAGGGACACTTGTATCATCAATAATCTTCTGAAATAATTTTAAACATCCCTATCATCCTCCAATAATCTTTCTTTTAGGTAGAAGAAAATTCAAGAGAGACATTTGGCTCAAATAAAAAAAGTGTTACCTGATTTGAGGTAACATCTTCCCTAAAATTCCACTCCATTATTTTTCCTTCTCCACTCCCTATGATACTCTTAATATTAATTTACATAATATAATAATTATCATAAATATTTTAAACATTTGTTTTGAGAAATATTCAAACTATTGTTATACACACCTTCATATAATAGGTATAGAACATAATGTTTTTTGTGGACGGCGAACTGCTGCCTCCTAAAACAATGATTGATCATTATTCTCATACTACCTCTCTTGGTGGCCATTATAATGGAAATGTAATTCTATATGATATATATGATATTTTTTATCTCTATTATTCAAAAATTATCATTGGTAACAAAACGATATTCTTTTCATGTTTTATAAATACGATAATTTCATTTGTATAAGTTTGGTCTACCTCCCCCTCAAAGTGATATTACTCACTCATACCTTACATAAACATATCAAGGATGGAGTTAATGAACTTATGAAACATATATATAAATTATATTGTATCGGAAATATTATATACCTATGAATTATTATATTTTCTTTCTTTTAAATACGAAATTAAAATGGAAGTAGCATTCAGGCATACGTAGGTTTACCATCTCCATGAACGTTGAATTTCATTTCAAATATCCAAAAGGATATTTACTATTAGAAATACAAATACAAAGAATATATATGATATATTTTATATCAAAATCATTAATATCATTCTGTATATAATTTAATTTTTACCAAAATTACAATTTGTAATTAAAAAGATTTATTTTTGAATCACGTTCCGAACATTAGAAAAATGTCTGATATGAACTCTAATAATTAACTAATTGTTATATAAATCTAATAAGTTATATTAAAGGAATAATAAAATTGTTAATGGTTTTGAATCAAGTTGAAATCATCTTAATTTTATTATTTATGAATAACAAAGAACATTGGAGACAATTCAGACAAGAGGAAATAGATTTCATCTCAATCTCTATTCATTGAGGAATATTTTTACCTATACATGACATTTAATTATTTGGTTCATAAATAACATTTAATTATCATTAAATTCAATGGAATATTTTCTATACATATCATATTAATTAATAACAGATTAAATGTTTCGTTTTTAATGTTTGTAGTGAAAATGACCTTTCCACTGTCCTAATCATTATTTAGCATCCTCTATAGGACTTAATTATTTCAAAAGGAAAAAGGAACCTTTATTAAAGTTTTTGGAGTTTTTTATTGAAAATGGTTTTTTAATGTTTTTATTATTTCAAGGTATTGAAATTTTTTTACTGATTGAAAATGATTTGTTATTAGTGAAATATTGATATTTGAAATATTTTATGTATTTTGATTATATAATTATACATGGACAGTTGATTGGCGGTTACATGATAATCAAATGATGGGTGGTTATGTGATAAACCAAATTATGATTGGTTATGTTATAATCCATGGATGAGTGATTACATTATAACCTCCAAGGCAATGGGTATGGAATTTGGTTGTATGGCTATTCCATTTAGTGATATTGGGGGAATTCGACTGTATTGTTAATTTATTTAAGTATGTTTATGTCCCATATAACATTTATATGTTATATGTTTCATTATATGGGATTGGGTTAATATTTTTGTTACAAAAATTATTATAAAATTAGCAAATATCTATTGTGTGTTTTTACTACTTCTAAATAGTAAAAAGTATTACTTTCAAATTAATTATTCATGGTTTTCATGGTATCTGAAGAATAATAGTTTTCATTATTTATGTATCCCTTACTGAACATTTTATCATCATCCCAGGTTTTAATTTTTTTTTCATAGGACATAAAAAAACTAGTTTCAGGGACTGGATCATAGAAAAGTTATGTTGTTAAAACATTAAACAATGTCCTGTTTGTTAAAGAGTGTTTGTTTTGTGAAAAAAAGTAATATTGGGTATAAGTTTCAACATTTAATATTTATTATATATGAATATTTTATGACAAAATTATCTAAATTAATACACATTAATGACCCTAATCTTATATTATTCACATAATTTATTATTTTGTAACTTTTAAGGTTGGGCCATTACAGTTTGTATTAGAGGTCAGTTTAGATAACATTAGAGGATACATTTTTATTTAACCATAAGTGAAATAACCATAATGGTTATAATATTCTAAATAGTAATTTTTATTTTTGATAAATATAATGGGATTAAGATAACATGAATAAGTATATCATAGTGTTTAAGAACCTCATAAGATGTTATATGTAGATTTTACTGATATATTATTGCTGACATTTTGGGATTTAATAAATATCTAGATATAGAAGGAACCAAAGTAACAATGGATGTAAAGGAAACAATTACGGTTTTAGGTATAAGAAACAGAATGAAATCGGAGATGCTATAAAAATTATTGTGGTTATTCTCAACCAAAGATCTAGAGTCATGATTCCCCACCCGATCCTTGGTGATTATTATAAGGAATCATATAATGAAGAAATAAATCCTTATAGATGTTCAGGTAATAATCATAATGGTATCTGTATTAAAAAATTTATGTTTCAAAGATGTGGAAATGAAAATATAGGAAATTTCTTCAAATCTATGAGAAGATGATTCAAATGTGGTAATAAAGTTCATAATGCAACAACCTTCCATTGAAAATGAAGCATCTAGTTGAATCCAAGAAAGGTAAATAGATTCATTATAAGGGAATAATTGAATGTTTTAAATGTGGGGTTCATCGTCATTATACAAAAATATTTCCTAATATGATGTTTTGGTAATGGGATTAGTAGGACAATACAAATATATTTTAACCAATTTCTAATGCAATTCCAATTGAAGATATGGAATCATAATATTACCTATGAAAGGTATGGGATACTTTTAAGCATGTATTTAGACATTTCTGAAATTATAAGACATTAAGGATGATATTGATTATAAGAATGAGTTATAAAAAAATTTGATGGAAAAACATTGATAAAGTATCATATAGAATGATCTATTATTATTATTTCTACATTTTAGAATTTAAAGAATTGTTTTTGATATATGGATGATGATATGTTTAAATATAGTAATGATAAGATAACATTGGATGAAATTTTCTATTGTTTCTATCCCTGCTATTTGATATGTGAAAATTTTATTCAATGAAGAATTATATTTTCTTTTATAGATATAGTTATAAAAATCATTTGTGTTTATACGATTCTTGATTTTGAGGAAATTATAGGTTATTACTTTTTTGGGATGAAAATTTGAGGTATGAGATAAAATTGGTTGCTTTAATATTTTTTGGTTATTTTTTATGAATTTATTTAATTTTTGGGAATGTTAAAAAATTATGTAGTTATTGAAGAAGGACAACACATAGACCGTGTGTCATCTCGTCGCCTCAGAGAAAGTTGTGGGAATTGAACACACACCCAATGTAAGATTGGTATTTATCACCTACCAATACATTAATTGATGTCCCTAGTTTTCATGACTTATTCATATTCATTTAAATGATTTTTTTGGATCAAGAATAAGTTGATTTTGAGAACTTATGTTTAATCAAATGGATATACATAGTATAAGAAAACTATTTGGGGAATAATTGATAATGGCTATTTTAGAAGGCATTATCTCCTTTGGAAACACTATTTGTTTAAGGAAAATATAATGCAATGGGATCTCATTGGTTCAGTAAGAGTAGAAATTTAATTTTGGAAAAATCATTATTTTTAACATGGATGTATGGTTATTTTGGTTGTTTATGAAAATTATTAACCTATCATTGATAATACATGATTAGGTTAATTACACTTATGTATTAGACTTTAAGAGTAATAAATTTTATTTGAAGATAAATGAAAATATTTACTTTTGGTCACTATGTGATTAAATCCTTCAGAGTTTGGGGATTAAAACATAGTTTGGATTACATTAATGAATTTTAAGTACAGTTGTTTACTGAATAATACCTGTTGATCTTTGGGAATTATTTATCAAATTTTGGAGATTAAGATTAATATTTAATTTGATAATGTATATTCCTATTTGGAGATTATATTATTTTGTATGAACCATTTTATTTTTATTAATGTCTAAATATAGGGAAAATATATAGTTCATTTTTTGTATTATTTGATTTTCTATAAGTTGATTCTAGAGGTATTAATTTTACTAAGTATTCTAGATTAATTATAATTTGATGAAAAAGTGATATTGTGGTAAAAATTTATTAAAGGATACAAGTCTACATGAAAAATAAGTATGTTTCCATATGTTCTTAGTTGTGCTTATATATAAATTCATCAAAAATATGAAATGGAACTACAATAAAAAACATTTTCTATTTAGTTTTCCTAATATGGAATCAATGATCGTTTAACCCATTACGGTTTTTTATTTTATGGGGTTAAGAGTCTCTTAATCATGTTCTCTAGCACTCTCCATCAAAACAAGACTCACAGTTTCTCCTCTGTATCCATGTTTAAAAAATGGAATCATAGTATGTGTTATCTCAAGTGACCTTTGTACTTCACTTTAATTCTTTTAAAGTGATCATTTTATTGAGAATTTTTGAAATATGGGAATTACAATGTAGTTCCGAGCCCAATTTTAAAATTGTGAGGACATAATTTCTATAGGGGCGGGAAGGTTGTAACATCCCCAGAAAATAATGAAAATAATATGTTTGTATTTATTAATATTTTTAAATTAAATATTAATTTGACTTTAATTTTGATGAAATGTTTGATGGAATACCCCACATACAACAATAGTTTTCATTAAAATCTTATGTATCTCACAAGACCGAGTCATACTAGAAAAAATAATAATATATTATTATTATTATTTTAAATGGTATTTTACATCTACCCATTTTATTGGAGAGAATGAACAAAAATAATCATATTATGGTTGAACATGTCTGTAAAATGTATATACATTTATCTTATAAAATTTGAGACATAAAATTAGAACGATTCCAATTTTAAGCATAAATATTGTCGTATAGTTAAAAAATCATTTTACCGACTTTTAATGGAAATCCTCGTTTAAATATAGTTTTTGTAACATTTATATGTAATTTTTGACAAAATAATCTTTTTATCTAGAAGCAGGACACCAAATTATACTTTGGGTAATTTTATTTATTTTAATGTTAAAATTAAATTTTTACTCAATAGTGAAAAATACTGTATATTAAGTCAAAATTGAATTTTCATCTCATATTTTATATGGTTAGATTATATTTCATATTTGTTTTAATAATTAATTATTATTATTTTTAAACATTTAATCGAATATTGGCCGTTATAAGTAATTTCAAATTCTAATTATACATAAACCCATATCAATCTTTGTATATTTATTATTTCTTAAAACACATTTTTTGTTTATGACAATAGGAATTAATTTGAAATTAATTTATGCTGCTTATGTATTTTGAATTTGGAAAAATGGATTCAATGTGGGGAATTAGAGGACCAAATTGTGTAAATATTTAACTTTTATTATTAAAAATTATAAATTGTAACATTAGTAAATATTTTATTTATCATGGTTAATGGGATAATATGTTAAATAGGGGTAAAAAATATATCTTTAATAATATTAAATTACCCTAACAAATGTCCTAACCATATTGGATAATACATTCCCTACCATGCTCTTCCTTGTGTCAATTTATTGACCCTAGGGAGAAATTATTATGTTAACATGAAATTTAATTTAATTTATTTTATTTTTATTGAAAATATAACCTAAACATGTATATTGTGTAAAAACGAATTTATACACTATTTTATAAGTTATATTTTTGACTATAAATTATCACTTATAATATAAAAAGATTTCCAAAATTATGGTATTTTATTTATATATTTTAGAGATTAAATAAATAAATTTATTTATAACACAATGATGATATAGTTAATTCTTCATTAATAACGAATTAATATAAATGTTACTATAATTGTTAAAAGAAATATTATCTATTATTTTGATGCCATCCACGAATATTCTGGATTATAGATACATGTTAAATTTATATTAATGATGTTTTTTGATCCAATAATGTTTTATTGTATTTTTTTAAAAAACATGATATGAATAGTGTTAAATTGACATAATTTATATTTTGAGATATAACATATTTTATTAAATATTAAAAATATAAATTGATATATGATTTAGAAAAATAGTTATGATAAGTCTATAATTTTATTATAATCTATTTAATAGGATATTTTATAGGTTTTGGTAACTATTTTGATTCTCAATGTGTTAAATTATTTTCTAAAATGGTAAGAGTAAAAAAAGGTTAAAGAAAAAAGATAAGAAATAAAAAAATATCCAAATCATATGAAATTTTTTCTAGATGATTTTATTTTGATTTATATTAATTTTATCATTAAATTTAATGAGTTTTTGATGTTTTCAAACCAAAAATTATTTTCTAATAAAATAATACTTTCAAGATATTCTTGAATTTCCCCTCTTACATCTTTTAAAAAGGGCCCCACCTCTAACCCATTACTCTCACATTTAATTCACCTTGGACCATCCCTACTCTACCCACTTAATCTCACAAAATAAATAATTTTCTCATTGAATACTTACCATAGGCAACGTCATTTAAATAAATCCATTTGGCTCAAATAAAAGGAATTCACCCGATTAGAGGTAACACCTTCTCTCAAATTTCGTTCTATTATTTTACCCTCTCTACTCCCTATGATCTTATTAATCATTGTTTATATAAAAATGAAGTAAAATAAGTATACTAGTCTGTTGTTATGAGATATATTTGAATGAAAAATACAGACACCTCTGTCTAGTGGGTATAGAACATTCTATTTATTTGGATGGAAAACTACTACATCACGAAACGATTATTATTCAATATTACACTACCACCCCTCATGGTCGTCATTATGGTGGAACTGTAATTACATTAGATATTTATGATATTTATTATATATATATTTTTCCTTAATTATTATTTAGAACATAGAATAATTCTTTTCATGTTTTATAATTACGATAATTTTATTTGAGGATGTGCGGACTACTACCCACTCAATGTGATGTGACTCATTCATACCATAAATGGAAGGTATAAAGGATGTAGTTGATGAAATTATGTAACATATATTAATAATTATATTTTAATATAATTAATATATATATATATATATTTGGATCATTATGTTTTAATTCCATTAAATATGAAATAGAAATGACGGTAGTGTTAATACGTACGTACGACATACCGTCTCTAAGAATATTGAATTTCAATTATGATATCCAAATCTTATGGACTATTCTAAATACACATATACTGGATATATATGATATATATTATATCTATATCAGTAATATCATTCTGTAGATAATTTAATTTTGACCACATGTACAATTTTTAATTATAACAAGTTCATTTTTAATCATTTTCAGAACATCAACAAAATACTCGATATGAAATTAAATAATTAACTAATTGTTATAGAATAGTAATAAGTGATATAAATGGAATAATAAAGTATAATAAATGATTTTAATCATGTATAAATAAAATTAAGTAGATTATATTGGAAAAACAAGGATTATACGAGACAATTCAGACTCAAAGTAAGGGACTTCATTTCAAGAACCTTTTATTAAGGAATATTTTTATCTATTAGCGACATTCATTTATACAGTGTATAAACCACATTGATATATGATTTTATTCATTGTGAATCATTTTTCTAGGAATATTTTTAATAAAACAAAAAAGAATGTTTCTATTTTCAATGTTTGTGGGGACAATGACCTCTTCCCCATCATAATCGTTATTTGGATTCCTCTATAAGACATAATTTTTTTAAAAGGTAAATGAAACCCATTATAACCTTTTTGTATGTTTTTGAATGGAAATTTTTTTGAAATAGATTTAATATTTATATATCTTGATATGATTTATGATTTAAAATGAAATTTTTTTAGGTAAATATGTATATTTTCATAATTGTAGGTTTTATGATTATATAATGTTACGTGGAAAATTAATTGGTGGTTATGTGATAATCCAACGATGTGTGTTTATGTGAAAAACAAAATGATGGTTTGTTTCATGATAAACCATGGATGAGAAGATATGTAATAACCTAAAATATATTGGTTATAGAAGTATTTCAAATGTCTATTCCATTTAGTGATATGTGCGTTTGTTGAACGTATGATTATTCAAATTATGTATGTTTATGTATCAAGTAACCTTTAAATGTCATATGTTGCATCTTATGGTTTTTTTGTAATCTTTTGGTTACAAAAAGGGTATGAAATGTTCTATTATATAGTGAGTTGTTTTTACTTCTTCAAAAAGGTGAAAAGTATTACATTATTATAAATTTTACGTTGTTTTAAAGTTATCTAATGACTAACAGTTTTCCATTTTATATATCTCTTATTGAGATTTTTATTCTCATACCATGTTTTGAAATGTTTCTCGTATGACATAATTTATAACAGAGTTAAGGATAAGATTAATGAATATTTATATTGTTAAAAAATGAAATTATGTCATTTTTGGTTTTATAGAGTTTTTTTAATGAATAAATCGATAATAATTAGTATTGTTGTTTCTGACACTTTCAATGGGAAGAGCGTGTCAGTTTTCTTGAGTGCGACAAGCAAAGCTTTGTTACCCCACATTCCTACATTCCAAAGGTGGGGAGCAACATTCCTTCTTTTGGGATGTTTTCTCCTTGATCAAAATGGGGTGATGGGATGTCGGTTTTTCCTTCGGTGGATTCCTCCCTGGAACTCATCACCTAGTCTGGGTCTCCCTCATGGATTTAATACGTTGTTTGCAAAACTCCTCCCATTGCCATATCTTCATAGACACTAGTTAATTACGCTACTCCTATCAAGACATTCCATGGGGTCCGGTCAGGGCATCAACCTTTAGATAGGGGAGTTGCCACGCTGGGCGTCATTGGCATGTCTCTCTTCTGGCCCTTATTATAGGGCTTCTCGAGGGAGAGGAAGCCCGAGGCATCCACCATCGGATGCGCGGAGTTGTATGACATGGGCATGTATTTGAGGTTTTCCTCAGCATCCCATGTATAACACAAGGTATTCCATTAGTTTAACATCTAGTAGAGATGGATAAGACTGATCAGAACACCGATTAAAGTGGATCAGACCGAGGAACCACATTGGAGGGAACACTGATATTGGGCACAAAAATTGGGCGGATTCCCGAATTCTGTGGAAGGGAATTAGGTGGATTGATCTCATCAGGATGTAGCGGCCCGATTTAGGATCAGGATGTGTGATGGTTATCGGATTGAGTCTCGAAGAGACATCCTATCTATCTTCGTGCCAGGGAATGAAAGTCCGCGTAGTTCATCTTGCGATGGATTTCCATCACATAAGGTTGAAAACTACTTACCGCTGAAGGAGGATGCAATGGCTTACTGCTGGATGAGGTCGAACCGACATGAATGAGGTTGGAACGACCGAGTGGTGGGATTGAACCTCGTGGAGGCTTCCTACATACCATGCCATGACATGGATCAAAGTAACCATAGATCATGATGGGTGTGGTGTTTCGGCAGACAGACGTAAACTTGAACTGGGGGTCTGATGGGTGATGTGATTGAACATCAGAGAAGCTTCCTAAGTACAATTCCTTGACATGGATCAATGTCCTCGTAGTTCAGAATGGGTGGTGTTGTGTCAGCGAACCGACGTGAAGATGGACTGGGGTTCTGATGGGTGATGAGCATGGAACCTCAGGCATGCTTCCTACCTACCATGTCTTAACATGGATCAAAGTCCCAGTAGTTCAGGATGGCTGGTGGGATTGAACCACATGGAGGCTTCCAACGTACCCTACCTGGGCAAGGATCAAAGACCATATAGTTTAGGTGGCATCAATGAACTGACGTGAAGGGGGTCGGAAATACCGGGTGGTGGGTGTGAAACTCATAAGGCTTCCTACGCACCCTTCCTTATCAGGGATCGGTGTCCATGTTGTTCAAAAGGGTGGTTTGCCACACTAACATGGAGATGATCGGGGCTAATGGATGGTGGGTTTGAACCTCGTGGAGGCTCCTACTTACCATGCCTTGACATGAATCAAATTCAACGTAGTTCGGGTTGGCCCATCTGTGGGGAATACAGTTTAATTTCTTGAGGGATAGGGCGATGTCATAGTCGATGCATAATCTAATCCCACGTGAGTGATGCTCGGTGTGAGAAATAAGAGGCAGAATAGGCCTAATGACGATTTCGTGAAAGGTGCATCCATGGGAAGTGAATAGGGGCTTACGCGTTGAGCTACCCAAGAAGCGTCGGGGCTTACTCCAGGATGGAGGCCCGAGAGTGACAAAGCATAGAGGGAGAGTGATTTTGGGAAGGAAGAAAGGAGGAGCCCTATTCCCTATAAAGCCCTCCACTGGCCTTGGGACTGAGGAAGTGAGGAGGATCAGGAGTGCTACCTTTGCAAGAAATGTTAGAGGCTTACACCAAGGGGGCTGCCCTTCCCCATGGACAAACGATACTCTAATATTGAGGATATCATCACCTAGGAGGGATGATCCCATCCTTGTGGAGACGAGTGGGCGTGGAGAATGTCCGAGGTGGGGGGACCCTACATGAGGGGGGTGGGGCCAGGTCATAGTTTAACATCATGTGTTGAGGACGATGGTGCTTGGATGTTTAACGTCATGTAGCTCGGATGAGGTGGGATTTCTCGGAAACCCTAGGACTTAAATAACATGTACCCTCTACTCCTTGGTGCAGAGTGGGGATAGGAAATGCTGTAGCATGGGGGTTTCATAGAGTGAACCATCAAGGGTTCCACATTAGCATGGCAATTCGAACGAGAAATATCCATTAGCAGGCCTATGAAAAGAAGAAATAGGTGTAGCAATGCAACATGTGGTATCATCCAGAGGTCTTTGAAGTCACATCGTGCAAACCAAGATGTTTACAAGGGAAAAGAATTTTCCAAGAAGAGGGGTCCATAGGCAGGGGCCTTGTCGAGCTCTGTTGCTCCGCGTGGTGGAGGGCACTTGCAATGGGGTGTGCTTCGCGAAGTGGGGTTCCTTAACCTTAGCATGGGGTGGAGGTGAAAATGGTATGTGCTTAGCGATGTGGAAGGGCACTCATAGAGCATAGCCTCATGGGGCAATGGATCCTCACGAAGCAAGATGTTGAGAAGCAATGGTCTTCACAAATTACATTGAGGATTCCATAACATGTGGATCATGTGTACATGAATAGTATTTCGCGAATCATAAACACTCTTAGATGACCCAAGTCCCCTTGGGGATTCCCATCATTCACGAATAACCTAAGGCTTCATGAAGGGAATCCCTCTTGAATGAGTCGATCAAAATGACACAAGGGGGTTGCACTTCACAGAGCCGAAGTACCTCGCACAGCTCCTGGTTCGCAGAGCATAAGGTTGCTTCACGATTCAGGAGATGGAAAGCTGAAAGGTCGGATTGTCCATTTCCTAGGCCCAGGTGGAGCCCTGTATTTATAGGCCCGAGGAACCATGAATCAGAGCTCACGTGGTGCGAAGAGGGGCCTGGTGGCTTCACGGTGTGCTCGAAAATGTTAGATGTCATCGGGGAGCGTCCCGCCTCCTTGGCTTCACGTTGGGCTCTCAAATGTTAGATGTGGTCTCGTAGCATCCCGCCTGCAACCTTCGTGGTAGGCTCACGAATGTTAGATGCAGTCGTGGAGTGTCCCGCGTCCTTGCTTCCCGATGGGATCACAAACGTCAGATGCGGTCGTGGAGCATCCCGCCTCTTTTGCTTCGCAGTGGCCGCTGTGCTGGGGGGACTCCGCGAAGTGGCTTCGTGAGGCTGTCTATGGTGTCGTCTTTGGGCCTCTGTGTTGTTTCGAATATTTTCACCAAAAACTGACCAACCTCATATATAGAGCCACTGAGAGATCAAGGCTCAGTGTCTGAGGGATATCGCCAAAATCTTCTGTCGTTCGTGGTGCTGACTCGCGAAGAGGGCTCGTGAGGTAGATCAAGAATGTAATGGCTGAGCGCTCTGCATAGCTCGGGGCAGACAGGACACGCCATGAAGCTCTGAAAGAAATCACCTTTAAATAGGGGGCCTTTTGCCTCTTTTTTCCTTTCCCTTATTTGTGATCTTGTCTTCTTGCACTCTCAATTCGTGATGCTCTGCATACTCCGTGAGTGATCTATGTGAATTAGGTCTTCGTGGTGCACAACGAGTCCTAGACTCCACGGTTTCGCTCCACGATCTAGTTTTGAATGCCTTGGCAGCACTCTGTGAATTGTCTTCACGACTGGGCTTCATTAACATTCTTTATAAATGAGCTTTTTGAACCAACCAAAAAACATTGATGTTCCAGAACTAAATGGCCCACAAAAAATATGCACAGATGGTGCTTGCGGATGCCGCCAGGGGGGATGAAATGGAAAATAGTCTGGGGCTAGGAGAGTAATTCCAGATCCACTCAGACCATAGTTATTTGTTGGAGCTATTGTTTAAGATCCAGAATAACTACCTACTATGTAGGTGGTTTCCCTTGTATTTCTTTGGGCTGATGTATGATTTCTTCATCCCAAAAGCAAGTAGGGACAAGCCAGTTTACTGGTTCCAGAGCACACCATGCCAGCACCGGTGGTTCTGGGCACCCAATTGTCATGCCTAGAAGGACTTCTCATCTGTCATCAACGACTGCCTATAAAATCATTTGAACAATGTCAAAAGGAGTTCATTTCAGGAAGACATGTCCCCTCCTCTATACCAAACCTTCTTTAAGGCCGCACTAGGGAACCCGAAGCAGGGGTGGTCCAAGGAATGAGACCTGCACCAGTGCAGCAACATTACAGAAGATTGGTCTTGGGCCTCCTGGGTAGGAACCTTGTGTGAGGATTTTGGAGAGGAGATGTGAAGAGTAGGGTTGTATGAGGGAGCTTGGGCTTCCCGGTTCCATATCTACCAATCGAAACAGTTAATGCCGGAGCTGTTGATCTAGTGGTCACCAGGGACTAATACCTTCCACATGTATCACGGGGAGGTCTTCATCAACCTATGGGACGTGCATCAGGTATCGGGGTCCCAATAATGGGGGTGATGTATAACTACTTCCGCCCAGCTATAGGTGTGTTGGTGGATCCAAAATATATGCCTCGTATGGACATGGAATTGATGGAGATCATGCCCAGGGAGGACAAGGAGTTTGCGAGGGATATACACTTCATGAATTGGTACAAGAATTTCCAAAATTTCCTGGAAAATAGGCAGCTCCTGGTGAGGCCTCAAATGTGCCCAAAGGGGGTCCGGAGTAAGGAAAACTCATACTGGAAGCTGTTGGAGGATAGCTAGTGGAAGACATGGGGGTTCAGTGTAATCCCTAAACAACAGCCAATAGTCAGGCTAGTGGCATTCATAGTAGCTCTCATCTATGGTTGGATCTTGCTGGTGGGGGATAAAAACATGGGAGTGCAGCCAAGAACATTCATTTTGGAATCCAAATTGGCGATAGGAGGGCGGTTCAACCTAGGGATCACGATGCTCTCCATGTTGTACAAAATGTTGTGGCACATCATTGAGGGTAAAAGGCCAGATAGGGTATGTCGGCTATTCAGTTTCTTGTATGGGTGGATGGCGGCACACATCAGGGTGATCTATGAGTATTCCAACCCCATCCCGCCATCAGGGTCAAACTTCCATCCCTCAATATTGAACGCCACGTGGTGCATTCGACCAAGCTGACCGCACCATCGGTTCTGAACCGGGTGTGGAGGGCGATGGAATTAAATTTACACATGTTCCAATTGCCGATGGGGACATTCAATGTTAACGACCGGCGAACAAAATAGAATCAGTCCTATCTCGTGGCCTTTTGAGGTGGAGTCTTAGTGGCCAGGCATGGCTGCAACCATCTCTGTGAGCCATACACCCCATACTAGTTTCCCAGGAAATTCTAGTGCCTGCACTGGCTAACCCTACTGGCCTAAATTAGGGTGAGCTACGTGGATCGCTCGTGTGTGATGAGTCAGTTGTGGCTCCTGTTCACACATGAAAACGGGAAGATGCAGAACACACTTCCTCTACCGACAGCCGTCATTGGGCTCATGAAAGAATATTCTTAGGGTTAGGATTCGAACTATCTATAGGAGATGTTGAAGCGGAAAACCATTCTAGTCGGTGATGGTGAGATTCCCCGATCATAGGCCCGAGTCCGGAAGGTGACATGGGCATCCCATAGTGGTAAGGCTGTTGTAGCGGCAATGCCTGCACCTATTGAGGGGGGGAGCTGCAGTAGCGGATCTAGTAGCTTTAGCAAAGCCGGTGGACCCAAGAGAACAAAGTCATCTTGAGGGGAGACCAACGAGTGGATTCCCCAGGATTTAAACTCAGGCCCCCAGGAAATGTTTGCGTCACATTGACATGATAGAGAATGTTGTCTTTCCGTAGGCCTGAGACATCTGGGAAGTCAACCAGCAATTCCTTGGCCCATTCAAGTTATGGAAGCACCTCAACCTCATTGGAATGGACTTTCTAGGAATTGGACCTATTAAGGTTGGTTTCGTAGTATCCCTAGCAGAGGCGGACAAATATATAGCCGAGCTGGAAGACTTCATCCACTCCCGAGGAGCCCCGCACCCGATGAAAGACCAAGTTAGGGTGTTGTTGGGCTACACTATCCCGACGCAACTATCAGCTGATGAACTGAGGGAGGGATTCCCCCTTCTGGAAAAATCAGAAGAGTCCTCATAGGGAGATGAGGCTGGTGGAGAAAGTTCACCGGAGGAGGGTGAAGTCGGAGATCAATCCTCAGATATTGAAGATTTTACGGAGGCCTTCAAGGTAAAATCCCATGATCCTTCTTCAAATTCATCTCTTAGGTTACTATAGATTACTTATCAGTGTCTGCACTGTGTAGGAGGACCTTGTGCATAGGCCTCGTTCCCGCCCCGTAGTGGGTGCCGACGCAGGACCTTCTAGATCTGCGCCCATGGCTGCATCAACATCTGTGTCTGGTGGGGCTCGGAATGTCGAGGCGGCTCCCCTAGAGTCTCGAAACCTTCCAAACATATACGGGGGGCCACATCTCAGGGTTTTGATTACATCAGCCCAAGACCGAGCCCTAGGATTATACCTCAATATGTATTCTCTACATAGTTCAAAACAGCCATCCCATGACCACCATAACTGGTATTCATGACCCCTTATGGGTATGTACAATCCTTCAATTGGCCTGGGATGCTGCGGTGAAGTTGGTCGGGGCTTCTAGTAGAGCTCTTCCCAGGTGCATGCCAAAGGTCGTGGAGGTGGACATCAAGACTGACCAAACTGTAGGGCTCTCGATCACTAGCGGGGGTGACAGTGGGACTACTCCAGAAGTTATTGAGGTGGGATCCGATGAAGAGAACCAACCAGACGATTTGAGCCTCGCCATGCCTGATCTGACGCCAGACGTGGACCCAGCTGAGGAGTTCCTGGGAAGAGTCCATAAATACTAGCATGATAGTCGTTCTGACTTGGACGAGATGACCTCTGATGAGGAGGACTGAAAAATAGTGTGTCGACGATTGTGGAAGCTGATCACACACTTCTTCAATGACACTCCCCAAGCGCAATGGTTGGATGAGATTGACAGACTTTGCTCGTGACTGCACGAACTGTGTGCTGGGGGAGTGGATTCCCAGCGTCCTCACATGCTCGTCCGAGATCTCATGGTGTAGAAGATTCGATAGTATGACCGTGGCCTTGGTGTGGGATGGTAGTGGAGGAAGGCAGTGAAAATATAGAGGCTCCAGAAGGCTGAAGATGAGGTCCAGCGGCTGCAAAATCGGGAGGATGAGCACTTTACCTCCCTCAATAAGCAATCTAAGCTAATATTATTATTTAAGGCCCAGGTGGCAGAAGCTGAAGAGGGCATGATGTGAGATTCTAGGGAGTTTATCGCCATCCAGGACGACGTCGAGCAGGCCTAGATTGCTGCCAACAAACTGCACCCGCTCGCTGTCGAGGAGAAGCGAGAGCTAAAAAAGCAGATGTAACTCCTAGATGCCACCATCCAGAGGGTGGTGGAGCATCTACGCTCCTTTTACGAGGACAATCCATCCATGGGGGGATTCTACCCCTAGGTACTGTAATGATTACATACCCTTAAACATACCTTTAATCTTTGATTGTTTGAATGTAATATCACACATGAGTTCTGTTGTTTACATTGGTTTATTTCATCCTTGTGATGTTCATAGTGCGTCCAATGATCATTCCCTAAGACCACGTTGGTCGGGCCTGATGTGAGAAACAAGGGATGAACACCTTTTCACCTCATCCAAAAGTAGGAGGGAAAACCATGATTCGGGTGTTCAACATTTTGAACAACTGGTCAGGGAATCCGGGAAGATATGGGAGAGACCTAACTACAGAATGAAGCACTCATAACATTCAAATTACTATTTTTTAGTGTGCTCTTGTGCACAATCAGTGTAACGCCAGGGTCATTGATATTGATCCAAACAGATGGGAATGGGGGATGTGAATAACGATACCTAGGATTCAGAACATTGTGGGTGTGGCATGACAATAAATAATAATTTTTTACCATATTCCTATCACATCATTCTTATTGTATTAGCCCGCAGTGGGGATTTCTAATTTGGTTCGACCATTTACCATGTTCAAAACACCGGACAAGAGTCAAAATTTCATCTGTAAGACATTTGAAACATTGTCCCAAGACTATAGGTGGGCCATAGGCTGATCATCCATACTGTTAGTGGTTTACTCTATATGTGAAGGAGAACTAAGGTCCGAATAAGGGGCACACAGCCCGTGGATTATGGATTTAGGATCTGTTTGAATAAAATCCAACACTCTAGATGTTACGCCACCGTGGTGGGATCACACTAGATGGATGCATCAGTTTGATCATGGATCATTCCTTATTTCAGGCAGAGCCACTTTGGTGAGGGATCCATCAGTTCCCAATGTCATCTTTGGGCATCCCAAACTTTTTCAGGGAAAAATTGTAGTTGCACGGTTACCCACAAGTGCTCAGTCCAGGGGCCTAAAATAGGGAGGAGTGGGACTTTATGATTCCTAGGGCTAGACCCTTGGAATAATACCATGTTGTATCTACGTATCCCATGAGGATGGGAATAAATCCATGCGTAGTCCTAGAAGCACATTTTAATGACATGTGGGACGATGAGAAGCAGGGCTGCACCGGTGCACACCCTACCAAAACCACAAAGCCCACGTGAGTCGTGCTAAATGTGGGAAATAAGTAGTAATGGTGGGACATTCCTGACACAATAAGGGGAATGTTAGGGCGAATGTTATGCTTGGTGAATACTGGCCCAATTATGCTAACTCGTCTATGTAGCGCACCTATACGCATGAAGAGATAATGTCGAGTATGTCCGAATTCCAATTGAACATGGAAAATTAGAAATGTGTGAATCATTATGGTCAAAATTTGGACCATAATGACTGTGGCATGACAATGGAGGATAACTGTTGACTATGGATGAAACACAGCATCCATTTCATGTTATCCTGGAATGTGGACAAACAAGTGAGGGTCGACCTTTGACCATGTTCAAAACATATGACCTATCGCAAATGTCGTCAAAGATCCTTAGGGGCATTGGCCCAGGACGGTAGGTGAGAAGATGTGGCATGGGACCAGGCCTTTAGGGGGTCCCTTCAGATACATAAGATGATGAGGATGCAAATAGTGAACTCAAGAAGCATGGACATGGAACAAGGGGAATGTCCCGATGAAAATTCCAAACATCAGGCTCTTTGTCAAAACACATCCGAATACAGAAACGAAACTTATTAGATAGTATTATTCGAGTCCCTTCCCATAGGGAGATCTTAGTTTAGGGTTGTGGAACTCGGACCATGGTTGGTACGAATCACGGGAGACACATGGTGGGGTTTTAGTTTGAGGGTCCTAAAACAAGAGTTGAGACGGGCCTCATGGAAAGTGCACAGGCATTCCTACGTGAACCATGAAGACTGGGATAATGTTTCACATAGTTCATGAGGTGGTAGGGTATGGTACTAGTGCCAGGGGAAAAAGGGGTGTAAGGGCATGGCTATTAAACTAAAAGTAGTGGTATTTCATAAATCATGTTTTCCCTTTATGGTAAGAGGTTTTTCATTTGTGAGATGACAGGGCTGGTGTAGTAGGCCCTAGCATCGCCAAATGAATCAAGCCGTAGTAGCATTGAAAAATGGTATGGCATGTGACTAATAACAAACATGGTGTCCTTTTTGAGTGAGGACATCATGATGTAGTGAGGTTTTTTTCATTGTGTGGACAGGATGATAATGTCACAGTTTAGGGTCATGTGACATAACCAGGAATGAATTTTATAATCATGTAGCGTAGACATAGTAGAGATGATGCTGGGTGGGGTATGTGTACGGTGCAATAAAACATACCTGACGTGAATGGGGAAATGATCCCATATCATGCAGTACACAATTCTTAGTGGGGAACATCGAGCCATGGGGCCCAAATAGGGGTAAGAGGGAAAGGGGTTGGAGAATATAGCTCCCAACTGAGCTGGACCTGAAAACGAGGAATTTGAGTGGTCCTACATATCCCATAAGGATGAGAATCAAACTACATGTAGTTCTACAAAGGGGTCAATACAAAAGGATCATACTTTAAGGTCTAAGAAATCTGACCATGGAGAAGAAGGACTATCCAATTTAAAGGCGAAGCCTAACCCAATCCCTAAGCCTACTTGAGTTAATCATGTTATAGGAAACAAGGGTGGATACAGTATTCACGATACATGAGATACACGGAAGGGGGAAAATCGGTGAAGCCTTGAATGATCTCCATGTCACGGATTTCATCCTCATAAAGTGTGGATGTACACTACTGAATAATACCAAGAGTTTAAATTTTCTACATGGACATGGTGAGGTAGAGGAGGATGTGAATCATGTAATCGACATTTTGGGCTTAATGGGGTTGGCGTGGCGATGGAGGATAACTGTTGACCATTTTCGAAACACAGTATCCATATCCTTTTTGCCTGATGTTGGAAAACAAATGAGTGTCAACGGCTAACCATATTCACAATGAGGGATTTTTATTGCCTGATTGTCCACGACCCTCAGGGGCATTGGCCCGTAATGGTAGAAGATCCCTTAGGCCTAGTATCCGTGCCACGCGGGGGGGGGGGGGGGGGGTCCTTTCAGGTGTGAATGGTGATGAAAGCCAAAATGAAGTGGAACAGAAATCCTGGAATGCGGTTGGAAGCATTTTCAAGAATATTTTGAAATTCCAGGTATTAACCCAAAGTACCCTTAGGCATGATGATGAACCGCGGAAGAGGGAAGACAAGGGTGCTTGTGAGGGAGAGGCAAATGGTGTGTTCATTAAAAACTTGATGTGAATGAGGACATGATCCCATGCCCCTCCAGATTCTCTCCTCTTGTTGCAAGGGTAGGAAAAGGGTCCTAAGGCAGGGCCTCGGTTAGTGAGGACGAGGGCCGAAGACCCAAGAAGGTCAAGGGTCCTGAGGCTGGGCCTTGGTCAGGGAGGCCTGACTAGCTTTCAATTTTAACGTCTTGTAGTGCGGACAAGGGATTTGGGGCCCAAGAAGGATGAGGGGACTAGGGATATGCCTCAGTCAGGGAGGGCTGACCAGTTTTCAATTTAATGTCTTGCAGTGAAGATGGGGGCCAGCGGGGCTCGAGAAGGTCGAGAGGTCGGAGGCTGGGCCATGGTCAGTGAGACCTGACCAACTTGTAGTTTAACAACTTGTTGTGAGGATGAGGGTCAGGGATGGTGTATTATATGGGGATGTGTGCGGTGTGGTGAGAAACCCGATTTGAATGAGGACATAATCCCATACCACACCACACAATTCCATAATAGAGAACCTAGGATGGGGAATTGAAAATGCCAAGGGGTCTGAGGCTTGGCCCTGGTTGAAAGGAGTTCATCACTTGAAGATACAATGAGGAAGATTAAACCACTACACTTGATGTTTGGGACATCTTGGTGTGGCCCTATTGGTTTAGGATGGTTGTTGACCATGTTCAGAATGCAGTGTCCCCATAGTGACCTGAATTGAAAGCAAAAAAAGGAGCATGGCCCACTGACTATATTCAAATCGCGGGACTTGTATCGGGTTGTTTCTCGACATCCTTGTGGGTGATGGCCCTATGTGTAAAGAGGAGCCCTTAGGCCTAGCATCTGTAACATTTAGGGGACCTTCCGGATGGGGTATGTGACAGAGTCCCAGTCAAGGAGTGTGTGAAACATAGTTGTACCCATCTTATGAAAGAGGAAAATGTTTCCAGAGAGCGGGACGTACAATTGGATTGAGGAAAGGTCGATGTCAATTGGGAAAAGTGACTACACCCCACCGTATGTCTTGACCTTAGGGGAAGTTTGTGTCATTTATGCTGGGCCAACATACCAAATGTTTGGGCATTCCTACGTATCCCATGAGGATGGTAATAACACCACACATAGTTCATGAAGGCCATGCAGTTTAACGTCGTGCGGTGAAGATGTGGGAGGATAGAAGAATAGAAGTGGGAAAAATATGTGACCATTACAATACTGGTATGAGTGTTTCAAAGGAAGAATACATCATATCATGTAAGGATGATCTGAGAGAACTATACCCAGGGGGATAGTTGAAAAGAATAGTTTGAGGATGGTCTTAAGATGAGGCGTTAGAGCATTCCTACATATCTCATGTGGATGGGAATCATGCCACACATAGTTCTTGAATGCAGTTTAACATCATGTTGGACTATGCACAGATTAAAGTCCTACAGGACTATGCACAGTTTTAAGTCATGCAAGACTAGACAGTTTAAGGTCGTGCATGACCAAATAGTTTAAGGTCATGTAGGACTAGACAGTTTAAGGTCGTGCAAGACAATTATTTTCCGGCATGCATTTCTTGAGGAACTTGGAATTTGTGGGAGGAGTTATATGCTCACCATCCATGGTTACTAGGGAGTATGCACCATTGTGGTAAACTCTGTGGACTATGTAAGGTTCTTCCCATTTGGGCTCGAAATTGGGTTGTTTCCTAACAGGGATCATTAGCTCTTGGAGGGACAGTACCAGGTCACCTTGAAGAAAATAGTTGAGGAAAAACTTCTTATTGAAGGCTCTAGCCATCTTATTCTGATGAGTTTCAAGATTGTGTAGGGCACATAGCCTATTATTGTCAAGTGCTTCTAATTCATCTAGATAGATTTTGGCCACTCTATATGGCACCTGCTTGTCATAGACAACAGTGCGTAACGAAGGCAGTAGAATCTTGAAGGGAAGGATGGCTTCATCCCCATACACTAGGGAAGAAGGGGTTAGCTGGGTGGAGGTAGGAGTTTTCATCTGATATTCACAAAGGGCGTTAGGGAGATTGTCCGACCAACTCTTCTTCTTATGGCCATCCATTTTCTACAAGATATTATAGAGGTTTTTATTGAAGGCCTCGATCTTCCCATTTGTCTGCGCGTGATAGTGGGAGATATGGATTGAGCGGATATTTTATTTGGCGTACAATTTCTTCAGCTCGGATTCATGGAAATTGGTGCTGTTATCGGTGAGGACAGTGTGAGGGACTCCAAACCGGTGGATGATATGGGAACTCATGAAGTCAATGATTTAACAAGCCTTGGATTCCATGAGAATAATTTCATCTCTACACATGGAAATGAAATCTGTGGTGGTTAGGATGGACCTGTATTGGCGAGCTGCCAATGGTGTATATGGTCCCATGACATTGAGTCCCCATACCACGAATGGCCATGAATACTAGGTTGAGTGGAGAGGTTCTACCAGCTGATGCAGGAGGTTAGCATGAACTTTCCACATGTAACATCTCTTGGAAAACTCAATACAATCAAGGAACATAGAGGGCCAGAAGTACCCCAGTCTCCAGATCTGATGGAACAACTTCTGCCCAGCCTGGTGGGCACCACAGGAACCAGAATGAACCTCTTGCATGACTTGTGGAATCTCAGTTACATGGATGCAACAGAGGATAACACCATTGAAATCGCTCCTATAGAGGATCTTCTCAAGAGTAGGATCACTCTGGAGGATAAACTGTATAGTGTGGCATCGGAATTTCTCATGCTCGACACGATCTATCGGGAGGAAACCATTTAGGAGATACTCAACAAAAATTGATCTCCAGTAGGGAGACGCTTCAACCACAGGATCTGACAAACCTAGCAGTCTTGATGTGGAGGATCAAGCGTTAAGATGGATTACTCACAGGCCATCGTCATCCTATGGGGTGATAGGGGAAATCACTCTCTGGTGTGCCACATGTATAATCAGATAATAATGCTTGGGCTCTGAAAGTGATGCAGCTAAGCCGGAAAAACCGTCCGCTCGACCATTCTTTGAATGAGGGACATGGGTAGCCTCTAGTTGAGAAGGAAACTGGGCCATTAGATGGTGGGTGCACTCCAACAATGGAATGAGTTCTATCTTTATAACAACATAGCCACCATTTACATGCATGATGACTATCTCAGAATCACCTTTTGCATTAAAATGGGGCACATCGATCTCGAGTGCCATCTCAAGGCCAGTGATAAGATCATGAAACTCTACCTCGTTGTTGGGGAATCCTTCTGACATCAAGAATAAGTACGGCATAATGTCTTGCGTCGAGGTAATGAAGACAATACACATGCCCACTCGGTTGATCCTGGGATAATTGAGCCTCCTACCAGTGGGGCTCTGGGAGGCACCATCAAAGTGCATTTTCCAACCTGGGATGACATGATAGACTGAGAGGAATTCCTCATCAAGAAAATCAAAGTCCAGTGACTGATCTACATAGGTTGGGTGGGAAGATAGAAAGTCTGCAAATGCCTGCCCCTTGATAGCATTCTAAGTCATGAACATGATGTTGAACTTCTGGAGGATTACCGCCCACCACTCTAGACAGCCAGTCAGCATGGGGCAATTTAGAATATACTTAATGGTTCTACTCGAGAGAGAATCCATTCCTCATGGTGATACAGGTAATGTCGACACTTCTGTATAGAAAATACGAGCACAAGGCAGCTCTTCTCGATGGGGAGTATCTGGTCTCTGTATCGAGAAGCATGTGGCTAAGGTAGTAGAGACTGTTCTTTATCCCCTCATTGTTCTTCTGGGCGAGAAGTGTGTAGAGATATCGACCCATGGTTGTCACGTACAAGAATAGTGGCTTCCAATAGATGGGTGGCATCAAGACCAGAGGTTTGATAAAATATGTCTTGATCTCCTCAAACGTAGTCTGACACTCATCATCGAATTCATAGGTAGATCCTTTCTTCATTAGCTGAGAAATAGACTTACACATGCCAACCAGATTTTCAATAAATCGGCATATATAGGCTATGTGGCCTTGAAAACCTCGAATCTCCCAAATATTGCTTTGGGTGGCATCTGGATGATTTCCTTGATCTTATCTGGCTCAATCTCAATGCCTGGGTACCTGACAACAAAGCCAAGAATCCTTCTATAAGTGACCCTGAAGGAACCCTTCAATGGGTTCATCTTCAAGTGGCAGGAGGAGAGGAAGCCAAACACTTTCTCATGGTCCTAGAGATATTCCTAGCGCTGGCGATATTTGACCACCAGATAGTCCATGTAGCATTCAACCAACTTCCTGAGGATTTTCTTGAATATGTGATTCATGGCCTGCTGATAGGTGGCACCTGCATTCTTCGGGGCGAAGGTAAAAAACTGGTAACAGAATGTTTCGTGGGTGCCCTGAAAGTGGTGGAATCCTCGTCCTTGGGGGACATCTGGATATAATTATATACATAGAAACCATCAAGGAAGAAGAGTTCTTGGAACCCAACCATAGCCTCGATCAAAAATTCTATCACTGGAATGGTATGATCATCCTTCAGACAGTGATAGTTGAGATCTCGGATATCGATACAGTCTCTGATCTATCTGTTCTTCTTTATGACTAGCACAATGTTGGATAGAAAGTTGGGGTATAGGACTACCTAGGAAAATATGGCTTTGATGAGCTTGTCAACTTCGTCCTTAACTATGGCATCATGAGAAGGGTGCATCATTATGGTAGGATGCTTAACCCCACGATGGTTTCTCCGGAGACCGAGATGGTGGATGGCTACCTACTGTTCTAGTATTGGTAACTCATCATAACTCTAGGAAAACATGTCACAATGCTCATTATGGAATCCTACATTCCACTACTGCTCTTCAAGGGACATAGTGACAATGATCAACGTTGGTCTTGGATCTGCCTCGCTACCAAGGTTCACCTGTACCAGTTCATCGACCATGGCAGAGACTCCAACATCAAAGGCAGGGGGAGCGTCCTCAAAATCAACTTCTTCACTTATGGATAAGGGATTCCCAGCAGGTGAGGCTTCCCCTTGGTCAGAGGAACTTGACGTGAGGTTGGTACCAATATGGAAAGTAGTGGAAAGTGCATCAAGAGACACCCGTGTTTCTAAGACCATGGAGATAATTGAAGTTGAACCAATCTCATTTGGTCTTCGGCCCTAGAGGCCACACATGATGATATAAAAGCATTAGTGGCACGTTGGATTCAGACGGTTAATCCTAGCCCAGTGAAATAGACATGTATGACGTAATTTCATTTCCATGGGGCAGACATCCCATTATCGTATAGGGGTAAGAGGTACTGGGATCACCTGAGCCTAGTTTGTGTACGTGTACGAGGTGATTTTCTACCGTTTCATGGACTTGAGAATATGACTTCCTCTTGTACCTGAGACAAAAAAGCATTGACCCATGTCCAAGGTCGTAGCCTCCAATCGATGGATTGAGAAGACGTAGTCATTATCCAGACCTACCCAGGGGTCACTGGTAACCATGGAGGGCTCAACCACACTTTCTAGAATTTTCTTATCCATGATCTTGTAATAGTCAGTGTCAAGATAACGGGTTTCACAAGAGATTAAAGGAGATAAATCACCATGGATTATGCCTACTCTACCATTAAGGGAGTAATTGAGGCACTGGTGATATGATGAGGGGTCCACCGTGTGCAGGTGGATCCATGGTCAATCCATCAATGCATTGTATGCGGTGTCCTATGAGATGAACATAAATTAAGTATTGGGAACTAGGCTACAGAACTAGGTGTTCAGGTGGATCTAGCTGACCGGGGTCTGCTCTATCCTGTCATATCCCTAGATCCTTAAATCAGAGGGAGTCATGTCATCTTTGGATAACTCCATTTTCTGTAGGGTCCATGTCGGGATAAGTTTTATCCCGAAACCGGTGTCAATGAGACAGTAATGAACCTCACCGCTATTTAATTGGTCTTTGATATATAGAGGTATGATGTTCCCTATCTTAGTAGAGCCTTCATCCACTTCAGAGAACTAAATGATGGCCTGGCATTCAGTAGTTTCAATTACTTCAGCATGAAAGGATTCTGCACCTGCTACCTCCGTCTCAAACTGGAGGGGGCTCTTTAAAGCCTCAATGAGGGCCTCACTCATATCTAAAGACAAGATGAGGGATTCCATAATGGAAATATTTTTTGGGATTCTAGCAAGGTGCTTGGGAACATCTTACTTCTACGCTAGGCTCGAACTTCTACTTATAGGAGGTCTCTCTACGATTGGAGGCATGGCGGGCCCTGTCGACTGGACCGACGGTTGGCTGGTGTTGGGAACGTTCCAATTTTCACTAGTCAAAGATTGAATATTAGACATCGGGTGGGGTCCAAATAACTAAGATCGGCCTGTAGCAGGGTGAAGCCGGTCGCGGCGCGGCCGAGGTGGCCATGCCTGATCCTGTAGCACAAACGGTGGTAGATGTGGTCCTAACGACACAGGATGAAGAGGCTATGAGTGCTGAGATCTGTGCTGAGGTTGTTTTCTGGTCTCAGTGGCATGCACAACCTAGCTGGAGATGTCAACTGATGCCCCTTGATGACCCATATGGTTGCGGCTCTGCCGACATTGGTGTCCGCTGGGGACATTTTGGAGGTTCTCTTGGCTCTCTTTCCCGTCGGGAGTCGTATAGGGGTTTACCAACTCAATGGTGTTAGCTGAAGCATAATCTTGACTGTCACTTGAATAATCATCTACCAATAGGTGGATTTTGGGAGGGATCCCCATCCTAGTGGGCATGAATTCTTCGAGTGTGTGATACATCAAAAGCATTGGAGGGGAATATTTCTTTTTCCTATGCCACCGATCTTGGCTCTTCTAGGAAGAGGTCGACTGAGATGCTGATGTAGAGGTGGAGGTCGTAGATTCTGAAGGCTCTGGATGACTCAGGCATGCCCGAAAAATTCCATGGGTGTGAGAAACCATTTTACTAGCCATCCTGTCATTATAATTTTGGGATCCATGGCTGGGAACCTGCTGCCACTCACCTTCGTCATCACTTCTGCTATCTAACCTTAGAAATACACCCGCCACCTGTGTTGGGGTTGGTCCCAACATGACTACGTTTTTATCGACCAGGTCCATGATCCAGTCCTTAATCTCATATCACTGCATGAGCGTGTGCCCTAGAATCTAATGATAGGGGCAGCAGTTGGGGAGATCGGTGAGATTCGCCTCTAAATGCCTTCTTCACTCTGGCAAGCGTACAATCCCCTGCTCTAGGGTGCTATGGAAGTAACTGGGAACCTGATCCTCAATGAATGAGTTTGACTGATGTCTTATTTCCGGATAGGGATCCCTTGGTGCATTGCCTTGATGTGGAGCCGGAGGGGCCTGTCATGGAGGCAGACCCTGATTTTCCCGCCTGGGCGGCGGCGGCGCATTCCACCGGGGTGCCTGCCGATTCTGAAAATGCTGTGGAGATTGAGGTTGTGCCTGACGTGTGGGGACTATATGAGGTTGCAGGACTGGTGATACTAGTAGAAATTATATATGCATGGGGGATTCTATATGGGCCACCGTGGCAGGCTCAGTTCTATAAGCTCTCCTTGATGGGAGTACAGGGGCAGCAGACGCGCCTGTCTGGCCTATTGCAGGGCTTCCTCGAAGCGATGGGCCTTATCTGAGAAGTCTCAGAACCCTCCGGGATATTCATGTGTGTTCAGGGAGGGAACTAGTTCCTTCTTGACAATATCTACACACATTATTAGTAATTTCTCATAAATCATTGTCATGTTAAGGGATTATGTGAGCCCCTTCCACCAAACAATAAATTCTGTGACTCACTCGTCAGGACTTTGCATGCACTGGAAGTGTTCTATGATACTGGTGTTCTGAGTGGTAGAGATGATCTGGTAGAGGAACTGCCTGTGAAGGTCCTCCCAGCTGGTTACAGATCCGACGAGGAGCTGGCTATATGAAACCAATGTCAGCCCCTCTAGTGTCTGAACAAAATAGTAGAGCATGGAGGCCTCTTACTGTGCTGGAGTCCCCAACATGGGCCCACAGCTTGAATTTAAGTGGTCTAGATGTTGTGGCGGGTCCCATGTCCCGTTAATGGGGAGAAGGTTGGATTCCCAAAACCCAAAGGCACCGACATATCATCCTCCCAGAGCGGGTATGGCTTGAAATCTGATGGGATTGCCACCTGCCGCATTTCCAATGCTTGAAAGCAGGTGATGAGTGCCGCCATTGTATCATCCGAGAAGGGGTCCTTATCTTGACATGTATCCATGACCATGAGTGCATTTCTGGGCTCTTCAACATGGTAGACGAGTTCAGTGACTCGTGGATCGAATAGTTGATTGGCCTACAAGGAAGCTAGGGGAACTCATGTATGATTCCTCAGATTTCTGTGCTGTTCAGGAGGGTTTGGTGAGACATACTGAGCCCTCTTTCCCTGAGTTCCGACATCAACCCTAACCACAAGAGTTGTATGACCATGTTTTTCTAGATGCATCTCGCTGGGGGGAAGCTGTCCATGCCCCTGCTACCCTGGTCTAGAATCACCATAGTCGGGTCGTATCTCTATAGCGATTTCAAACAGGAGTTCATCGACTAAGCTCTTATGCTTAGAATGTTATAGCCTCAATGTGGCCTTTTCGGTGTCTTCCTCCGTCTTATATACTGAGTCGGACGGGTTGAAGTGCTTGACAGCTCTAACATGCTCCTTTGCCTTTTTGACATTCTGGCGGAACACCAATGCCTCGGTGGGTGCATGGAGACCTAGGAGGTTCCTCTTCTAATGAGTAATCCTCCCTGATGGGTCCAATAATGGAGGAACACCTTTTGGGGGTATGTCTCCATCGAGAAACTCCAGCTCATCCTCTTTGTCCACTATGTCGGCCATGCGGCTCGTGACCCTTCCCAGGGGTATGACCTCAATATCACATAGTGAGTTGGGCTGTCGTCAGATAGGGATGAACATGAGGGAATCATACTACCCCCAGCCATGAACATGCAGGTTGGGGGCAGCCTCCCAGATTATTTTACAGAGTACCTTGATACTCTGAACGCATTACTGATGGAGGGCCTCATGACGGCCCGGTGACTCGGGGCGCTGGGCCACTAAGAATGTGAACAGATCGACATGACGGAACTGCTCGCTGTTGTATTCAAAATGCGCTCATCTCCTTGGATAAAACACATGCTGATGATGGAGACTGAAATGCATCACCCAGAGGGTGTATAGTAAACATTCATCTTCCTCTGGGGTGAGGGACTCGGGTATGCAGATATCTCGCGATGTAGTGGGCCAGAAATTCTCAGGGAAGTGGTCTACTACAAGGAGGCTCCAGAAGCTCCTTGGCTCAAATTCAAGTTGTGGCCCTTGATTTCCCAACTCACAAATAGGGGTGGATGAGGAACGGGTAGAGGTACTAAGGTAGAACACTGGAATGGCAGGTTGTCCAGTGGAGAGTACGACGAACAAATTGACTAGCTGTCAATCCTTAAGCTATCCTACGAAGAGTGTAGCGACCTGGCCACTACATCACGATAGGACGGGCTGACGGTCGTCGTTCCTAGTTCAGGGGACAGGGCTGCTAGTGGTGGGTCAAGCTACTAGTCACCCGCCATTATTTCTCAGAATAGCTCTCTATGATCTCTTGTTGAGGTTGAGATTGCTCTCATTGAATATTGTGGTGACCACAAGACCGTAACCAGTGCGGTCGCCATACTTTCATCTTCCTAGATAAACCTACAGAGGGAGGCGATAATCCAGCTGACCTGACATTCCAGGAGCACCAGGCTAATGCGCCTCATCCCTTCCTTGACCTTTGACTCGGATGAGCAATGGGAGGTTTCCTGAGCTGAGTCTCTCTATGCTACAAAGTCTGAGAAGCAGATCATTTTGATCTCTGTACTGGCCTTCCCGAGATTTTTCATGTGGCGGCGACAAACCTCCTTACTTCCCCTAGGTGGCTCCTCGAGATAGGTCCGATTTCTAACATGTGTTCCTTCAGCCTCACTGGTGCCAGGTCGGAGAGGGATTCCACTTGGGATATCTGAGGTGTGAGGATCACTGGAAAAAATTTCGAAGGGGACGTGGGGAGGACCTCCATGAATAGCACCTGAGTAGGAAAAACCTCTTTCGGAACTAGCTGGAGCACGTGGAGGACCTCGATGATTGGTGTGTGTGAGTTTGGTTGGCCTTCACCCCTCTGATAGTGGGGGTGATGAGGACCTTTTCCACCAGCGGAGATGACGTAGGGAGGATCCCCATGATGTAGAGAGTCCAGATGGGTAACATCTCCACATTGACGGTCGGGGCAGGAGGAAGGGCTCCAACCCCTGTGTGGTGGGCATGATAGAGGTTTCTGTACCAAACATCACCATGCGGGTAAAACTTCATTGAGATTGAGGGTAGAAGGGGGGAAGACCTGCATGTTGAGCCTCGAAGCGGGGAAGACCCACTCTCTCTATGGTAGTGGTACGTGGAGGACCCTTGTACGGGGTGGCATCGCTATGGGTTGGTTCACGATGACCCCCACTCATGCCAGTGACCAGGAGAGTCGACCCAGTCTGCCCATGGGGTAGATGGGTTCTCGATCTCAACTGGGTGCAGGAGCGCCCCTGCTCGGTGTGTGCAAGCACGTGATGATTCGCATCAGTGGTGGCATGGTCCAAAGTAGCCATCGATGTTGACACCCCTTGATGGGCGTCCTCAGCTCATGCCCGATGCTGGTGTTGGGTCAGGTGAGCCGATGCTGGTGGTGCAGGTGCATAGCTTACCTACTCATCCTACAAGGTCAGGAAGCGACATAGACGCGGACAGGTGGCGGCCCTTTCTAGGAGCCCCTAGGATGAGTCTCTGACCGAGTTGGGTTAGACATCGCCCACCTCATCATCATAAGGTAGGGAGTCGTCAATGTGTTCCAAGGACAGGCTCCCAAAATGATTGAATATTGGGGTGGGGAGCAGCGTCTCCCTAGACGGCCCATGGGGGTAGCATTGACAACGGGGCTTGGATGCCTCCTTGTCTAGGAATTCCATATCTCAAGTTGGTATTATTCCATCCTCCTTGTAAATACATACAAGGTCATTAATTACACTTCCTTGGATGACATCTGATGGGGAGATGGAGCGTTGAACTCCATGGTCGTGGATGAAGAAGCCGTTGCGGAAGCGGAAAAGCCATGAAAATAGATTGTGCTGGCGTTGCCCCTTCCCGTGCATATGTGGGTGGGCGGTGATCATTTCCCTGTGGTAGCTGCTTGATTCCTGAGATGTAGGGAAATGAACTCATTTGTGCCAAAAAAAATGGAATCGACAACCAAATTCCCCAGTGGCATTCCGTCTTCCATGATCGGCAAGAGGGTTCCACGCCGATAATGTCACAGAACGGGATGTCCAACATTCTATTACCCCAACATCTAGTGAGTTTCACACCATGTCCACTATTTTCTTGGTTGGACCCTGCGCCAAATAGCTGGATCTAGTGACACATCAATCCATGTATTCCTTGAGCACTACTAATCTCCATATTGAGGAGAATAGATTCACTTTGGGTTCACAATTTCTGTTTCTAATGCTTTCACCAGGGAGCGCACATCCATCTTCCGGAGTGCGACAGGCACGGCTTTGTTATCCCACATTCCCACTTTCCCAAGGTGGTAGGCATCCATTCCTTGTTTAGCGACGTTTTCTATTTGATCCAAATAAGATGATGGGATGTCGGTTCTTAGTTTCGTGGATTATTCCTAGGAACTCATCACCTAGTCCGGGTCTCCCTCATAGATTTAATACATTGTTCATGAAACTATACCTTGCACTATATCTTCATGGACTCTAGTTAATTACGCTACTTTTTTCCGGACATTCAAAGGGGTCCGGTCAGGGCAGAAACCTTCAGTTAGGGGAGTAGTCACACTCGGCATCACTGGCTTGTCTGGATGCTGGGGATTAGTGTGTCTCTATTTTTTCCCTTATTATAGGGCTTCTCAATAGTGCGGAATCACGATGAATCCCACATCGGTTGTGGGAAATTCTATTCCATGGGCATGTATCTGAGGTTTTCCGAAGCACACCATGTTTAACACAGGGTATGCCATGAGTTTAACGTCCAAAGGAGACAGATTGGACTGATCGGAACACCGATTAAAGTGGATCAGATGGAGGAACCCCCTTGGAGGGAACATAAATATTGGGGCCAACATGTGGGAAGCTTCCCAAATGCTACGGAAGGGAATGGGAATGCATGATCTCATTGGGATGTGGTGGCCCAGATAAGGATCATGTTGGGTGATGGTTTTGGGATTGAGCCTCAAAGGGACCTCTTTTGTATACCCGTTGTAGGGAATCATTGTTTGCGTCGTTCATCTAGCGACGACTTACCATTGAATAAGGTTGATAATGGCTAACTGCAGAAGGAGGTTGCAACGGCTTACCACTGGATGTGTTATAACAGACATGAAGAAGGATTGAATGACCGGGTGGTGGGCTTGATCCTCGTGGATGCTTCCTACGTACCATTCCATGACATGGATAACATTCCCCGTAGTTTAGGATGGATTTGGGGTGTTGGATAACCGACGTGAAGATGGATTGGCGGTCTGATGGGTGATGGTCTTGAACCTCATGGAGGATTCCTATGTCCCTAGCCTTGACATGGATAAATGTCCCTGTAGTTCGGGATGGGTGGTGGTGTGTCGGCGAACCGATGTGAAGATGGAATGAGGATCTGATTGGTGATGATCTTGGAACCAAAAGAAGGCTTCCTATGTTCCATGCCTTGACATGGATCAAAGTCCTCGTAGTTTGGGATGGGTGGTGGGATTGAACCTCGTAGAGGCTTTCTACGTACCATGACTTGACAAGGATCAAAGACCTCATAGTTCAGGTGGCATCATTGAACCAACGTGATGGGGGTCATAATGACCGTGTGGTGGGATTGAACATCGTAAGGCTTCCAACATACACTGCCTTAGTAGGGATCAAAGTCCACGTAGTTCAGAAGTGTGTTTTGGAGCACCGACATGAATACGGTCAGAGCCAATGGTCGGTGGGCTTGAACCTCATGGAGGATTCTTACATACTATGAATTGACGTGGTTCAAAGTCCCCATAGTTTGGTTTGGTTCTTCTTCCAGAAATACAGTTTAGCATCATGCGGGATGGGGAGATGTCATGGTCGATGCTTACTCTAATCCCACGTGATTCATGCTCAGTGTGAGAATGAAGAGGCAAGAAATGCCTGATGACCACATTGGGAAATGTGCTTCTGTAGAGACCCGAATCTTGACGTACATGAACATTACATTACATTTTCGGAATACTTAATACATAACAAAAACAGACACACAAGGACCGTAATAGTTTAGTTTCTTTGGAAACCTAGAACGTAATCTTCTAATAGTGGTGAAAGATCTTCAACATCTCCCATAAAGATCTTCCACTTTTTGTTTTCTTACCTAAAACCTTTCTTTATATCCTAGGGAAAAGAAAACATATAAAGGGTGAGCAAAAATGCCAAGTAAGTGTAAACATAGAGAACATAAAACAATCCATAAACATTTAAACGCAAAAACATGAACATAAACATCAAAATCATGAGCAAAGATATGAATCTTGGAAGTACGTAAATCATATATCATAAGGGAACATCAATCATGTTAAAATAGCATGGGAATAAAACATGTAATTGTGGAAACCATTCAACACTTGTTATGATTTCCATAGTAGCCAAGGCATTGCTGCCAAGACCATCTTTGTGGACAAAGTCCCTTTCTGAATCGAGTTCACTCTCATTTTAGTCATGTAACACTGAACCATATTAACGTACCAATCCAGCCATGTCTATCTCATGAGATATACATCTTTACCCAATGCATTGGAGGGAGATATAGGTCCCACCCATCTCATAATGAAATCATTCTTTCGTGCGCCACAAAATCATAAATCATACATCATAGCATAACCCATGTAATAAAATGGGATTCTTAAACATCATGCCATCATAACATAATCCATAAACATTTGATATCATTTCATCATAAGAAAATTGAAACCATTTAAATCATAGAGACATATTACTTGAAACATACACATATGAAATAATGTCATCTTAGATAGAAAATAGTTTTGGCAAAACACATGAAATTAATTCTTGAGGAAAATATCCTTTCTTCTTTAAAATCATTTTCCTTTCACAAAATTCCATGCAATTTTAAAAGAAAAGGGTTTTGTAGAAAATAATCATGAAATCCTGTATAGGAAGCTTCTTGAAAATTAGGTGTTATGAAACCATAAAAATCTGTTCACGCCGTATAAGATAAAAATAACATTCTACTCGTACTTTTGTCAGAAAAGTCAAAAAGTACCTTATATGGTAACCAAAGGAACGATTCCATTTATAAAATGTGGTAAAAATTCAATAAAGGGTAAAAATGAATTTAAACATTCATGGAATAATAGTAAACCTTTTATGAGTTTTTTTAGAAAACATGGTCATGGATGATAAACATAACCCCAGTAAATACTTACGTATAAGCAATCTTTGATAAAAATGAGATTGAAAATTTATCCCTTACCTTATGTATGATATGCTTCGTATGTATCCGAACCTCATGTATAATGATTTAAATAATGTAATTTACTTTTTACATAATCATATTCATTGTTATGATATCACATATGGTTCACTTATGACTTTATATTACCCGTTCTTTTGTAAATTCCATGTTATAGAGCATTTTGGGTAAAAATCGTTTCATTTATCGAATGTGATTCGACTCCTCGTTCTTGATATTATTAATTATATCATAATTATAGAATGTAAAACATGATTCATATATAATATATATTCATTATATACATATATATTATTGATCTATAAAAGTAATGAAATACACAGTTAATGGAGATGGTAGGTAGTACGTACTCATGAACGCTGTTTTCATTTCCTTATTGAATTGAATGGAATTGAGTATATGACATACACATATATATACATACATAAATCCAGTAGAATTATTATGTCATATATTTCATTATTATTCATTATATATACTTTATAATAATTCTTGAATGGTTAATCATGGAAAATGAATCTCACCGCGTTCGTGGAGCCGGTAGTCCGTACGTATGCACGAGCGATGATATCATTCCCCTGATTGTGGAATTGTATTTGAGTGTATGTGTACTATTTCAGAATAAATATCACATTACAATAATCATTTATTTACACCATTATACCCATCCATGTAAGGTGGTGGTGAAAAAATAGATTACACCACGTCATGGAGACGGTATTCCGTACAAACGCACGCATGGTGATTTCGTTTTCCGTAGGATGGATAGATGGTGAAATAGGGTTGATTAATAATTATAATAAAATATCAGTATATGAGTGATACTTATGTTATTACTTTATAATGAAACAATTAAAGAAGAAGAAGTGGAAGAAGAAGTAAAGTTGAAAGAATCGGTAACGGGCATTACCTCTTCTTTGAATCGCCTTTTTGAAAACTCCTCTTAGGGAAATAATATTGGTTTTTGAAGAAGACCATAACCTCTATGATGTTTCTAGGGAAGTGGAGAAGAGAAATTGTCAGGGTTTGGCCGAGCTTTAAGGCTCATATTGGTGTGAGGAAGAGAGGGAGGAGGTGCCCTTTTATAAGGGAGGAGAGGGGTACCTTTGGAATAACTAAAAATATTATTTTATTATAAAGTCATATTCGGTTTTTAATAGCTCCAAATTGAGTTATTTTGAAGCTAAGGTGAGGATGGGTCGAAATACTTTCATCCAATTGAATTTAGACTAGTTTAGGTTCCTAATTGAACCTTATCATTTAGATTTAACATTAAGTTAGATAATTTTACTTTTACCGTGTCTTTTTGTGTTCTTACACTATAAGGTTAATAAACTTAATATAAAAATCCAAACGAACCCCAAGATGTTTATTATTAATATATATAACCTTATCAAGGTCATTTGGCCGATCCTTAGATTTTTAGGAATATAATAACAATTAATAATATACTATTTGTTTTAAAAACTATTTTCTGTCAATTTTGACACTATTTGGTAATTGTTTTTTGTGAAAATCATAACAGAATGATTAGTTCAAAAAAAGTTAATTAAATCAACACTAACATGTCATATAAAAATTTAAAATTATTGGAATTCATAAAAAGTCTCAAATTACATTTATTTGGGTATTTATAACATCAATTATGTCAATATTTCATTAATATGATAATTACTGCATCATCATTGTGTCATAAATAAATTAAATCATTTAAAGTCTAAAAATTACAAATAAAATATAATTATCTAGGAAATATTTTTATCTTTCTAATGAATATTTATAGTTGAATTTATCTTATGTATAACCCTATATTAATAATGATTTACTTATTAAACATTGATTTTAACTATTTTAACCCTTCCTTAAATAAATTAATAATAAATGTCCTAATCTAATCCAAGTGGGCCTAAATGGTAATATTATATTCCTATGGTTGTTTTTGGTCGAATTACACTTATCCAATAGAAATAGGATATGTGTTAGGGTAATAATAATATCATTTTTACCCTTAATTACCCTATTTACTTTTTACCGTGGTAAATAAAAGTAATAAGATATTATTCAACAAAAATTATTTTCATCTCATTGAACCACATTTTACTTACTGACATCAACCGTGTCTCTCAGATTTTTGAAATTCCATTCAAAAAAGCGGTAAAATTATGTTTTATGTAAATTTGGAAATTTTCCCAGGAAGTGGGTAAAAGACGGTCAAAAGTTCAATAAACATTTTATATATCTAAAATTATTAAAAAATGACTCCAATGAATTACATTGAACTGATATAGGTATTATGTATCAATTTTGACCTAAAATAAATTTAAATAAAATAAGTTATTATTTAAATAAAAAGTCAGTTTTTAAATAGTAACCCAGTGTTTTCACTATTCATCAAAAATTGCAAGTTCTCAGAAAAATACCAAAATTTCACCCTAGGATAATTTCGATATTCCGAATCCAAAAATGAAGTCCATTTTAAAATATGAAATTTACAAAATTTAAATAAGTGGGTACTACTATTCATAACGGCTAGTTCTAATAATATTTTAATAATATATCGTTGTTTAGTAAAACCCAGTATTGCGTACAACACACGCTATCGAGGAAGGCTGTGATTGCGTGTAATGCAAGCCATGTCAAGGTTGCGTGTTTTGAAAGACTCTTTTGCTGTTTCGTTATAACAGAATCCAACCATTTTTCATTTATACATTGAATAAAAATATATATACACTCAATGTTGCATAGAATGACTATTATCAAACGAACATGAAATTGTGTGTAACACAATCTAAGAATAGTGTTTCGTATACTGCACGCTAATACGGTGTTGCATAAAGCAGAAGAAAATCTTGTTGTAGCATAAAACACACGACATAAAATAAAATAAAAAGAATACTTATCATAAAATATCGGGTTGTTACATTCTAACCCCCCTAAAATGAATTTCGCCCTCGAAATTCGTCGGGGTTATACATGGTTTTCTACTTGAAAGTTTCATTAATTGAAACCCACATCGTAAAATGAAATACCAAAACTCGGCTTTAAAAACTAATGTATTAAACGTAATGGTTACCAAAATTCACTCATCATTGGGTTTCCATGAAGGAGAACATAGGTGAAAATATGGATATGGAAGAAAAATCTAACCATCATGTTCTGATGGAGCATGGTAGAGAACATGGCTTTAAAAAATCTATCAATCACAAAGACATAGATTTGTGATGATCTAAGGTACCATCTGATTCATCGGATATAAGGGCACTAGGACAACATTTTTGGTTTTCAAGATCATTTCCATAAAGTAGAAGAATTTGAATTAGAATAAATACTTACTTTATTTTGGTACAATCTCACTGTTGTTCGTGCTTTGAACAATTTCCACTTCATCTATTAAATAAATTAAGTTGAATTTGTTATTCATGAAGTGTTAACAAGATCATGTGATAGAATGACGGGTCATTCTATCTTTTCAAACAAAAGGTTAGCAAAAGTTATCAAATATAAATAAGTCCATCTATGGTGAGGTTAATTGTATATGATTACAAAAATGAACTTATACTTCATATATCATATTACGTAATAAAATAAAACTTGTTTTTATTAACAAGGGACTTCCTGTAGGCCATTGGTTGGAAATAAAGGCCAATTTCACTTCGGTTGTGGGTTCGATTCCCACAGCCTTGTCCGACGCGATGGTCTGTCGCCCGTCCTGCAGGTTGTCCTTTTTCAAAAGAAATATTACTATGACATCCCATCAATAATATAGAAAAAATTTCTATCCTTAAACAATACTAACTTATGTCTAACATAATCCATTCCAATCTTTAGGCTTATCTAAAATACTTCGGTCCAAGATCATAGTTTAATGAAAATGATAACTTGAAATGTCACATAACAATCACGTTAATGCCATCATTTATCCCCCATATGTCATAAGATATATCTTGTTGGTCAAATTACAAACATGTGAATACCTTAATCATGTATTCTATTGAAAAAATGAATACCCATTTAACCTTAGTGATAACATGAATGTTGTCAAAAGTTAACTCTTTCCACATACCAAAATCCAAAAATTCTATATACTCAAACCATGATATAACCTTATTTTTATATCAATCATGAGATCATGAATACTATCAAACATTTAATTTTCTCCTTATCCCTTCATTATGCTCCCATCATCTACTTTCCAAAAATACTGTTACCATTCATCACACACTTTCAAAACATAAGGAAAGACAACAGTGTAACAGTCCTTAGATGTCTCTTTATTCCATATTACCATTAGATTACTTATACAAAATTACAGTTGATAAACATGTAATCATTCTACTTCCTTCTTAAACCATTGACCGAGCTTCAACAATTCTTTCATCTCACATATCATTTGTAGTATCTTCATCATCATCAACATAAATATTACCCATATGACCATACTGATTCTTTTCATGACACGTTCCCTTAGGGAATTGGTTTTCATAATGCCCGTACATTTCACATTTAAAACATTTAACCATTGTTGATGTCGTAACAATACCATTATCCTCATCCATGGTGTTAACTGAACCTTTTCCTTTGAACTTACTAGCTTTATGTCCTTCTTTTCCACACCCAAAGCATCTTCCAGTTCCTTTGAAACATTCTCCTTGATGCCTATTCCCACATGATTTACATAGGAGAAATTGAACTTTCTTTCCTCCATGATCACCATGAAACACCATCTTTCTCTTATTAGCCGAGTCAGGAAACTTACCAAATTTGAGTTTATTGATCATATTATTAGATTGATGATTCAGCATAATAATGATGTTTCGACTTCCAAATCCCATTTCATTTGGTTGCTCATGAAGAATATCATTCCATTGTCAGTCATATCCTCCATTATCATGAATCTTCTTATTTCCAGCCATTTTCTAAAACCCAAAAAGAATAGTGTGAGAGGCAAAAATCATGCTAGAGAAAACAACACAATAAAGAGGGAGTACCTTCAATATTTAACATTCTAGGTAAAATTATAAGATCGTTACCGTAGTCCTAGGACTATATCCTATATGTATACTTATCCTTAGGAACATCCCTAGACATACCTTAGAAATATCTCTAGGGATCTCACTAACGTTTTCACATCTTAGTTTCCAATGGTTAACTAAACCTTTCCTCTAATACCAAATGTAGAGACCAGAAGCATGAAGTACATGACCATTACATTACTTTTGTGGAATACTTACTACATTAAAAAAACAGACACACAAGGATTGTAATAGTATAGTGTCTTTGGAATCTTTGAACATAATCTTCTAATCGTGGTGAAAGATCTTCAACATATCCCATAAAGATCTTCCACTTTTTGTTTTCTTACCTAAAACCTTTCTTTATATCCTGGGGAAATGAAAACATGTAAAGGGAGAGCTCAAATTCCCAGTAAGGGTAAACATATAGAACATAAAACAATCCATAAACATTTAAATGCAAAAACTTGAACGTAAACATCAAAATCTTGATCAAAGACATGAATCTTGGAAGTACGTAAAGCATATATCATAAGGGAACATCAATCATGTTAAAATAGCATGGGAATAAAACATGTAATTGTGGCAACCATTCAAAACTTGTTATGATTTCCATAGTATCCAAGGAATTGCTGCCAAGACCATCTTAGTAGACAAAGTCCCTTTCTGAATCGAGTTCACTCTCGTTTCAGTCGTGTAACACTGAACCGGATTAACTTACCCTTCCAGCCATGTCTATATCATGAGATATAAATCATTACCCAATGCATTGGAGGGAGATATAGGTACCACCCATCTCATAATGAAATCATTCTTTCGTGTGCCATAAAATCATAAATCATACATTATAGAATAACCCATGTAATAAAATGGGATTCTTAAACATTATGCCATCATAACATAATCCATAAAACTTTGATATCATATCATCATAAAAAAATTGAAAACATTTAAATCATAGAGACATATTACATGAAACATACACATATGTAAAAATGTCATCTTAGATGGAAAATATTTTTGGCAAAACACTTGAAATGAATTCTTGAGGAAAATATCCTTTCTTCTTTAAAATCATTTTTTTTTCACAAAATTCCATGCAATTTTAAAAAAAGGGATTTGTAGAAAATAAAAAAGCAATCTTGTAGAGGAAGCTTCTTGAAAATGAGGCGTTATGAAACCGTAAAAATCCGTTCATACCGTATAAGATAAAAATAAAATTCTCCTCGTACTTTTGTCAGAAAAGTCAAAAATTACCTTATATGGTAACCAAAGGAAAAATTCCATTCATAAAATGTGGTAAAAAGTCAATAAAGTGTAAAAATCACTTTAAACATTCATGTTAGAATGGTAAACATTTTATGAAGCTTTTTTAGAAAACATGGTCATGGATGATAAACATAACCCCAGTAAATACTTACGTATAAGCAATCTCAAATAAAAATGAGATTGAAAATTTATCCCTTACCTTATGTATGATATGATTCGTATGTATTCGAACCTCTTGTATAATTATTCAAATAATGTCATTTACTTATTACAGAATAATATTAATTGTTATGATTTCATATATGGTTCACTTATGACTTTATATTACCCGTTCTTTTGTAAATTCCATGTTAAAGAGCATTTTGGGTAAAAATCGTTTCATTTATCCTATGTGTTTAGACTTGTCGTTCTTGATATTATTACTTATATAATAATTCCAGAATGTGAAATAGGATTTATAAATAATATATATTCATTATATACATATATATTATAGATCGATAAAAGGAATGAAATACACCGTTCATGGAGACGGTAGGCCGCACGTACGCATGAACGCTGTTTTCGGGTCCTTATTGAATTGAATGGAATTGAGTATATGACACACACATATATATACATAAATAAATCTAGTAGCATTATTATGTCATATATTGCATTATTATTCATTATATATACTTTATAATTATTCTTGAATAGTTAATCATGGAAAATGAATCTCATCGCGTTCGTGGAGACGGTAGTCTGTACGTACGCACGAGCGATGATATCATTCCCATGATTGTGGAATTGTATGGGAGTGTATGTACACTATTTTAGAATAAATATCACTTCAAAATAATCATTTTTTTACACCATTATACCCATTTATGTAAGGTGGTGGTGGAAAAACAGATTACACCACAGCGTGGAGACAGTATTCCGTATGTACACACGGGTGGTGATTTCGTTTTCCGTAGGATGGATAGATGGTGAAATAGGGTTGTTTCATAATTATAATAACATATAAGTATATGAGTGATACTGATGTTATTACTTCATAATAAAACAACTAAATAAGAAAAAGTGGATGAAGAAATAAAGTTGAAAGAATCGAAAATGGGCATTACCTCTTCTTTGAAGCGCCTTTTTGAAACCTCCACTTAGGGCACTAATATTGGACTTTTAAGAAGACCAGAACCTCTAGAATGTTTCTATGGACATGGAGAAGAGAAATTGGTCAGGTTTGGCCGAGCTTTAAGTCTCAAAGTGGTGTGAGGAAGAGAGGGAGGATGTGCCCTTTTATAAGGGAGGAGAGGGGCACCTTTGGAATAACCAAAAATATTATTTTATTATAAATTAATATTCGGTTTTTAATAGCTCCAAATTGAGTTATTTCGAAGCTATGGTGGGTATTGGTTGAAATTATATCATCCAATAGAATTTAGACAAGTTTAGGTTCCTATTTTAACCTTATCATTTAGATTTAACTTTACGTTAGATAATTTTACTTTTACCGTGTCTTTTTGTGTTCTTACACTATAAGGTTAATAAACATACTATAACAAGCCAAACGAACCCCAAGTTGTTTATTATTAATATATAAAACCTTATATATGTCATTTGGTGAAACCTTAGATTTTTAGGAATATAATAACAATTAATAATATAATTTGGTTTGAAAAACTATTTTATGTCAATTTTGAAACTATTTGGTAATTGGTTTTTGTGAAAATCATCACAGAATGATTAGTTCACAAAAAGTTAATTAAATAAATACTAACATTTCATATTAACATATAAGTTTTTTGTAATTCATAAAAAGTCTCAAATTACATTTATTTGGGTATTTATAACATCAAATATGTGAATATTTCATTAATACGATAATTACTGCATCACCATTGTGTCAAAAATAAATTAAATTATTTAAAGTCTAAAAATTACAAATCAAATATCATTATGTAGGAAATACTTTTAGCTTTCTAATGAATATTTATATTCGAATTTATCTTATGTATAACCCTATATTAAAAATGATTTACTTATTAAACATTGATTTTAACTATTTTAACCATTCTTTAAATAAATTAATAATAAATGTCCTAATCTAATCAAAGTGGGAATAAATGGTACTATTTTATTTCTAATGTTGTTTTTGGTCTAATTAAATTTATACAATATAATTAGGACATGTTTTAGGGTAATAATAACATCATTTTTACCCTTAATTACCCCATTTACTTTTTACCGTGGTAAAAAAAAGTAAAAAGTTACTATTCACCAAAAATTATTTTATCTCATTGAACCAAATTTTACATACTGACATCAACTGTGTCTCTAGGATTTTTGAAATTCCATTCACAAAAGCGGTAAAATTGAGTTTTATGTAATTTGCAAATTCTCCTAGGAGGTGGGTAAAAGACGGTCAAAAGTTCAATAAAATTTTTATATATCTAAAATTATTAAAAAATGACTCTAATGAATTAAATTGAACATATATAGGTATTATGTATCAATTTTTACATAAAATAAATTTAAATAAAATAAATAATTATTTAAATAAAAATTCGGTTTTTAAATAGTAACCCAGTGTTTTCACTATTCATCAAAAATTGAAAGTTTTCAGAAAAATACCAAAATTTCACCCCAAGCTACTTTCGATATTCCGAATCCAAAAATGAAGTCCATTTTGAAAGATGAAATTTTCAAAATTTCAAAAAGTGGGTATTACTATTCATAATGTCTAGTTTTAATAATATTTTAATAATATATCGTTGTTTAGTAAAACCCGGTATTGCGTACAACACATGCAATCGAGAAAGGTCGCGATTGCGTGTAATGCAAGAGAAGTCAGGGTTGCTTGTTGTGCAAGACTCCTTTGTTGTTTCGTTATAACTGAATCCAACCATTTTTCATTTATACAATGAATATATATATATATATATATACTCAATGTAGCGTAGAATGACTATTATCAAACGAACTTGAAATTGTGTATAACACAATCTAAGAATAGTGTTGCTTATACTGCACTCTAATACGTTTTTGCATAAAGAACAATAAAATCTTGTTATAGCATAAAACACACGACATCAAATAAATTAAAAAGAATACTTATCATAAAATATCGGGTTGTTATAGCTTCCGTGGGAAGTGAAGAGGGGCTTACGTGTTGAGTGGACCAAGAAGAGCCGGGGATTACTCCAAGGTGGAGGCCCGAGAGCAACAAAGTGCAGCGAGAGAGGGATTTTGGGACTGAAGAAAGGAGGAGACCTATTCCCTATCACGCCCTCTGCTAGATTTGGAACTGAGGAAGTGAGAAAGAGAAGAAGTGCTGCCTCCATCATAAAAGGTTAGGGGCTTACACCAAGGGGGCTGCACTTCCCTGTGGACAAATTCCACTCCTATAAAGAGGATAAAATACCATGTGAGTGATGATCCCATCCACATAGAGACGAGTGGGCATGGAGAATGTTTGAGGTAGGGGGACCCTGTGTACAAAGCATGAGGCCATGTCAAAGTTTAATACCATGTGTCGAGGATGATGGTGCTTGGCAGTTTAACGTCCTGTAACTCAGACGAGGTGGGTTTTCTCCGCACCCCTAGGACATAAATAACCGGTACCGACTGGTCCTTGGTGTGGAGAAGGGACGAGAAATGCTGTAGCAGGGGTGTGTAGCAGATCAAACCATCGAGGAGTCCACAATAGCTTGGCTATGCGAATAATAAATATCCATTAGCTTACCTATGCGAATAAGCATTAGGTGACACAATGCAACGACAGTATCATCCATGGGTTTTGAAGTCACATCGTTCAAACATGGGGGTCGCACGGAAAAGGGATTTTCTAAGAAGAGGGGTCTATAGTCATGGGCTTACAGATCTATGTTTCTTTGCATGGCGGAGGGCACTTTTGAAGGGGTGTGCTTTGCGAAGTGGGGTGCCATAGCCTTAGCCTGGGGTGGAGGTATGAATAGGAGGTACTTCACGATGTGGAAGGGCACCTGCAGATCACAGCCTCACAGAGTAATGGAGCCTCATGAATCATGGTGTTGACAAGCAGTGGGATTCGCGAAGCATAGTGACCCTGCCTTAGCATGTGGATCATGTCTACATGAAGGGTGTTTTGTGAAGCATAAATGCTCTACGATGACCCGGGTATTCAAAGGGATCCCATTCATTCACAAAGACCATTAGGTTTCGTGAAGGGAATCCCTATCAAAATAGGCCATCAAAACGAGACAAGGGATAGGGACTTCGCAGAGTGGAAGTACCACGCACAGATCAAGGTTCGCAGAGTAGAAGGATACTTTGTGATTCGGGAGCTAGGAAGCCGAAAGGTCAGATTGTCCGTCTCCTAGGCCTAAGGGGATCCTGGTATTTATAGGCACGGGGTATCATGGAGTAGAGCTCATGCAAAGTGAAGAGGGTTCTGGTGGCTTCGTGGTGGGCTCCCGAACCACAAATTCAGCTGTGAAGCACCATGACTCCTTGGCATCGCGGCGGGCTCGCGAATGTCAGATGCAGTCATGGAGCATCCCGCCTCCTAACTTCGTGGCGTGCTCGCAAACATCAGATGTGGTCGGGGAGAGTCTCACCACCTTGCTTCGCGACGGTCTCATGAATGTCAGATGTGATCTTGGGGCATCCTACCTCCTTTGCTTCACGACGGCTGTGGAGCTGGGGGGACTTTGCGAAGTGCCTTCGTGAGGTAGTTCGTGCGGCCTTCTTTGGGCCTCTGCCTTGTTATAAATTTTAGTACCAAAAAGTGTCTACGAGTAATATTCAGGACATTATATATATGTAATGATCGAATTCTATAAATCTATAAAACATAAAATATTCGCAATGTGAATTATTAACATAAATGAAGATTTTTTAATGTTTATGGCTAGGTCCTTAGAATCCTTCCTAACAAATTTCAAAAATTGAGTCCATGTAATATTTAAATTATATCAATAATAAATGGTTTGAAATTTTAATAAATATTTATTTGAAATAAAACATCATAAAAATATTAAATAAAACATCATCTTGATAAGTGAGAAAAGGATGTATGTTGGTCATATATAATATCACATACTTTCTTTCCAAATATTATAACATGACTGGGAAGTGTATATTTGGACATGGAATAAATTAATAATTAAAAAATAATTATATTGTGTGCTATATATCATTAATCTCCAAAAATTTAATGATCAAGATATTTTAAATAACCAAAATATCATAAAACAAAGTTGTGTGTAATTGGTCATGAAAATCATTATAATTGAATGTAATTGAACAAGGCTTTATTTTTAGATCGGTTTACTATTATCTAGGAATAAGTATTCCATATGTACTTGGATCATAATTAAATATACCTCTATGAAATATTTAATTTCACACATTAACAAATTATCAAAAAGATATGATTTTTTCTCCAAATAAAGAGGATTTATGATTGATTATTTACCCACAAATCAGAAAACATAACTTTTAAATGATCATATGATCATTAAATGGAGAAAATATAAAACAGATATCATTAGAAATCATCCAAAACATGAATGGTTGGATTTTTTTATAAATCAAACAAATTTAAACCATAAAATGATGAAATAGTATATTAATCATCAAATTTAAATAGCAATAACCAATTCTCAAACTTAATAAATCCTAAAAAAATTAACTTCAATTATTAATTTTTCTTCAATTATATATGATAAAATTCATATTTAATGCAAACCAATATTGATTTTTTAAAATAAAATTAATGGCACATTTATCAAATAACCTTTTAATCACGTGGTTATCTATACGATTAACCAGTAATGAAAAAAATAATTATTTATAAATTTATCTAATCAATCCTCTAACACATACTATTAATGCCTCAATTCAACAATCTTGTATCTAGTGGTAAATTTAAAAACAATAAATTTATTCCATTGAAACATATTATTGTGAGATGATTTTATACATCCAAAACAGACAATATCAGATTGAAATCTCATATAACATACATTTTCAAGGATCAATTAGGGTAATATTTATATATAATTATGGAGAATTATTACATAAACATTACCGAAGAATTTATATTACCATTTCAATAACATAAAATTTCTTTTCAGTTTTATATTAAGTGGCCATCGTCATCTATCTATGATCCCTTTAAAAATAATCCCTTTAATATATATCTTTAAAAGCTATGTATAAGAAAACATATCATTGGTTAGGTGAAATAAATTTTCTTTTTAAAATAAAAAATAAACAATGAATGTCATTATTGTGCATAATAATTTCATAAGGGAATCACATAATAATCTGAGTGTTTGAGATTATCTGAAAAAAAATAAAAACCTTCAATACCATAATCATCAATCATAAAGCATTATTAAATGAATTAAAAAATGAACGGGTCATAATAATTGATAATCATGATCGAATTGATATTAATCATGATCAATGTAAATAGAAAAAAAAATTGAAAGAGTTGATAAAATATGTTTGAATCATGAAACATCATCATCATATAACCTATACAGAACCCCTGCAATTAGAAAAACCCTATAGGGAAATTTCATTATATTTTTATAGAGAAAATAATCAGTACACATTCAACTGGTGCTCTATTAACATGCACACATAAAATAATCTATTTTGGGATCACCTGGTGGTATTTGGGTGCAACTAAAATATATGCTATATTAGGCTCAACTAATATTATCTGGGTGTATCCCATATATAAAAATATCAAAGAATCATAAAAATTATCATAGTGGTTTTTTAAAATATAAAACTCTTATAATTATCTTATATTTATTTTAAAAATTAATAAACCATGAACAATTACTAGATTTCAATTATAATATATTAAAAATAAAAATAAACTGCCAAAAATATACTTGTTCTATAAAAATTTATTAGAAACATGATTTACAATTAGAGAATAAAATTATTCCACTAAAATATATTTGAAAAAATTTTAACCTCTGGAAAATGAATGAGTTATCTTACAATCTCTTTGAAAAGTAATTTATCCATGGAGAATTAATTGTTTCCATAATAGTTTCTTTGAAACATGATTAACCCATGTAGATAATATTGGTTTTATTAGAATCCCATTAAATAATTTTTAACCATAGATAAATAAAATGGATATATAAGAATCTATTTTAAATAATTAAAATACAGAGAAAAATGAGTAAGGATGGTATAATTTTATAATTCCCATTTGGATAATATGTTACAATAATGGTTATTTGAATTGAATAATTCAAATACCAATAACATATCAATAAATTCAATTAAATGAAATGATGATATTAAATTTTAGATTTTATTAAAAATAAAATTTAAATAAACATTACAAAATTACATATCATTGAAATGAATATAATCATGTGAAGGAATATTTAAAATAATTTTAATTTATTACTAGGAAAATAACCATAATATTTAGAATAAAACATTTTAAAAAATAATTTTTTTTTGGAATACTTATCATTTAAAAAAACTTGATAATTTAAAAGGGGTTATTTAATGAAAGTAACTATAGTTATAGATGAAAATTACATTCACAACATACACATTAAAATAAATATTCCCAAAATATTTTTGACAAAATCAAGATTGGTATTATTTTGTAAAATTATATGAAATAATTTTTTAAAAAGTTATATTGATTAAAAATTTCATTAATAAATTATTTTATGAATGAAATTTTTTTTTGTATCTATATTATATGACATTGTTTTAAACAGAAAATGTTTTTTTGATAGTAGATAAAAGTAATAATTATTTTTCATGAAAAAATTATTTTGAACACTTGAGTTTGAATAGAGTGGAAAACGATAGTAAAACATGTATTATAGTAAAGACACCATAATAAAATATAATTCACGAGTTTGTAGATATATTAATCATAATATTACATCCTAAATAATTTAATCATAAATAATCCTGATAAATGATGAGATTCTATCATAAATATGTTAAATCATTGGTATTATTAAACAATAAGACCCGATAAATTAACATTAAATGAAACATAAAATGGAATTAATATAAAAAGATTAATTAAATAAATTCCAAAATGGGTTTACAAGTCTTCTCGTAATTGAAAAAATATCCCTATCATAAATTAAAGTCACACAAAAAGGGCATCTAAGATGAAATACACCTATAAAAATAATACTATTGAATTTTAAAACTAATGATTTAGAAAATTATTTCAATAAAATAGAAATAAACATAATTAATGTTTGTATACAACATAATATATTTTAAAAACTATATATAAACAATATAATTGAATATTAAATTCCTTGAATATGTAATAAAACCCATATTAATTAAATTTTGAAATGAATTTCTTTCCAATTCGTTGACATTGAATTAAAAAATTTATTGGTGATATTTTTAAAAAATAAATGTAAAATACCTTTATGTATGAATAATTCAGTATATTAAATGTAATAGTGTTATTATATACACCAAAGAAATCACGAATATTGATTATGACTTTGAAAAATAAAATTTGAGAGTAGTAAATCTTATATTAAACCAATACATTCATTGTGTGTGCTTTAACTCCTATATAATAAGAGTAAATAGATAATTTTATTTATTTATATAATTTTATATGATTAATAACTTATAAATATTTATTTATTTTATTATTTAAATGAAAAATTCATATACATAATCTATTATCTTTACAACAGGTGTTTTTAGGATGTTTAGTTCTATGTTTCAAAACGGCTTCAATATATTGAATGTTCTCAAAGATTTCATTGATTAAACATTACTAGAATATTATTCTTGAAATAATTGAATATTAATTTATAAATTATATTTTTTCCTAAAAATAATAACAATTGGATAGGAGAAATCAACTATGTTACGATCACAAAGACAATTTGATGTCCATATGCATGACCCTTATTTCCAATTTTCAATGATCATTCTGGAAAAATGGTTCGAATTATATAATCATCCCATAATGAGAATATAACAATTAATAACCTATTTTTTATTTATATATACTTATATATATCATCAATTCTATTTTTTTCATGAAAACAGAATAAATTTACATTTTGAAGGGGGTAGTCCACATGTCTTTCAATGACATTATCATTTTTCCATGCAAGAATAAAAATTTTATGATGTTTTTTAATAATGAATATTAATATATAAAAAAATTATTTCATTTATTCGAAATTGAAATATTAAATATATCTTTATTACCATTCATATAAATTTTTATTCAGAAAAGGAATCACATCTCTTCATGAGGTGGTAGTATGTCAATCACACAAGTGATTTTATCGTATGCCACATATACTATAATGTAAGAAGGTATATGTAATATAATAACTCAATAAATATAAATATTTTATAAATATCACATATATTCATTCAATAAAACATTATATAAATCTATAAGATTAAACAATGAAAAATTAACGTTATTTGTTCGTGAGGTGGTAGTACATCATACACTTAAATCAAAATTTCATTAATCATTTGATGGAAGTTGATATGGATTTATGTTATTAGATTAATAACAAATACAAGTTTATATGAGATATTTTTTATTTTATTATTATATTTCATAAATATTTTAATGATGTGGATAGAGAAATAGAACAAAATGGCATAATTAATAAATTTTCCTCCTCTTAAACTACCTCTTTATGATTATAAATAATAGATTTGATTTATAAATATCAGAAGAAAAAAAAGGATTCACGTATAGAGGGGGATATTTGGGATATTATTTTGGAAAGTATAGGCCGATACTAAATGGTTTTATGCTGTGAATAAGATATGAGATAAGGTGGCCTTTATAAAAGATATTAATGGAGAAGTTGTAGTTTTTGATAATATAATGGTGTATCTATATTTTTTACATGCCAAAATGATCCAAAAATGAATGATTATAATGATTTATAAATGTTGAGGTCAAACATTTTCTATATATATATTTTATAAAAAAATTACTTTATTAGAACACTTTCTATTTAGTGTAAGCCCGTGTAAAAAAGATTTGACATTAATCATGATAATTCATATTAACTATTTTTAATTTTAATTATTGTAAAAACTTATGTTGAAATTATGAGATAATATAAATTTTTATGATTGAAAATATTTAATCTTTTTTACATAATATGATTCATATTATTGAAGAATTATTATTTAATACAAAACCCATAGATACAGTAAAAAATATGATTTCCATGATGTGTATTCATGGGAAAAAGATCATTTTATATTAACATCACGAATAATATTAATCATTTTATGAATTTAAATTAATATTTATTTTTATATAACATATAATATATATTTTAAATATTACTTGTTTTCATTTTTATTAATTAGCTAAAATAGAGAATAATTAGGCATTTAAATTTCATTTTAAGTAAAATACAATTTTCCCCAAAAAGAAACATATACTAAAATAAAATATTAATAAGATTAAAATATAACTAATGATAAAGTATAAATATATAATTATTATTTAATTTTAAATAATATTCAAATAACAATGAGACATTACATTTAAGTATTCTGTTTAAAAGAAATCTCATTTTTAAAAAAATCTATATTTTCACTATTCAATGAAAAATAAATAATTTCTGAAAAAACCAAAAAACTAATCAAATTTTGTATTTTACATTTATATTTATAAAATAAAATTAATTATAAAAATATTTTTATGAATTCATTAAATATCAGTTTATAATGAATCATTTTACTGAATAATGAAATTAAATTACTGAAAAATAATTTACTATTTAGTAGAATAATAAATGAAATATGGATTATAAATTTTTTTGGTATATATATTTAATAATTTTTTTATTAATATTCATTACTACATATTTAGTTTTTTGGTTATAGTGAATATATATTTTTTGTGTCATTTATACTCTATGTAGTGCATCAAATATTATATCAAACATACTTTTCCTTTCTAAAATATCATGTTTTTATATCCTACCCCCAATAAAAAAATTTCAACGAAAATTTCTAATCACGAACCTAGTAATAAAATATTTGACATTTTAAAACAAAATTTCTTAAAAACACCTCATAAAAAGTGTTAATAAAAAATTCCTCTTGATAATTGAGAAACAAACAAAATATTTCTTTTTGAATTAAACATACTACATTTCAAAATAAGATAAAATAGTTGGGAATGGATCATTTTGACATGGAAAAATACGTGTAATGCCAGAATAATTATATATAGTGAAAGAGATCATTGAATGGGAATATTAGACCCACCACATTCTAAAGGGAAATGTTTGTAGTTTTAGTGACAATGGATAAATTATAACATTAACAATTGATAGATCATTAAAATATAATGTCCTTCAATTAAACAATATTTTTTTTATTTAATATTAATATAACATTATCATCTTTATAAAATACCTTTTAACATAATTCATTCAATATAATTCATGATATCTTATTGAAATTTAAATATAAAATGTGTTCTATTATGTTATTAATAAGGTTAAACATAGCAATTTACAATTAAATGTCATTAACAAGCCTAAAAATTTCATAAGTGTCTTCTGAAATAATCCGAGTACATGGTAAAATCATTACCGAATTCATAACCATCAATACCTTAATAGTAAATCAAGAAATATGGATGAAATACTTAACCACAGAAATATATATAATAATCAATAATCATGAAAAATTTATATCGATATTGATCAAAGCAAATATTATAAAATAATATAAGGCATAGCTAAAATGCTTTAGTAATAGGGAACATCATAATAATAAAAATAATGTTGAACTCTTTCAATAGTAATACATCCAAGTTTTAATATAATTGTATAGAGATCATAATAATTTCTTAATTAATACTAATAATATATGATATATCTTGCTCTACCAATGCTATATGGGTGAACCCATTTTACAATAATATCCAGGAACTATAAATAATATACTTATATCTTTCATATAATTTTAACACTCATATAAAATATCAATATTCCTTACACAGCTCATGTATCCTATAGAAAATAAATATACATTATTTCAATTTGATTGAATCATTTTTAACGTAGGTAAAATTAATGGGTTAAATTATAATCTCTTTGAAAAATGATTAAATAGTGTAATAGTAATGCGTTCTAAAAAAATCACATTCAATGGTGATAAACCCTTGGAAAATAAATGGTGTACATTAAAATATCATTGAAACCTTTTTAATAAATTTAAATTATATATTTTTCATAACAAACTATTTGAAATATTATTTACCCATTTATAATAAATAGGTACCCTAAATATCTATTTGAAAAAGGACTAAACTGTGAAAATGAAATCGTTTCTATAATATTCTATTTTAAGAAATCAAAATTCATCCAAATATATTTTGAGTATGGTATCATTATAAACTATCTAGTGGAGCCCTATGTTACAAAATAATATGTAGACATTAATGAATTGAAATAATAATATAACATCATTAATTAATTTTTAAGGATATTAAAATTTTCCATTTGAAAATAATTATTTAACGACATAAATTTTATAAAAAATTATGCAAATCATTATATTTGAAATAGTAATTGGATTATTATAAAGGATACTAAAAAATAATTTAAATATTTTCTAAATGAATATATCACTTTTATTATGAATAAAAAATAATAAAAATAAATTCATGGGTAAAATCAATTTAATTGAAAATAACCATGAAAACATATATAGTAATATTTATTGAAAATAGTAATCAGCAATGTGGGGAATTATGTTCATATTATCATGTTACAGAATATTCAATTAAGATTATTATTACAAATCAAATTGAAATTATTTGGAACCTGACATTGAATATTTATCAAAAAAATTTAGGAATTGGTTTAAAGTCTCCCAATAAAACATTTGATGATAGTTGAAAACATTTCGGAAAACAATTTTAGAGAACATTGTTTCTATGAAAATAATTTTTTGAATAAAGAGATAAATACTGAATATTTTTCATAAAATAAAACTTTCCAACTCTTGGGTGCATAAAGAGACTACAATAAGGGTAAAAAATTTATTCTCATTAAATAATTATAAGAGAAGGTAATTCATTAGTTTCCTGAAATATGGATCAAATTAATTCATCAATGATAATATAATCAAAAAAAATTGCGAACATTGATGATATACTATCTTAAAAGACTTACTTTTTGTGAACATTGAATAGCATGATCCATCAAAGAATACAAATAAATGAATAATAAAATTTCAAAAACATAAATATATTCATTATATTTCATGACAATGGGAATTTATGACGACATAAAAAATTAATATAGGTAAATATCAGAAATACAAATCTCAAATAATATGAACTTTGGAAGAAAAAGCCCCTATACAAAATATATCATTTAATTTGAGAATTATTCAATTACTAAATTTTTTGTATTAAATAAATATATTAAAAAATAAATTAAAAAAATTAAAATTAAAAATTATATATTATGGAGTCTATAAACACATAATCTTATAATATTAAATTCTATAATGTCGTAATATATCCCAATGAATTGAAATTGAGTTATGAACTTCATTACCACTTGGTCACATTCAATTCAAGTCCAAATGGATGAAATATTTAAATATGATACATAAAATACAATTATATATGAAGGATTACTAATATTACATGTATAATGGTTATAATATATATCATTCAGTTAATACAAGTGGTGAATATGGAACATGTATCATGGAAAAAATTAAGATGAGAAACTCATACCATAAGAGAATATATTCCTTGTATATTAATTTAATCATGTAAAATATGATTAAATCAATTATTTTATTACTTATGAATATTATCCATATTTAGTACCAAAAAATATAATCATTAATTTTTTTTCATTTCTGGTTACATATTAAAATACATGATTAGTTAACTCTACGACATGTGTTTTGATAATGTTCGGTCCATTATTTCAAAACAGCTATATTTTTTTAAAATGGAAAATTTGGTCATTGTTTAGAAATATATAGAATAATTATCATGAAATAATTATCATATTTTATCAACAATTATACATCTTTAAATGTCACATGATATTTTGTTATCGAAAAAGAACTATTTTGTGACACTGATGATGGTAGAACATATATATAAGTTGGTTCAAAATCCAGACAAATCCCACACTGTAATTTTTTTTAAAAATCACAGAAAAAGTGGATTTAAAAAGGAGAGAACAAAACACAACAATCAAATCTAGGTAAAAAATATGTGAACATAATTTCATGGGGAAAAAAGTAACATCATGACGAGATGCCCATAATATCCCTCTTGGACAGAGCATCAGCCACCTGGTTTTCCTCTCTAAAAACAAGAGTGACCTCCAAGTGAAGATGCTCATGAAGATTCAGGAATGCAGTCCACGATTGAAGAATAACCCACTGAATATACCTGGACCATGTTCACAGAATTTGAACCTCTTTATGCAAGTCATATTACGCCCATATGTGCCTCCAACCATTGTGTAAAACAAAGATAACAACGTTAATCAACATTGATAATTTATTATCAAGCATAGTACCAATTCCAATATACTGATAGAATCATCACATAACGTTGCCCTGATGGAGTCGGAATTCCTCAACACACCCTGAATGTCCTGGTTTACCAGATCCCACACAATCAACATTCAATTTTGGATATGATAAGAAGGGAGGAATGCATCTATTTTATTTCAACATCAAATGTTTCATGAAACTGCCTGATACACCATGAGTTTTGAGAGTAATATTATCAGAAATAGTTTTATTCATTGAACTTGTTTATATCATTGAAGAATAATTCACTTCACTATAAAAAACACTAAGACTATCCTTCAATGTGGGATTTTAGTTGTCTAAACTACCTTGTATATTGCTTAACAAATATGAGATAAATCTTCCACAACATATGTGAGAAGAATTGATAAAACCTTCTAAAATTCACCAGAAGTTGTGTCTGATTTCATGAAAGCATATTGAATTTTCATTATTAAGTGATTCCCAATGACATCATGGAGATATTTCCAAAATCTGAAAGTGAAGTTGCAGGTGAAGTAAAGAAGATTAATTGTTTCCAATGCCTGTGTACCCAAAATCATAAATAGTGAAAATGGATTCCCATTCTCTGTAGGAGGTGTTAATAGGTATATTGCTATTCCAAATAATCAATACCATCATTTAATTTAAAGGATAATGAAAGGACTTTTAAAATTTTGAATCCACAACGGAGAAGCTATAGTGCAAACACAAAATCTATTTTAATAATCCCTATATGTGAAACATATAAATATTTAAGGTGTCCATATCAATGTGTCGGAGTCTAAAAACGAATAATGCTACATAACCAACATAATATAGTCTGGATGACAATTCTATAGTGTAGTGTCATGTTTCATGTTACTAATTGATATAGCTATTTGTTGTGGTGGGACTTCCATGCTTTCCATAATGGACCTATCTAGCCATTTTGTAGTTAAAAAATTGTGTTTGGATGAGCTAGAGACAATCCATGAAGAACTATGCATGATTTCTGTGTATCCATGCATAATGGAAGGTGATATGGAGGAGGACACATATGTTTAATTTCAATTATTCATCATTGATATGAATCACTGTGAAATATAGTCTTTTCCATCATCAATATAAGTCAATAATTTCTAAGTGAACTTACATATGAGAGAATCACTGAATCCTTTCCTATATTCAACACCCATTCCCCCCATTTTAGGGGGTATTATAAAATCATTCATGCCAATGATAATGTGTTAATTTTATTGTATTGAACAGTCAATATGAAATTACAAATTAATATTTTATGTTATATGATATGTGAATGAGGCCACCTATATACTGAGAAAGCATAAACAAACATTGAAGGGATAACAAATTCAATAGACAAATTCTTCGTACTAGATAAATTTATTTCAATTTTTAGGTGTCCATATTATTTATAACTTTGGAGTATATGAATTCAATATAAAATCATTTCACCCCTCAAAAAAATTGACAGTCCCATGAACATAAAATGAATGTAACTATTAATGACTCCAAGATGATTGGGAATTCAATTTTTCATGGATACACTCATTACATTACCAAACACAACATAGTTTTTACCCTAGCTTAACACATACCCAGGAAACATCTACATATTGGGAAAATATATTTTTTGGGTGCTATAGATTGTAATTCTGTTTGCATCACAAAATAGAAAAATTTTATCAACATACAAGTGGCTAAAAGGGGTGAAAATCTCCTTTCCAACCACAATTTTCCTATAAAGGCAACCCTCCCCCATATCATTTAGGAAACACTCAAATAATATTCATCTATTTAAAATAGAATTCTTGATAATGAGTCACCTTTTCAGACTCCCCTAGAGAACTAGAAATAACCCATGGGTAATCCATTGATAGTAATAGAATTTCTCACACTAATGAGTATGGTTTTGAAATGTTTGATGAAAAATTTAGTGATTCTATAATTTTTGAGAACTGAAAAAATAAATCTCTATTTATTCATATTAATGGATGTTTAAATGACTATCCTGAGATAACAGCTTCAATTCCTCAGTTTTTCCTTTTAGAATTGACACATTCGGAGGGAGTGAGTAGGAAATTATGAATATTGCTTCCAGGGACATATAAAAATTTATCTAACATAATTTTTGTGACTATAATGTTCTTATGACTTAAGGTAATGATCTTTTTAATTATTTTGGGGATGGTTTTTCGAATATCCATCGGCCATATGTCCATGATGTCTAGGTCATATTCCTTTATTGGGAGGAAACCAATAAAGTAGTAATGGACACCATAAGGCATTGATACATGGTTGATGAAATCTCCTAAACATCCATGACCTCATGAAACAAAATATTCTAGTAGAACATGACAAATTTATTGGCAAACCCATCCATTCTATCCACACTATCAACATTTGATGAGAATAGGGCATACTTGATTTCCCCCTCTATTGGGGTTTCCACAATAAAATTATTCTAATGATTACAAATTCTATGTTCAATATTATTCATCAAATGAAGAGTTCCATCAGTTGAATTCTATGAGTAATGGTATTCATCATATTTCCCTAGAGAATTTTATATTTTTAGCTCTGATTTATACAGATATCCAATCACATCAATCGTATAAACACCTCTCATGGACATCATTTCTCTATATGGATAGTGAAAAAACACCATGAGTTCATATATCCTTCATGCATCCATTTTAAATTTTATTGATTCGTAACAATCCATTCCTAAAGTAGCAGAATTTCATTGTGATAGGAATGGTCCTAGTTTTTATCCCTTATATGGACCTAGTTATTTGGAACTGAATTTTGACTATGAAGAAGCTACTGTTGATAAACCTGACTGCCATCCTCCATGTTGGAGAAAGAATACTTCACATGGGTAATGTTTCCATTAACAATGTTCTCTATGGAATGAAGGTATGTATAATTTTAACATTATTTAATGATAATAATATTATAAATAAATTTTTATTTCTTTTATTATACTTCTATAAATTATCCTTTTGAATTAGTGATGAAAAAATAATCACATCGCTTGGTGAATGAGGTAGTCCCTATATCCCTGAACCACATTATAATTTTTCAGTGTTTGAATGAAATTGATATTTTATAAATAAATTATTATTAATATGTCATTAATATAATTATTATTTGTTGTTTATTACATATAATCATTAATATTATTTTTATTACATTCCATGTAATGCATTTGTGAAAAATGAAAAATTCACTTCTCTTGGATATAGTACGATGTATAGAATAGCGATGTTATCATATCCCACATAGAATGAAAATTAAGATTGAAAATGTGATAATTTAAATATAGATGAATAAATATGATATAAATATCACATTTATATATTCAATCCAATATCATATAAATCATTGAGGGGCTAGGATGAAAAACTAATAACATTAGTTTCATAAGGAGGTTTTCCACTGTACAAATGAATATTGATTTTGATTCCCATCTTTTATAATCAGTGGTATTTTTAGGTTATTTTGTTAAAACATTAATATATATGAATATATGATATACTGGTGTTATGATATGGTAATTATTTTTAATTTGTTTGAAAGAGGATAAAGAAGAAATAAAACAACAATTCATAGTTTGGAATGATATCACTTCATTGAACACCAATAAGAGATTATACGAAAACATTAATGAGAAATAATTTATTACAAAAAATTGCTTCTACTATTAGCAGGAGTGGTTATTATGTTTTTGAGTTGGTTTTTGGTTAGCTAAAATGGTTTTAGTGTCTGATGTGGAGAGGAGAGTTGGTGTCATTTAACGAGTGAGGTTAGTGGCACACTTGTTTTTTTGAAATTGTTTTACTCGTTTTTCACAATCCACAATGATAAAAAAATGAACTATTATGTATCCTTAAACATTATAATGTATAGAAATGTCCAAAAATATGTTTTTTATGAGAGTTTATAGAACATTTTTATTCTTATATTTATATTTAAAACCCCTATAAAGAAAATTTTCACCATAACCGTGATATTTATTTTTTATGATTTAAATCATTTGTTATAGTAAAAAATAATTTTGAAATTTTAGGTCTAATAATTTATAAAAATTATAAATATTGATTCTCATTAATAAAATTAAATTAAAATAACTGGAAAAGTTTTATTTAATACATAACATGTAAATGCAACAACAAATCGGGGTTTCAAGAAGGGTATTTTTCTAGAAATACTAAAGTTTTTATTAATTAAATGCTAATAATAATAATTTTATAGATATTATTTTACATCAAAAAATAAATTCAATATAAATAGAATTTAATTATCAGTTATACTAATTAATCAAATTGGGGAGGATTATGGATTTTATATTCCTTTTTTAATAAATTCTATTTTTAATCCAAAAAACAAACATATACTAAAAACCAATATGAGGTGATCAACACATAATTATGTGTATTAAATATAAATAAATAATTTTTATCTCATTTTTATAATATTAAATAAATACTTTTACTATAAATTTAAATAATTTATTGAAATGGAATGACAATTTTACACGAAATTATAGTTTTCACCATTCTCTAAAAATTCAATATTTTATGCAATAATAAAAAAGTTCACAAAAGGTAAATTTTAATATTCCAATTTCAGAAAATAATTTTATTTTATAATATTAAATTTCTAAAAGATCCAAAAATTTGGTATAGTATTCTTATAGGAAAATAAATAATTTTTTTAGGAAATGATATTTATGAAAAATGTTATTATTTTAAAGAAAATTTATTGATTATTTTAAAAATAAATATCAAAATTTTTATTAGGTTAATATATATATATATAATTTATAAATTAGTTAATATTATTCATACCATCCAATATGATATCTATGTTATAATGGTTATACCTTCTATGGGTCGTTTAAGATTACTGTCGTGTGTCGAATAGTCTATCGAAGATACACTACTAGATATTGGACTATTTTTATGGTTCGTTGGTGATGGATCCTAATATAAAATGACCCATAGTAGAAAAAGGCATCGAAAAACTTTTTTGGGCACAGGGTCGTGTCCTGTCACAAATAATGATCTTGAGATAATTTCAGAATTCATTTTGGATGGGGCATCGCAAAAATTCCAATCATAAAGTTGTTTCCTAAGATTTTTGTTAATAAATCTGTTATGGGGCATCAAATATACTATATGCAACTAGGCCCTACGTCATAATAGAAACACACAAATATATAAAAAAATTAAATAATAAATTTGAATAAAAGATTATTATCAATAAAAATAAAATAATTTTAGAAAATTAAAAAAAAATGTTGAAAATTTATAATAATATTAGTAATTTTAAAAATATAAATAATGTTGATATAATAATGATAATAAAATTTAAAAAATAAAATATTAATATTTATTACATTATAATATTAAAATTATAAAATAATGAATGATTATTAATAATTTTTTATTAATAAAAAAATAATATTAATTTTTATTATTAATGAAATAATAATATTAATATTACAAAAATATAAAAATTATAAAATAATTAAATAAATCATATTTGTATAATTAAATAAAAAAATAAAAAATAAATATAATAAAAAAATATTATATAATTTAATAAAATAATAAATATTTAAATAAATAATAAAAACCAAAATATTCACAAAAATATAAAAAACACACTTTATATAATTGTAAATATTTAATATTACTGATAAATTACATTCAAATATTTTACAATAAAATACAAATATATCACTCATGCTTCTGTTGTTGTCCTCAAAGGTCTTCTTTTTTATGCTTCCATTATTACATCTCATGCTACTACCATTGATGCATCTCCTCATTCCCCGTAGGCATACACTCTATCTCGTCACTCTGAGCATGCATCTCCACATGAATCTTTGCTGCAGTAGATGATGAATCTCTAAAACTCATCTCGAACTAAATACTAACATCATAGTGGTTTCATAAGAACACCAAAGAGTTAAACAAAAGATGATTCCAACAACTCAGCCTTTCTCAATTTCATATAGTGTCACATGAATCCAAGTCACCTCATCATATTAGTTGGCACTATGCTAACCCTCGGTCTTGGTCTCACTCTCAGTTGGTGACATAGTTTCCACAACCTTATATAACTCCTTCTATTTCAATTTAAAATTTAAATATTTTAAATATTATTTTAAATTAATTTTAAAACACTAAAATAAATTATACTCGCCAACAATGGATGTTGGTAGCCAACACTAATCTCTCTAGTGATCGGATCATTATACATCCTATTATAAACATCAGACTCCATAACATTGGGTATTTAAATATTTATTGGAATATGAAATAAAATGTTACATTTAATTCTATATAAATTATTTTAATTATTATTATTTACCACATTTTCCCAATGTGTACTAAGTGTATGACCACCATCTTGATGTGTCACCTCCTATGCCACCAAGATTTGTTGACCTATAGGTGATCTCATCTGAAAACGTCCACCCAACCAATGTTAACATAGTCCATCCCAACCCATATATAAAAAGGGATTAGGTTGATGGTGGGGTATGACACATCAAACAATATCACTCTTACTTTCTCCATTTTGTTAATTCTAAAATTTTGAACAAACTAATAGAAACACTCATGCATACACCCCACCAAAGCCATAAAGATAGCCCCATACATTTTATCATAAATTGTATATTAAAAAAAATTAAAAATAAATTATAATGAAAATTTAATAATAATATAAATTTTTAAAATATATATATATACATACCATCCAAATATCAAACATTAGGTTCTTAATATCAATAGGAATCTCATCCCTTGTGACCCATGCGATAGAAAAGTAATTGAACAATATAGTGATCCACTATGGGAAATATCGATTATTGCGACAGGTTATTTGCGACGAGAATCAATCCCGTCACAATGAATCCGACGAAAAGCGTATTTGTGATGGGAATACAAGACTCGTCGTAAAAGGTATGGCGCAGTTTGCATGCCAAAACGTGGGAATCCTATTCGCGACGGTGGCCTTCGTCCCGTTGCAAGTACCAGGAGGCGTTAAATACTATTTGCGACGGGACAATTACCCATCGCAAATACTTGTAGGCCAACATACCATTAGCGACGGGCGAATATCCCTGTCGCAAAATCCTATTTACCGCCGCCAGTATTGGCGACGAGACCCATCGCAAATAACACCTGCTGAATAGTGTTTTGCGACGGGTAATTGTCCCATCGCAAATAGTAGTAAATGCGGGCGAAGTTATTTGCAATGGGGCTCCATGCCAATACCGGCAGTACTAAATAGAAATTAGTGATGGGGATATCCGCCCGTCGTGAATGGTATGTCGGAAGGCATCTATTTGCGACGGGCCCGTCACAAAAACCCTTTTATCCATAGACCGTAATTAATGCAGGTGAAAGTATTTGTGATGGTAAAATATCGTAAATACTAGTATTTGTGACGGGATCCCATCGCAAATAAGACCGTCCCAAACATTCTAACCTATATATACCCCCATCAGTTTTTTTTCAAATCATTCAGATCTATCTTCCTCTTTTTTCCTTTCTCTCTTTAAATTTTTGTTCTAAGTAGAAATTTTTTTTATTTTAATTTTTTCTTACGAGAAGAACAGAGAAGGAGATAGGAGGTGCCGACACAAACTGCTTCAAAATATCAATGGTATTTAAAGTTTTTTTAATTTTTAAATTATTTTTAATTGTTAATTTTATTTTTAATTGTTAATTTTAATTTTTTAATAGAATGTTTATGTAGCTATATAGTATAATTTGATTAAGTGGTTGTACTAAATAGTCCTTGTCTGGATACGAACATGTAGAGGTGGCTTTGACTCAGATGTACCGAGGAGTGAAAACTCTGACAAGGTGTTTCGAGCTTGACTCGGGGTAACCTGGTATACGACAACGGGTCTTGCTGCACTCTTGGTTTGACACTCCTGGAGGATATTTTGATAATAATTAGAAATAAATATATTTAATTAGAAATAATTAGAAATAGTTATATTTAATTAGGAATAATTATATAATTATTAAATAATTAAGAAATAATTATCGAAATAATTAGGAAACAATTAGAAATAATTAGGAAACAATTCGAAATAATTATGAAACAATTATAAATAATTATGAAACAATTATAAATAATTAGGAAAGAATAAGAAATAATTAAGGAACAATTAGAAATAATTGAGAATCAATTAGAAAAATTTAATTAGGAAAAAATAATTAGTAAACAAATAAATTAATTAGGAAACAAATAAAATAATTAGGAAAAAAATAAAATAATTAGGAAACAAATAAAATAATTCATAAACAAATAAAATAATAAGGAAAAAAATAAAATAATCAGGAAACAAATAAAAATAATTAGGAAACAAAAAAATAATTAGGAAAATAAAGAAATTAATTAGGAAACAAATAAAAATAATTAGGAAACAAATAAAAATAATTTGGAAACAAATAAAAATAATATGTAAACAAATAAAAATAATTTGGAAACAAATAAAAATAATTAGGAAACTAATATAAATAATTAGAAAACTAATAAAAATAATTAGAAAACTAATAACTTTTTTTTGAAATCTAATAAAAATAATTATGAAACTAATAAAAATAATTAGGAAACTAATAAAAATAATTAGGAAACTAATAAAAATAATTAGGAAACCAATAAAAATAATTAAGAGACTAATAAAAATAATTACGAAACCAATAAAAATAATTAGAAAACCAATAAAAATAATTAGGAAACTAATAAAATTAATTATGAAACTAATAAAAATAATTAGGGAAATAATAAAAATAATTATGAAACTAATTAAAATATTTAGAAAACTAATAAAAATAATTAAGAAACTAATAAAAATAATTAAGACTCTAATAAAAATAATTAGAAAACTAATAAAAATAATTAGGAAACTAATAAAAATAATAACGAAACAATTAAAAATAGTTAGAAAATAATTAAAAATAGATAAGAAACAATTAAAAATAATTAGGAAACTATTAAAAATAATTAATGAAATTAGAAAACGTGATTGAACGCTCATTCACCTCAATTTTCTTTTCATTTGTGTGTTGAGGCTTGACAAGAAACATATGCCTCCACATGTAATATTTCTGTTTACTGTCAAAATTATCAACCTCCTCGCCAACATAGAGGTGAGGAGGATTATAATTTTGACAGTAAAAGTAAATACTACATGTGGGTGTAGAAGTTTCCTGTCAACCTCAACACACAAATGAAAAGAAAATTGAGGTAGATGAGCGGTCAATCGTATTTGTTACTAATTAGTAACATAATTAGTAATATAATTAGTAACATAAATAGTAACATAATATAAAATATTATATTACTCTAATATTAATAATTAAATAATACTAATAATATAATTATTTTATTGTTATATGTTTAATATTTATAAAAAATATTAATATTATCAAAATTATAAAATATTACAATTATCAATATTTTCAAAAAGTTTTTCTTTATTCTTAACATGTTCAAATCTTAAAGGGTCTCCAATTTTTAGGTCATGCCCAAAAAAAAGTTTGTGCCAACTGTGTCCAACGTAAACTCTATAATTGTTCTTGATTGGTTGATCACCTCGCAAGTCGCATTGAAATAGGACAACCCAAGTCATGTCTTTCTCATCTATAAGAATCATATCACATGACTTCTTACACAGACCATTCATTCTTGAAAAATTAAGGGAATGATACTGAATTTCTCTTAATTTTTTAAGGAAAAATGATCTTTTTAATGGGTCATGTGAAATGATTCGTAACAATGAGAACAACATTACTTATATCGTCCTATTTCAATAATACTTGCGAGGTGATCAACCACGTAAGGACAATTATAGAGTTTAAATTGGACATGGTTGACACAAACTTTTTATTGGGAATGACCTGAAAATTAAAGACTCTTTATGATTTGAACATGTTAAGAATAGAGCAAAATCTGTTGGAAACATTGAGATTTGTAATACATAGTAATAATTAGTAATAATTAATCAAAAATCAAATAAATTCAAGTTCATGGGTTTAAATTGGCACAATTTCCAGCGGATTGGCGGCTACCTATTGTTCAACATCTCATATCATTGCTACTTTCTACCAATGAAATCAGTATGAAAAATGTGCTCTAACTTATGACAGAGATAGTTTTTCATACTTATTTTAGTCGGGAGAAAGTTAAAAAGAGATGCGCCATGGGACAAAAGAGGCTCCTTTCCTGGATGACTCATCTCCTTACAAGAAGATGAGTCGTCCGGAAAAAGAGTTGTTGCTAATCCACTGGAAACAAATAAGAATAATTAGTAATATAATCTCAAAAATAAATATTACAAAATTTTATTTCATTATTCAAGCATATTTCATTTTTCCAAGTATTTATACGTATTGATAAATTAATAATAATTAGTCGGGATGATTACAAACTAACTGTGTCACTTATAATTATTGGTAATTACTAAGAAATAACTATAATTATGTATCTCATCTTTTTAGGATATTTTTTTTCATATATCAAATTATTTAACAACAGAAATGGTTTTAAATTTTGTAGAAACATATATATGAATATGGAACAAGGAAATCGAAATCAATCATTATTAGATGATCATGCTTGGATAAATCAATGCAGAAACCCAAACGGTTCTAGTTTAAAACTTGTATATGTTAATAGTGTTGAAGATTTATTATTATTTGCACCATGAAACCCAGAATTTGTTACAGAAGGGACAATTAAGTGTCCTGTAAAAAATGTTCTCTGAGAACATTTGAGACTTTGGACATCATTGGGAAACATCTCTTGCATTATGGTTTTCAATCAGATTATATTTTTTGGTATCAACATGGTGAACACAGTTCCAGAGAAGATACTAATAATTTGATTCTGGTTCCATCATGGTTTCCAAATTTAGTACATGATGTTGCATGGTCATCCGTTCAACAAACTGAAATCAAGGATGATGTTGATTTACCTCCAGAGTTGGCACCATCTGAATTTGCTGAGTTGTTCAGGTATGATGAGGATGCATTATATTTTGGTTGTAAGATAAGAAAATTAGAACCAGTTGCAAAATTGATGGCTATTAAATCAGATAATGGAATATCAAATAAATATTTTGATCATATATTTTCTTTGGTTAAAGCACTTTTACCTGAAGGAAATGTGTTTCCTACTAATTATTATGAGAGAAAGAGACTGTTTCTTAATCTTGGCCTTGTTTATCAGAAGATCCATGCATGTTCAAATGATTGCATCTAATAATATGGTGAAAATGAGTTGTTGGATAGTTGTCCCACATGTGGAAAATCTAGGTATAAATAAGCTCAATCAGAGAAGTTTGGATTGATTCCTGTAAAACAGGTGATATATTTCCTGCTTACACCCAGGTTACAGCGTTTATTTATGTCATATAACACAGTGACAATGATGTCATGGTACAAAACCATTATTTCAAATGGTAAAAGCATGATTCATCCATCTGATTGTGATTCATGGAAACATTTTGATCAAGTGCATCCGTCTTTTTCTTTAGAATCCCGGAATGTGCGATTGGGTCTTTCTACTGCCGGTTTTTGTCCATTTGGATCTTTTGTTAGTCAGTATTCATGTTGGACTGTCTTCATAACTCCGTAAAATTTGCCTCCATGGATGTTGATAAAAGATCCGTATATCTTTTTGACATTATTAATCCTAGTACATCTGAAAAAGAATATTAATGTTTATTTGAAACCATTGATTGATGAGTAAAATTTATTATGGAGTCATAGTGTTGGTACATATGATACCACTGTGAAACAGAATATTGTAATGAAAGCTACATTGATATGGAAAATTAGTGAATTTCCAGCATATATCATGTTATCTGGCTGGAGTACACATGGTCCAAAATCATGTCCATACTGTATGGGAGACAACAAAGCATTTATGCTCGTGAATGGAAAAAAACCTTTATATTTTGACTGTCATCAAAGATATCTTCCAATCGATCATCCTTTTTTGAAGAATAAATCACATTTCAGAAAAGGCAGAATTGAAAGAGATGAACCTCCAAAAATGATCTCAGGTAAAGAGTTAAAATCAGTTGTATTTTCATTTCCTTCAATCATTTTTGGACCGACAATAAACCAACAGAAAATTGATGGCTTTGGGAGAGAACACAATTGGAAAAAACAGAGCATTTTTTGTAATGTTCCATATAGGTCTGATTTGTTGGTCCGACACATGTTGGATGTAATGAATAATGAGAAGAACTATTTTGATAATTTATTCCATACAGTTTTTGATACACCGAGTAAAATCAAAGATATGGTAAAGGCACGATTAGATCTCGCCCAAATTTGCAGGCGACCAGAACTTGAATTGTTTGAAAATGTTAGATCACATAGATTAATGAAGCCAAAAGCATCTTATACACTGACCAAAGAGAGTTGTTTATTATTTTATTAGTGGATTGCTGATTCGAGACTTCTAGATGGCTATGCTTCCACCTTGGGCAGATGTGCTTAAAATGGAAATATTGCCAGATTAAAATGTCATGACTGTCATGTTATAATGGAAATACTTATTCCTATTATATTAATAGGTTTGTTGAATTCTAATATTTGGGATTCAATAACAAATATATCAAATTTTTCCGAGACATGTGTGCGACGAAAATAGTCTATGATACACTAAGAAAACTGGAAGAAGCTGTTGTAGTAATTTTATGCAAACTGGAAAAAATATTTTCGCCGGCTTTCGTTGACTCAATGGAACATTTGATATTACATTTTCCACATGAAGCAAAATGTGGAGGTCCAGTTCAGTTACAATGGATGTACCCATTTAACAGATTCATGCAAAAATTGAAGAAAAAAGTCCGTAACAAATCATCAGTTGAAAGCTCAATTCCTGAAGCTTATTTGGAAATCGAAATTGCTTTATTCTGCTCTCATTATTTTTAATCTGATTGTCCCTCAAAATTTAACCACATGGGCCAGAACGAGGGGAATTTTGATAATGATATGAACAATCAATTATCAGTTTTCAATCAGCCCGAACTTGGCTTTGGTGGAGTTCATGATAGATGGATTTTAGATGATGAACACCATATAGCTCATACATATGTTCTACTAAACTATGAAGAAATGTCACCAATTGTACAATGAGTGCTCCTAAACCTTATTCAATAGATTCTGTCATAGTAAATTAATAATATTTTATTTGTAGGTTATATGATGATCATATCAAGAAACAGTTTCCACAAATTACAGCAGCTGACTTCGAAGAATTTCGGCAAATTTTTTTTGCCTACTAGTTTCATAAACTGGTAACATACATTCTTTTTTGGGTATACATATAAAATAAATTTAATACATGTAATAGTGATACATGTTTTACAAATTTTCAGGTATCTTTACGTGCTGATATGATTGATATTCGATTGCGTATATTGAGAATCCCACCATCCAAAATGACTGAATCATATAATGAATATGTGGTGAATAGTTATCACTTTCATACACGTGCATATGGGGAATCAACGAAATCAAAGAACAGTGTTGTTTTTTTTGAAGGGATCACATCATAGAGATATTGAAGTTGACTTTTACGTCATTCATTAAGAAATTATTGTACTGTGTTATTTGCGACAAAATTATCTAACAATGTTTAAATGTCGATGGCTGGATACTGAGAGAGGATTGCATATTCATCTGACTCATGGAATTGTTGATATTAAACATAAAAGTCTTCCTGCTGTAAATGGACAATTTTTATTGGATCATCAGGCACATCAAATTTATAATGCAAAATATTGTGCAACTGAAAAAGAGTTGGATGATTGATGGAGTATAATAAAAGTTAAATCTCGAGAAAATCAGTTTACTCAAACTGAATGTGGGTCCACTGAAGTGCAAGGAAATGAAATTTTTAAGGAAACTCCTCAAAACAAATCTTTTCCACAAAGAGACATGAATATCGAGGATGACACCCCATGTTAAGGGTCAGTGGTGAGGATGTTGTCAATGATGTTACAACAGAATTTGAAATGACAAGAGATGATGAAAGTGAAAATAATATGGAAATTTATGATGTTGATGAGGAATATGAAGATATTGACATTGAAAACTATGAAGATGATGATGAAGATGAACAATGACACAGTAAAATACTGATTAGAATCATAACAAATATATATCTATATATAATAGTTATTTTCAACTATTTTCTAATAAAAATCATTTCATGTTTCAGATGGACTCGGAAACATGTCGTTAGTTGTTGGAGGCTGATCTCCCTATGGATGATGAGTTTCTTGATTTATATGACCCTCAGGCTATTGGCATTATAGGGATCACTTGGAGGGGGCGTGGTCTTGCCAAAATGATGATTCCAGATCCTATCCTGGAGCGACGTCCACATCTTGGATTCGATGTGCACACGCAGTGGTATTGTAACCTGTGTATTTTAGTTATCTTTCGTTATAATTTATTTATATTCTAATTGTTTTATTATTTGTACTTTTTCTACATTTTTATGCATATATCTATTAGACAGGGGAAAGCTATCTTGCACAATTATTTTTCTCAGCCCTGGCTCACATGGGATCAGATTCTCGCTGATGTGCAGGCCGCCATGTTCGATCATTGGGTGGTACGTAATTAAATATTATATATTTTTAAATTTAATTCATTACTAACTTTATATTAATTTTTGTGGTATCCCATCGACGAGAACATGCATGCCACTATCCACACGGCATGGGTGGTGTCTATGCGTGACCGTTTCCGTCAGTTTTTGAATAATTTGAGAAAGACGGATGTTTGGAAAGCCGGAGTGATAGAATTTGATGAGCCCTGTAGAGCCCACCAACCAGAGTACATTTCATCTCACATTTGGGATTGATTTTGTACACACTGGTTGGGTGGTGGGTTTCATAGGAGATCTACATTGGGTTGACAGAATCGGGGAAGACAAGAGGTGACGCATCGAGCCCATATTCGTACATTCAATGCACATAAAGAGAGTCTGGTAAGTACTTTTTTTAAATATTTTATACTAATTTAAATTTAAAATTGTTTATTTTATATTTATATAGGAAGTCAAGTAGCCTGGTATTACGACGTATGGCGTTTATCAGAGGATGTACACTGATCCATCTACTAGAGAGATTAGAGGTGACCACTAGTGTCAGATTGCGGTCAGTATTATTTTCTTTTTAGTTTTCAAATTAAAAACATATAATATTTTCATTATATTAATTTCTAATTGAAACTTAAGGAGTCAAATGAGGCCGCGACCTCTCAGAAATTGGCTAAGAGTAAAAACGAGACGAGTGATCAGACTAGTGCCCACCATTTTGATGAGACGACATGGATGCAGGTGACCCAGTATGGCTTTGAAAAGGGCCGAGTAGTTGGTATCGACTCTCATTTGACTCTTGTAGCTTATTATGGTACTGCTGCGATGTCGGCATCCTGCTCGAGAGGAGCTCATGGAGAGAAGTCATCTTCTTCCTCACAGTATCAGGAGCAGTTACATGCTCAGATTCAGCTTATAGAGGATTTGCGTCTGGGGCATGAGCAGATGCATCAGTAGAACGATGAGGAGATGCGTCGATGGAAGGAGCAGATGCGTCAGTAGCAGGATGGGGAGAGACGTCGATATGAAGAGGATCATCAGGACCAGATGTAGTATATGCGTCGTCTGACTCATATATTAGGGAATGGAGTTTCCTCCTCCACCTCCTCAAGGTCCTCCAGATTATCCACCCCCAGTGATTTTTTAGATGTAATAAACATTTGAGTTCATAGTTTATTTTCATATTAACTATTTAAAATTCCTCTTTCATATTGGTACAAATATTGCATGATTTAATTTGTTTTTTTAATATTTTATTACTAATTAGAATTATTTTTAATGTCTGCTTATTTTAGTAAAATTGCTTTTAATATTTTATATTTATTGTTAATATTGAGAAGTTTATAATTTCATAATTTTATTAATATTAATATTATTAATATTATTTTTTCATAAATATGTATATTTATTTAAATAATAATAATATTATTCTATGTTTTTATATTATTAATATTTGTACTATTATTATTATTTTTATATTAATATTTCATAATATATAATATAATATTATTTATATTTATATTATTATTATTTTTTTATATTAATATTTTATAATTATAATATATATATTTTTGATTAGTAATATTATAATAATATAATTTCTTTATATTATTAATAATAATATAATTATTATTTACATAATTTAATAATAATAATATTATATTAATTTTTTATATTATTAATATTAGTATTATTATATTATATTATATTATTTATATTTATATTATTATTATTTTATATTAATATTTCATAATTTTATTTTATATAATTTTTTATTTATATTATAATAATAGAATTTGTATATATGAATAATATTAATATTATTTTTATATAATATTATACGATTTGAATTAAATATTTTATTTTTTTATTTTTTTCATATTTGCGCTGGGATATACTGTCGTAAATTTTTTTTACTGTAACATTTGCGACGAGAAGAATACCCGTCGTAAAAACATTTACGTGATGTTCCGTTGCAAATACCTTCGTCGCAAATATTTTTTAAGTTTACCGTTTGTGACGTGTTAGAAACCCATTGCAACTAATATATCTGCGACGACCTGTCACAAATACCTTTTTAATATATAAACGAAATCCCATTTGCGACGGAAGAAAAATACCGTCACAAATACTCTATTTGCGACGGGGCCATGAGAAAAACACCTATTTGTGACGCCATTTTCGGCGAGGGGCGATTTGGGACAGAACCCCGTCGCAAAAGACCTTTTTCAACAGGATCTGGTCGCAAATTGATGGTCGCATATATGTCGTTTTCATATAGTGATCCACTATAAAAAAATGTAACAAACAATGAAAATAAAAAAACACATTATCAAATGATTAGTATGTAAATAAATTAATGAAGACAAGACAAAACACAAAAGTATACATATATCTATATTAGTATATCATAGTCAAGATATCGACATCGGTAAAGGATAGTGTCAAAAATTATGAATCAGGATAGATCATGACCCTACTAAGTCCCTAATGAATGGCTAGCATTGATGGATCAATTAAGAATATGTATTTGTATATTAGATGAAACAATACAAGAGGGGGTGAATTGTAGGTTTAAAAACATTGTGTTTAAACACTTAAAAGATTAGTTTAAAAGATCTTAAACTAATACAAATACAAACACCCACAATTGTATTGAATATAAATGGTATGATGTAATGTAATACTAATGAAATGTAAAACAACTTTATTCGAGATGAACACAATAATCAGAGTAATATTAAGATGATTGATTCTTCCTTAAAGTGTATAGAATCAATCAATACAATATGTAATAGAATAATTGTAATTGAAATAGTTACAATAGATTATGTAAAGAAGAAATGAAACAAAACAAATTCCTTTCTAATACAAGCAGTAGTGGAAAAGTAAAAGTATTACAATTATTTAGACCCAAAGAGAAGGGTTATCCTTTCACCTATGATAAAAGGTCTGTCTCCCCAACAACTTGGTAAGCCCTCGATACGATGATTGGATCGTCTGTCTGCCTATCCCTGGCAGCCCTCAATATGATGATCGGACTGTCCGTCTGCCTATCCCCGACAGCCCTTGATTTTGTAGGTAATCAACACCTCTGTCTTTCAATCACTTGAAAGCCCTCGATACGATGATCAGACACACAAAGCATATGAGAGAAGTCACAATGTCTCTCTCTAGAACTTGATAGATGTAGAGTATTGTGGTTGTTCCCATGTCCCCCCTTTCAGCATCAAATGACCTCCTATTTATAGGCCTCGGGTTCCAACGATCATGTTTCCTCCAACGGTCATATTTCTCTGAAAAACTCGAAGGGACTTGGAAACCTGTTATTATAACGGTCATATTGAAACAGAAAGCACTAAATCATTTTGATTAGTTTGTAACTAACTCTATGACATTGTTTTTGTTAAAATATAAGATATATGAACAAGATAATCATGAGTACGATTTATATGAAACATGCCTTTTTGACTAAGTACCAAAAAAAGTATGTAATTAAAGTAATGAGTAGCAGAGTCAATACAATTTCCATATTCAGTATGATCAGCATTGTACGATTGGAATGATCAGTACGATCAACATTATATGATTGACATGGTCAGTACAATTGGCATGGTCAGTACGATCAGCATGGTCAGTACGATCAGCATGATCAGTACGATAATCATTCTTAGTACGATCAACATGATCAGTATGATCAGCATGATTAGTATGATTAACATAGTCAGTACGATCAGCATGTTCAATACGATCAACATGGTCAGTACGATCAGCATGCTCAGTACGATCAGCATGATCAGTACGATCAGAATGATCAGTACGATCAGCATGATCAGTATGATACAATAAACATGATAAAGGAAAGATTTGATTTCCAAAACAAGATATAAATTTCAAAAGAGGACTTTTGACTCAACAATCTCCCCCTTTTTGGAAAGCACAAATCACAAAATAAAAACTAAAAGAAATAATTATCTCCCCCTGAGTTATTGGAATCTCTTCTGAATAAGAAATTGAATACAACTAACTCCCCCTTAGGTATGGACTTTCCTGAAGATTGTATTCATAGATTTTCCTTAAGTGTTGTAAAGCATTCTTCCCCTTGGTAAAACATTCCCCCCCTTTATAAACATTCTCCACCTTTGTGATTTACAAAAAGAATGGGGTAAACATGAATTGTTTGATAGAGTTAGAAAGTAAATACAAGATAATGGATAAAAGAAATTTCATTACGATAACAACTAAGGCCAAACTTGTAAACAAATACAAGTCACTTTTTTTCTCTTTCCTTATCCTTTTTTATTAACTCATGAAGAACTGTCTTCATATTTTTGATCTCTTTATTGTCTTCAGAAATATCATCACCCTGAGATCTGAGAAGGTCTTATTGATCTGAAAAGAGTTGATCCTGATTTCTGATTGTCTCTTCCTGAACTCTGATTACTTCTTCATGAGTATCAAATCTCTCTTGAAAATTCTTGTTATCTTTGGATAACACAGATTTCTGTTTCTTCAAGAGAACTATTTCATCTTTGAAAGATGAAACCTTCAAAAACTCATCCTGAAAGGCATTCATTCTCTCTTGCAAGTCTTTTACTGAAGAAACAACGGCTCGTTTGGAAGACAAAAGATTCAACATTTCATCTGTTTATTTTTCATGCTTATTGAATGCAATTGCAAGCTCATTTGACAACCTTCTTATATCATCAATTTCTATCACATTATCATTGACTGAGCTCTCTGTTTTGTACAACAGCATGGTCATCTTGTTGCAGGCCTTCTTATGGGCAGCCGAACTTTCTGAAAGAACATTAAAATCGGCTTCGACTGATAATACATTCTTTCTTAATTCTTTTACAGAACTAAAATTCTTTTTATGATTGTCAGTGATAAAATAAATATTCCCTTCTAGCCTAGGGAAATATGGAATGGTATTCTCAACCCTTCTCAAAACATGGGCAATGTAATCACTCTTCATGAGAGAGATTGTGTGTTCTGAATCAGTATCTTCATCATAAAAAGCCAATTCATTTGATCATCTTGAGTCTACAACTGGATGTTTTCCTTTTGATTTTTCTTTCTACTTTATTTCTTCTTCCTCTTTCTCACTAATGACAATAACCTTATCAGTGTGAGAGGATTGATAACCTTGCTTTACTGGAGAAGAAATTCTATCCGGAGTTTCAGATGATTGAAAATGCTCTTGATCGGCATGAGGAACTTGTTGAATACATTCACTTTTCTTTTTAACCGATTCCTCTCTAATCTTCTTAGAACTTTGAAGATATTCCAAAATAAAATCTTCTTCCTCTTCTTCAACTTCTTGTATCTCTTATAACATTTTTTTCCTTTTTCTTTCTCAGGAAGACTCTATACGATGGGTTCTTGATGCACTTCTTCTATTAGTTGAGCATTTGCATCCTCAACCATTTTTAAGAATTTAGAGATATCAAAGTCTTGAGCCTTTCTTTTCAAAACAGTTTTCTTTTTCTTTTCAGCTATAAGGGTTTATTCTACCCTAATTCTTTCGGCAAACGCTACTCCTGGATCAATTCCAAACTTTAGATCACCTTCCTTTCTTTGTTCCTTATCCTTTCCCCATTTGTCTAAACTTATTTACTGAATATTGGATTCTTCTTAGGCTTTGAGCTGGTTTGCGGATCAGACTTTTGAGTAATACCTGCAGATTGAATGTCTTTGGCTGGCATAGGTGCCGATTGATTCTGAGGAGATTCATCTTCTACAACGTTAAAAAAATGTTTTGAATTCTGATCAAAACAAACATTTAAATTCTTCAAAGTACTTTTTCTAATCTAGGAGGTCTTCAAATATAGCATCTTTCCTTTCAAAGGAATGTTGCAAAACTTCATACTCTCGATAATAAACTTTATAAGGATGGATGGATACATATTCAAATGAGATTTGATTTCCCCTAACCTTACATTCTTAATTGCTTTGAAAACATATCCCATGAGATTCAATTTTCTGATGTTGACAAGATAGTCCAACATGAAGATATCAGAATCTTTCAGAGTTTCACTATCCCCTTTTCTTTTGATAAGAAAACCTTGCATCCATAAAGCCACAAACCTATTGTCCAGAGAAAGATGATCCACTATCCTCTTCTCTTCATTTACAACAATCATAGACTTCTCGAGACTTTCTCTTTTAAACGTACCGACCATTTCTGGTAGTTAATGGGATATATAGAAAGAATCATTTTCTATCAGGAAATTCAGAAAATGAGTCGCTTGTTTTACAGACATAGATTACTTTCTATTGTACAAAGCAAAATTGATAGTCATATTCTTATCAGAAGATACGGTTTTATAAAACTGACAGACTTCATCAAAGAGAACCATATCATGAGAAATAGGCCTTTCAACACACAAATTCTCACATCCTTGAAACAGGATAATCCTCTTGACAGCAGAATCATATGAATCATAGAAGTCGCAAAAAACTAACCTTTCCGTTAAGAGGTCTTTTTTCAAGAAATCTTTTGAAGACATATCGGCAGGAGTGTTGGCAGAAGACTGTGACATAGGGATGCTGCCGATGAAAGATCGTATGTTGACTTAAAAACACAGATTCTGAGCTTCGACGTAGATCCTGAAAAAAATGATGTGGGTTTGGGGAGGGGGTGGTCGATATAAAGGTGAGAAAAGGGTGACTGTTGATCTTCTACGTTCAGGATTAGAGTAAAAAAAGATAAATGGATAGGATTGAAATGAAAGTAATTTTAAAAAAAAAACGGAGAGTACCTGCTAGAGAACGTAAGGTAATTGAGGGTTTTAGTAGAGTTCAAAAAAAAACACAAACATATGTAAAGAAAAAGAATATTATCAATCGTCATGCCGATGGAAAAAAAACTCATTACCATTAACTGACAAGATGATGGAAAACAAAGTTGTTACCATGAACTGACAATATGATGGAAAATGAAGTTGTTACCGTGAATTGAAAAGCTGATGGAAAACAATCTTGTTACCATGAACTGACAATATGATGGAAAACAAAGTTGTTACCATGAACTGACAAGCTGATGGAAAAAAATCTTATTACCCTGAACTGACAAGCTGATGGAAAACAATCTTGTTACCATGAACTGACAGTACGATGGAAAAAAAAGTTGTTACCATGATCTGACAAGGTGATGGAAAACAATCTTGTTACCATGAAATGATAGTAAGATGGAAAAGAAAAACATTACCATCATCATACAATACGATGGAAAAGAAAATTATTACCATCATTGGATAGTACGATGGAAAAGAAAATCATTACCATCATAGGACAGTACGATGGAAAAGAAAATCATTACCATCATCAGACAGTATGATAGACCAAAAGGTGAATAAAAAATAAGACTATCAATATGATAAACAAATAGGTAAATATTATGATAAAACTGTCAAAAAATCATAAATTGAAAAGAAAAACATCGAGAGAAATGTTCTCCCCCTTTCTAAGAGGATTTATTTAATGTTAGGAGAATTGTAAAACATGAAGTAGATATGAATGATTATTTTAATATAATCATTCATAGCTTCTGTTTTATAAACTCAAATCTATCAGAAGGTAATGGTTTTGTAAAAATTTCATCAAGTTGTTCTTTCATTCTGATAAATTGTAAAACAATATCTCTTTTTAGTGTGTGATCCCTAAGAAAGTGATGCCTAACATCTATGTGTTTTGCACGTGTGTGATGTGATGGGTTCTTTCTGAGAGATATGGAACTAGTATTATCACAAATAATATGAGTTTTCGTAAAACTCATCCCGTAATTAGTGAGTGTGTGTTGCATCCACAACACTTGAGCACAACAACATCCAGCAGCTACATATTCAGCCTCAGCAGTGGAGAGTGCTACAGATTGTTGTTTCTTGCATGACCAAGAAACCAAGGAGTCTCCTAAGAAATGACATGTTCTAGATGTACTGTTTCTATCCATTCTACAACCACCAAATTCAGCATCTGAAAAACTTTTTAAAACAAAATCATTTCCAAAAGAGTAAAAAAGGCCTAAATCCATAGTGGCTTTTAAATACCTAATGATTCTTTTTATGGCTTTTAAATGAGACTGTTTTGGATTAGATTGATATCTTGCACATAAAAATACAGAAAACATTAAGTCTGGTCGACTAGCTGTCAAGTATAAAAAACATCCTATCATACCTCTAAATTTTGTATAATCTACTGGTTTCCCAGTTTTGTCAAGAAAAAGTGTATTTGAGATACCGATTGGAGTTCTAATACTTATAGTCTTGTCATAACCATACTTTTTTAGTAAATCTTTTTTATACTTCTGTTGAAATTTATATGTTCCTTCTGGTTTTTGTGAGATTTGAAAACCTAAAAAGAATGTGAACTCACCCATCACACTCATTTCAATCTCAGACTTCATTAAATTAGCAAAATATTCAGTTAATGATTGCTGAGTTGAACCAAAAATGATGTCATCAACATAAATTTGAACAATTAAAACATTTTTATTTTATATTTTTATAAAAAGGGTTGGATCTGCTGTACCTTTTGTATAATTATTTTGTAATAGAATTCTTGTAAGTATATCATACCACGCTCTATGGGCTTGTTTAAGGCCATATAGAGCCTTGGTATGTTTAAAAACATGTTCAGGATGTTTTGGGTCTAGAAAACTGGGGGGTTGTTTGACAAAAACTTCTTCTTGGACAAAACCATTTAAAAAAGAACATTTTACATCGATGTGGAATAGTTTGAAATTAAAGAATACTGCAAAGGCTAAAAGAATACGAATAGATTGATGTCTAGCTACAGGAGCATATGTTTCTTCATAGTCTATTCCCTCTTATTGATTATAGCCATCAGCAACAAGTCTTGCTTTATTTCTTACAATGATTCCATTTCATCACATTTGTTTCTGAAAACCCATTTTACACCAATTATAGTTGTTTATTTAGGTCTATCAACTAATGTCCATACTTGATTCCATTCAAATTCATTTATTTCATCTTGCATTGCTTTGATCCAATCTTCATCACCTATGGCCTCACATGGACTTTTAGGTTCAAATTGGGAAAGAAAAGAAAGATTTTGTATTTCATTTCTTAAAGAATTTCTGGTCCTTAAAGGTTGATTTACATCACCAATGATGTTATCACTGGAATGATTCCTAAGAAACAATTGATTTGGGTTTTGTAAAACCTGTTCATCAACATATGGTAGAAATTATTTTGTGGTTAATGTTTCTGGAATACTTTCTTGAACAATTTCCTTATCAGAATGATCTTCTAATAACGGTTGATATACATTTTTAGAAAACACATCAGAGGATGTAGGTTTGGGTTGGTTGAAAACAAAAGGATCAGTTTCATCAAAATTTACATGTACTGTTTCCTCAACACTACACATGTTTTTATTGAAAACTCTATAATACATAGAAGTTATAGAATAGCCAAGAAAGATTACTTCATCAGATTTTGGTGTGAATTTGTGCATATTATCTTTTGTATTCAGAATGAATACTTTGCACCCAAAAAACTATGAAGTACGAAACTATAGGTTTTCGTCCAGTCCATAACACAGAAGGTGTTTTATTATGAAATGATCAAGTTAAAACATGATTTATAGTATAGAAAGCAGTACTAACAGCTTCAGCCCCAAAGTGCATAGAAATTGAGTATTCACTCATCATGGTTCTTGTCATTTCTGGAAGAATACAATTTCTTCTTTCAACAACACCATTTTTCTCAGGGGTTCTTGGAGCTGAGAAATTGTGAGTAATACCTTTCTTAATACAAAAAGATTCAAAATCTGAATTTTGAAATTCACCACCATGATCACTAGGAATAGTTATCAATGGTAGGTTTTTCTCATTTTTAACATGGGATCTAAAAAATTTGAAATAGGAGAAGGCTTCAGATTTCTTTGTTAGAAAATAGACCCAAGAAAATCTAGTAAAGTCATCAACTAAAACAAATACATATAATTTTCCTCCAATGCTTCCAGTTTGTGTGGGACCAAAAAGATTCATATGCACTAGCTGTAATGCATTAGAAGTTGAAGCTTCATTAATTGATTTAAAGCTAGTTTTTTGTTGCTTTCCAAATTTACAAGGATCATAGGCTTTTTATGAATCATATCTAAGATCCGTTTGTCCCCTCACAAGTCTTTTCATTGAGAGTTTACTAAGGTTTCTCAGATTATAGTGTCCTAGTCTTCTATGCCATAGCCATGATTGGTCTTCTATTTCACTTAATCAGGGTACGTTTTGGCTCCTAAGGTCTTCTTTGTTAATAGTGTAAACAATCTCTTGCCTATGAGCGATAGAATGAACTCATCCTTGGAATTGTGAACTAGACACTTATCATTTCTAAAATTCACAAGGTAACCTTCATCACATAATTGACGTATGCTGATGAGGTTGTGCCTAAGACCATTAACAAACAAAACATTTGAAATAAGAACTTTTCCAAGAAAAACGATATTACCTATCCCAACAATCTTTCCTTGAGCATTATCTCTGAAGTTAACTTTTCAACCTTTTGTTTTGATAACCTTTTCAAAGAGATCTTTGTTTCCGGTTATGTCTCAAGAACAACCACTATCCATGTACCAAATATTCTTATTGGTACACTTCTCATTTTCCTGAAAAATAAACAATTAGTTTTTCAGAATCCAATCTTGTTTGGATCCAGAAGGGTTAGATAAAATAATTTTAGGAATCCACATTTGTTTTGCAAAATGAGCTTTATGAAATCCTAAAGATTGAGTTCTTTTAAGAGAACAATCTCTTCTCCATTTTCCTCCATATCGACACATATAGAAAAAAGATGTTTTTTGAGGAACAAAATAGTTATTGCTAAAAACTGGTTTGGAATAAGTATAACCATGTCTAGAATGATTTCTCAAGGGTCAGATTTGGGAGTACATTTTTTCAAAATATTCTTTTCCATGAGTAATGTTTGACAAACAATTTTTCAAGGAAAAAATTCTGACTATAATTTTAAAACTAAATTCATATTCTCCAAATCATTTGAATTTGATCTAGAGATAGGTTCTAAAACATTTTTCATTGAAATCAAATTTTCAAGATCCGTAGAAATTTCATCTTTGTCAGATTTGACTTTCTCAAGGGTTTTTAAAATACATTCAAAATTAGAAGCTTTCATATCAAGATCTTTAGAATGATCTGACAATTGTTTAGTTAAAATTGAAATTCTAGAATTTTCTTTCTCAAGCTTCTTCTTGAGTTTGGAATTTTCATTTTCGAGTAATTTAAAAAATCTAGATAATTCTTTAAAAGAAGTTAATGTATCATCTTATCATGATTAAGATTCATCATTTAAAGATTCATAATATCTATTATCAGTATAATTTTCATTTAAATAGAAATTTTTAATAGCTTTTGCATTGTATACCTTTTCTATGAGACAATGATCTTAAATTTGTAGTCTGGATATAAGTCCAATATTTCTCTGGCCTAAGGACTCATATTATGAAGAATCGTCTATAGAATCACTACCACTTGTACTCCACATATCATTTTCCTTCCAGACTTTCATTGTCATTGTCTTGTAAAACTTTTTCTTGTTTCTTTCAGGATGTTTTTCCTTTCTGTCTTTTCTCTTTAGTAAATGACAATCATGCCTTATATGACCTACTTTCTTACATACATAACAAGTTACCTCTGAAACGTTTTTGTCCTTCCTATCATTCTTTTTAAATCTATATTGGAAGTCTTTATTTCACACAATCTTATTCATCCTTCGAGCAAGATTGGCTAACTCATTATCTGAAAGATCACAATCAATTGAATCAAATATAATAGCTTTCTTGGCATTGGATCTTGTAATTCATTCAGGTGCTTTATCATTAGATGTAAAGGCCGCACTTCCATTCCCATTCTTCTTCTTGTTGAAGTCAGCATCTCTTTTCATTCTTGTCTCGTGCTATAAAAGAGTTCCAAAAAGTTCATCAAGAGTAATCTGGGAAACTTTTCTATTTTCATTAATAGTTGTGCTTTTTGACTCCCATTTATTCGGCATTATATCTATAATCTTATCTACTAGAGCTTCATCATCATGGCCTTTTTCTCCCATAGATTGTAAGCTGTTGACAATTGTCATAAAACTTGGTTTCACATTACATACTGGCTCTCCATACGGAAAAACAAATCCATGATACTCAGCTCGAAGAATTCTTCTTCTTGTTTCTATAACCTTTGATGTACCAAAATGAGTGACTTCCAATTTCTTCCAAATACAGTTGGCTTCTTCACATGAAGATATCTGGATGTATATATTTATGGTCATAGATCATAATAAAGTATTGTATACCTTGTAATTCAGTTGATATTTTTGATTTTCTTGGTTAGTGAAAGTACTAACTTCATTGCCAGGAATTTTGTAACCTCCAGTAAGAACAATAAAATTTTCTACACCAGTATTGATAATGAACATCCTCATATGATCTCTCCAGTACTCATAGTCATTTCCATCAATGATAGGTGGTCTATAAGGATTCAGATTTTCAATTGACCTAATATTCATTCCTTTCATCTAATACAAAAAAAAATCTCCACTCCACACATTAGTGTATTAAGTAATTAAAAATTACATTTGAAAGAAATAGAACAAGTAATACAAATTAGTGGAAAACCCCCTCTAATACCAATTAATGGATCGATTAAGAATATGTATTTTTATATTAGAGAGAACAATACAATAGGGGGTGACTTGTAGGTTTAAAAACTTTATGTTTAAACACTTAAGAGATTAGTTTAAATGATCTTAAAGTAATACAAATACAACCACCCACAATTGTATTAAATATAAATGGTATGATGTAATGTAATACTAATGAAATGTAAAACAATTGTATTCGAGATGAACACAATAATCAGAGTAATATAAAGATGAATGATTCTACCTTACAGCGTATAGAATCAATCAATACAATATGTAATAGAATAATTGTAATTGAAACAATTACAATTGAATATGTAAAGAAGAAAAGAAAAAAAAACAAATTCCTTTCTAATACAAGAAGCAGCGGAAAACTAAAAGTATTAAAATTCTTTTGACCCAAAGAGAAGGGTTATCCTTTCACCTAGGATAAAAGGTCTGTCTCACCAACACCTAGGTAATCCCTCGATACGATGATTGGAACATCTACCTGCCTATACCCGGTATCCCTTGATACTATGATCGGACCGTCCGTATGCCTATCCCAGACATCCCTCGATTTTGTAGGTAATCGGCACCTCTTCCTTTCAATCACTTGAAAGCCCTCGATACAATGATCAAACACACAAAGAAGATGAGAGAAGTCAAAGTGTCTCTCTCTAGAACATGATAGAAGTAGAGTATTGTGGTTGTTCCCATGTCCCCCCTTTCAGCTTCAAATGACCTCCTTTTTATAGGCCTCAGGTTCCAACGGTCATGTTGTCTCCAATGGCCATATTTCTATGAAAAACTCAGAGGGACTTGGACACCTGTTATTATAACGGTCATATTGAAACAGAAAGCACGACATTGTTTTGAATAGTTTGTAACTAACTCAACGACATCGTTTTTTGGTAAAACATAAGATATATAAACAAGATAATCATGAGTATGATTTATCTGAAACATGTGTTTTTGACTAAGTACCAAACAATGTATGTAATGAATGTTATGAGTAGAAGAGTCAATACGATTTCCATATTCAGTACGATCAGCATTGTACGATTGGCATGGTCAGTACGATCAGCATTGTACGATTGACATGGTCAGTACGATCAGCATGATCATTATGATCAGAATGGTCAGTACGATAAGCATGATCAGTATGATCATCATGCTTAGTACAATCAACATGATCATTACGATCATAATGATTAGTACGATCGGCATAGTCAGTACGATCAGCATGTTCAGTACGATCGCCATGGTCAGTACAATCAGCATGCTCAGTATGATCATCATGATCAGAACGATCGGTATGATCAGTACGATCAGCATGATCAGTACGATACGATAAACATGATAAAGGACATTTTTGATTTCCAAAACAATATATAAAAGTCAAAAGAGGACTTTTGACTCAACAAGTATTCTAAGGGTCAGATGATCTAACATCCTTTTATCCAATGGTATATCATCCTCATGCATCTAACGAAATAGATTGGGGTCCATTTGAAACACTAAATTATAATTGTTATATAATTGTAAAAAAACTACTATTATATGTAGATATATATTATAAAATATTATAAATATCATTTACCCATGTTAATCGTCTTCTACATCCTCATATTCATATAAAACAATGTCATTGTCATCATATAACTTCTCTATATCGTTAATTTATATGTGATATTAAGTTTAATCATCTATTTTCATTTCAAATTAATATGTAATAACATTAAAATCATCATCACCATCGACCCTTAGTTTTTCCATGTCATTATCAATATTCATGACTTTTTTTGAAAACGATAGAATTGGAGAAATCACTTGAAAAAATTCAGTTCTATTCATTTCAGAGGAACCATATTCACATTGACTAAAATCATTTTCTCGAAATTTAATTTTTATTATGATCCACCAGTACCCAACTCGTATTATGTAGCATACTAACTAGCGTAATAAATTGGATTTTCATAATGGGTAAAAAAAATTGTTCATTTATTGCATGATGATTTTTATATCTAATATCAATGATTCCATGAATCATATTAACATGATACCCTCTATATGTGTCCAACCCCTAATAATTTAACATCATTCTATAAATCTATCCAAAAAAAAAAAATCAATAATGTATTCCATCATTCGATAAAAGTCATATTCAATTTCTCTTTGATGAGATCCTCTCAATAAATCCACATGGCTAATTTTTTTTGTCCACATACTCACATGTATGAAATCGAAAAACCTTTCATGACATAACCATTATAATATATAATCATTTTGTAAGGTGGGTTACTCAAGACATAAAATCGATTATCAATTTTATCATCATATTCATAAATTAACAACTATTTCAAATATTTATCAATAATAAATGATAGACATTGATTTTTAATATTAAACCATATGTAATTTATTGTACCACCTTTGAAACCAATAGGGAAAATTATTTTTCCAATGTTCTACAAAAGTATCTACTATTGTTTATGGAAGATGTTTCTTGATATAATTATTATATAACATACATATAAAATAATATTAATATAATATAACAATTATTGTAAATAATTTATAGGATCACTCACAAGAAAAATGGTGTCATTTCATCACAGATGAGAGGATCATATGTATGATCATTGTGATGCTCATTATCTTAAATCCATCATTTATGAACTCCACCGAAGCGATATTTGGTCTGATTAAGAACTGATAATTTATTAATTATTTCAATGTAAACATTTCCCATATTATATAAAATGCTGTTTTTAGGTTAGGTATATTCAGATTCAAATTACAGATTACATAGAAATGAAATTTTGTATTTAAAATAATATTCTAATATTAATCCTTCAACTGATGCATTGTAAATTATTTTCTAAAAAACATTCTATTCGTATCTCAAATGGGAACATCCAATAGGACTATACCAGACCTCCAGATTTTACATCATGCAGAAAATGTAATATCAAATGTTTTATCGAGTCCATGAAAGACAATGATAATATTTTTTCTAATTTACATAAAATAAAAATAACATCTCTTGGTTGTCTTTAATGTTCAATGTTTTTTGTTTTCACCACACAAATGACTCTGAAAAAAATGATATATCATTTATCAAATCACAAATACATTACTTCAACAAACCACATAACTCAATAGGATGATTTATTTCCCATATCACTACATTCCGGACTTTTTTATCTGATAATATGATTGTTTTTTTACATATCGTCTGAAATTGGAAACATAACAATCAAGGAGACTCAAATGTAAACACCACAAAAAACATTATAATAAATAATATTTGGGAAATTTACAATTTTATTTTGTATTTATTCTTAACATGCATGACCTCAAACATATGAATGATCAACAATGAAGATTAATGTGGAAGATCCCAAAAAATGATCAAATTTATCAAATTGTGATATTTCCCAATACCATCAATTTTATGCAGTTTTATTATTGTTTCAATTGTGACAGGAGGTAATAAGTAAAATAAATGTATAACCTATGTACTAGGTATCATTGTTGGTGATTCATCTCTTTTAACAGTGCCATTTGTAAAATGATATTTGTTCCTATGAAAATGATGATTGGTTGAAATGTGTTAGAGATGATAGAAAAAATTCCTTCTTCCAATGATGAGCATCAACACATTTTTGTCTTTCACACGGTGCATACTTCCTTTTGGACCTTGTTTACTCTAGCCAGATAACGTGCCAAATTTAGGGAATTGCATAATTGTCCAGATCAATGCAGCTTTCAGTAAGAAATTATGTTTCTCAATTACATCATATGTACTAAAACCATTACATCACAATGAATTTAACTCATCAATAATTGGTTTAAAATAATATTCAATATTCTATTTTATATATCCTAAAATTAATAAGGTAAAAATGATGTATTTATCCTTCATCAACATCAAATGAGCTAAATTATATAGAGTTATAAATTAATTCCAACATGAATAATGACTACATTAAGAACTAAATTGATGGTAACCATTAATAGAAATACCTAATCAATTGATTCAGTATTAAAAAAAGGATGATCTTTAGAAAAATGTTTCCCTAAATCACCATCAGGGTGATGATTTAGGATTTTACAAGTTGAAATATTTATTTTTATTCCATATCATCGATGAAGATGTGTTGTGAGACATAAATAAATGTTGAAATATTAGTGTTAGATATGAATATCAAAACTATTTTATAGGAATGAATCCAAACATTACTAGTTGAGCCTCTATATACACCAATTATCAATATGTGGGACAACATTCCAATAACTCATTTCAAAATAATATAAGATGAAATTATTTGAACATGAACGAGTCTTTGGATAACCAAGACACTAATTAAAAACCCATTTATTTCCCTCCTAAAAATTTTGATGAAACAAATTTCATCCATGAAATTTTGTTTTAACCAAAGAAAATATTTGATCAAATAATATATTTTACATTCCATTATCTGATTTAATAGGTTTGAAATTTATCAACCACATAAATATTTTATATCATTGATCTAGAATATAAGGCTTCTTTAAATGTTCAAAAAAATCATAAATGTGAGATAGTTCTAACTCAATTGTTAAATCAATATCATCATGTTTTTTAGTTTGTAGAAAAGATAGAACCTCCACATCATGTACTAAATTTGGAATCAATTATACCACCAGAACAAAATTATTAGTATTTTCTCTTGAACTACATTTACTATTTTGGTATGAAAAAACATATCCTGGTTGGAATCCCAAATGATATAGATGGCATCCAATGCTGAATTTTTTTTTCAAATTCCCATAGGTCTCATTTTATACAAGGAAATTTAATTTTTATTCATGAGACAAATTATTGTTTTGATGTTGCAAATGATAATAAATCATCAAAACCATTAATATATATACATATCATTCAAACTATAACTATTTTGATTCCTCCATTTATTTATTATAATGCGATTTTATAATAATGAATTTTGTTGAATTACTTGTTAAATATTTATAAAAAATATTTAAAATAATATGTTTTTTGAATAATTTGATATTATACATACAGTATCCAAAAAGGGAAGAAAATTAAATTCACTTTTCTATCATATTACAATATTTTATAATATTTTAATTTTATTTATATTATTTATTTATAATTTATTGTTATGGACCCTAATCTACACATGGTTTTTATAAGTAATAATAGTAACCTAGAATTTTTAGTAATTAAAATTAATTTATACTAAACAATGTTAATTATGTGCGGAATAATTTCTAGCTGATTGGCGTCAGCACTTTATCATAATAACTCATCTCCTGAAAACAATATCTGACTAAAATTACTATGAACAATATAATTTTTAAGATGAATATCAATTTTCATATGGAAGAGAATGGATAGAATGGAGGCATCTACACACTACTATCTATTATTGTGCATATTAAAATGGATATTACAACATCAGAGCATCTGTTACAAATTGATTTATGTCTATGAATGTTTCAAGATGACAAGTCATAAGAAAATATAGTCTCTCTTTCTGATTTACCATCTCCTAATGACGATGTATCACAGAAATTAGTATGAAATGACTACATGGATATACGAATATCAATTCTCATTGATATAAAAATGGGCATCCTTATATTGTAGTTGATTTTTCATAGTGATTTCAATGAGATAATGTTGCAAGTATATGATCTGTTGTGAATGTAGTGCTTCTAATCCAATTGTAATAGTGTAAATTTATTGTGTCTATTCTGGAAAGTGGAATAAAATGAACTTTTATTGCTGATATCATATTCTGTGTAATTATAACCTATTTGACTAGCTATATTTGGTTTGTTTGATATCAAATATCAATTTGAAATCTGGGTATTATCAAGTGATTTTTGGACTTCTGATATGCTAAGAACTACTTTTAGAATCATGTATGGCCTTTTTATGTTTTTGTAATGTCGTTTTTGCTGAAAAAGATTCATGTAGTGTTTATTGTCTTGATGAACATGATCATTTGACCCATAACTAGATTAGTTTGTGTTGGTGTTTGTGGAAGTCATCTTGTCGTACTCTATATCACATGATGATCATTCCCAACATCATGACATCATCATAAGTACATAGAGAGAGCACCTGTTATATGCTATATTATTTAATTGTTGGTTTCAGATTGATCAGATACCCTTTTTGGTAATCATCAAATAAAAATAAGGTGTGGCATTTGACCAAATAATTTTCCTTAATCGGTTTCTTGGGAGCAACCAAGGTGTTTTTATATCTGATTCTTTTTGGGATTATATTTATATTATTGGAGTTTAATCAATAAATATTCCTGGTTGGATGCATCGCTTTTATGATTTACCAAGAATGGGGTAATGCATTAATATATTTAATAATGTGATAATGCATTCTTCGAGTTGATGAAGTGCTTGTTATCGACACTAATTTCAATTTTACATAAGCCATGTGAGGAGTACATGGTGTGTTGTGATGATTATGGGGTCGGACATAGAGCTATGTTGTATGAAGGTGTTCAAGTTGCAGCTTATAGGTCTCACATGTTGAAGCCACATGAACCTAATTACACTGCACATGTCCTAGAGCTGATGTATGTGGCTTATTCTCTTATGTGTGGGGGATAAAATCTTTTCAGTGAATATTTTATCATTTTTACATATCATAAATGCTTGAAGTATATCATTCCACAACATGACATGAATTATTGGCATCGATGAAGGGTATTGTATATGAAACCCTTTCATTTTTAACAATAATATACACTTGGAATGTGGAATACTGTGGATGATTATTTGACTAAGAAAACACAAAATTGGTTGGAACATGAGTCGAGTACGGATTGGAAGATGGTGGATTTGTTGGTTGTGATACATGTGGTTGTTTAAGAGTGTCTATATAAGGATTATATGGTTTCAATAGCAGAAGAGTATAAAATCATGAGATGGATCATGGATAGGATGTATGAGGATCCATAATTTTTATCCTCAATGGAATACCTTAATGGTGGGGAGACACCTTTAGATTGGATGATAGATGATGATGATGACATATATGTGATAAATTTGGTTCTTTTGTGTTAGATTTATTGATATGAACTCATATGATAAGTTTATGCCTAACTGTTGGTGGAATATCGTGGGGGTGAAAATAGTCTATCCTGACCTATGACGAAAACTTTTTTGGACATGTTTGAAAAAGGAGATAACAGGGTTTTTAACAATGTGTTTCACATGATAGAAGGGGAATACAGAGCACAATGGCTATGTGGTTTATTGCAGTTGTTTCCTATCCTAGAATGGATGTGGGACGAAAAGAATATGTATTATGTGGTAGGTCATCCAATGATTCTTAGGAAGAAAGATCCCATTTAGTTCATTTTGGATGGACTAATGAATGTAGAATATTTTTTTCCTATAATTAAAAACATCATATTCGAATAATTGGTGGAGATTTATGTTCCTGAGATAGTTCATGTTCAAAGGGTACCATTGACTATAGTTTCCTATTGATATTCGATCATTGTTTCATGATTATATAAGGTATAATAAAAGTTTCATGGAAGATATGTTTTTTAATTACAACATTCTACCCACATAAGGATCCTTAGTTGAAAGATTCTGTACATGTGCTAGAGAATATTTTTTCAGCATTTGTACTTAACTTTGGTGGTTCTTGTGAGAAGCACTTTGATATAGTGGAGTTATAATATTAGAATAGTTATCATGATTCTATACAAATGGAACCATATGATACAATTTATGGTGGACTATTTACATCACTAATATGATTGATGAAGGCATGTCATTCAGAGCTGTTCAGACTGAGTTTCGTATAGGAGAAGTGAGAGATGGTGAAGTTGATTTAAAAATCAATGTCTTTAGATTATAGTAGTAATATCTCATATGATGATAGACTGAGATGACCCATAGTGTTTAAAAAGGGTTATTGGTATTCATTCGGGCCTCCTAGGATGGTACAAAATATGATATAGAGACATGGCAAGTTAGCTCCCATGATTGTAGGACCTTTTGAGATATTTGAGTGAATCTGACCACTGTCATACTGATGTATCTCCCATAAAAATTCATCACTTTGCATGATGTTTTTCATGTGTCACAACATTGACAGTATCACCCAAACCTTCTCGTGGTTTAATCCATTTTGGATACTGATATATTGGGTTTAACAAAGTATTGCCTTTTTTTCAAGGAAGTTTGACAAAAAAAGGAAATCACATAACTTTGTATAAGTGGTTGACTACATATATAATATTTATAATAAATTCCACTGTAACTCTATTGATGATTAACTGGTGTGTATTTCACAATGATCATAAGTTGGTTTGAGAACATGTGATTCAATCATTATGAAGGAAAGGGGGAGAAAATATGATGGAAATATTCATGGTTATATTTCCATGATGATCTCATAAAAATGTCGAAAAGGAATAAATTTCGTGAAGAATTAATTTATGAAATGTGTATAAAAATTGTTTAAGGGATTGTGATGGAGAGCCCTTTGAGTACGTTGAGCTTCAAGAATGGTAGATGAATTGAGCCTCATGGGTGACCATTGTGGTGGTGAGGATGAAGGTAAGTGTTGCAACACAATGATAGAAGGATCATCACAGCAGTGAAAAGGGATTTGATGGAATTTTTTATAATTATGATGTTATTTGCAATCATGGAAATAGAAATAGAGATTCAAAAAACAAAGAGATGTTTGGCGGAAATTTTAGATATCGTCAAATTGTATTCTGACATGGTGGTGAGGAGTATAGAAAGACCGAGAGTTTGTGGGAAATGCCAATAAATATTCCTCTACCCCCTTGAGAAGTGTAAATATACATAACGAGAATTTTTGTGCGCTCAAATTATAAATAATGTTCACAGATAAAGTGGTCTCTACAAAGGAAATATGCTCTATCAGGATATATATAATTGTGGAAATACATTGATATTTATAAAATAATTGAACTTCTCAAGACCAATATGTGATCAGAGAAATAATGTGATCTATATTCTACAGTTCTCTGTGACCTAGAGAGATCTACAATCTATAGTTCTCTACAAAGTTGGGAGCATCACGACTGATCATTGTAAAAGAGCTCTCTATGTAGAATATTTGAGTACCCAAATTAAATGAGTGAAAGGTAATATCCTAATAAATTTGTTCCACATTAAATTATTATATATTTAGTGGATTGTGTGGTACTTTATATTCTCTGTACCATACAATTTACTGGATAATATCTATGAGAGGTTGACCTTTTTTATTTATTATGTACATGTGGATGTGTGTTTGGATATTTTATATCAGGTATGGGGATCTCTAAGAGTAGACGATTGTTTATTCATTTGAAAGAAATTGTAAAAAAATGATCTCACTGATTCAAACCCTCCCCCTAACATTGATTATTGGATTCTGACCAGGTAACATCAATTGGTATCAAAGGAAGGTTACCTTCGATTATTATTTCCTGATGTTTTGATGATGTGATGTAGAATATGAATTTTGTCAACAATAAGGGGATTCTAATATTTAATGGGATAGATTATCATATCATGAGAGATATTGATACCTTATCTTATTCTTATTGAATATGTTGTTCTAGAAACTATAACATATGGATTTCCAAATATTGATAACAAGGTTCCTATTAATCCATCTGATATGAAGAATCATGAGAATTATGGAAGATATAAAAATGAATTACTCTGATATCATTATGATAATAAATTTTTTAGAGTGAAATGTGTCACAATGAAAAAAGAAAAATGGGACAAAATGAAAAAAATCTACGAAGGAAATAAAAAAGTAAAGATGTAAAATATTAAAATAAGGGGGCTACGGATTTAAGACATAGTGATGCGTGATAATCAATTTTTTGGGGTCTTATTTACCTAGATAAATGACATTGTTAGAACAACCAGGGTTATTAGTGAATAGTTGGAGAATTCTAGAATTGATGAAACGATATATAAAATTTTTTCTGAAAAACATGATGATAAAATTTCATCAATAGAAGAAAAAGACCTTGAATCATTATATCTGGATGATTTTTATAGCAACATCATTACATATCGAATGAGATGGGAGAAGAAAATGAATTTAAAATAAAATGTTGATAATTAAATGTCTGTTAAGGCTGCAATGAATTAGATGTCGAAGAAAATTATTATTGATGATGAATATGGTGAATCTAACTCTGATGACGAGGTATGTCAACATTTTGATAAATTATTATCCTTTATTTCAAAAAAATCATTAAAACAACATAGTGAAATACATAGGGAAACTCCCTTTAAAATGTTATGAAGGTGGAGTTTTTGGCCACATTGTGGCTAATATCCCTAAAAAGGGAATGAAAAAGAGTGTGATGAAGAAGAAATCAGAATAAGATGGACATGGAAGAAACAAGATGATAAAGTTAAATGATGATATAATTTATAAATCTGAATGATTAGTTATTGATAATTCTATAGAGAGTATCTTTTTTGTAATAGTGAATTATGATGATTATTAGAGCAGTAGTTTTGAAGTAGAAGAAAATCAACATGAATCATATCTGAACAAATATATGAATGATAGTTTGAGAAATATTATAAGGAATGTGATTGAAAATAGAAAATTGAAAAATGAAAACACTTCATTAAATTCCATATATGGTTTTCAAAGGAGAAATAAAAATTTTAAATGAATATTGATAGTATGAAAAATTATCTTGAGAGTGAATATAATCATCATGATCATCTGGAAGTGAACATGATGTAATGAGAAGATGAGTTATAAATTTTCCATCATAACTTTCTAATGATGAGGAAGGGAACACATGGTTTAATAACTATATTATAAATGTCGGTGAATGTATTTCTACAATAAACATAAAATAGATCATCAAAAGATTATATAACAGGTTGAAAAGAAGTATGGAATGTGTTATTATGTGCGTAATGCTAGAAAGGCTACATATGTGGTCAATGTTATCAATGCTAAAAAATTAAAATCATACAAAATTCATGAGTCCAAAAATATTTCAACTATGTTTGGATCTGGTAAGTTTGAAAAGAAATATGAGTTGATGATGAAATTTACAATTGAAAATAAGAAGGTCGATGGTCAATATAATTCATGTTAGATGATTATTGAGAAGAATGTTCAAAACACTAGTAGGTATGAATGTATTAGAGGGATATATTTATTCTGTGGTTACAGCTAGTATTGAGGTGGGTTCAAATACATATAAAATATGTGTTGGTTCAACAAACCAAATTAATATGAATTCACAATCACTGAATGAAAAACATTGGGCAGGGCGATTCAATATTTTCCAAAGAAAAAAAATCAATATAATGTCTATAATATATATGAGAAGGTATGTGTGAATGTTGATAATAGGTTACAACCACAAGAAACAACTTTTAAAATATGTGATCGACAAGGTCATATTGCAAAGGGTGGTCTGATTTTATTACTAGAATGTGGAATATTATTAAAAAAATATCAGAAGGGGGATAATTTAAATTCATCGAAAGACTGATCTTTTTGGACCGAAAATAATCAGATCATTGTATTATGAAGAGAACATATTGACATGGCTAGGAAATTAGTGTAAGCAATGTATAATGTTGAAGAAAATGATGAACATAAATATCAATTTGTTGAAAATGATTTTAATGCCATGAGTGGATAACGACCATGGATCCATAATAGTGGATATTTATATCATATGATATGAAACATAATGTTTTTAAATAATTTGAAAAATTTCAAGGAAGTAATAATGACATTTTGAAATGGTGAATCTCCAATGATTAATGGTGTTGGACCATTAATCATTGGAAATGAAAAGATGAAATCTAGGAAAACAATATATGTTGATGGGATGAAACAAAAACTACCAAGTGACTCACAAATCTTTGATGATAGTACAAAATTCATCTCTAGAAAATATGTATTTGTTTTGAAAGAAGAATAAAATAGAAATGTGCTTATAAGATTCCAACGTTCAAAAGAAATCTTGTTTGATGTTGATGATGTTCAGAATAATTATTACATGGGTTAGGTGGATGAAAATAATACGTGGCATAAAATTTTAGGAAACATGTTTCCTTGAAACATTATAATATTATCAATATGAGAAAATGTTTGAGATGTTCTTTATATATCAATAAGATTATTTTGGTGTTTCACTTGTTTTCATAAAGGGAAGATCAAAAATGTGGTGAACAATAATGGTTACATTTTTTCATAACATCATCTGGAACATTTCCACTCTGATATATTGGGCCGATGAGAAAAAAAATAAAGAAATAGAGATAAGTACATCATTACAATAATTGATTATTTAAATTTCATTACATGTATTAGGTATATGAGTCATAATTCGGATGCTCTAAATTTTTTTAAATGTTTTAGATGGAAATATCGGAAAGAATGTGAGTGTTCAGTGTTGAAGTTATGAAATTAAAGTGGTTGTCACTTCAAGAATAACCAATTTTAATATTTTATGACCAAAAATGGAATTCTACCTTAGTTATTTTCACCATACACACCACAAAAAATTGGGTATTCTAATAGAAATAATAGTAGTTTGTTGAACATGAAGAGAACTTAGTTAGGTTAACATGGTCTCTCTAATTAATATTAGAGGCAAGCCTTGAGTACTGATGTGAATTTTTAAAACTTATGTTTCTATAAGAAAAATTCATATATGATTCCATATGAAATGTTCGATGGAAAAAATAAATGTCTGAAACAATTAACAATTTCTGGGAGTCAATGAATTATAGAAAAGAAAGGTGGAAACAGTAGAATATATGAGAAAAGAAGAAATGATGGAATTTTTCTTGGATATGATCCATAAAGAAGAGTATATAGATGTCTCAAAAAAGAGAAATTAATAATTATCCATTATGTAGATGTGAATTATGATGAAACTTTTGGAAAAAAGTAGTCAAATGCTGATTTTGAAGTTGTGTATGATAGGAGTATTTTTTTATACAATAATGATAATGCTATAGAATATTTTATTCCCACAAGAGAAGAGGAATCAGGGGAAGAAATATTATGTGATGAGGTAGAAATTAAAACACTTTATCCTATGATGAGAAAACAACTAATGTCTTAGAAAACTATTGGATGACAACATTAGAGGTTTCTAATAAGATGAACGATGAATAAAATTACACAAAAATATCTCTATTCAAAAGTTGAACTGAATGGTGGGAATGAGGAACTTGAGAACCATAAAGGTTTAATTCTTTGTATGATGATCTTGATTAGAAAGATAATATTGATACATGTGAGATTTTACCCAAGTTGGACAACAAGAAAATTATTTGTACTGTGTGGGTTTCTTGAAACAAGCTGAATGATCATGGTTAAGTGATAAGAATACATCAAGAATTCGGTACAGTGTGTATTCAAAAATTGAAATCAATGATTTGGATGAATACATTACTCATGGTGAAAGGCTAAAAATAATAAGAACCATTCTTGATATTTTTGGACAACAAGGATATGAAATCTTTCAAATGGGTGTTAAATCCTCATTCTTAAATGGAAAACTTGATGACGATGTTTATATTGATCAACCTTTTGGTTTAGTTATAGGAAGAGATGAGTCTTATTTTTTGAATTTGTAGAAGGATATGTATGGGAAAAAGCACAAATTTTATGGTATTGAAAATTGGATACTTACTTATAGAAATTGAATTTCAAGAAAGGAATATTTGATAACATATATTACATAAAGAATGTATGGAATTCTATCTGAACATAATTGTTTATTTATATGACATTATCATTGTTGGGAATGGTGAGAGATCTTATAAATTTTTTTTCTAAGGATATGAAGATGTTGTTTGAGATTTATAGGTTGGGAGAAATGAAATACTTTCATGGGCTACAAATTTCACCGAAGAAGAATCACAATTTTTTTTCATGAAAAGTATTCTAATGATATTGTGAAGATGTTTGGAATGGAATATTTTTAACTAGTTTCCACATCAATTTCAATGGGAACCGTTGTTTCTAAAGATTGAAAAGGTCTGGATGTGGACCAGAAAGAGTTTTGAAAGATGAATGAAAGTCTGAAATATTTGAATGCCCCAATGTAACACAATAATGTTTTACAAAAATAAATAGAAATCCATGAAACAATGTTTAAGCAGTTATTTAAAACTAGGCATTAAATACAATCTTCCAAATTCTATGTTTTGAATTTCCAAAAATTTTCTTCTACAATTTTGTTCTGTAAGTTGCATAAAGCCTAATATAACCAACTTGATTTTTGATGAGTATTATCAAAACCTTATGAATGGTAATATTATTTGTAATATGACTCTAATTAATAGTTAATTGAATTAATATATTCATTTCATAAAACTTTAAGATAATGAAATCATGGTTCATTCTTCAGTATGATATAAAATTTATTGTAGAATTAAAATTGTTAATTTATTAATTAAGTAACATTTAATTTGAAATTTAAATTAATAATATTTTAAAAATTATTTGCAAAAAATGGAGATCATATTCTAATTCTACATTCCGATAAATGGTATGTGTAAAAATTATGGGAATTTTTGGAAATTCTAGAATTTATTATGAATAGTAAAATACGATAAAATATGCTAAATAATGAATACCCGATTTATTACATCATCGGTAATGTAAGGATGATGTTAGTCCACATTTTTTTAACTCAGATTCCTTTATTACTATTTGGGGTCACATTAATTATGACTATTCATAGTCTTGAGAAAAATATTATAATAATGATTAAAATAAAAAAAATACCCCATGTCTTCCACATAAATACCACCCTCATTACCTTCTTCCTCCAATACCTCTCAAACCTTGATAATTAAATATGTTATTCCCAAAAACCCCATCCAAGACTCTTCCTCATGTCATATAGCTGCTGGTCTCCCCTATAGGCCAAAACGAAAGTCGTTATGAAGGATATAGAGGATAAGGGGTCAAGTGGTAAACATCATCCTTTATTTTATTTTCTTTCATTCATTTATGTTTTTATTTTTCATTACCATTGTATTATGTTGGTATTTCATATTCCATATTCCTCTTACTACCAATATAATCTAATAGTGATGAGATAACCCAATTTTTCTCGTCAATATATTTTTTGAAATTTTCTGTGACGTCGTTAGGATGCTGAATTTTCGTGATAGATTTCTCAATTTTTTATTTTATTTTCATTTGAAATCTTAATATTTCATCACCTAAAAATATCAAAGTAGAATTAAGTCAAAATTAAATTTTAAATTATAGATGTTCTCATGTTCATGGAATATTACTTATCAATCTTCTTTTTATCTACAACTTATTCAAGGAATTAAAACACTGATCGTGATGTGTCGATTTACAGAAATCATGGACGATGTGATTTAACATTATTTTATATACCTCAAGACTGAACCAGAAAACATTTTAACGGTTTAACCTTATTATAATTTATGCATTATAACACAAATAATGTTAGATAATTATTTTCACAGATTTTATTAATTAATGAAACAAAATTAGTTCCTTACGATTGAAGAATCCCGGAAATAACCTAAAAATATCAATAAAGATTTTACACATGAATCATCCTCATTCAAGAATAAAAAATGATAAATGGTATAATTAATGGTAATGTAAATATTTAAATACCACCCCATTCCAATCCTTGATTTTCACTTCTTATTGAAAATAACATCAATCATGGACTAATCTTGGAAATCATGAAACTAACTCACCCTGAAATAGTTTAAAGATAAAAATTATAACAATAATAAGTAAAATTATGTAATGAAATGATCATATAAGGTACTATAAATATAGATATGTTTTAGTTATGTAAAAATAAAACACTTTTAACCATTATACATGAGTTTTAAACAAGATTTATGTAACACAACCCTGAGGTAAGGGAAATCTGATCCCAATTTCCATTCTTTGGGTTAACTTAATACATAATTATTAATATGGATTTTAAATTGATTTTTGTGATTAATTATGATTATATTATGTTTAATTGTGTTTATATACATATTATATACATATTACACCAACTCTATTATGTCTCATTTCAATTATAATATATTAATAACTGACTTATATTTTAAAATCTATTTTTAAAATTTTATTTTAAAAAATAAAAAATTTATGTTTTTATGTTTTTATTCATTTTTTATGATTATGTTATTTAACATGGGAATATTTATGCTGAATGTTAGGACCTATATATCCGAAAAATGCATTGGGTATGTTTTAGTTGGAGTTCGGTCAGATTGTAACACCAAGTGTAACTCAGATGATTATACAAATTGTATGTTACCTACGACGGTTAAAAAAATATAAGGTAGCTAAGGTGGTTACAAGATTATGTATTTAATGAACCATGTTACTTTTATAGTTTCATTTATGTTCTTATTATTTGTGGGTATTATGTAAAAATCTCTTGTAACACAATTTATGTATATATGTGTGATGATTATTCCTTTTGATAATGTTTTCATATCTTATAATTGTTCATGGGTATTATTCATTATTTGTATCCCTTACTGAGAATTTTTTGATCATCCCATGTTTTAAATGATTTTAATGGGTTTTAAGGATGTGTAAGTCAAAGAAGTAATCCTTCTTAAAACATTCAATAATTTTCAATGATATAAGGTTTTTCTAGAAATGTTTTATATTTTTGAAGAAATGGATATAGTTTTTATAGTAACCACTCAGAAATAATGTGTCATGTTCTAAATGTTTTATGCACCTTTTCCATAAATATCTAAACAAGAAAATATTTTCTATGTGAATTTATGTGATTTCTTGACTAAATTAAATATTATGTATTGTAATATGCTTGGGTGCTTATTGTAATTATCATAGGATGGATTAGATACCATTAGGGGTTTGAATTTTTTTAGAACAATACCATAAATTTATTTATTCTATTTTTAATTTTAAATTTTATAGAATTTAATGATTACCATGTCGCTTCATCTTAGATATGTTAGTTTAGAATGGTTTTCCACATAATAAATAAGTAAGATGTTGAGAAAATGCACAGACAGAACAAAATCCTTCATAATATGCTGCCTGGAACTGTAGGGATTGGAACCAAGTAGTTTGTTATGGTAATGGCTTAGCCGAAGCGGACAAAAACTGGTGGTTTCATCCATGAAAGAGAATAACCATAGGTTCCCCAATAAATCATATAAATAGTGAAACATATTATGATACAAAACCCTCTGGCTTTCGATGGATCTTCTGACCTTGAAGTGATTGAAGGCTTAATTAAAGCCCTTGAAAAGATATATGATGTAATTGGTTGACTATATATTCTAATGGTATGTATTACATTTATCATTTTAAAGGTTAATATATTTAGTGGTGGTAAATGGTATATAATATCTGGGATGGATATGATATTGAAGCTATGTAGTGTGAGGAATTTAAAATTATTTTCCTAGATAACAATTTTCTTAGGGTGTTGCGACATATAATGGAGAATAAATTCAATGAATTAGAGAAAAAGGAGTAGTACTAAGTGGTTTTTTGAATAAAAATTAACCTTACAGTTCAGGTATGCCCAAAATATTATTCTGGATCATGATAGAAAAATAAACAACTTTTATTCAGGATTGAAGCCAAGGTATCGAAAGGTGTTGCAGTCCCCGTGAATTCAATTGTTATGAGAAACCCGTATGATGTGCTGAGAGGGTAGAGTTGTATATTTCTAATGATCACATGCACATTGAGAAAAATTAGAAAAATATGTGACAATAACATGTGATGTATATGAATTTGGAAAATAAATATAATGGTAATAAAATCCAATTTCTAGTATGTGAAAATTGTTGTAAGAAGAACCTTGGGGAAAGTTTTACCAAAACTGGAAAGTGTTGTAAATGTGGTATGTTTTTAAATATGGAAAAACATTCTAATTAAAATGATCCTAAGACTAATCCAAATATGCAAACTATAACGTGTTTTAAATGTGGCGAGATGGGTCACTGTGCAGATGCCTGCTCAAAAAGAGATACAAATTATGCAAAGAAACAATACTATAATAATAATGGTGTAGTTAGATATTTTGGGACTATGTCTCCAGATGTAGATCCATCCAATTAGGTTTTATCAGGTACATTGTTTAATTTTATATTTCTAATGTTTTTTTAATATAATGTCTACACATTTCTTCATTTCAGTTACACTTTTGGGTAAATATAAAATATCACCATATAAAATAAGACCGAAAGTTGTTTTCAAAAAACATATGGGGAAATATTATAGAAAAGATGAATTATAAGAATATTTATTTTATGGTGTGTGGATATATTTACCTTCAAACCACGTGTTTTTATACTTAATCTAGTTTGAATTTTTTATGGAATGGATTGGATTTCTGATTATCATGCTTATATTGATTGTAGAGTTAAAAAAGTTTCTTTTCATAATCCATTTAAGTTTGTATACAAGAATGATCCCATTCAATTGATAACATATCAAGAAGTTGATAAACTACTGAAATATGGAAATGAAAGTAATGTTTATCATATTGTTAAAAACATGGGAACTGTTTTAATTAATGATTTTCTAGTGGAAAATGAATATGTTGATTCCTTTTCTGATGAGTAAAATAGTTCTATACTTGATCGAGAAGTAAAATTCACAATTTACATAGTTCCTAATTATAATAAAATTTCAAAAATCCCCATATCTTATGGAACAAATTGAACTTCTTTAATTGAGAAATCTGTTGATGTATTTTCTTGATAATCACCTCATTCTTCCTAGCACTTCACCTTGGGATGCTTATGTTTTTTTAAGTTAAAAAGAAATATGATTAGATGATAATTTTTAGTCATTATGAATATTTGAATTACATCACTATTAAAAAGTATCATTTGTCTCATTTTGATGACTTGTTTGATTAGATCCAGTGAGCTTAGTACTTTTCCATTAATTACATGAGATCAAGATAACATTAGCTGAAGGTGAAGAAGGATGACATCATTAAAACAACCATTCGTACAAGATATGTGCATTATGAATTTTTTTATGTCACTTTGGTAAACCAATGAACATATTGTATTAATTAATATTATGAACAGAATATTTCATGAGTTCATAGATACATTTTTGGATGTGTTTATTGATAACATTATGGAATTTTATAATATTATATAATAACATGAAAAAAATCTAAGGGTCTTTTTACAAACCTTAATGGTAAAGAACTTGTATGAAAAAAATCAGAGAGTGTGATTTTTGGTTGAGAAATATTTATTTTCTTTGGAAAATTCTAAATAATGATGGAATAATAGTCGATCCTACCGAAATATGTTGTTGATGAATAGAAAAGACCCAAAAAATGTTACAGATATTTGTAGTTTTCATGGATTATCATGTTATTACCGATTTTTTGTTAAGAACATTGCATGGTTATCTATCCCACAAAATTTTATAACACAAAAGTGGTTAAATTTTTATGTAAATGGGAATGTTATGTTTTTTATAGGAACTGAAGAAGATACTGGTGAATTCCCTGGTTTTTGGATTTACCTTCCTAAAATAGTGAGTTTGTCATCTACAATGATCCATCATTGAAGGGAAATGGATGTGTTTTGATGCATAATGATCGATTAATTGATTATACTTCAATAAAATATAAATCACATCATTTAAATCAACCCACATAAGATTTTGAATTAGTAGCTGTGGGTTTTTCAAAGAAAAATTAGATTCATCAATTATACGGATCCAATTTACAAATATAAAATGACCATCAAAGTATGATATATATATTCACATAGAAGGAATTAAACATGACTTAGATAAGATGAATTGAAGTGATAAAATATTATGATTTGAAGATCTATTACCATCATGGAAAATAAAACAATGTATCATATTATATTAGTCGAAGTCATCTGGCTTCATTAACAATGATACATTTAGAACTTCATCCCTTGACTAGTGATTTGATGAATTTTTTCATAGAAGTTGTTGGTGTAGAAAATACATTTGTTTTGTAATTTTTTAGTGAAGTTATCATTTTTAGATAGAATTAAGCATGTGTAGTTGGATGACCATGAGCTACAAGAAAGGTATAATTGGATAAAATGGGTACTTTTCCAAAATTTACACATGATAATGATTGTGTTTTATGATTTGTAAAAAGGTTTTGTGTTCCTTATGATTATCAGTTTAAAAAATATGTGTTGCATGAAGCTCATAGTTCTCCATTTACAGTTCATCCAGGAAGTACTATGATATCTAGTGTGCTTTTGGATTATTATTGGATGGATTGAATGAAAAAAGATATTGTTGACTTTATAGTGAAATTCTGGACATGTCAACAGGGTAACACAGATCAATAGTTACTGAAGGGGATGATTCAGCCTTTTTTAGTGCCATAGTATAAATATGTGAATGTATCCATGGATGTTGTGGTGGGGATAACACATACATCTCGAGGTAATAATGAAATTTTATTTATTGTTGATTAGCTTACAAAATAATCACATTTTCGTTCTATTCGAGAAACAATGTATTTGGATTATCTTTCTCCAGAATACATCAAAGAGATTGTCAGGATACATGGAGTTATTCTTTTCATTGTATCTAACTCGGATCCCAATTTCACATATATATATTAGAAGGATCTTTAGATGTCATTGGTCATAGAATTAATTTTCATTACAACATTTCATTCGCAATCAGATGGGTATTCAGAAACAACGATTCAGACATTGGAGGATATGAGTCGATATTGTGCAATGGAATTTTAGGGAAGTTGGGATCACCATATTTGTTTAGTGAAGCTTTATTTTAATAATATTTTTAATTCTAGTATATGAATGGTAACATTCAAGGAATTATATGGAATGCGATGTCAGAGTCATGTATTTTGGGATGAACTCAGTGAAAGAATGTTTATGGGCTAGAATTAGTGGAGGATGTGTGAGAGAAAGTGAAGATGATCTATTAGCACATGATTAAAGCATAGAGCATGAAAAAAAGTTATGCAGATAACATTAAGAAATAATTCACATTCGAGGTATGTGGCCATTTATTCCTTAAAATAACTCCTTGGAAATGTGTGATGTTTTTTGTTAAAAAAATAGAAGCTAAGGGTTTGGTTCATTGGTCTATTTTAAATTCTAGAGAAATTTGGACCAGTCTCATACCGTGTTTCTTTTCCTCCAAATTTATCTAAAGGGCATAATTTCTTTTATGTATCGATGCTGAAGAAGTATGTTTCTAGATTCATCACATGTCATGAACCCAAAAGTAGTTCAACTAGAAGAAAACCTCTATTATTTAGAAAAACCATTACATATTATTGATTGAAGGGAACATGTATTACAGAATATTTAAATCCAATAGGTAATGGTTTTTTAGAGAAACCACATGGTATAAGAAGAAACATGGGATTATGAAAATGATATGAGAAAATGGTATCCTCACTTGGTTAATATGTCAATAAAATTGCTAGGATGGAATTTTCAGATGGTGGGGATAATGTAAGACCAATAAAATTTATAAAAATACATTTAAATTCATTAAATTATTTTTTTGTGTATATTTATAACTATCCTATAAAAATAAATTTTCTACTTCAATGTTTTGAATTTTGAATAACGGTCATCTACAATTTTAACCAGTATGTTATTTAGAGCATAATGGAACCAACTTGATTTTGGTTGAATAGTAACATTCACTTATAAATTGTAACATGACATTAATAAATAATAAATTTTATTAATACTTTATTTTCTTATGTTTTATGGTAAAGACATCTTGGTTAATTTTTTAATGTCATATAAAAATAATTAAGGAATTAATATTGTTAATTTTTCAATTAAGTTTGATTTTATTTAAATATTAAATTAATAATATTAAAATAATTATTTCTAAAAAATGGAATTCATTTTTTAATTCTACATGTCTTGAAATCAAATGGTATAATTTATGAAAATTTTATAAAATTCTAAACATTTTTATGAATAGTAAAATATGATAAAATACAGTAAATGCCTAACAATTTATTTACTGTATCATAAGTGATGCAAGGTAGATGTAAGACCACATGGTTTGAACATACATGCCATTATTATTATATGTGGTCACATTAATTAATACTGTTAATAGTCTTGTTGAAAAATATTTTAATAATCATTAAATTAATGAAAAATACACCCTCTTCACTACTATAAATACCATCATCATTTCACTATTCTTCATACACCTCTCAAGCATTGAACCTTAACTATGTTCTTCCCAAACCTCCTCCAATGTCTCTTGGCCACGTACTAGAGCATCTGGTCTCTCCAAATGGCCAGAAATATAATCTTTAAGAAGGATCTCAATGTAAAGAGATCAAGAGGAAAACATCCTCTTTTATTTTCGTTATTTTATTTAATTTTATGTAATTATTTTTCATTTCCTTTGTCTTATTTTTGGATAAAACATTGAATATTAGACTTCATTCCGATATTATTTATGAGTAATTAGATACCCATTTTTATATCATCAATATATTTTATGAAATTTTATGTGACATTGTTAGGTTGCCGAATTTTTGGTGAGTGAGTTCTCAATTTCTTCGTTTATTTTGATATCTATTCAAACTTTTTTCCTCACAAAAACTTATCCAATAAGAATGAGTGATCCAGAATCATGTATATTTTTTATTTTCTCTTGTAATTGAAGAAATCCTCATCAATCTTCTTCTCTTCTCCCACTTTTTGATGGAATAAAAACACTGACCGTGATATGTCGATTTACCAATTTCATGGAGGATGTGATTTCAAATTCATTTACATTATTCAATACTATTGAGGAAATAATTTTATTGGATGAACTAGATTATAATTTATTTATTATATATTATATATGTTTCTGGAATCAATTTCTCACATGTTATTAATTTATAAAACTTAATGAGATCTTTACGATCGAAGAATCACCAAAATAACTTAGACAAATATCAATAATGTATTAACTCGTGAATTACCCTTATTTAGGAATTTAAAAAGATAAATTTCATAATTTATGGTACTGTAAATATGTAAATACCACTCCATTAAAATTCTATTGTTTCACTTCTAATTGATAAGAACAACAATGATGAACCAATCATTAAAATTATGATAAGAACAGGCCCAAAAACATTGCAAGGGAAAAATAATATTAATCAAATGGTGAAATGAAGTAATGAAATGATTATTTAAGGTATTATAAAGGTATATAATTTCTTTAAGATATTAATAACACTCTTTTAATGATTATAAATGAGGTATAAGCAATATTTCTGTTAGATAAGCCCAAGTTAAGGGAATTCTTATCCAGATTTTCGTTCTTTGGGTTATTAATATACATCATTATTTATGTGTAATTTATATTTTGTGTGTGATTAATTATGATTATATTTTGTATAATTATATATATTTATATAGAATATACTTATTTAATCCACTCTATTATTCCTCACTTCAATTATATTATATTTATAAGTGAATTGTTCATTAAAATCATTTCTTTTTTTTCAAAATTACAATGAAATGTTCTTAGGTTATTATTAATTCTTTATGATTATGTTGTGGATATTGGAATTTTTTCATGATGAAGGGTGGTACATATATTTCCTTCCAATGCATCGATAATATGTATGTTGGATGTTAGTCGAATGGTTACTCTGAGTGTAATTTTTATGGTTACACAAATTGTAAGGTAGTAGTGAGGGATATAAATTATAAGGTAGATGAGAGTGTTAAAAGGTTATCTAAGTAATTCTTTAATATACCATTATGGTTCTATTTATATAATTAGGTTTTGTGGGGATCTAGTGGAAATATCTTGTTACACAATGTATGTATATATGGGTGACAAGTATTCCTTTTGAAAATGTATTCATACGTTACAAGTATTCATGGAATTAACATATTTTTTATCTCTTACTGAGCTTTTTGTGCTCATACAATGTTTTTAATTATTTTCACTGGTTATAAGGATGAGTAAGACATGTAAGGAAGACATTTTAGATGATTCATGAATAATAAAAGAAATCATGTTTCATTTGAAAATTTATATATTTTGGAAGAAATGAGTATTATTTTTATGGTATCTGGTGTATAATAATGTGTAATGTTATAATTGATTAATGTCACTTTCCCCTAAAGCTAAAAATTTGAAAAGATACACAATTTGAAAGGATGTTATTTCTTGACTAAATTCAAGATTATATAATGTAACAAGGCTTGGTCCTAATACCCATGACACAATGTAGTCTATGATGTTAACTTATGTGTATAATTTTTGAGTGCATCTAAAAATAAAATTTGATTGATTGATGAATAATACTCAGATAAGTTAAAGGAACAAACAACATTAAAATAAGTTATTATAGAGGAATGAATATTAATTTTCCGGTTATTCAGTCATTTATTGGGATGGAAAAGTTGATGACAACATATCGATATCCTGTGGAGTATTCCTTATAGAGAAATGTTGTGTTAGTTGGTATAGAATGAAAAAGAATTAAATAACTCTAATGAAAACTAATGCTTTTTATTTTTCTACTAATCATGATTTTACCCATATTATGTGGATAAAAACCCAATTGGAAGATATACTTATTGAATTAAAGCTACCTATGCTCTTGGGTCATGGAAATCCAAATGTAATCCATCTTACTCAAAATCATGTTCAATATTATTGTTCTAAACATATTGACATAAATTACCATGGCCTAAATGTGAATGAGGAGAATAATGAGTTAATTCATGAGTATGTTGCAGTGTCATAACATGATTCTGATATATTCAAAAAAAAATTTCTGAAGGAACCATTTAAAAAATTATGGATGAACATGTGTGTCCAACATTTATCTCATCAAGGATGAGGTATGTGTTTCTATCCCCTCTCACATCATATGTTCGGATAGTGTTTTCATGAAGATAATTATCATAAATATGAATTTATTTATGCATACATAATGGAGGAATTGTGTGTATGGTATGAATTCAGTATGTATTTGTGTGAAATCTTCTATCAATTTGGAGGAATGGTTGTAGAATGGTTTTACATTGGTTGTATAGTGGTTGTAAGAAACAAAACATTTTATTCTAGAAATCTATATAAATTGACTAATGATATGGAGGAATTATGATGTGATTATGTTTATTAGTCAATAAAATTGGACAACATGGTCTTGATATTGATAGATACTGTTTCATACAATGAGTTAGCAAACATCGAAATAGAATTTTTGATAAGTGACCCATTTCATAAAGATTATATGAATAGTGATTTATGAATCTTGGACGTAAAAAATCAAAATGGGAGAATGTTGGGACCATGTTGGATGATGATGTTTTTTTGATGAGTGTAGTATTTCATTTTGTTGAATAATAAGTTTGAGAATAAAATAAATCTCATCATTTTGTATAGGTGGGTGCAGAATGACTAGAAAGAAAAAATACTTCAATTACGGTGGAAAAATATAAGAAGAAGCATCATGGAAGGGCAATGAATTTTACGAAATTCTCTATGATTATGATAAGATTTGTGATATAGAAAATATCTACTGAGTTTCACAAAATATAGTGAATTTCAGTGGAAATTTCAGACCACTTCGATTTAGTGATGACAAAGAATTGAAGTGGATGGATGGGTATAGAGTTAGTGGTAAACACCTACAAATAATCCTTGACCCACTTGAAAATATTAGAGTTACATAATGATAATTTTAGGAGTCTTGAATTGCGAAGATGGTTTGTTGAATAAGAGAGATCTATGAAGGAAGTAGGCTTTATGATGGAAATAAGTGTTGTGTAGAGCTATTGATATTTTTGAAAATAAGTGCACTTTGGAAAGACTAATATGAGGTCATTGAAATAGGGAGCTATGGGATCAAGTTTGTTCTATGATCTACAATGCATTGTGAACTAGAGTTCTCTGCAATGCTGGGAGCATTGCAAAGGAGATTTGTGAGCTGATGATATTAGTACACAGATTATTTGAGATGTGATTTAATGTGGATAATGATATGACTAGTATATAAGACTATGTATTATTTATATTTCAAAGTATTTCCTATCTTTTTTTGGATAAGAAATACAATATTTGTTTTTATTATTCATCTTTGTGAATGTTTCTCAAGAAAGACACTGATAATGCAATACCCTATTTGTGATAAGAGGATTCACACACATGTAGATTATCTCCCAATTACTACATGCATGAATGGGTATATCCTCAATTTTAATTCCCTATTAATGGATCATCTCATTAGTGGTAGGAGGGTGGTATAATTATCTTTGTACAATTCCATGGACAAGCTACTCTCGTTGAGTAATAAAACATGAAAAATATTGTGTTTCTGTTGATGTTGGTTTGGATTGTGTTTAGTAGGGAAGGAGATCATTATCAGTAGAAGAAGATTTTTTAATTTTAAATGAAACATAAAAAAGAAATTATATCATTGATTCAACCCCACCTCATATCAATGATACTTGGATCCTGACTGGGTAACATCACTCATTTGATATATGTGGGCGATGTGGACCTCGAGATAGATGTTTCATTTAAGGAGATTCTGAATAGTTTGATGATCATCAAAAAATGATTGGACTGGAAAGATAGTTCCATTAATTCTTATGTTATGGAAACATGGATGTGTTCAAGATGAATCATGGGAATGGGAAGCATACATGATGTCACAATGGCCCAATCATTTTGTATCAGAATCAACTTGATGTTCAAAAGTACATCTCAATGATTATCTATTATATATTGGGGATATTGTAGGATTCCTAACATTTACAAAGTCATCTCGAACCTATTTTCATGTACTTCCTAATGTTTTTATGTTCCTTTGTTTTGTAGTTGTGGTTGTAGATGAGTTGTGGTCAGTTTTTGAGAAACATTAATTGGTAGAGGGTTTTTCACGTTATGTTCCCAATTTAAAAAACCATATGCATAAACCCATGTAACCATCGGAACCTGAATAGAGAGATCTGCATGGTTGGATCATAGTTTAACCTAACCATGTTTAATTCCTAGGAAACCATGCATGTGTGTTTTTATAATCCAATATTTAGTTTTTTAATAACATGAGTTCTTGTCACACATCTATTTCAACCTTGGCTCGGGCATAAGAAATTAAAGGAGATTTTAAAGCCTTATAGAGTGAATCCTAGGTGATTAGAACTGGGTTCTTCACGATCTAAATCTTTGATTGAAGATCCTCTATCATCTCGAAAATTTTATTTCATTCCATTTTATTTCTATTTCTTTCATATATCTTTATTTAATCTTTTAATGGATGATCTCAACTATTTATATAGGACCAAAACTATATGTTGAGATATGAATATAGTGTTTTATATCTAGAATTATATTTTCATGATCCTATTGATTTGGATGTTAATTTTCTGTTAAGGGATTTAGACCCAGATCTTGATCGATGTCGTTGTGCTGCTTTGATTTTTTTGGATTTCGATTAAGCTAACATTCATAAAAAAATATTTGTTTTTATTATTCATCTTTGTGAATGTTTCTCAAGAAAGACACTGATAATGCAATACCCTATTTGTGATAAGAGGATTCACACACATGCAGATTATCTCCCAATTACTACATGCATGAATGGGTATATCCTCAATTTTAATTCCCTATTAATGGATCATCTCATTAGTGGTAGGAGGGTGGTATAATTATCTTTGTACAATTCCATGGACAAGATACTCTCGTTGAGTAATAAAATATGAAAAATCTTGTGTTTCTGTTGATGTTGGTTTGGATTGTGTTTAGTAGGGAAGGAGATCATTATCAGTAGAAGAAGATTTTTTAATTTTAAATGAAACATAAAAAAGAAATTATATCATTGATTCAACCCCACCTCATATCAATGATACTTGGATCCTGACTGGGTAACATCACTCATTTGATATATATGGGCGATGTGGACCTCGAGATAGATGTTTTATTTAAGGAGATTCTGAATAGTTTGATGATCATCAAAAAATGTTTGGACTGGAAAGATAGTTCCATTAATTCTTATGTTATGGAAACATGGATGTGTTCAAGATGAATCATGGGAATGGGAAGCATACATGATGTCACAATGTCCCAATCATTTTGTATCAGAATCAACTTGATGTTCAAAAGTACATCTCAATGATTATCTATTATATATTGGGGATATTGTAGGATTCCTAACATTTACGAAGTCATCTCGAACCTATTTTCATGTAATTCCTAATGTTTTTATGTTCCTTTGTTTTGTAGTTGTGGTTGTAGATGAGTTGTGGTCAGTTTTTGAGAAACATTAATTGGTAGAGGGTTTTTCACGGTATGTTCCCAATTTAAAAAACCATATGCATAAACCCATGTAACCATCGGAACCTGAATAGAGAGATCTGCATGGTTGGATCATAGTTTAACCTAACCATGTTTAATGCCTAGGAAACCATGTATGTGTGTTTTTATAATCCAATATTTAGTTTTTTAATAACATGAGTTCTTGTCACACATCTATTTCAACCTTGGCTCGGGCATAAGAAATTAAAGGTGATTTTAAAGCCTTATAGAGTGAATCCTAGTTGATTAGAACTGAGTTCTTCACGATCTAAATCTTTGATTGAAGATCCTCTATCATCTCGAAAATTTTATTTCATTCCATTTTATTTCTATTTCTTTCATATATCTTTATTTAATCTTTTAATGGATTATCTCAACTATTTATATAGGACCAAAACTATATGTTGAGATATGAATATAGTGTTTTATATCTAGAATTATATTTTCATGATCCTATTGATTTGGATGTTAATTTTCTGTTAAGGGATTTAGACCCAGATCTTGATCGATGTCGTTGTGCTGCTTTGATTTTTTTGGATTTCGATTAAGCTAACATTCATAAAAAAATATTTGTTTTTATTATTCATCTTTGTGAATGTTTCTCAAGAAAGACACTGATAATGCAATACCCTATTTGTGATAAGAGGATTCACACACATGCAGATTATCTCCCAATTACTACATGCATGAATGGGTATATCCTCAATTTTAATTCCCTATTAATGGATCATCTCATTAGTGGTAGGAGGGTGGTATAATTATCTTTGTACAATTCCATGGACAAGATACTCTCGTTGAGTAATAAAATATGAAAAATCTTGTGTTTCTGTTGATGTTGGTTTGGATTGTGTTTAGTAGGGAAGGAGATCATTATCAGTAGAAGAAGATTTTTTAATTTTAAATGAAACATAAAAAAGAAATTATATCATTGATTCAACCCCACCTCATATCAATGATACTTGGATCCTGACTGGGTAACATCACTCATTTGATATATGTGGGCGATGTGGACCTCGAGATAGATGTTTCATTTAAGGAGATTCTGAATAGTTTGATGATCATCAAAAAATGTTTGGACTGGAAAGATAGTTCCATTAATTCTTATGTTATGGAAACATGGATGTGTTCAAGATGAATCATGGGAATGGGAAGCATACATGATGTCACAATGGCCCAATCATTTTGTATCAGAATCAACTTGATGTTCAAAAGTACATCTCAATGATTATCTATTATATATTGGGGATATTGTAGGATTCCTAACATTTACGAAGTCATCTCGAACCTATTTTCATGTACTTCCTAATGTTTTTATGTTCCTTTGTTTTGTATTTGTGGTTGTAGATGAGTTGTGGTCAGTTTTCGAGAAACATTAATTGGTAGAGGGTTTTTCACGGTATGTTCCCAATTTAAAAAACCATATGCATAAACCCATGTAACCATCGGAACCTGAATAGAGAGATCTGCATGGTTGGATCATAGTTTAACCTAACCATGTTTAATGCCTAGGAAACCATGCATGTGTGTTTTTATAATCCAATATTTTGTTTTTTAATAACATGAGTTCTTGTCACACAACTATTTCAACCTTGGCTCAGGCATAAGAAATTAAAGGTGATTTTAAAGCCTTATAGAGTGAATCCTAGGTGATTAGAACTGAGTTCTTCACGATCTAAATCTTTGATTGAAGATCCTCTATCATCTCGAAAATTTTATTTCATTCCATTTTATTTCTATTTCTTTCATATATCTTTATTTAATCTTTTAATGGATGATCTCAACTATTTCTATAGGACCAAAACTATATGTTGAGATATGAATATAGTGTTTTATATCTAGAATTATATTTTCATGATCCTATTGATTTGGATGTTAATTTTCTGTTAAGGGATTTAGACCCAGATCTTGATCGATGTCGTTGTGCTGCTTTGATTTTTTTGGATTTCGATTAAGCTAACATTCATAAAAAAATGTGGGGGTGGTATAAATGAAACTACCATAGTCATGGAATCAATATGTGTATTTAATATTATTTATTAACAAATTTCCCTTCATAATTGATTTCTAAAATTGGAGTAATTAATATTTCTGAGTTGACATTTGATTTCTTAGATGATGAATTAATGATTCAATCATGGGGTAAAATAGTTTTCAAAATAAATGATTGATTTGGGTAATTTTGTATATTATTTTAGATATTTTAGTTGATATATAAATGAGGTTTTTTGGATTATAATAAGTCATGGGGAATTAATTAGGAGATAATATTTTTTTATCTAAGATATTTAATAGTGAAATAATTATTTTCCTTACTGGTTGATTAAGGTAATTAATTATGAGATAATTATGAAAATTTGATAATTGACTATATAATTAATTGTGAGGTATTAATTTGAAATATGATTTGGTTTGATTTTTTAATTAAATAATGAATTAAATAATCATCATAAACTATGTTAAATTATGGGTTAACTAATGGAAAATGATATGTTTAACTGTCCATTGTATTATTAAGGGAATGATGTGGTTAATTGTTGTGAATTAATGATTGATTTAAATAATTTTGAATATGGTTTCTAGAAAAGGAGTTATAGGCCAACATTGGTGTTGGGAGATGGAAATGGTGTCTTTTAACAATAGTGAACCAATTTCTTTTGTTGTGGGGCGCTAGATAGGGATATCCACAATGAATATGATGAGGGAATTTTGGCATGGAAATATACACTGACTATGATTTGGGGTTCGTGACACGATATTCAAAAGTAAATGAATTACAATAATGAATTATGATGTAAATGGGGGACATGATATAAAACCATGTCTAATGTAATGATTAAAAATAAATGACAATGTTATAACTATTTAAAAACACACAATGTTTATTACATTATTGAATTTCATTTTCTATCTTTTGACTAGACTCGTTTTAGATATCGTGGGTGGGGGCATACTAGGTAGTACTCACGTACTCTTTTGGATTCCTAATCAGCACCTAAGACGACATTGTTGTTGCAGTACAGGACAAGGGAAAGGCTGTAAAATCGGTATTTATTTGGGAATAGAGCATGTTTGAGGGTACCCAACATGGCTTGGGAATCTCATGGTATTTTCTGTTTCTATACTTTCAGTTACATTTTATAATCATGACACTTTCATTATTATAACATGATATCCCTTTTTAGTTGATTATTTTATTTTTTGATATAACTATCGTGGTTCTTGGTATTAAAATGGTTATTTATATACTTCCACACTTCTTTAATACTTTTTTTATTCTATTGGTGTTTTATTTGAAAAAAAGGGGGTATGGTCTCCCTAGGACCGACCTACCAGACCCTCGTTGCAAGTCACACCAACTAGCATACGGGGAGGTGTTATTGATGGCATGTGACCCACTGGCTAAGGGCACCATTTTAGGGCACTAGAGTTAGGATGCTACGAAAAAATAATATTTGAAAATTATAATGAATGCTTCTTTGTAAATATATTTTAGGAATTTTGGAAAATCTTTCCATATCATATATATTAAAATAGATCATTTATTTCACACATTTTTCAAAGTAAAAAACAATTTGTTACGAAAAGTTTTCCTTAATAATATTACTTTTATGACATTTTAAATAATTATAAAGATAATAATATTCCATTTTAAAAATCATTTTAGGTAACAAATTATATTTTCTAATTTATTTTGAAAATAGAAAAGGATGAAAATGTTTGATGACATAAGAAGAAATACAGTTAACATTAATTAAAATCATTTTATCAATAATTTTATATTCCATAATATGGAAATGATAATCGTAAATAAAAATTATTAGTATAGTCATTTTATATTAAATTATATTGGTCTTAATGGATTTGTATCAAATAATTTTAAAAAATAAATTTAGTATAGATAATACATAACAAATATAAGATTTCAATATATAGCCTTCCCTTATGCCTTGAATTTCATTAGGAAAACTAAAATATCTATCATGATAAATATAAATTAATTTTACATATTTTATAGATACATATTCATACATAAAATTGTATTTAATATTCTGTTATGATTTCTAATTTTCCTTATATTAACAATTTCATCATTAAATCAATCGTTCAGGTGAAAAAGGGATGTTTTCCATGCATGTTTCATTTTGATGGATTAAGTGCATGGTCATAAAAATGGTTTTAATATCTTTGTAATTATAGTAATGACATATGAATTATATTAACTTTATGTGTAAAATTTTTAATTATCCAAATAAATTGTAGATGAAAAAGGAATTAGAACATTCTGTAGATGTGGTTTTCTTCATGTATGAATGATAAACATTGAAGTTTGCATATACATTAAAAGGAAATACATTATATAAGATAATATGTATATAGATTCTTAATTGTTTCATTACTTCAATTTATTAAAATTTAATATAAAATATGAAGAACTATGAATTATAGTGATGGAATATAAATCATATCGCTACATGGAGGGGGTTATCCAATAGTATGCGTGAGTAGTATGTCCATTTATTATTTGATAAAAATTTTGTGGAAAAGGATTATATATATTTATAATAATAATTCAGTAGAGTTGGGATAACAAATTATTTATTTTATAATTTATTTAATTTTTTTAAGGATTTATAATTAAAAATAAAAAACCTACATGGTTAAGTGTTATGAATCTTTATAAAAAAAATCCTTCATATTATATCATAATCCTTGGTTAAATTAAAAAACTATATGATGTGGTGAGTATTTATAGTATTTAAATAGATAATTTTTTATAAGAGTCGCTTAATGTGTAATAAAGAGTTGATAGGTGGAGTTAATTTTGAAGAAATGAAGGGGACACCCAAGGATGTTATGAAATTATTAAAATATCACATTGTATTACTCAATTAAAATGGCTAAATAAATGGTCCATATTGTTATATTTTAGGTCATATAATCAATATACCACTATAAAATAGTATTTATTCTTGTTTTCATTAAATTATATTCAATATCGTTTTAGTTTTATCCCATTGAACATGTGTTAACTATTACCACATTAACTAGAGTTTAAACACTGTTACTATTATTTAAAATATGAAATAATTTTCACATTATTAAATAATACTAATTTATTTTATAAATATTGGATATATATTATAATATAATTCTTCTATAAATGGTATGAATTAATTATATTATAAATTTAGAAAACACAATAAAAAGTTCTGTAGAAAAAATGAATTTGAAACATAAAACTGAGTATAACATCATTCACTTCCTTGTAAAAACAATTGGATAAATATAGGAAGATATTATAAAATAGATTAAATAAATATATTATTAATGTAATTAAACAATAAATATTAATTTATAATTTTGAGTTAAAGACACATTTTACGAAAAACGTGTTTTTATTTAGAAAACAACACTATTTACACTCAAATGATTTAATTTTAATTTATAACCAATAAAAAACTATTTAATTCATATAAAACATATCTAAAGAGTAATTTTTATAATTTTGTGGACCTATTGATAAAATATTATTTTACATTTATTTGACAGACTTTTCATTAATTAAAAATCATTCAATGGAACATCATTTTTTTATAAACTCAATGTTGTTAGTAAAAAAGATATCATTGAAATATTATTTATTTTAAGAGAAATATATTATAAATTATCAGTTTTTTATGCATTTTATGTATTAAATGTTAATATTTTGTCAATATTTTATTAATTAATCTTGAAATCATGTTTTTAATTAAACATATTCCCTAGAAAAAATTCCTTTGGAAATGATTTTATATTGGAGAAAATTATATATTCTTAGAGAAAATATATATAACACTCTAAAAATTGGTTATTTAAGGATATAATATTAATATATACTTATTTATGTAATTTTTTATTGTTTCATAAGCATTTTTTTATTTTAAACAGTTAATTATAAAATAGTAACAACCCATCATAATATGTATACATATGTTTATGTTGGTCCTTTTAAGCAGAATCACATAATAAAGGTAATTTATACTCTAAATTTTTTGTGACTACTCAATATTGGTATGTATATATTTATATATCTAATCTAATAAATAATTTAGATACCATAGAACAATTATAGAAAATATTAATAATATTAACATAATATACTATAAGAACTAATTTAAATTTATATTAAAATATTAAATCAATTTGATGAATTATTAATCTAGAAGTTGTTTTAATGTATTAGATAATAAAATCATATCATATCATAAAAACAATACATCAATTTTTGAACAGTGATAATCTATTGTGAACGAGGACTATATCGGTGTACGATCCATTCTTCAATAATGAAACCATAAGGGAGGTGAATAAGGGTATGTGGTTTCTCTACTAATATTTCATTATAAATGAATTTATTTCTTATAAGGAAAACAATAATATAATTACCTATCAAACAAAATTATTATTATATCAAAAAGGAAAAATTAATTATAGGACTTACTTCGTTTTCCCAAATTTGTAATATCCCTGACAAATGCTCCCAAATTTTATAGTTGCTTTAATGAAAACAACATAGAAAAGAGTCACACTATCTATATCACTCAATCAATTTTATTTAGAAGAATTAAAATAAATTATTTTATTTATAAAAAAGAAGGATCAATAATTATTTCAAAAAAATTTACAGCGTGAATCCCCAGAACGTAAACCAATCACTAGTCTCCCAGCCCAAGGGTATGTAGTTATTATGTTAACCTCTTGTTATATAACTGTCTTCTAACACGTAAAAATGTTATATGGTGATACTAAGGATGAAAACACACCCATATAAATAATAAATTAACTAAAATAGCTAATCAGCATCACTGATAAAATAATTACAGTATATGGTTGAAATAATAAATTCATAGAATATAAAAAATATATATTTAAACAAACATTTATACATTGAATCAAACTGAAAAATAATATTATCATATATGAAAAAATATAGGTGGATCACTTAACCTCGTTAACCACTGACTCAGTCACAATAGCCTATTTTGTAGAGATCCAAAATCCCCATTTACTACTCTTCCATTATTCAACCTGAATAAAAACATAATATATACAATAAGAATTAGGTTCTTCTGTATATGTGTGAATTAAATATTATTAGGGTATCTAGATATTCCATTAACATAATTTGTAATTATTGTATATGAATCCATGATATGATAATAAAATTAATAAGAGAAATTCATATGAAATAACCTTTATTGTCCCATTTATTTTTATACGACTCATGAGTATTACAATGCCAACATATAGTATTGATAGATGTATCTAACATGAAACATGTCTATTTAGGGATATTACATCTTACCATGGAATCATGAATCACTATATATTATTAGGGAAATTATTAACCTCAGAATAAATAGTTTCAATGACATCAAGAACTCAAGAAAATTTATCCCTACACCATAATCTTGTAACATATACATTAGACATCATGAGAAAAAGTATCACCACATTGGAACCACACAACATTTCATCATGAACCAAGAGGAAAATTATACCATTCATAGAATATTATAACATGTAATCAGGACCCCAATAGACTAAACTTTCAACCCTGGATGAATCTACATCATCCTATAAATACTTGGAGCATACACACACTCCTCCTTAAATACAATCTTATTTCTTATCATCGTATCATGGGGGCATACTCACCCCTCCTGTGAAACATTTCAATATTATATCATTTGGGACTTAGGTAGATACCCACTCCAAACCTTACATTAAATTCACTTATCTAAAAAATAAAAATAAAAGTAAATCCCCCCCAAACCATATATATATATATAACATATTATATTTTAAGAAACATAGTGCAATAGTAACTAAATTCCCAAGAAGCATATCATATACATTATAAGAAAAAATATCACCCCAAAAAATCATGTGTGTGTGTGTATATATCCCATATTCTCAATGTAATATCATATATATATAACCTCTTATAAATCTATAATAAATGAAACTCACCTGAACCAATCACATATTATCAATTATGGTCACTAATTAACACAATTTGGGTTCATCATTGTAGTCCAATCATTCAACTCCAAGAATGTATCCACATTCAACCTCATTATATAACAATCCCCGTATCAACTTAATAATAATATTATAAAAACACTCTAACCCCATAAAATTTTTAATCTAATTAACATAAGAATTTATTGGGGTCTTTTATACCCAACATAATCACTATTCACTTGCATATATATCCATTTCCAAAACCCAATGACATTCTTTAATAACAGAGGACTTTTCACATCCATTACATAAATAGCAAAATCAGAATTATTACCCTCTTATAAATCATTACTAAAATTTATAAACTAAGGAATCATATAATTATATATCACACAATTGACATTTACAATACTATTAAATATCATCAAATACTCCTCACGACTCTCAATCATGTTGCATTCCGACCATCTTCTAAGAGATCCATCATCACATTATATGATGGGAACCATTACAAAATACATCGTCCATCACTAATTAAAGTTTTCATGGAATATGATATAAATTATGTAACCACATAATTATCTATAATTATTCATAATCCGGATAGACAATTCAATAATCCAATTATATAACTATAGTAATCAACTCACAAAAACCCTTATATGGGGAAGGATTATTTCCAATACCATATATTGCATATTGTGTGCACCTCAAAACCGACTCCAATCATGTGCCTCTTAAAAATTAGATGTTTATTTTCTTAAAAATGATGTGTATCAATATAACACATTGGGTGTAAAAACACATGGTATGAAGTTAGATATAGTTTTTTCAATTGGATTTAAGTAATTTAATGTAAATAAAAGTATAATGTTTTCATGTAAATATTTTTTATATTTGATGATGATGAAATTGAATATGATTTGGGAGAAATTAATATAAATATCAAACACATATCATGGGGAATGGTGAGAATAAAATTTTTAATTAAAGAAAAATAATGGGGCTACATCATGGTGGCCCTTATGTTTATATTCTAGATCACATATGAAACATTGTTTCAACCAACACATACCTAATTATAGATAGTCATTGAGGGAGAAGTAATGTAATGGAGATATGTGTTTTCAATGAAAAACATGACCATTCCCACTCCATAGAGATGTTCATGGTTCTTGATAGAATTCATATAATTCATAAGGAATGAAAATATAATTTTTGGGAAGATATACCATTCATTGAATATTTGTCCGGACAAAAAAGATCTATATTCCTCACCACAACTTGTTTAATGGTTTGTCAATAGGTGATGCTTCATATTTCAGTAATCATATTATAATGATATTAAATTATTATTTATTGTCTTAATGATAATTTCCATTAGATTTAGTGCATGATTCAACCCAGATATGATAGTGGGTTAAATAAACATATGATTTAAATAAATTGTTATTTAAATGACACTAGTGGGGGAAAATATTTTTTTTCTTACAACGATTTAGCTAACATACGTTTAGAATATTATATAAGTGACCCATTGCATAAGGATTCTATGAACAATGATTTATGAATATTTGTGGAAAAACATTAAATTGGTAGAATACTGAGACCATGTTGGATAATGAAGTTTTTTTGATGAATAAAGTATTTCCTTTTGTTGAGAAAAAAGTTTGAGAATAAATGAAATATCTTCATTTTATATAGGTGGGTACAGAAGTACTGGAAAGATAAAATAATTCTATTACGGTTGCGCGATATAAGTATAATCATCATTGTAACACAATGTATTTTATAGAATTCTCTAGGTTTATGATGATCCTTGTGATATATAAAATATTCATTGAGTTTCGTGAAATATAGTAAATTTAGGTCAAAATTTCAAACCTATTCTATTTAGTGATGACCTGGCATTGTGGTGGATGGATGGATATAGAATTAGTGGGAATCCACTACAAATAATCCATTTCCCAATTGAAAATACTAAAGTCTCATAAAGAAAATTTTAGAGCTCTTGAATTGTGAAGATGGTTCCTGGAATAAGGGAGATTTTATAAGGCGGTATGCTTCGTGACAGAAAAGAGTATCGGTGAGAGCCATTGATATTTGCAAAAAGAAGTGCACATTTCAAAGACTAATATGAGATCATTAAAATAGTGAGTTCTGTGATCTATTTTGTTCTATAATATACAGAGATATGTGAACTAGAGTGATTTGCGAAGCTAGGAGAATTGCAAAGGTGCTCTACGAGCAGATGATTTTAGTAAACAAATTATTTGATATGTGGATTCAGGTGGATGATGATATGTCTAGTGTATAATACTATGTATTGTTTAATGTCCAGGTAGTTCTTATCATATGTTTGGTAAGAAATACAATATTTTTTTTATTGTTCATGATTTTGAATGTTTTTCAAGGACAGTGATATTTCATTACCCTATTTATGATAAGTGGATTCACACACATGCAGATTATCTACCAATTACTACATGGGTTAATGGGAATATCCTAATTTTTTATTCAATATTAATGGATTATAGATTTAGTGGTTAATTTGTTGTATAATTATCTTTGAACCATACCATGGACAAGCTACTCTCGTTGAGTAGTGAACCTTGTAAATTCTTGTGTTCACGTTGATGTTAGTTTGGATTGTGTTTAGTAGGGAAAGAGATCCTTATCAGTATAAGAATGTTTTTTCATTTTAAATGAAACAAAAAAAAGAAATTATATCACTGATTCAACCCCACCCCATATCAATGATACTTGGATCATAACAGGGTAATATCCACAATTTGATCGATGTGGATGATGTGTACCTCAAGGTAGATTTTTTCTTTGAGGAGAATCTAAATAGTTAGATGATTGTGAAAAAAAAATTTAACCAAAATGGTTGAGCCAGTCATTTCTATGTTATTGAAACATGGATGTGTTCAAGACGAATCATGGAAATGGGAAGCATACATAATGGTCCAATAGCCCAATCATTTTGTCTCAGAATCAAACTTATGTTCAAAAGTATATCTTAAGGATTATATATTATATGTTTGAGAGATTTTAGGATCTTGAACGTTTAAAAAGCCATCTCGATCCTATTTTCATACACTTCACGATGTTTTTATATACCTTTGTTTTGTAGTTGTAGTTGTAGATAAGTTTCAGTGAGTTTTTGAGAAACATTAATTGGTATAGGGTTGTGTACGATTTGTTCCTAGTTTGAAAAACCATGTGCTTAACCCATGGAAGCTTCACAACCTGAATAGAGAGATCTGCATGGTTGGCACATAGTTTAACATAACCATGTCCCATGCCTAGGAAACCATGCGTGTGGGTTTTTATAATCCGTAAGATAGTTTTTTAATCACATGAATTCTTGTAACACCTCTATTTCAACCTAGGCTCAGGATTGAATAATTATAGCCGATCTCAATGCCTTCTGGAGTGATTCTAAGGCAATTTGAGCTGCATTCTTTGATCTCTAAAGCCTACATTGAAGATATTTTATCTTATCAATAAGTTGATTTCATTACATTTCTTTTCCCGTTCTTTCATATATCTTGATTTAATCTTTTCATGGGTGATCTCCACTATTACCATAGAACTAAAATAATATGTTGAGATCTGGATATAGGATTGTAGATCTAGAACTAGATTTTCATGATCCCAAGGAATTTGATATTAATTATGGGTTAAAGGATTGAGACATAGATCTTGGTCAATGTCATTGTGCCGCTTTTATTTTTTGGGATTTTGATTAAACTAACATTCATAAAAAATGCGGTGGGTGGTATTAATCAAACTCCCATAGTAGTGGAATCGATATGTGTATGTGAAATTATTTATTAGAAAATTTCCATTAATAATTGATTTTCTAAATAATCATAATTATTATTTTTATAATGACATATGAATATCCTAGGTGATTAATTAATGATTAAATATGGGGTTAAAGTAGTTTTCCAAATAGGTGATTGATTTGGGTATTTTTGTATATGATTTTAGATATTTTAGAAGATATATAAATGAGTTTTGGTGGATGATAATAAATCTTGGGGAATTAATTAAGAGATGATATTTGGTTATCTGAGTTATTTAATAGTGAATTAATTATGTGCCTATCTGATTGATTAAGGTAATTAACTATGAGATTAATTATAAAAATTTGATAACTGACAGGATAATTAATTGTGACGTATTAATAATGAAATATGATTTGGGTTGATTTTTTTATTAAATAATGATTTAACTAATCATTGCAATCTTAGATAAATTATGGGATAACTAATGTACATTAATATTTTTAACTATGCATTGGATTATTAATGGAATGATGTGGTTAGTTATTTTGAATTAATGAATGATTAAAATTATTTTGAATATGTGTACTAGACATGGTGTTCTAGGCCAACGTTGATGTTGGGACATGGACATGGTGTTTTTTCCAATATAGAACCAATTACTTGTGTTGTGGGGTGCTAGACATGGATATAAATAGAGAATATAATGATAGGAGTTTGGTATTGAATTTTACACTGACTATGATTTTTAGTTTATGACACGGTGTTCAACACTAACTGAATTAAAATAATGAATTATGATGTAAATGGGGAGCATTAAATTAAACCATGTCTAATTTAATGATTAAATATAAATGAAATTATTATATCTATTTAATAACTCACTATGTTTATTAATTTATAGAATTGCACTCTATGTCTTTTTACTGGACTTATTTTAGACACCATTGTTCGTGGCATGCTGAGTTGTACTCACATTCTAATTTGGATTCCTAATCAGCACCCAAGAAAACATTGTTATTGGGGGAAAAGATAAGGTAAAGGACCTAAAATAAGTTTTTATTTGGGAATAGAGAATGGTTGAGGGAACCCGACATGGTTTGGGACAGTCATGGTATTTTTTCTATATATATTTGCAGTTACATTTTAGAATCATGACACTTTCATTGTCATAACATGATATCCCATTTTAGTTGATTATTTTATTTTCTGTTTTTACTATCATGGTACTTGGTATTAATATGGTTATTTATATACTTCCACAATTTTTTATTATTGTTTTCATATGTAGGTTTTTTATTTTAGTAAAAGGTAGTATGGTCTGCCCATGTCTGCCTTACCAGACCCTCACTGCAAGTCACTCCCACTAGCAAACGGGGATGTGTTATTGAGGGCATGAGACCAACTAGATCAAGGCACCATTTTTTGGCACCCGAGTTAGTACTCTAAAAAAATATCATTTGATAATTCTAATGTATGATTCATTGTAAATAAATTTTATGAATTTTGGAAAATCTGGTCATATCATATATATTAAAATTGATTATTTATTTCACACATTAAAAAAACAATTTGTTACAAAATGTTTTCCTTATAAATATTCCATTAATAAATTTTAATTAATTTTAAAGATAATGAAATTTCCCTTTTAAAATTCTTTTTAGGTAACAAATTAAATTTTGTAATTATTTTGAACATGGTCAAGGATAAAAACATTTGATGACATAAAAAGAAATATGGTCAAAAATAATTAAAATCATTTTCTCACCCATTTTATATTCCATAAAAGGAAAATGATAATAGTAAATAAAAATTATAGGTATAATCATAGTGTATTAAATTATATGGGTCTTAATGGATATGAATAATATAATTTATAAAATATTAGTATAGATAATACCCAATAAATATAAGATTGTAATATAAACCCTTCCCTAATGTATCTTCTTTCTTCAGAAAAATTAAAATATCTAACATGATAAATATAAATTAATTTTAAATATGTTATAGATACATATTCATATATAACCTTGTATTTAATATACCATTATGATTTCTAAAATCCCTCATATTAAAATTTTCATCATTGAAACAATCATTCAGGTGAAAAATGGGATGTCTTCCATGCATGTTTCATATTGATGGTTTCAATTCATGGTCATAATAAATGGTTTTAAAATCTATGTAATTATATTAATGACATATGTATTATATTAACTTATTATTTAAAATTTTGTAATTATAAAAATTAATTACTGATGAAAATGGAATTAGAACATTGTGTAGATGTGGTTTCCCACATGTATGAATGAGAAACATTGAAATTTTAAAATAGATGAAAATGAAATACGTTATATAAGATAATATGTTTATAGATTCAGAATTATGTCTTAAATTTAATATATTATAATTTAAGATAAAATAATGAAAAACTATTTATTATATTGATGGAATATAAATCATATCGCTACAAAAAGGAGGTTGTCCACTTGTATGCATGAGTTATACGTCCATTTCTTTTTTGATGGAATGGGGGTGGAAAATTGATTATCTATTTTTATTTTAATAATTAGGTATAGGTGGGATAATAAATTAATTATTTTATTATGTATATAAATTTTTTATGATTTATAATAAAAAATAAAAAATACATGGTTGAGTGATACGACTCTTTATAAAGAAACATCCTTTGCATTATTTCATAAGCCTTGATTAAATTAAACAACTCTATGATGTGGGGAGTATATTTAGTATTTTCATAGTTAATTTTGTGGATATTAGTCACTTGATGTGTGACATAGAGATAATAGGAGGAGTTAATTTTGATGAGACGAAGGGGACACCCACAGATGTTCTGAAATGCGTAAAATATCACAATGTATTACTCAATAAAAATTGCTAAAAAATGGTCCATATTGTTATATTTTTGGTCATATAGTCAATATATTAATAAAAAATAGTATTTATTCTTATTTTAATTAAATTATATTCAATATCATTTTTGTTTTATCCCATTTATCATGTGTTAACTATTACATTGTTAACACAAGTTTAAGCAATGTTATTATTAATAATAATTATAAATAATTTTCACATTCTTAAATTATATTAATTTGTTTTATAAATATGGGTAATATATTATAATATAGATTTTTTATACATGGTATGAATTAATTATAATATAAATTTACGAAACACAATAAATATGTCTGTAGAAAAAAAAAATTTAACCTAAAACTGAGTATAACATCATTCAGTTCCATGTAAAAACATTTTGATAAATATTGAAAGATATTAAAAAATAGATTAATAAATGTATAATTAATGTAATTAATAATTAAATATTAAATTAAAATTGTGAGTTAAAAACACATTTTACACAAAAAAATGTATTTATTAGGAAAACAACCCTATTTACATTCAATTGATTTTATTTTAATTTATAACCAATCAAAAATTATTGAATTCATCTAAAACATTTGTAAATAGTATTTTTTATAAATTGTTTACCTATTAATAAAATATTATTTACATTTATGTGATAGTTATTTCTTTAAATAATAATAATTCAATGACACATCATTATTTTATAAACTCAATGTTGATTTTAAAAAATGATATCATTGAAATATAATTTATTTTAAGATAAATATATTATAAATTATCATTTTTTTTATGAATTTTATGTATTAAATTTTAATATTTTCTCAATATATAAATAATTAATCCTGGAATATTTTTTTTCATTACACGTTTTCCCTAGAAAAATTACCTTTAGAAAATATTTTATATTGAGGATAGTAATTTATTCATAGAGAAAATATATATGACACTCTAAAAATGGATTATTTAAGGATATTATATTAATATATATTTCTTTATGTAATTATTTATTGTTTCATAAGAGGAATATTTTTATTTTAAAAAATTAATTATAATATAGTAACCACCCATCATAATATGCATACATATAATTATATGGATCCTTTTAGGCAGCATCACATAATGAAGGTAATTTATAATCCAAATTTTTTATGACAACACAATATTGGTGTGTATATATGTATATATCTAATCTAATAAATAATATAGATATCATAAAACTATTCTAGAAAATATTAATAATATTAAAAAAAATATACTCTAAGAACTCATATAGATTTATATTAAATATCAAATCAATTTGATAAATTATTTATCTAGAAGTTGTTTTACATTATTAGATAATAAAATAAAATAATATCATTAAAATTATACAATTATTTTTGAACAGTGATAATATATTGTGCGAGAGGACTATATTGAAGTATGATCCATGCTCCAACAATGATACCATAAGGGAGTTGAATAAGGGTATCATGTTTCTCTATTAATATTTCATTATAAATTAATTTATTTATTATATGAAAAAAACTAATTACCTATCAAAAAAAATTATTTTAAAAATAATATAATTATTATTATATCACAAAGAAAAAATTATCTATAGGAATTACTTGGTTTACCCAAATTTGTAATATCCAAGACAATGCTCCATAATTTTATAGTTTCTTTCATGAAAAACACTTAGAAAAGATTCACACTATCAATATCACTCGATGAATTGTACTTATAAGAATAAAAATTAATTATTTTATTTCTAAAAAGAATGATCAATAACTATTTCATAATTTGTTACAATATAAATTCACAGACAATAGACCACTCACTAGTCTCCTAGCTCAAGGGTATGTAGTAATTATGTTAACCTCTTATTATGTTATTGGCATATCACAAGTACAAATGTTAAAACGTGATACAAAGGATGAAAACACACCTATATAAATAAAAAATTAACTAAAATAACTAATCAGAATACATGGTAAAATAATTAGAGTATATGGTTCAAATAATACATTCCTATGATATAAAAAATGTGCATTTGAAAAATAAATAATAGATTGAAATAGATTGAAAATAAGATTATCATATATGAAAAAATATATGTGGATCTATTAAACTTCTCGACCAATGACTCTATCACGATATCCTATTATGTGGAGATTCCCATTCCAAATTTACTACTATTCCTATAGTCAACATGAAAGAAAACATATGATATGCACTTGGAATTAGGTTCCTCTGTATATGTGTGAAATAAATATTATTAGGGTCTCTAGATATTCCATTAACATAATTTGTAATGATTGTGTATGAAACCATGATATGATCAAAATTATTAGTATGATAAATTCATATGAAATAACAAATTGTCACATTTATTTTTATATGAAAAATGAGTTTTAATTTTCCAACATCTACAACTTTTGGATTTCTCTGACATGAAACATGTCTATATAGGGATATTACATCCCACCCTGTAATCTTTAATTACGATATATTATTGTGGAATTTATTAACCTCAGAATCAATAGATTCAATGCCATCAAGAACTAATGAAAATTTCTCCATACACCATAATCATGTAACAAATACATTTAATGTCAAGAGAAAGAAGATCACTACATTGTAACCCCACAACATTTTATCATGAACCTAGAGGAAAATTATACCATATATAAAATATTATGACATATAACCTGGATCCCGATATACTAAACTCCCCATCCTAGATGACTCTATATCACCCTAAAAATACTTGGAGTATACAGACACTCCTCCCTTGAATAATATCTTATTTCTTATCAATGGATCAAGGGGGCATACCCACCCCTCCCGTGAAACATGTCAATATTCTATAATTTGGGACAGAGGTAAATACCCACTCCAAACCTTAGATTAAATTCACTTATCTAAAAATTAATAATTAAAGAAAATTCCTCTCCGCACCATAGAAATATATAATATATTATATTTTTATAAACATAATGCAATAGAAACTAAATTTCCAAGAAACATATCATATACATTATAGACCATAGATTACCCTGAAAACTCAAGTGTTTGTGTATATATATCCCATATTCTCAATGTAATATCCTCTTTATATAACCTCTTATAAACATAAAATTATGGAAACCCACCTGAACCAATCACATATTGTCAATTATGGTCTCAAATGAATGAAATCTGCGATCATCGTTGTAGTCCAATCATTCACCTCCAAGAATGTATCCTCATTCAACATTCTCATAAGACTGTCACCTTATCTATTTTATAATATTATTATAAAAACACTCTATCCCCATCAAAATTTAAAATCAAACAAACATAATAATTCCCTAGGGTCTTTGAGACCCAACACTATCTTTATTCACTAACATATGTCCATTTCCAAAACCCAATGACATTATTTAATAATTAAGGCCTCTTCACATCCATTACATAAATAGGAAAATAATAATTATTACCCTCTTCTAAATCATTACTCAAATTTAAATACTAAAGAATCATATAATTATATCTCACACAATAGACATTTATAATACTATTATATCTCAACAAATCCTCCTCATGACCCTTAACCATTTTGTAATCCAACCATATCCTAGGAGTTCCATCATCACTTTATATGAAGGGAACCATTACATAATACAACATCCAACACTAATTATATTTTTCATGTATAATGATATAAATTATATATCCACATAATTATCTATATCAATTCATAATCTAGATATACAATTGAATAGTCCAATTATAGAACTTTTAGGAAACAATACACAAAAACCGTTATGTGGGGAAGGTTTCTTTCGAATACCATATATTGCATATAGTTTACACCTAAAAACACACTCCAATCATGTACCAATTCCAAATTTTATGTTTATATTTTAAATAAATAATGTTTATCAATGTATCACATTGTGTGTAAAAACACATGCTACCATGTCAGATATTGTTTGTTCAATTGGATTTATATTATTTGTTGTAAATAAGAGTAGAATGTGTTCATGTAAATATTTTAAATATGAGATGATGAAGACATTGAATATGGTTTATTAGAAATGAATATAAATACTAAACACATATCATGGGTAATTGTGAGAATAAAATTCCCAAATAAGGAACAATAATGGGACTACCTGATCTTTGCCCTTATGGTGATATTCCAGATCAACTATGAAATATTTTTCAGACCAACACATGCACAATTATGGATGGTTATTGAGTGTATAAGGCCCCATCCTTAAACATTACTTAATCTTGATTTATTACAAGATTATACATTGAGGATCTTTTCAGGTTTAGAGTTTTAGATAATTATATCATAAATCATGGATTACATTCCACATTTAAACAAGGTGGTTACATTAAACACAAAATCCACTTTTCCCATCAAAGGAAACATATTTAAAACAAACCATGAATCCTTTCATGACACTTCCTTGACACTATCATCACATCATGTACCTTTCTCTTGACCTATGAAAAACATTTCAAAACATGGGATGAGCATAAAAAGCTCCGTAAGAGATATAAATGTACAAAATGAAAACATTAATCCTTGTATACATAAGAATTAATCAAATCATACTTTACTCATAAATCATAATCACTTTAACATAACTCATCAAATCATGAATACATCATAGAAATCACATTCTTATGAAGGGATAACCCTCATGGTTACGTTTGGAATACCCATCATAGTATATTCCCTAAATCTCTTCAGAGAGACCTTATAATTCAACCCCTTCACGTTACCCAATGCATTGGAGAGCTATCACGGACTCACCCGCCATTAGTTTATCACGGAAACACCCATCTTCATAAACAATTCCCAAGAACCATAACATAATTGAATCACCTAATACATGCATAAAAGAAACATAACATTTCCACTTTTCAATCACAAAATATCAATACAACACATTGATATAAAAAAATTATCAAAACCATTTTCAATAACAAAATTAAAGAAAGGTAAAACATGGTATTTATTTTTCATTTTAGAAAAAATGTTATGGCATGTAGAGGAAGCCGAGACTCAAATAATGGTCACGGCGGCTGAGAAGTCATTGTCATCGCATATGTACGACAAAAACATTACCTCTTGTTGTTTAGTAAATATTTTTGTATAAAAAATATTCCTCTTGAGTAAAAGTAAATGTCAAAGGGGTTTATACACCATATAAAAGAATGTTGTGTATAAAAAAATTTCATCAATGAATGGAGATTGAGACAAAGTCTCATTCCTCGTGTCCGACTTGACTCGATCGTTCTTTAATCTTCTGAATAATAAATGTGAGTTAATATATAATTTCTTAAGAACCTTTTTAAAGTTAATTATTCCTTTTATATCAATTATTACCATGTTATGAACACTTTTTAATTATTTATGTTAACGAGGGTCATGTTATCGAACATTGGTACATGAGTCAAAAATGAACTCCTTATAATAACAAGTTGTTCATGTGGTAAAATATCCATTATATCCAGAATTATATTCATGATGTAGATATCATATATATAATATATATCCAGTATATACATGCATTTATAATATTACATAACATTTAGAGGTACGAAATGAAATGCACCGTTCATGGAGACGATAAGCCGTACGTACACATGAACACCACCTTTATTTCTATTTCATATTTAATGGAATGAATTAATAATGATATAAAGTTATATTATAATTCCAGTATAATATCATATATAATTCATTAACTACATCCCTTATACGTCTCACATATGGCATTAACGAATCAAATCACATTGAGGGGGTGGTAGTCCGCACTTCCTAAAATGAAGATATCTCGTTTACCCATAATGGAATCCATAAAGGAATTCCATAAAAGAAAAATACAGAAGAATAAGGAAAACATAAACATAAAATATATCATATATAAATAGAGTTACATCTTAATGTCCACCATGAAAGGTGTTAAAAGAAGATTGAACAATCATCGTTTTGTGAGGCTGAAATTCACCATCCACAGAAATAATATGTTCTTTAACCATTAGGTGGTGGTGTGTGTATGTTTATCTCGAATAATTCTCATAAAAACATCCTAGTATATTGAAGATACTTTTTTTGTTACAAAATAATGGAATAAAAAGAGTTTAGGGGGTTGGATAAGAAAAATAAAACAAAAGAACACAATTGAAGACAATACCTTGAAATTAGGTAACTCTTCTTAGTTTGATCCAAAAGGGTTTCATGAAGAGCTTTTTGCCTAAGTTAAGGCTTATAGGAAGAAGAGATGGATGTATAGACATAAAATGAGCAGATCATGGATGTTTCAATGGCTTGAGAGGTGTGGGTATAGAGGTAGAGGTGGGGACCTTTTATAAGAGGGAGGAGGGGCACTCTTGGAATGTCAAGAAATGTTACTTTATATTAAAAGAGTTTCTAATTTTAAAAGTCCCACATTGATATATTTTGAGGATAGGTGATAAGGGTTTGAAATATACTAATACAATAGGTTTTCGACAATTTTATGTCTTATAATTTACATTATCTTTTCATTTTCTTTAAATCATTCATTAATGAGGTAATCGCTGCGTCATCATGGAGTCATAAAAAATTTAATTTTTTTAGTTTCTAAAAATTATAAAAATAATACAATTATGTATGAAATATTTTTATATTTCCAATTAGTATTAATAGTCCAAGATATCATTTATTTAGACAAAATTAAAATTATTTTACTTAGGTGTTACATACTTTGTTATCATTAACTTTCATTAAAAATAAAATGATAAAAAGTCACTATCACACAAAAGTGATTCCATGAGGTCCCAAAGTTTGGCACAAGGCAACCCATGGTCGGACATGACACAATTGGTATCATTATGATACATGTTGGGGTCATTTTGTTTTATTATGACATTATTTTATTACCCATAACAAACTGATTACTAATTAATCACGATAATTAAAGATAATTATCGTTGTTACTATTCATAATGTCCAAAAACAAAAGAGTCTTAATTAGATAACTTAGACATTATGATTCCAAATATGGAATCCATTTTACCATATTATAAACACATAAATTGCAATAATTAATTTAAAAAAATTCCCATTTTCAAAACAAATAGCGGGTTCTTTTTTGAAACAATATCTATGAAATGTTTGGCACTTGTTTATGCCCAATTCCAAAGTAAAATAAATTCTAAGGACCACAATTAGATTAAATGGTAAAAATATATTATAATTACACTTTAAATCCAATTATAAAGATAATCTAACCATATAATTAAATTAGATGAAAATGATGTTTTGAAGTAAAATGCAGTATTTTTTCACTATTCATTAAAAAAATGAACATTGTTAGAAAAATACCAAAAATATATCCAAAGTAAATTTCAGTATAACAATTCTAATGAATAAGTTTATTTTGACAAATAGAGCATATAAAATTGTCCAAAGTTTGATTTAAAAATTTTTTCCATCAAAAGGTGGTAAAAAATATTTTAAAAATATTAGAGAATTCTATGCTTAAGATTGGATTTATTCTCATTTTAAGCCTCTTAAAACACTATCTAATTAATAAATATACATAGATAAATAATCCATAAATCATTACTTACATGGGTTGTTACATCCTTCCCCCCTTTCTAAAATTGCGTCCCCGCAATTTATTTACTTATCGAATAAGTGGGGGTATTTATCCCTCATTGCATTTTCAGATTCTCATGTTACCTCTTCAATCATGTGGTTTATCCACAAAAACCTTACGTGATGAATCAACGTATTCCGTAACACTTGCTCCTAATGGTCAAGAATATGGATAGGTGGTTCCTCATAAGATAGGTTCTCTTCCAACTGAACTACCTCTGGACTCAAAACATGAGATGGATCTGGCATGTACATCCTTAACATTGAAACATGGAAAACATTGTGTACCTGAGATAAACTCGGAGGTAAAGCCACTCGGTATGCAACTGACCCAACTCTCTTCAAAATTTCATATGCTCCAATTAACCTTGAACTCATCTTTCCTTTCTTACCAAATCGCATCACACTTTTCCATGGAGATACATTGAGAAAAACATGATCACATACCTCAAAAAAGAGATCCTTCCTCCTGTTGTTCTCATTACTTTTCTGCCTTCTCTGAGCTATTCTCATGTGTTTCTGTATCTGCTGAACTTTTTCTGCCAACTCTTCTACCAATTCTGGTCCCATCAACTTCCTTTCACCCACTTCATCCCAAAAAGATAGAGTTCGACACCGCTTCCCTTATAATGCCTCAAATGCTGCCATCTATATACTAGAATGAAAACTGTTATTATAAGAAAACTCAACCAAAGAAATATGGTGGTCCCAACTTCCCTGATAATCTATCGAACAATCACGTAGCATAACCTGCAAAGTCTGAATTGCTTGTTCTGACTGCCCATCTGATTAAGGATGAATAGTTGTACTAAAATTTTATTCAGTACCCAATGAATTCTGAAGGGCTTTCAAAAAGTTATAAGAAAACCTGGGATCATGATCAGATACAATAGAGAGGGGATCTCCATGTAACCTGACTATCTCTTTAAGATATAAACGAGAATGTTTTTCTTGGGAAAAAGTGTCTCTTATAATAAGGAAATGAGTAGATTTAGCCAAGAAATCAACAATAACATAGATTGCATTATTACCTCGAGGTGTCTTCGGCAACACCACAATGAAGTCCATGGGTATATTCTTCTATTTCCAGTTTAGCACTGGTAAAGGATATAACATCCCATTCTGTAACTGCCACTCTACTTTAAGCTATTGATAAGTCAAACACTTCATAGTAAAATCAGCAATATCTATTTTCATTCTATCCCACCAGTAATACTCCTAAAGATCTCTATACATCTTAGTACTGGTTGGATGAACTGACAACAGAGAACTATGAACTTCACATAACAACTCTCTCTTCAACTGTGAATCACACGACACACAAAATCACTTCCCAAATCTCAAAACACAATCGTTATCAATGTTGAATTCGGGCATCTTACCCTTCTGAACCAGCTCTACCTTTTTCTGCAACTCACAATCTTACTTCTGTGCTTTCTTAATTCTGTCTGATAGATAATATTTCACTGAAACCTAAAACAAAATAGAAGAACGTCCTACACCAAAAACTACTATGCCAAATTTCATTAAATCCTCAACCAAAGGATCACGTTCCAAACATAACAAGGTTAATGAGGCATTGCATTTTCGACTCAAATAACCAGACACATTATTTTCTTTTCCCGGATGGTAATGAATTATACAATCATAATCCTTGATTAATTCCAGCCATCTCCTCTATCTCATGTTCAATTTTTTCTGAGTGAATATATACTTTAATAATTTTTGATCTATATATATTTCACACTATACTCCATACAAATGATGCCTCCAAATTTTTAAAATGAAAACAACAACAAATAATTTAAATCATGTGTAGGGTAATTTACCTCATGAGTTTACAACTGACGTGAAGCATAAGCAATTACCTGATCATTCGGCATTAGGACACGACCATGCCCTTTCAATGAAGCATTACTATAGATAAAAAACTCACCAATCCTGAAAGGTAGTGCCAAAACAGGAGCATTCACCGATCTTCATTTGAATTCCTGAAAACAATCATCACATTATTTTTTCCAGATAAACTTAACAGCCTTCCGAGTTAGCTTAGTCATTGGTCTAGATATCCATGAAAAATTTCTAACATACCTTCGGTAATATCCTTCCAAACAACGAAATCTACCAATCTCGGTTACATTTGTGGGACTTGGCCATTCTTCAACAACCTTTGATTTTGCAGGATTAATAGTTATTCATCTTTAGAAATAATGTGACCAAGGAAAGAAATTTGTTGCAACCAAAACTCACAATTGCTGAATTTCCCATACAATTTTTTTTCATTTATGGTTTAAAAAATAAACCATAAATGACTCTCATGCTCCTCTTTACTTTTAAAAAACACCAAAATATCATTAATTAAAACAACTAAAAACTTTTCCAAGAACTCATGGAAAATTAAATTCATAAGGTCCATAAATATAGAAGGTGAATTGGTTATCCAAAAATCCATTACTAGAAATTCATAATGGCCATATCTTGTACGAAATGAAGTCTTCGGAATATCGTATTCCTTTACCATCAATTGATGGTACCCCAATCTCAGGACAATCATTGAAAAATAATGTGCTCCCTGGAGATGATCAAACAAATCAACGATATGAGTAAAATGATATTTGTTCTTAACAGTAATGTAATTCAAGGATCTTTAATCAATGAAAAGTCTCATAGAACCATCTTTCATTTTTAACAAATAAGATAGGAGAACCCCCTGGTGATGTGCTAGTTCGAATGAAACCTGTCTCTATTAAATCTTTCAATTTCTCATGCAACTCTAAAAGTTCAATTTGAGCCATAAGATAAGGGGGTTTTGAAATTGGCTTAGCATCAGAAACTAAGTCAATAGTAAATTCAACTTCCTGATCTAGTATTATTCTAGGAAACTAATCAGGAAAAACATCAGGATACTCATTTACGACTGGAACATCATTAATCTGAACGGTTCTTTTATTTTCAACAATATGTGGATGGTAACATTTATTTCCATCTTTTACAGGTTTCTCAGCCTCTTGATATGTTATCAACAGTAAGGGTTCATTATTGTACACAAACTGAAAGTCTTTTTGAAAGGAAACATCTTTCGCTCTTCAATCAATCATAGCATGGTAAACAGAGAGCCAATCCATACCCATAATAACATCAAACTCCACAATAGGTAAAACCATAAGGTTTTCAAGTATCTTCATTCCACGGATAAGGATAGGAAGACTCTTATAAATTCTTTTTTCCTCAACATTTCTCCCAGGTGATTTTACTATAAGATTAGGAGTCATTTATTGAGATGGAATTCTCAATTTACTAGAAAAGTTTTCAAAGATGAATGAATGTGTAGACCCTGAATCAAAAAACACATTGGCATAATCTGAAAAACAAACAAAGTACCTGACACCACTTCATTTGCTGTCCCAACATCTGCTGAAGTAGTTGCAAAGGATTTCACCACTACTTTTCTCATGTATCCTGACTGCTTCTAATCATTTTAACTCTTTTTTGAACACTAGTTTTCATAATGACCCATCTCATTTCACTTGACACATTTCACTAACTGTAAATCAAATTTGGTCTTACCATCACCCTATTCTTTTTCAGTGAAATTACAAGCCTTATGTCCCATTTTACCACATCGGTAGAACTTTCCAAGAATTCAGAAGACATTCCCTAGCATTCCTTTTACCACATTTATCACAAACTAGAATCTTAGATTTCTTACCATCAAGCCTTTTTTAATAATTATTCCCTTTCTCCTACCACCTTGGTCTCTTCTTCTGTAGGTTTTATTGAACATTTTGTCATTGGAAAACTCTATTTCCACCTTCTCAACACATCGAACAATATTTTTATAACTCTTGAACTCACTAGAAGCTAAAGCCCTTGGATATTTTGGTTTTAATCCTGAGTAAAAACGATTGATTTCACTATCGCGGACTCAGATAAAATTTGAAGCATACCTTTCCAATCGATTGAACCACTCTTCATAAGCAGCCACTGAGTCGTCCTCTTGCCTCAATTACATGAATTGTTTTTCCATACTAAGTTAAACAAACATAGGAAAATACTTCTCTAGTAACATACCTTTGAATTCATCCCAGTCGAGAACATCAATCTCATCAGCGGCCCTGATATTTTTAACCATCGACAACCATTGATCTTCTTCACCCTCCAAACGGTAAATTGAAAGACTAACATTTTTAATGTCTGAACACCCCACTATATAAAAAATCTTCTCTAGTGATTTAATTCACCCTTCAGCTAGCACAGGGTTATATAATCATCTGAATGATGGTGAATGTCACCTCATGAAACATTCCACCACAGACATGTTCCTCTGCAGTGGATCTGGCTGATCTCGTTCATGGATACCACTACCATTTATCGCTTGAGTCAAATGCCCCATTAATGAAACAAACAGTTCAGATCAAATTCCGACCATCTCAGGATGCTGATTCGGAAGGTCATTTCCATATGCATGAATTCCTAGCGCTGCTTTCCTTTTTCCTATGTGGAAAACCATTCTGAACAAACATGTCATAGATGAAGCAGCATTGTAATCTCCAAATGCTATATCATTTCAATTTGACAACAAAAAAATATTTTTGGATAATCATTTATTATAATTCTAAATCCTAATGTTATCTAATCCAACCTATGATACCAACTATAAGGCCCCATCCTTAAACACTACTTAATAATTAATAATTACATGATTATACATTGAGGATCTTTTCTGGTTGAGAGTTTAATATAATTAGATCATAAATCATGCATTACATTCCACATTTAAACAAGGTGGTTACATTAAAGACAATAAACACTTTTCCCATCAAAGGAAACATATTAAAAACAAAACATGGATTCCTTCAGGACACTTACTTGACACTATCATCACATCATATACCTTTCCCTTGACCTGTGAAAAACATTTCAAAAACATGGGATGAGCATAAAAATCATAGGAAGGGATATAAAAGTACGAAATGAAAACATTAGTCCATGTATACATAAGAATAACTGAAATCATAATTTACATATAAAACATAAGAAATTTAACATACCTCATCAAATCATGAATATATAATAGAAATCATAAGACATAAAGGTAACTTGAGGAATTCATAACATTGTTACGTGGGGGGTAACCCTCTTGGTGATGTTTGGAATACACATCAAAATATATTCCCTAAATCTCTTCAGAGTAACCTTAGAGTTTAACCCCTTCGCATTACCCAATGCATTAGAGATCTATCACAGAATCACCCACCCATAGTTTATCACGGAACCACCTGTCTTTATAAACAATGCCCAAGAACTATAACATAGTTTTATAACATAAAACATGCATAAAAGAAACATACCATTACCAAATTTCAATCACAATATATCGATACAACAGACTGATATAAAAACATTATCAAAACCATTTTCAATAAAAAAATAAAAAAAAGTTAAAACATGGTATTCATTTTTCATTTTAGAAAAAACGTTATGGCTTGTAGAGTAAGCCGAAACTCAAATAATGGTCATGGCAGTAGAGAAGTTGTTGTCGCCACATACGTACGACAAAAACATTGTATTTGTCGTTTAGTAAAATGCATCATATAAAAAAGAATACTTCTGAATATAATTAAATGTCAAAGCGGTTTATACACCGTATAAAATAATGTTGTGTATAAAACTAAATTTGCCTCAATGAAAGGAGATTGAGACGAAGTCCCATACCTCATGTCCGACTTGACTCGATCGTTCTTTAATCTTCAGAATATTAAACATGAGTTAATTTATACTTGATTAAAAAACTTTTTCATGTTCATTATTCCATTTGTATAAATTATTACCATCTTATGAACACTATGTAATTATTTATGTTAATAACGTTCATTTCGTCGATCATTGGTACTTGAGTAAAAAATAAACTCCTTATAATTACAAGTTGTTCATGTGGTAAAATATCCATTATATACATAATTATATTCCCGATATAGATATCATATCTATCATATATATCCAGTATATACATGCATTAATAATATTACCTAACATTTAGAGGTAATAAATGAAATGCACCATTCATGGAGAGGGTAAGCCATATGTACGCATGAACGTTACCTTCATTTCTATTTCATATTTAATGGAATGAATTCATAATGATATAAAGTTATATTATAATTACAGTATAGTATCATACATAATATCATTATCTACATCCTTTATACATCCCACATATGACATTAATGAATCAAATCATTTTGAGGGAGTTGTTGTCCGCACTTCCTAAAATGAAGATATCACGTTTACCCATAATGGACACAATAAAGGTATTCCAAAAAAGAAAAACACTGAAGAATAAAGAAAACATAAACATAAAATATATCATATATAAATATAGTGACATCTTAATGTCCACCATGAAAGGTGTTAAAAGAATATTGAAAAATCGGCGTTTTTGAGGCAGAAATTCGCCATCCACAGAAACAGTATGTTCTTTATCCATTAGATTGAGGTGTGTGTATGATTAGCTCTAATACTTCTCATAACAACATCCTAGTATATGGATGTTACTGGTGTTGTTAAAAAAGAAAGGAATAAAAAGAGTTTAGGGGGTTGGAGAAGAAAAATAAAACAAAATAACACAAATGAAGACATTTCCATTAAATCCGGTAACTCCTCTTGGATTAAACCAACATGGTTTCTTGAAGAAATCAATGCCTAAGTTAAGGATTCAAGGATTAAGAGAGGTATGTGTAGAGATAAAATTATCAGATATTGGCCGAGCCAATGGATTGAGAGGTGTGGTAAGGAGGTATAGGTGGGGGCCTTTTATAAGAGGGAGGAGGGACACTCTTGGAAAGTCAAAAAATGTTACATTATTTTAAAATGAGTTTCGGATTTTAAAGGTCCCACATTGATATATTTATAGGATAAGGTGATAAGGGTTCTAAATATACTCACCCAATAGGTTTTTGACAAGTGTATTTCATAGATTTTTTATTATCATTTCATTTTATTTATATCGTTCATTAATGAGGTAATCGATGTATCATCATGGTGTCATAATAAATTTAATTTATTTAATGTCTAAAACTTATAAAAAATACTATGATGTAGGAAATATTTTCATAATTTCAATTACTATTTATAGTTAACAGATCATTTATCTAGGAAAAAATATAATTTTTTTACTTAGGTATTACATACTTTGTTATATTTAACTTTCGTTAAAAATAAAAAGATAAAAAGTCACTCTCACACAAAAGTGATTCCATGGGGTCCCAAATATTGGCACAAGGCAACCCATGCTCTTAAATGACACAACTAGTAGCATTAGGAAACATGTTGGGCTAATTCATTATTATTATGATATTACATTATTACTCTTAACAACCCGATTACTAATTAATCACGATAATTAAAGATAATTACTGTCGTTACTATTCATAATGTCAAAAAACAAAAAGAGTATTAATTAAATAATTTGAGCCTTATGATTCCAAATATGGAATCCATTTTACCAAATTCCAAACACATAAATTTAAATAATTAATTTAAAAATAATTTCCGTTGTCAAACCAAATAGCTGTTTTTTTTGAAAAAATATCTATGAAATTTTGGCACTTGTTTATGCCCATTACCAAAGTAAAATCATTTCTAATGACCACCATTGGATTAAATGGAAAAAATATATTATAATTCACTTTAAATCAAATTATAATGATAATCGAACCATATAATTAAATTAGATGAAAAATTAGTTTTGATGTAAAATGCAGTATTTTTTCACTATTCATTAAAAATGAACATTGTCAGAAAAATACCAAAAATTTATCCGAAGATAATTTCAATGTACCAATTCTAATTAATAAATTTATTTTGACAAATAAAGCTAATAAAATTGTCCAAATATTGATTTAAAAATGGTTTTCCATCAAAAGGTGGTAAAATAATATTTTAAAAATATTAGAGAATTCTATGCTTAAGATTGGATTTATTCTCATTTTTAGCCTCTTAAAACACTATCTAATTCATAAATAGACATAGATATGAAAATCCATAATTCTTTACTTAGATGGGATGTTACAGAGGGAGAACTAATGCATTGTATATATGTGTTTTCAAAGAAAAACATGGCCATTCCCACTCTATAGAGATGTTCATGGTGTTTGATAGTATTCAAATATTTCATAGGGAATGAAAATATAATTTCTGGGAAGATATTCCATTTATTGAATATTGGTCTGGACAAAACAAAACTATATTCCAAACCACATTATGGTTAATGGTTTTTTCCATCAGTGAATCTTCAAATTTGAGTGATCATATTATAAAGATATTAAATTATTATTTATTTTCTTAATGATAATGTGTATTGCATTTAGGTCATGATTAAACCCTGAAATGAAAGTGTTTTAAATAAAAATATGATTTAAATAAATGGTTATTTAAAACACACTACAGAGGGAAATTATTAATCAATCACGATTTTTTGGATTCCAATTAATATTAGAGATTGTGAAAATTCTAGATGAATTATGGATGGTTATATTGTGAATAATAATGAAATGTTATATATACAATTTAAATGATTTTTTTCCCTTTTTGGGATAACATAATACAAATATATAGTGGTCTGTAGTATGATTTCTTTCCTATAAATAGGATAACTTTATGTGAATCAAATATGAAATGTTTAGAAGATTTAATAAAAAATGCTTTTTGAAAAGGTGATCTATATTAGTACTCAAAGATTATGTTGATAATAGATAATAATGAATCTATAACAATTTTGAATTCTAAAAGTCTTGTTGTTGTATTCTGTTTAATAACACGAAGATTAGTACATGTAAAAATAGTTTTATTAATATTTATGTGGAAGAACATTTAATTTTCAAGTGGTATAAATTAATACATCTAGAAGATTATGATCATTCTATTCCGGAATATTATTATACAATAATATTATTTTTCATGGTATTATAAAAGTTGATGAAACATAGTAGATTTTGTGTTCTATGAATTTTTTGGAATAGTTTGAAATCATTTTTTTGGATAATCAACATAAAAATAATTGGGAATGGTTTATTGTAAATTGAATATATCATAATTCATTGATCTATCATTATTTTATAGTACAAGGAAATGTAGAAATATTTTATTGCATGGATTGAGAAACATCATAGGTTCAAGTGGTTGAGATTAAAATGGAACTACCAATATAAGAAAAGATTTCACTAATTTAATGACCCCGATATTTGCGATATAATATAATCCTAACATGTGATTTCAAAGGAGGTACTCCCCGTTTGATCAAATTTTTATTCCTAATTTCGTTAATATAATTTATGAAGTAATATATTTATAATTTATATGATCCACCTTACTTAGATAAAAATGTGGTTTATATTTTAATTAGAAATGTAATGAGTTATCAATAAAACGGATATATTTGAAACAACATGAGGCACAAAAGATTAATATGAATATAAAATTAATGAGTGTGATGCAAAATAATAATGTTCATTAGGGTGTTACAAGTTGAAATAATTCTTCTGATTATGAAATTTTAATAATTCTTGGTCATGTTGTGATGATGATAAATTAATTAATGATATTTATTCTTATTTTAATGATCATCTGATGAATGTTCCCAACAAAGTTATTAAATATATTTTTTAGAAATATCAAGGGACTTGTTGATGAGAAATTATTTTTAAAATTACTAGATATTGAAATGGAAAAGGAATTGATTAAAAGGTGTTTCATATGAAATACTTTAACTAGACATGTTAGAGTAGATGTATAAATAAAATATCCAAAAAATGAAAGATATTTATTAGATATTAAATTATTTCATTTAATTTTTTTGAAATATATATATATATAACATGTTTCATGCATAATAATTGTATGCACTTGAAAATGGAATAAACATTTATTGATGTTAAAGAAGAAAAGTATGAGTTCAAAACATTGAAAATTATCTTCAAATTTAATAATAATATATATAAAAATACTCAACGGAAACAATAAATATGCTAAATGAGAATTGGAATGATAATATATGATCTATGAAATATGGGATGGATTTCATCAATATGATGTCTTTTTTGATAGAGGTGATATTAACTAATCAAGTATCATCACTAGGTTGAACATCCCATGTTTCTCCAGAATGTAATGTTCCCACAAATGGTTTCATTAATAGCCATGATAATATAAAGATTGATTTTATTAGAAGGAAGATCATGAGAAAATAAAATAATCTAATGAAATTAACCAACAAAATTTTTTATCCAAACCCCCAAAAAAATTTATTTACCATTTTTGTTTTAAGAATTTGTATATTTTTTAAACCAGATTTTTTAATGAATGGATTCTATACAATATTTATAAAACCACCAAAAAATCAATTGTTGATGATAGAAAACGTATAAATGTTTTTTTACAAATTTATTTGTAAAATGATTTGAATATCTACATAAGAATAATATGGTTCAATACCTATAATATATAAGTAGATTTCACTGTAAAATTACATAAATAGGTTCCTTGGTTATTCTTGGATTTTGGATATTTATAGGCAAAAATAATTAGGATAATTTTATAACATGAAAATCTGAAAAATTCTTATAAATATTCCAGGAAGGGGGAGAAAATATAAATAGAGGATAATATATTTGATATCAATAATGAAACAAGGATGCTTATCAGTCATATCATGGAGAATTATTGTATCTTATCTGAATTTTTAGGTAAATATAAATTGTTTTCAAACATATGCATAAATATATGACCTCAATAATGGGTACTAAAATTAAGAATGATAAATAAATCGAAACATCATATGATCAAATGAAAATATTCGAAAATGAGGATTCATAAAAAAACTAAAAATGAAAATGGATGTATATAATGATCAATGTTGTAAGGAATCTCTTAACCTCATTGTCATCATTGAGTGAACAAAAATTTTCCATGTTATCTAGTTATTCAAGTATATATCATGTGATTTCTTATAGGTCAATTACGGAAATGTTTTAGGATTTACTTCTATACATTAAAAGAGATTACTTATGCCTGGATAACTTCTTTGAAATGAATATTATATAAGTATGTCAATTGAGGAAGAGGTAATTTAAGATTATTATTTTCAATTAATCATCCTCTATAAAATATAGTGAAATATCCAAATAAGGTATTATAATCATCATTAATTAATTTTTTTATACAATATATTTTTCATGTGGTTATATCTCAAAATATGTGATAGTGGGGTACTTATTTCATGAACTTGATCTATATTGAGGGAGTTTTAAAATGTTTGTAGGAGAATCAAAATAAAAATAATTTAAGCTACCTCGGTGATGTGAAATAATAGATTATCTAATAATGTAATTACTTGATAATTTTTTATGTAAAAATATAATAACATTTGTTATAGTTATCTTGTTATAGATAATGGGATTGAACATATAGATTTATAGATTTAATAAAATTCTAACAAATAAATAACCATGTGACATCATCCATATCCTTAAATAGACATAAGGGGGACAATAAGCTTGTGAGACGTTGAGATGAGAAGACCTAGTTCTTTTTCATTTTCATATAGTTGTAAACAAGGATAAGAATAAAATTAAGGGGTTGATGATGAAAAATGAAAACAAGAATTTTCTTATTAGGATTGTTTATGGTTTAAAAATTTATATAAATGGGTATATTAATGGGAAAATTGGATTTGTTTGTATTTTTTGAAATAATATATTTTTTCATTATTCCAATATGTGTTGAGGTGTGATAAAAAATAATTTAGAGAACATTAATGAAAATAAATGTGGTTCCAATTCCAATTGAATATGGTGCATTGAGAATAATATGAACACAATTTGAATTATGATATGGGATATATCGAGGTGGGAACTATGGTGAGATTCCAAATCACATGTGAGACTTGATTAACCCCATTATCATTGAATAGTGATCTATGATTTATGAAGAATCTCTCAATAAGAATTTGAGTTTTAATGTCCAATACGGAGTGTCCCAAATTGAAGAGGTGGGCATTGTGCTTAAGAAAACGTCTTTTTAAAATAGGCAAGGTAAAATTTCTAAGGGGAATCCATGGATTTCATTGAATATCGTAAATTAGAAATGAACAAGGATTTCTCACCACCATATCGTTAAGGCTATAATGCATGAAACATTTATTAATGAATGTTCCTCTTTATCTAATTAAATTTATTTGTTATGTTAAAATGTTATTCAAAACATATTCACGTCATTAGTTTTATATTTTTGGATTTTAAAAGACAAATAAAAACTGTTACTATTGTTAATACTATCGCTAAATATTTATAACATTATTAGAATAAATATAGGGCTTTAACACATCCTATAAACTCAGTCAAAATAACAAATGGACTCATACTGTATAATTACCCCCTATGAATCCCATTTTTCAGAGGTCTGAAAAAATATAGCATCACTGGGATTTTATTTTGACAAAGCCCTAGCTGTGCTTCAACATGTTAAGATTGAACGAAACTGACTATGGGAGAAGGTGAAGTAAATAGTTAATACCAATCAAGTGATATTATCTGATCCACTGATAGAGACATTCACCATCACACACCTTAACTGTATGTTTTATGTGGGTTTTATAAGGGGTTATGAAACAATACAAAAAGGATATAATTAATTGTATTATATTTTATAATGAACAAACATTAAGTTTATTATAGTTAGTTTTCATATATGTTTTAAAGAACAAATAATTTTTTATTTAATATTTAAAATCAATTAAGATATATATTTTTAATAATTAATGTATTTATAAATTAAATAATATTTTAATAAATTATTATATATAAAAATTAGTTTTTATTAATTATAAATGATCGTATAATTTTTAGGAATACAATTGCAATTTTTATTAATGTTTGAAAACTGTTTTTGTCAAACCTCATAAATTTTAAATAAAGGTTAGTATTTATATTAAAATTTAAAATTCAAATATTTAGAAAAATAGTTAGATAAAATGAATTGTTTTTTGAATGAGGATGTAAAAACAATCCAACGGTGTATTTTTCATAATTTTCTATGATATTAAAATTTATGGGTAAAAAGTAAATATCATATAAATATATAATGCGTTTCATGACCTTATAATGACCCAATAATTTTGTGATAAAACACTATGAAATTAATATTTTAACAATATATGTTCTATCTTTTATATAATGTTATTTTTGTTTTTTTATTATATTTTTGGTGCCTTATTGGACACTTCATGACTTATAACGTATTTTAAATTTAAAATTTATTTTCCTTAGAGTGTGACTCACCTCCACATAAGAAAGCCTAATAGATTAACATTTTTGTCAAATATCCTTATAAAATAAAATTATTTCCACTAGCCTTTGTCAAAATACAAGGGATGATGTGTGGTTTTGAATATATAATTATATATATTCCAAAACAAATATTTTTGAAATATTAAAGAATGCCCCAATCTTTTCCTATATAATCCCACCCAAGCTCCAAATTATATTCACTAAAACCCATCAGAACACATCCTTACACTCCATTTATCTCTCTATAATTATTCCCTGTCACACCTTAAACTCTATAATATCATACTCATGCTCTTGAAGTTACACATTCAACTAATGGATCCACACTTCCTTCATTCTTTATTTATTTCTAATATTATGTATATTGTTATGCCATTTTATTTTCTTTTACAGATTTTGCGGAATGATTTTGAACCATAACTATACCTCACAAATATTTTTTAATGATTATATACCTCCTTCATTCTCATTACAGCCTACTATGTACACATGTTACCTTGCCGAAATTCTGAAAGATATTTCATTCTTTCTCATTTTTTTCCATTATTCTTTCTGTTGTTATACACTTTTATTTTCAATTACTAATGTTGAGGTATGATTTATACCACCCCATAATGACCTCTTTATGTTTGAATTATTAGATACATATTTCTTTCTCATAAGACCCTCTAATGATCACCTATTACCATTCCGATATTTTATATGAGTTATTATATATCTCCTCTTTCTTCATGTTTTACAATTATTTTATTCTTTTATTTTTCAAAATAAATGTTCTAGGACATTTATATGTATTACCCAATTACACCCCACTTCATGTAGTTTATTTTTTAATAATGGTTCCATAATATCTGACAATTTTCACATTTTTATCTACATTCACTATCGGCTAATCATGTGATTATCATCAGGTTTTGTTGGTTTATTATTTTTCTAGCATTAATGTTACAAAAATATTTTTCCTTGTTAATTTTATTTTTTTCCGTGAATGATTCATCATCAATGTCACTATTTTATAAATTTAAAAAATATATATTTTAACCATTTTGAAATTTAAATTAATCTCCCGTTGAAATTGTTTGAATATAAAATTTGTTTAGCTTTTTTGTTGTGATTTTCTCTTATTCAGATGAATCTGTCAATATTTGATATTGAATTTTTCAATGTTTTTCTACATAAAAAATTAAGAACACATTTTTATACATGATTTGGGGTTGTTGATTTACACATTGTTAAGAAAATGACTGTAGAATCCTAATTCTACTATCAAACTATAGTGAAAAGAACATTTATTTGTCTAGTAAGACTGTATTCGTATCTGAAGCCCAAAAGACTAATTTCAATCAATTTATGGGACTTATGTGTATTTATTATCATTTTGTATGTATGAAATAATTTCTAATTTAAATGTGTTTGTATGTTTATATAAATTTTTCTGTGTTTATATAATTTATATAAAAAATGTTCACAATTAATAAAAATTTATTTATTTTCAAGAATTTATTTATCAATTGTCTTATTTCTATAACGGAGACTATATATTGTATTTATTTAGTTTTCATATTTTATCAACAAATAATTAAAATCACATTTTAATTTATGTTTTTATGGGTTCTATTAAACTTATTTTAAGATTTTTATTCTTACTAATATCAATAAGGGATCATTTTCTATCTCCTGATTATGATTATCTAGATTATGATTCATAATTTAAAGTAAAGTCACATTTAATTTTTATCAAAATATTTTTACATTTAATAAATCTACGTATTTATTTATATGTAAACATATATTTATTTATATCCACCATTGTAAAATTATTTTCAGAAATATTAATGTAAGTGATTGAAATTAATTTATAAATGTTCTCTTTATAATTATATAATCTCAATATAATGTAATAATTAATTAAATCAACAAATATTTTCAATGACTACAAATTTAATGTACAATTATAAAACAACAATTCTACTAATGTATATGTATTTATCAAATTTTCTGCTTTAGTTTTATTTCATAATAATTCTACCAAGGATATATTTTCATATTTTGATGTTTTATTTAAATATAATTTAATATGATATTATGTGAATTATAAATTTCATGGTATATGTATATATATATATAAGGGAAACAAGGTATTCTATATAGAATATTATGTGAATGGTATTATATATATAAGGATAAAATGTTTAATTTCAGTTTTATAATTTTATTTTAATTTTTCTAAATGGTTCACATAAGATAATAAGAATGTAACCGTATTATAATAAAATTATGGATGACTAATTTTCATATATTCATGGTCATTAAGAATTTTATAACCTGGAAAATTTATTAATTAATTTTAATTGTTTTATTTCAATTTCCAATTATCACACTATGTTCGATTTAAAAATATAACATTTTATATATTTATGTTTATAAATATATCTACCTATTTCCAATTGTATATATTATTTAATGATTTTTTTAATCGTATCATTTAATGTAAGTGTATTGTTTAATTATATTTATCAATGTGTTTAGTAATTTATTTAGCCCACCCATTTTTGATTTATATAAAAAATATACATATATATTTCCAAGTGAAACAGTTTTATTTAATTAGACATATTTATGTATATATTACTTTTGATGTTTGTATATGTATGTATGTGTATATGATATCTTATATAAAATAATTATTATATTTAAAATCTATATAAATGAATGTATGTATGAAACTAATGTTTAATAAAAACTTAAGTAAACAAATGAATATATATATATATATAACATTTATGTATATATGTTATATAGATATATATAGATATATGAATTCATGTATGACTAGGTTTATCATGAAACATATTTAGACATTTAATATTTTTTGTATAAAATAGATATCAAAGCTGAATAATTTAAATAAGCTTCATAGACCATAGAATGAATAATGAAATTTATAATTTTCTTAATTCGAAACCATCAAACCAAAATATTATGAAGGCATTGTATTCAGATTCAACACAAAACCCTTATATGACATTTCCTATTATGATGTATGTTCCTAGATAGTTCCCCAATTAATTTGATAATGTATTAATATAATAAGATGATATATATGGTAAAATGAGGTTGATTCCAGGCACATTATGGTGTGTAGTAAATTTATCTTGTGAATATTAAGGGATAATGGAGTGAAATTAATCTATAATTGGATAGTGCCCATTAGGTTTCAGGTTTGAATTGAGAATACATGTAATAATCCATGGTACCATTTATAATTCATAGTTATATGTTTTCAAGTGAATTATCTATAATATTATATTATGAATGAGGTTGATTTTCATAATTATATATATATCAAAAAACAATGAATTATATTTACATTCTATTACATTGGAATGTTATATTTTTCAAAATTTTAGGAGAATCGTTATTATTTCATAGTGAGTTGAAAACATATATATATTCTTTTATCAAAAAAAATATTTTAAATGAATTTATTTTGTAATGATATTTTCAAAACCCCTTACTGGTAATATATTAACATAAACCTTTGTTTTAAATTTTTTTATCTAGGTTTATTAGATTGTTTGATGGTGTTCTCATCAATTATGGAGTAAGTGCACAAATTTTATTTCCATTATTCAAGTTAATTTTCTGTTATATATCTAAATTGAATATTTTGTCAAATTCTCTAAATCCTAGACCTGTAAAAGATCCCAGAAATTTCAATGATTTTTTTTATCATTTTATAAAAAAAGAAAAATCATTTATAGGAGTAGAACACAAGTTACAGGTACATGTCATTATTGTTTCTATCGAAGCGATGGTCGAGAAAACATTTGAGATTAGATGTTGTCATCTAACTATATATTCTATATTCCTATTGGTCATAGATATTTCTTAAATTTTAAAATGGTAATTTATAATTTTCAAGAGTGAAATGAACAAATTTTGAGGACACAATTTTTTAGGGGGAATAATTTAACTTCACATAAAATTAAAATTTTAATAATTTTTTAACATTTTTTCAAGAAATGTAGAACAATAAAAATATTTTAATGAATTTAAAATATTTTTCTATATTTAAAATTTCAAATTTTCTAATTATCACATATTAATTTTTTTTCAGAAGTATATTTGGAAAAAATGAAATATTATTATATAATATAACTATGTTGAACGTATACATAAAAAACTATAAATATATTCAATTATAAATATTAATCTAATTATATTATAATTTTTTAGTAGTTTTAAAAATTTATAAATTATATTAGTTTTAAATGACAATAAATAAATTATGATAACAAGATTATTTATATACTACATTATTTTCATTATAATTTTTTTAATGGTATATTTAATTATATAATTATAATTAGTATTGAATTATAATGTTTGATTAAATTATATTTATAACATTATAATGTTATTTATAATTAACGAAATTATTTTATTTATATATAAAAAAATTATATGATTAAATCCGATATAGTGTTCTTTATAGGGGGTACATCAAAGTCAAAGGGGAGAATAAGAGATTAGAGAGCGATTCAAGTAGAGGATACAGAGCACAATAGTGTCAAATTTCTTGGGGGGTTATGACAAAGGTGAACTAATATATACTGAAAAGTCTGAGAATATTAACCACCAATGTGTCTGGTTGGAGCGATAATTAAGGGTTCTATTTTAGATAGCTTTCAAACTAGGTGGGTGTCGATTTAAGGTTTTTGAACCTACAGTAGAATGTGTTGTAAATATTTATTGAATGTAACTCTAACTTATCCTCTTTATCAATTGTTATCTTATTTCACTATCATCACTTCCTTTTCAAGTCATTTGTTTTTGTTCATTTCATTTTCAACCAGGAATGTTTCAGCAGAAATTGTCCTATATAGTTTGTTTTTTTAAATCATTATTCTTCAATGTCAATGTTAGATTCATTTTGAAATTATATTTGTCAAACATTCTTCATTTCAGATGAATCTACTTTTGGGATTGTTCAGATATAAAATTTATATATCATATTTGATGTGATGTTATCTTATTATGATGAATATGTCAATGTTTTATATTTAATATATAAATAATTTTTAATCTAAAATAGTACACACAAAATTCTTTGTAGTTTTTGTGTGTGTCATTGTACAGACAAAAGATAAAATGTTTATAATAGAATTATTTCAGTTTCCAAACTAAAATTAAATAAATATTTATTAGTCTATTAGGTCTATGTTCGTATCCAATGGCACAAAAACCCAATTTTAATCAATTATGGGGACTTCTATTTAGGTGACATCATTGTGTATGTATAAATTATTTTTCAATTTAAATCCATGTAGTTTTATATATATATTTCCAATATTTTCAATCATTTAATGTTTATCTGGTTATGTGTTATGTAATATTTATTATTTTTAAACATTTATTTATCAGTTGTTTTATTATTTTAAAAGAGATAATATACTGTGTTTTTTAGTGTCCATTATTGAACTAAAAATAATTAGTTGGAATTTATTTATTTATTTTTTCTATAATGGTTCTATTAAAGAAACATTCAAATTATTATTATTAACAAATTAACTATGGGATCATTTTATGCATTTAGATTATATCTATCTGAATTAAGTTGAAGAATTTGACGTATTGTTTTGTTTTTATTTTATCAAAAAGAAATTATGAAAAATAAAAATATATTCATATATTCATATATATGTATTTAGATCCAAATATGTATAATTATTTTCATAACTAATAATTTAATTTTTATATTTAATTTGTAAATGTTTTTTTATATTTAATTTATATTGATAAATTGGAAGTTTTTAGTAAAAATGTTTTTATTTTCAATGATTTCTAATTAATTGAAGGTTCAAAATCTAATATTCGACATATGTATATGTATTTATAAAATTTTAGGGGTTAGTTTGAAATGAAAATAACTCTACCATGGGATATATTAATTTATCAGTGTTTTTAATCATTATTTGTATCTCCGATTATGCCTATTGTAAATATTATTGTATATAAATATATATATATGGTATAAAAGTCCTATTATTTAGAATTATAAATGAATGGTTATATATATATAAGGGAAAAATTCATAATGTACAAATTATAATTTTATTTTCTTATTTTAAAAAAAATTCTAATATATGATTAACCATGTCACCATGTTATATTGAAATTATTTACGTCGCATTTTCAAATAAAAAATGTCATTCAAAAATTTATAACATAATAAATGTATATTTATATTTTAAGGGATTGATTTTAATTAAAAATTATCAATCAATGTCAAATTTTATAATATATACTTTAATATATTTACATAATTATATTTATGAATATATATATATATATCTACCTATTTTCATTTCTTTTATAGATTTATTATCATTTATAATCTTATCATTTAATACAAAATGATTAGTTATTTCTATTTTTCATTTTGTATTGGTATTATTTTAAATCCATCTATTTATATTTTATTTACATCAAAATATACATATATCATTAGAAATGAGATGATTATATATATATATATATATTACAGTATAGGTTTACATATGTATATATGTGTATATGATATATTATGTAAACACACTATTTTTTTTAACATTGTTATATGGGCTAGTGAGTATGAAACTATTGTTTCATATAAATTTATATAAACATATGAATATATATAGGTATTTTTTATGTTAAAAAATTATATATTTATATAATTATGATTTAATGAACAAATTTTTTTTCATGAAACATGGTTATCCAAGTAATTTCATTTTACAAAATAGACACTAAATCTCAATGATTTAAAGAAGAATTATGGACCATATGATATAAAATGATTCTAACAAATTTTTTAATTCAAATGTATATCACTTAGATGTTATGAAGGCATAGTATGGGGATTTAACCCAATATAATTTAGTGATTTTTTTCAATAAAATTGGGTACACCTAGATAGAGACCCAATGAATTGAATAATGTGTTAAAATACTTATATTTTATTTATGGTGCCTCTATGGTTCATCAAATTATATTATGGTGCTCGAGAGGATAATCTTTTGAAAATTATGGTATTTGGGAGTGAGCATAATCCATCATGGGAATATGTCTACCATGTCTCGGGAGGGAACTGAGAATCCATTTTGTGATACACAATGCCTTTACGAAATAATGTGTCTTAAGTATTCAAAATAATTTACTATAATTTTATGTAAGAATCATGTTTATTTTCAAAATAATAATATTTAAATATATATATTTAAAACTAACGAAATGATTTAAAATTTTATTATTTTCAAAAATTTTAGTTTTCAAGATTAAATGAGGATTGATATTCTTTCTCATTGAGTTAAAAATTTCTAAGCATTCTTTTAGAAAATGACATTTTATAAATGAAAATTTTCAAATGATGTTTATAAAATACCTAATTGGGAATATTTAATGGTCAATCCATATTAAAAAAAATATTTACCTAGGTTTATTATAGTTTATGATGGTGATTACATCGATTATGGAGTTTGAAAATGTTATGCCATTTCATTTATTTTGATTCATTTTTTACAGTTTTGTTATGTTCTATTTTTTTCTAATAATCCAAAACAAATATCAGTACATGTTCTAGGCAATGTAAATAAAATTTTATTTTTTTTCATTTTAAAAAATACATTTCATTTATAAGAGTTGATCATGGTTTCCGAGACCGGGTCGTTGTAGTGTTTATTTGGGTAATGAATCAATTTACCATCATGTGATGGGGATATACATATTTTTAGTTAATATTCATAAATCTTAGATGGTAATTACAATAAATTTATGTTCTTGGATATCATAGTGAAGGGTAATGGTGCCACAAAGGAGATTTTGTAGTGAGAAATAGTGATAACCCAAATTGATAAGAGGTGGAAGGATGCCCTATGCCACAAAAAAATATAATACACACTACACCAATGTAGATTTCATGATACATATAATGAAAATATCTAATGATATATTGCATTTTGAGGCTGGACATGAGTCATAGAAACTATGTTTTTTAGGTATCCAAAAAATTAGGGAATCATTGCACACAAAGAGTTTTAGAATCCAGTGTACTAGGGTACTAATACAGTTAAGGGTGTATTCACGATTAGGGTTGTGATAAGAGGAGAAGGAATAATTGGTGTTTATGAATAAGAAAACCATTATACTAAAATATTTTTTTAAAAAATATACGAAATTAATTTATTTCTTATTAATTAATTAAAAATTAATATATAACCAAATTAAATATATAAAAACTGTTTTTATGAACACTATTTCTAAGCCCCCAAAGGCATTAGTTCAAAATAAATTAATATAATCATAGTTAATTTATGGTTATATTGATATTTATATATTATATATTAAATTTATTTAACATTCATCTAATATAAATTATATATAAGACAATAAAAATCCATTTTTATGAATATAATGTAGCATTGGTCTAAAGGATGTCGTATTCCCGTTTAATATAACAGTTTATTTAAAACTAAATTTTGAGATATTTATAAATTTTATTTCAAAAAATAATCATTATTATTGAATGAATAATGCATAAAGTATAGTAGGGATGATTTTTTCCTAAGAGGAATCATTTTTTTGAATACTAAATACTAAATTTTAATTGAAACCCAACTTTTCATATAAAGAATTTATAATTATATATTATAATATATGTTTATTAAATGTTATATTAATTTAATTTTAAATTTTTTAATCCAAGTTATGTCAATAGAAATATTTTTTACTTATTTAAGATATTGAAAGATAGTTTTCATTTGTACATTTTCACATTAACCACCTTTTTCTCGTCTCGAATGTTGGATTAATTTCTATTAATTATTTTAAGATTCTATCTATTTAATATGGAAAATTAGATTCCACATTTTTATTCATATAATTTTGTAATATAAATATGTTGAATGTTGTTTTTCAACTATGTGATAAATGAACATACTTAAAATTAATCATAGTGAATTATAGAAAATCAAGATTACTAAGGGAAAAAACGTTAATCATAATGAAAAAATATAAATATAAAATTGTCCAAACACCATTTATGGGAATATTTTAACATTTTACCTTCTATAATAAAAATAATATTTTTATCAGAGCCACATTACTTGATATAAACATGGGTAGTATTCGCAATTTAAAAAATTGACAAAAGTGGGACACACATCACATATAAATGGACAACCCTCTCATCCTCTCATCACACCATTATACAACGTTGGTTAATAAAATAACAAATAAAATCTATTATAAATATCCCTCCCATCATCCTAGAATATTTATATTTAGTATATTGGGAATGCTTGACGGAACTAGTAGAATCCGAGGAAGGATACCAGAAGTAGAGGTAATGTTATTCTAAATGAAAGTATATTTTATTTTGTTATACACATACTAAATTAGATATTATACCATGATTATATTTTTACCTCAGTATATTAAATATAATTCTAATTTTTTTATTGTTATAATGTAAAAGTGCACAAATATTCATCAAATGGGTTACAAAATCATCTTCCATACGTACAGAGGAGTACTACATCACAAAAAGATATCGTTCCTTTTTCCCATTTCTATAAGTATTTTTTATAAATAATTATGGAAATAATATTTAAATATAATATAAATTATATTAGGTTTTTATTATACTGATGAAATTTTTATTCCACACTTACAATCATGAATTATTTTATTTTTAAGAAGACTACATTGATCGTGTGTATGTTGTAATACCTACTCGCGAAGTGATGTGATACATTCTCATTTTACATGAAATATATTACGTATGATTTTAGTAACAAAATGTTTTATATATGAAAATATTTTGTATGTAAATTATTAAAAGGCCCCAGCCTTAAACCTTACTTAATATTGAATTAAATGAATAATTCACATTGAGGATCTTTTCAAGTTTAGAGTTTTAGAGAATTAGGACATAACTATTACATCTCAACAGATTACAAAGTAGACACGTCTACTATGTTTCCATAAAATAAAAAAACTCTTAAAAAGAGACATGTCTAGTTCCATGTTTTATATAGCATGAATTTCCCTTGATCCCGTCCTTGACCCTATTTCACATTAAGTTCTAGGAAAAACATTTCAAAACAACTTGGGGTGAGCATAAAAAGCTCAGTAAGGGATACAAAAATAATGAAAACTGTTAGTTTTTCAAACATCATGTAAACCATGTATACTTTATCAAAGTAATACATTCACCTTCATGAAGTAGTAAAAACTCTTCACTGAATAAAATATCATTACTTACCCTTTTGTAACAAATTATTACCATAAAACCCATATAAAGAACACATAACATATAAAGGTAACTTGGTACATAAACATACTTAAGTGGAATAACCATACGGTCGACTTCCACACATATCACTTAATGGAATAGCCATACAGACATCTTCCATACATACATAATGGAATATCTATACGGCCGACTTACATACCCAATGCATTGGAGGTTATAACGTAACCACCCATCCTAGTATTCACAGAACCACCTGTCATATGGTTTATCACGTAACCACCTGTCAAATTTCCATGTACCAATATAAAATCATAAAACATAAAACCAATATAAAGGAATGATAACATTTCCACATTTCAATCACAATATATAATTTAAATATATTGACATAATAGAATCTTTTATAAAAACCATTTTCAATACCAAAATACATAAAAGAGTATATGGTATTTATTTTATTATAAAAACATTACGGCTTGTTGAGGAAGCCAGAGACCAAATAATACTCGCTGTGGCAGAAAAGGTCGTTGTGACCACGTACGTTCAAAAAAACATTCCTTTTTTTCGTTTAGTAAAACTATTCATATAAAAAGATTCCTTTTGTATAAAATTAAAATTCAAAGGGTTTTATACACCATATAAAATAAAGTTGTGTATAAAACGAAATATGCCTCAATGAAAGGAGATTGAGACGAAGTCCCTTACCTCGGGTCTGACTTGACTCGATCGTTCTTTAACGTCCTGAATAATAAACTTGAGTTAATTTATATTTTCTTAAGAACCTTTTTCAAGTTCATTATTCCTTTTATATGACTTATTTACATGTTATAAAAATTATGTAACCATTTAAGTTAATAATGTTTGTTTTGTCGATATTTGGTTCTTAAGTCGAAAGTGGACTTCTTACAATTACATGTTGTTCATGTGGACAAAGGTTCTTTATATCCAGAAAGAAATTCATGATTTGGATATCATATATATCATATATATCCATCATATACATGTATTTATAATATTACAAAATCATTTAGAGGTAAGAAATGAAATGCATCGTTCATGGAGACGGTAAGTTGTACGTACGCATGAATGCTACTTTCATTTCTTTTTCATATTAATGGAATTAAAACTAAATGAGAGGTATGTATATTTTAATTACAGAATTATATTCATAATTTAGATGTATCATTCATCATATATATCCATTATATACATGTACTTATAATAGTACATTACATTTGGGGATAAGAAATGAAATGTACCGTTCATGGAGACGGTAAGCCGTACGTACACATGAATGCTGCTTTCATTTATATCTCATACTTTAATGGAAATAAATAACAATGATATAGAGTTATATTGTAATTCCAGTATAACATAATATATAATAACTTTAAATCCATCCTTTATACGTCCCACATATGGCATTAACGAATCACACCTCTTTGAAGGGGCGGTAGTCCGCATTTCCTAAAATGAAATTATCGTGTTTTCCCATAATGGAAGCCATAAAGGTATGCTAAAAATAAAAAATAAAGAAGCTTAAGGAAAACATAAACATATTATATATCATATATAAATATAGTTTCATCCTAATGTCCACCTTTGAATGTGTTAAAAGAATGTTGAACTATCATCATTTCGGGGGGCCGAAATTCGCCATCCACGGAAACAGTGTGTTCTTTAACCATTAGATGTAGGTGTGTGTAAGTGTAGCTAGAACAATTCATATAACAACATCCTAGTATATTTATGATACTGGAGTTGTTACAAAATAAATGAATAAAAAGAGTTTAGGGGGTTGGAGAAGAAAAATAAAACAAAAGAACAAAAGTGAAGACATCACCTTAAAATCGGGTAACTCTCTTAGATTTGAGATCAATGGCTTCCTTGTGAAGACTTATGCCCAAGGTGAGGCTTCAAGGAGTAAGATAGGGATGTGGAGAGCAAAAATGGGAAGGGTTTGGCCGAGGCAAAGGCTTTGGGAGGGTGGGTAAAGAGGTAGAGGTGGGGGGCTTTTATAAGAGGAGAGGAGGGGCACTCTTGGAAAGTAAGGAAATGTTACTTTATTTTAGAATGAGTTTCGGATTTTAATGGTCCCACATTGATTTTTTTCAAGGATACGGTGATAAGGGTTCTAAATCCACCCATCCAATTGGTTTTGGACATGTTTAGGTCATAGATTTTACATTATCATTTCATTTTATTTAAATCCTTTATTAATGAGGTAATCGCTATATCATCATGATGTCATAAATAATTTAATAAATTTAATGTATAAAAACTATAAAAAAAATATCATGATGTAGGAAATCCTTCTAGATTTATAATGAATATTTATAGTCCAAAATATCATTTATGTAGACAAAATTAAAAATATTTTACTTAGGTGATACATTCTTTGTTACATTTATCATTCTTTAAAAATAAAAAGATAAAAAGTCACTTTCTCACAAAAGTGATTCCATGGGGCCCCAAAGTTTGGTACAAGGCATCCCATGGTCGGCCATGAGATAAATAGTAGCCTTATGACACATTTTGTGGTCATTTTTTATTATTATGATATTATTTTATTATCTTTAACTACCTGATTACTCATTAATCAAGACAATTAAAGATAATTACCGTCATTACTATTCATAATGTCCAAAAAAAAGATTTTTAATTAAATAATTTAGACCTTCTGATTCCAAATATGTAATTAATTTTACGAAATTCCAAACACATAAATTGCAATAATTAATTTAAAAAAACTTCCCGTTGTCAAAACAAATAGCGGGTTTTTTAGAAACAATATTTATGAAAAGTTTGGCACTTGTTTTAGCCTAATTCCAAAGTGAAATTAATCTCAATGACCATAATTGAATTACATGGTAAAAATATGTTCTAATTACACTTTAAAACAAATTAAAAATATAATATAACCATATAATTAAATTATATGAAAAAGCAATTTTGATGTAAAATGCAGTATTTTTCACTATTCATTGAAAAATGATCATTGTCAGAAAAATACCAAAAATTAACCAAAGGTAAATTTCAATGTCCCAATCATAAATAATATATTTATTCTGAAAAATAGAGCTTAAAAAATTGTCAAAAAGTGGATTTAAAAGAGGTTCTCCATCAAAAGGCGGTTAGTCGACTTTTTAAAGAATATTAGAATGTTTATGCTTAAAAACCGGATTCATTTGCATTTGTAATCCTCCAACATTTATTGTAAAGAGTAAAAATATTTGACAAAAATATATAATCATTTTTTGTTAGTTATGTTCATTCACGCCATTACAACGGCTAGGCGTTATGTACCATTTAAAATAATATTATTTTATTATTAGAGTGCAACATAAGATTCTCAAGAAACATGTTGTTGTGTATCGGGTATGCTATCGAACATAGCAACCCATTTAAAGTAAAATTAATATTTAATTCGTAAATATTAATAAATATGAAAATTCTTTATTCTTTATTTACCTAGGATGTTACATCCTTCCCCCCTTTTGGGAATTGCGACCTCGTAATTTTATTCACTTATCAAAATAAGTGGGGGTATTTATCCCTCATAGCATATTCAGATTCCCACGTTGCCTCTTCAACAATATGGGTTTTCCACAAAACCTTTACCTGGTGAATTACCTTATTTCGAAACACATGCTCTCTTCGGTCAAGAATCTGGACTGGTTGTTCTTCATAAGATAGGTTCTCCTCCAACTGAACTACCTCTGGACTGAAAACAGGAGATGGATCTGGCATATATTTCCTCAACATCGAAACATGAAAAACATTGTGTACTTGAGATAAACTCGGAGGTAAAGCCACTCGGTAAGCAACTGATCCAACTTTCTCCAGAACTTCATATGGTCCAATGAACCTTGGACTCATATTTCCTTTCTTACCAAATCGCATCCCACATTTCCATGGACAAACCTTGACAAAAACATGATCACCTACCTCAAAAGATAGATCCTTCCTCCGGTTATCCGCATAACTCTTCTGCCTGCTCTGAGCTGTTCCCATGTGTTTCTGAATCAACTAAACTTTTTCTGCCATCTCTTCTACCAATTATGGTCCCATCAGCTTCCTTTCACCAACTTCTTCCCAAAATGCTAGAGTTCGACACCGCTTCCCATATAATCCCTCAAATGGTGCCATCTGTATACTGGAATGAAAACTGTTATTATATGAAAATGCAGCAAAAGAATGATGTTGGTCCCAACTTCCCTGATAATCCATCGAACAAGCACGTATCATATCTTCCAAAGTCTGAATTGTTCGTTCTGACTGCCCATCTGATTGAGGATGAAAAGCTGTACTAAAATTTAATTCAGTACCCAACGACTTCTGAAGGCATTTCCAAAAGTTAGAAGTAAACCTAGGATCATGGTCAGATACAATAGAGATAGGAAATCCACGTAACTTGACTATCTCCTTAAGATACAAATGGTAAAGTTGATCAACAGAAAAATTATCTCATATAGGAAGGAAATGAGCAGATTTAGTCAAGTGATCAACAATAACCCAGATTGAATTATTACCTCGAGATGTCTTCAGTAATCCCACAACAAAGTCCATGGATATTTTCCCATTTCCACTCTGGCACTGGTAGAGTCTAAAGCATCCCATTCGGTAACTGCCGCTCTGCTTTAACCTACTGACATGTCAAACACTTTACAGTAATATCAGCAATATCTCTTTTCATTCCATCCCACTAGTAGTACTCCTGCAGATCTCTGTAGATCTTAGTACTACCAGGATGAACTGAAAACAGAGTACTATGATCCTCACATAACAACTAATTCTTCAACTGTGAATCAAAAGGCACATATAATCTCTTCCCAAACCTCAAAACACAATTATTATCAATGTTTAATTCAGGAAACTTACCCTTCTGAACCAGCTCTACCTTTTTCTGCAACTCACTATCTTCCCTCTGTGCTTGCTTAATTCTGTCTGATAGGGATGATCTCACTGATACCTGAAACAAAACAGAAGAACTTCCTGCACCAACAACTTCTATGCCAAAGTTCATTAAATCAAAAACCAAATGATCTTGTTCCAAACGTATCATGGTTAACGAAGCATTAATTTTTCGACTCAAAGCATCAGCCACTTTATTTGCTTTTCTCGTATGGTAATGAATTTTACAATCATAATCCTTGATTAATTCCAGCCATCATCTCTGTCTCATGTTCAATTCTTTCTGAGTGAATAAATACTTTAAACTTTTGTGATCAGTATATATTTCACACTTTATTCCATACAAATGATGCCTGCAAATTTTTAAAGCAAAAACAACAGCAACTAATTCCAAATCATGTATAGGGTAATTTACCTCATGAGTTTTCAACTGACATGAAGCATAATCAATTACCTGATCATTCTGCATAAGGACACAACCAAGTCCCTTCAACGAAGCATCACTGTATATAACAAACTCACCATTCTTGGAAGGATGTTCCAAAACTGGAGAATTAACCAATCTTCTTTTCAACTCTTGAAAACAATCATCACATTCTTTTGTCCAGATAAACTTAACACCCATCCGAGTTAGCTTAGTCATTGGACTAGATAACCGTGAAAAATTTTCAACAAACCTTCGGTAGTAAACTGCCAAACCAAGAAAACTATGGATCTCTGCTACATTTGTAGGTCTTTTCCATTCATCAACAACTTTTGTTTTAGCAGGATCAACATTTATACCATCTTTTGTAACAATGTGACCAAGGAATGTAATTTGTTGTAACCAAAACTCACACTTGCTGAATTTTCCATATAGTTTATTTTTTTTATGGTATGAAAGATAACCCTTAATCTACTTTCATGCTCCACTTTACTTTTAGAAAACACCAAAATATCATCATTAAAAACAACCAACATTTTTCACCTGAGTCAACTGAGCCATCACTACAACATACTGGTTAGTTCTGATTCTGACCATCTCAGTATGCTGATTTGGAAGGCCATATCCCTCAGTATGGCTTCCAAAAATAGCTTCTCTATTTCCTCTACGAAAAACAATTCTTAAAACTAAAATACCTTAGGTGAAGCAACATGTTAATCTTTAAATTCTATATCATTTCAATCATACCATAAATTAATTTATAATTTAACAATTTTCTAACTCCTAAAGTTGTCTAAACCGACCTCTGATACCAACTATAAGGCCCCGGCCTTAAACCTTACTTAATATTGAATTAAATGAATAATTCACATTGAGGATATTTTCAGGTTTAGAGTTTTAGAGAATTACGAAAAAACTATTACATCTCAAAAGATTACAATGTAGAGACTTCTACTATGTTTCCATAAAATTAAAAAAAAACTCTTAAAAAGTGACATGTCTAGTTCCATGTTTTATATAGCATGACTTTCCCTTGATCCCTTCCTTGACCCTATTCCACATTATGTCCTGAGAAAAACATTTAAAAAAACTTGGGATGAGCATAAAAAGCTCACTAACGGATACACAAAGAATGAAAACTGTTAGTTTTTCAAACATCACGTAAACTATGTATATTTTATCAATGTAATACCTTCACCTTCATGAAGTAGTAAAAACTCTTCACTGAATAAAATATCATTACTTACCCTTTTGTAACCAAAGGATTACCATAAAACCCATATAAAGAACACATAACATATAAAGGTCACTTGGGACATAAACATACTTAATTGGAATAACCATACAGTCGACTTCCACATATATAACTTAATGGAATAGCCATACACCCAACTTCCATACATACTTAATGGAATAGCCATACGGCCGACTTCCATACCCAATGCATTGGAGGTTATAATGTAACCACTCGTCCTGGTATTCAAGGCACCACCCGTCATATGGTTTATCACGTAACCACCCGTCAAATGTCCAAGTACCAATATAAAATCATAAAACATAAAAAAAATATAATGGAATGATAACATTTCCACATATCAATCACAATATATAATTTAAATAAATTGACATAATAGAATCTTTTATCAAAACAATTTTCAATACAAAAATACATAAAAGAGTATATGGTATTTATTTTATATTAAAAACATTACGGCTTATTGAGGAATCCAAAGACCAAATAATACTCGCGGCGGTGGAAAAGGTCTTTGTCACCACGTACGTTAAAAAGACATTCCTTTTTTTCGTTTAGTAAAACACTTCGTAGAAAAATATTCCTTTTGTATAAAAGTAAAAGTAAAAGGGGTTTATACACCGTATAAAAGAAAGTTGTGTATAAAACGAAATATGCCTCAATGAAAGGAGATTGAGACGAAGTCTCTTACCTCGGGTCCGACTTGACCCGATCGTTCTTTAACGTCCTGAATAATAAACTTGAGTTAATTTCTATTTTATTAAGAAACTTTTTCAAGTTCATTATTCCTTTTATATAACTTATTTACATGTTATAAACATTATGTAACCATTTATGTTAATAATGTTTGTTTTGTCGATATTTGGTTCTTAAGTCGAAAGTGGACTTCTTACAATTACATGTTGTTCATGGGGTCAAATATTCTTTATATCCAGAATGAAATTCCTGATTTGGATATAATATATATCATATATATCCATCATATACATTTATTTATAATATTACATAATCATTTAGAGGTATGAAATGAAATGCACCGTTCATGGAGACGGTAAGCCGTACGTACGCATGAACGCTACTTTAATTTCTTTGTCATATTAATGGAATTAAAACTAAATGAGAGGTATGTATATTTTAATTTTAGAATTATATTCATCATTTAGATGTATCATTCATCATATATATCCATTATATACATGTACTTATAATAGTACATTACATTTGGGGATAAGAAATGAAATGTACCGTTCATGGAGACAGTAAGCCGTATGTATGCATGAACGCTACTTTCATTTATATCTCATACTTTAATGGAAAGAAATAATAATGATATAGAGGTATATTATAATTCCAGTATAACATCATATATAATAACATTAAATCCATCCTTTATACGTCCCACATATGTCATTAACGAATCACATCACTTTGAGGGGGCTGTAGTTTGCACTTCCTAAAATGAAATTATCATGTTTACCCATAATGGAAGGAATAAAGGTATGCTAAAAATGCAAAATACAGAAGCTTAATGATAACATAAACATATTATATATATGATATATAAATATAGTTTCATCTTAATGGCCACCTTTGAAGGTGTTAAAAGAATGTTGAACAATCATCATTTCGGGGGGCCGGAATTCGCCATCCACGGAAACAATATGTTCTTTAACCATTAGATGTAGGTGTGTGTAAGTGTAGCTATAATCCTTCTTATAAAAACATCCTAGTATATTTATGATACTGGATTTGTTACAAAATAAATTAATAAAAAGAGTTTAGGGGGTTGGAGAAGAAAAATAAAACAAAAGAACACAAGTGAAGACATCACCTTAAAATCGGGTAACTCTCTTAGATTTGAGCTCAAAGGCTTCCTTGGGAAGACTTCTTCCCAAAGTGAGGATTCAAGGAGTAATAGAGGGATGTGGAGAGACAAAATGGTCAGGGGTTGGCCGAGCCAAAGGCTTTGAGAGTGTGGGTAAGGAGGTAGAGATGAGGGCCTTTTATAAGAGGAGAGGAGGGGCACTATTGGAAAGTAAGGAAATGATACTTTATTGTAGAATGAGTTTCGGATTTTAATGGTCCCACATTGATGTGTTTTGAGGATAAGGTGATAAGGGTTCTAAATCCACCCATCCAATAGGTTTTGGACATGTGTAGTTCATAGATTTTACATTATAATTTCATTTTATTTAAATCCTTTATTAATGAGGTAATCGCTGCATCATCATGATGTAATAAATAATTTAATAAATTTAATGTATAAAAATTATAATAAAAATATCATAATGTAGGAAATCCATTTATATTTCTAATGAATATTTATATTCCAAATGATCCTTTATGTAGAAAAAATTAAAAATATTTTACTTAGGTGATACATTCTTTGTTACATTTAACATTCTTTAAAAATAAAAAGATAAAAAGTCACTTTCTCACAAAAGTGATTCCATGGGGCCCCCAAGATTGGCACAAGGCATCCCATGGTAGTCCATGAGACAACCAGTTTCCTTAGGACACATGTTGTGGTCATTTTATATTATTATCATATTATTTTATTATCTTTAACTACCCGATTACTCATTAATCAAGATAATTAAAGATAATTACCATCGTTACTATTCATAATGTCCAAAAACAAAAGAGTCATAATTAAATAATTTGGACCTTCTGATTCCAAATATGTAATTAATTTTACCAAATTCCAAACACATAAATTGAAATAATTAATTTAAAAAAACTTCCCGTTGTCAAAACAAATAGCGGGTTTTTTTAGAAACAATATTTATGAAATGTTTGGCACTTGTTTATGCCTAATTCCAAAGTGAAATTAATCCCAATGACCATAATTGAATTACATGGTAAAAATATATTTTATTTACACTTTAATACAAATTAAAAATATAATATATCCATATAATTAAATTATATGAAAAAGCAGTTTTGATGTAAAATGCGGTATTTTTCACTATTCATTGAAAAATGAACATTGTCAGAAAAATACCAAAAATTAACCCAAGGTAAATTTCAATGTCCCGATCATAAATAATATGTTTATTCTGAAAAATAGAGCTTAAAAAATTGTCAAAAAGTGGATTTAAAAGGGGTTCTCCATCAAAAGGTGGTTAGTCGACCTTTTAAAGAATATTAGAATGTTTATGCTTAAAACCCAGATTCATTTGCATTTGTAATCATCTAACATTTATTGTAAAGAGGAAAAATATTTGACAAACATATATAATCAATTTTTAGTTATTTCGGTTCATTCCCGCCATTACAACGGCTAGGTGTTAACTACCATTTAAAATATTATTATTTTATTATTAGAGTGCAATGTAAGATTCCCAAGAAACTTGTTGTTGTGTATGGGGTACGCTATCAAACATAGCAACCCCTTTAAAATACAATTAATATTTAATTTTTAAATATTAATAAATATGAAAATTGTTTATTCTTTATTTACCTGGGATGTTACAATAATAATTATTTATTTATTTATAACTAACATTAATTTTCTTTCTATATGATTTGAAAATCTAAACATCATTCAGGCATATGTATAACCTATTTTCCCAAATACTAGTGTATTTATTTGTATTAAAATAATTTTATGTATAAATATAAATAAATATATAATCAATATATATTATATTAAAATAATGTTTTAATTTTTGGGAATTATTAAATGTTGATCTATTTTTGATGAAAAAAATAAGAAGTCATAACATACTCAAAAAAAGGAAACAAATACCGGAAATATTTAAAATAAAAAAAATATAATAAACTAGTTGAAAAGATATTATAAATGAATCATATATGATATAATAGATATTTTTGTGGTTATTTGATAAGGTATAACATGTTTAAAAACACTGTAAATGAGGTTAAATCTAGTATAACAAAAATCAATGCGCGGGTAAAGGGATATCGTCTAAATTTCATTTCATTGAGGTATATTGTAAAGTTATGTATCTAATTACATTTATAAATATTATATAATACTCTCTGAAATGTAATATGTTGAATAATTTATGAAAAAATAAATTTTATGTTTCAAAATGATTTATTTTATCAAAGGGGGTTTTATTAATGTTATCCAATTGGTAAAAAATTATATTACTCAATTAGTTTTTATTGAATTATATCTGTTCATTGTTGAGGTGAGTATTTTATATTATTTGTTTAGTGAATTATAAATCTCTATTTTATTAATTATATTTTTTATATGGATTTTTATTTAATACACATAATCAATGCTTTAGATTATTCTTACATAAATTAAATGATCATTGAAATAGTTTAAATCGATATCTAATGTTATTGATGACTGATTACGCATAAATTTTAAATGATAGAAATTATTTCAAAAAAATTTAATAAAACATTTCAAATTTTTTTTATATCTATATTTTTTCTTATTTTTATGTAAAATTATCATTGTTACAAACATTGGTACATATATTATTATAAATTGTATTTTATGAATACATGCCTTTATTTTACTCTTTGGTTGGAAAAATGTCTTCTTCAATATCCATTTATATAGAAAAACCTAAAAATCATTTTAACGATTTCAAAATTATTTATTTCAGACAATTTTTTACATTTATTCTTTTTACCAAATCTCTAAAAAATATTCTTTTTATCTTTGTATGAACAATGCACTTTTCAAGAATTTTTACAATGAAAATCGAATGCCCACATAACATTGTACTGCATGTACAATATTACCCAATGTCATTATTATGAATGCTACATTACATGATTATAATTTAATTTTTTTAATAAAATTTGATTAAATATTTATCCAAGATATTTATTTTCATTAAGTCTTTGAAATTAGAATGTAATTAGACAAATAAATTGGTTATTTTATTTAATAATGTTTGTAATGAAATTTATTTCATCAACACAAAAAATTCATATTCTCAATATAATTGGTACACAACATATTTATTGAATCAGTATTCACACCAAAGTAGGAATATTATTTTGGTGACCATGTATATTATAAAAATTTTTCCTGTGTATTATTTTCATAATTATTAACTTCCCATTGATTTATTCACTTTTACAGGATCATCAGGAATTATTTCTCTAGTAAATAAACACATCATTTACCATAGATATGATTATATATTAATATTTTTTATTTTCTTCAAATAAATTTTTTACATTAAATTTTATTTAATTATCTGGTGGAATACTGATAAATTTCCACATTAAACTCAATTTAGATATTTGAAAATCTATATTTTTATGCACTAAATATGTTATTATATATATGAATAATTCATGGGACTTGAAATTTCTGGTTTGGGGACCAGTAATGGAAATCCCCTTGATTCATGAGGAATCTCACAAGATGAATTAATTAGATAACCATAGATTTGTGGGTTTTTACATTGTATTTTCTAAACTATATTAATGATAGATATTAATGGAATGGTATTATATTAAGATGATACAATAAGCATGACAATTAATCATTTCCTTTATTATGTATTCATTAACTATTATTCATTAGATATTCCATCTAACATAGTCTACAGATGCATTTTACAATAATTTTTTGATTATATTGTATGTGTTTTCCAATATGTACATTTCAAAATTGATTATACCTTATATGATTAATTAAATGGAATTTTTATTAATTTACATGCCATGATATTTGATTATTCTCTTTAGTTCATTATTTATTCAATTTTACTTCACCAATAACGAGCATTTTAGCTCACCCATATTTCATTCCAAGCCGCCCAAGATTCTAGGATGTTTGATATGTCAAATATTAAAGGATATTATAGATTTAATAAAATTTATCATGAAAATGAAAAAATTATGTTTTATTATTTTATTCAATTAGTGTAAATTACTCATGTATTTATATCGTTTACAAATAATACTAAACGTTTTGGTTCTTTTATATACAATATCCATGTATATTATGGAAATTTTATGGTATAAAGGGTTGTCTCTTAGATTACTGGATTCAGGTTTCTATAGTTGGTGTCAATGAAATTTTAGAACATATTATTGGAACATGATTTTGGAAACCAAATATTATGGAATAAAACCCAATGATACAATTTGACGATATATATATCGAACAATAATTATTTTTTGGTAAGAAAGATATTATGGGGGACTTCCTAAAAATACATTCATGTATGGATAGTAAAATTGGTCATGGTTTTAAAGCATATATACATAGTGTTATATACATTTAAGAGGCATGTTAGTCTAGAAATGAGCTTGATATGGTACAGAATATTGGGCCTTATTGTGTATCTCGTTAGACACTGAAAAAGGATATGCATATAATAACTAACATTTTCATCTGATACATTATAAAGTAGTTGAAAAGATGATGAACATGAATAACCTAGGATAAACACTTGGATCATTATTTAAATAAGGCGTAATTATTTAGATATAATATAAAATAGTATACTTCTTCTCAATATGAATATTATTTCTCAAGATATTTATTTTTTCGTTTAGTGAATGGTTGGATCCCAAAGTAATTTTTTTAACAAGGAACATGAATATAATTTTATATAATAAAAAAATCAAATTATATTTTGAAATTTTTGAAATATATAATGTATTTAAATATATAGATTTCCCTAAATTAGATTATCAATGTATACATTAAGAAACTTCCTGATTCACTAAATAAGAGAAGGATTAGGTTCCTTAAGAATATGAGTAATGAAAAACATGGAGGCAATATTTATTTATTTCCACCATGAAATAAATGTTGAAGGAGATACCCATTAATTTTCCTCACATGATTGTGAAAATGTGTTTGGTTTAGAGAAAAATGAAATTAATAAATGATTTATTGAAGAAAATGATTTGTATTATTTATGGAAATAAAACCCACCTCAAGGTTCTATTTATTTGTTTTTTGTATTAAACGGGGGGAATCTTAGAATTTTACAATCCCATTACCAGTTCTATTGTATAAACACTTTTCCAGGGAAGGAACTATGTGGATAATAAATAAATTTAGTATTTTATTATTTTTCATTGACAAACTTAGAAAAAAATTAATTTTTAGTAACTTTCATTGATTTACATCATATTTATTTTTCGTAATGTATATTATTAAAGGTTGGAAAATGAAGAACATGTATTCTATATAAAATTCCATTGTATATTGAATTTCTGTTGGACTAAAACCTATAATCTATAGACATTATGTGATTATAACCATCCATTGGCCTATGAAATGTCCTTGTTATGATGTCATTGTTTTTAGTTAACACATTTTAGGGGTAAATATTAATGATGTAATATTATTGATACCATTAAGGCTTTTTGAATAAAATATAATATTGTAAACATGTGCTTATAATATTAGTTTTTTGTAAATAAATTATTGAAAAATGTAAAGACATGTTTTGTTGATCTTACGAGCTTTCAATTGTAATTATTTGTCATTCATGCATATAAAATAATTTCTGTGTATTCATTCATTTTAGTAAAATAATAGAATAATGAATAAAGGATAAAATTGTTCATGAATAAATAAATCATGTATTAATATGTTCATAAAAACTCATCATCATTAGGAAAGGTTAATGAAAAATATTATATCACATTATTTCCATATCTAGTGAATCAAATCATCCTTCTGATAATAACTGATTTATTATTTTGACATCCTAAAAATTTTACTGGACATTCTCCTTTTGTGATAAATGACCTTAGTAACTGTATTTTCTTATTAATTTTCATCATACATATTTATAAAATTGATTTACCATAATGTTATTATATGTAGAAACCTAGTAATATTTTATTTCATATGACTATTGTAATTTCCATCCTCTATTACCAAGAGTATATTTTATTAACTCCTTTACAATATGGTATTCTAAAAATGTTATTTTGAAATTTAAAATCCATTTTTATAGAGATCAAGTTTCAATTGTGAGGGTGAACATTATTTCTTTTGGAGAGAATGTAACACCCTTCATTTCACAACGAATATAATCTTATTTCATTTTACATGTGATAGGAAACACCATTATTGGATGAAAATATGACATAAAAATATATTAAGATATAAATAATGTTATAAATTAATTTAATCCATTACATATATATTATGACCAAAATGTATTCAAATTTTTTTACATGATAATTCCCACTTTTCAGAGAAGAAGTGGAAATCCAAGAATGGCATAAAAGACATAGGAAAGATCACATCCAAATAAAAAAAAGAATAAAACCAGACAGAAAACACAGAGCATACCATCCCCAACATTTGATAATTATGAATCACTGCACCATAAAATGGTTGATCAGTAAGAAATTTTCATTTGTCAAAGCACTAGCCTAATCTAATTGATTACGCCATACCCTGACAAACAAAAAAATCAAAAAATCACTATAAGGTTGAATATCCAGATCTGAATCCTCTTTTGTAGCATGTTCCATGTAGTCTAGGCTGGTTGCACAAACATCTCATCTTCATAAACAAACCAACCAAACATAAACACCACCATGCTCAAAATGAATTCCTTAGAAAAACATTCAGCATTCTCAATTCAAAACCACAACACACCATATCAAAAGAACCAATTCATAAAATTATAGATATTAGAATAACCAGTAATGAAACCGAGAGAATACCAGAAGACATCAAATACACCGAACCTAAAAACCTAGATCAATTAATCACCACTGCATGATTAGCCTCCCCAATGCCAGGAATGAATGGTGGAGGATGCCACAAATCAATCCAAGGCAAAACTAGATCCCATAATGACCAACAACCCTACTTGAGAGGACCACTAAAAATCAATAAAGAAATCAACATGACGTAGAACATGGTAACAACATTCGAACAATGAAATAACCTAGACGGGAAATGCCAAAATGATGAGAATTATGAACCCATGGATGCTTCAAAGAGTTAGCCAGTGGAAAAAGAGACCACCATCACAAACTGGTATTATGCATGTAGATACTGAAACAACAACTCCACAAGTCATATATATTAAAATATCATCACCATAGAAGGAACAGCTATCAATGAACTTGACATACTGACAGTCAGAGGAATCCGTAGTAGATCTACCATAGGGGATCAGAGGTGGTGTTGGGGGAAACCATAGCACCACAATCCCTTTAAGGGACCACCCTTTCTTATACATTATATTCATTATATTCTATATCATGAAATTCATCTATTACAATTTTATCTTATGTTGCATGCTATCATGAATTTTTTTGATGGCAAGCATTTCATAGAAGACTGTGTTCCGCTAAATGAAAATATAAAAACTATTTACATTGAAAATTATATCATAGTCATTAAATTAGAAGGTTATGAATATGTTTAAATAACTAATGAAAAAATATGGTGAATAATAATATAAAACTAATTATTTATTAACCTATTAATTAGATAAAAAAATAAAATCAAGTTATATATAAATGAAATATTTTTATAAAACCTAATTTTTTGCAAAAAAAGTTATAATATAATTATAAATTAAGGTAATTAGTATTATGTAAAAAATATATTATTATATAAATAACTTATCATATAAAGTTAAGTATTATTATGACTGTAAATTAAACATATATAAACTATAAATCTTCTAATATAATGTACATCATTTTAAATTTTTTATATTGAATTGAGATATAAAAATTCCTAATTCGTTTAAAAAATTTCACAATACAAACATGTTTTCTCTCCTCGTCACCTGGATTAATTCAAAATTAAATATTTATCAAATACATAAATTGAATTTTGAAGCATATAATCATTGTTTTTAATAGTAATATGTTCTTATGGATAATAGTTTTAATTTTTTTAATTCTTATTAGTGTATAAATTTAATATTAATCATATCAATTAAGATAAAAAATAGTTTGTTACAGGGATAAACACTCCACTTAATGTCTCAAATAAACTATAAAAAGATAAAAAAACCCATTTAATTGAAATATTTTAGAAATATGAATTTATTTATCTATATTTTGTCATTTTTGGAACAACTGGACATGAATTCAATGTGGTTAGAATTATTTATTTTCAAAATTTAAAAAAGATCCACTCACATCTATTATAAAATGCCAACCACTCCCATCATCTATTAAAAACATTAAGCCACTATGATTCTTCCTAGAACTTCCCAATATAATATAAAACTACATCCCCACATAATATATGTCTTATATTTGGAATAAATAATAATTTAGAATCCATTGGATAAAAACAAAGGAGAATACCTGAAGAAGGGGTAATGTTCTTCTGAAAGCATTATTATTTAATTTTATACAAACATCATTCAATTATTATTAAAAAATGATTATATAGTATCATAATTTTATATAAAATAAGGGAATTTTTTATTCTATTTTTTCATTTCATAACTTTAAACTCTTCCATCTAAAGGGTTACAAAATAACTGTTCGGGTGTATGGTGGATAACCACTTCATGGACAAATATATTAGTTTTTACATTACCACCCATAAAGGTTGATAATAATGATGTAAATAATTTCGTTTATTAGATATATTATATATTTATGCTCTTATTATAATTCATTCATTGTTATATTACACAAACCGTTATGATATCTATATTTTTTGGATTACAGAAACATCACCCATGTGTACAACATACTACCTCTTAATTAAATGATGTTATTAATTCGCATGTTACGTGGAATGAATTAATATTTATCTAAATAAAAATTATAGATTAAATAATGATTCATATATAATAAAAATATATGTGTGTCATTTACTTATTTTTTTCATTACTGAATTAAAATTGAAATAACATTCATGCACATGTTTGACATATCATCGCCATGAACAGTGTATTCCATTTGAGGTCACAAAATATTATGGATTACTATAAATAAATATATAATTAATATATATTTCATTTAAATAAGTTATTAGATTATGGGGATGATTGAATAATAAATTATTTATTAGAATGACATAAAAAGTAAAAGCATAGAAAAACCTAAGCAATTAACAAATAAATCAGTGAAAATAATATAATATTTGTAACCAACAAGTGATAAGATGTTATTAAATAACAATATATGATATAATAAATATTAATATGGTTATTTAGAATGTCATTAACATGTTTAAATACACTAATAATGATTTTAATGGATACATTACATGAAAGAAATATGTTTGTAGTGGACTTTTTCTCAATTTCAAATAATTGATTCATATTGTAATTTCATGATACTACTTAATTTTATCTTGTTTATATACATCATTGTAAAATTTAATATCATGAATTATTCCATATCAGTTTTATTTAAAATTTTAATTCTGATTATTTCTTATAATTTCATTTTAATTAATAGTTACCAAGTGCTGATGAATTTAATAACTCAATTACATTTCATTGTGTCCTAATACATACTCATTATAGTTAATATTATATGATTATGTGTGTAATTAATTTTGACTGTACATTAATAAAATTCAAATTCAAATTTTTTGATTAATATATTATTCAACTAACCAATTTATTGGTTGATTCTAACTTCTATGTTATGATATTTAGAAAGATTTTCATACCAACGACATTTTATACAGGAATTTAAAAACATTAAATTAATCTTAAATGAATTATTTTATCATTATTTAATAATCACTTTCACTATATTATACTATTTCTATTCATGATTATTTTCATGTGGTATGGCTAGATTTACAATCTTTGGTAATTAAAATGTTTTATAGAACTTTTGTATGAATACCGAAAATCATACCTATCATCGGTCAGAATATCATCTTCTTCAATAACCATGTATTGATAAAATGTTTACTGAAATAATTTTACTCGATTAAAAATTATTTACTAAATAAAATTTTACCCATTATTACTTTTTATCAAATGTCATCATGGTAATATAAATTTCATTTTAAGAATAAGGATCATTCATTTCCTTATTATGATGTAAAATTTTTTTTACCTTATACGACATGTATGAAATTACCCACCAGTGTTTATTTTATGATTCTATTTCATGTTTAAAAAGATTTTTTTAAAGAAAATGTAATAAAATAACATTTTCCATGATAATTGTTTTAAACATGTGTTGTCATTTAAGAATTAAATTTCAAAATTAAAGGAATATTTTCAATAATAATTATTTTAAAGATATTTATTTGTCATAATCACGAACAACCATGATTTATTACTACAATGAGTATAAATCATATTAATATTGTACACATTCACCCTATTTACGGATTATGACTATTTTAAACAATGATATAATTGGAATTAATTTAATTATAAAATTTTCATTTTCATTAAATTTCCCATGAGTTGTTATACATCTTATTTTCAATAATTATTATTGTTCCCTTATATATAAATATCCATAATAATGGATATTATTATTTCAAAAAACAACTAACATTTTTATATATAGAGATTAATTTATTTTAAAAATGATTATATTGGGAAATATTGTTATATATATGTATTTTTTAGTTAATATATATACTTTAGACGGCACATTATTTATAAATTAAATCGATTATTTTTTATTGGATAACTTATTTTAACATTACATAAAAAGTTTAGGGATCAGTTAATGAAAATCCCTTGATGCATCAGTAGTATCCTAAGGATATTTTGTGTTCTAGGAATAGGTAATTAGTTTTTATTTTTTATTTTTAAAATTCCTTCTAGATATATCTTGATGGATAATGTATCATGTGCATTGGAAACATCATGTCCAATAATGTTTAATTTACATAATTAAGTATTGATAAATTATAATACATGAAATATTCACAATGTAAATAACAAAAAAATGTATATCATTCTCAGTGTATTGATTTAATCTAATTATTTTTCAGTTATTATACATTCTATATTTATTACGATTTTTTGAATTATTTTTATAACAAGTGTTTTTAGTCATTTAACTTTTACATGTTTTTTATTATCGGTGATTCATTGTTTCTACCATTACACATAACCCATATATATAATTTAAGCTCAACCATTTTATGATTACATTATCTAGGATTTCATGAATTTTACGATTATAAATAATATTTAATGATAATCATGATGGAATAATTTTATATAACATAAATAAAAGATAAAAAAAACTTTTTTTAATTTTTATATCCAATGTAATTGTTGCAGGCATTAGCTATGGGATTACTATGTGTCACACCCCGACCTCACGGACCTTCTATTATTAATTACTTTAATTATTACTTTGGGTTCTAGACAATTTTCCACTGTTGCATGATCACACCACGTGGTTAGAAGTAACAGCGCGGTGCCTGCACGGACTTCCAGGTGTGTCAGAGTTATGGCACGCGACTCACGCGCAATTTCTAGAACCGCGAGGTAAACACATGACATGACCCTGTAAGCGAGTAGTGTCTGGTGGTATGGTCTGAGCGTGGTTTGCTCAAATGCGCACTCAGCGACACACGAGCCGTGCAATTGGCCAACTTTTAAAACGAATGAATTTGGTTTTTATTATTCACACTTGTTACTAGTATCCTTTATATGTTAATATTTATATTATTTATATTGTTATTTATATTACTATTATAATCATTATTAATATTATATTGTTATCATTTATATTATCATCATTATTATTGTATGTTTATTTAGGATATTAAAGATTTTAATGACATTAGTATTATTAATGAATTATTAGTGTTTTTATTATTATTATTATCTTAATTTTTCTTTTGTTGTAATTTATATTATTATTATTATGGTATATTATTGTTATTATTATCTTATTGCTATTTTTAGTATTTAACTATTATATTATTATAATGAAATGAAAAAAAAGAAGAAAAAAAAACCTTCAAACCCTAATGTCCGCCGCGGGCCGCCCCCCCTGTTCTCTGCGCGAACCGCCTCCCTCACCCACCTTTCCAGCGCCCCCTGGTTTGCGGCCTCCCCTGCCGAGCTCTCTCCACCTCTCCTCGTCGTGCCAACCTCCTGTTCCAGCAACCGCCGCCCGAACCAGCCCTCCTCTCCACCTCTCCTCGCCGCGCCAACCTCCTGTTCCAGCAACCGCCGCCCGAACCAGCCCTCCTCTCCACCTCTCCTCGCCGCGCCGCCCTGCCCCTCTGGCACCCCGCCATGACGGCCTCCTGCTTCGGCGAATCAGCCACCCCGAGCCGCCTCCTCACTGAGTGGAGCAGACTTCACCCCGCCGAGATCCGCCGACTCCCCTCCTTGTTCACTGCCCAGCCAGCTCCTCCCTCACCCGCCACTGCTCACGCTCCAGCCTCGCCTCTCTTTCCGGCCATACCTGTGATCCCGGACATACGCTGTCCGGTGGTGTTCCAGTGTAAATCACAGCACCTCCACCTTCTCCCCGGCTGGCAGTTTCATCTCCGTCGGTGCTAATTCCTTGTGATTGTGCGTTTTTATCTCTCAATTTGATAGAACGTAAATCTTGAAGCTGGTAATTTTTTTGACTTGCTCTTTGTCTAGGGTGCGCGTTTGATCCATGGGTCATTGCTTTTACTTCCATTGATGTTTGTCACGCTCGCTCTGCTTTGAGGTAGGCTAATCCGCTTACTCCTTTCCAAATAAGTCCATATGATGCTTTCATGTCTTTAATTAATTCATTTGCTTGATTCGTGCCTTTTCAAGTTAATTGGTCAATATGTTTTGATGATTTCAAGTTTGTTTAAATCTAAAATTGTGTTCTTTGTTTTTATTTTGTGGTGCGTTAGATGTTTTAAAGTGGTTTGGGTTTCTCTTTGTAAAATCGTTTTATAAATTTTAGTGTTTTGGGAAATACTATAGATGGTGTGTTTTTCATTCTGGTCTTGTTTTGGTTACTTTATAGAAGTGTGTAATCAATTTGTTATTGGGTGTGAATTATATTTTTAAGGTGGTGAACATGTGTAAGTGCTGCGAACATTTCTTTTGAAAGAGGTGATGTTTTGTGTGTGCAAATGGGTGCGTTGTTTTATAAAATGTTTTATGGGTTGGTTGTTAGGTGTTGAGTCATGTTTTGGTGTGAAAATGTTGTGTGTTTTATTTTAAAGTGCTTTCTTATGTGAAATTGAGTATGATTTGATGTGAACTTTGGTTTCACCATCCGCAAATGTTTTATAAGTTATTCAAATGGTTTATTGTTTAAATCATGTGGTGTGTATGATATTTGAAAAGTGGTTAGTGTGTCTAAAGGTCGCGATTAGATTCAAATATAGAGTTTGGTTATGTTTTGATACATGCTTTGGATGGGATATTTTCCAAACGTGTCTAGCTGGTTATTTTGCGTTGTTTGTTCATTTGGATTGTTTTAAGTCGGTGTTTACGTATTTCGGTTATCTTTGCGGTTGCAGCGTGTTGGCAAGGTCTTTCCACACTCATTCGATCGTCATCTGGCGCGCACGCTTGCGCGCCCATGCGAGGGGCGTTGCGCCGTTGTGTTTGGACAGCGAGTCGAGGTAGGTCCCCCATTGCACTCACCCTTAAATTTAGAATTTATTAATTGCTTGATGTTTTTGTTAATTTTAATGAATGATAAATAATATTAGATAATTAAATTTTAAGTGATTATTAATTGTGAAATGAACCGTTTATTTTATACGGAACACCTGGAACATTTTCTTGACGGGCGGACACCCAATTTTGAAAGAGTGCCCGTTTGGACTTTAAACATAATTCACGGAACTTCAAATGTGCTTCTAGTTTTAAAGATAAATAATTTCTTCTGAACAATTGTTTTGAGTTTTTTTTGAGAAAAGAGGTTTTACTTTAAAATTGGTGAAGGCCCGTTTGGCACTTTAATGAAATGGATTATCTTGGAAATCCCACTCGGGGGTGATCTTTGGTGTGCGTTGTTTGCGTGAGCTGTACGTGATGTTTGTGCATCGTGACTGATTTATTTACATTGTAGATGCACCCCCTTTTTATTGCTTGTGATGACATGGGAACCTGGCATATTGAGTGAATTTTCTGAGAACGATTGCTGCACTAGTTTAGACCACGCACTGGCTAGTGGCCCCATAGCAGGGGAATACTGAGTTATTGCTGCTATGGGAATTGGGCCCCTCGGTTAGGCCATGCAGGGCTATGCCGGGTAGTATTATGGGCGTTATGACGTCATCGAGTTATGGCATGCCTCAGGATGAGTCACACGTATAGTACGTTCTGGATTGTTCACGATCTCCTAGGTTCGACCCATGTTTCTTTTAGTGTTTATTTGTGTGTGGCGGACGATTGAGAGGTCGAGTTCGGTTGCTGACCCCTGGTGTGCCACTTTTACCATTGCCCTTAGTGTGTGTTGTGTGTGATTTTCCTTTTTGACTAAAAACTGAAGTTTGAATTTCTAAATTGTTCGCAAAATGTTTTGAAAATGCAACGCACCTGTTCTTTTAACATTAAACTTGTTCTAAATTAAAAAGGGCAATGGACTGTTACTTGTTTTAGAAATGAAAGTGTGTGGAAAACATATTTTATATAATTTAGTTCAAACCTGGAATTGATAAACTCTTTATTTATTGGTATGTGCTTTGGGATAGAATTAGTCGGGCCTACCTACTGAGTTTTAATACTCACGCCTATAGTGTTTTCTTGTTTTTAGTTCTGTTGCAGGTTCCAGATTTAGTTGTTCGCCTCGAGCGATGGTGGTTGTGGTATTGGGGAGTGACCCATGAGGTCACCTGGAGTTTGGATCGTGGTCAGGTTAGTAGTGGTGTTGCTTGCTCTGTCTTTGTTCATTTTGTTGTTCTGTTTTACTTTCCGCTGTTTAGTTTATCTTTCATTTGGGCCAAATCGTTCCCACCTGTTTACTTTGATGCCCGGCACTAGTTGCCAGCCCGTGGGGATCGGGAACGCCTCTCGGGCCATGTCGCGGGCCGGCTCGGGTGACCGGTTCAGGGTCGACCCGGGTTGGTTCGTGACAAAATGGTATCAGAGGGTGTGTTTTGTTATTTTGGGATGTCTGGTAGAAGGAGATTAGGATTGTCGGAACTCGAGAGGTAGGTACGGGAAGGATGTCATGAACCCTCGCCTGTTCCGCACCTCGAGTCGCCAGGGATAGTCCGGGAATTGAGTCCTTGTTTCATTCTTGCTTGTTTTGGATTGAGGGATGACAACGGAGGTAAACCGATGTTACATCGTGATCTTGCATGGAGTAGTGACCCATGTGGAGTCTGGGTACACGGTTTGAATTCCTCCTAGTGGTTGACGCTCACTTGGGGCATGACCCACTATCATGTCGCCATGTTAAGTGTGACCGCTGGTCCCTCACCCTGATGGTTTGATGCGAGTTGAGTGTCCTTTTCATTTTGGTTAGTGTAAGGGCATTTTTGGAAATGGAAAAAAAAGGGGGTTTTGAAAATGAGACTGATTTCTTTTAAAGGACTTTAAATTTATGAAATGGGTTTTAAAAACTAAAAGAATTTGGTTTCGAAAACTGTTGTTTTCTTTGAAATTGGTCGAGAATGGTTTGAGGTGAAACCGCAGGTACCCCTTATGAATGTTTGCACATGTGAGAGAATGCATACAATTGCGTGCTGGTGCGTGTATGAATGGAATGTGGATAATGACATGTGCAATAGGTCATGAGATTACCTGGGTGTTTATTTGAAATTAAAGGCTTGACCATGTTTTTCTAAATTGGCTTTTAAAGAGGAAAATGGTTTTAGAAAGTGATTTTGGTTTGAAAGGGGTTTGGTATTTGGAAACTGGTCTTGAAGCGAGAATTTTAAAAAAAAAATGGTGGTTTTGGAATCTAAAATGAAACGGGAATTTTGGACAGGGAATTTTGGGTTATGTTTGCGGTTGTTTGTTTCATTTGAGTTGGTTGTTTTGGATGAAGCCACTTTCTTTGATGTTGCTTCGATTGATATTCGTTTCGGCTTGGTGATATATATGCTATTCAGAAATGCCGCCCAGAAAGGTCCCCAGAGTTGATGATTCATGCCCAGTTTTTGGTCCTTCTCGAACGTTGTTTGTCCTTCATGGTGATCAGAGTCTGTTAGATATAGTGCACTGGATTGAAGAAGTCGAGCACGTCTTCAGGGTATTGGGAACTCCCAAAGCGATTAGAGTGCGTGTTGTTTTGGGTCTATTTGAAGGTCCAACTCTGGACGAGTAGGAGTTGTTTGCCCCGCCTCTACTGCAAGTTGGAATGATGTGGTATGTCTTTATAGCTGTCTTCATCCAATGGTATACACTTGTGGAGGTGAAGACGAAGAAAAATGGAAGATCTCATGTGTGTTCAACATGGCCAGCTGATGGTGAGAGTGTATGTTGACCATTTCAAGGATCTTGTGTCTCTTTTTCTGGGGATAGTGTCGCAGGACTGGGTGAAGGCTTCTCCCTTCATCAGGGGTCTTCGTCTAGAGATCAATGAGTGAGTCCTCCCTTTTTGGGAGCATCACTTTTGAGAAGTGGGTGCATGAGGTGTTCTTAGTTGAGTTGGTCTCCGGAGCGCAAACAGTTGACAATCCACTGTACCCAGTTGCCCGTGAAGGTATCCTATCTGACGAGTAGAGCATGTTAGGTAAATTTGTTTCTAAAGAGTTCTTTGCAGTGGCTCTAACTTCTAGTTCGTCAGACTGTCTAATGGTGTGCCGTCAGTGTGGACGTTTAGGGCACACAAAGCCATAATGTCACACCCCACCGAGGACGTGCCATTATTATAGATGTCTAGGTCATCTAGAGAAGCTTTGCAGGAAGCGTTGTCTAAGGAAGACACCGTGACCTGAAGGATTCCAATGCCTGACTGTGAGGCAGGAGATGCTTCAGCCATCAGAGCCCCAGCCATAGGTCTTGGGGTGAAGCTCGCGCGCAGTCAGGAGTTGTCGGGGGTGTGATGACTCAGTTCGGGTTTCGCGTTCCATGTTGGCAACAGAACATTTAAGGTCTTCGGTTCTCATCCTTCCACTGTTAATGTTTTGGTGTTATTATAGGTTCATTGTGTCGTTGTAAGGTTGGGGATAAACGTGTTCGTTTGTAATCCAAACAGTCTTGTTTTTCGGATTATGGTGTTCTGGGTAATGCGTTTTCTTTTTCTTAAAAGTATGTTTGGACCTTGCATGGGTTAATCTTGGTTTAGCGGTATTCGTTTGGATATATAAATGGTTGTGGAGGGGTACAGGTTTGCGGTAATGCTCGAGTTTACTTCATGGGTTAAGTTTATCTCAGAGGTTTCTTTCTTGTGTTCAGGATTTTGGTCTATGTCTAGAGTTCCAAGTTTTAGCAGAGGTGTTATTTTGCTCGTGCTATAAAGGTTAGTTTGGGAGTTCCCGCTTCGCCCCCCCTTTTTCGGAGGTGGTATGGTCGAGTGTTAATTTTCACACTAGTTGAGTTTTTGTGGTGGGGAGAACCCTCTCGTGTTCTCATATTCTTTTATGTTGTGGTTTCTCTTGATTTTATTTGGGCATGAATTCGTGTTTGGTCTATCGTTTGACTGTGTGACTTTCTGGGGGCAGACAGTGTCTGTGGTGGGGAGAATTGTCACACCCCGACCTCACGGACCTTCTATTATTAATTACTTTAATTATTACTTTGGGTTCTAGACAATTTTCCACTGTTGCATGATCACACCGCGTGGTTAGAAGTAACAGCGCGGTGCCTGCACGGACTTCCAGGTGTGTCAGAGTTATGGCACGCGACTCACGCGCAATTTCTAGAACCGCGCGGTAAACACATGACATGACCCTGCAAGCGAGTAGTGTCGGGTGGTACGGTCTGAGCGTGGTTTGCTCAAATGCGCGCTCACCGACACACGAGCCGTGCAATTGGCCAACTTTTAAAACGAATGAATTTGGTTTTTATTATTCACACTTGTTACTATTATCCTTTATATGTTAATATTTATATTATTTATATTGTTATTTATATTACTATTATAATCATTATTAATATTATATTATTATCATTTATATTATCATCATTATTATTGTATGTTTATTTAGGATATTAAAGATTTTAATGACATTAGTATTATTAATGAATTATTAGTGTTTTTATTATTATTATTATCTTAATTTTTCTTTTGTTGTAATTTATATTATTATTATTATGGTATATTATTGTTATTATTATCTTATTGCTATTTTTAGTATTTAACTATTATATTATTATAATGAAATGAAAAACAAAGAAGAAGAAAAAAAACCTTCAAACCCTAATGTCCGCCGCGCCCCCCCCTGTTCTCTGCGCGAACCGCCTCCCTCACCCACCTTTCCAGCGCCCCCTGGTTTGCGGCCTCCCCTGCCGAGCTCTCTCCACCTCTCCTCGCCGCGCCAACCTCCTGTTCCAGCAACCGCCGCCCGAACCAGCCCTCCTCTCCACCTCTCCTCACCGCGCCAACCTCCTGTTCCAGCAACCGCTGCCCGAACCAGCCCTCCTCTCCACCTCTCCTCGCCGCGCCGCCCTGCCCCTCTGGCACCCCTCCGTGACGGCCTCCTGCTTCGGCGAATCAGCCACCCCGAGCCGCCTCCTCACTGAGTCGAGCAGACTTCACCCCGCCGAGATCCGCCGACTCCCCTCCTTGTTCACTGCCCAGCCAGCTCCTCCCTCACCGGCCACTGCTCACGCTCCAGCCTCGCCTCTCTTTCCGGCCATACCTGCGATCCCGGACATCCACTGTCCGGTGGTGTTCCAGTGTAAATCACAGCACCTCCACCTTCTCCCCGGCTGGCAGTTTCATCTCCGTCGGTGCTAATTCCTTGTGATTGTGCGTTTTTATCTCTCAATTTGATAGAACGTAAATCTTGAAGCTGGTAATTTGTTTGACTTGCTCTTTGTCTAGGGTGCGCGTTTGATCCATGGGTCATTGCTTTTACTTCCATTGATGTTTGTCACGCTCGCTCTGCTTTGAGGTAGGCTAATCCGCTTACTCCTTTCCAAATAAGTCCATATGATGCTTTCATGTCTTTAATTAATTCATTTGCTTGATTCGTGCCTTTGCAAGTTAATTGGTCAATATGTTTTGATGATTTCAAGTTTGTTTAAATCTAAAATTGTGTTCTTTGTTTTTATTTTGTGGTGCGTTAGATGTTTTAAAGTGGTTTGGGTTTCTCTTTGTAAAATCGTTTTATAAATTTTAGTGTTTTGGGAAATACTGTAGATGGTGTGTTTTTCATTCAGGTCTTGTTTTGGTTACTTTATAGAAGTGTGTAATCAATTTGTTATTGGGTGTGAATTATATTTTTAAGGTGGTGAACATGTGTAAGTGCTGCGAACATTTCTTTTGAAAGCGGTGATGTTTTGTGTGTGCAAATGGGTGCGTTGTTTTATAAAATGTTTTATGGGTTGGTTGTTAGGTGTTGAGTCATGTTTTGGTGTGAAAATGTTGTGTGTTTTATTTTAAAGTGCTTTCTAATGTGAAATTGAGTATGATTTGATGTGAACCTTGGTTTCACCATCCGCAAATGTTTTATAACTTATTCAAATGGTTTATTGTTTAAATCATGTGGTGTGTATGATATTTGAAATGTGGTTAGTGTGTCTAAAGGTCGCGATTAGATTCAAATATAGAGTTTGGTTCTGTTTTGATACGTGCTTTGGATGAGATATTTTCCAAACGTGTCTAGCTGGTTATTTTGCGTTGTTTGTTCATTTGGATTGTTTTAAGTCGGTGTTTACGTATTTCGGTTATCTTTGCGGTTGCAGCGTGTTGGCAAGGTCTTTCCACACTCATTCGATCGTCATCTGGCGCGCACGCTTGCGCGCCCATGCGAGGGGCGTTGCGCCGTTGTGTTTGGACAGCGAGTCGAGGTAGGTCCCCCATTGCACTCACCCTTAAATTTAGAATTTATTAATTGCTTGATGTTTTTGTTAATTTTAATGAATGATAAATAATATTAGATAATTAAATATTAAGTGATTATTAATTGTGAAATGAACCGTTTATTTTATACCGAACACCTGGAACATTTTCTTGACGGGCGGACACCCAATTTTGAAAGAGTGCCCGTTTGGACTTTAAACATAATTCACGGAACTTCAAATGTGCTTCTAGTTTTAAAGATAAATAATTTCTTCTGAACAATTGTTTTGAGTTTTTTTTGAGAAAAGAGGTTTTACTTTAAAATTGGTGAAGGCCCGTTTGGCACTTTAATGAAATGGATTATCTTGGAAATCCCACTCGGGGGTGATCTTTGGTGTGCGTTGTTTGTGTGAGCTGTACGTGATGTTTGTGCATCGTGACTGATTTATTTACATTGTAGATGCACCCCCTTTTTATTGCTTGTGATGACATGGGAACCTGGCATATTGAGTGAATTTTCTGAGAACGATTGCTGCACTAGTTTAGACCACGCACTGGCTAGTGGCCCCATAGCAGGGGAATACTGAGTTATTGCTGCTATGGGAATTGGGCCCCTCGGTTAGGCCATGCAGGGCTATGCCGGGTAGTATTATGGGCGTTATGACGTCATCGAGTTATGGCATGCCTCAGGATGAGTCACACGTATAGTACGTTCTGGATTGTTCACGATCTCCTAGGTTCGACCCATGTTTCTTTTAGTGTTTATTTGTGTGTGGCGGAAGATTGAGAGGTCGAGTTCGGTTGCTGACCCCTGGTGTGCCACTTTTACCATTGCCCTTAGTGTGTGTTGTGTGTGATTTTCCTTTTTGACTAACAACTGAAGTTTGAATTTCTAAATTGTTCGCAAAATGTTTTGAAAATGCAACGCACCTGTTCTTTTAACATTAAACTTGTTCTAAATTAAAAAGGGCAATGGACTGTTACTTGTTTTAGAAATGAAAGTGTGTGGAAAACATATTTTATATAATTTAGTTCAAACCTGGAATTGATAAACTCTTTATTTATTGGTATGTGCTTTGGGATAGAATTAGTCGGGCCTACCTACTGAGTTTTAATACTCACGCCTATAGTGTTTTCTTGTTTTTAGATCTGTTGCAGGTTCCAGATTTAGTTGTTCGACTCGAGCGATGGTGGTTGTGGTATTGGGGAGTGACCCATGAGGTCACCTGGAGTTTGGATCGTGGTCAGGTTAGTAGTGGTGTTGCTTGCTCTGTCTTTGTTCATTTTGTTGTTCTGTTTTACTTTCCGCTGTTTAGTTTATCTTTCATTTGGGCCAAATCGTTCCCACCTGTTTACTTTGATGCCCGGCACTAGTTGCCAGCCCGTGGGGATCGGGAACGCCTCTCGGGCCATGTCGCGGGCCGGCTCGGGTGACCGGTTCAGGGTCGACCCGGGTTGGTTCGTGACACTATGGTTGGGTCACTATAGCCATTAAAGTGTGTTGGTATTTTAAGTATTATTTATTAGTGTAAATGAGATAAACATTATGTAAATGGGGTTCATTGAGGATATTCAGAAAAAAAAATTATAATTAAACTAATCATGTGTTGTTTAAGGTCACAAAGATTGAATATGAGGATTTCTGTGAAATAGGGCTTGTTCTGAGGCTTGGCCTATAATGATGGATTACATAATTCCTTTTTATCCCAAACATAATTGGTATCAATCCACTAGTAGTTCTCGTACATGATTTAACTGGTCATATATTCTAGTTGCGGAATGTTTTATAGAGAAATGTCAATGAGTCGTCTCATATACATTGACTTGTAGCATCCTGGTTTTAGAATGGTTATGTGTTATAGTTTCATGTTTTTTGACGAGGGTATTGGTTTGTTCATCCCATATTGATGATATGTTGAAACCATGTTATATATGTGTATGGTATCACATTTTTTTTCCATGTTTTATAGACATTTTATTATTCAACCAATATTTTTATATGAGGTATTCTAGTTATATATGAGGTATGGATTACGGTTATCCATCATGTGACATTGATGTGTGTGGGGATTACCTATTATGATCTCTATTTATTTATTCCTTGTGTTGGGTCTTCAGACAATCCTATTTATATTACAAGATACGTAATGTTATTGATTCTTGCACATATGAAGAAATAAAAGAATGTCCTTTTGAAGGTTATATAATTTTTAGTAAAGTGTATCCTATAAAAATTATCCCACCATGGAGATGTTGGTTTTTAATGGATATTATTTTATTCTCAATAGTAAGTTATATATGTTTAACTACATTTTCCCAGAAATTGGGAATCAAACAATATGTTCTTATATAATTTGGTATATTTGATGTATGAAATTGAATATTTCGATATCCATAATGATGCATATGGTAAATCAGTTATGTAGTATAATCATCATACATGAGGAAAATATATATGAATATAAATGTAATTAAATTATGGCCAAGGTTAATTTTAAAAATAGTATAATTTTATGACACTTAGACAATGGAAATGATTTTTAATGAATATGTTTATGGAATAAAATTGTTAAACCCGCATATGAATATAAGTAAATAGTGTCCCGCATTCAATGTAAATATCGTGAATAAAAAAAACCACAGTGTGCATACATACTCCTACCCTATGGGGAGCAATTATGGTGAATTACTAGCTCCGGAACAATATAGGTGATCTTGGAATCAATACATGTTCCCTAATAAAATAATCATTCGATATGTAGATTGGGAACATAACATGATATAATAAAAATTCTATAAATGGGAATCATCTATAGAATGTAAATTGAATAATATCATATATGTTATATGAGGAAACCTATTTTCATTTCATAGGGTAATTATACATTTTAATGTCATGTGAAGAGGATATGCGTCTTCTTGTCATCTCAAATATGTAATGGGAGGAATCATGTGATTATTTTATAGGTTAAGGAAACTGTTTCACATTGTGTAACTTGAATCTTGTTTGGTTTATCAAAATTCATTGATTTGAGGAATCCCAATATGATATTGGGTAAGGATAGAGTTTAACATCTAGTTCTGAGGACGTTTTATTGGTATATCTCATATTTATCACGTCATGAATCATAGTTTTATAATGGGAAAGGCTATAGTTTATAATTATGTTCTAACAGTAATGTTCATTTTAGTTTGGAGTTATAAATCTGAGAATATTGTCACTAAGACATTAAGGTGTTAGAGCATTGACTATATTGCAAGTAAATATTTTTTTCTCAATTCATAAACCAATTGTACTGCTGTTATATTATGTTCATTGAGACCAGACCTTGGATTATATAGTTTATAGTCATGTTTCGTTGAACATGTGTACTATAAATAGTTTATGCTCATTATACATAGAAAATTGTGCTACTAATAATTAAATATTATTGTTATCATACCATGGTTTCTATAGTTTATGGTCTCATATCATTGAACGATATGTTGATGTGAGTTATTTTATGAGAAAAATGGAATTAGTGGGAGGTGTGATGTGCTCTCCATCAATGGTTATTAAAGTGCATTTTCCATTAAAACTGACCTTATTTATAACTATTGGAACCTCCCATTTGGTCTTCAAACATTATGAGTTTTTTTCAGGTATCATTGTTGATTTCAGAGCCATTACCATGTCACCTTAGAGGAAAGATCAATGGAAGACCATCTTGTCGAAAATGGTCGCTATCATGTTCTAGATCATGTTTGATTTATTAATGGCCTAGAGAATATATTCATTGAGGGTTTACAATTTTGTTTGAAATATTTAAATCATTAATTTTGTAATTTTCTATTCATAGATATACATTTTGAGTGTGGGTTGATGAACCTGAATGTGTATGAATGCATCTATTCTACACACCAATCATTATAGGGTCAACTGGATGTCTTTCTAGTAGTCGTCATACAGGGCCAATAATAATTATTAGAATTTTGGGAAAATTCATTTTTAATGGCCCTAAATTTTCAATTAATATTAGACGTGGTATTTTTGAACTCATCAATATACCAATTTTTCTTAACATGTTAATGAGAATTATGGTTGGACAAGATGTTGTACATGTAATATTTCTTCATCAGCATGGTATCTCATATGATGCTATTGTATTCTATGAGAAAAGTGTGAAATCCCACAAACTAATGTATTATTAAGGATATAAATAACTCAACCATGTACCAATAATTTAATTATATTAGAGAAATTACCTTTATCCATTTGTAAAAGAAGTCTATTGTGGTTAAAATGAACCATCATTATCTAGATTTTTTCGGGGGGTAGTGTCATATCACATTGTGTCCCGACAGTAGATATGGCCATTAATATTTCATATTATCGAGAATATCAATTGGTTTGTTCATATATTTGGTGTGGATATAAAATAAAAGACACCACTTGGTGAACATAATGATGTTATCATCCATTGTGGTACATATGTATCATAAAAAATGAATTATGTTTGATATCATCAATCCATCATGATTATTTCCACAAGATCTATCATATACCACCTCCAAGACCTTTGTTATATCTTATCAATGGTTTAAATAATAGAAAATTCGTTCAAACTATTTCATATTAGGTGATTTTCATTGTTATCAAAATCCTGATGTAACATCCCAGGTATTTTAAGAAATAATACATGTTCATATTTATTAATATTTTTGATTTGAATTATAATTTTACTTTAATGGGGATTATATTTTCAATGGCTTACCTGATAAGCAACACCGAGTTTCTTTGAAATGATATGATGCACTCTAATAATATTATATTATTACTTTAAATGGTAGTTAACGACTTGTCGTTGTGTTGGTAGGAATGAATATAACTGACTAAAATATGATTATATATGTTTGTTAAATGATTTTACAATTATCCATTAAAATTTAGTGGCTTAAAATACGAATTAATCTAAATTAAAGCATAAATACTCTAATATTTACTAAAAGGTCGATTTAACGCCTTTTGATGGAGAACCATTTTTAAATCTAGTTTTGGTCATTTTTATATGTTATATTTGATTTCTTTTTTTAGATTCGTGACATCAAAATTTTATTTAGGTAAATTTTTGGTATTTTTTTGAAAAAGTTCATTTTTAATGAATAGTTAAAAAAATACTATATTTTAATTCAAAAGTTCCTTTTAAATTAATTTATTTTTATGGTTATATTAATTTTTTAATTGGTTTTAAAGTTCAATTAAAATAAAATTTTACCATTTAATCCAATTTTGGTCATTTTTATTACTTTCACATTTAAATTGGACATAAACAAGTCTCAATCTTTTGATATTTTTTGTTTCATAAAAACGTTTATTTGTTTTGACAAAAAGAATTAATTTTAAATTAATTAATGAAACTTATATTTTTTAAATTTTTTATAATAGACATCATTTTTGAATTCAGAATATCAAATATATCTAAGGCTGAATTTTTGATATTTTTTCTGAAAGACATCAATTTTTGATGAATAGTGACACAACATAGTAGTAGTTAAAAATATGGATTTTTCATTTAAATGAACTTTTGCTTCTTTTGTAAATTGAATTTAGAAAATATGACATATATGGATGTTATTATTATTTAAAATTTGGTTCAATAAGCTAAAAATATTTTTTTTCAATAGTGACTTTTGACGTTTTTTTACCGCGGTTAAAGGTAAATAGGGTAATTTAAGGTAAAAAAATATTTATAATATAAATAATTTCCTCAAAACATATCTTAACCTTATTGGATGAGTCATTTATGACTATAATAATATTTTCATTGATATTGGGACCCCATGGTTCGACTTATCAGTGGTAATGACACATTATTTTAATTATTTTAATGTAAATGCAAAAATGAAAAAAACAAATATCTTTTATAAATCAATTATTACATGATTTTATATAAGATTTTATTTCGAATATAAATATTCATTAGAAAGAAAAAACTATTTCCTGCATCATTGTATATTTTTATAATTTTTAGACATAATATAAATTAAATTGTCTATGACAGAATAATGTTGGAGTATTTACCTCATTAATAATTTATTTTAATAAATAAAATTATAAATATTTAATAATAACCCAAACCTATCTAATTTTTATTTAATTATTTTATTTCTAATTTGAGTCATCTTATCTTTGACACTAATTTATTTTGGTCCTTTAGAAATCTAAGATCATTATATAATAATATAACACTTTAACACTTTCCTAAAAAGACCCTCCTCCTCATTCTAATTAGCCCTAACTTCTTACTCATTCCTCACACCTCTCAAGCCCCATGGATCATCAATACTATACCTAAGTAAACTCAGTACATCTCTCTCCTCATATTAGACACCTTACCTTAGACATAAGGCACTTCAAGAAGTCATTTTGGTTCAATCCAAAGGGAGTTACCCATATTAAAAGCAACATGTTCTCTTAAATTATTTTTTTTATTTTACTTATCGCACCCCTAAACTATTTTTATTACTTTAATTTATAAAAAAAATAGTATCTTAAATATACAAAGATGTTTTTTTGGGAATGATTCAATTTACACTTACACACACCTCTATCTAATGGGTGAAAACACGATGTTTTGTGGATGTTAAACTAACACATCACAAAACAATGATTGTTCGATTATCTTCTACTGACTCTCATGATGGCCATTAAGATGGAACTATATTTATATATGATATATATTATGTTTATTTATTCTTTATTCTTTTGTATTTTACATTTATATTCTACTTTTATGGTTTCAATAATGTGTAAAAATGATAATTTCATATGAGGAAATGTGGACCATCGCCCCCTCAAAGTGATATCAATCGTTAATGACATATGTGGGACATAAAATGGATAGAGTAATTATCAATATATATTATATTATATTATATTTATAATATACCTATGTATCATTATGTTTTAATTACATTAAAGTATGATATATAAATGAATGTTGTGTTCATTCCAACTTATGGTTATCGTCTCCATGAGTGTTCCCTTTCATTTCATATCTCCAAAATGTTATATATTGTTATAAATACATATATATATATATATTATATATATCATGTATGTAATATATAAATAATGAATATCATTTGGGGATAATGGACAATTGACCACATTGACAACTTGTAATTATAATGTGTTCATTTATTACCCAAGTACCAATTTTCGAAAAAACAACTATTATTAATGTAAATGATGACATATTGTTAATAAAATACTAATAAGTGAAATAAAAAGAATAATAAACTACTAAAAGGATCATAATAAATATGAAATAAACATTAGTTTAATATTCAAGAGATTAAATAACGAATGAGTCAAGTTAGACATGAGTTAAGGGACATTTTCTTAATCACCTTACATTGATGCATATTTTGTTTTTTACACGACGTTTTTTTATACAATGTATAAACCATGTTGACATTTAATTTTATTCAAATGGAGTCCTTTTATATGAATTTATTTACTAAATGTCAAAAAGGAATGTTTTTTTAATGTATACAGTGACAACGTCATTTTTTCACCACCGCGAGTATTATTTGATATTTGGCTTCCTTAACAGGACATAGTGTTTTTTAAAGGAATATAAATTCCATATTCCTTTTACGTATTTTGGTATTGAAAATGGTTTTGATAATGTATTTTTTAGGTTAATAAATTTAAATGATATATTTTGATTGAAATGTGGAAATTTCATCTTTTCATTATGTTTGTTTTATGTATTATGAATATGTTATGGTTCTTGAGAATTAGTTACGTATACGGGTGGTAGCGAGATAAACCAAGGGCGGGTGAGCCCGAGATAACTCTCTGACGCATTGGGTAATGTGATAAATGTAAACGTGAATGTTTCTCTTAATAGATTTATGAAATATACTATGATGGGTATTCCAATGTAACTCCTTATATAGATGTGATATCTACAATTTAAGTATGACATGAATAATATAAGTACCTTTCTATCTTGTGATTACATTGTGTTATTCCTAAATATTATGTTTTCATGAGGTAAGTAAAGGAGTTTATGTTTTATTGTATTGATTGACTAATGATTTCATTATTATTATATAACCCTTAATTAAATTATTGTGCTCATCCCTATTTTTGAAATGTTTTTCATATGACATAAATATGAATAGGGTCAATGATGGGATCAAGGAAAATTCTTGTTGTCTAAAGAATGGAAATAGACATTAATCTTTTTTTCAAGAGTTTTTATTTGATGAAAGTAATGGATATTGAGTACAATTGTCTTCATGTAATATTCAGTTTGTTATGTAAATGATATGAACCCATTATATAAAACTCTAAACCAAAAAAGATCCTCAATGTGAATTACCCATTAAATTCAATAATATGTATTATTTAATGCCGGGTCCTTATACTTGAGGTCAATAACTATTTCATAATATATGATTAGCTCAAAACATTCTTGAATTGGTGGTATAATTACTTTATAGAGAAACATAATAGTAGGAGTCTTTTTAATTGGAATTTCAACAATGGTGGGTGATTTGAGGGTCTTATAACTAAATTACTTTTAGACATCTGATACAACTATTTTTTGTTGACATCTGCTATAGTGGGGGAGATTACACTCTTGTATTCCAATTGATTTTATGAGTAATAAAGATCATGTTCAACATTATATTCATCCAAGACCACGAAATCATATTACTGACCTTTCCGGGACCATGGAACATGGGTCACCTTTGGCTGTGAAAGGATTTATGTTGTTAGCTAAAAAATATTTTTTGTACAAGTAAAAGATCTTGTTTTCTGAAAACATATCCACCATTAATTAAAATCAAGAATATATAGTAGTATGTATTCACATAAATATGGGTACAATTATTTTGATGGCCAATTTATGTTGATTAATAAGGGACTAGTACTCATCCTTGTTTTTAGTGAATCTTTTTAAAATAGAAAATATTTTGAGAAAATAACCTATGTCTAATTGATGAATAAGATCTCCATGGGGACCCTATTAATAATGTGGTTATTGAGACTCCTACTAATTGAAATTATATAAGAATATTTTTAAAAAATCATTCATCACTGTATTTCCCAATAAACAGCGAAAATTTCATCAGCTAGAAAATCAATATCTAGGGGTAGTTCTTTATGTGATGTATGAATGTACATGACATCTTACAATTATAGACCATTGATAGAATTTTTTGGGTAAAAATTATGTTTAAATACTATATAATTACCATCTATCACACCAATAATCTCATAATCATAGGAATATTGATGATATACATTAGAAGGAATACTTTTAAACCTTATGTATCACATTGTATTGTTCAAAATGTCATAATTTCTTTAGTTTTACTACCAATTTGAGGAATGTATTATCAATGGTGGATTATGGACTATCCGTATTAAAAATCACGTCTATAATATATTATTTAATTATTTCATTTCCTTCATTATTTTTCATAATATACGGGCACTGAGGGACCATATACAAATTTTCACATAGACGGGTAAGGATATTCATTATATTTTTGGTGTTAGAATAATAGGATGTTGATAGTAATTATTATTTTCATTAATGGAATTCAAGTAGTCATCATCCCAATAGTAAATAGAATATTATTCCTATTTATCGAGAATGAATTACACATTTTGTACAAAAATCAAATAAATAAAAATTTGTAGGATAAGTGGAATTTGAGGCCTAAAAACTGTTATAATTTTCATGGGATGAATTTGATCGATAGAAATCATTTTCAATAAGTCAATTTTGATTTTTTTTTGTATTTTATGAAAAAATATGATATATTTTACAAAGTTAATCTATAATGTGAACATATGCGGGTTCATATTAATGATTAAGGAGAGTGTAAGATTAAAACACTAACATGATCCTCAAGATGATCTTAACACTATTAGGAGTTTACCATCAGATCATCCATTTATAAATACACAAATTTCATCATATTGTCTAAAAAATGTGTTGCATGTGATTTTTTATGTTATATCCCACATTCATCGAAAAAAATAATCATCATATAGAAAGACATCATTTGGGAAACCTACTGTAGATATATACCTCATCCACAAAGATCAACTAGATGTAATTGTATCAAAAGTATCAAATAGGAAGGAGATGGCCGGGATCCCATCAATATCATTAGTCAACGTGTTTTTCGATTGAACCTGAGTATAATCCATCAGAAATTATTTTTTTTATCATTGAGGTATATGAAAACATGGACCTACCCTTTTCAATTCTTGATTGACTCAATAATAACTACTTCTTTTTGGATCTATAACTCCCTGAAAATGTTGGATTTAGTATGGTTGCCCACCTATTCCTTGACCAAGGCACTTAGAAAGGGTTTATTCTTTAGAGGAGTTTATTTGTACCCATAATGAATCATTATTTGTCTAAGGAGATGAATGGAGACCTGAGGGTGTTAAAATGGAATCTATTCATAGTTCCATTTGAATGCTATGATATATCTTATTAAGAAGGACACATACTTTTCTTTCCCCTCACGGTACATCCATGTACTAATTTTTGTTGGCCTAACGTCTCCCTTGTAATTATGGTTCACCTTGGTAATCTCATCAAAATTTATCTATAGTCACTCATCTAATATTGGATTGGGTCTTCCAAATCCACATCCTCATTCGAGCTAGGGGTTATATAGAGAATGTGTATCTTTCTATATATCTGGTTATGTGGGAGTACTAAAATCTATTCATGTGGAAATGAAATTTACAATGAGGGGTTTATGTTTTGTAGATAAAATGGTGAATGAAGCTATTGATAAAATTTTATTTAGTTTTTAATTTTGATTCCTACTCTTAATATATAAGAAATTTTTAAAGTTAAAACATCATAAAATCTTACCTACCCTAAGTAATTTGTAACAACGTCATAGGAAAGTGTCCATATGATGAATACCATGGTGCTTCATGGTAGTTGTAAAATTGAGTATCAGATGAGACTATCTGGTGTTGGAGTATTAGTTAATTTATGGCCACTCATTTTTCACAATAATAATAATTAATCTTCATATATCAGGTGTCTTTGTCATCGAATGAGGAGTTTAGTTAAAATATATAACATTAATTGTTTCACGTGGAACATTTTTAGTTGTATCTATATCATTAGTAGAATTTATGAGCTCAACATCATTAGTATATAACTAAATTTCATTCATTTTGTAGTATCTAACATCAAAATAGTGGGCCAAGCGTTGATAATGGTGGATCTATCACTATGAATATCCCCAAAATGGACATCAAGGGTGTATATAAAACATTGGTGTTATGATTAGAGGACCGCAATATTAAAATAAATATATGTAATTATCATCAATGCAATGTATTTATTATTTTAATATGTAAAAATATATATTTTTCATGATATTAGAAGACTAAATTGATTAATCATTCAGATTTATCCCTGTAGTTTTTGTTAACTATTTTCGAAGTCTTAAATTGTCATATTAGTTGGTGTATAAAATTATTTTACATGTCCCAACTTATGGTGTCTCTGCCTTAGGATGAGTATTATCCCAGAGAGAGTACCAATTCGTTTTGTCTAATTTTCAGTTCCATTATACTAGAATATGAGCTAAAGTGGAAATATGTTCCCCTAAATATAGATACCCCAAATTCTTTAGAAAACCTTATAACATATTGGAATTGATCTCATTTGGTCAATTCTGCGTATTATGCAACAGCGATAGCATCCTCGGCCTTGAACTTATGAGTTTTTTTCAATGATATCATGAGAGCCTCATGAATTTTCTTTTAACATGTGGAGTTTATAGTGAATCATGAGCCTTTTTTGTATTATAGAATGGTGATTCATAACATCATATTTAATTTTCAGTTGAATATGTTTTCCACTAGCGGGTATCCCTTTAATTAATTCATAGTAACGGATGAGAGATGAAAAATTAATTCTTGGTTTTACTCGAGGTATTTTATAGGTAGTGAGGTATTATTATCTAAAAAATTAAAATCATTGTTCTAGATAATTGAGGTTGAGCCCTATACAGACATGGCTGGTTATGGAAAGATCATGGATGATCTGTGTGGCCACCCAATATAGTTAGATATGGGGGAATGCCTAAAAGATGGGCTGTGAGGGATGTACATACTAATCAATTTTTATGTCTTCATTTTTCCTAGTAGCATTCAAATCCTAGTTGAAAGTGCTATCCAATGCATTATTTTTTCTAGTATTTTATACACCTATCCTCCATAGAAATCATCTAATTCTAACTAAGGGGTTCACATGGAATTCATCGTTATTGGGAATTACGAAGATGTCAAATAGTTCAATAGAAATCAATGAACAATATTCTTCAACCAAATTAGTGGGATAATCTAGGGCCTAGATTTCCTAGGGAACATCACAAAATTATATATTTGTGACATGTTTAAGGTTTCTAACATGTTCATTTACTAGTGGAGATCATTAATATTGTTAATTTCATTGATATGTACGTTTTTGATACATGGGTAAATACAATGATGATTTGGAGGTAACAGTCAGAGGATGTATAGTAACTATATGAGGTTATAGATATCTAAAGTTTCATTGAATGATACAATGCTACCATGTGACAATATTACAAGCCAACATATAATCACTATTCTACATCCCATAGATGAAAATCTACTTCAATTAGTTGTATCCATTAATAAACTATTTGTATTTGTGGAAACATATATCACCTATAAAAGGAGGTCACCAAATTTAACAAAAACATAATCTAATTGGTCCTCATGATAGTCCATGATGTTCACTCTCTCAATGTTTTTGTGTCCAAGGATTATGTGTTCTAGTATGTGATCAACATGGAATGTCATTTTTTCATCCTATGGTATCATTAATTCTAGAAACATTTGGATTCACATTTGTATGATCTAAATAAAATATCATATGTCATATTCACCCTTAATGGATCATGTATTCTTCTTCTTTTCTATGAGAGTCACCGACAGATATTTTCCATGTAGGGGAAACAGACAAATTCTCTCATAGAGGTATTTCCAGTTTGTTTGGATTCTTTTGGAATGGATGGGCTATTTTGGGTTAAATTTAGAGATTCATATTCATAAATGTTAATATAGGAGTACTGAATTAAAAACAACATTATCCACATAAAAAATAATATGAATTTATGTGGGCCCTCACACAAAAAATGATTGGTTAATGGTAAGGATCATTGTTTTTTCCACTACATGGATTCTTATTGTGACAATCATTTCTCTAAGAAAAATTAAAATCCACATCTTTAATTCTATTATAGAAGGTAAGGGACAATCTCATTTATGAATTTCTCTGAACACATTTTAATTCATTGCTCATGGTAATTTAAAATATCCAAAGAATATGTTAGCCCTTCAATAAGTTAACACAGTCAGTGACTTGGTAATAATAATTCATTTTTCATTTATAGTGGTTGAAATTGTTTTCATGTGTGAGGAATAAGTGAATTTGTAGAGAAACTATTTATGGTGGTCCACCCTACTGGAAATACACAATGTTGGTAGACGACTATGAAAAGTGAATGCAGGTCCATCTAGAGTCTTGATAGATCATTCTATATTGGAAGCATACATATATTTGAGAGTTTATATCATTGGACTATACCATAAGACCAATTGATCCAAATGAAATGTTGGACCACCAATCCCATTGAACTGGGTGAAGCACGTGGATCCAAATACTAGGTGCACTTGATAATAGTTTACCCATGATGTAATGATTTTCCATTAATTTTAATTTCAACCAATTCATTTTGAGAGGTACAGTATGGGTGACAAAAGAAGTTATCAAGTCATTATTTAGAGGATTTCTGGTCACAAATGAATTAAAAGAAACATTATTCAAGGGGAAGTGTTTACATGAACCTATGATGGATAATCATGATGCATAGTTTTGGTGGGAAACTCAAATTTCTACCATTTGTTGTATTCCTTGTCTTTTTTCCAGATTGGGTGCGTGGGTGTTCCACATTCATATCCCATTGTCTAATTATGGATGAATAAAATCCCTACTAGATTACGAAATGGGTAAATTCTAACATGGAGAGGGTATGAATGATTATTAAAAATAATCATAGTAATTTAACATTTATATTCCTCAGTATCGTCAAGAAAAAATGATATAATGGGGTTGTAATCATATTTTTGTGAATCCTTGAATGGTTAAATGATCTTAGTGATACCGTTTAAATTGTCACCATACCAGTATATAAGGAATAATTTAACATTATAGGGACTCACAATTCCTATTTTCTATAACTATTGATGTGTATGATTTCCTTGTAGTGGTTATTTATTGAACTATCTCACCCCTTGAGTTGTGTTTCTCTTTTCATGGACTACATAAGTTTCCTTTTTTCACTAATAATATATAGGGTAAATGGTGACAACATTAACCATAGTGGTAGTTTGAGTATAACCTTAACAGTCAATGGATGTTTTAAATTGTTGGTCATGTCATTGTTATTGGAAATGAAGGACATGGAAGGTATCACACTTCTACTATCCCCTTATATTCATGTGTTTTGATGCATCATTCTTGAATAAATAGATCATTGTTACTATCTTATTTTACATTTATTTTTTGGGAAGTGTGGATGAGTTCATATAATTTTGGATGTTGTGCGACTGGAATTTTTTCACCTCAACCTTATTTTATTTTTTTCATGATAGATTAATGTTTTTTTGGATCCCAAGGTAGATCAAATAGAGGCCTCGAATTTAGTGAATTATTTACCATATAATTCAGAAATATATTTTATTTTTCCTTCGTGATGGTCTTTGGGAGGGAAAATTCTTGCGATTTATGTTGGTAAAACTGGAAAAATAGTTATCTAGAGGGTAAGTTTCACCACAATTCCTCTTGTTCATTTATAGATTGATGATCACACTCTTAGTCAATGAAATCAAAGTTATGTGGTTTCCATGATACTGGTGGTCACCGTGACTCAGATAAAAATTTATACAGATTTAACAGGAGTGGGGGTGCTGTGTGAATTAGGTTACCACTACATTATGGAACGTCTTTGTAAGGCAGTTTAAGAATCAACATAAGTCATTGTATGACTGGGTTCTTACCTCCATAATTTGATCATGTTCATAAATATACCATTAAAGATCAATGGGTTTCTAAATATTATATAAATTTGTTATCCAAAACCTTATCATCACATTACCTTATAGTGTGTACGTTGCAACAAGGAAACTAATGATGATAGATGCGCTTGCATTGTGATTCCATGGATGGAGGTCAGGATGTCTTCCACTTCCATGTAAAGTTGGATGGATTTGGGGATCATTCATTCCTCAACTTCTGAGATTTTAATTATCAATTTATGGTGTAATTCAAAAATACATTGGCAGTAAGGGTGATGGATCCATCAACAATTCATCATTTACATTAGATTATGAGAGGTTGATGGTAACATGATTATTCCCAGGGTTCCATCTATGAAGTCTTAATACTAATACATGTATGAGTTGACAAGAGACACTAACATTCCTCCAATATGTTTTTGGACATTCACCATATTAAAAAACCACAATATTTGTGTTTTCCAAGATACCAAAGAATGGTTCTTCAGATTAAGTAATGACATTGTCAATAAGAGAATCTGTACAATAGTTGGTGGTGGTACTGAGGGACCACTACACTAATTAGTGGTAGTGTGGGAAGGACCCTTGTACTGGTATTCCTTATCATGATACGGATAGTAATGACAACTTGTGGCACTAGTAACTGGGAGTGTCACGCATGCCTAATATAGAGGGACTAGGGGTTCTGGCCCCAGGTGGACAATGAATTGTCAACATTTATCATTTATGAGGTTGTAATGTGATAAAAACTATAGTATATGGATATATAGATGAAAAATATTCCTCATGCCATGATATGTACTTGTTCTGTCCTCGATGTGGGCATCGAGTATTTTGGAATGAGGCCAACTAAGCATGGAATTATTCAATCCACTAGATGACCCATTGGACAAACTGGTGTATCCTGATGGGATGCCTCCTATGAAACTCTTAAGTAGTGGATATGGCATATGTGGATTTAACATCATCTACATCCACATTATATGGGAGTGAGCTATTATAATGTTATAATGAGAGTCTCTTATTGTATTTCTCAACGAAAATGGGCGGTGTCTTCACAATACATGGTGTTATGGGTGTTTTTTTAGCAAGAATTAATGTTTTGAGATCTATATGATCTATATCCTTAGTGAGAATTACCTCTTATAGTTCATATAATTGATAAATTGTCTTGATCACCATCTTATTTATAATCAATAATATTAATATGGGGCATGGTTACCTAGTCACTAATAGTGTGGAATCATTCATTGCATAAAAATAGTTATGTGGAATTATTTTCACTAACATTTCACATTCCCTTATGCCTAGTGGTGTTAGGTCATCAATTTCTAATTTCATGAGTCATGTAGAGTATTTTTAATACAATGATTCTAATGATATGGTGAAATCAAATCCCAATTAACCAAAATTGTACAACCATTCATATAGATGTGATGGTTCAACACTAATTAAGTCACAATCTAGGGATTCCCAAAATTTTCTTCCCCATGTCTCATGAGACTTTTGTGATACTCCAATCACTTCATTTGTAGGTCCCATTGATGAATATATGTATAAGGACCCTGCCTTAAGCTTTACATAATATTGAATTTAATGAATAACTCCCTTTGAGGATCTTATCAGGTTAAGTGTTTTAGAGAATTAGGACATAACTATTAAATCTAAAAAGATTACCAAGTAGACACTTCAATACATTTTCAATTTTTACATAAAATAAAAACTCATGAAAAAAAGAGTCATTCTTATTTCCATGTTTTAGACGTCATAACATTTATTGGATCCCATAAATGACCTTATTCATCATTATGTCTTTTGAAAACATTTCAAAACATGGTATGATCAAAAAATTCTCTGTAAGTGTTATAAAACAGAGAAAGAACACATTTGTTCATAAATAAATACAAGACATTAACTATTTTACTTACCTCATGAAATCATATGATTATATGAATAACATATAGAAATCATAAATCATAAAGGTTACCTATGGAATCCATACAATAATAATATCTTAGCTATCACAGCTATATAGGGAGTTATTTAGGAATACCCATCAAAGTATATTCCTTAAATTTATTAGGATAAACATTCATGTTCACCTCTATCATGATACCAAATGCATTGTAGAGGTATCTCGGGCTCACCCGCCCTAGGTTTATCATGGAATCGCCCGTATACGTAAATAATGCCCAAGAACCATAACATGATCATAACACAAAACGTAAGCATAATGATAAGATAAAATTTCAACATTGCAACAAAAATATATAATTTCAAGATATTGAAATAATAAATACATTCAAAAAATCATTTTCAATACCATATTATGAAAAAATAGTTTATGGTATTTATTTTTCCTTTTAAAAACATTACATCTTGTTAAGGAAGTCAACGATCAAATAATACTCACAGCGGAAAAAAGGTCGTTGTCACCACTTACGTTAAAAAGAAATATTTTTTTTTCATTTATTAAAATGCTTCATATAAATAGATTCCCTTTTAATGAAAAGAAAAGAAAAATGTGTTTATACAGATTATAAAATAAAGTGGTGTATTAGAAAAAAAAATGCCTTAATGAAAAGAGATTAAGACGAAGTCCCTTACAAAGATCATTTTGTAAATAAAATTGATCACTTATTGGTATTCACTATAAGATCACATAAATAATGTATAAATACTTGATAATATATAAAAATTAGTTTCCCACATAATCAAATAACGACATAAATAAGAAAGATATGTTCAACACAAATAATTTTATTTGGGTTAATAAATTCCCTTACCTCGTGTCTAACTTGACCCTATCATTCTTTAATCTCTGGAATAATAAAAAAAGTTAACTTCCAAATTATTACGAACATTTTTAGATTTTATTATTCCTTTTATATCACATATTACCATGTTAGAATCATTATGTTATCATTTAAGTTAATAATTTTCATTTTGTCGATATTTGGTACTTGAGCAAAAAATGAACAGTTTATATTTACAAGTTGTTCATGTGTTTTATTGTCCATTATATCCAGAATTAAATTAATTATTTAAATAAAATATATATCATATATATCTAGTATGTATATATATATATATATTTGTTTATCAGTAAATTTCATTTGGAGGTAAGAAATGAAATCCACTGCTCAGGGAGATGGTATGTTGTACGTATGCAAAAAATGCTATTTTATCTCTATTTAATACTTTAATGGAATTTAAAACATAATGATTAAAAAATATATTATAATTATAGTATAATATAATACATAATACCATTAAATATATCCTCTATACATCCCACATATGACATGAATGAGTCATATTACATTGAGGGGGCAATAGTCTGCACTTCCTCAAATGAAATTATAGCGTTAACCCATATTGGAAACCATATAGTATTACTATAAAATAAAATTATAGAATCATAAAGAATACATAAACATAATATATATCATATATAAATATAGTTTCATATTATTTCCCACCATGAGAGGTGGTAGGATATAATTGAACAATCACTGTTTCGTGAGGTGTTAGTTTGTCATCCACATAAACAATATGTTTTAATCCGATTAGATGGAGTTGTGTGTAAGTGCAGTTCGAATCCTTCTCATAAAAACATCATAGTATATTTAGGATACTGGTTTTGTTATAAAAGAACATAATAAAAAGAGTTTAAGGGTTGGATGAGTAAAATAAAATAAATAAAACAAAAAGTATTTAAGAGAAATTGTTACATTTAATTTGGGTAACTACCTTTAGATTGAACCAAAATGAATTCTGGATGTGCTTTATGCCTATGGAAAAGCATCTAGGTTGAGGAGAGAAATGTAGGGGGCCTAATTTGGTAGAGGTTGGATGAGACAAAAAGGCATTAGAGTTGTAAGGAATTGGTTAGAAGTGGCCGCCTTTTATAAGGGGAAGGAGGGGCTCTTTAAGAAAAGTGTGAAATTTTTTTTATAATGATATTCATTTTCTAAAGGTCCAAAATATCATTAGAGACGAAGATAATATGACTCATAAAATCATCAAATAATAATTGGACAGGTTTTTGATGTTATTTTAATATTTTTAATATTATTTAATTAAATGATATACTAATGAGGTAAAAACTATATCATTATTGTGTCATAAATAATTTAATATATTTGATGTATAAAAATTATAAAAAATACAATTATTTATTAAATATATTTAGATTTCCAATGATAATTTATAGTTTAAAAAATATCTTATATAACCCCACGTTAAAATTAATTTACAAAGAGATATTTGTTTATGTCATTTTTGTCTTTACTTTAAATTAATTAACCTAAAATATCATTACCATTAATATGTGGCACCATGTGTTCCCAAAATCGACCTAAATATGCCAGGGGTTGGCCATTACTCATCAAATAATGTTAGGATAAGTTTTAAATAAATTTGTAATTATTATAATATTATTTTTACCTTGAATTGACTTTATTAAACTTTAACTCCGGTAAATAAAATTAAAATGTAACAATTCACCAAAAATTATATTCATCTTATTGAAAAAAATTTAACTTAATAATAACAACCATATATTTTTGATTTTAGAAATTCAATTCACAGAAGTCGTAAATTTTCTATTAAATGAAAAAGTTACTTTTTTTAACTATTACTAAGTGGTTTCACTATTCATCAAAAATTGATGTTTTTCCGAAAAATATAAAAAATAAGCCTAAGCATTATTTGATATTATGAATTCATAAAAGATGTATATTTTAACAAATTCTAAACATAGAATTTGAATTAATTAATTTAAAATTAATTCTCATTGTTAAAACAAATAGCGCATTTTTAAGAAACAATAACTATGAAAATATCGACACTTGTTTATGTCCAATTTCAACGTGAAATTACTTCCAATGACCAACATTGGATTAAATGGTAAAAATATATAATAATTACACTTTAAAACAAATTAAAATGATAATCTTACCATATAAATAAAATATATTAAAATGTAGTTTTGAATTAAAATACAATATTTCTCACCATTCATTAAAAAGTTAACTTTATCGGAAAAATACCAAAAAATTACACAAAGTAAATTTTGATGTTCCCATTCTAAAAAAGGATTTTATTTGGTCATATAGAATGTATTAAAGTGATAAAAACTTGATTTAACGAGGTTCCTCCATTTAATGACGATAAATCGACCTTTTAATGTATATTATGCTTAAAATTAGATTCGTTAATATTTTAATCCCCTAAAATTTTATTGGATAAATGTAAATACATTTAATAAACATGTATAATCTTATTTTTGTTAGATTTTTTCATTCCCACCAATAGAATGGCTAGGAGATAACTTCCATTTAAAAAAATAATACTTTATTATTAGTGTGCAACACAAGATTTCAAAGAAACCTGTTGTTTCCTATCAGATACGCTAACGAAAATAGAAAAAACATTAATTTAAAAATAATATTTAATTAAAAAATAATAATAAGTATAAAAATATAATATTCTTCATTTACCTGGGATGTTACATCCTTCCCCACTTTTAGAAATTGCATCCTCGAAATTTTTAGTCACTTATCAAAATAAGTGGGGGTATTCTTCTCTCATAGCATTTTCAGATTCCCTTATTGCCTCTCCAACCATATAGTTTTTCCAAAAAAAAACGTTACCAGGTGATTTATCTTATTCACAACACTTTCTCTCCACGGTCAAGAATATGTACTTGTTGTTCTTCTTAAGAGAGATTCACTTCCAACTGAACTACCTGTGGGTTCAAAACATGAGATGGATCTGCCATATACTTCCTCAACTATGAAACATAAAAAACAATGTTTACCTGGGATAAACATGGAGGTAATGCCACTCTATACACAATTGATCCAACTTTCTCCAGAATTTCATCAGGTCTAATGATCCTCGGACTCAAATTTCCCATCTTACAAAAACACATAAAATTTCCATTGATAATCTTTGAGAAAGACATAATAACCTACCTAAAAAGAAAGATTCTTCATTTGGTTATCTACATAATGATTCTGTCTACTCTGAGTTTTTCTCATGTGCTATAGAATCCACTGAACATTCTCTACCATCTCTTCAACTAATTATGGCCCCATCAGCTTCCTTTCACCGACTTCTTCATAATAACATGGAGTTTGACAACTCTTTCCATATAATGCATCAAATGGAGCCAACTGTAAACTAGAATGAAAACTGTTATTATATAAAAATTCAACCAAAGAAAGATGTTGGTCACAACATCCCTAATAATCCATCGAGGAAGAACGTAACATATCCTCCACTTTCTGAATTGTTTGTTCTAATTTCCAATCTGACTGAGGATGAAAAGATGTAGTAAAATTTAATTCAGTACCCAACAACTTCTGAAGGACATTCCAAAAGTTAGAAGTAAACCTGGGATAACTATCAGATTCAATGGAGAGGGGAAATCCATGGAACATGGATATCTCCTTAACATACAACTGAGAAACTTGATCTAGAGACTAAGAATGCCAAATAGAAAGGAAATGGGCAGATTTAGTCAATTGATCAACTATAACCTTGATTGCATAATTACCTTGAGATGTCTTTGGTAATCCCACAACAAAGTCCATGGATATATTATCCCATTTGCATTCTGGAACTGGTAAGGGATGAAGCATCCCTTTCGGTAACTACTACTCTAATTTAACCTATTGACATGTCAAACACCTCATAGTAAAATCTGCAATATCTCTTATCATTATGTCCCACTAGTAATACTCATGAATATATCTATACATCATATTACTACTAGGATGAACTGAAAATGGAGAACTATGAGCTTCACATAACAACCCATTCATCAAAAATGAATCACAAGGAACACATAATCACTTCCCAAACCTCAAAACACAATCATTATCATCGTTAAAATCAGGAAACTTACCCTTCTAAACCAACTCTACCTTTTTATGTAACTCACTGTCTTCTTTCTGCGCTTGCTTTATTTTGTCTGAAAAAGTTGTTTTCACTGACCCCTGATACAAAAGAAAATAATTTTCTACATCAAAAACATCTATTCCAAAGATTATCAAATAAAAAACCAAAGAATCTTGTTCAAAACTTAACATAGTTAATGAATCATTAACATTTAGAATCATAGCATCACCCACTTTAGATTCTTTTACCAGAAGGTAATGGATTGTACAATCATAATCCTTGATTAATTCCAGCCATATCATCTATCTCATGTTCAATACTTTCTGATTGAATATATATTTTAAAATATTTTGATCAGTATATATTTCACATGTTACTACATTCAAATGGTGCCTAAATATTTTTCAAGAAATAAAAACAATTGCTAATCCCAAATCATGAGTAGTGTAATTTTACTCATGAGGTTTCAACAGACGCGAAGCATAAGAAATTACCTGATCATTCTCCATTAGGACAAGACCATGTCCTTCCAACGAAGCATCACTGTAGATATCAAATTAGAAATTTATGGATGGTAGTGAAAAAATGGAGCATTCATCAATATTCTTTTCATTTCCTGAAAACAATCATCACATTCTTTATCCATACAATCTTAAAACCTTTTCGAGTTAACATAGTCATTGGACTAGATAACCATGAAAACGTTTCATAAAACCTCTGTTAATAACCTTCCAAACCATGAAAACTATGAATCTCGATTATATTTCTGGTTCTTGGCCATTTTTCAACAACCTTTTTTAGCAGGATCAACAGTTATGCAATTTTTTGAAACAATGTGACCATTGAATGAAATTTTTTGTAACCAAAAATCACACATGCTGAATTTCCCAAATAGTTTATTTTCATTTAAGGAATTCAATACTACCCTTAAATGATTTTCATGTTTCCATTTACATTTGTAATAAACAAAAATATCATCAATGAGCACAACCATAAACTTATCCAAAACTCACGGAAAATTCTATTCATAAGATACATGAATACAGTAGGTGCATTGGTTAAACCAAAAGGCATAACTGCAAATTCGTAATGGCCATATCTAGTATGAAATGTGGCCTTAGGAATTTCTGCTTCCTTTACTATCAATTGCTGGTACCCTGACCTCAAATCAACCTTCAAAAAATGTTGAGCTTCCTAGAGCTGATCAAACAAATATTCGAAATGAGGCAAAGGATACTTGTTCTTAATACTGATGTTATTCAATGCTTCATAATCAATGAAATGTCTCATTAAAACATATTTCTTTTTAACAAAAAATATAAAAGCACCCCATGGTGATGTTCTATGTCAAATGAAACCTTTATCTAATAACTTATACAATTGCTTCTTTAACACTAAAAGTTCAATTTGAGCCATTCGATAAGGGGGTCTTGAAATTAGCTTAACATTAGGAACTAAGTCAATATAATATTCATCTTCTTGATCAGTTATAATAGAAGGAAACAAATTAGGAAAAACAAAAATGTACTCATTTAACATTGTCAAATCATAAATCCTAAAAGTTCTTTTATTTTCAACAATATGTGCATGGTAAGATACATTTCCATCTTTTACTAGTTTCTCAGCTTCTTGATATATTATCAAAAGTAGAGGTTTATTCTTGTATACAATCTAAAAATAATTCTTAAAGTAAACCTCTTTAGCTCTGAAGTCAATCTTAAAATGATAAACAAAAATCCAATCAATACCCAAAATAACATCAAACTCAACTTGAGGCAAAACAATAAGTTTTGCAGGTATATTCATTCCCCACACAAGGACATGAATGTTCTTATGTTTTCTTTTTGTCTCAAAATTTCTTCCAGCTTTTTTTTCTGTATGTTCTGTATTCATATCTTGAAATGGAATCTCCAATTTACTAGAAAACTTCTCAGAAATGAATGTGTGTGTAGACCCTGAATCAAATAACACATTGGAATAATCTGAACAAACAAATAGTGTACCTAATACAACATCGTTTGATGTCCCAACATCTCCTGAAGTAGTTGAAAATTATTTCACTACCCATTTCTGCTTGTAGTATGGTTGGTTTCCTTTAGTTGAGTTATTTTTTGGATACTCATTTGCATAATGAACCATATAATTTCACATAAAACATTTTACTGACTATAAATCAGATATTGTCTTACCATTAACCAAATATTTTTTAGTGGAATTACGAGCCTTATATCCCATTTTACCACATCATTATCACTTACCATAATAAAAAATACATTCTACAGCATGCTTTTTACAACAATTTTCACATACTAAAAACTTCAGTTTCTTACCATAATACTTTTTTGAAGAGTTCTTCCCTTTTGCCGACCACCTTGACCTCGTATTCTATTATATTTCAAAGAACACCTGATCATAAAAAAAACACATTTCCACCTGATCATAAAACAACGAATTTGTTTTTCATAATTTTTTAACTCACAAGAAGTTAAAGACCATCGATACTTGGGATTTAATCCAGAGTAAAAATGGTTGATTTTACTATCAAGATCTGGTATGAAATTTTTAGCATAACTTCCGATCAAGTGAATTTTGCTTCATAAGTATTCACTGAGTCATCCTCCTACCTCAATTCATGGAAATGTTTTTCCATTATAAGATGAACCGCCATAGGAAAATATTTCTCATGAATTATACCTTTGAAATCATTCCAATAGATATCATCAATCAACTCACTATCCCAGATATTTTTCACCATCGACCACCACTAATCAGCTTCAACTTCAAAACAATGAATAGCGAGACTAAACATTTGATGTTATGAACAACCCATGACATCAAAAATCTTTTCCAGAGCATCAGTCCACCCGTCTTCTATCACCGGGTGAGATGATCATCTAAATTATGGGGGATGTTGCCTCATGAAATGCTCTATTACCCACATGTTCCTTTGTGGTTGATCTTGCTGATATCATACATGGATACCAACACCATTTATAGCCTGATTCAATTGTACCATCACTGCAAAAAATTGTTTAGTTCTAATTCTGAGCATCTCTGGTTGCTGATTTGGAAGGTTTTCTTCCTCCTGATGTCGTCCCAACATAGTGTTCCTGTTTCCTCTACGAAAAACCATTTTGAACACAAAAATATCACTGGATATGCAACATGGTTATTTTTAAATGCTATATGATTTCAATATTAACAAAAATTACTTTTTGGATATTAATTTAATAATGAACTTATTCTTAATGTTATCTAAACCGACCCCTAATACCAACTATACGGACATAGCCTTAAACAATACATAATATAGAATTTAATGAATAATTCACATTGAGGATCTTTACAGGTTTATATAATTAGAGAATTATGATGTAATTATTACATCTTAAAAGATTACAAAGTATACACTTCTACAGAGTTTCCATTTTTTCATAAAATAAAAACTCTTGAAAAAAGAGTCATGTCTAGTTCTATGTTTTAAACATCATGAATTTTACTTGAACCCATCATTGACCCAATGTATCTTTAAGTCCTGTGAAAAAATTTCAAAACATAGGATGGGTATAAAATGCTCAGTAAGGGGTATAAAACAGAGAAAGAAAACATTTGTTAATAAATAAATAAACATGAACTTTATTACCTACCTCATGAAATCATAAGATTTTTTGAATAACATATAGAAATCATAAATTATAATGGTAACTTGTGGCATATATAACATACTTATATTGTATCTATCACAGCTACATACAGAGTTACTTTGAAATATACCCATCACAGTATATTCCCTAAATCTCTTAGGAGAAACATTAACGTTACCCAATGCATTGGAGATCTATCTTGAGCTAACCTGCCCTAGGATTATCACGGAACCACCCGTATATGTAAATAATGCCAAAGAACCATAACATGATCATAACACATAACATAAGAATAATGGAAAGATTATATTTCCACACTGCAATAAAAATTTATCATTTCAAGATATTGAAAGAATAAATCCATTCTCCAAATCATTTTCAATACCAAAATATGTAAAAATATAATATGGTATTTATTTTTCCTTTTAAAATCAATATGAATTGTTAAGGAAGCCGATGATCAAATATTTATGGTGTCGATGGAAAGGTCATTGTAAATGCTTAAGTTAAAAAGAAACACACTTTTATTGTCATTTAGTAAAACGATTCCTATAAAATGATTCCCTTTGAATGAAATGAAACGTCAAATGTGTTTATATAGCGTATAAAAGAAATTTGTGTATTAGAACAAAATATGCCTCAATGAAAGGAGATTGAGATGAATCCCCATAAAAAGATCTTTTTATAAATAAATTTAATAATTTATGTGTATTCACTATAAGCTCATATAAGGAATGTATAAATACATGATAATATATAAACATTCATTTCTCACATAATCAAATAACTTCATAAATAAGAAAGATAATTTCAACCTAATGAATGGGAATTGGGTTAAGAATTTTCCTTACCTCGTGTCCAACTTGAATCGATCATTCTTTAATCTCCTAAATAATAAACTAAAGATAATTTCTACTTGAGTCAGAGACTATTTATAGTTTATTATTCCTTTTATATCACTTATTACCATGTTATAAACATTATTCAATCATTTATGTTAAAAATGTTTTTTGTCGATATTTAGAACCTGAGTCAAAAATGAACACCATATATTTACATGTTGTCCATGTGATAAATATTCCATTATATTCAGAATGAAATTAATTATTTAGATATCATATATATCATATATATCAAGAATATATATATATATAATTATATTAGTACATATCATTTGGAGGTAAGAAATGAAATGCACAGTTCATAGAGACGGTAAGCCATACATATTCATGAAAGCTACTTTCATTTCTATTTCATACATTAATGAAGTTCAACACATAATGATCAATAGGTATATTATTTTTCTAGTATAATATCATATATAATATCATTAACTGTATCCTTTATATGTCCCATGTATGGCATGAACGAGTCATATCACATTGAGGGGGCGGAGTCTGCACTTCCTATTATTGCGTTTACCCGTAATGGATACAATAAACGTAAGATATAAAAGAAATATACAGAATCATAAATAAAACATAAACAATATATATATCATATATAAATATTGTTTCATCTTAATGGCCACAATGAGAGGCTGAAGATGATAATCAAACAATCATCGTTTCGTGAGGCGTTAGTTTTTCATCCATAGAAACAGTATGTTCTTCACCAATTTTATGGAGGTGCGTGTTTGTATAGATTGAATTCTTCTCATTAAAACATCCTAGTATATTAAGGATACATCAGTTTTTATAAACGAATGGAATAAATAGAGTTTAGGTATTGGAGAAGTAAAATAAAAAAAATAAAACAAAATAATTTAAGATAAACGGTTACCATCAATTTGGGTAACTTATTTTGGTTTGAACCAAATATAATTAATTATGTGACTTCTACCTATGGAAATTCTTCTAAGTAGAAGATAGGGATATTGGTAGCTTAGTTGGACAAAGGATGGATGAGCCAAAAGGATTGAGAGGTGTGAGAAATTCGATAGAAATTGTGTCTGTCTATAAGGTGGAGGAGGGCCTCTTTAGGAAAGTGTGAAAATAATATTTAATTCTATAATGATATTCAGTTTCTGAAGGTCCAAAAATTATTAGAGACAAAGATAAGATGACTCATAAAATCCTCCAAAAATAATTGGACAGGTTTGGGATGTTATTTTAATATCTATAATCTTATTTAATTAAATGATTTATTAATGAGGTAAACACTACATCATTATTGTGTTATAAATAATTTAATTTTTTCAATGTCTAAAAAATAAAAAAAAACCATGATGTAGGAAATCATTTTATCTTTACAATTAATATTTATAGTTGAAAAAATATATTATTTAACACAATGTAAAAATTAATTTACAATGTGATATTTGTTTTTGTAATTTTTGTCTTTACATTAAATTAATTAATCTAACATATCATTATCATTAATATGTGGCACCATGGGGTCCCAAAAACGGCTCAAAGATGACCATGGTAGGCCATTATTTATCCAATAAGGTTAGGATAAGTGTTAAGGGAATTTAGAAATATTATATTATTTATTTACCTTGAATTACCTTAATCACCTTTAACCGCGGAAAAAAAAGTCAAATGTTACTATTCACCAAAAAGTATTTTCATATTATTAAACAAAATTTTACTTATTGATAAAAACCATGTATATCGGATTTTGAAAATTCAATTCCCTGAAGTGGTAAAATTTTATTTAAATGAAGAAGTATCTTTTTTTACTACTACAAAGTGGTTTCACTATTCATCAAAAATGGATGTTTTTTAGAAAAATACCAAAAATTCAGCCTAAACTATATTTGAGATTTTGAATTCAAAAATTATGTATATTTTACCATGTTCTAAACTTATAATTTGCATTAATAAATTTAAAATTAATTCCCGTTGTTAAAACAAATAGCGGGTTTTTAAGAAACAATAACTATCAAAAGATTAACACTTGTTTATGACTAATTTTAAAGTGAAATTAATTCTAATAGCCATAATTGGATTAAATGGTAAAAATATATTCAAATTACACTTTAAAAACATTTAAAAATATAATATATCCATATAAATAAATTATATTACAACACTATTTTGACCTAAAATACAATATTTTTTACTATTCATTAAAAAATAAACATTATCGGAAAAATGTCATAAATTCACACAAAGTAAATATAGATGTACCCATTCTGAAGAATAATTTTATTTGGTCAAATTGAATGTATTAAATTGACCAAAAATATATTTAGATAGGTATTTCCTTTAAAAGGTGATAAATTGACCTTTTCATGAAATTTATGCTTAAAATTAGATTCATTAATATTTTAAGCCCCTAAATTTTATTGGATAAATGTAAATACATTTAACAAACAGGTATAATCAAATTGTAGTTAGTTTTGTTCATTACCGACAATAAAATGTCTAGTTGTTAACTTCTATTTAAAATAATAATATTTTATTATTAGTCTTCAATGTAAGATTTCAAGGAAACCCATTGTTTCATATCAGATAAGCTATCGAACATAGAAACCCTGTTAGAGTAAAATTAGTATTTAATTCAAAAAAATTAAAAAATATGAAAATATATTATTCTTCATTTACCTAGGATGTTATAATATGGATATAATGATATGAAAATATTATGGAACCCCAAAACTACAAGTCCCCCTATATTAATCATAACAGTCTCACATTGGATTCAGTATTTTTGGTTTCTGAAACCTTCATTCAGGGTTATGTGTCTTCTATCCACCTGCAGGCAGTGAAATTATTGTTTCCCCACATTAACACTATCTAAAGGGGTAGATTTTATCACATTAATTAGTGATGTCAAAAACATGATATATATGGTATTATTTGATGATGGTTCTTCCATACAAAGATTCTATAATATATATCATAACATATTATGGGTCTCTATAATATATTTATTTCATTCTCATGAAACATATTTCTTGTGCCATGTTGAGGTAGATTTTAGTTAATAACAATACCTACCTCTGAGTAGGAAAGAAAATAATTGTCATTTTATGTAGAAAAATAAAGAAATATTAGTCAGTCATATTTTCTTGAACCGATAATGTCCTCCACTTTTGGACAGAATCTCACAAGTGAGGTTTCTTGGGAACATATATAATGGTATCCCATGTCAACCAAGATGTTGCTAATTCTTGGAGAATCAACCTTCTGAGGGGTTTTACATAAATCATTCCATGTTTATTGGGTATTTATTCTATATTAATTGGTTTAATAGTATTAGGGTCCAGTGGGGACACATTCATAGGTTTAGTATCAAGGGAGGGCTGGATTTTTTCAATATTTAACATCTTGTGGGAATATCTTGGTCACATGTTTGACATCTTTTAGTGATAAGGTCACATGTTTAACATCTTGTGGTTATAGGTTTAATTCTATGTGGGGATAGGTCTTAAGGATTAATGACTTGCACAGAGAGGTTGGACAATAATATAATTTACTGTTAGGACCATTTCATAGGATTAACATCATGTCAGGATATATTGGTCCTAGTTTTACCATCTTGGGGTAAGGATTTGTTATAAGTTTAATTTACATTGGGGAATGTATGGTAAAATGATTAATGTATTTTAATTATTGGATGGGAACACGTTTAATGCCATATAGGGATTGATTGGTCATAGGTTTAATGTCCTTTAGGAACAAGTTGGTTGATACGTGTGTCCCTATCGGGAATATGATCATGATTGAGGGTATTGGTTGAATGTGTCCCTATTGGGTACAATAATCACACTCAAAACAAATAATGTATTGTTGATGAATTAGTTAGAAAACACGTGGAGGTACAACAGATGTGTTTTATGTTGGGAATGTCCTCAGGGAGGTGTCTTATTTTTTCTATTGATAATTAGGGTTCAAAACTAGCATTGTTCGATGACACAATTTGAGGTTGTGTGAAAATAAAACTCATTTTTATTTAATGTCAGATGATAAGGATTCTTGTGCTTAATAAGGATAATTAATGGGGTATGGTGTGGTGAATATTCATATGGTATTGTTGATGGTTCTATCAATAGGTTGACACCTTATTAAGGGGGGAAGTGGCATCCCATTATTATCATACATTGAGAATCTCATGCTCATATTGTAGTGAAGGCTAAATTTAAACAACACTTCAAGAGGATGTTGTCAACCAGATTAACATAATACAACAAGATTATAGAGCTCTGTAGTTTCACACTATTCATCTTAAATTTTCTATGAGTTAAATCAATGGAGTCCATTCAGATGTGTGAGATGAAAATCTAAATAAATGATTGTCTACGTGGGATGGTTGTTATTTCCCCCAATGACTCTACCTTTACGGTGTACCTGTCCACCAATCATGAATCTCTATAAAGAGCATAGAGTACATTTTTGCATTATTGCATGGATATATGGGTTACCATCATTTTGATGTCTATATGTAAGTGGCATAAGAATTATGGAAACTAATTTTTTGAGGAGATTTTTGGGCAATTTCATAGGCCACCCATGAATCAATGTGTGTGGATAGTGTTTGTGGTGGTACCTGTTGAACCAAGATTAGGGCTTCAAGTTGACTTGTATTAGATCATTATGGGGCCTTAATAACTCAATAATAATAACTGGACTATCTTTTTAAATGAGTAACAATGAAAATCATGGAGGATCAGTTTTACATAAATTTTTGATTCATTTAAAATATATACATTGATATGTCCAATTTTCTCATGAAGTCAAATTATTTAAAAATAGGTTAATCCATCATCTAAGTGATGTCATTGATCTCAGGAGGTTGATTTCATGGTGGATTCTTTCTCATAAAACGATAAGAACAAAAAAGTTATTTCATCTCATGAAAATGCCATGAAACATCACAACATTAATCTCTACAATAGGTTGTGGTTCTCTAAATAATATTGGAGATAGTTTAATGAAGGATATGAACCCTGTGACATTTATCTCCACTAATTTTCATTATAGATTTGAGTATCTAGAAATAAAATATTATCTCATAATATGAAGGTTCTAATACTCCCCAAATTAATATATATATATTCATTTATAGTCAAATTGAGGGAAGTTCATCTATTTCCTGAAATATATAGGTTTTTATGAATGATTGTGATTTTGAGAGGGAATGGGATTCTATAAACTAGATACACATTATGATGTGGATACCACCTCATGTATCACATTACTAATGACTTTATGTAAATATATTTATGATTTGAGGATATTACTACACCATGATTTTCGAAACCTATTACCTCATATATCCAGTGAAATGTTGCAAAAATTATACCATCTCAATCTATGTGAGGCTAATGACTTCCATGAACTAGAGATACATTGTACAAATTTTACTGCCTAATGCCTGATAAGGTCAATGAAATCCACATATCATAACCATTTTTTGATGCATTCGACCTTTTAAAACTAAGGAATTAAGTGGATTTATAGGTTTTTCCCTATTTTTCACTAAATTTGTTGTTCCTTCATCAGCGTCTTCCATTAAATGTTTTTTAGAAACAATATTAACAATATTGTGAAAATAAATATACAAAATCAGGACCATGAATATTTTTGTGAGAGTGGCTAGAATAAACTATACTAAACAATAAAAAAGTAAATATATTGGTTCGTAATCAGATATGTGCTATCTTTTATAACAAATTTATAAGAAAAAATATTCTGGAATCAAAATTTGAATAAAGTTATTAGCAAAGGTGTACACTATTATTAGCACATAATCATTATATATTAATATCACAATATCGAATTAATTCAATGGATATAATTGATGTAATCCTCAAAGAATCATATTCCATCCATATATATGTCACAATTTCATGAGAAAATTATTCATTTAAACATATCAAGAGTTTTTTAAAAGAAAATTGCTTTTATCAAAATTTCATCATCATAATAAATATTCATTCTAGGAATGAATATGGATATTATCATTTGAAATTGTCTCTATAGAATAAAAAGTAACATAAAACTATATTTTCATATATGGGAAACATTATATAATATAATTGGAACATTTATCTAGGAAAATACCCATTTCATTTTGAAAAAAACCCTATTGAATCCATTAAAATTATAATAATATTACAAAAAATATTTTCTTCTAAAATAAAATAGATAATTATAAATTAATCCTAAAAAAATATTATTAATGCTTGTAAGATAATGTGTTCATATAGTACATATTTATACAAATATTCCATCCCCACCATTTGAAAACATACCGTGTCTAAAAAAATATAGTATTATTCTTTTTAATGCTTTTTAGAAAATGTTAAATAGGTGTAACAATAAATGTATTCCATCATTAAAAAATAAAATAACATTATTAAATGAATTTTAAATTGAATATGGATATGGAAGGAAATGGGTTTTAACTAATCTTGAAGAATTTTTAGTTTTTCTAAAAAATATGTTTTAGATTACATTATATTCCAAATTTAATGATTTGTTATTATTACATGATAATTTCATCACTAAGTAAAGGATATGAAAATATATGGTGTTTAAAGGATAATATTAATATAATTTCTTGGCATTGATTTTATTATAATCAATAATAAAAATAAATTGTACTATAACATAAATCTCTTACTATATCTCTCATCATGCTTTGTACACATTTATATATACACTTCATTGAGAAACCTATTTTGGAAAAGACTGTGAGCCTATAGTGGTTTATATTTTTATAAAACCAAGTCCACATTTATTTGTGGCAAGATTCATGGAATTAATTTTTCTAGAAATGTCAAGAGATAAAAATATATTTAATTGGGGGATGATAACTTAGGGGGTGTCTTTTTATAATAGAAGTAGAGAACACACATGTAATTTTTTGAAATATTAATTTATATTAACATATTATTCTATAAAATGCTTCCAAAATGACACATATTAAAATATTAATTTAGATTTGATAGAAATTTGTATAGTAAATTGATTTTGGATTTTTTTTTTCATTTTAACCCTAATTATATTATTGTAACCCCATTTTAAAGGAAATTTTCTATTAATGCGTTATTGATTTTTTACCATCGTTATGATAAATAATGACCAAAAAATAATTATTTCTAATTATAAAACAATAAATGATTATTATTATTTTTTTGGGGAAAATTTCAACAAAATAAATTTCCCATAGTTTTTTTTAAATTTAAATATAATCCCATAAAATGTGATGAAAATAGATTTTGTCATAAAACATTGGTATTGTCCCAAAATATTATACCAACGTCAATTATTTTAATAATTCATGAATAATTAATTATATTAATATTTATTAAAAGATAATTATAATTTATTATTTTCATATATAGAATGGAATTCTTCATTAAATTTATTGGATCTTATGAAAAATTGAAATTTTTTTCAAAACAATCATTTTCACTATTCATTTCAAAATAATTATTTTCCTAAATAACTTATAATTTAATGTATGAAAATATTGACATAATGGTTTCAAAGAAGAGATATATTTTCTTAAATAATTTTTTTATGAAATGAATTATAAAATATATTGAAAAAATTCAAGAAAAACTTTTTTTGAAGAACACATATTTCTAAAGCATAAAATGACATTACTAAATATGTGTAATTAATTATTATGAATTATTAAATAAATTGTAAAAAACATATAAACATATTTTTTTCATAATTTGGCCTTTCTTATTTATTCTACCAATATGAAATCATGGATATAAAACAATATTATATCATCATTCATTTGAACATGGAATTTTGTTTAAGGAATGGAGACAAAAAAATTAGATTTATTTAAGGAGAAATATATCATAAAATTTCATAATGTCATATTAAATCCCTTCATATGATTTTATACATCAAAATTACAACCCTATGATGAAAAAAATGGATAATTATTTATCACTAGATATTAGATTCCTACATATCTTCACCAATTTATAGCTTCACAACAAAACATTATTTCAGTGACTAAATATACTTCATAGTAAATTATATCTTTGATCTGAATTCTCCACTAGTTTATTCATATAATAGATATAAATATTTATTTATTTTTCATATTTGTTTAATACATATGATGGACAATATTTTTACATAATTGTGATGACCGAGACTCTCTTGGTCCTTCCCATTGCCAAAATCTGGGTCGCGTCTCGGTGAGACCAATCGGCGTGACCGATCGGTGATATCGATCGGTGAGACCAGAAGGTGAGATCGATCAGTGAGACCGATCAGTGAGACCTATCGGTAAGACCGATCGGTGAGACTGGTCGGCGTCAGTAGCGCTCCTTTGTGCAAAGAGGGTTTTAAACCCTATTCTGACTCGTTTAAGCATGTTTTTAAGACCTGTAACGCGGATAAGAGCTTTATTTAAATACTTAATCAATTCATGAGTCTGCTTAAACCACCCTACCCCCTTTTTGTGACGAGTGGAGCCACGTGGTCAACCCATGACCCCCGCGCCTTACGCGGTTTCACGTTTTCACCTCAATCGTCCTCGGCTCTTATAAACTAAGGGTTAGTCGTGGTTTCTCTTTTCCTCGATCGTGGATTTTCACAAACAGCTTCTGGTGCATCAGGCGCGCCACATCGTTATCCGTAAAGTTCCGTGCCCCGGCCTAAATTTCGATCATCTATCAACAAGTATGGAATTTCTCCTTCGTCTCTCTCTTTTGTGTATCATGTGGGGTGGGCGTGCTTTTGATTCTGTAGAATTGGGTAAACCAGATCTAATTAAAGATAATGAACAAATTCTATAAAGAAAGAGGGGGGGGGGGCTGTGTTTGTTGATGCTATCTTATATTTTGATGTTGTTTCTTCTATGACCATCTTGTTGAGTTGTGCTGGCTTATGCCTCCTGAAAATCGAGGCCGTTGGTGGTCATTGTTTGTGCACTGATGGACCCTGCTGATGTTTTAAATGGATTATTGTGGTTGTAAACTCCTGCTGTGAAAAGTGAATCGGTTAATCACGTATATCCGGCTGAATAATTGAAAGCACCGGGATCAACCCTTCTGTGATAACTCCCAGTTAGAACACACAGAAATTTGAATCATGGAGTGTGTTAAGTCGTTTAAATCGGAAAATACCTGCAAGGCCCTGCTTGTGTTGATGGTTGTAGTTGGTTGTTTTCTTTTTGGGCTGATTGATGGAGATGTGGGAGGGGATGGTATCACCTTTTCTTTTATACTCTCGGTGGTTGTGTGAATTTGGGGGATGGGATCTCCTGTTGGTATGGATTCGGTGGTTGTGAGTTTTAAATCTCGGTGGTTACTTGTTTATACCACTAATTGGGGTGGAATCCTCTGTTGTTGAGAACCAGGTGTGGGTGTTTTGGTTGATGTTTGACTGTTTACATTCCTGGACTTATGGCTATGCCTATTAGTTTCCCAGCAGTGCTTAAACATAAACATTATTACTGAACGTGAAATTAGAAAGGGGACAAATGGGTTGTTAGTGTGAGTCGTGACTCGGACATGAGTGTTGTTGTGATTTGTAGGCTGTCTGAAGAAAAACCTAGCTTGGTTGTGTGCTTGGTACCTATATATATATATATATTCTTGTAGCTTTGTGTTTTTTATTCGTGCCCCACCCAAGTTGAGCAATTAGTGCCGAACACCCCCATTTCATGGGGGAGGGTGTTTTTCCCAACACTATTCATAGTGGCTAGTTATTAGCTCATTTTCGGATCCCTTTCCCAGATACCCAAGTGTCTTCGGGCAGGCTGTGATGGCCTGAGGTCCATTATTATCCCAAGAACCTTCGGGCGGGGTAGTGTGGTGGTTGTCCAGGTGTGTGCGGCAGGTGGTTTCCCAAGCGTCTTCGGGATGAGGCCCAGGTGTCTTCGGGCATGGCAGTGGATCCTTTAGCCCAGGTGTCTTTGGGCGTGGTGGTGGTTGTTCTGGCCTAGGTGTTTGTAGGCATGGTTACTTGTGACAGTTGTGGCCCAGGTGTGTGCGGGCGGGATTCACCAGTGGGACTGTGTGTGGTTGAGGCCCAGGTGTGTGCGGGCGGGATTTTGGAAATGGGACTGCGTGTGGTTGTGGCCCAGGTGTGCACGGGCGGGTGTGGCAGTGGGACTGTGGTGAGAATGGCGGGATTGGTCCGATTCATAGGATGTCTCAATAACCAGTGGGAAAGTGGCGCGGGGTACCCAAACATCGATGTGCTCTTAATATATATATTACATGAATTGCGTTATTTGGGGAGTGAGCCTTGGTGAGGCCTGGGGTGGATAGTTTGCCTTGTTAGGTGTTTGGTTTACTCTTTTTCTCATGGGACATTAGTACGTTCCCCAACTTGTGCACGAGAGTCTTTGGTTTTCCCTACTGAGTGTACTTGTATTCTCACCCTACATATATAAAACTGCTTTTAGGTTTCCAGGAGGACTTCGGGGATCACGCAAGACCTTACTAGCTCGGACCTTCGGAGTAGTTGGATTTGTTGTTTTTCTTTTCCCTTTGGTACTTACCTTGTAGTCACCTTTTGCACTTTGTGGCTTTTACATTTGAAACATGCATGTGGGAATGGTTTACTTTTGGCTTTACTTTTCTTTCTACCTTGGTTTTTTTGGGTATTATTATCCTTATCTCTCGATCCTATAAAATAAAAATGGTAATTCCTTCCATTTGTGAGAAATTTCTATACCCTTGGTGCTAGTCACCACACTAGGACCTATTGAAGGCGGGTTTCAGGGGTCATTATCTCTCCTTCAACATAATGAAGGAAGGGTCTGGCAATCTGCTGACCCTTCTCTCCTTTTGGTGAAGGGGGGTCGTGACAGAATGGTATCAGAGGAGATGGTTGAGAGATAGGATGGAGTCTAGAGTTAGGCATACTGAGGATTGCATGGGATGGTAAGGCAACGGTGTTGGGTGACCTTGGAGTGTGAATTAGGCCAGGGAAGACCTGCTAGGACACAGGATTTTAGGGCCCCCCGTGATCCGATGCAAGGACTCTGGACCTACCGAACAACGAAGTGAGGCCACACTGATTGCAGGGTAGAGACCCTAGGAAAGGTACATGCATCATAATGACTTGTGTTCTTGTGTTTCTGGGATGTCTTTGTAATTAAGAATGAATTAAATTTTAAGAAGTTTTAAGAACGATATTATTGCACTACTTGGGCTTAAGAATTCCTTGTTTACCTTGCAGCTATGGCACCTAGAAGGAGACCACGTGTGGTACAGGCGATAGAGGCCCCGGAGACTACTTTGTCCAATCAGCAGAGAGCTGATCGAGAGGAAGAGGATGACCAGTGGCAGAAGACTCTTCAAGCCTTCCAGTGTAACAGCCCGAGATTTTATGAAAAATATTCTTTTTAATTTTATTAATGTCTTGTGTTGTACGCTACACCAAAAGGAGCTTGCACAACACGCATCCTTGACTTGCCTTGCATTGCACGCAATCGTAACCTTCCTCGATAGCGTGTGTAGTACGCAATACCGAGTTTCACTAAACAACGATATGCTATAAAAATATTATTAAAACTAGCCGTTATGAATAGTAATAACCACTTTTTGAAATCCAGTAAATCTTATTTTTCAAAATGAACTTTATTTTTGGATTCGGAATATCGAATTTAGCCTAAGGTTAAATTTTGGTACTTTTCGGATAACTTTCATATTCTGATGAATAGTGAAAATTACAAAATTATAATTAAAAAAACAACTTTTTTAATCGAAATAATTAATAGTGATAAATCATTAATTTGAGTGGTTTTAAAGTATATTTAGAATATATTTTTACAATTTAATACAATGTTGGTCATTGGATGTAGTTTCACATTTAAACTAGACATAAACAAGTGTCAATCTTTTGATAGATATTGTTTCTTAAAAACACGCTATTTGTTTTAACAGCGGGATTTAATTATAAAATTAATTAATGCAACTTCTATGTTATGAATTTGGTAAAATAGATTTCATTTTTGAATTCGGAATATGAAATATAGCTAAGGATGAAATTTTGGCATTGTTCTGAAAAACATCAATTTTTGATGAATAGTGAAACTACTAAGTGGTAGTTAAAAAAATTGAATTTTTCATAAAACTTAATTTTGCCGCTTCTGTGAATGGAATTTAGAAAATCCGAGAGACACGGTTAATATCAAGGACTAAAATGTGGTTCAATGAGATGAAAATAATTTTTGGTGAATAGTAACTTTTTACTTTTTTTTACCGCGGTTAATAGTAAATAGGGTAACTAAGGGTAAATATGATATTAATATTACCCTAACACATGTCCTAATTCTATTGGACAAGTGTAATTCGACCAAAAACAAACTTAGGAATAAAATATGACCATTTAGGCCCACTTGGATTAGATTAGGACATTTATTATTAATTTATTTAAAGAAAGGTTAAAATAGTTAAAATCAAAGTTTAATAAGTAAATCATTTTTAATGAGGGGTTATACATAAGATAAATTCGACTATAAATATTCATTAGAAAGCTAAAAAGATTTCCTACATGATGGTATTTTATTTGTAATTTTTAGACATCAAATAATTTAATTTATTTATGACACAATGATGATGCAGTAATTATCTTATTAATGAAATATTGATATAATTGATGTTATAAACACCAAAATAAATGTAATTTGAGACTTTTTATGAATTAAACTAATTTTTTAGGTTAATATGATATATTAATGTTGATTTAATCAACTTGGTTCGAACATTTAATTCTGTTATGACTTTCACAAAAGTCATATATCAAATAGTGTCAAAATTGACACAAAATAGTTTTTAAATCAAATATTATATTATTAATTGTTATTTTATTCCTAAAAATCTAAGGTTCGGCCAAATGACTTAGATAAGGATATATATATTAATAATAAACAATTTGGGGTTCTTTTGGCATGTTATAGTAAGTGTATTAACCATATAGTGAAAGAAAACAAAAAGACATGGTAAAAGTTAAATTATTTAACTTAATGTTAAATCTAAATGATAAGGTTAACATAGGAACCTAAACTTGTCTAAATTCTATTGGATTAGAGGATTTCGACCCCTCCCCACCTTAACTTCGAAATAAGACCCTTTGGAACCATTATAAACCGATTTTGACTTTAATATAAAATAATATTTTGAGATATTCCTAAGGTGCCCCTCTCCTCCCCTATAAAAGGACACCTCCTCCCCCTCCTCCTCACACCAATTTGAGCACTCAAGCTCGGCCAACCCCTGCCATTTTCTCCTCTCCACTTCCCTAGTATCATCCTAGAGGTCCTGGTCTTCTTAAAAGACCAATTTTAGTTCCCTAAAAGGAGGACTCAAAGAAGCACTTCAAAGAAGAGGTAATATCCATTACCGATCTTTTTCAATTTCTTTCTTCTTCAACATATTCTTCTTTAGTTGTTTCATGATAAAGTAATAACATCAGTATTTCATATATACTGATATGTTATTATAAATATGAAACAACTCTAATTAACCTTCTAACCATCCTACGGAAAAAGGAAATCACCGCGCGTGCGTACGTACGGAATACCGTCTCCACGCCGTGGTGTAATCTATTTTCCGCCACCACCTTAATAGGATGGGTATAAAGGTGTAATGAGTAACTATATATGATTATTATAAAGTGATATTGATACTGAAATAGTATACATACACTTAAACACAATTCCACGACCATGGGAACGATATCATCGCTCGTGCGTACGTACGGACTACCGTCTCCACGACGCGATGAGATTCATTCTCCATGTTAACCATTTAAGAATGATTATAATGTATATATAAGAAATAATAATGAAATATATGACATTATAAATCTACTGGATTTATGTATATATATACATATTTATGTCATCTACTTACTTCCATTTCAAGACAATAAGGAAAGAAAAACAGCGTTCATGCGTACGTACGGACTACCGTCTCCATGAACGGTGTTTTTCATTTTATTTATCTACCTATTATATATATATATACTGAATATATATGATATATAAATCATATTTTATATTCTGGAAGTAAGTAAATCATGATATAAGTAATAATGATGTCAAGAACAACAAGTCAAAACACCTACGATAAATGAAACGATTTTACCCAAAACGCTTCTTTAACATGGAATTTACAAAAGAACAGGTAATATAATGTCATAAGTGAACCATATATGATATCATAACAAATGAATATGATTCTGTAATAAGTCAATAACATGATTTAAATCATTATACAGGAGGTTCGGACACTTACAAAGCAAGTCGGACCTAAGGTAAGGGAAATATCACAATCTCATTTTTATCCGAGATTGTTTGTACTTTGAAATTTACTGGGGTATATTTTATCATCCACATCCATGTTTCCTCAATATGTAATGTTATTTACATCAACCTACAATTGTTTAAATCCAATTTTACCCTTCGGTGAGTTTTTAGTAAAAGATATGAGAGGAATCTTTTGTCGTTTTTCGTACGAGGTACTTTTTGACTTTTCCGACAAAAGTACGAAGAATGTTTTTTAAACTTAAACGGCACGAACGGATTTTTACGGTTTTATAAAGCCTTATTTTCATGAAGCTTCCTTCAAAATATTTCATGACTATTTTCAATAAAATCTCTTTCTTTTAAAATTTCATGACGTTTCGTGAAAAGAAATTGATTTTGAAGATGAAAGGATATTTTCCTCAAGAATCGAGTTCAAGTGTTTTATCAAAATAATTTTCCATCTAAGATAATAAAGGGTTCTGTTTTTATCCCTATTATTACATTGATTTGATCATGTTGTGATGGAATTATTTTTATGAATTCCTTTATCTTGTATGAATTGTTTTATGATGTCATGATGTTTAAGATTCCCATTTGTATTACATGGGTTATGCAATGATTTATGGTTTATGATTTTGTGGCACACATAAGAATGGTATCATTATGAGATGGGTGGGACCTATATCTCCCTCCAATGCATTGGGTAAAGATTTCATATCTCATGAGATAGACATGGCTGGAATGGTAGGTTATACCGGTTCAGTGAAACAGGACTGAAACGAGGATTACTCGATTCAGAAAGGGACTTTGTCCACTAAGATAGTCTTGGCAATGAGTCTTGACTAACAAGAAATGATTCTCTATGATTATGTGTGTATGCCACAATGAGTAATGTTTTAAGTTATGATTTCATTTCACTACTATGATTTATCCCATGTTATGAAATTATGCTCTCTTTTGCAGGTTAAGATTTCCAAAAAAGTTATGTTCTTATGAAAATTATGTGATTGATATTTCTTTTTTTTACCCTTACTGAGCATTTGAGCTCACCCTTTTATGTTTTCTTTTCCCCAGGATATAAAGAAAGGTTTTAGGTAGAAAAAAAAAGAAGATCTTTATGGGAGATATTGAAGATCTTTCTCCACGATTAGAAGATTACGTTCCGAGTTTCCAAAGACACTAAACTATTACGATCCTTTAGTGTGTGTTTTTTGTTATGTACTAAGTATTCCGCAAATTTAATTTAATGTTCATGTACGTCAGGCTTCGGGCCTCTACAGTTGGTATCAGAGGAAAGGTTTAGTCAACCTTTGGAAACTAGGATTCGAAAACTTTAGTGAGATCCCTAGAGATATTTCTAAGGTATGTCTAGGGATGTCCCTAAGGTTAAGTATACGTATAGGTTATAGTACTAGAACTACACTAACGATCATAGAATTAAACCTAAGATGTTAGATGTTCAAGGTACTCCCCCATTATTATGTTGTTTTCCCTAGCATGATTTTTGCCTCTCACGCTATTCTTTTTGGGTTTTAGACAATGGCTGGAACCCGAAGGAACCGTGTCGATCAATGCAATGGACAATGCAACGATTGCCCTCCTGAACAAACAAATGTTATGGGAGATGGAGTGCAAAATCTTATTGCTATACTTACACAAGCTATGAATCATTCTGGACATCCAAATGAGCAGAGAAGGGAACAATATTCTATTGAGTCCTTCATGAGGCAACGTCCACCTTCTTTCAGTGGGACTTCCAATCCACTTGTTGCTGAACAATGGATCAGCACCACTGAAAAGATATTTTCAGTTCTTCAATGTTCTGAACATGATAAAGTCATTTTAGCAGTATATCGTTTGGAAGGTGAAGCTGATCAATGGTGGAATCTTATCAAGAATACGAGGCCAAGAGATGAAATTGAGTCCATGGAATGGGACGAGTTCAAGAACTTATTTTTCAATAAGTACTTCCCCCGTATTCTTCGAACAAAGATGGAGAAAGAGTTTCTTGAACTGAAGCAAAGGGATGATGAATCTGTTGGTAACTATGAAGCAAATTTTACAAGACTTGCAAGGTACGCTTCTGGTATTATCATCCAACCTGAAAGTAAAGTTGATCGATTTTTCAGTGGCTTAAAACCAAGTCTTCGAAGGGCATTAGCTATAAGAGACTTCAGTAGCTATGAAGAAATTGTGCGTTGTGCTATCAAGGTAGAAATGGAAGTTGGTGTTACATATCCATCTCATGGTTTTGACAAGAAACGAAAGATGGAGTTCAAGGAGAAATCTCAGAATAATGGTGAAAAGAAGATGAATGTTTCCTTATGCACAAAGTGTGGAAAGAAGCATGGTGGAGATTGTCTTAAAGGGACTAGAAAATGTTTTAAGTGTGGAAAAGAAGGTCATCGAGCAGCTGAGTGTCGAAGTGATGGAAAAAGGGTTTCTAATGATGTGAATAAAGCAAACACTACAGAGAACGCACCGCCAACACTTCAATGCTTCAAGTGCAAGGAAATGGGGCATTATGCTAATAATTGCCCTAATCCAAGGGTTAGTGATGATCAACATGAGAAACCACTGAAGGCAAAGGACAAAGGGAAGTCACATGCGATCACTATTGGCGATGTTGAATATGATAACGATGTGGTGGAATGATTAAGCGTTTATGTAATGGGATTCCAAAATAATGTTGTATCATTGAGTATTGAAATATTTATTGATGTGGTATTCAAAGTGATTGAGATATTTTTTTTGGAAATAAGATGATATGCGCATAATGAAGACGAGAAAATGAAATGTTTAACAGTATTCATGAGCTCATGATTGAAATAAGGACTAAGTGATATCATGGTTTGAGTATATAGAATTTTGAGGATTTTGGTATGTGGAAAGTGTTAACTTTTAACTGCACTCATGTTTTCACTAAGGTATTCAAGAGAATACACGATTAAGGACTTTGAATGTTTGGAATGTGACCAATAAGACATATCTTATGATATGTGGGGATCAACGACGGTATTAAATCTCTGGTAATCGTTGTCACAATATTATGAGAGTGGACTGCAGTATTATGTATAAGCCTAAAGATTGGAATGGATTATGTTTGACATAAGTTAGTATTGTTTGTTTTTTTTCGATATTATTGATAGGATGTTAGAGTAATATAGTTTTGGAAAAAGGACAACCTGCAGGACGGGCGACAGCCCATCGCTTCGGACAAGGCTGTAGGAATCGAACTCACAACCGAAGTGCGTCTGGCCTTTATCGCCTACCACTGGCCTACAGGAAGTCCCTGTTTAGTAGAAACTAGTTTTATTATATAAAGCAGTATGATATATGAAGTATGAGTCCATTTTAGGAACCATATATGATTAATCTCACTATAGACCGACTTATGTATATAATTTTTGCTAGCCTTTTGTCTGAGATAGATGGAATGACCCGTCGTTCTATCACATGATCTGCTAATGCTTCACGAATAACAAATTCAACTTCATTTCTTTATGATATGAAGTGGAAATTGTTCAATTCACGAACAACAGTGAGATTGTAACAAAATCATGTAAGTATTTCTTTTAATTCATCAACTTTAGTGAAATGATCTTGAAAACCAAAAATGTTGTCCTAGTGATCTTATACCCGATGAATCAGATGGTACCCTAGATCATCACAAATTTATGGCTTTGTGATTGCTAGCTTTTCCATAGCCATGTTCTCTACCACTCTCCATCAGAACATGATGGTTAGATTTCTCTTCCATATCCATATTTTCACCTATGTGGAAACCCAATGATTAGTTTATTTGGGTAACCGTTACGTTTCATACTTTAGTTTTTAAAGCCAAGTTTTGGTATTCCCTTTTACGATGTGGGTTTCTATTAAAGAAACTTTCAAATAGTAAACCATTTATAACCCCGACGAATTTCGAGGGCGAAATTCATTTTAAGGGGGGTAGAATGTAACAGCCCGAGATTTTATGAAAAATATTCTTTTTAATTTTATTAATGTCTTGTGTTGTACGCTACACCAAAAGGAGCTTGCACAACACGCATCCTTGACTTGCCTTGCATTGCACGCAATCGTAACCTTCCTCGATAGCGTGTGTAGTACGCAATACCGAGTTTCACTAAACAACGATATGCTATAAAAATATTATTAAAACTAGCCGTTATGAATAGTAATAACCACTTTTTGAAATCCAGTAAATCTTATTTTTCAAAATGAACTTTATTTTTGGATTCGGAATATCGAATTTAGCCTAAGGTTAAATTTTGGTACTTTTCGGATAACTTTCATATTCTGATGAATAGTGAAAATTACAAAATTATAATTAAAAAAAACAACTTTTTTAATCGAAATAATTAATAGTGATAAATCATTAATTTGAGTGGTTTTAAAGTATATTTAGAATATATTTTTACAATTTAATACAATGTTGGTCATTGGATGTAGTTTCACATTTAAACTAGACATAAACAAGTGTCAATCTTTTGATAGATATTGTTTCTTAAAAACACGCTATTTGTTTTAACAGCGGGATTTAATTATAAAATTAATTAATGCAACTTCTATGTTATGAATTTGGTAAAATAGATTTCATTTTTGAATTCGGAATATGAAATATAGCTAAGGATGAAATTTTGGCATTGTTCTGAAAAACATCAATTTTTGATGAATAGTGAAACTACTAAGTGGTAGTTAAAAAAATTGAATTTTTCATAAAACTTAATTTTGCCGCTTCTGTGAATGGAATTTCGAAAATCTGAGAGACACGGTTAATATCAAGGACTAAAATGTGGTTCAATGAGATGAAAATAATTTTTGGTGAATAGTAACTTTTTACTTTTTTTTACCGCGGTTAATAGTAAATAGGGTAACTAAGGGTAAATATGATATTAATATTACCCTAACACATGTCCTAATTCTATTGGACAAGTGTAATTCGACCAAAAACAAACTTAGGAATAAAATATGACCATTTAGGCCCACTTGGATTAGATTAGGACATTTATTATTAATTTATTTAAAGAAAGGTTAAAATAGTTAAAATCAAAGTTTAATAAGTAAATCATTTTTAATGAGGGGTTATACATAAGATAAATTCGACTATAAATATTCATTAGAAAGCTAAAAAGATTTCCTACATGATGGTATTTTATTTGTAATTTTTAGACATCAAATAATTTAATGTATTTATGACACAATGATGATGCAGTAATTATCTTATTAATGAAATATTGATATAATTGATGTTATAAACACCAAAATAAATGTAATTTGAGACTTTTTATGAATTAAACTAATTTTTTAGGTTAATATGATATATTAATGTTGATTTAATCAACTTGGTTCGAACATTTAATTCTGTTATGACTTTCACAAAAGTCATATATCAAATAGTGTCAAAATTGACACAAAATAGTTTTTAAATCAAATATTATATTATTAATTGTTATTTTATTCCTAAAAATCTAAGGTTCGGCCAAATGACTTAGATAAGGATATATATATTAATAATAAACAACTTGGGGTTCTTTTGGCATGTTATAGTTAGTGTATTAACCATATAGTGAAAGAAAACAAAAAGACATGGTAAAAGTTAAATTATTTAACTTAATGTTAAATCTAAATGATAAGGTTAACATAGGAACCTAAACATGTCTAAATTCTATTGGATGAGAGGATTTCGACCCCTCCCCACCTTAACTTCGAAATAAGACCCTTTGGAACCATTATAAACCGATTTTGACTTTAATATAAAATAATATTTTGAGATATCCCTAAGGTGCCCCTCTCCTCCCCTATAAAAGGACACCTCCTCCCCCTCCTCCTCACACCAATTTGAGCACTCAAGCTCGGCCAACCCCTGCCATTTTCTCCTCTCCACTTCCCTAGTATCATCCTAGAGGTCCTGGTCTTCTTAAAAGACCAATTTTAGTTCCCTAAAAGGAGGACTCAAAGAAGCACTTCAAAGAAGAGGTAATATCCATTACCGATCTTTTTCAATTTCTTTCTTCTTCAACATATTCTTCTTTAGTTGTTTCATGATAAAGTAATAACATCAGTATTTCTTATATACTGATATGTTATTATAAATATGAAACAACTCTAATTAACCTTCTAACCATCCTACGGAAAAAGGAAATCACCGCGCGTGCGTACGTACGGAATACCGTCTCCACGCCGTGGTGTAATCTATTTTCCGCCACCACCTTAATAGGATGGGTATAAAGGTGTAATGAGTAACTATATATGATTATTATAAAGTGATATTGATACTGAAATAGTATACATACACTTAAACACAATTCCACGACCATGGGAACGATATCATCGCTCGTGCGTACGTACGGACTACCGTCTCCACGACGCGATGAGATTCATTCTCCATGTTAACCATTTAAGAATGATTATAATGTATATATAAGAAATAATAATGAAATATATGACATTATAAAGCTACTGGATTTATGTATATATATACATATTTATGTCATCTACTTACTTCCATTTCAAGACAATAAGGAAAGAAAAACAGCGTTCATGCGTACGTACGGACTACCGTCTCCATGAACGGTGTTTTTCATTTTATTTATCTACCTATTATATATATATATACTGAATATATATGATATATAAATCATATTTTATATTCTGGAAGTAAGTAAATCATGATATAAGTAATAATGATGTCAAGAACAACAAGTCAAAACACCTACGATAAATGAAATGATTTTACCCAAAACGCTTCTTTAACATGGAATTTACAAAAGAACGGGTAATATAATGTCATAAGTGAACCATATATGATATCATAACAAATGAATATGATTCTGTAATAAGTAAATAACATGATTTAAATCATTATACAGGAGGTTCGGACACTTACAAAGCAAGTCAGACCTAAGGTAAGGGAAATATCACAATCTCATTTTTATCCGAGATTGTTTGTACTTTGAAATTTACTGGGGTATATTTTATCATCCACATCCATGTTTCCTCAATATGTAATGTTATTTACATCAACCTACAATTGTTTAAATCCAATTTTACCCTTCGGTGAGTTTTTAGTAAAAGATATGAGAGGAATCTTTTGTCGTTTTTCGTACGAGGTACTTTTTGACTTTTCCGACAAAAGTACGAAGAATGTTTTTTAAACTTAAACGGCACGAACGGATTTTTACGGTTTTATAAAGCCTTATTTTCATGAAGCTTCCTTCAAAATATTTCATGACTATTTTCAATAAAATCTCTTTCTTTTAAAATTTCATGACGTTTCGTGAAAAGAAATTGATTTTGAAGATGAAAGGATATTTTCCTCAAGAATCGAGTTCAAGTGTTTTATCAAAATAATTTTCCATCTAAGATAATAAAGGGTTATGTTTTTATCCCTATTATTACATTGATTTGATCATGTTGTGATGGAATTATTTTTATGAATTCCTTTATCTTGTATGAATTGTTTTATGATGTCATGATGTTTAAGATTCCCATTTGTATTACATGGGTTATGCAATGATTTATGGTTTATGATTTTGTGGCACACATAAGAATGGTATCATTAAGAGATGGGTGGGACCTATATCTCCCTCCAATGCATTGGGTAAAGATTTCATATCTCATGAGATAGACATGGCTGGAATGGTAGGTTATACCGGTTCAGTGAAACAGGACTGAAACGAGGATTACTCGATTCAGAAAGGGACTTTGTCCACTAAGATAGTCTTGGCAATGAGTCTTGACTAACAAGAAATGATTCTCTATGATTATGTGTGTATGCCACAATGAGTAATGTTTTAAGTTATGATTTCATTTCACTACTATGATTTATCCCATGTTATGAAATTATGCTCTCTTTTGCAGGTTAAGATTTCCAAAAATGTTATGTTCTTATGAAAATTATGTGATTGATATTTCTTTTGTTTACCCTTACTGAGCATTTGAGCTCACCCTTTTATGTTTTCTTTTCCCCAGGATATAAAGAAAGGTTTTAGGTAGAAAAAAAAGAAGATCTTTATGGGAGATATTGAAGATCTTTCTCCACGATTAGAAGATTACGTTCCGAGTTTCCAAAGACACTAAACTATTACGATCCTTTAGTGTGTGTTTTTTGTTATGTACTAAGTATTCCGCAAATGTAATGTAATGTTCATGTACGTCAGGCTTCGGGCCTCTACATCCAGCGACAGGCCCTCGAGAAGTATGAGGGATGCACCTCCGATATGAAGACGGAAGGCTGGCTAGAGGAGCTTGTTATAGCCTTCAGCCTAATTCGGGCCCCGAATGAGTACTGGGTTCCTCTGGACGTTAGCCAGATGCGGGGAGCGGCACGTAAGTGGTGGATTATTTACCTGGGGGAGAGGAGAGTGTCTGAGGTGGCTTGGGTGGATTTTGAGAAGGAGTTCCAGGCGGAATTCCTCTCCTCGACGATGAAGGCAGAAAAGAGGCAGGAACTACTCTCCCTCCAGCAGGGGAGTATGTCTGTGAGGGAGCTAGGGATCAAGTTCAAGGACCTCCTACGTTTTTCTCCGGACCTCTTTCCCGACGAGGAGTCTCGGGCAAGGCGTTTAGAGGAGGCACTCCTACCCTCCCTCCAGTATGTTGTTACCCCATTTACCCTGCCGACGTACTAGGAGGTCCAGAAGAAGGCCAAAGTGGTGGAGTGGATGCATGCTCTAGGGGGAGTGTCGTGAGAGGGGATCCAGCTGGGACCATCAAAGGGGGAGGCTGTCAGCACCAGGCCTCCAGCCTCAGGACCCTCTAGGTTCCGACCTGCAGAGAGCAGGCCGCAGCAGTTTCAGTTTCGATCCCCCGGCCCTCGCCCTTTTTATACAGGACCGGGACCGTGGTGATTCATCTGTGGGAGCCCTGGGCATCTCCGGAGACAATGCCCCGACCGGGTGCAGTACAGAAGTGGCAGTCAGCCCCAGCACCCGCCCAAGCAGCAGTAGTAGGGACAGCGAGCTCCCGCTCCTCTGAGGGCAGACATAGGAGGAGGCCGACGTCAGGGCGCTCCACAAGGACCTCGACCAGGGCGTGGTTGGGGAGGTGGCTGAAAGCCGAGGGGCAGGGGAGCTGGGCGTGGAGAGTTACATGCTGCAAAGGCAGCAGTTCCAGTAGGGATAGAGGTTGTTCGAGGTACGATCAGTCTGTTTAGCACTCTTGCTTATGCTTTGTTCGATACCAGAGCTTCACACTTCTTCGTTGCACCCAGTCTAGCCCGTACCTTGGGTGTAGATGTTGAGAGACTTCAAGTGCCCCTGGTGTTGATCACACCAGTTGGAGGTCATACCGACTTGTTGTTCGTTTTTCAGGGATTTAGACTAATGTTAGGGCCACATCAGTCGGTAAGGGATCTTCTTCTGCTACAGATTCAGCTATACGATGTCATCCTAGGCATTGACTAGATATTTTCTGTGTGCGCCGTCATCGACTGTTTTCGAAGAAGGGTGGTGTTCTCTGACTTGGACAGCCGACGTGTTACCTTCACCGGCGAGCGGAGCAGTCCGAAGGGAAACAAGAGAGAGGAACCTCTCCTCTCCTTGTTGACCGAGCTGACAGTGGAATCAGTAGATGCTGAAATGGTGGAAGTGCCATAGATCGTCCGTGAGTTTATGGACATCTTTCTTGAGGAGGTGATGACTCTACCCCCTTGATGTGATATCAAGTTCGGGATTGACCTGCAGCCCGGCGCTCGTCCAATCTCGATGGCTCCTTACCGGATGACACCTTCAGAGCTACGGGAGTTGCGGATATAGATTGACGATCCGATGAAGAGGGGTTATGTTCGTCTGAGTGCGTCATCATGGGGTGCTCCGGTCTTGTTTGCAAAGAAGGCAGATGGTGGTCTTAGGTTGTGCATAGACTAAAGGAGGTTGAATCAGGTGATGATCAAGAATCGCTACCCTCTCCCAAGGATAGATGATCTTTTTGACCAGCTGAAAGGGGCAGGATGGTTCTTGAAGATCAACCTGCGGTCTGGGTATGACTAGCTGAGGGTGAAAGAGAGCGACATACCAAAGACAGTGTTCAGGTGTAGGTATGGACACTTCGAGTTCGTAGTAATGCCCTTCGGTGTTACGAACGCCCCAGCTGTGTTCATGGGGCTTATAAACTCCATCTTTTGGGAGTACCTAGATCGGTTTGTGGTTGTGTTCATCGACGACATCCTGGTCTACTCTAAATCATAGGAGGACCATGCAAAGCACCTGAGGATAGTTTTGGATGTCCTCCGACAGCACCATCTCTATTGGAAGTTGTCAAAATGCATGTTATGGACGTGAGAAGTGCACTTCCTCGGGCACGTAGTGTCTTACCCGGGGGTAGCGGTCGACCCATCAAAGGTTGATGCAGTTGTTTCTTGGGCAGCACCCAATAATGTGGTAGAAGTCCGAAGTTTCCTCGGGCTGGCGGGTTACTACCGGAGATTCGTACCCAACATCTGCCGGGTAGGAGCCCCTTTGATGGCTTTGACCAAGAAGGACCAGGCTTTCGTATGGAGTGAGCAGTGCCAATCAGCCTTCAGCTATCTGAAGGAGAAGTTGTTTAGTGCCCAGTGCTGAGATTACCAGAAGAAGGGGCAGCTTATGAGATGTTCTGTGATGCTTTGGGACAGGGCCTGGGATGCGTGTTGATGCAGCGACAAGGGGTGATCTCTTATGGGTCCAGGAAGCTGCGTTCCAATGAGCGTAATTACGCCACCCACGACCTGGATCTTGAAGAGGTTGTTTTTGCGCTAAAGTTATGGCGGCACTACCTCATCGGGGAACACTTTGTGATCTTCACGGATCACAAAAGCTTGAGGTATATCTTCTCCCAACGGGACTTAAACTTGCGACAACGGAGATGGGTGGAGTTCCTCTAGGATTACGACTTCGAGATCTCTTATACTGAGGGCAAGGGAAATGTGGTGGCCGATGCCTTGAGCATGAGGACGTAGAAGGATGCGGTCCAAGAGTCAGCAGACGCCTGGAAGGCAATGGAAGTGTTGGCTGCCTTACACCTGGATGCAAAGATGGATAGCGGCAGAGGCTGCCTTTATCAGATGACAGTGCAGTCATCCCTATTTCAGCAGGTGGAGGAGTCTCAGTGGGGAGACTTAGAGTGTGAAGTGATGCGTGACCATGTTGACTAGGGTAATACTCCGGAAGGATGGATAGAGGATGGTTAGAACTAGATTCTTTTCTAGGAAAGGTGATTTGTCCCGGAGGCGATGCATGACAAGGTTCTCAGTGAGTTCCACAACTCACCCCTGGCGGTACACCCAGGTGTTTCCAAGATGTACCAGGGTTTGAAGAGGCAGTTTTGGTGTCCTGGAGTTAAGCGAGTGGTGGCAGAGTTTGTGGCCAAGTTCCTAGTGTGTCAGCAAGTGAAGGCTGAACACCGAGTTCCTGGCGGCCTACTACAGCCCCTAGATGTCCCCGAGTGGAAGTGGGATGACATCTCAATGGATTTCGTCACGGGACTACCCAAGGCCCAATTAGGGCATGACGCCATCTAGGTGGTAGTGGGAAGGTTGACGAAATCGGCTCATTTTCTGGCGATCAGGGAGTCGAGTGTTGTGGATGCTTTGGCACAAAAGTACGTGGATGAGGTGGTGCGGTTGCATGGAGTTCCGAGGTCTATAGTCTCGGATAGGGATGCATAGTTTACCTCGTGATTCTGGAGAGGATTTCAGCATGCGTTTGGCACCCAGTTACGCCTTAGCAATTCATTCCATCCCCAGACGGATGGAAAAAGAAGAGTGCACCATCCATACCTTGGAGGATATGTTGCGAGCATGTGTTCTGGACTCACGAGGAGCCTGGGTGCAATACTTGCCTCTAGTAGAGTTTTCCTACAATAATATCTACCACTCTACCATTGTCATGGCCCCATTTGAAGCTTTGTATGGGAGGCCATGTCGTTCGCCTATGTGTTGTACTGAAGTAAGAGAGTTAGGCATCCTTGGTCCGGAGGTGGTGCAGAACACGACAGAGAAGGTTCAGCTCATACGGGAAAGGATGAAGGGGGCCCAGGACCGAAAGAAGTCGTATTCTAATACCAGGAGGAGGACCTTGGAGTTCGAGGTTGGGGATCACGTGTTCTTAATGGTCTCCCCTTGGCGTGGACAGTGGAGGTTTGACAAAGGGAGTAAGCTTTCTCCCAGATTCATCGGACCCTTCCAAGTGTTGCGGCTGGTCGGCGATGTGGCTTACCAGCTAGCGTTGCCACCGCCACTACTAAGGATACATGATGTCATTCATGTGTCCCAGCTCCGTCGGTATCTTCACGATGATTCACACTTCCTTGATTGGGGTGAGCTGGACATCAAGGACGACGTGACCTTTGTGGAGAGACCAGTGGTGATTGAGGATCGCAAGGAAAAGGTGCTTCGTGGGCTAACCATTCCCTTGGTTCGCGTGTTGTGGAGACATGGTGGGCTTGAGGAGAGTACGTGGGAGAGGGAAGCAAAGATTTGTACCCAGTACCAAGAGTTGTTTTAAGTTTTGTTCCTTGTTGTACCAATTTTGATAGAACATTTTGTCTTTTGGCTATGAAATGTACTGGTTTTCTTCCTCGGCTTGTGCGAGAAAAGCGCCGGCTATGGGGAAAGAGAGAACCTTACCCCTAATCAAGGCGAATTAAGGTGGATGCGATTAAACCCGTGCGGGTGAGTCAGTTCCTTCCAATGCGGATAATATCTTGACATGTGGGATGAGACTCCCCATCCCACATGCCCGGGAAGTTTGGCATGGTATGTTGCTTGGTTCGTGACAGGAAGGTGTTCTTAGTTAATGATGAGGTTCACTCTTGAGAGGTATCTTTTTGGGTGGTTGTTCGGACCCGCCCTTTCCTTCTGGGTTGTTTAAATTCTCGGGGACGAGAATAGTTTGAGAGGTATCTGATGTGATGACCTAGACTCTCTTGGTCCTTCCCTTTTCCAAAATCCGGGTCGCGTCTCGGTGAGACCGATCGGTGAGACCGATCTGTGAGACTGACCGGTGGGACCGATCAGTGAAACCGACCAGTGGGATCGAACGGTGAAACCGAATGGTGGGACCGACAGGTGAGACCAACCGGTGGGACCGACCGGTGAGACCAACCGGTGGGACCGACCGGTGGGACTGACCTGTGAGACCGACCGGTGGGACCGATCGGTGAGACCAATCGGTGGGACCGATCGGTGAGACCGATCGGTGAGACCGATCGGTGAGACCCCTCGGTAAGATAGGTCGGTGAGACCGATCGGCGTCAGTAGCACTCCATTGCGCAAATAGGGTTTTAAACCCTATTCTGACTCGTTTAAGCATGTTTTTAAGACCCGTAACGTGCATAAGAGATTTAATTAAATACTTAATCAATTCATGAGATTGCTTAAACCAACCGACCCCCTTTTTGTGATGAGTGGAGCCGCGTGGTAATCCCACGACCCCCGCGCCTTACGCGGTTTTACGTTTTCACCTCAACCGTCCTCGGCTCTTATAAACTAAGGGTTAGCTATGGATTCTCTTTTCCTCGAACGTGGCTTTTCACAAACAGCTTCTGGTGCATCGGGCACGCCGCATTGTTATCCGTAATGTTCCGTGCCCCCAGCCTAAACATCGATCATCTATCAACAAGTAGGGAATTTCTCCTTCGTCTCTCTCTTTTGTGTATCATGCTGGGTGGGTGTGATTTTGAATCTGTAGAATTGGGTAAACCAGACCTAATTAAAGATAATGAAGGAATTCTATAAAGAAAGAGGGGGGGGGGGGGCTGTGTTTGTTGATAATATCTTATATTTTGATGTTTTTTCTTTTATGAACATCTTGTTGAGTTGTACTAGCCTATGCCTCCTGAAAATCGAGGTCGTTGGTGGTCGTTGTTTGTGCACTGATGAACCCTGTTGATGTTTTAAATGGCTTGTTTGTGGTTGTAAACTCCTTCTGTGAAAAGTGAATCGGTTAATCATGTATATCCGGCTGAATAATTTAAAGCACCAGGATCAACCCTTCTGTGATAACTCCCAGTTAGAACACACCGAAATTTGAATCATGGTGTGTGTTAAGTCGTTTAAATCTGAAAATACCTGCAAGGCCCTACTTGTGTTGATGGTGGTAGTTGGTTGTTTTCCTTTCGGACCGATTGCTAGAGATGTGGGAGGGGATGGGATCCCCTGTTCTTTTATAATATCGGTGGTTGTGTGAATTTTGGGGATGGGATCTTCTGTTGGTATGGATTCGGTGGTTGTGAGTTTTAAATCTGGGTGGTTACTTGTTTATATCACGAATTGGGGTGGAATACTCTGTTGTTGAGAACCAGGTGTGGGTGTTTTGGTTGATGTTTGACTATTTACTTTCTTGGACTTATGCATATGCCTACTAGTTTCCCATTAGTGCTTAAACATAAACATTATTATTGAACGTGAAATAAGAAAGGGGACAAATGGGTTGTTAGCGTGAGTCGTGACTCAGACTTGAGTGCTGTTGTGATCTATAGGCTGTGTGAAGAAAAACCTTTCTTGGGTGAGTGCTTGCTACCTATATATATATACTTGTAGCTTTGTGTTTCTTATTCGCGACCTACCCATGTTGAACACTTAGTGTCAAACACCCCCATTTCATGGGGGATGGTGTTTTTCCCAACACTATTCATAGTGGCTGGTTATTAGCTCCTTTTCTGCTCCCTTTCCCAGATAGCCCAAGTGTCTTCGGGCAGGTTGTGATGGAATGAGGTCCATTATTAGCCCATGAACCTTCGGGCGGCGTAGTGTGGTGGTTGGCCAGGTTTGTGTGGAAGGTGGTTTCCCAAGCATCTTCAGGATGAGGCCTAGGTGTCTTCGGGCATGGCAGTGGATCCTTTAGCCCAGGTGTCTTCGGGCGTGGTCGTTGTTTTTCTGGCCTAGGTGTTTGGAGGCATGGTTATATGTGACAGTTGTGGCTCAGGTGTGTGCGGGCGGTATTCAGAAGTGGGACTGCGTGCGGTTGAGGCCCACGTGTGTGAGGGCGGGATTTCGACAGTGGGACTGCGTGTGGTTGTGGCCCTGGTGTGTGCGGGCAGGTGTGGCAGTGGGACTGCGGTATGAATGGCGGGATTGGTCCGATGCGTATGCTGTCTCAATAACCAGTGGGAATGTGGCACGGGGTACCCAAACATTGATGTTCTCTTAATATATATATATTACATGACTTGTTATATTTGGGGAGTGAGCCTTGGTGAGGCCTAGGGTGGATAGTTTTCCTTTTTAGGTGTTTGGTTTACTCTTTTTCTCACAAGACTTTAGTACATTCCCCCACTAGTGCACGAGAGTCTTTGGTTTTCCCTACTGAGTGTACTTGTATGCTCACAGAAGGGTTGATCCTGGTGCTTTTGATTCTGTAGAATTGGGTAAACCAGACCTAATTAAAGATAATGAAGGAATTCTATAAAGAAAGAGGGGGTGGGGTGTTTGTTGATGATATCTTATATTTTGATGTTTTTTCTTCTATGAACATCTTGTTGAGTTGTGATGGCTTATGCCTCCTGAAAATCGAGGTCGTTGGTGGTCGTTGTTTGTGCACTGATGAACCCTGTTGATGCTCACAGAAGGGTTGATCCTGGCAATCTGCTGACACTTCCCTCATTTTGGTGAAGGCGGGTCGTGACAATAATTATGAGAGATATATAGAATACATTGGGAACATGAGAGAGATTCATTTGGAATAAAAAATGATATGAAACTATCTTAATTCGATCAATTTTTTTAATAGAACTAACTTAACAAGGACTCACAATTACATCCATCTTAAATATTACATCCTTCTTGTAAATAGATATTTATATTAATAAATTATCACTATATTTAAATTCAAGATCATTCAAATTAATTTCAATATATCTATTTTGTCAACACTAAGATATATGTATGTGTTGTTGAGTAGGCATAACCATATTTTCCAATTCTTTATGTAACTCAGGTCCTAATTGATATAATTTTGAAATCTCATCCAAACAATTTTTAATTTTCACTTCCGGTCATATTGGGATTTGTAATGTGTCTTTAGATTTCTTGAGAGAAATCTATTATTATATTAAACCTAAACCTGGGAAAGGTTAGGATATAAAAAACATTAAAATACATATAAAATGATCATTCCATTTTTAAAGGTTTTAATTTTTCTAATATATTTAACATATGTATAAGTATTATAGAGAGTGTGTAAATAGAACTATTTATCTAAATCTAACTAACTACATATCCAAAAAAATGAGTTAAATCTTAAATATCAATAAAATATCATAGAATGTGTTACCCAATGAAATTGTTACACTTTATTTGAATATATTATATTAATATGAAAAATAATGAAATATTTTCTTATTGTAATGAATTGTACTAACTCTATAAGGTGGTTGACTAAAACAAAAATAGAACATTTCAGTTTAGTTTTTTTGGGTAGTCCAACAATGAAATTCCCAGTAATTTTTTATATAGAAATCATACTCAAACAAAAATATGTGGAAATATAAATTTTCATTAATTTCTATAAATAAATTTCACCATTTAAATTAATTATTTTTTTGTAAATATTTTATTATTTATAATTCTTGTTAACAGGTGATGTTGTTATATTGGATGTTATAAAATATTTTATAATTCTAGTTATATATAATTTACGTGTTTAGAATGCTTTAATGTTATTTTTTAAATAGAAGATGATAGAAAATTTCTCCAACATTGTACATATTTAATAATAAATATGAAATAATACTTTTCACTTATTTTGATTCACAATGAACATCAAATATAGTGAAATATTTCATCATTCTTGATAATTATTTGACAACTAACATGAAATAGAGAGGCAATTCAACAATCAAGTCGGTTATAAAAATAATGGTGGTGAATGTTCCATAAAGAAACCTTATTCCATATAAATTTTATAAAAGTGAAGATGTGAATTATGTCCTTACACACTCATTATTAAATAACTGAAGTGAAGATATTGATAATGATTTTTTCAGTAACCAAATAACTGATTTGAAAATCAGTTTTTTAAAATGTAGTTACATATGTCTAGCCTCCATAGAAAATCAACACAAATGGCAACGAAAAACATAAAATGTATAACAAGTAGAAATATTTCAAAACACAGAAAATATATATGTAAAAGTGGAAAATATATATTAAAAACAACATAAATTGAATCAAACATGTTAAATGATCAAAAAATAATTTTTTTTAGTTGCCTCGACACTATTTCAGAATATAGCCACAGGTCATCAAAAAGAGACAAGTTATAAGGAAATCCTTTAAATTCAATGTATGTTCAATAAAACGAATCAAATATGAAGGAAAATTATAAAATAAAAAACAACATTATTTAACATCGAAATCATACCAGTTCAAATTTTTACATACTTAAATCATAAAACATTACATCAACATTATTTTACTCCTTTTTTGTAAAATCATTCCTCAATATAATTCATAAATTCTAAATAACATATATATATTATATATAAAATATTTAATAATTGTAAATTAAAAATCAACTTTTCTTTTACAAATCTTGTATTGGATATATTATTTAAGGTGTTATCTCTAAAATAATGATATTCATTATTTAAAATTAATATGATTAAAATATAACTATGTCACTATAATATAGTTATGTATTCAAATACTCAAACTAACATGTTCATTAGGTTCCTATATTTTATTTCACTTCATAATGGATCGTAAATATCCATAAAAGTGTCATATATTTAGGATAAAACACCAACAATTTAATGAAAAAAATATAATTTTTTTTATTAGTTTATAGTTTGTTAAGAGATATAAAAAAACTGTTGAGAAATTTGTTTTTCGACTCTTAATGATAAGGAATGATACAATGCTAAATAATTAAATTAATTTGAAATAATTCATTAATAGAAAAATATTACTATCCATAATTCATTTTCCTAAATAAAGGTGAATCAATATATGGATCCAAATATCCATTTATATCAATCTTATAATCCTCTTTAAATATTTTAGATTTATTATTATTATAATAATTACTTTTTAATTTTCAATAAATTAATCGAATTTAAAAATTGTGTTAAACAAAATACATGTAAAGAATCAACATCGTGTGGATGCCAAAATTTTATATAGTTTCGACCTCAATTATATTATTCTTTGAAATCCCCACATTTATTTTCCAACCACAAACATACACATCAATTGGAATATTTTTTTTACTTCTTATAAATTATTGAATATCTCAACATCTATCAAAATAAGTAGAACTAGTGTATGATGTCATAATAATTATTATATCCATTTGTCTATATATTGTTTTATTTCCTTAAATGTATTCATAAAAAAATTGACAAAAATATATAATCTATAACGAAAAAAAAATTAATTTCAAAATTATATAACATATAAAATATACACACACCAATATGGTAGAATCTTGAACAATTCAATATTGAAAATCTAGAAAATGAAATATATTTTTTCAAAATGTATTCACCTCATTTATATGAAAAGTAAATACTGGTGATCAAAATATAATATCATGTAAAATGAAATTGTGTTGATATGTTTCTGTCTTTAGATGATGAATAGTATCAAGATAAATATATAGCATCCCATATGTTACAGTATACTGAGGGTCATCAACATATAATATATAATGACTTGGAATTTGTGGGGGGTGGGGTGTTGGAGTAGGATGTGATACTTTGGGTTCTATATGATGATATGTATGATTAGTATATGTAATAGTGGGATCTACTAGATTTGGTTTGGGTGTAAGATAAGCAGTCTGAAACTATTTTTGTATGTCTGCAAACATAACTTGTATTTCAGCTCTAAACCAGTTGTCCATTATCAAAAAAATAAATTAAACATCATCTTCAAGAGTTTTTATATTTTATATAAACTCCTCCCTTGAATAATATTATTAAATATGATTTTTTTGATACACCTTTCAAGCATCTTGAAACACAACCTAAATGTCTATTCTCTCTTATGGATATAACATAAATATCATACATACACTCAGCTATATAAAACATATATGTTCTCTGGTAATCATGAGAATCCATTATGGAATATTTGAAAAATATTTTAATAAATCACAAAATATAAAAAATTTATTTAACTTAAATAATTAAATAATGTAATGGTCATATAATCATCTCATTAACAACCATCTACCCTTCAACAATATATTCTTATTTTTATCATCCGACCCCACTTCAATTTTTCATGTCATGCAGGTGGAAGGAGGTCCAACCCCTACTAATCTATAAGACTCATCAAATACTTATTGAAAGCTATTGCACGCCAGTTAATCTTATAGAAAATTATACCCACCCAAAGATATATTATGATGGTTTATGTTTCATTATAAGATATCCTGATAAGATCTAAATTACAGATGTAATTTAAAAATTCTTGAATAATTAATCAAAAATATATATAAAAGGTAACATTGGACATACTGATGATGATTATACTCATATTATTTCTAATTATATATTCTAGGTATCTTTATTTATAACTGGATATATATATTTTCATCTTTTCTATCTCGAAAATTAAATTCTAATGTGACTGTATATTTAAAATCCTCACACCAACTACATTCTAATGATATCTATTTCTTAAAATTTCCTCTAATATTATTTATATCATATGTCTATAGATAATAATGGTGAAATCATATATTACTAAAAACATTTCAATATAATTAATATAATAACAAATGATATTATCAAATCAGCCTTTCACAAGTTAGAGGTCATTCCTTTTTTGAATCACCTCTAATTATCTATTAATATATTATCATTACTTTTATCCCCATCTTATATGAAATTTTTGATTTATTTTATTTATACCTGTTATAATATAATTTTAATCGAACATTACTGATATCCTCTAGGCCTAAAAATGATCAAAAATAAATTTGGTAAATGCATGATTCCATATTTACCCACCCTAGAATACATCCCCCCGACATATGTCGTTATATATTATAAACAATGATGAGGGTACTGATAAATAGGATTATATATGTGATCATTTCTATCTGAATAAAAATGATCATATCCGTATGTATGAAGTGTATTTTATAATGTATAATCTATTATCCTATAAATAAAATAAATAAACAAATATTATATAAAAATAGAACAAATAATCTTAAATTCTATTAAAAACTAAAATATAAATAACATTGTAAATTTATTAAAGAAAATTTACAATAATATAATCACAACACATTTTCATATATTTTATAATTAAATTTAATTATATAAAAATGTATTTTAAATTTAATGAATTATAAATTTTAAGAAAATACTAACATCTTGTGATCACATAAAAATGGTACAGCCTTATAAATCATTTTTTACACAGAATAATTTATTTGTAATATAATCTAGTAAATTATTATTGTTTTCATTTTATCATATAAAATTTAAAACAATACAATCATAAAAAAAATAATAGATATGTTATGTAACAGTAATCCAGGGAAAATGAAAAATACAAAATAAATATAAAAAATAACTTATCTTCTTAGTTATAATACATGTTTTGATATTGAATAAGTTTTAAAATATATATATTATTTTGAAATTTTAAAAAGAAAAAAATTATATGTTACCTATAACATGTGGAATTTAATAAATGATTATTTCATTAAATTCTTAATTTATGATCATTCTGTATGTCAGAAGCCATCTATTTGATGTAATCGTATATATTATTTGTTAATATTTATACGGATGTATGCATCTTATATTAAAATTATATTTTTCATTTTTATCAACCCCAAAAAAAATATATTCTTCCTTGAAAAAATATACCACTACATATTTATTGATCAATTAAATATAAAATTTTATTTGAAATGTTTCAATGATAAATGAATAAATTGTGTATTCCAATTTATTAATATTACGAATTGTCATTCCAAATACATCGTGTTTGAAAATTTTTGTTACCAATAAAAAATTTTCAGTTTTACAATATAACTATAATCTTAATATAAAACAACATCAAAATATATTTAATGTATAAACAATATGAACATGATTCGTTGATTGAGTTTTTTATTGGCTCTTGAAAAATGAATTTCTTTTGAAAAAATTAATACACCACTATTCTGAACTACAATTCTGGTGTCCTAATCATTCATATGAAATGTATATAAATTAATATCATAAATTGGTAATGTTATATGCATTAAACTGGGGCCTCTTGATAACAATCACCATTTTATAGATGCATCTGATCTACAATACATGACCTCGTAAATGCTTGATAAAATGTATTGTTTTTCTCATTGAAAATCAACATATCATTCTTTTTTGGATAACAATGATACAAAAAATTAATATTAATGTTTATATATAGTTTAATGCCATTTTAATTTTTTAAGATGTATCAATCTACCTTCATTATCTCTTCACATGCCCAAAAAATTACATTCTAGAAAAGACTCCCCTTTTACCAATAATTTACTTATTAAAGGCGAGATGCAAAAACCAATGTGATACACTACTGAAAAATAGCATGTTTAAAACTGAACAACCTCTATAGAAATATACATATCAAAAGTATAGAGTTTAGGATGATATATATTTTTAAATAACCATTTACTAAATTCCAATAAATTTTTATAGGATAAATCCAATGTAGATTTATAGGTTCATAAAGCATTAATTCTCACATTAAACGAACTATTAAATAACCCATGATATCAAAAAATGTTGGATGAAAAATACACATCCAACCAAAAATGTATAAAAATTTATTCATTCTCCAAGTGGTTAAAGGATGCAAATTAATCACCTTATTAAAAATTGAAGTGAAAAAATAACACACCATCACAGAAGCTATTCTAAGACATAGGTGGAATACATTATACAATGCATCTGGTGGGAGTTCTTACATCATGATTTAATAGTCATGTGATTCTATATATGTCAACATCAAATCCTTTAAAAACTTAAAATTTTTATATATTAAGAATAAACTATTAGAACATTGATATCAGAAATAAACTGATAAAATTTAATTTTATCATTCAGGGATAGTTTATAACAAGATAGTGGAAGGAATTTTCACCTTCCTTCTAGAGTGTAATCTAACTCCAATCGTATTCTCATTAATAGTAGGTCAAAAATTTAATTCACCCCATATTTATCCATTCCTTTAATTTCTGTATTTTTTCATTCTAGATTTTACATATATTATTATCCACACAGAAGACATCAATAATATGTTTGAGCTCATTATATAACCCAAGTACTAAAACAAAAAATTTCTACAATTATTTCTAAATATTCCTCTAATTGTAGTATTTAAATATATTCTCAATATGTCACATTAAATATTCCACCTTCTAATAATATTGATTTGTTCTAAATGGTTTTCGGGAACAAATTTTTATTGTGCTATGTTAAATACCTTTTAAATTATTGATAAAAGTTATCCAATGAGGAATATATTAAATAAATCATATATATTTCTTTCCAATGATGTTTTTGATAATATGTTGCTTCTTATTCCGAAATTGGATATGATTCATGCCCCTCAAAAATGATTTTATAAAAATTAACATATGTTGGGAATTAATTTATATTGTACATAATAATCACATGCAGGTGAAATTATTCCATTTTATAAGAATATTAAACTGTAATACCTTCCACCAATAAAAGACTAAAACCATAAACTAATGATGATAAGGAAACATCAACATCATTTCTGGGCTATTTTGGTACATATATCATTTAGATAATCGTGACATATTTTCTCCTCTTACAAAATTCAGTAGATTAGTTGATTATTACAAATAAAATAGGCCAGGAACTATGTGAGAGACTAATTATTTGATATGGATTCAATATATGGATGAAAAATAAATTTCTAGTATATATATCATCATTTAAAAATATAGTAACTTGTGATGGATTTTATTCCACTTTAGAATGCTAGTAAGATGCCATAATTTTCAATGAAATATTTTGTCATCATAATAAATTCATAAAATTTTTCAATAATTTAAATTTTCTAATAAATGTTTGAAATGAGGAATTATAATAATATAAAAATATTCATTAAAGATGAAAAAAATAATCCGCTGATTTTAATTCCAACTTATTCCATGTATTCCCAAATATAAGACACTCTCCTAGAAATTCATATATTTCTTATGTAGAACAAAATCATTTAGGAAAACATGTATTATACTATACGAAAATCCCATATGGAATATTATTATTTTTCTTTAATCTATGAATATTTATGATTATTGACTTTATGAATAATTTCATTCATCAATTATAGTAGCCCTGTAAAACTCATGTCACTCCATCGTTGTTTTTAATTCGGGTTAATCAATTTTAACACCATTGATAAAATCATATACAATGAAAAACCCAACTAGAATTATAATTATGAATCACCGTATCGACACTCAATTCTTGGTGGTTTCTCAAAAAAGTCGACATCAGTATTAGGAACCATTTCATCAATTATGCAAAATTTATCATCTGGAATGGAAACATCACCAATAGATCTTAAATTAAAAAAAATCACAATGACAAACACATGTGTTTTAACTCAAATTAAAGCCTTGAAAAATTAAATGTTATCTTATATCAATGACTATAAGCTTATTCAAATAAAAACATTTTTATATAAATAGGAAAAATTGTATGTGTATAGTACATTCTGTTGAGAAAATTCCAAAAAAAAACATTATTAGCTTCCTTATATTCATCTCATATTCATAGTACAATAATATAACATCAATTCATTATTATAATTAACATAAATCACAAATAAATATATCAAAACATCTATTTAGACAAATTTAGTCATGATAAAATTTATTTAGTGAAGAAATGCTAGATTATTTCATTGATAATCATGTTTTTATTGAAATATAATGTAATATTATATAACCAAATTAAAATTAACATGGTGTGATGTCATTATATATATTACAGAAAATTGTAGGGATATAATACAACACCCATAAAATAATAATTAATGTTGCATATGTATAGAACATAAATAAAACAAATCAAAACCCAAACCTATCTTATTGAAAAGAAGATAATTATTGCGTTAATAATGATTTTAAAAGTTTGATCGTAATCCAAGATAAAAAATAAGGTTAGTGGTTTCATTTGAATACATATCCATTGGAGAATAACAATAATTAAATGGTATTGACATTAGTCAATATTTCATTATAATATCATAAAAAAATTATCTTGAAAAATAAGATGATGTGGATTTAAATATCTTATTAAAAATTATTAAAATGGTGGCAAGTTATAAAATATTTATATTTGAAATGACAATGAAAATTATAGAACCAAATAAGATAATTTTTTTAGTAAAACTAAATAATTTTATTAGAAAAATCATTCATACTAATGGAATTACAATATATATTCCATTTTAAATATTTAAAAGTAAAATAAAATAACATTGATTTATTTAATTATTAAATATATATATATATTGATATCAATAAAATAATATGTATAATATATATAGAAGATAATGATTCTCATTTAGAAAACAATTTGATTAATATTGGTAAAAATACATGAAACATGTAGTGTGTGACTATATCATAGGGAAGAAGTTACATCCTATCAAAAAATAAAAAATATAACAACTGATATCTATATTTATTTATATCAGGAACTGATGTAATATTTTTCTAACTCTCCCTTTAGAAATATTTTAAACAAAAATAGTTCATATTAATATTATTTCTATTTCTATTGATTTTAATATTATGAACAAATATACGCATATAAATTTGGAAATCATCATAATACTAGAATGAAATATTCAATAAAAAATTAAATTTAGTCCAAAATACAAAAAATATATTCAATGGGAAAACCTAATTCATACTATAAATATAATTAATGAAAACGAGTTGAATCATTCAAAAATATCTTTTATCCTTTATATTAACTAGTATGGGTGATCAGATCTATAATCTCACATGGAATAATGATGATAAAAAAATATAGGTTAGCATGAATATGGAATGCGATAATGATGTACAAATGATTAGAAAACTAATTGATATGGATTACATGAAATAAAATTACTAAAATGGGTGAAACAACAATGATTCAGAAATAAATCCGAGATGATGAGATATATCTTCAATATGTAAAGTAAGGCTGATGATTCCTAATTTAGTATTAAAAACTTATTGCATGATTTGACCACCAGATCATTGAAATGAGAGAGATACCTATATCAAAATAATAAGAGATAATGAATTAGATCCTCCCAAAATAAAAAAACATATATATATATATATATATTGTTGGTTATCATATAAAATAAATTATATATTTTCATTAATATCATTTAAACGACAGAACACACTTGAATGAGTAGTGAAGAGGCATTTTTCACATTTGATTCATATAACAGATGTAAAAATAGATTTTCTACATTGGTACATGTATTAACTACTATTATAAATAAATAATCACTTATTGACTGTTTTTATTATAATTGACATGATAATTATGATGTTATAAATATTTTATGTTCTTGTTTTTTGTGAGTGACACAATATATAATTAGTCTGATTGATCAAAAAGTGAACAAATGAATCCAAAATCTTGTCCATGCATATCTCCATCACCTCCAAAAATTAGTATATCATATTAAATAATTAATTATAGGGACATAATGGAGAAAAACATTAAATAACCATAATCCACTAATATGTGTTGAAATAGGTTATGAAAATATGCATTATTTCAGGATTCTTTAACTTATATAAAATAATACATGTTTTTTTATGATTTAATCATCATAACTATGAATAATTGTGATAAAAAAATATTAATGGTATATTTAGATCATGCATATAGTGATGCATGTGAATCATAAAAGAAGTTTTTATAGATAAAAATAATATTGAAATACCACATTAATATTTATTGAGGAAATTACCATTTAATTTTGAAATCAATTATATAAAATTAAAAATTGCTGGAAATATTTAGAAAATATTTAAAAAAATAAATAAATAAGGAAAATAATAATGGTTTTATCCATGAATTGGTAATTCAAGATGGAATTAAATTTTATTAATTAATTATAAATAAAAATATACTTTTTTCAAATCCATTATAAAAAAAATAACTCATTTGGAAAACATTGTGAAGACTTATTTTACAAATTTTATTCAAGGACAAATACGGGAAAATATTTCTCCACTAAATCATTGAATAAAAAATTCATTCATATAGTTAATTTATATAAAATATGGACATGATAGAAATATATTCATAAGCAAAGATTATGAAATGTAATTTTTTTCTTAACAAAACATTTTTATAAGAACTTTAAGTACATATGTGGGGAAAATGGTACTAATAAATGAAAGTTTATTGAACACATAGGGTGAAAGAAATAAATGTGTTATAATGTATAAATCTATATAATTTCAATTAATTGAAATTTATTATAAAAATAATGATAGTAAATGACATTATAATGTATTTCATATACCTCATGGATAATTATTGTTTATGGGTATTTTAATCTCAACATTGTACAGAATCCCATTTTTTGTTTACATAGTATTCCTTGAAATTATGGTATTATGATCAAACATATAATTCTATATAATGTGTAGGATTTATTGGAAACAAATTTTGAAATTTTTTTAGATTTAAATTTATCATAATGATCTTATAAATGATGATATGGGGTTTTTTATAAGGAAGGGGATGAAATACAAGAAATTTTTTAAAATGATAAAAGACAACTATTTTCTTCAAGAAAAACGATAACGAAATAACTAATATTTTATAATGATAGGATTTAGAGAAAATATATGAAATTATTATACAATTTAAATATTTTTTAAGGTCATTTTATAGCTTATAATTTTAATTTATTCCCCATACCCCATTCTGATTATTACATTTTACAATTTACTTTTGTATTTAATATTTTCCATCGTCACTATTCATAATGACAAAAAACAGAAAGTATCATGGTCACTAGATATTATATTAATTCATAAATTTATGGAGTCATTTCAAAAAATTTCAATTTCTATAAGTGGTATATTTTTATTTAAAATAAAATAAGTTGAACACATTGAAGTTTTATTTTGAATAAAAAATGTTTTTGAAAAAAAAGGAACATATCCAAAAATCATGTATAATTATTTTTGTTATATAAATTATGTAATTATGAATAATTATATCAAACTCATGTTTCTTAATCACCAAAATTATAACACAATGATACTTTTGAATTATATTATTTTATTAAAATGACATTTTTATAGAAAAAAGGTATTTTCTATATTAAATCATATATAAATATTATCAAAAAAATAGCAAAAAGAAACCAATGATAATGTTTTATACAATTTTTAAAAAATAATACTGAATTAATTAAATATAATTTCAATATATGAAATAAACTTCTTATAATTTCCACAAATGAAATGCAATAAAAACACTTATTTAAGAGAAAATTTTTTAGAAGCATAAAATGACATTACTAAAAATGATGTACTTTTATATTACACAATTATCAATATATTTTATAAAATACTAATAAATGTTTTCATAATTTATTAATTATATTCTTACCTAAAATTTAATTGGTATGTTATAATGGTATATTATATCATGGTTTTTTTGGAATCATGATTGTGTATATAAAAATCAATCAAGTTAATTAAATATATATAAGGTGGAGTCATAAAATTTGGGTATGTCCATGTATCTCTTCAAAAACAAAATTCATTTACATATTCTCTATACATCCCATACATGATGATATAGTTACCTAATCAAATGTTTCATCAAGAATATCAAACAATGTTGGGAGGAAAAAAACATCCAATGGATCATCACCATTGAATACAATCCTTGATACAAAAAACACACTGTGTATTATTTAAAAAGTTCATAAAGCATCTCAATTGAATTCCCTCTACCATCACATGTTTATTCGCATCCTGAACAGAAACTAAATTATAACACACTCTATCTAGGTTTCACACACACAAAGACATATATCTAGAATCACCAGAGGAATTAACCACTAATTATAGGCCACCAATCCTCACCATGAATTTATATTATGGACAACCAACTAGAAGATGATAGTCACATCAATTTTAAAATAATTAAATCGTCCTATAAAATTGATTTCAATTAAAAAATTATATGGTCACGTAATGTAGTGTGATAGCAATAAATTATATCAGGAAACACAATAAATTATATTATTGACAGATTCATTCGCTACAAAAAAAATCAAATAATCCAATGCTTATATTGACTCACAAAAAATCCCCATGAATACATTATATAGAAGGGACTATACAATAAAAATTGGAGAGAAAAAACATGGGATCCATATAACCCATCATTAACAAATGATATCTTGGTTTAGATAGGTATAATTATAATAGAAATTACATAAAAATAATAAGTATGTTATTGGTACATATTATATAATAAAACCATCTATGATCAGAGAAATAAGTCACATAAAATCACATGTATATAACAAACATCATAAATTAAAAATATTATAAATTTAAATAAACCTATTAACATAATTGACCATGTACCTAAACAATAATAAAATAATCAAATAAATACATAATTTTTGAATGAATATCAAAATTTTAATATTAAAAGTATTAAACACCCAACCCATATCCTAAGTAACCTGAAGTTCCCACTTAAAAGGTTATTAGAATTATCTAGTATGTTAATGAAAACTGTACCAATTTTTTTTATCTTTTCCAGCCCTAGCATTTGAATTTATTTTTATTTTATTATTTTTGGGCTCCGCATTCTCATGTCAAGGATGAGGCTGGGTCCCGATGTTAAAATTTATAATGTTTAATGTTATTGGTGTGTTTCATACCCATGCACAGGTGCATCATGGTTAGCAATGACTATGGGGGTCTCCCTAAGTGCTTTTGTGGGTGCCCAAGTAGACCGCATTGTGGTGTGCATTCTGTGTGTAGTTTTTCTTTAGGCCGTGTGTTGAGCGTGTGTGTACTCGGCCTTCATAATTTGATAATTAAATTTATTATGCTTTAAAAGTAATGTTTGTTGATAATAATGATATTATGTTGTCATTATTATCATTATTATTTGTATTATTATTTCTATTATTATTCTAGTATTATTATTATTATCAATATTATTAATATTATTGATATTATTATTATTAATACAATAGAATGAAAATAACAATAAACACTACATCTACCTGCAAGCCCGAATCAACCCCCCTCTTTCACCCCATGTGGTGCCCCTTTCCCTTGAACTCCACCTGTGCCCCCTCCACAGCTCCACCTCACACCAGCTCAACTCCCAACCGCTGCCCCCATGTGGCCCCCACCACCTCCTTGTGCAACCAGCCACCCAGTCTGCACGACCCTGACCTCCTTCCCCCTCCGGTGACCTTCGACCGAGCTCCGGTGTGCCCACCTTTAGCGCCCTCTGTTTCCACCAAGCCGCTACCCGCCTCACGGACCAGTGCTTCCTCTGAGACCCCACTCTAGCTAGAGGTTTTTGCCGCCCATTCTGGCATCCCGACCTCCTCTCAGCGCTCTGACCAGCCCCTATTCCTAGTCACCCGTTTATGTCCTCCCTCGTAGCACTTCGCCTAGACCCTCCACCACTAGAGGTTTCTGGCCAGTGCTCCGACGCCCCCTTCCAGCCCTTCAGGCGAGCCCCACCACCGGCCGGCAGAGTCCATCCCCCTTTAGTGGTTTCTGGCTAAGCTCCGGCGAGCCTTGCCTCTGGCCATCATCCCTCCAGCCACCGTTCCGTCATCATGGGAACTCACATCCTTTTTCATAGCACTCTAGCGCGCCCTCTGGCCCTCCTTCTAGCGTTCCGACTACCTCTGGTGCACTTGCGCTGCGTTTCCAGACCACCACACCTTTTTCGGGTCATGTTCCGACATTCCACAGTCTAGAAAACCACTGCCACCTTGCATTGTCTAGCGGTTCACCTGACGGTCAGTACGAGACCCACAACGGTCTTTTTTTCATGAGTGTGCCGCCACTTCTGACTGGCCCATGACCCCGTGGGTCAAGCGCATCTCTGCGCCGAGGTAAAGTTTTTAGCATGAATCTGTCTAAGATTATATTATATCAGTGTTTGGCTATTTTGGTTGTATTTGTGTTTGTTGCAGTGTTTTGGCGGATAATTCTGCAATTCAGCGGTCTTCAACTAGCACGTACATACTTGCCTGCGCGAGGTGTATTGCATCATCGATTTCAGTTTGCGAATATAGGTAGGTCTCCATCTTTACATGCCTTTAAATTTAGAATTTATTTATTCCTTACCTTTTCATTCATTTCAGTATATTTAATGTAGTACAATAGAGATATTATAGTGTGGTAACCTGCTGAAAATTGAAGCTGTTTATTTCTTGCATTGCCCTGGAAGTATTGTTCTTTGATTTTAATTCTATGTTTACCTTGGGACATTTCTAAATGGGTTCTTTATGAAATTTGATAGTCATTTTGAAGTATCTTTTGAAATGGTTTTGGTGTGTGTAATGTGAAAGGTGTATTGTTTAGGGAAAATGGTGTTTTCGTAAAACATTGAATATAGTCATTTGTTGTCTATTTATATTTAACACATCTCCCCAAAAAGATAATGTCACCAAATTCTAATGGAACATCACTACAGTATACTCTAGATCATGTGTTTTATTATTTTTGTCATGAATGTTGAATTTCCTTGAATCATTGGATATGGATTTTCATTTTTCAACAAAAAAATCCCATTCCTTTCATTTATGCATCACTAAAAACCACAAACTATTTCCACATGTGGGTAGTGTGAGAACATGTATAGTGGTAATACTCCTTTTAAACACCATGAATCTTTCATCATATTCATATCTCCAAATGAACATTACTCCATTATTAGTGGGATTGGTGTTAAGGACTGGAATTTGTGGGATATTTCCCACAAATAGGTGATAATATCATTCCAACCCCAGGAAGCTACGAATATTTGTTACCGATGTTGGATTTATCCATACCTCAATTGTATTTTTCATGGAGGGGTCCATAGATATCAAATTTCTTTTGATGATATAACACATGAATGAGACCTCCTTCAAATAGAACTCACAGTTTCTGTAATTTTCATAGAGCATTTTCTTTTACAAGGTCTCTACCACAGTTCTTAGTTTATCCTCAAGCTCCTCTTTTATTTTGGATTATATTAGAATATCAACTATAAATACTTCCGTATATTGATCAATGTATTCTCCATATACTCTATTCATCTTGTCTATGATGATTTCTAGAGCATTATTGTGTCCGAAAGGCATTACTATGAATTTATAATTCCCAAACCATTTACAATAACAATTCCTGGTGATATTATCCTTCTTCACCCTTACATAGTAACATCCGAACTAAAAATCTACCTTGTAAATGTATTATCCTCCCCATAAATGATCAATGAAGTCATTGGTTCATGATATAGGATATCTTTTCTTTATCATCACTTTTTCGACATTGTGATAATCAATGGAAAGGCTTATTGACCCATCCATATTCTTGATGAAGGGGATTGGTTGACCTAATGGTGAAGCACTTGGGAATATAAACACATTATCCATATTATCATGTATTTGTTTCTTCAAATCCTCATGCTCTACAATATACATTTTATACCAAGTCATGGATATTGTCAATGACCCATGTATATGGTCCATTGAGAATTCAACATATATTCTTGGTTGATGTTGAGGAAATTCCTCATGAAACACTTCAACGAATTCACACACAATAGATAAGTCTTCACAGATGATTTTTTCTAATATTAAACCATCGAAGCTATATTTTCATGATCATAGGGAAGTAATATACATGCTTCAAATAATGTTGCTAATGAAGATTCATCTTCCACCTTGCACTTGTATAGAATTAGGGGTTGGTTTTATATATGGAGAGTGATTTCCCTCTCGCAGAAATTTATGTTGGATATATATATGGAAAGACAATACATGACAATATTTACATCAAAATCCACCAGACGGAGTATGATGAGGATCATTGGGAAATACACTCTCAAAATTATGAATGTTGAGGAGTTATACTCATTGGATTCACTAATATAACAATTTACTGTACTCACTGATATCATTACATTCATGATTTCTTGTGGTGTTGGAATTTTTCTACTAACATTTTGGCATATAAATGAATTCATAGAACTAGAATAAAAAATTACATTCCCTATTCATGAATGAATAACAAGTGTATTAGTCACCACTTCATCATCGTGGTTCACATCGGTGGTAGTGATGGAAAAAGCTATCCCTTGTGAATTGGAGGTTTTTGGTAGCCTCCAAAAAACCCATGTCTTGGTGAACTGATTTCAAAGGTGCCCACATTATTTTGAAGTTGAATCAATAAACAAATCTTCTATAATTGATCAAATAGTTACTCCCATTTTTCGCAGCCATGAGATTATCTTTTCAGATGTTAATATCCAGGTTCCCTTCTCTTCCACACTTAAAGCATTTTCTCGCACCCTTCAAGAAATATCTGGGGTTCTTGTTTCTACACCTTTGGGAAGTCTGGTGCTTGATTTTATTAAGACCATTGGATTTATCCATAGGACTACCAAAATTGAAGTCATCATTAGGCTTCTTATACATAGGATACCCCTGAGATTCTTTGATTTCCATTTCAGCATTTAGGGAACATAAAACAATTTCCCCTTAGCTATCGAATTCACAAATTGTCAGGTCTTTCTATAGACTAGGTTTTCGCTCAACAAAGAAGAAATCCACATTCATTCGGGGGTAACGATAAAGATAGTGGCATATCATTCATTATATGTGATGTTTTCCTCATACGAATCGATTTATTCGTTATATATTTCTTAAGGTCTATAAAGTTTAATTTCATCTTATGTTAGAGGGTGAGAGGGAAAAATTTGTATAAAATCATTATTTGGAAAACCATCCATTCCAAAAACATGATATCCTCCTCAGGAATAATATTTTTTTTCATTGTCCTTCATTGATCATCTTCACGCTACATACAACTAGCAGCCAGATGTACCTTCTCTTGTTCAGAACATAAAAATATTTATAAGAACTTCTCAATGGTGTTGATCTATTATTATACAGTTGAGGGATAAGATGACCCATTAAAACTATGTTACCATTGTCTCATGAATATCTCAATTGAGACTTGTTCATTCTTTGGGGGTTGACTGTTGTTATTGACCCATGTTTCTAATAAAATCATAAGTTAGCAGAGAGAGTATTTTTATAGATTTGGATATTCCCACTCCTATTGGATTGAAAATAGCATTAGAATAGTCATCACTTTGATCATCCAATTGTTTATTAGACCGATTCCTCATATTTCCTATCTTTGGATGTAATAAATGGAATGTAAGTGGTAACATATAAAGGGTAGTCTATAGAAAAAATTGATGACTTATCAATAACTTTTATTTCCATTACATATGAATTTAGAGGTTTCAATCTATGTTATCCGTGATCTACTTCCCAAAAAATATTCTTAGGGACAATTTTATATTCCCAAAAAACATTCATACAATTCATTTGTATTTACCAAATGTTATCCCCCATAGGTTTAAAAAAAAGAGTTCAGTAAGGCCCATTGTCATGTACCATGACACCCCATGTCAATGAAAAAACATTGTGACCGAATTGTCACTCCTGGGAACAAATGTACTAGAGTCACCTCTACCTGATCATATCAATAAAAAGATATATTTTAGGGATAAACCACTGAATCCATAATCACCCAAACAAATGTATATTTTTATTATACATAGTATTATCCCTATGGCTTTCACTAGGTTTTTTATTTAGAATCCCAAAAATAACTAAACCTCCCTTTTGATACAAATTATACTAAACCTTATTTTTTATTACACCACTAAAATAAGATTTATTACATAAAATATTCACTTGATACAACATATATGATCGAGATGTAAATTTTATTTTGTGATTATGAACATTATATAACAACTTAAAACATTAAAAACAAAATCATTATTGAAAACCTACTTCAAATGACCAGTACATTTTCCCGTACATAGCTTTGAATGTGATAACCTGAGGACGTGTATAAGATAATAGTGAGCTATAATGACCAGTTAAGTATTAAACAAGGTATAACATGAAAATTACAATACATGTTAGGAAATAGGCTAATCAATGGAAAATAAAGTAAACATGAAAAAAAAATCAACGATATAACAGTATTATCATATCACAAAAATGTGACAACAACACTTAACATGTAATTATCATGATCCATGGCTCATTTAAAATGGATCATGAGTAAATATTCAATGAACATGATTTATCATGATTAAACCCCCATTTCACTTGAACTATCATTACACTAATATTTACCCAATGCATTGGAGTGCTATCTGGTGCACCTTTCTTAATTATTTCATTTCATGCATAAATGTGCCATAAAGATCGTATCTCATGGATTCATTATACATCATAATTTATTACATGATAATGTATTGTGGAATTTTACATGAAAATATATATTTAATTAGTAAATGTGCATAAATGTGAATACCAATGATATTGAAATTGGCATGGTATTCACTCCACAGTGTCTGTGGTCTAGAAAATCACGGTGCAATTTCAGCAGCATAACGACGTGACATGAGAATACATAAAAAAATGGTTGATGATAGGTAAAGGGGAGTCTCATAATATTAATATGATATGAAATATTTATGGTTCATATATATACATGTCGAAATATATTTAATGGAATTCAAATTCATATTACAAATGAATTTCATGAATGTAAATGAGAGTAATGAAATTCCTTAAAAACATTCTGCACTATAACATGTGTATATGGAAGGAATTAATGAGATAGAATGTGGTATAACATAATAAAATGTATGTATGGATTTATGGTTGATGCTAAAAATCATACCCTAACATTATTAATTAAAAATAAAAGGGAATAATCATATAATGAAATTTAGAGAAAATGAGAATGGAATAATTCCCATACATGGAAGTGTGGAACCAAAGGCTTGGGTGAGGCTTGATATAATTTTTTTGGGAGACTGGGGCACCTTGGGAAGATTCTATAGAGAGAAGGGAATAGTTTTTTTTGAGCTCCAAATGATTTTACTGTAGAGTATGTGGCTTCTTTGGTGGGTTTATGTAAGAAAATATTGAGAATTTTTTATAATTTTGGTTTTGGACACCACACATTAAACTAAATTAATAAAAAAACCAGCCCCTCGTTTTTTTCCATTGTATTTTCCAAAAGGGAGTGAAAAAAATTATTTTATATAGACAATGGCCAGACTTCCTAAAATATTAGGCCTGCTTATGTGGAGGTGTGTCATACTATCTTGGTAATCCACATAAAAAGATAAAAAAAATTTCAAAGTCTGGGAGGGTCCCCTAATGCTTGGTAAAACATATCAAACAATCAAAAAATCACATTATTTTAATATTAAATCATATATTGTCCAAACATAAAGTTTATAGTATTTTATTACAACACTATTGGGTTATAATGATTTCATAAAATAGATTATATATTGAAATAGAATTTAATACTTACCAAAAAATTTCATTATCTCATTAAATTTAGAAAAATTCACCTTTTAATAATTTCAATGTACTAATTCAAAATATTATATTCATTATATAAATATAATTTTATAAATATGTTATCTTTTACTTTTAAAAAAAAATCCATTTATCCAAAATTAATTGTTTTTGTCAAAAATAACATTCAATCATTCATAAAAATTTCTTGTATATTCATAATAATTATATGATCATTTATATTAAATAGTGTATTTTATATAGACCCCAATAATTTCAGAAATGATCTATTTAATATCTCATTCATTCATTACCATTTTCATATTATGAAATACATTATATTTGGTTGGGTGTGTATTTTTTCCCATATACTTTTGTAATGGGTTAAATCAGTTTTGTATATGTTAGATGACGTCACATGCATTTTTTTACTCTCTAAAGATTACATTTTTAATGTATAAAATACTACATGGATCTGTTCATGTGTGTGTGTGTGAGTACTACATGATAAGGCATCCTATATTATTGATACAACTTCTATGTGATTGTAACAAATAATATAATATTTTTTGTGACCACACGGTTGAACTCTTCACATAATAATGGCTTAAAAAGGGCCAATTTGGGTCAAGTCCTGGTAGTGGTTGTAGTGGATGATTCTCATTCTAGGGGACAATTATTGTTTGTAAAATCATATACCAGATATATAGGTTGGGGTTTTGAGGATTTTTTTTCATTAATTTTTTCCTTTGAAATTTTACATTTTTACTTTTTAATTATATTTATACCTCAGTGCATATCTCCTTCATTTTTATCAATATATGGTGGTTAATCCGTTTTTATTCTACTTAATTATTATCTTATGTGTGGTGTAGTCAATTGTGTTGATGTACCTTAAGAAAAGTTCAACCATATTGTGATATATGTATACTCCTTTCAAGATTTCATAACATATCATATTAGATGTGGTTATGGGCTTAAACTCATAGATTACACGATCCAATGAGGGGTCGTAGTGGGATGGGTCATGTCATTTATCTGAAATATACCATGAAGAGTGTCAAAAGACATTAGTATGGGCTCCTCTTGGTCTAGAGGCATCTAACTAGGAGTGATGGTATAATATGATACAATTGGGATACTATACAATCATATCAAAAATAGAAAATAGCATTGATAACCAATCTACTTCCTTGACAATGTTATCACTATATGTGGAATCAATAAAACATATACACAATATAAAATATAATTTTAAAGAATATATTTATTCATACCATCTAATAACCCACTAATACTATAAAATATGAATGAAAAATAAAAGAAATACAATATTATTTATGCACTATTTTAACCCCCCATCATCACCTAATCCACTATCTTTGATACCATCATGTTGCCTCATCTTGTTACAATACTGATCATGTTATTAACCTTAAATCAGCTGTATGATCAACATGTGAACCATGGATTCCATGTAAGGTGTGAGAAATATATCTCAGAAGAGTGACACCATGCTCTACTAAAATAATCAGTATATATTTTTTATCAGTGTATGATATGATCTAAATAAAAAAAGTATTAAAGAATAATAAATACACATCATTTACCATGGGATATGAGTTGACGCCTTTTTTATAAACAATTTATGAAATTTTGTTTGTCTACGATAATGATGGATACCAATTATGAAAGATGTGGACTGACCAAGGAAGCAATTATCACTATATCATCTTTAGGTATTACCCTACCAGGCAATCAATAGTAGAAATGTCATCGAGAACCTAGTGAAACTCTCCTCACACAAGTTTCATGTATCTCTTATTTAAAAACCAATATGAAAAATATCCCACCCCAAGAATCATATAAAATCTCATCGGGAACCCAAAGGAAAACTCTCCCTACACTGTATTTTTATATCACATCATATGGAACTAGGGATTAAACTCTCCCTGCCTATGATTCATAAGTTTTATCACAAAGATCTTGGGGGAATAAACACTCCCCATCCTAGAAACATAATTTAAATCATCAATTTTGGAACATGGTTGTAGAACCACAATTTATCCTTGAATCCTTTCATATATCAAATCATTAATAAAATTATGGATTACTAAAAAATTTCCTTGGATACATATTATATATCATATCATTAGAATCGTAAGAGAATATCAAATCTCCACCCTAGAAACAAATTATATAATCCCATAATGTTACAGATCACTTTAGAACAATGTATAGATACTTAAAATCTGTATATATAACACTTATACATTGAGTCATAACCTCTCCTAAAACCTCACATCCTACCACATGTGTTAACACTCACCCAAACCTGTCACACATGCCCAAAACAAGTATCTCAATCATGCATTCTAGATTTTTTCATGGATACCTATACCACACCCCAAAAAATGTACACTCATCTAACTATTCTCATATTATAATTCCCATATTATTGTAGCAGTCACAAAATCAAAACAGGAAAATATGATCAACATTCTAATATAGTTTTCCTGAACAACACCATGATCGATTTAGAACAATTTATGTTTCTATTTACATGGATCATGTCATGTCTAATAACGTATAACAATATCTAAACCAAAACTAACTTTATTGACCCTATAGTCGTTATAAAAGTGAAAACTTTCATCATATTTGAAATAATAACTCAATCATGCTAACAAATGAATCATAGTAGGATATATGACACAATTGATTATGGAAATCCAATTTCAGTTTATCAAATCTTCTGCAAGACAATCACATGGGAACCATTCCATTCCTACCATGAGAGATATATCAAACCATTTATAGGAGGGAAACCTCCTATCATACCACATCCAAAACATAATCATATTTCAAATGTTTTTAGGTTATAAATAAGGTCTCCAAAATCATGTTATTTTTTTAAATAAACATGTAATGGATCACTCTGTTTTTTAAATATATATCCCTCTTGTCATGTAATGAAAACCAAATATTATGGGATGTTACATGATGTGTCCAAAAATGTACAATACAAGTTCACCAAACACAACACTCTGAACATTATATTTTTCCCATATCAATTTTTTTACCAAATACACAATGTTTCCCAAATATTTAGACAACTACAAACATAACTAATGTATCATATAATGTGTTGTTTCTCAAGGAATTTGATTTGATAGATTATGTCACATACTATTACATGATTTTGTATGTTCTGTAATAGATATAATAAAACACCAGAAAGGGGGTTATTTCTTTGTGCTTAAATTTTTTCCAAAATCTGAAATCTTCTTTTATTTCCCAATCAATTTATTCATTGAACCTATTATTCAAATTAAGAAAAATTTCATTCACACATATGAAATTCAGGTAATGTAATAAAATTTTCATTATTTATAAAAAGGTATTACCCCCCCAAACATATCTTTATTATTTACAGGACATCTTATTCATATATTCTACACAAAAATAATGTAATAAAATGAAGCGGATTTAGGTGTCATATTGTCATGTAACAATTTCATGACATATTAAATATACATTTTTCCATAATATGACACATGTGAATAATGAGATTCATACCATATATCCTATTTAGAATCCCACAAGTTCATATTATTAGTATTTCATCCATTTGTTGATGAAAATCAATAGGTCTATATGAGGATATCACTAAGTCTAATCAATGACCAACTTATACTATTTCATAGTATAAATAACAATTTTTCCTCATCCAAAAAAACATAGAATACATAAAATATTAATGTATACAATTCTTCCCATATGTTCTAGAATCTAATTACTATAAACTATCAACTCAATACATCAATGAATTTAGATACTTATATATATTATTTTGTCCACACTATTTGTTTAATTACTCCCTAGTTTGTGAGAAAACAACCAAAATATTCTTATCTATATAATAACTGATCAGACACAAATTGAGGATTTTTTCTCTTACATGATGCATGATGATCCATGTAGATTTACTATTAATCCTTCTTCATTATATAATTACCTTATTTGACGTCAGAAAAATTGATTTTTTTATTTGGAATATTAATATAACCATATTCTTATTCATATATAGATCATATATATTCAATTACATTGACATTTATTCATTGATAAAATATTTTTCACAATATCCTTATTCATCTTCCTTGAGGGATCTTATTCATTATTAGCTAACCCATAATAATAAATCTAAAATGTTCCAACTGATCATCTTATTTTTAAAATTTTTATCCCTTGATATATAAAATTTATCATGAAGATACATTAAATATAACTATTATATTAAATATAATTACACTAAAGGAAGGTAAGAAAACTAGTTGATATCCCAAACAAATCATTATAAAATACCATGTTTTGGGTTTCCCATTATTATACATTTGATTCTTAACAACTCCAATGGGTTGGAGAGTTTCCTATGTTCACAATAAATTTTATGAAATACTCTTTATTTTATTTATATCTAATTTTATCATATGAATGATTATATCATATTTCTATAGTAGTATTGGTTATTATTATCAAATTTATATCATAATCAATATAATAAATGTTTCTCATTGATAATTAAAATATATATGAATAAATTTCAATGTAAGATCTCTTATATAGGTTTTTTTAACATCCATGAAATATTGAAGAGACTATTTTGAGTCCAAATTTTATAGATAGTAGAATATTCCTCTATTTATTCTCATTCATCTTGAATCACATAGAATTTGTGTTTTTTGAAAACCCCTGATAACATCCCCTGAAACATTATAATTTTTCCATGTAATATAATATTATTTAAGCATCATCATTCTATAAAAATTCCCGATTTTATCTTCCCTTTCCCTATCATAATGATTAGATTCTCACTAAAATTTCTCTGATCACAATTATTTTATTGACATTAAGAAAATTGAAACATATCTCGGGCATCATCGGAATTAAGCATGAATTTTAATCACAAAAATTTATTTTCAAATATTTTACTTTGAAATTAAAAATATCAAGGTATGCATATCTTTTCCCTTTCAACTCAATTAATTTTTATTAAATATTGATTTCATATTTTGTTATTAAACCACCATGATTCTTTGTATATATATTCATATCTTAATAATCGTTCCATTTATGTATACTCTTCAAAACTAAAATTACTGAAACAATATTTTCAAAATATATATTTTCCAACTATTCTCAAGAATTGACTCACATGAAACTATATATGACTTCTACATAAACCTAAATTACTAATATATATTTTATGATGAGACATAAATTGTATGAATTGACTCGTATACAAATTAGAATAGCATGTACTCATTCCATAATGTTAGTGGATTGCTCGTGTGAAAACTCTAATCCAATCATAAATATGTCAAATTCACTCATATGAAGAACAAGTGTTTCTAAAATTTATATTAGATATAGTAAGAGGTGACCCATACAACTAATTATATGATACATATAAATATCTTACTACTTAACCATTTGTACAATTACAACTATTGAAATTATATAATACTTCATATTTTTTAAAATCTTTTCAAAGCATGTATAGGGTCGGTAATAATTAATATTTCATAAAAATAACTCCAAATAAATATAATAATTATAATAATAATTATAAATTCCCCAATCTATTTACCATGATCCATTATGACATTTAAATAATCATATTATAGTATTTATGTAATGTCACTAATGTTTCATTTCAATCAGAAAATATGGTAATTAAAATCATCATCCAAGTGTTGTTTGTTAAATAACTTTACCCTCCATAAAGTTCAATATCCCATATATGGATTATCCATAATTTTTTATCTACCATCCTTCATATTTTGAAATTCTTTTTACCTTGATATTAACATAGGGTTCATGTTTTATAACATGTACAATAAACAATAAGAATTGTCTATATTATATTATGTATTCAAAACCAATGTATCGTATTTTTTAATGCACTCCCTTCACATATAGAAAATATAATAGATGTACATACAAGGTAATTTATTTTTGAAGTTTATGGATATTGAATATGAAGAAAGCTAGTCCAAATTCCTTTTCTAACATAAAATAATTAATATTTTTATTTCTTATATATCGCAGCTCTAACAACATTATTATATACCAGATATTATCTATACATAATATTTATAATTAAATAAGACAACTAATAGGGTACATCCTTATCCCAATTTGATTTTATTTGGAAATTATAATTCCCATAATTTATTCACTAATTAAATTTAATTATTCTATCATAAATTATAAATAAATAATAGAATAAAATTATATTTTCCATCATTAAAACTATCATTAAAATTTATGTATTTCCATTTACAGCTAATTATTATTAATTTAAGACTGAAATATTTATCCAACATTGATTTAACATTCAATATGTTCAATTTTTTACTTGAGAGAAGGGTAATGTATCATGTTTTTTATAATTTTCCGTAAAAAATCCATGTCTATGTTTATATGGGTGAATTTTTATAGGAAATAGATGAGTTAAATTTTTAAAACAATTTAGTCCATTAACAAACCACAATGTTTTAACAAGTCTAAAATTTCACTAGTTGGAGAATTCTCAAATATAATTGTAATAATATTTATGAAATATTTTTTCAACTGAACAAAAATATCATAACATTTATGTTTAAAATATTTTACACCATTTTTTATATAATCCCTAAGACATAATGTAATTTATGTGAAAAATAAGAATGAAACATCTATTTTTAAAGTGGCCATCTAGAATTACAGATTTTAGTAGAATTAATAAATCATCAATAGCTTGAATAATTTTTAAATACACCCCATAATGAAATTTTCTATATCTATACTCAACTATATTCAAATTATTATAACAAAGTAAAACTAATATTGGAATTAGGTGAGTAAATATGCACACTTTTGTTTGAGCATTGGGGTTTTCAAATATAAAATAAATTTTTTTCTCGCTTCCATTATTCTGTGAAATGGGTAAACATATCAATTAATTCATCCATATTCATTATAAAAAATTTATTTATTTATTTCATCAATTAATTATTGTTTATATCATCCTTAATAATGACTATAATGTATTTCCTATATTCTATAGATAGATTAGTTTATTTATTTTTCAAATTTCCAATATTATTATACTTTTCGAATAGATATGATAATATAGATTTTAAATAGGTTCAATCGTGTTAAACAATCATCTTTGTTATGGATTTCTTTTTTTCCTTAATATTTTTGAAACATGATACCAATGGTAATTTCCCATTCCAGTTCTATAATTATTCTATTTGTGTATGCCCGGAAATACACAAATTATCAATATGGCCACAATCATTAACCTACCATGAACATATTAATTATACATTTAAATATTTATACTTTCACAAACTCTCATAAAATTCACTATGAGTGTCCATCCATGTTCTATTCATGTTCCATCTCTCTTAGAATGACTCAATTCATTGTGATTTTACCAATCTCACTTCATACATGAATTTTAACAAAATAAATTGTAAATAATGGTGTGTATCTTCCACCTATAGAAAAAATATTTTACATGTTCTTTTAACATCTTTAATAAAATTATTCAATGTCTTCTTGGGAGTACATCATTTATAATTGTTTTGATAGGGTACCAATAAATGCATTTTAATTTTAATTTATTTCACCACCTAGTTTTGTTTTCCCCTTTAATATGGTGAATACGTGTTTTTCTATATTTGAATACAACAATATATTATATTTTTTTCTACATACCTTGCAATACTCATAGAAATTATAATAAATTTTAAATAACTTTTGGAGAGATAGGTTATCCATTTTACTGTAAGATTTCTTTCTTTTATATTAACTCTTATAATAATAAATTCTTTCATTTTCGGAGTTTTATTTAGTGAAATACTTTCCTTATTATTTATATATTTTATTCCAAACCACTACAACTACTAAAATTTTCATCAAAATCCTTTTCAGTTATATGTTGGTGAAATATATCTTGATATGTGAACTTATTCATTATATAATCGAACATAATATTATTTGACACATTTTTGGGGATTTTTTAATAGATATTCATACATTAAACCTTTATATATTAGTGGTTATATTTTTGTTATTTTTCATCCATTTCTATAATTTTTCACTTTTTCATGTTCTCTTTAGTGAAATACGTTCAGTTAAATCTATCGAAGCAAAATATTTGTTCAATTATTTTTATTATATTGTTGTGAAATGTTTCATAGATGGTCCCTATATAATATTTCCACTGTAATGATTATTATATATGTCATGAATTCCAAACATATATTTTTATCATTACTTATAATATTATAGGGTTGGGAATACAACTATTTTACAAGTTTTAAAATTTTAAATTTTACTTCTATCTCTAGGAAAATCCAATTGTTAGTATAGTTTTCAACCTAAAGTTAAGTAAATCATTATTCTATTTTTATTTTCATCCACCCAAATTCATCCTCATGCACTTTTACATATCATGTAATGAATATTTTATTTCTTTCACCCTCTTTTCATTTTATTCCAACTATGAATTGTTGAAATTCATTGAAACATCATGTAACATATCCAATGCAAGGATCACTTCTTTCAAAAAAAATCTCAATCGGAATTTTTTGACAAAATAGACATTTTAAATATACATAAACATAAAAATTTATTTTATTTCAATGTAAACAAAATTATTAAATGTCATTTAGCATTGTCGTGGGAAAATTTCAATATCTTACTATATTTCTAATATCTCATCCATATAATTATCCTCTCTTACATGATATTATATATAATATTTTATTCACATTTAAAAAAAAATATTTAACAAAAAACACAATGATGTAATTTGGTCATTTAATACAAAAATTAATAATAAAATTCAGTAAATAAATCATTGTAATCATATTCATCAAATCATGATATTTTTTAAACTATATGACTCGTACTCAACAAATTTTTATTTTCACACACAACTCTGAATAACATTAGATCATGATTATTATCAATTTTTCATTGATATAATTCCCTAAATTTTATCCGCTAAATTTTTCTTATTTTTATTTTATTATTAAACTCAATTAAAATAGCCATGTTTGGGAATGAAATATATTCATTAATCTGAGTCACTTAATATATCGTTGAAATCTACACATCGAAAAATTCATAAAGAAAACAATGGGAAAATGTTTTGAGAAATAATCATAGATATCATTTATATTGATAATAGTTATAGTAAAACATATAGATATAATGGATATGTGCAGACACAACTCATAGGGTAAAATCGGGTTCCGAAAAAGTTTTCCAAAATAATAAATCATATTTTAATAATTAGATAATTAGTTCCTACAAATTATACTATTATTTATGTCAAATGGATAAATATTATTCAACCATTCATACAAATATACAAAAATTATGATAAAAATTAAAATTAGAAAAACTATTTTTACAATGTTTATTACATCATGTGAATCCTAGTCCTTATTATTCTTCCAATTTATCATTGAAATATTATACAGTAAAATATTTTAATAAATATATGTTGAGTTTGGATCTATATTTCTCTATGATCACGTAAAACCATGTTAAAAAAATTTGTTTCTATAAAATTTCACAAGTGAATAATGATAAATATCTTAAATCACTCCTTCATCATGTCAATAAATTGATTTTATATCCCTTAAATATTCTTACATGTTAATTTAGATCATCATTTATGTAAATGGATCTCACTATATACAAATGGTATAAGTATTCCTAAAAATCATAGTGTCTTTGACTACCTTTGTATCTTTATGAACAAAAAATGAAACATGGCTCCTAGATATCTTCATTAAATCTTAGATATTTCAGAATCTGATATCTAGAAACTGAAAACTCAAATATTCATGTATATAGAATACCTATAGTTGTTTTATAGGATTCACGTCATGTTATATATTCTCACTAGTCTTTTATAACCCATGGAATTCATTATTAAATGGAATATATCCTTATAGTTACAGACTGGGGATCAGACATGCTCTTTCTCACTACATGAAAATCCATATATGCCTACTACATCAGATTATTTTTATGTTATTGTTCTTTTTATATCTTTTAGTTGCAGTATAAATTTTATCTTTATAACAAAGTGAATCACCTCTGACCCACACTCTCAGATTTTGTGCTAAAACACAATCATTACAAATGGGATGTGTTATCGACTATGAAGAATCATATACACGGTAATCTTAATTACATTATTATAATGAATATATTTTATTAAAATAAATTATCTAAATCTTTTATTATTATATTTTTAGATTATATGGAAAAATATTATCTATTGAATCTCAGGTCATTTTTACTTAATAGTCATTTTCCATCTATAAATGAAACTCAGTAAATATTGATATGATATAAACATCCCCAACTAAATATCCATATACGATACACTTTTTTATATATCACACAATTTATATCTTCATAATATAGTGATGTGAAAATAATAAAAAAATGTGAGATCAGGTTATATATATGGGTAAACAAAAGATATAAAAATAAAATATGACAAGTGACTATATGATGAGAATATGGTTATAATCATGTTATATAATAAAAATATATCCAATGTAATATATATATATTAAATCATGTAAAATAGCACGGTATTATTACAGTCAAGAATCAAAATAATTAGGAAAAAATATTGAATAAACCCTATCACTGAAATGTAATATAGTTTTGAGAGTAAACATAAAATTATAGAAAAATCATTGCTATAGGGAACACTAATTTAAGGAGCTAAACCATTAGTAACCACATTAGTGAGTTACAAAAATACTCATATATATATCATGAGATATAAAAATTTAACCAATGTATTAGATGGTTCTATATTACCACACCAATCAGTTAGGCATACATTTTTGTGACACTTGAAAACAATCATTTATAATCTTGTAAATAAAAGTTGCAAGAAAAATGTGTCCCATTCCTCACATCATATGGTAATCTTATAGAGAAAACTTTACTCATTAATCAAATATTAATAAACACATAAAAAATGGGGTGCTTATACATTTCAAATGAAGTCACATTAGGAAAAAAATTAAAATTCAATCAATAGGCATAACATTATTTACCCATGGAAAAATAAAATTATATCCAATGCTAGTCAATAACAATATATTTAAATAAAAATAAATCAATATGATACAGAAAATGGAAATTTAAATATATAATATTGGTTATATGGTTATTTCAATAATCCCCCCCATTCAATCCACATCTTGAATAATGGAGAATATCATACAATCAGTGAAATAGAAAAACAACTTATTCACTATGAAAAAGAATTTGAATATTATCATTCACTACACAAGGTTGATTGTTAGGAATGATAAAGGGAATGATGGGTGAAATTATTGATAAATAAGAATTATATAATGTCATATTGGATAAATAAGATTGATTGTAATTTTTTATTAATATACACGATGAAAAATAATATTTTAAAGTAAAATTGAATTATAATTTTTACAAAATACAATCTGGTTATTAGAAATGTATGGTATCATATGAAATTGTTATTAAAGACATATTTAATAAATCAAGGATATAAATCATTTTCAAAAAATGTAAGAATGTATGGTTAATACATTATATAAAATAAAAATGGTGGAATAAATAAATGTTCATAGAGAAGGAAAACAAAAAAAATATATTTTTAAATTTTCTTTAACATTGTACAAAAAAATAGAAGTTCATTAAAAATATATTTTCAATAAAGATTGGAGAGAAATATTTAAAACATTTATTTTTTAAAATTAAAATACTATAATAGATCCTAGAGGATATATAAAAATATTCAAAATAAATGTATGTTAAAAGATAAGTATTTATTTGAAATGATATAAAACATTAATCATAATTAACTAGACCGAACAACCAATTGATCTTTTGGAAATTTGTGATAGAATTATTTGAATAATTCCTAAGGTATCTGGAGATATTATTGAGGATAAGGTGGTTTTACTTTCTATATTGTATTTGTTTTCATGTTGGTCCCATTATCTACTCTAATATTGAATTGTATTTGGCAATGGTATAAGGCAATGGTGTGGTGGATTGATTACAGAAATTCTCATATACTATCAATTTGTGGTTGTGAAACTATAATTATTTAATTTTTGTCTTGCCTGTTATTGATGGTGGAATACATTCAATGTAGAACACACCTATTGAGTAATGGACTGGGGTTCGTAATTTAGTAGTTCATCTAATTTTTAAATAGATTCCCCATGGAGCAAGTGTTGCAGCGTATCCCATTCTAGGTTATAGGGTTCTGTAGTTTAGTCTATTTGGCTGTGATATAGTCATCCCCATCTTTTTGGGATTAATGAAATATATATAGTTTCAGTAATCATAGGATATGTTTAACATATAAATTATTGTTTATTGGGGAAAATAAATGTATGGTCCTCCGTGTTTTTATGTAGGATGTGTCATAGACAAGGTATTTGCATCATGTCCTTATGTTTTTTAGGATTGGTATAAATTCCAAGTATAAATCAATCACAACTAATATTTATACTATATTTTCATTTCCTGGGATGAGAAAGTGTGTCCCAAAAATGAAATTCAACACACATTTAGAATCATTCTCCATGGACATTGGAATATAGGACTATAAAGGTTTCAATTAGTTCCTCTCATGAAAATTACATTATTTTTCTCTTTTTCTCTAAATTTTTCTTCAAATTGGATGCGATTCAACCAATGATTTCTTTTTTTGTGGGGTTTATAATGGTAGGAAATGGTTTTTCTATTCTATGATTGTAATGTTTTATTATTAAGTATAATGATTACAGTTTTCCTTCCAGTTTATTAGATTAATTTCACCCAATCCGAATGGTTCCCTCGATGAAGGGGAACCCTCATTTTTCATCTTTTGTTGTAAATAATAGGAATATTCCTATTTTTTTCTATGGTTATATGTTTTTAATTAAAATAATAAATATAATGAATTATTCATTTAAATTTAATCTGAATTTAATGGATTTCATGATTTTACACCATTTTGATATTCTGATATAGTGATAACTCAAGGTCATTTTACATTATAGAATCATCACTTTTGGGATCCTATGTTTGTTATGAACTAACATGTTTTTTCAATCCCATTATACATGTGTTTATTGAATCCATATTTATAAAATGATTTATCAAATAAAATTACTTAATTAATTTTATACACAGACATATATAGGGCTAGTGTTACATTTTTACTAGAATAAAGTGGTCGAATTGATGAAAATCCCCATGATAAATATCAAAATTGTAATGCCAAAATGTTATAAGAATTCTAAAAAATGAATATCTGTGATATGTTTTTGTAGTTTGTGGGGATGATGTGTTTTTTGGAAGTGAATTTGGGTTGTGAGGAACAATTGAATAGCTGGGTGGCCATGTGATGTGAATAAGAAGAGGAATGTATAAAGTTGTAATGATGTGTAATGAGGTATTTTATGTAAAATATTGGTTACATTATTTCATTATGAATTTTGATACTGGGATGTATAGTTTAATTTAATAATAGTGTTTTGTGATAGATAAAATGTTATTATTATAATTAAATGATAATAGTGAGAATGAAACAGATAGAATGAAAGATATTTGAATTGATTGGTTTTAATAAATTGAATATATTAGTAATGAGAAATCGAGAAATAGGATTAATGTGAGAATGATTTTAAAAGTGGAAAGTGGATTATGCCTTATTGTCTGGTGATATCAATTTACTGGTGGATACAATGTTGACAATATCCTGATGGTTGTTGATAATATTTTATGTGGGTTTTTTCTGTTGTTGTTAACCCATATGTGGGGAATTCATGATATAATATTAGTTACATTTTCTTCCCAAATAATTTAAAATTTCACCCTGTCAATTTTTTTCATCGTATTTCTACTATAAAAGTTTTTGGGGTGTTTTTTCTAACATCCTAGGGTAGATAATATTTTTATGGACACATACTCTTCCCCACCACCTATTATTGGAGGTGATGGCAGGAACATGTTATGATGGTTTGAAGTCATAAGTTTATTATCAAAATGTGATCTGATTTCATGTGATGGACCATGTTTCATAGGTTAATATTTGAAGTGATGAGATGAACTATGATGATGTTTGTGCATGTTAGGACGATGGAATGAGGTGGATGTTTTTCTTGTTCATTATACCCTATTACACTACATATGAGATGTGATGTTATGTAGTTTGATTCCTATATATCAATGGGTGATATGTCACATGATCTGATATCCTTGATACTGGTGAGAGTGATGTTGTATGATGTTATGTGATGTGGTTTTATAAGGATGATGTAGGGGATCTAGGATATAGAACATAAGGGTTTTAGAGGTGATAAAAAGTAGGAATGGGGTGAATGGTAACACATCATAAATACTATTCATATTAATAAATTTTTAAATTGATGGATTATTTAGTGAGTGATTCATTGTTATATGTGACTGTTAGTTAGCATGTATTTGTTTTTTTATTTTTATTACTCACTGGTGCATCAATATGATTTTTTGATATGTTCAGGAGACACAATGTGTTTCCTAATATGTATATTTATTTTATAACAAAAAAATATAAATGGTTATTTTTAGGTTCCTAGGAAGAATACATGTACAATGTTGACGTTAATAAGTCCAAATGTGAGATAGGTGGTGCATGACAACATTAAATTTTTTTGGGTAATTAAATATAATATTTTATCTCTATTTATATTTTTTATTCATGTATTATATGATGGTTCTGTTTCTATTTATATTATTTGATGTCATGGATTTGTTGTATCACTAATATCCATCCTACTTATCCAATATTTAATATTTCCAATCCTCCCATTAATGAGATTTCAATACCCTCAACTCTAGTACCCATTCTAATTCTTATTTTATGTAAGATCCATGGGTCAATATCTATCTATCATAATTATTGTCACATGAGGATAAATTTTTGAAGGAGGGGGTAATGACATAGTGGTATCATCAGTATTATTGATGGGTTTGATGATGTTTCAAATGAGTTATGGTGAGAATATAATTGGTTTTTAATGAAACATTGACAGTTCTTCTCGGTTTCATGATAAAGGCTAGTGAATATTTTCTAGGACATGAAATTTTCACCCTAATGTGATCCAATGCTAGGACTCTGATGTTTCGAAATTATAAATTTTGATGGATTCACTTGTAGGGTACAGAAGAAGAATAGGAGAACTAATGATTATTGACTTGTGTTCCCTATTGAATAGGAATATTTTGGGGGTATTCAATATTAAACAAATGAATATTAATAAAAATTCATCCTACCATCTGATGGAAATAATTTTTCCCTTTCATAATTGGATATTTTTCACCAGATTCATGTGGTTCCAGAAATATAGGTCTTACATTCTGATCATGTTGATCACCAGAGGGTTGATCATTGTTTAGTAAGATGATAATTAGAAGAGGACATTGCATGTTTCCACCACAAGGATTTGGGGAATTATGAGGGTTTCATTTCTATTCTCTATATAATTATATGGTTGAAGGATCATGATATCCATTTTATTTTTATTCCATCCCTATATGAGTAATATGTCCCTTCAGTAGTTAGCCATATTTGATGAGATAAGTGTCAATTTTGGATGTTTTGTCATGGTGAGTAGAAGGGGGAATATGTTTTATCATTCAACATTCAATAATAATTTTTGTTCGAGTTCATTATGATGAACATGAATTCAATTTAGTGGATGAATCACGTCACTCATCAGTAAGGGAGTATAAATAATGATTATCTTGGAATAAATTTTGGGGGTATTTTGTTTCTTGGACATTTTTTCAGATGAGGAGTCCTAATAAAAGAATCATTAGGAAGTACATCATTCATTTAACCAATATAAACAGAATAATTAATGTTTTTCAATGCACGTTTCAGTTCAAGTGAATGAAATATTGAATGTGTGGATGCAAACATGATTAATTTTACCTTCATGGGTGTACCAATAAGGTTCTTAGAGTATTATATTTTTCAGTATTAGATTTTGGGAATTGTGTCCTTCAATGTTTCAACCAGAAGGGAGTCAAACTCTACAACTACTTGTCCAAAATTTTGGGGGTAGTGGATTCAGTGATTTTCCTAGGGGATTGAGGCCAGGGGGATTAGTATATGGGATTTATTTCAATAATCAAAACTAGTTTATAAATATTATCTTAGCATAATTTATTTGATGGAATCGAGTTCAATTCCTGTATCAGAAGATTCTAGTTATAATTTTTTAGTATTACGGGTGGATGGATTGTTCTTTACCATGAGGGGATGGAATAAGCATATATCTGCAACAATATATTACTCATGTTTAGATACATTGAAACAAAAATTTCTATTGATGAGTATGTCTATACATATGTAGAGAACATGAGTGTGGTAAGTTGCTCATAGTTGAGGTTGCATCATGAGAGATAATAGAGATATATTTAGGTAGAATCATTTTATTTGGAACCCTTATATTTTATTTTATTTATGATATTGAAAATACATTTATTCTCCATCTTTTGTCTGGAATCATATTATATAAGTTCATTGGCATCCCATGACAATTGTGTTTTACATGCCAGACTGAGGAAACATGAGCTTGTTTAATGTATTTCATTGTTTTTGACCAATTATTTGGACACATCATTCTTGTGGAAATATTTTCTTGATATATATAAAGATATATCATTTCATTATCGTCACCATATAGTTATATTTCATGCATGTAGTTATTTATTGCATATCAAGGGGACTCATATTGTACGACATGGGTGGAAAATGTGCATTTTTCATTACCATGAAGTGTTATGAGTTTGAAAGTTGATATGCTGAGAGACTACATTCATTAATGGAAGATTATTATGTGGAATTATTGAATTCTATTATAGTGGATGCGTTCATGGATTATGTGACGTTATAAACATTTTTATTTGTTAGGTTTGGTCTTTCCATCTTCTATGTAATGTTGAGTTTATAATATAATTTAATCCCCATTATTCACTAATTTCAATGGATCCATAATATATGGAACCATTTCTGTTACATAAGAAAATGATTTAGATAAATTTTCAATTATATAAGTGTATTGTTTCACTTAGTTTTTCCTTATGTGGTGCTCCAGTGTAGTTCATCAAGAATTCATATGGTAGTGTGATGCAATGTATAGACTTCCTCGTGTTAAATTAGGTGATGAAAAAGAATCAATACACTATTTCAAGTTTACACGATGTTTTCACCATGTGAATGGGGTAATATGATTTAATATGATCGTACTATAGGTTGTATATCACAAGTTGGAGGTGAAGGACGCTGATGTTACAAATACTAACTATTGATGATGGTACGGGTTATTTGAGTTTATAGTTATGTCATTTGGTGTCAAAAATGTATCATTAATGTTTATTGAAATCTTGAATACTGTGTTCCATAAATTATTTGACCCTATCATTATAATCTTCATTGATGAAATATTTATCTATTCTATGATAGAAGATGAGAATTTTTGTCATATCACAGTTATATTACAGGTTCTTCGATTCCACACGATCTATGGAAAATATTCTATTAGCTTTTATGGACATGATATATGTATTTCATATTATAATTGGGGTCTCAATAGGGTGTATTCCTAGAAAACATAATGTCCAAGGAAAAATGTATATTGGGAAGAACCCAAGAATATGGCATATGTTCGTAGCTTCCTTGGTGTTATGCGCTATTTTATGATGTCCACATACATTGTATCATGGATTGAGGCCCTCATGATATCTTTGTCTATAGAGGATTAAGATTTTATCACAACTAATCAATTCTAGAAAAATATTTACTACATTTCGTAGAAGTTTATGAGGACCTCGATACATCACGTTCTAGAGGAAGGGGTGATGATTAAGGTGTTTTGTTCTGGATCACATCTAATATTGGGATTTTTGTTGTTGTTGTAAAAGTAGTTATCTATTATGGGTATAAGAAGTTACATCCACCTGAGTGTAACTATTCCACCCATGATCAATATCTATTACTCATTTTGTTTTCACTAAAGATGTGGATATATTTCCTAATTAAGGAGTTATTTATTTTGTTTATAGATCAAAAGAGGATAATGCATATAATATTTCATTTTTATCTGAATATACTATTGTGGAGGTTAATGGATTTTCTGGTGGAAAATTAATAGAAAATATTCTGCACAATGGGAAAATAAATGTTGTTTTAGACTCTATGAGCACAATGTTGCGGATGGATGTATTTCACACTACTAAAAAATTGGCATTTATCTTTGTAAAAAAGTATTTTATTGACACTAAAGTATAATTGATGAACTGAGTAAGACATTAAGCCCCATTGTTTTATATATTTAAAAAAATGGTAAAGGTGTTTTTGTCACAACAAATAATAGTGCCCATTTATCAGTGATTCTAAAAGAACTAATAAAGGGGAATGCTATAGAATGCTATAACAATACACAAAAACACCAGAAATACCAGGAAATCAGAAAATTCAGTTACCAATACCTAATTTAAATGAAATAATATTTACAAAACAAATAAAATAAAAACACCATATTATATACATTTCAGACATTTGTTTTTACAATTCCCAATGTAAAAATTATTGTTTACATTAAAAAACATCATTTTTTCACTTGTATTTTCTTCATAACCCCTATGTGAGAAAGTAATGCATCAATATAATAAAAAAACAACTTCTGATAGTGATTATATAATTATATAAATTAACATAATGTGTAAATTTCAATGAACATTTAGTCATATTGGGAACATTATGTTTCATATTGTGACGAGGTTGATTCTTTCCCATTAGACAGTTTCATGTTCATCTTAAACAATTACCAATGTCAAAATTAACTATATATGTATAATGAAAAAGATTATAAAAAAAATTAATTATGTAACAATAGATAGAAATATAAGAAAAGAATATATTCTAATTTTCTAGACATTACTATTATGATGCACATTTTAAAATAAACTAACAAAAATATATTAAAATTAATCACATGGAGTAATATTGATCAAATTGTGAATTATAATTAGATATATATGATTAGTAGTCATATAAAATGAAATATGGATCATTTTCTTAATGTATGAAAATAATAAAAAAGTGTTTTATTGGTTTTGAGTATACCACATGTCTTATCTAGTTAATTATCATTTTAAACTAGAAACACACACATTGAGTCCTACATGTCTCATCATGTGTCTAACACGTTGATTCCAAAATTTCATATATGACATATTAATACATTTTATAAATTAAACACCAAATTGGAATGTGTTTTCTTAGTTTTTTGGGAGTGAAACTTTTTGAACTATAATGTAAATGTTAAACTAATAATAAAAACAATGATTTGTACAGAGAACATCATATATAAAACTGAGGTTTAAATTATTCCTACATATCAAAGTGAACCTATGGATAGTTTATCTGATGTATCAAAATAATCCGAATAATTTTTGATAGTTTATAGTATGGAAGATGAAAATTTTAATATAATTATTGTCATGGTAAAATAAAATGTCATACATGCAGTCATAATAGTATCACAATGCATCAAATTGATGTGTTTCCAATTACTAAATGTATGAAATGAGTTAGGGAAATATTTCCTAAATTATAATAATATTTTGAATGTGTTTTCATTGGTGTTGGTATGTCACATTTCATTATAACAAAAATGAAATTTTATAATGGAAACAATCTCTTCGAGTCATAAAAGTCAATAGTCAATCTGGGAGTGTTTTTATGGTTTCAATGAGTGACACCTTTTAATCTAAAATATAAAATTTAAATATATAATATAAACATTGATAGATATAGGAGAATAGTGTATTATAATGTAGTTTTTTTATGTTTTACATTTCTCAAATTACTTGCAGGTCACTTTCTTAAAGTATCAACATAATCAAAATGTTTTTTCTTGGTTTTGAGTATTTTAATTGTCTTTTTTACTAAAACCAATTTAATATTTTAAAAAAGATGAAAATATCCCTATAATTGTCACAACCATTATTAGACTATGGTTCAATTCATTTATAAATTTCTAAAATTACACGTGGAACATATTTGTAAAATTTAAAAAACAAACTCAATGCATTAAACTAAAATATAATTCATTATCTTAAATCATATAAAAAATATGAGTATGTTCACATAGTTTTCAGTGAGTGACACTTTTAAAAATAAAATATATATTTTAAACTGATAATAGACACATTGAGTCATATTGGAACATTGTATATTATATTAAAGTACGACGAATTACTACACATCAAAAAATGAATTATGTATCATTTGGATTTGTATTAAAACATTCAGAATTAAATTTATCAAATTATAGTATTTCAGATGACTTTTTTACAAAAATATATATCCACATTAAATTAAAAGATGCACATGGACTCATACTAGTCACACTATTCATCGCTTTGAGGTGAGGCTGATCTATACACAAACTCATTAACATATTTATTTTTTAAAAATAATTATCATTACAATATAAAATTCTATATGTTTTGAGTATTCAACTTTATTTTTAATATCATGTCATTTTAATATTGAGTTATTAATTTTGAGTAATAATGGTCATATAATTTTTAGGTTTATTGTTGGACTGTTTCCTACAAATCATAATGACTCATGAGTTGTTATAATAAATTATAATGAAAAATATGATCATGTTTTGTCAAAATTCGATGAGTGGATTTTTTAATTAAAATGTTAATAGACACACTGAGTCATTAACGGGGACATCATGTTTCAGATTGTGGATTTTTAGATTCCTACATGTGGAAAACGAATAATGGATCATTTTCATAAATTATAAAAATAATAATAAAAGGAATTTATGGTTTTTTGAATTTTTTTATTCAATTATTACTAAAATTAATGTCTATTTTAAATAAAAAGAAGAAAATATATTCATACTGGTCAATCCTTGTGTCTGATTGAGATGAAAATAATTCATACACATAATAATCCCTCAAAAAGATCATAACTGTGAATGATACAACTATTTCCATCGATTTCATTTTTGAACTCCAAAAAATGTATATATTGTCGATATTCATAACCATGAAGAAATAAATTCTGCATGGAACATGGAATCAATATGAAGTGTTTTTGTTGAATAATGAAATAACATATATGTGTTTGTAAAATTTTTTGAATGTAAATTGTTATCTCAGTTGTGGCTTGTTGCAAATAGTATAAAGTAAAAAATGAATTCCCAAAATAAATATGAGAAATATAAAATTATTATTTGGTAAAAATGATAATGAAATTATGTTACAATTATTATATAAAATGATGAATAATGTAATTGACTAACTATAAAGAATTTATGTTTTTATGATGATTGAATAACTTATATACCCATTTCACTATTTCTATTTTCGTTGATATAGTCTCGAATTTCAATATCTCTTGAGCCTGAACAAAATCAAACAAAACACCTCAACTCAAACTGAAGAATATACATTTATAGGAAAACAATTATTATGTGGGTAATAAAAAAATTAATAAATAAAACATTTTTATGAAAAAATATATTAATTTTATAGAAAATAATGTTACTGTGAAAACAACAAAATTCATAGTGGTATAGATCATCTGAAGGGTCATTTCTGATCCAAAAATTGAAGTATAGGGAACGTGAATGAAATTATTAAATAAAAACAATGTGTTAAAGAAATTTTTTTCAAGAAGAATAATTATGTGGATGTTGTACTGATAATTCCATGAACAAATGATTGAAATTTTATAGAATAAAAAATGTAAAAATATGAATTCCCAAAAGATATATGAAAAAACCCAAATAATTATTGATAAAATTGATAAAAAATCTACTTAAATATAGTATATAAAATTTTAAAAACATTACTTAAATGAATAGTTAAAATTCAACTTCTAAGGATGTGTATGTCTATGACCATTTTTGAATAAAATGTAAAAATAGATTGAACAAAATATTTTAAACTAAATGAACTCAAAATATTTTTTTCCAAAAATATTTGTGAAAACAATTAGTAGATAAAAATGATAAAATAAATAAACTTAAAAACAGTAGATAAAATTATTAAATATTAATTAAAAAATTTTATGGATTCACCATTTGAGGGAGAATACCTTTGTAGAAGTTTAGGTGTATAAATTAAAGAAATTTTTATAGAAATGTTTTAATATATATGAAATATCTACAGAAAAATAAAAATTGAATCAATGATTCAATTTATATTTTTATGTAATATATAGAAATTATATCATAACATTACCTTCAGATCATCCCATAGAGTTTCTTTTTTTGTAATATTTTCTCCAAAGGATTAGTAATTTCATCATGCGATAATTTCTTTTCACATTATTAGTTAAAATATTAATTTATTTTATGGTAATGCTGAAAACAACAAAAAATATAATGAGTAAAAACATAGAATAAAAAAACTTTTCTACCAAATAATTGAACTCTAATTATTTTATAAATGTTATATGGATTTTTATACCCAATTGAGAATCAAAATACTCTATTTTTTAGCCTTTATAACATATAATTTATTGTATAAATTGGGAACAAAATGAACTAATTTTGATCTCCCAATCAAAGGGTCATCCAAAAATGGATTTTCATTCAACCCAAAAAAATAAGTCTCATGTAATATAATAAACCAAATAATTTTTAATAGATTTGAGAGATTAAATACATGAAATTCATGTGATTGAATTTTGAATGGATCATATTTTTTGCCTTCAATAATGAAATTCACATTTATAAATCCTATTTCTTCAGCATTCACTATACTCGTATTTTTAAACTCTATGAGACAGAAAATTATCACTTGAAATGTTTTCTAATTCAACACTTATATCTATTTAATAATTCAAAAATATGAAATATTTTTTTTTAAATTTGGATTTTTATTATATGAAACAAATATGTTTATATCCTCCTAGAAAGAATAACAACACTATTTTTTATTATAATATAGTAATCGTGTTATTTTTTATATAACGTATACTAATTGGTTTCAAAAAAGGGGTAAGGTAATACATTTTCAATCGGACATCTGGATATCCATCAACGTCATTCCATAATTTAATACATATTTTCAGATAAATCGTGGTAAATTTAATATCAGAACCATCTTACAGACTTTTCATTATATTTATTTAATATCAATCTATTATCCATTCAGGTAATTGAATATCTATGAATTTTTTTGTGGGATTCAATGTATGGAGAAACATCATCAGCACTGTGAAAAATGTAAAAGTGAAATTTATCCCACTCTAACAGTTTAATTGTAACAACTTATCTTCCTTATATTTCTTTCCTCATGAGGCATCATAGTGACAATACATTGAAAGACCGATAATGTCGTCATTTTCTGTGTAATCGGTTGAAATTTCAATATCTTCTTCAATAATATATCATTATTCAATAAATAATTCTATTTGAATTTTAATCATTACTTACCTTTCAAAATATTTATATATTTTTCAATGTGGTACATCAATATGTACTGGGAGTGATCATATAGATGGACTTATCTAACCATGTGAAGCATCCTAAGGACCATTATATCTATGAATGTTAGTGGGAAGAAATTATCTAATTCCCATAATATGTCTAAAACATCATTATTCATTATTAGATACATTTTTATGTTATATTTCATTACTGCATTTGGATTTGAATACAAAGAATAATATACATTATATAAGTTTTAAGGATTTAGGCAGAATGAAATGGAATATGCCATGAATAAAATATTGCATCAAAACATAATAGTCAGGTTATTTTAGTCCTCTTATATTCAAATTATTCATTCACATGTCAATCATTATATTTTATTAATAAAACATTGGATCATTCACACTGTTCAGTAAAACAATAGTATTTTTTAATTTTTGGATTGTGTGTATGATCATATTGGAAGAAAATAATTCCCTGTACACTTAACCATTTCCAACTAATCCCTTATCTCCATGTCAATCATGTCCAACCCATCCCCAATTCCATATTTCATTTTACTATAATTATTTTGTGACTTACCAATAATAAAATAAAATAAATAAAATTCAATATGTATAACATCAAGAAAATGTCTAAAATACAAACCAATAATAAACAAAAATTCAATTAAAATTCATCTCATATATAAACATAATTTCATATGGTTTATTTAAAATAAAATTACAAAAAAGATTCCAAATATATTACTAAATTAAATAGTTGATCTTCTATAAAGGGATTCAGTGGTGTACCTTGTCTAATATTCATATCGAATGCTATATTCCATGATCGATGTTTATGTCAAAAATGTAAAAATTGATAATGTTCAAAAATCATAATCTTCAGGGAATATTTCAAATAAAACTGATTGTGTGATTTATTAAAAAATGTGATACCCCAACATTCATTTTTTTCAATATCCTGATAATGTTCAATAAATAGGATACTCATTTATCATTATATAAAATCACACTCAATATCAATTCATAATCTCTATGATAATAATTATTCATAAAACTTATTTCCTATATCAATTTCATATCATCAAACAATGGATCCATATAGATATCAATATCATTTATTATTTCTTTGGCCAACATATTAGTAGATATAACATAATGTATTTTAAAATCATTTGTTACCATGGAAGAATGTTATAGTTTTCCAACATCATGGGACTTATTCTATGAGTATTAATCGGTATACCAAAATTATTTATCCTATATATAGATAAAATAATATATAATATTCTTATAACATTATGAAATTAATGTTACTAATAGTCAATTTTATTCCACTATGTTGAATCCTGTAGATAATTTATGTAATCATATTTAATTATTGTATCTATGTTCCATTTTAATTATCTCACAGTTTCCAAAAAACCATATAGTTTTATAAACTACGGAATGATAACAAATTACAATACATATTTCAATGGACATGATTTATTTGTCTTGTATCAATATGGACCATGATTACAACATTTTAAGAGTGATTCATTGTCCTTCGGAAACAATATGTAATCATTATGTCAGGCATTTATTTTTTAAAAATCATTCCCATTGATTATAAAAATCATTTAGTGTCATATGTTGTGCATGTTATTTAATTTTATGATAATTTCATATAATTCATGATACCGGGTAGTTCTGTACAGCTAGTTTACTCTATTAGCAACCGTCTTTCAAATTATACAACTTCATTACAATATACAATGTTGTGTATTTATTATAACATGTATATAAATGTATCCCATGAAACTATTTAACTTCTAGAAAACTATAGAAAATCGTGAAGTTCATTATTAATTTCTTTTTTGACTTCATCTATGAAATCTTTATCATCAATTATAGATATATTCATAGAAAATGATCTGTAAACCAAAATATCATCCCAATCAATGTGCGCATTAATATATTCCTTATATTGAGTCCATATTATATTCCCCTAATCTATTTTGTGAAAAATGAAATGTTCTTAAAACTCTTTTGGTGTAATATTTCATGAATATGAAAAAACACATATATGGATAATTGATTTAAGAATGGTTTTATATATGCCTTGTTGCGAGCATTAAGAAATATTTTACACCATATTCATTAAATATTGTCAACATATTAGTGTGAACCCATTATTGATTAATATATGTCCTATTGGATTTGAAAAATATTCATTTTAAAAAATAAATAAATAAATATATAAAATTTATTCATTGTCTATGGTGAATGTTATAGATAATTATAATATGGGAATCCCTATATTTGATTATCAAATAGATTTTCTGTATGCTTTAAATATAATGGTTAATTAAATATTTGAAAAACGTCATCTTATATTGTATGTGTAATCCTATTAATTATTTGAAATGTGATTCTTATAGATAAATTTAATCCTCATCAAATCATGTGTGAAACATTTATCATTTCACAATGATATTTTTCAGTCATATTTCTACATTCTTGTAATTTACCTATGTTCCGTGAAATATAATAATCAGTCATCATCCATGGGATAACTACTACCCCTAGTTTGAAAAAAAACATAAATCAGATGAGTGGGTATTGTAATGAAATAAAATTCAATAATAACTATTCCGGAGATGATGTTGATGAGGTTGATAGTTTTAATCCATTATGATCTCAACAATTTTAAATTACATAAATATTATATAATTACATCATTAGAAGAGTATATTATCTCATGGCCTATTGAATGTGATATTTTGGGGCATTAACATTCATGTATGTGATTCATGGGATCCCATATGGGACATGTTATGATATATTAATCCCTGATGTATTTAAGATTTAATATATTTATAAAGGAAATTATACATTAAATTCTGTCAATCCTCTAACAAAGATAATTACTACCACATTTAAAAATTATGCATAAAGTCATTCCTATATCTTATTAAACATATAATATTAAAAATTATGGAGTTATAAGAAACCCATATATATTAATAGAGAATAATAAAATTCCAATCCATCAACTAAAAGATATAAAAAATCATTGATAAAATTTTATATTAAATAAAGATCTATTTTATATAATGGTATTGTAATCAGAGATTCCTAGGTGTGGAATAAATATATGTAGACATAAACTAATTAATATCTAAAATATTATATGAAAATTATTCCTACATATGTGTAATTTTATATCCTACATTATCTTTTTTAAATGTAATGTAACAACCTAATTAAATTATACATTCAATATTTATTGAATAAAAAAATTCAAAGAATTTAAATTTTATAATTTAAATGAAAAATTAATATGGAATGGGGAAAATAATTTTAGGAAAACAATATAACTGACAATAATTACAATTTTGAACGTATGATAATAATTTGTTGATAAATTGATTCATGAATTTTTTATATATTGGAAAAAAAGTTGAATTATTTTAAATCCCATGAGTAGTAGGATTTATAATAATTATTCATTTCCATGGACAATATGTGTTCTATGGTGATTTTGTGAGCATATTATAAAATTTTATTCATAATTACATAAATTTTAGTAATTATAGATGATATAGATGTTTTAGGTAATATGGGATATGACACACCCTTAAAAAATTAATTTTGATGAGATATGAATCATCATAAGAAAAATTGGAAGATAAATATCAACCATTTAATGAACTATATTGAACTTGTGAATAATTAATTTTTTTTAAAATTATTCAAAAATATTTATGTAAAAATAGATGAATTATAAGATATAATTAGAAATGTAATATACAAAATGTAATTGAATTTAAGTGGTATTTAAAATTGATGTTACACTAAATGATTTAAAAAGGAAAAATCCATTCATATTAGATATTGGGTTTTTATCTCATCATATAGGTAAAGTATTGTAATTAATGATTTATGATAAGATTAAAGGGTCTTTATTATTATAAAAATGATGGATATTTTAATGTAAAATTTTGTCATTTAAAGGATGAAGGAAATAGAAGAAAATGAAAATGAATTATATTTTTTGATTTATTAATGTCAAACATACATAGTGTTTTTGAGATGTTGGATAAAGGAAGTGACATTGTTTTTTCTAATGTATTAATTAGTTTGTTTTCAGGTAAAATGTGGATTTAGTTTTACAGTTTTATATAAATCTCGATGAACTATATTAAAATTGGGGTACATTGACTTTTTTTAATTTTTTTAAAGAGGGAATTGCTTTGTTGTTTAGAATGACTGACCATATTTGATAATGAGACATTTAAAAACTCTCTATGTAATTTTGGGTTGATTTGTTTTAATTATTAAATTATAAACATAATAGTTAATTTTTAACAGTTAGAATGGGTAGATGTTTAATAATTAAAATAAAAAATAGATACTTAAATAAATCATCCCTTGTAGATTATTCAATATGATATATATAGACCCTAAATGTAAAATAAATACATTATGAAAAGTATTTAATATCACCCATTTATAATTAAAACCATATCATATGTATTATTTTTTAGTCATATATATATATATATAATTTTTTAAATGGGATTAATTTTTTAATAAGAATTATTAATTACAAGTTTATTTATATGTAAAAGAATTCCATATTAGATTATCGGTCTTAATATATGACAGACCTATTTTGGTGTGGTAAAACATTAAATTTATACTCTTTATTAGAAAAGCATATTTGATGTATATGGTCATTATATTAATGATTTTATTTTGGATCACTCACTACTCCTACCACTTTATTATTTTTATTGAATTATATATATATTTTGAAAAAATGAAAAATAATGGGGATTTTAAAAATTGAGGAATCCAAATTAAAATATAATAATTAAAATATAATATTATGAATAATCTGTTATAAGAGATAACAATCAATCATAGTGGGGTTTAAATTTTTTATTTGTGCATTCTAATGTGCTTTAGGATCCCTCTATTGGTACGTACACTTGGAATTATCTATTTTTTGGTTGTGGACATTTCATTCAACCAGTTACCTTAAAATGTGGGATATATGTCAACATACAAAGAAATTTTTATTGGGATATTTTAATTGTATATTGGGTGGTTTTGTTGAGTATCTCCTTTCTCTAAAGTGGTAATTTAAATTGGAGAATAATCGCGTCATATATTTTTTTCTCAATGTATTTTAAAACATTGTTAAAATATTCCAATATGGATGTTGGAATATATTTCAACTCATGAGTATCCCCTAAGGCATGGTGTTTTCAACTATTGGTGGAAGAAATTCACACTACAAAGGACATGGACAAATATTTGGTTGGTTCAAAGATAATTTAGACTAAAATGTCTTCTAATTCATCAAAGGATTATGTTTCACGAGTATCATCTTTGGAGACTCTTCAACATGGAATCTCTCATCGTCGTTGATGGTATCTTTATGAGTCAGATGAGATTTGATGTTGCTTGTGTGTAATTTCATTGAGGATTCATTTTTAATTTTTCATTGTTCATTTATGTTCCACGGTTCATAGATCTCCCTCCACAACCAAATTAATGTATTATTTAATACAACTTTTATTCACATGGTGATCCCCAAGAGCATCATGGAACCCCATTGTCTATATTTAGATAGATCACACCCCATCATAACAATTTTTCTCACCTTTTTCCATCCATTCTATCATTTTGTAATGATCTGGAGAATTGAATAACTTATAGAGAAAGAAATCAACTAATGTACATGATAATCACGAGCCCTGATTCACATTATTCTTCATGGACACATGATATTGTAGGGATGTATTTTGGGATTACCTACTCCCATTGCAATGGATGGAGCACCTTGAGGTTACTCCGGGCTCTCTAAAGCATTAACCCTTCACATGTCACTAACCTAATAATTAGAATTATGCATAACAGATGCCACGCTCATCGATCACCTTCCTTCAGGATGAACCTTTCCTTCATGAATCTCCATTACAAAGGAATGTGTTGTTCTTTCATGAATATAATTTTCATCTTGTACCTCATTATGGGGATCCCCCTAGCATCAAAACATTTTTTTTCACATAGCCCTCAATAATTGAGTGTGCATATTTCAGGGTTTCACTTGTGGTGTTTCATGTCACATTTCCATGCATAATGATTATTTTAAAAGGTATTGTAAAAAATATTTCATCTTTACCTAGAAATCCTAACATGGAACCCAATATTGTCCACTCATCCACCCTATTGTATCTTAGATTTTTTTGGTTCCCTACATTTCCCATGTGTGGGTCCAAACCAGTAATGTTTTTACAAGGGGCATGGGGTGAATCCTCAGTATCTGAGATAAAAGATGATAAACATAATTGAATCATCATCCATAACACATGATGGTAAAATATGGGTTTTCCATGTGTGAAATGTCTGAAAATACCAAAACAATGATGGGAACTAGAGCTCTATCACTCAGTCATTCTATTGGACTTTTTCTCTATGTGTTCCTTTGGCAGTCACCATATAATCCATGAAACACCCTTATAGGATGGTTTGTGTATGGCTGTAATTAAATGAAATATTCCTCGAATGGACTTATACCCTCATCATTTAATGAGATATATTACAAGGGCCTCCCACTAGGAGTATGTTCCAATTTGTATCTTTTCAGTATGTCTTAATGCATAGTCCCTACATCACCTCTTTTGGTATCATCATTCACGATACAATTTTTATATCGTATTATTACTCATTTTTCTCACACTGAGAATGACACACATAGTTTTAGAGATCAGTAGTTTTCACTATGCCATTTCCACCCTCAGTGAATAAGACTCAAGACCCTCTTTACTAGTAGACATGGTTTTTTTATCATTATATTATAAACGGGGTTCTTAGGGACCTCTATTGAGTTAAATAGGAACAAAATATATATTTTTTACACCTTTATAGGGGTGAAACATCCCAAACAACTCTTATTAGTGTACACATCAATGATCAGGGGCCGCATTAGTGTGTAATTCCCTTACTCCCATCAGAACCACCTGGAAATTTATACATTTAGACTAGATAAGGTATATATGAAACCATATAACGGTTCAAGTATGAAACCTTCATGTTCACAGTGGTCCTTTTCGATCCTTGTTTAATTAAATTAAACTATATATGATATATAATATGTTGACATTGATTCCCAAACACTAGGATTTATAACAATCCTTATCGATGTTCAATCGAATCATACACATATATCATGGTCCTTACCTTGGGATACAATTTATTTGAATGTGAATTTAGTAACATAGATATTTCACTTATTTTATACCCACATCCATGTTCACCATTCTCTTGAGCCTCCAGCTTAGGCACCCATCATTACATTTTCCACATAGTCATCCTAAAAACGGTTCAATCATATTCAACCAATCCCAATCACACAACACTCTATAATTCATTATGATACTAATTTGAGCCACCCCATCTTGGCGGGAATAGTAAATCCATTTAGGTATTCCTAGCATGTAACCCCATCCACACAATTTATCCTCATGGTAGAAGATGTCAGATAACCTTGTGTGAGACCCACTAAATTTAAATTTAACCAACCAAGAATTCCCCACATGAGAATTATATAAATTCATTAGTAATTGTTTAATAACCCCGTCAATATATGTGATTTTTTATCATAAACATTGATATATGGTATATAAGAATCCTTCTCGATGGTTAGATTATTGACCATGGTAAACCATGGTGTTCAACTAATTGGGGCCCACCCTCAATGATCCATCCCCAGTGTTGTCTAGGTCAACCTTCATATTGTGAAATCATCTCATCATAGGACACACCATCATGAGTCCTTCCTCATTGGTCATTTGGATCCACCCACCCAGTTGACCTTCGATGATATCCCTTCATAGGATGTACCCATATGATCAACCTTCATAAGTGTTTCTATCAGTCCATTACATATCAACAAGATGTTAAACGCATAGAATAACCCATTTTATACATGGGATGTCAGAGATAACGTCACAGACACCAATATTAAATTAGAATATACCTCCCATTAGATGAGGGATGATTCATGATTTCTCTACCTAAAGAATCCCTCTGATAAGGGGTAATTCAAGAGTACAGATGTTCTAGAATCCATACATGCTAGTGATTCAATACATGAATACTCTCCTTATTGAAGGATTCTACCATGACCTGACCCCATAGAATATAATTAAAGAATTAGTGTAATTTACCAGCATCTATTAAGATATGGTAGTAGAAATGTGATTCATGAAAATATGTCAATCTATAAGGGGGACATAATCTTTGAAAAATACTACAAGAAAGAATCCATAGAACTGGAGACCAACATCCCATAATCCCATTTAGATCATAGAGAAAGAATATTTGAAGATGTGATGACTATTTCTAACCTCTAATATGTTGTAAGTCAAGGAAAAATTCACCAGGAGTGAGAATCAACATGCCCATGCGACCAAACTCAGTGGAAATCATGATAAATATAAATGGTGAACCATAAATCAATCTTTATATCAAAAAAGAAGGATTAGTGGAATTCATGACACCATTAGAAAAGCATGTCACCGGATCTGGTTATCTGAAAGTAGATCCCCCACTAGAAAATCTTGGTCTCGACATAGAACTCAACCAAATTTAGGGTTGTTAATTTTTTAGATTTATGATCATTGAAATTTTCATTGAGGATCTATATCTACATCCTTGGAAGATTGAATGCCACGTGGTAATTGGAAATCAATATCCTACAATATATCATGTTTGATTAATCTTCCTACATTGCAACTGGAAAGGACTAGGAATCCAGTCACCCCCTCCCCATAAGAAGGTGTAGAAGAAATATTAGTACAAAAGTAACGATGATTCCACCTCATCAAAGAAATTATCCACAAAGATAACTACTATGTTCCAACTCCGTGAATAACTATAAGAAAATGTTCATAGGATAATTATAGAAAATCTCATATTATGATATGAAAAAGAAGGGTTATTCATTACTTGGATATGGACTATCAGGATTTGGAAGATTCTATTATTATCATCACTACCATCACTAGGGGTCACATAGGGGGCCAAAACTCACCACTCCAATTCCTAACAATTTTGGTGCCACTCCTCATAACACTATTATGAGTCCACCCAAATTTCAATGAGGCAAGGGATGACTGTGTCATCCTAGATATTTTTACCATCCATGACCATCCGACGCTGGCTCCCATAAGGACACGTAAATGCCACTAATTTTCTATCCCTCAAAAAAAAAGGAACAAGTTGTTTACACCCATACACATCAAAACCTAGTTTAGCTAACTTGATGCAGTCATCAAGAATAGCGCCATGATGACACCTGTAACAGGGTGTCCTCTTTTACAGCTCCATTGTCCCATTATATTCTTGGAACATTAAATCAATTCCATACCATAGTGTATAAGGGATTTACCCTAACCTAATTAGAACAGAGACAAGAACCTCTCTATGTGGGAGCTGTGTAGACACATTCTATCTAGGGCTCATCCACATGTCATCAAAGATTGACCCTTGACGATGTGATCAAGTGCATTGATCCTCATATCTCTCACACTCAGTAATGAGGTCCTCTTCATGTTTACCATATCATTCTATATAGAGGAACACTTTTCTTTGTTGACATCCATCATAGAGGTTCTACAAATTACAATGGTTCTATATATGAAGGTCAGCCTCATATATCATGTCATCAATTTGACGGTCTTACTCGTGTCATTCAATGCATATGGAGAGGACCTCCCCATAACAACATTGATCAGATAAAAGATCCTCCTCATACATTAACTCGTCAGCATGGAGGTCCTCCCCAAGTTTTCATCATCACCATCAATGGTCCTCCATACTACATAAACCAATGAAGATGTGGAAATCACTACTTCATAAAAATCAATATTTATTTCCACCCAGTGTGTTGTATTAAGGCCCTCACCCATTGATTTATAGGAAATCACTACTTCATATATATCATCATTGATTTCCACCCAATGTGCTATATGAAGGCCCTCCCCATGATATCACTTCCAACTATAGTTGATGTCCTCCCTATTCCACATACATCTGACATGATGGTCATAGACAGGTCATCATCCTCTCCAGTATAGGTCCCCCACACTTCAGCACTCACAACAGTGGCGGTTATCCCCACATATCAAGAACCCAGAACAGAGTTTCCCCAAATTACCAAGCTCATTAGCATAGAGTCCCTCCCATTTCCACATTATAAATTCCCCTTGGTGCTCCTCACATAATAGAACACCTAATAGAATGTCATACCCACTTTCAAAAACATCATGTATATCCTCCCCATATTCTCACTAGAGCTGAGAGTGGTGGTCCTCCCCTCTCTCGTATTAGTCCCAACAATGGACTTACTTGCCCTGAAGAATACTGATATATAGGTTCTCTACAAATCCCATCCATCATAGTTGGATCTCCTCCCCACGATATCACCAACCCCCACGAATTCCATGACCATTCTAGATAGTCACCCTACCAAGAGGTGTTCACCAAGGGAAGACGGAAATATCATCTCTAGTGAGGCATGATCTCTTAGAAATCCAATATCCTTGTCAATCCAATTATCTTTTATGATTATTAAGTAGAATATTACTCAATGATGTAACCTTCACCCCACCATTTACAGCAATGTCTCGGAAGGAACTAGGCATCTGACCTTCATCCATCCTAAAATTGAAATGAACAAATCCTTAAAACCCTCTGTAGGTACACACATGTAGAGAATGATTTTTCCCATTTCCTGGGTATTCAGATTCATTTTTCTATATCTCCATCATGATCATTATATACCTAGAAATGAGATAAAAGATTTCTGTTCTGTGTATTGGTATATGAAAATCACCCGGCAGATCTACCACAACAGCCATCTCCTTTGTGTGTGAAGCAGTGTTCAGTCCCCCGTCCTACATAGAAATGATTATATGATTGGATGTTTCCTTGAGAGATGAACCTCCATGATGTGGATTAACATCTAGTGAGGTTTTCAATCAACTATCCCATACACCTCCTCAATTTTCAAAATTAGTTTCTTTTCCAGTTCCACATCCACCCTTATTCAAAGAATGGGGAAATCAAGAGTCATAACTGTAAAGACCCGTAAAATTCAAGGGAATTTTTTTTCTAATTTTCTTTGGGATTTTACAAGAACGCAGTTTCTAACGGCGCCTGATTCTGAGGCCCGGTGTGCCTGGAATCTTTGTCCGATGTTTAGCTCGGGTACATTTAGTGAATGAACGAGCGGGTTTCCCTAACATTTGAACTGGTGCTCGAAATCGAATTCTGAGGGCACCAATGGAATCGCAGCACTGGTAATTGCTTATGAATATCCCTTTTCTAGAGTTGCGTTTTCTCGGAATGAGTTGTTTAAATAAAGTGAGGGATAACAATATAATTTTTTTACAATTATATTTTTCTTTTCTTGTTAAGGGGATTAAGTGTTGTGTCACAACACTTTTTCCTCTCTCTTGCAGTTATAACCTATGTAAGGGAGTTAGGGGTGGGACCCACTTGTTTTTATCTACCATTGAGAGGATTAAGGTGGGTTGGGGGCCCACACAAGCCCTACCGTTTCTTTTCTTCTTAAGTAACGCACCTGCACCCCCTACTAAACGAAGTCAACTCTTGCGTTTAAACTTATAATAAACGCCTCTATTAATTTGGCGGTTTTAAACCCCTCAATTAATTGATCATTTCTTTTCTTTTTTAATTTCAAAGGTTGGCTTATGCGTTAATAAAATAAGACTACTCTTATTTTATTTTGTTGGAACTTGTTGCATGGGGAGGATTTGGGGGAAACCGTTCTTCTTCGGCGAAATACGCGAAGAACGCGAAGAACGCGAAGAACACACCGATCTCCGACGAGGAATGCCAAATCCTCGGAAATCAACGACGCTTCTTCTGTGAAGCTCCTTCCACGTCTCGACGATCCCCCTTCCGTGACGTGTTCTTCCACGACATCCCTTTCCAAGACTAATCTCGTTCGACGACAACGCTTGAGGTAGGGAATTAATTTTGAGAATGATTTTATTCCCTCATTTCGTTTATTCTAAGGAAAAACAAAGATCACAGATCAACTTATTATCTAGTTGATCGCGAATGTCTTCCTTGCGGGTTGGGACTATATTGTTGCTGGAAGTGGTAGGGGTTTATTGCTGCTTGTTCGTGAAAACATCCTTTGTCATTCCTCGACTTTTCTTTTTTTTAGCCGTTGTTACCAACATAACGGGAGGAGTCGGTCCACATGAACACGGCCGAATCTCCTCCCCCTTTGTTGTTTTGAATCGTTGCGTCACGAAAAATGGCGGCATAGTGCAACGGCACCGTGCGGACACGAGAAAGAACGTGGTGAAGAAGTGCGGCGTCGTCGTGCCGCGCCGTTTTGGCCGAACGAAACCGCGGGTGGAGTCGGGGCCGCGAAGGAGATTTGAAGACCCCGATTATTGTTGTCGAAGTGCGGATCAATAGACGATGGTGAGGCGGGCCACGAAGGCGTTTTGAAGGCTCTGCAGCGAATTTCGGGTCCCGGGATGATCACTGGTGAAGACAGTAGGCGAGTCGGACCACCGGAGCGCGTCCGGTGGTCCGCAGAAGCCCCCGCCGGCGCGGCGGTGCCAGCGGTCGGGGTCGGCGGTGCCCAGAGCGCCTGCAGAAGAATCCGCCACGGCTTTAGCCGCGGCGACGAGTGAGGGTCCCGTGGCCGCGCGGGACTGGGGAAGGTGGGACGCGGCAGCACGCCACGTCCGGTGACACGAAGCGACCCCCAGCGCGAGGGGACCGCGGCTCCTTAGGCCCAACTGCCCGGCCAGCGCCGAGCCACCCAGGTCGGGCCGCGCCGGCCGGGCCGGGCTGCACCCAGCTGGGTCGGACTAGGTTCGATCCGACCCAGGGGAGTTGGGCTGGGTCGGGCCGGCCCCAGACCCCTCATTTTCGGACCCCTCATAGTCATTCGCCCATATCATGAGCTGTAGACCTCCGATAGATGCACCATCAGTGACAATGCGACCCTTGGATCGAGGCGGTCATTTCAGTATATTATACTCAAGGTTTCGGAGAACTTTGGGTTCGGCCGGGTTGGTTCGGTCAAGAAACCAACCGGGCCCTCGGAGCAGAAATTCTTATATCTTGAGCTCTGGACGTCCGATTGACATGACATCAACTTGGATGGATTCCTCTTGATGAGAAGAAACTTTTGGATTACTCCTCTCGAGGTTTGGATGCCATCGGAGTGCGGTCGGGTTGGTTCGCTCATGAAACCAACCCGAACCCTGAAACGAAAAAGGCAATAACTCAGAAACCGGGCGTCTGATTGACGCGCCGTCTGTCTCATTGATTTTCTCTTGATGAGACGAAAATTTTGGCATGCTTCGCCCGAGTTTTGGTTTCTGTTGGATAATGGCCGAGTTGGATTGTACCCGAAATCCAACCAGGCCCCTGGAACGGAAAAGCTGATATCTTTCAGATCGGACGTCCATTTGACGAACCGTCAGCGGCGTTGGTGATCACATTGAAAAACGGTCCCCATGAGTATACCCTATGAGAGTACGGGGTATAGTTGAGATATGGACGGGTTGGTTCGCACACGAAACCAACCGGGCCCCTGGAACGAAAAGGCTAATAACTCATAGACCGAGCATCCAATTGACGCGCTGTCAGTTGCATTGACACACCTTTGACAAGGCAGTCCTTTGAGATACTTCTTCGTGGGACTTTGAGATACATGGTGTATCGATCTATAGCTCATGGAGCGGACCCTCCTGGAGATGAGCATGCGGAGTACAGAGACCGTGTAGCCAGCTGAGACCTAACGACTGCTTGACCGATCGTCTTAGTGTGTTTCGGATAGCCCAGTGGGGAGCGCTCTGTTGTAGCGGCAGACCTACAGCGGAAGAGTGCTTGGTTGTAGCGGCAGACCCGCGGTACTCAATAGAAAGAGTACCTCTGGAGTCTATGAGGTGGAGCGCATGGTTGTAGCGGCAGACCCATGGTGGGAAATGCTTGGTTGTAGCAGCAGGCGCATAGTACTCGATAGGAGGAGTACCTCAGCAGTCTTAGGTTAGTCAGCAGTACCTCAGAGTCGTGATAGGACCACTATACACTCCAGAAACGAGGCTCTTCAGTAGTTACAGTTTCGATAATAAAAATCCTAGTTTGAGATGAGTCTATGACCTTTGTGTTTACCTCTTTATTGAGATGGGTCACTTGATAACTTAGTTATATGTATGGGCATATACCTGGGTAGTGGTTATCTTTTGATTTCATAATCTTTGTGTTTTCTCATGATTGAGATAAGTTACATGATAACTTAGGTATATGTATGGGCATATACCTAGGTAGAGGTTATCTGTTGAGATCTTCTTTGTGGTTATCCTTGTTGGTTTTGGAGAGACCTTGAGGGTCTCAAGTTCCCTACTGAGTATCGTTATACTCACCCCTGCACAGGATATGCCCGCACCACATTGTGTTGGTTGCAGAGGATGGGCAGTGCTGACGCAGGCCGAGTGTTCTAGGACTAGACTGTACCTGGAGGTGGAACACCCAGCGAGTTAGTATCTGGAGGTGGACTTCACGGCGAGACAACACACAAAGAATGTTGACAGGTGAGAGCATTGAGGAGCTGCGCTATCTGTACCTACCCTTCAGGTAGGATCCGTGGTGGACGATCCAGGAGCTATTTTATATGTAACTACCCTTCAGTTAGGATCCATGGTGGACGATCCAGGAGTTGTGCTATCTATACCTACCCTTCAGGTAGGATCAGAGGTGGAACCCCCAGGAGCTGCTTCCGTTATTCCAGCTGTTGTCTTTTTCTGTTGTACTTTTGTTCAGTTTTAGTTGTACTTTCAGCTGGGTTTGTATTCTGCCCTATTTACTTTTCTGATATTTCTTTTGTACTTAGTGTTTTACTTCTTCTTGTACTCTGTGGTGTTTTGTTTACTTTTATAAAGCCAATTCTTTCCCAGTTATCGGGATTTACTCCTTTGGTGCTAGTCGCTAGCCGCTGGCCTATAGAAGGTGGGCTTGGGGTAGTCACGACATAGTCCCTGAGGACGGGTCGTGACAAATTGGTATCAGAGGAGTCGGTTCTACCGCATAACATATAACTATGATATTTTCTTTCTGTGAAGCAATAGTGTTAAGAGTACCGAGTGTGGTTTTCTGTTCAGGGAGTCCAGTGTTGGTGTGGGCGGCCGACGTATCCATACACCAGGACCCTGACAACTGATTTACGACTTTGTGCACAAAAAAATTGATTGCGTGTGTGCTTTCAAAGGTCTTCCCTTAAAACAGCTCAGACCAGGTCAGCCCACCAGGTATAATCGTTTGACCGTGTCACGTTGTTTCTTTCAGGATTCCATTTCATGGACGACCAGCTAGAGCCTAGAGGGATGTGCATACTGACAGCCTGCCGAGCGATGAGGATTCGTTATAGGGCCCTCTTGCAATTGAGGCACTAGCGGAGGCACCAGCGGTACTACCATATGTTGGACCACCGATGCCACCATCCCCAACAGTAGGTGATGCATGCCACTTGAGTGCACTACACGAGTTCCAGCACCAGAGGCCACCTAGGTTCCGGGGAGAGACGGACCCGCAGGCGGCTGAGGATTGGAAGGAGGTAGTGGTGAGAGTCTTCAGGGTAGTGCGGACGCCTACAGACTTCATGGTGATCTTTGCTGCCAGCCTTCTTCAGGTGGCAACATGAATGTGGTGGAGCAACTTGGTCCAATTTTGCGACGGGATGACCTTCTCATGGGAAGCCTTCGAGACTTTATTCATGGTGGAGTTTGTTCCAGTAGCTCTACACCCCGATCGTGTACAGGAGCTTCTGCCTTTGCCGAAGGGTTTTCGATCAGTAGCCGAGTCATCTGTGGGAAGTAGACAAATGATGTAGAGGTCCAAGAGGACCTGATCCAGCCGTATGAGGAGCAGGAAGTGTTATGAATGTGGCAGGAAGGGTCACCTAGCACGTGACTATCCGACTCCTCGTACAGTTGATCCATAGGCTTTGGAGGAACCACCGAGGCAGAAGCAGCGGCGTGTGCTTGAGCAACAACCGAGCAGTGGACAAGGAAGTAGAGCTCCGGGAGTAGGTGGACAGGAGTGAAACTAGTGGATACGTCCCTTGTACTTCTAGTTCCATGTTGTTGTTGTATTCAAGTCTTTGTACTATGGCTGCAATAATAAAAAGACACTTATCTTTGTTTGCTTTCATATCCTTTTGTTTTGCTGATACTGAGTGGTTCCGGTTAAGACTGTTGACTTGACTCTCACTTTTGAAATTTCTACTGGAGGATACCTAGTGACCTCGCACTGATGTCGATAGTGTGAATCGACCCTTGGAGGTGAGAGTGACAGTTGGATCTCTTGGTAGTTACGTCGAGGCCGTACGACGTCATCCATGGCATGAATGCATCTTTCATGTTAGGATTGACTGTATTAGGCAATTGGAGGGATTCATCCAGGGGATTAGACTGAGTTTCTATTTTTTGGAAAAGGAGAAGTCTTAGAAGCTCTTATAGATCGTAGGCAAAGAAGGTGCAGATCATCCAAGAGCAGATGAAGACTACACCGCGCAGTACGAAACGGGAAACCGGCTCTAGTCTTAGAGACTCGAGCGTGTTAAATGTTTAAATATGTGGAAGCATTAGGGATAGATGAGTCTACGAAGTAGCAGACGTGGAGGCAGAGCTAGGAGAGCAGCATGTGGTGGTGTACGTTTTAACATGCTACAACCACCCGCCTTAGTTGTCCCCACCGGGATCAGGGAGCTAGAGGGAAGGGGAAGAGAGTAGCTATATGTGGTCAGGGAGAGTGACCCAATGGCTCTAAGAATGATTTGAGGGATAGTCTGTTTCCGCTACTAGCTGCCATAGTAACAGACATTGATACGAATCATTACTTCCTTCCATGAATCTTGTCCTAGACCTAGAGTTTTCAGTAAGCCGTGGACTTGACCCTCACATCTGGAGATACCTTAGGAGAAGAATCGATAATCACACTTACAACAACAGTGTGGTTAAGCCCTCGAAGAGAGAGTTTCAGTTGAAATCTCTTGGTGGCAGCGTTGAGGCCTTATGACGTTGGATTGAGTATGGACTGGGCAATCACAGTTCATACACAGATTGACGGTATTAGGCAAAAAGGTTGTGGTTTAACTATGACTTTGGAATGGGTTTTCCTTGGTCGGCGAAAAAGGAAACCACATGCAGCAGAAGAAAACTTTTGCGCAAGAGGGTGAGACCGATCACTCGTGAGTCGGTCAAACATACCCTTGTGGCAACAACCGTTTTGAGTTCTAGTTCTAAATAGGAATTGGAGACCTCTGGAGTTCGAGGATGACGATCACGTCCTTATACGAGTCTCACCTCGATGAGGTTTATGGAGATGTGGCCAAGGCGGAAAGTTATCTCTGAGGTTCAGCAGACCATCTTGGGTGCTCAGTTGGGTAGGCGGGGTGGTTTACCGCTTGAACCATCCACCTCAGTTGCACATGGTGCACGACGACTTCCATGTATCTCAACTGATGGGATACGTGCTCGACCCATCGCATATCATCGACCATGAGGAGCTGGACGATGGCGATAGGGTTACATTCACGGAGGTTCCAGTGGGAATCAAGGATCGAGAGGAGCGGATCCTATGAGGATGGTCGATTCCTCGGGTGCGCTTTCACTGGCAGTATATGAACCTCCAGGAGAGCTCTTGGGAGCGGAAGGCCCAGATGTGTGCTCAGTACTGCTTTGTTATCCCTAGTTTGTGTAAAATCTTTACGAGGACGTAAAGCCCTGAGGTGGGAGTAATGTAAAGACCAGTAAAATTCAAGGGAATTTTTTTTTCTAATTTTCATTGGGATTTTACAAGAACACAGTTTTTGACGGCGCCTGATTCTAAGGCCCATTGTGCCTAGAATCTTTTTCCAAAGTTTAGCTCGGGTACGTTCAGTGAACGAACGAGCGGGTTTTCCTAACTTTTGAACCGGTGCTCAGAATCGAATTTCGAGGGCACCAATGGAATCGAAGCACCGGTAATTGCTTAAGAATATCCCTTTTCTGGAGTTGCGTTTTCTCAGAATGAGTTGTTTGAATAAAGTGAGGGATAATAATATAATTGTTTTACAATTATATTTTTCTTTTCTTGTTAAATGAATTAAGTGTTGTGTCACAACACTTTTTCCTCTCTCTTGCGGTTATAACCTATGTAAGGGAGTTAGGGGTGGGAACCACTTGTTGTTATCTACCTTTAGTGGATTAAGGTGGGGTGCGGCCCACACGAGCCCCGCCATTTCTTTTCTTCTTATGTAACGCACCCGTACCCCCTATTAAATGAAGTCAAATCTTGCGTTTAATCTTTTAATAAATGGCTCTATTAATTCGGCGGTTTTAAACCCCTCAATTAATTGATTGTTTCATTCCTTTTTGAATTTCAAAGGTTGACTTGTGCGTTAATAAAATAAGAATGTTCTTATATTATTCTGTTAGAACTTGTTGCATGGGGAGGATTTGGGGGAAACCGTTCTTCTTTGGCGAAGAACGCGAAGAACGCGATGAACACACCGATCTCTGACGAACAATGCCAAATCGTCGGAAATCAACGACGCTTCTTCCGTGACACTCCTTCCGCATTGCGACGATCCCCCATCCGCGACGTCTTCTTCCGCGACATCCCTTTCCATGACAAATCTCGTTCGACGACAATGCTTGAGGTCGGGAATTAATTTTGAGAATGATTTTATTCCCTCATTTCGTTTATTCTAAGGAAAAACAAAGAACACAGATCAACTTATTATCTATTTGATCGCGAATGTCTTCTTTGTGGGTTGGGACTATATTGTTGTAGGAAGTGGTAGGGGATTATTGATTCTTGTTCGTGAAAACATCCTTTGTCTTTCCTTTTCTTTTTTTGGGCCGTTGTTACCAACTTAACGGGAGGAGTTGGACCACACGAACACGGCCAAATCTCCTCCCCCTTTGTTGTTTTGATTCGCTGCAGCACGAACAAAGGTGGAACAGTGCAACGGCACCATTCGGACATGAGAAAGAACGCGGCGAAGAAGCGCAGGGCCCTCGCGCTGTGCCGTTGGGGCCGAACGAAACCGCGGGCAGAGTCGGGGTCGCGAAGGCGATTTAAAGACCCCGCTTCTTGTTGTTGAAGTGCGGATCAACAGAAGATGGTGAGGCAGGCCGCGAAGGCATTTTGAAGGCTTTGCAGTGATGTTCGGGTCCCGGGATGAACACTGGCGAAGACCGCATGCGAATCGGGCCACCGGAGCGCTTCTGGTGGTCCGCGGAAGGCTCCGCCGGTGCGCCAGGCCGGCCCGGCAGCAGCGGCCGTTGGGGGTGGCGGAACCCGGAGCGCCTCCTGAAGAATCCTCCGCGGCTGCAGCCATGGTGGAGAGAGAGGGTCCCGCGACCACGGGAAACCGGGGAATGCGGGACGCGGCAGCGCGCCGTATACGGTGACACGAAGCGGCCCCCAGCGCGAGGGGACCGTGACTCCTTGGGCGCGACCGCCCGGCCAGCACCGAGCCGCCTAGGCCGGGCCGGACCGCCCAGGACAGACCGTGCCGTGCCGGCCGGGCTGGGCCGCGCACTGTCGGGTCGGACCCAAAATCGGGTCGGGTCGCCCCGGTTCGGGCTGCCCCATGGGGGGTTGGGCTGGGTCGGTGCGGGCCCAGACCCCCCGTTTTCCGACCCCTCACGGTCATTCGCCCATATCATTAGCTGTAGACCTCCGATCGATGCACCTTCAGCAGCGATGAGACCCTTGGATCGAGACGGTCATTTCAGTATATTATACTCAAGGTTTCAAGGAACTTTTGGTTCGGCCGGGTTGGTTCAGACACGAATTCAACCGGGCCCTCGGAGCGGAAACTCTTATATCTTGAGCTCCGGATGTCTGATTGACGTGCCGTCAACTTGGATGGATTCCTCTTGATGAGACAGAACTTTTGGCTTACTCTACTCGAGGTTTGGATTCCATCGGAGTGCGGTCGGGTTGTTTCGCTCACGAAACCAACCCGCCCCCTGAAACGAAAAATCCAATAACTCAGAGAACGGGTGTCCGATTGACGCGTTTTCTGTCTCGTTGATTTCCTCTTGATGAGACGGAACTCTTTACATGATTCGCCCAAGTTTTGGTTGCTGTTGGATAGTGGCAGGGTTGGATTGTACCCAAAATCCAACCGGGCCCCTGGAACAGAAAAGCTGATATTTTTCAAATCGGACGTCCGTTTGACGAACAGTCAACGACGTTGGTGATCACGTTGAGAAACGGTACCTATGAGTATACCCTATGAGTGTTCGGGGTATAATTGAGATACGTCCGGGTTGGTTCGCACACGAAACCAACCGAGCCCCTAGGACGAAAAGGCTAATAACTCACAGACTAGGCGTCCGATTGACGTGCCGTCTCTTGCGTTGAGACCCCTTTGACAAGGTCGTCCTTTGAAATACTTCTTCGTGGGACATTGAGATACATGGAGTATCGACCTATAACTCGTGGAGAAGACCCTCCCGGAGACGAGCGTGCGGAGTATAGAGACCGTGTAGCCGGCTGAGACCTGACGACTGCTTGACCGATCGTCTCAGTGTGTTTCAGATAGGCCAGTGGAGAGCGCTTTGTTGTAGTGGCAGACCCACGGCGGAGGAGCGCTTGGTTATAGCGGCAGACCCACGGTACACAACAGAAGAAGTACCTCTGTAGGATATGAGGGGGAGCACTTGGTTGTAGCGGCAGACCCATGGTGGGAAGCGCTTGGTTGTATCAGCAGGCCCACAGTACTCTACAGGAGGAGTACCTCAGCAGTCTTAGGTTAGTGAGCAGTACCTCAGAGTCGTGACAGGACCACTGTACACTCCAGAGACGGGGCTCTTCAGTAGTTATGGTTTCGATAATGAAAATCATGGTTTGAGCTAAGTCTATGAACTTTGTGTTTACCTCTTGATTGAGATGGGTCACTTGATAACTTAGGTATATGTATGGGCATATACCTGGGTAGTGGTTATCCGTTGATTTCATAATCTTTGTGTTTATTCATGATTGAGATGGGTTACTTGATAACTTAGGTATTTGTATGGGCATATAACTATGTAGAGGTTATCTGTTGAGATCTTCTTTGTGGTTATCCTTGTTGGTTTTGGAGAGACCTTGAGGGTCTCGGGGTCCCTACTGAGTATCGTTATACTCACCCATGCATGGGCTATGCCCACACCTCGTTGTGTTGGTTGCAGAGGACGGGCAGTGCTGACGGAGGCCGAGTGTTTGAGGACTAGACGGTACCCGGAGGTAGAACACCCGGTGAGTCAGTATCTGGAGGTGGACTTCACGGAGAGACGACAAACGGAGGAGGTTGACGGGCGAGAGCATTGAGGAGCTGCGCTATCTGTACCTACCCTTCAGGTAGGATCCGTGGTGGACGATCCAGGAGTTGTGCTATCTGTACCTACCCTTCAGGTAGGATCCGAGGAGGACAACCCAGGTGCCGCTTCCGTTCTTCCAGTTATTGACTTTTTCTGTTGTACTTTTTTTAAGTTGTAGTTTTACTTTCAGTTGGGTTTGTATTCTGGCCCATTTACTTTTCATCTCTTTCTTTTGTACTTAGTTTTTTACTTCCACTTGTACTCTGTGGTGTTTTGTTTACTTTTATAAATGCAATGCCTTCCCAGTTATCAAGATTTACACCTTTGGTGCTAGTCGCTAGCCCCTGTCCTATGGAAGGAGGTCTTGTGGTAGTCACGGCACGGGCCCCGAGGATGGGTCGTGACAAATCACCACTAAAAGAAGAATTTTTTGTAATAAATATAATTTTGACTAATTATATGAGATGTTCTTGAAAATTTCTACACTTGAATGTTATATTCTTGAGTCTCCCACACAGGATGTGATTTTTTTGATTTAACTAAACCATCTAGGTGACACATTTCTACCTTGGGAACCATTAGTTGGATTATAATCTGAGTCAATATCACTTTGACTAATCTAAGACGTAGTGTTTCGTAGTTGACCTAGAAGCAAATCCCATGGATCAACAACCATTATGGCTCGAATGTCTTGAGACCCTCATGCAAATATGAGTTTATATATTCATTAAGATCCAACAATTTATTTATTAGTATTCCTCACATGTCTAGATATGTAGATTGGGTAGTATTCAACTCTTCAATTCTATGAATCTGGCTCCAACACAAATCTTCTATATTATATTGAGGTCATTATAATGTGTGAATTAATAGTGAATTTTGAGGAAATTAATATTCTAATGGAAAATGATATTTAGAAAGGTATGGATGATGAAGACACTCCCCTTCGGGTAGAATAGTATCACATGAAAAAAAATGAAGTATCCATAAATAACAAAGATAATATATGGTCATGGTGGATCTCTCCGAGTAATTTCATTCTAGTAGTTACCCAAAAATTGAAAAATGTGACACAAGGATGAGTAAGCTCTCAATACCATCTAGTTCATTATAGAATAAAGATGATGAATCTGATGGGATTGTGTTTCTGGAACTACTCGAATAGTAGAAGAAGATCGTTGATGGTCTCATTGCCATGCACCATGCATAACAGCTCGCAATCCAGGGTGATCATCGGTATGATCACATTTATTCCACACTAGGAAAACATGGGAAAGAATATGTTCTTATTAGCAATATACCTCCCATTTTTCTCAAACCTCTTATATATCCTCACAGGTTAAAGCCTAAAATTTTGGGAAAAAACCATGGTTTGTATCAACAAATCCACTCATGCTGCATTAGAATATTCACCGAGACTCTGCACAATATGGAATTCAACATGTAGCTCCCCATGTTTCTCTTATAGTCATTACTATAATATCTACATATGTATCTCTTCTATAAATTTCTCTATCACCTCCTCTAGTCAATACACATATCACTCCATGTCAATTTGAGCCACTAGTTCATGTTTAAGAAGTGGTTAATGCATTGGTGGTCATGAATGCCCATAGAGTCAAGGATCCCAATCAAGAGGATCTGATGGCTAATCTCATCACCCTCATTGAAGACCTAGAAATGTGACATAGGGAAATCCTACCTAATGGAAAGCCATATCAAGTAATGGTGGATGTTATGCATGCACCCATGGATTTAAAAAATCAATCAATCACCAATTTCACTGGGATGGGAGACTGATCCATCACATTAACAACATAATATCAAGTTATTGACCCATCTTGTGATCTCTAAAACAACCGTAATCTTTTATGAACATGAAATTCTAAAAAATGTTGTAGGGTATGTGTTCATCGGGTACAACCATTTACCCACTGGTTCTGTTTCTAGTTGGGATGATCATCGCATGCCGATTCATTATTAACCCAACTATCATGCTCAGAAGACCAATATTTTTGATATATTCTTGTGCAATATATAGAAAGATGATATATTTGTAGAAATTGAAATAAATTTTTATGGCCTTACATATTCACACAATAGTTCACTAACTCAATAACATATTATAACAATATGTATGGGGAATGTATGACAGAATTTGTTCACGAACACATCACATAAAAACTCCCTGGTCTTTTATAGGATTTCTTAGACACAACTCATCTCATAATAGATTCCTTATAGTGAACCATGTAGGGATCACCACTACATCTCACATATCTGGAAGGAATATATGATAAGGTTTAACTTATCATTTATGCACATGTAGAGGCTCCCAAACCAATTGAGTTATTACTGGAAGAGCCACAAACATTTCCATATAGATAAATATATCCTTCCACCTTGGCTCAGATATAACATTTACATCAGTATATTTGGCAGGTTCGAACCCATCATGTATCACTGCCTAGGAGATAAAATTAGGTTCCACCTCTATGTTAGGACTCATTCCCTGGTTAGGGCCAAGCTCATGGGTACTTTTTCACAAACAGGAGTAACCAATTCTACTCACTCTATGAATCTCCTGTCCTCGGCTATTTTTCGAATGCCATTGATATGAGAATCCTTATTTATCTTGAATGGTTGAGGACCCAATGAGATGATCCCATTGATCTCTCTGACTATTTACTATTTCAATATTTCATTAGAAAAATTCTCCAACAGTGATATATGTTTAAGGATTAGTTATAAGAATATATCAATAACAACATAGTAATTTAGGTTCCTTCTCTGGAATAGGTGGAATGAATTTCTATAATGATTTCTAGTGATAGTGATGATGAATGGCCACAGGTCTTCGACTATAGGTCTCCATCCACATGTCACAGTAGTATGATGATTTTTCAGACTGAAGAGAATTTACTGACACATATTTTATCATTTTTTCTTGATGAATCATCTTGAGGCTCATAATGTCATGGAGCCTATTTAGCTACAACTACAACATCCACATATCACACTTCCACCTCTTAGAAGAGAAGAATAGAATGGAACAGGGGAAAACAATTCCCCCGATCAGTGCTGACACCATCTCACAGTCATTGAGACTTCACTCCCTATCAAATCAACGTCACCCCCATAATTATTCAAGTAGTGTATGATTCCTCAAGTGATATGAATGAATATACATTAGTGAATAACATCGAATTGGTGGACCCAAATAATGTTTTTGGAAACAATAAGTGTCATAAAGGCCCCCCTAATGTTCTTGCTTGATGACATTTTCGACGTAGCCATGGCTATGTGAATATTCATAATGAGATGGCATGTGGTTACATGAATGACGTGAACTCTATAGATTCTAGAATGTATGATTGGTTTAAAACGCATAATGTATATTCATCTTCTCCAATCACATTATGTTTATTACCAATGAAATTAATGTTTTATGACTATGAAGATTCATTGTAACAATTTCTAATAAGGCACACATATTTAAATCTAGAACATAGTCATCCAATAGTTAACTGGCAGCCTTCAGGAATAGTTAATCTTGTGAGTAATAAGATAGTCCCAACACCAACAAAAATAACCTGTCCAAACCAATGATACCGGACATACCTCCATCCATTGTGATTCTTCCCTCCAGATAAAATGTCCACCTAGTGCATCAGTATGATGTTCAGAAGAACCATTCAAGTATTCAAATTATTCACATGATCCTTGATTATCACTTTTTATCATGATTTATGTATGAATCCCTCACAAAGGTGAAGAAAAGTTCTCTCCAGTTTTAGACAGAGGTAGTGGCCATATAATCCTTCCATTATGAGGAATATATGCATGCCAAATTACCAGAAATCATTACTTTATTAGGAGAATATGATGGTCCTCCCATGTAGAGGAACATTCTCCCAATTTACATCACATGAAATCTCTATAGAATGTAAGTATGAAATTTTATAATCGATGCATGGTTCGTGATCAACGTCATCTTAATTAGGACACTCTGCAAGCTAAGACTATTTGATTTTGATCAATGTCCCTATGCAAGGAAAATTCAGTATTATGAAAGGAATGATTAGTTAGCATATGAAAACATTCTCATGAAGAACCAGTTTTGAAGTATAATTTCAACCACCATGTTTGTGGTCATGTCACATGATACCACCTGCAACGTGAAAATGGGTTGGCCCAAACACTATCTAAATAATGTAGTAACCTATTCATATTAGCAATGCATCATGAAGTCCCTCAATGGTTGACTGGTCATGCTACAAGGTGATTTGTCTCTCTTTTCCACTTATAAAGGCTACTACCTAGATGCAAACTGTTACATGATAAATGAAAAATCAGTTCAGATAAGAAATGATGATAACACCATTATAATGGATGACCCCTAGATGGACATGGTTGGTTCCTTTATCATCTATATTCCTTAATAATAAACCATGACTCTAGAATTAGATCACGAAATTACTATCTCTTGAAGGAGTAAGAAACACATACCCAGGTACATGGAATGTCGGATGATCACTTTTTACTCGTAATCGTGTCTTGATCATGTGATATTCAAACCTCTTACCCCTATAAAATATTAGGATGTTCACCTAATGGTGATAGTCGTATGCCATACTTTCTTGTTCTTCCATGATGGGAAGAACATTTGTGGTCCAAGACTCCACTACTTCTACACCACTGTAATATGTGGACCCCTTTGGAGAAGGTCTGATGGAATGGGGACAAAAAAAAATTCCCTATAGGTTCAATAGTGATGGAGTCTCTAGATAGGGATTTAACTACTAATCTAGTTAGAATATGCATTCATATAGGATTACCTAACCCAGATGACGAGCTTGTGTCCTATCATCCAAATTCCTTGGATGATGAATGGGACCTGGAAGATGCTCCTCCGGCATTTGATGAGGGATTCTCCACCAATATTAATGAATTGAAATTGTTGAATCTTTTCACTGAGGAGGATATGAATCCAATAATGATCATCATATCCATGCTTATGGAGGATGAAAAACAATACATTAATTTTTTAAAGAAGCAACATGATGTATTTTAAAATATTTATGAAAATATTACAGGAATATCCCAATTAGGCGGTCGTCCAATTTCTTAGAATATTGATAATTTATCCTAGGTTCAAACAAAATCTTAAATAGATAAACCCCACTAACTCTTATATGTTCATGTCTAGAGTGGATATCCTCATCAAATCCATATTCTTAAATGATGTCAAGCACCCTATATGTTCGGACAACATCATTACCTATTGTAATAAGAACAAGCAAATTAGTGTTTGTATGGATTTATGTGTTCTTAATCACACATTTTTGATGAAAATTTCGTTTTCTGATGATAGAAATATTGATTGATATTATCAAAGTTTTATAGGATCATTCCTTCATGTATGGGTCTTCCGAATATAACAATATCTTACTGGAACCTAAGGAAAAATGATTTAAATACATTGATAATGACACAAGTTACCCCTTTCTATTAGTTATTTTGTTAAATTATTAAGAATATAGGACCCACTTAACAATGTGTTATGAATTGGTTATTCAATCAGATCCTCATGAATGTAGTACAGTTTTAAGTGGAAGATTTGGGGGGTTTAATACTACCAGGACTAGGACCATCAATGAAATATCAATACAATGTTTGTCTCCATCTGATACCACTGTCTATATATGAATCCAATAATGTGATCTTTCACAAATACCTCTATAATGATCATTTCCGAGTTTTTTAGATAAATAGACATCATGACTGATCCAGATAAAATTAATACTTAACATCCAAATGGAACCTCCGAGTAACCATTGAGATATCATTTTTTTAAGGCCACTAAGATAACATAGACTGATTAATCATGATTTTGTCTGGAATTTGTAGTACATTATCTATTATTATTATGATAGGTGTCATATATTAATTAGGTGAAGAGTTCTAAACCACCTTGTATAAGATCAAGAATTATTTCTTGCAGACTCCATTTTTGATTCCACCTATTAGTAAAAATCCTCTTGACATCATTATAACTACCTTAGAATGATCCCTTGTCACACTTCATGCTCAGAATAATACTAAAGGGACATAGAATAGTTTCTAGTATCTCACCCATGTGCTCTCAATATAGAGAACTGATATTTTTTCATGAAGAAGACCTTCCTCACAATATTTATCATAGTGAAAAAGTTGAATCATTATTTGATGAATCATGAGATATATATGGAATCCAATATAGATCTATTAATATATATTCTAACCAACATATGTTTATAGAATTTCTATTGTGGTGGGAAGTGATCCTTTAGTAGTTGTTCATTAGTATCATACTATATAAAGCTGTCTACGGTATAACATTGGAAGATTTTGTGGTCACCCATATTGCCACTGTATAAAAGTCCCTAAATATTGAAATTATTGATGAGTTCATCCTCTCAGTGGATCAAGTCATTCCATGGAGTAAAATTCAAATTTATGGATCCTCATAAAGCCTAATTAGAAGAATTATCAACGATACTAGACTCAACAATGTAGGCCTTGGTATAGTCTTAATAAATTGATCGTAGGTTTCCATTCCTAGTTCATTCTTTTTGTCAGAATGATGTATGAAAAATCTGGGAGAGTATTAGGCTCTCAGCACATGTCTTAATTTGGAGCATGAAATTGATAGTCCCAACCTATACATGAAGTGGGTCTCTAGGATATTCATAAATAGTTCATTGGTGACTATTCCATCATGATTCAACAGCTTGTTCCCATGTAATAGCACACTCTCAAGATAATCGCATGTATAGCTTCATTTCCATTGGTAATAATGTTCCTAGGTCATAGAATGGTTGATCTGATACATTGTCTATCATTTATGAATATATTTCAGAGCCTGAAGAGTATTATTTTATTATCCATATAGTGAAATGATGGTTTATGGAACCTGTTACTCCAGATGATGATGAGAGCCAAGAGGTAGGACACCTTACCACTAGTTCTTCAATAACATGACCACTGTGTCCACCACATCATTAGAAGATACCATAGATTGGAAATATCCCTTGCTTGATTACCACTAACATGGAAATCTCTCAACTAACATAGTTGAATGTGAGTGAATCTCTTGATTCACAACATAGTTCACCCACGTGATCATTCAAAGAGTTGAATAGATCCTCCACAAATATGATTTTCATGTAATTACCCTATATTTCATTCATAGAGAATATATTACATAGGTTATGTAGGATTTTGACACTGATTCATGTGGATCACATTATCAATTATAAAAATCCTCTCCCCATATTTGATTGTTGGGATTCATTTTTCCACCATGTTCTATGACTTTGTTGAGTTTTCCAAAAAGTTTCACAAATGTTAGATACATTCCAATGTTGTGTATCTTCTTTTAGAGAACCTTCAAACCACGATGTATTGTTCGTGTTTTTTATTTGTTGGAGTCAATTTCATGGGACCATATCATCTAGGAACAACGCACCATTTTAGTTTAATTCTGATTGAAGCAATTTTTTTCATGTGGGAAGATTTTTCTCTGCCTAATGAGATTAATTCCCATTCAATTTTTGATTTCATGAGATTCAATATCATCCATATATTCTAGGTAAAAAACGAATTGCTCATGGAATATAAGCCCAATTCTTGAGAATGTGATATGATTAAATATTATGACATCAAAAACATCTTTCCCAACCACAATTCTCCCAACCATGTGAAATAAAGAGGCATGATCAAGTCATTCACAAAAACATATACAAAATTTTGAATAATATGGTGGAAGAAAATAGTATTCCATACATGATCATTAATATTCATTGAGAATATTAGTAGAACACATCGAATTCCTCCCAGGTGACCACATATTCATTAATGTACAGAATAGATGCAGTGCTACAAATCAATATTAAGTTGCAATTAGTATATAAAAATATATAAAATCAAAGGACAAAAAAATTGTACTTGATGTAATTCTGGCTAAACTAGAATATATTTATGACAATAGGATTCAGAACATTCAAAATATAGAGAGGCATGAGGATAATATGGCATGTTATTTCCACAAGAAAGTTCATCACTGATCATTTCATATTCTTTGATGAAATATTGGGTTTGATGATATCGATGATATCGAGTAAAAATCCTCCAAATTCGGAACCCATATGGTAAGAATACTATATTACTCACCTGGTTTACCCATATGGTGCATACTACTTGGCAACCATTTTTGGAGAGTGATTCACTCGTCCCGCTAATTCCATGTTTATAACAAAGTACTTTGTAGGTGTGGGGTCCCCACTTCCAACATGATATTAATCTAATTTTATGTCGAATATAATGTTAAACTAAAATGTGTCCCTTTTTACTATATGATGTTAATTTTCCACATAATACGTGATGTCAAAGTACTATATACTATAAAGAATATGTTAAACTAAATAGAATCCTGATTTCCTCATTTGAGAAGGTTTCATCTTTGGAAATAGTCACTCAACATGCCATATTCAAGAACTATGTATGAATTCATACCCATCCTCATATCATACATATGTAATATAAGACATTTCATATTTGGTTGATCCACAAAATTCATTCAAATTCATGATGTAGGATCATATTAATAGTGCTTGGTGCAGTGCTAAGACCACTTCGGTTCTCATTCACATCGAGTCATAACAATCTCAACACATTTATCCCTTAGTAATCACCCTCAAAAACATATTCATTACTACATTAATGTAAAATATTTGAAATTAATGAACTATATATTACATGATCCCCATACATATTGGAAACATAGGAACACCCAAACACCTTTTCATCTCTTTTATCCATGTGCTCTTCCATCCTTCTTCCCCATTTTCAAGAGTTCTATCTTGGAATTATGAATAGTGTGGTATGAACATCCTTGTTCCATATTCAAAATGGGTTATTTTCTTCATTAAATGCACATCCCCTTCTATATACCTATCCTTGAATTCTGTACTCACATGATGATACGCTTCCTCGTATCCTATTTCCGAACAACATTATGTTAAAATTCTAGAAATTTAAGATCTATTTGTGTCATGACTCTCAATATTATCAGATATATATGAATGGAAATCCACTTTGTACTCTAGTTCATCCCCAGGTTCATCAACATGGTTTCCCTCTACAAGTTCTCTAATGCAATTTTACCATAATAGAATCCTTCTACCACTGATATGCGTTGTTAATACCCGCATATTCATTGTGGTGTATACCATAGAGTATTGGATTCCTATTGAAATTATCTCATTCCATATCCATGATTCATTTGTCCTTAAATTTGGGTCGTCATCAAATTTCATATCTTAAGGGACCCCCTAATGGAATTTTGTTGGGGTGTTATGGGTTTTATATCATTCTAGGTAAATTCCAAATAAGAATTTTGTTTTGATTTTTATATAGTCCCTACGTTTCATATATGGTCATCTGTCGAACCTCATCTATCTGTTCTCTCCCAACGATATATTATATGGATATTGTGCTTCAAATATGGTCAAAAATTATCCTCCATCATTATACCACCCTCATTGCAACCCACATATCAGATGATTTTGCTCACATTTTCCACCTCTTTATATCTAGGATGTACTCTAGAACCCTTGGTTTTACCCGTACATGAACCCTTTCATGATGAAAAAGTTTATTAGCATAGTTGGTACACCATTGATCCAACTTCCCCATTTTCCTATTGTTCAATTTCATGTATCTTTCAAATCCTCTTACTCATTGTTTCATAAACTGGACACGGAACACGAAGGCTTAAGATTGTGTGTAGGGTTTTCACATAGATAAAAAAGATTCATAACCCAATAGTCCAAACTAAATAACCATAAATTAGGGGTTTACATCAAAAGAACATGAAATTTATCTTGGTACAATATTATAATAAAAATTACCATAAACTCTACCCTTGGATTTTCATCAAAAAAATTTGTGCAGCATGGACCTTCTTTCCCTCATTCATTATGGATTGTTCCTATTGCAACACACATATCCCATCACTTTCCTTCTCCAACGTTCTTTATAGTATGACCATTCATAGTTTAAAATGTGTGTAGACTATTCGTGGGAATTATATGATTTTATGTGAGTCATATTTGGACATCATTCATGACAATTGGCCTAAGAACACTGGATTACAAATTTTGTCATGGGAAATGTCATCCCAAAGTCCAAGATTATTACCCAAAAATAAATATTTGATTTATTTTTCATGCCATTAAAAATTATCCTATGAACTGACCACATAATATTAAATGAATTGGAATTTATGAACAATGTGTTGCTTGATTCACATCATTACAAGATACGTAGTGATGCCTAACATTCTATCCTCAGCCCATCAACAGGTTCATATCCCCTTTCTATCCCATTGGTCTTTATTATTCCTAAGGTGTGTATGCAACAAATTAGCCATTATTTTCTTCATTTATGATGATTTTATTTCTCCCAAGTGATGTATACATACCCTAAGAATAGAATATCCCTGTAGACTATAGAAAATTTCTTCTAACTCTCATTAATGTTCTATGATTTTTTACTATAAAATACATGATTGTCTAGAGAAGAATATCACACGTTAATTTGATCATCCCCCACTACAAGTCCTTCATGGATTGAGATCTCCATCATCATTCAAATCCAAAAGGTCCACCTAATGGTGATGGTGTCATTCCATAGTGGCTGTCATCTTGTATGGGTCCAATACCCTAATAGATCTTCTGTAATGAGTAGTGAATCCCTTATTTTGAACATGGTAAATAGTTGGTCCTGAATATACATGCACCATTTTCTTCGCCTAGCTATAGTCTTTGTGTATCGAACACGGTCAATAGTATTCCTTTACATGCCTTTCACCCTTTCATTAATGAAATTAAAGAATTGTCATTCCCAATTTTAAATTGTTTTTTGATTCTTGGTTGAATTACATCATCGGTCACCCATGATCTGCACTTCAACATAATACGTAACCCAAGAACAATTCCTTGTTCCCTACACCAACCATAGCTAATATTGGAATAGAAATTTTGTTAAGACTTTTAACACTATGATTGAGCCACAAAAGAGTTTTTTGGTTCTAACTCTATGTAATTTAACAAAGAGAATCATTGAAAATATGTGGTTTGACGTTTGGACCTCATGGACCTTTTCCATATTGAGTTTTTTACCTCCCTACATCTCTTATATTTACATCCCATATATTCTGTGGTTTTTTTGGTTTACAATCAACATTTTCCTTATTCATGTTAGGTTTATATCCTCAATTCTATGCAAAAAGTTTCTGAATATTAATCAGTGTATCATTAACATGACTCTAACCTATTTAATAGGACCCAAAATAATGTCCTTAAACTATATGAAATTTCATGAACATATAACATTAATCTATTCCATGATTCATTCATAATATTTTAAAGTAAAATAAAATTGATTCATCCTTATTTGAATGATGTGGATCTTCTTAGCATCCCTAGATCTCACCTGAGATGTCCTCTACCACAATGATGGTCATCTAACACATTGTCGACATCTTGAGATGTTTCTTGACATATGAGATGACGCCCATATAAAAACTAGCTTTCAATTTTTTTAATACCAACGTCTCTACCCCATGTTTCATTGTTTATTGTGGCATAATGTCAAGAGTGTTGGAATCTTTTTAGACATTGAATAACTCCTCTTCTATGATTTGATTTAATTTGATTGTATATTCATCCACATTCACATTTTAAAGATCCCTATAGGTCTTTTCCAATGCTAGTTTATCTCATCAACTATTATGTTTCAATGGGTTGGAGGACATTAGATGGAATTTGGAGATATGACGCATTTTTCAAATATAATCGAAAGTTGGACCCAATTATTGTCACAATTTAATTATGGTGGTATTGATACTACATTTTAAAAATGGAAGTAACCTATATAATATTAGTAATTTTTCATCATTTTTGTTTAAATTTTGGGCATTGTGATTTAGAATTCTGTTATTTCATTTTTTAGATTGATTCCAACAACTATGGAGTTATCCCACTCATTATTTAAAGAAAGATTGAAATATCATGTTAGCATTCCTTAGAGACCAATTCTTTTATCATAGTCCCTCTCTTCCCAAATAATCTATGTGGCCAGTCAATAATAGTAGACCCTGAGTATTTAATGATTATTTGGCACACTTATATACAATGTAGGTAATTATATGATCATCCCAATTTATTCCCACATGGAATGACCCAAGATATTTTAGGGACTAATCATTTTTTACTACACATTTATGATCGATTTTCAGTGATTTGATCATTTACTGAATATATCCAAGCTTTCATTTTAAATAAGATGGTATGAACAAAAATTAGGTTTCATGTGTTTGGAAAAAACACGTCCCTTAAGGATATTATTCTTCAATGGAAATCTTCATTCTCATTAATCCTCTACAATATGGCTTACATTGTTTCCTAATATTTATAGAGACCATTCTTCTTGTTAGAAACCATTGAGTGGTGCTCATTATCCTTGATATGCATCCAACCCCATTGGTCTAAGAGCATATTCACATGATGGATCACACTTTCTCATTACTCCTGGGATTCCATCAGTTGGAACTTAAATCAGTAAAAGAGTTCTAATTGCTTTGTAATTAAGTAAGAATACTAGATACTTTTTACATATATACACTAGATAAGATGTTTAGCCTCTGAGGGATTTTCAATTTTTAGGCTTATTTTTTAATTATGAAGCATACAACAATTGGTTGCTTTCCCAATAACTATCATCCTTGTTATCCTAAATCAACATGTGAATATTTTCCACATATAACCCAACAAGGCATAGATATCAAAACCATTGGTGAAGAATTCCCATTCAGAATATCCACTCTAATTCTAGAGCTTTGTTGATAATGTTTATGATTGTATTACATGCCTTGCATCTTTTATTGGAAAAAACCCTCAAATGCATAAGAATTATATTCGCCAAGAACTATAGGGACAACATGTTCATAATTGGGGAATGTGTCTAGGAGTTTTGCAGTGGGATTCTTTTCTTAAATCATATATGATAAGTCGATCTCAATATATTCAGCTTGATCCTCATCTATTAACTATATCATGATGATGTTGACCTGACCTGCTCTTGGATTCACCATACCAGCGTCATCACCTACAATTACATTTTATTGGTCATCCAAAACCATTTCCTAGTATTAATAGATACATGTTTTTATATGGACCTACATCCCCCTCATGAAAGGGGCCCTAGGTCCCCTATCCATCTACCCAACATATTTTCTTATACTTTCCAGACTGTTCATACAAGTTTAATTTCAGTCAATTTGTGTGAGCTTATGAAAATTATCGATCTATGGGGAAAAATTAATATAGTTTCCATGAAATGGATTTTCATGCTATAACCTCTATCTTGTCATCGATGGTATACATAGTCGTTACCCTCATATATTATGTTGGTATCGAATGGTTCCAAAGAGACATCCCAGGCCTCCCCAGCACTGATCTGTTATGAATAAATTATTTATCCAGATGTGGGTATCAATTCCTAATCTTTCACCCTCACCACCACTCCTATATCCTCAGCAGTTAGGGAAAATTGCACATGATCCTCATACACATGTAGAATGCAGTCATTAAACCAAGATATAGTGAAAGAGATTATAATACATGTGGATGAGGTAGAGATTATTTCAAGATCATCATCAAATCAACTATATAATTATTCAATGAGGTACTTTCCATACACCTACAAAAAAATCTACCCTGAAATATATATCCATGTCATACATTTTATGGATTGCAAAACTGATCACATTCACCAAGGATCCATCTAATTTTTATGTTAAGGATAAAAATTATTCAAAATAACCCTCCGATTACACTAGGTGGGGTGGTGGATGTCTTTTACAATATCACTGACACATGATTTGTCTTGGGACATAAAATTTTGTTCAATTAAAATTCATCTTAAACTTTAATCATGAATTATTTCCCCTCAAACATGGATTCATTGTAGTAGTTTTTGTAATATTTTATCCCTTCATGTTCAATATTAGCACTAATCATGTGATCTAATAGGTTTTAGATGCTGAGGAGATGTTGTAATTTTTTTATTATTTCATAGTCTATGGATATACTTCATTGAGATGAGGCTCTGCCTAGAAGAATTAATTATAGTTGTCTGAGGTGGAAACATATTGAACCACATTGATGAATACCATTCATCTTGGGACCTCCTGGTTGGGGCCAAAAGGTTTGGTACAATTTCATACCCCACTTCATCTTTGTTCAATTTTATTACATGGTCTACAACATTTTCTCCCATATCCTCTTAACATTGATGTGTCTCATTATATCCATAATGATGTTTCATTGCATTCACTCGACCATAGAATTCAGACATGAAGACTAATATTTTACGGGAATTGATCATCATCTACTTTAGTGTCTCACCCAGATAAGTAGTGTAATGACCCGACTCTTTTTCAAAGGTACAGATCCTTATTTTTTCCTTTCAAATCTATCACTTAATCTTGTTTAATGTGTGTAACATCTTAAGGATGGTCTGGGGAGTGTCTGAGGTTATTTCGGAGCCAGGTTGATTGAGAAATGGTATTACATGTAGTGTTGCATGGCATGTGCATGGTTTGGGATAAACCGTGCGGCAGCAGACATGGGTACCTATAGGAGTGCACGACCAAGTGGACTAGGCCGTACGACCCTGTGGCCTTTGGTCTGGTGGAAGGAATATGTGAAGGGGTTGTGCATGGTTTCGGTAAACCGTGCGCCTAAACCATGTGGCCCTTGGTCATAAAGCAGGGAGGTGCACACGGTTTGTGCATGGTTTGGTAAACCGTGTGCCTAAACCGTGCAACCCTATTATGGGTGAATGTACCATTATTCCATTAATTCTATTTATGGCGTAATTCCTTTTCTTTTCCTTCCACTACCGGATAGAACCAGAGGGGAGTCCCTCTTGAGCTTCAAAACCCTTCTCCCTCTTTTCATTGTGGATCCTTCATCCGGAGCCTGATTCTAGATCTGTCGGAAGCGTTGGAAATGCAATGGTAAGGCTTACCATACCTAAGCATCCTTCCTTAGTGAATCTTGGTATTAATCTTGTTATTTTGATACAGGCTCATATAACCTATTTCCAGAGCATTGGACTGGAACTCATATCTCTTCCAACTTACTGCGAATCTAAGGTTGATATCAAGTAAGCCTATGCCTATAGCTCTATGGTAGGTTGTCACGTGGTTTCCATTTTAGGTTTTCGCCTTTTAGAGATATTTTCATCGTACTGTGGTTTTCCATTCACCAAACACCTTATTTATATTGATTGCTTCATGTCTAAATTACCCGTGTGATATGATATTGATGAATCTAACCTGGATAGGGTGTTTTGATGAGGTTTGAACTTGGTAAGGTCAACCATAGGTGTTATGCCAAATGATTCGGCCCTTGTTTAACATTTGACCTTAACAACATGTCTTCAAAAGCATTTTCCATGTTAGAAAAATAGGATGTCTTGGTTTGAGGTTGGCTAGGATGAGATAGTCTGAACCCTTTAATGAATTGAGATATATTTTTTCCTTATAATGTGATTGGGAAATTCCATTCTTTGTTAATGTGATATGATATAAGATGGATTTACTTATATATTGTTATGTGAATGGTTATGCCTTGTTGTGCAGACATGCTTGTGATAACCCGTGTGTGGGCGGGTGACATTCTTATCATGTTCCAGATGAATCTCTGTGTGTGGGAAAGAGACATTCTTACCCCATGCCAGATGAATATCTGTGTGTCGGTGTGAGGAATTCTTACCCCATTCCAGATGATTCCCTATGTGTGGGAAGGAGGCATTCTTACCTCTTGGTAGATAAATCTCCATGTGTGGACAAGAGGCATTCTTACCCCATGCCTGCTACTGTGCTTGTGGATGAGAGGCAATCTTACCTCGTTCCAGTAATGATTATTATGTATGAAAAAATCATGGATGAGAGGCATTCTTAACACGTTCCAGTAATAACCTATATCTATGTACTTATACCCTTGGTCATTGTTTAGAATACTAGCCATGAGCTGAAGAAGGTAGATCCGCTAGGTGTCCTTCCAGAACCTGAGCGGGAGGGTTATTTATTTCTTTTCATTAATTACATACAATTTACCACACACTTTTTATTTTTTGAACACCTATTTGGATTACAAGTAGACATCATTGGTGGTGGCCTACTGAGACTTTTCTCACACCCTACTTAGGCGCCCTCTTGGGCACCCGTGTAAACGTTACAACTGCAGGTACTAGTAGGGGAAAATGCCCATATTCAGGTTGTTGAAACATGTATGTTCTAGCTGGTGATCCAGAGTAGAGGACTGAACTTGTCTACGGATTATCATGGGATACCTTTGTTCTTTTTCTTTATGTAATATTGTATATCATTCCTTTATTCTATTTCCATTGTAGTAGCATTCCATGCATCAATTTTTCATCATACACTGCCTATGAGGCTTTTGTATATTTTTCAGGGGTTTCCTTACTCCTATTATTTGGTTTGTATGTTTCCCCTTTTCTCCTTTTAGTCCATTAGTTGTGCTTCTTATACTTCTATTACTTGGCTAAAATACTGTTGTGTACATTGACATGGGGGAACAGTCTCCCCACTGATTTACCATTACACCCTCGCTGCTAGTTGGCAGCCCCTGGCCTATGGGGAGACGAGCTAGGGGTCATGTGGCCAACTGAGCTCAGGGATCGGGTTGACTGGTAGCTGGGTTTGGGACGTCACAAAGTGGTATCAGAGGTTTTTATTTCATTCTTATTTACTTTTTGGTGATGATGGACTTGGAGAACAAGAATGCTTAGGGACATAGCCATGATCCGTGCTTGGGCGTCGCAAACCCATGTACGGGTTATGGGCCATGTTTCCTATTTTATGTTGTTATTGAATCTGCTATTTTCTGTTAATACCATTTCACGATTGGGTTCTTTACATGTTTTGTGATGTTATTGAGATTTGAAATGTTTCAATCTTGATTTCAGGGTTCGACCCGATGAATTGAGGGTTATGCGTTAGAACATGCGTCACGATAGGAACAATATGATTAGGTCATGCATCTTTCCAAGGAAAGTTTAAATTTTCAGTGAGAATTGCTTGTTGTTTATTTCTATGACTTGTTAATATGTGTGAAACTGTGCTAACCCCTCTTCTAGGTTGAGAATTGAGGAATGATGTGGTTTTAGAGGGTGTCACTCTTTCGTTCATAAGGTCTATGGGCCCTTATAGATAAAAAAATGACATTCCAACTAAACCAATCATTTGTTATAAAAGAAATTAAAATACATAATTAGCCCAGTTAAATGATAAATGACATCCTTGTGTGTGTGTCATCATTCAGTTCATGAGGAGTATGGGCCCTTATGAGCTGGGAAATGCCATATCACTGGATTAATTAAAATTTGAACAGTTGAAGGTTTTACTAATATTTACAATGGTTGTGTATACATGATCTTAGGGATATAAAGGATTAGTACCTGTCCTAGCTTCTAGAGTTCAACCATTATTATCTTGGTTTCTTCTTTTTAGACGTTTGATTGTCATTGTAGCACTATGACTTCGAGACGTCCTCGAGTCGCACATGCTGAAGGTGGCGACGATCACATTCCTGAGGTGGCGAGACCTGAGCTGCCAGTGGATCTTCCCATCGAGAAACCTGTGGATCCACTTTCTATTCATGAGATATGAGTCGATACCCAATTCCATGAGAGCTTCTTGCGTATGATGTAGGGTATGCAAAGTGGAGTGCCACCTGCCCCGAGTTTGGCAGAGTTGACCCACAAGTTTAAGTCGTAGCATCCTCTTTCTTTTATGGGAGACGGTGTACCACATGCTATGGAGTCCAGGTTGGAAGCTATTCTGACCCTCTTCGAGCACCTTGAGATGCCTCTAGAGAGAAGGGTCAATTTCACAGCTTATATGCTACGTGGTTCAGCCCGGACGTGGTGGGATGTCATCACCCAGTCGGGACAGCAGAGAGATATGATCCAGACTTATTTCCTGACCGTCTTCAACGATTATTTCTTTCCCTAGACTTTGAGGGCTGACAGAGCTAGGGAGTTTATGAATCTGCATCAAGGGACCATGATAGTTATGGAATGTTCGTCCCGTTTCACTGAGTTATAAAATTTTTCTCCTAAACCAGCTACTGATGATCTCACAGCCGTTAGGAATTTTGAGGATGGGTTATGTTACACCATCTGTTCTTAGGTTAATGTTTCATGGATGACAACCATTTCAATGATTTTCAATCAGGCTTTGATCACATACAAAAATTTGAGAGATGCAGATAGTAAAAACCAAGGCAGTTTAGCACCTAATGGTTCTAGTGGATATGTTTCTAGGATGAAGCGGAATTTTGGGGACTCTCATGGTGTTAGTAGTGGTCAGACCCTTTCCTCAGGTGGTACTACAATCTGTCACCAATGTGGGGTTTTATGAAATTTGAGGTGGAAGTGTACGAGAAATCTAGTGGAGTGCAGTGGTTGTGGTAGGTTGGGTCATCTCAACAGTTTCTGCTGGACTTTTCCCCCAGGGCCTAGTGAGCAGTGATATGTACCTACTCCATGATCTGGTGCTATATCGGTAGGATCACGTCAGTCAGGCGGCTGGAATACCACCGGCCAATCAGGACGTGGCAGTAGTCGAGTCAGAGGTAATTAGGCGTATGACTCTCAGCAGCAGTATGGCAGGTCTGCTCATTGTAGCCGGATGTGACTCAGGTCCGTGGTACCAGCCAGTTATATGCAGTCGAGCCTACGCCATAGGAGTAGCACACCGGACCATATAATGTACGAGGTATGATTATAGATTCCTTTACATTAGTATCTACTTTGTTTGACACAAGAGCTTCTCACTCTTTTATATCGGAGGCGATTATCGGATGTTTGGGCCTCGACGTTGAGTCAAATCATGGCATAATCATGTTAGATTCCCCTTTAGGTATCCATACAGAGGTAATTTTCATTGTCAAAATTTTCCCCTTGAGGTGGGAAGTTACCTTTTCATGTGGTACCTGTATGTTCTGGATATGACAGGTTTTGATGAAATAATTGAGATAGACTGGTTAGTTCTCTATCATGAATGGATTGACTACTATCGTCGGAGGGAGGCGTTAACATCACCTGAGGCCGACACGCATAAGCATAAGGGAGAATGGGATCTTAGTGCGACACGAGCAGGACTAGAACTCCATAGTCTAGGTGGTGTCATGAAACATGTTTCCAGTCTTTATCTCAATGACCAAGGGGTACAACTGTCTGTCTATACTCCAATGGTGGATCAATTCAGTGAAGTATTATCTTATGATTTATCTGTTTTACCTTTAGTGTGATAGGTGGAGTCTAATATTGAGCTTATACCAGGATCCACACCAATGACCATTCTTCCATATAGTGTGGATCCTAAGGAATATATGGTGCTCAAGAGTTAGTTGGAGGACCTGGAACCGAAAGGATTTATACGTCCCAGTAATTCTCCTTGGGGATCACTGGTTCTCATTACCAAAAAGGAAGATTGTACACTTCGTCTTTGCATGGATTACCGTTGGTTAAATCAGCTATCTATTAATAATTAGTGTCCTTTACCATGAATTGACGACCTCTTCGATCGGTTCTGATGAGAAAATGTGTTTTCAAAGATATACTCAAGGTAGGGATATCACCAGGTGCGTTCTAGGACATTGTACATACCACACACTTCATTCAAGAGTAGGTATGGTCTCTATGAGTTCCTATTCATGCCGTTTGGGCTTACAAATGCACTTGTAGTGTTTATGGCTTTATGAATCGAAATTTTCACCCTTACCTTGATTCTTTTGTGGTTGTATTTGGGGATGATATCTTAGTCTATTCATGCTCGTGACATGACCATTCAAACCATCTTGAGATCATGTAGAATACACTAAGAGATCATCAACATTATGACATGCTCAGTAAAAGACACTTTTCGATAGATAAGGTTAACTTCTTGGTTCACATTATTTCTAAGTCTAGAGTTTCCGTTGACACTGAGAAGGTGTGTGCTGTAATTTATTGGGAGCACCCCAAGAAAAAATTTGATCGTGCGTTTCCTGGCGCTTTATGGATATTATAGGCAGTTCATTCAGGACTTTTCATGCCTAGAATAACTACTTACAACATTGAAAAAAAGGGGGTGTGATTCATTTGGTCAGAACCATGTGAGTTAGCTTTTCTAGAACCGAAGGGCAGACTAACTTCAGCAGCGATACTGATCATTCTTGAGCCAGGAAGTGCTTATAAGGTCTATTTTGGTTCATCAGGTATCATGATTAGGGCTCCCTTGATGCAGGGCGAGAGGGTCATTGTGTATGGTTCTCGTTATTTAATGTATCATGAACGGAATTATTTGACGCATAACCTCGAGCTCGCAGCAGTTGTACATGCCTTATTCTATTGGAAAAAACTATTTGTTTGGAGAGAATTTTGTGGAATACACTTACCAGAAAAACCCCAAATATATCTTCACTCATCAGAATCTAAATCACAGGCAATAGAGTTTGGTCGAGTACCTGCAATCCTTTGATTTATAACTAGTCGCTGATGATGCCTCAGTATATTGGATCATGGATGAATGTGATACATTATTGTTAACTGGACACGTATGGGTCTCAACAAACATTAGAGAGGAGCTGAGAAAGGATTTCCACGCCTCAGCAAGGGAAGTTCACACATGCATCACCAAAATGTATCGTGATTTGCGAAGACAGTACAGGTGGCCTAGCATGTAGTGGGAGATAGTTGATTTTATTGCACTTTGTTCACCCTGTCAGCAGATAAAGGCGAAACATCAACATCCGGGAAGGCTTCTGCCACCGTTGTCCATTCCGGAGTGGAAATAGGACGATGTTTCTATGGGCTTTGTAACCAGTTTACCCAGGTCACCTCATGTCAATGATGTTGTATGGGTTATCATCGACCGTTTGACGAAGGTCACACATTTTTTACCTGTGTAGGAGACCTTCCCGGTTGATGACATGAGAAGACTGTATTTTCAAGAAATAGTGCACCTTCATGGAGCCCCTTGTTCCGTTTTCTCAGAAAGTGATTATTGTTTTACATCACTGTTCTGGAAGGGTTTACAAAAGGCATTGGGTATGCAAATACTTTTGAGCACTACTTATCACCCGTAGACAGATAGACAGACTGAGTGAACTATAAAGGTACTAGAGGATTTTTTACATGCATCTGTTTTGAATTTTTATTGTTTATAGGAGAAAAACATTCCCCATGATGTTTTTTATAATAATATCGTCCATTCTACCATTGATATGGATCCCTATGATGCCTTAAATTGTAGGTCTTGTCCCTCGCCTTTGTGTTGGCTTGAAGTAGGGGAGGTAACTGTTATAGGACCACGTCTTTTGTAGGAGACTACAGAGCAGATACAGCTTATTAAAAATTGTATGCAGACAGCTTAGTCTAGACAACATTCCTATGTTAACACGCAATGTTGACCTCTTGAGTTCACGGTTGGGAACCTGGTTTTCTTGATTGTCTCACCCAGTTTGGGGAAAATACATCTACAAAAGCAAGGTATGCATTCACTGAGGATTGTAGGACCCCTTGAGGTGATGATGCAGATCAGACCAGTGGCTTACCATCTTTCACATCCACAGAGGTATCAGGACATGCATGATGCTTTTCATGTATCTCAGTTATGCCATTACTTCTCCGATCCAACTCCTGTTTTTCAGCATGATGTGGTTGAACTAGATATGGATTCTTCCTTCGAGGAGTATTCGATGAGAATTGTTGATTGGAGTGTGAAGACACTCCATGGCAGGTCTGTTTCTCTTGTATTTGTGATATTGTAGCACGATCGAGTACAATATGAGACCTGGGAGTGAGGGGCTGATATACGTTCCCAATGGTCAGAGCTTTTCATTGATGACACCTCAGTACCCACAAAAGGCCTACTTAGGGACGAGTAGCTTTAAGGAGGGGAGGTCATAATGACATGACTATTTGGAAAACGTATATATCATTAATTTTTTCTTTCAAATCTTTCATTTAATCATGTTTAATGTGTGTAACATACTAAGTATGGTCCTTGGAGTGTCTGGGGTTTCATCGGAGCCTAGGTGTTTGTGAAACCGGCTTACAGGCAGTGGTGCATGGCATGCGCATGGTTTGCAAAAAGCCATCTGGCTGCATACAGGGGAACCTACAGGGGCACACATCCCTACAGACCAGGCCACACAAACATGCAGACTTTGGCCTACAGGTTGGATGATGCGCAGGAGTTGCGAACTGTTTGGGTAAACCGTGCGGACCTGGGTCATAATGCAGGGAGGTGCACACGGTTTATGCAATGTTTGGTAAACCGTGTGCCAAAACCATGCGACCCTATTCTGGGTGAATATACCATTTTTCCTTTAATTCTCTTTATGGACGTAATCCTTTTCTTTTCCTTCCTCCACCAGAAAGTGCCAAAGTGGATTCCCAGTTGAGCTCCAAAACCCCTCTCTCGCTCTTTTCTTGGTGGAGCCTTCGTCCAGAGCCCGATTCTCGATCTGTCATCACCTTTTGAAAGGCCAAGGAATGTCAAACCATAACTAAGCTTCCGTCATTGGTGAGTCTTGGTATTTGTCTTGTTATATTGATGCAGGCTCATATGCCCTATTTCAGGGGTATTGGACTGGAACTCAGATCTCTTCCAACCTTCTGTGAATCTAAGGTCGATATCATGCGAGCCTATGCCTACATATTTAATGTAGATGGTCACATGGTTTCCATTTTAGGTTTTCTTCTTTTTGAGTTATTATCATTGTGTTGTGGTCTTTCTTTCACCAAACCCCTTATTTATATTGATTTCTTCATGTCTAAATGAACCGTGTGGTATGATATTGTTGAATTTAACATGGATAGGGTGTTTAGATGAGGTGTGGACATGTTTAGGTCAACCATAGGTGTTATGCCTTAAGATTTGGACCTTTTTCACCTTTGGACCTTAACGATATGTCTTGAATATCATTTTCCATGTAAGGAAAATGAGATGGTTTGGTTAGAGGTTGGTTAGGATGAGATAGCATGAACCCTTTAATGAATTGAGATGTATGTTTTCCATATAATGTGATTGGGAAATGCCATGTTTTTTTAATGTGATATGATATAAGATGGATTGCCTTATATATTGTGATGTGAATGGTTATTCCTTGTTGTGTTGACATGCTAGTGATAACCCGTGTGTGGGCGGGAGGCATTCTTACCCCGTGCCAGATGAATCTCCATGTGTGGGCGGGAGGCATTCTTACCCTGTTCCAGATGAATCTCTGGGTGTGGGTGGGAGGCATTCTTACCCCATGCCAGATGAATCTCTCTATGTGGGCGGGAGGCATTCTTACCCCATTCCAGATTAATCTTACTGTGTGGGAGGGAGGAATTCTTACCCTGTGCCAGCTACAGTGCTTGTGGACGAGAGGAATTCTTACCTCATGCTAGAAATGATTATTATGTATGAGAGATTCATGTATGAGAGGTATGCTTACCTCATTCCTGTAATAACCAATATCTAGGTACTTATACCCTTGGTGATTTTTCAGAATACCAGCCATGAGATGGAGCAGGTAGTCTCACCAGGTGTCCTTCGGGAACCTGAGTGGGAGGGTTGTTTATTTCTTTGCTTTACTGACTTCCAGTTTACTACACACTTTTTATTTTGTGAACACCTATTTGGATTACATGTATACATCGTTGGTGGTGGCCTACTGAGACTTGTCTCACACCCTACCTGAGCGGCCTCCTGGGAACCCATGTAGACTTTACTGCTATAGGTACAAGTATGGGCAAACACCCAGCTTCAGGTCATTGATACATGTTTGTTCTAGCTAGAGATCCAGAGCAGGGGACCAGGTTTGGCTATGGATTATCACAGACTACCTTTGTTCTTGTTTATTTTTGTATTACTGTATAGCATGCTTGCCTTCTATTTCCATTGTAACAGCATGCCATACATCCATTTTTTATTAGACACTAGCTATGAGGATTTTTTATAATTATCAGGGTTTTCCTTAAATATGTTGTATGGTTTTTATGTTTCCTCTTTTCTCCTGTTTATCATATGGTTGTTCTTCCTCTACGTCTATTACTTGGATACAATACCGTAGTGTACTCTAACATGGGGGTACAGTCTCCCCACTTATTTACCATTACTCCCCCGTTGCTAGTCGGCATCACCTGGCCTAGGGGGAGAAGAGCTAGGGGCATGTGGCCAACCGATCTCGGGGCTCAGGTTAAGGGGCAGGCGGGGTTGGGATGCCACAAGTAGCTACCCTTTTCAATTCATATTCATGGATTAACCTGAATGATATATAGATTAGAGAAAAATAATTCCACATCTTACCATCTTGCACAAGAACATCAACCAAAGATACCTCATCATTCACAACTGGTCCTCAGGTCACGCTCTCATGTTAACCCACATTGCTATCATTTTCTGACATCTAAACATCCATTAAAATCAGTGTGAGAGTTGGTTAAGGTATTGGATAATAGTGAACCCATGTCACAATCACTCTTCTACCTAATAAAAATAGGTATGACCACATATCTGTGGTTTTTATACCATTATTATTGAATTCTCTTAATGGATGACGGAATGGGTGAAAAATGAATACGCCTTTTCCATTGATCATATTAATCATATCGACTAGATCAAGATTGAGCATAAAACTCTTCTCAATGATTAGGAATTCTGTTAAATAGAATATCCCCAATGAAGTATGGGTTTTTTTATTCAATATATCTCATGTGCACTAAGACCCAGTAGTATATTAAATGTAATGACCCTTTCAAATGCAATGTAATCTACCATATAATGATGTGTCTATGTACATTTTACAATATTACCAGTACTAAGATACCCATATTAACGAATTTCTCAGTGGCCAGCACCACTAACATGATGAATGTTATCAGTTGATATCCCACATGTTCATTTCAAACTAGACGCATCCATCCACATATCAAATATAAAATGAATCTGGCCGGCCTGACTATTATAAGATCCTCATCATTGTTATTTTATCCTCATTATTTTCAATTTATATCATATATCATCTACCAATATAAAGCATCCCTACCATGTTGAGTTCCCTATGGGTAGATGTGGGGCCTTGTGGTAATTTCATTTCCACTTACTCTCCCTTGTCATGTTTCCCCACTATAAATTTTAGAATTTACATTAACCATTTTTTGAAGTGTATATCCCTATTTTTCTTAAATTAATAGTCAATTCCCAGAACTAGGCCTAGTAATGCCTTTTTTAGAGGTGGAATTAAGTATATATCCTCCCAAACATTCTCATAAGGGTGTAACTCATCATACATTCCCTCTGGATGTAGTAATCCTGAGATCTAATGAATGTTCAAACTAATTCCACCATCCTCTATGTGGAGATAAATAATGTCAGTATCTAGTTATCACTATTTAATGAATTATTTTAGGGCATACATTGTTTGAGAAACATGGAATCGTTAAATAACATGATGCTTTATGGAGTCCTACTCTCCTTATGGCAATCTTGAACCTGGCACAAAATGCACATTCCTAGTAATCCCATACCTACTCCTCTATGTTGTTTTCGCTGTGATTCTAATCCCAACCCTTTTTCCAACCCTTCTCTGTGTTCCCAATCACTAGCTTCATAACCATTTTGTATAAAAGAAGTGACTTTTCCTTCTCTAAAATCATTTTATCGCTGTAATTGAGATGATTTTAATGGTAGTATAGTATGAAATGGCTATGGTCCACCCCGATGCGAATCCCAACATCCCTTTAACACTTATGTTTTCCAAGTGTTCTCCTGATCCAATAGGCTTACTCATCTATGCTTGGCATTGGGATGATGACATAAAATCGCAATCTAAATCCATACAACGAAAAACATTTTCAAAATTGGTAGTATTTAATGGAATCCAATAATAGATCGACGATGAATCATGATGGGAATGAATTTTATAATAATCCACTTTCAATATATTGTTCTACATTTTGTCCCTCTTGGAAACATTAGTAAGAACTGCTTGAGAAGATTCATTTGCTTCCAATGGAATAAGGGTAATATAATTTTCAGGATATTTTCATGATGCATGCTTGTGTAGCTATATCATGAACCAGCTATTCACAGAGTTGTAAATTCCATTTCATTCATTACCAATAAGTAGTAGTTTGTGATCCATAGTTCAATAAAAATAATTCAAACATAAATGGACTGTGGGACCCTGTTCGTAGAGTGGTGTTCATAGGGAATATTGGTTCATTAAAGGAGAGCTTCAGAAGAGCTGTTAATGGAGATATAGTACATATAATGATAACCTCACCCATAGTTTATATGATATTCCCATTGGAGAATTTATGGTGATGTCATCCCACTAGTGCTTTGTGATTACCATTGCCCGATCGAGAAAAATAATGAACTATCATTGTACATGCCTCACAATATATCCTTGTGAAATTGATTTTTTCAATGAAATACTCTCATTATCCAACCATATATTTTCCTATTAGATCATATTCTAAGGGATAATCTATTGGTTCCAAAAATTGTGCAACCGAATTCTTGGACTAATTCATGGCTAACTCAAAGGAAATTGAGACTTAAATTACCCAAATTTCATCAAAATTGTCGATTTCATGAATATCTTATATAGAAAATGTTCTCCAACATAAAATTTATGGTCATTGGGGGTATCTTCTTGATTAAAATGATCTATTACACCACATAATCATATTTTCATTGTAGTGAGATTCTATGAACCACAGTTCCATGATCTCCCTTCTCAACTTCCTAAATGTATTTGATTGATGACCTTCATTTTTCGTCATGGTGATCCCCTAGAGCATCATGAAAACATGTTTCATATAAAAAACAATATCAAATCCCCTCATAACAAATGTTTTGATGACCATTTTTATTCTAATATCCCTTTTTGTGAAGTAGCTAACCATTACGAACCCGAGAGACCAATGGATGGCCTGAGGTACTTGAACATCATGTTCCCTGATTCAATTTGTTCATCATTCCCCTTAATTATTATAGGTATTCCCCTATTTAAGGCCTCCACAATTTGAAAATGAGGGAGAACCTTCGGGTTTCTTGAGGATTCGTGTATCATTACAACATTGTAGAATACTTAGTAAGCAATGATCTTTATGCCAAGGTGATGCCATGCTCCATTGATAGCTTTCATTCAAAAATCACTATTCCATAACAATGTAAATTTTTCTCATTAATAAAATATCCATCATAAAGTTCATTAACTTCATAATGAAACATTACATCATGAATCTCGACTTAGAGGCCCCCCGGCTTTGTGAAATCCATTGTCTCTTAGCCATCAAGACTTGTGGAGGGTGATATCATGGTTCTGTGTGTGGTGCTTCTTGTCTTGTTTCCCTATACAATGATTATTCAAATAGGTATTCTAATAGATATTTCATCTTCATATAGATTCACTATCATGGAAAAAATAATTTACCATTCCTCCACCATGGTTAATCCTAGCATTGCTAGAGACTACCAATTTACAAGTGTGGGTCAGTACAAGCCATTAAAGTCCTAAGGGCGAGGAGCATGTCATTACATTCTAAGCTGTTGGATGTTAAAAATAATAAAACCAACTGCCTCAACACATGTTATTAACATATGATTATATCACCCAATGATTGGTTTAAAAGGACATAACGTGGATGTTCACTAGAACTCGCTCTCACTCTCACAATCTTTCTCTTCGTATCGACTATGTTTCCAAGTGCGCCTCATGTATTCTCTTTGTAATCCATGAATAAAAATGTTATTTTATTCTCTCTATGGATTTCATTGAATGATATAATCTTCTTATGTAATGAGGTCCTCCTCTTATATCAAGAGATCCTCCATGGGTCTCCCTCAAAGAATAATCACTAATATATATCTTTTTTGACCGTCTTACAGCTTCATCCCCATATCACCACTTATGGCCGCATCATTCTTGACATGATTTTTAGGTATGCTACTAACTCTTGTTTCTCACAATGAACATGACTCTAATTGTGATAGATATTAACTATGTCTACGACACCCCAAGTTTCCTTAGTGTGTAATCCCTATTTCCATGTTGAATGAACTACCTATGTTTTGATTCGAGTCTTCTAAACATGATAAGAAGGCATCCTGTATGAGGTTAAATCCCATCCAATGGTTGAATTTTGTGACACTTTTCTATGGGTGATCCTTCTAAATCCCCAAATAGTGCTTTCTAGGTTAGAAATCATGGGACACATTAGATTGTATGTCCGAAAAACCAATCAAAATACACATACAGTGATATATCTCTTCAAAAAGTATTTCCTAGGAATCCTCTTTGAGGATCAAGCAGGCCATTTTCATAATCAAATAAATCAATTTTGGTCTATACCATATGTCATTAATATACATTTGATATCTAAACAATGTTTACTTATATTCACAACCATTGGTGGTATTTAGGATTGCTTCTTGAGGTTCATCTCCATCACCATCTTCCATCCTAGTCCATCACCTGAGTCATTATATCTCATTTGAATCAATAACTAAATTGAAGGATTCAATTCCTTCAATACCACATCAATGTTCTCCATTATCATGAGATTCATCCTTAAGAATATATTCCCCCCATTATTCCACACCACCAACATAATAATGGATCCATACCATACAAAAAAACCTCCATCATCCATCTTGATCCTTACCTAGGCAGCCATATCCTCGTAGGGGTAAGGTCATCCATCTAGGTTATCCTACCATGTAACATGCATCATTTCCATTTATTCTATAAGAATAACACTGAAAACTAACCATGTGTAATCCTTGACCAATTCATATTCATACAACTAAGACTTATCAGCTTACAAAGGGCATGTATCCATGTGATAGCCTCAAATCATCCCTTATAACTACTCACTTTTGGATCCCTATACTCTATATAAGGTACGTATGAATCCTACCTGAGGATCAATCCAAAAAAATGGTAAACATTGGTGTTACCCTTATAGGTTCCACCATCCATGATCCTTCCAAGGGATGTTTAAGTAAAACATCATTTTATGAATGCTCCCCTTCTTGGGAAACACCATCCTAAGTCCATCCACATTGGGTGTTTGGATCCACTTACATTGTAGTCCTTCTAGTTTCTCCCTCTCAAGGATGTACCCATATGATCCACCTTAATAAGTGTTCTGATCAATCCAATATATATTAGAAATACATTAAAATCATTTCATACCATGTGATAAACATGGGAAGATGATGAACAACATGAAGACATGCCTTAGGTATATGAAAATACTATACATTCAACGTGTAATACCTTGAGATTTAGCACCCTCAAGAACACGGTGAGATGGGAAAATATTGGTGTGCTAATGTGCAAGTGTCCAGACATTCCATAAATTCCCAATTTTACTACACTCTAGAATGAAGTTTACTAACCTAAAATTACCATATTGAATATCTATATTCAAGTAGTGTAATAGACTAGTGTCCAAAAATATATGGCACAGTGAATGAGACTCACGAAAAATATCATAATATATAAGGGAGACCCAGAGTAGTGGAAGTGTTCTAATGATAAATCCACAAAAATACAAGACATCAACCCATCACCCCATTTCTATCAATAGAAAACTTCTCTAAAAAAGTGTTGAATGCAACTTGTCTTTGGAAAAAGGAAATACATGGTAAAAAGCCTAGTCAACTATCATCAACATGCATGTGCGGTCTACCATGGGTGAATGCATGGAAAATATCTAATCCGGTGGTGAGGGATTGAATATATGATTTTAAAATATAGAACAAATGGGTATACTGAAAAAAATAATGATGATTAAAAATTAAAATATATATCCCATAACAAAAAATCAATTTCTGAAGAGGTGGAGGTAATAACATATATTGGATTGAAGCTTTGAATATTCCGAGAGTAAGTATTGGTACTTGTAAACATAGTATATGGTTATGAATTAGATTAATTTGACCCTTCAATAGTTCTATTATTGTATTTGATACATCTAATTGTCCGATCCTTGATTCGAGCCATGATTTGATCTTAGATTCGACGAGGAGGTCCATTTGCTTCATGTGGATTCTAGATAAATGCATCGAATATCATGATTGGATCAGAACTTATTATGGTTCATTAAATAGATTATGATACATTTATCAGCTCTTCCAAAAAACAACTGATAATGATCCATTTTACCACAACTAAATTAGTATGGGATGATAAAATGAATCATTATAATCCTTTTTAGCACTGATAAAGATTCCATTTTTCAGTTAATCTTTCACATGATAACATTATTCCATTATAAGCTTCAAAAAAGTGATAATAATAATTCCTTTTATCAGTGTGTCATACTTAAGCTCTAATAGATGATTTACAATTATTATTATAAAATTTTTCTAAATATATCTATATTATTAAACACATATTTAATATATATATATATACGATAAATATATTAATTATATAAATTCATTTTATATAATTTTATAATTTAGTAAAAATGAAATTAATTATTAATAATTATTTAACTAATTCTTAAATAATATTTATATATTTATATCATTTTAAAAATTTATATAATTTTATTTATTTATATAATATTATATATATATATGCATCAAATAAATATAAATATAAATAAAATATTTATATTTATATATTTATATAGTTATATATATGTATAATTATATGATATTATATATATATAATGAATATATATATATATATTATAGTAAATGTATTCATTATCAAAATAAATTTATTAAAAATTTAATTATTTATCACTCATTTTAATTATTTATGAATCATTTTGAGTCAAAGATAGTATTCTATAACACATAAAATTATTTTATAATATCTCTAATTAAATGTGAGTATTATTAAAATAATTATATGTTCCTCAAGAATGTTTTTAGGATCATTTAGAGCATGTGAATGGTCTAAATATAATATTCCACTAAGTAATCTACTATTTCATTTCAACATTGAATGAATCCATTCAAACCCATTTTATATGTGTTTTCAATAATTTTTTTATTACACCTAATTCTTATAAACATAGGTATTGATTATCTACATTTTTCACCATTCTCCATCAACATTTTCAAAAAAAAATTTATCCTTGTTGACAAAATATTATAAAATATCTATAGCATATACAACGGTAATGAAATACATATAAATTCCAATATCTTCACATCTAATGTAATATTTTATAGTTATTTATACTTCCACTTGTAGCAATTTCCATTGAAATACATACGATGTCAATCAATCATTAAATGTTATAGCCTACAACGGAAGCTAAAATCAGTAAAAAATTTAAATTATAGCATTAAATAATTACTCAAATGCATATCTAACGGTAGAAAAATAATACTCAATTCGTATATTTAAAAATTTACTGTAATTTATATTGAAACAAAATACAACTCAACCAATAGGTTACATAATATATTTATATCACCTTAGGTGTCTGGTAGTGAAATTGGACAAAGCATTGTCAAATAATGAGGATCCTAGATGTCATATATTAATTGTAAACATTCCGTTAGGAAATAATCTACCACCATCATACCACTGACAAACAATATGAAAATATTTCTATATTTATACAATTTTTATTGCAATTTCAAAAAAATGCACATCAATCCTCTTGAATCACATAATTTATGAAAAATCTCTCCCAAAAAACCTTATGTCATCCCTAAATAGTTGAAATGTTAGAATATTAACTAAAACTGGATGATTAATAGGGATAGAAAAAAAGATATAAAATAATGACCCTACAACATCATGAATAACTGAATATTTAGGGTCACATGTTTATGATTTGTAATCAATCCACATGGCTTCTAGATCTATCTCAGTTAACTCATTAAAAAAATACCAGTGTGCATATATATCTCATATAATCTCTCAAGCGTGTAATGAGATTCTCTTATCATTTTTATTTGACTAAAGGGGATTATAGTGGTATGATAAAAAATATATATAATAAAACGAATAAATATCGTATTATTGTTTGACTGGGGACCTAGAACCAAAACCCAAATGAATCTTATTCATCAAATCTATATAACCTCCCATTTCTGACTAAAATGATAATTTTAAAATTTCATTTATGATTCTATTTATTAGATATCATTTTTCAATTATTTCAAAATACATAAAATATTGTGTTATTAAATATAAAAATTACTAGAAAATAAATTTTTTTATAATTTCACTAAATAAAATCGTATTGTTAAACATCCCATATGAAGATTAATTAAACCATTAAATTTTTTTCATGGTCATTTTCTATTTGAAATTAGTTCATTACCAATCATAAGGACTGATAGATATAACATTCACCTAACCACCAAAAATATTTTTCATGCCTCTAACTATATCCAAAAAACATATCCTTGATATTTTTGAACCATTAATATCCCAATGTGGAAATTTATTAATGAAATATCTCATCTCCCGATAAAAAAATAAATTATTCCATTTGTTTTCAACTAATAAGGTTTTGATTCATTACATTAAAAATATCATAGCTTGTTTCACTAATCAAACAACATAATGAAATGTTCATTAAATAATTCCTAGATTCTATACTTTCATATGTTAAAAAAATATAGATTGCCACTTATTTCATCTATTTGTTAATTTAACTAATTTAATATAATCATTCTATTAAAAAATTTATATCAAAAGTATTCCAATTAATATAAATAAATTAAAAAAAAATATTACATGGCATGGGTTTACTATTATGAAACTACCAATCTCAAATATGTGATCTTCAAAATACTATATTTACTCTTAAAAAATCCCATATTAATCATAAAAACTGATACAACTACATCAAAAACCATATACCACAAATTTTTTTAAACATCCATAATATAAACAATTATTTATTTTGTTTAATATTTCTATTTAAATAATTCAACATTACATTTATGAATTGACACATTCTTTTAATGTTTATATTAGTAGTTCCATTTATTCATGTAACTTATACACCTGAAGGTTATTTATTTTAGAAAAATAACTTTGAGAAAATTATAATCATTCTTACATCGAAAGGTTATCATATAAAAAAAATTAATTATATTGAAATATTTTTATACAAATTTATAATGATTTCATATTTTTTTTTAAAAATTACTACCATCACATATCAATTTAGGAAAAAATTATATTAAATTTATCAGGAATTGTGTCACTAGTTCCATTAGTCACTCCCTACTAATATTACTTTAAATATTATAAGCCATGTAATATACATATTCTATATAAACAATATATTTTTGTATTAATAAATTTTTGAACAAATTATCATAATCTTATATAATACAATATTATTTTTCGAATGAATTACCAAAAATTCCCTTTTGATAATTTATATTATCTAAGAAAAATCAGTTTATTTCATTTTAAAAAATATTCCAAAGGGGAAACATAAATATTTTGGTTTGGAAGTAACTTTACAAGTAAAATGAATTAATTTTTTCATATATAATATCAAAATATAGAAGGATATATATCAAAATCATGAAAATAATGAATTTAAAATCTGGATAATATTTATAATTTAAATCTTATCTTAATGTTATCCTTAATGTTGTAATTTATTCCATAAAACATTGGATTTACTTCAATATTTTCTCCATTTATTATTATGGATACCATTGATTATATATACCCTTTAATCCATAATGAAATTCAACAAAGTATGATAGAATGAGGGAATATGTAGATAACAATAACATTAAATTATTATCATGTTGAATAATATAGTTAAAAACAATGGTTTAACATCAAATGAAGGGTTCTAAAATGGTTCATTAATCTTATTACAACTTGGTCATTGTTTCAGGAATGATCCTACATCAAAATTTATTTTTCACTTTTATATTTTTTAAATTTATATTTTATATCAATATATTTTGTTCCTGAGTAGAATATGTTGTATTTATAGGGTCATTTAACACCATTATTGTCTCCCAAGATTCTAATTGGTAGATTCACATATTTACCAAGATCATACAATTAACAGTTATGTAAATATATATCAATCAATCCATTATATCTATATTATATTTATGTACTTAAGTGTTGGTGTAATAGTTTCATGGTTATTTATTGTAAAACTAATTATATTTTCTTCATTGTTAAATTCAATACTAATTTTGGATTTTATTTAGATAACATCACATATCAAATAATTATCATGATTTATTATTTTCCCATTTTTTTAAATTAGTAAAAAATCATAGTTATTAGTCACTTTTACAATCCTAAATATCCTCTTCAAAACATACATGATTTATTCATTAGAATCAATTTTAAAATATTTAATAAAACACATTTCATACAAAAATTATTTTTTTATTCAAATATTAAAAAAATTCACTCATCCACTTATAATGGTGTTTTCCCACATTATATTATATATCATTTCTTCCATATATAGTGTACACAATTTTTGGTTTAAATACTAGTTTATTACCTATATATGAAATTGACTTTAGATTTCATTATTATAATTAATTTTAAATATATAGGTTTATCCAAAATATTAATTTACATGAAATACACGTAGATTTATATGTTCACAAATCATTGAAATATAATATTATAATTTCATTAGATTATAAAACTAATAATATGGTAAAAGTTTTATTAGAAAAAATATTATATCATAATTATATACCAATATTATAAACTGTTTCTCACATGTTCACATTATATACAGATAATGATCTACAAAAACTCAATTAAACTAAATCTTCTTCATTAGTGTAACAAGTGCATCATATCATGAAATAAACTCTTGATAAGTATGAATATAACATTAATTATGTTAATAAATGTTTCATTTTCATATTCAATATAAATCCTACCATGTTAATTGATCATAATATTTTTTATGTACCATATTAAAAAACTTATTTTGATATAATTGAAATATCTTGTTTCTTCATTCAAACAAAAAATTATATGATTAATTTTATTAATTAAATACTTTTATATGGGGAAATAAATTCCAAAAAATCAATTTCATGACATAATATTCCTTTTCCCACTAGTTTATATTTATTCTTCCGATAATAATCATTTTATATAGTTACATTATATTTTTTTATTCCATGATAGTTTCATTATTTTTTTTATTTTCTAATAATAATTTATAAATAATTTATTATAATATTATTAAAAAGTATACAATTATTTTTCAACATAAATTTCATTATCAATTTCCTAATTTTTTTATTTAAGACGACATGTTTTATCTTCAAATTACTAAATAACAAAATCAACACCACTGTTCTAAATAATTATTCAATTCTAGTTGTTAAAAATAGTATGTACGTTTTTCTTATCATATTATCAAATAAATATTCCCACATTAAGATGACCACCAAAAATCCCTTAAAATCACTTATTATTTTAAAATAATCAAATACTTCCTATAACTCTAATGTATTTTAGATTTGAATTTATTTCATAGAAAATTTTAAAATTTCATCTAACTATTTAAGAAATTTTTTTGTTTTTTAACCAAATAAAGTATATTTTTCAACTATTTTCTTATATATTTTTTTCTCTATGTTAATAATGTATATATTATAGTATTAAATAATTAATTTCTAAATTCTATATCTCTATTATTATTGGAGTCCTCAATGAAGAGACATCATATATCATTCTAAATTTTTAAATACAATTTTAAAATTAATCTAATAAAATTAAATAAAATTACCTTATCTAAAATTTTATTAGTATATCTCAATTATTTAATATATATATATATATATTTTGATAAACACCATTATATGAATATATAGTTTTAAAAGTATAATATTTCAAACTATACAATAATTATAAATTGAAATAATGTAATATCATTTATCATCGGTCCCTTTTTTGATATCAAACTATACACATATGTGTGAAAAAGATATTTATTATGTATAAATAATTTATTATATATTTCATGGTATTTGTAACATGTTTATCTTTTATGTATATATAATAACTATTCTCACTTTTAAACCAAAAAAATATGTATGAGAACAAATAATTTTTAGTTTTATAGTTTATCAATATTTCATTGGTTTTCGTATCATTATTTTTCATAATTAGTTTTCAACTTCATGATTCAATAAGTGTTTACTTTTTTTTATAAACTTATAATGATTATAATGGATCACTCATCATTATATTTATGCATTTCTATAATTCGTGGCAATATAATATCTCTTCCCATTTATTAATGCTTCTATACCCGAAATAAAAGTATAACACACACATAAGATTTTGCGATGTAACACATAAAAAAAATAAACATCAATATTATTTAAATAATTTTCTGTCATTTATGTTCTTTGTAATCCACCGACATTTAGAGTTCTGTCATTAAAAAACCTAAAATTTTCATCAATATGTTCCTTTAAATTATTTAGAATCTTTTAGTATTCATTAATATGGAATGAATACAAAGTATTGAGTATGTATTTCTGACATTTTATAAGAACTTTAATAAAATCATTTATTGGAATTCCATTATATATTTTGTGTTTCCTTGTAATGACCCATAAAAATCAAGGGAAATTTTTTTTCTTCTTAATTTTCTTTGAGATTTTATGAGTACAAAATTTCTAACAGAACCTGATTCTGAGGCCCGGTGTGCCCGAAATCATTTTCTAAAGTTTTGCTTGGGTACATTCAGTGAACGAATGAGCTGGTTTTTCTAACATTTGAACCGGTGCTCGAAATCGAAATCTGAGGGCACCGATGAAACCACATCGCTGATATTTGCTTAGGAAGACATTTTTTGGAGTTGCGTTTTCTCGATGATAGTTTTTAAAAAAAGCATTAAGTTTAAAGTGAAATAAAAATCGTGTTACAATTTTTATTCCACTTTCATAAGTTGTTTAGACCATGTGAGGGAGTTGGGGTGGGACCCATTGATGTTCTAACTCCCCTTGTGAGGATTTAAGATGAGGTGGGGCCCACAAGAGCCCCCAAATTTTTATTTATATACTCCCTAACTCTTTTTAAAACCTATCTTGTCATTATTGTATCCAACACTCCATTTAATTTTGAAAAGTAAATTTAATTAATGGTAGAGAATTCATTTCGAATGATTGAATTTTAAAAAATGCTGGCAAAGATATTAAAATAAGGAAAAGGCCTTATTTTATTTTTGGTTTCTTCGTTACGTTGAGAGGGGGAGCGTTCTTCACATTGGAAGAACTCCATCTTCCCGGCGAAGAACTTTTTTACCTCGATGAAGAAAGCTGTCACACCATTTTCTGAAGAACGACGATGCGCCATCCTTCATTCTTCTTCCCGTGTCAAAGGAAGGGAGATGCCACTCCTCTTCAGACATTCTCCATCAACATATACAGAGTCTCACCGTGACGCCGTTTTCCGTGACACAAACTTCCTCAATCTTCATCAAGGTAGGGGTTAATTTTTTTCGTGAATATTCTATGATGTTCATCATATTTTATTTTGGGCCGCCAGTTATCGTTATAACGGGAGGAGGTCGGATTGTCGGAATATGGCCGACCCTCCTCCATCTATGTTGTTATTTTTGTTGCGGCATGAAAAAAAGCAACGTGGTGCAATGGAACCGAACGGGAACAAGTAGGAACACGATGAAGAAGCGTCGTGCCATCACACCTCACCATTGAGGCTGAAAGAGGCCGCAGCCGGAGCGGGACCACGGTGGAAGGGCACGACGTCGTCACGCCGTGCCAGAGAACCACGTAGAGTTCATGGCCAGAATGAGACCCCGACGACGTTTGAACGCCGTTGTAGTGAAGAGGAGGTCACGGGAGGACCGCTAGCGAAGACGGTAGGCAAAATGAACCACAGGAGCACGTCCGGTGGTCCGCGGAAAGCAGAAGCAGCGTGCCGCCGGTAAATTCCATCACGGCAGACCGGAACGGCTTTGTCGTTCCGGGTTTAGGGGAGGTGGCGCGGCATTAAATCCGTGATGTTAGGTCAACCAGGGGCGAAAAACACCCCCCCCCCCCCGCATCCGCTCAGCCAGCGGGCACACAGGCCGGAGCGGCCGCTCCAGGCCGGGCCGCCCACATTGGGTCAAGCCGGGCCGCATGCAGGGCCGTTTCCCTGGCTGGGCTGGGCCACCTCCTGGCCCGGCTGGACCCGACCCAGGTTGGGGTGACCTGGTTCGGGCCGACCCAGGGGTCTCGGGCCGGGTCCGCCCGGGCCCAAAACCCCCTAAAAAATGGGCAGGTTTGTTTACATGCCCGTAACCTGGGCTACGGACATCCGATCAATGTACTGTTAGTTGAGATGCGATCCTTGGAATGATACGATCATTTCGGTATATTACACTCAAGTTTTTGGGGAACTTTGGTTATGGCCAGGTTGGTTCGAACACAAAAGCACCAGGCCCTCGGAGCGGAAACACTTATAATGTGAGCTCCAGACATCCGATTGACGTGTCGTCGACATTTTTGGATTCCTCATAGTGAGACGGACCTTTTTTATTACTCCGGTCGAGGATTGGACACAGTTGGAGTACGGTCGGGTTGGTTTTGACTTAAAAACCAAACGGGCCCCTAGGACGAAAAAGCCGATAACTCTCAGACTGGGCGTCCGATTGACGCGCCATCTGTCGTGTTGAGTTCCTATAAATGATATGGAACTTTGGGATACATCAATTCCAGACTACGTGTCAATTGATGAATCAAAACCTTTTCTCGTAGAGCGGACCCTCCCAGAAACGAGCATGTTGTGTGTGGGAACCCTAGAACCGGTTGCGACGACGATGACAACTTTATTGGAATCCTCTGTGGGTTCTATGGGGAAGCATTTCGTACTGGAATCCTCCGTGGGTTCAACGATGATGACAACCGTATTGGAATCCACCGTTGGTTCGATGGTGAAGACTTTCGTATTGGAATCCTTCGTGGGTTCGACGACGATGACAACCGTATTGGAATCCTCCATGGGTTCGACGGTGAAGGCTTTTGTACTGGAATCCTTCGTGGGTTTGACGACGATGACAACCATAGTGGAATCCTATGTGGGTTCGATGGTGACTACATTCGTACTGTAATCCTAGGTGGGTTCGATGATGATGACAACTGTACTGGAATCCTCTGTGGGTTTGACGGTGAAGACTATCATACTGGAATCCTTCGTGGGTTCGACAATGACGACAACCATACTGGAATCCTCTGTGGGTTTAGCGGTGACCACTACAGTACTTTTATCCTACATGGGTACGATAGTATTGACCTTTTTTGTAGTATCCTATGTGGGCTCGACAGTTTAGCTGGTCTAGTATCTTACGTGGGTCCTAGCTAGATGAATCAATAACTACATCTGATCATCTCCTTTTTCTTTACAAATGATTTATACCTTTGTGAGCTGAGTCTTGACTTTCATTCGTTATCTTCAATATGATTGGCTTGCTTTCCTATGTGTATTAGGTTGTACTATCCTGTGGGGACGTGATCGAACTTGGGATCAGATGTTGGAGCTGAACTAGAATTGATGACTTAGGTATATGTATGGGCATATACCTATGTAGTGTTGGATGTTACTTCGTGATTGTATCTTTCCTTTGTGGATTCTCATTTGTGGATTATGGGAGACCATTAGGGGTCTCGGGGTCTCTGCTGAGTAGAATATACTCACCCCTGCACTGGCTATACCTGCACTACATTGTGTTGGATGTAGACGATGGACACCGCTGATCGAGGTTGAGGATTGTAGAGCTGGATAGTTCCCGGAGAAGGAACTCATGATGAGTCAGTGCCTGGAGATGGATTTTAGGATGAGGCAGTACCTGGAGGTGGACCACTGGGCGGGACGTACACGGGGCAGACGGCAGGACCCGCGGAGCTGAGGAGGCTATCTGTACCCACCCTTCAGGTGGGATTTCCAGTGGATGGATCAGAGTTACTGCTTTACTTTCAGTTGTTTTACTTTCTTCCAGTTGTACTTTACTTCAGTTTGGGTTTGTATTATGGCCCATTTTCTTTCCGCACATACATTGTACCATGTTTACTTAGTGTTTACTTCTGTTTTCTTAGTCTGTGGTGTTTGTTTACTTTATAAAGGTAATGCCTTCCCCTTTTGTCGGGATTCACGCCTTGGTGCTAGTCACCAGCTCCTGGCCTATGGAAGGTGGGATTGGGGTAGTCACGACACGGGTCCTGAGGATGGGTCTAGACAAATTGGTATCAGAGGTGGTACCCAGCCTTAAGTGTGGTTCACTACCTAGGTTGAGATGTAGGGCCCACAATGAGGGCGTTGTACTCAAAAGTGGGGGGAGGGGTGATTGTAACATCCCCAATTGATAAAGGGTTAAATGACTAAATGATATGACTCATGTCAACAAGGCACACCATCCTTTTCTGGACCCAGTCTGATTAGAACTCAACAGTTAAGCATGTTTGGCATGGAGTAGTGATCAGGATGGATGATCTCCTGGAAAGTTTCTCAGGGTTTGTGTGAGTGAGAAAAAAACACACTGGAAGGGACATGTGTTGCCCTGTGGGGAAAGCCATTAGTCTAATAACCCGCTCAGGAAAGTGGGCGAGACCTAGGGTGGGCCCCACATGTTTGCAGGGCAACAGGTGGGCGGGGCCCAATTGTCACAATTGCTATCAGAGTAGTTCGGTTCTACTGCAGAACTCATGAATATGATCTTTATTCTATTTGAACCAACAATGTTAAAGGTATTGAGTGTGGTTATAAGTCCAGGGAGTCAAGTTTTGGTGCGGTGGCCGATTTATCCATACACCAGGACGCTGACTTCTGATTTCTAACTTAGTTCACGAAAACACTGATTGCATGTGTGTTTCAAATGCTTTCTTTTTGATTACTTTTTGTCAGCTCACCAGGTATACTGTTTTGACCGTGGCGCACCTGTTTCTTTTCCAGATGGCCCCACGATGGCAGCCAGCTAGGGTTCAAATCCTTGTGCGACATGACATCCCACTGAGTGACGAGGCCTTGGTGCAGGGTCCTTTTACAGCAGAGGCATGGGAGGTACCTCACCCCGCCGAGCCACCGATGCCACCAACCCCACCCTTTGAGAGTGCATGTCGCCTTAGTGCACTTCATGAGTTTTAGCATCAGAGACCGCCCAGGTTCCATGAGGAGATGGACCCTCAGGTAGCTGAGGATTGGTTAGTGGCGGTTGTGCATGTTTTTATGTTAGTTGGGACACCATCTGACCTCATGGTGATCCATCTAGCGAGCCTCCTTCACGCGGCATCAGACAGATGGTGGAGCTTGATACTCCAGGTGCACGATGAGGCATCCCTCCTCTAGAAGGACATTGAGAGCCAATTATGCTCAGTGTTCATCCAAGCCAACCTCCATGCGGTGCACATTCATGAGCTACTATAGCTGCGACAAGGTAGCATGACAGTCGCCTAGTATTCGGAGAGATTTACTGACCTCTCGTTTTATTCGACAGACCTGGTACGGGACCCATTCTTCCGGGCCCGGACCTTCGAGTAGGGACTGAGGTATGAGATCAGGGATTCAAAGATATCCCTCAATATTCTGACGTAGGCATGGGTGTTGTAGAGGGCCCTTCTAGTGGAGAGTTTTCTCACTGAGCAGTCACCAGCGACGGGGCCCTCCGTAGGACGACCCATAGTGTAGAATTCTGCAGCTCGCAGCAGACAAGTGACGTAAAGGTCCAAGCGGGAAGACCATCAGATGGGAAATATTAGGATGCCGATTCGGTTGTTCGGGGCACACAAAGGAGATCCAGATACATGAGGATCAGGCAGTGCTACGAATGCGGAGGGCATGGTCACATGGCTCGAGACTGCCCAACTCATCCTGCTGATGAGCAGCAGGCAGTAGAGGGACCTCCTAGGTAGAGATTCGATCATAGTGGTCCGCAGGGAGCAGGCAGATGAGGCAGAGGAGCTGGCCGAGCAACTGGTGGTGGGCGACGCATTGAGGCCTTACCACCACCACCACCTGGGAGACCAACCCGACCGTAGGGAATGGGTGGACAAGGGAGAGCTCAGCTTCAGGCAGTAGAGGCTTACGACCATGGAGCTCCGGGATCATATGGACATGAGTGGGACTAGCTCCAGACATGGGTAGTTTTGTTCGTATTTCTTCTAGCCTTGTTGATGTTTTATGTCTGTGTACATTGAGCTGCGGTAAGAAAATACACTTGTCCTTGTGACGTTTGGTTCCATGTCCTTTTATATATTTTATACTAAGAGGTTCCGGTTTAAAACTGTTGACTTGACCCTCACTTTTGAGATACTTACTGGAGGAGTCCTAGTGACCACACACTGATGCCGACAGTGTGACTCAACCCTTGGATGAAAGAGTAATGGTTGGATCTCTTGGTAGTAGCGTTGAGGTCTTACAACGTCATACTTGATATGGATTAGTATCATCCATGTCGGGATTTACTGTATTCGGAAAAGAACGTGGTTCATCAAGGGGATGAGACCAGATTTATCTTATCAGCAAAGAAGAAATCTTAGCAGCTCTTATAGGACCAGAGAAGGTTCAGGTTATCCAGGAGTGGATGAGGAAAGCTCAGTGTCGACATAATTCTTATGCCAAAAGGAGGCGGATACCACTAGAGTTCGAAGATTGTGACCACATTTTCTTACGGGTGTCACCTCGACATGGATTACCGAGTTTTTCCCGGGGTCTCAAGTTCTCTCCATGATTCATCAGACCCTTCTAGGTCCTCAACATGTTAGGCGAGGTGGTTTACCACTTGACCCATCCACCTCAGTTACACCGGGTGCATGATGTTTTCCACATATCTTAGCTGAGGAGGTACGTGCACGACCCGACGCATATCATCGATCATGGGAAGCTGGAAATTGGCGATGGGGAGACTTTTGCGGAGGATCCAGTGGAGATCGAGGATCAACAAAAGAGGGTCCTACGTGGGTGGTCGATTCCTCTAGTGCGCATCAGATGTAAGCATGGAAACCTCCAAGAAGGAACTTGGGAGCGGGAGGCTCAGATGCGTACCCAGTACCCGCATTTGTTTCCCTAGTTTGTGATGTATCTTTACAGGGACATAAAGCAGTGAGGTGTGAGTAATTTAAACACCCATAAATTTCAATGAAATTTTTTTTCTTATTTTTCTTTGGGATTTTACGAGTACACAATTTCTGAGGGCACCTGATTCCGAGGCCCACTGGACCAGAATCATTTTCCGATGTTTTTCTTGGGTATGTTCAGTGGAAAAACGAGCGCGTTTTTATAACTTTTGAACCAGTGCTCAGAATCAAAATCCGAGGGAACCTATAAATCCATAGTGCCAGTATTTTCTTAGGAAGACCTTTTCTAGAGTTGCAATTTCTCGGGGATAGTTGTTAAAAAAAGCATTAAGTATAAAGTAAAATAAAAATCATGTTACAATTTTTATTCCACTTTCATAAGTGGTTTAGCCCATGTGAGGGAGTAGGGGAGGGAACCACTAATGTTCCACTCCCCTTGTGAGGATTTAAGATGAGGTGGGGCCCACACAAGCCCCCCCCCCCTTTTATTTATATTTTCAATAACTCCTTTTAAAGCCTCTCTTGTCATTATTGTTTCCGACACTCCATTTAATTTTGACAAGTTAAGTTAATTAAATATAGAGAATTCATTTTAAATGCTTGAATTTTAAAAAATGTTGGCAAAGATAATAAAATGAGGAAAAGGCCTTATTTTATTTTCGGTTGCTTTGTTGCGTTGAGAGGGGGGAGCATTCTTCAGATTGGAAGAACTTCATCTTCCCGGTGAAGAACATTTCTAGCTCGACGAAGAACACAGTCACGCCATTTTCTGATGAACAAAGATGTGTCGTTCTTCGTTCTTCTTCCCATGTCAAAGGAAGGGAGATGCCACTCCTCACTGAATCTTCTCCATCAACATATATGAAGTCTCACCGGGATGCCATATTCTGCGACATGAACTTCCTCAATCTTCATCAAGGTATGGGTTAATTTTGTTTGTGAATATTCTTTTCCATTTATCGCCTTTTATTGTGGGTCTCCTATTATCATTATAACGGGAGGAGGTCAGACTGCATGAACACGGCCGAACCTCCTCCCTCTTTGTTGTTGTTCTTGTAGCAGCATGAACAAAAGTAGCATGGTGCAACGAAACCGCGCGGGAACAATGAGGAACAAAGCGAAGAAGGGCGGCGCCATCGCGCCGTGCCATTGAGGTAGAAAGAGGCTACGGCTAGAGCGGGGCCATGGAGGAAGGGCATGGCCCCGTCGCGCTACGTCGGAGAACCACTTAGAGGCCACAACTGGAATGGGACTGCAATGATGTTTGAAGGTCTTCGCAGTGAAGATCAGGTCCCTGGAGGACCGTTGGCAAAGACGACAGAAAAAACGGACCACTAGAGCGCGTGTGGTGGTCCGCGGAAAGCGGCAGCGGTGGCGGCACGTCGCCAGAAAAAGCCATGGCGGTTGGGCCGCAGCGGTCCAGAATGGATTTGTCGTTCCGAGTTTTGGGGAGGCAACCCGACATTAAAGCCGCGCCATTTGGTCAACCGGGGGGGGGGGACAACACCCCCCACGTCCGCTCAGCTAGCGGGTGCCCAGGCCAGATCGGCCGGTCCGCCCGTGCTGGGCCGGTCCACCCACTGGGACGGGCCGACTGCCGGGCCGGGCTGGATCTGACCCAGGTCGGGTCGACACATGGGTCTCTGGCCGGGTCGGTCCGGGCCCAAAGCCCCCAAAAAACGGGAAGGTTCGTTTAAATGCTAGTAACATGGGCTAAAGACCTCCGATCGACGTAATGTCAGTTACGATGTGATCCTTGGATCGAGACGATCATTTCGGTATATTACAATCATGGTTTTGGAGAACATTGGGTATGGTCGGGTTGGTTGGAACAGAAAACCAACCGGGCCCTTGAAGCGGAAACACTTATAACATGAGCTCCAAATGTCTGATTGATGTGTTGTCAACTTTGTTGGATTTCTCTTAGTGAGACAGACCTTTTTTCTTACTCCACTCGAGGTTTGGTTGCATTCAGAGTACAATCGGGTTGTTTTTGACTTAAAAACCAACCGGGCCCCTGGGTGGAAAAAGCCGATAACTCTCAGATCGGGCGTCCAATTGACGCTACGTCTATCGTGTTGAGTTCCTATTGACGAGACAGAACTTTGGGATACATCATCTCCGGAATACATGTTAGTTGATGTAACGACCCCTTGGATCGTGGAGCGGACCCTCCCGAAAACGAGCATGTTGTGTGCGGGAACCCTAGGGCTGGCTGCGACGACAATGACAACCGTATTAGAATCCTCTGTGGGTTCGACGGTGAAGACTTTCGTACTGGAATCCTTTGTGGGATCGATGATGATGACAACCGTATTGTAATCCTCCGTGGGATCGGCGATGAAGACTTTCGTACTGGAATCCTTCATGGGTTCAACGACAATTACAACCGTAGTGGAATCCTCCGTGGGTTCAACGGTGAAGACTTTCATACTGGAATCCTCCGTGGGTTCAACGAAGATGACAACCATACTGGAATCCACCGTGGGTTCGACGGTGAAGTCTATCGTACTAGAATTCTCCATGTGGTCGATGACAATGACAACCATACTGGAATCCACCATGGGTTTTGCGGTAACGACTACAGTACTTGTATCCTATGTGGGTCCGATAATATTGACCTCTGTTGTAGTATCCTACGTGGGCCCAACAGTTTAGCTGGTCTAGTATCCGACGTGGGTCCTAGCTAGATGAATCAGAAACTACATCAGATCATCTCCTTTTTCTTTATAAATGATGTATACCTGTGTGAGCTGAGTCTTGACTTTCAATCACTATCTTCAATATGATTGGCTTTCTTTCTTATGTGGATTCGGTTGTACTATCCTGAGTGGACGTGATAGAACTTGGGCTCGGATGTTGGAGACGAACTGGAATTGATGACTTAGTTATATGTAATGGAATATACCTATATAGTATTGGAGGTTACTTCTTGATTGTATCTTTCCATTTTGGATTATCCTTTGTGGATTTTGGGAGACCTTCGGGGGTCTCGGGGTCCCTACTGAGTAGCGTACACTCACCCCTGCATGGACTATGCCCTCACTAAGTTGTGATGGATGCAAACGACGGACACCGCTGATCAAGGATGAGGATTGTAAATCTAGACGGTTCCCGGAGAAGGAACTCATTACGAGTCGGTGCCCGTAGGTGGATATCACATCGAACCGGTGCCCGGAGGTGGATTTTACGACGATTCATTACCTAGAGGTGGACCACTAGGTGGGACGTACACGGGGTGGACGGCATGACCCGTGAAGCTATGTAAGCTTTCTCTACCCACCCTTCAGGTAGGATTTCCAGTGGACAGCTCGACATTGCTGCATTACTTTCAGTTGCTATACTTTCTTCCAGTTGTACTTTACGTTCAGATTGGGTTTGTATTCTGGCCCATTTACATTCCGCACTTAAATTGTACTCAGTTTACTTAGTGTTTACTTCTACTAGCTTACTCTATGGTGTTTTTTTACTTTATAAAGGCAATGACTTCCCCTTTTTTCTGGATTCACGCCTTGGTTCTAGTCACCAGCCCCTAGCCTATGGAAGGCGGGATTGGGGTAGTCATGGCACGGGTCCCGAGGACGGGTCATGACATTCCTCATGAACCGTGTTTATTTATTTTTTGTATTTAAAGTGCTACTATAACTCTATAGACATTATTTGAACACTTAATTAAAAATATATTAAATAAATTTTATATTTCATTAGTAAAATAATAAACTATTTTATATTATTTATTAATACCAAATTAACTCTATTATAGATTCACGTTAAAGAATATTATGTAATTTTGTGACCATATTACACCAAAATAATCATTAGTTGATTTTTCTAGACAACTATTTTAGAATTTAACACTTATGGATTTTGGAGAAATTTTACTTCGTTCAAGTATTAATATATTTATAATTATAATGTATGTTTTTATATTCAATAAAAATAGTTAATATTATTTTGGTAATATGAAATTAAATAAATGATTCAAAGATAAAAAAAATTCAATCGTAAGAGAAAACTTCAAAAAAGGAACATGAAAACATATAATTTAAAAAGGAATATTACATACCAAAAAGTATTATATCCATTAAAAGTTCATAAATGAAAACTGAATAATAAATATAAAAGAAATAATATGATTAAATCTATAAATTATCTATGATTATATATTCCCATATAGATCACTGTTAGTTGAAGTAAACATATTATGATAAAAAATAAATCTAATTGATAATGAAGGATATGAAATATAAAATTAAAATTAATATAATGTTAATTATGATTTGTTAAATAAAAATGGACGGAATTTGTAGGATGTAATAGTGATAATATAAATTTTATAAGTGGTCTATGAAAATATGGCCATTGGATATAAATTTATATTATAGTTTTGCTAATGTTTTTTTGTTATAAATTAATTATTAATAATATTACAGAAAAATAATAAATAATGAAAAAATTTATATTTAATTAAAATAACTATTAAAAAAATTTTCTATTGCATATTATTACTATTGTATAATATCACGACCTTATAAATTATATGAAATATTTTAATATAAACATATTGATAAAATTAATTTTTTTGGGTAAACACAATTAATTATAATTGTACTTACTAATGAGTATTTGAAACTGAAAATTTACAATGAACTATTTTTAATGTGTTGAGAATATTTATGTTAATAAGATTAATAACTATAAAATAAATTTTTGAATTAAATATGTTAATAATTTATAGATGAAGAAAAAATAAAATTCAACCCAGAAATATTATGATGAATGTAATAAGGATAAATTCATTTTATACTAAATTATATAATTTTATAAAAAAAATTTATAAAATTTGTGCCCATAAATAAAAATTACTTTTTATAAAATCTAAATATTTATTCTATTAAATTGATAATATGTTATTAATTTTTAAATGAAAAAACATTTACGATAAGGTCACTTTCATTTTTGACATTAAAATAATTATTACATATAAATATTAGTTAGAACAGTTAATCAACTACTTTTGAAAAAAATTAAAAATATTTTTATTTAATTAATTATTACCTTTTATATGACTCCAAAATGAGTTAATAACTAATAAAAGAATATAATAAAATTAAATTAATATAAAATTGGAATGAAATTATACTCAGAAGAGTATATATTTAAAAAGTAATTTTCTTATAAAAATATTTTTTAATATCTTAATTTTTATATTAAAATTTAATTTTCATAATTTTATAAAATTGAATAATATTAAATAGAGTAAAAAACAGAGTTAAAAACTTCTAAATTGGGTATAAAATTTCGTTTTGAATTAATATTTAAAAAAAATACAATTGTAAATATTTATTCATGGTAAATAATGGATCAAATATGTATCATAAAGTGGGTAGAACATTCTAAATTTTACATGAATCTTGTACACTATAAAGAAAATTTTTATTGTTAAAAATTCATAACCTCATTTATTAAAAATATATCCTTACTTAACTCCCATGTGATTACATCATTATCACTTACATGCCTTTCATTTCAAAGAAGCTCCTTTTCATCACCTATAAATGGATCCCAATTCCTCCCAATTCAAAAACTCTATTCCATTTATATTCCATCTAATATTTTCTCATTATTAGTGAAATATAGATCTCTTCCACATTGGTCATCCCCATGTTATAGTAAATAGATATGATTCCTCTATTTACAAGGATTCATCAAGAGAATATTCAAACACTCAATATGGGTATTATCTACTATCTATCATTCTCTACTATATTTATCTCATATATATTATTTTAAACAATTAGAAAAATTATAAGATACAATAATTTTAATATCATTGTAAAAAATTATTTTTAAAAAATTATTGGAATAATACTTATCTATCTCACTCCCCCTCATTAAAAAATTTAAAACAACCCACATGTAATATGTGAGAGGCCACCTCCATGATCAATATATTTTATTTTTAATCACCACCATAAATAGGTTTTTATAATATTGTGTATAAAGGATAAGATTATATTAATGAAATTATTAAAATTGAAGAATATTTGTATTAATATTTAATCACATTATTGGTAAACTAAATTTCATTGATTAAAAATTAGTGAAATATAATCACAACCAATTTTATCATCATGAATCAAAAATAAAAATCACATTGAATGAAATAAAAAATTTATATATTATTATGGATAATTTAATAATTTTTCTAAAATAATATAGGAATAATTACCATTTCATCATATTATGGGTATCAGCATCACAATTCTAAATCATGTACGAATCATTTACTATCAGAAAAACCCAATTATAAAAATAAATTATAACCAACTAATATATATATAATAAATAATTGTAATTAATTGATATAAAATGAAATGAAATTAAATAAGTTTTTAAAATAATGTATTATATTTATTTTTTATTATAATATTTGATGTTAAATAACATTGGTTGAAGTTTGGATTAAGGATTAGGGATTTTATTAACTCAAATATTATTTTACTAAGTTATAATCTTTCAACATGATATTTCATCATATATGACTTCTTTATCACACAAATTATTTTAATATATCTAAAATTATATTCCATTGTATTAAAAGATACCGTTTCATTTAATTATTATTTTCTGTCAAATATTTTTCTCATTAATGTATAATGTTGCTAATGATATTTTCTGCCATCTATAAAAATCATTCTATTCCATATCAATATTAATTGACCATTCAAATTTTCAAATTTTTTATTTTTAGAAAAATATGTAATATTTATTTTGATATAAATGTTTTCAAAAGATAAAAATATTACACATTTAATTATGTGGGTTTCAAAATTGATAATATGACATATTAAAAATGTATTTTTTATTCATATATTTTATATTCCACTTCACATCTTTTAAATGGAATTTAGTTTCTATTTACGGCCCCGTTTTTAGGATATATTTTAATGTTTTGTATTATAATTATTTCCTTGTAACGAACAAAAAAATAATTTTTAAATTTAAATAGAACCTCATATTATTTATAATAATGGTTGAAATGTTTTAAGAAATATATAAATACTATTTATCATCATTTTTAATCAATATACTCAATGAATATATCTATTTGGTTGTAATATTTCAAGATGAACCCTCAAAAAACATCAACGAAATCATACTTTTATTATGATTGAATAATTTTATCAAATAATATGATTAATGTGGTTATTATAATCCCCCAGCCTTAAACCTTACTTAATCTTGAGTTATTACAAGATTACTCATTGAGGATCTTTTCAGGATTAGAGTTTTAGAGAATTAGATCATGAAACTTGCATTACATTCCACATTTAAATAAAGTGGTTATATAAAAGACAGTATTCATTCTTCCCATTAACAGAAACATATTTAAAACAAAACACGGATTCTTTCTTGACACATCCTTGACACTATCATCACGTCATGTACCTTTCCCTTGACCTGTGAAAAACATTTCAAAAACTTGGGATGAGCATAAAAAGCTCAGTAAGGGTTATCAAAATATGGAAAGGAAACATGGGTTCATATATACATAAGAATGAAATCATACTTTACCCATAAAACATATCCACTTTAACATACCTCATCAAATCATGAATAAATCGTAGAAATCATAAGACATAAAAGTAACATGAGGCATTCATAACATTCTTACGTAGGGAGTAACCCTCTTGGTTACGTTTGGAATAACCATCATAGTATATTCCCTAAATCGCTTCGGAGAAACCTTAATGTTTCACTCCTCCGCGTTACCCAATGCATTGGAGAGCTATATCGGGCTCACCCTCCCTTAGTTTATCACGGAACCACCCGTTTTCATAATAATTCCCAAGAACCTCAATATAATCATATCACATAAAACATGCATAAAGGAAACATAACATTCCCACCTTTCAATCACAATATATCAATACAACACATTGATATAAAAGCATTATGAAAACCATTTTCGATACCAAAATAAAATAAAATTAAAACATGGTATTTATTTTTTTTTAAAAAAAGAAGGTATGGCTTGTAGAGGAAGCCGAAACTCAAATAACGGTCACGGTGGAGGAGAAGTCGTTGTCGCCACATACGTACGACAAAAACATTCCCTTTTGTCATTTAGTAAAACGCTTCGTATAAAAAAGATTCCTTTTGGATAAACGTAAAAGTCAAAAGGGTTTATACACCATATAAAAGAAGGTTGTGTATAAAACAAAATATGCCTCAATGAAAGGAGATTGAGACGAAGTCCCATACAAAGACGGTATCCTTGGTTTAAGGATAAATCAATTACATAATTATGTGTGACAAACGAATACACCAAATATAAGAGGATATTAAGTGAAAAATAATCAAAGTTCATTCACACATATTCAAAGGATGACATATTCAATAACTACATGTTGAACCCAAAGAAATCGAAATTGGGTTAAGAAGTTCCCTTGACAGCCTAACAACGTCGCATCAAAATGTGTTGATGAGAGATAAAAAGTGTATCTCATCACTTGGACATAAAGTTTATATCAATAAGGATATATGAGAACATATCCCAACATAAAAATATGTAAACTAAAAGACCCAACAAAAGAAGTCTTTTAAAAAAGAGGAGAGTGAAATGTTCCCTTACCGACTTGGGTATCTTTCAAAACATACACCCCATGAAAGAAGGACAATAAATCATTGATGTAAATACTCATAAACGAAATTATATTACACAAAGAGTAGAATAATTGGCAGTACATATACCACTCAAAGTAAATTGTGGAAAATGTAGCATAAATCTCACGGGAATAAAAGTGAGATGAAAAATCACTTACGAAAACTCAGCAGCCTAATGGTGCCACTTAAAACTTCCAAAAATTGATTGATGAGATCAAATAGGGTATCTCATCACATTAAAATAAAATTTACAGAAAGAGGAATATGAAAGAACATCCCCCATCATAACAAATAGGATCTTAAAATAAGTGACATAAAGGGGAGTTCTTAAAGAGAAAGAGAGAGGTTAGATCTCTTATGAAAATTCGGCAGCCTAACGGCGCCACTCAAAACTTCCAAAATGGATTGATGAGAGAGAATAGGGTCTCTCATCACATGAACATAATAATTAAAGTAAGAGTAATATAAAATAATATCCAAATAACAAGAAATATGAGCTTTAAATGGAATTACATAAAAGAGTGTACTTAAAAAGAAAGAGTGGAGTAGGATCCCTTACCTCGGGTCCGACTTGACTCGATCGTTCTTTAACGTCCTGAATAACAAACTTGAGTTAATTTCCATTTGAATAAGAACCTTTTTCAAGTTCATTATTCCTTTTATATCACTTATTTCCATGTTATAATCATTATGTAATCATTTATGTTAATAATTGTTGTTTTGTCGATATTTGGTTCTTAAGTCGAAAGTGGACTTCTTACAATTACATGTTGTTCGTGTGGTCAAAGGTTATTTATATCCAGAATGAAATTCCTGATTTGGATATCATATATATCATATATATCCAGCATATACATGTATTTATAATATTACATAATCATTTAGAGGTAAGAAATGAAATGCACCATTCATGGAGACGGTAAGCCGTACGTACGCATGAATGCTACTTTCATTTCTTTGTCATATTAATGGAATTAAAACTAAATTATAGTTTTTTATATTTTAATTACAGAATTATATTCATCATTTAGATGTATCATTCATCATATATATCCATTATATACATGTACTTATAATATTACATTACATTTGGGGTTAAGAAATGAAATGCACCATTCATGGAGACGGTAAGCCGTACGTACGCATGAATGCTACTTTCATTTATATTTCATATTTTATAGAATGGAATCATAATGATATAAAGGTATATTATAATTCCAGTATAATATCATATATAATATCATAGTTCTATCATTTATACGTCCCACATATGGTATTTAACGAATCAAATAACTTTGAGGGGGTGGTAGTCCGCACTTCCTGAAATGAAGATATCACGTATACCCATAATGGAAGCCATAAAGGTAAGACACAAATGAAAAATACAGAAGCATAAGTAAAACATAAACATATTATATATCATATATAAATATAGTGACATCTTAATGGACACCTTTGAAGGTGTTACGAGAATGTTGAACAATCATCGTTTCGGGAGGCAGAAATTTTCCATCCACGGAAACAGTATGTTCTTTTACCATTAGATGTAGGTGTGTGAATGTGTAGCTCGAATCCTTCTTATAAAAACATCCTAGTATATTAATTATACTTTATTTTTTACAAACTAAATGAATAAAAAGAGTTTAGGGGGTTGGAGAAGCAAAATAAAACAAAAGGACTCAAGTGAAGACATTACCTTAAAATTGGGTATCTCCCTTTGGATTGAGCTCAAAGGATTCCTTGGGAAGAATTATACCCAAAGTGAGGTGTCAAGGAGTAAGAGAGGGAAGTGAAGAGACAAAATGGGCAGAGGGTGGCCGAGCCAAAGGCTTTGGGAGTGTGGGTAAGGAGGTAGAGGTGGGGGCCTTTTATAAGAGGAGAGGAGGGGCACTCTTGTAATGCTACAAAATGTTACTTTATTTTAAATAGGGTTTCGGATTTTAAAGGTCCCACATTGATGTATTTTGAGGATAAGGTGATAAGGGTTCTAAATACACTCATCCAATAGGTTTTGGACATGTGTTGGTCTTAGATATTACATTATATTTCCATTTTATTTAAATCGTTAAATAATGAGGTCATCGCAGCATCATCATGATGTCATAAATAATTTAATTCATATAATGTCTAAAAATTATAAAAAACTAATATGATGTAGGAAATCGTTTTATATTTCCAATGAATATTTATAGTCAAAAATATGATTTGTATAACCCCATGTAAAAATTGTTTTAGTAAAACATTTCATGTTTGTCTCATTTTTAATTTAACTTTCAATAAAAAGATATTAATGTCATTTTCCAACCAAAGTGGCTTCATGGGGTCCCCAAGTAGACCCATGGGTTGTATTGGTCGGACATGACACATAAAATGAGGTTAGGACATGTGTCAAGTTAATTTCATTTTATTAAAACATTATTCTTACCGTAAACTACACTAATTACCTCTAATCACGATTAAAACTTAATAAGTTACTATTCACCAAAACTTATTTTTATCCCATTGAACCACATTTTACTTCTTAATGACAACGATTTATGTCGGATTTTTGAAATTAAAAACAAAATGATGGAAAAATTTCAATTAAAAGGAAAAATTAGTTTTTATAAGTACCACATAGTGGTTTCACTATTCATCAAAAATTGAAGTTTTTCAGAAAAATCCCAAAAATTCACCCTAAGCTATATTTGATATTCAGAATTAAAAAATGAAGTATATTTTACAAAATTCAAAAAATATTTGTCACATTAATTAATTTAATAATTAATTCCTGCTGTCAGATCAAATAGCGTGTTTTTATGAAACAATAAGTATCAAAACATTGACACTAGTTTAAGTCTGATTTCAAAGTGAAATTAATTCCAACGACCACTATTGGATTTAATGGTAAAAATATATTCTTATTTCACTTTAAAACCAATTCAAAATATAATATAATCATATAAATAAATTATATTAAAAAGAGCTTTTGAATTAAAACACAATATTTTACGCTATTCATTAAAAAAGAACTTTATCGGAAAGATACCAAAAATTTACACAAAGTAAATTTTGATGTCCCGATTCTTAAGAAGAGTTTTATTTGGTCTGAAAGGATGTGTAAGAGTGAAAAAACTATATTTAATGTCGGTTCTCCATCAAAATGTGATAAGTGAACCTTTAGTGAAAACTAGGGCATATACGCCTAAAATTGAATTCTTTCCGTATTTTATGCCTTTATGTAAGAACATTTAAAAACATATATAATCATATTTTAGTTATTTCTATCCATTCCCGCCAATAAAACGGCTACATGTTAACTACCATTTATAATAATATTATTTTATTATTAGTGTGCAACATAAGATTCCAAGGAAACTCGTTGTTGCGCGTTGGGTACGCCATCGAGCATAGCGTCCCCTTTAAAGTCATATTAATATTTTATTCACAAATATGGATAAATATGAAAATGTAATATTCTTTATTTACCTGGGGTGTTACATCCTTCCCCCATTTTGGGAATTGCGTCCTCACAATTTTTTAAAATTGGGCTTGGAAACATCCTTGAAAGTCCCACATCGGAACAAGAGTCGGTAAAACAATCACTTTAAAATAAAGAAAGATAAGTACAAAGGTCACCCGAGTTAACCCATTCTATGATTCCATGTAGAAAAATATGGACATGGAGGAGAAAACATAGGGTCATGTTCTGATGGAGAGTGATAGAAAACATGTTTAGGAGAAAGTTAACAATAAGAAAATCACAAACTTGTGATGGGTTAAACGGTGTTGGGTTCCCCAGTAGGAAACGTTAATAGACAACATTTTTGTTTTAAGTTGATTTTTATTGAGGAATGTATTCATAAGGAAACATAATCACTTATCATGTTGACTTTCAACTTTTACTAGATTCCTTAATCAAACTCATATTTTTTTCCAAAAGACGAGTATTTAGGGAGACTTGTTCGCATTAAGTGTACTATAATCAACTTCTAGAGAATCACATAATACACCAAAAGGGAACTATATAAATCCCATGTCTTTAGTGTTTAACCAAAACCAAAACCAGAAAGGTTAGTACAAGGTCAGATAATCCAAAAAAAGATAACCCTTTATAAAAAGAAAATCTATTCTTAATCTCCAAAATTTGTCCAACAAAACCCAAAGCTCAACGAGGACCATTCGATAACCAATTTTTCCATAAAATTCTTCAAAGTAAATCAATATGACATTGAAACCCAAATATTTGAAGGATTTAGTCACATTGTCTTCCATGTTAAATCGTAACATTTATCTCTAAACAATATCAGTTGCTCCTAAAGTCTCGTATTGAAAAGTAATTAACCTAATCACATATCCTCCATGATAGGTTAATTATTTTCATAAATAACCCAAAATAAACTTACTCTTAATTCATACAATCATATAACTAAAAATAATCAGTCAAACTAACCAGGGACTTCACGTAGTACAGTGGTAGGTGATAAATACCAGTCGCACTTGGGTTGTGGGTTCAATTCCTGCAGCATTGTCCGACGCGACGGGTAGTCATACGGTCTGCGTGTTTTACTTTTCCAAAACTATATAATTCTCGAATCATTCCCCAAAAAGCGATAAAATCATCATAAAAAACCATAACATAATTTAACCTCAATTTTATCTCATGCCTTTCACTTCGATCATAACATATAGTAACCCATAATTACCTCAAAAGTAAGGATCATATAAACCCAAATGGTTCTTTATAACTATGTCCACAAAAGAAGAGATAACTATTCATTGAATAAAATTTGCATATATTAAACATCTGGGTTACACATAATATAAAAAGACTTCTAATGTAACCCCATCATTAAAAGAGACTTAATACTCTTATGAATTTCACCATAACATTTGATGCCCTTATATGTTGACATCTTACTCATTCAACATTCTTCATGATCCATTAACCATTTTTTTACAACTTATTCTGAAATAAATCTTTCCTACAAAAATAATCATGAATCATATCCTATGATTCCAAAATAGGAAAACAATAGTCACGAAATAATACATACCTTTGATTGGTCATTATCAGTTTCTTTATCCACAATCGGAATGGAATTAGGTATTGGTAAATGAACATTTGTACGCTCTTGGTGATCCCATTCATGAAAATTCATCATAGGACATGTGTTTGCATAATGACCATGCACACCACATTTAAAACATTCAATTGATCCCTCAGAAAGAACTTCTTTCCCTTTCCTCGAGTCAACTGGATGCTTCCTTTTTCCATGGCAGGTTCTTGCTTTATGACCTTCATTTCCACATCTATAACATATTTCTCTCCCTTTGAAACATTTTCTTAGGTTTTTCATTCCACTTCTTTGACTCATAGGTTTTTGAACACACTTACCTTTATGATTATTACCTGTACTTCCATAGGTATTTGTTTCTCTCATATATGATGGCTTAGAGAAATCACCAAGGTTTAGGTGGTCAATCATGACTCCAGATAGTTGGTTGAGGATAATCAAAAGAGTTCTCATTACAGCTCCCATATCATTCAGTTGCTTGCTCAAAAAACTATCACAGTTTCCTTCAAATCCACTGTTACTTTGGTGCCTGCTAGATCCAGCCATTTACTAAAACCAAAAAGGTCAGTGTGAGTATATCAAAAAAACCATCGTGTACTAATGAGGAAGACAAACAATAAGATATACTTACTCATTCACTTTATCTAAAACTAGGACTCTTTCTGAAATCCTAACCATTATGGTAATTCCACTTATGCTTAATGAATACCCTAACCTCTAAAGTTATATAAACCGACCTTTGACACCAACTATAAGGCCCCGACCTTAAACCATACTTAATCTTGAGTTATTACGAGATTACTCATTAAGGATCTTTACAGGTTAAGAGTTTTAGAGAATTAGATCATGAATCTTGCTTTACATTCCACATTTAAACAATGTGGTTACATAAAATACAGTATCAATTCCTCCAATTAACGGAAACATATTTAAAATAAAACATGGATTCATTCTTGACACATACTTGACACTGTCATCACGTCATGTACCTTTCCCTTGACCTCTGAAAAACATTTCAAAAACTTGGGATGAGCATAAAAAACTCAGTAAGGGTTATCAAAATATGGAAAGGAAACATGGGATCATATATACATAATAATGAAATCATACTTTACCAATAAAACATATCCACTTCAACATACCTCATCAAATCATGAATAAATCGTAGAAATCATAAGACATAAAAGTAACTTGAGGCATTCATAACATTCTTACGTAGGGAGTAACCCTTTTGGTTACGTTTGGAATAATCATCACAGTATATTCCCTAAATCTCTTCGGAGAAACCTTAACATTTCACTCCTTCACATTACCCAATGCATTGGAGAGCTATATCGGGCTCACCAACCCTTAGTTTATCACGGAACCACCCGTTTTCATAATAATGCCCAAGAACCTCAACATAATCATATCACATAAAACATGCATAAAGGAAACATAACATTCCCACCATTCAATCACAAGATATCAATAAAACACACTGATATAAAAGAATTATGAAAACCATTTTCGATACCAAAATAAAAGAAAATTAAAACATGGTATTTATTTTTCTTTTAAAAAGAAGGTATGGCTTGTAGAGGAAGCCTAAACTCAAATAATGGTCCCGGCGGCAGAGAAGTCGTTGTCGCCGCATACGTACGAAAAAAACATTCCCTTTTGTCATTTAGTAAAACGCTTCGTATAAAACAGATTTCTTTTGGATAAACGTAAAAGTCAAAGGGGTTTATACACCGTATAAAAGAAGGTTGTGTATAAAACTAAATATGTCTCAATGAAATGATGTTGAGACGAAGTCCCATACAAAGTCGGTATCCTTGGTTTAAGGATAAATCAATTACATAATTATGTGTGACAAATGAATACACCAAATATAAGTGGATATTAAGTGTAAAATAATCAAAGGTCATTCACACATATTCAAAGGATGACATATTCAATAACTACATGTTGAACCCAAAGAAATCAAAATTGGGTTAAGAAGTTCCCTTGACAGCATAACAGCGTCACATCAAAATGAGTTGATGAGAGATAAAAAGTGTATCTCATCACTTGGAAATAAAATTTACATCAATAAGGATATATGAGATCATATCCCAACATAACAATATGTAAATTAAAAGACCCAATAAAATAAGACTTTTAAAAAAGAGGAGGGTGAAAGGTTCCCTTACCGACTTGGGTATCTTTCAAAACATACACCCCATGAAAGAAGGACAATAAATCATTGATGTAAATACTCATAAACAAAATTATATTACACAAAGAGTAGAATAATGGGCAGTAAATACACCACTCAAAGGAAATTGTGGAAAATGTAGCATAAATCTCACGGGAATAAAAGTGAGATGAAAAATCACTTTCGAAAACTCGACAGCCTAACGACGGCACTTAAAACTTCCACAAATGGATTGATGAGATCAAATAGGGTATATCATCACATTAAAATAAAATTTACAGAAATAGGAATATGAAAGAACATCCCACATCATAACAAATAGGATCTTAAAAGACGTGACATGAAGGGGAGTACTTAAAGAGAAAGAGAGAGGTTAGATCTCTTACGAAAATTCGGCACCCTAACGGCGCCACTCAAAACATCAAAAATGGATTGATGAGAGAGAATAGGGTCTCTCATCAAATGAACATAAAAATTACAGTAAGAGTAATATAAAATAATATCCAAATAACAATAAAGATGAGCTTTAAAAGGAATGTCATAAAAGAGTGTACTTAGAAAGAAAGAGTGGAGTTGGATCCCTTACCTTGGGTCCGACTTGACTCGATCGTTCTTTAACGTTCTGAATAACAAACTTTAGTTAATTTATATTTTCTTAAGAACCTATTTAAAGTTCATTATTCCTTTTATATCACTTATTTACATGTTATCAACATTATGTAATCATTTAAGTTAATAATGGTTGTTTTGTCGATATTTGGTTCTTAAGTCGAAAGTGGACTTCTTACAATTACATGTTGTTCATTTGGTCAAAGGTTCATTATATCCAGAATGAAATTTCTGATTTGGATATCATATATATCATATATATCCAGAATATACATGTATTTATAATATTACATAATCATTTAGAGGTAAGAAATTAAATGCACCGTTCATGGAGATGGTAAGCCGTACGTACGCATGAACGCTACATTCATTTCTTTGTCATATTAATGGAATTAAAACTAAATGAGAGGTATGTATATTTTAATTAGAGAATTATATTCATCATTTAGATGTATCATTCATCATATATATCCATTATATACATGTACTTATAATATTATATTACATTTGGGGATAAAAAAATGAAATGCACCGTTCATGGAGACGGTAAGCCGTACGTACACATGAACGCTACTTTCATTTATATTTCATATTTTATAGAATAGAATCATAATGATATAAAGGTATATTATAATTACAGTATAATATCATATATAATATCATAGTTCCATCCTTTATACGTCCCACATATGGTATTTAACGAATCAATTCACTTTGAGAGGGCGGTAGTCCGCACTTCCTAAAATGGAGATATCGCGTATACCCATAATGGAAGCCATAAAGGTAAGACACAAATGAAAAATACAGAAGAAATAGTAAAACATAAACATATTATATATCATATATAAATATAGTGACATATTAATGGCCACCTTTGAAGGTGTTAAGAGAATGTTGAACAATCATCGTTTCGGGAGGCAGAAATTTGCCATCCACGGAAACATTATGTTCTTTAACCATTAGATGTAGGTGTGTGAAAGTGTAGCTCTAATATTTCTTATAACAAAATCCTATTATATTTAAGATACTGGATTTTTTACAAAAGAAATGAATAAAATGACTTTAGGGGGTTGGAGAAGCAAAATAAAACAAAAGGACTCAAGTGAAGACATTACCTTAAAATTGGGTAACTCCCTTTGGTTTGAGCTCAAAAGATTCCTTGGGAAGACTTCTGCCCAATGTGAGGCTTCAAGGAGTAAGAGAGGGAAGTTGAGAGACAAAATGGGTGGAGGGTGTCCGAGCCAATGGCTTTGGGAGTGTGGGTAAGGAGGTAGAGGTGGGGGCCTTTTATAAGAGGAGAGGAGGGGCACTCTTGTAATGTTACAAAATGTTACTTTATTTTCAAAAGAGTTTCGGATTTTAAAGGTCCCAAAGTGATTTATTTCGAGGCTAAGGTGATAAGGGTTCGAAATCCACTCATAAAATAGGTTTTGGACATGTGTAGGTCTTAGATATTACATTATCTTTCCATTTTATTTAAATCGTTAAATAATGAGGTCATCGCTGCATCATCATGATGTCAAAAATAATTTAATTAATTTAATGTCTAAAAATTATAAAAAATTACTATGATTTAGGAAATAGTATTATCTTTACAATGAATATTTATAGTCAAAAATTTGATTTGTATAACCCCATGTAAAAATTGTTTTAGTAAAACATTTCATGTTTGTCTCATTTTTACTTTAACTTTAAATAAAAAGATATTAATGTCATTTTCCAGCCAAAGTGGATTCATGGGGTCCCCAAGATGACCCATGGGTTGTCTTGGTCGGCCATGACACATAAAATGAGGTTAGGACATGTGTCAAGTTCATTTCATTTTATTAAAACATTATTCTTACCATAAACTACACTAATTACCTCTAATCGCGATTAAAACTTAATAAGTTACTATTCACCAAAAAATTATTTTTATCCCATTGAACCGCATTTTACTTCTTAATGACAACCATGTATGTCGGATTTTTGAAATTAAAAACAAAAAGATGGCAAAATTTCATTTAAACGGAAAAATCATTTTTTATAAGTACCACTTAGTGGTTTCACTATTCATCAAAAAATTGAAGTTTTTCAGAAAAATCCCAAAAATTCACCCTAAGCTATATTTGATATTCAGAATTCAAAAATAAAGTCTATTTTACAAAATTCAAAAAATATAAGTCACATTAAATAATTTAATAATTAATTCCCACTGTCAGATCAAATAGCGTGTTTTTATGAAACAATAAGTATCAAAAGATTGACAGTGGTTTAAGTCTGATTTCAAAGTGAAATTAATTCCAACAACCACTATTGGATTTAATGGTAAAAATATATTCTAATTTCACTTTAAAACCAATTCAAAAGATAATATAATCATATAAATAAATTAGATTAAAAAGGGGTTTTGAATTAAACCACAACATTTTACACTATTCATTAAAAAAAGAACTTTATCGGAAAGATACCAAAAATTTACACAAAGTAAATTTTGATGTCCCAATTCTTAAGAAAAGTTTTATTTGTTCCGAAAGGATTTATAAGAGTGAAAATAACTATATTTAATGTCGGTTCTCCATCAAAAGGCGATAAGTGAACCTTTAGTGAAAACTAGGGCATATACGCCTAAAATTGAATTATTTCCGTATTTTATGCCTTTATGTAAAAACATTTAAAAACATATATAATCATATATTAGTTATTTCTATCCATTCCCACCAATACAACAGCTACATGTTAACTACCATTTATAATAATATTATTTTATTATTAGTGTGCAATGTAAGATTCCCAAGAAACTCGTTGTTGCGTGTTGGGTACGCCATCGAGCATAGCGTCCCCTTTAAAGTCATATTAATATTTTATTCACAAATATGGATAAATATGAAAATGTCATATTATTTATTTACCTGGGGTGTTACAGTTATTTTATTTGATACTATTTTAAAATTCTACAATTCCCATTTTCCATCAATGAGTTTTCATAGTATTTAATATTAATGATTTTATATGGAAAAAATATATATTTAGGTAAATGGGTAAGGAATTATATCACTAGGATGTGTTTTCAATGGTTTCATATCTCATAAGATAAGGCATGAATGTTATTGAATAATGAAATGTAGAAAACATAATGTGTGAAAATGATTACTTATATATATATTTACATTATGATTCATTAATGAGATTTATGTCTATGGAAACACATATTACATAATGTCAAAACATTATGAATTAATGTGATTAAATTTATATCTCTCAGTTTAAGGACCATTTTACATTCTTGCATTATATATACATAATTAAAATATTTTAATTTCAATTTTTTTAATATAATTTAAAATGACTGTGAAATTAGTGAAATAATATATAAATGTTACTAACATCACATTATTAATTTTTCATGGATAAATAAAAAATGTAACATGAAATAATGTATTATATACCTTGGAATATTGAATATCATTAATGATAACATTTAATAAAAGTTAATAAATTAAAATGTGATAATAAAGATGAAATGAATGATATTGTTACAAATACATAATTCCTTGGGAAATATTCTCTATTGAATATAAATATTAGTAGAACTAGACATATAATAAGAAATAACATCATAAATGGAATAATACTTTTGATAAATCTATTATGTAAATTAATTAAATGATATGTATGATTGATGGAGTTTGAATATAATGAATTAATAGGTTGTAATAAAGGAATATAACTATTTTAAAGGGTTATACATTCATTGGAAATAATATCAATAGAAATATTATTATTTGATATATATGTATCTAATTGTTTTTTAAATGTTTATATTTTTTTAATAGATTTAAAATAATACAACTCTCAATCTAAAAATAATGAAAGAACAATTTATTATTGAGTTAAAAATTTAATTTATAAAAAATTATTATGAATTGAATATTTTTTAATATGGTTGGAAATTATGTATCTAAAAATATTATATAAATATTATAATATTAATAGATTACTAAAATTAAATTAATTGTAATTAAATAATTATTTCTATCTTTATTTGTTATTGATATTTTAAAAGTTACAATATTTTGATAAATAGTTTTGTAATGTCTATAATATCATTGTAGAAATAAAATTAATCATTAAAAATAATTATTATTATGAAATTTATTGGTAATATATAGTATAAATTAAATTTATATGATTCCAAATCGTTATTACTATCCATGTAATAAAAATACATTCATTTTCTGCTTAAATGATACATTTAGTGTAAAATGGTTTTTATGTAATACAAATTCCAATAATATATTTAATTTCCATAAAAATATTCCACTAATTCTAGTAAAATTATTTTTAATGTTTCATTCATAATATTTAAATTTCGTAATCAGGTAATTTTATTTTTTTTAAAATAATTTTCCCAAAGAAAAAATTAGTTGCTATGCTATTTTTTAAGGATTTATTTTTCAAAATGTTGTTGAATTTTTATATTTATCGCATTTTTTATTAGTCCAATATAATGATTAATGGAATAAAAATTATATTAAATTAGTTTTAAATAAGTAAATAACAGAAAATAATAATGATAATAATAAATATTTTTGAGTCATTTTCAATAAAATACAGTTATTTAAAAATAATATACACAGTAATTTAAATATAATTTACCCACATATATAAATTTAATTATATTATATATAATTAATATTTTCAATCATCACATTGAAATTGGTTAAGAGGGTTCATATCATTTTTATGTAAAAATTAATTACCATGTTAAATATTCAATCATGGTTTATAATGGAGAAATGAGAAACATAATGTTGCAGTAATTTTTTTTGTTTAAATGATATGTACAACCAACCAACGAGAATTTTTATGTTATTAATTAATTCACAAATTTGATAATACTATTTTGTTGACAAAATTCACATAACAATAATGACATTCCATCTTTACACCTTACCCATAATTCATTTCTAATGAAAAGTTCATATATTTTTTTATAAATTGATCTCAAATCCATCCACATGAAAATAATATATTCCATTTCAATTATCAATCAAATAATAAAATTCTATATCCTTTAGATCAATCCTTATGTCCTCTTACAACAATAATGTTATCTAAATTTTCATTTTCTAAAGGATATATCATGAGATAATTCAAAAAATCAATGTTAGTCGTATCCACACCTTATATACCTATTATCTACAATTCTCATCGGAAATCCTCTAAATCTATTCCATATTTTTTAATATAATTAGATAAATCCCAGTATTATTCAGGATTTTTTTTCAATTAGTGGAACATTTATTATCTATATCCCTCCCATTCATTGAAAAAATACCACTTGTATAATATTGATACTATCAAATCTAACTTCCCAGGTTTATTCTAGGATTTCGTAGACACATCTCATCTCCTAAAAGAGTCGTTGCAGCGAACCATGTAGGAATTACCACTTCATCTCATAGATCCTACAAGAATAGATGATAAGGTTGAAACTATCATTTATACACATGTAGAGGCCCCAAAAACACATGAGTTATTACTGGAAGAGCCACAACCATTTCCTTATAGGTGAAGAAATCATCCCACGTAGCCTCCGGTATAACATTTACCTCTGCATATTTGGCTAGTTCCAACCCATCAAGAATCACTGCCTTTTTGATAAAATTAAGTTCCACCTCCATGCTAGGCCCCAATCCCTAATTAGGACCATGCTCTTGGGTTCTCATTCCCAAACAGGAGTAACCAAATATACTCATTCTATGAATTTCATGTACTCAGTTATTTATGGAGGGCCTTATATATGGGAATCCAGATTTTTCAACAACGTCATATGTCCCAATAAGCTGATATCATTGATTTCGCTACCTATATATTATATCACTGGTTCCATAGAAAAATTCTCAAGTAGTGATATATGTTTAAGGATTGGCTATATGAATATATCAATTACAACATAATAATATTTGTTCCCTCTCTGGAATTGGTGGAATACATCTCTATGAAGCTTTCTAGTGACAGTGATGATGAATGGAAACAACTCTCCAACCGTAGGTCATCATCCACATGACACATATGGAGGATGATTTTTCAGACCGAAGAGAATGTACTCACACATTTTAATTAATTTGTGCTTGTTGGAACATCATGAGGCTCCTGATGTCATATAGACTCTTTATCTACTACTAATGCATCCACATATCACCCTTCCACCACTCAGTAGAAAAATAGAGAATGGCGCAATGGCAAATAATTCACCGACTAGTGCTGACACCATCTCACACTCATTGAGACTTCACTACCTGAAAAATGGATTCTACCCCAAGAATTATTCATGTAGTGTCTGATTACACATGTGATTTGAATGAGTATACATTAGTGAATAACATATAATTTTTGGACCCTTATAATTTTTATTGAAAACAATAAGTGTCAGAAAGGTCCTCCTAATGTTCTAGGTTGACGACATCATCGACATGTCCATGACTATATAAATATTCATAATGGGCATACATGTGATTACTTGAATAATGTGAACTCTATCAAGTCCAGAAAGTCAGATTAATGTAAAACACAAAATGCATAATTCTCTTCTACCATATCATTAGGTTTATTACCACTTCCATTCATGTTTCATGACTATGAAGATTCATTGTAACCATGTCTGATAAGAAACACCTATTTATATCCAGAACTCAATAATCCAATAGTTAACTGATATCCTTCTTGCATGGTACATCATTTAAGTAATATAATATTCCCAACAAAAACAAAATCACATAGTCCATCCAATGATACCTGACATTCCTCCTTTCAAAGTGAAGCGTCGCTTCAGATGAAATGTCCACCTAGTGCGGAAGATTGATGCTCATAAGAACCTTTAAAGTATTCCAACTATTCACATGATCCACGATTATATCTTTTTATCATGATTTATGTATGAATCCCTCACAAAGGCTAATAAAAGTCCTCTCTAGATTGATACAGAGGTAGTGGACCTGGAAGCATTCCATTATGAAGAATACATATGAGCAGAATTACCAGAAATCAACTTATTCGAAGGAGAAGATTAAGTTCCTCCCATATTGGGGAACATTAACCAATTACACATCATTTGAAATCTCAATAGCATGTAGGTATGGAATTTTCTAATCGATGTAGGATCCATGATCAATATCATCCCAAATAATACACTGTCCATGCTAGGACTATTTGATTTTGATCTAAATCCCTAAGGCATGAAAAATTAGTGTTATTAATGGATTGATTAGTGAGCCTATGAAAACATTCCCTTAAAGACACAGTTCGGTAGTATTATTTCAACCACCATGTTTGTGGTCATGTCACAAGATACCGCCTTCAATGTTCAAATGGGTAGGCCCTATCACTATCGACACAAAGTAGTTACCTCTTCATTTCATCAATGCATCATGTACACACTCAATGATATACTGGTCATGCTACAAGGTGATATGTCTCCCTTTACCACTCATAAATGCTACTATGTATATGTGAAATGTTACACGTTAAAAGTAAACTGGGTTCAGAACAACAGGGGTGAGAAAATATTATAATAGATTACCCCTAGAAGAATATGGATGGTTTCGTTATCAACTAGACTAACCGATAAGAAACCATGACTCTAGAATGGGGAAACTACATTACTGTCTCTTGAAGGATTGAGAAACACAATCCTAGGAACATGGAATGTTGGATGATCACTTTTTACTCGTAATTGAGGTTTTATAATGTGAAATTAGACCCTCTTACCCCTATAATGTCTTTTTATGTTCACCCAATGGTGATAGTTGTACGCCATACTTTCTTGTTTTTCCGTGATTGGATGAACATTCTTAGTCCAAGACCCTACTCCATCTAAAACATTATTATGTGTGGCCCCCGTTTGAGAAGGCATGATATAATAGGGGAAAAATATTTTTTCCCTAATGCTTGAATAGAAAAGGAGTCTTTTGATGGTGATTTAAATACTAATCTCGTCAAAAGATGCATTCCTATAGGATTATCTAACCCAGATGACATCCCTATGTCCTATCATCCAGATGCCTCAGATGATGAAAGGGGTCTGGAAGATGCTCCTCCCACATTTGATGAGAGTTTATCCACCACTATCGATGAATTGGAATAGGTAAATCTCTACACTAAGGAGGATCTAAATCCAATAATGATTATTATATCCTTTCTTCAGGAGGAAGAAATACAATACAAGAATTTCTTAAAGCCACAACATGTAGTATTTTCTTATATTTATGATGATATTACAGGAATATCCCCGCATGTGGTCGTCTAATGTGTTAGAATCCAGATAAATCATCACAGGTTCAAACAACATCTTAAATAGGCGAACCCCACCAGTGTTTCCATTGTCATGTCTAGAGTGAATATCATCATCAAATCCTTATTCTTCGTCAATTTCAAGTACCCCATATGGTCAAACAACATAGTTACATATTATACGAAGAACCGGAAAATTATAGTTTTTATAGATGTCTTGGATCATAATCCCCCTAGTCTAATGAAATTTTCATTTTATAATGATAGAGATATTGATAGAGACCATCAAAGGGTCATAGGCTCTCTCATTCGTGGATGGGTATACCGAATATAACTATATATGAATGGCCCCAAATGAAAAAATATTTAACTACATTGATAATGACACAGGGTACCTATTTCTATTAGTTATTTCCTTAAATTTTTAAGAATATAGGATCAAATTATCAATGTGTTATGAATTGGTTATTCAATCAGATACTCATGAATTTAGTGGAGTTTTATCTGGAAGATTATGGTGTTTAATACTACCATCACTTGGACCACCAATGAGATATCAATTAATTGTTTTAATTCATCTGATCACACAATAAATAAATGAAACTATTGAGGTGTACCTACACAGATACCTCTAGAATGATCCTTTCCTCTGTTTTTAGATAAATAAAAATCATGATTTATTTGGATAAAATTATAGCTAACATCCAATGTCCAACTCCACATAACGATTGATACATCATATGTTTTCAAGTCCACTATGAAAAAAAGGCCTATCAATCATGAATTTGTATATATTGTGTAAACCATTATCTATTATTATTATAAAACATGTCATCTATCAATTAGGTGATGATTTATAAACCACTATGTATTGAATCAAGAATTATTTCTTGCAGACTCCAGTTTTGATTCCACATATCCCTATAAATCCTCTCTTCATCATTCTAACTACCAAAGAATAATCCCTTGTCACACATCATGCTCAGAGAAATACTGAAGGGAGAGATGAAAAATTTCTATTATCTCACCCATGTTTTTCTCAATATAGATATCTGATATTCTTCTATCAATAAGAGCTTCCTCACAATAGTTTTCATAGAGAAAACATGGTATTATTATTTTAGGATCGTGAGATATATCCAGAATCCCATAAGGATATATTTGACTCTATTCTGACAAACAAAAGTTTATAGGATTTATAAAGTGGTTGGAAGTTCTTCTTTTGTAGTTTGGCAGTAGTATCATCATATAGAAGGTTGTCTAAGGTATAACATTGGTTGAATTTATGGTCACCCATATAGCCATTGCATAAAAGTCCCTAGATATTGAAAATATTGATGAGGCCATCCTCTAAGTGGATCAAGTCATTCCTTGGAGTAAAATTAAAATTTATAGTGCCTTACAAATACTAATCAGAAGAAGACTCAATGATACTAGACTCAACAATGTAGGCCATGGTATTGTCTTAATCACCCCAGTGTAGGATTCCATTCCTTATTAATTCGTTTTGTCACTACGATGTATGAATAATGTGGTAGAGTATTAGGATCTCATCATAGGTCTTGATTTGGAACATGATATTGGTGGTCCCAACCTATACATGAAGGGGTTCTCTTATATATTGATAAAAGTGTTTAATTGTGAATATTCCATCACGAATCAACTGCTCATTCGTAGGTAATATCACACTCTAAAGCTATTGGCATGGTTACCTTCTTGCCCATAGGTAATAATGTTCCTAGGACATATAATGGTTGATATGATACATTTTTTTAACATTTATGAATCTATTTTAGATCCTGATGTGGATGATTTTATTATCCATATAGTGCAATGAAGGTTCAGGGCGCCTATAACGCTGAATGATGATGAAAGCGAAGTGGCAAACTACCTTACCACTGGTTCTTCCATAACATGACCTTCGGGGCCCCCACGTCAATATAAGATACCTTTGATTAGACAAATCTATTGTTTTATTACATCTGACATGGTAATATCCCAACTGACAGACCTGAACATGAGTGAATCTCTTAAAGCACAACATAGTTCACCCTTATGATCGTTCCAATAGTTGAATATATTCTCTACAAATACGGTTTTCATGTAATTACCCTATATTTCATTGATACAGATTATATTTCCGAGGTTATGTTGGATGATCACACAGATTCACATGGATCTCATTAGAAAAGATGGAAATCCTCTCCCCATATTTGATTGTTGGGATTCATTTATCCCACCATGTTGTATGACTGTATTGAGATTTCCAAAATGTTACAAAAATGTTAGATTCATTCCATTGTTGTGTATCTTCTTCTAGATCACCTTCAGACCATGATGTATTACTGTTCATATTCATTCTTATGAGACAATGTCATGGGACCATATTGTCTAGCAGCAACACACCATTTTAGTTTAATTCTAATTGCAACAAATTTTTTTTCCATTTGGGATGATTTGACTCAGCATAAAAAGCTTAATTCCCATTCTATTATTGATTTCCTGAGATACACTATCATCAATTTATTTCAGGTAAAAGTCTACATTATCGCTGAATATAACCCCAATTCTTGATAATCTAATATGATTAAATTTTAATCCAATAACAACATCTTGTCCAACCACCATTCTCACAACCATGTGAAAGTAAATAGAAAGATAAATTCATTCAAAAAAACCCCTACAACATTTTGTATAATATGGTGGAAACAAATAGTAGTCCATACATGATCACCAATAATATTTGATAATATCATAAGAACACATGGAATTCCACCCAGGTGACCCCATATTCATTAATTTATAGAACACATGTAGTGATACAAATCGATATTATGATGCAATTAGTCCATAAAAATATATACAATAAAAGTACAACATTAATTGTAGTAGAAGTAATTCGAGATAAATTAAAATATATTGATGATAATCAACTTCATAACATTCAAAATATAGTGAGGCATGAGAATAATATAGCATTTTCGTTCGACAAAAATGTTCATCCTACACATTTCATATTCAGTGATACAACATTGGGTTTGAAAATGTCGCTGATACCTGGTAGAAGACCTCCAAATTTGGAAACCATATTGGAAGAAACCTATATTATTCACCTAGTTTACCCATATTGTGCATACTCCATTACCACAATTTATTGAGAGTGATTCAATCCTCCCACTAATTCCATGTTCATAAAAATGTACTTTGTAGGTGCGGGGTCCTCACATTCATCATGATATTAAACAAATTTTATGTCTCATATAATTTTAAACTACAATGTTTCTCTTTGTCATATATGATTTTAATTAGATTCATCATAATTGATGTTAAATTTCAATATACTATCTATAATAAGATAAACTAAATAACACCATGATGTCCTCATTTGATAAGGTTTCATCTATGGAAGTAGTCACTCATCATGCCATATTCAAGAACTATGTATGTATTAATACCCATTATACAATTAAACATAGGGATTCAAAGACATTTCATATTTGGTTGACCTGCAAAATTGTGTCATATTCATAACCTAGGATAATCATAATAGTGTATGGTGCAGTGCTACGATAACATTGGTTCTCATTCACATCGATTCGTACCAATCTCACCACATTTCTCCCTTAGTAGTGACCCTCCAAAACATTTTCATTACTACATGAATGTAAACTATGTTAAATTATAAAACAATATATTTCTTGATCCCAATACATATTGGATACATAAGAACACCCAGACACTTTTTCTTCGCTTCTATCCCCGTGTTCTTCCATCCTTCATCCCCCTGGTCTTGAGTTCTGTCTTGGAATTATAAATAGTGTGGTATGAACATCCTTGATCCCCTTTCACAATGGGATATTTTTTCACTCCATGCACATCCTCTTCTATATAACTCTCCCCAACATCTATAGTTTCATGGCGATACACTTCACTGAATACTATTTTCAGACAACATTATGTTAAAATTCATGGATTTTATGATCTATTTGTTGCATGACTCTTAATATATTAAGATATATAGGAATGGAAAGCAACTTTTTTCCTATAGTTCAGCCCCAGTTTAATCATCTATTTTCCCTCTACTTTCCCTCTCGTGTAATTTTACCATAATAGAATCCATCGACCGCTGATAGTTATTTTTAATATGCTCATATTCATTGTAGTGTATTCCATAGTCTATTATATTCTCTACTGAATTTTTCTTATTCCATACCCATGATTCATGTGTCTATATATTTCGGTCATAATCAAATATTATATGTTATGGGACCCCCTGATGGCATTTTTTTGGGGTGTTATGTGTCATATATCATTCCTAGTCAATTCCAAATTAAAATTGTATTTAAAATTTTATATAGGTCCTACGTTTTGAATATGGTCAACTGTTGAAAATCATCACTATGTTCCCTCCCCACTTTATATTTATTTGATGTTGTGCTTCAAATATGATCAAAAGTTGTCCTACATCATTATAGAACCCTCATTGCAACCCAAATATCAGATGATGTGGCTCACATTTTCTACCTTATTATCTCTAGGATGCACTAAAAACCCCTTGGTTTTACCCCTCCATGAACCCTTTCACGATGAGATGTTTTATCAGCATAGTTGGTACCTCATTGATCAAAAATCCCCATTATCCTATTGTCTAATTTCATGTATCGTACACATACTCTTACTCATTGTTTCATAAACTGGACATGTCTCATGTAGGCTTCAGATTCTAGTTAGGGTTCTCACCTAGATAAAAAAGATTCATAACCCAATAGTCAAAACTAAATGACCATAAATTTGGGGTTTCCATCCCAATAATATGAAATTTATGTGGTCACAATAGTATAATAAAAATGATATTAATCCTTGAGGTTGTATTTTCATCAAAAACAATTTGTGCAGTATTGGCCTTTTTCCCTTATTCATGTCGGATTGTTCATGTTGTGCCACACATATCCCCTCTCATGGATTCTACACATTTTTTATAGTCCAACCATAATTAATTTAAATATGTGTGGATTATTCTTGGGAATTTATGATTTGGTGTAAGACATCTTTAGTCATAATTCACGATAATTGGCCTCAGAAAACAGCATTACAAATTTCTTCTTGGGAAATCTCATCCCAAAATCCAACATTATTACCCTAAAATAAATATTATATTTCTTATGCATGGCATTAAAAATTATCCTATGTACAAAAAACATGATTTTACATGAAATGGAATTTAAGAACAATGTGTGGCTGGATTTGTAACACCCTGAGGTTTTATAAAAAATATTCATTTTAATTTTATTGATGTCTTGTGTTGTACGCTACACCAAAAGGAGCTTGCACAAAACGAATCCCTGACTTGGCTTGCATTACACGCAAGCGCGACCTTCCACGATAGCGTGTGTTGTACGCAATACTGAGTTTCACTAAACAACGATATGCTATTAAAATATTATTAAAACAAGCCATTATGAATAGTAATACCGACTTTTTGAAATTTTATAAATTTTATTTTTGAAAATGGACTTCATATTTGGATTTGGAATATCGAAATTATCCTAGGGTAAAATTTTGGTATTTTTCTGAAAATTTTCAATTTTTGATGAATAGTGAAAACACTGAGTTACTATTTAAAACCCGACTATTTTTTTAAATAATTATTTATTTTATTTAAATATATTTTAGGTCATAATTGATATATAATACCTATATAAGTTAAATATAATTCATTGGAGTCATTTTTTAATAATTTTAGATATATATAAATTTTATTGAACTTTTGACCGTCTTTTACCCACCTCCTATGAGAATTTGCAAATTTACATAAAACTTAATTTTACTTCTTTTGTGAATGGAATTTCAAAAATTCGAGAGACACGGTTGATGTTAGTATGTAAAATTTTCTTCAATGAGATGAAAATAATTTTTGGTGAATAGTTACTTTTTTACTTCTATTTACCACGGTTAAAAGTAAATAGGGTAATTAAGGGTACAAATGATATTATTATTACCCTAACACATGTCCTAATTCTACTGGATAAGTGTAATTCGACCAAAAACAACCTTAGGAATAAAATATGACCATTTAGGCCCACTTGGTTTAGATTAGGACATTTATTATTAATTTATTTAAAGAAGGGTCAAAATAGTTAAAATCAAAGTTTAATAAGTAAATCATTTTTAATATAGTGTTATACATAATATAAATTCGACTATAAATAATCATTATAAAGCTAAAAATATTTCCAACATAATGACAGTTTATTTGTAATTTTTAATCTTTAAATAATTTAATTTATTTATGACACAATGATGATGCAGTAATTATCTTATTAATGGAATATTGACATAATTGATGTTATAAATGCACAAATAAATGTAATTTGAGACTTTTTATGAATTAAAATAATTATCTATGTTAATATGACATGTTAGTATTGATTTTGGTATTTTTTCGAACTAATCATTCTGTTATGATTTTCAAAAAAATAATTTACCAAAAAGTGTCAAAAATGACATAAAATAGTTTTAAAAAATATATTATATTATTAATTGTTATTATATTCCTAAAAATCTAAGGATCGGCCAAGATACTTATATCATGATAGGTGTATCATTAATGGATCACTTGTGGGTCTCTTGTATGTATATGGTATGTTTATTAACTATATTATATAAAAATACAAAGTCACCTGGTAAATGTCAATCTAATTAACTAAGAGTTAAAACTAAAAGATAAGGTTAATATAATGACCTAAACATGTCTAAACTCTATTGGATGAGAGTATTTCTACCCATCCCCACCTTAGCTTAGAAATATATCAATTTGGATCTATTAAAAACCGAATTTGACTTTATAATAAAATAATATTTTTAGTTATTCCAAAGGTGCCCCTCTCCTCCCTTATAAAAGGGTACCTCCTCCCTCTCTTCCTCACACCTCTTTGAGCCTTCAAGATCGGCCACCCGCTGACCAATTATCTTATACACTTCCCTAGAAACATCCTAGAGGTCCTGGTCTTCTTCAAAGACCAATTTTAGTGCCCTAAAAGGAGGTCTCAAAGAGGCGCTTCAAAGAAGAGGTAATGTTCGTTACCGATTCTTTCAACTTTATTTCTTCTTCTACTTATTCTTCTTTAGTTGTTTCATTATTAACTAATAACATCAGTATCAATCATATACTGATATGTTATTATAATTAAGAAATATCCCTATTTCACCATCTATCCATCCTACGGAAAATGAAATCACCGCGCGTGCTTATGTACGAGATACCGTCTCCACGCTGTGGTGTAATCTATTTTCCACCATCACCTTGCGTGGATGGGTATAATGGTGTAAATAATGACTATATATGATTATTTTAAAGTGATACTAATTCATAAATAGTATACATACACTCCAATACAATTCCATGATCACGGGAATGATATCATCGCTCGTGCGTACGTACGGACTACCGTCTCCACGAACGCGATGAGATTCATTTTCCATGATTAACCATTCAAGAATGATTATAAAGTATATATAATTAATAATAATGAAATATATGGAATAATAATGCTACTGGATTTATGTATATATATATATATTTCATCTATTTGATTTCATTCAACTCAATAAGGAAACAAAAACAGCGTTCATGCGTATGTACGGCCTACCGTCTCCATGAACGGTGTATTTCCTTCCATTTATCTATCTATTATATATATGTATATTATGAATATATATTATATATAAATCATGTTTTATATTCTGTAATTAAGTAATTATGATCTAAGTAATCATATGAATAATTACAAGTCAAAACACGGACGACAAATGAAACAATTTTACACAAAACGCTACTTTAACATTAATTTGCAGAAGAATGGGTAATATAAATTCATAAGTGAAACATATATGATATCGTAACAATGAATATGATTCGGTAATACGTCAATGACATTTTTAAATCATTATACAGAAGGTTTGGATCCATACAAAGCACATCAGACCTATGGAAAGGGATAATTTTGCAAATCTCATTTTTATCCGAGATTACTTATTCGTATGTATTTACTGGGGCTATTTCTATCATCCATGTCCATGTTTTATAAAAGTAATTTCATGTATGTTTAAATTACTTTTTACCCATTTTTGGCTTTTACTACATGGTATGTATGGAATCTTTCTCTTATTTATGTTACGAGGTACTTTTATTACTTTTCCGACAAAAGTAGGAGGATAATGTTATTTTTAACTTATACGGTGTGAACGGATTTTTACGGTTTTATAAATCCTTGTTTTCATGAAGCTTCCTCCAAAATAGTTCATGACTATTTTCAACAAAATACATTTCTTTTAAAATTGCATTACATTTTGTGAAAAGAAAATGATTTTGAAGAAAAAAGTATATTTTCCTCAAGAATTCATTTCAAGTGTTTTATCAAAACCATTTTTCATCTAAGATGATATTATTTCGTATGTGTATGTTTCAAGTATAATTTCTCTATGATTTACATGGTTTCACTTATCTTATTATGAAATGATATCCATTTATTTTATATTGATTATGTGATGATGGTATGATGTTTATGAAACCCATTTTATTCATTGGGTTTTTATGAATGATGTATGCTTATTTTCTGGCACAAGTAAGAATGATTTCATTATGAGATGGGTGTGACCTATATCTCCCTCTAATTCATTGGGTAAAGATTTTATATCTCATAAGATAGACATGGATGGAACGGTAAGTTAATCTAGTTCAGCGTTACAGGACTGAAACGAGGAGTGAACTCGATTCAGAATGGGACATTGTCCACTAAGATGGTCTTGGTAGCAATGCCTTGGCTACTATGGAAATCATTACATGTTCTTAATGGATGACACAATTACATGTTTTATTCCCATGCTATTTTATCATGGTTTATGTTCCATTATGATCTATTCCTTTTTTACTTCCATGTTTTATGTCGTTGCTAAAGATTTTGATGTTTAAACATTATGTTCATGTTTTTAAGTTCAAATGTATATGGTATGTTTTATTTTATACATGCTTACCCTTACTGAGCATTTTATCTCACCCTTTTTATGTTTTATTTTCCCCCAAAATCAAAAGAAAGGTTTTAGGTAAAGAAACAAAAACTGGAAGATCTTTTTGGGAGATGTTGAAGATCTTTCACCACGATTAGAAGATTACGTTCCAAGTTTCCAAAGACACTAAACTATTACGGTCCTTGTGTGTATTTTTTGTTATGTATTAATTATTCCGCAAAAGTAATGTAATCCCCATTTACGTCAAGCTTTGGGTCTCTACAGTTAGTATCTGAGGAATGTTTTAGTCAACCTTTGGAAACTAGGATGTGAAAACATTAGTGAGATCCCTAGAGATATTTCTAAGGTATGTCTAGGGATGTCCCTAAGGATTAGTATACATATAGGACATAGTCCTAGAACTATGGTAACGATCTTAGAATTTAACCTAAGATGTTAGATATTCATGTTACTCCCCCTTGATTAGGATTTTTGTCTCTCACACTATTCTTTTTGGGTTTTAGAAAATGGCTGGAAACAAGATGATTCATGATAATGGAGGATATTATGGAAAATGAAATGATATTCTTCATGAGCAACCAAATGAAATGGTATTTGGAAGTCCAAACATAATGATTATGCCAAATCAGCAATCTCATAATATGATCAATAAACTCAAATTAGGTAAGTTTTCTGACTCGACTAATAATAGAAAGATGAGGTTTCATGATGATCATAGAGGAAAGAAAGTTCAATTTCCCCTATGTAAATCATGTGGGAAAAGGCATGAAGGAGAATCTTTCAAAGGAACTGGAAGATGCTTTGTGTGTGGAAAAGAAGGACACAAATCCAGTAAGTGCAAAGGAAAAGGTTTAGTTAACACCATGGATGCGGATAATAGTATTGCTCTGACATCAACAATGGTTAAATGTTTCAAATGTGGAATGTATGGGCATTATGAAAACCAATGCCCTAAGGGAAAGTCTCATGAAGAGAATCAGTATGGTCATATGGGTAGTATTTATGTTGATGATGATGAAGAGACTACAAATGATATGTGAGATGAATGAATTTTTGATGCTCGGTCAATGGTTTAAGAATGTAGTGGAATGATTACATGTTTATCAAGTGTAATGTTGTATAAGTAATCTCATGGTACTATGATATAAAGAGACACATAAGGATTGTTACACTGTTGTCTTTCCTTATGTTTTGAAAATGTATGATGAATGGTACTAGTAACCATGAAAGGTTATTCAGATATTTTTGGAAAGTAGATGATATGTGCATAATGAACGGATAAGGAGAAAATTAAATGTTTGATAGAATTCATGAGCCCATGACTGATATATGGAGAAGGTTATATCATGGTTTCAATATATAGAATTTTTTGGATTTTGGTATGTGGAAAGTGTTAAAATTTAACAACATTCATGTTTTCACTAAGGTTTAATGGGTATTCATTCTTTAGGAGAATACATGATTAAGGTATTCACATTTTTGTAATTTGACCAAAAAGATATATTTTGTGATATATGGGGGATAAATGATGGCATTCACGTGATAGTTATGTGACATTTCAAGTAATGATTTTCATTATACTATGAGCTTGGACCAAAGTATTTTAGATAAGCCTAATGATTGGAATGATTTATGTTGGACATAAGTTATTATTGTTTAAGGATATAACTTTTTTCGATATTATTGATGGGATGTTATAGTAATATAAAAAAGGACAACCTGCAGGATGGGTGACAACCCATCGCGTCAGACAAGGCTGTGGGAATCGAACCCACAACAGAAGTGCGACTGACCTTTATCGCCTACCACTGGAATACATGAAGTCCCTGGTTAGTAGAAACTAGTTTTATTTTAATACTCGGTATGATATATAAATTATAAGTTCATTTTTGGAATCGTATACGATTAACCTCACCATAGATGGAATTATGTATATTTGATAAATTTTGCTAACCTTTTGTTTGAAACAGATGGAATGACCCATCATTCTATCACATGATCTGTTAACACTTCACAAATAAAAAATTCAACTTCATTTCTTTAAGAGAGGAAGTGGAAATTGTTCAAAGTATGAACAATAGTGAGATTGTACCAAAATAAAGTAAGTATTTATTCTAATTCAAATTATTCAACTTTAGGGAAATGATATTGAAAACCAAAAATGTTGTCCTAGTTCCCTTATATCCGATGAATCAGATGGTACCTTAGATCATCACAAATCTATGGATTTGGGATTGTTGGCTTTTTCATATCCACATGTCTACCACTCTCCATCAGAACATGATGGTTAGGTTTCTCTTCCATATCAATATTTTCAACTATGTTCTCCTATGTGGAAACCCAATGATTAGTTAATTTGGGTAACCGTTATGTTTCATACATTAGTTTTTAAAGATTGGTTTTGGTATTCCTTTTTACGATGTGGGTTTCTATTAAAGAAACTTTCGAGTAGTAAACCATTTATAACCCCGACAAATTTCGAGGGTGAAATTGATTTTAAGGGGGTTAGAATGTTACACCCTGAGGTTTTATAAAACATATTCTTTTTAATTATATTGATGTATTATGTTGTACGCTACACCAAAAGGAGCTTTTACAACACGTATCCCTGACTTGACTTGCATTACACGCAAGCGCGACCTTCCACGATAGCGTGTGTTGCACGCAATACTGAGTTTCGCTAAACAACGAGATGCTATTAAAATATTATTAAAACTAGCCGTTATGAATAGTAATACCAAATTTTTTAAATTTTATAAATTTTATTTTTGAAAATGGACTTCATATTTTGATTCGTAATATCGAAATTAGCCTAGGGTGAAATTTTGGTATTTTTCTGAAAATTTTCAATTTTTGATGAATAGTGAAAACACTGTGTTACTATTTAAAACCATATTTTTTATTTAAAAAATTATTTATTTTATGTAAATTTATTTTAAGTCATAATTGATACATAATACCTATATAAGTTCAATATAATTCATTGGAGTCATTTTTTAATAATTTTAGATATATATAGAAATTTTATTGAACTTTTGACTGTATTTGACCCACCTCCTAGGAAAATTTGAAAATTTACATAAAACATAATTTTACCTCATTTGTGAATGGAATTTCTAAAATCAGAGAGACACGGTTGATGTTAGTAAGTAAATTTTTGTTCAATGAGATTAAAATAATTATTGGTGAATAGTAACTTTTTACTTTTATTTACCACGGTTAAAAGTAAATAGGGTAATTAAGGGTAAAAATCATATAATTATTATCCTAACACTTAACCTAATTCTATTGTATAAGATTAATTAGACCAAAAACAACCTTAGGAAAAAAATATGACCATTTAGGCCTACTTGAATTAGATTAAGATATTTATTATTAATTTATTTAAAGAAGGGTTAAAATAGTTAAAATCAATGTTTAATAAGTAAATCATTTTTAATATAGGGTTATACAGAAGATAAATTCGACTGTAAATATTCATTAGAAAGATAAGAATATTTAATACATAATAAGATTTTATTTGTAATTTTTAGACTTTAAATAATTTAATTTATTTATGACACAATGATGATGAAGTAATTATCTTATTAATGAAATATTGACATAATTGATGTTCTAAATACCCATATAAATGTAATTTGAGACTTTTTATGAATTAAAATTATTTTATATGTTAATATGACATGTTAATATTTATTTAATTAATTTTATTCGAACTAATCATTCTGTTATGATTTTCAAAAAAATAAATTACCAAATAGTGTCAAAATTGACACAAAATAGTTTTTAAAACAAATATTATATTATTAATTGTTATTATATTCCTAAACATCTAAGGCTCAGCCAAGATACTTATATCATGATATTTGTATCATTAATAGACCACTTTTTGGTCTATTGTATGTATATTGTATGTTTATTAACTATATAATATAAAAATACAAAGTGACATGGTAAATGTCAATCTAATTAACTAAGAGTTAAAACTAAAAGATAAGTTTAATATAATGACCTAAAATTGTCTAAATTATATTGGATGAGGGTATTTAGACCCATCCCCACCTTATATTTGAAATATATCAATTTATAGCTATTAAAAACCGAATTTGACTTTATAAAAAAAATAATATTTTTAGTTATTCCAAAGGTGCCCCTCTCCTCCCTTATAAAAGGGCACCTCCTCCATCTCTTCCTCACACCTCTTTGATCCTTCAATCTCGGAAAAAACCTGACAAATTCTCTTCTACACTTCCTTAGAAACATCATAGAGGTCCAGGTGTTCTTCAAATACCAATTTTAGTGCCCTAAAAGGAGGTCTCAAAGAGGCGCTTCAAAGAAGAGGTAATGTTCGTCACCAATTCTTTCACCTTTATTTCTCCTTCTACTTATTCTTATTTAGTTTTTTTCATTATGAAGTAATAAAATCAGTATCACTCATATAAGGATATGTCATTATAAGTATGAAACAACCCTATTTCACCATTTATCTATCCTACGGAAAATGAAATCACTACGGATGCGTACGTACGATATACCGTCTCCACGCTGTGGTGTAATCTATTTTCCACCATCACCTTACTTGGATGGGTATAATGGTGTAAATAATGACAATATATGATTATTGTAAAGTGATATTGATTCTGAAATAGTATACATATACTCTAATTCAAATCCACGATCCCGGGAATGATATCATCGCTCATGCGTACGTACGGACTACCGTCTCCACAAACGCGATGAGATTAATTTTCCATGATTAACCATTCAAGAATGATTATAAAGTATATATAATAAATAATAATAAAATATATGGAATAATAATGCTACATGATTGATTTATATATATATATATATATATATTCCATCTATTGAATTTCATTCAACTCAATAAGGAAACGAAAACAACGTTCATGCGTACGTACGGCCTACCCTCTCCATGATCGGTGTATTTCATTCCATTTATCGATATATTATATATATATATGTATATTCTGAATATATATTATATATAAATCATGTTTTATATTCTGTAAATAAGTAATCATGATCTATGTAATCATATGAATAATTACAAGTCAAAACACAGATGACAAATGAAACGATTTTACCCAAAACGCTACTTTAACATTAATTTACAAAATAATGGGTAATATAAAGTCATAAGTGAACCATATATGATATCGTAACAATGAACATGATTCTGTAATAAGTCAATGACATTTTTTAAATCATTATACAGGAGGTTTTGATCCATACAAAGCATATCGGACCTAATGTAAGGGATAATTTTGCAAATCTCATTTTTAACCGAGATTGCTTATTCGTAAGTATTTACCGAGGATATTTCTATCATCCATGTTCATGTTTTATAAAAGTGCTTTCATTTATGTTTAATGTCCTTTTTACCCATTTTGACTTTTACTACATGGTATGTATGGAATCTTTCTCTTATTTATGTTATGAGGTACTTTTTTTACTTTTCCGACAAAAGTACGAGGAGAATGTTAGTTTTAACTTATACGGCGTGAATGGATTTTTAAGGTTTTATAAAGCCTTGTTTTCAGGAATCTTCCTCCAAAATATTTCATGACTATTTTTAACAAAATCATTTTATTTTAAAATTGCAATAAATTTTGTGAAAATAAAATGATTTTGAAGAAAAAAGGATATTTTCCTCAAGAATTCATTTCAAGTGTTTTATCAAAACAATTTTTCATCTAAGATGACATTATTTCATATGTGTATGTTTCAAGTATAATGTCTCTATTATTTACATGGTTTCACTTCTATTACTATGAAATGATATCCATTTCTTTCATATGGATTATGTGATGATGGTATGATGATTATGAAACCCATTTTATTCATTGGGTTTTTATGAATGATGTATGTTTATTTTGTGGCACAAGTAAGAATGATTTCATTATGAGATGGGTGGTACCTATACCTCCCTCCAATGCATTGGGTAAAGATTTTATATCTCATGAGATAGACATGGCTGGAAGAGTAATTTAATCCGGTTTAGTGTTACAGGACTGAAATGAGGAGTGAACTCGATTCAGAATGGGACTTTGTCCATTAAGATGGTCTTGGCAGCAATGCCTTGGCTACTATAGAAATCATTACATATGCTTAATGGAAGCCACAATTAAATGTTTTATTCCCATTATATTTTATCATGGTTTATGTTCCATTATGATCTATTCCTTATTTACTTCCATGTTTTTTGTCGTTGCTCAAGATTATGATGTTTAAACATTATGTTCATGTTTTTAAGTTCAAATGTATATGGTATGTTTTATTTTATCCATGATTACCCTTACTGAGCATTTGAGCTCACCCTCTTTATGTTTTATTTTCCCCCAGGATCAAAATAAAGGTTTTAGGTAAAGAAACAAAAAGTGGAAAATATTTTTGGGAGATGTTTAAGATCTTTCACCACGACTAGAAGATTACGTTCCATGTTTCCAAAGACACTAAACTATTACGGTCCTTGTGTGTCTTTTTTGTTATATATTATGTATTCCTCAAAAGTAATGTAATGTCCATGTACGTCCAGATTTGGGTCTCTACAGGATTCACATCATTACGAGATATGTAGCGATGCCTATAAATTCTATCTCCAACCCATCCACAAGTTCATAACCCCTTTCGATACATTTTTCTTCATTATTCCTAAGGTTTGAATGCGACAAATTAGCCATTATGGACTCATTCATGTTGATTTTAGTGTCCCATGTCATGTTTACATTCTCTAAGACTTAGAATATCTTAGTTGACTATAGAATATTTTTTCTAACTATCTTGTATGGTCTATGTTGTTTTACTATAAACTGTTAGAATGTCTAGGGAAGAATATCACACTTTAATTTGGTCATTTTACACTTCAAGTACTTCATGGTTTGGAATTTCCATAATCCTTGAAATCCAAAAAGACCACCAAATATTGATGGTGTCATCGACAATGGATCAACTCTTATGTTGTTCCAATAACCAAATAGATCTTCCTTAATCAGTAGTGAATCCCTTTTTTTGAACGTGTTAAATAGTTGATATCAAATATCCATGCACCATTTTTTTTTCTGGTTATGGTCATTGTGTACAGAACTCTATCAATAGTCTACATTTACATTCCAGTCACCCTTTCATCTAGAACATTAATTATTTGGCATACCCTATTTTTAATTTTTTTGAATCTTGGTTGAATTATAGAATTGGTCACTATTGATCTTCACTTCTTCATAATATGTATCCCAAGCACAATTACTTGTTCACTACACCAAGCATAAATCAAATTGGGTTAGGAATTTTGATAGAACTTTTACCAGTATTGTTGTGCCACAAAAGTGTTTTTTGGTCTTAACTCAATGTCATTTATCTATGTGAATAATTTAAAATAAGTTGTGTGATGTTAAGACCTCATGGAGCTTTTCCATGTCAATTTTTTACCTCACTACCTCTCATATATCTTCTCCCCATATATTTTGGTGTATTTTCTTTGGTTTACAATCCACCTTTTCCTCCTTAATTTTAGGGTTATCTCCTCATTTCAATGCAAAAATTATCCAAATATTAACCATAGTTTGATTAACACTGCTCTAAACTATTTACCAAGTACCTAAAAGTATGAACCTAAAATATATTAAATTTCATGAACATATTACATTAATCTATTCCATGAACCATCCTTAATATTAAACTATATAATACATATGATTCATCCTCACATGAATGAAGTGGAACTGCATAGAATCCCTAGCACTCAACTGGGAGGTCCTCTCCCATAATGATGGTCATATGTCACATTGAACACATCTTCAGATGTCCCTCGACATATGAGACGACACCCATCTAGAATATAGGTTTCGATTTGGTTTTATACACTCATCCATACCCCATGGTCTCTTGTATACGGTGGAATAATGTAAATAGTGTTGGAATATTTTTAGGAATTCAATCACTCAACCTCTATTATTTTTATGTCCTTGGATTTTATATTCTCCCACATTCATGTTTGAAGGGCCTTATAAGTCTGGTCCGATGCTAGTTTGCATCATCAACTATTATGTTTCCATGGGTTGGAAGACATTATATGGACATTTGAGATAAGCCGCATTTTTCAAATATGTTCAATAGTTGGACCCCAACTATAGTCACCATTTTATGTTGGTGGTATTGATACTTAATTGTAGAAATGGTAATATTTTAAATTATATTAGTACTCCATCATCATTTTTTTCTGAATATTTGGCATTGTGATTTAGAATTATCTTCTTTCGTTTTTTAAATTGATTCCAACAACCATGGAGTTATCCCACACGTACATTATTGAATGTCAGAACATTAATTTTAGCTTTATTAAGAGACCAATTATCCATTCATAGTAAATACCTTCCCAAATAATTTGGGTGGACAGTCAATAATAGTAGACCCTGAGTATTTAATGATTCGTTGGAAATTTTATAAACAAGGTAGGTAATTATATGATCATCCCGATTTTTTCTCATAGTGAATGACCCATGATATTTTAGGGACTGATCATTTTTTAATGCACATGTATGATCGATTTACAATTATTTGGTCATGTATGAAATATATCCATGCATGCATTTTAAATAAGATTGTAGGAACGAAAATTATGTTTCAAGAGTTTGACTGAAACACAGCCCATAAAAAAATATTATCCTTCAATGGAAATATTTTTTCAATTTAATACCGTCTAATGTGGCCTACCATGTTTCCAACTATTTACTAAGTCCCTCATTCTTGTTAGAAACCATTGAGTGGTTCTTGTTATCCTTGATATTCTTCCCACCCCATTCGTCTAAGAGCATATCCACATGATGGATGATATGTTCTCTTCACTCTTGGGATTCTATCAGCCGGACCATAAATCATTAAAAGTGTTATAATTACATTGTAATGATGTAAGAATACTAGTTATATTGTACATATATGCACCAGATAACCAGTTTATCCTTCGAGGGATTCTGTGATTTTTTAATATTTTTTAATTCAGAAGCGGACAACTATTGGATGCTTTTAAATGATTTATAAACCTAGTTCTCCGAAATCAACCTTTGAATATATCCCATATATACCCTACAGTTCATAGATATCCAAACCATTGATAAATAAACCCCATTCGACATATCCACTCTGATTCTTGAGCTTTGATGATAACCTTTTTATTGAATTGCATTCCTTTCATCTTTTATTCCAAATACCCTCAGCTGCATCAGAATTATATTCGCTAAGATCTATAGGGACAATGACTTCATAATTGGGAAATGTGTCCAGGAGTTCTATAGTGGGATCCTTTTGTAGAATCATATTTGATAAGTCGATCTCAATATATTTAGGTTGATTCTCATCTATTGACTATATCATGATGATGTTGACCTAACCAGCTCTAGGATTCACAATACTAGTGTCATTACTAAAAATTACTTCTTATTATCCATTAGAAACCATTTCCTAGTATTATTGGACACTTGGTTTCATATGGACCGACATCCCTCTCATGAAAGGGTCCCTAGTTCCCCCATCCATTTACCCAACTAATTTTCTCCTACTTTAAGGACTGTTCATACAAGTTTAATTTCATTCAATTTTGGTGAGAAGATGATAAGTATAAACATACAGGGAAAAAGACATATAGTTTTCAGGAAATGGATTCTCAGGATATCACCTCTATCTTGTCATCCATGGGATACATGGTTGTAACCCTCCTATATGATGGTGGTATCCAAAAGTTCTAATGAGACCACCCATGCCTCCCCAACACTAATCGATTATAAAGAAATTATTTCTTCAGATGTGGTCCTCCATTCTTGGTCCTCCACCCACAACAAAACACCTATATCCCCATTAGTTATGGAAATTTTCACATGAACCACCTACACATGTAGAATGTAGTCAATAAACATAAATTAATTGAAAGGGATGATAATACATGGGGATGAAGTAGATATTTCATCAAGAGCATCATCAAATCAACTAGATAATTTTTTAGTGAGGAACAGTCTTCACTTATACTAGAGAAGGTGCCTAGTGATATATTTACATGTCATACATTTGATGGATTTTGTCACTAATAACTTTCCCCAAGGATCCATCTAATTTGTATGTCAAGGGGAGTAATTATGCTAAATAACCTTCAGATAACACTGGGTGGGGGTGGATGTATTTTCCAATAACTATGACACATGATTTTTCATGGGACATAAAATGTTGTTCAAATTCAATTGTACCTATAATTAAATCAAGAATTATCTCCCCATGAACATAGATTCATTGATGTAGTATTTGTATTATTTTATCCCTTACTGTTCCATATCATCCTTGATCATGTGAACCCAATGGGTTTAGATGTCGATGAGTTGTTGTAATGTTTCTTATTATTTCATAGTATTTGGATAGTGATCATCAATATAAGGCTCTACACAGCAGAATTTATTATAGGTGTCTGAGGTGGAAATATATAGATTGACAATGATGATTACCCTTCCTCTAAGGACCTCCCAGTGGGGGACACTAAGTTTGGTACTACTTCATACCTCTCTTCATATTTGGTCTGTATTAGTACACGATCCACCACATTTTCATCTATATCCTCTTAAAAATGACGTGTCTAATTACATCCCTCATGTAGTTTGATTTTTTTCGCTCGACCATAGCATTGAGACATGGGGACTGCTATTTTACGGGTCTTGATCATAATTTTCTTTAGTGTGTTGCCCATATAAGTAGATACCCTTCTCTATACATATTCATGGATTAAATAGAATGATATGGTGATTTGAGAAAACTAATTCCACATAATAAAATCTTTCACATGTACATCAACCAAGGATACCTCATCACACACAACTTTTCCTCAGGATACACTCCCATGTACCCCACTATTGATATCATTTTCCAACATCTGTACTAACATTAAAATCCAAGTGGGTGTATGGATTATGTATTGGTTCATAGTCAACCCATGTCACCAGAACTCCTCTACCAAATTAAAATAGGTATGGACACTTATCTATGGTTTATATACAATTATTAGTGAATTCTCTTAATGGATGATGGAATTTGAGAAAAATGAATTGGTCTTTTCATCCCTTCATATTCATCATATCGACATAACATATAATGAGTAGAAAACTCCCCTCAATGACCAGGATTTCATGTAAATTGATTATACCCAATGAATTATGTTTTTGATTTATTCACAATCTCCCATGTGCACTAAAACTTGTCAGTATATTAAAATGAATGGCCCTTTCACATCCCATGTAATCTACCCTCTATTGTTGTGTATAAGTACATTGGACAACATTACCAGTACTATGATACCCATATTAACACATTTCCCAGTGGACAACACCACTAACATGATTAATGTTATCATTTGATATACAATGTGTTCATTTCTCACTGGAAGCATCCATCCACATATCAATTAAAAAATGAATCTGGCCAGCCTAACTATTGGAAGATCCTCGTCATTTATATTATATCCCCATTGTTTTCACTTTCTATCCACCATTATCTACCAATATGAAGCATCCCTACCTCGTTGGTCTCTCTATGGGTAGGGTTGGGGCCTTGTGTGTAATTTCATGGGCACCTACTCTTCCTTGGCAGGGTTACCCACTATAAAATTTAGAATTTACATTAACCACTCCTAAATGTGTATATACCTAGTTTTATTCTTTTCATTGTTTATTCCCAACACTAGTCCCAGTAATTCCTTTGTTAGAGGTGGATTTAAGTCTATATCCTCCAAAACATTCTCATAAGGAAGGTAATTATCATAAATTTTCTCTAGATGTGGGATTCTTGAGATCTAATGAATGCCCCAACTGATGCCACCATCTCTTATATAGAGAGAAATAATGCTGGTATCTAGTGATCACTATTTAATGAATTATTTTAGAATATACATTGTTTTACAGACAGTGAATTGGGAAATACAGTGATGCTTTATACAGACCCAGTCACCTCATCACAATATTGAACCCATCACAAAATGCACACTCTTAGTATGCCCGGACCAATTCCTCTATGATGTTTCCACTATGATTCCAATCTCAAACCACTTTCCAACCCTTCTCAATATTCCCAATCACTTCCATGATAACCATTTCGTAGGAAGTGACTTTTCCTTCTAAAAAATCATTTTATTGATGTTGTTAAGAGGATTTTAGTGGCATTATTCTATAAAATGTCTATTATCCATCCTGATATAAATACCAACATCACATTACCACTTATGTTTTCCTAGAGTACTACTGATCCAATAGGATAACTCATATCATATTTCCATTGGGATGATGACATAAAATCGCAATCTATATCCATACAAGAAAAAACATATCAAAATTGGTAGTATTTCATTGAATCCAATAACATATCCTCAATGAATCATGGTGGGAATTAATTTTATAATAATTCATTATCAATATACTGTTCTACATTTTTTCCCTTTTAGAAGCGTTAGTGAGAACCACCTGAGAAGATTCCTAGGCTACCAATGACATAAGGATAATTGAATAATCATGGGATTTTCATGATACTTGGTTGTGTAGCTGGATAATGAACCAAATATTCATAGATTAGTAATTTCCTTGGCATGCTTTGTAAAGAAGTAGTATTTCCTGATCCCGAGTTACGTAAAAATAATTCATATATAAATGGAATGAGGAACCCAGTTTGTAGAGTTGCATTTGCAAGGAAGATTTCTTCATTAAATGAGAGATTCAATGGTGCTGTTCATAAAGATTAAATACATATAATGTTCCCCTTTCCCACAATTTATATGTTATTTTCATGGGATCATTTATAGTGATGTCATCCCACTAGCACTTTTTGATTACCATTGCTTGATCAATCATAATAATGAACTATCATCATACATGACTCACGATCAATCCTCATGATGTTGATTTTTTGAATGAAATACCCTCAAAATACAACCCTCTATTTTCCCATTCGCTCCTATTCTATGGGAGAAACTATTCGTGCCAAAAATTGTGCCATAGAACTCATGGACAAATTCATGGCTAACTAAAATTCAATAGAGACACAAATTATCCAAATTTCCTCAAAGCCTCAATTTCATCAATCTATTCTATGAGACTCTTCTCCAACATCAACTGTAAGGTCATTGAGGTTATCTTCTTGATATTAATGATATATTCCACCACATAATCATATTTTCATTGTAGTGAGCTTCAGAGAACCACAATTCCAGGATCTCCCATCTCAAAACCCTGAATGTATTTTCTTCTGGACATTCTTTTTTCATCCTGGTGATCCCCAAGAGCAACATGAAACTATGTCTCCTATAAAAAACATATCACATTCCCTCATCAAAAATGTTTTCTATGAATATTCTCATTCTAAGATCCCATTTTTGAAGCAGCTAACAATTGTGAACTAGAGAGACCAATGGATGGCCCGAGGTACTTGAAAATCAAGTGCCATTATTCAATTTGGACATCATTCCCCATTCTTATTGTAGGGATTCCCCTAAATAAGGCCCCCACCATTTGAGAAGAAGATAGAACCTTCAGTTTTATTGAGGATTCAAGAATCTTTACGGTATTGTTAAAAACTCAGAAAAAAATGAGCCTTAAGCTAAGCTGAGACCATGCTCCATTGATAACTTTCATTCAAAAATCAGTAATCCTTAAAAAAACCTTTATCAAATAATTAAAATATCCATCATAAAGTGCCTTTCTGTTATAAATAACCATTACTTCATTAATCTCTACTTCGAGACCCCCTTCCTTCATGAATTCGTTTTCTACATAGCCCTCCAACCTTGTGGGAGGAGATGTCATGGTTCCATATGTGGTGTTTGTTATCAGGTTTCCCTATCCAATGAGTCTTCACATAGGTATTCTAATAGATATATCTCCTTCACATAGAAACATTATCATGAACCCTAAAATTTACAAGTCACCTACCCCATTGTATACTATCATTTCTAGGGACTTCCCATTTCCATGTGTGGCTTAGTACAAGCCATGTATGTCCTAAGGGTGAGGAGCAAGTCATTACATTCTGATCTGTAGGATTTTAAAGATACTAACACCATCATCCTCAACACATGGTATTAACTAAATATTATCTCAATCAAGGAATGTTTGAAAAGGAAAGAAAGTGGATGTTCACTAGAAATCTATCAAACTCTCTCTCTCTCTCTCTTCGTATGGACTATGTTTCCTTGTGCGCCTCATGTATATTCCATGTAATCCATGAATATTCATGATATTTTACTTCTCTATATGATTTTCATTGAATTATATATTCCTATCATGTAATGAGATCCTCCACGTACATCAAGAGATTCTCCATGGGTCTCCCTCGAAGATTAAGTCCTAATCTATATCATTTTTGTCAGTCTTACAGCTTCATCCCCACATCACCTATCGTGGCTGCATCATTCCTGAAATGATTTTCAAGTCTTCTCCTAATTCTAGTTTCTCACCATTAAAATGGCCCTCATGGTCATAGTGATTATCTATGTCTATGGCGCCCTATGTTTCCTTATTGTGTAACCCCTATTCCCATGTTGAATGCATTGCATAGGTTTTGATCCCAGTCTTCTAAACAGGATAAGGAGGCATCCTCTATGAGGATCAATCCCATCCAATGGTTGACTTTAGTGCCACTTTTCTATGTGTGAACCTTCCCGATCCTCCAATAGTTATTTCAAGATCAGAACTCATGGTCCACCTTAGTTCGTATGTCCCACAAACCCATCAAAACTACATATACATTAATATCTCTCTTCTAAAATGGGTGCATAGGAATCCTCTATGAGGATCAAACCTATCATTTTTTTATTCACATAAATCTATTTTTGTCCATACCATATGAAATTAATCAACATTGGATATCGAAAAAATATGTACTTTTAATAAAAACCAATCTAGGTATGTAGTATGCCTTCCTGAGGTTCAATCCCATCACCATCTTCCATCCTGGTCCATCCCATGAGACATTATATCTTACATGAATAATTTCCTAACTCGAAGGATTCACTTCCATTAAGACCTCATCAGTGTGCTCCATTATCATGAGAATCCTAATTATGAATATACTCACCCCCATTATTCTACACCTCCATCATAATAATGGTTTCATACTACCAATCCATACCATATAGAAAAACCTCCATCATCCATCATGATCCTTACCTGGGCAGCCATATCCTGGTGTGGGTAAGGTCATCCATTTAGGTTATCCTACCATGTAAGATTCATCCTTTATAGTTATTCTATAATAATCACATTGGAAACTAACCATGAGTAATCGTTGACCAATTCATATTCATCCTACCAAGAGTTCCCCTCTTACGAAGGGTAGCTAGCCATGTGTGAGAGTCAAATCTTCCACGAAAACTACATGGTTTTTGATCCCCATCATCTATACAAGGTACATATGAAGCCTCTATATGGATCACTCCCATAAAATGGTATAAATTGGTGTTACCCTTATAGGGACCACCATCTCTGTTCCATCCTAAGGGATTTTAGGTCAAACATCATTGCATGAAAGCTAAAATTATTGGGAAACACAATACTAGGTCCATCCTCGCATGGAGTTTTGATCCACCCACATTGTAATACATCTAGTGTCTCCCTTACAGGGATGTACCCATATGATCCACCTTAATTATAGGTTGGATAAATACAATAAATATCAGAAAGATATTAAAATCTTATCATACCAGGAGATAAGCATGTGATGATGGGGAGAACCATGAAGACATGCCTCCTAAATTAGAAGATAATATACATTCAACATGTAATACCATGAGATTTAGCACCCTCAAGAACACTTTGACATGTATTAATAATGGTGTACCAATATTCAAGTGTCAAGACATTAAGTAAGTTCCAAACATTACTACACTCTAGAATGGAGGTTACATACATTACATTACCCTATGAAATATCTTGATTGAGGTATTGTAAAAGACCAGTGTCCAAAAATATATGTCATGTTGAATGAGATTCATGAACAAAAGCATAAACCACAAGGGAGACCCTGACTAGTGGACGAGTTCTGAAGATGAATCCATATAAGGATGAGCCAACAAACCATCACCCCATTTCTATCAATAGAAAAAATCTCTAAAGTTGTGTTAAATGATACATGTCTTTAGAAAAAGGGAATAACTTGTAAAATGCATAGTCATCTATCATCATAATTCATGTGTGGTCCACCATGGGTGAAAGCATCATAAATAGCTAATCTTGTGGTGATAGATTGAATATATGTATTTCAAATATAGAACAACTAGGTATACTGAACGAAAAGAAATAATGATGATTTAAACTTCAAATATATATCACAAAACAAAAAATCAATGAGTTAGGAGGAGTAGGAAATAACATATATTAGATTACAACTGTGAATCATCTGAGAGTAAGTATTTGTACTTATAAACATATAATATGATCAAGAATTATATTCATTCAACCCTTCAGTAGTTCATTTATTGTAATGTATTAATGCAATTGTTGGAGCCCTGATTCGATCCTTAATTCCATCTTATATTCGACAAGGAGGACCACTGGCATCATGTGGCTTCCAGAGAAATGCATCAGATATCACGATTGGATCCCAACTTATTAGGGTTCATTAAGTAGATCAGGATACATTTATCATCTCCTTCAAAAAATAATTGATAATGATCCATTTTACCACAACTAAATTAATATGGGATGATAAATTGAATACTTATTATCCCTTTTTGCACTGATTAAGATTCTATTTTTATGTGATTTTTTCCACGATAACGCTCTAAAAATACAAGCCTTAAAAAAGCGCTATTTATGATTCCTTTTATGAGTGCGTAATTATTAAGCTCTGAAAGAGGATTTATAATTATAAAGATAAAATTTTACTAAATATATCTACATAATTATACACATATTTAATATATATATATATATATACGATAAATATATTCATTATATAAATGTATTTTATAGAATTTTATAATTTATTAAACTTAAAATTAATATTTATTTATTTATTTTTAAAATAATATTTATATATTTATATCATTTTTCAAACTAATATAATTTTATTGATTTATATAATTATATATATATATATATGCATCAAATAAATATAAATATAAATATAATATTTATATTTAAATAGTTATATAATTATATATATATATATATAATTATATGATATTATATATATAATGAAAAAATATATATATTAATATAATAAATGTATTCATTATAAAAACAAATTTAATAAAATTTTATAATTAATTAGATATATATAAAAAATTATTTATAAATATAGAAAAAATTTTAAAAGAAAATTTAATTTTTATAATAATAAATTCATAAATTTATATATATAGAAAATCATCATTTATAAATATATTTATATATAAGTATATATATAAAAATATATATTTGTCATTAATAATAATTCTTTAATCATAAGAGCATGAGTGTTAAAACATGTGAAACAGAATAATTAAAATTGAATACACATTAACAAAATTGAAAAAATTAAAAATATGTAGTTATTAATTATAAATTACTTGAAAAATATGGATATATATATTTAAATAGTTACTAATACTTATTGGAAATATTAAATCGTAATTAATATATATATATATATATTAATTATTTTATAAATTGATTATGATACCAAAAAAATTATAAATAATTAATAAAAATGATTTATTACCCAATTTTAATATAAAAAATAAATGATTAAAATTTACCAGCCATATCCATGATATATTAAATATATCATGTTATAATGAAATTATAAAATTACTAATAAATCTATTATACTTAAAAAATTACAAGGTGTATGTGTTTCTATATATGGTTTCATTAATTAAGTTAATATTTGTGCTTTTATGTGTGTTGTATATAGAAATATATTAATTCTATACATGTCAATTTCTTACCACACAAAATTGATATATGATAAATTAAAATGTCAAATGAGTATCAATTATGTCAAATATTCCATAAATTAGTTACTATTTTTAATTCATATTATTTTTTAATTTAATATATATTCTCTAAATAAATGACTATTTGAATGAAAAAATATTTTATATTAGATAAATAATATTTATATACATTTTTATATATCTATATATTCTATATATACAATTTATTAATTTTAATAATAATTATTTAACTAATAAATTTTTTAATATTAATTATAATTTCCTTATTTTTATTTTCTAATTTATTAAATTCTTATGTTACGCATATCTATATATTTACTATATAATTTTTATATGTATTTAAAATTTATATTTAGTAAAATCAATTTTTTAATTTATATCAGTAAAAATTTAATTGATATAATTTTTAGATTATATTTAAAAAATTCATTCTTATGATATATTTATATGATTATTTAATTTTACTATATTAGCACTAAAAATAAAGGGACAAAAGATGATAAGTTTTTTAATGCATAAGAAAGAACATTGATATTTTTTACCCATCACTAATGCAAAAACAAGTGATTATTAAGGGTATCATTTATCATTGTAAAAGAAAATGCATCGATAAAAGGTTTATTTTACTAGTTCATAGTTTATCTCTGATAAATGAAAAATTAATCATTTCTCTTTCTAGAAAAAACAGATTATAGCACTATTACCGACCTTTTTTGTAGTACTGTTCGGAGACTAGATATGGTTCGAATATTATTCATGAGTCAATAGAAATAAATATGGGTTAAATGGTTGTTGATGGTGGATGTTTCATGTTTTATATGATGGTGTAGTATTCGATGATGTGGTTGGTGGATGATTCTTAGTGGGAGAATCTATTGTACTGGTCATGTGTAATTGTGTTTTCCATGGTGATGTTTTAGAGGGATAATTATTGTAGGGTCAGAATCAGTAGTTGTTTCAGTGTAGTCCAATATTTTATTATATATTCCTGATAGAGTCTTTTATTGGTTTTATATATCACATTTTACAAACATGTAGGAGTTTAAATAATGAATTTTGTATTGTATTTTCAATTATAGAAGCCTCATATGAAATTGGTGGTTGTGGTTTTGATGCTAGGTTTATGGTATTCCAACTGGTAATGGAATATAAATATGTTTTTTAGGAGTTTTATACCCTTGGTTTTTACCAGGGGTATAACATTTAAACATATCCTAATGGATTTCATGACAAGAGTATGGAAATCATATGTGGGATGTGATCCTATATAGGTATTCATCGACCATTTCATGAAACTAATCTATATCTGAGTGATCAATGATCCATACACTGTAAATATCATATATAAGAGGTTTTTGGGTTATGTGGTGTAGTTTAATGATGATTTGAGTTCTATTTTCTCTTATCATGTTCCCAATTTTACCTCTCGAGGCAGGAGTTAATTGGAGAATTCATTTATAACTCAGTTATACTTCAGCGCTACATTACTCTATCCGAAAGACAAATAGATAGAGATTACTATCAGGAGGATGTAATACATGCCACAAGTGATTATCATAGACTTTATGAAATCATAAAATTCATACCATCCTTTGGTTGTTTTTTCCATTATTTGAAGTTACAACCCATCCATTTAAATGTCCCAATATTAGGATTTATAAGGAAATAATTTGTTTCTTCATTATGTTCTCTTAATTTTGGAAAGTTATCTGTTACTAGAACTTATGTGGCACAATGCAATATTTAAAAAGTCCATCTATTTAAAAAGTACATGAAATTAGTACATGAGTGGATAATTTCTTATTTAAATTGGCATATAATCTCAAAGAGTTTAAAATTAAATATTATGTGTTCGTGATTATTTATTGTTTTTTTGGGTAGCAGAGGTTTTTTAGGGAAGTAATATACCACCCTAGATAATTGGGGCTTTCAAGGTGTTTTGACTTTTTGTTAAGATAAAATATTATTTTAAATATATTCCATAACATGACAAGATTCCAAAAATATTTTTTATCTCTTAGATTCATTAAAATATTCTCTATGACTCCCTCATCTTGGATTGGAGAGAGCTATGAATCTAAAAAATAATGCATTTTCTAACCAATTAACATAGTATTAATGATAATATTTTCAATTTATATATTTCTAACTTCTATATTATCAATTAATCTACTAACACATCCAATGTAACTACACCAAAGATCTCCAAATACTCTTATATTTCTTAGATATTATACTAACAATTAATATCTTCCTTTTTATAGTAAGAACAAGTATTCCTCTCAAAATAAAATCATGGAAGACAAAATAAATATTTATTCAATCCTTAAAAAAATACAGTAATAAAATCATGATATCAATAATATTTTATTATCGATTAATAGATTCTAAAAAAACATCATATACACCATTTTATGTCTATTGTTTTCACTTATCTTTTTCGAACATCTTATTTTTCTCATTGAGCATGAATCATAGTTAATTTTTTATGTTTATATAATTTTTATAATTATCCATGAATCTATATCATTCATTCCTCAAAATAAAATAATCTGTAAATCTTTTTTTCCCACTTTACTCCTCCAACATTGATCATCTCCTTCTAAACTGTCATGATCAGTATCTCACTCAAATATCAATGATCACTGGTAATTTTGTGATATTTCAAAGATAGAATTAGAAATCAGGAAAAATTCAAATACATATTAAATTTTGATATCTAATACTAAATGTTAAATATACTCATTTTAAATTAAAATAATAATGGTACTACAATCCTCTCAATTACTACTAATTTAATTTTCATCAAATAAATCTCATATAATGGCTTATGAAAACATAATTTTATTTTGGAAAATATTTCAATCCTTAAAAATTATACCATTTTAATTTCATCTTCAATATAGTAATTCTGGAAACAAATTTTATAATATCAATAATTCTCCAAATTTCAATAAATTCTGAATAATGAAAACCAATATATGACACATAAATTGTAGAAAATGACTCACATTATGGTCATAATAACATATTCACATTGATGTGTTTTACTCTATGAATCATACAAATACATTAAATCATTCATATTTAAGTAGTATTTACTTGTACCTTAATTCGTTTATTTTCCTAGTTTCCTTACCCATGATATGGAAATAAATTGTATGCTACAATGGAATACTCATACAAATATAACTTGGTGTAACCATTTTTTCAGTTTCCTACAATGAAATTTTATGAACATTTAAATTATTTATGAATCATTTTGAGTAAAATATATGATTTTATAACACTTAAAATCCATTTATAATTGCACCAATTAAATTTAAGTATTATTACAATAATTTAATGTTCCACAAGAATGTTTCTAGGATCCTTTAGATCATCTGAATGCTCTAAATATAATATTCCAATAAGTAATCAACTGTTTCATTTAAAGATTGAATGAATCCATTCAAAACAATTATATATGTGTTTTTATTTAAATATTTTTATTAGTCTTAATCATTATTAACATAGGTATTTATTATCTACATTTTTCGTCATTCTCCTATGTCAAATTTAATAGATATTTCTACTTCCACTTGTATCTATTTCCATAGACATACATACAGTCTCAACCAATCATTAAATTTTATAGCCTACCCCCGAATCTACCATCAATAAAAAATTTAAATGATTGCATAAAATATTTACTAAATTGAATATCTAATGGTAAAAAATAATACTCAATTTGTATATTAACAAATGAATGTTATTTATATTGACACAAAATACAACTCAAACGGTAGGTTACTTCATATATGTATATCACATGGGTGTTTGGAAGTGTAATTGGACAAAGTATTAGTCACATGATGATGAACATATATGTCATATCTTTATTCTAAAAATTCCAGGAGGAAACAATCTACCACCATCATACAACTGATGGAAAATATGAAAACATTTCTAGTTTTAAACAATTATTATTTCAATTTCAAAATGAAAATGCACATCCATCCTCTTGAATCACATATTTTATGATAAATCACTACTAATAAATCTTCAGTCATCCTAAAATATTGAAAATATCATAATAATAACTAAAAATAGAAGATTAATGACATTGGGAGAAAAGATTTAAAATGATGACCCTACCACATCATGAATTAGTGATGCTTTAGGGTCACATGTTTAGGATTTTTAATCAACCATCATGGTTTCCTAATCCATCTATGTCAACTCATTAGAAAAAATACAAGTGTTCCTATCTATGTTATATAATCTCTTGAAAAGTGTAATAAGATTCTCTTATTCTTTTATTTTACTAAGGGAGAGTATAATTGTATGATAAAATATATATAAAAAAGAATAAAATTTTATTATGGTTTTACTGGGGACAAAGAACCAGAACCGAAATGAATGTTACACATAAAATCTATATAACCTCTCATTCTTGACCAAAAGGATAATTTTTTAATTTCATCTAAAGTTCAATTTATTAGATATTAGTTTTCATTTATTCTATAATACATAAACTTTTGTCTTATTAAATAAAAATTATAATAGAAAACTATTTTTTTAATTTCACTAAATAAAATCCCATTGTTAAACATCCGATATCATGATTAATTGAACCCTTAATTTTTTTTATCATGGTCATTTTTTATTTGAAATTTGTTCATTACCAATCATAAATAACCATAGGTATAACATTCAACAAACCACCAAAAAGATTTTTAATTCCTCTAACCATATCTAAAAACAAATCCATGGTATTTTTGAACGATTTGAATCCCAATGTGGAAATTTATTAAAGAAATACCCCCACCATGGATACCAATGAAATAAAATAATCCATAATGTTTTCATCTAATATGTTTTTGATTCAATACATTAAAAATATCATTTTTATTAGCCATAAAAAAACATAATGAAAGTTTCATAAAATACTTCATAGATTCTAAATTTTTATATGTTTTAGAAAATATAGATCACCAATTATTTCATCTGTTATTTAATTTATCACATTTTATATAATCATTCATTTAAAAAAATTATATCAAAAGTATTCTAGTTAATAAATATAATTAAAAAAATATTACATATCCCTGCTTTACTATTATCAAACAACCACTCTCACAAATGCGATCATAAAAATACTATATTTAGTCATAACAAATCCCATATAAATCATAAACCCTGATACAACTGCATTAAAAACTATGTACCACAAATGTTTTTAGACAACCGTAAGATAAAACTATATGTATTTTGTTTAATATTTTAATTTAAATAAATCAACATTACTTTTATGAATTAAAACATTATTTTACTATTTATACTAATAATTCCATATATTCATATACTTTAAACACATGAATGTTTTTTATTTTTGAAACACAACCTCGAGAACATTATAATAATTCTTACATAAAAAGGTTATCTTTTTAAAAACAATAAATTGTATTGAAATATTTCTATAAAAATTTAGAATGATTTAATATATTTAAAATAAATTATTACCACAACTAATTAATTTTGACAAAGTTAATAATGAATTTCATTTGAATTTTGGCACTAGTTGCAACAATCACTCTCTACTAATATTATTTTAAATATTATAAGACATGTAATATATATATTCTATATAAAAAATACATGTTTGTATTAATAAATGTTTAAATTTTTTTTATAAAGTTATATTTTTTAATCTCTTTTATTTAATTAATTACAAAAAATTCTCCTTTTTATAATTTATATTTTCTATGAAACTATCCATTTATTCTATTTTCAAAAAAATTCCAAATGGTAAACAAAAGTTTTTTTATTTGGAAGTAACATTCCAAGTAAAATTAATTACTTTTTTAATATATAAGATCAACATGTTGAAGGATATATGTTAGAATCAAGATAATAACAAACTTAAAATATGAATAATATTTATAATATAAATTTTATCTAAATATTATCCTTAATGTTGTAATTTATTCTATATAACTTTTTATTTACATCAATATTTATTCTTTTTATTATTATCTATACCATTGATTATATATAACCCTTAATCCATAATCAAATTCAATGAAATATGACAGAATTAGTTAATATAGAGATTTAAATAACATTAAATTATTTGCATGTTGAAAAATATGGTTAAATCCAAATGATTAAAATCAAATCAAGGCTTTCCAAAGGATCATAAATCTTATTACAACATGATCATTGTTTCAGTAATGATCCAACATCAAAATTTGTTATTCAATTTTTTTTAAATATATATTGTATATTAATAAATTTGGTTCATGAGTAGAATATGTTTTTTAAAGAGTCACATAACACTATTCTTGTCTCCCATGATTCCAATAGGTATATTCAATTATTTTCTAAGATCATATAGTTAATAGTTATGTATATATATAATAATAAATCCATTTTATCTATAATATATTTATGTCATTAATTGTTAGTGTATTACTTTCATGGTTATTTATTGTAAAACTAATTTTATATCCATTGTTGCTAAATTCAATCCTAATTTTGATTTTATTTATTCCACATCACAAGTTAAATAATTATCATGATTTTTAATATGGCAATTTTTTCAAATGGGTAAAAAAACATTCTTTTAGTCACTTTTACAAACCTAAAAAATCCTCTTCACAACATATATGATTTATTCCATAGAATCCATTATAAAGTTTTTTAATAAAACATGTTATATATAAAATATTATTTTTAATCAAATATTCTAAAAATACATTCATCAACCTATAAAGGGTTACTCCAACATTATTTTCTATTTCATTTCTTCCATGTATGGTGCACATAATTATTGGTTTCAATACTATTTTATTACCTATATATGAAATTGATTCTATATTTCATTTTTGTAATTAATTTTAAATATATAATGTTATCTAAAATATTAATTTACATGAAATACATGTAGATTTATATGTTCACAAATCATTGAAATCTCATAGTATAATTTCATTAGATTATAAAACTAATAACATAATAAAATTTTTATTACAAAAATATTATATCATAATTATATACCAATATAATAATTTTTTCCTCATATGTTCACATCATATATAGATTGTTATATACAATAACTCAATTAAACTCAATCTTTTTCAGGAGTGTAAAAACTATATCATATCAATAATGAGACTCTTGTTAAGTATGAATTTAAAATTAATTATGTGAATAAATTTATCATATTCGTAATCAATATAAAACCTACCATGTTATTTTATTACAATATATTTTTATGTAAAATATTTAAAACAATTATCTCAATCCATTTGAAATATTTTGTTTCTTCATTCAAATAAAAAATGATATGATTAATATTATTAATTAAATAATTTTAGATGATGAAATATATTCCACAAAATCAATTTCATGATATTATAATCATTTTCCCACTATTCTATATTTATTCATCACCAGATTTCATTGTTTATAATATTTTTTTAAATTCCAAGGTGCTTAAAATAACATTATGTCCATTTTATCTCATTTCTAACTCTTCTGTACTGTACTTTTCCATCTAATCAACTTTTCCATTTGTGTATTTACACAAAAATCCATGTTTACATTCTAATTTAATGAAAAAATGATATAATGTGGATAATTCATAATCCCTTCCAATAATTGTTATTTTTTATCAATACTTTAATAAATTCAATTATGGGGATTCCATTATATATTTTGGTTTACCTCGTGAAGCATGTGGAATTTTTTTGTATTTCAAGTGCTAATATCACTCGCTCTATAAGTATTAATATACCAATAATCATATTCTAAAGTAGATAACTTAATATATAAATAAATGTTTTATTAGTATTCTTTTTAATCAATTTATTGAATAATTCAGATTTTGGAAAAAATAATTTATTCATATAATTAAAAGCACTATAGTCATTATTAGATAACATAATGAAATATCAATTAAATAAATTTTATACTTCATTAGTAAAATAATGAATTATTTTATTTTATTTATTAGAACAAAATTAACTCTCATATATATTTAAGTAACAATTTATTATTTAATTACGTGACCATATTATACCAAAATAATCAGTAGATAATTTTTTGGAGAAAACTGTGTCAGTACTTCACACCTATTGATTTTGGAGACATTTTAGCTCATTAATGTATTTCTATATTTATAAGTATAATTTCTGTTTTTTTATTCAATATATATAATTAATATTAATTTGAAAATATGAAAGTGAAGAAATGAATCAATGATAAAAAATATTATTCAATCATAAGTGGACATTTCAAAAAAGTCACATGAAAACATGTAATATAAAAAGGAATATTACGTACCAAAAATGATTATATCCATTAAATGTACATAAATGAATATTAGATAATAAATATAAAAAAATAATATCATTAAAACTATAAAATATATAGGATTATATATTCCCTTATAGATCACGGTAAGTAGTACTAAACATATTATGAAAAAGAATAAATCCAATTGATAATGAATGATAAGAAATATAAAGTGAAAATTATTATTATCGTAATAATGATTTATTAATTTAAAATGTAGGGAATTTATTGGATGTAATAGTGAGAATATATATATTAAAAATGGTCTATGTAAATATGGACATTGAATATAAATATATATAATACTTTTTCTAATGGTTTATATTGATATATATAATTTAATAATAATATAATAGAAAAATAAAAAATAATGAAAATTTTTATATTTTATTTAAATGACTATTAAAAAAATTATCTATTGCATATTATTACTAATGTATAACATCATATCCTTATAAAATATTTGAAATATTTTAATATTATTATATTGATAAAATTAATTGTTTCGGATTAAATCAATTAATTACAATGGTAGTTCCTAATGGTTATTTGAAATTGAAAATTTACGAAGAACTATTTCTAAAGTATTGATAATATTTATGTTAATAGGATTAGTAAATTTAAAATAATTTTTTATATTAAATATATTAATAATTTATATATGCAGATACAATAAAATCCAACCTATAATTAATAGGACGAATGTAACAAGGATAAATACATTTTATCCTAAATAATATTTTTTATAAAAATATTTTTATACTATAGGTGAGCATAAATTATAATTATTTTTTATTATTTATAAATATTTATTCTATTAAATTGATAACATGTTATTATTTTTTCAAATATAAAACTTTTATTATAAGGTCATTTTCATTTTTATAATAAAAATAATTATGATAAATAAATAATATTTAGAATAGTTAAACAACTACTTTCGAAAAATAAATTATAATCAATGTGAATTTATATAACTATTACCTTTTATATGACTCCAATATTATTTACTAACTAATATAATAATATAATAAAATTAATTTAAATTGAAACTTAAATTAAATGATACTAAGATGAGATTTTATTTAAAAAGATATTTCCTACATAAATATTTTTTGATATCTTAATTATTATATTACAATTTAATTTTATTAATTTAATAAAATTGAATAATATTAAATAGAGTCAAAATTTAAGTTAAAAACTTCTAAATATGGTATAATGTTTCATCTAGAATTTAATTTTCTCTAAAAATACAATTGTAAATATTTAATCACAGTTAATAATGCATGAAATACATAACATAAAAAGGATAAGTCATTTTAATTTTTTCATTAATATTGTACACTATAATGAAAATTTTTATTGTTAAAAATTAAAAACCTATGGTATTAAAAATATATCATCACTTATCTCCCATGTCATTACATCATTATTACTTACATGTATTTCATTTAAATGAAGTTCATCTTCTTCACCTATAAATAGAGCTCAACTCATTCCAATTCAAAAACACTATTTGTTTTTAAATTCCCTCTAATATGTTCTCATTTGTCATAAAATATAGATATCTTCCACATTGGTCATCCCCATGTCATAAAAAATAGATATCATTCAACCATTTAGAAGGATTCATCAAGAGAATATTCAAACAATCAGTGCGAGTATTATCAACTAACTATTATACTATTCTATATTTATCTCATATATATTATTTTAAAATATAATAAAAATTATAACATAAAAATATTAATATTATTATAGAAAATGTTTTTTATAATATTATTAGAATAATACTTATATATATTACTCCACCTCATCAAAAAATGATAACATCAAACTTATAATATGTGAAAGGCCACCTCCATGATCAATATATTTCATTTTTAATCAACACAATAAATATTTTATTAGAATATTGTATGTAATGGATAAGAATATATTTATGAAATTATTAACATTGAATAATGTTAGTATTAATATTTTAAAAAATTATTAATAAATTACATTTTATTGATTATAAATTAGTAAAATATAATTAAACCAATTATATAAGCACGGATCATAAATAAAAATCACCTGGAATAGAATTAAAAATCTATAAATTATTATGGAGAATCTATTAATGTTTCTTAAATAATATAGGAATAATTACCATATTGTCATCTTATGGGTATCATCATCAAAATTATAAATCATGTATGAATCATTGAATATCAGTGACACACAATAATGAAAATAAATGATTAACAATTAATAGATATATAATTAATGATGGTAATTAATAGATATAAAATGAAATTGAATTAAATAATTTTTTTAAAATAATGTATAATATTTATTTTTTTAATTATACTTGATGTTAAATCACATTAGTTGAATTTTAGAATAATTCTTATTGGTTTTGTTAAATCAAATATTATTTCACCGAATGATAATTTTTCAACATGATCTTTCTTCATATATGACTTCTTTATCACACAAACTATTTTAATATACCTATAATTATATTCCATTATAGGTAAAAATTATATTTTATTTCAATTATTGTTATGCATCAAATATTTTTATCATCAATGTATAATGTTTTTAATAATATTTCCCACCATCTATAATAAAAAAAATCTATTCCATATTCATGTTATTTGATCATTCAAATTTTCCAATTTCATATTCATAGAAAAATATGTAATATTTATTTTTATCATTATATTTTGATATATATTTTTTTAAAAGTAAAATATACATCACATTAAAATATGTGGGTTTCAATATTCATAATATGACCTATTGAAAATGTATTTTTTAAAATTCATATAGTTTATATTCGACTTCACATCAATTAAATTGAAAAAAAATCTATTTAAGGCCCCAATTTTGGGAATTATTTTAAATTGTTTATTATAATGTTTTCCTAGTAACGAATATAAAAATAATTTTTGAATGTGAATTGAACATCATATTTTTTAGAACAATGGTGGATATGTAATAGGAAATATATAAATAGTATTTATCATTACTTTTAAGCAATATACTCATTGGATATATCCCTTTGGTTGTAATCTTTCAGGATAAACCCTCTAAAATCTTCTATGAAATCATACATTTATGGTGATTGATTTTTTTGTATCAACTAATAAGATTTTTGAGGTTATATTATTTGATACTTTTTTTAAAATGATAGAAATCCCATTTACTGTCCATGAATTTTCATGATTTTTAATATTAATGATTTTATATAGAAAAATATATATATTCAGGTTGATGGGTAAGGACCTATATAATCCTTGGAAGTGTTTTTATGGTTTTATATCTCATAATATTAGGCATGAATGTGATTTGATAATGATATGTATACTACATAAATAATGAAAATGATTACTTTTATAAATATTTACATGATGATTCATTAATTAAATTTATGTTTATTGAAGCACATATTACATAATGTCAATACATAATGAATGAATGTGATTAAATTTTTGTCTCTTGGTTCTAGGCCCATTTTACAATCATAAATTTTATTTACATTATTATAATATTTCCACTTATATTTTTCTAAGATAAATTAAAATGATTGTGAAATGAGATAAACAATATATAAATGCAACTGAAAACACCTTATTAATATTTCATGGATCACTAAAACAAATTCACATGAAATAATGTATTATATACCATGGAATATTGATTGTCATAAATGATAACATCTAATTGATGTGAATAAATTAAAATAGGATAATAGAAAATAAATGAATGATATTGTTACGGATATAAAATACCTTTGAAAATATTCCCCATGGAAGAAAACTATTAGTATAACTAAAAAATAATGTTAAATAACATCATCAATGGAATAACTCTTTTGATAAATCTAAAATGTAAATTAAATGAATGATATGTTTGATAAACGAAGATGGAATAGAAATAATTCATATGTTGTTATTAGGGAATATAACTATTTCAAAGGGGTATTCATTTATTGGAAAAATCATCATTATAAATTTGGATGTTGGATATATATTTATCTAATTGTTTTGGGAATGATTTTTTAAAATATATAAAATTATATACCTCTTAATCTAAAAATAATTAAACAAAAAATATTTATTGATTCAAAAATTTAATTTATAAAACATTGTTATGAATTGAATATTTTTTTAATATGGTTTAAAATTATGTATCTAAATTATTAAATAAATATTACAATATTAATATATTTCTAATATTAAAATAACTGTGAATAAATAATTATTTATATCTTTATTTTTTTTGATATTTTAAAAGTTTCATGATTATAAATAATTGTTTTTTAACGTGTATAATATCATTTTAGAAATAAAGTTAACAATTAAATAATAATTATTTTTATTGAAATTTATTGATAATAAATATTATAAATTAAATTTATATGTATGAAAAACAATATTTCTATCCATGTAATAAAAATACATTCATTTTATGATTAAATGATACATTTAGATTAAAATGGTATTTATGTAATACAAAGGCCTATAATATATTTAATTTCTGTTAAATTTTTCCATTGATTCTAGTATAATTATTCTGAAATTATTAATTCATCATATTTAAATTTTGAAATAATGTTATTATATTTTTAACATAATAATTTTCCCAAAGTAAAAATTAGTTACTCTGAAATATTTTAATGAATTAATTTTAAAAATATTTTTGAATATTTAAATTTATGTCCTTTTATAACTCCAATATGATGTTTAAAAATTTAAAAAATATATTAAATCATTTTTAATGTAGTTGTTAATAGAAAATAATAATTATAATAATAAATATTATTGATTCAGTTTTATTAAAATAGAGTTATTTAGAAATATCATACATATTAATTTAAATATAATTTTACCAAATTTACAAATTTAATTATATTATATATGATGAATATTTTGAATCATCACATTGAAATTGGTCAAGAGGGTTTATATCATAATTATGTAAAAATTAATTTCCATATTAAATATTCAATCACAGTTAATACGGGTAAAATTGGAAACTTAATGTGGCGTGAACATTGATTTGTTTAAATGATATGTAGAACCAACCAAAGTGCATTTTTATGTTATTAATTAATTCACACATTTCTTACTAACATTTATTGACCAAATTCTCCTAACAATAATGATATTTCATCATTAAATATTACCCAACATTCATTTCCAATGAAAGGAACATATTTTCTCATATAAATGGATCTCAAATTCAACCACATGAAAATAATATAATCCATTTCAATTATATTTAATATAATAATATTTTATATCCCTTAGATCAATCCTTCTATCCTCTTATGAAAATAATGTGATCCAATTTCTCAATATCTAAAGCATATATATCATGAGATAATTCAAACAATCAATTTGATTCATATCCAAACCTCATATATCTCTTCCCAACAAAGAAAATCTAAAAACCACTAAAACTATTTCATAGTTTTTAATATAATTAAATAAATTCCAATATTATTCATGAATTTTTTTAACTAGCAGAACAATGATTATCAATATCTCTCCCATTATTTGAAAAAATAAAACTCGTTTCATGTGTAGACTATCAATTTAATGAAAGACATGTTTAATTTTTCATCATAACATTACATGGACGATTATAAGATAATATATAATTTATAATGAATATATTAAATGAATTATTATGATTTTTTAATGTTAATTTTAGTATTTAAACTCATTATTAATAAACTATGTTTTTTTTGTTAAAATTACCACAAGAATTGATCGACTAATTTTATCACCATTAATAAAAACCATGAAACTCATTAAATGGAATAAAAAAATTTATAAGTCATTATGCAAAAAATATTCTTCTGATGTAAATAGTCAATGATTTACGATCTTGGTATCAATGTAAGGGGTTAAACATTTACATTGCAGAGCTCGTAAAAGACATCAAAATCACTAATTTACAATGATGAAAATGAGAAATAACCTAATAATAAATATATAAATGTATAAGGGGTAATATAATTGAATAAAGAAACAAAATAATAATTAAATTGGATATGATTATTTTGAATATTTTAAATAACATACCTATAATGTTTGATTAAATGATATGAATTTTGTTAACTCAAAATTCATACCATTATGTTATAATTTTTTATCTTAATCTAAATTATTCTATTGATGTTTTATTCAAACAAAATATTTTATTATATGGAACATTATATTTTTTATATAGGGAAATATATACTATCAATATTAGTCTACCTATGTGATAATCCCCATTCTCACAAAATTATAAAATTTTTATAAATAATTCCCATGATCTACTATAATATTTTTCTCTTCCATTCCTATATTATATATTCCCACCAATTTTCTACTATATTATTTTAAATACAATATTTTTATTATTTTAATTTTTAAATAATTATCTTCAAATATTTTAATAATTAATAGTAATTAACCATTTAACGATTTGGGAATCATTATTGATATTTTGAAATACTAAAAAACATTTCTTTTCTGTGAAAATATATTATAGTACCACAAATATTTTTTGATGAAACCATTATTTCATTTCAATGATCACTTTTTTTGGAATTCGTTCACAATTGATTCTTCAAATGGTTTTACAGTCACCGTCTAGAAGATAACTTCTGAAAGTATCTCTTAACACCATATTTTTACAAAAAATGACTATATTTTTTTATGAAATATATATATTTTATATTTCTATTTAGATTTCATATATATTAAAAAGTATATATCTCTTATAGGGTTAGGATTAATGAATATTCCTCTAAATAATATAGTAAAATCATATTTTATAGTTATCTAATATTTCATATCATCGATCAAATTTAAGATGTAATTTTACATGGTACAATTTAAAAATATTATGAAACCCATATATCAATTTCTTGATATGGTATATGTTTAATTTCAAATGACACACATATGTATGGATATTGAAAACTAGGGTCATATGTCAACCCCAAATGAATGGTTGATGTTTTATATATTATATGATACTGAATAAATATGATTTTATTCAGATATGTGGAAAAGATAATTCATCAATGTTATTATGTATATATATTCTCACATGATATTGTGGGAAAATAATTATACACACACACACATATATATATATTTAAATTATAAATCATGAATATTATTCAATTTACTAATGTTCACAATGTGATTCATGGTAATGATTTTGTTTTGTAATTTTTCAAAACATTTTGATTTCGTATGCTAATGTTCCTACCACATATAAATGTTATACATCATGTTAATGTGATGTTATATGGATAATAATTTTTATTTTATTTTATAATTTTTTTCCAATGTATATGTTTCATCCTTTGGGCATATATTTCTATCTAACATGATTATGAACATATCTTATTGATCCATGTAATTTTTAATTTTATATTTCTTTCATTATCATTATTTCTCAATTTTTTAAAATATATTCTAGTATAGAATCATTGGTTTGTTTAAAATTACTGAGAAAATGATATCAATAATATTTTTTCACACCCTCATGGAATTATATGTATGACTATGTTTATAATTAATTAATGTGTAGATAATTATTTTGAACATATTGATGATATAATTTGTAATGAACATGTTATGTTGTCTATTTCAAAAGGAACTAAAACATATATTTATTTATTTTTTGTTATCATTGGGATATTTAATGGTAAAAATAATGAAAAAATATTCATGTTTGGACTAATTCATCTTATGTTTTATAAAATATAAAAATTAAATAATTGTTTTTTTCACAAGATCCTAGTGTCTTAGTTTTGGACTATTCATAATATATGAGAAGGGTGACAATGTAATGGGGTTTAATTTGGTTACATACAACTTAATATATACACTCATTAACCATAACCCATAATTTGATATTATTATCTTTATAAGAGGTACAATATCCTATCAATAACAATCTATATTTCCCCTATGATGAATATGAAAATCATATCCATATACTAATGCACACAAGAAAAAATAGTTATTACATTGACTACTAGTAATGGGATACATGTAACTCCCCGAGAATGTATGAGATAGATTCTTTTTAATCTCATTGATGTCTTGTGTTATACACTACACCAATATTATCTTGTTCTATAAAAAACATTGTATTATCTTATAGTATATGAAAGAAAATTATTTTATTACCTTACTCACAAGATCAACCATCTTCGATGCATAAGTTGTAAGAAATATCAATTTTCACTAAATAATGATATATTATTTCAATTTTATTATTTAATGGGATGTGAACAAGCCGTTATGAATATTAATAACCGCATTTGTAATTTTATATAACATTAAAATTCATATTATGTAAATTACATACATTATATAAGAAATAGTTCAATTTTTTTTATAAAAGAAGTCTTTATCAAAAAATATTGGGTTTCTTCATTTTGATGGAACACACATTTAAAATCCACTATTAAATAATATTATATATAATTTTTTAAAAATAAAACTTCCTATTTTTAATTGGAAGATAAAAATTTCCATTTTTTGAAACTTTTTTTGTTTTTCATATAAAATTTATATATTAAGGATTAATGGAAAGTACTGCATTTTAATTCAAAAAATCATTTTCATTTAATTTATTTATATTGCTAGAAAAAAATTTAAAAAGTTTTAATGTGTAATCAGATTATGTAATTATTATTTAATCCATTTTTTATCATAGAAAAAACAATTCACAATTAAATTGGACATAAACACGTCATATTCTTTTGATATGTTTTTACCTCTTAAAAACTCACTTTTTGGTTTTTGACCATAGAAATTAATTTAAATTCAATTTCTGTAAATTTTTTGTATTGAATTATGAAAAACATAATCCATATTTGGAATTAGTGGGTCCAAATTAGTTTAGTATCTTAATTTTATTTTTTGGAAAAAATTATGAATAGTAACTACGATAAAAAATGTTTACTGCTGTTAAAGGTAAATCCATGAAATTAGTGTAACAAATAATATGATAAGGATAATAAAATGATCATAAAAACAAAAAAAATATTTTGAAAGAATTAATTCTATCCATTTCATCTTTGTTTATAACCATAGTCTTTTAAGGTCCTCATCAAAATGAAAATGACATGGATATTCATAAAACCTATGAAAGTGACAAAATGTCAAACTCACATTTTTATAAGTAATTTTAATTTAGGGACAAACATGTGATATCTCCCATAATAAATAATACATGGTAAGATAAAAATATATATCTACGTAATTGAAATTAATTTTTAATTTTTAGAAAATTAATGATTACCTTGATGTATTATACATTAATGATGTAATTTTTTTTTTAATTAAAGATACATCTATACAACAATTTTTATAAAATACTAATAACTATAAAATTCTATAAATCCATAAAAAATTCATATTTTTCATTTATATATTGACCGTAATCATCCATGTTCTGAGAAAAATACCATTTTATGATTTATTGATGTGATTATGAGATTTAGTTTATTTTATTTTATGTGATGTTAAAGTGGCCACATTCGTACTCAAATAAGGATAACATTTTTAATGATGTCATTTCTTGAAGATAAATTATACTTATTATATTATTATTAAATATATTAAATTTATGTTCATTATAGTATATTATTTCAATTATTAATTATAAAAATTTTTATGTTAAATAATAACACAATATAAAAGTAGTGATTTTTTAAAATGCATATTAAAATAAATGATATTAAAAATATTATAATTAATTTAATATTAGCTAATTAATTTTTTCAATGTATTTTATCAATGAATTTGACCTATTAAAAATATAATAAAATATTTTTTTTGTGTATAAAACATTATATCTATATTTCTATAAATCTATTAAATAAATTTTTTCATAATTGGCAAAATTGATATTTTGTTCAAATAATTTTATATAATTTTTTAAAAAAAATCCAAAAACAATTTTTAAAATAATTAAAAATTATAATATGTTATAATGTTTTTATAAATATTCAGTAATTGTTTAATTTATATAATATATGCAAATATTTATCTTTTGTAATATTGAAACATTTATTATCTTAATTAGAATTAAATTGAATAACTAATTGTTTATTAAAATGATAATGTTTAAATTGTCAAAAAAACATTTCAAAATTTTATTTATTGATGAGATATAAATCTTATCAATTATTATATTTTATTTTATATCATTTATGAGTTATTTTTATTGATTTTTATATTATTATAATTTAATATTTTTGGGGATTCCAAAAGGTCCCCTCAATCCAATTATAAAATGGAACATTCCCCTAAACATTTCTCATCAATTTGAGCATTAAAGATAGAAAATACCCAAAAAATTTACTTTATAAACATCCCTATAAATTGTGTATGACATGTTATTATTCAATAACCATATCTAGCATTCTATGAGGATATTTAGAGGAGGTACATCAAAGAAGATGTAATATCATTTATTGATTCATTTAATATCTTTCTTATTCAACATACAAATCATGAGTTGTTTCATTATAAAGTAATAAATCCATTAGTAAATATATAACGAGAGGTTATTATTATTTTGGAAAAACTAAATTCCATATTCTGTCCAACCTATGAAAAATGAAATCATGACATGTGTTTGCATATGACTAACCATCTCCACGACATGGAGTAATCTGGTTTTCACCACCACATTACATGGATGGGAATAATGATTGAATGAAAAAATATTTATATGATTAAAAAAAATTATATATATTATAATATATTTTATACCGTCACATTCAATACAATTCAATAATTATGTGAATTATATCGTCGCTCGTGCGTATGTACGACTTAATGTCCCCATAGTGTTATGTGATTCATTCCAAATAATATTATTTAATGCATGATTATATAAATGAATCGAATGAATAAATATGATATATATTATAATAATACCTGAATATTATTGATATAACTATTACAAAAAATATAATTATGAAATAATTTTAAAAAATATGCATAAGAACATAAAGCAGTTAATAACAAAAAACAACTAACAATGAAATGATACTAACAAACATATGAAAATATATGAATATATTTTATCGTAATAATTATTATGATTATGGCATAAATTAGTAACATTATATAAATAATTATAATATAGGGTCAGATACATACAATTATTTTCCAAACTATAGTAACATATAATTTTTCAATTTCAATTTTTCCTGAGATTGACTATACATATCTTTTTATTGGTGGTATATTTATCATTAGTGTCGAACCTTTCTAAAAATGTATTATTGAACTGTATACTATTATTCAATGTATGATTAAATATTTTTTTAACCATTTTTAATATTACATCATGGTATAAAGAATCATTCATTTTTTTACTATACAAGGTACTTTTTGAAATTTTCTATAAAAGTATGAGGAGAATATTTTTGTAACTTATAAAACAAGATTTGATTTTTAAATATTATATGCACCTTATTTCCATGAAGTTAAATCTACATGTTTTAATGTATACTATAACTAAAATCATTTCTTTTAATATTACACTATATTTTGAGAATTGATAACATTTAAAATAGGAATGGATATTTTCCACATGAATAAAGATAAATTGGTTTTTTTAAATTATTTTCCATAAAAGAAGATAAATAGTTATATATTAATCTGTATTATTACATAAATTTGATTGTGTTTATGATAAAATTATTTTTATTGAAATACATTTATTTTATATAGATTATGTTACGATGGAATGATGTTTAAGAAACCCATTTTTTCAATATGTTATTTTATGATGAGTGATTTATGTTTTCATGAAAAAACTAATAATTATATCATTATGAGATGGGAGGGACATATATCTATCTCAAATGAATAGGGAAAATATTTATATCTCATGATATATACATCACTAGAATCACATGTAAATACAATTCATTAATACAGCGATGTTATGGAAATTAAATCTTGTTCGATAATATATATCTGGAATGACAAGTAAACATAGTTCAATAATGCACTATGACCACTATGATGGTTTAGGAAAAAATTCCTTGGACACTGTGGAAATATTATTATGTGATTATTTTATTTCCAAAACATTAATATTTATTCTAATTCTATTTTACATTTTTCATGATCACATTTTGATTTATTACTTGAAAATAACAATGATTTATTTCATGACTCGTAATTTGGATGTTTAAAAATTATGTTCATGTTTTTACATTCAAATATTAATGGTTTGTTTTATGTTCTAAATGTTTTCCGATACTGACTATTTGAGCTCAACCTATTTATGTTTTTGTATTCCCCAGGATATAAAGAATTATTTTAGGTAAGAAAACAAAACGTGGATGATCTTAATGGGAGAAGTTGATGATCAATCTATATGTTATAAGATTATGTTTTTAGTTTCCAAATACACTATAATAAAATGGTATTTGGGATTATAAATTTTTAATTTATTAATTATAACATAAAATAACTGTAATGTGTGTGTATGTCAAACTTGGGTCATTATAGTTGGTATCAATGTGAAGGTTTACTCAACCGTTGAAAACAAGGATGAAAAACCAATAGTGTGATCCCTATAGATATTTCTAATATATGTCTAGGGTTATTCCAAAGGGTAGGTATGACTATGGGTTACAATACTTTAATGTTGGTAATTATCCTGAATAACTTGGGATTAAACCAAAGGAGTTAGATATTGAGTGTACAACATAGTGATTATGTTGTTTTCATAGTATGGTTTTTGCCACTCATTATATTGTTTTGAGGTTTTAGAAAATGAATGTTACATGAAAGAACTATGTTAATGATCAATGCATTGGGAATTGAAATGATTGTCCTCTTGATTAATCAATTGTTATGGAAGATGGAATGAAAAATATTATATCTATATATACACAAGATATTAATAATTCATGACATCTAAATGAGCAGAGAAGACAACAACATTATATTGATTCCTTTATGAGGCAATGTCCACCTTCGTTCAGTGGGTAATTTTGTCCACTTGTTTCTAAAAAATGGATCAGTACCATGAAAATGATATTTTCCATACTTCTCTTTTTGGAACATTAAAAAGACATTTTGGATGATTAATATTTATATTGTGATGTAGACCAGTAGTGGATTCTAATCAACAAAATAATAAAATAAGATGAAATTTAATCCCAGAAATGGGATGATTTCAATAACATATTTTTAAATAATTACTTCCCGATTATTCTGTTAACAATAATAGAAAAATTTCTCCATGAGGTTATCCAAGATTACATTGAATCTTCTGGTACATTAAAGGAAAATTTTACAATAATTTCAAAGTATGCCTTTGGTTTTTTAATCCATCCTGAAAGAAAATTTGATCAAATCATAAGTAGATAAATTACAAGTCTACAAAGGGAAATATCTAAAATATAATTTAGTGACATTGATGAAATTTTGAATTGATCAATAATGGTAGAAAAATATGTTGGTGTTGCATATCAATATCATGATTTTGAGATGAACCAAATGATTATGTTCAAGGGAAAATCTCAAATCAATGGGGAAAAGAAGATGACTATTTTATTAGCCTAATTGTAAATATGGAAGCATATTGTACAATGTATTTAATGGACTATATAATGATTTATGTGTTGAAATGATGGTCATCAATAATTACAGTGATTAAGTAAGGGGAAAAAGGATTCAAATGATGTGAATTGATAAAAGACTACAATAAATGTACCATCGACACTTTAATAGTACAAGTTGAATCCAATGGATAATTATGCCTATCAATTCCAAAAAACAAAGGGATAATGATGATGATTGACATCACCAACCTCTTAATTCCAATTAAATTGTAAAATAAAATGCAATCACTATTTGTGATGTTGAATATATCAATAAAGTTATGGAATGATTGCGTGTTTATGTAATGGGATCACAAAATAGGTTTTTAGAATCTCTTTTATGGTATTATCTAATATTGGAATATCTCTGTCTTGGTCGATTGTTGTCATCCATATGTATATGGTACAAGTAATCATGAAAAGTGATTGGAATACTTTTTGAAAGCATATTATATACGGGTAATGAAGGGATATAGAGTTAATGATATGTTTGATAGTATTAATGACCTCATGACTAATATATGGACAATGTAATATAATGGTATGAGTATATATAATTATTGGTATTTCTGCTGTGTGGAAAGAGCTAATTTTCAAAGAATGCCTGTTTTCACTAAGGTTTTTTTGTAATTTATGTCATTGTAATGCTTTAACAGAATAGATGATTAATGTATTCAAATGATTGGGATGTTACAACCAATAACTACCATATGGGATATGGGAGATAAATATTTATTGTATTTAGTTCACATATTTATAAATATATATATTTATAGATTTTGGATGGATTTTTTTGTTATCAATTAATGTAAAGTATAAATTATATATCTTTGGACGTTTTTTGCATTACTGAATTATCTCACGATAGGTGGTCTTATATATATTTGATTCATGTGCTAAAATTTTATTGAGATACATGGAAAGATCGATCAATCTATCACCTGATCATATACCTCTTCAAGAATGAAAAATTCATCTTCATTTATATAAATTTTTCATAATGTATAAATTTTTTAGGCATGAAAAAAGTTTAGATTGTTCCAAAATGAAGTATGTATTTATTCAAATGAAAAATTTTAATCATTAGGATAATGATCATGAAATACAAAAGTTTTATCCTTTTACCTTCTTATCTGATGACTCAGATGGTCCCTAATGTCATCATAGATTTATTTAATCCTAGTAGTTAACTTTCTCTATATCATATTTTCATTCACTATCCATCAGAACATGATGATTATATTTTTCTTTCATATCCATGTTTTTATCTTTCACATATTTTATTAATGTGGAAACCCAATGTTGAGTTACATTGGGTATCATTCATGTTTATAACATTAAATCATTAAATGAGGTTTTTTTATTCCATTATAATGAAAGGGATTTAATTGAATAATGTTTCATGTATTAAATCATCTATATCCCCACTGAATTTTGATGGTGAAATTCGTTTTAGGAGGGTATAATGTAACACAACAAAATTTTATAAGATTGAATCCTTTTAAATTATTTTGTTTTCTTGTGTTATATGATACACCAATATTTACATGAACTATATGGAAATCCTTATTGGAGTACAATATATGAAACACTATTCTTGTCTTAGGTTACACTAAATAACGACATTCCTCGATAGCATGCATTGTATGCAATACCGAGTTTCATTAAACAAATATATTTTAATAGATATTATTATATAATGGGATATTAAGTTATATTTATTAATATTATTAAATAAATTTTTAATTTTATATGAAATTAACATTCATCTTCTGCATTTCTAGTAATTATATAAGAAAAAATTTTAAATTTCTGATAAAACAATTGCTTTTAAAAAATGTTGTTTTGTCACCTTTTGATGGTGCACCAATTTTAAATCATGTTTTGAACAATTTGATATACCTTATTTTGAAAATAAACATTATATTTGGAAGTGTATCATAAAAAATTTACTTTAATTATCTTTTGTTATTTTTCATTTAATATTTGTAATTTAATTAATAGTGAATAATACTGTATTTTAATTCTAAACAGCCTTTTCATCTAATTTAATTATATAGTTATATTAATTTTATAATTAGTTTTAAATTGTAACATGATTTTTTTTAAATTTAATCAAATTTTGTTCAGTAGATGTAATTTCACATTGAAATTGGGCATAATCACATTAGAATCTTATGATATGTTTTTTACTTTTAAATACCCCTCTTTTTGATTTTTCACAATAGGAATTAATTAAAAATGAATTTTTTCAATTTATTTGTTTTGAAATATGAAAAATGGATTCCATATATGGAATCATCTCTTACATATTTTGTTAATATTTTTCATTTTTTAGTTTTATGAATTTTAACAATGGTAATATAAATTTAATGCGGATAAAGGTAAATCTGGAAAATTAGTGTAAAAAAATATTATTTGGAGAATAAATTGATCGTAAAATCTACCAATTTTTTTTAAATAAATAAAATTATACCCTTGATAACATAGGTTCAATACGTGGTCATTTAAGGGCCACATGATAATGAAAATGACATATATATTATTAATTCCAATGAATGTGACAAAATTTAAAACTCGCTTTTTGTTTAAGTATAATAATATTAATATAGGGATAACCAGGTGATATATCCAACAATAAATAGTCCTTGAAAAATTAAAAGAATAATATCAACATGGTATTTTAATTTCAATTTTTGGAATACAATAAATTCCTTAATGTATTATAATTTGTTGATGTAAAAATTAATTAATTGATGAGAAATTGATAAATCAATTTTTTAAAATACTAATAACGTTAAAAAGGACTAAAAATATAACCAAATCATATTCCTCATGTATATAAAGAAAAAAAGAACTAAAGTCAGATGGATGTGACTATTTAGTGATTTATTTATGATATTATGACATTAATTATATTTTATTTTATGTGGTGTTTATGTTGTCACATTCATACTTTATTAAGTGTACCCTTTTTAAGGACAGATTTCTAACAAGGTAAATTATACCACTAATATGATTATTTAATTTAGTAAATTTATGATCAAAATTATATTTTATTTCAAATAAATATTCTAATGATAATATCGTTATATTATTACACGATATTGATGTAGTGATTATTTTAATAATTGAGATATCAAATAGATGTTATTAAAAATATTAAAAGAAATATAATTTGAGATAATTAATTATTGCAATGGACTTAATTGATGACCTTGGACCAATATGGATATAATAAAATATTTGGAATTAAGATAAATCCTTATCTTGATAATTTTAAAATTACATTAAATGAATAGTGTCAAAATTAAAACAATTGATATTTTGTTAAAATAATGATTTATAAAATTATATAATTTTTTTTTAACATTTTAAATAAATATGATATAATATAAAATTTTTGGTATTATTCATTTTGGGTATAATTTTAATCGAATATATAAATATTTAAACCATTTAGTATTGATACATTGGTTTTCTTAATTAAAATTAAATAGAATAACAAACTGTAAATTAAAATTATAATGTTTATATTGGCATCAAAAGTTGTCTAAATTTTATTTTTTATAATATTTCAGTCATATAATACATTATATTTAAATTTACCAAATTTTGGTGGAATTTGTGTTTATTTTGAAATTATTATAAATTAATAATTTTGAGGATTCCAAGAGTGCCACTCACCTCAATTATAATAGAGAACTTCCTCCCTCTACAATAAAAATTATTTTGATCCATAAATCTCGACTATACCATGTTCATTCCAATTATCATCTTCTATATAAAAATTTTATAGGTCATGGCCTTCTTCAATGATATACTATAGTTCTCTGTGTGGAGATTTAGAGGAGGTACGTTGAAGAATATGTAATATCAGTTACCGATTCTTTCAATCTTTTTTATTCTTCTACATCCACCTTATGAGTTTTTGAACAATGGAGTTATAAATATAGTTTTAAATATATACATTAAGGTTATTATGATATGAAACCACCATAGCCCACTTTCTACAATCCTATGAAAAAAATATCACATTGTCTTTGTATATATGACATACCATCTCCACATCGCAATGTAATATATTATTCAACACTAACTAACATGGATCAGTATTACTATTGAATTAATAAATAAATGCATGATTAATATAAAATTATATTTATTATGAGATTAAATAAACCATAATCCACAATACCTTTCATGATTTCTTGGAATGATATTGTCACTTGTGTGAATTTATGGATTACAGTCCCCACTGTGCGAAGTGATTCACTCTAAATAATCATCATTAAATAAAAAATATATAAAAGTATTGAATGAATAAATATTATATATATTATACTAATAACATAATATAAATTATATTACTCCATCCTAAATACTGGAAAAATTACATATCCGGAAAAACATCCATAAGAACAAAAAAAATAATACTCGAATAAAGAGTAACTATGAATTGTTACTAAAAATGTATAAAAATATAAACATAAATGTGATCCTAAAAAAGATTATGATTATATAATAAATAATTAACATTATTTGAATAATTATATAGGATTTTCAGATACATATAAATCATATCAGACCAAATGTAAGGCGTAATTTTTCAATCTCATATTAATTTGAGATTGTTTGTACCTAAGTATTTTCTGGTGGTATATTTATCCTCAATGTCAATATTATCTAAAAAAATCTTAAAAATTCTAATATTATCCAATATTTGTTTAAATTAATTTTTAACAATATTTTCTTTAGCAATATGGTATTGAAGGAATCATACATTTGTCTTCCATATGAGTTACTTTTTGACTTTTTTGGTAAAAGTATGAGAGGACATTTTTTCAAATTATACTACATGAACAACTTTTTACATTTTCATAAATCCTTTTTTTCCTAAATCTTCTTCACAAATATTTCACATGTATTTTAAAATAAAATCTTCTCTTTTAAAATTGCGAGTCATTTTGAAAAAAGAAAACAATTTTTCTAAAGAAAGGATAATTTCGTCAAGAATTAAATTCAAATGTTTTATAAATATTATTTTCAATCAAAGATGATATAGGGTATTGTTTATATAGGAATTTTTACATTAATATTATGGTTTTTATGATGTAATTTCTTTACGAAATCAAATTATTTTATATGGATTATGTTATTATTCAATTATTTTTGAGAAACCCACTTTATTTAAAGGGTTATGCTATGATGAATGATTTATGTTTTGTGGAACTTATAATAATGATTTAATTATGAGATCGATGGGAACTGTATCTACCTAAAATTCATTGGGTAATGATTTATATCACATTAGATAGAAATTACATGAACGTGAATTACGAATGGTTCAGTAATATATGGATGGAACTACATGTATATCTTATTCATTAATACATGGCTAGAATGACATGTAAAATCATAGTAATAATTGACAATGTCTACAATTACAGTCTTGGGAAAAATATATTCACCTATATAGAAATAATATTATATGATTATTTTTTTCCACAATTCCATGTTTTATGCTAAAGTTATTTCCTCTTGACTCATGATTACATTTTGATTTATGCCTCATGAACTACAATGATTTCTTTCATGATTAGATATTTTAATGTTTAAACATTATGTTCATGTTTTTATATTCAAATGTTTATGGTTTCCTTTATATTATATATGTTTACCATTTCTAAGCATTTTAGGTCACCTTATTTATTTTTTTTCTTTTCCCTAGGATAAAAATAATGGTTTTTGGTAGGAAAAAAAATGGGGTAGATCATTGTGGAAAATGTTACAGATCATTCTACATGATATTAGATTATGAACCTATATTTTTTAATTCAATAAACTAATATATTATTTTGGTATATACATATCTAATTTATTATGTATTATGAAAATGAAATGTAATGTCCATGTCTGTTAAGTCTCTGTCATTATAATATATTCATATAAAGTACATGTGATGTTGATCCCATTTATAAAAATAGAATATACACAAATGGTTTAGTGGATAAAATATCTTGTTTAATATGAAATAGAATCTTCAATGTCCCCTTTTGTTTAATTGTCAACAAAAATAAATAAACCAATTCAGAATATTTTCAAAATCCATTATTTTACCTCCCACTTATTAAAAATAGATTCAATGGTTCTTTTTTATAGGTTTGGTGTCTCAATTTTTCTTATTAATGAGATATTAATAAACTAAATACATTTATATGTGATATTTCATGATTTAAACAATATTGATTAATATGTACATCAAAAACAACTATCATATAAATAAACATGAGATAATTAATTGACAATTATATTAGATTTTATATTCAAGTATATTTTCACTTCATCACTTATAGTCATATAAAAAATCATGTCAAAATAATTCATATAAAAATAGGTTTTTCCCCAATTATTATTCTATTATTACTAACCATTATAACATATTATCCCCATTAATATCACAATCTATTTAACATACAAAAAAATTTGAAAAAGTTCAGTGGTAAAACCACATGTTCAATATAAATAAAAATTGTGAATTTTAAAAATGTGTTTGAAATTTAGGTCGATTTTGTAGAATCTCAATCCCCAAAATAATGGAAAAAAACTATAAAATACTAATCATATAAGGCAAACATTAAAATAAACTCCTTGTACATCATACTGATAGAAATTAATTTTTTGTAAGGAGGCATTATGATTCCAATTAAATTAAATCACGATATATATCATATATATTTATTTATAATCATTTCATTTTTTTATGTTTTCTGATTATATTATCTTATTAAATTTTTATCATAATAATTATTCTTGGATAATATTATCTAACATTAATCATCACAATTAATATCACAATTTTAATTCTCCAAAAAATATTCATGTTTATTAAATCTGTTTGATGTGAACAATTTTAATTTTTTCTTTGAACATTTTCTTTATTAACCCTTTTCATTAATTGATGTTGGAAATAAATAATATCCATGAACATATATATAATTGAAATAAAAAATTTACTTTAAATTATAATCCTGAAAAAAAAATGAAAGGAAAAAATCCTTATATTTTTCATTTTTATTATAATCGTCCCATTTTTGTATGAATTTATTATTGCCCTAAAGTGGTGTCTCTAGTGAATGAAATCCATAATATTCTAATATTGACACCGTAGTGAATGGATTCCTAATAACTCCTATAAATGTCCATGGTTGATCATTTTAGTATGTAATCAACATTTAGTAGAAAAATATTACAGGTTTTGGTTTAGAATCTTGAGGCCTTCAGGATTTCCATGTTTTCAATCATCCTGATCCCCATCACATTTTCATTCAAATTTAAACCATTGAAGACCTCATTACTTCATTGTATAGAGAATCACATTGTTTCAATGGGTTAAATATTTTAAATATTATTCTAGTTTTATGATATTATCATGATTTTTGATCCCCTTAAAAATAAATATAGACTTATTTACCAAGTATACCCACTCTATTTTTGAATACATCAATCCAAAAAATTGATTGGATGCATATATGGATGTTTCTTGTGTCATGATAGTATGATACGAGTTCCTAGTAATATGATAAAACACTATAATTTCTTTTGATGTTTAAATCCCCAAACCACCATTTCAATTCATAATTATTGATATAAATTTAGAATTTTATTTCCAACATAATTTTTGTTTTAAATATTATATTTATTTCTATTTATCAGGTAATTGGACTGGTAATGGAATTTATAATTTTATTTATAATTACAAGTCACTTCATGTTGATTATTAAATTTTTTTTACTATGAGGGTTGATGGCATATTTAGGCCTATTTTACACTTGAGGTTGTTATGTTTGATTTCATCATTTGTGATGTAGTTGATAATAATTTATTTAATGATATTGATAAGGGAAATAAGGTCCTGAATGATGAGGAACATGGCCTTTCTAAGACTATTTAGTGATTAACAAATCATAATAACAAATGGTATTAAAAGAAAAACAACATTTCATTGATCAAATATTTTTATGGTCTAGGAATTTTTCGCATCTTTACTCAGTGTGGAGAATTAGTATAAACTGTTATGGAGAATTTGAGATATAAAAAATGGAAATTAGTTGGGTCTAGACGTTTTATATAGTAAAAAATCATTATATAAATAATTAATTCAGTAATTAGATGTTGAATATAATAGGGTTATTAAATAGTTATCCTATCTCAATAAAAAATAAAAACATTTCCAAAATTTTAATGAGCATTTTGTGTCTATCATCAATCTTCAAGTGAAGAAAACAGATATAACAAATTGGAAACGAATGTAAGATATGGTGGGTTAGAATAATGATGTATGATCTAATGTACATTAAAATTAGATATTTAATTATGATAATAATATTATCAAACCTATAATAATTATAAATATGTACTTCTACCCAAAAATTATGGATTAACGAATGGGATAAAATGACATTATGATTCAAAGAAATATTGAGTCAAAAATGGAAAAGAAATGCTAAATGTATGGATTATTGTGAACTGAAAAATACTATGGCCACATGATCTAATATAAATATTAATGTTCAATATAAAATGATTAATGAGGATGTGTTACATAATTTTTCTATTGTACATGAATCCAGAGAACTCCCCAACATTGAAAATTCTGAGGAGAAAAAACTAGCATTATTTGATGGTGTTGGAATGAAAGAGGAATAAAAGTAAATAAAGAATCAAATTTTTTTCCTGATATATCCTTGATTAAAATATAGATAGAATATTGTAATCATATCAAATATAGTTCATCCAATAGAATGATGTAGAATATAATCCTATTTATTGTGTGTCGAATGAGTAATAAAATAAGGCACCTGACAATGAAAATTCCATTTAACTATTTTTACATTGTATTTGTGATATTTTGGAGGGGGATATACCTAAAAATATTTCATAGAATCAATTAAATATTTCATTTATAGGGGATATATGGATTCACATTATTTAATATTAAGAGTATTGGATCAAAAAATAACAATAGATTCTAACACATGGATTTAATGAAGGGAAAATAAAACTAGAGGATTATGTAAAGATATGGGAAAAAGTTTCCTATCATTTCACAGATCTCATCATGGAATAACAGGATATGAATGAATCCTTAATTTAATAGGGATTATATATGGTGAATGACTAAAATACTACACAATTTTAGAAGAATGGGTCTATGATAACTTATGTTGTTTGACATTATATTTGGAGACAAATTTTTTCGGGGTCCTACATTACCAGAAACATTATCCTTTGAATAAAAATTTTTATTTTTCATTTAGTCAATAAACATGATTAATGGCTATATTGATGCATTTTTTGTTTTTCTAAAATAATTCTCCCCCATTTTTTCTTATAAATTTAATTGCAACATTCAATTATGATAGAAATAATACATGTAGAAATACTTTTTTAGGATATTGGAATCCTTTTTAATTGTTCTTCAAGTGAATTTATCTGTAGATTATATGATTAAAGTCATGAAACATAGGTAAGAATATTAATAAACAATAATTTTATTTGAAACATTTATAGAAGCTCATTTTTCTCATTAATGTGGTAAAAATCATCTTAAACTGCTTCTAAACATCGCAACATAAATTCAATCCTGATTAAATAAATTTTTATGATATTATCCTTGAGTGAAACTATTTTCATCATACCTTAACATTATATATATATATATATATACATTCTCATGTTTATATTTCTAAAGCATAGTCATTTCATGTAAAGAATTTTCAAATTCTTATTTATTTAGTAGTTCCACTACTAATTCATTCATAGAATCTATGAAACATATATGGGATAATTCCAATAAATTATCATTGTTTTTATTGGTTTTGATTATCTCAAATTTCTCATCAATTATATTTTTTAATTAATCTTCATCCATGTTTTTAAGGGTAATAATTTCTTCCCTAGGATTCTTTATGTTTGATATGATTGTAATAATTATCCATTTTATTATGTAATATGTTGTCATTGTTTTCTAAATATAGTTGTTCTTTTCAATCTTGTATGTCATTAACATACATACACACGCACATATATATATATATATATAAATTAAAAGATAAAAACATTTAATAACACTTAATTTTAGCGTAAAAATATAAATATTGTATACTAAGCAAAAATTATTCATATCATGATCAAGATTAATCAAAAGGATAATTATTAGAAAATATAACTAGAATATAACCACATGTATTACCATTAATAAATTGTGAATCAACATTCATTTTTATCATAATTGGTCTTACACAGTCTATTATCCTATATATTGTTCTTTTTTTATGATTTTTGGGCATAAAAAACCATGTTCATAAGGATAACATACATTTTCTCTAACTATCACATCTCATAATCTTCTTAAAATATTTAAATAAGTTATAGTAGATCAAAATAACTGTGAAAAAATATTCAGATTCTTATAGTGCCTTGAGAATTGATTTAAATTGAATCTCGTAGTATATAAAATAATTATGTAGATATGGGGTGGATACATGTAGACTAGTTATTATCATTATTTATTGACATGAAAATGAATAAAATTCCAAAACAACTCAACTAAATATAAAAAAATTCAAAATACTCTATGTAATTCAATTTATCTCAAAATGTTTAATTTTATAATAGGATTTTATCAATCACTGATTGAACAATGTCCCCATAATTTCGAATTCATTTTTAGTATACAATACTCTCTCAGAGTAAAAAAAATAACTTTCTACTACCTAAAAAATCAATCCATCCACTTATTATAAATATTTTTAATAATATTAATAATAAATGTAACAAAAATATCAAAAACAATTATCCAAATTTCTTCGTCCAAGGATATATTTTATATAAAATAAATTTATTCCAGCTAAAAACCCAATTATAGACAATTATATCTTATATAAATCAATATAATAAATATTTTATAGAAGTCAGTTATTTTATCCACACATCTAAAAATTTCATTAAAACTACTCGTTTCCAAATCAAAATTAATCTGATTTATATTCCTTAGACACTTATACAACATGTTTTATTATCTTAAACACTAATAATGTTTATCATCCACATCTATTGACATTATTCCCAGACATAAAATAATAATATTCTCAATAAAAATATATGTTTCCTTCATATATGAATTATAAAAAACAATTAAGACTTTCATTTAGATTTTGTATTGATTATTGATATTGATATCCTATAATATGTTTTTATATGAATAACAAATTCAAATAAGGCAAAAATTATTATTTTTTCAGTAAGCTCAAAAAATATCATAAAATATATTAATATTTTATTTGAGACAAAAATCAATAGAATAAGTAAATTTACATTAGACTAATACATGTTTCATAATCCCATGTCGATTTTAGTTATCTCTTTGACTCTATAAATAGATGGATATAATATGAAACCAAAAAATAATTCATCCCATTTTTTTAATTGAATTTTTATAAATAATATATAATAAATTTATTAGAAAAACATAATTTTTATGTATTATTAGGTCAATAATGTTCACAATTATTTTCCATGAGAAATATCACCCCTCAATTGTTGACAGACCAAGACATGTTGTGGAAGTTCAATATGATTTGATCAGATTATTATTTCTGGTATCCCATAAAATTCTTTCTACAATGCTATATTATAATGGTAGTGCATGGTCAGACCCATATATAAATATTTCTATATAAGGAACAAGAGACTTAAAACCCATAATATATGAGTCCTATCAAATTATGAATGTTTGGTGATATGATTAACTATATTTTGTCATTATTACAGTTTAAAAAAATTATATGTATCAGGTACCATTTAAGGGTTTATATGAAAAGGATAATCTCAATATTAATAAATCATAGTCTAAATGTTTAGGCGGTGAAGTGGTGAATAGACAATAAGGTATTTTAAGTAGAACAAACTAGATCTATCAATGATGAATCCATTATGTTGTTTAAATATATATGAAATCTTAAATTCATTATTCCATTTTTCTATTGAAGAATGTTTCACATGATAAATGTCAAATACATGTCAAGTCTAATAAGGATAATATCCACTATTTAAACTCCACATGGTTGGGGTTTCCTTAAATAAATGATTTAAAAAATTAATTTATCCTTATTACTTGCCAAAATGGTAACACATTATGATTTTTTGTTTTATTAGGTTTAAAAAACCCTTACTCTTGACCCTTACCCCATGTGGTTTAGTAGATCATGATTTTAATAATCAAGATCAAAGAAATAATTGTTGACATTCTCTTTAGATTAATAAATTAGTTGAAATATTATAGATTTTTAATTAAGGTTTCATGAATCTAGTGGTTCATAATTAGAATAATTATAAAACAAAACAAACAATTACATGAATTTTTATTCAAGCCATGCATTTGGAAAAACTGTTTTCGAGTGGGAAAAACAATTGATAAAGGATGTCAGAATTGTATAAGAGACTTAAATAAGTGAAGAGAGATAAAAATTAAATAATTTGAAACATTATTTATTAATAACATTAGAATAATTGGTTAGTGTTTATAAGTAAGAGATATAAATGTACAAAAAAATAAGTAATAAGAGATAAAAATTATGATTTAATATTTTACGTGGCTATCTACATAAATTAAATAAATATATATGAATTTACATGACCTGTAAAATTATCAAATCATGTAATATCAATAAAATAATTGCTCAATAATTTTTGTATATGGATCTAATATCAGTGTTAATTTTTGTGATTTTTTGGCGCAAATACTTTAACTAAGTGTAATAGAATCTGATGACATGTTTTTTTCAAGACAATAATATAATGTAGAAGTAGTTTAAACTGTTACATGATGTTTATTGTAGATTGAAGTCATATATTCATTTCATGACACGATTTTTTTTATGAATTCTACTTCAAGTATTGTGGAATGTTATGAGTTATGCACTCAAGTCTTATATGTGCTTCAAGACAAGTAAGAATCACTTTTTATAGTTTTGAATGATTTTACGTTGAATTTTTATCATATTATTCATTGTAATAATCAACACATATATAATGAATTACTGAATAAAATACTAATAACCATTAATTAAATGATTCGAAAATTTATATAAAATTTCATATTATCAAATTTCCTCACACATGTAAAATTTCATATCCGTAATAAAAAAAACATGAAAAGGATTCAAAAAATAAAACAATTCAAAACAAGAAACATGTTTTACAACTATGAAAATAAAACAATGTGTAAGAAGAAATATTTATTCCTCAAAAATTAATCATGTAGATAATATCAATCATGCCTAATTATTCATTTCTATATCTTTATAATTAACATTTTAATTACAATCATAATATGGTTTCTCAAATAATATAACCAATTTTCAATTTTCCTCTTAATGAATTTTCCATAATCAGTCTTGAAGAAATTTAATTTTAGTTATGATCAATTCCTAAATACATGTTTTTACCAATATGATTCCATTGGATCCACAATCTTCCTTTTTTAAATAAAAAATAAAAAATAGTCTTAGTAAAATGGTTCAAATGATTTTTTGTCTCATGGTAAGTGGAGAAATAGTAAAAAATAAGGTTGTGATATAATGTATAATTCATGAAAAAACTAAATTTAATGTTATAATGGAACCTCATAGATAAAATATTATCCATTATCAAGGATTATCATATTGATCAATAATTATATCATATATTTATAAAATATATACCATGATCACTCAAATTTATTTTTATGATATTTTATATTTAATTTCTTTTATAGGATAGTTCTCAAATCAATATATTAACAACATATGATTCTATGGATGACTAATCATTAATGGAATCTGGATTTTGACATTGCTAATTCACAAAAAATAATAATTTTCAATATATTTTATTTTCGAGGAAAAGGTAAGCATAAAAAATAAAAAGAAATAATGGATCATAACATTTAAATTAAGTAAAGGTACATAAATGCATATCTTTTATAAACACATCTCATGTGCACTATCTGAATATTCCCCCAAACTATTCCTAAATGTTATTATTCATTATACCTATTTTTGGGTAGGAATGTTTAATCACCATAGAATAGCCACTTCGTAAACAGTTTGTTCTCAGAATTTACACGATTAAAAGATTGATAAATATATGGTTGGTCTTAGGAAGAAGTGTATGATAAGTATTTCTTCAAATAAATTAAAATTCAATTTTTTTCAGTAACATCTTGAATAATATCCCAATACATGTTTTGATAGGTTTAAAATATGAAGAAATCGTACATGAAATATTATCAAATATATATATGAAATTATTGTATCATATTTATATTATTAATGGGAGCATATAAGAAAAAATAATAATCACATATGGTTTAAAAATAAGTCATATTTCAAACAAAAGAAATTTCAATATTTTTAATTATGAATTAAATTACTACAATATAAAATTATTTAAAAAATATAATATTGGGAAAAAAATCATTTAAAAATTAATATCATATCGTGGTATTTTATTCTAATGGTTAAAATGTGTATCTTTTTTTAAATAAGGAATTTGAATGAAAATTATATACTAAAGAGTTAAAAAGAGCTGTAATATTATTTTATCAACCATAATGTTCATGAAATACTCCTAGAACCAAAAATTGTGAATCATTCTACATAGTCATAAATTTAATTATGGTTGAGATTTCGATGCTATAACTTAGGTAAAATTAAGTAGAAAGGAAATTTTAAACTAATGGAATTAGGAGATCTATATATGGGTGTTATTTTAGAAAGAACATAGTGGCAGTTGTTATAAATATTTTGATACTAGTATAATGTGTTAGAATAAAATCCAATTGAAAATAAGATATTTATTCTCACAGAATAAGAAATATATAATATAATATGGTGCATATAGTGATTAAAAATGACATTTAGGAGAAATATAAGAAAATAGTTTTAATAAATTGCTTCTCAATAATGTCCTATGAAATATAATTGTACTAAAATGACAAAAAAAATTCATATTTAAATTAAATAATGATATAAACTAAAATATGCTTCCCCTCCAAGAATGAGATTACAATGTCATTGATTGGTAGATAGAGAGAAAAATTAATTAATTAGTTTAATCCATTAAATCATAAGTACACTACCACAAAAGATAAGTTGTGGAAATATCATAGAGATCACATAGATTTTTGGAAGGACTTCCCACCTATGTCAACTGACGATCATGAATATAGTGTGGTATGAAAAGTAATTGTGGTCATTGTGGTGGTGTCCTCTAATAAGAAAGGATATTGAGTAATATCATTACACAATAAGGATTTAATTCAGAAAGATTCTAATTAATTGAAATTGAAATTTAATGTGGTGAAATAACAGGCTCATCGATTAGAATAGAAAAAATATAAGGGTTAGACACAGATAATATAAAACTATAATAAAATTCCTAAATTAAAAAAAATAGTGAATAAAAATTTTCAACCCATGTATATTTAAAAAATATTGATACATTATAGAATATTAATGAAATTTCAAAAATTGAACACCCATTCTTTTTAAAATATGGGGTTGGGGATCTGATAGTAAGAATAATCCAAATCCTAATGATTCTCATCTATAGTCTTATATTGAATAGATAATGACGCAAGCATCCATGACTGATCAATATTATCAATGGTTTTAGGTATTCGCTGATCAACTACTATAGTGGATGTCATAGTTCTAGAAACTGGATCAGATGCTAGTAGAAGGGTGATACTAATACAAATATTTTACATGGATATGTAAGTAGGACCAAAAATATTAACTTATATGATAGTGGAGTAGTTGTTCCCTTTCCTATCAGGGTCTTCCCCTATAGAAACTCAGGCTTGGTTTGGTGGATAGGTATGCATGGAAAATGATGTTGTTGATTGGAATGATATTACTAGGTTTTGGAAAATATGATATATGTTCACAAATTTATAAATATGTGAGAGTCATAGGTTGTCTATGAAGGGTTTTTTTTGTAAATTTGGTGGGTATGATATTGGTGGACAGATGAATGAAATGATTATGGGATGGGGAAGGCATGGGGGTATGAATTATAGTAGTGGATGGATGGGAAGATATGGTTGTGGAATGGGTGGTGGAATTATTAGAGGTGGTAATAGAAGGTTCTAGGATAACATCATATAAACCAGGTTCTTCTTCAATACAACCAAGGAATCAATGTCCCAAAAGATAGAATTTTGTATCCTTTATAAAAATCATAATTTTCCAAATTTGAACGAATTTTATTCAAAACATCCTTCATAGAGAGAAATATGGAATGGGTGGCTAAAATGATGCAAATATGATTAAAATGATGAGTAATAATGGTCCCACCCATTCAGTTTCTGTTTGTCATCTATGAGTTAACCCTGATGTAGAATGTGAATATAGATTCCACGTTAACATATGATTCTCTCAATGATGATGTTAGGATTAACACTCTGAACTATAAGATGATACAATGGGCCTCTGTAGGATCTAACCATCAATGAACTAATGCCTGATGAAGAAATCGGGAATCAGGTCCTCTCATCTAGGTGGAATTCATAATCTAAAGATCATCGACACTATTACGGTCCAATATAATATTCCTCAAAAGTTTTAATTCTTCTGACTATCGTGGATAATCATGAGGATTTAAAAAAAACTAAGAAGTGTATATGATAACAGAATAATGAGAAAGCCTTATGGTGAACATATTGAAAGTGAGCTCATGTGGTCTGACAGCAACACCAAAGAAGATACTTTTTTCATGTATCTCAAATTTGAATATGAACATCAGAAATAGATCCATTAATGTATCCTATTGATCATCCATGATGAGAGTTTTTTTAGGTGAAAAACAAGGTTGTGGAACTCATGGATGATGTATAGGTGCGTTGGGATGGATAGATCTAATGTAGTTTGAATAATATGGGCTTCTCCAACAATTGGACCAATGAGACCTATGACATGGGGTTGGACATGTGTTTAATGTGGTTAATAAGGGGGGATTAATTTCATGAAATTCATATTACATCGAGTGTGATTTTTATATTTTGAATGGGGTAGAGGAAAAAAATTAGTAGCTGGAGTATGTTGAAGGGTGAGTAGATGGAGTTTAATAAACCCTTTGTTGATTAACTATATGTGGATATTTTTTCTCAAGTGATGAATCTATAGGGGTGTTTTCACTATCATAATTTTTTTATTACAAGCACAAGATACATAATGAGATGGAGATAAGTAGGAGAATATGATCAAAATATCTGTTAGAGAAGGTTTGGTTGAGGGATATGTGAGGGAGATGGAACAACCAAAGGGTGAGGGTGAACTCAAGATCCAGTGGCAGGAGAGGGGAAATAAAATAGGTTTTCATCATAATGAAACCTATGTTCACAACGTTTATGGGTTTCTAGTTTTTATTTAATGTTAAATTATGAGATGTTTAATTTAGAAATATTCTATTTATTTGGCCATGAACTGTACAAGTTTTCTATTTGATTTCAATAAGTATAATTTGGGATTTTTTTTTCACATTTGTGAACTAGTCCATGGTACATTCCTTTTAAAAATTACCTAATATTTCCTAACTATAGTATATCCTAGTGTATCTTATGTGACCTTTAGTGTGTTACCTCCCATTCATCACTTCTTTTAATGATGACAGATTAACTCATTAGTGCTCAGATAAATCTGCGTGTGATTGGACATCCCTTGTGGAAGGGTTCCTGATAAACATTTAATCATTTAAAATTAATACAGAGTGGTTGTTCTCATCCTATCCTAATCTACATGGTCTCATAAGTTTATATTATTATGACTATAAAAGGATATAACCATCAGATTTTTAGAAAACAAGGAAATAGTTTCAATGATATATTGATTAGAACAAATTTATATCATTGTTAATTTTTTTCTAATGATTTGATAATCATTACACATCTTAAATTTCACATTATACACCCTAGAGGTCTCATATGTATTATTCCTTATTTCCTCCAATTCATTCATTTGCAATATCCTTACCTCCTTATCTCTTTGTGAATCTAGGTTCAGTTTCTTAACATACCAGTACTAGTGTTTCTCTATATCAATGGGAAAATGGATTGGTTATTTATAAAATAATTAAAAAGGTGTGGTCTTGATGGGTGATTTGTAAAAAGTGTGGTACACAGAGATTTCATCATAAATCACATGGCTATAATTCTATTAAATTATCTTCATAGTCATCTCTATGAATTATATAATTACAATGTCTGAAAATTAGACATTCCCACTTGCTTGTAGATGTTAGGGAAATCATATGTTATACATGATTTTTTACATTTCTATATGTTATTTGATTGAATTGTTATTACAATCATTACCCAACTATTTAATGATAATTCAAGGATATATGAATCATGAAATCACATTTTTATTTAATAAACTCATGACCAATTTTTCGCAGGTCAAGGGTGGTGTCTTTAGATTCCACTAATTTCAACATGTATTCAACAACAAATAAGATTATAAATATTCCATGTTAATTACGGAATGTACCCATAAAATATATTCCTGATATGTCAATTATTTATATGTCTATGCTAAGGTTTCATGGAATTTCATTTCTTTTCACGATGGTTCTAGTTTATTGGCACAAATAACATATGAAGAAAAATTATATTGAATATTGATAGACTATAGTCCAAAAGAGTCCACTATCTAGGATTTTAGCAAATGGATTTGAAGAAAAATGATTCTATCTAGTTTCTGATTTGTGGAACATGTCTTTCACACTATGGATCATGTCCACTGACAATCATCCCCACATTAAAAATAGTGCCTAAAACATAACGGCACATTCCTATAGTGTTATCAATAATAGAATAAAAAATCATTCATTGCATGTATTTAATTCTAGGTTAATAGAACTCATGGATATATTGTTTTCAATTTCAAAAAACCACCAATGGGCCTTTAGGTCTGGTATTAAAACATATTCATCAGGGGAAGCTAACTATAATGTGGAGATACTCACTGACTTTACTATAAGGGGAGTGGAAGTATGTAATGTTGTTCATCAACAACAATCCATGACCATATGAGGTCATTGGTAATAATTTAAAATTCCTAATATATAATCATCCACCATATCAATATTGGGTTTTCATCCTTTTTACTCAACAAATATTTCAGAAAATCATGACAATAGTAAACAATAAATGTGGACAAAAAATAGGTGGATACATTTCAAAAGTAGAAACAACTTCAAGGAATTCCTTTTCTAAAGTAACTAATTTACCTAGGAATCATTAAATGTGAGTAAGATATTGTATATGATAAATTAAATATATAATTATTTCTATAAAATAATAGATCATATATTGAAGTTTATTGGATAACATGCTAACGTGAAGTCAAGATCCCAATCTATTGAAAATATAATAGATGTTCCCACTAGAAAATTTATTAACATATTCAATGTCCTCTATCATTATTTTTGTGAACAGAAATTTCCTATCCTTTCATAAAAAATAATTCAATGGGTTTTCAGATTTTGAAAAATATATTCTGAGGAGGAAATTAATCCTACATATATAAAAAATCTACTAATTACTTAAATTGTGTAGGGATCATGTAAATTATTCAACAAATTGTTCTTTGAGGGATCAACATCCCATTTTCCATGGATATTTTTTGTTCACGTACTATGTATCAATGAAGCATACCATATAAGTTTACATACTTTATAATTGAAAACATATCTTCACAAAGTTTCATAACTAATTTCATATTGCATAAGAATACATTGAATTTTCTTCAATAAGATGAGAAATCATAGATAAGATTTCAAATAATTCCACCCCCATGTCATGAAATATATAAATCATGCACATTTGAATCGTTTCTTTTTAATTGAACCTAAATAATGAAACATGTATGTTGTTTGAGGTAAAAAATGTACGTGTAAATTTTTTTTATGTAATCAATTAGGGTGACTAAAATCGGATGTAGTCATGAATATACCTTAAACAATGTGTAAAATTCAGGTTATGATAATATATCCCTCTTTTGATTCATGAATATTGACTGGAAGTGAATATTTTTGGCTGATTTGTTTATGTTTCTATAATCCATATATACACTCCATCAAATGACGGTGTGAGTAGATATCAATTAAAATTAATCAATATTTAAAACCATGAGGAAATATTTCATTATAAGTACATATAGAGGACTCACCCACTCGGATTCAGAGAGTGAAAAAATTATTCCATCATCCATAATATTGGATTTTTTTACGGTATCTACCTTCTTTAATTGGATGGGTGAGTGGCCTTTAAGGGTAATTATTTGGGTTTAATTCAAACTTCTAATAAAATATTTTGAAGGGAAATTATTATGATGATCCATAATATTTGAGAGACCCCTAGGTAATTTAATTACATTTTTTTATGAATTTTATTATATTTTCCCCTCGTATCTATTTTTATTCCATGATGATGATGAATGAAATCATTTCTTTAATACATAGGAATAAATTCCTTATTTTACATAGGAGAATTTTCAACTCCATCATCTACTGATGGATGACCAACATGGTGAAAGGTGGGATAAATTACATCAAAAACCAGTTTCTGTTGTATATATCCTAAAATTAAAATTCATCATTTTCATTCAGAGGAAAATATTTATAATTTTCCATGATGTCCATGTATCCATTATTATCATCAGTGATAAAGGTTTCTTGGTAGACAAAAGGATCATATTTTTTATTTAAGAAATACATGTTTTTCACATTCATTGAATATATTTCAAACTTGAATCAGATAAATAATATCCTTCCCATTAGCTCAATATTTTTTCATAGGATAATTATAATATATTTTTCTTTGTACATATCCAAAATGTGGATGACATCTAGGAAAATGAAATTTCCAATTTTTCATAGAACACATTTGGGAGTCACTTAATGATAAATTATGGATCTGTCAACCAGTTTAAGATACACTCTTTTTTGATTTAATTCTTCGTGCCCCAATATTTGGAATAAAAACAATGACATATGTTTAATGATGGATTACATTCCACAAAATACGTTCTGATGTTTCATTCTCATATGATGTGTGAAATTGGGAAACTCTTACGATCTCTCATTTCATGTGGAATCTTCTGTATAACAGCTGATAATAATTCATCACTAATGGAGGGGAAAACCATTTATACTATTATCAACTTTTTAGAAAGTATGTTCTTTTTTATGATTTAATAACAAATAATTTAGGGAATAAATTCACAAAATGGGATGTTGATATGAAACTGATTATTCATTTATAAATTTCATATCTTAATCATTGATTCATTATTGACTCGTTTTTATTTGAAATGGTATATGTTATTGGAAATATGGATATGAAGTATATATATGACCTTTAGGTTTATCATATGTTGGATCTTTTTCTAGTTGTGATAGTTCTCGTTCTTTATCTTGGTCTGTTATATCTCATTCCTTATTATCAACATATTCAATGATTCTTGCTAAAATGTTGGGATCCTCATAATTTATTTCTTATGTTTCATGGTGTTTCTAAAAATATTTCATTTTTTGGTTCTTTTTACCACATACATTGCCTCTTACATTGGGTTTGCCTCAATATTACAAGGCAATGTTCCAAGAAAACTATCAGAAATGTTATTTATGATTGACCTATTTTGAGCTTCTGGTTTTAGAGGGAATCTCATTAATATGTAATTTCATTCACTAGGGTAGTTATTCTTTGGTACACCATTTGAAAGAAGTCTCGGATTATATTCAATGAATTTGATTTAATAGTTGCGGAAGGTTGAAATAAACATTGTTGAAGTACCAGAAATTGTGGTTGACCTCAAGGAAGAGAAGGTAGTTGGGGAACATATTGACATTTCCTATGTACATTATTCATATTTGGATATTCTTTTTGTAATTTGTTCATGAGTTGCGGTTGAACAATTATTTTCTAGTCGTACCCATAATTATTTTTCTATATATATTAAACCAAACACTTTTGATATTAATTTTCTGATTACTACTAATATATGTTAGTACAATTATAATTAACTTAATCCAAATCTTGGATTTGATCTTGAACACCTAATTCCTTGTATATTTTTTATTTTTTATTATACAAATTTTTTTATCAGAATGAATATCTATAATTGAAGAAGCACTATGAACTGTTGTAGAAGGTGGGTGAAAGGATTCCAGGTTAGTTGTGATGGCCACAACTTGTGAAACAGGATGGGTGATTTCATTAACATTTTGGATTCCTTAATGAGGTAGTCTATCTTCACTCTATCTTAGAAAAGAATTGTGTGATACCTCATATAGGAGTCCTTTGAATACCTCATGCATTTTCACATTTATACAACAATTATAAGTGTCATCTACAATTGTCACTACAGTTAGTGGAGACCTCGGTAAAATATTTCTACTTTATGCAACACATTAGTTCTACAATGTGGGAAATTATTATTATGTTCATTATATTGGTCCCAGTCATACAAGAATTACCCTATGTATAAATGATTGAAATTATGAAATTCATTTAAAATTTATTAGGTTTATCATCGGGGAAAATATTTATCTAATAACTAACTGGAAAGATCATCTCATGTTATGATATAATCAAGAGGTAAAATCTTAGTATAATAAATGGATATATCATTCATTAATAATTTAAATACTATTAATCTAATTACATTAGAGGAAACTCTCTGGTTGCCGAAGGTATCACATACAAAAAATGTTAGATATGTGCCTGTGAGGATCCTCACTAGCCTGTCTGTTGTAAAGACCCATATTCTGGATCATGATGAATTATCTATGTTTGATATCTTATGAATATTTCTAAATGGGAGGTTGTATAATACTGGGATCAACACTATTTAAGGATGGGTGAAAATAATACATGATATAGTGCTCAAGATTTTTGGATTCATCACAATGTAGTTATAGGGGAACATATTTCTTTTTCGGTGGGTTGGTACCTATAGGATATTTTTTGGTTTTCAAATTTTTTAAACATAATGACGATATATATTTTTTGATCTCCATAATGAATGTGACAAATATTTTACCATCTGGACTCCTTAAATGAGTCGTGGGACCTACCGCATGGACAAGGAGAGTGAGTATAAGGAGATAATTTAATCTAAAATGACAAAGTGAGTGTGTTAAAAAATAAGTGGGAGGGATATGAGTGAGTTAATGCAAGGTTAATGCCAATGGCTAATGTACCTATGGTTAAAATATACCCAAAAGCCGTTCCAAAATTTTATTTACATGTATGCCTCATTGAATTTGTGTGGGTTGTGGTGAAAATAGAATTTATTTTTTCCCCAATAAAAAATGTCCACAATACCATATTAGAGTGGTAGAATGAGTTCAACATATTGGGGAAATATTGGCTTACAAAAAACCCGTGACTTAAAAAACAATGTAGAGTAGTCCTCAAAATTGGGTTTAGTTTCAGGTTGAATTAAAACTATTTATTTTGGTTTAAGGATTGGGATGAAGATAATGATTAGGGACAATTTTGTGCTTCAGATAAAAATAATTATATCAATCATTACATAGAATAGTCTTATGTATTATGATATTATGAAATTCATAGAGAACATATTGACTATGTTCAAACCAAATAGAAGTAATTATGATGAATTATTTATTGATCCAGATATATCATACTATATTGTTCAATTATTCCATGCTTCTGTGGATGAATGTACAAACTAATAATTTTCATATCCTATTCCACTCCAATCAGGCTCGGCTCATTTATTTAAACATACCATGCCCATGGTTTCCCAAAAAAATGACTATATTTTTGTTAAATATCCTGAATAAAAGAATTGGTATTACCATGTAATTATTTAATGAATCATTAAGATTATAAAATAAATTCTCTTGACCCTTAACTAATGAGTCTTAGCCATTGATTTTGGAAATAATCATGCTTTATAAACCATGTGTGCTTATTCTAGCTTGATTAATAAAACTGTTGAAATACAAATGTTTTTTCAAGAGTTAAATAATCAATAATATATCAATCCAAATAATTAATAAACCAATCAATCACCCATGTTAATCAGTAAGCAATCAACACTTTGGGAGAAGATTTTGTTGAGTGGGAATAGAAAATGAAAATGAATATTAGAACGATAAAAAATATGAAATAAATAAAGAACAATCAAATGTCAATAAAAAACAAGGATTTAATCAATAAGGTAATCCTAGTTGATTAAATTTGAGTTGTATGAAAAATTAATATATAAATAAATAATATAATGAGAAAAAAATTCCCTCGAAATATTCTGTGTGGTTGTCCATGTCCATGAAAATAATATTCAGAAATTTATAGATATTTTAACTTATATTATCATTTAATATCAATCCATGTTTTCTTGCATGCATTTAGATATGGCACAAATATCAATCGGAATCTTTTGGATTGATATGTGTGACTCCTTTCAATATGTGAAATGGAAACTCTTGACATGTTTCTTATCATGAAATGAACTTTAAGAGGGATTTATCCTTGAAATTTCACATGTTGTGTATTGTATATTGATATCATTTGTACTATTAATTATTTGAAAATTCTATAATACTTGTGATTCATGAATTGGGACGTTTTCTTGATGATTCATTCAAGGAATGAATGCATTTTGAGACATCTAATGTACACAATTAGCTAGATTTGTGAGTTTTAAAACACAATCCTGGTAGATTCATAAATGTAATAATAAAAAACTACCTAATGAATATAGAATAATAAATAAATAATAAATAAATAAATGAATGATTACTTAATATTACATTTAATTTATTTAATGTCCATCCTTATCCATTTCCATTTTTATAAAATAATAAACTATGAAACACCAATTGAATATGTCACATTCTATTTTCATCATGAACATTAGAATTCTAATCTAATAAAAATTCACATCACCATGTTGTGATTTCCACCAACTATATGATTTTTAAAAATCAATGCCAATAATTATAAAACATTATCCTACAAGAATGAACACTACCTATAGTACCCTGAGTTTCTGGTATATAACCCTTTCTTCATGCTTTTAATGGTTATCAAGTTAAGGGTGAAAATTGGGAGATTCGTGAGAACATGGAATGAGTTTTGAAGAAAATGGGGAAGTCACACGGGTGGCGCATGGTTTGTCTAAATCGTGCTGCCAAACTATGCAAAGTGGGTCTTGGAGATAGTAGCATCTTCACCTTCGGCGCACAGTTTGTCTAACACTGCTGCCAAACCATGAGAGAATGGTGGTTGAGGTAGTTGCTAACTCATGGTTAGTTCACAGTTTGTCAAACCATGAAAACTAATTGTGCGACCACTTAAACGAGATCCTATAAAGGTGGATCTCATGTGTTTTTGCCTCTATGTAGCTAATATTTTCTTCTATGCTGCCCTAAATCTGGAATTTAGTTATCCTACATTCAAGGAGGCTTCTACCATCATTCTAGAGGCGATCTAAAGGCTTTTCTTGGCTATCCAAAATCAATTCTTGAAGTATGTGATCGTTCTTATTTGGTTTCTTAGATCTACATTGATCTACTTCTCTTATTCTCTCGGTTTCATAGAGCTATGTTCGTTATGGTTAGATCTATGTGTGTGGATGCCATGTATGATGAGATATGGTATTGTTTGTGTTAGGAGAACAGATCTAAGGAGGATTCTTGTAGAATCAAACAAGTTTTCTTGTGCGTTCATCGTTTGTTAGGGTTTTCTTTAGAAAAATTGAGTTATGAGGCTTCACTCTCGACTCATTTTGTTCGAATTTATTGGATTAGTTTCAAAATTTGTTCTTTGAATGATATTGATTGTGAAAATCATGGAAGAAATCTTCTTTATTCATGATTTATGGTTTATTGGAAATATGAAATCCTGGTAAAATGTTGTGCAATGTGATTTGGCTTCTTGGATTTAAAATTTTGATTTAAATTAAGGATTTTCTGAAATTTTAATGGTTTGATGAAAAAAGGGTTTTCAATAAAAATGGTGTTTTATTGAAATGGTTTGAGACTGAAATTATGATGATGGATTTGGTTTTCAATAAAAATAGAGTATTGTTGAAATGGTTTGGAATCGAAATGGTTTGGCTTTGAATTGGTTTTGATGGAAATGGTTTTCAATAAAAGGGTGTTTTTATTCAAAGGATGTTTCAACATGATTGATGAGATGATGTGGTATGTATTCACATTGCATTCGAGATGGACAAGGGTTAGGAGTCTCCCCCATCAGTTTTGGGATGGATAATGGTTAGGGCTCTCCCCCATCAAATATTCACATTGCATTCAGAATAGATAAGTTATTAGAGTCTCCTCCATCAGTGTTAGGATGAGTATGAGTTCGTTCCCTTCCCCTTCAAGCATTTATATGTATTTGGGTTAGATATGGTTAGAAGTATCCCCCATCATAGTTGGAATGGATAAGGGTTGGAGCTTCTCCCCTATTTCAGGTGGCATGCATAGTTGGTTGCATGGGTTTGTGGAAATGGTTGGGTATTCCAAAAAGGAATGTTTGTGAAATGGTTCTTAATCTTGTTTGGTTATTTTTCTGGATGAATTTGATTCAATTTCTCTTGGAATGCCTTTTGTTATGAATGTCTTTGGAAACGTGTTTATATTTCGTGATAAACTATTTTTGAGAAAATGTTTTGTATAAACTGTTTCCAACAAATTTGGTTAACTCTTCTATTGCAGTGGCGTGAGTAGGGAAGTCATTGAGGAAACCTACTGAGTTGTATACTCACCCCTGCTTTGGAACGTAGGTTCTTCTGAAGATGTCGTCTTCCAGGAAATAGGTAAAGGTATAGCATCTTATTGCTAGTGGTTCGTTGTGATTCCTAGAAGATTTGGTGGTGCATGGAGCTCGATGTGGAGCCGTGGAGTGTGTTGTAGCTTGTTTCTGTTCTTTTTTTATTCATCCGCTTGGTAGTCTGGTATTGTGTTTGTTATGTATTGGTTTGTGGAAGAGTGTAGTTATTTTTTGGTAATACATGAGTTGGTTGTTTCATTATCATTAACTATATAGTGGTTTTTAGTGATGTTTTGGTTGGTTTATTTCTCAAAGCGTAAATCATCCCCCATTTTCATTAAAACACATCAGGACATATTTCCATCCTTTGGCATCTTGGGGATGTCAATTAAGGCCTAGTAATGACTCATTGAGAACTCAAGCCAATGAGAATTGGCGGTTCATTTCACTACCTTTATTAAATATGTAAATATTTAATGGATTAACCGTGTACTATAAAAAAAGTAATGTTAGTCACTATGTTTATTCATAATCTATATGAACCATGATCAAATTTCTATCCTATAACATAATTTCTACGACATCTTTTACTAAATCACGATGTTAGACATGTTTTGGTTTACAAGTACCATCAAATAGAATAACAATCTGAATTAAAATATTATATACCACATTTGTTGTTTTTAGTCTATGATATGGTTGATCTAACCAAAATACTGTTTATCCTTGTTTCCTTCAATCAATACTAGTTTTTCAATTATCATCATTATTCTATATTAATGAAATGTTAATCATCATTTAATTGTGGAGATGTTTTATAAATCATGATATGGTAATTATTATTTTGATGTGTTTTTTCCAAATTATTTAGAAAATAACAACACCTTTATAAAATCACGTATTTCCTTGATAATAAATAATTTATTCCATTAAAATATTCCATCCAAAACAAATATTAGATCCCCAAAATTGTGGCTGATTCTATCTTTTCATTACCTTTTAGCTACTTTTTATATGAAATCCATAATGTATTTCTTCACATTCACATTATATATTCATCATTATATTTATGATTACATGAATAAATTCTACATTTATCATCATATATCAGCACATTGTACAAAATTTTGGAATTCTATATAGGTCAACTCCATGAATACACTTTCTAATATAGAGAACAATTTATTTTTCATAATTTTATTTCATAACCATGTATAGATTCAATGTATTGATATGATCATATTAAAAAATAAGGAATTTCATTTATTTAATTATTCATTTAATCCAATAACTCCATAAAACATCAAATACAAACCATGCATTCACTCATTTTTTCTATTACCTAATGTCTTATTTAGGGTTTCCATCACATATGATATAAATACAATGTATCCTCGTGTCAGAAGTATAATGGTTTTAACCATATTCTCAATGAATATTAATTCAAAATATACCCTTTTGTAATTATATAAATTATTTAACCATTACATAATAAAAAATAAAATATAAAAAATGTTCTCTGAATCCAATATTTTTTAGATTTTTTTGTCAATTATTCTATAATTCATACCCAATAATTTAATAATATTTTCATTACTATGTAAAAAGATTTTACATCCCATTAATATTGAATACAAAATCCCAATTCATAAATGGAATTACTATCCCTTTACATCTCCCCTTTTATTATAATACTTATAGGGTATATTTTCTAGATTTATAAAATGTTAATTCACATGATTTTCCATATATTGAGAAACTAAACACTATATATATCGTATAATAACAAGAAAAACATTCATTTAACAGTTTTAAAATAAATTTATATTTTTTCACATGGATATAATGAAAATTAGTTATAGCCCAAATATTCCTAAATCATTAATATAAAAGATTTATAATAACTTTTATCAATTTTATCTATGCTTTTCTATGCAACTCATAACTTTTAAACTACATGGAACGCTCAATGATTTTGATAATGAGAAACATAATACATATAAATTATAAATAAAAAAATTAATTTATGAATTATTTATTCATGTATCAATATAAAGAATTATATAATATGTAAATAATTTAAACATTTTATGTTTCAATCACTTACTTCTAAATAATTTTTCGACTAAAGTATTTACATCCTACATGAATCTTTAATTAATCTCAAATAAAATTTATATGAATATGAAATTTTTTTTATTAAAACATAGATTGAGTGATATAGACCAATTTTTAATGTATTTTCTTCCATTAAAAGTCTATTAGTAGATTGTAAATTAGAATAAAAGTTATTTTATCTATCATCCCCAACTCACACTAATTTCATTTAAAATAAGTACAAATATTATGTATTTTATCAATCATGTGAGTTTACTATTATTATAGTTATATATTGAAAAAATATATAAGACCATTTTATAGTTCAAGATAATTAAATCATGAAATCCATATTATTTATTTATACTTTTCCATGATGTAAGAGTTTCCATCATTTTTCATAGTCTAAACTAAATTAACATTTATCCTAACTATACATTGATAAAAACGATCCTTTTCAAATTTTAATTGAACCTAATTAACATTTCATTAATTGAGATTACACCTATCAAGTTCAATATTTTCCATAATACCAATTAAAATTCTACATAATTGTTTTTATATAAAAATATTATTTAGATATATTAGTGTTATACGTCTTAAATTTAGAAACAAATTATATATTTTTAATGAATGAAAATGAATTCATGCCTTGGTTATCCAACACATTTCATCAAAATACCTTCCAATCCATCACAAATTTTTTCCATTGAGTGATTAAAATTATACAATGAAAATTCCAAATATCTGTAGGTTCTTTATCCATGTTATTTTTTGACATCTAAATTTATTGTGAGTTTCATACCACTACTACATGTTTCTTCTTTTATTGTACCTTCAAAGAACTCGTGATGTGTTTTCCACCATTCGTGGATGACACCCATATTTGAATTTCTAACCAAAACATGGGATTTTTTAATCTAATTATGCATGTTTCATTCTTATCAACATAGATATTTATTTATACAACATAAAATTTATTTATCATTTATATAATCTATTTATATTGTCTGTGTTTGAAATATCAAATTATAATGATAAAAACACATTATTCATATTGTACTAATGCTTCTTAGGTTGTGTAAGATAATTTCATATAAAAATTTTACATCTATAATATTTCTATTAATATGTATGGAAATGAACCATTGACTATAAGTCACCATTTACACTAGGGGAGAGTAAATGTTACTTCTAGTCTCATGTCACCATTATCGCCTGGATTAGCTACCACCAGACTGAAGTCACTGTTACTACTAGGATGAGCCACCTCTAGACCCATGTTAGTGATACCAAATATGGAGTTACTATCAGTGGATTCACTATTATATGATGAGTCACCACCATTAATCTTTTTATCGTTCCTATTTGAGATATTCAGTGTAAATGGTTATCCAAAAAAATATATTTTTGAATTGTTTGAAAACTTCCTTAATATTTTTTAAAAGATGATCTGAGGAATAAAGTTCTTCATAAACAAGCACTCATATATATTCCTGAAGGATCTCTCTATCTCTAGAAAAAAAATAATGCTTAACTTATACAATGATTACTAACAACAATGAATGTTGTGTGACCGATTTTTTGAATTATCTAAATATTGATCAATCACATTCTGTTATAATCAACAATAGAGAAGCATTGAAACCATGACTAGGATTGATTGAGATAACAGACATGGATCAAATGATCCATACATATTTTTTTCTATGATATTTTATTATTCATTAATATTATCAAATAATCAAAAAAAACCAAAACATTACTCATCATATTATTACAAATATACAGTGCATATCATACTATTCATTTTTAATTTGTTCTCTCGATTTTAATTTTGAGAAGTGTGTGGTTTTCCAGTCAACCAACACCAATTATCTCCTGCATATTCTTTTAAGGAATACAAGATATTCTATTATTTATATATCTATTTCCCATTATGTTTGTGGAGGAGTTCCATGTGTGACATGTTCATTTAATTCATTTGATGTAAAACTATTGAAGAAGATTTTAATCCCAGATAGATGCTTTCTGTTGACTCTATACATAATATAGATTCAGGATTTTGTTGATTATATATATATGCATCTTTGAATAATAGATAAGGATGTTTCTCCATCATAGATCATTTTTCTCTTTATTATATTGTTAGTATTATGTTCTCTCTATTTCATATCAACCTCCGCCTTCCCTAGTACAGTTTGATAGAGTTCTTTTTCCGTAGTTGTATTCTGAAAAAAGTGTATTTTCCTTGGGTGAGGATGTAACTGATAATGAATAGATTAATATGTTTCACCATCATAGATATCATACCATATATCTCTTAAAATATTATACTTGTGATCTCTAAAAAGACAAAGAACTTATCAAAAAGGATGAAAAATATTGTCATTCAAGGTTCCACATCAAACATGAAATTTCTAATCATTTAAAATATCATTCAAAGAACATAAAAATCCAACTATAGAAAATATCAACTAATGAATAGGTCTATATGTTAATGGTTCTCACACTATCTCTTCATATATTTATGTTTGAAAAGATAGATTTAATTAATTTTATTGAAAGTGGTTGTTCCATAATTATAATCATTTTAAATCTCTTGAAACATTACCTACACGTCTATTAGACAACTGCTATTTTCATAAAAGTGTTCCCTAGTTCACCATACTTTTCAACCATATCCACATGGTCAGTTCTATAAAATTAATCTCTAATATCTCAATCAACCAGTCTTATAACTTATCCTCTTTAGAGTTTGATTTTCAGCCATTTAATGTTATCATAAAACTAATACCATTTATTTTTATTGAACCACTGAATCCTTCTACCACTCTACCATTTTTTCAACATTTTCCACAATTTATACTGAGATAGTCTTTTCTCAGGACGGAGGAAATTACATGGAAAATATTAAAGGATAGGAGAATGTTGATCAACCCCCAAACTCAAAAGGTTGAATCTTTTATTTTTTATATATTTTATATATATACCATGTACATTCTTACTTTCCTCAATATCATATATCTTTTTATCACTACATTAATGAAATTTCATTATATTATTTTCCATTCTACTTTTTTAGTTAACCATTATACATCTTTTTATAATCACAATTTGGAGAAATAAATCATAATTTTGCATTTTTAAATAATAATATCCATATATAATATTTTTCCATTACACATTTATGTCATTTTATTATAAAATTATATGTTTTTTTATCATAAAAGGGGGATAATATTAGTACCTCCATATATGGAGTGTGTTTGAAATCTCTTATTTTAATGATCTCAATCCATGATTCTATTAATAAAAATGACTCACATGTTTTATAATATAATTTTATATAAAAATATTAATTCTATAATATATGTTTAAATAGATATGTTAAGATATAGTTGGCTATATGTCAACGTTAATGCCTGTGGAGAGTCATTGTTACCCTAAAATTGAGCTACTGGAAGAATCAGGTCACCATTACCACAAGCATGAGAATCTACCAGAATAATGTCACCATTATCACATGGATGAGCTGCCTCTAGAATAAATCCAATGTTTTAACTAAATGTGTTACTCTTGGTGGAGTCACTGAGAGATGATGTGTCATCTCCAATACACTTGTTACCATTTCTATCTAAAATCATATGTGTAAATAGTTCTATGGAAAAAATAAAATCATCGATGATTTAACCAAGTAATCGTGTCTTAGTAAAAGAATACCTATTTAATTTAGATAATATTAAACAAGTGGACCTAAATATTCATAAAGGATATATCTTTCAAATAATATTATGATTCTTTACTAATATAATGAATATTGATGACCAAAATTTTTGTATGATCAGAATTTTGAATTATATTGAACATGAAGATTCACAATCGATAAAGATCAATGAAATATATGATTTGATCCCATTTCAAATATTCAGTGAGACAAGATAAATCAATCATTTTAAGAATACATGTTTACGTCTACAATCCTAAGTTCTTCCTTAATTTTTATGATAATGAATAGACTCCTCTTCATTACAAATCTACGGATAAAAAACATACATTGAGAATTAGACTACTATTTTTTATTTTTATTTATGTTTTAAATTTTAATAATGCGTTGTGTTCATATTAATGAATACAGATAAACTCATGCAAATTTTTGGAGAATACCAGTTATTCTCTTCATTCACTATCATTTTCCCAGTATGTTTGTTAAAGCGGTCCTTATGTAACATATGTTTTCCATTCACACCTCATATAACTGTGGAATCTGATTTTTATGTAAGAATACATGTCGATGTAGAATGTATATGAAATCTAGGTTGTGGATTGGATTTATTATATTTATAATCTTCTTTCAAGTAGGTGATTACCATTGGCATGAAATTAGGTATCACATCGTTGTTGAACCTCTTGTTTTTTCCTTTATGTCACTATATTTTTTGTTCGGTATTCCTATCATATTGATGATAAAATTTAATTAAAATAATCAAATGACTTTTTTGGTAATAAATAGTTACAAGTATTTATTAAAAACACTCCAACCATAAAATGACCCATTTGTTTACACATTTTTTTATTTGGAACACAATTCACCCTTCATAAGTCACTCTGTCCAATGAACAATTCTTAATTTGAATTTATGCATCTAACAATCATCATTTTTTAATCAGTTTCACATTCACCTTCTTCAAAAAATAATATATTATTTTTTCCCATACATAATTTATGTGTTGGATATGAAACTAATGTTCAGGATACAAAATCCAATGGATTTTATTATCATTATCATAAAACACTAAAACTTTGTTAAATATAATTTATTTTCATTCATTCTATATTTACCTTCACCTTGAAATGGGAAAGAGGAATTCCTATCAGAATATCTATTTTGTTTTGTATTGATTAATATTATTATATTACCTCCATTAAACAATAAGAAAACCTAAAATAATATATATATCATTTTATCATCATTTTTTTATGAATTGTATTCTGTTATCTAAGATATCATATCACATTGGCATTGAAACAAATATGTATTGTGTAACTATAGTTAAATAGTTGTAAAAAATCCTCATTTAGTTAGTATATTTATTATAATTATTTAATATATATTAATATCATTATATTCTCTACTCTATTTTTCCATCATTGGAGGAATCTCCACTCTTATTATGAATTTCTTTCTAAAAATTAAGTTCTTGATCTAGGATTTATATATCCTTATTATTCATTTTATTATCCATCATCAAAATATTACAACCAGCTGTATTACTGTAATTTATCTTTCCAACATGATATATATTAACAACAACAATGTTAGCTTATAATTTCCTCTCATTGAAAAATTGACACTCTACCCCATATGTATGGCTTTTTAGTAAATATATTTTTTTCATTTAATTATTTTAATAATGAGTTAAATAAATTAATTTTAGTATATATTATATTTCATATATATTTTATTCTACATAAAATACTAATATAAAATAAGAATAAACTAATTATCATATCATTTTATAATGAATCTCTTTACTCATTGTATGAATCATTTAATAATTTTTTATTAAGAAATTAAAACTATAAATTATTAAGGATGTTTTTTTAATATTCTGTAATTTTTATTCCATAATAATTAGTTTGAATGAGAAATATATTTTTTGATAAAAACATAATATTGAATTTGATAGTGTGAATGTTGTTCAATTTGGGAATAATCTGAATATAATAAATAAATCAGTTTCGAAAAAATAAATGATCAACTACTCATTATCCTTTGAAAAAAAATCGATTATTTAGGGAAACATGGAGAGAAACTTCATGTTTCTTAAAAAATGAATAAAATTGAATTCTCACATATTATGTGAGATTAATTTGGAATTTCAATTAGATGTGTATGTATTCCATGTTTCACCCTATAGCACTATAATGGGGGTGGGGTGATTAAGGGTGTAAAATTATTCATTTAATCAAATTGATCATGTTCTATTGTCTGTAGGAACATTTTAAACATGTATGATAGAATCATAAAGCTAATAAAAATTATATATAGAGATATGACACACCAGATTTCTATGGTTCGACATTAAGGGCTTCTCAAATGATCACACATAGATAATTTTCCGGCCATACATAAATACATCACAATTCAATATTTATTGTTATGTTCATTGGATATAGAAATTTTTTTATATTCTAGAAACATATCCTATAAAATAATTTTAAGGATTTCACACCCCCCCCCACATCGGAACAATTCCATCAATCTCCCACTAATCACTGGATCATGTGAAATTGCACTAATATTAGTGACATTAATATGGATTTAATAGTATGGTAATTTACTCCTTCATCCCTCATTATTATGAGACACTTCTTGAACCATAATTCATAAATTATGCACTTGAAATAACTTATGAAAACAACAATATATTATGAAACATTTTAGTCACATAACTCATGTATTTATGCGAAACACCTATACATGCAAACAAATTGTGGATTTTTTTCACATGATATATTTATCACAACCATTATCATTAATGAAACAAGACCATGAGTTTGATAGAGTCGAGATATAAATAAGGAAAACACTTTGGAAAAATATCACTTTGTCCACCTCTTCTAAGTGGAATACCTCTACACAGATGTGACACCAAATAATCATTGGAAATGTAAAATAGAATGAATGGGGTGTCAAACTATTCACATGAATAGTCAACCTTGCACCAAATATCGATTCATACCATTCACTATGAATAAAAATTTTGTTTTGATTTCATCTTTGATGTGAATGATTTTTACGAACCTTCAATGGGGTGCATCATTCTTATTTCATGAAAACTCATATTTTGTGTAATTTCATCATTTACATATAACTTATTCAATTTCAATATATATATATATATGTGATGGTATCACAAAAATAACGTTATAAAAAAAATTCACTTTCATCATTTGTGGGAAAAATTTTAATTTTTATGTGAACATGATTCCTTTAAAAAAAATTTCCATCCTTTAAAATTTTGACCCAAAAATATGTGTAAATACACTGGGAAAAGACACCACCATAAACACAGTAGACATATTTTAATATAATCTCAATATACATAAAAAATCATACTTATGTGGATTAAATTAGAACACAAACTAGAAAACATTTTCAAAAGTAAAAATCCTTGGTTAAAACACAACAGTCACCTATGTAGAAATAACATGGTTTGTGACATTAATATTTTTATGAGTAAAACGTATTTATTTAAGCCTAAGGATTTTTGTGTAAAGAATTATATAAGTTTAATAAATATAATATAGTCTAAAAAACACCATATACTACATTCTCTGTCAAAATTACTTCAAATATTTAATTAAGAAAACATCGTAAGAAGGATGATAATGGCTAGAATTTATGGTTTACTGTTTTCACCAATGAATGTGGTGGTGTAATTTAATATTAATTCATATTCTAATTTTCTATGTATCAGGATGAATGTAGGATATGATAGAATCCACTATTACCTAACAAATCCACTACTAAATCCAATTATATCATGCCAATTCTATTGGGTTAAGGCACTTATTGGTATGTCTAAGAGAGTGTACAACCGATGTTCTGATGAACTAATTTTAATGAATTTTAATTTTAAAATAATTAATATATGATCAATAATAAAACATTTCGTTAATACTAAAAATATAAATACATCAAATAGATATGTACTCTATATCCAATTTTTGATATGATTTCACGAAACCCACCATGTTTTAAAAATAATACAATTATAGATATTTTTCATAACACAAAACACCAATCTTTATACTAACTCAGATATAGTATATGAATATTATTTTTTGATATTAATATTTTAAAATATCTATATAATTTGTTTTAAAATTATTTAGTATATTATCAATTATATATAAATTCTATTTTGAAAAAAATAATATTTAATATTTATTAGAAGTTAAAAAAATCAATTTCGAGTAGGAATTTTAATTTTCCAAAATTATGTTTTCCTAAAAAATTGTTTTTAAATTTATTTTTGAAATATAATTTTAAATAATTAATTGTTTTATATAAATATTATTTTATAAAATTTGTATTCTTTTTTATAATATGATTTCAAAATTTTATATGGGTGAAATTTTGGTTTTTTCTAAAATGATTTATTTCTAAAATATTAGAGACAAAAGATGAATTTTATTGAAATAATTATTTATTACACATATTAAACAATTTACATATATTTTAATGCTTTATAATTAAAAAAAATTATATTTCAATAATAATTTCCATATTATGTTCATTCAATTAGATTATATTTTTTATATTTTCTAAAAAATATAAAATTAAAATGCATTTATTTGAAAAATGTGTTCTTTCTTTATTTTTTGAATTTTCATCATATATTTGATTATGAATTATATATACATTAAATTAATAAAAATAGAATCCAACTATTCAATTAATTATTTAAAAAATATTAAATATATTACACTTATTTTCCTTTATTCTGAATTTTGACATTTCAAAACTTTAGTATTAATAGATAGTGAAAAGTGGGTAATAAAGAGTATAAGAAATCATAGGGACTAAAAAAGAACCCGAAATATTATATATATAAGGTTGTGTGAGGGGGAATTTTCATTTTCGATATAATATTATAAAATAGGTCAACATAATTATGTACTCATTCATTTTTACAATTATATTATTTTATCAATAGAAAAGTCAAAAATGGGATTCTGTTAGTTTTTTATCTATAATTTTATAAATTTTTGATTAATTGGGAAATTTAATATTTTTAATGGGTTATTTTAAATATAATTTTTTATCATGTTATCTTATTTTAAGTTTTAATTAATTTAATAAATATAATAAATTTGTTTGTAACACTAATAAACAAATTATTGGATTAAAGGAAAATTTATAAAATTAATAATAAAACTATATGTAATATAATTTTTATTAATTATTATTTATCATTAATTTTTAGATTAAACTAATTTATTTTTTGTTATTTTAATGTATTATATATTAATCTAATTATTTTTTATGGTTTTAAAATTCAAATTAATGGAATAGTTCAAAATATCACATTAAAGGTATTTTATAACAAAAATGATTTATTAGTATATTTGGGATTCCAAAAAATTGTACCCTCATCCATAATATTTTTATCTACATAAAAATACCAATAATTTTTCATTTATAAAAATATGGAATTATAGTCTTTTTATATTAAACCATAAATTGTAAAATTTTGTTATCATGGTAATCGTCAGAAATTATTAATATGGGAAAAAAAATAAATAAGGGTAAAAAAATATAAACATACCCAAATATTTTTTTATATTATTATTACCTAGAAAATCATCCTATCTTATAATTATATCATATTGAATAATTTCTTCAAGAAATATAAATTTACATTAAGTTAATATTTTAATTAATTCCAAGAGGTTGCCTCTTCTAACTTATTAAAGGGCCTATCCTCTCCTATTTTTTACATAATTGATAATCATTAAAATTAATCCATATAAAAAATTGTAACATCAATAAATAATTAACATTTTTCTATATGTGTTATTATAGTAATAATACCAAACATATAGGATTAAAGGTTAACATTAAAGGATTTAGTCCAATGGAGAGTTATAATATTTAACATGGTATTTTAGATATATTTCTTGTTATAACCCCTTAAAATAATCAACACACATGATGAACTAAAAAATAAATATTATAGATATACTAATATTTTATTATGTTAATTTAAACTACCTTATTCATATTCTTTTCAATGAAACTGAAAGAAATCATTATTTTCGTGTTTGGGAGACATTCGCCTTGTAAATAGATTTAATTATTTTCATCACCGCATCTCATGACATATTATAAGGATAAATGTAATGAATATATGTATTATTAATTATATTTTATGAAAACATAGTGGTTAGTTATTATTTTGCATTTCCATTATTCCATCTATAAAAATGGAATCAGTGTTCATGTATGTGTAAGAAAACTGATCATCATGAATAATGTAATTAACTTTTTATAAGTACCATTTATGAATAATAGTTAATATATATATATATATATATTTAATTAATATATTTCATATTAATATCAATGATAAAATTATTGATATGAGTTTACCATGTTCAATGTATAAATATTTGGAGTGAAAAACTAATGAAAGCATGAAAAAAACTATTTATCATTCAGAAAAATTATTTGAATACCGAATTATTAATAAACTGGTGGTAAGATGTTATATGAAAATAATATATGATATTTATATTTGTGTGTGTTTTTATGTGTTTGTTTTTTTATATCATAAATTTATAATAAATCTATATTTCTATATATGACTTTTAAATGTGTATGCAGATAAATGTGACTTATGTTGATGGATCGCTTTGAATCACCAAATTTGATTGGACTATGAACATTATATATAAGAATTAATTTTCCATTCTAATTTATGTTGAGTTGTTCTTATAAATCATTTATATATGTCTCTTAAAAATATACCTATATCATTATACCTTCCTATTATAGGTTCATACATGTCATAAATCCATTTCTCAGACACCTTTACTAAAATAAAAACAGATTAATGCGAACGTTTTTATTCACTAGTCAATTATATAACACACATGTAAATTTTTTATTCTGGAATTAAATCATTATTTTTAGACATGTGAATAAATATATATGTGTTTCTGTATATTTATATATATGAACATTCAAAATATTTAATTACTTCTTCTATTTTGGTTCGTTATAAAAGATCCTTAGATTATGATATGAGGGACAATTATGAATCCCATTTCATTCCATGGGTAATAATTTTTTATTATTTTATGATTTATTTCATTTTATTGTAAATATAATCATCAAAATGATATGATGGGTGTTCCAAGATAGTTCTTTAAATAATTGGGATTTTTTTTAATATGAGACTATATATATTGTATTAAAGAGTAAACTTAATCCAAAATTAAACTCTTTCCACCATGTGATGTTTTCTTAGAAGTTAGCCTTGACTAATTCTTATATATTGTTTTTTTCTGATCCATATTAACTATCATTTAATGATCAAATGATACAATGTTTTTATGTTATTGTACCATGAAATTACTCATTATCCATATCTTTTATGATATCGTTATATTCCTTTGGATCAAACATTTTGATGATTTATCATCATTATTATCTGAGAAGGATTTTTAGGTCACTTCCTTTTTCTAAATATTCCCCACATAATAAAATGTAATTTTAGGATCTCAATGGGTTTATGAAATCATAATGGAGATTAAATAATTTTTTTCATGTTGATGTTATTTTTACCTTGTTTAAGGAAGACACTAGGCCGTATGATCCTTCGATTGTATTTAGTTCATATTTATATTTAAAATAATTTATATTTTTTAATAAATTGTGTATATATAGTTGATATTAGTTAAATATATTGTTATATTGGGGGAATATGAATATAACACATTAGTGAAAAACATATGGATATTTCAATGTATTAGAAGATAACATTATATTTTGGGGAAGCATAGAGGAAGTGATTTCTATGAAATTATATCCATATATGCATCCTATATATGGACGTGTCTCTAGAATAGTCATAGCTTAGGGTAATATCACCAGCCATTAGTGATTAACTAAATCATCACATGGTGTACATCACATTAGGCTTACTGGACATCTTATATGACACTCTCGATGGATATGGCATTATAGATTCACAAACTCTTCGCAAACCATTATTTTTGAATTCTATATAATGTTTTTAGAGAGAAAATAATTATACAATTACTATAGATAACATATAGTTTAACCTAGATACACATAATTTATGATATTCCTAAATTTTATATGTATTTTCTACTTATTTTATGATTTTATCTTCTATATTTTTGGTAGATGATATATGCTCATCTTATTTTTCAATTTTTAGTAAAATGTATAAATTTAGAGAAACCCTATCAAAAAGAAATGTGATAGGTAATGTGACGATTTCAGTAATGATATACATAACACTCTGGTAGTTTAATCTATAAACATAATGGGATTCATAGATTAGATTACAGAATCTATGAATAATTAGGTTGTTGGGAAAAAATCAGTCAGTCTATTCTCTTGGTATGTTTTGGGTGTGATATTGTTTTTTGACAAATCCAGATGACCACTAATTAGATTGGTTGGTGTTTTATGAATATAGGATTTTAAGTTGGTGGAGCTTCCATATGATTTCAAAATTTTTTGATCCTCAATATCGGGAATTTATGTATAGAAAGTAATGGGTTTCTTTTAAAAGAATAAATTTTGTGAAGAATGGGGAATGAAATAATCAAATTAAGATAATCGTGTCTCCTATGATATTTGTTGTCTTTCATTTCTGGTAAGGTATCAGAGCTACATACATGTAGCAGGAACGACATGCAGGAGATGTTCACAAAACCATAAATTATTCGCGACAATAGATTTCAACAAAGGGCATGTTTTTTTTGGACGGCAGGATGATTCAAAATATGGTGGAAGATAATGATGAAGAGTATGATTAAATTCATTACACGGACCACAAAGGAATAGTTGTATGGGGAAGGGGTGTAGTTCACAACATGATGAATTGGATGTGATTTAGGTAGAACTGAATCATATATTTTTTAAACAATGTATCAATAGATTTTTTAATATATTTTCTTATATATGGAGAACTAATCCCATAAATTATGAGTGAGATATAAAATCATTATAGAGAAACTTTTTTTCTCCCAGAATTTGTTGAATTCCAAGTATTGCTTGAGAGGAGAATTTTTATAAGGCTGATCTTGTCTGCGCGGATGAAATTACACCGATTGTTTTATCGAGGTATTGTATCTCGAAAAAGATGTGGTATGAGGAAGAAGAAGATGTGTCACAATGTTTTTTAGTGATGGCATTCTACGAACAAACAATAGTTCACATAAAAATGGTGTTTTATATAGGTGGTTCAGGAATTAGGTACATGAAGGCAGTACGCGATATTGAAGGAAGAGGAGTTCGTGGATGAAGGGTAATTTGTAGATGTAGAAATAGTATGTGTTGTATTTATTCCACATTCTGATAATTGTACTTTTTATGAAAGAAAAAAAATATATAGTTAGCAATTTTATCTAGTAGTCTTAGTAAAGCATCAAATCAGTTTGCAAATGTATTTTATGGTACCTTGAATTACCTTGGATGGTGGATTTCATCTTTATGTGAAAAAAGATACATAAACATAGAATCTAACTATTGTTGAGGATGTAGTATTCGTGAAAATGAAATGACCTACATGTCCATAAATATTTTTTGGATCTACATGTCTATAAAATGTGAGTGGATTTCTTTCCAAGAGCAGTGGGTGAACGAATAGGAATTTGGAGACCCTTTACACTAGTAGTGAACATGATAAAGTTGTATAAGGAGTGAGACTTGGAATGATATCAGCAGACCCAAATCCTTATAAATGCGTTGAGCATGGGAATAAAAGATGTATCCCAATCTTTGTACTCATTATTGGACATTATACTTAGTGATTTTGGTACATCATCACACCACCATTGTATGCTAATTAGTCATAGCCTCGTGAGGGTGAACCAAGTAAAAGGTTGAAATTATCTATCTGAATAAGTTTTAATCTATCACACACTAATTCATCCTCCCAAGTGTCTAGGAATTTGACCTCGTGGACCAAATATTTGGTATCACTGTGAATGTATGAAAGGTTAAAATTCTCTATCTGAATAAGAAATAGAGGTGGTTAATCATAAAATAATTATGATCATTGATGAAATAATATTCATCTATAGAATAATTAGATTCATAACAACCATCGACTAGTAGGGATTGATGTCACAACAACTATTATGAATGGAAAGTTAGTTGAAATCAATATTGGTATTTTATAAGAACCTGAATGAATGTAATTTGATGTTTATGCCAAAGAATCAATGGATTAGGTGGATTCATTTTCAAATGAAAATTATAAAAAATTGGGGTCATGTAAACATCACTTGCTATATAGGAAAAATTGTTGAACATTTATGAGTGATACACAATATTCCAAGAAGCAATGATGTTGGTTATGTGTAAAAAGTATGAGGATCTAAGATTGAACCATAATGATTCTATTGATTCATTCATTGACAGAGAAAATTTTATTTTTCTATACATGCATGGTATTAAAGAAGTCATTGATGTAATTGAGATTGTGAAATCTATCATAAATAATCATCCATTATGGGTCAATAAAAATGTTTTATATTTGGAAGAAAAATACGTGAAAGAGTTGAAACTAGATAACATAAAAAGTACCCTTGAATCATTTTAAATAAGAAATGATGAAAATGTTGTGGTGGAAAAGATATTTTCAAATAAAGTGGAATTAATGGACATGATGAATATATATATTGATGATAGTACGAAGGTGTACAATTTGGATAATGTCATGTCATTTCTCTCCTCAAATATGGAATGTGTAAAAGAGAAGTTCAAATGTAAAATTCTATTTTCATACATTCAATGCGGATTGTTTGGTAAATTTTTAAAAATATTTCCACTAATGTTTTATGGAGTCAATAACTAAAATGATGAAATTCCCCAAAATATGTATATATAAAATGGGATTGATATGATAATTTCTAAGGGAAATCTATTCAAAATAAATAATCTCATTTCAAAAGATGATTAATGTTCAATAGAAATCAATGTAGAATAGTTGGAGGACTAAATTGATCCTTATGAAAATTATTTGGATTAAGTCACCAAAAATCATTTAATAAGAGAATAATGTGAAAATTATGAAAGATAAATTGAAAAATTAGTATATATTGAAGCCAAATTAAAAGATTCTATGAAATATATAGATATTATGAGACCCAGAAAAATGAAATCTATCATTGTTTTTCATTATTAATAATTCAATAAGTAGTATTTAAAATAAGAGAATTTTGAGCATAATTTTGAAATAAAAAATATTAGGTCTTAAATGCCAAAATTCTTTTAAAAGATGGTTGAATACTTATTCAATACTAAAGAACATAAAATAGAAATTTCATATTTGATTGAAACATGAAAAAAATCAAATCAGATGAATTTAAGAGCGTGAAGATGATTTAATTAGTCTGTGATCAACAATTAAAGAACATGAGAAATTGTTAACTCTCAGTTCAACATTTTCAATAAAGATCATACAATCAACATGGAAGATAAAATTTTAGGGGAGTAGTCCAGCATAACAGAATTAATAATCAATCATATAATGACAAGGCCAATATTAGGATTTGTCTAAAAATAAATATATTATGATTAATGTCAGAAAAAAACAACTCCATGATTGATGTTTAATTTGGGTATGAATAAAAATTAATACATTCATAGAACCCATGTCACAACTAGTGGTGAATAATTTCCAAACAGAAAAGCACCTGGCATATGAGGCAATTGATGTAGAAATATGGGACACTCTCAAAATGTTTCTTCCATAGAAAATATTTATTAAAGGGAACAAGTCCAACATAGGTTGTCATAGAAAACTCAATATTAAATGTCATAATTTTATAGTTATTGTTTACAGTGTAAAGGACATGGGCATATATAATGATATTTAACATCCACAATGTAAAGGAATGTGCTGAGGTGGACTTAATTTGTTCATAAGAAACAACCAAATGTATTTTCAAGATAGATTAATAATTCCATATCGATTTTCAACTCTGCAATTTGAACCCGATCCACCACATACCGAGGAAGATCATGATTTTCATTGAATTTATTACATGAAGTCGATGACCAAAGACAAAAATGAAAAGGGTCGAGAAAGAAGTGGTTGTAGAAATTATGTTCAATGCATGAGATCGCACTGGGATATGGATCATTGAATATTGATAATGTTTCCATATAATGGGAAATAATGATCTACTGACAATAATCAGATACAATAAAGATGGTACCATATGATTTTTTAATGATGAGGTATTCAAAATTATTGGGTCATGAAAATACATTTTTGGCAGAAAAGACTTGAGACAATATGTTGCCTTGGTTGTTGAGGGGATTAGTCTCAAGGATCTTATATTGATTCAATTGAGTGATTCAGGGAATGCCATATGTTTTCCATGAAATAATGTATCATAAATGAAATGGATGGTTATGTTGTGTTGCAAGGAGAGCGTACAAAATAGAATCTCAACCTCGGGAGTTGAGAAGATAATATTTTATTTCTATCCATGGATGAAGAAAATATGTTATGAACTATATGTATGGCCCACCTAATTCATATGACATTATATGATCTATTGAAACACAATTATTCTCTAAATCTCTCAATATTACCATGTGATAGTACTCATACGTAGGATGCCTTTTAACAAGGGAATATAATTCGATTGTCATATAAATCAAAGGAGGAAAAGTCAAAATAATTTTTTATGGTGGTGCATATTGATGTGTGTGGGAAAATTTCTCTACATGCTTTCGATGGGATAATATATTATGTTCTCTTCATTGATGACTATAGTACAATTGAATAAGATCCATTAATCACACAATAATATAAATTGTTTAGTATCATTACATGATATCGATGTGAATGTGAAATGATGCTTGGTCCAAGAATTTAGATGATTCAAAAAGATAATGGAACAATGTTATCAAATAGAAAAGTGGTGGATTATATCGAGAAACATGGGATATGGCATCAGGTTTTAGCCGTATGAACAACATAATAGAATATAGTAGATGTGATTACAAATAGTATTGTCAACAAAGTGTATAAAATAATCTAAAATGAGAAAGACCTCCCGCATAAATTTTGGAATGTAGCGGTGATGACAACAGTCTACACATAAAATAGAGATTTATATTTTCCATAAGAGGATATGACTCCATATCAGTTGAGGTATTGAAATAATATGTAATTAAATATGTTTGAGTGTTTAGATTTAAATGCTTCATTCACAATAAGATGAAACAAATGATGTTTGAATTCTGTGGGTATGAATGTTTATTTCATGTCTACAAAACAAATAAATATATTATAAATAATTCAATAAGTGGATTCGAAATATTTTTTAAATTCATTACGTGATGATAATGGAGAGTGAATAGATTATTTAGAAAATACATGATTAGAGTCACATGCATAGTGATAAAGGGATGATCAAGGTAGGAGATGCTCTATCTCCGTAGGTTGATTAATAAGAAGACTCTAATAATGTGAATAAATAACTGTCAACCACAAGACTATCATGAAGGGGTGAGATTGATAATATGAACATAGTTGGTGATCGGATAGAACCACTACAGACCTAGAGAATGAAGTATCTAATACAAGCAGCATACTTAGAACAAGTGAAGAGAAAATTTATTAATGAAGTAGTTGAATATGATAATTGAGTTTATGAAATGAATTTATGTCTTGAAAAAATTGAGAAGAATTAGATGTGGTATATGTTTCAAGACTAGGAAACAGGAATGCCATAGGGATGAAATGGGTATTTCGCTACAATATGAATATAGATGGTATTGTGATCCGAAAAAAAGTATGTATTGTGTGAAAAAGGAACTCCCAGATAGAGTGTATAGACATCCATAAAACATTTTCACTTGTTATATGGTTGGAGATAATCTGATTATTCGTGGTCATATTAGTGAAACAAATGTTCAATCATTTTTAGATGGATGTTAATTCCGAATATCTAAATAATGTACTGAATGAAGAATTCTATATTAAGAAACAATATGGATTTATCACTAATGAATATGTGTATAGAGTGTGTTAGCTCAATAAGGCTTTATAATTTTTTAAGCACCATGACATGTAATTCATGGATACATCAATTTATAAAGAAACATGGTTTCCAATATGGTGGTGTTGATAATAATTTTTATTTATACAATTACAATATTCAAATGATGATGGGGATGGTTTATGTTGATGACATAATCTTTTTTGGATCAGATAAATCACAATGAAGATTTTTTTCTGAATTCATGAAAAACAAGTTCGATATGTCGATGATTGGTGAGATAATGTTTTAAAATTGATTTCAGTTGATCCAAAGAAGGAATTGAAAATTTAAATCATGAAAAAAATATGAAAAGTATTTATTGGGAAGGTTTGGAATGAATAATTACTAATAGATGAAGTCCTTAGTTGATACCTAGTTGAAAAAATGACGAGATGATTATGGAAGGTAGTTAATATCATTTAATATAAGAAAATAATTAGTTGTCTATTGTACCATACAATGACAGGGCATGATATTGTATTTTCCACGCACCACATAACAATATGTCATAGAAATACCATGGAGATCGACATGATTGTATTGAAAATAATACTTTATTATATGAAGGGAACTATGGATTTGTTTTAGTGTTTAATGAAAAATAGAAATAGGAGTTATTTAGATATACATATTTAGATTTCTCCAAATTTGTAGATGATAGGAAATCAAATTCTAGAGGTGATTTTTATCATCTAGTATTGTGTATTTCTTGGTTTTAAAAGAAAAAAGATTACATTTCATTGAGCACCACATAATCTGAATATATTGCAGCTACTAAAGCCTATAGAAATCTATTATGAATGTAGTAATAGCTTGAGAATATTATATTTTCATAGAAATATATGATCAAAATTCATTATGATTATTCAAGTGATATAAATCTTAGCTGAAGTAAAGTCCATCAGTGAAGGAAATGTTACATTGAAATCAAAAATAATTTTATCAATGAGAAGGTGGATCAAGGGTTTGTGATGTGTGAGTCAATTCAAATAGAACAACATGTTACAGATATTTGTACAATGGTCGTACCTGGTAAAGAATATTAAATTCATCAACAATATATGGGAGTCTTCTGGAATCCCCACAAATAAAAATTTCTATATTTGGGTCCTCATCTCCCCAATGTATGATGTGTTTTCTCTAATATAATGATATGACTTCTTTACCCTATTACTGAATAACTTGTAGTGCCCTTCGAGTATGTTGAAAAAAATGGGAGAATGTGTGACTATTTTTTGGGGATAAAAACATGGGGAGAAGGTGATACGTGGAGAAGTGATATAGGTGGAGTTGAAGATGATCTGTTTTTGTGTGTAGTAACTATAACATAGGTGATTATTAAACACGAAGACACTATACATAATTGATCAAATATTACATATCACGACAGGTGAGGATTGTGTTGAAAGTAGTTCTAGTTTCAAGAGATGGCATGAGGAATGAAGTTTGTCATTGATGAAATTTACAATATAATATTGTTTATTGTGCTAGTAATTGCTCATGTGGGATTAGATTACGTGTTAGGTAAAAATGTGATTTCTAACTTAATCGTATCAAGAGAATGATGGTTGAAGATTGAAGGAATTTTAATGAGGTATCATAATTTGAATAATTATTATAAGAGAGTTTTCTACAAACCCAAAAGGGGATATTTTTTGGAAAAAATAACTCAACATGTTCTTTTGGTTTGATGAACCTAGAATGAAATCATAAAATCAAGGGAAGCATGGTGCCTGAGATATGAACTGTGTTACATGTATGGAAAGGGTTCATGGTTTTATAGTTTGCTGTAGAAAAGGTATGCGAGAGCATTTCACAAAACTAGAAACAATTTGTGTAAATGGACTACAGTGAAGGGTGTGTGGTATGTGGAAGGTGTTATAGCTCGCGTTATAGTGGGAGGTAATGAATCCACATAAGTGTAAAGTATTTAAACTGAAAATTGTGAAAAAAATTATGTGAAAGAGTGGTAGTTCGTAGCCAGTTGATCTGTATGTAGTGGAGGTTTTACAAAATCAATGATTTGGTAAATCATGGATTAGAATATTTTATGAGTATATTTACATGTATAATGATCACTAATCCCACCAATTGAACCTGAGATCTAATACCATAAGATAATAACTATGTCCCCCTAGAATTACGCTACGTCTGAAAGATGCTCGTGAGGAGAATTACATGAAGGATGAAGTGGTTCTCCAATAAAAAATTCCACTAATATTTATCAGGAATCATTATCTTGAAAATGTCAATTTATGTGGAAGAATAATGTGTGGGTACAAATGTGGCTAGAAAAGGCAGACTACAAACAATGAATAGTTCGAGAACATAGGGTTACAGGTAGAGGGTGTTCATGGAGTCAGTACACAAAGCTGGTACATGACAATGAAGGAAGTGGGTTATGTGGATGATGGGTGGTTCGCAGAAGTAGCAGTAGTACATGGAAGATTTGTTTTTCATACCAAACAAATTACTCAGTCCAATAGTGAATAATTTGGTTTGTGGATTTTTCAAGGAGTTTTAGGAAAGAATAAAATTAGTTTGAGAATATATTTTCAGGTAACAAGAACTACCCATGGAAGTTGATTTTATTCTCATTCGAAAAAACTTCTTCAACAGAGCATCTATCTATTGCTAAGGATTCAATATTCATGAAAATGAAGGGACTTACATGTCCATCAACTGTGTTCATATCTACAAGTCTATAAACTATGAGTGTATTTCATTCCAAAAGTCATGAGAGAAGGATAAAGAAGTTGATGTCCATTTCTATTGGCAGTGATCTAGAGAAAGGGAAATAGAGAGTGACCCATACGAAACCAATTAGTAGAACATAAAACGTGTAAAGGTAGTGAGCCTAGATAGAATATCGGGCCATAACACTATACCCATTTTTTCCGATGAGCCAAAGTGAATTTGGTACATCAGAACACCACTTTGTATATTCCATTGACCTATCCTAGTGAGGGTGAACCAAATAAAAATTGTTGTCTAGTGTGAATGATTTATATTCTATTAATATTTTTTAATGATAACGATATAAAAGAGAGTTTTCTTAATAATAAAATATGATCCTATGGGGAATAAATTTTAATCTTTCATACCCTGATTCACACCCCTATTAGGGTATTTGACCTAGTGAACCTAACAATGTTTACTCAAATGGAATGTCTCCATTCAATAAATATTTTAGATTTTGTGGTTGAGTCATTTATGTGACAAAAAGCCTAATTACATTATTGGATCATTCGATATCCTCATCATAGAACATCACATTAAATCCATTGAGAATATATTCTTTGTCATCAATTTATTAGTGCTATAGAATGTTATGATGGTTATTTTTTCCATGTAGGGGGATGTTGTTTAGAATTTGACATTAATTAAGAACACAAAGTTCAAATAGAATATTGATACCATGGAATTGGAATAATTCATGAAAATATTTTTCAATGAATATTTTCTATAAATTCTGCATCTAAAAAAAGTGATACATTTCATATAACTAATGTGAATAGATGATGAATTTATTAGGACTATGGGGAAAAATCATGATGCATTTAGGGTAAACATCTCCCTTATTCATCAATTCCAAAAAAAGGAGGTCCACTTGTTTATTTGATTAATTATAATTCTATGAAATTATTCATCAATTTGTGACTTTTATAGTTATGAAGAGTTTTTCATTATGACCATATGGTTGAGATAGATATTTGAGACTCATAGTGGTAACATTGGTATAGGAATCAAAAAAATGTTTCATTTTGGTAGATCAGTAAATAAATATCATTGTGGAACGAAAATATAACATCCCATGTCTCAATTTTATGGGAAAAGATTAATAATTTATTTTTGAAATGAATATGGATATATTTTTTGGTGTGGAAAATAATGGAATTATTGTAGTAATTAACATAGATAGATGATGAAATTAACTAATGAAATGGATGAAAACTATTCATATAAGCAATCTATTTACGGTGCATTTTTTTCAACTATAATGAACTTGAGATTTATGCTTGTAAATTCTTAACATAGTGGGTTCCCATAGTCAGTCAATGAAACAAGATTAATTTCCTACATATAATGGAAGGAAATATCCTATCACAATTGGTGTGGTGGATCCAAACAGTTATGTAGTGATAGATAAGCAGTTTATTCATTCACAAACAGTGATGATAATTATTTATTCTAGTTCCACACATTGATTCATATATTTCATCATTGGTAGAACTAATAAAACGACAAAGTATCAGCAGATAAATGTCATGTTTTATAATTATTCCATTTCAATGTTTGTGGGGGTATATAAAAAATATAATATAATCTTATTTACATTAGTGTAGTTTGATTCTATATTATTTAGGGATTAGATATCTTTATATAAAGATAATAACCAACGTCTTGTGAGAGATATCATTCTTTATATCCTATGTCATACTCTGATTCAATAAAATCATATGGGGATAATAATTTAACATTTTTATATAATACTAAATCATAGATATTATATCATTATGAATAATAATGTCTATATAAAATTATTAAGATAATGGAATGAATCTAGCTTGCATGAATTCCAATTGAGGGGGATTATACTAATGTATTCCCCAAAGAGTACACATGAAGTCAACATAATATAGATGTTTAGTTATCAATAAATCATTTTAATGGATGTATTACCAAATCCAAGACTCCTTAGTAAAAATCATCATTGAGTTGGGTGAAATTTAGCCTAGTTAAAAGATAATCAAGATAAGGGTTTTACAGAACTTATGGCTTCAGTATGGTCTGTGCTAGTACTCATTGTCAAGAAGATGGATGGGTATGTTCACAACTTATATGTTATCATTATATAAATAATCATAATTATTAACATGTATCTCATTGCATGTATGAATGAAATTTTAATCCATCTATGTGGGGCCTTGTATTAATATATGGTAGACCATCAGTCATGATATCAATAATAAAATCTAAATAAGTTTGATGCATCTAAAAAATCCATTGTAACAAGGTTTTGTAACAATGTGTTCATTGTGATTCCTTACATTATCACAAAATCGATTTAAATATTTATAGGCATAGGTAACAGAATATTTATATATTATATAAAAAACATCATACTATTTATATACTACCTTATAAAAAAATATTAAATCAATAGGTTTTATGAGATGAAAATTAATACTATAATAATGACATTTCAAAAGAATATTTTATATAAAAAATACAGTAATTGTGAACACAATGTGACAAAACTACTGTTCATGTATAATTTTATCACAATAAAATTGATATATATGGACCCTCCTTATATAAATTCAATTTAGGAATGGCTTATGCCCACATATATAATGGACAACCAAACTGTCCATTCACTTTCAGGGCATTTCTGATGATTTTTTAGAAAAATATCACAATTTTTAATCTTCTTAAACAATTTAACATTGTGGAGAGTAAAGTTATTATAGACCTATGAATGTGAATAGATATATATGAAAATGAATGATATAATTATCACTATATCATTACTCATTGTTCCTCCATGTGGGGAAATTTTTATAGTATATAGAGATTCTCAAATGAAGGGTTTCTATTGTTTACTAATGAAATATGAAAATTTTTATAATGACCCTGCTTTTTGTTATTTATATTATTACATAATTTTAAGGACAAATAATAAAAAATTATTACATAATGGGGATAAAAGTTTTACTGACTTGGAAACAATATGAAAATAAATATCATTTAAAAACAAAATGTAAATAATTATTTAATTTCATCTTCTCAATATTCTTATATTCCATCGAAATATCTTTATTATGTGTACTAACCTATAGATATACATAAAATTATCAATTATAAAATCACTGAAAGGGGATATATAACAATAAAAAACAATATAAAATGGAGTGATCATAATAATTATCATTGTTACATAAGTACTAGATCATAATCCTGAGAGGAAGCATAAAGAAATGGCATGGAGTGTGGAAATGCTTAAAAATGATACAACATGTCATAGTGGAAGACTACTACGCGTAGTAGTGAAAAATGATATGTGAACATTTATATATTTTTAATATATCTCACGATATAAATCAAATTATCCAATTCATTATAGTACTATATTATAATGGTTATTACAATCAAAACATATCATTTACATTACGCTATATAATTCTGGGTGCACCCATCACATAATAAAATTTATATTATCATACATGAGACATATAAAATATAAAAATCATAAAAATATAATGAGTGATGGAAAGTAAATGGTTTTATTTCATAATAATAAATTCATAAACATTGGGTTCCCAATTGAAATAGTTAATAACATATTAAATCACCAACATTGACTGAAGAATAAACAATCTCATGTTGTAGAAGGTTTGTTTTTAAAGAATTGTTCTTTGGTATAACTTTTTTTTTATAAAATCATGTATAAAAAATGAGTATCCCATAATATATATTATAATGATGAAAATATTTTATTTATGGTATATACATTCTGAAATGGGGGAGAATGGGGGAAACCACAAATAAAGAGTGTTGTGTATTACAATTCCCTTTAACATCAGTATGAATGCTTCCTTCTCATTAATATCCTATATATTAACAATAGAATAATTAATTAACCAATACATAACATTTTAAACAAGAATATTATTAATTATGATTTTAATAATATATTTCATGGGCTTTTAGACCAGTTATAAGTTTTAATTTTGTATCTCATGATAATTCATTTTCTTGGTTTTCATTCTAGGTTTAGTTTTATACATGAATTAATTTACATTGAATAAGAAGACACATATCGAGAATTTTTATAACTTTTTATTCATGATATTACATTAATTTTAATTATATTATAATATAGTTTATTGTATTGATGATGAATTGTTAGATAAGAATTCATGACGATCATTTTAGGTTAATTTTGGCCATTTTTGTTTCACAATTATCTAAATTAGTTTTATCATTTATTATATTGTATATCAGTTAGACACAAAACATAAAATGGTTTATAAAAAAATATCAATAGTTTTTCCATAATTTAAATTTTTTATTAACATTTTTCAAGGTATTATAGAAAAATGAATATGCATCGCCCTTGATGATGGTAAATTGATACATCACAAGTGAATAATATGTTTTTAGAATAATTGAGTTAGAGGGAGGAGTTTATATATGGATATTCTGTTATCATGATATAATTATATTATATCAAACAGACACAAGTTATAGTGACGTTTTTGATATGATATGTGGGTGAGAAGAGGTGGAATGAAATGAAATTGAAATGATATTAAAATAAAAAGGAAGATGAGTTTACCTATTAAATACCTCATCCTTGAGAACCTCCATAGAGAATGGGTGTTTGTATTTTTCAGAAACCATGTTCACATGGATGTTAATTAGTGTCATAGATATAGGTATGTGATGAATTTGGAGAAGGATAAAATCATGAGAGGTGAGATGAGAAGATGATATGAGGGGTGGTGTTTAGAGTGAAAGAGAGAGGGTGTTTTCTCATTATCTAATTTACTAAATTATTAGTCCACCAATATAACTAATAGTATTGACTCGTGAAAATAAATACAGTAATTAGATCATGTGATTTCTAACCAATAGGGGTTATATCATCAATGACTTAATGAATAGTGTGTGTATCATATAATGTATATATACAATAAATTACTTTATTTAGCTATATAAATAAATCAAATAATTAAATAATTTCTACGAAATTCACCATGATCATTATTATATAATTATAAATAAAAAATGATATGAATTTTAAGAAAATAATTTCATTTGTTTGGGTATCATAATTTTTAATAAAAGTCAGTATTTACATGGAAAATATAGATTCCAAATAAATTACGAATACTACAAAACATTAAAAAATTACTTAAGGTCTCCTAAAATTAATCTCACATAATAAAAAATGAAATTATTAATTCAAGTGTATAATTTATGAATATTGATTTTCATACAGACTTTTCTTTTAATTATAAAATTGTATTTAAATATTTATGATATATAAAATTGAAAACAAAATATAAATAATTTTTATTACATTTATGTACTGATAATATAATATAATTATAAATTTTTTTCACTTATATGATAACAAAATTTTATTTATACATTCATGGGTGATCCTACAATAAATTTTTCTACATCATTATACCTAAGGTCCATATAAATATTCCTATTATAATGTTACTATTTCATCGATATTGGTTTCTTAACATATATAAAGACCACATATTTTATTAATTAATTATTTATAAAGATTTTATTATGGTTCATAAGATACTATATATGATTATGATACTACTAGATGAAGGGAATATATCTATTAATAAATTATTCAGTTGTTAAATGCATCCCACTTTGAAATTATTTCCCCAAAATATCTATTTACATAAACAGGTGATTGTACTGCTCCTTCATCACCTCTTCTGGTTCCCATGTTGCATCATTATATATCTATTTCGTCCATAACAATTTTTAATGATTGGTTTTATTTTAGTATAGAACATTAGCTCTCTTATCAAAATCATTGTTAGCTCCTCCTAAAAAGAGAGATTATATTACGACTATACCACTTCTATCTTAAGTACATATAAGGTATCTGGTGTGTATTTTATTAGAAATGATTCATGGACCACATCCTGAACTAGAGACATATTTAGTGTATATACAAGCTAATAGACCAAGGCTCCTATCCTATCAAGGATCTCAAAGGGGCCATGTACCTGGGGATTAACATACCTTTTTTTTCAAACCACATGACTCACACCCATGGAGAAATTAGAATGATGAGTTTATATCCAACATCAAACTCCAATTACTATTGATAGATGTTATCACATCTCTTCTACTAACTTTGATCATCGTCGATAAGTTTCTAGATATCTTCGATCGTCCAATCAGTTCATATAGAATACCATGTCCTAGTATCTTACTTTTCTATACTCCATTCAAACAGGTTGGAGATCTACATCGCTTTCCATATAGAGATTCATATGGATCCATATGATTACTAAATTAAAAGTTAATTATTTATTATGAATAATCTAATGGGATATGTTGGTCCCATTAACCATTGAATTCTAAAGTGCAGGCTCAAAGCACATATTGATGTGTCTGAATAGACCTTTCATATAGTAAATTTGTTTGGGGTGATAGATCCTTATAAAATTTAATTCATAATCAAATCATTTTGAAGATTCATCTGGAATATAAATGTGAAAATTGGATCATGATAAGACCAAATTGAGTGTGCACCACTATTAAGTGTCACCACTACCTTCACATAGATCATAGCATTATGATCAAGTGAGATATCATCCCAAATAGTGATAATGTGGGTAGACTTGGTGAGTTGGTCCACCACAACACATATCACATTATTCCATTTAGATTTTTTTTGGATAATGATGAAAATTTCCATTGTAATATTCTTCCAATTTTTCATGGAAATATAAACAGTTTCTGTTATTCCATTTGACATCTGTTTCTTGGATTTATATTGTATACATATCAAAAAACAATGGATGTGATCTTCAACCGCATTCATGTTGTCAATCCAAACAAGTTCTCAGAGACAATGATACAACTTGGTAGTCAATATATGGATATATAAATCTGAACAATGTAAATTTTTAATAACTCGCTTATCCCATGTGATGGAGGCACAAAAATCCTCATTCGAACACAAATAAAACCATCATCATTAATAAAGAACTCTTTCTTCGTCCATTCCATTATAGGGTTGACATTCTATATTAACACCATGTCATCACTATGTGAATACATAATAATTTATTATTTAGAAGATTGGGAATTAATTTGGGAAATTTATGTTGTATTCCCTTATTCTACGATTTCCTAAATTGCATTTTTGATATCTATGATGATACGATCTTTCACAATATTCATCATTGAAACGGTAATATTTTTTTTCCTACTAATAAAATTAAAATTCATGTTTTTTTGTCTAGGATGATAGTAAATAGATAAATCATTGTTGTTAATATGATATAACTATATCCTTTTAATCATTTTGTGATCCTTTTGTGTGAGCATATATTTTATGCTCTTTTGATCAGTATATATGTCACACTTCGTATATATAGAGGTAGTGTTGCAAGATCATCTATGAAAAAAACCTAGTTTCTAGATCTAGATCTGTCATCGATTAGTTCTTATCATGGATATTAATCAAATTTGAGAAATATATTATCACATTATCAAATTTCATAAGAACACAATTGAATCCTTTCTGGGAATAATCACTGTATTTTAAAAAAATTCCACTTTTCATAAATGTGACTATTGGCGTAGTGATCATCCTCTTCAATATCTCCATTAATAATTAGTCAAATTATTCTATCTATATATTCATTACCCCTTTATATTATAATATAGTTATTGAAATTAAAAATCATTATTAATTTCTAAAAAACATCGATGTGACCCTAAAAATTCTTGAAAACTGAGGATTTCTGTGACACTAGAGGGTCTCAACCATTTCTCAATTTTCATTGTTTCTAGAGTGTCCATATAAATTCCATCACTTGTATTTATATATCCCATGAATTTGACATACTATATCAATATATAACTTTATAAAAATATAATATAATATCAACATTCCTATGGTCTCCAACATAATCCATATATATTCATACAATTCCACCTTGATCTTGATGTAGATAAGAATATTGTCAGTAAAATCAAAAAAAAATTACAAGGTAATGTTTAAAGACACTATTCATCAAATCCAAGAATATTGACAGATAATTAGTCATTACAAAGGGAATCACCAAAAACATATATGGAACATACCTTTTATAGAAGGTCTTCTTCTGAATATTATCCTTCTTCACCATTACTCTATCCTTCTTCATGATAAAGATCACCGACATAACCAAATGTAATTCAATAGTTCATAAAAACCAATCTTCAAATTTTTTTTGTTTCTTCTTACATAAATCATCTATTTGGATAGGATCAATACTATAGATCCACCATACGATAAGGGTATCATTGACTATGTGTTCTATTAAGAACTCTACACCATGATTTGGAGGAGTTAGAAAAACTATTCACAAAATACATCAATGTATTCCCTCATGATACATATTACCCCTAGGATGATAACATCTTATTCCTAAAACAATTGATCATGGTAATATTATTCATAGAAAGTAATCTCAAAAACCATGGTATTACTTTCAAAATGATATTCAGGATATTAATTGATTTTTTCAATAAGAATAGGATAGTTCATAGTATGAAAAGATACTTCTTTTTCTTTAAAATTTATATGTGATCTTTATAATGAAATCCAATACATCTCCAATATGTCATTTAATAACACCTAGGGATGAATTATAATATTAATTTGAATAATATTGACCCAAACAAAAATATTAGAAGTGTCCAATGGTAGGGTTGTAATTATTTCACAACATTATGTTTTTATAGATACCATTACGTCAAGGATTTTGGGGTATGATTCAATTGTTCTTGAAAACATTCAAGATATAAAAGAATGCGTATAACTATAATGAAATAAGAATTATTTATTCTTGATTGAATAGGTAGTGAAACGTTTATGACATCATTCTCTTGATCCACATTCATTGTTTTTGTGGAATTATCTATTCCTTACTACTTTGGTATTGGTGGTTGTCCATGTTAATTATCCTCGAGGACCCAAGGATTACATCACTAGATGACATGGTTTTATTAGTCCCTATATTTGAATCATTGATCCATGATTGTTTCTCTACTTTTATACACAACTTTATCTTGCATCCTCATGTCTGTTCTGTTTTCATGATCCTAGTGGACTTATACCCCACAATTGGAGAATTCTCACATCCTTTGGTGATAGTTCATGTAATGCTTCATCTCAGTCATTTGATGTGTGGGTGGTTGATTTTTATTTCCACCTTTCACTTTTGATACTATGGAATAAAACTCCATTTTTCATTTATTATAACCATATCCCTAGGACCATTCACTTAATTCATCTCAACATTGAGTGGTCATCAAAATATTTCTTTATAACTCCCCAAGTATCTAACATCAAGATATTTTTGATGGATTAGTTTCAATCCACCAAATAATAGATACTTTTTTCTATCAGTTTCATGTATATAATAGAAACAATACATTGCAAAATTTGTAAAATTTTATTTTTACATTGTGATATATTAAACATCATTTTTATTTATCAGTATGAATTATCTCAATTTATTTTAATGAAGTGTTATATCGAAATACTTGTTATGAAACATTATCATAATGGTTTCCCACTGCATATATTTTTTCTATCATTCATCATAGTGTTTTTAATCAAAGAAAAACATCGATCAGACTTTCTATATAGATGATAAACATCCATATTCACCTACTAAATCTCAGAAAAGTCAATAATAGAAATGATCTACTACATCGATTTGACCCACTATTCCAAAAATAGTTGATTAGAAGATCCGCTAAATGTTGTTGGTGATTAATGCCTAAGAAACATGATAGCTAGTTGTTCTATCTTATGTGATGGGGAAAATTCATCATTATTCAAGATATTGTCCACAACTCGAGAAATATAGGTAATCCTCACCCTAAAAAATTGGACTCCACCTACAAAAGCATTAGGGATGTCATTCGTGCAACTATTTTATTATCCCTTTAACGGGATTTTTGTATTTTTTTCCATGTTCCCACCATTTTATAAATTATAAAAGGATAGAACAATACATAAGTCAACATTTCATAAATAAATTATTTTTTCTAATGTGTATTTACATCGAAATGTATATCATGTGGGATACATGTTTTATGTATTTTCTTAAAAATATATTCAAGTGTTCTCATTGACACGCAACCTCATACAAAGTTTTTTAAATATAGTTATCTAATAATAATTACTACATTAACTAAAACATCATCTATTACCACCATTAGTGACCATAATGTTATATATATATATATATATCTTATTACATAATTTTAATGGAATAAAACATAATGTCATTACATAAAGACAATCTAGAGGTTCAGTGAATAAGATTAATTACAATCAAAAAATACAATTTCATAAAAAAACTCAAACATTAAATTAACTCCATATTATCTAGCATAAAATAATTGCATGAATTATTCATATAACTTCCTCAGAATATTCATAAATATGGATGAGATAAAACCCAAATATGATGATATATAATAATATAAAACATTATATAAAAGGGTGAGCATAATCATTATAATCATTACATAATTGTATGAACATAACAGTGATGGGAATCATTAGGAAAAGCGATGGAATGTGGAAATATATTAAAATAAAGCATCATGAATTAGCTGTGAAATAACACACCATGTTTTGAACAATATAAAATAATTTTCAGCGGTATTTCACGTTTCACAAGTGATACATAACATAACAAATTCATTGAAAGACTATATAATTTCGGTCTCACCTGTCACATCATAATATTTTCATTATCATGCATGCCACATAGAACATGTAACAATAATTAATGTAAAATACTACATGGAATGAAATTGGTTTAATTTAATTAATATACATTAATAATATTATGGTTCCAAATTAATTTGGGAATAACATTCTTTAATCATCATCCATGAGCGAAGAAGAAACAATATTGAGAATTAAATAATGTTTTTTTAAAAGAATTCTTATTTTTGAAAATAATGTGTTTATCAGAAATTTATGTTAATGTCAATTATACAACATAAAATTTATTATAATTATGTTTAAATTCTTTTTAATAAATATCCATATTGAAAATTAGATGATATAGGGAAAACCACCTGAAAGAGATTTGAGTTTAAAAATTCTCCTTCCCTTGATTCTTAAAACATCCTTCACATTATTATCTTGTATTGTCAAATTAGATTTCGTAAATAAATAAAAAATAACCTTATATAAATGAATTTAATGTGTTATGATTTTATCATGTTGAATTTGGAGCTATTTCAAGAGTTATGGATTTTAATATCGTTGTTCAGGGGTATTCATTTTCCTGGTATTAATGATCAGTTCACCTGTATAAATGAATGGAAGATCATATAAATTTTGGATAAATATCAAAAAAATTCATAATTCATAACTAATGGTAATAAATAATATTTTTGGGTCTTATAAATAATTTGGTTATTTTTAATTATGATTAATCATTAGAAAAATATTAATGACATTCATTTTAGGTTAATATTGGGGGTTTTGATCAAAACGAATTCGTTTTGTATTATCGTGTTGGATTATGTATATATGATTTATCTATAAAATAAAATGAATTATAATATTAAAATTAAAATTATTTGTAACCTTTATATGTTTTTATTAATATCTATTAAATATTTAATGGAAAATGACTGTGCATCGCCCACGATGTCGGTAAATTGGCACATCACAAGTGGCAATTTAATTTTTAGAATAAAAGATGGATATAGAGGAGAATAATGATTGATATTCTCTTTACCTGATATAAATATAGTATATAAATAATACTATAGATTTCATGGATTTTTTATATTATAATGTGGGGAGAATAAAAAAACAAATGACATTGAAAATTTATTAAATGAAAAAGAAGGTTGACATTACCTCTTAAATATATCCTCCTTGAAAACAATCATAGTGAAATAGTTTTGGTATTTTATTGTTACCATGAGCTCATGGAAGTGGTAGATTATCTTTGATAGTGTTATGGGAATAATCTATCCAATTTTCAAAGCATGAGAGGTTTTGAGGAGAAGAGGGTGAGAGAGGTGGTATTTATATTGGAGGAGAAGGGTGTTTTCTCATTATTCAATTAATTAGATTATTATATTGATCAATAAAAAAATAATTATTGTTATTTAGAATATATAAATTAATTAGATCATGTGATTTCATACCAATTATATTACATTATAGATGGGTCAATGATTAGTTTATTTTGTTTATAATGTATATATACAATAAATTAACGTATTTTACTATTAAAAAACATATAAATCAGAAAATACCTATAATAATCCATATCTTTTTCTCATCATGTAGAATTTATAAATGATATCAATTTTATAATAATAATTTTATAAATATTATTAATTTAATTTTCTATTTAAATCAATATTTACATGGAAAATACAGATCTAAAATTTATAAATAATTTTATAACACTTTGAAAATTTACTTTAGGTCTAATAGAAATATAATAAAATCATAATAAATTTCAACATTAATTTAAGAATACATTGTGTGATTATTAATTGAATTTTAAAATATTTATTTTATAAAAAAAATTAAATATTTGTGACTAATAATAATACCAACACATAATTAATAATTTTTAAAACATTTACATATTTATACTATCATATAATTATATGTTTATTACACTTGTAAGATAACTATATGTATTTATTAATTAATGGGTGAGGGAACTATTCATTAGGAATTTTATTATTCACAAGGGTAATATTAATATTCCTATGGTTAGGTTACTATTTTATTAGTATTGGTTTCTTTAATTCTATAAATATATCATATTTCATAATTACTCATTTATAATCATTTCATTATGATCTATTTGACAATATTTTTCACTATTAAATTACTAAAAGAATTGATATATTTTACTTATAATAATTATTTTCATTACATAGTGATATCCAACATCTCAATGTAATTTAATGTTCACTAGAAGAACTATAGAACACATGATCTGGTGATAGATTCAGCGATCCTTATGTTGAAAATATAGTAGAATTATCTTCATGGGGAGAAGTTAATATTATATAGGGATCATAAGATGATAAATATATATACACATATAAAGAGATTAATATGAACTATAGAATATTGTATAAGATGATAAAGGTCAATGAATTTTCAATATTATACAACCCTTGAAAAGAAAACAATATAAAAAAATATCTATGTTAAAATGATCCAAATAATTTATCAATGAAATCAATCAAACATGTTGAAATATTATTAAACAATATTAGAATTGAATTGGGAATCATAATTTATGTAATATCTGCATTTATTTCTCAAATGATTGCACAACCATCGATCTTATATTAGATAAATGATGCTCAAATTGAGGACATGGAAATTAGAATGAATGTGTAATGCATGTGAAAAGGTAAATCATTAGAATTTAAAATTGATGAAGATATAGTTTTATCATTTGTCTCAAGAAAATGTGTAACATAATAACGTAATATAAATAAAGAGGTATTTAATTATTCTTATAACTCAACCATTCTCATCAACCTATGAACACATATATGTATTGATATATATAAGAGAAGTATAGATTGAACAAATTGGAAAAGGAGATCTAGAAATATACATAAAATATTATGATATTTCCAAAATTTAATTTCAAATGGATAAATTTTAAGGGCAATGTCAAAAATAATTCATCTACCCACAAGGAATTCGTAAAAAAACACCATGGACTTTGTCACTTGTATTCAAAAGATTTAAAGATAAAATTAATCCATATGGGTTATGGTGGATTATCATAAAATTGGATCCCACAAAATTTTACATTGGGGGTACTTATCACATGAAAACATATAAGTATTAACATTAGAGAGGTAGTGAGGTTTCATTGAACACCCCAATCTGTTATATTTGATGATATTTTTTATTTTACTATATGTCCAGAAAGTGTCCTTAATATGTTTTATATAATGAGTGAAATTTTAGTTCAACTTCTCTCCTTATAAGTAATATCAAATTTAAGATGACTATCTAGATAATAGAATACTTTTTGATATCGTGTTTAATGGAAATAAATTTATAGTGGGATTAGTGGCTTCATATTTTTTATATATTAAATAATAATAGATTTCACTCAAGTATCCTGATGGATCCATATGAAGCCCTTTATTGATATGGATGAAGAAAACATAAATTTTATGTTTTGTTTTGGTGAACATAATACATCGGGACCTGAAAATGGTTGAGAAAATTATAGAAAATGATATGACCATTCATCAATATGGTAGGTTTTCTCATAGTTGACATAATATATATATTGATAATAATTTATTAGAGATGAATTTTAAGTTCATAAATAATGTTTTTTCGAAATATCTCCATATAATAGATTCATGTGATTTTGGATGAAGTGTAAAAAAAATTTGTAGTGGAGTTATCCCCTTTTTCATTAGTTATTGTGTATGAATCATGGTATATAGACTATAACCCTCACGACATGTCCGATTGTGGTCTACACTGTGACTCCCCAAGACTGCCACCAATAGGCCATGGGTTGGTGACTTTCATGGAGTAGGCATACTACTATAATGGGAGGAATTAAATAAGTACTTTTACCCACACACATTTCCAAGCCCACAAATTCTGAAATGTAAAAACCACAAAGGGAAAAAAATGCAAGAATACAACCAAAACCAACCAACAGTGTACATCAAACATAAAGTGTGGAATGTAAACTAGGCCAGTATACAAGACCACCACAATCCAGGTTCAGCAAGATACAATGTCTATCCTGTAAACACAAATAGGTATTGGAACTACTACTTGTTGCTGTAAGAACAAATCTTCTTGTCGGAAACCCAAAAATCTCAGTCCAGTTCTAGTCTTCCCTAGTATCTGTCAAAATTCTGCTCATTTTCACAATACATGAAACCTATGGAAAAATCCCATGCAAGGGTAACTATAACAATACCCAGTAGAGGACATTGAAAACCACAATGTAATACATAATGTAAAGGTACAACCAATTATACACATATATGAATACTAAACATTTTGCAACAGTAACAAAAAACATATATACTTAAAACCTAGACCAGTGGTCTATAGACAAGTCACAAAACTGCATGCCACCACTAGGGATTTAGTTTGATGGTTCCATGAAGTACTCATCTGGGATAACTCACTCCATGAATCTGATAACCCTAATAATGTATGTTTGAGAAAATACTATTCATCGGGAAATGTCACGATAGATAGATACACACATTTTCCTAGAACCCACTCTTGAGTGGGGAAAAATAACGATACAGAGCTGGGGATCACTTCTATGGCCTTGTAGGATACCATGAATCATCTAGATTCACAAGAAATGTTGAGGATCAATGTCTTGTGGGAGTAGTCATGTCGATACCTAACTCTACATAGGGTGAAGAATGGATAGAGGATCTTTCTTCAGGACACTAGGTAGGATAGCTCACTCTATACTAGAATTTAATTATGAAGTGATCATACTTATGATAATGGAAATGATACCAAACCTTCAGGGAAACGAGATAGAAGGGAACTAACCCAAGAGATATGTGTCCAAGGGATGGTGGACAAGAGGTTCAAACCATGTTCAAGGATATACGTAGTCTATTAAAGGGTAAAATGATATGTCACTCGACTCTGAGTACTACCAGTGTAAAATGACCCAAGTCAAAGGAACAATTTGTATATAAATGTAAGTATGCGGCATGTAGTACGGACCGCGCACCATGTCAAGGTAACATGGGTTCCGTTAGTGTAAAATCCATGTTTCTATACTCTTCTACATCCCGTGTGGCCCATCCGTTGTAACCAATACACAAGATACCCATGTAACTAGCCTCTTATGTCCAAAGAGGGTCTATAGTCAGGTTGTAAAGCTTTGTAGTATATACCATGTATGTGTATGTTCCAGAATACACACTGATCATCAGGGATGCTCCAAACCACTATGTCATTGGAGTCACATGTTGTGTGAACCTGTCTGTGACCTAAAACCCTAGACTTTGTCGCCGATACCACAAAACGTATTCATTGGAAGAATACACCATGTTCTTTGGGATTTTCAAGAACTTAAAGTTCATCTCTCCAAACCTTTATTGATTCTGTTAAATTCTATCTATTGATCCATTTTCCACAAAACTACAAGGATGAGGTCTCCCTGACTTCCTGAAGTCATCTCCATTGTTTTCAAGCCTCTGATCAGCCCTAAAAACACGTATAGATCCCCCACTGGATGAACGATCAAAGACCATTCTCTCCTGATCCAAGCATATCAATCATCCATCATCTTCGCCGCACCAATTTTAGATTGTCACAATGTAGGATATCCAATTTGGAATCCTTTCATTTTGCAATGGATGTAAAACGATTCATTGTTTGTCTCCCCATGAAGAACGCGAATAATATAGGGTGGAGGATGTTGAAATTCAAAAAAAAAAATTAGGAATGAACCTCCACTAACATTCGTTACATTGTTGATATTCTCTTATTAGTAGGATCAAATGGGGGAAGATCAAAACAAAAAAAATTCTAAAATGGAATAACTTTACATATTAAGAACCCTAATGAAATAGAAAATAATAACCCTCCCGAATGAATGCACAATCCACGGATCAACCTATTTTTGTGTTGATCCATGTTCGTTAAATAATCATAGAATATTGAAAAGAAGAGTCAAAATGACAAACCATAAATATATTCAATGTAAGAACAATTTCCTCACCGTGTTTGTTGATGCGGATCGTTGAATACGAGACACATTGATCGATTTCATCATCGTCGTCCGCCAACGGGTTCTCCTACAAAACAGTAGTTGAAAATTATAAATTCATAGGGTTATGGGGATAACACTGATTACATGGAATAAGAATGTATTTAATGGTGTGGAATTAGGTCTTTGTACAAGAAGAAATCACTTATAATAAATTAATTTCCAATTTATTTTATTTTTTTTGAAATGTCCAAATACTTAATTTTATATCCAACTCGAACTAGCGGATGTTAGGAAATTCCTAAGATAAATCTGCTTCTCTAAAGCCAATATTTCACTCAGATTTCTTATACATGAATCCCTTATTAAATTATTCCAATTTTTTTCATGAAAACTGCCCACCCACACTGTTTAAAATTATAGTTTATTTCAGAAATTTATTATAGGATCATCGGGCCTCAGAATCACACATCGTTGCAAGGTCTAGTCTCGAAATAATTCCATAGAATATTTAAATATAATACATGGAAAATCTACGACATTAAATTCTCCCCACAATAGGACATTAGGTCCTAGAAATTCAAAACAAAAGGATAATCAATATTTTTTGGGAACTGGGCACAGGTTTGATCCTCCCACACCCACATTCTTTTCAAAGATTCTCATGCTTCCCTTGGATGCACACCAAGGGAATTGATTGACTATAAAGATACTCTCTAGACTATCATCTATTTCCACTAGGTACTCAGCAATGGTCACTCAATCCTCAATGTCTTGCTCAACCCAGTTGATGATGTGTGACCAATCGTGCACATACCTCCTCAGTTGTGACACATGGAAAACATCATGTACCTTGTTCAATAGTAGTGGTAGAGCTAAGTATTTCCCCAGATCTATAACTCTACAAATTATTTTCAAATGTATGATAATACTCTATGATAGCTTCCCACTTCATCCAAATACATTTTACCCTCAACCAGGTGAGACCCTATGGAAGACATGGTACCTCTTCTCAAACTCTAGAGGTATGTGCCGTCTGTCAACATATAACTTCTTCTAGAATTGTGTAGTCTTCATCTTCTCCTTGATGATATGAACCTTCTCAGTTGTTTCTCACACCATCTCTTAATCCATGAGTGATGATTCACTATGTTTAACCCAACAAAGTGGTGTCCAATAGGTTCTCCCATATAAATCATTGTGTGATGCCATATCAATTGTGGGGTTGTAGCTATTGATGTACACAAACTCCTCCAGTGGTAGGTGGTCCTCCCAACTGCGACCATTTCCTATTATACATGCATGCATCATATCCTCAAGAACCTAAATGGTGCACTCTATCTGACCATCTTTCAGGGGATGGAATGATATGCTCAAGTGTAGATGAGTCTCTAAAGCCTCTAACAATCCCTTCCACAACTGGGATATGAAACAGGATTCTTGATCTATGACTATTGTTGAAGGGAATCTATGAAGACGAACTATATCATGCATGTAGAGGTGTCCCAAGCTCTCTGTGGAACTCATCTCCATGATATCTAGGAAGTTGGTGAAAAAACATAGTTGATCAATGATCACCCAGATGGAATCATTCCATGTGGATGTAATTTGATATTCTATCATGAAATCCTTCAATATTCTATCACACTTCCTCTATATCACTTCCAGGGGACAAGTTAACGCTGCTCATACCTGGTGCTCAGCCTTCACCCTTTGGCACATAAGGCATCGAGAAACGAACTCTACAACTGCACTCTTCTTGCCCGACCACCAGAACTATCACTGAAGATCCTAGAATATCATTTCCACTTCTTTTTGTACCACTAGGGGGGATTATAAAACTCATTCAAGAACTCCTCCTCCAACACCATTGGTAAAACATTTCATCCTCCGAAAAGAACAATGTGCTCCCAAACTTGCGAATATCCATCAGGGGAATTCCCTGAGGATAACTGATCACATAATGTTTCATAGTCGACATCCCCAACATGTGCCTCCCTAACACACTATAAGAGTAGAGGGGTGATAACCATCGACTGAGGGTGAATTTAATCCTCTCTATCCATGAAAAATAACTGAAATGAGGCCAACTATTCGGTCACATCACGTAACATATGTGAGATCGATCTCCTATTAAGAGAATTTTCCACCATGTCCCCCTTAACTAGATTATAGATGATATCAAAATCATATTCCTAGAAGAACACTTGCCAACACAACTTCCTTTGATTCAGATAATTCTACAAGAATATGTACTTGAGGCTGTTTTGGTCAGAGTAGATGATAAACTGCTCACCCATACGGTAGTGTCACCACTTCTTAAACCTAATGACTACCACTACCAACTCGAGATCTTGGGTCAAATTGTTTTTCTCATGTTTCATATGTTGGAGAGAACCCCATTCAATCACTACATAGATCGACATATAGACATAGCCATTCCCTATCCCTGATGAATCGCAAAAATCTATGTACTCGACTAACTACTCCATAAATCTCAAAATCGGGGCGCTCATCAAACATTCTCTCAAATGCTTGAAAGACTTTTTTAACTTCTTTGTACACATGAAGGGTTTCCCCTTATTGGTCCAGGCCATCATCGGTGCTGATATCTAGGAGAAATCATGAGTGAATCTCTTTTAAAGTCCTACCAAACCAAAGAAGATTTGCACCTCCATGACACTCTGAGGTGGATCCCATGTTAACACTACCTCCATCATGGCTATGTCTACATTTAATCCCTCTACTAAGATGAAATATCATATAATGTGGACCTCTTGATTCCATAACTACCACTTTGAGATCTTCTTATAATGATGGTGTAGTGGGAGTACATGTAGAACCATCCATGGGTTTCTCGTGTGCTCCTCATTTGGTGCTGAGTAAACAAGGATTTCATCGAAAAGGACCACTATGAACCAGTCTAAATATTGGAAGATGATCCAGCTTATAAGTCCCATGAACACCGTGGAAGACATTTTTCATGCCTAAGGGAATCACCATGTACTTATAGTGAACACAATAGAATCAAAATGTCGTCTTTAGTATATCCATGTATCGTGCTCATATCTTGTGGTAACCTAATCGATGTTCAAACTTCTATAACAAATGTTACATCCTCAGCTGATCATATAGGTTATGGATCCATGACAGTGGATACATTTTCTTCATCATCACCTAATTTGGGTGCCATAAATCCTTGCATGACCTCAAACTTCCATCTGTCTTCTTGTAAAACACCATTGGGGCCGCCCAGGGTGAAACGTTGGGTCTCACGAACCACTTCTTCTACAAATACTCTAACTGCACCCAAAACTCGTGAAGCACTATGGGATCCATTTGATATGCTGGTGTGGAAATTAGTGTTGTCCCATTGTGTAAGTCGATACATATATTGATCACCCGACGATGAGGTAGTCCTGGAGCATATTCAAAAAATATTTCCTCGTACACCACCAATACTACTGGGAATTGGAAGCTCACAACATCGACTTCTCTATTGGTAACACTAGCTAGATCCTGAGGGATTTTATTCATCCTCTTATAAATGATCCCCTTCAATTCTTATTGGGTTTCTTTTTCACCGAAAAAAATCAAAACTTCTCACGTCGCTATGGACACACCACACTCGTCGCCTAAATCAGTCAATATGGACAGGGAATGGTGATAGACAATCCATACCGAGAATGATGTTTTAAGGCATCAATGCTGCCACCAAGAGTTTATAATAAAATATCACACCTCCAAGGGTAATATTACAATATTTTCAAATTTGGGTGATCACTAAGTGTCCTCTCATAGGTGTCTCCAAGCGTAAGGGTGGAGTCGTCAACATTAAAAGAAAGTCAAGGTTTTATATAAGACATGTGGTGATAAAGGAATTGCTGGAACCTTTATCTAGAATTATGGAATCAATGATAGTGATGAACCATATTATACCTCATATCATCCCTGAAGTCTCTGGGTCATATTCCTTAACCACATTATGTTGTCCCCACCCCTGTCCCCCAACTCCCTAAGCCTAATGCAGACCTTGTGGGGGTGGTGGTGGTAGTAGATCAATGTGTCTTCCACCACCTACTTCTCTCCCATCTACACTTCATCATCTACCTCCTGGTGGGTCTGTCTAGTCCACTCTCAGCCACTGCCTCAGTGGTCCATCCACTGCCTCCCTATCAGCAGCTCGACAGGGTGGAAAATATAAATTGAGATGTCCCCAACCATCGCATGAGTATCATGGCCTCTACCATGGTTGAATGGATATAGTATAAGATCCATGGACTTCCAAAACTATTTCATGGGTCCTTTTGGGGCATCCCTCATGTTCTGATCCATGTCTCTAATGTTGGCTCCCTGCTATTGAGGTCTCCACAGAGGTCTGCTTACTGCTGACTTCCATCTTCTATCTATTCTCCACCAAGAAGATATTGAGCACCAATGCTCGCTCAACCACTCTAGCATAATTCTATATGAATAGAGGCATGAAACTATCTATGATGTCCCATAGTAGACCTCGCTCGAAGGTCCATGCTCTAATGTACTGATCCCTAACCATATCCATCAAGTACCTATCGAGGTTGGTGAAACTAGATGAATATTCAACAACCACAAAAATGCCCTACTAGGATTGAAGAAGCTTCATGATATGAACCTCTATCAACATAACCGGAGTGAACTCATTTATAAAGTGTTTCTCAAACATCATTCATGAATGGGTCTCCTCGTCGCGAGTCTGTTAGGGTCGACTTGACCATCATCCCGCCGAAACCTAAATAAGGCTTGCTCTAAGGAGAAGAATTTGGTCTTCTAGTGTCCTTATTAGACAAAAAACAATGATCACCACCTCATTCTAGTCCTCATTCTCCTAATTTTCATGATCACCTCAGAAACTGTGGTGTCTCTGCCTTTGAAACTCATGGATCATTATCAACTTGTGCCCCTCGTCTATCCGTATTGAAGGTACCACATGCTTTTCCACTGACGGTGGTATAGTAGGTGCACCACCTCATGGTAACACCTAAGAACTGGTTTCTTTATCGAAGCCTAATTATTGAGGGGTTCATCATAATTATCATGCTATAGATTTATAACAAGTATGCATCGTTGAGGAATCTTGTATGGAAAATTATTTTCCATGGTTAAAGAGAATATCTAGATAGATAACACAATGAATATATAAAACACAACCCATTTCTGTATTATTCATGTAACTATCTCTTGTTTCACCACAAATAGTGTTTTATTGTACCAAGTCGAAAAGTAGGTTATCAAAGTCCTAGTGTATGGATACATCGGCCGCCCGTTCCACCACTGGAGTCTCTGGCCTGAAAGCCGAGTTCAAAATAGTTATCATTGTTTCCACCAAAACAATATCAAATATTATTGGTCCTATGATTGAACCAACCAGCCTTTGATACCACTCTATCACAACCCTCTGTAGTTGGTCCCGTGACACAACTCCCAAAACCAACCTCCAATAGGCCATGTTTTTTTGGCTAGCACTAAGTAGGACTATTACTAACAAGGAAGGCATTACCTAAGTACATGTACACATCATGCATCTCCAATCCAAAAAAGCCTGAAATGTAAACACCACTAAGGAAGAAAATGCATGAATACGACTAATCCCAACCAATAGAGTACAATAAATGTAATGTGTAGAAAGTAAACCTGTATTTAATAGAAATCCACCAAAAATAAGAGTCTTCATACTAAAATGTTCAAACTGTAAACACAATGTTGTTTTGGGACTACTGCACGAAGCACTAGGAACATCGCGCCCTATAGGGAACCCCAAAATCTTGTTATGGTACAGGTTTACACTAGACTCTGTCAAAAGGAAACTCTTCTCCACAAGACACGACACATGTGGGAAAATCCCGTGCAAGGGTGACTATAACAATACACATTAGAGGTCCCCAAAAATCACCATCTAAAATAAAAATTAATGTTTCAATGATCTCTACATAGTATATGTATAATAAGACTATAGAAAGGGAATCACATACCATATATACTAATAACCCCAACATGTGGTCCAAAGACACGTCACACAACCACATTCTGCCACTAGGGATTCTTTTCAAAGGATCCACAAATAAATCATCCTAAAGAACTCACTCCATGACTCTAGTAACTCTGATAATGTCCATCCAAGAGAATATTGTTTTTCTGTAAAATTCATGATAAATAGATACAATAATTTTTGGAGAACACACTTTCGATTTGGTAATGATCATGATACATAGATGAGGATCTTTACTATGCCCTTGGAGGATAACACGACTAAACCAGATTCACATGTTATGTAGAGAATCAGTGTCATGTAAGAGTAGTCACATATATACCTAGCTCTACCTAGGGTCAGGAATGGATAGAGGATCTAATTCCGAGCCTCTCGTAGGGATACCTGAAATTTTAATGGGATTTCCTACTGAAGGAATCTTTCTCCTGTAGATGTAAATGATACCTAACTATTCAGGTAAAGAGAAAAAGGGGCACTAACCGAAGAGAATATTTTCTATGGTTTGGTGGACAAGAAGATCAAACATTGTTCAAGGATATACAATACATGTTAGAGGATCACAAACTGTGTCTCTGGACTGTGGGTACTACCCATGTAAAATGTCTATAGTCAAAAGAACATTCCAATTAGAAATTTATGTAAATGGCATGTAGTATGGACCACATGTCATGTACAAGTAACCACTATTCCCCCCATGTACGTGGTCGTATGCTTGTACATGGATTCAACCCATGTGGCTCATCCCGTGTAATCGATAGATGGGGTAACCGGCATAACTATACTGATTTGGCTGCGTTGTGGATTATATGGCCGTATACTCCACCTCATGTCCGAGTATCCCCTGGATACACACTGAGTCCCGTGTAGCTGCCTCTGCCAAGCCGTGTAGGGTCTACGAACTGTATTGTGAAGCCGTGTAGTAAATCCCATGTCTGTGTACAATCCAAAATACATGATTTGATTTTGGGAAAGTCCCACATACTGTGTGATAGGATTCACATGCCGAGCGACACCTTTCTATCACCCAAAACCCTAACCACTACCATCGATACCACCAAATGTGTTCTTCTAGATTTTCCAGAACCCACGGTTCTTCGCTCAGTGCCTTCTTTGATTATCTGATGTTCCTTCTTGTGATCTATTGTCCATCTAACACCATGTTTGATGTCTCTCCGATATCCTGATGTCATCTACATTATTTTTGGGCCTCCGATAAGCCATGAAAACTCTCATTGATCCCACCACCTGGAGAACGCTCGAAGTACAGTTAGTCTTGATCCTAGCTAAATTTTCATCCTCCATCATCATCTAACCTCTAAAATGTTTTCATGATGTCGTATATCCAATTTTGATCATTTTTTTTTCACAATTGACATGCATGTATCCATTTTTCTTCACCCCACGAAGAACGTGAAGAACGCAAGGTAGAGGATAATGAAATTCAAAAAAAAAATTGAAGGACGAACCTCCACCATCATTCATCATGGAGTTGATCTAATCACGTTAGTATGATAAAATGTATAAAAATCTAAAAAAAGAATAATCAATATGGATTAATTTTCTGAATCATAATCTCCAATGAAATATAAAATAATAACCTTCTCATAAGAACGCACAATTCATAGATCACAATGCTTGTTGGTTGATACACGTTTATCATCTAAACCTAGAATGGGGGAATGAAGAATCAAAATAACAACCCCTAACTCAATTAATCTGATGAATGGTCATCGTGGCACATTTGATGATGTGGTTCCTCGAATCCGATATGCGCCGATCGATTGCGTCGTCGTCGTCCGCCAAAGGGTTATCCTGCAAAGCCTCACTGGAAATTTATAAATTCATTGGGATATACGAATAACCGCATGAACATGACATTAACATGTATTAAATGTTGATGAATGAGCTCCTTGCACAAAAACGAATGATTTATAATAAATAAATTACCAATTTATTTTACTTCCTTTTAAATAGCCATAAACTATAATTTCCATCCGACTTGTGCTTCTCGATAGGCCCGACCAAAGGTAAAGTCACTTCTCTAAATGCAACGGTGCCCGGAAATTTTTAATCTAGGCACCTGTTTAATATTTATTCCACATTTTCAGGAAAACTACCCCCACACACTGATTGAAAGTATTATTGATTTCAAATATTTATTCTGGGAACTATGTTCCTCAGAACATCACACCGTCAAAATGTCTAGTATCAAAATAATTCCATATAATATTTAAAAAGAATAATCAGAAAATTAGAGACATTAGATGAACTCCCAAACACCATGACTCAAGTACATGACATATCCCATGTATATCTCACAAAAATTTATATACTAGACCCCTCACATGAAATGAATTTAGAGGTGGTATATCTGAAAAATTATATCTCTTATGAAGAATAAATGGTTTCAATATGAATCCTTTGTCACATCCTTGTCCCGAGTTCCGGCCAATGGTGTCTCATACCTATTTGGTTAGTGGCCTCAAGCGCATTTCCATGAACTCCAGAGGATACAGTCTATCAGTGAGGGAATTGGGAGTGATTGTGGGGAAACTATTCCCCCATCGGAAGAGCATGCACAATGGAATAACAAACAACAAAAAATAAAAGAAAATAATAATAAAATAAAATAATTAAACAACCGAATATAAATATTAAATGAACAAGTGGAAAATTTTTATAAATAATGAATGTCACATATGTCTATGAAAATTGTCAAAAAAGTCGCAATGGTGGAAATAATATACTAATCCAAAGTTCCAAAGAAAAAAAAAACTCTATCAACATCGCAAGCCCCATCTTGGTCAAATTCCTTCTAGCTCTATAGAAATCATGCAATTGATGATGAAGAGATTTTTCCCAAATCTACACTTGTAACCATATAATCTATTTGGGTCCTAAATCTAGACCAAAATAGTGTTCGAAGTGAATCCATGTAGGAAAAAACCACAAATCTCTACATAACTATCAGTGAGTATATATAGAAGGTAATAATGGAACAACATCATGAAATTATAAGTATACAAAATTAACCAAATCCTAATGTTTCCATTTACATTCAATATAATTTCACATTCATCATTTAAACAAGTCTAAAACATTTTTCTCAAAAGACTAACTAATAGGAACGAATCCATGATTTTTCTTTGTCTTGGAAAACTCATTAGAAACATTAAATATTTAAATTAACCCTATGGGTAGCTCCCACTATTTAACCCCTTTGGAAAAGTAATACCATAAAATGGATATGATAGTTAGAGGAATATCTCATAGCCATTTCCCCCTATGGTATTTCAGGAAAAACTATAGGCTCTCTAGAGAAGCTCTCAACATCAATTCCCATTGTGGTCTTACAATGTAATCTATAGAAACCCATAGGGAGATCCCACCATCATTCCCCCCATTATGGTCTCATTGTGTGAAATATAACAGACACTCTGATAAAACATTTTACTTCAATTCCACCTATACTCTAACTACACCTAGTTCTCGCGGCCTTCTACAATTCATTATTGCATATATGATATCAAGTATCCCAAAATAATCTCACCTACTACATGGATAAAGAGTTAAAATTCCTATCATAAGCATTTAAAAATCATAAAAATCATCCAGTTCCTTCCTATCATGCAAAGAATGGAAACTAGTTTGGCCTCATAGGCAACCCAAACCAAATAGACCTAATTAAAAAAAATTAAAATCACCAATGTAGTGTTCTTTAATCATGTTATTCCACATATTATCACATAAATCAACCATTAATCCAACATCAAATTGAAGGCATATAATATATGCTTCAATTTCATTAACCCAAAATACTCGCAACATGTGTAATCAAAACATTGGCATATATAAATCAAAAAAAACTAAGGGTTATTGACTGCCTACCTCAATGTTGAATGATCGACATAGATCAACCTCAAGCATTTAATCAACATATAATGTCGTAGATCTACAAATATGTCAAAAAAGTTCAACAATGAATAACCTAAGAGAGACAAGAAATCCGGATGTGAGGCTCTAGAAGAAGTAATGACTCACTGGCGGTATTCAAACTCACTAGATGATGTTTGATTTAGAGAACATACAATGGATTAGTGTCTTGGAGATGAAAAACCATTCTCAGACACACCTGGATTATATTATGTTAGACGAAGATGTTTCAAGGGATTAGACGTGACCCTGGTCGGAATTATCAATCAAATGATAATGTAACGACATGTTCATTTAATGTACACTACATGTACATGGCTCAACCGACCCCTAATAAAGGTGGTTGTGTGGTATCCTCACATGACCATGTCTTTGTGGTTACACGACAAGTACATGGCTACCCACAGAAACCTACTACACAGTGTCTACTCCCATGTAAAGAACATGTACTTTTAAATTTAAAAAAACTCCCCAATTTCTCAGAAACACATGAAATAAAGAAACCTACATGAATAGAATATCATTGTTTTTATAAAAATACCCCATTAATAAAAAAATTTCCTGAATTTCCCTAACAATAAAAAAAGAAGAACTGTCAAATAGCTTCAGCCACTGCGATACAACCTCAGACACCCTCTCACAAGACTCTTCACATCCTCTCCCATCATACCATACAACATGTACCAGTGGAACAAAAAAGACATGAAGAACAATTATGTATCAATAAAAAATCCAGATAGAATTATTTTTTAATGATGTGTATACCTCCAAATCAACCACCTAAGGTTGAAGAACATGACAAGAGTCTGAGAAGAAATTCCATAGCTGAGAATCGTGGAAGAATTCGTGCATAGCCCAATACCTCTGACTTATCTGTAGCTAACAAGAAACCGTCCCGAATCTCTCCAAAATAGCATATGGCCCAACATAGCTCTGTGAAATTTTCCCATGTATCTTAATCATCATGTTTCACATCCTCGATGTTACAGGTAGATAAACTTGATCTCTGACCTGAAACTATAGAGTTCATCTCCATTGATAAGCATAAGCCTTCTGAGGTGACTGTGCAGTTTCAATAAATTTTTGAATCAAATCCACCTTTTATGTGATCTAATGGTCAAGATGAGGTCTCAACATAGTTGTCTCTCTAATATCCAACCATCATAGGGGTGATCGATATGGACAACCATATAAGGCCTCATTAGGGGTATCTAAATAGTATCCTAAAAACTATTATTGTTGTAAAAATCTTCCAGAGGAATTTACATCATGGAAGAACCTCTAAAATCTAGGATGTATAGTCAAAGTATGTCTACTATCACATGAATCATGATCCTCAACTGGACATCTATATAGGGATGGTAATCTATACACAATTATACTTATGTACCCAAAACCATTTATATCTTTTTATATAAATTTGAAGTAACGAGGGGACCCTATTTGAGAGGTGATACTTTAGAAGCCCGTGTAACTATAAAATCTCGTAGATTTACAACCTTCCAATATCATTAACACTGAATGTCTCCTTGATCATTAAGATAACTCCCACCTTTTTTATCCTATTGATAACAACCCTACCCATATCATTCCCTCGAGGCGATCTTGGTAACCCTCCAATGAAATCCATCACATCAACATGCCACTGCCACTTTGGAATGAGTAAATACTGTAAAAGCCATGATGGTCACTGATGCTCCGCCTTCACCTACTGAAAGGAGGAATACATCATAGATTTTTTTTTCACATATCTCTTTATTGATGGACACTAATACTAATAGTGTAGATCTAGATACATCATAGTGACAAAAGGTTGAGCTACCCAAACTCAGGAATGAAAATCCTAAGTAATTATTTTCATGTGACTATTGATTTCCCTATGTTCCCATTATAACACATGATATCATCCATTCATAAGATCCACCATGGAGTGGGGTCCTCTCTTGACACACTCTCTCATAGGACTAGGCCTTCAAGATCTAATATTTTCTTCCTTTGAACCCAATCATGTAGAGTAGAGCTATCATCTACCGATGAAAAAACATCTTCCCCTCTCTCTTGTGCTATTCAAAATTCATCTCATAGAATAGAGCCATAGGCTACCAATCATTACTGTATTCTTGTACTGCCTATGTCTGAGTCCTCATGCTCAACAAATTATCAATTTCGTTGTCTTCCCTAGGTGTGCGGTGCAGATCAATGTCAACGTACTGAAGGTACTCACCCCACGTTCTCTATATCTAATTTAGTTCACACTGGGTAAATATATAAATGTGACTTTTAGGGTCAGTGTACCCCAGATAATTATATCCCAAAAGAAAATGTCTCCAACAGTGGAAAGCCTGGAATACTTCATCCAACTCATGATCACGTATTAGGTAGTCCCTCCCATGTGTCCTCAATTTCCAAGACTTGTACACAATGACTCCTTCCACCTGCATAAGAACTGCTACTAGCCTGATAACTAATGCATCATAGTAAATGGTATAACTCTTTTTTTCCTCGTGAATAAATATTATCGGTGAAGAAGTCAACCTCTATTTCATATCTTGAATGCCTAACTCATTAGAATCTATCCACGATTACATCACACCATTCTTATTCAGCCTATCACTGGAGCTACTAAGCGTGAAAAGTCCTATATAAAGTTCCTATAGTAAACATCCATCGCCAAAAAATTATGTACCTCAAATTCAATCTTCAGTTTCTCCTAAGAAACTACTAATATAACATTCATTAGGTCTATTAATAAACTTATATTTGATATAAAAAGACCTATGAAGTGAATTTGGTCTATCTAAAAGGGTTATTTTGAGAGGTTATCATATACCTGGTGCTCTATCAATGTACTCAATATGATCTCAAGATGGATATGATGGTCTTGTAGAGTTTGAGAGTACACCAAGATATCGTCTATGATAAAAAATACAAAGGATTCCTAGTATTGATGAACCATTATTTCATCAGTTCCATGAAAACATTAGGTGTTTTCATGAGACTGAATGACATAAGAAAAATACTCATATTGACCATACCTTCTCCTAAAGGCTATAATAGGTATATATGATGATCTAGCATGAAACTAAGGATAAATGGATCTCACGTCAATAATTGAGAACACTTGGTATCATTGAAGCTGATCAAAGAGATCATCAATTTTTGGCAGGGGATATCGGTTCTTGACCGCCAACTGGATCAGCTTTTGATAATCCACATAATGTCTGATGGTACATTATACCTTATTCGAAAATATGACATGAAAACCAAAGGAGAAGTTCTAGTTCAGATGAATCCTATTTCTTGTAACTCCTCTAACTACTTCTTGAGCACATGTAACTCTTGTGTAGCCATCATATATGGAGTAACAGACACCATTAATAACTGTGTAACATGATCAATAGAAAATCATATATCTCTATCTAGAAGAAAACCGAATTATTAGTCTAGAAACAAATACCTAAAATAATCCACCACTAGATGAAATTCCATCTGTGAATTCCCCTAGTCATCAAGATACATAATAGAAATGTAAGCTATAACACCTCTCAACCCCATGATTCTTTCTTATATATCTTCTTGCATAGACATCCCAATATCTCTTATGTAGGAACAATATGCCCTCTATGGACGTGAAATTCACCCTACGATGATTGCAGTATACAAATTCCAGGAAAGAAACTACAAATTACATTATAATAATGTCCTTAAATACTTCCATCTCTATGAAATAAATTTCCCATAATATGTGACACCCAACATCATCAAGAGGGAACTCTATGCACTGTTTTCAATTAGTTGTTCTAGTCCCCAACAAAGTGTCCAGTGTCATGAAATCAACAGAATTAAATTCACAATGCTCAAGGATATCCAAAACAGGAACATATTTATAGATATGAAAATCCCTATATTGAAAATACCAGATGATACTATTGAGGGAAACAAAATTGTACCTCTAACCATAGAGGGTTTTACATACTGCTCTTGTTGGATCTACTCCACTGCAATGGCCTAACCTACGCTCTGACCTAGTGCATCTATCTGAGATCCCTATGCTCATCCACCATGTGGCATTCCCAATTCCTATGTCTGAGCACTATGGGAATAACCACCACCTCAGGCTGAATAACATAAATAACTCAATCCCCCATTCTGATGTGGAAACATTTGTCTTTATCTGGTATGAGGAGTCTAAAAATACCCCCATCCCTAGCTTCTGGAAAAATGGATTTGTAGAAACACTAAATATAACCTATTGTAGTGTAAGAATAGAACTAAACTAGGACTCTGATGCATGGAGGTTAATTATGACTGTGCATTTTACACTAATAGAACACCGCCTATCTAACTGAAGGAATATCCATCCTATTGATATCTCCATGCATAGAATCCCTATGATGCATCCTGCTATAAGTTGGAAGAGTACCAACTCTTGATTCAAAACCACCCTCTCTCCCAACTCCAGAATTCCTCAGGTTTTTCTCATTGATCAGCACCTGGTTTACTATATATTATATGGAAGTCAACGATATTATTTCCACCAGAGAATATATGTCATTTATTATACCATCCTCAAACATTCTCACAAAAAATAACTCATCCCCACCTAGAATGGTTGTATAGTGTTGGAGATCTAGGAAGAGAGAAAAACATTCCATGAATGAGATGGTAAACTTATCCAAACTCAAGATCTCTTTGAATTTGCCTTCACTAAAAGTCTCAAGGTAGAATAATTCATAGACGGTATTCTAGAACTCATCTACAGAAATAACTTTGTTGAAGTCCCATATGTGATATCACAACTCACAAACTCTTTGTGGAATCCTAATACATGTACACAGTGAGATTCATCATCCACTTTGGATGCGTCTCGAGATGCATGAATTTAGACAACATGGCTTATAACCATGACTCTGTAGCATGTGGTTCTCTCTCCCCAGAGAATGTGTGAGGATGTTGAAGCTAAAAGCACGCATCAATTTAACCACTGACAATGTAGGATGCAGTGCTCCCAAGAATGTCTACATTAACCTCATGAATCCATAATGAAATTGTGTCTAACAAATATATCCAGAATAATAGTTTCTGCCTAGTCAAGAATGACAAGAGGAATAACATGTAGTCTTTCATCTACCATTGTTGGTGTCTTACCGTTTCCTCGCATCTGGAATAAATCTTGAGGACATATTAGTGGCATGACACTGAAAGGTAAAACACACACCAAATATCATGTTTATCATGTACTGAATCATAGATGTTCAATAACGAAATAGGTGAAGAAAAACATTTGAGTTTTGTAAAACATGGAAACATGACCTGTATAACCCATACACAGCGTGTCCTCTTAAATATTTAACATGGTGTGTACCTCTACATAAACTGGTCGTGTAACACAAATACACACGATGTGTTCTCCTTTGAGACACAATGTGTATTTTAATTATTTCTTCCCCTTCCTGAGTTCCTCTACATGGAGAAACTCATGTTTCCTTACTGGGTAATTTTACACATAATGATCTCCCAAGATATAGTGTATAAACCATATGTTTTAACCACCCATGTTGTTAGTCACACGGCTGGTGAAACATTCAACTATACATGGAATGAAATAACAGAACCATGCATGTTCAACATGTGTTTCATCCACCGGTGGCATTATTCACATGAACAAATACATGGTTCTTACAACAAAATGTGACCCCCAAGTAGACAGAGTGTGTCTCCAAACATTTACCAACCTCGTGTATCTGCTTACACAGTCATTCAAATGGTTAATGACTACATAGTGGGAACATATATTACAAAGAGTGTTCATAAAATAATTTCATCCCAAAATAAGGATACATGGAGTGTATTCATTATTATACACCACATATTATTGTTTTTTAAAGACAATAATCCTCATAAACAACTCTTGACCCCAGAAAAACATAGAAACAAGAATTAATGATCCAATATCTGATCTGTGGGGTCCCATAATGCCTATAAATCAATTCTTTGAATCAGATTCATGTTATATGAAAATAAAATTCACTAAATGTTCAATATGATCCACAAAATTCAAATCCATGAGGTCCCATATCACCTCAGGGACCTGTGATTGTCGACCATTGAAATGAATCTTTAAATTATCCAATACCCTATCAAAATAATATGTATATTATAATGGTATCTATCACAAAAACATGCATATCTAGTAGAAATATATCATAACAACATGGAATTAGTAATTCATCATATATGGCATGACAAAATGCTTGAAATGTGATCTCTTGAAAGTTCCTAGGTTATCTTTGAGATGGAATTCCCTGATCTCATTAGGTTGTAAAATAAATGAAACATTAATGAACTAAATCATAATATCACAAATCATTTCAATCACCCAACGTTGAAATCAAATCAACTATAACTATTTATAAACCCTAAAAATTACAATCATCATGAAAAATGGATTTTACCTACACACATGTCAGCTACTCTTCAGAAAATATTATTAAAAACTACTTATCATTATTATCCCTATCTATAGGCTCCAAATATTATGATATAGTATAAAATAAACTCCTTTAATACCACATTGTAATATCCCGGTTTTGGGTTCTACCGAATGGTGCCCTGTACACAGTTGATCACATGCCCTCAAAAACATTTCCCCAAATTCCAAAGCTTCTAACTAGAAGTGAGGGCATTGGGTATGATAGTGGATAACGATTCCCTCATCAGTAGATTATGCACAGTGGAATAAAAAATAGTAAACACTATCAAAAGAAACAATAACATACAACAAGTAAACAACATAAGGCTACTACTAAATAAAAAACTAGAGCATATATATGTATTTATGATGCATGTCACATATGTCTAGGAAAAAATCCAAACAAGTAAACATACTTGAAATATTGTACGAAACCAATATTAAAATGAAGACACATAAACTCCAATATAATCATATGGCTCAGCTGTGTCCCATGCTCTCCTGCTCTACTAAAATCATGTACCAGTTGAAGAAGGGTGCATGCCTTAATCTACACCTAAAAACATATAATCTATTTGAGTCTAAAATCATTTCCAAAATAGGGTCTGAGACAAATTCTAGTAGAAAAACACTACAAGATCTGTTCCTAACTGTATTTGAGTATATATAGCATGTAATAAATAAAAATAAGCAAGAAACATTATGTTCACAAAAGAATAAAAATCCCAAGGTTTCCATTTACATTCATTATAATTCAATATTAATAATTTAATAATGTATCAATAATAGGTATCTTAGAAGACAAAAAATAGGACTGTATCAAAGGTTGTGTTGTGTCTTGGCAGTCATGTCACAAAAATTCAATATTAAAATTATCCCTTTGGGCAGCTCACACAGTCTAACACTAATTTCCTAGTAATGCAATAAAAAGGCAAAGACACTATGAGGATGCACTCACTATCAATTCCCCCAATTGACAAACCTAAATAACTATAGACCCTATAAGTGAATAACTAAATGTAAACTATCCCCTTTAGTCTTTTAACACAAACTATTGACACACATAGGAATCACTCACCGTCAATCCCACGTGTGGTCTCATAGCATGAAATAAAATAGACACTCTGAGAAAGAACTCAACGTCAATTCCCCGTATGGCCTAACTATAGTAGGTTTACATAGACCTGTGAAATTCATTCAAGAATATATGATATCATAAATCCAAATGAAATTCCAACTACAACATGATTAAATAGTTCCAATTCATATAAAATTCATTTAATAAGAAACATAAATCAAATAGTTCTATCCTATCAAGCAAGGTAAGGAAACAAGGTCTGCCTAATAGGAAACCTGGAATATATAACCCACATTATTCAAACATGGAAAAGCACCCATGTGGTGTTCCTTAAACATGAAATTACAAATAAAATCAATCAATCAACCATTAATATAGTAATAAATCTAAGGAAGATAATATTGTGTAAAATTCCGTTAACCCAAAATACCCAAAACATGTGTTATCACCACTTTGGCATATAAAACTCAATGAAATACAATGAAAGGAATCAAACCACCTCACTAAACATTATAAGATCAATATAGTTGTACATCAACAATTTAGATTACCTAGAACATCATAGTTCTATAAGATCATCAAAAAACATTCAACCTAGAATATGTCGAGAGAGAGAGAGAGAAGAAGTAATCAAGAGAAGAGGATCTAGAATAAGTAAGTACTCGTCGATTGGATACCAACACACACAACATTTTTTTGATTTAATGAATGGTCCAAAAATCAATGGCTTAGATAAGAATCGTCATTATAAGTCTCTCTTGTACAAATTCTAGATAGAAGGAGATGTTTTTTTGGATTAGATGCGACATAGGTCTGACTTATCAAATAAATGAAAAAATAAACATCATTTTCATTTAATGCACATGTCATGCACATGCCTCAACCAAACCCTACATTAGGCAATCCCTATGTCACCTCACAAATGTCATGTCTCATATGTTACATGGACTGTACACATCTACCAGTGACAACCTGTTACACGGTGTGTACTCCCATGTACACAACATTTATTTCTAAAATATCAAAAAATTACCAATTTTCACATAAAAAACTGAAATCAATATCCAGGCCTGATATGACGATCCATGTTCATACAACCATAGAGATCATACAATATTATAAAAAATAATACTCACATTACAAAAAAATTATCCTGAAACCATATACAAAATGAGGAAACATTGGAACTAGAGGAAGCCATGAAGTAAAAGTAGACTCGCTTAATTTTACCTTAGTGTATAATATGAAATTTCAATCTCAAAATTTACTTTGGGGAAATTATGTAACCATTCATTTTTTTACTGTATACTATTTTTGATATCTTTCAAAACACTCTAGATAATTATTTATATGAATTTTGATATGCTATAGATATATTATTAGTCAAATGTTATTGGTATAGTCAAGCTCTAGAATTAGAGGGTTTGTATAAAATTAAACACATTATAATATATATATATATATATTAAATACTGAATAAATATTTATATATAAATGATTAGTAAATATAAACTCAATTGTTTGGTAAAGTTTTTTATGATTCACGAAATAATTGTTCCTAAAAAATGGTGATACTTTTATTGAGTTAGTATTATGTTTAATTTATATGACATTTAGAAATTTTATTAAATAAATGGTCTTAATATTTAAAATTAACATGTAAAAAGGATCATAGATTCAATTATTTTTATTTCACTAAAATGATTAATATTCTAATTAATAGTGAAAAACACTAATATTTAAAGAAATTATATGTTTGATTTATGGACATAAAAAATTACTATTTTAGTTGTTAGAAATGAAAATTTGTTATATTATATTTTTTATAATCCAATCAATTTTTTTGGAATCAATATTATTATTTAATTTGGAAACAAACCATTTTTATTCTAAAAAATATTGTTTTTTGATCAAGAAAAAAAATCATTATTTTTATAATTTAATTAAATTTGACCAGTTATATAAATTTAATCATGAAGAATGGATTCAATATTTAGAGTAAATAAATAAAATTAAATAGTTCCCTTTTATTTGTGGTCATTTTTAACAGTAAACATAGTAAAATTTTATAAACATGGTATAGATAAATAGGGAAATTATGAATGAAATTATTTTTATAAGGACTAAATAAATTACCTAATAATTTTACATTATCTTATTGAATGATAGGTTTGGGGAAATTTCCATCCAATTTTCAAATATATGCCAACATGGTGCCATATTTCATTGATTTTGTTCATTATGTTTTTTATAAAAAAAATAGTCCAAAAGGTCATTATCATTATTTAATCATCTCTAAATTTTATTCATATTAAAATATAATAGATATGTTTTGATATAAAAGAAATATTTTAAATATAAATATTATTTTTATCATAGTAATTCGTTTTTAATTTTTTAGAATAAAATAATTACCTTAAATTCTTTTGAAATACTGATACAAAATTTATTCAAATAATAAAAACTAATATAAATGATATTAATAATACTTAATGTTTTGAAATTTTGATGAATTTTTTTATCCTATGGATATTTTTGTATAAAAATAACAAATTATTATGTTTTTAATGGATTATATTTGAATTAAAATTTTCATCCAGTATTTTTTAAATTCAAATTAAATTTATAGCTATAAAAATTGTAATTAGTGACATATTATTAATATTAATATTTTATTAAATGATTGATAATTTGAAAAAAAAACTTCAAAAAAGATATTTATTTATGATTAAAAATATCAACTATGGTCTGTTAACAAAAAATGATTCCTTCTATAATAACAATATTTACCATATAGTGTAAAAACATGTCTGTAATGGTAATTGTCAAAATGGGTTAATGGAGGATAAAACAATGAAGTATGGTAAAAAAATATATAATTATAAAAAATATTTTTTGATGGTATTCATATACGAAATAATCCTATATTATAATTATATTAATTTGGAGTCATTTAACCTTGAATAAATATTTACATTAATTTAATATTTAATGTAATTCAAAGAGTACCCACCTCAGAGTTATAAATGGATTCCACCTGTCATATTATATTACAACTTAAAACCTCTTATTTCACCCAATACCTTCTCAAATCCAATCATAACAACTATCCCCAAGGTATATGTTGGGCCATTGTTGTCTGGAGATGGTATTTTTAAGGAATAAATGTTTTTTAAAAAGAGTTGAATTTTGTTATAAAAAATTATTAATCAATTACCATTGAAAATGTATTAGTATTTAATATGGTGAATTGATTATTTTCATTTAAATATTATCATATTATTTTGGGTAATTTATGATTCAACACATATTAAGTAAAGGTGTTCAAAAAGAGATTCCAATCAAATTCAAGTTTGATTAGAACGAAATATGTATCTGGAAGGCAGTGAAGCTACAATAAATTCCATTGTAAATCTATAGGTGATATAGGAGATCAATAAATAATTATCTATCATTACATATAAGGTTTGTTATGTAATAAAATTAATATTGAAAATCCAATTCTATCCTAAATCTGATTTGTGGTAGTTATGAAAGTAGATTTGTAATGTTTTGTTGTTCCCAATATTTTCCCAATTATTTGGACTCAATATTTAGGATTATCTTGAGAAATGAAATTATTTTTGAAAAGTATTTTGTGGAGAACATTTTTCATATTGTGAATCATTTTTAACGAAACATATATCAAGTAAACAGAATGATGATGGGAAATCAAAAATGTGAGATTTCTCCATTGCATCACTATGTAGACCGTGAAGCACGCTAAAGAGACTGAATGTGAAATAATAGTTCCCTAGATGTTAAAATTTAAGGGATGACAAAAATTTTGCTGGAATGATTAATTTTTTCAGTGAGGTAGATTTCCACTTGTGGACGGAATAAAATGCTTCTAGTAAAGGGCTAATAAGCTATGCAGACCGCATAACATTGTTCGCAGTAAAGGCTATCGCAAATCAATTTTATTTTTAAAATTTAATTACGAATATTTTAATATTTATTTTCATATATAAAGTATACTAATAGAATAATTATGTTAGTGAAAATATAATATGATGATATCATCACTCGGGGATAAATTTTGGGGATGTATGAAGTAGATCACGATGAAGATTTCTGTGAAGGAGACAGTTCATGGGGAATGTTCTCGAATGATGATTGTAAGGCTCTATATTCCAAAAAGAGAAAATAGAATTTCTAAAAAAGGTGATCCACCAATAATTTTCCATTCTTGGGGTAGATATTTTATTTGGAATAATAGGTGGTCCACTATGCACTCTCATGATGTTGTGTAACTCAGTTCGCAGGTGATACAAGTAGTTCATGGTGAAGAAGCATGACAATTCTTTGATAACTGGAAGAGGATCCTAGCAGCTTATGGGTATGAAATATAGGATTTTTTTTAATGATCATAATTTATTATGTTTCTCTAGAATCACTATAACATTTTATTGATTCATTTTGTGCTATAATAAGTACATACAATATTGTATTATTTTCATAGTGCTACATGAACGTATGGGAATATCCTACTCTTTATATTTGAAACAAATGTATTTTGTCCTAGTTGATTGTGTGGTATGGGATAGTCTTCAAACTATTCCATCTATGCATCTTTTCTTGTGGTGTAGTGAACCATATAAATTCATGTGTTACCATTGACATTTGAATTATGTACCATATAGAATAAAGTTTTTAAATTGTGTTTATAGTTATTTCCTATGTAGGGAAATATAAAATAAATATAAATAACTAATTATCACTTCCCTTATCATTTATACATTACTAAACACTGGTAAAATTTCATATAGAGGTTTTTTTTTGGGTATTATTTAAACCATATATGGTTTATTGTGTAATGAAAATATGTTTTCTATAGAAGAGGTTTAATATCTAACCAAATTTTTTAATTTCTTATTATACCTTTAAATATTCTTTAAAACTGGTGAAAATGTAACAACATTATCATCTATATATTTATATTTTAAATATTTAATTTCATCAACTGAGAAACATAGTCATTATTCTCATATAAAGTAGACTACCACCCCACGAACTGATAATTTTTTTTATCACGAAAAATTGTGGGTGGGTAAAATAATGTAATTATTACACACACATATATATATATATATTGATATTTATATTATTATGTAATGTTTAATTATCAATAAAGTAATTTTTTCCTCCCATTAAATATGTGATCAACATTAATGATTACATATGGAAGACCATATCCGTGAATGGTGTAATTCATTTTTTATCTCTTCCATTTCGGGAGGAATATATATATATTTATATTGAATATATATTGTATTAATTTCATTGGTAAGATAATATATATTATTTAACCATGAACATTGTATAAATATCGAGACATCCAATCCATGAAACGAATGAAAAACAAAGCAATTTTCGCGAAGAATGTTGATTTTAAGAAAGAATTATTAATAAATACATGGAAAGAAATTAGATGAATATAATATATGTTATGTGATATATGTATATATATATACGATTCTATTTTCAAAAAAATTTATTATAAATTTATATATATGATATAATATTTTCTAATGTGTATGAAGAAAGAAAATAGTCCGGGTTTTAGATCTCTCTAAACAACCAATTCTCATTATGTTATGACCATTCAATATACAAATCACATTTTCCATACATTATTTGATATGGATTAATTATTATTTTTATTTATATTAAATATATATCATGATATTTATACACTCCATTAAATGTTTAATAAATGTCATAAATTTATTTATCAAATTCAATCATGAAATCACAATGGATTAGTATGAACTTTTCTTTCCAAATTAATTTGATGTAATTTACATTTAATGTATTCATGACCAATGAAACCATTATTTTGGGAACTATTATTATGTAATAATATATGAATTTACATAATATTTAATTCATTCCTCTCTTATTAATCTTTACCAAATTTTTATTTATTATGATAAGACGAATGTTTATACATCGAATTTCATTCCCACATTAACTCTTATAATTATTCTCAATTATTTGATTCCTTTTATGTCAATGATAATCATGGATATGTTTTCATGTATTTCCATATATATAAATATAATTTGTATGGTAATGGTTCTTTCACATGAGATATTATTTATCAAAATAGTGGGAATCCTAATATCCCTTGGGAATCTATCCACCATTTGATGTTATCATTGTTCCATGCCTAGAATAATGTTCATGTCATGTTTTTTCACTATAAAATATCCAATGTTGTCATGATGTTATTGTCTAATGTTATTTATTTTATTATTTCATGTGATTACTCGTGATGCATATCTTTTATCATATAAATTTATTCCTTTTCATAATACATTAATCATTATTATAATGTTTATTCCCATAGTAGTATTTTAATGTCACTCTTATTTTTTATGTATTCTCTAGGATAACCCATATATTTTTCTAATGATCAATGGGATTTGTGGGATCACTATAGTGATTAGAATAAATAATTTTTATGTTTCTTTATTTCATTATGTAGGTATTGATCCCAATAAAGTAATACTAATGATCATTTGGTCATTTTTAGTTGATATTTATGTTAAAAATCATCTAATAATATTTGTAGATGTCATATTATTACTTTTTTACACCAAAATATTAACATAGCTTCCAATATTAATTAAAAAATTCAAGAAATATATCAACCTTTTTGTGACTCTATTAAGAGATTCTCATCACGATATTATCATTCTACCATCAAATGTGTCCATTTTCATCTCAGTAATGCTATGTTAACAACAAATGAATACATATTTCTTTATATTATATTTTCTAAAATAAAAACATTAAAAAATCCCATCTGTATAAAAATTATACTACAATATAATGAGAACTAATTGGAACAAATTTATAGGGACCAGGGGGCTAATGTTATTTTCTAATTGTGTAATGATTCAAAATAGAAAACAGGGAAATAAAATAATGTAACTCCATGTAATCCTGGGGAAATAAATTCTATTGATATTTTATATTGGATAATTTTCTAGTAATTTAATTAAAGAATCATATACACAATGTGGAAAAAATTAAGGACACCTCATTTTTGAATGAAATATTTTAAAAGGAGGGAGTCATCTATTTATATAAAAGGTCATATTCATTACGGTGACCATTTCTCTTGATCATTAGATAATGCAGTTAATATACTAACATTTTTTTGATAACAATCCTTGTTTTATGAATCATCTTACAGGGGAATAAATTCTACACTAACAACTGTTTCATCATTAGAGATCCATGTTATGAATGGGATCTAATATACAACATTAATATTTTATTTAAATTATATTATTAGTTTAACGTTCTATTTATTATTGATGCGTGTGATTGTTCATTCTTAATATATCATTTATTATTGATTTGGTTTTTTAAACATTATATCATTTTAATTCATCATCCTTATATAAGATGGAACAAGATTCTACGATAGGAGAAAATATTGGTAATTTTTTTATCTGTGTGCTAGAAAATTTTCATTTCAAAATTAATTTCTATAACCCATTATATATAAGGATTGTAATATTTATTTAAAGCAGAATAAAATGATTGATATGTGGCACTTTTCCCCTACCTTCTCCCCTTTCACCTCTACAAACACATGTAATTGGTTTATCTTACAATGATCATTTTAAAACTCTAACTCCAAAAAAATGAGTAATATTATTTGTGTTTTTAATGAACACGTATAAAAAATTAGAAGTGGAGTTTATTATGGTAATAACTATGATACCATATAATTTTCATACATACCCTTAAATAAATAACTGAATGATTATCTAAGAACTAATCAAAGTATTCTAATATTATATTTTTATTATCTGAAATGATCAAACACTTTTTCGTTTTAGATATTTATTAACATATATATAATACATTAACACTATGAAAACTATGAATTTTAACCCCACTTTTGAATAAAATTTATTTTCACTATTATATTATATTTTAATAATGTATTTTAATTTAAATTTTATAATGGCTACTAAGAAATTTTTAAATCACCTTCATTATTATTGCAGTAGTCATTCCATATACATATTTTATAAATATTATAGGAATGGGTAATTAAATCCAATAATAACCCACTATATACACTATATATTTAGATTGAGGGAATAATTTTCGCTTGAGTATGTGAAATTATATATTTTATTAATAAATATTTAATGTTTCAAAAAATTTATTAAATAAAATACGTTCAATATAATAGTATTAACTATTAATATTCCATAATATCATGTCATAAAGTCTTTTTTAGGTATTATGAAATATTTTTTCACTTTATTTAATTGATAAATTATCATAATATTTACCATATATGGTTAGCTAATTTTTTGTTGAAAATGGAATGATCAAATTGGTTACTGTGTTTCATGATTCTATATGATGGTACCAGACAGAAATATCATGAAATTAACCATAGTGTGTATGACATTACATGAATATGGAATGACTGAAAAAATGCCAAAATGAGAGAATTTTTATTCTATTATGAATGAGTATCCAAGGATATTATAAACAAGCGAAAACTTAGATAAGATATTACTTGTTATAAAATATTTGTATTTATATGAATATTTTTACACACTTATATATTAACATAAATAAAGTTGTAGATCTAATAATAAATCAATTATTAGGAGAAACAAAATTTTAATAACTATTTAAGAGGATGTGTGGGATATATATTCCCCTATACATTCAGGTTAACCATTTTCATTTTTTTCATTCTTAAAAAAAACGATAGTAATAAAAATATTCAAGATAATCTATTTAATCCATTTTTTTTAAAAAATCCAAACTTGTAGATAAAGTATTAATTACATTGAGTGTTCAATATTCAAAATTATTTAGTGATAGAGGAACCTATTTTAAATAGTTCATGTTAATTCAAATATATAATAATTAATTTTTAAATAAAAACAAAAAAAAACTCACCACATGGATAGATATATAGATATGAAATAATCACATAACTAACTAACATCATATTTTTAATGTGGCCATTATTAATCTCCAATTGGTTTAATGATATAATATGTTCAAGGTAAAAAAACTGAAATTATGTTTCTAACATACATACAATTTAATTTTAATAACAACTACACGAATATATAGAGACTTATCAAGTCAAATATATATTTGGGTATAAAAAATTAATGATATGATAATATTTGAGAAACATTTCTATCAATAACTACATTTTATTAGAGTATCATGAATAGATATAACTACATGATCAAACCACCTCTAATTTAAAAATGAAATTCCACTGACAAAAATCATCTAAATATGAAATATATTTTCCTAAATAACTAAATCCAAACATTAAATTATGAAAAAATTGACATTCTAATTTGAAAACTATCTTTTTATACTTATTGAAACTATTACTAGAAAACCTAGAATATTACCATATCAAACACTACAAAATCCCAAATTTAATGTGAATTAAGAAATTTAAATATGTTGTATTTAAATTTAATCTATTTAAACCGCAAATAAAATCATTTCTGGAACATCAATGAAAAATGTATCAATATAATTCTTAAATCTGATTACAAAAAAATATACATTTTACATGAAAAAATACTTCGCAGAACTATAAACCACTATAATTCACTAAATAATGATGAAAAAAATAATCTTCATAAATAATAATTTAACACATTCACGAATAACATGATAAATTAATATGTTTTCAAATATCATAAATAATTGACCAAATATGATAATTTTGATAATAAATTATTCTTGAAGATGATGAGTCTTCATGAGAATAATAGATCGATTTTATGAACTTATCCATAGACCTTGATAACATTCCAATATAACAATGATCATAGAGACCTCACGTATTTATCAATTATGTGAATAATTAGAAAATATTCTATTACTGATGGTTTTCGTAACCTCAAACAATTCATTAATGTCTTGCATCACTATTCGATTTCATCATTGTATACTATAGAAATAAATACATCAATATTTTTTTTGGAATGAAAATTAATAAACTACATTTCCATCATGATTTCTCATATTATTTTTTGTATGAGGTAAAAAATTTAATTTTACAAATAATTATAATGATATAATATTGGATGAGGGAATAACATCTATGAAATCACTAATCATACTATATGGACCATTTTGAAACAAACATTTCTAATATTTATTGTATAGGAAAAACATTAAAATAGAATTTATAGTTTATAATGTGCTCTCGGATATTATCTATTTAATAAAATAAAATGACTAAGTGAACATTTTTTAAATAATTGAGGTACAAAAATAAACATTGGAATATAATCCATTAAATTAAATTATGGGCATAGGTTATAAACTGAGGCTTTATAATTTCATTTTAAATAGTGATATTCTTGTAGATGTGGAACAAAAAACATTGAATTAGTTATCTAAGGACTTATTTACTGGATTTGATATTTTATTGTCAAATGAATAATGTCTTTAAATTTTACCTTCCTATAAGGAACAAAAAATAACCACGGTGAGTGAACCAAAATTATTTCACTAAGTATATGAACTACATAAATAAATTTATAAACCACTTACACATTATTTTAAATATGTTCTTTTAACAGTTGAATACATTATAGGAGCAATAATTTATCGTTTCTTTTCAACCTATAAACATGTGAAAATCATAAATATATTTAACTAAAATTTGAAATCCATTGGACACTATTTGGGTGATATTCCAATACATATTACAAGTATCTACGTGTATATGATGTTTCATAAAAACAATTTCAATCCAATGAGGTGACCTTAGAGGAGGATCATGTAAATTATGATAGATATAGTTAAAAATTTTAAGAATTCATTTAATAATGAATAATATATCCTATTTTGGATTTATAATATGTCCAAAAAATAACAATATTTAAAATAAAATTAGGTCACACACTTGTTGCCAATGAAAGGAATGTTTGGGTTTATATGGGAGTCCCAAATCATTAGTGGGGGTATATAGAATATAATAAACTAAAATAAGTGACTATTAAACACCACATGTCAATAAAATTTATCAACCAAAATTTATAAAGGCTTTTGGGGTGAAAAAAATACCATTTTAAAGATACAATATTATTAAAATTCCATGTTAACATTTCTCTTAATGATCAAGAGACGATTATTTTTACCCCACTTTATAGATTATATTGTAAAATGAAATGATACTCATTCTAAAAAATTCATGAATGTCATTATAATTATTTATAGTCACATTTTCCTTATAAAGATTAAAGTAATTTTATAAATAATTACTAATTAATGTAATTTTTTGTAATTTTTTTTTTATTTTTCATAACATTGTACAATTTAATAAAACATTCATTGAAAATTGTTTTCATATTAAATTTGAATATTTTAATTTCATTAATAAAAAAATTATTTTTCTAGGAAATATCATCACATAAAATGGAATTGAATTTGATAAATAAACAATTTATGTGATGAATATAATACATTATCCTACTTTTTGGAATTATATAAGATTATTATAATTTCATCATTATAACATTCAAAATTACATTAAAAGGATGATAAATTCAAATTTTATGATTTTTACATGAATGTAATTTATAAGATGAAATTAAATTATTCCATAACATTTTTCATCTATACAATAAATTTAAACAGTCTATTTATGTTATAAAATGATTCATAATATTTTGGTGTATAATATGTACATTTATACTGAATTTTATAGAAAACTATATTCATAACATATTTATTAAAAAAATTATATTTAACTCGGATCAATGATAACACCATTATAAAAATATATAAATTATTATTTATTTAGAAAATTTCGTAAAAAAATTCTAATAACTAAATTTTGTAATTTTTCAATTCATTTATCAATTATGTGACTCAATAATATGGAAGAGGAAAAATTACATTTTTATGTATGTTTTTATTTCATGAATTTTATGTGGTTGATAATGATTTCGGAGGATCTGACGAATTAGTGGCACATCGCCTAAGAGGACTACCTAAATCTATTATGTTAGGAATGTCATATAATGGTCCACTATGTAAATATATTTCAAGTGGAAAAGTATCTAATTAATGTACAGTTTTACTAGTATATAGACATGTTAATTTATTTTTATAATTCTCATGTTGCATCATAAATAACTCAAAACTAGTTTAAATGTTATTATATGAATAAAAACATGATATATAGGGTGATTCATTCCTATGGAAAATATATCAGGATCAAATGATTAAGAAATGTTATCAAAATAGTGTATTATATTCTATACTAAAATTTATATCGCAAATAAGAATATGGATTAAATTTTCTCCTTCAATGAACTTATTGGAATGTTTTAATGTTTTTTATATATTTAAAAAAATAAATGATTATCATGAATACTCTAATTAAGGGCACTAATTTCAATTGAATTAAAATATGTAACAAGAATTAAAAATCATCAATTTCTATTAAAATTATATGAAATCATTGAATTTTTGGATTGTATTTTATGGGTAACATTTAAATTTATTTATTATATTCAGAAATATTAATTCTAATTATGTATTTATCAAAATAAAGAAAACTAAATCATTAAAAAATAATTTCATGTATATTTTTGATTATTTTTTTAGGAAAAAAAATTATAGGTTTGGGATACTAAAATATATCATAGATAAACAAGGAAATTTTTTTAAATGAATAATATATACATTGAGGAAAATATATAATGTGATCCACGTAATGTCAACATCATACAACCAACAATCCAATAAAAAATATCATGTATCAAATAAAGATATTACATTAATATTAAAATATTAAATGAAGCCCAAAATTTTAAATGAATTCTATGCTTTGAATAAATATTGTGATATTATTTAATAGAATATAAAATATCTATTATAATGATATTTTATGAACATATATCTTGGAATAGTTTTAAAATTTCTCTAGAATTGTAATTTTGATCCTAATAGGAAGTGTATAAACTAAACATGATTATGATGGAATCCTAATACGACAATATGATCTAGATATAATGGGATGTTTATATCATAGTATATGTATTGATAAATAATTTAATTATTAATATAATATGTATGGGACATGTAAAACTGATTCTCAATGGATAATTCTAGGATACAGAAAAATATTTTTCTACAATTTGTGGTTAAAATATATTCCTTTTATACATTGATGCAATTTAAAAGGATTATTCCATTTTATAAATATTTTAAATATTGTATAAATTGTTATAAATATAAGAAATTAGAATATATTATTTAATTTCATTTGTTACTAATCTTACAAGTATCATGTACTACTCTAATATTCACCATTGGATGAGTTTATACTCATCCAGCCCATTGAAAATTAAAACCATCATGTCATAAGACTATATAATTTATTTGATTAAAAACCTAATTCATATTTTTAAATATTTATATTTTATACTAATTAACTATATTAATTTCATTAAATAATTATGTGGGAGGTTAAATTTTATTTATTTTGGATTTTTTCTGTTTTTCCAGTATTTTTTTATTGATTTTATTTATATTTTAAAAAACTGAATAATAAAAAACTGATAAAAAATGATTACTAGATATGATTTCCCTTTTTAGTAATAAATCCTCGCGTTTATTTCTATAAAAATGTGATTTAATTTAAATTTTTACGAGTGCACCAATAAAAATTTCCTAATCACATTAAAAAATAAATCTATATTCTATGTAAAATTTTTATTTAACATAGGAAAAACCATAAGTAAAATTAATAAACAACAATTTGATAATTCATATTAAATGAATTAAGATATGTATTTGATAGTACTTCAACAATTTTTGAAAGATTATATCTCATTAGGTGTGTGAGTTGAAAAATTAATATTATTAAATACACATAAATATACCAGGGGGACAGTTTCAAACCCATAATTAAAGTCACTATTATAAAAAATAACAATGGTGGAGACTAAAAATTGGAATAACAAATTATTAGGTTATATTGATTCATCTATTAATGTCATTCCATAAAACAATCTTGTGGAAAATTCAAGAATTATGTTTTTTGAAATGGGAGAGAAAAATTATTGAACATTGAACTGAAATACAAATTGGGTAGGTGATGTATCATAATGTTATATAGGAGGATTCAATGATGCTTAAAATTATGTAATAGATCATGAATATTTAAATAAAGGGATTTGTTATGTTGTTTATTTTTATTAATTTGATTTAACTAAACTCTATTAACATAATCATCAATATCCTTGTTCTTAGATTATAGAAACTATATTAATTTTGTGACTATTAAAAAGTAATTTATCCAGGAAATGTTGTATTTAACTTATTATGGAATTTAAAAGGGTAAATTAATTCATATATTTTTTCAAATGTAAATCATATTATTCCATTTCATATGTTTTTCCAGATTATTATGTGATTTTATGTAAATAAAACCCCATATCATTAAATTTCTTTGATATTAATTCATTTTTATAAAATTATGAAGACAAATTGTCAAATATTTGAAACATAATGAGTGAAAAAATACTCATGATCTTTCGAATCATTTTTAAAAAATTGGATTATTTCCTATTCAATAATTTCATTTATTTAAGGATGATTAGAATTGAGGTCTCACAAACCGTGTTTTATTATGTGTGGGTCTAAATATGAAATATTGGTGTATAAAATACCTATGATAAAATAACTAAGATGTAGACATGAATTTTAATTTAGGAATATATCCTATATTAAATACAAGTGCTTTTATTTTGGTCCCTAAGGAAACATTAGAAGGATATCACTGGATGATTTAGTAACATAGGGGTTTTTCTCCTCTACTATTACATCTTGGGTCAACATACAAGGTTTATAAACCAATTATGTATCATGAGTTTACTATTTATTATAACTTTTACAGACAAACAATAGGAAAAAAGAAAATACGATATGTTTGAATTCCAAGGCTCTATGTGTGCAAATGAGGGAATATTTTTTTTGTACCAAATACATTTCCAAAATTCAATGTAACATAATTAGATGATATTAATGTTTTTTGGTGAATAAATTAATGTCTTCATCAATGAGATTACGCAATCAAAGTTGTGTTGATCTAATGTATAGGTATATGAGTAATTATATTCTTAATGATGTGATAGAAACCCGACACATACTTAAGAATGTTCTATATTCTATGTTTTCTGTAGATGTAATATATGTCCACATACCAAGACAACCTCATAAAAAAACTGATAGGCGTCTATAAATATATCAATATTTTTACAAGTTTGTGATGTCTATTTAAAAATCAAAATCTAGAGGCACAATTAATATAAAATAGAAAATATTAGAATGTAAAAATTAATAATGTGTATCTATCATAATAAAATGATTTTTTGGATTCACTTTTTATATGTTTTTAGATTACCTTCATTAAAAACAAATTGTAATTATTGAAGAGGTGTATCAACATATTCCAACAAATCTCAAAAAATCTCTAAGTGAATCTTCAAACATAATGATGGGTTATTTAAAAAATTTCATAAACATGGATAATTTATTTAGAAGGGTGAGTTTTATTATAATTAAAAATTCATCTTGATATTCAGAATGCATGTTTTTTCCAAACCATGGAAGAAATTTAACCTGGGTGATTATTTTGGAGAAAAGGTTACGCATGTCTCCACCATTTCCAATTAGGATGTAACTCCATGTTTTAGCCTGAAATTAACAATCATGATATTATTAACATTAAGAACATCATGTTTTATTGGTACTAAATAAACTATAAAACCAATGTGAAAATTCCATGAAATATCTCACAATACGAGGGAAAATTTTTAAGAGGGAGAGTTGTGTGAGAAAGATGATGTTAAATTGAATCCATACAAAATCTCCCAACATCAATAAACCCATTGTTCCATACGAAAACATAATGATTCATGAATTTTTAAAATTTACATGACCTAGCTCATAGAATGATATTTTCATGATATGATGATCAATACCCATGATTTTTTGGATAAAAGGCTAGTAGTGAATGTATCGATGTCTTGTTCATATATCCCTTTAATTCACACATTCATGGATGCCCATAAATTCTCATAGAATTATATAGGTAGAGAACATGTTCATGAAATGTCATGTATGATCTTAATCATTTTAGAAAACTATATTGATGACATCACATGTCATCCCAAATGTTTTAATTTAGTTTTTGAAGGCCAGTATTCCTTTACGTAACTCTCAACATCACAGAACAAACAAAATTGTGTGCAATTATTAATCTATAATACATGATCTATCATTATATGTGTTCTCATATTTCAGTAAATTATAAAGGCATGTGGGAATAAAACTTTGTCAATACAATATTTAGTTCCTTGATCACACATTTCATTCCACCAAATATAGTTTCATGAAATTTGAGTTCTCATGTTCCCTACACATATTCAAAATATTTAATTGGTGTGAATCATACACACATGACTGGTATCATCATCCCTCATGAAAAACCCCATTTCTCTATTCGCATTCAGGGAATCCTCGTTTTATTTTTCTAATAATAATTGGATTCCAAACCTATATACACATATTTTCTACAGAAAATGTGTTGTTACAAAACATTTTTCATCAAAAATAATATATATTAGACACAAAAACACTTATAGTGGTCTCTCAAATGTGATTCAATGTCCATTTTCATCAATATAGATTTCTGTTATCCTAGAATACATATCTTATCCAACCAAAATTGGAAATGGTTAGCCTCATATGTAGCCCTTTGAAATGGAATAACTTGTATCAATTTATCAATGAGACATGGATATGTGATTTAGTGATATGTTTTTCATTTATATTATATTTCTTGTAAAAGAAATATCCCCACTTAAAAGGAATTTTTAAATCTTTTAAAAAAATCATTTAGTTATAAATTTTACTACTCAATGAGAGTTTACAACCCATAACATTGTTGGGAAATATTCCATTACCACACAATAAAAGAGAAAAAATTTATTTTTTTTGTGGATACAAAATGTATTAAGTTACCTTATACTGGTGTGGCAATACATCCAATAAAATATTTCATGTTCTTCATCAAGCATAATGTTTTTAAAATAAATATTGTAACGTGTTTTGATACCTCCCCCATTTGGTATAAAAATATCTTTAGTCTTTATTAATATCGTAATATTTTAATATATTTTTAAAAAATTATTCTCATTCTTAACCACTAGTTGGTAGAATAATATTCTATGTATTTCATAAAAAAACCAAGTGTGATAGCCCACATAGATTCCTTGATCTGATTTTTCATTATGGAAAGACGTCTAAATTGACAGGCTGAAAAATAATCTCATAATGTTATATCATTAAAAATAATAATCGATTCAATTTCTCATTTCATTCTACACAACACTGAACATAACATCTTCTAAATTTTATTCCAATAAATCTGTTTATAGACTGATCATCTTGAAAAACCATCCTCTACAAAACTGTATCAATAAAATATGTGCTTCTATATCTTCAACAAATTAATATAGTTTGATCACATTTTACATTGACATTCATTTGATGGATTTATATAAATGAAATGTCTGGGAAATTTTTTTTCCCACTCACTCAACTTCAAAAAAATTAAAATTTAACCTATATTATTTATTCATTGATAGCCAATTCAATTCATGTGAAATATTTTGGATTCTTTTTGAAATATAATGAATCTTCCCACAACTTCATCCAATATCTAATTAACAAGCATTTATTTAGTCAGATTTTATTTGTCAATTTGTTTTTCATAATATAATATACATTATTTTTAGTTGAATAATTTATATTTTTATTCACTATACCAAGTAAAAATAACCTTCTATAAACATTATTTAATCTTAATATGACTTCTCCGAAATAAAACAAATCATTTTTCATCATTTTTTCAAAACATCCAGTGACCAATTATCTTACATTCAATGAATTCCAATGTCTGATGACATCTAAGTGTTAGTATCCATATGTTGGTTTTATCATTGATTCATTCTGGTGTATTGGAATCATGTAAGTCCAAAGACTATAAACACAATTGAAAAAACTGAAAACCAATTATATTTGTTCCTATGAAAATGGTTGAGTTTATTTTTGAACATATTCTAATTGATCGGTCTATAAAATCATCCAATTAATTGGTCTCAATAGTTAATCAAATTCTAGATTTTGAAAAATTTAAAAACACTAGTATACTAATGAGAAAACATTGTACCTAATGCCTAATCAATAAAGAATTGTTTTTGAGGGATTAGTGTGATAAATCCCCTATTACATTAGTGATACATTATATTTTATGGATTAAATATAAATCAAATTAGATATTTATTAAATATATTTATGTTATATGAATTGGTCCATCTTATAAGTTAGTTCATCTAATGGAAGTATTGATCATCACTTTTTTAAAACCTATAGCATCAGTAAAATATAACTCTTGGCCTTAAAAAAATTATGTTTTGAGGATTATCACACTAATTATATGTTACTAGAAGACATTGAATTTGTAATACCTTTTATTACACCGACACTTACTTATATTCCTAAATTCTTCATGATCATTGTAATCTTGAGTTTTGCGTAGAATAATACGACTTAAAAATCCTTGTCTCCCTATTTCTTTGACAAAATATGGACCAGAAGTTTTAATTAAATATATTTTTTTGATAACATATGAAACATCAAAGAATGATCAAATTTATTATCAAATATCTTTAAATATATTTTTACTCTAGAAAAAGAATCTCACTAAAATTGAAAACATAGTCTCAGAAAAAATATCTGTATAGATCAAAGCATCAACCAAATAAATCCAAAAATGGAAAATTATAACCAATAGTCTTCTCTAATAAAATTATGGACTATATGATTGGTTTGGTAATCATTTTTTTATAAAAACCATACAATGATAATTTATTTTTCACAATGAAAAAAATACAAAACATGAAACAAACCCACTATCTAGAATATGAAAAATTCTTCTATACAACATAGGACTAATAATATCCCACATCATGTTTTAGATTCACACTAGGTTCATAAATCATTGAAATTTTAAAATATTTATATTGATTACAAATAAACTATTATAATCCAATTTTATAGAATTCATTGTAGTAAATATGGCTCCTTTAAAGAAAAAATACATAACCTTGTGAATTGATAATATTCACCAACCACTAAATATTCAGCCGCTTCCTGATTTACATCAAATTACAATAAAATAATTTTTCCTAAACTGATTCTTAAAACAAAATAATCATACTATGAGTACATTTTTCAGACGTACATGTTTTCTTTATAGCATACGCACAACTCCACAACAAATACACAATACGATAAGAAGGATATTATATACTAATTGAGTGATTTACGAAAAATAATTTTTCCCCTTAAAAACAAAATCAAATGGAATGAAAGGAGAGGTGATAGAAAAAATACCTCATCATTGGACATAATGAGGTTGAAAACCCATGTATAGCTTTAGTTTAAAAAGTCATTCATTTAGAAATGTTTTTTTGAATATTTCAAGAAATGTTTTGTCATTTGAATCACTATAGCTGGAGATTATTCATTTCCAATTTCTCTTTGATGAAGTAAAATTTTATATTCATATTATTTGAAAAGAAATGTTTCACTGGATTTACTATAAAGATAATAAATCATATATTATGGGAACTCAAGAAAATATTAATGTTCATACTAACATGGATATCATTGAACTGATTATCCATTGACATATTTTGTGTTGTTGATTTAGTGGGGAAAACATACTCCTATTCAAATATGATAAGAATTTATTAATTCCATTTCATAGTATTCCAAAATACCCAACAGTCCATAAGAATGAAAACTACAGAATATGTGGATCTTCTATCAACCATGATTTCATCTCCTATTAGCATATATATAACAAAAAACCAGTTCTACCTATGATATAATATATAATTCATAAAATAGGTTGTGCCTATAATTTATCAGATAATTTATTTTTTCACCAGAGATATGATATTCCTTTGGAGAAAATTGTATTCATTCACTTAAGGTTAAACATAAAAATATATAGTCATTAATTTTTTAGATATAACGAATATATTATGACATTCTGAATCAAATTAGAGTCAACTTCAATACCATATCCATAATTAAACAAAATTATTCCTACAAAATTTTGTTTTTAAATATAATTTTAATACACCATTCAAAACTTTTTATGAAGTTATTTATAATACATTTCATGAAAAAATGTATTTATTTTTATGTGAGTTTTGTAACCTATGAAAATATTTAATTTCACTATGAATGGACATTTCGATGAATTTAAATATATCTTAATAAAACACCTTACATTTCCTTTAATAATTACAAAAAATGGTAATATCATCAAAATATATAATTCTAATGATGGAAAAATCATAAATTTCATATTGATTTATAGATCAATATAACCTCTTCCTTTAATAAAATAATCCTCATTAAGCTGGTGTCCATTCTGAAATACCTTGTATATTCTAGTTGCATTAAACCATTAAATGATTTATTAAAAATTTCCACATAACATTCATTCATTTAAATAATATACCAACTTGTTCCTTCAACATAAAATTATTTATCCAATTATACATTGAGATGTGATGATTTTACATTCATCGGGAAATTTTTATAACATCATTATATAGTAATTACATTAATTATTTAAATTTAATATTTACTATTACATGGGAGAATAAGTTTCATAAATAATATATATCTTCAATTTTTTAGAAAACATTTAAAATCAACCATTCATTGTTTCATATTATTTCAGTATCTTCATTCAAATTTTCTCGGAATAAACACACTATAAAAATTATATTCTTTTCTTTTGGATATAGTATGACTTACAAAATATAATTGTTACAAATATTATCTAGTTCATGATCATACATTGAATATACTAATTATTATCAAATACTTCATTAATATTTTTTAGCTAAACATTTGAATATGTAGGTAAAATAAACATTAATATTATTTTTATGCCACTTTTCCTATTAATCATAATAAATGATTTGAACTTCAATATATTTCCTTAGTTAGGGACGAGATGTATGAATTTAATCCCCATTATTATAAATATATGAGTATTATTCATCAATTATCATGTATTCACTATTTTCTGAATCTTTTTTATGTTTCTTAAGAATAATTATTTCACCATCTTCTTCATTCTCATCTACATGTGTTTGTGAAGAATATTTAATAACTTTTTCATGAAATTTTGAATAAAAAACCATTATTCTTCTTGTTTTATTGTTGGAAAATTTATAACATCTAACATCTATAAAATATATATCAAATATTCCATCTTTATCTCATTTATAAATAATTTCATGGTTTCCTCCATTGTTTATATGATGTACATTGTCTAAAAATATATTATTCGTTTTAATCATGGATTTTTATAATGGAATATTTTAAAAATACTTATATCATAACAGTCATTATAGATAAAATTATTTGAAACATTGACAAATGTGATCATTTCATGCCTCATTATGTAGTGATAATGTCAATGGTCAATTATTTTTGTACCAACCATCTCAACTAAACATGTATTCATGCTTTCAGCAAAAACAATTCGGGGGTGTGTATTGTGGACTAATATCCTGAAGAATTTATGGTTATTCATGATATCTTCTCATATTTTTATCTGTGTATTTTAAACTATTTTTAGTTTAGAAATTCTTCATAGAATTCCTAAAATCCTATTCAAATTCTCTCATTAAGAAAATAAAAATTATTATATATTCCAATTTACGATTCATATCAATAATACAAATAATCAGAGTAAAATAGTTAATGAATGAAATAAAGTACTTAATTCTTATTCTTTTATCATCATAAATGAAAATCATTATGTTTATATTCCAAGGGACGAGTGGAATGAATTTCAGTATTCTTGGACATATAGTTTCTAGTCATTCTATTAATAAAAATTGAACATAACCAATATATTACTATTACCCTATAATTAATATCAGGGGCATTATCTAATTTTGTAAACATACTCATGTTTCAACGTAACATATGTCCCATCAATTTCTAACAAGAACTATTTTATTCTATAATGTTAGGATATCAGAAATTATGACTATCTCTAACTTGGAAGATGTTTTGTATTGTATATTGGGCACTTGTAATAATTTTTTCATATTATTCCCATTAAAAATAGAATATTATGGGAAAAAAATATTTAATTCAGAGAAATTTTGTAAAACATTGGATTTATTGTTTTGAAACTCATAAAAAATAAGGATTACATGGATTTTAATTTTCCATCCCTAGTAATTTCTAATCCAACATTATTAATGTTGATAGATACATCATTTACAAAAAAATAATTTATTAAAGACATTTGCATTTTACATCAACATAAAATCTTATATAATATTTGATGAACACCCACTATCCAAAATCTAGGGAAATTCACTTTTTGTATCCTTGAGTGTAGTTTGACCATTAATAACATATTCATTCCCGTTATCATCCTTTACTTTCAGGATTTCAGAATTTTTTAAAACATGTTCTTATTCTAGTAATAAAACATAACATAGTTTTTTAAGAGTTATAGGTTACTAAAAACATCAAAATGTAGAGTCATAATGTTTGATCCAAATTATATCATTCATAAAAACTATCTCATATCTATTTTATTGAGAAGTATGAGTCTCCCTCAAAAAATTCTACCTATAACTCATGGGGAAATTTTAATGTTTTTGGTTAAAGAATGCCATATTTTTTGCATTCCAAAATCTATAAAAAGACAAAAAGAATTCACTGAATGAATATTTACATGTGTGACACCCATAATGAATTTATTTGTGACATATTTAATCCCAACATTATTAAAATCATAATTTTTAGACAAATTTTCATTAGAGTTCAAATTTTTATAACAATATAAATTTTGATAATTTCTAGTTTTAGTAACATACATGCTTTTTCTATATTTCAAATTAATTAATAAAAAATTGAAATTATTTTCAACCATTGATGATAATTTTTTGATCAGTCATATATTTAAACATTCCATAACATTCACAACATCATTCATATATATATTTTTAAAAAATTCTAACACCCAAATCAAATTCATCGGACATTTAGAAAAGAAGTTCGATCAAATCCTACTTGCCATTTGAATTCAGTTTTCATTGACCATTCTATGTTGTTTATTCATTAAAACACATATTCAGATAATAAACATCATCAAGATATATTTATTTTTCTACAATAATAAATTATTGAGTTTTATTTTATGAATTTACTTTTCCATGTTTGGGATTACTCATTCAATTTTTAAAATAATTGTATGAAACTCATTCAACAATCTTTTTAGATGATAATTTCAATCTGATTATTCTTTATTATAACTAATACATCATGAAACACAATTATTAATGGTTTTAATATATTTATTTTCATTTTAAGTAGTATTAATTTATGAATATATAATATCAATATCATTTTCTTCCTCACCTTTTGATAGAAATATCCTCTTTTTGGATTTGGTGTAAAATGAAATTTTCCAATAGAGAATTGTATTTTTATATTCCCATTTTTCTTCCATGATCTTCTTTGCCTTCAATAATCATTATCACTACTTAATTCATCTATTTATGTAAATGTTTCACATTTTTCCATACATGTCAACATAAAAAAGTTTTGTGGTATCATTGAATTCTAATTACGTATGAAAATTTTCTAATTCATATAAAATAAGGATTAGAATTAATCAAGATTATTAATAACCATATATAAATAATTAAAATCACCAAATTAGTCATCATTATGAATATTATTATATTTTATTTTCTTATATCCCTAGAGGACATTTTTTGAAAAATATTTTATTTTATGTTTAAAAATTTCCCCCTAATCACTTGATAAGTTATTTTATTAAAATTTAGGTTATAAAATGACAGAGTTTCAAGGTCCCAATATTCCATATATGAATCATTTTCATCAAAAAAATTTATAATAATGAGAAAGATATTATTAGAAATAGTTCAGTCATATAACTAATATCCAAGAAAAATAATGGGGCTAAAAATATCATTCCCCCTTGTAAATTATTTTCTAATTGATTCAGACTCATCATTTTGAATATATTTATACATTAGACTCTAGATTTTAAACATTAATTTCTTCACCTTCGTATTTCCATCATAATTTGTTTTTAAATTCTCCAAAATACATTTAGAAGTTGTAAGTTCCATCAATCCAAGGAATTCGGTTTTATAAATTGATGATAGTAAAGTGTTCATAGATATTACAACTTCATCTATATCCAATTAATCTATATATGTATGTGTATAATTTTAAATAAGCGGATGAAATCCATCCCAAAAGGATATGAAAATAAAATTTCTCAAGTGACATTAGATATGGTGGAATTCTATTTATAGGTTTATTATTGTTCATTCCTTTTAAGATTTGAATCACCTTACTATTCATATAAATAAAAAATTCCATGTCATAATCACTTAAATAACATTATAAAAGTGTAAATTAATTAATCCTTCACTGTGATACTATGTGAAAAGAACTAACCAAGATCAATGTATCACTCAGAGGTAGAGGGTTGAATCATAGAAAATTAATTCATTTATATAATCAATCTTCTAAATAAATATTATCCTCATGTTAATCAATTATCACATTACTAAATACAAAACATTCACACATCAAAATGTATATCATTATTTATAATATTAACCACTCTGTAAGTTTATCTAGTCCTTCGCATTGAATAGAATTAGTCTAATACAAAAAATGATCCAATAGAAATTAATAAATTTGTATGTATAGAATGAGTAGGATATACACATAATAATTAATAGAAATATGTTCCACATAATAGTGTATGCGATTATTCTAGATTTAAAAATTTAAAATATGTTTTATAACATATGAATAATCCTTCATTAGTTTTATTCAAACATGTCACTATGCTTCCCCAACAACATCAACTATTATAATTATTCAAAACCATTTTCATCACATTTTTACCAAGTATATTGTATGAAATTATTCTCTAGAATTCACAAAAAAATCCCAGTCTGATTGTTTACTCTTATTCCTCAGTTCAGTTGTTTAGTATGGAAACACGTTTAAATTTTTTGTTTAGAAACTAATTCAACTATGTGTTATTCTAAAAAAAATTGATTCAAATTTATCAGTTTTATACATCAAAAACTGAATCAAAACCTACTATAAATCTTCTTTTATCCAGAAATGTTATACTAAATGATCATTCATGAATCCTTCCTCTACAAAACCCTATATCAGAAACACCAACACTGCATTCCCCTACATGTGAATAGTAAAAAAATATATTACATTGAAAATTATTTATTGGACATATTGAAATGTAATGGGGGATAAACAATTTTATTTTCCCACTCTACAAAATTCAAAAAATTAAAATTTCAATAAAATTTCATTTTCCTTTTGGACTATATTGGTGCTTCTCAAATCTAGTAAAATATTCTCTACTATTCTTCAAAATGCCCATAACATCAGCCTCAATGAAATTAAAAAAATTATTTGTCAAATTCAATTTTAATTCTGATTTTCATGATTGAGTTGAGAACATGTGAAAAAATATTAATTCAATTTTAATTATCTAAAGATGTAAAAAATCAACTTACCATATTAATTTTTCCAACGTCAGTAGATTTTTTCTTCTTCGAAAAAATCACAATTTCATCATTTCATAAAATACCTCATAATGAAGATCATGTAATTGGTGAATTCCATTATCCAATGATTTATATGTTTTCTTATTAATATATAAAATTATTGTAGTATTCCATTTGATTAATCACATTTACATAATATCTGATAACTATTAATGTGATCAAAACAAATTGAAAAAATAATATTTTCTCTATCTAAAAATGGTTTAATTCGTTTCTGAAAACAATCAGAAATACATTTCTATATTCACAAAAAAATTATTTTTATATGTAACTTATCTGATTAATTATCATTAATATCTCAAAAAAATAAGGTATTTAACTGATATAACTCTATAAATGATTATATATCCATTCAAGAAAAATTTCTCAAGGTTTAGAGTACGTACTTCTATGATGGATTAGTGGAACATATATCCCAATGAAATGATATCTAAATTAATTATTTCTTTATAGAATACATTTTATGGTACATTATATGAATAATTTATTATGATGGATCATATTTTCTGATTAATTGGACAATCATCACTATTTTAAAACCACTTACTTCATAAAAAACTAACTACCATCCATCAGAGTGATTCTATGTCTAAATATTCTTACACCATATATATGTGGTCGATAGGTTTTTAATTTTTAATCACATTTTCCACCAAATCTATCTTATTTATTGGCCTATTCATGAAGTTTGGAATCTTCATATTAGTACGGATTCCTTAGACATAGATTGTTTTTTCTCTCATATATATTCACGAATCCTAGATCAGAAGGTTTGAGTAAGATATGATCTATGAGAATATATATAACAGAATAAAATAATCAAATTCAGAATATAAAATCATGAAGAACATTCTAACTATTAGGATACATATACCTCTAATTGAAAAAAATAATTCTTAACACAATATTATTCGAAATCACAAAAATCCAACCAAAAAATATCCAGCATTGAAAACCCAAACTGATAACATTTCATAATAAAAGTGGATATGAACTGGTGTGTTGTGTTATCCTTTTTTTCAATAGCAAAAACAAATAAAGTTATTTTATATTTCATAATAAAAATAATGTAATAAACAAGAAGAAAATACTCATTCAAACAATTGAAACCATCTTCAAGCCAACATTGTCCCAACCCGCTGAACAGATGTCTGAAATATATAAAATTAAAAAACACTGTACAAATGTACTAGGCACATGACATTGAACAATAATAAAATATACTATGTATATGAAATTAATCACCATTCATACCCTATGGTTATAGTATAGGATTCCTTAGGTTATAATCCTAGGAATCCATGTTTAATGAGCATGATATTCATCATATGAGATAATATACAACAAAATTCTTGTAACCTATTTGAATAATACTCACACCATTACTCATTTTCACTATATTCATTACACTAATTTCCTCAATACAGTATATGATTCTATATAGACCTATCATATCACCTGAACATAAATAATACAGTTGATCTATGTGTTATTTATTCCATACCTTCTAATAGCATACATAGGATGCATCAATGAGGTTCAATATTGATATCCCAAAATTATAAAAAATATATCATGCATTTGAGAAGATACAAGTATGGACCTTATAGGAGCACCAACAAACATTTCATTATCTAAATATTAGGTCCCACTTCACATTGGTGACACTATTCAATGCTTAAATATATTTATCTTGGTACATGATTTGAATATATGTGAAATATCTCTATATGAATTGAAACATATTATCGACCCATGTGTGATGTTAATGTACATGATAGTATTCTATGGACCATGAATATTTAAAATTCCATCACCCAACATTCAATTTTTGACTCATATTGATACATCATAATATATACCTCGTGTGATGAGAATTATATGTTTTGGATGATGAGTGTAGGAGAACTTGTGTGATGAAAATAAGATTCATGGAATGATGAGGATTAGATTAATCAAGTAACACATAATAAACCTTAGTCTCAATTAAATAACATTTTAAAAGACCTTTCACATTGATCAATGGATTCCTTATTCCCACATATATGTTTATGCATATTGAACATGAAATACAAAGAGTTTTACCCCTTAATGTCCTCATACATGTGATTCCCCCAACATTGATGGACAAATAATTTTACATATTCACAACATTACCTATTTCCACAGATTATTGACAAACAAAAATCCCTCATATCCTCCATATGAAGGTACCTCCATAGTCAGGATAGAAGTAAGAATAATTAATCAGTTTAAACAACATCTTAACACTAAGAACATTGATTATTCAACATGTATTAAATCTATGAGGGATACCTAGAATAAGATGTGAAATCTAAGAAGGACTCCATTAAAGGTGAATAAAAAATCCCATAATACTATTCTGATGAACAATCAAAAAGTATTTAAAAATTTTGAAATTTTCATCTACTAGTGGAATGTAAAATTGTAGGGATACATTGATGGTTTCACAAAAGTCAAATGACGACAGTTTCTCTAGAAAATAAAATACAAATCAAGGTCCCTAGTGGAAGTATTTAAAACATCGATGAACATGAAGAAAAATTCTTTTCCATAAAGAATGGGATGATGTTTAGAAATGGTAATCAGTAGTTTTAATCACAAACATCAACAACATTTACAAAATAAATAGTGAACACCACATGTATCTATTCAAGTTAAATAATGTGTAGATTATGAATGGGGATAGTTGATTGTTGCAATAATCCTCAATATTGAGATTCACCAAAAAAAGGTGAACCAAAAGTGAATAAATTCTCCATCAAAAGTGGGAAGATGAAGAGCATTGCATATAACCATTATTAATTTTAGTGTACCTGAATCCCTTCTCAAACTAGGATAGGATTTTCAACATTTATAAGATTTGGAATTGAATTCATCACACACACTTATTGATGCCTATAATACTATATACTACATGGCACAATCCATATGTAATTCATGATGACCTACTACAAATTTTCGTGGAGGAATTATGACTCATACAATTGAAATCCCTTAAAAACATCCTTTTTCCACAATGATCCCTTCTATAATCGATACAAGGAACCAACATCTCATATCTACCTCCTAGCTAAATGAATTAAAGGTTATTAACTCTCTTTTTTGTCTTTGTGAATAATAAGGTGTCTTCCCAACCAAGTACATGTCCCACCATGAATTATATTATGCAAAACCACTATGGTGTCACTACCTTCTTCAATTGCATTTGGAGAAATTCCACCCCGTCAGGAAGGTGAATCATTTTTGGAGTCTCTCCCTAAAACACTCCAAAATCTACGTCATTTATCCAAATGACCTAGGGGTACCATGAGACTCTCTTATCATGAATAATACAAAGGATAATATAAAGGGGCTTTCCAACCAAACACACCAACAATATCTACCAGATCCATAGGCTTATGGTCAGAGTTATTTGATCCCTACTATGCTATCCCCAGTTTTTAATATATATAATTCACATCGGAGGTGGGTATATAACCCAATCTAAGATGTGGAAATTTAGATTTTTCTATTAACCCATACTACCACTAATGAACCTATTTGCCACTCATTACCACTATCTAGGGTAATGGTTCTTTCAAAATTATATTAAGACACAATTAATTCTCCGATAATGCTGGGTGGACTCTCCTGCTCATGGGTATCAAAATTAATAGTAATTGCACATCCCACGATTCAGAATTATATTTTCGGAATCATCCTATTAATTCTATTACCTAAAATGAAGTCAATACCTATATTTATACATTCCTTTCCCCAATGATCCATCCTATGATTGAGAATAGTTAATTACTAATGTTGTAATGAAATTATTTTCACAAAGGTACAAATCATTTAGTTATTTTTTAAATAAAAACATCTTCCCCTTATAATGTAAATGAATGAATTCAATGAGGTCTTGAGGTTTTTTGTGTCTTTTTCAGAACCTATAACCTCAATATTTGGACAAGAAGACTCTGTTTCACAATTATGTGAATCATTGACACCCAACCCACATTGTATCTAACACATTGAATGGTGTTATAGAGGGATGGAAGGGCCACATGATTTTTATAAAACCATGTGATCCCAAAATAATACACATATGTTTTGAAATGGTTTTAGTATATTGGATGTACCCACAACATGTTTATTGTTGGGAAAACCATGCATCTAGCCTATGCGAGGACCCTCATTAGACAATGAGGCATGCTCAAGTTGCAAACAATTTCATATAACATGTGGAAAACCCATATGACACTTCATATTTGGGTGAGTTTAAAATTCTACACATAATGAACATAAAATCTAAACACATTCCTTTTCCCCTCATATCCATCATGAAGAAGCTCCTCCTCTCCCGTTGACTTCCTCTTTATATAGCCTATGTGTTCTGATTACTCATCCATCATTATACAGGTTAATTTTCTATATGAGGACTTGTATGGATCTTGGTTATATATATAATCCTCAAAATGAATTATTTTTTATTCTTCCCTTATGTCAGGAACATTAGGTTCATGCTCATTAACCTTATTTTCCAGGTGTTGGAAACATATTATAAGTTTTAAAAATCTACCCAAATATTATGTTGATATTTTTATGGGGATTAATATTTGTACTTAAGGTTAGTGGTCTAGTTGTTTTAAATGCGTTTCATGATGTTTTAATTTCCATGTTGTTGGATTGCACACTGTTAATTACAACACATTTCCTTAAAAGGGGTTTATTATTTAAAATGTATACATAAAGAGTGTACACCTATGTTAAGGGTTACTATATAGTTCTAGGATTTAATAATTATTATTTTTAACTATATTAGGTTTTTACATTACTAAATACCATATTTAATATAATACAATTCTAGTGAAAATATTTCCAATGTGATTGGATAGTCTTGTAAATTAAATTTACCCCTTTAGGGTAATAGGATAATATGTAATTTCACCATATATGTTAATGGTATAACCATGGAGTTTTATTTAAATTAAACTAATGATTAAATAGAATTACTTAATTTAATGGAAGTTATATTACATTTTTAAATGAATTAAATTGATTATTCATAATCAATTGTAATCGGTGCAAAGGTGGTGCCTAATGATGAATTCTTGTAAAATTTATTCTTACTTCTTATATGAAGTGTAAAATCCACTAATATATTGGGTTTGGATGATTATGGTACTTATTATTTGATGCCTCACATTATTACGATTATTATGATAATTCCTTTGATATATTAAGGTGAATTATGGTTATGGGACTTATTGATAATGTTGTTTCTCCTTTTCTTACATCGAGTGATGAGCATGAAATCTATCACCATTATACTATTATTCATTTGAGGGGAATGAAATTCCATGTTCACTTATATAGGGTGTTTTGAATGAAAACTAACCCCAACTATCTCTAGATTTAATGATGATGTCTCACATTCATTATGAAATTCATGGAATGTTCTCTTTCTTGGGCCTATTGATCGTTACATTATATACGGATGTTTGAGTTTCTACATGGGTGTAGTGATCACCTAGTATCATGGTATATTCATACTTATGTTCTCACGTACAAAGAGAATATAGTTGGATACTATATATAAATATACAATATATATTATTACTGTATATATATATATATATATTGTTTATAATTTTACATCTATGATCTAATGAAAAAGAATATAAAACCACCTACTGTCCTATAGGAAATAGTGATGTTTGAAATTTATTTATTAAAAAATGTTCATTATTTACTATATATATACACTACTCGGCTATGTATAGTAACTGAATTACCTCTAGACACTATTTTGGTGGACTATTAGAATTTTAGCTGATAACCAACTCGGGCCAAATTTTTTACCTGAGTAAATTATATGTCTATAAATATAGATAATGGAAAGAACCCTACTACAGATGACAGGATTATCATTCATAGTTTATGGAGCATTGGATAATAGGGTGAATTAAATTATTATGATTCTATAGGATATTTTATTCGTGATTTTTTTATTTATTGTATACCATATTGTAAATGCCTTTATAATGTTTCCCACTTTTTTATACAATAATTCCATGAAATATTTTTATATTAATTTCCCAGTTGGTTATTTATTTTTAATAAAATTACATTTTTACATACTCTTCCATGAGATTTTATCATTTTTGTTATATCATGATTCCTCTACAACATGATATTATTTCTATCATCATAGTTTTTTGTCTACTTCTTATACTGTGTAATTATTTAACAAATATAATGTTACACATATATATGATTTTATAGTCCCCCAAAAATCTCACCATAAACCCTCAGTGCATGTTAGTACCATCATGTGTATGGGGATGAATTCTTGTGGGAACATGTTCATGTATATTGGGACCCAAGTTATGTGGACACAAGGTCGGGAAGATACAATGTCATTTCACTACATACTAGCCTTTTGTATTACTTTGTATGTATTATATTGGATTATATGATAATGGAATCTTGTAATGAGCATATTCCCATGATTTTCTAACCCACATATAGTGGAATACCAAATCACCTATGATAGGTTATTCATATTATTGGTTTTTACCTATTATGGTTGACACATCATCAGGGTTGGGTGGAACAAGTAATTTTTATTCTATTACAACATGTATTATTGTATTAATTTTTATATTAGATTATCTTGAAGATATTCAGTAATTTATTAGATGAATCATTACTTGATATTTAAGATTTATATTTATTTTAATTTTCCATGCAACATTTATTCTAGAACGAATTTTCCTGTTGTAGATTACTTTTCCATGATATCATATATTGAATTTTGAAGAAATTTTATTCATGATGAATATAATTTGATTAATTAAATTACCTACCTTAAAATAAAAGTTGTTTTCTAAATAGATTGGTGATGACACAATAATAATATAATTATTACATATTTTGGGTTCTGAAAAATTGTTTCTAGAACTAAATATATATATTATGTAAAATATAGTATGCAGTGAAATGAAATTAAATAATTAAATTAATATGGTTACCACTAAATGGGATTCCAACTCTATTGTTAATTTTTTTCCCTTATACCATTCAATTGGCACTCGTTATACTAGTACCACTACTATGTTATATGGGACCTAGATGGGATTATCTTATATCTGTATGGATAGTAATTATATTTTTATTTACATTTACATGGACTTATGATCTATAAGTGAGATGTGACATTTTTATTGGAATATTATATATTTATATTATTTATCTATTTTTAAATTCCAACAATTACTAAAATCTGTTCTGAGCTGTTTGTTAAGAAATATGATATCATGCCACCCTGAATGACTTGTGTTTTATTCCCTTATGGTGGTGAAGACCAAGTAATGTAAGTGGTGGTCCCTAATCTATTAGTTATTCATCATTTAGTTCAAGATATAAGACCACAATTTTTCCCTAATATGGCCACTAATGACCAACTCCTAGAGGGTTTAATCCATATGATGAAAAGTTTCTTAGTTTTTTAATGATCTTCTCTAACTCTGGTAGAGTTAACATCATATTTTTAGTTTAAAACTAGTCAAAAATATTCATGGGATGGATGAATTCATACTAATTTTTAAAATTTAGAGATGATGCATTATATAGTATAGAATTTCGAGACACATCTACAGAGGTTGTCAAACATGATACTTATATTATACACAATTCTTCTATTTTATGGTTGGATGTAATTATCTAGAAATATCGACATTGATTTATGGTTTTCAATGACTTTCAAATGAACATAAATGAATAGTTATTTACAAAAAAGCTGAGGGATGATGAGTATAATAATTTCATGAGCCTCCAATAGGGATCCAAGTCATTCGTTGAATATGTGTCTCATTTCAGTAATTTGTAATGCATTACTTCTTCATTATCTTATGGGGATATTAATACCACTTGTAGATTTATGTATGGTCTAGTGTATTCCATATAATTGTAGTTAAATGTATTATAATTGAATATAATTTATGTGATAGTCAACATGACCCATATCACTAAGTGGTATCTAAGGGAATGTGATGGTTGTAGTGAGGTAGATTAGTCACTTAGACATACTATTGGTTCTTATATATTAAGAAATGATGTTTCATGGATTATGATGGCGGTAAATGATGTTAAGAATATCATACTCATAGATTCTTGATTTATCACTATTATTGGAAACTACAGAACATGAAACCTTAGTGTTTTCTAGATCCATTAGAATGTATGGGCTGCATTAAGATGGGGAGTATACAACACCTTTTCAAGTCCTTTACATTGTTACCTATTGATAATGAGATCAAAACCTACAACATGTTTAAGAGTGTGGATTTTACTATCTTTTCTAAATTGAAGATGGAATACCACTGGCCTCTCAGGATGAGGTGCTTTTCATGGTGGTGAGAATTAGACTCTTGATTCTCTCCTCTATATGATATATAATATTAATGTATGTCATGATGTGATGTAGGGACACATTAAAAGAAACATAAATGTAATAAATCTTTAGCAGGAAGAGTATCGTTTCGGACCATCTACAATTTGAGGTACTATTCTAGTATCCTCAACTTTAGGGATTGTTCTATATGAAATAGATGTGTCCAATTATTTTATCTCAGAAGAAATCATTGAATGTATGAACCTCAAGATAAAAAAATTGTATTAGATAATGATGCTAAATAACCATTTATATGTCTTATATGATAGTGTTTTCTCTGTATGTATTATTCCATTGAAATTAGGGGATATATATTTATGTGGATTTTTTATTCTATGAAATGAATTCGTTTAATCTAATTATCAGGATGGACTAGTTAGTTCTCTATCAATACCACCTTGAATTCTATCATCAAAGGGTTATGTTATAATCACCATAGGGTAGTATAAATACTCATAATGGATGATGGGATATACAAGCTACAAAATTGGGACCTATGAATCAGGGCCTATGAAGAGTGAGATATTGTGGTTCCAATATTTTCAAAGATGATCGAGGGTGAAGAACAAATTGTTTATTCAAACAATGGTTGTTCATTTTATTGACATATTCCTTAATTATATTTGTGGACTACCTATAGTTATTGGAAGAATATACCATTGAGCAGGTTCTAGGAGAAACACCAATGTCCATACCTGTATATAGGATTAAACATATATATCATCTATATCTAGTGAATCATTTGGAGGATCATTAGTCTAAGGGGTTTATACACCCCATTATAACATATTTTGGATTACTTGACCTTTTTAGAAGAAGTTGGATATTACCATCATGCTATTAGCGGATTACTGTAGATTGAACCATCTCACCAAAATTAATCAGTATCAAAAACTGCCATGAATTGATAGTCTTTAAAAGTACATGATTATGTCGTTCAACCACCTGATAATATCTGTACTCTTTATCGCTTTGATGAATTGAGTTATCCACCACTAAGAGGATTCATTATTTGTAGAACATGTGGTTGAAATAATATATTATTTACTTTATTGAGGAAATATATACATCAATCTCAATAATGTATTACATTAACTATTAGAGCATCAGCTATATGTTATGCTCAACAAATACCACATTTGGGTCGATATGTTCCCCTTATTAGGACATTTTATTATATATTGGAGAGTCTTAGTATACCCAGAAAAAGTGAGTGAGTTATATTCTTAGGTGCATCATAAGAACATATTTTGTATACATAGTTTATTTTGGATAGATGGATTTTATAGATGTTTCATTCAGGATTTATCATTCTATTTTGAGACACATAATTGAATTACTTAAAAGTGTGTGAAATTCATAAGGATAGATTCTTATGAAGCCTTAATTTAGCTATTTAATGGAATATTGAGTTCAACACTAATCCTTATTCATCTAGATCTTGGAATGAGATATAAAGAATACTTTGACACATCGTGTATCAGAATAGGAGTTTTAATGAAGGATTTACATGTTTTTTCATACAAGTATCATTAGTTGAGGCATCCCAATCCGAATTACCTAACACATGACCTCAAAATCATAAATATTGATTATTCAATGTTATCTTGGAGACACTATTTACATTGAGTGTGATTCTTATTGTTTTACGATCAAAATAGCCTCACGTACAACTTTACACATCATTATATAAGTCATAGGGAGCATAAATTGGTTTAAGAAAAAATATCCTTTGATTTAGTGATTTACTACTCACATGGTAAAGGAAAATCTATAGTAAATTATCTAAGATGGATGAGTTAGAAATATTCATTTCATGAAGAAATTGGTGAATGTTATCTCATTTATTTATAGTCAGAGTTAAATATTTATTTTTTGTATGTTAGTAGTCAAAATATACTCGCATATGTAGATGATAAATCCACCATTCTAAAAATTTTAGTATTATAAAAAATTATGATGTCAAATATCATGTCCAAATGGAATTTATCAATGAAATAATTTCAATTATAGTTGTAAAATCAATAAGTATAAGACTTTACTCTTTCTGGTCTTTGATGGGACCCATCAAACATCAGAGAGTTGCTGAAGTAGGAATTTCAAGCCTCAATATTGGAATTTCTTATTTGTGTCACCAAGAAGTATCCATACTATGTATCAAGTATTACTAGCTAGTTATGAAATGAAATTCAATCAATATTATCACTCAGTGTCACACTATCGAAAGGCTATGAACGAACATAATTGACTTGTGGGAATTTGATAGTTGTTTTCCATTACCTAGTGAAAATGGGATGTTGAATCTATGGAATTCATTACCGGATTACAAAGATTACCTCATTGAAATGAAATAATATTGGTCTTCAATGAACGTATTTTTATTGTTGAAATCATGTTACCTATTCAGGAGACCATCTCTTTAGAGGAAATATGAATGTTAAACATAGGGGGGTCACATGTCATCATGTAGATCCATGATCTATCATAATTTGAATGGGTTATTACTTCATATATATGTTCGTGAAGGTTTTCTAAAATTCCATTGGTATATTTGTATTTCTGGTCATGGTATTACTTGCTCAAATAGATTGGTAGATAAAGGATACGATGCATGTCTTAGAGGACATGATATTTGAATGTGTCTGTGACTTTCAGGTTTCATGGGTTAAACACATTCACCTTGTATATTTCACTTATAATAACATCCTTCAATATACCCTAAATAAGGCTCTATATAATGCATAATATTGTAGTAATTACTTATTACCTTTTCTCATGATATATAAATTGAAGGAAACATTGTTTATACTATGTCTTGTTTATGATACTGTAGAAATTTTCTATTTGATTTGGAAGAACATAATGAAAACATAGTCTATAACAATATCAAAGGAAAATCTATGCTGACGATATTTGGATATTGAGTTTCGATATTAGTTTTTATTTTGAGTTTCACCTAGGATTGGTTTTCAACATTTTCAGAGGTAGGGTATGATTCCACCTCAAAATGCTGGACCCTACTTGTTTTTGAAACAGATTAAATCAGTGGCATAATAGATAGAATTTCTATAAAAATATGAATCTATTCCTTATTTCATTCATGTATCATTGTTCCTACTATATAAACTAAATCCTTCTCTTTTATTCCAACCATATGAGGTTGAGTTAGAGATGTATTCTTTTTTTGAGGAGTACCCAATTCCTATTTTTGATAATAGTGTAAAGACAATATGAAGATGACTTGTCCCATTAGTATCGGTGTTATAACATCACATAGAAAACATGATGAGACATGGTAATGGGATACTAATATACAAAACTAGTTTCCCAATATATTCATTGATTATATCAATATAAACTCATAAGTACTACTCGGGGGGGAATGTTTTATTAAAAAGGTGTGGGGGTGTAATGACCCTACATTTATCATTGTTATAACTAATTCAATTTATCTAAATAACAAAATGTGATCCTTATAATAGTACCAAATGTTTTTATTGAGATAAATAAAGTTTTTGGAGATTTTTCAAAGCCTTGAGACCCAATATTTTATGAATTAGAATAGTTATCAATGTTTAGGGACACTGTCTGGCTCATCGGACATGGTTTTCCTATCGAGGTGGGTCTTTTAGTGGGTATAATGGGGACAAAAATATTTTATTCAACTGTTAAATACCATTAATATTCCCATGTGGTTTTAAATTTATTTTGGATAATGTATTTTTGAATGGATTGTGCCTAGTAAGTATAATCATGGGATGAGTATGTTTGAACTCCCTTCGTAGATAGGGGTGAGAAATAAAGGCCCATGGTTTTCCCAACTGAGTATACAATAAATCAAATTATATATATTTTTATGAATTTAATATTCTACCTCTAATGAACATAAATTACAAAACCTTTCTTTCCTCCCCTTATTTTCTTCAAGCATGATATCCTTGTATCCCATTGAGCTCCCCCTTCATATATCCCTGGTTTTTTGATTACTGTCACTTATGAACACCAAATATAGTTCAGTTAGATGAATTGGATTGTTCATCATATGTTCTATTGTCACCATTATTCAAATCATAATTCTTTTATAATTATTATTTCACTATTTTGTTGTATTATCATTCATCCTATTTTTAATGTGTTGGGCCATTATTATGATTTTATCGAATATGTATCTTATATTTAATCAATATTAGATGATAAGCCACCCAAATATTTAATATATGTGGTATATTTGTTTTACATAAATTTTATGATGACTTCATATCCTTGTTAGTGTTCCTTCAGCCAACAGTTGCTTCAAAATACATTAAAATAATTTATTTGATTCTAAATTGATACAAGTTAAATGTAAACTAATATTTATCCTTTCTAGGTAGTTGGAGGATGTTGAACTCATTCATTTCTAAACAATTAATGTGTTATTAAATGAAATATCCTCTACAATATATATTTTTACATATATTATCACCTATTAATAATTATAAAAGTCTTGTAAATAGAATTTCACCCTCTAGGGTAATTGCCTTATTGGTAATTGAACCTTATATGTACTTGTTTGAATATTTCAATTATATTAACATAATTTTAATCACTATTGATTCCTTTTAAATTATAATTATAAAATTAATAAAAGAACAAATACATGGATATGATAATTATATTCCCTAAGTAGGAAATTGAAATATAAGGTGGTCAACAGTCATAGATTTCATAATCTAATTAGAGACACATGATTAAATTTCTATCACAATGTCACATGAAGTAACCATGAAATGTCAATTTATTATGGTGGATCATTTGGATTCCATCATAAAATTACATTCTAATAATGATAATGAATATCAGATATCTTGTTGTTGTACACTGGATTCTGGATGAACTCCCCCAGGACATTTGGTTAGTCAACTACTAATCTCAAAAAATCCCTTCCACAAAACCTTAGAAAATATGAAGGAAATATCAAGAAATTGATGTAATATTATATTATTAAATCTAAATATAAGGTACATGATGAGAAGAATTATTGAACTTATCAAAATTTGATAATATATGGGAGACCCTCTGGTATTTGAAAAAAATGAGGGGAGGTGGAGACCACTCTTTTACATAAAAGAAATGTGATGTGCCTCGAGTAGTCTAGAAGAAACCATGTGACCTTAGTGAAATTCATTCCTCATAATGATAAATCACATTTTATTTTATTCCTTTTAACATGAAGCACCTCATATATCTTTAAGAGTCCTCTCAATCCCCATTTTATTTCCCTAAGGAAAAATAGATTGGATTTTTGATACAATGATTACACATAACTATAAGACCATTGTTTCACATGTGATGAATTTTCATTATAAATTGTTAATTTTTTAAATTTACTCCAATAATCTTTCATGAACATCAACCATTTCAAAATATAAAAAAGAAATAAAAACATCATAATGAAGGATCCTCTCACAATAGTAAAAATTTTGCAACACGCTAAGGCCATGTAAGACAACTTAAGAGACTCCTAGACAAGCTATATAGATTTAGTGTATCCCCCAAGAAAATACATACATTCTTAGTGAATGGTCGATGGAATGGATTTGAGCATCTCACACACACATTGAAACATATACATTGATATCGAGAAGGACCCTGTATATGTCAATATGAAAATATGTATGTCCTTCAGCAAGCCCAAATTATAAAAAAACTCTTATTTAATTTTAAATAATCCAATAATGTATTAATTGATGGAAGGGAATTTCATTTGGAGGATATTTGGAACACACATAAAAGTAGTCCATAGAAGTGGCTCATGAATACATTAGGTGAAAAAGTCCCTCTCTATCTCAATAATGGATTTCGGAATGATACTGCATGAATACTAATGAAAAAATATTTTCGAGAGGCATATAAATCCCCCAATACATCAGGAAATATGATGAGATATCAATCACTACCATTTGGAATAAATCATGGAAAAATCACAGTAGTGGTAGAACATGTTTCAATGAGAGAATAATCTCATGATTAGAAAGTCTTCCATCAGGTAGTATTCTGGTGAACAAACATTGAAAAATGTTCCATGCATAAAGCACTCCATATTTTCATATATATATACATATATTACACTAAGTACTTCTATAATGGAACATGAATATAGTCTTACATGTCTACTATATCATGAGAGACTAAATATAAAATGACACTAAATTAATATATTGTATTTTAAATATAGGGGATATATCAAATACAATAGGTGGAATACATAAACGAAATAATAATCATTAAACCTCATTTAAATCTCATAAACCATCCAAGACACCCATATATACTAGTACATGACACCGAAATATCACAGTTCTCCTTCAGTATACTACAAGGGACATGGGAAATCCCATGTGCATGTTAGATCCAGCGACATGGGTCTCATTGGTGTGCCACTTCAGTATCGTGGAGCCCTGAGGGATCGTCTAATGGGAATTGAGATTTCTTCCAGAGACACCACCCCACATATATAATAGTTCCCACTCATGTCAACAGAGTCTTGCGGTGGCATCTAGGCATCTAAACTAGCTCTCATGAATTCATCACTGAAAGTCAATAGATTCTCTCACAACCCTCCTAAAAATTAATCATGGACATTTGATTCCCTCTAGACAATGTCAAATATGGCATGAGACACCGTTTAAGACATTTAATACTTAGTATCAAGACACCCTCCATATTTTTCATCTGTATCATGTGATGACCCTGATGTAAATTTATCAATATCATGTGACATATTCTAGAAAATAGAGCTAGTTCATCTGATGACCTCAAAGACAACCCATTTGTGTAATAAAATATCATCTAGACATGTCATCCTAGATCATTTTATATCTATCAAACATTCAATCCATGTTATTTGATGTTCTCTTGAAAATTCATCTAGATAATATGACTATGATTGACTATTCTGGACAGATACCCCCCAACATATAAAATAAACAATCAAAATATGACGGGAGGATGGTTAATGCATGCCATGAAGGTAAGAAGGAATGACCACAAGGGCATCCTCATATTCTAAATCATCATTCACCCTCAGGGTGTAAAGACCCGTAAATTTCAAGGAAATGTTTTTCTTAATTTTCTTTGGAATTTTACAAGAGCGCAGTTTCTGACGGCACCTGATTCCGAGGCCCGGTGTGCCCGGAATCATTTTCCGAAGTTTGGCTCGGGTACGTTCAGTGAACGGACGAGCGGGTTTTTCTAACTTTTGAACCGGTGCCCGGAATCGAATTCTGAGGGCACCGATGAAATCGCAGCGCCGGTATTCGCTTAGAAACGCCTCTTCCGGAGTTGCGTTTGCTCGGGTGTGGTTTTTAATTTTCGGGCTTAAAGTTAAGAAATAAAATAATTTTGTGACAACTTTATTTTATTTCACTTAAGCCACTTGGAAGCCACTTGAAGCCACTTAATGGCGGCTTGAACTGAGTTGAACTGGATAGGATGCTATCCAGAAATATCCTACCCCCTTGGTAGGATATTTGTGAGGTGGGGCCCGCACGAGCCCCGCCGTTTCTTTCCGCTAAGAAACGCAACCGTGAAAACACGTCTTAATGAAAGTCAACCGACGCGTTTTCTAAATTCTTAACAGACCATTTAATTGGGTGGTTTATTTCGTGAATTAAATGGGATGTTTCTTTCGTGAATTAAATGGGTCGTTTCTTTCGTTGAATTAATTCAACGAATTGATGGATCGATTCTTAACCAGTTTTTCAAATTCGTTGGCATAATAATAAAATAAGGCCAACGCTTAACCTCTGGTTATTTGCGCTTGAGAAGATTTGAGAGAACCCTCGTAACTTCTTCTCCCTCGTGAAGAACGCGAAGAACGCGAAGAACGCCGAACCCAGAAATCGACGACGCCTTCGCCCGAGACGTTCTTCCGATCTCCGATCTCCGATCTCCGATCACCGACCATTTGAGGTGAGTGATTTCGGATTTCCGCTCAAGGTTCTTTTCTTTTGGTTTTAAACATAGATTTAATTAATTATAATTTAAATCTGTTGTTCTTGGTTCATTGAGTTCGCTGACTCAATGCCGGTTTCCGCGACGGTGCGACGCCTCCCCGCGACGACGCGACGATCCCTCTCTTCCGCGACGATCCTTTCCGCGAAGAACGCCCGCGTGCGACGATCGACGAGGTAGGGATTTATTTTGGAAAATAACCCCTTTTTAATTTTCCCGTGAACGTTCTTTGAAAATTAAAAAGTCAGTTTCAAATGAACAATTTTATTTTAATTAAAATTGTCGGTTCATGTGTTGAACAATTTCTCCCGGTTGTTTATCTCTAACGCGGAGGGTGCGGGACCAACGAACACGACCCGACGACCCTCCGCTGTTCTTCGTTTTGTGCGGATTTGACGGTCGATGACGGAACGTGCCGCAACGGACGTTTGATGATCCCGCAGTAAAGAACGGATCCCGGGAGGAGCAACGGCGCAGACGGGAAGGAAAACGGGCCACCTGAGCAACGCCGGTGGCCCGCGGAAGATGCCGGCGGCGCGGGTCACCAGCGCGGCGGCAGGAGGCGGCGGCGCGCCGCGGCGGCGGCGGCCAACGGACCCGCGGCCGCAAGGGACCGGTTCGTCCAGGCGGGACGCGGCAGAGCCGCGTCCGCGGTTCACCAGCGCGGCCCGCACGCGGGCCGCAGTTTCTTCTCAGGGCGCGGGTCGGCGCCCGCGGCTTCCACCCGCGCCGCTCGGCCAGCCGAGCCGGACCGGCCCTGGTCGGGCCGGGCCGGGCCAACCAGGTCGGCCCGGGCCCGTGCCCCCCTTCTTCGGACATTTTCGTTCAAACTCCCGTAACATGAGCTTCGTGCCTCCAAACGACCCTCCGTCAGCGGCAACACGATCCTTGGATCGAGACGATCGTTTCGGTATATCGCACTCAAGGTTTCAGAATACTTTGAGTTCGGCCGGGTTGGTTCGTACCCAAGACCAACCGGGCCCTCGGAGCGGAAACGCTCATATCTTGAGCTACGAACGTCCGATTGACGTGCCGTTAGCTTTGTTGAATTCCTCTAAGTGAGACGGATCTTTTGGAATACTCCGCCCGAGGTTTGGACGCAGGTGGAGTGCAGTCGGGTTGGTTTTGCCTTAAAAACCACCGGGCCCCTGGGACGAAAATGCCAATATCTCTCAGATCGGGCGTCCGATTGACGCGCCGTCTGCGACGTTGAGTTCCTGTTGACGATACGGAACTTTTGGATACATTAACTTCGGACTTTGTGTCAGTTGATGTATCAGCCTCTCGGCACGTGGAGCGGACCCTCCCGAACGAGCTTGCTGTGTGCGGGAACCCTAGGCTGGCTGCGACTGCTACTTCGACAGCGACGACCGTGCAGAGATCCTCAGTGGACTGCGGCGACGACTGTGCAGAGATCCTCCGTGGACTCCGACGACGACCGTGCAGAGATCCTCAGTGGACTGCGGCGACGACTGTGCAGTGATCCTCAGCGGACTGCGGCGACTCCTGCACTCAGCGATCCTACGTGGATCAGTGCTTCCGGTCCTGTGTGGGCCCGATCCTGTGTGGGTCCGATCCTGCGTGGGTCAACGCTCATCGGTTCTGTGTGAGCCAGCGCCTACAGGTCCTGCATGGACCCGGGCCTGTGTGGGCCCGATCCTGTGTGGGTCCGATCCTGTGTGGGTCATCTCTCAGCGGTTCTGTGTGAGCCAACTCCTACAGGTCCTGCGTGGGCCCGATCCTGTGTGGGTCACTGCAAGGTTAGTACCTATCGATCCTTCGTGGGTCCGACGACTTAGATGGTTCAATGATCATCTTTATCGTCATCCGAAGAAGTATACCTGTGTGAGCTGAATCTTGTGTTACTCTCCTTGGTAGATTGTGTTGAGCTATCCTATGTGGATTTACTGTTTACTCTCCTTTGTGGATTGTGTTGTTCTATCCTGCGTGGGTATGCGTTTTGCTTTCCTGTGTGGACTGGGTTGTGCTTGGGCTCGGACGTTGGAGCCGAACGGGGAATTGCAGACTTAGGTATATGTATGGGCATATACCTAAGTCGTGTCTGTAGAGACCCGAAGCTTGATGTACATGGACATTACATTACATTTGCGGAATACTTAGTACATAACAAAAACACACACTAAAGGATCGTAATAGTTTAGTGTCTTTGGAAACTCGGAACGTAATCTTCTAATCGTGGTGAAAGTTCTTCAATATGTCCCATAAAGGTCATCCCTTTTTTTTACCTAAAACCTTTCTTTATATCCTGGGGAAAAGAAAACATAAAAGGGTGAGCTCAAATGCTCAGTAAGGGTAAACAAACGAAATATCAATCACATCATATACATAAGAACATAGCTTTTGGAAATCTTAACCTGCAAAAGAGCTCATAATATCATAACATGGGATAAATCATAGAAGTGAAAATGAGATCCCCATAATCATAACATAAAACTTGAATCTTTGTGGCATGAACACATAATCATGGAAAATCATTTCTTGTTAGTCATGACTCATTGCCAAGACTATCTTAGTGGACAAAGTCCCTTTCTGAACCGAGTTCACTCCTCGTTTCAGTCCTGTATCACTGAACCGAAATAACCTTCCGTTCCAGCCATGTCTATCTCATGAGATATAAAATCATTACCGAATGCATTGGAGGGAGATATAGGTCCCACCCATCTTATAATGAATCCTTTCTTATATGTGCCACATAATCATAAAACATACATCATCGCATAACACATGTAACAAAAATGGGATTCTTGAAACACCATGACATCATAAATCAATTCATATAAGATAAAGGAATTCATAAAAATAATTCCATCACAACATGATCAAATCCATGTAATAATAGGGATAAAAACAGAATCCTTTATTATCTTAGATGGAAAATAATTTTGATAAAACACTTGAACTCCATTCTTGAGGAAAATATCCTTTCTTCTTCAAAAACATTTTTCCTTTCATAATATGTCATACAACTTTAAAATAAAAGAAGTTGATTAAAAATAAACTTGAAAACTTGTAAAGGAAGCTTCTTGGAAATAATGTTTTAAAAATCCATTCATGTCGTATAAGTTAAAAAAAACATTCTTTCGTACTTTTGTCGGAAAAGTCAAAAAGTACCTCGTACGAAAAAAGATTCCTTTCATACATATCACTAAAAACTCACCGAAGGGTAAAAATGGATTTAAAAAATTGTAGGTGGATGGAACTAATATTACATTTTGATAAAACATGGATGTGGATGATAAAATACACCCCAGTAAATACTTACGAATAAACAATCTCGGATAAAAATGAGATTGTGATATTTCCCTTACCTTAGGTCCGACTTGATTTGTAAGTGTCTGAACCTCCTGTATAATGATTTAAATCATGTTATTGACTTATTACAGAATCATATTCATTGTTATGATATCATATATGGTTCACTTATGACATTATATTACCCGTTCTTTTGTAAATTCCATGTTAAAGAAGCGTTTTGGGTAAAATCGTTTCATTTATCGTAGGTGGTTTGACTTGTTGTTCTTGACATCATTATTACTTATATCATGATTTACTCACTTCCAGAATATAAAATATGATTTATATATCATATATATTCAGTATATATATATATATAATAGGTAGATAAATAAAATGAAAAACACCGTTCATGGAGACGGTAGTCCGTACGTACGCATGAACGCTGTTTTTCTTTCCTTATTGTCTTGAAATGGAAGTAAGTAGATGACATACATATGTATATATATACATAAATCCAGTAACTTTATAATGTCATATATTTCATTATTATTTCTTATATATACATTATAATCATTCTTAAATGGTTAACATGGAGAATGAATCTCATCGCGTCGTGGAGACGGTAGTCCGTACGTACGCACGAGCGATGATATCATTTCTATAAATATTGAATTGAATTGGAGTGGATTATAAAATATATCAGAATCAATATGATGTTGTAATAACTATGTATAGTTATTCTTTACACCATTATACCCATCCATGTAAGGTGGTGGTGGAAAATAGATTACACCACGGCGTGGAGACGGTATTCCGTACGTACGCACGCGCGGTGATTTCTTTTTCCGTAGGATGGATAGATGGTGAAATAGGGTTGTTTCATACTTATAATAACATATCAGTATATGAGTGATACTGATGTTATTACTTCATAATGAAACAACCTAAGAAGAAGAAGTGGAAGAATAAATAAAGATGAAAGAATTGGTATCGGTAATTACCTCTTCTTTGAAGTGCCTCTTTGAGACCTCCTCTTAGGGCACTAAAATTGGTCTTTGAGGAAGACCAGAACCTCTAGGATGTTGCTAGGGAAGTGGAGAGGATAAATTGGCAGTGGTTGGCCGTGCTTGAGTGCTCAAATTGGTGTGAGGAGGAGGGGGAGGAGGTGTCCTTTTATAGGGGAGGAGAGGGGCACCTTAGGAATATCTCAAAATATTATTTTATATTAAAGTCAAAATCGGTTTATAATGGTTCCAAAGGGTCTTATTTCGAAGCTAAAGTGGGGATGGGTCGAAATCCTATCAACCAATAGGATTTAGACAAGTTTAGGGTATTATTTTAACCTTATCAATTAGATTTAACTCTAAGTTAAATAATTTAACTTTTACCGTGTCTTTTTGTTTTCTTTCACTATATGGTTAATACACTTACTATAACATGTCAAACGAACCCCAAATTGTTTATTATTAATATATATATCCTTATCTAAGTCATTTGGCCGAACCTTAGATTTTTAGGAATACAATAACAATTAATAATATAATATTTGATTTAAAAACTATTTTGTGTCAATTTTGACACTATTTGATATATGATTTTTGTTAAAGTCATAACAGAACTAAATGTTCGAACCAAGTTGATTAAATCAACATTAATATATCATAGTAACCTAGAAAATTAGTGGAATTCATAAAAAGTCTCAAATTACATTTATTTTGGTGTTTATAACATCAATTATGTCAATATTTCATTAATAAGATAATTATTGTATCATCGTTGTGTCATAAATAAATTAAATTATTTGATGTCTAAAAATTACAAATAAAATACCATAATGTAGGAAATCTTTTTAGATTTCTAATGAATATTTATAGTCGAATTTATCTTATGTATAACCCCATATTAAAAATGATTTACTTATTAAACATTGATTTTAACTATTTTAACCCTTCTTTAAATAAATTAATAATAAAAGTCCTAATCTAATCCAAGTGGGCCTAAATGGTCATATTTTATTCCTAAGTTTGTTTTTGGTCGAATTCCACTTGTCCAATAGAATTAGGACATGTGTTAGGGTAATATTAATATCATATTTACCCTTAGTTACCCTATTTACTATTAACCGCGGTAAAAAAAGTAAAAAGTTACTATTCACCAAAAATTATTTTCATCTCATTGAACCACATTTTAGTCCTTGATATTAACCGTGTCTCTCGGATTTTCGAAATTCCATTCACAGAAGCGGTAAAATTAAGTTTTATGCAAAATTCAGTTTTTAACCTACCACTTAGTGGTTTCACTATTCATCAAAAATTGAAGTTTTTCAGAAAAATGCCAAAATTTCACCCTAAGCTATAATTGATATTCCGAATTCAAAAATGATTTCTATTTTACAAAATTCCCAACATATAAGTTGCATTAATTAATTTTATAATTAAATCCCGCTGTTAAAACAAATAGCGTGTTTTTAAGAAACAAAATTTATCAAAAGATTGACACTTGTTTATGTCTAGTTTAAATGTGAAATTACATCCAATGACCAACATTGTATTAAATTGTAAAAATATATTCTAAATATACTTTAAAACCACTCAAATTAATGATTTATCACTATTAATTATTTCGATTAAAAAAGTTGTTTTTAATTATAATTTGGTAATTTTCACTATTCATCAGAATATGAAAGTTATCCGAAAAGTACCAAAATTTCACCTTAGGCTAAATTCGATACTCCGAATCCAAAAATGAAGTCCATTTTGAGAGTTAAAATTTCTAAAATTTAAAAAGTGGTTATTACTATTCATAACGGCTAGTTTTAATAATATTTTAATAGCATATCATTGTTTCGTGAAACACAGGATTACGTACCACACACGCTATCGAGGAAGGTTGCGATTGCGTGTAATGAAAGGTAAGTCAAGGATGCGTGTTGTGCAAACTCCTTTTGGTGTAGCGTACAACACAAGACATTAGTGAAATAAAAAAAAGAATATTTTTCATAAAATCTCGGGCTGTTACATTCTACCCCCCTTAAATTGAATTTCGCCCTCGAAATTCGTCGGGGTTATAAATGGTTTACTATTCGAAAGTTTCTTTAATAGAAACCCACATCGTAAAAGGGAATACCAAAACTTGGCTTTAAAAACTAAAGTATGAAATGTAACGATTACCCAAATAAACTAATCACTGGGTTTCCACATAGGTGAAAATATGGATATGGAAGAGAAATCTAACCATCATGTTCTGATGGAGAGTGGTAGAGAACATGGCTATGGAAAAGCCAGTAATCACAAATCCATAAATTTGTGACGATCTAAGGTACCATCTGATTCATCAGGTATAAGAGAACTAGGACAACATTTTTGGTTTTCAAGATCATTTCCCTAAAGTTAAAGAATTTGAATTAGAATAAATACTTACTTTATTTCGGTACAATCTCACTGTTGTTCGTGCCTTTAACAATTTCCACTTCATCTCTTAAATAAATGAAGTTGAATTTGTTATTCGTGAAGTGCTATCAGATCATGTGATAGAATGACGGGTCATTCCATCTGTTTCAAACAAAAGGTTAGCAAAATTATATACATAAGTCGATCTATAGTGAGATTAATCACATATGGTTTCTAAAATGGACTTATAATTCATATATCATACTGCTTAATATAATAAAACTAGTTTCTACTAAACAGGGACTTCCTGTAGGTCAGTGGTAGGCGATAAAGGCCAGTCGCACTTCGGTTGTGGGTTCGATTCCTACAGCCTTGTCCGAAGCGATGGGCTGTCGCCCGTCCTGCAGGTTGTCCTTTTTATAAAACTATATTACTATAACATCCCATCAATAATATCGAAAAAACTTCTATCCTTAAACAATACTAACTTATGTCCAACATAATCCATTCTAATCTTTAGGCTTATCCATAATACTCCAGTCCACTCTCATAACATAGTGAAAACGATTACCAGATATTTAATACCATCGTTGATCCCCATATATCATAAGATATGTTTTTTTTGTCACATTACAAACATTCAAAGTCCTTAATCATGTATTCTCTTGAATACCCATTGAACCTTATTGAAAACATGAGTGCTGTTAAAAGTTAACTCTTTCCACATACCAAAATCCTCAAAATTATTTATACTCAAACCATGATATCACTTAGTCCTTATATCAATCATGAGCTCATGAATACAATCAAACATCTCATTGTCTTCTTATCCTTTCATTATGAACTTATCATCTACTTTCCAAAAGTATCTGAATAACCTTTCATGGTTACTGGTACCATTCATCATACACTTAAGGAAAGACAACAGTGTAACAATCCTTAGATGTCTCCTTATTCCAACACTACACATGATAAACATGTAATCATTCCACTACATTCTTAGACCATTGACCGAGCTTCAACATTTCTTTCATCTCACATATCATTTGTAGTTTCTTCATCATCGTCAACATAAATACTTCCCATACGACCATACTGATTCTCTTCATGAGACTTTCCCTTAGGGCATTGGTTTGCATAATGCCCGTATATTCCACATTTAAAGCATTTTACCATTGTTGATGTCGTAGCAATACCATTATCCTCATCCATGGTGTTAATTGAACCTTTTCCTTTGCACTTACTTGCTTTGTGTCCTTCTTTTCCACACCCAAAGCATCTTCTAGTTCCTTTGAAACATTCTCCTTGATGCCTCTTCCCACATGAATTACATAGGGGAAATTGAACTTTCTTTCCTCTATGATCATCATGAAACTCCATCTTTCTCTTATTAGCCGAGTCAGGAAACTTACCAAATTTTACTTTATTGATCATATTATGAGATTGCTGATTCGGCATAATAATTATGTTTGGACTTCCAAATCCCATTTCATTATGAAAAATATCATTCCATTGTCCATCATATCCTCCATTATCGTGAATCATCTTGTTTCCAGCCATTTTCTAAAACCCAAAAAGAATAGTGTGAGAGGCAAAAATCATGCTAGGGAAAACAACATAATAAAGGGGGAGTACCTTCAATATCTAACATCTTAGGTTTAATTCTATGATCGTTAGCATAGTTCTAGTACTATAACTTATACGTCTACTTAACCTTAGGGACATCCCTAGACATACCGTAGAAATATCTCTAGGGATCTCACTAACGTTTTCGCATCCTAGTTTCCAAAGGTTGACTAAACCTTTCCTCTGATACCAACTGTAGAGACCCGAAGCTTGACGTACATGGAAATTACATTACATTTGCGGAATACTTAGTACATAACAAAAACACACACTAAAGGATCGTAATAGTTTAGTGTCTTTGGAAACTCGGAACGTAATCTTCTAATCGTGGTGAAAGTTCTTCAATATCTCCCATAAAGGTCATCCCTTTTTTTTTTACCTAAAACCTTTCTTTATATCCTGGGGAAAAGAAAACATAAAAGGGTGAGCTCAAATTCTCAGTAAGGGTAAACAAAAGAAATATCAATCACATCATATACATAAGAACATAGCTTTTGGAAATCTTAACCTGCAAAAGAGCTCATAATATCATAACATGGGATAAATCATAGAAGTGAAAATGAGATCCCCATAATCATAACATAGAACTTGAATCTTTGTGGCATGCACACATAATCATGGAAAATCATTTCTTGTTAGTCATGACTCATTGCCAAGACTATCTTAGTGGACAAAGTCCCTTTCTGAACCGAGTTCACTCCTCGTTTCAGTCCTGTATCACTGAACCGAAATAACCTTCCGTTCCAGCCATGTCTATCTCATGAGATATAAAATCATTACCCAATGCATTGGAGGGAGATATAGGTCCCACCCATCTTATAATGAATCCTTTCTTATGTGTGCCACATAATCATAAAACATACATCATCGCATAACACATGTAACAAAAATGGGATTCTTGAAACACCATGACATCATAAATCAATTCATATAAGATAAAGGAATTCATAAAAATAATTCCATCACAACATGATCAAATCCATGTAATAATAGGGATAAAAACAGAATCCTTTATTATCTTAGATGGAAAATAATTTTGATAAAACACTTGAACTCCATTCTTGAGGAAAATATCCTTTCTTCTTCAAAAACATTTTTCCTTTCATAATATGTCATACAACTTTAAAATAAAAGAAGTTGATTAAAAATAAACTTGAAAACTTGTAAAGGAAGCTTCTTGGAAATAATGTTTTAAAAATCCATTCATGTCGTATAAGTTAAAAAAAACATTCTTTCGTACTTTTGTCGGAAAAGTCAAAAAGTACCTCGTACGAAAAAAGATTCCTTTCATACATATCACTAAAAACTCACCGAAGGGTAAAAATGGATTTAAACAATTGTAGGTGGATGGAAATAATATTACATTTTGATAAAACATGGATGTGGATGATAAAATACACCCCAGTAAATACTTACGAATAAACAATCTCGGATAAAAATGAGATTGTGATATTTCCCTTACCTTAGGTCCGACTTGATTTGTAAGTGTCCGAACCTCCTGTATAATGATTTAAATCATGTTATTGACTTATTACAGAATCATATTCATTGTTATGATATCATATATGGTTCACTTATGACATTATATTACCCGTTCTTTTGTAAATTCCATGTTAAAGAAGCGTTTTGGGTAAAATCATTTCATTTATCGTAGGTGGTTTGACTTGTTGTTCTTGACATCATTATTACTTATATCATGATTTACTCACTTCCAGAATATAAAATATGATTTATATATCATATATATTCAGTATATATATATATATAATAGGTAGATAAATAAAATGAAAAACACCGTTCATGGAGACGGTAGTCCGTACGTACGCATGAACGCTGTTTTTCTTTCCTTATTGTCTTGAAATGGAAGTAAGTAGATGACATACATATGTATATATATACATAAATCCAGTAACTTTATAATGTCATATATTTCATTATTATTTCTTATATATACATTATAATCATTCTTAAATGGTTAACATGGAGAATGAATCTCATCGCGTCGTGGAGACGGTAGTCCGTACGTACGCACGAGCGATGATATCATTTCTATAAATATTGAATTGAATTGGAGTGGATTATACAATATATCAGAATCAATATGATGTTGTAATAACTATGTATAGTTATTCTTTACACCATTATACCCATCCATGTAAGGTGGTGGTGGAAAATAGATTACACCACGGCGTGGAGACGGTATTCCGTACGTACGCACGCGCGGTGATTTCTTTTTCCGTAGGATGGATAGATGGTGAAATAGGGTTGTTTCATACTTATAATAACATATCAGTATATGAGTGATACTGATGTTATTACTTCATAATGAAACAACCTAAGAAGAAGAAGTGGAAGAATAAATAAAGATGAAAGAATTGGTATCGGTAATTACCTCTTCTTTGAAGTGCCTCTTTGAGACCTCCTCTTAGGGCACTAAAATTGGTCTTTGAGGAAGACCAGAACCTCTAGGATGTTTCTAGGGAAGTGGAGAGGATAAATTGGCAGGGGTTGGCCGAGCTTGAGTGCTCAAATTGGTGTGAGGAGGAGGGGGAGGAGGTGTCCTTTTATAGGGGAGGAGAGGGGCACCTTAGGAATATCTCAAAATATTATTTTATATTAAAGTCAAAATCGGTTTATAATGGTTCCAAAGGGTCTTATTTCGAAGCTAAAGTGGGGATGGGTCGAAATCCTATCAACCAATAGGATTTAGACAAGTTTAGGGTATTATTTTAACCTTATCAATTAGATTTAACTCTAAGTTAAATAATTTAACTTTTACCGTGTCTTTTTGTTTTCTTTCACTATATGGTTAATACACTTACTATAACATGTCAAACGAACCCCAAATTGTTTATTATTAATATATATATCCTTATCTAAGTCATTTGGCCGAACCTTAGATTTTTAGGAATACAATAACAATTAATAATATAATATTTGATTTAAAAACTATTTTGTGTCAATTTTGACACTATTTGATATATGATTTTTGTTAAAGTCATAACAGAATTAAATGTTCGAACCAAGTTGATTAAATCAACATTAATATATCATAGTAACCTAGAAAATTAGTGTAATTCATAAAAAGTCTCAAATTACATTTATTTTGGTGTTTATAACATCAATTATGTCAATATTTCATTAATAAGATAATTACTGTATCATCGTTGTGTCATAAATAAATTAAATTATTTGATGTCTAAAAATTACAAATAAAATACCATAATGTAGGAAATCTTTTTAGCTTTCTAATGAATATTTATAGTCGAATTTATCTTATGTATAACCCCATATTAAAAATGATTTACTTATTAAACTTTGATTTTAACTATTTTAACCCTTCTTTAAATAAATTAATAATAAAAGTCCTAATCTAATCCAAGTGGGCCTAAATGGTCATATTTTATTCCTAAGTTTGTTTTTGGTCGAATTCCACTTGTCCAATAGAATTAGGACATGTGTTAGGGTAATATTAATATCATATTTACCCTTAGTTACCCTATTTACTATTAACCGCGGTAAAAAAAGTAAAAAGTTACTATTCACCAAAAATTATTTTCATCTCATTGAACCACATTTTAGTCCTTGATATTAACCGTGTCTCTCGGATTTTCGAAATTCCATTCACAGAAGCGGTAAAATTAAGTTTTATGCAAAATTCAGTTTTTAACCTACCACTTAGTGGTTTCACTATTCATCAAAAATTGAAGTTTTTCAGAAAAATGCCAAAATTTCACCCTAAGCTATAATTGATATTCCGAATTCAAAAATGATTTATATTTTACAAAATTCCCAACATATAAGTTGCATTAATTAATTTTATAATTAAATCCCGCTGTTAAAACAAATAGCGTGTTTTTAAGAAACAAAATCTATCAAAAGATTGACACTTGTTTATGTCTAGTTTAAATGTGAAATTACATCCAATGACCAACATTGTATTAAATTGTAAAAATATATTCTAAATATACTTTAAAACCACTCAAATTAATGATTTATCACTATTAATTATTTCGATTAAAAAAGTTGTTTTTAATTATAATTTGGTAATTTTCACTATTCATCAGAATATGAAAGTTATCCGAAAAGTACCAAAATTTCACCTTAGGCTAAATTCGATACTCCGAATCCAAAAATGAAGTCCATTTTGAGAGTTAAAATTTCTAAAATTTAAAAAGTGGTTATTACTATTCATAACGGCTAGTTTTAATAATATTTTAATAGCATATCATTGTTTCGTGAAACACATGATTACGTACCACACACGCTATCGAGGAAGGTTGCGATTGCGTGTAATGAAAGGTAAGTCAAGGATGCGTGTTGTGCAAACTCCTTTTGGTGTAGCGTACAACACAAGACATTAGTGAAATAAAAAAAAAGAATATTTTTCATAAAATCTCGGGCTGTTACAGTGTCAGATGTTACTTCGTGATTGTACTTTTCCTTTGTGGATTTTGGGAGACCTTCGGGGGTCTCGGGGTCCCTACTGAGTAGCTTATACTCACCCCTGCACGGGCTATTCCCGCACTTCATGGTGTTGGTTGCAGACGACGGACATCGCTGATCGTGGAGGAGGCGTGCGGAGCAGGACAGTACCTGGAGGTGGACCACTGGGCGGGACGTACTCGGAGCGGTTAGGTGGACCCGAGGAGCAGTGGAGGCTATCTGTACCCACCCTTCAGGTGGGACTTCCAGTGGACGGCTCGACGCTGCAGTTTTTCCTTTCAGTTGCTATTTTTCCTTTCAGTTGTACTTTACAGTTGGGCTTGTATTTCCGGCCCCCTTTTTACTTTCAGCACAGCTTGTACAGTTTTACTTAGTGTTTACTTTTCCACTTGCTTACTCTGTGGTGCTTGTTTACTTTTCAAAGGAAATGCCTTCCCTTTTTGTTGGGATTTACGCCTTGGTGCTAGTCGCCAGCCACTGGCCTATGGAAGGCGGGCTTGGGGTAGTCACGGCACGGGCCCCGAGGACGGGTCGTGACACAGTGTGTTTTCCCAAACTATATGTGAATCCACATTGTGTAATCCCTGGTTTTTGAAATAATATAAAATTCCACAGTCATCAATGTCAATCATGGAGTGTAATCCCCGATATGTGGTGTAACATTAAATTCCCCATTCATCAAGGTAACCAGTGAATATGATCCCCAATCAATGGTATTAAAATATAATCTTTATTCATCAAAGAAATTCCATGACTATATAACATTGTCCATCCTCAGTGTGTAAGCCTCAATTAGTGAAAACCCTTAGTCTATAAGCCCTAAAAAGGGACATAATATGATATGTATCAATTATAAATGTTCCACATTCTGTAACCGCCAATAAAAGAAAAATTAACACCCCTTTTTACAATTATAACCTTGATATAATGGATACCTAATAGAGGTTAAATATATATTTTGGCCCTATAATGGAAATTCTAGTATATAATTCGGACATCCACAAGTAATGTCATTGATTACTTTCCATAACATTTTCACACAATGATAATGTTTCCCATTAGAATAGAGAGATTACAAGGAAATATCATTTTTATCATAAATATCTTCAATGTCTAGGGAAAATCAGTTTGTATGCCTTGTTCTATTTGACTATGTGGACTCTGATGATTCATGCCATAATTAGGAATCGTACGAAACTGTACTAACTAATGATCCCTAACTCAAAATGGGATTCATCCCAAATTTGGTCCAATAATATCTCAGATATTTTAACCGTAGGGACCCACTAATTCCTATTGAATGATCATTATAAAAAAATTGTAAAAATGACTAAAAATCAAAGTCAACTATGACAACTGTGAATATTTCCAATAAAATGATATGTAGGAAGCCTCACTAAGGTATTATCTTTATATTAAACATCCCAAAAGGTATCCATATTATTTGTCCTAACATCCATATGAAATATAATTGATTACATATTATTCCTTGTTTCTCAAATAACTCATAACTAATGTGGGATAAAGTAGTTGAAATAGTCATTTATTTTCTTGATGAATATCCACCGCCAAAGTAATGTGAACATTTAAGCCATGATGAGTGAAATGATATGTTCACATCAATAAAAGGGAATCCTACAAGGGGATAGTCCAAAGGTTGTGACTCAACTATGAGAAATATGATTCCTTCTATAAATAGGATACATAGGATAACATTATATTTCCCAATATAAAATAGAAACCAAATTTAGTTTATGTCCTCACATGTATCTAAATTATACGCCATCAGGACCAAATCATTCCCATGGGCTTCTCACTCTACCTCAGACAACAGTATTCATGAAAAAACTGAAATAATATAACTCATATTATTCAATAATATGGATATATATTAATTTTTTGTAAGACTCTAGTAAGAACACCTAATGTATCAGAACATCTATGTATGTCTATTCCATGTGATGTTAAACTACACAAGTTTAAAAAACATTATGGGTTTTTATTCCTTAAATAATAAGGATATATTTGATTATTCATAATGACTAAATATCATCATTGTAATATTAACCATTTATCTATGTGTCGTCCAATCCATAATTTTTATCTTATATGGCTTCAAAACATAAGAAGTTTTTCATTTAAAATAACGGATGAATAACCTCTAATACATAAAGTAAGATTCATATATTTTTCCCCCACATATTCTAAGGATATACATAATGAAACTATTGTTTTTGGTTAGGGTAACTATTCCTATATCGTAATTAGGAATATATTCACAAACACATCGCAAATCTATAAGAGATTCTGGATGTATGAAATAATTTACCAAAAAAGGGTTAAATAATCTATAAATCGCATAATATCGAAAAATTCTAGACATGAATTTCCACGGGGAATGAAGTCTAAGGTTACCACTGATCTTGGAAATAGCGGTCATTACCAAGTTACAGATGGGATAACTATTGGGAGTTTTAAGAGAAAATGTGCAAAATGGGATACCTAACACGAGTGACTAGAAAAGGACTTAAACACATGAAATATATCACACCATATGTAGAATACCACCCATTCCATTGAATAATGGTGAAATAAAAATGGTGAAGATGAACTAAATCACTATAACAACTAATGATGGGTTTATCAACTGTCATGTCATTTTCACAACAAATAATAAAAAACAAACTGCAAAACCTTATCTTAATCACTCAAATGATAGAATAATCTTAATTTATGGCATGCATTTTTTGTACACTATACAAAAAAATCAGTAGGAAAAACACGATATTATACACGATCTTCTATAACAGGTGTCTTCCCAAAATAAAATCATCATAATTTTGATTAATCTAGGTGAGAAAAGTAGATGAATCAAGAATAAAAGAACAACTATGTTAAAAATTCTCATTTGAATGATTATATTTATATTATGATACTTCATAAATTGGTAACCATAATTTTTTTGTTCATCACAACTTCTAAAACTTCTCTTAGAATTCCATTAAAGACAATGTATTCATCATTCGATGATCGGTCTGGAAATTCACTTAAATTTTCAACCCAGTAAGATTCAAAACAATGTCACATGATCAAAATCAAATACAGAAGTTTGAGATGATGATGGTCTAAGAGTAACACAGATTCATTAAAATCCTTTCCATGGATGTTTTCAAAGATGATCTGGCATCACAGAAACTTGGAAGTTCACTACACCTAGGGAAAGCGGCTGTTATTCTAGTGTCCCTTTTATTATTACCAGCTCCTCTAGAGATTAATCAAGGATAGATTATCTTCCAAATTTTTTCAAATATGAAGGAGTAATATGGTGTAAAATAATACAAACATTAGATTTTGGTGCCTCAAAGTGGGGAACCAATCAAAAATTGTCACTAATATAGTCCTTCCAATACACACAAGTTTCCATCTGATAGTACCTATTGAATCACTACCAACCATGATGGCCATGATGATGTTACAATGAAGACACATTGGTTGAGGAAGGCTCTATATTACCATGAGAGGTATCATATCTCCACTCCCACTAACAAATTAAAATGGCATATTCTAGATTTAATCAGAGATTAGGTGCATATTCTAGCCCACTCAGAACTAGCCAATGTGCATATTCTAGAAGAAGAAACATGTGATTTTTTTACCGCTATCCCTATGAATGAATTTCAATATATTATTATAATGTTAGAAAGATGAAATAAGTGAGATAATGTACCAAAATATATTGACTAAAAAATCTCATATATTGTGAAAATAGGAAATGTGCATTTTATATACTTTTAAAAATTTTAAAATCAATATATATTTTAGCAATAAATGAACTACACAACATGAATATTATGTCATTAAAGAATATAAAAGGATATGCACATACTCTTAGCATTATATCCAAGGCTAGTCAACACTATGATCATCATGAAAAATTGGTCATACAAGAAAAGGTGAACATTTTTACTCCAATACATGAGTATTATCAACACATTCCAATAAAGGAAAAGGAAGCAGACCATGATCATATTCATGATCAACATGGGATCACCCAGTGAGTGTAGTGCATGCCTGGGGGTAGGCTCATATCCCAAACACCAATATATGGAGGCATATTAAAAAGTACCAATATCTGGTAGAAAATACTTTTATATTCGGGGTCCCAAAAGTGAGAGGTGTGAAATCTTCGGGATCACCTCAAATATATGTCAATAATGTTCATAAATATATTCTAAATTCTGAAGATCAGTAATATAAAAATGTTCTGTCTATGCGCTAACAATGTGGTAATGGTACATGGCTCTTATGGGGCTTGTATTCCTATCCATAAATATACATGGTATGATTTAGAAGATCACATCACCAGTGAACATATTCCTACTTCCAATGGCGAATGACAACATCAAAAACATTTAGCGGAAATGCTAGAGGATTCACATTTCCCTTCTCCAATTTTGGAGTTTCAATATCATATTATGACATGGAATGATTCATCAAACCAGTATCATATAATTGTTTTATCACTGGGTGAGGTAATAAAATTTCTTATTCATGGTCATAAACCATACATGAATGACCAATGACATATCCCAAAAGATTGGGATATAGTTAATACTGTTATCTTGATAGAGGATCACTATGTGAGCATTGATCATGCCTAAATGGGATTCATATATTACTATTAATAATGGGAAAAATTGTTATTATATTAAAATAACTTCTCATTAGCGGGTTCATATCCCCATATCAATAGATGGTTATATGAATGTTCTAGAAAATTTCATACAATAGTCTCATAATCCTAAAAATTTATATAATTAAGGACCATGTATTCCATAAAAACACATATTGTTTCAATGATTCTAATTAATCAGAAATTTAGTGTCCTTGAGGTTTTTTTAAGAAACATTACAAACACTAAAACATTCAATCAACTATTCCATGTTAGATGATAATGATGATTAATGGGATATTCCACTTCATAGAAGTGCATAATAGATATGATGAACACCACTCATGAAATCCAACATGGTCAAATTTTCCACGAAGTCATGTCCCTTAGACAAAGAAATCCTCTCATTTAAAAATAACCTTTTAAAATTGATGTTTTCAAAACTCAAACATCATTTTATAGAGTATTCCTCGAGACATTAGAAACAACGTATGTGGTTTGCCATCAAATTCTATCACCAAACCACTCCCAACATAAGGGTACCATCAAAAACATATTATATGGATGAATCATATAGAGGCTTGAATTTGTGATGAAGAGTATAAAAAATTGATATATGAAAGTTGTTACCCAAGGAAAACCTTCCTGCCAGGTTATAGACCTATTATACATTTGACTTTTAAACCACTGATGAGCTAGATATGGAGTACATGTTGTATCAATGAAAAAATATGTTGGATACTCATCATGAAATAAAATTTTAACATCTCAAATGTCAAGGATAGTATTTTAATCTCTATAATGTAAATAAACATTATTTCTCGCAAGACCAAACTACTATCTCCATATCAATGGATTCAAAACTAGAAAAACACATTGCATACCTGCAACATGATTTCCAACACATAATTTAGACAAATTGGTAGTAGATCTACATAGCCACATCAGGAATCCATATTCTAGGATGGGAAAATCTGGGGGTGTGTCAATTTTCCACATCCCTAGAAAAACATAACCTCTTTGATTCAGTGTCCTATAACATTATTCCCTTTTTGAAAATCTGGGGATATGGTATCATTTGGGCTAGTTATTCAATTCAATGGAATTACGCATCCACATTTTTACCTATAAAACATTAATGTAGGGAGTGGATAAACTACATAACAATAACACAAAACCCTATAAGGAATAAATAATAATTCCAGACAAAGAAACTGATATTCTAATCATGCGGACTACCCCTTATAGAGAATAAATTTTATCAAGGGCTAAGACCACACCCATATTTTATGTAATGATACATATTCCGCATCAAACAAGTAGTAGTATTAGATTCCATAGAATTTTTACAAGAGTGGACCCATCCCATAGTGTCATTGTAAAATCTACCACTACCTCCACCCTAAATATTTTCAATTCTTAATATGATTTATGACATATACTCAGAAAATATTATTGGACCCTACCTGTTTGGATTGGGAAATCTATATATCAATCACTATCCATATGGTCGTAATTCCCAATTTGGGAAAAAATGAAATTCGTACGGATTATAGATCACCCCATTCCACTAGAATATGGGTTTTCATATCTCAATTTCTATCCTAGCAATCATCAAATACCATACTAAAATAAATGGATCCTAAAAAATATGACTATTGAAGGAAAATAGTGGCCAAGAATAATCCTCATACCTCATGGTTGGGGGAATTTCTATCATCACCATAACCATAGAGGGAATCAATGTTCTTCTTGATTGGATGATACAATAAATTGTCATCTACCCACATGTTCCTCATATCAGAGGACAAAACTCTACTATTTTTGGCCCCTCAATAATAATGAATAGAAAAATCCTCATAGTAATGGATTATAGATCATGATGGGAGGAACGGATGGAAAATGTGATCACACCCTGTAGGGGTCACAAGAAGAAATGTCCCACTTCGTCCAAGGGTTCTAATAATTACCCAAATTATTATAATGATAAATTAACGTATTATATTGAATGTAATGGCATAAAAACCAATTACAAATTTTCATCTTAAAATATCATCACTATAAATATAGAATATATTTTGGATCAAGAAGCAAATGGGGAGGTTTGGAAAATAGAAAAACTACTCTAAGGGGATGGAGGTCTAGATGCACAAACTAAGGTCACACAGAGACAGAACCTGAAATTTATAAAAAATAAGGTTCCCCTGAAAATAATTGCTCCCATAAAAAATAACATATCCATAGAAAATGGAGGATGGTGTTACCACATACCAATCACTACTAAAATTATTTATGGTTTGACCCATGGAAGATTAATTTTCACAAAATGAAAGTGAAATAAAAACAATATGACTACTCAAATTAGATATACATCGTGGATACATCCCCATACGTGTTCATCATTAGGATAAGGGAAAGATAAATCCTCTTATATGTGGTTATTTACCATCAAAAGTATGATATGATATTTATATTGTCTATAGATTTATTCATACAGTCTACATAGATGAATAAGTAAAAAACCATTTTGAAATCCATCGAATATGTCACCAGCCTCACCTGCTCTTAGATAATCAACAATTCATATGAAGAATCTCAAAATAGTTGGAGAATAAAGTGGGGACATGTCATCTACCCCCTCCTGATCATTTCATGTGGGAGGTTGTTCGAATTGTATTACCCCTGGAGTTATATAAGGTCATGGAGTGTCTGTCTACAAAAATGTAATCCCGGGAATGGAGGCATGAATCTCTGAAGTCTAAGAGGAATACATTTCCTTAATTAGTGGATGAAAATTTATATCAACCCAATTTCTTATTTCCCACCTTATATACCATTGATTTTTTTGATACCCTAAAACAAATCTCAAAAACATCATATCATGATGAAGGTCGATGATGATCCCTTGAGTTCAATATAAAGCAACATAGATGAGGTGTGTCCGAAATACTCGGATATGGAAAACATTTTTTACTATAGTAGTCTACTAATATGATCTGTTATAGGGTGGGAAGACCATTATTGTTAGTTTTTTATATGTTTGACCCCATTATGAAGAAAATATGAATTTTTTACCAAATAAAATTGAAGAAACAAGAAAATTATTTTGTTTATAACATTATATAAAGGTGGAATATGTTAACCCACTCACACAGCATCCCACTCATGCAAGAATAACTATTGAAACTATGTAGTGAAAATCATAGGGATGATTTTTAGACACCACTAATTATGATGATGTAACTGGATGTATTCTGTGAGTTCTAAAAATAGACTAGGATTTTTAAGAATCAATTTAGATATCCTGATCCAATTCATGACTCCTAGCCTTAGTATGTGGGAAAATGTTGGGTAATGTTGGTGTTTTGGTTTTAAGTCACATACCAACATTAGTTCATATTCAATAATCTATGAAAAACCCAAACCACCCATCACCTCTTCTCAATAATCAAAAACCACATAATCTTCCTCCGCAATATAAATAGTTAAATCTAGGTCTCCCAAGATTTGAGTAGTGGAAAAACAATGCATGCACAATCCAGAAATAACAATTACATGGTTATATATTGGAATCCATTGATAATAGAATGCTAAATATTATACATCCTTGGATGTATGTTGAGGTCCACCTCACTAACTGTCTCAACTACTACCTTTACAATATACATATGGGTCATATCATCTGGTACTTATTCATCTTCACATATATCCATAAATAAATTTTCAATTATATAAAGGGGGTCTGTATAATTCATTGGATTAGGATCCATGCATAACTATCGTTTGGTTAGAGGAATAAAATGGATTCTAGAATTTTCTAGAAATGAATGAACAAAAGATTGGAAGCAAGATGAATGAAAAAACATTTTATCATTCTCATGACACCGAAAAATCACAGTTGTGTATAATATATATAAATAAACATCCAATTAAGGATACATAAAATGTTCCTACCAATGGTGATCAAGATCACTAGATTTACCATATAATATAATATGAAGAATCATATACCTCCCTAATGCATTTTGACCGTTACATATTTCTTCCATGTAATATGTGAATCAGGGGAAATACTACAAAAAATGGAACTGTCATCAGATAAAGATCCCATATTTAGTTATATCAATGTGATAATCATTGAAAAACTCTTCTCAGATGATGAACATGCCTCATAAAATGAGTATCCCTTATTTAACTAGGTAACAAAAGGTTGAATGTGTCAGAAAAGGGGATATAATGGACAATGTGGATGTGTAAAATCCAAATTTTTTTCTCATGTTGACATGGATAATATATATATGATACATGTGGGTACAAACTCCAATGAAACCATTATGGGAATGAAGGTGTCTTAGAACCCTCCATCAATCATCCACACTAAATCATCTTGAAGGATCGAGTAGCATGTGTTTGATTTTTGAGTAATCACTTGTGATGAGGAAGGATGGAACTTCCTACACCGCTGTAGTAGATGCTTCAAAAATTCATAAAAAATTACCACACCTATCTACATTAGGTGCCTCAATTCATGAGAAATGCATCTAGGATCAATCCTCACATTGGAAAGCATTTACCACTTGTTCAAATGTATAACATTATGAATCATTTGGCGGTGGTCCCAACAATTCTCTTGATCGTGGATGTGATCCAACATTCAAAGGAACTTATGGAGGAACTCGTTGAATCACTCCAGATCCCACATCAGTTATAGAGAGTAGTATCTACATCTAAGGTCAATCTAAAAGATATCATGTCCTTTGATTTTAATGTCACCATATGATTCACTGACCATGATCAGGAGTTCTTATCCCTGGGAGATAAGGACAATGTATGTTTCAATAAGACATAATAATGTCTACTTCCAAAGTAATATGATTGATAATTATTTTAGGATCCACATAATCCTACGTTGGAAACATAGATTTGTGGGATATGCAGAAGGGGACATATCTCCAGCAAAGTTGACCATTCAAGGGTATGATAAAAATGAGATAATTCCACTTAGTATGATCAAACTCTAATACAAGTATGGGGAACTCACATATGATGATTATTCTATGTTCATATTACTAGAAAATCATTAAGTGTTTTACATGGAAGGCCCTGGATCCATATATAATATTTGGTACATTCATCATTACGTCAGTTTTTCATGTTATTAATTTATTGAAAAAGATATCATACTATATGGTGAAAACCCCCCTTCAATACATGCAGATCCACATATGATGGAGAATACATATATAATAACAGATGTAGGAAATTTATATGGAATTATGATACACATGTTTCATCGCCAAAGTGAATTGGGAAAAACTATAAAAATACCTAGAGTTTTATCAACAAAAATTATATTCTCCACACTGATTTTGTCGAAGTAAAAAAATCTAATCCTAGAGGTCTTATTCCCTCTTACCCCCAATTAAGGTTTAATATACAATAAAATACAATATAATTCTATAATGAATTGGGATTAAATGTATAATAATTTCATTATCATATTCATCCTCAACCCTATAGTGTTGGAGAAGCCCCTGGATTTCTATATTGACATGAAAATGACTCCATAGAATTAGAAGTGGATGAGGAAGAGGGTAACCTCATGTGAACCCCTCCAGAATTAATGGAACATGTCTCCACCACCATCTATGATAATTGATAAATTAATTATGGTATAGAAGAATACATGTGTCCATTTAGGATTAGTGACTCCATGCCCCTTGAAGGGAAACCAATATATCCCATTTATAAAGTATAAATTATTTGTGATCTCCTTGCAATAGAAAAAAATTCCCATTCTGAAAATAGATGTGGCTACACACTATCTTAGACTAATCAATGAGAATCAGGGCTTTAATCAAGAACACATGAGGCAACTCCACTCTCATTACACCAATGTATAGTCAAATTTTGATGATTTTATCAAATACACCACAGTTCGAGTAGTGTAGCATCCAAATTTTCATAACATCATCTACCATGTGAAGAAGAAGAATGCCCAAATTTGTATCAGTGTTAACATTATAGACCATAATCGGAACATCCAAAAGGATGAAATCCCATTATTTATCACATAACTATTAATTCATTATACTATTAAATTCCATGCCCATTTTTCTATGTATGGTTACATATGGTCCAATTAGAAAAATATGGCGTCCAAATATGAAGATTCCACAAACCATAGAGCAGCCAATGGGAAATTTTTATATGATTTCATTTCCTTTGTGGTGATGAATTCTAGAACAACATTTCAATGTTCCAGTCATCATATCCTTGATACATTCATGCAATGGATATTAGAATGTTATGTGAAAAAACTAGTCATCAAATCCTAAATGCGACTTGATCAGATCATGGACCGTCAAATAGTAATCGATAATCTATTACAACATAATATAAATATTAATCATGTGTATGATGATTTTAGGGTAACAACAATGATGTTCCTATGATTTGTGGCCCTCAATAGTGATTTTGACCTTAACCCAAATAATACTAGTGGTAGCATAGAATTTTTACCCCCAATATAAATTATCTAATGGATCTCTATGAGTACCTTTCCTATTTTTTGAAATTCCTTGCCAATTTTTCTAGAAAAACACTTCTATTCCCCAAGATATTAATGTAGGGAATAAATTATAATTTAAAAAATTATAGATAGTAATTCATCAAATAGTTGCATGATGTACCCATTTCACCTAATATCATTGATTCCTTCAGTGAAAGGGATTCAACTCATCATGTACGTGGTTTCCTTGGATTGAGCATCATGCTACATCTTCACAAAAAATGATTTATGGAGGGATAATATTCTCTATTATCTATACCAGATGATTCTATGTACAGAGAGAAGATATTATGATATTGATAAATGCATCCTTCCACTCATTTTTGCAGTGAAAAGTAGTGTCATTATAAGAAGCAACACAATTTACATTGTGTGTATCATAGGTATTGAGTCAAGTACTTCCTTGACAACCCGATGTTGACTAGAAACTTATCCTAATGGTATGTCATTCTATTGAAATAGGAAATTCAATTCGTATCGTTGAATGTAGTGAATTGGAAATCCCTTACTAATTTCACCATAGAACGTCCATAAAAATAAAATACACTCGAAGATAATGATATCCCAGATAATTAAAAATTATACGACTATAAATATCCCCAAACAAGTGTTATATACTTTTTAGATCCTTTAAGTGTCCCATCAGCATCAAGATGTAAAATCAGAGACTCAATCATGTTTTTATAATGGTTGAGTATATATCTTCAGACAAAGCAATTTTTCCATACTCATTCTCACTAACTGAAGGCCTAACAACTAATGTGGAAGAATATAATTCCCTTACAAATTGGATGTAACTAGACTTACCATGGCCCATAATCTACATAAATTTCAAAGAGGATTTTGAATTATTGAAAAATTAGATCATTGGTGATTATTCAATCATGAATGCATAATATGCCCCCCACACTGGATATATCAAGGGAATGGTGGTAGATTTCCCTTTTGATGCCACATTACATCATTTTGCATATCATAGAGTGCTCATGCCAACAAACTAGATAATACATCCGTTTTTTAGGATTATTGTAATCAAGAGGTGGAATATTCATATACAACACAAAAATAAATTGTCTCATCAATCCTCTTATAAGATATGATGAAATCAATTAGGTCAACACCATATTACTTTACGATGAACCAATGAACACTCATGGATGGATGGATCCAATATTTGGTAATCTCTAAAGTAAAACATCCCTACAGAGAAATATAGGACATAACAGATTCAGCCTTGTGCCTCAAACATCACTGAACACAATGTTCCATATTTTTAAAAAATTCATATAATAGTGGATTTTTCAAAATCATCCTTAGGAGCATACAATATGGTGATATTTTCACCATCATGAAGACATTTATTTAGTATCCTACAACTACCAAAATCCAAGACCAGGCTATCCCACCAAACAAAATTACTGGAATATTACTAGAAAATCATGATACATTACATCATTAAATTCACCATGAAATGTCATGAATTCATGATGCATGAAACTCCCATCCATTAGTTACTAGAAAATCTATTCATATCTAAATATTCATGTACATATATCATTTTTTGAATGGATAATGTGGGGATATATCCCCTAACCACATCTATGTAGTTCATGTACTTCCTAACATCCATTATCTTTTCTTCCAAATGGCCTAAGGCTATACCCCTCATCTATGTTAGGATAATGAATATCATCAACTATATGAAATCTCATATCACCTCTGGTTCAGGGTCCCCTATACAATATTGATGGACCATGAAACATATTTCTTTTCTATAGAGAAAATAGAAATTGTTCCATGAGTAAAATATCATATCTATTATTCATATCAAATCATATAGTGTAAAATGGAATGATAGATTCCATCAATAAGACAATGTCAAATATTATCAAAAATATGACTAATAATGGTAGGAAGTATTTCTTAGACATGATCCTCCACAATGTATGGGCCTACCATACCACTAGGAATAAGACCACACAAGAAAACAACATACTCATTGGTATACAAAAAAATGAAGTTTTAATACTCGATGTCATGTTTCCATACCTTCGAATATCCAATTTAATATTGATTATATATGATAAAAAACACAAAATTGTATAGATTACTTGTAACAACTAAATTAGAATAGGTTTCATGCAGTACATAACCAATAATTCCATAATAATCAAATCACGCATTCCTCTAATATAAGGATTTGAATCCATTTATTCCACTATAGTGAACTGGTCGTAGCAACCCGAACCATAATTATACCTGTGAATAATCCATTAAAACTTGAACCCATGTAAGAATTTTCTTTTGTAATATAAAATAAATATCATAATGAAACCTACTCATTTTACACCATGTATAGGGAGGATGTCACACATCCAAAAAATGAAATATTTATAAAGATATGCTTTCCATTTCTTTAATCAATAACCCACCATTTCCTAACATCATGACATGAAACAAAACAATATCCATTTCCTTAAACACATGATGATAAACCCTAGAGAGTTTACAATATAACTATGATGATAATATAAATAGTAATCAATGAATAATGTCTACATGGATTCCTACTATTTTTGGATATCTAGTGATGACATATCCTATAATGTTATGATCCTAGTGACAAAAAACCTTTTACATCATGTAGGGATATCAATCTCTTTAACATAAGTCATTAAACTACATGGTTAATGTCTTTATCACATGTCATTATACTACAAATATATTGTCCTTACTGTAAGATTTTAAATTTCATGGATAACACCTTCACTGATTAATATAAAAAAAATGGCCCATATATATGAATCTATGACATAATTATCATTATTTAATGGGATACGTATGGATTACTCAATCTTATAACTTGGTATGTCCAATATAATATACAAAAAAATCTATTGTTCCCTCAAATGCCTCTATATTGTGTGAGAACCCATTTAGGTTACTAGTTTCTCAAACAATTAATAGCTCACATGAGCATAGGAATTGATGTAAGGGATTACCTGAAAAAACAAGGCCTGGAAGTATGAAACTGTTCAATCACAATATTGAATAAAAGTCCATATAAGACAAAGCATGAGTTGTTTCACACCTAATGATAAACTATACGATCAATGTTCTTACACATGATGTAAATATCATGGTCTATCATGAACAATGGGTGTATTGATTCATATCTTTACATGTTATGTAATGAAACATAATACTCTAATCCCAAGCCTTGCTACAAAAATCAATCGAATTAAATCCCACCTCTTCATATTATCCTGACTGATGGAGACTTGGTTCTCATTCAAGAACTATATGTGACATCATTCCAGTCCTCACATGATATGTAGTGAAACCAAAATTTCTATCTCTGGGAATAGTCATAATAGATATATATATAATAGATCCCTTTTTCATACAGGTCATACATGAATTGGGAACATCATTAAGAGCGATGTTAGGATTGATTCCCAATACCGTGGGATATGTAGTGAAATAGATCTTTCCACTCATAATCCCATCTGATATACAATCATTAAAAATCGAGGGTCCCTTTTTGTAAAAAAACAAAATGAATGGACCTTCAGATCTATATTTTGTTTGATTATCATTTTCATGAGATATGCAATGACCCCTAGACATCCGCCCTTAGGCCCAATCATGTCATTTCTATTCATTCGCATCGGTTCACTTTTCATTATAACATGATGTTAAAATACATTGGATTACTCCCTTAACCCATGATAATTTAATGCATGGGAGCACATACATACAACAATAAATAAAATTTAAAGAAAAGCATATGGGTTAAACGACATTAGAACTACAAAAAATACATCATCATAGAATGGTAAAAAAATCTACGTAAAATTTCCTTACAGCAAAACATTAAAATGTATAAATGATATCCCCACAACCCGATGATCTACTACATTGTCCATCACCAATATTTCATCCCCTTTGTAGGGGTCATAGTAGATTTTTCTCGGTCATCCATTGTATGATATTATGAAATAATATTTTAAAAGAACCTCAATTCATTATCCGAACATCATGTGATGGTTACCTCTTTTTTCTAAAATACATTAATTCACATTTGAAATGAAAAAGTTCTCCCAGTTTTATCCTGCTATAAATATAGAATGTTTTATAACCTTCCAACCAGAAATATTATTGTCTAGACTTATAGGAATTCATGATCTTTTGAGCATGAAATCATCAGGCTAAAACCCAGGAACTATATTTTGTTTTGGGTCATCCCTAGTCTATCTATCCCATATAATTACTCCAGAATTAAGAACATCGAGCCATGATTTGCAGAATTGTGAAAACTGTCACAGAAGGATATCATAGTGATTAAGAACCAAGGTATCCTAATTAGTAGATTTATAAAATAACTCATATTGGTTCAATTTAATTCATCACATTAAACATCCCACAACACGGTAATTGTTATATGAAAAGAAACAGTATCCTATGATGGTATTAATTAAAGAAACCTAAACTGCTAGAAAAAAACACCTAATACATGCATGTTAAAATCCTGTAAATGTTGAACTTATATAATTTTAAGACTTTTACCACTAATATATAAATCACTAGATATTAGGAAAAATTAAGGCACAAATGAATATGGTATAATTCTCAAAGTGATTAAATTATAAACATAATAAAATAAAATATATTCATGTTGTATACCTTGGTCTATGAAAATTTTAGACTAATTAATTTTAATTCCTGCTTTCCATGATAATATTTATTCTCGGCAGTGAAACATATTTTAGGGTTTTTGATCCCTCCTTTAATATTACATTCTCGATAAACACATTTCATGATTTTACCCCATTGGTTCACAAAGATCCCCCCATATGACCTGGAAGGGAAAATAAATATGTAGGTTTGACCATGAAATTGATAAAGAAGATATTAGAAATAGAATCCAACAATATCATGAGACAATATAAAGGTATTTACAATCCCTATGATCCTCACATCATCAATGATGATCTAAAGACTTAGTGTCATCTGAAACACTTCCTGCAATACTATCTCATATTGTCCTCATGTACTGATCACTTTGGACAGTGATTTACCATCCCTTTACTAAACTGTCTAATTTGATTTGATATCCTTGACATTAAATCTCTGTGATTTCTACCCTTTCTCAAAGAAGGAATGTGAAAATCCATTCTCAAAATGATTGTTTCCCACAAATAATGATTCAAAAAAATGTGGCATAGATCTCGAGCATCACAATAGTATTTAAAAGTTTCCTACAGTTTAAGAACACATACATGATATATTCTTTCCCATACCATACCTTATGATAGAAATATTTTAGTCATCATAAATATTTCATGATACATTGAAATATGTGAAGTTTATCTACCCCATTCATTGATATGGTGAATAAGGTATTTAACCAACCATCTGATGGAATCTCCCCAATGCAGAAATGATGATTTAGTTATTATGGGCCACATAAATTTTATGAAAAAACCTGTAACATTTTACTGTTGTAGGTCATCCCCTATATGAATGATCCATCAAAGTTTTTTGACTCAACCTATTAGGTTATTATTTACAACACCCATATTTCAACTATCCAGGATGACCTCTCTTCATTAGTATTTCTCTCACAACAATAATACATCCCTAAATATTGTATGACCCTTATCAATGATTAGAGATGATATTTAATTGGCCATGCTATCAACAAATGTGGTATTTATTCTTTAAACTCACGAAATCTTATCATTTATATATAGTACATCCAATCATCAGGATTTATAACAATTCCTTAGTCAAAATAAGAAAATCAGTGTTTTTTACTTCAATCCTTGAATTTGAGATACATATTCCATGAAAGAAATATAAGGTCTAATAAAAAAGATGATAAAATAAATAAATATTACATATAATATAGAAATCTATAAACAATATATATATATATATATTGTCTGAGATAAATTACATAAAACTAATGAAATATAAGGTCTAATGTAACATATTTTTAACTAAATAAATTTATGGTCCATGATATAATAACATAAAATAAAAAGATATATGGTCCAAGATAAATGTTCATAAAATAATGTGATATTTGATCTGAGATAAAATACACTAAACAAAGGAAATTTAATTTTTGTACTAGTTGTCATCAAACTAAATTGATATCAGGTCTGAGATAAAATACCATAAAGTAAATAAATATAGTAATTTATCTAAAAGACTTTAAACTAATGTAATATATAGTTCAAGCATATAAACTATAAACTAAAACAATATACTCTCCTTGATAAAAAACATTAAAATAAATAGATATTAGGTCCAAAATAAAATACCATAAAGTAATGAAATATAAGGTCTGAGTTGAAAGACAATAATATAAGGAGATATTTTTTCTAATCTAAAAAACCCTAATCTATATCCAATAGGTTATCTAGATTTTATAATATTTTATGTCCCACTACATGACCATATCATGATTAACTAGCTCTAGCATATCCATTCTTATTTTGAAAAATTATAGAACACTCCATACAGTACATGCATTGTACCCCAGTGTCCCTTTAACAAATAATGTGATGTCATAATAGCTAGAGTAGTTTATCGATAAATAATCTCATGTTGGTGGGAATTCTCAATAATCAATCAAGGAGAATATTTTATAATATCAAGATTAAATTCATTAAATTATTCTTTAGTTGATATAAATAAAGTAATATGTATCTTTCAAAGGAAATATTTATGTATGGGAACATCATTCATGTCATGAATGGATTATAACTTGATAATTGTTTTTAAGGTTTAGAAAAAGTATTCATTCGTATTGTGAAAAAATGGAAGGAATATCCAAATATTCGAGTCACTCTAATGTTACATAAAAAATATATCACAATGTTCTAACCACAAATAATGTAGAAAAACTACTAGTATAGTTGGAAAGGGTTCATCAAGGAGCATTAATTGATAGTTGATGTGATGCTCATCAATTTTCTTTATCTTCTACCCTGAAAAGAAGTGTCTCAACCAGAGACACCAACTACTCAACTCTCATTCAAGATGTTCATAAGGAATATTATCGTGTTTATAGATGAGTCCTCAGTAGAGATATTATTTCCTCACATATCCATTATTGTATAGCCCAAATATCATTCCAGGCCACTAATATGAATATCAACTAATATACCTACTCCAATTCAACCAACATCTTGCTAATTTTCATAGAATGTGGAGAATAATCCACAAGATAATGAAAAAATTATAAATTTGGAAAGATATTGAAGATTAGAAACTATATTCTTCATGATTTTATATAGAGGTAGATGGTAAAAATTACCAGCTTCCAAGCCATGAAACATCATGTGAATGAATTCCCCTTGGTTTTGGAATACATACAAATGTGTATTAGTTATCTTAGCATGAATAAATATCTTAATCAACCTAAATTGTAGTTGAACCTCATAGATCAGTAGAGTAGGTGCATCAGGAATAGTAATAACCAAATTGGCAGATGATTAAATAGGATATATATCCTCATATTAAATTTTATCAATACATGTATCATCAATATCGTTTATCGAGGAATACTTCCCTATATAAATTCTGGTTCACCGTCAAGGTGGTCATCAATAAAAAGTGGTTTCCTTCTTGACATCATTCTTGTAAATTCAATAAATTCCACTTTAACCATACATATAAGTTATTATAATGAAAATGGTGTGTCTACAAAACTGACCAATTGTTTTTCGACACCACCAAGGGAAAAATATAAACATGTATATAGATAATTTTTCATAAGAAAAGTAGATACATCAGGTAGATGAATTATAATATTATCCAATTTATCTTTAAATTCCCTCATCATCCCAAATTGAATGATGACTATATGATGTCATTCCCCATTAACTCCATACAAATAAATATGGGAGACCCTTTGGATTCAACCAAACTGACATGTGAATCAATATTTTGTATAAGGTTGGTAGATAATTAGTTCTTCCACCCTATCTAAAAGAACCCCTCCCAAATAGATATCATGTACAATCATTCATTAGGGGAACCATCATCGTTATTAATAATTGGTACACCGGGTGCCAAAAAGGATTAAATTTGATGATTTTATGTTATTTTAGTCTCTATATAACATCTTTATGACATTATAACATAGTCTCAACCCCGATATAGTCAATAGTATGGGATGTGATGAATCATTTGGTATCTTGGATTCATTTAAATATTAATAAAATTGATACCGTTCCATTTATAAATCTAAACAACTACTATAGAGTATCGTTGACTATATAAATAGTGAATCATTGTCATATATCGATCAAAAGATGATAAAGTCATTAAAATAAATGCACTACCAAATAAATTCACTATCCTTCTACATGTCATGCCACAATCACCAATGTGGTAACTTTGATCCATGTACTTATGTCCGCATCCACGAAAATCCGCCCATTCAAAAACATTTCTGTAATGAATTACATACTATGGTCTGATGAGATCTCTAAATTCACTAAGAACCCCATTAGGTATGATACACTGCTTACATGAATGCCCAATATGATCCGTTACTATAAAAAAATATATGAGTATGAAACAGATAAGGATGAATGGATGTCCCATGTCTATAATATAGGAATAAATATATTGATCTGATCCTTGAAGGAAATAATAGAACACATTTCCATCCCGGTAACAATTTTCTCATTCTCAAAAATTATAATGTCCTTAGAAAATCTATGGTCATCAAGAGATCATCCCAAACATCCACATCATATTGGAATTCAACATTCATCACTCCAAGATAGAATATCCACACATTTGGAAGATTTCTTGTAGGCTAATATGAACATCACCGTTGTATAGGTGGATTGTGTTTGTTCCATGACACCAATAGATGATTATATATCAGAGAAGGTCGAATGGCTATAAAAGATGAAAAAGAAAATAAGAATGATATTATAAAAGATGAACTTTGTATAGTTGATAAGAAAACACTATGTTTTATTCAATAACTATATGTAGAATTTCCATTCATCATAAAAGTATCAATCAGTACAATGATCACACACAAAACACTATATGATGCATTTATTGTATAGATTAGAAGAAAATAAATTCAAATAATGTTTATTGATAGGCTGATGAAAAAATTGACCACCATTCCTACCCAATGGAGAGTTCACCAGCACATAATACAATCTACTAGGTGGAACTAATACAATCCAACATTCCTAAGTAATTATCATATGAACACATTGCAGAGTTGTTGTAAACCATTCAGATGGAAGATAGGAGTCAGATGGAGGAATGCTGACAACATTCAATAGACCAAATCTATATAGAGCAAGTCATTGAGATAAATGATAGTCCTAAATATCAGATAAAAGGAACCAAGTTTGAAATTTGTTCTCAAAATACACATTATAGTGACGATTGTGGTTACAGTTCCATGAAATCATGGCCCTTTGATTGGATATAAATGTGTAACATCGATGTGTAATCCAATCAATTTAAAATGCATTATGATACATATGTCAAAAATCTGTAATTAAATATTTCCAAAATTATGTCATAGACCAATATCATCAGAAATATTGTATGGATCAGAATGGGATCTATGTATAGCCTAAGGTATTAAGAGTTTCATAAACCCCAAAGGTAATTGTGCAATTGCATGATTCCTTGGAGACTCATAGTCGCTTAACCTGGACATTATCACACAAATCACATATTAATTGATCATTCATATTATCAATAAAATAGATCCCACAATACCCTAAAGACAATAAAATTCCACATTTTCGATGTTGATGAAATTACATATGTATGGTTTATAATTGAATTTGATAGGTTCCTGAGAAAAAATTGTATTGTTAATGGATTCGCATGAAATGTGATCATGAAGATGTCCAGTGAGAAAGTATTATAATGAGGGCACGGGGAATAGAATAGCGACAAAGAAACTCAATAGAGGAAATGAAAGAACTCTATGATAAAGGAGTAGCCAGTGAAATGTGCCATCATCCACTCCCCTATATATTTATTTGTGGAAAAAAGGGTAACCCCAGAAAATTATTCATGACAAATCCAATGCATCAAGATGAAATTTAGTGTCCACAAGTACATCCCCTTATCCCCCTGGGTGTCACTCTGGAGGGCGTGGTGGAATTGTTTCCACAAAAAATTAGCTTAAAAAAATCATAAAGTTAGAAATACATGGATATGGGTATTATATTCCACAGAAACAAAAATGAAATAGATGTTGTGTGAATATTGTAGATTTTTTCAGCATCCAAGAGACACATGATCATATGGCCATCATAATGTCATATGGAGGAACCAAGTGAAGAAAATTTCTTATAATGGATCCCCCAGTTCCCATCTTGACAATACCTTCCACTCTTGTGATGTTGCATTAGTTATCGCATGGTTTCATAGATGCAGCAAGATAAAATCCCCTAGGTCAAATGGTTTGTAACAGGTGATAACCATATGAACCATGTGATAAATCATATGAAATAAGTGGAAAATAACCAAACAGAGGATCCCTCTATAGTTTATTAAACTCAAACGATGGGGTAGAAATGAGAAAAATGATTTTTATTGATAATATTTTAGAAAATTAATGACACCCTAATTCCATGTAAAATTATTAGAAATGAAATAAATAGAGCTGAGTAGGAGACCTATCATGGTTGTAATGTACATGTGTCATTCCTCGGGCTGTCCACAAGGCACCATGGGACATCTATGAAATTCCCACCACATCTTATGAAATCCTGTTGGCATTCCTTCCTTGTCACATGAAGTGCCTCAAAAATGTCTAGGTGTCCTCATTCTACCAATTTTTTCTATGGAATGTATAGTGGGATTTTCCAAAGAATTTTATCGGATATCAATAAGACCATTTCATGTCACGTGGTGCATTATTAAGAAGAAGAAAAATATTCATTAAATTACATGTGTAATTTTGTGTGGCCCTCAAATGTTCCAATATAAAAATAGAAATAAATAGAGTAGGAGGAGGTAGACTATCATTGTAGTAAAACAAATTCAACGTGATAAATATGGCCACAAAACAACTTCAAGAGCCTCCTGAAAAAAATGACCTTATCTCACGAAGACCCGTAGACAATCTATCCATGCCTTGTGAATTGTCCCATGTCCAGCATCAATAATATTTCACACAAAATTTAATATGAAATATGATATCATGATCTCTAATGGACATATAAATATTAAAATTGGAAATTTTTTCATCATGACCAAAATTTTCAAATTATTTGTCATTTATTGTATATAATCCAATAAGGAAGGAATTAATGGGAGGGAATCACAACAGCTAAAAAATTTGGCAATTCCCATGAATGTGGTCTATAAAAGAGGTTAGTAGAGACACATGGTGTAAGAAACCTTCACCAAATCCATCCTAGTTTAATGCAAGATACTTTATGAAAACTGAAGATATTACATGGTGGTGACACTAATAAATCCTCTAACCATGTATGAAAAATGAGGAACTACCTATCATGACCTAGAGGACAAAATCAAGGTACTTTATAGTAGTGATAGTGTTGGTTTAAAGGATTGGTTGATCATTGGACTAGAATGTATTTTATCAGGTAATGTACCAGATGACTACCATAAGAATCCAAATCCATACATAAATTAAATCACATGATCATCTATAGATCATTCGAAGGAAATATTTAAGGACAAGTAAAGAACATCACATATGTATGCTAATATCATGATACTTAATGAAAATTCAAATTGAACATATATATATACACGTCATTTGTAGTATCAGGGCTTGAACAAAAACTAAATGTGGACTAAATAAACCCAAAACATGTCCACTGACCTTAATTCACTAAATTTAAAGGATAATATATATAATAAAGAAACCAAAAAATTCACCTAGATCTTGTGATGCTCCTTCGTAAGGTTATTTGGGTCATGGGAAGTCATATGGACATGTCAGAGTTTGAAAATTGGTTTTTCATATAACTGCATATTTTGTATAACTATGTCCTCTGGGATAATCACCCATGCCTTGTGATCTCATTTAGATACATCCCCAAACACATAGAACATTTTTCAGATTTCATCCATGTATCATAGTAGCATATAATAATGTCAAAATGATCTCATGACATCCCCCATGAATGTTAGATATGATTAACGATACCCTCTATACATTTCATCCAATATATGTGATACCTCTTAACATGTCATCCACAATATGAGAAACACACTAAGACATGAATCCTTGACTCTCGTAACACCTTACATATTTTATTTATATCTTGAAACCACACCTACAGAATGTTACAAATATCACGTTACACTATATAGACAATATATGAAGGTCAGGAAATGGATTCAGTTAATAACTATATTGGACTTATAATTTCTTATTGACATGTTATACTTGATCATACGATATCCATTTAAAATTATATCTAGTTTATGTGACATCCTCCAAATATTTTTACATAATAACTTGAATTTATTTGGATATCTCATGGAGATTCTCTCAAACATATCATGAAAACTATTAAAACATTTCTATAGAATATTTAGCATATGTCAGGAAGGAAATAAGGATATGTCAAAAGGGAATACCAGTATTTGATTACTTCATACATACTAATTATTTATGCCTCATATAAATGAGTAGATTCACAGGGTAATCCCCATTCAGTTGAAACATATAACATTACCCAATTAGTAATGGAAAACTATGTGTGCATTCCTCAACTTGTGGAATAATATAATGTTCCCTAGTCACCATGTGTAATCCCCAATAATCATAACAATAAAATTTACTCAAATTTTCATTGGCATCCCAGGAATTGATAACTATGTCTCTCCTAATTGTGTAGTCTTTGATCAATTTGGAAACTGTAGAGTGTAAGCCTCGAAAATCGACATTATATGATATGTCTCAATAATAAGTGAATCATTTGTCTGTAATAGCTGAGAAAAAAACCATAAAAACTCTAATTCCTTCAAAAATCATTATACATAGGATACCTCACACATTATTCAGATCCACATTAAACTCCAAGGGAGATCCTAGTATACAAATCCCAAATCAAGATGAAATGAAAATGATTACGTCATGTACCATATTTCTCACAATGAATATTGATAAGATGGGCTTATGGAGTAATAATTTTCATATCATTTTCATGATAAACATACACAAATATAGGTTAAAAATTGTTGGTAAGACCAGATCTATTGAAATAAAATGACTCAGATTATTTCCATACCCATGATGTTTATGATGCCTTTATAAGATTCAATCCCAAATTCATAATGGGAATCAACCTTTGTGTGGGTTCTATAATGTCTCTAACAATTAATCCATTATGAAACAATCATTCCAATGGTCCAATATTTCCACCTCATCCTTAAAATTTTTTAAAAATAAATTTAACATTGAGATCACAGATTCAATACAATCTTAGTATATGTATGATACCCCTCTAAATCCCTAGCTCCATATTCAACAACTAATGGGGCCTTCCATTGCATTATCCATGTTTCTATGTTAAATGTGACTAATTACATCTTGTCCCTTGTTTCTCTCATTGATCATATATCACGCAGGTGAAAGGTGTTACTATAGTCATGTCATTTGGATCACAGATCATTACATTCTATGAAAATACATAAATGTATGCCCTGATGAGTGACATGCTATATTCACATCAGCCTAAGGGAATAAACATTTGGTACATCTCCAAGGGTGTGATTGAACTATGTTAACTCTTATTTCTACTATAACTAATATATGTAAGATGTCATTTTAAGGACCAAGCCCCAATAAAATCTCACTACAAATAATTTCCTCCAATGTATCGGACATATCGGCCATTAGTACCCCATAATTCAAATGATTTTATTACTCTACATCATACACCAATTTATTGAGAAAAAAATGAAATAAAAAAACTTTTATTCTTTCTATAATCGTGATTCATAGGGTGTCTCCACATGACTTTAGCTTAAACACATAGTGTTATAGAAGGAATTTCTAAATATTTTATGTTTGATGTTATATTACATGGGATTAAACATGAACAAGGGTTTTTATACCTAAAAAATCAGGATGTGTTTGATTCATAATAAAATATATATCTTATCCTTATAATAATAAAAACCTCCTTTTGTGGAAGTATATTAAAAATCCTTTATTTATAATCCTTCAAAATAGAAGCAGTTTTACATTTCTTAAAATGAATTAAGAACCTCATATACATTCATATTGATTCACAGATGGGACATCATTCATCATTAAAAAATAGATGCTTTGCCTTTGGAAATTTTTAGTGTAACCTATATTATATCAAGTATGTATTATATGTGAAAACATATCATAAATCAATAACAGATTCATGAAGTTGGAAAAAATTAACCAAAAAATGTTGAACTAAAACATACCTCTATCCTATATACTAATGTGAATAACATTGTTCCACTAGGACAGATAACTAATATGATGACCTACCATTGTAAAGCAATTCCCTATTGAGTTTTATATGTATGAACCATTGGATTTTTTTGTGGAAAACTGGAATAAAGGAAAACTCAATACATGATTCTGAACAAATCCATAAGCCTCAGCAATCAATCAAACATTTAGGAAAATCCCATCCATGAAATTGAATCATGAAGAAAAAAATAATTATATTTATTGAAATATTTGAAAGGAATTTATTATTCTTAAATGAGTAATATGGATTTACAATAAAGAATGGTAATGAATGGAAAGTCGACACCTACTGATGCATGATTTATATATTTATTCAAATAGATTACATATTCTATGACATCAATATATTTGAATTTGGATTTGATTATTTAGTTACAATTGATTATATCACTCACATTGTTACTATCATTTGATATTTCACATGATATTGGATTGTAAAAAATGGTTTAGGGACTTGTTGATATTGACGTTTCACTCACCCATACACTAGATGTTGAAAATGACATCACTCATAGTTATTCTCTTATATAGGAATTGAGAATTATGTTCCATGTTCTCTTATATCTAGGGTTGGTAATGACAACTCACACATCATATCTCGAATCTTGGTAAAGGAGTCTCATATTTATTTTGAGATTCACGGAACACACCATTCCCAAATACTATTTTACATTAGCTTAGTTATAGTTGTTTTAGTTATTCCTAAGGTACAACAAGAACCTATTATCTAGTTATACCACTAAACAAATCATCACGCACATATATCATACAAGTGATTTCAATATAGAAATGTATTATTTTTATTATATATATATATATGGATTTTTATCATACTTATACAAGCCTTTGTTGAAGCTCATAGAGACACTTCGTGCCCAATAGGAACTTGCTGTGGCTAGTATTTATTTATTCATCCTTGGTCAATGATAATTTTACCTGAACACTTATTATGTTTTCAGAATACAATTTTTATCTCTAGACATAATTGGTGGTGGAATAAGAAGAATTTTTTCTGACCCCCTTCTTAGGATGCATTTAGTAACTATGTAGATTTGTTATATGTAGTAATGAATAAGGGATAGAAACCTACTAGAGATACTTTTAATATATTGATTTTAGTATGAATCATAAGATCAGTGTTCCAATAATATTCTTATGAATCTAGTGGGGTAGCCATTATAATATTTTTATATTTTATATATAATGGTTTATATGTGTATCCCATGCTTCCCCTGTTTTAATATCAACATGCCATGACATATTTGTATATGTATTATTTTATTGCTATTTTATTTCTATTATAGTTATATGATTATTTATGATTAAAAATTATTTCATTATTTATTATATATCGTTCTTCTATGATGGTATTTTACTTGTCTTATCACTATAGTGTCTATTTATGTATGTTTCTGTAAGTGTGTATTTATTTATTATATCATCATTTCCACTATTATATGAGTGCATAGTAACCAATGTATACAACCTTATACTGTTAATTATAGTTGGAATCCACTAGTATATAGGGAGGAATTCTTGAGGCCATGTAACAAAAAATCATGGAGCCTAATTAACTGGGCTCTAGGATGAGGAATTATTATAGGGGCCCTACACACAATGAAACCCATTACACATGTGGAAGAAATCTCCATAACCCTTGTAGATTGTCATTCATGGAACCCCCTTGGTTTTAAAAGAAATAATTAGTTCAACAATTCATTACCAACATCCTATAGGGATCTTAGTAAAATAAATACTAAGTTGAATTTCCTACACCCCACCAATATAGATTAGGGATGATCATGTCACTTGAGAATAACTACCATTCCAACCAACATCCAAATGGACCCAAGATCCTACTACTAGTATATGAATGTGTAAAAGGCCCTTTTGATGATGGTGAAAACAATGTTGAGGAACAAGGCGATTATGAAAAATCCAGTTAGTATTATGACAACCATAAAAAATACTACAAGGACAGTATTATAATTACGAAACATAATCATTAATTAACACCAACATTTCATTGATGAATATATTTTATGATTACCCCACTATAATAAAATCAATAGTAAATCATATATTCATCGTTATCATCTATGGTTTCTCATCCATTTTCAATATGTTCCTAAGGTGTTCAAGTTAATTATTAAACACTATAAAATGAGTATGATGAAGAAAGTATTTGAGATATCAGGGCCACCGAATACCAATTTTTTTTATTTATCCACTCATAACAATGAATTACATCATTCACAAGTTCTTCACAAAGGACCATATACAGTTCTTCAACTAAAATAATTAAGAAAAATTCATCCACCTCTAAGATCATTGTATTATATTTTTAACAATCCATATAAATATTTTGGATATCCATCATTAGTTATGGAATAATAAAATAACCACACTATTAGTTGTTCGTAAACCTAATAATATGTGCACCACTAGTGATTCAAATTAAAATCTATTACAATGCTATATAATCTTTAATAAATTTTTCACAAGGTTTCCATTCATGTTAACATTAGAGTTTAGTAGAAATGTATGAGGGGACCATGTCCCTCCAATGTCAATGTATTTTATCTCTCTTTTATAGCAACCCAGTATTGAGTTGGACAGTCCCCCACACCCAATTTGTGTATATGGATGTGGAAAATAAAAACAATAATGATATGACCCACAAACCAATCATTGCCATCATGTATTCCCACCTTTTAGTCCATGATTTATTCTCATCCCAATCCACAAGGAATTTAAATGTTCTTGTTACTACCAATCCACACCGTAAAAAATTATAGGTACTCTAATTACATGTCGTGAGGCTCTAAATATGAGACAAGAGTCAATACCATGTTATGGGAAGTTGTATTTGTAATGGGTAGACCGCACACATCCATCCCCATAATTTGGTCATTATGTTTCTGCACATCTAATAGGATGTGTGATTCACTATAGTATTAGGATAAAATCACATCATTATGTGGATAAATGATATGAAATGTAGAGAAAATTAAGGCTACTATGATTTGGTTTTTTATCAAATTCATTGATGTAACTAATTTTAATTGGTACAATTAGATGGGATCATGATCTATTTTGACTTTAAAGAAATTATTAGGTAGTATATCAACCAGTTTAGCCCTACCTTGCATAAAATTGTCCTAAAAACTGCTCAAAATATAGAAGATGGATTATGAGTAAGTATCTAACATAATTTTTTGATGTAATGGACCCGTGTACTCCCTCTAAGTGAATGTTTCCTATAAATGGTATTGGTAATATGAAAGAACAATGTATGTGATGGATTGATTAATGTCATCATCTACTAGGGAAATATAGATGAATTTATGGAATTTCAATATAAGTGATCAATGTTTTTAAGAATCCTCATAGATTAAATGTATTTGATTGTAACAATTACCTCTTCCAACTCCCATGAAAAAGAATATTAAATGGGAAACATCATCTATTATATAGGCTAAGTCCCTATTATTAGTCTTATTTTATGTACATTTGATATACATGCCTCATAAAGCACTTCATCATAATTATAATACATCTTGAGACCCCCATTATAGAAAATCAGCAAAGGATCACATTATATAATGAATGATTAAGGTTTACTCCATCAACGATGATCATGATTCATCATACATATCATGTGTCAAAAAAACAATAATTAATTTTCTGGAACCATTAATGTACTAAGAGAATGGTTTGAATTATCATGTCAATTAAATCCCATACCATATGATCATTGGGAATAGTATCAAACTATTCTTCACATTCAAAAATTGCAACAAAGAATATACAGAGAATTGAATGGTTTAATTTGGTGTTGTACTGTAGTAGGTGGATATGTCTTTTATAACCCTAATGGTGATGATGAAGTGTTTTTTTAATGGAACAAAGTTCCCAACTAAGGTACAAAAATGTTTATCGATTGGATATATCATATAATTATTCTCATTTAAATAACATTTTTCATTTCTGGATGGGTAGACTATAACATCTTTTGATTTTTCTATCCTCCCATGCTACACCATCATTATAAAAAACTACCAATTATTGAAATAATCATTATTTATGATACCAACAAGTCATTTCCCCCCACTAGAACCAAAAATACTTTTCAATCATTTTGAATTCATTCTCCCACCCCCTAAAATTGAGATAGGACTTTGAGAATCATTTTCCATCATATAATATCCCATCAAAGAAGATAACAGATATAATTATTGCAACATCCTCTAAAGAGTGGATATTTTTATAGTACTATTTTATGAGCTATGAAACATATACCCCTCAGAGACCCATTGATAGCATTATTGATTGATGGGAATGCACCATACTATCTGGAAATATTTTTATGTTGATACAATAAAACAGATTGTTTATCCCAATAATATATGATAGTATGTCTCACAATGGGATTAGTGAGAAAAATTCTCACGTGATGAATCATTAGTTATACCTTTCTAACCAACCTAAATGATTGATCATTTGGCTCACCCATTAAACCCAATCACCCATATGTATCTTTCTCGGGCCGAATCACATACATTATGATCTCAACATAATTTGTATAATCAACAACTGAACCAAGAAAGAACCATCTAGGCTCCAATTAATCAATATAATATACTAAATACACTCTTTATAAATAAGATACATATCAAGTACATATATAGTTCCCTTTTATACCAGACAAGTGTGTTGAATCATCTTTATAATATACATTAACTACTTTTGATACTTGATGCACTCCACCTTGGAATAGAGTAACATGTGGGATTGAAGTGTCATCTATTATTTAAAACCATATAACCTACCTCAGTATCCTATCAGACATCATAATTATAACCTTTATAAATTCATTACACTTACTAATTATTATAAAATTATGATAGTTCCACTATATATGATCTCATAATCCAATTTTATGTCACATAAAAATGTACTGGAGTGAAAATGAATAATTTATTATTGGCCAATGGTTCTGAGATAAATATTATCCAATCCTGGATGCTCCACCATATCGGGATTTATGAAGTAGATATGATCCCCCCTCTATCCTGTTAATTCTAGTGTATGAAAATTGAGGGAAAATATATGTGGAATGATTCAACTTGATAATAAAAATAAATACATGATATCTAATACCAATTTCTTGTCATTATCTTATAACAAAGCCAACAGAACACTACTGGGGAGTCTATGGATCCATCTGCATGCAGTGGTCCATTTTTCACATTACTTCTTCCTCAAAAACTTCGTCAATGACAGATTGGGTGTACTCTACCTATATTTTTTATATTAAAATATAATAAATCACACTAAATTTTGGATTAATATTAAAACATATAGGGTAATAATATCCAAACTAGTGATTTTGACAATACCAATTACCCTGATGCCCCCCCCCACATTAGTGGTACCTTAGGTTGGTATGAATGAATGCCATATTATTAAAAGAAAATTTTCATAACTAATATCCACAGGTCAAATGAATCTTTTCAAAGTCCAATAAATAAATAAATTCACATTGATTACCGGGTATTCCGATATACAAATAATCATGAATAATTTTAAAAATACATACTACAATTTTGATATAATATTTCGATCCAGTTGTCACCATCCTACTACTACAACATACCTTCTCAGTAGTATGGATAACCCAATAGATGTTGACCCCTGAACACCTTCTTGACAACAAAGGAAGATATTTCAATTTAAAATCAAATTATATTATCTATTAATATTTTATATCGATTTTCTCAATAGATTCATATTTTATCATTCAAAATATCATCCTTGGTAAAGAAAATTGATGTTCGATTTTGTTGTCTGAACCCCCATTTGAGTTTACTTCTTCCTATAATCCATATGTTTTGATGAAGATTATGATTTCGATAAATCCCCTTATATATTTTATGAATGTTTCACATATATATAGATATATTTAACATGGTAAATCTTAGAACCATGGAAGATCAGAATCCAAAACTAGTTAGAATAGATATGTCTTAGGGGGAGGAGCATTGTTTCCCATATTTTTTAAATCAAAAAAATAATATGTTTAGTTAGAGTTATGAAAAAAATCCACAGATTATTCCCCAGGTTCTTTGTTATTCCCAAGGTCTTCCAAGAGTCCATCCTGTTAATAGATATGATGAAATATAGATTCACCATTCTTGTGGTTACACATTTGAGGTTTCTATTTAAAATACCTTCAAGGAAATTTTTTTGATATGTCTGTACCCCAAGTGGTTGGCCAATATCATACATGTTTGTAAGATGAATAGATTGGTCTGAGTATTTATTTTGATATATTCTTGAACTTCTAATTCAAAATGTATTAGTTTTTAATTTATCTGGATCATAGTTTAATTTAAAATAAATCACGTTCCATTCCCTACCCTTCATAGATGGGTACTTCTGTTATAATATTATATTGAGGACACTTCAAGTTTATGAATCCTCCTCTTTCCAGTCTCATTAGCTATCTTTTTGTTTTTGTGTTATATTATTCATTTTGTTTACATCTTGGGAACATTATCAACATTATTTGAACCACATAATCAATCCAATATTTCAATCATTGGTGGGATTCAATTAGGTTGATTTGGTGGGGATAAACCATTAAATTTAAGGTCCTAGGATGGATATTAAAAAAATTATACGACTATCATGTCTTTTATCACATTAATATTAATCAATTGACACGTTCATTCTAGTTTACCTGTATGAATTTCCACATTTTAAACATTAGGTTCATAAAAATCAAAATAAATCAATAGAATATTAATGACATTCGTCAAATACCACAATTATAAAACCAATTTTATTAGTGGTGAATCCATGTCCACCTAGACTATCACAAATGATTCATTGATAATATTGTAGGGTTATGTAATACCATTTCAAGGATGATAATAAATGGTACCCCATATTAGTGGGAAAATGAATGATAAATAAAATTCTATAACATAAATAAATATATACTAAATAATTTATTCCTCATGTGACTCATCCTAGTAAGTCATGTAAACATATATATTGCTATCTTATTATAGCACCATGATCCCATCATAGATCAAAAGAATTGTGAGGTAAGAGGGAAAAATATTCTACCATAGTTTCATAATATTTTATATATAGACCAGATAAATCCCCATAGATAAGATGTCCTTCAACTTTGTCTCCATAGTTCATGAATTATAGATCAATCCCCAAATTCATCAGTTATATCTCAAATCACATGATAATCACTTATATGACATTGTAAACTACCCTATATTGATAGGAATATTTGAATGGTGGGTGGTTATTCTATACCAGTTCGACACCAGGTTTTCCACTAGAAACATACAATGAACACCAAATAGAGTATTTAAACGATTTTCATAATTATTATTATGAACTAAATGATGATTTTAAATTCTTAAATAAACCTAGACACAATGTTGATCAATCTAGATCATAATAGAAAATTCAAATTGGTGTCCCCTTTCAGAGAATAATCAGTATAATTATCAGCAACAAAAAAATCTATAGAATGGGCCTGGGGAATGTGTTATTTAATCTAAGAAATGATTTCATACATTAATAACTCCCATTCATTTAACAGTGTACCATCAATGATGCCAAGTATTAGGATCATACCACCTTTATCAAGTTGACTATAGATATTGAATTCCATCAACTACACATTAATGGATACCTTGAACTAGTACTCAAGTATATTAGGGGTGTCTATGTCATAATGAAATAAAAACTCATCCCCTTTCAAGTGCAAAATCATGATCGAATAGCCCAGTTCCCTTTCAATCCAATGTTGACTCATGGTCCCCAATCCTAGAATAACCAATGTGGATTCATTGTAGGATGTGCAACTTCCATTTAATAGCCTGAAAAATATTATATAGTCATTTTACATGCAACTATGAGATTAATTACTCTTATAACATTTGATTTATAAGATTAATATGTGAAAATTGAAGCTACTATTACCTTCCTAGTATTGAAATCAATTACCCCGGTATCACTATATAAGATATAGTTTATAAAAAAAATTATGTATATTTAGTTGTTGTATTTTAAAAAATTTAGAAATGGTATTTTTTATTAAATTTAGTGATTATTTTACTTATTTTTTGATAACTTACCACTAATTTTTTTTTATTAGTTGTAGTTCTTGAATAAATGGAATTTAATTTCACCTGATCCGCAAAAAACTAGTCCACCTTAAATGTGTACATAAAACATTAAAAATTAAATAGTCAATAAATATAATTATATATAATAAATTAAAATTACATTAAATTATATATAAAAAGGAAAAATTATATTATATTAATGTTTACAAAATTTCAACAGAAATAACATTCATTATAACTCTAGTTTGGAACATTACCTAACCTTCTATTACTCGGTCTTCTTCCTTCCCATCACCTCCTTTGAAACTTCCCACATATGGACCTTTATTTAATATATAGAACACCATATCAGTAATTAATTAATGAAAATAATAATTAATAAAGTATAATTTAAATGATATTTTATTTTATCTAAATTACGATTCAATAATAGAAAAAAATGAATAATTATTTTTAATGATATAAATTATTTTATAATATTATGTTTCCAATAAAATAACAAATTAATTCTAAAATTGATAAATATAAATAATTATATATGAATTATATTAATGAAATATATTTAGAAAATTTACAAATTCTTTCATGAAATTCATTTTTATCTTCAGTAAATGAAAATATTTTCCGAACAGAGTACATTTCTGGTATTTTAATATTTATGGATGATAAGACATATAAAACATATGAGTATCATATTTCCACTAGTAACCACAAATTTTACTACTTATAATTCATAAGATTTATATTAAATTCAAAAAAAAAATTTGTTTTCGATTTCCATACTTCACCCTAGAATGTTGATATCCCCATATTGGGATAATCATTGAAAACCAAGTTGCTTCTATATAATGGAAAAAATAATTTATTTTTGGGAAAATTGTATTTATTTTTTTCCATCACATGGTTTACCATTCAGTAGTAAATATATCAATTCAAAAAAATATCATGATTCATATAATATCATTCTAGAATGTTTAATTGAGAAATACCTATTCATGTGAATCTGTTTTCCTCTAGATCATCTAATATCACTCCAATTGTCATAAATACATCAAATCAATTATATTATAGGGTAAAACAATTTACAATCCATTATAAATTTTAAATTTTAAATTCATAAAATATTTATAGTCAAAAAATTGAATGATATGACAGAATATTTTTATATTTAATATAATATTAGAATAAAAAATTATAGATGAAGAATTCTAATTTGGTTAAAATAAAATACCATCGATGGAATAAATACATTAAATAATTTCACCAACCGTAGATATAATATAATTATAGTAATCTTGTAATGTGAAAATAACTATGTATAGGTTGATGAAAATAAATCATTCGCTATATTATTCACATGATTGATGTATCTAAAAAACTAATACATTTTAATGAGTTATTCATATATTTTCATCTTGAGGATTACTAATTTCAATGGGATTTAAACACCACATATCATAATTCAAATTATTGATTATTCAACCCCTTTATCATTCCCAAATCCCAATTAGGCATCAATTCTCATTGAATAAGGCATCAATTCAATTCACAACATTAACTGATTTAATATACATGATAATCTAAAATATTATTATCGACCAATATAAAATTTAAAAATAATCATGATAGATTAAATACTAATAAAACATTAAGCTACATAAGTTCTTATATTATCCATAGACTCATTTATTATATTATATGTTTTCAAAATACCAAATTATTAATTCTATTATAGGGGTTTCTCTCATTTTTTGGAACAAATATACTACCTAGATTTTGTGTCTTAAAACACTTATAAAAATGATGTTTGTCTCATAGACATGCTCATTAAACACAACCATTTTAGAAAATGATTGAATAAAACATTCACCCCATTCTTATCCCATTCAAAATGAATTCTTTGATGAACCACCCACTTTGATAACTATTAGTGTATTCTGTCACATCAATCTGGTGAATGATATTCACAGTGGTTTGGATTTGTCCATAACCAGCAGCCCCACCTCTCCTCGATCCAAATTATATGAACTTATAACTTATCATACTACCAATTTAGCTATATGAACCTAAATTATAGTTCTTCAATTGGACATTTTAGCATGACCGGAGAGGGAACATCTCATGTTTTAGAGTGAGACCCTAAATGTTTCACCCATGGATCAATGTTATATGTCTATAAAATAAGCAGCCTGAGAGACCCCCAATAACCAACCTAGATCAGAATCACGCATTAGCCTATTTTATTCTAAATAAAACATATTAGTTTTTACCCCAATGTGATATAAACATTCTATCAAATTGGACATGTGTCATCCATATTCATAAATAAACATGTAGCATCTTTAAGAGTTAATAAATTGTTTTCAATAATCTTACACCTTCATCAACACAACATTGGACATCCTTATTTGGATCAACATCCAGTTCATATTTCCAAATCAGATCCCTTGCGACCACAAGATCTATCCAAAATGGATCACCACTCATCATGTTCTCATTCAACGAATCAACCATTTTATCATATAGTAATATAATACACAGAGTTAATGATGTCTTGACAAAATATTCTCACCTTCGATTTATGGAACTCATACTCAGGTAAATGTTTTTTGAAATATTGTTTTAAAACCAATATTTTTTATGTGGTATGTGATTATCCTACACCTATGTTCCCCCACTAATCAATTAAGGCTATTTATGTTTTAATATTAATCTATCCACTTATCATTTTTAGAAATTGGGATTCAAACACATCAGGGTTTTAACCTTGTTTGCTCAATTCATCGATAAGGTATAAAAACCACTAGATTAAAACCATCATTGTTTTTAAATGTTTGGGACTCCTAATTGATTGACGTGATGTTTGGATAATGGAATATCATCACATATCTATAAATATAATATGAATGTTAGGTCTCCACGTTTACTTTTGATTCCCACACTGATCTTGACTGACATGGTCTTAGAGTCTTATAGTTCATTGTCTTGTTATTATTAAACACATTTAAAAAAAATTCATATCATTAATTAAAATTAAAATTTATTACATTAAAAATTTGATAGTAGAAGGACCTTCGATTGTCTTGAGCACATTGATTATTACATAAAAAATCAATTTGTAGAATAATTTTAATGATATCACTCAATATCTTCAAGGGTTTTACTAGAAGCCATGAGACTCTTTGTTAAATTGGATAACTCCACTAACACCACATCAATTGCTAGAAAAATCTCATTATCTATTGTTTTCATTTGAATATCATTGAAGTAAAATTATTCCTTCAAGGATATATTTTTGCAAAATCATCTATTTTCAATTCCAACTATGGACACATCCACTAAATGATATCTCACTTGGTAGTGATGAATACCTAATGATGTTTTCTCTGTTCCTATATCCTCCAAGATGTTGTTCGAATGCCTGGAGTTCCTTAGATACTTTTTTTGGAATGCCTGGGTTAGGTGGTCTAAATATATCTCTATTACATATTCACTCTCTCAGCCAATAATTATTAGGAATATATAGGGTGGTAAATATCATCCACATAACCCATCCCATAGTTTCCCATCCAATTTTTGATGGAACCTATACATCTAATCAAGAAATCAAATGTATTATGGTTAATAAAATTCCATATCACCCACTATGCAGTGACTTAGACCACCCAATTCTTCTCAAAAACATCATATTTAGAGATTCATTATATTTAAATGGTATTGATTGGTACGTGATTTATTTTGGTAAGAACTTATACATAAGGATCCATATTAGGATTCCTTCAAAATGAGAAAGTATATGTGTTTAGAGGGAGAAAATAATTGGTTATCCCTTATTTAATATTAACTTCTTCAACATCCATGATCTCCATTAACACCTTGTCTAAATAAGCTACAAATATTGGTCGCTCCAACTAGATTGAGGTTGGTTATCTGTGAACAAACAACCCCTCCTAGTTCTACCATACCACTTGGGAGAATGCCAAAGATTATGTCCCCACATGCATGCTTGGATGTTTTTGACATATTTTATTACTATTATAAGAAATATATGATTTTATATTTAAATATAATGTAACAAACAACATTTATATCACCCATGTTAGAAAGAGATTATGTAGATCACATGATTTGATGACATCTATTTCCATAACACCTTCAATGAAAATGACTTAGCTGGTTTCAACCATGGATAATTTTCAAAAACATCAGGATTTAAAAATGTTTTCCACCACTAGAGATCCCTCAATTCTAGTTGGAACACCCAAAGTTATTATGGGGGCCTCTATGTTATATGATAGTGAGATACATAAGATAAAATAAAATCTTAGCATGATATTTACAACAAATAATAAAGGAAAATGAATAATATGTTGAATGAAATTTGATTTTCACCTTAGTGAGATTAATGGATCCTAATGATTTTTCATTCATAATAATGTGCACTACTGTCATATGTATTCAATAGACTTTGTATAAAAGGCCATCAAAGACTCTTGATAAGGGGAGATAACCTACTGACTCATCTCTACCTCCTTATACAGATTCCTGTTAGAGACACAACCTCATCATACATGTACTTTTCATTAATTTTTCATAAAACATAATAGAAGACCCAAAAATTCTCCCAAGGACAATATTAGTTTAATGTAATTGGAAACATAGAACATAATCATAGAATAGGGTGAAATATCTTCAACATCTCCAATAATGATATTATCCATTTTTATTCCTACCTAAAACCATTCTTTATAACCTCGAGAAAAGAATCCAAAAAAGGATGAGATAAAATTCTCAATAATGGTAAACATTGAGAAAATAAATCAAATTATAAACATAAGAATGTAAAACCATGAAAAAAATTTAAATATCAAAACCAAGTATTAGAAAAATAATCATTGAAATTCGTAAGACATAGATCATGAAAAAAATTAACCATAAAATTGCATTGGTGCAAAATATGGGATTGGGGAAAATAAATTATCGCATAATATTATTTACACAGTAGCCAAGGCATTACTAACAATACCATTATATAGAAAATTTCCATTACCAAACCGGGTTTACAAGCCTGTCCGACCACGTATTACTGAACCAGGTTTACTTGATGTTCCAACCCAATAATACTGAAAATGATTTACCTATCATTCCAATCATGTCTATATCATGATATATAAATACTTACCTAATGATTAGGATGTAGATATTGGTCCCACCAATCTCATAATGAATTCATCAATACATGTGTCAAAAAATATAAATCATTCATCATAGCCTAACACATGTAATAAATTGGCTTCTTAAACAGCATTATATCAAAATTCTAATAAAATAAATTTATTTCATAAAATAAATAAATCATAAACACAATAAAATCAATATTATAATAGGTATATAAACATAACCATATGTCACTATATATGGAAAATAATTTAGATAAAACAAATTATCTTAATTAATGAAGAAAATATTATTTCTTCCCAAAATAATTTTTTATTGCCAAATTGTCGTGGAATTTTAAAATAAAATGATTTAATTGACTATAGACATTAAATATTGTAATGGAAGATTTATGGAACAAAATATAAATGAAAGATTAATAATCCATTCATTATGTATAATTTAATAAAACATTCTCCTCATACATTTTTCAAAAAATGTCAAAAAATACCTTGTATCGTAAAGAAAAAAAAATACCTTCCATACTATGTATAAAAAGTAAAAAATTGGTAAAATTGACATTAATCATACCTGGAATAATGGTGAACATTTTATGAAAACATTTTTTTTAAAACATGGACACGGATGATATGTGTATCCCTAGTAAATATTTAAATATAATGAACCTCAAATAAAAATGTGATGGAAAAAATATCCCATATCATTAGTCTGACTTTGAAAACATGTTCCCAAAACACATGTATAGTGGGTTTAAAAATATTATGAACATTTAACAGAACCAAAATAATATTTATGATATCTTATATTATTCAGTTATGACTTTATATTAAGCATTCATTTGCATATTCGTTGTAAAAGAAACATTTTGGTTAATAAATGTTTTATTTATCATTAATGTTTTGAAATGTTATTCTTGATATTATATATTATAACATTATATAATTACTTCTAGTGAGTAAAAAATTATTTATATATTATATATATAGTGTATAAATAAATGTATACAATATAGATAAATGAAACGGATTATAGTGTTCATGGAGACGGTATGTTGTTTGTTTATGAAATAAAATAACAAAAAAATATTTTATTTTATTTCATTTAAATTTTTTTTCAAAACATATCTTATTCTCAGGACCTTCTGCTGTCAATGTAAATCATCCCTTAATAGATTCTTGGAGCTATGTATTCAATGATTCCCTCATATTTTTAATGTGATATACAATTCAAATGATAAATAATTTTTCTCATGCGTTTACTGAACATTGATGAAAAAATGTTCAGAAATTCATTTTGGGAACACTAGGCCTCTGAATCATGAACCATAAATATTAGAAGAGTTGTAATAATCCATATAATTAAAAACAATTAAAAGGAAAATCAGACTCATTACATTTTCCCCAACATAGGGTTTTACATCCCCAAAAGCCACATCAAACACTAATGATACAAATGGGGGTACTGAGCATGAATCTGAGCCTCCGGATACCATTTTTTTCTATTGGAGGTGCTCGTGCTGCAAGTGAATGCACATCATAGGTATTGACCTTCCACAATGGACCGGCTCTTGTCAATCCTCAATTTCTACTAGAATCTATTTAAGCTTCACCCCATCATCTATGTCTAGCTCGCCATGGTCAATGATATGATATGGGTCGTGCACATATCACCTCATATGGGATACGTGGAAGATGTGGTGAAATATATCCAACTACGGTGGAAGTGAAAAGAATTATTCCACCTTTCCTATACTCTGATGTTTCCAAAACATCATAATAATCCTCGGTGATAACTTTCCACATCGAGAAAGTTTCCATTGTTCCTATCGAATTGAGACTCACCAGAAAATGTGGTCTCCATCATGGAACTCCAAGTCTCATCGTCTTCTATCATCATATGACTTATATCTGCATTTTCCAGTCTTTATCCACTTTGAGAAGATCTACACCTTCATAGTGGTAGCCCATACCAACTCTGGACCCATAAGTGCGGACTCCTTTGGGTCTATCCAGCATAGAGTTGATCGGCGGGGTCAGTCGTATAGGGGATCGAATGGTCCCATAACAATGGTGGAGTGATAACTATTGTTGTATGAGAACTCCACCAAGTGAAAATGATCCTCACAACTGTGGCCAAAGACTATGACGCATGCACAAAACATGAACTCTAGCGTCTGAATGCTCTGCTCTATCTGACCACCCATCTTAGGATGAAAGGTGGTGCTCAAACACAGCTGAGTCCCAAACACCTTCTTCATTATTTTCCACATCCATGATTTAAAATGTGAATCATGGTCAGAGAAGATCGTTGATGTCACCTGATGAAGTCACACAATCTCTTGTATTCATAGTCATTCCAAGTCCACTACCGATCCCAGCTCTTGGATAAGTAGGATGTAGGCTGACATGGTTAGTCGGTCAATGATCGCCCATATGGAATCTTGTCCCCTGGACGTATGTGGAAGCCTTGCCACCAATTCTGTATCATCCCAAACTTCCACAGTACGCTTCTCTTTGAATAATAATGTAGTGTGTGTTGTACGCATAATCGAGTTCTAACACACTACAACCAATCAAACTAGTCGTTATGAATAGTAAAATCGACTTCTTAAATTGTATACATTTTTCCATTCTAAATGAAATTCATTTTTGAATTCGGAATATCAAAATTATCTTAGGGTGATTTTTAGTATTTTTATGAAAAGTTTCAATTTTTTATGAATTGTGAAAAACACCGAGTTATTGTTTAAAACCGAATTTTTATATAAATAATTATTTATTTTATTAAAATTTATTCTAGGTCAAAATAGATACATAATATCTATATATGGTCAATGTAATTCATTGGATTCAGTTTATAATAATTTTATATATTTAAAAATTTTAATGAACTTTTCACCGTCTTTTACCCACCTCATAAGAGAATTTTTTCAAAATTATATAAATCATTATATTACCTCTTCTGTGAGTGGAATTTCAAAAATCTAAGAGACACAATTAATATCCATAAGAAAAATGTGGTCCAATAAGATGAAATTTTTTTTGGTGAATAGAAACTTGTTTCTTTTATTTACCACTATTAAAATAATATATGGTATTTATGGGTAAAAATGATATTATTATTAACCAAACACATGTATTAATTCTATTGGATAAGTATTATTTGACCAGAAACAACCATAGGAATAATATATGAACATCTTTGATCAACATGGATTAGATTAGGACATTTATTATTATTAAATTCAAAGAAGAGTTAAAAGAGTTAAAATCAAAGTTTAATAACTAAAACGTTTTTAATATGGGGATATAGATAAGATAAATTCAACTATTAATATTCATTATAAATACACAAATATTAAATACATAATTCTATTTTATTTATATTTTTAAGAAATTAAATAATTTAATTTATTTATGAAACAATGATGATGCAGTAATTACCTAATTAATTAAATATTTAAATAATTGACATTATACATATACAAATAAACATAATTTTACACTTTTTATGAATTACAATAACTTTCTAGGTTATTATGACATATTAGGGTCTGTTAGAGGAATTGTATTTGATGTAATATTGATGTTATTAATTTAGCAAAAACAAAATTTCAAATAGTGTCAAAATTGACATAAAAGAGTTTCTAAAAGAAATAATATATTATTAATTGATATTTTATTTCTAAAAATCTAATGTTGTCCCGAAACATGTTTCAGGGCCCGTATCATGACTATCCCAATCCTACCTTCCATAGGCTTGGGGCTGGTGACTGGAACCAAAGGCATAAGTCCCTCATATGGGAAGGAATTTCCGTTATAAACTGAAACAGACACAATATAGTACACAACTGGAAGTAAAACACCATTTAAATCTATATAAAAAGGCAGTACTGAATGTTAAAGGGGAAGGAAATACATACCCAATTGGATAATAGAAGTTCAACTGAATGCAAGTACAACATAATAAAAGTAAAGCAGCTACTCGGTCATCCTCCGGGGTTCATACATGTACGATAGGTGAAAATGGCCTCCATAGCACTCCACATTGGTCGTTTTAGTCTATGTACCATCACTCTAAGTGGTCCACCACCTGGTACCATCCAGTCTTGCTACTCTCATCCTCAGTCAGTGTTGTTCATCATATGCAACCAACACAACGTGGTGCGGGCATCCCCCATGCAGGGGTGAGTATTACAAAACTCAGTAAAGTCCTCGACACACTTAATGTATCAAAAAATCAAACAAGGATAAACCACATGGCATGGATTCAACGGATATCCATTACATAGGTATATTCTCATACACAAACATAATTTATCTAGTAACCCATCTCAAACCTGAGGAAAACTCCAAAATCCATTCAATCATCTCAAAACCAGGAATTTATTATAAGGGTTGTAACATGTATCATCCCCAGTCACACTGTCGGACCCTCATCAAATGACGTACTCCTCCTCTATAGAGTAATGTGGGATTTCCACATCACACAAAGGCACTTCCCACTCTCCTGAACTACTGAAGTGCTCCTCCTATCGTGTATCCTGGGTCTACTGTGTCACACATAGGCAATCACCACTATGGGTCTACCGCATCACACAGAGGCACTCCCCCTCATAGCCCATTGAGGTACTCCTCTTGTCATTTACTCTGGGACTACTATGTCACATAGTGGCACTCCCCGATGTTTGACTACCACATCATATAGAGGCGCTTCGCACTGGCTAGTCAAAATACTCCGAGTCAAATGTTCAGTAGTCTTCAGGTCTCACCCAGCTACTAGGTCATTGTACTCTGCTCGCTCGACACTGGGAGGATCCACTCCACAAGGTACATGTTAATACTCTAGATATCACAAAGTCCCAAGTAGAAGTATCGCAATGCTCCACCTCGTCATAGGAGCCTCAACGCAACAGACAGTGCGTCAAGCGGTCACCCAAGTTTGTGAGTTATTGGCATTTCAGTTCTAGGGGCTTGGTTTGTTTTTATGTTCAAACTGACCCGACTATATCCCAACTGTGTCCAAACCTCAAGAGGGGTATTCAAAAAGAACCATCTCATTCTATGATTTCTGTGACCATAAACAGTTCATTGATCAGACACTCGTAGCCCAGGATATGGGAAAATGGGTGAAATCTGGCCAAAGATGGTCTGGGTCCGGTCTGAACCAGTTAGTCTGACTTGGCCCGACCTTGGTCTGGTCTAGGTTCTAAACCGGTCTGCGAGTCCCAACCGGTCCACATGTCCAACCCGGCCTGAGGGGATGGCCTAACCATAGTGGGCGGTCTAGCCCAAGGCTGGCCCGGCTGGCTAGTGGCCCACATGGCCGGGCTGGTGGGAGGCCAAGTTGGAAGGCGCCCTGCATGGCCTGGCTGGTGGGGCGCCGTGTGGCACGGCTGGTTAGTCACTGTGTGGCCCAGCTGGCCACATGTGGGGGGTGCTACAACCCCCTTGTCAAAAAAAAACTAGTGCTAAGCACTGGTTTAGAATCTGAGGGACCCAGGAGGGTCCCACCATGTTTGACTAGCGGAGAGGTCAGCCGGTTCCGCACCTTCGGCGGCCGGCCTGACGACGGCCGCCCCTACATCTCTACAGCAGCTTGCCCAAGCTACGGCTAACCTCCACGGTGCTGCGGGATGGCACCGCGCCTCCTTCACCATGGCGCAGCCTGGCCGGGACCCACTGCTCCTCTATTGGGCTTGATGGTGCCACACCCTTCCAGAGACCTAGTGGCCTTGTGCCGTCGGTTCCATCGCTACCGGATATTATTGCAGCTAGTTTTCTTTGTTTTCGATCCGACACCGCCGACCGTTGCTCCACCTCCTTCGTCAACAAATGAGAACATAAAGGGGGAGGGTCAGGCCATGTTTTTGCGGTCTGAGCCCTCCTCATTATGGTGATATAAATCAGAAATTCACATTCCATAATTTGAACGACATAGAATTGGAACAAAATCAACTCAAATATCCTTCCATGTTTGATGATGATGATTGAAGAAGTCACAAAAAAAGGGCGGGCGTTGATTCGTTAACGTCAGAAATGAAGATTCCGAGTATGGAATCATCAACGTTCTTAATGGACAGTGATCTCTCCTTTGTTCTGGTTGAAGAATGAAGAAGGTTTTCATCATTCTTCATTGGAAAGGGGCATTCTTCGTTGGAAGATAAAGTTCTCCCAGAGCTCCTCGCCACATTAATTCTCCAAAAAAAAGTATGAATCCCACCCCTAAAAGAAATAATAGATTATCTATTATTTTAATGGTTCACATAAATTCAAAAGTGAATTAATTAAGGGAGGATCCTCTTAAATAATTTGTGTGTATAAGAAAAAATTAAATAAGGGAGGTCCAGATTTTAAATGGTAAAGTATTCTAAATTAACTAGTGGATAAGTTCAACGGTTTTCTCCACATAAATGGGGTGGTAAAGGGGTTAGAAACTCAGGTGGTCCCCACCGAAATTTATCCTCCCAAGGGAGGATATGTTCAGGTGGGCCCCACCACCGTAACCTCTCATGGGAGGTTAGGGTGTGGCGGTCCCACCAACAACTCCCATGGGGAGGTTCCAACAACCATCCAACACACACATGGAAGCCTCGAATAAATTAAAGTGTTGAACACTTTAATTTATTATTTTAAAAAAAATCTAAGAACTAAATTTTATCTGTGACCATCATCCATAAAGGTGAAAGTCTTCATAGGAGAATACCGGTGCTACGAGCTAAACGGTGCCCTCAAATTTCAATTCTGAGCACCAGTTCAAAAGTTACAAAATGTTGCTCGCATGGTTACTTAAAGTACCCGAAAAAAGTTTGGAAGATTATTTTCAGTCACCCCTTGACACACGCCGGACGAGGTTAGTCACTTCATAGGTGAAACACGCCCCTAAAAACCCAACAGTACTTTCATATTTTCAATCCGATTTATCATTTAGAAGTTATTAATTATACAATAAATGAATTTTCAATTAAATATTTTATTTCCCGACAAAAAATAACATTCTATGGTGGCCCACGCTGGCCAATGATAATATCTATATGAAGAAATAAAACAATCATGAGTTCACCGGGGTTCTCGGATTTTTTACCTGAGTTACTGTTTATGAGTTATAAGCATTAGAAAAATAAAATAATTTATTTAATTATTTTATTTACGATTATGCCATTTTTAGGTTTCCTCACAGGAGGCTCGCACCGACTAATCTTAGGTCACACTAAGGGTAAACCTACTATCTTGAGCGCAACGATGCCCTCAGATTTCATATCTGAGTTACGGTTTAATAGTTATTTCACTTTTTTGAGGAAAACTACTTACGCGCATTAACTTAAGCTTAACAAAAACATTGACAGATCATTTCAGGCACTGCATGCCTTGGAATCACGCACTGTTAGATTTCATGGACCTGTAAAATTCCCATTTAATTAAAAAAAGTTACACTGAAATTATGGGTCTTTAAATTCTCCCCACCACAGGGTTCTATGTCCCCGTAAGCCACAACTCACAACTAAGGGAACAAGTGGGGGTACTAAGTACACATCTGAGATTACTGCTCCCTATGTGCTCTCCTGGATATTACCATGCTACTAGTGAACACGCACAAGAGGCATCGTCCGTCCACAAAGGACTCTCTCCTTTCGATCCTCAATTTCAATTGGGACCTCCGTAAAAGTCACCCCATCGTCAACGTCCATCTCTTCATGGTCGATGATGTGGGAAGAGTCATGCATGTATCTCCTCAGTTGGGATACGTGGAAGACATCATGCACCCGGTGCAACTGAGGTGAAAGATCTAAGAAGTATGCCACATCACTATCTCTAATGGGGACCTGAAAAGGTTGGATGAATCTTGAGATAACTTGCCTCCTCAGAAAAATCTATGTATACCTCATCGTGGTGCGACCTGTAGAAAGATGTGGTCACCATCCATGAAATCCAGAGGCCCATATCCCCTATTAACATATGAATTATGCCTGCTCTTTGTAGTCTTCATCCTTTCCTAGATGATATGCACATTCTTTGTGGTAGATCATATAATCTCTTGTCAGTAGGAAGTAGACCGACATGGTGAGTCGGTCGTTGATAACCCAAATAGAGTCATGTACCCTGAACGTACATGAAATACCCATCACGAAGTCCAAGGATATCTCATAACTCTTCCACTTTTGGACCAATAAATGCTAAACCAAGACTGCTTGTACCTGATTCTCTACTTTCACTTGATGACAAGTGAGGCATCGAGAGACAAAATCTGCTACTGCATTCATCATACCTGGCCACTAGTGCTGTCGTCGAATGTCATGGCACATTTTCTCCACTCTTGGATTTACTGCAAGAGGGGATGTGTGAAAATCCCTCAACACTTCCCCTTGAAGTGAAATGTTCACCATGGTGCATCCTATTAAGAGGATGACGTGCTCCCCACCATTAGAAAATCCATTTGGTGTCTGTTCTGTGGATATCTGAGCACGTCATGTCTCGCAGTCAGCGTCCCCATGTTGGGCCTCCCTGACTAGCTGAAAAAGTGGGGGAGTGACCGTGAGAGACTGTAGATAGGCTGCTCCATCTCTATCCACAAATGATATCAGTAAGGCAGCCAACTGCTCTATATCCTCTCCTAACAGACGAATACCAGATATCCTACTAAGTGAATTTGAAACAATGTTCCCCTTCCCAGGACTATATACTATCTCGAAGTCATTATCATAATGGAACTCAAGCAGACGAAGCTGTCTCAGGTTTAAGTCCTTCTGGTAGAAGATATACTTGAGAATCATGTTATTTGGGTAGACTTTGAAACGCTCATCCATCAGATAGTGCCTCCACATCATCAAGGTGACGACCAGTGCTGCTAATTCTAGTTCATGGGTAGTGCAGTTATGTTCGTGCTGTCTCAGCTGATAAGAACCATATGTGATCACTACTCTCCCTTGCATCAGGACACACCCGAGTCCTGTCCAAGACGCGTCGCTGTAGACTACGTACACTACACCTTTCTTTGGAAGCCTCAAGATGGTCGCACTATTTAGCATCTGCCTTATCTCCTAAAATCTCTACCGGAAACTCTCTGATCATATAAATGGTTGTCCCTTCTTTTTCAAGGCTGATTGTGGTGCGGCAACTCTGTTTAAGACTAGAACAAACCTCCAGTAGTATCTAGCCAAAGCGGACGTCCCTCCCCCTTTGAGGGGTTAATCCTTGATACAACATTTGAAAAGATGTCTCCATGTTCTTTCACTCCTATTTAGAACTAAAAACTCAAAAATCCTACTACCACGAGGGTAAGGATGGCTGACTCAAGAGTGATCATATTAACCATCCCAGGATTGAGTTTAACCTATGATACAAGGGTTCCCTTTTTCACCGTCTAAGGAAAACCTCATCCCAATTTTGTATATTAACCACAACATTTTTTCCTAATATATTCAATTTGTGTATGAACTGTGGTATCCCAGTCCATACACAAACTGATGTTGTATGGCCTCGACACTACCACCAAAAGGTTCCAATTGAAACTCTAACCTCAAGGGTCAGATCAAATCGTCAGCATAAGTGTGATTATCGAGTCTCCTCCAAAATGAATCTCCCGATGTGAGGGTCAAGTAAACGGCTTATCCGAATACTCTACGTCTGGAACTAGATTCGTGGAAGGATGGAATGATTATTACTTATGTCTATTGATACGACATCCAGTAGTAGAAACTATCGGTACCTCAAATCATTCCTAGAGCCCTTGGGTCACACTCCTTGACTACATTCAGTTACTCTCTTCCCCTTTCGTCCAGCTCCTTGAGCCTAGTGGGGACTATAAAGGTGGGTGGTTGTAACATGTCGAAATGTAAACCACCTCATGTTGTACTCCTAGCTCTCCTTATACATATTCTAACCTATAGATTCATTTGTCGTTAACAATTATTCTTCTCGAAACATTTTACACATTCATGTCTCTGACAAAGGTGCCAATTTCCTGCTTTCCCACTACTAACATTCATTGGTTGTATCTGCTCATCCAATGCAAATTCAATCACAAAGGTTCTATCTAGAATCTAGAGGGAAAGTGATGGATTGGATGTCCTAAAACACACCTCGATCGGTATTCTGATCCCCAAATAACTGTTTGTATCATATTAATCTAGTACCGGAAATGATCAGTAAACCTCAATGAATTCTAAACTACCAACATGTCATCCTGATGAAGTTGTACAAGATTTAGAGAACTCTCAGCCACCTCCTCAAGCCAGTTCTCAGCAGCCTATGAGTCGGGCTCGCCTCAAAACATGAGGGGTATCTAATGCTGAAATGCTTTTATGGATGCAAGCCTACATGTTTCATCTACTGGTACCACCGGTTGTAACTACTGACTATAATGTAGTGATAGAGCTGACATACTACCTGAAGGAAAAATATCGGGAAATGGGCCACACACCAAAGCCTCATAATTATGTTGACCAACCTCATGGTCACTCACTAAAAAAACTAGAATCTAAGATCACTATCTACTCCAATGGTGTCTCAACTAGGCAGAGAACTCTAGAAATAACATCCAGCCAATCCTCTACTTCCTGGGAATCTGTGTCACCTCACAACCATGGAGTCCTCTGCTTCTGGAACTCGTGAAAAGTGCTCAGTCGGCGTGCATCGTCCACCGGTGCGTCTGGTAGAATCTGCAGCCCAAAGGGTGATGGTGTTGCTAGTACACCACCTGAATGTGCCGACATAGAAAGTGGGTCCTACAGTGGAGGCTCGTCGCTTGGTGGGCCATCATCAAGTACTCTATCAGAACTCAAAATGGAAGTCTACGTAGAGGAATCCTGAATAGAGGCGACATGGTCAAAATTTATACCTGGTGAGCTGACCTGGATGAGTTAACTTAAGGAAAACATTTTAAAACAAAAACACAATTAGTTTTTTCATGCAGTAAGTCGGAAATCAGAGGTCAGGGTCCTGGTTTATGGAAACATTGGATGCCACACCAACACTGGACTCCCGGAACTGAAAACCACACTCTGTACCCTTAACACTATTGCTTTACAGAAAAGATCAGAGTTCTATCATCTGTGGTAGAAATGACATACTTTGATACCAATTTTTCACGAACAATCCTCCTAGGCTCATATCGTGACTACCCCAAGCCTGCCTTCCATATTCTAGGGGCTGGAGACTAGAACCAAAGGCGTAAATCTCTAATATGAGAAGGAATTGCCTTTATAAACTAAAACACACACAACATAATACACAACTACAAGTAAAACAATACGTAAAACTGTATATAAAAGGGTGTGATGAATGTAAAAGGGGTCGGAAATACAAGACCAATAGGAAATTGCAAGTACAACTTAAATAAAAAACAATATAAGAAATGTAAAGAAGATACTTGGTCATCCTCTAGGGTTACTACCTGAGGGGTGAGTACAGATTAACTCATCAGCACTCCACATTCGTCCGTCCTCTCCATGAACTATCATGCCAAGTGGTCCACCACCTGTACCGTCCATTCTTGCTACTCTATATCTCAGTCAGCATTGTCCTTCGGCTACAACCATCACACTGAGGTGCGGGCGTAGCCCATGCAGGGGTGAGTATAACGATACTCAATAGGGACCATGAGACCCTCTAGGTCTTACTAAATCCAACAAAGATAACCCACTAGTCATGGATTCAATGGATATCCATTACATAGTTATATGATCAAACATATACCTAAGTAATCTAGTAACCCATCTCAATCATGAGGAAAAATCCAAATTTCATTGACTCAGCTCAAAACCGGGATTTTATTATAGGGGTGGTAATAAGTAACATCCCCAGTCACACTATCAGAACCTCAGCTGATGGTGTACTCCTCCTCTATAGAGTATTGTGGGTCTGCCGCATCATACAGCGGAACTTCCCACTATCCTGAACTGGTGTAGTACTCCTTCTGTGATGTATTGTAGGTCTGATGCGTCACACAGAGGCGCTCCCCACTGTGGGTCTGCCACGTCACATAGAGGCGCTCCCCCTCATAACCTACTAAGGAAATCCTCCTGTTGAGTACTGTAGGTTTACTACATCACACAGAGTTGCTCCCCAAAAAGGGTCTGCCACGTCACATAGAGGCGCATCCCACTGAGCTAGTCGGAACACTCCAAGTCGAAAGGTCTGTAGTCGTCATGTCTCAAATAGCTACTAGGTCTTTGTATTCTGCTCGCATGACTCTCGGAGGATCTTCTACATGAGCTACTGGATGATACTCCAACTATCATTCAGTCCCATGAAGAAGTATCTCAACGGTCTGCCTCATCAAAGGGGTCTAAACACAATAGATGGTGCATCAATCAGACGCCCGGTCTGTGAGTTATTATCATTCCTGTTCCATGTGCCCGGTTTGTTTTTAGGATCAAACCAATCCGAACGTAACCCAACAGTGTACGTACCTCAATTGGGGTATTCCAAAATAACCTTCTTGTTATATGAATTTCGTCGCCGCATATGGTTCGTCGATCGGACACCCGTAGCACATGACATGGGAAAAGGGTGAAATCAGGCCAAAGCGGGTCCAGGTCCAGTCTGAGACAGTCAGTCTAACTTGGCCCGACCTTGGACTGGTCCGGGGTCTGACCCAATTTGCAGGTCCTACCCGGTTCGTGGGTCCAACCCGTCCTGAGGGGGTGGCCCGAACTTAGTGGGGGGCCCGACCCGATAGGGTGGCCCGACCTGAGAGGCCAGCCCAGCCCCTGAGCAGCCCGACCCGAGGGCGGCCCATGTGGCCCGATTGGTTGACTTCCATTTGGATCATCTGGCCACATGGGGGGGGGGGTGCCACACTCCCCTGCTTGTCGAACGGAACAAGTGCTAAGAACCGATTCGGAAGCCATGAGACCCAGGATGGTCCCGCCTTGTCCGACTGGCCGAGCGGTGAGCTAGTTCCGCACTGCTGGTGACCGGCCCAATGGAGGTCACCCCTCCTCCTCCACTACGGCCCGCACTGGCTGTGCCCCACCTCCACTAGGAAGCACGATGATGTCACAACCCCTCCACCATGGCCCATCCTGGCCATGACACCATGCTAATCCATGCGGCGTGATGCCGCCACGCCACCTCCACCGCGGCCCGGCCTAACCGGGGCCCCCTGTTCCTCTATGTGGCATGACGGTGTCGTGCCCTTTCGACGACCCAGTGGCCTTGCGCTGCCAGTTCCCTAGCATCCATATTTCATTTTGGATGATTTCCTTTGTGGACAGTCCAACACTGGGCATCTTTTCTCTACCTCCATCGAAAAAAAGAACAACAAGGGGGAGGTTTGGGCCATGTTCGGGCAGTCAGAGCCCTCCTCATTATGGTGATATCAATTGTAAATTCACATTCCATAATTTGAGTGATGTAGAATGGGAAAAAAATCATCTCAAATCCCTTATCTCATTTGTTGACGATCATTGACGAATTTGCAAAAAAAGGGCGGACATCGATTCATTGACGTTGGAAATAAAGACGCCGAGTACGGCGTGGTTAGCTTTCTTCAAGGACGACGCTCCCTCTATTGATCTTGTTGAATAAGGAAAAAGCATTTCGTCTTTTTTTCATTGGAATTTGATGTTCTTCATTGGAAGGTGAAGTTCTCCAAGAGCTCCTCCCCTCCTTAAATCTTTCAACAAAAAGTATGATGTCGACCCCACAAAAGAAATAATAGATTATCTATTATTTTAATGGTTGACATAAATTCAAAAGGAAATTAATTATTGGAGTCACCAATTAATTAATTCTTGTTTGTAGGCACAAATTAATTGAGTGAGTTCAAGGGCTTAAAGGGTAGAGTAGGCTAAATTAAATAGTGGATATGGTCAAGAGTCTTCTCCAATAAAATGGGGTGTTAAAGGGGTTTGAAACTCGGGTGTCCCCACCAATATTTATCCTCCCAAGGGAGGTTATGATCAGGTGGGCCCCACCACTATAAACACTCAAGGGAGGTTAGGGTGAGGCGATCCCCCCACCAACTCCCATGGGGAGGTTCCAACTTCCATCCAACACACGCATGGTGGCCTATAATAAATTAAAGTGTTGAACACATCAATTTATTATTTTTATAAAAATCCAAAAACTAAATTTTAGTCTCAACCATCTACCATCAAGGTGAATATATTATTAATATAATATCGGCATTGTGATTTCAACGGTGACCTCATATTTGAATTCTGAGCACCAGTTCAAAGGTTACAAAATGCCACTCATGCAGTTACTGAACGTTTCCAAACAAAAGTTAAGAAAATTATTATCAGTCACCCTCAACTCGCGCTGGTCGAGGTAAAGCTCTGCCTAGGGGAAACACGCCCCAAAAACCCAACGGTACTCTCAGATTTTAAATCTGAGTTACCGTTTAGAATGTAAGAATTTTACAATAAAATAATTGTCACTTAATTATTTTATTTTCAGCCAAATAATAACATTATCTACTGGCCCATTCCAGCCAATGTTAGTATCTTCGTAAAGAAATCATTTACTAACGTGTTCATAAGTGGTCTCATATTATTAATCTGAGTTACCGTTTGTGAGTTATAAGCATTTGAAAAATAAAAAAGTTTATTTTATTATTTTATTTACGATTATGCCATTTTTGGGTTTCCTCACAGGAGGCCTGCACCGACTAATCTTAGGTCGCACCAAGGGTAAACCCTCCATCCTGAGCGCAACTATGCCCTCATATTTCTGATCCAAGTCACCATTTAAGAGTTATTACACTTTTTCATGAAAAATAATTATGAGCGTTAACTTAAGTTTAAAAAAACTTCAACAAATCATTCTGGGAACTCCATGCCTCAGAATTGCATGCCATTAGATTTTGTGGACACGATAAATTCGCATTAAATTAAAAAACAATTTACGTGGAAGTTCTGGGTCATTAGAAAGGTTCTAACAAAGGACATATATATTGATAGGTGAATCATTAATGAACCATCTAGGGTTCTCTTAGAAGTATATAGAAATTTTTTTAACCATGTAATATAAAAATACAATGATACATGGTAAATGTCAAACTATTAAACTAAGGGTAAAATCTAAAAGATAAAGTTAATATAGTGACCCAAAACTATATAAAACCTGTTGGTTGTGGGTTTTTCGACCCATATCCCCCTTATTCATTAAATAATCTACATTGGAGCCATTAGAATCTATAAATGATTTTATTATAAAATAATATTTCTTGCTTTTCTTAAGGCACACCTCACCCCTCTTATAAAAGGGAACTCCCCCATCTCTCTAATTCACACCTTCAAATCCATTTGGAATAGATAACCTCTACCCAAATACCCTCTCAAATATCCTACCATAATCATAGTGGCCTTCCTTTAGTCAAAAATACATCCTAAGGAGCCCTTTGGATCAAATCAAAAGGAAGAACCTGGAGAAGAGGTAAATATTTCATCACAACTTTCACGTTCCATTCTTCTTCCACTTACTTTTTCTTTGTTGTTTCCATTATAAAATAATAACTCTAGTATATTCTATATAATATTATGTTATTATAATTATGGTACAACCAAATTCATTATCCTATCCATCCTTTGAATGACATTTCACCATATGTGTGTGTTCACGGCATACCATCTCAACATCGTGGTGTAATTGTTATTCAATACATTATTATTTGGATGGGAATAATAATTATGATTAATTTATTTAAATAATAAATATAACATGATAATGATTCTATATATATATATGATATACCCTAAAATTATTTTTTATTTTAATATCAAGATAATGATATTGTCTCTCTTGCGTACGTACTGATTTCTGTATCCACGAACGTGATGAGATTCATTCTCCATCGTATCCATTAAAAACTAATTATCAATAGATGATTAAAAAAATTGTTTAACTACTTGATTTCATTCTAGATATTAATATGATACATCCCATGCATAACAAATATGACTCACATAACAATGAATATAATGGAAAATGAATTCTTTAACACCTAAAACAATGATAATACAAAGATATTATAAACCAATCAATGTTAAAAGATCATATATGATATCATATTAATGTATATGGTACTTTTATAATTTTATAAAACTTATTTTACCATTATACAGGTGGTTGACCAACCATATATCAAGTAAATGTACAAGGTAAGGGATAATTTCACAATCTCTTTATTTTCGGAGGTTGTTTTTACGTAAGTATCTACGCGGACATCTTTATCATCCACATCCATGTCTCTTAAAAATGTATTTCAAAACATTTTACTCTTTACAATACTATGGGTTAATGACCATTTTACCCTTATTTGTCCTTCTATGTTTTGAAAAGATCCTTTTTGTCGTTTTCCATACAAGGAACATTATGAACTTATCGAAAAAATTAAGGTAAGAATGTTTTTCTAACTTATACAGAAGGTGCTGGTATTTTCCACCGTCATAACATCATCGAAGCTTCCCATACAAGCTTATAAGAATATTTTCCAATGTAAATGTATTCTTTTACTATTAAGTGAGTTTAAATGATATATAAATAGAAAGAGTCATTTCTCAAAAAGGTTTTGATTTCATCTATGTCAATATCCTTTGATGGATTTTTAAGTTTGTTTGATGTTGATTTATTACGATACAAAACATCAATATTGTATTTTAGGTTTTTTGATATGATTGAATGTGGATTTGTAATTTCATACAATTCATTGTTTATGGATAAAGTATTGACATTTTGTATGATAGTTTTAATATGAATGTTAATGTTATGTTTAAACCATTTCATATGAGGAACGCATTATACATAGTAAGTGACAGGTGGATCCCGCTATATCTCCACGATGCATCGGTAGGTCTCATGAGACAAACTAGTATCTTGGATCAAGGCCTTGAAAGAATCGTATTTTTAGTCTTGGCACAAGGACTTGAATATGTGGTTATGTAAGTCTGGCATTATGAATTCCATCATTATGAAAGTGGATATTGATATTGTATGTGATTGTTCGACTTTTAGAATATCCATTTGAGTAAGTAAATGGAATTATTTTGATTTTATATTTGACATATTATACTGGTGTTCAAGTTTAAAAGGCTTTTTTATTAGTCTTATACATTTCATAAATTGTATATGCTTATTTAGGAAAGTTTCTTCGATATTGTTATCCTTACTGAGCATCTGAGATCACACCTTTCAATGTATTTTTCCAAGGATGCAAAGAAGTATTTTATGATTGACAAGTAAGGATAGTCTATGGGATCTCAGTGTTGTCTATGGAAATAATGTTGTTGTAGTTTTCCATTTTATGATATAATATAAACCTTATGAATGTATCTATTACATCAAAGGATACAAAACTAAACGGTCATTAGATAATTGATGTTTTGTGATCATTCTAATGATATGTAAAAATGCACCAACTCTGGGATTCTGGGGTTGGGGCATTACAGTTGGTATTATATGAATTTTAGTAAAATCCTTGGAAACTAGATTTAAATAATATCTGATTAGTGAACATTACCCTATGATAGACTTTGAGTATTAGTATATAAGAACTTCCTAGAATTTTGGTATTGTAGATATTTTGTGTGCTTTCCATGCAATACATCACTGTCTGGATACGAGTAGGTAGAGGCGGTTCTGGTATCGATGTACTTAGTGGTAAAACCCGAAAACACTGCTTTAAGCCAGACTTGAATGGGAACTGGGGAACAACAACAGGCCTTTCCACACTCTTGGTTGTGACAATCCAAGGGGATATTCATATGATGATTCTCATTTTCATTACTAACCATTATGAAGAGTTTATGATTACAAACATCCTCAAAGAATTTTTTTTATGATTATGGATTATATCCATAAACTGTTCAGTTTAGGTTATGTATTTTACAAGTTTGGAATTATGTACTTCGATTCATAAACTAATCTAGTTTATGCCACTGTTTAAAAATGGAACCTACTGGAAGGAATGGAAACTGTATCAATGCATGCCCTCCATATGGGTATTTCTATCCTGCTTGAGATAATTATAGGGGAGCTGGTGATTCAAAAGGTTCTAATCAGCTATTCACTATACTGGGACAACTCACTCAGGCTATGAATAATAACCTTACCCTTATTGATTATCCTGATCCACAACGTGAAGGATCAACGTTAGACCACTCCATGAGGAAACAACCAAAAAATTTCAATGGGAGTAAAAGTCCATTAGTTATTGAGAACTGGATAAATTCATTAGAGAAAATATTACATTCCTTGTGGAGTAGTGAAAATGAAAAAGTTGTCATGGCACTTTATCACCTCAATAGAGATGGTGATAAATGGTGGTCATTGATTCAAAACACAAAGGAAGATGACGAAATGTCATGTATGGAATGGATAGAGTTTAAAGAACTTTTCATAGAAAAATACCTTCCTCGTGACCATCTAGTGGATATGGAAAAGAAATTTCTAAGTCTGAGGCTAAAAGAGGATGAGAATGTTGAAAAATATGAAGCTAACATTACAAGTTTAGAAAGGAATACTGTAGATTATATACATAACCCAATAACTAAGATTGACCATTTCTTTGATGGGTTAAAACCATTTTTCCACCGAGCATTAGTATCACAATCCATCTCGTCGTAAGAAAATATTTTATCATGTGCTATCAAGATAGGAAAATAATTTTCTATGTCTTATGAGATTAAAGTAAAGAAATAGAATAATAGATATGTTGAACACTCTAGAAATAAAAATAAGGGGAAGATGAGAAAAGTTGAATATCCATCCTACAGTAAAAGTGGGATGAAACACCTTGGTACTTGCGTGATGGGAATGAGAGTCTGTTACATGTGTGGTGAAAAAGGCATCCAAACTTGTGATTTTAAGTGGAAGAAAGAGGCTGTCGATGTTGAATTTAAAAATTGTAGAGAAATGGGGCCTTATGAAAATTAATTTCCTAAGAATTGGGGGAACATACCTCAAAAACGGCCAAGGGATCAAGTCGAAGCTTATGTTATCTCTACTGATGACGTTGAATCTCCGAAAGACATTGTGGTAGGTATTTTAATGGTTTCCCCATGATTATCAAATGCTTTATTTGATTCGGTATCATCTCATTGTTTCATATCATCTCAGTTTTATAAGAAAATTATATTCTTCCTATATTATTAAACAAGGATGATTTCAATCAAAACTCCTAAGGGAAGTATCATCGCAATAATGTTTTGTTAATCAGTTCCCATTAGAGAATATAAATGTTCTTTATCTGTTGATATTATCAGCATAACCATGCCTTAATTTGATAAAATCCTCGGTATGGATTAGCTTTCAGACAATGATGCAAAAATTTATTGTAAGAATAAAGAGGTTACTATTTTTGATGATGATGTTAAAGAACACCTTATCTTTAGAGTAGAATCATCACCACCTAATTCTGATCTAGATCCACCCCCAGTAGCTCAACTAAATTCAATTATTGTGGAGAAAGAGAATGAAATAAATGTGGGTGAGGAAATGAATGTTTCAATAGAGGACGTACTTATTGTGAAGGAATATGTTGATATGATTCTATAATATTTACCTTGACATCCTCCAGAATGAGAAATTGAGTTTTCCTTTGATTTAATTCAGGGTCCAAGGCCCATATCGAATACCCCTTATAGAATGGCCAATGTGTAATTAGTGTAACTAAATAAAAAACCTGAGGAATTGATTATTATAGGATTTATTCTCCCTAGTATTATTCCATGGGGAGCCTCTGTCCTTTTTGTTAAGAAGAAATGCTTTAACTATGAGGTTGTGCACTTAAAATAGGGAAATTAATGCTATAAAAATAAAGAACAAGTGTCCCCTACCTCACATTGATGATTTATTTCATCAACTGCATTGAGCTCATTACATTTCAAAGATTGACCTTCGATTTGGATACCATTAGTTTTGTGTGAAGAAGGAAGACATTCCAAAGATATCATTTCAAACCAGGTATGAGCAATACGAGTTTACGATAATTCCTTTTGGGTTCACTAATGCACCCTTTGTCTTCATGGATCTAATGAGTAGTGTTTTCAAGGAATATCTTGATGACGTTGTAGTGGAATTTATCGCTGACATATTGGTATACTCAAAATGCTATTAATATCATGAAAATCAGTGACACATTATCCTAATTACTCTTTTAAGACACAAATTATATTGAATGTTTAGAAAGTGTGAATTTTTTGCTTCAGGAGATTCCTTTTCATCAACAGATTTTCTCTATGGATGGAATCTCTATTGATCCTTTTATGACAATGGCATTCTAGGAATTTCCATCACCGACTAGTATAATTTAGGTAAATATTTCTATTGGTTTAGTAGGTTATTATTAGTGTTTCATCCAGAATTTTTCACGGTTGGCTAACCCATTAACAAAGCTGACATGTAAAGAGGTTAAATTTGTTTGGAAAAAAGAGTGTGAAGAATGTTTTGAATAATTTATGAGAAGATTAGTCAATGCTCATATATTGACTCTACCATCGGGGAATGATGGGTTTGTTATTTTTTGTTATGGTTCAAAGAAAGGACTTGGTTGTGTCCTTATGCGGAATTACAAGGTTATTGCTTATGCATCATGATAGCTAAAAAACATGAGTAACACTATAATACTCATAATCTTGTGTTAGAAGCTGTAATATTTGCTTTTATGATTTGGAGACACTATCTCTATGGTGAAAAATGTGAGACATATACTGATTATAAGAGTTTGAAGTATATTTTCTCTCAAAAAGAACTCAACATGAGGCAAAGGCGATGACTTGAACTACTCAAGTATTGTGATTTCACTTTACACTACAATCTGAGGAAGCCAAATAAGTTGGAAGATTCATTGAGTAGAATGGATCATTTAGTTTTGAGCAAGATGAGAGTTGAAAATTATCTTATATACATGGATCTAGTAATGATGGATATTGGAATCACCATGGAAGGTGAAACATAAGTACGTTTTCAAATTGTTGCAAAACTATCTACACTAGAAAGGATAAAGAGTTCTCATACCGGTGATGAAATGTTTAAAAAGAAGAATAAAGCTATAAATGATGGGAGATTGAGTGAGTTTGTGTATGAAGATGAAATTTATGAAATTTGAGGAGAGATGTTGTGTTCCCAATATACCTTATCTCAAAAGGGAATTTTTGGATGATGCTCATAGTTCCAATTTCTCTATACACCATGGGACCACAAAAATTTATAGATATTTGGAGGATCATTTTTGGTGGGACAAACTGAAGTGGGAGATTTGTAATTTTGTGTCAGGATGTATGATTTGTCAAAAAGTGAAAGCAAGAAGGGAACAAACTGAAAGATTCTTGAAGCCTCTCCCTATACATGAGTGTAAAGGGTATAATATTACGATGAACTTTATCATGGGACTACCCAAGACTCTTAGAAGTAATGATGAAATACTGCTCATTGTTGAACTTCTTACCAATTAAGAACATTTTCATGCTATAAGAGATGATTTACCACTGGAACGTCTAGAAAGAATATATATTAATGATGTTTTGAGACATCATGGAGTACCCCTATTGATTGATTCTGATCACGATCCTCGTTTTACATCAAGATTCTGGAAAACACTTTAGAAACCCATGGAAACTAAACATCGTTTGAGTACTTCCTACCATGATCAAGCTGATGGAAAATAAGAATAGACTATTCAAACCTTAGTAGTCATGTGGAGATCAAGCTCACTCGTCTATCAAGGTATCTAGGATCAATGTTACCTCTGATAGAATTTTCCTATAACAATTGCTTCCATTCAAGTATTCAGATGGCACTATATGAAGAGTTATATGGAAAGAGATGTCGTACACAAACCTGTTGGGATGATGATGGTGAATGAAAACACATAGGCTCAGAACATGTGGAGGAAACAATTGAAAAGGTGAAGGTAATCCAAACCCATATCAAAGCAGCTCAAAGTAGGCAGAATAGCTTTGCTAATAGTCGAATGAAGGATTTGAAATTTCAAGTCGGAGATCATGTTCCAATGATGTTATCTCAATGGAAGGGTGGTGTACGTTCTGGTAAAAAGGTAAAATTGAGTCCCAAGTACATTGAACCTTTCGAAATTCTAGAATGGATTGCGGTTGTAGAATACAGTTTGGAAATACCGCCATGTCTCTCCAATGTTCACGATGTGTTCCACGTATCACTGTTGAGAAAATACCTGCCTGACCCAACACATGTACTCACATATGAGGAATTAGAACTAGAACCATATATGTCTTATTACAAAGAGCCTATCACGGTTCTTGATACAAGAGAACTAGTGCTGAAAAACCGGACGACTCGTCTGGTAAAATTTCTACGGAGAAACCATAAGATGGAAGAGGCAACGTGAAAACATGATGAACTTATGATGAAAACCCACCTGATACTTTTTATGCAATAATATTCTCTAAATATCGAGGACATAATTATTTGAAAGAGGGTTGAATGTAACACCCAAGTCTTCCATTGCACACATCCCTTTGAATAATACAGTAGCGTGTGTTGTACACAACTTCAAGTTATAACACACCACAACCAATCAAACTAGCCGTTATGAATAGTAATACACACTTTTTGAAATTTTATAAATTTTATATTTCAAAATGGAATTCATTTTTGGATTTTGAATATCGAATTTTTCATAGGGTGAATTTTTGGTATTTTAATGAAAACATTCAATTTTCGATGAATAGTGAAAACTAGTGAGTTATAGTTTGAAACCAAATTTTTATATAAATAAATATTTATTTTATTTAAATTTATTTTAGGTAAATATTAATACATAATACCTATATATGTTCAATTTAATTCATTGGATTCAGTTTATAATAATTTTAGTTATATACAAATTTTATTGAACTTTTCACTGTGTTTTACCCACATCTTACAAGAATTTAAGAATTCATATAAAAAGAAATTTTACCACTTATGTAAGTGGAATTTTCAAAATCCGAGAGACATGGTTGATATATGTACGAAAAATGTGGTTCCATAAGATGAAAATAATTTTTGGTGAATATTACCTTTTTTACTTTTATTTTAACACGGTTAAAAGTAAATAGGGCATTTAAGGGTAAAAATGAAATTATTATTAACCTAACACACATCCTAATCCTATTTTATAAGTATTATTCGAACAAAAACAACCTTAGGAAAAAAATATGAACCTCATTTTTCCACTTGGATTAGATTAGGGCATTTATTTTTATTTTATTCAAAGAAGAGTTAAAAGAGTTAAAATAAATGTTTAATAAAGAAAACATTTTTAATATAGGGTTATACATAAGATAAATTAGACTATAAATAATAATTAGAAATATAAAAATATTTCCTACATAGTGGTATTTTATTTATATTTTTTAGACATTAAATACTTTAATTTATTTATGACACAATGATGATGAAATAATTACATAATTAGTGAAATATTAAACTAATTGACATTATAAATATCCCAATAAATCTAATTTGAGACTTTTTTATGAAGTAAAATAATTTTCAAGGTTAATATGACATATTAGGGTTCGATAGATTAATTTTATTAGAAATAATAATGATGTTATGAATTTAACAAAAATAAAATACCAAATAGTGTTAAAAATGTCGCAAAAGAGTATTTAAAATAAATATTTTATTATTAATTGATATTCAATTCCATAAAATATAAGGTTCTGAAAAATGACATATATAATGATATTTGTTTCATTAATTAACCACTCTGGGTTCTATTGGATGTATATAGTATAATTATTAACAATATAATACAAAAATACAATGAGACATGGTAAATGTCCAACTATTTAAGTAAGAGTTAAATCTAAAACATAAAGATAATATAGTGACCCAAACTTGTCTAATACCTCTTTGTTTTGTGGTTTTGGACTCATCCCCAACATATCCATTAAATAATCCACTTTTTAGTCATTATAAACTGAATATTATTTTGTAATAATATAATATTTCTTGTTTTTTCTGAGGTGCCCCCCACCCCACTTATAAAAGGTCACTCAACCTTATCTCTAATTCACACCTTAAAACCCATTTGGATCGGCCAAAATCTACCCAAATACCCTCTCAACTGTCTTCCCATTATCCTAAAGTCTGTCCTTTAGTCAAAAATCCATCCAAATATCCCTTTTGATCAAATCAAAAGAAAGAACCGGAAGAAGTGTTAAATATTTCATCACCTCTTTCTAGTTCTTTTCTTTTTCACATACTTTTTATTTTTTGTTTCCATTCTAAAATAATAACTCCAGTATTTTCTATATACTATGATGTTATTATAAATATAGTACAAAAATATTAATTATCCTATCCACCTTTGAATGACATGTCACCATACGTGCGTATGTATGGCTTATCGTCTCCACGTCGTGGTGTAACTGTTAATCAATACATTATTATTTGGATGGGTATAATAATGACGTGTAATTGATGTAAATAATCAATATAACATGATAATTATTATTTATATATTATATATAATACAATTATATATTATTTTAATATCAAAATAATGATATTATCGCTCGATCATATGTACGGATTACCGTCTCCAAGAACACGATGAGATTCGTTCCCCATCGTATCCATTCAAGACTAATTTTAATTAGATGATTAAAAATAATGTTTAAAGACATGATATCATCCTATATATTAATATGATACATCCACTACATTACAAATATTACTCACATAATAAAGACTATAAAGGAAAATGAATCTGTTAACACACGAAACAATGATAATACTAGGATATTATTAACAAATCAATGATAAAAGATCATATATGATATCATATTAATGTATATGATTATTTTATAATTTAATAAAATTTATTTTCACATTATATAGGAGGATAACCTACCCTCAACCAAGGAAAAGTAAAAGGTAAGGGTTAATTTCACAGTCTCATTATTATCCAAGGTTGTTTTTACTTAAATATCTACTGGGACTTCTTTATCATCCACATCCATGTTTCGTAAAAATGTATTACAAAACATTTTTAATATTTACAAGACTATGGGTTACAAATATTTTTTCCCTTATTTGACCATAAATGTTTTGAAAGGAATCGTTCCGTTGTTTTTCAAAAAAGGTACTTTATGACCTTTTTGTCAAAATTAAGGTAAGAATGTTTTTTAACATATACGGTGGGTGTGGGTATTTTTCACCATTATAACTTCGTCGAAGCTTCCCTTAAAAACTTATAATAATATTTTCAAATAAATTTTTTTTCTTTTATAATTACGATACATTAAATTATTTCTAAATAGAAAGGAATATTTCTCTAAAAAAGTTTTTATTTCATCTATGTCAATATCCATTGATGGATTATATGATTGTTTTATGTTGATCTATTATGATACAAAACATAAATATTGTATTGATGGCCTTGTGATATGTTTGACTATGGATGTGTTATTTCAAACCGTTCATTGATTACAGATAAAGTATTTACATTTCGTATGACAGTTTTAACATGAATGTTTATGTTATGTTTAAAACTTTTCATATGAGGAATGCATTAGAGTTATTAAGTGATGGGCGGAGCCCACTATTGCTCCTCGATGCATTGGTAGGTCTCATGAGAAAAACAAGTGTCTTGGAATAAGGCCCGCACAAAATCTTATTTGTAGTTTTGGCACATGGACAGGAATATGTGGTTATAAGGTCTGACATTATGCATTCCATCATTATGAAAGTGGCTATTGATATTCCATATGATTATTCGACTAGTAGAATGTCCATGTGAGTAAGTAAATGAAATTATTTTGATTTTAGATTTGCCATATTATGCTAAAGTTCAACTTTAAAAGGATTTTGTTTTAGTCTTATACATTGCATTAAATGTTTGTGCTTATTTATTAAAGATTCCACTGTATTGTTATCCTTACTGAGCATATGAGCTGACAACATTGTATGTTTTGTTTTTCACAGGATGAAAAAAGTATATTATGAATCACCTGGAAGGATAGTCTATGGGATATCAGTGTTGTCAATGGAAACAATGTAGTTGTAGTTTTCATTTTATGCTTTAATGTAAACCTTATTATTCTATCTAGTACTTCCAAGGCTACAAAAATAAACTGTCATTAGAGAATTGATCTTTTGTGGTCATGCCAATGATATGTAATAATGCACCAACGTTGGGATTCTGGGGTCAGGGAATTACAAATTCCATGGAGATCCCATCCCACATCCACTCTGTCACCATTTGTGTCCGAGCTAAGCCTGATAGAACCTGATGCTCAACATTCACCAGCTGGAAAGTGAAGCATCGTGAAAAAAACTCTACCACTACCCTCACCATCTCTTGCCACCAGTGCTGACATCAGAGGTCCTAGTATATTTTCCCCACACCAAGATGTACTGCCATAGTGGACGTATGAGAACACCATCAACTCTCTCTTACAATGCCACTAGTACCATGGTATGTCCACTTAAGAGGATGTCATGCTCCACAAATTAAGAAAATCCATCAGGTGTCTGACCTAAAAATATCTGAGCACGTCGATCCTCACAGTCAGTGTCACCAAGCTGTTCTCCCATGACTCGCTGAAGAAGTGAAGGTTTGAATGTCATAGACTGGAGGTATGATGCTTCATCTCTGTCCACAAAGGATACAAATAATGAGGCTACTTGCTCTGTCGCCTCACTCAACAACTGCATACCAGAACTCCGGCTGAGTGCATATGCTACCGCCTTTGTAACATCCCAGGTAAATAAAGAACATTAAATTTTAATATTTTTTAATTTTTGTGGATGAATTATTAATTTTACTCTAAAGGGTATTCTCTGTTCGATTGATTACCCAATACGCAACAATGGGTTTATTGGAAATCTAACATTGCACACTAATAATATAATATTAATATTTTTAATGAGAGTTAGCGCCTAGCCATGTATTGGCAGAAATGAATAGAGCGAAATAAAATATTATTATACATGTATTTTGAATTATTTTACATTTATCCAATAAAAGTTAGAGGTTTAAAACGTGAATGAATCTATGTATAAATACTCAAAAAACTTTTAAAGATCGATTTACCGCCTTTTGATGGAGAACCATCATCAAACATATTTTCATTCATTTTTATTTGTTATATTTTACAAAATAAATTTATTTTTTAGATTCCAGACATCAAAATTTACATTGAGTAAATTTTTTGCATTTTTCTAATAATGTTCATTTTTAATGAATAGAGAATAATACTGTACATTAATTCAAAATTTCCATTTAATCTAAATTATTTACATGTATAGAATATCTTTTAAATTGGTTATAAAGTGTAATTAGAAAATATTTTTAACATTTATTCCAATTTTGGACATTGGAATTTATTTAACATTGAAATTAGACATAATCAACTATTAATCTTTTGATAGTTATTATTTCATAAAACCCCGATTTTTATTTTGACAGCTGGAATTTAAATTTTTACTGACACTTCTATGTTTTGTATTATGAAAAGTGGATTATATATTTGGAATTAATTGGTACAAATTTTTTAAATAGGTAAGTTATATTTTTTGACATTTAAAATATTTACTCTAGTAAATATTTTATTTACCATGATTAAAGGGTAAATATAGTAAATAAGGTAAAAACATAATATAATATTAATATTAAATTACTCTAAAATGTGTAATAATCCTAATGGATGATAAATATCCAACAATTGACCTCATTGGGTCGAATTTTGGACCCCATGGAGCCACATGGTAGTAATAATTATATTTTATATTAATTAATTATATGTAAAGACAAAAATGACATAAAGAAATATCTTTTATTAAATCAATTATTACATGGGGTTGTACTAGTTATCATTTCGACTGTAAATGTTATTTTGAAATATAAAATGATTTCCTACATCATGGTGTTTTTATATAATTTTAGGACAACATATATATTAAATAATTTATGACACAATAATAATACAATACATACTCATTAATATATGATTTACATAAAAAAGATTTTAAATATTAAAAAAATATCCATAAACAGTCCAATTCTTATTATATGAAATTATATCGACCACGAGTAATCTTATATTTTACTTTAATGATATGTTAACGTTTTGAAAATGGAGATGGGGTTATAATAAAATAATTTATTCAAAATTTCCATAAGAGCCTCTCCTCTCCTTTATAAAAATCTCTCTCTTCCAACCCATTTCACACACTAAAAATGTCATTGTCCCGTGATGCCTCTTCTCTAATAAACTCCCATGATCCCTATCTTCACCCTAGAAGGATTAAATTAGGTATAAAACACATGAATAAACCCTTTTTGTTCAAACCAAAGGCAGTTACCAAATTTAAAGGTAACATCTTTTCTTAAGTTCTTTTGTTTTATTTTACTTCTCCAACCCCCTAAACTATTTTTAATTATTTTACTTCTAAAAACAATAGTATCCTAAATATACTAGGATATTTTTATAATAAATATTCAATCTAAAATTACACACACCTCTATCTAATACGTAATGAACATAATGTTTCTGTATATGGAAAACTAACACCTCAAGAAATGATGATTGTTCAATTAACTCCTACCGCCTCTCATGGTTGCCATAATTATGGAACTATATTTATATATGATATATATTATGTTTATGTTTTCTTTATTATTTTATATTTTTCATCTATATCATACCTTTATGGTTTCCATAATGGGTAAACGTGATAATTTTATTTTAGGAAGTGCAGAATGCCACCCCCTCAATGTGATAAGACCTGTTAATGCCTTATGTGGGGTGTATAATGGATGATGATAATTATATTATATATGATATTAAAAAATAATTATAATATATCTATGTATCATAATGATTTAATTCCATTAAATTATGAAATTGAAATGAATGTAGAATTCATGCGTACGTACGACTTACCATCTTCATGAACATTGCATTTCATTTCTTATCACCAAATGTTATGTACTGTTATAAATACATATATATATAGGATATATATTATTTATATGAAATATAAATCATGAATATAATTCCGGATAAAATGGATTGATGATGACATGGACAACTTGTAATTATAATGTGATCATCTTTACTCAAGTACTATATATCAATGAAACAACCGTTAATAACATAAATACATAATGTTTGTAACATGCTAATAAGTAATTTGAATGGAATAATAAACATGAAAATGGTTCTTATGATATTAGAAATTATCTTTATTTTATTATTCATAATATTAAAGATCAACAAAGTCATGTCAGACACGATGTAAGTGATTTCTTATCTCACATTTAATTCCGTGAGATTTCCATTGTTCACCACTTATTTATTTCATGTGGTGTATTGTGTCCGGCCATTTGATATATATTATCATGATTCTATTTATATTAATGGTACTATGTAAATGATTTTGTGGCTTTTAAATTTTTCTCATATAACTCGATTAATTATAATGTGGTAAGGGTTTTTCATCTCACTTTTAATTCCCATGAGATTCATGTTATATTAGCCATTTTTTATTTTTTGTGGTGGTTGTACTTCCCATTATTGTCTTCTATGTGTAATATACATTAATTTATGGGTATTTACATATTAATTGTGTGATGTTTCATTCATGGGGTGTATGTTTCATAAGATACCATTTCGGTACGGGGACCTTTCACCCTCCTCTTTTTGAATTATTATTTTGTTATGTCATTTAATTTACATCTTGTTATGTTGGGATATGTTCTTATATATCCTTATTGATTTAAATTTTATGTCCAACTGATGAGATATTCGTTTCTCTATCATTATCATATTTTTTGAATTTTAATGTGACGTCATTAGGCTCTCGAATTTCTATAAGAAAATTTATTAACCAAATTTCAATTTTTGTGTTAAACATCTACTTCTTGATTATTTCATGATATGAATATTTGTGAATAACCAATGATTTTTGTCACTTAATATCCAATTATATTGGGTTTATTCATATTTTTCACAAATAATTATGTAATTTATTTTTCCATAATCTAAAGATGCCTTTTTAATAAGGGATTTTGACTTAATAAACATTTCCATTGAGAATTTACTGTTGATATGCACCAATTCACTCTTATATGGTGTATATACTATCCTTTTTCACATTATATCATGAATACATTTATTATCATTATATTATTATGTTTATATTAAATGTTATTCATCAATTATTTGTATTCTAGGATCTCTCATTTTTTTAAAAACTCTTTAACTAAAAAATCGCGTTAAATGTTTTAAAGGTTTACTCTTCAAAATATTTCACATTAATGTCCATGTTTTAAAAATGTTTTAGGGATTTATTCATGTGGAAATGTATGTATTGAAATTTAAATTTCATTCAAAAGATTCAATGTGGTATGGGATACTTTTATTCAGAAATCTCATTAAATAATATTTTAAATGGTTTTGAAAATGGTTTGATAAAAGATGAGTGTTTTTCAATAATTATAAATTATATATTGTGATCGAAATGTGGGAATGTTATCATTCCATTATTTTTGTTCTATGGGTTATTGATATTTTATGGCTATTCAGAATTTTTTAATTATATTGGTGGTTATGTGACAAACCTAGTGTGGGTGAGCCCGAGATAGATCTTTAATGATTGGGTAACGGGAAACAGGTAATCGTGAATGTTTCTCCTTATAGATTTAGGGAATATACTGTGATGGGTATTCGAAATGTGAAACCCTATGATTGATGTGGTAACTACAATGTATGTTTGATATGGATTCTACACGACACCTTTTTGATTTATGATTTCAGTGAGTTACTCATAAATCTTATGATTTCATAAGGTATGTTATGATTGAAAAGTATGGTTTCATGTTATTGTATTTATTGATGTGATAATGTTTTCATTCATTAAATTATATCCCATACTGACCTTTTTAGGGTCATCTCATGTTTTTAAAATGTTTTCCATATTACTTAATGAAGAATAAGGGTCAATGATTGGATCAAGGAAATGTCATACTATCTAAAACATGGTACTATACATGAATCTTTTATTCAAGAATGTTTTTTTAAATGGATATAGTGTAGAATTTTATACATGTAATTTTCATTTTTTTACATAGATGTTATGACCTAATTCTCTAAAAATATAAACATGATGTAGAAGCCGGAAAAGTCCGTTGTTCCCAAACGATGCTCCGGATGCGGAAAGCGAGGTCATATTTGGAGTCGAAAGACTGTTTCGGAGGGCCCAGAGGCCTTGCGCGGAATTTCAGAGGTCTGCGCGCAAAGATGATGATCCGCGCGCAAAACCCCCGGGATGCGCGCAACTCCCTTGCGCGCGGTGCCCAATTCCGCGCCCGCGAGGAGAATTCCGCGCTCGCGCCTTGGATTCCGCGCCCGGGGTTGCCTATAAATACTAGGCGACCCCCAACATTTCAAAGGTTGCTGGAAGTCGAACGGTCTCCCGCGCGCGCAATTCAACCCCTTCCGCGCGCAATGCCGCTCTTCAGGTAACCTCCTTTCTTTCGCGCAATAGAGCCTTGGGGTCCGCCTTCGCGCGCAATCCCCTTGGCTCCTTCCCTTTGAATAAATTTCAACCCGAAGGCCTTTGCGCGCAAAAGAAGCCTCTTGCGCGCAATTGCCCCCCGGTGCGCGCAATCCAACCCGATTGCGCGCACCCCCCCATCTTCAAAGTGGCCATTCGTTAGAGAATGAGCCGTTGCCCCCGCGCGCTACTCGAAGCCCGGTGCGCGCAATCCCAATCATCCGCGCGCGAAGCGCTGGCCCAATTGCGCGCCAGCCCGCCATTTTGCGCGCCGATCCGCGGTTTTGCGCGCAAAGCTCCTCTTTTGCGCGCAATCCGCCAGGGTCGCCTCCCTTGACCCCCTTTGGGTACCCGCCTGCGTGGCGCCCGATGGTCTTCATCGCAGGTGCCCGCACTGTGCGTCGTCTTTCCGTGCGGCCCCCCCCCCTAGGCTCGCGCGAAGTGGCACGGACCTACCGGCGGCTTTTTCGTCCAGCATGACGCTAAACTGCACTACGTCCGAGCTACAAGACGTTAAACTGTTCAGCATTCGTCCTGCATGACGCTAAACTGCACCACGTCCTGCACGACGTTAAACTGTATACGTCCAGGCTGCACGACGTTAAACTGCCTAGCCCCCATCGTCCGCGCTGCAAGACGTTAAACTGCCAAGTGTTTCGTCCTCAACACACGACGTTAAACTGTACTTCGTCCAGCAAGACGTTAAACCGTCCGCTTCGTCCTCAACACACGACGTTAAACTGTACTTCGTCCGGAAAGACGTTAAACCGTCCGCTTCGTCCTCAACACATGACGTTAAACTGTACTTCGTCTGGCAAGACGCTAAACCGTCCGCTTCGTCCGATCCCGTGCTCTGCACGCAGGGTCTCCCCCCGGTTTGGACGTGGCCCCCACCCGCTCGTCTCTGCAGGGATGTCGGGATTGTCCCGCTTTTGGGACGATTTAATGGGAGTGGATTTTCCCTACGGGGGCAGGGTATTACAAACCCCTAGTTTCTCGTGGGAGGCTGCACATGTGTATCTCCATTGCGCCTCCCCACTGCCGAAGCCAGTAGAGGGTGTGACTGGGATCGAGGTGTCTCCTACTTTCGGTCCAAGTCCCTTCCAACTGAGTTTTGTCGCATCCGGGCTACCTCAAGTGCGTAAGTCCTGACAGAATGAACTACGTGGACTTTGATCCCTGTCTTCTATACAGGGTACGTAGGAAGCCTTCTTGAGGTCCAAGCCCGCCACCTGGTCGTCCCGGTCGTATTTACGTCGGTTCGTCCATCAGTGGACCCCTCCAGGGTTCACGCTTGCGTCGATTCACCTATGAATCCGCCCCTGTGGGAGACTGCCCGTGTGTATCTCCACTGTGCCTCCCCACAGCCCCTTTTCCCATTTCTCCTTTTATCGTCCAGCATGACGTGAAACTGTGATCCACCCGGCCGTTCCACCCACCTCTGTGCGAGGTGGTCCGGTTCAATCCTCCGCCTGGCGGCCTAGACCTCTTCGTGAGTCGGCTTGCCGACGTCCAGCATGACGTTAAACTGTATACCCGAACTACGTTGACTTTGATCCGTGCTAACGCGTGGTACGTAGGAAGCCTCTACGGGGTCCAAGCTCTTCACTCCATCATCCATCCTGATCCTTACCCGGGCCGCCACATCCCGGTGGGGTCATGCCACTTCACTCCACTCCACATCATTTGGGAAGCCGCCCATGTGCTGGCCCCAGCGTCGGAGGTTCCCCGCAAGGGGTTCTGTCATCTGATCCACTTTTCGTGTTGATCGGTCTGATGTCATCCCCGCTGGACGTTAAACTCGCGGCATACCCCGTGTTAAACATGGGAAGCTGAAGAAAACCTCAGGTGACACAGTTCCCCGCACCTAGTACGGGATGCCTCATGCCATCATGCCTTCGAGAAGCCCTATTAGGGACGGAAGACAGACGTGCAGAGCCGCAGTGCTACGACACGCCCCCAGCACCCAGAGCCACCCGGCCTTCTCACCGCAGGTTGCTGCCCCGCCCAGACTCCTTGGAGCGTCCGGGCGGAAGCAGCGTAATTAACCGGTGTCCATGAAGATATGGCGCCGGGAACGAGATTCACGAACATTCTTAAGTCTATGAGGGAGACCCGGATTAGGCGACGAGTTCCGAGGAGACGTCCAAGGAAGGAGGAGCCGACATCCCATCATCCCGGTTTCGATCAAGGAGCAGACGCCCCTGAATAAGGGACGAATGCCACCCGCCCTTGGAAAGCGGGACTGCGGGACCACAAGCCGCGCGCCCATCCCCTCGGGTTGACGGGTGCACGCGCGGACGCGTCCTGGCGGAACAGCGTAACCCGACGCACATCCGCACCGAAACAGAAAAATGGTGAACCCGACGTGAATATCTTCTCCTCGATACGAAGACTGATGGCTGTCAGAGGTGTTGGAAGACCGGCGTGTTGCCCGTCCAAGCATTCAGTCTTACCCGCCAGGGGCTGGGGAAGTGAAATCGGGCACTCCGTCTCGCAACGTCGAGGGCCTGGGTTCCCCCCACGGAAGGCGTCGTGGCACTAATGGTTGGTTGTCGATTCCTTTTTCCTGTCAGTGTTAATGGGTCATTCTCCCTGCTTTCAGAAATCAGGTCTCCCGATCCAGTGCCCGATCGCCACCCGCCCACTGGCGCAGGGACAGGGGAAACACCGACGCGGCTACTCCGCGCGGTCCCGCCCGTTCCACAGCCGTCCCAGCAGCCGCAATTGCGGGACACCCACGCCCTCTCTCCCCCTCGGAGGTCATCCAGAGAAGGGTGATCAACACCCTGGTGCGGAGATACGAGGAAGAGGGAGTCATCCCCACTAGGGAAATGGCTCGCCTAGACCTTGAGGAGGCTGCGCCTCGCCACCACCGCCGCCCCCGAGGGCCGCGCAGGGAGGCATCGCTGCCTACCTCAACGTCCAACCGCTTCGGGAGCTTATCCCCGGAGCGCTCTGACAGTTCCCTTCCCTACGCGGATGAGGTGGAAGAGGCCCGGGATCACCCTATCCGGGATTCGCTCCAGGGATCTACGGTAAGGACTCCCGCCAGGCCACGGCGACACCGCCGCCAGGCCTCTCCAGTCGAAGAGCGGGCTCTCCACCTGCCCGCGCCGCTCATCCCGACTCGTCTGTCTCGACGCCAACGTTGGGCACGAGCGGAAGAGGATGCCCACCTTGGGGCTCTAGCAACAGCGGCCGCATTGGCCCAAGCCACTGCTCGCTCCAGTCGCCAGGCCTCTGCGCATCCTGAGCAGGGGAACTCCTATGCCCGACCTGGATCGAGGCCCCGACCGCCCCAAAGGCAGGTTGGGTCGACTCTCCCGGTTGCTGGCACTGGTAGTAGCCACCGCGGACCACCTCGCGGTAGCGCTATTCACCGGCAGGATCTACTCTGTGTGGCCGATCCAGGAGGCATGGGTCATCCCACCTTCCGATCCTGGCCCGGAGTCCTGCCCGGAATCATCTCTCCCCGCGTCCCCTTTGATATCTGTCCCGGTGCCCCTCGCACCTCGGTTCCCAGTCCTCTCGGCCCCAGCACCAGTGCGGCCGGAGGACGCCAGGACAGAGATCAGCCCTGCCCCAAAGAACCACCCAGGGGCAGGAAGGCAAGGCGTCGACGCCGAGGGAAGAATGTTGCGGAATTCCGGACAGAGATCCGACCGGTTTGCTTCTCTGACTCAGAGGCGGAGTACGATTCGGCGACAGAGCCCCTTCCCCAATCCCGCCAGTCAAGGGCAGGGGTAGGAATGCGGCACGTCAGCCTTGTGCTCCCCGAGAGCGAGATCGATGTGATCCCCGCTTCTCTCTGAAGGTATATCCGGAGTAACGAGGGCCTGGTAGACCCCCAGGGATCAAGCTTGCGGTTGGTACCGGCCCCTCCGGAAGTGCCTTCCGCCTCGATCGGAGAAGCCGGAGACTTTTTCTGGGGATCGACGGTCGAACCACGATCTGGTGCACCCTCGGCGAGTACCGATGCTACGACAGGATGTTCGCTCGCCGGCCCGTCCTATCGTGATGTGGTAGCCAGGGCACCGCCACCCTCAGAGGGCGGCCCGGGATATGGAGGCCAATCGGCCTGTTCGCAGTATTCACCGTCGGCCAGCCCGTCGGCCCGGCGGCCCGCCTCGGCACCGCTACCAGTTCCCCGTCCGTTCCCAGCCATGGAAGAGGACCAAGGAGATCTGGGTCCCGAGTTTGAGTCGTGGAGCTTCTGGACCGTCCTTGCAGAGGGCCACTTCCCTGAGAAGTTTTGGCCAGTCGCAGGACCGGGCTTTGATGCACCCGAATCGCTCACCCCGGATGAGTTCGAATGCTTCCGCCGAACTCTCCGGGAGACTCGCTCCTGTCTTCACCGCCTAAAAATGCCATACCCCGGGAGTCAAGCGCACCTGGAGGATATTGGTGAGCAGTGCCGTCAAATTGACCTGGCCATGCTCCCCGCGGTTCGGCACCCCGGGTCATTTGAGCACCACGAGGCCCTCCAACAACGATGCGTTGAGTGTTTTCAAGTACTCCGCAAAGTTATCGAGGAAGCCACTCCCCACGTGTATATCCGTGGATGGGGGCAGTACGCTGCCCTATGCTTCAGTGTGATTCGCCGACAGCCCGATGCGCTGGGTGGCCCTGAGGGTATATCCCCAGGGACAGAAACAGTCAATATGGCTGACCTGTCGGGAGAGGGGAACGACTTGGAACTTCTCGACGGGGGCTTCCCCCCCGAAGACAAGCCATCGTCAGATCCATCAGTGAGAGTTACTCGTCATCAGAGAAACCTCCTGGGGCTCCCCGCACCCACAGAAGCACTGACGTTGAGCCGAAACGTCAGCAAAGGAAAAGAGCACAGCGAGGCTATAAGGCCTGCCGACCCATCTGCCTCCATGCAGAGGGCAGAGGAGGATCCCGAGAAGGCTACGCTACGTCAGCAGCTCGCCGAACAGAAGAAGCTGGTTGACCAGCTCCTCGCCGAGCGCGCTGCAGAACGGCGGCCTGACTACGGTGATCCTAGGCCAGGACAGCAGGGACCGGAACAACCGCTCCTCGATGAGACTCTCCCGGGCAACCGTGATTACGCCGTGTTCGCCGATAGGAGAGAGGCCATTGCCTATGGCAAGAGGGCGCAGTATGTTTCGCCACACCCTCCCGAGCGGCGTGACTACCTGAGAGATCCCGCTCGAATTCCTCCCGCTGCCCCAAGGGCCGCTCCGCCCGCCATCCCACGAGCTGCCGAGTTCGACGACCCGGTCGACGACCCGATTGAAGGGCCATGCAATGCGCTCGTGGTTAGAGATCCTCGCCAGGACTGGAACCCATGTCCGGACGATCCGATGGCGGCACTCATTTCCCGCTTGGAAGCCTTGGAGACTCGGCAGGTGGCGATCCCACCGGACGGCAAGCCCTACCCAGCATGGGTGGATGACATGCCGGCGCCTCCGGGATTCGGGAATCCCACTTTTGCCCCCTTCAACGGGACTGGAGATCCGCCACAGCATTTAGCCCACTTCAACTCGAGGTGCGGGCCTATGTTGGGGACTCCGGCGCAGCAAGAGGCCGCTAAGCTTCGCTGCTTTGTTCAGACACTGGAAGGGCCAGCATTTGTCTGGTACAGCCAGCTCCCCGTCGGGTCAGTAACCAGCTGGGAGGACCTCCGTAGACAGTTCCTCTACCAGTTCAGTTCCACGACCCGGAAGACAAGTATCGCAGACCTCTTCAAGTGCAAGCAGAGGCCTGATGAGCGAGTCGCGGACTTCGTCGCCCGATGGAAGGGTCTCACGTATTCCCTTGACATGCAATTGACTCAGGAGCAGTTGCTGACAATGTGCGTCGGGAACGTCAAGACCGAGCTGGTCCCTTCCCTGATCACTAAAAATTACCTCGGAGGGTTCAGGGACTTCTCAGACAAAGCTCAACGTCTTGAGGAAGCACTGCAACAGGCCAGCCAGGCACACCCGCTGCCTCCTATGATTCCTGCAAGGAGAGTCAGTAGGGCTGAGCCCGCTGCTGTTGCCCAGATAGAGGCCCCCAGGCCGTTGGAGCTGCTGCCGGCGAGGCCAGCTCCACAGCCTCACAGGAATCCGCCTCCACGGGCTCAGTTCCCGGCCCAGCAGCGGCAGCCTCAGAACCGGCCGGCCCCTCCGCGTAATGTACCGCCGCAACCCAGGCGAGATAATCAGGGTCCACCTCCTCGGCAGGCCCCTCCAGCCCCTCGTCAAGACCACGCTCCCAGGGGCCCGCGACACCTGACTTACTCATTCCATGAGGATCAGGTCCCCGGTTATTTCCGGAGCGCCCTGGAGCAGAGGATTGTGCGACTGCCTGAGTGTTGGAAGCCAGAGGAGGCACATCTTACGAATAACCCCCGCTACTGCCCCTACCATCGGGCCCTGGGGCACACCATCCAGCGGTGCTATGTGTTTAAGGATTGGCTCCAAGACCAGATTAACAACAATATAATCAGGTTGGGCCCAGCTCCAGCACAAGTGGCGGGCGTGTTCGTGTGATCAGATGACGATAGTGGCAACGAGGACGAATGGCAGCTGGTCTCCGACCGCGGATCCCAGAAGTATAATAACTGGATGGCCCGCAAGACGACCATTCGCGCCCATGGAATCATCCGTGCGCGCTTGAATCAGCCTGAGCCCCCAGAACCTGCGGGTGCTGCTTCGGCATCGTCGTCCCAGCCTGCCTCTTCCAAGAGGAGAAAACGGCGGCAGCGCAAGAAGGAAGAGCGCGCCCCGCCGGTTCCGCCAGTATCCCGCACTCTCGGCGATTTCATGCCCCCGGAGATGGGGGTCCCTCCTCGGATCCGCCCGGTGATGGATGATTCGTCCGATGACGGTATTGGGTACGCTTCGGTTAACACCGTCGAGCTGGTAAATCCCTTTTCGGTTCCCGACGTTGAAGAACACCAGGTGGACCTCCCTAGTGTCCCCGGTCGTCGCTACCGTCGGAAGAACCGCAACAACAGGAGTCGCCGGGGCACAGCCGTTGGTACCTCCAGCCAGGCCGTGCACGCCACCGAGACTAGGCAGCAGGCTCAAAACCGAGCTCAGCGCGCGCAGCCCCCCCCATCCGGGGATGACGGATTCGCCTCCGCCACTGTTTGTGGTGTGGGACCAGGCAGAACCGCCTCAGCCGCGTCGCGACCAGCTCCGCCCTGCCACAAGTCCATCCCGGCCTCCTGACTCCAGTACGGTGACCATTTCCCGGACTGCGACCAGTGAACATCGAGATGCGCCAAGTACCAGTCGGCCGCCGATCCAACCGGCAAGGCCCGTCATGCCACCAACCGCAGAGCAACCTCCTGCAACCAGGGGCTCGCGCTTGGCCAAAAAGTATGATGTCCTGAAGCACTTGGTCGACATCCCAGCAAGGCTCTCCATCCTTGAGGCTCTGCGCATGTCATCTGAGATGCGCGAGGCACTCGCTGAAGCCCTGAAAAGCCCCCTCCCAGTTTGAGACAGAGGTTGCGGCTGCAGAGGCCTTTCACGCCGAAACGATCGAGGACGCCGAATGTCAGGCAGTTATCTCGTTCTCTGGTAAGGATGAAGACCCTCCTATACAGGGACACATTCGTCCGCTGTATGTCACTGGCCAGTTCAATGGCCTTGAAGTCCGGCGCTGTCTTGTCGACACGGGGTCCGGGATTAACCTGATTCCAACTCGGACGCTCCGGAGATTGGGGTTGTCTGAGGATGACTTGATTCCCTCCGACCTCAGGATCCAGGGGTACGATCGCACCGAGCAAACCCCGGTCGGCAAGATACGTTTGAAGACCCAGTTCGGTGACTTGGTTGCCAACACCGAATTCATGGTAGTCTCTCAGGACACCGCGTACAACGCATTGATGGGCAGGCCATGGCTCCATCTTCACGCGGCGGTTCCCTCGTCATACCACCAATGCCTCAAATACTCCCTTAATGGTCGAGTGGGCGTGCTTCAAGGAGATGCCTCTCCTTTTGCCTCGTGTGAAGCCCGCTATCTGGACGCGGACTATTACAAGAGCAAGGATAAGCAGATCCTGGCAGGTGAGGTTGAGCCTGTCGCTGTTGCAAGTGATCCCTGGGCAAGTCTGGATGACGCTTACGTCCTCCCGATTCAACGGTTGGACGTCGCCATGGTCTTGACGGTCCGCGAGTCTCCTGATGAGATGGCCGCGACCGCCCGCGCCAGCACAAGTGGCCCAGCAGGATCTGGTAGCCCCAATGCAGTTGCCAACGCAGTCTCTCCCGTGGACGATCCCTCCCCGAGCGGAGAGGACGTGGAAGATGCACCCCCAGCCTTTGAGGAGGGCGTCCCCGCCACGGTCGATGAGTTAATACAGGTGAACCTTGGAACCGAGGCCGATCCAAGACCCACATTGGTTAGTGCCGCCATGCCCTCTGAGGAGCGGCAGCAGTACGTGGACTTTCTCAGGCAGCACCGTGATGTATTCGCTTGGGGCTATGACGAGATGCCGGGGCTAGATCCTCAGGTAGCCGTCCACCGCCTTGGTCTCCCGGCGAACCATCGCGGGTTCAAGCAGCCTCCCAGGAAGATGCACCCATCCCACGGTGCCATGGTTGAGGCCGAAGTTGACAAGCTTATCAAAGCCAACTTCGTGAGGGAAGTTCAGTACCCCAAATGGCTGGCCAACATTGTGCCGGTCAGGAAGAAGAACGGGCAGATCAGAGTCTGCATCGACTTCCGCGATCTCAACCGCCACTGCCTGAAGGATGATTTTCCCCTTCCAGTGACAGAGCTGTTGATTGATGCCACGGCAGGGTTCCAAGCCCTCTCCTTCATGGATGGATACTCCGGATACAACCAAATTCGGATGGCCCCTGAGGATGAGGAGTTCACTGCCTTCAGGGCCCCCCAAGGTACCTTTTGCTACCGGGTCATGCCCTTCGGCCTGAAGAATGCAGGTGCCACCTATCAACGGGCGATGCACCGCATATTCAAGCCAATCCTCGGCACACTGGTGGAATGCTACGTCGACGACTTGGTTGTCAAATCGCACCAGCGTCAGGACCATCTCAAAGATCTTGAGAAAGTGTTCAGCTTCCTCCGGTCTCGATGCCTGAAGATGAACCCGTTGAAGTGTGCCTTTGGGGTCACCTCCGGAAAGTTCCTTGGATTTGTGGTAAGATACCGGGGTATTGAGATCGACCCAGAGAAAATCAGGGCGATTAGCCAGATGCCTCCCCCATGTACCGTCCGGGAACTGCAAGGGTTCCAAGGCCACTTAGCCTATATACGCCGATTCATCGTGAATCTGGCCGGCAAGTGTAAGCCCTTTTCTCGGCTCATGAAGAAAGGTGCCACCTATGTATGGGATAAAGAGTGTCAGACCGCTTTCGAGGAGATCAAGCAGTACCTGCTTCAACCTCCGGTTCTGATGCCGCCTGTATCCGGGAAGCCGCTGGTCCTCTATGTGACCGCCCTGGAACGGTCCCTGGGTGCCCTTCTCGCCCAGAAGAACAACGAGGGAACGGAGAATAGCCTCTATTACCTCAGTCGCATGCTCCTCGATGCGGAAGTTAGGTATTCCCCCATCGAGAAGAGCTGCCTGGCGCTCGTATTTGCCGTACAGAAATTACGGCACTACTTGCAGCACCATGAGGTACAGTTGGTTTCTCGGGTAGACCCATTGAAATATATCCTGAGCCGACCTATGTTGACTGGCCGTCTAGCGCGGTGGGCTGTGATTCTCCAGCAGTTCGACATCAGGTATGTGTCTCAGAAGGCCATCAAAGGGCAAGCATTGACAGACTTTCTGGCTGCTCACCCAACCTCCGCGGATCAGCCGCTGGATCTAGGCTTTCCTGATGAGACCATTCTCTCGATTGATCGAGCCGATTCATGCTGGCAGATGCACTTTGACGGTGCATCCCGGAGCCCCACCGGTAAAAGACTCGATAATCCTAAGCTCAACAGAGTGGGCTTGGGCATCGTCTTCATTACCCCGGAGCGAGCTGTGCTGCCATACTCTTTCCTGTTGTCAGAGGGCTGTACCAACAATGAGGCGGAATACCATGCCCTCATCACCGGCCTCGAGTTGGCTCTCGAGATCGACGTGCCCCGTCTGTGCGTGAAAGGGGACTCCGAGCTGGTCGTTAAGCAGATCAATGGCGACTACGTTGTCAGGAAGCCGGAACTTGTGCCATTGTTGGAGTGCACCCTCCTTCTGATGGCCCGGTTCCCTTCTCGGCCGGAAATTGTCCATGTTCCCCGGTCGCAGAACGGTCGAGCAGATGCTTTGGCCAGCCTCGCTGCGTCACTTGCGGAGCCTGAACAGGACAACCTGATCGTCCGCGTGATGCGCCACAGGCTCATCGCTCCCGTTATCCCGGAAGAAGATCGCGGCCCGTTGGTAAGTAACCTCACCACGATTTCTCCTATGCCCGGAGCCCCGAGTACCCCAGATATAACAGTCGGATCAGCCCCTGATTGGAGGACGCCTTTGGTTGAGTACCTCCAACATGGCATTCTTCCATCGGATCGGGCCGAGCGCGAGCGAGTTCGACGCCGCGCATCGCAGTTTGTCCTCCAGAGCAGTCCCGGCCTGGAGCAGATCCTCTACAAACGCGGATTTGATGGTGTTCTCCTCCGTTTCCTTCAGGGAGTTGAGATCCCACGTGTCATGCAAGAGGTTCATGCTGGTTCATGCGGCGCCCACCAGACTGGGCCGAAGCTGTCCCACCAGATTCGGAGGTTGGGATACTTCTGGCCCTCTATGATCCATGACTGCATCGAGTATGCCAGGAGGTGCCATGCGTGCCAGGTTCATGCGAACTTTGTGCATCGGCCGCCGGAGCCTCTCCATACCACAAGGTATTCCTGGCCCTTTGCAGTCTGGGGACTGGACATTGTGGGACCTTACCCACCGGCGACAGCTCGCCAGTGCCGGTTCATTCTGACCGCTACGGACTTCTTCTCCAAATGGGCAGAGGCGATTCCGCTCAGAGAGGTCAAATCCTGTTCGATCGCTGACTTCGTGACCTCCAACATCGTCCATCGATTTGGAGTGCCTCACGCTATCCTCACGGATAACGGAACCAATTTCCGAGCAGCCGAGTTGAAGAAGTTGTACGCCAAGTATAACATTCGCTCGAACCATACATCTCGCTATCATGCGCAGGCGAATGGACAGATCGAGGCGTTTAACAAAACCCTCTCTAACATTCTGCAAAAGATGGTTGGTCAGAACAAGAAGAGTTGGCCGGAAAAGCTCCCCAACGCCCTCTGGGCTTATCGGACGACGACTCGCAATTCCACCCAGATGACCCCTTATTTCCTGGTGTATGGAGCTGAGGCTTTCCTGCCCATCGAGATCCAGTTACCGTCCCTACGCACTGCGGTCTACGACCAGCAAGCGCCGGACAGAGTTGCTGAAGCCCGTCTAGTCGAGTTGGAAGCACTAGATGAGAATAGACTTCGCGCTTTGCACAACTTGGAAAGGCATCAAAGCAGAATGGCTCGAGCTTTCAATAAGAAGGTTCGCCTCCGCTCCTTCCTGCAGGGTGATCTAGTGCTAGCCCTAAGAGCACCGATGATCCCCGGCAGGAAGCCACCCAAGTTGGAGCCCAAGTGGGAGGGACCCTTTGTTGTCCACAAGGTCTATCCCAATGGCGCGTACTCCCTAGCGACTATGGATGGTGAGCGTGTCACTCCTCCCACCAACGTTAGGTTCCTCAAGCAATACTTTGCCTGAGTGTTCATTCGTCTCGCATGACGCTAAACTGCACTTCGTCCCGCATGACGCTAAACTGCACTTCGTCCCGCATGACGCTAAACTGCACTTCATCCTGCATGACGTTAAACTGCACCACGTCCTGCACGACGTTAAACTGCATTCGTCCAGGCTACAAGACGTTAAACTGTTCAGCATTCGTCCGCGCTGCAAGACGTTAAACTGCCAAGTGCTTCTTCCTGCATGACGCTAAACTGCACTACATCCGAGCTACAAGACGTTAAACTATTCAGCATTCGTCCTGCATGACGCTAAACTGCACTACGTCCGAGCTACAAGACGTTAAACTGTTCAGCATTCGTCCTGCATGATGCTAAACTGCACTACGTCCGAGCTACAAGACGTTAAACTGTTCAGCATTCGTCCTGCATGACGTAAAACTGCCTCTCAAGAACTATGTGCGGCTTGATTCCCATCCTTATGGGATACGTAGGACCGCCTGAACATTCATGTTTCAGGCCCAGCCCCATCCTTCGGGAATTTCCATCCCATCCCGGGCCCTTGGTCCAGTTGCCTCTGGGTATGTGGCGTATGGTGTGAGCGCGGGGGATTATGCCCTCATTCACGTCGGTTTTCTCGCCACGCTGTACGCCCCCCACGTTTGGGGATGCCTTCTGCTCCCCCCTTCTTTTCCCCTCATCGTCCTGCATGACGTTAAACTGCACTTCAAGAACTACGTATGGCTTGATTCCCATCCTTATGGGATACGTAGGACCGCCTGGACATTCATGTTTCAGGCCCAGCCCCATTTCCCGGGAATCTCTATCCCGCGTTGGGCCTCTGGCCCAAGTTCCCCTCCTTTTTGTGCGAGGCGTATCGCGTGAGCGGGGGATTATGTCCTCATTCGCGTTGGTCTACTTGCCACGCCGTACGCCTCCCCCCGTGTGTGGGACTACCTCACACCCCTCATCGTCCTGCATGACGTTAAACTGCCTCTCAAGAACTACGTGCGGCTTGATTCCCATCCTTATGGGATACGTAGGACCGCCTGAACGCTTGTGTTTCAGGTCCAGCCCCGTCCCTTGGTTAATCACAGGAATCTGCCCTCTTTTGGTTGCTCTCAGGGTGAGTCCTCCGACCCTTTCCGGAGATCTGTTAACATGTTTTGGGTACTTCGGTCTATGACTCGTAGTGTCAGATTCAATCCCGACAAGTCCTGTGTTGCTTGTCAGGCCTCGCGCTTCCTCTAATTCGAGCCTTCACTCAAAGGGATCCTCGTTAGCGGTTTGGGTACGATGCCTCAGTGCTCTCCCACCGCTCCGGGTCGATTTACCGGCGGGTCTTGGGCCGCAAATCGATATGAATCCTGCGATTGAGCGGTTGATGCTCGTTTGCTTGCCCCGTCTTAGGCTGACGCGATCGGATATTGTGTTTCGAATGCGTCAGCAACATCCTTGATCGCCATGTCGGCTCTTTCAGGCTATGAACATTGGTTGCGCAGTCCTCATCACACTCCGCCTTTATGCGTTGTAGTGGAATCTGGACACTCTTTTCATACTGACCTTCAGTACACCTTTACACGTTAGGCAGACCAACCAAGGTAATGATGTCGTTCGAGGCTCCCATGATCTGAGCACCAAGGATATATGCGGATGTTCTCCCCAAGGGCCATGCGTAGCTGGACCCTCGTCCCCATAAGGAGGGAGGAGTCGCTCGAACAATCGCGTTCTGAGCCCAGTATATCTGGAGGCTAGCATCTCTGCCCCTCGGGTGATGGACATACGCAAGCCCCTATCCCAAGACTCTTCTCCTGGAATCGTGCGTGACCGCAGGGCTGGGTATGCTCCCACCTCCGCCGTACCGCGATAAGCGGATTCCTCCATGGTCCGAACCACACGACCTTAAACTGTGTTGTCTGGTCCTACCACACGACCGTAAACTGTGATCGTCTTGGCCGCCCGACGAGAAAACGGCACTGCATCGTGATGTTCCCCTCAGGGGGCACTCATGTTGGGCGCTGGTTAATAACCACGCCATTCATCAATGCCTCCCATGGCTTGATCATTGTGGCGACGCCAGAGATTTCTCAATCACAGGCATGTCGCCGCACGAAAAACCATTCATCTCTAAGGACAAACAAGAAATATCAAATGCCGCTCCTTTTGTGTGCGAGGGTCAGACCCGCACTCTTCCCCGCGCTGGTGCCCGATTGTGTTGCGCCGCGCTTCAAGAACTACGTGCGGCTTGATTCCCATCCTTATGGGATACGTAGGAACGCCCGGATGTTTGAAAATTCGGGTCCAGTCCCCCACCTCTTAGAGATTCCCCCTTCTCTGGGGAATCTGCCGCCTTCAGGTCACCCTCAAGGCGCGTTCCCCGACCCCTTGCAGTGGTCCACCGGTGTCAAGAGTACTCTGGTTTATTGCCAGGAGGGTCAGGATCCGCTTGGTCAGGTTTCCTCCGCTTTTCAGGCTTCGTGCTCCCTTTCATTCGGACCCATCGTCTACGCCCTGGGTGGAGCCCCCGTGAACGGTTCAGACACAATGCCTCAGTGCTCTCCCACCGACTTGGGCCGGTACCCCCAATGGCCTCGGGCAGCAAATCGATATGAATCCTGCGATTGAGCGGTCGATGCTCGTTTGCTGCCTCATTCCACCAACGGTTAGTGCGATGTTGATGCTGCTTTTCCTCCACGGTCGGCAGTACTCTCATATCGTCACGCCGGTGCTCCCGGTCCTCGAGTGAATGGCCGCATGATTCACATTTCCCACCTCCCATTCTGACCAGGCGAAACCTCGACACTCTCGACACTATCCCTCAGTGCATCTTCGCATATCCAGGGGATATGACCAGATGCGGCGTACTTTGAGGTCTTTATGGTCCGAGCTCTAAGACCTTAAACTAAGATCTCTCTTTATGGTCCGAGCTCTAAGACCTTAAACTAAGATCTCTCTTTATGGTCCGAGCTCTAAGACCTTAAACTAAGATCTCTCCTTATGGTCCGAGCTCTAAGACCTTAAACTAAGATCTCTCCTTATGGTCCGAGCTCTAAGACCTTAAACTAAGATCTCTCCTTATGGTCCGAGCTCTAAGACCTTAAACTAAGATCTAACCCTTATGGTCCGAGCTCTACGACCTTAAACTAAGATCTCCCCTAAACGGGATTCTACGTCCTGCATGACGTTAAACTGCACTCTCAGAACTACGTGTGGCTTGATCTCCAGCCTGATGGAGTACGTAGGAACGCCCGGGCATTCCGACTCGGGTCCAGCCTCAGGGATCGTTAAGTCCCACCCCTCCTCGTCGCCGGCCGTCTGGCCTGACTTCGGGTAGAGTGGTGCAGTTGTGATATTCTCCCCGATTCAGCTCGGGATGCCCCACTGCAATGGTGGGAAGCGACGGTTTCCTCGTCAGAGAGGTGCTGTCTGAGAATTGAGGTGACTCACGGCCAGATTAGTGCATCCGCCTAATACGTTTTCCCCACGGTGGCGCAATTTTGAGAGCGTTGGATTCTGTCCGAACAAATCGTCACTTCGCCCCACGCTTCGCATGCCCTGTTGATCTGGATTTTCCACCCTTGTGTCTGAAGGAAACCCAAAGCGGTATTCATGATGACATGTGGTCCGCCTCCTGCAATATGAATGATGGCCTTTTTCGGTCCTTCTATTGCAGTTGTTATGGTTGATCCACTGTCCGCCTACCATCTTGGGCATTTCCTGGAAGGCCGACCGTTGTGGATGTCTGGATTCGGGACACGCGATTCACCCTTTCTCATTTCCCTATGTTCGGATAAAATCTCAACGCCCCTAGCATTGTCCCGCTCGTGTGTTGGAACAGGTTGGGGGAATGGTACATTGATTAGGTCTGAGGTCTCCTTTCCTAGGAATGACCTCCCTCTTTTCTCCAGAAATCCAGGCCCAATTATGGATGCCTGATGCTTGGTTAACACTCCCGCAAGACAGTGAATTGTGGTTGAGCATATTAAACCAAAAGATGCAGATAAATATATTGATTCATACAGATGGATCAAAGTAGCGGAAGCAAATGTTTTGGGAATGGCAAAACAAAGCCCTTAGGGATTAGCGTGCTGAATGAGTCTTTCTAATGCCGATACCCTTTGGCTGGTGGCCTCCAGAGCTGCTTCTCGCTCTCTGCGTGCCCTCTCTTCGTCGGCGGTCGCAGCACGCAGTTCGTCGATTCTGGCCTGTGCACGCTCCCGCTCGACCTGAATTGTGACCATCTGTTGGCCCGCCTCCGTCAGCTGTACCTGGGCGTCAACCAGCTGGGCTGCTAGTTGCTCCACAAGCTCAGTACACGTCGCGACGAAGGCCTCCTTCTCTGCCGCCTGCCCTTCGAGGCGCCGAACTTCCTGCTCCGCCGCGAGGAGCGCCCGCGTGCTCTCCGACATGTCCCGACTTTGTGTGACGTCGGCACGCCGGCAGCTCTCGCGCATCTTTTCGGCCATGAAATCACGGACCGTTAGATGGAGGCGTTGAGCATCAGCTCCCCCGGCACACAGGAAGCGCAGCCAGGTTTGAAGTGATCCCATGCGCCCCAGCCACTCCGACGGGTCTCGCTTGAGGAAGCGCTGGATGCACTTCCACCCCCTGCGGCGCGTTATCCGGCTCTCCTCGACCGCCTCCGCGTCCGAGTCGTCCATCTCCTCGGGATCGGTGGGCCGGTAGGCAGGGAAGGCAGCCAGCAGGTCTGCTGCAGGGTCCGCCCCTGGGAGGTCCTCACGAGGGATAGGTTCCCCAACATCCGGGCGACCTTCTTCTCTCTCCCCAGCGGCGCTGACACCCTCGTCAGCCCCCGACCTCTCTCCGATGTCAGCACCGCCGGCGTCCGCAGCCCCCTGATCAGCAGTTGGTGGGGCCGGCTCGGTTTGGGAAGTCTGTTCCGGAGCAGGCGGCATGTCCACCACTGGTCCACTCGTAGATGGCCCGGGTTCGGCAACCCGATGAGCCTCCAGTGTTGAGATCACTGCGCAGGGCATGCCATGGTTAGTCACGGATCGTCAACGGCAAGCACCAGCAGTAAAGTAGGGAGACTTACGGGAGTTCGGAGCGTCATCTTCCGCTACCCCGGTCGCCGCAGGAACAGTTGCAGTAGGGGACCCCTTAGCGCTTGTCAATTCAATGATAGGTGTCTGGCCCCCGCCTTGTCATGCTGGCGCCTCTCCTACTCCCGCTGAGGATGCCCGACCAACATCCGTGCGCTCCTGAGAAAGATGGAGAAATGGGTTAGAAGCTGCATAAGAGAGTGGATGAAGCAGATTGAGTAGGGATAGAAGCAGACCTCGAGGAGCTCAGTGACATCAACGTTGTCAGAGCCGGCCACCTTGCCGCTCTCCCGTGGGCTCCCCTGATGGGATCTTCCCTCGGAGCCTTCATCCTCCCCCATTTCCTCCTCTTCTTCGGAGTCGTTGCTACTGTCGTCTTCTTCCGGTGGCATCTGTTCCGGTGCGGGCTCGAGACCGAGCATCACCTTCACCAGAAGGGATGGCTCCGCGCGCTGACCACGTTGGCGCGCGTACTCGTCCATGGCCGTCAGATACGCATACTGCCGGTTGAAGTCCACCCTGTCGGCAATGTGGAGGCGCCCGACCTCTGGCAGATGGATTCCTTCTCTGAGAATCTTTCGCCAGATGGCGTCGGTCCCCAGTGACTGCCGCAGGGTCATCCAGGCCGACCACAGCGCCGGGAAGACTGCATCGTGGGGGGGTTCGAGCAGACGTCTCACCTGCTTCCCGGGCCGCTCTTCGACCACCACGCGTGCCCCCTCTCTGGGCGCTGAGGTCGTGGCGGCAGCTCGCGATGTGCCCGCCGCCGAAGTCCCTGCCCGCGCCGGCTCCGCTGCTTGGCGCGCCTCCGTTCTCCCCCGTGTGGCGGCGCCTCGCCTCCTTCCTTGACGCCCGGTCTCCGCACGGGTAACCTCGAGCCGCCGAACTAGCTTCCGCAAAAGCCCCTCAGGGTACGCGATGGCCTAGTGTTCGGCGTACTCGGTTGCCAAGCCTGCGTCAACTCCGGTAGGAGGGAGAGTGATGGCGTCGCCAGAGCCGAAAGCGGCAAACATCAGCCACATCTGGCGAAGGACGCCAGGGTTCGTCTCCTCCCGGACAGCAGTGAATACCCTCTTCGGCATCCGTTGAAGGCACCCGAACTGCCTGGCGAACCGGGTCGGCACGTAAGGCTCGCAGATCACCTTCCCGTCGATCCGAGCCACGAGCACCCCGCCCCGCATGTTCAGGAAGTATTCATGCTGCTCCAGCGGACCCTGCCCATTGTCGATCATCTGGCCGACGGGAGTGGGGAACGGACTGAAGTTGAAGTTGGCATGATTGCCAATCCGGATCTGCACGCCCTCCTCACTTAGGGTCATCGGAGCGACCCCCGCGATGTTCAGCAGGGAGGGTCGCAGGCCGTTGCCCGGAGGAATGATGGCGTTCGGAAACGTGTACCCACCGAGGTGAGCAGCCACCCAGCCGTGGAAGAACTGAAAGGGCCCACAGATCCTTCGTGGCGACCCCCCTCATGAGATGCGTCCCAGGATGGCATACAGCCTCGCCAGCACTGGGACCCCGAGGTTGTATCTCTTGTTGGCGGCCATAGCGCCCGCCATCGCCAGTGTCGCCTGGCGAACGCCCATTCTCGCGTCCCGCACTGGCAGGAGCCACCCACTCAGAAAGGCGGCCAGGAACGCCGCGTACCAGACATTTGGGTCTCGGGCCTCGATGACGCGGTACCCCCATGAGCGGTAATCGCCCGTCTCCAGGACCCGCCAGTACGACCCGTTCCAGCTCCTCTGAGCTGCGGTCGGGCACCGCTTCCCCCTGCCTGGCATCTTGACCGCCGGGTCATGCTCCAAGAACTGGCCGAACCATTCCTTGTAGGCTATGTCCTTCTGGAAGTCTTTGATCCCGAGCCGCTGCGTAGCCAGGTCAAGCAGATGCCAGGTCAGGATGGGAGTCCGTGACCTGTCCTCCCAGATGTTCTTCGGTGGCAGGAACTCATCGTATTGGTAGCCCTCCAGCGGGATACCTCCGATGCAGTGGATGTCCCAGAGGCCGATGCCGACCTCCCCATGGTGAAGATGGAAGGTGTTGGTATCCGGAGACCATCGGGTGAACAGCTCCGGCCCGAGCTCGGACTGCTGGTAGAAGTGGAACTGCGACGTCCACACCGCCTCGAACAGGCCGATGTACCGCAGCTCCTCTGCGAAGTGATCGCAAGTGTGGCGTACCCAGAACGCCCAGGCCCACTCACTGGTGAAGTTGCCCCCAGACCGCAAGTCCCAGTCCTTCAGCCAGCCCTTGGTGTCGTCCGTGACGCTCTGGCGATATATGCTCGAGTAGAGGGCTGGAGAATTCTCCGCAGTAGGCTCACCCCCATCAATGGTTCGCGTCCTCGGGTTCAGGACATAGACATCCAAGTGTCTGGTCTCCCTGGCAGGATGCCCACAGTTGGTGATGTTATAGCGGAGAAGCTCGTCCTCCCGGGTCACCCAGGTCCGCGGCGCATCAATCTCGAACCCTGGCACCAGGACCTCATCTAGGATGCCGAAGTTCCAGAGCGGCAGGTTGTCCGACAGTGGATATGTCTTCTGGGCCGGCGTCAGTAAGTCGAACAAGGATTGATTGTTGGAAACAATCTCCTTGGCTCCGTAAACCTCCTCGTTCGTCGCCATCTCAGCCCTGCGAGTGGCGGCATCCCCCTCATTTCCTCTGTGCGCGGCCATCTCAGAAGTTTCGGGAGTCGTGCGGGTTAAGGGATGAAGTGTGCGGAATCGGACGAGGCTGGTGGAAAAGTTTGAGAGTCGGCGCGCAATCCTAGTGGACGGCGTGCAATCGGGAAGTCGTTCGCGTAAAACCCCGGGTATTCGCGCAAAGACAGAGCGAAATCCGGACGGTTTTGCGCGACGAGCGGGCGAATTCCGCGCCGGAAAAGGCAATTTCGCGCACGAGAGCAGAGATGCTTATCGCGCGGAAGGCCAATGTACGGCACGGAGGGACCCAGTGCCCCTATTTATAGGCGAGGCCGGGGTCCGCGCTGCGCAGAAAGCGCTTTGCGCGACCGCAGCGGAGAATTTCGCGACCGGCGCCCCTTTTTGCGCGCCTAAGTCCCGCGCCGCCCAGGACTTCGGCATTCCGGCGTCTCCCTCGGAACCCGATCGTTGCGACCTCTCGCCGATCAGATTCCGATGGGGGGCTTTTGTAGACGCCGGAAAAGTCCGTTGTTCCCAAACGAAGCTCCGGATGCGGAAAGCGAGGTCATATTTGGAGTCGGAAGACTGTTTCGGAGGGCCCGGAGGCCTTGCGCGGAATTTCAGAGGTCTGCGCGCAAAGATGATGATCCGCGCGCAAAACCCCCGGGATGCGCGCAACTCCCTTGCGCGCGGTGCCCAATTCCGCGCCCGCGAGGAGAATTCCGCGCTCGCGCCTTGGATTCCGCGCCCGGGGTTGCCTATATATACTAGGCGACCCCCAACGTTTCAAAGGTTGCTGGAAGTCGAACGGTCTCCCGCGCGCGCAATTCAACCCCTTCCGCGCGCAATGCCGCTCTTCAGGTAACCTCCTTTCTTTCGCGCAATAGAGCCTTGGGGTCCGCCTTCGCGCGCAATCCCCTTGGCTCCTTCCCTTTGAATAAATTTCAACCCGAAGGCCTTTGCGCGCAAAAGAAGCCTCTTGCGCGCAATTACCCCCGGGTGCGCGCAATCCAACCCGATTGCGCGCACCCCCCCATCTTCAAAGTGGCCATTCGTTAGAGAATGAGCCGTTGCCCCCGCGCGCTACCCGAAGCCCGGTGCGCACAATCCCAATCATCCGCGCGCGAAGCGCTGGCCCAATTGCGCGCCAGCCCGCCATTTTGCGCGCCGATCCGCGGTTTTGCGCGCAAAGCTCCTCTTTTGCGCGCAATCCGCCAGGGTCGCCTCCCTTGACCCCCTTTGGGTACCCGCCTGCGTGGCGCCCGATGGTCTTCATCGCAGGTGCCCGCACTGTGCGTCGTCTTTCCGTGCGGCCCCCCCTAGGCTCGCGCGAAGTGACACGGACCAACCGGCGGCTTTTTCGTCCAGCATGACGCTAAACTGCACTACGTCCGAGCTACAAGACGTTAAACTGTTCAGCATTCGTCCTGCATGACGCTAAACTGCACCACGTCCTGCACGACGTTAAACTGTATACGTCCAGGCTGCACGACGTTAAACTGCCTAGCCCCCATCGTCCGCGCTGCAAGACGTTAAACTGCCAAGTGTTTCGTCCTCAACACACGACGTTAAACTGTACTTCGTCCGGCAAGACGTTAAACCGTCCGCTTCGTCCTCAACACACGACGTTAAACTGTACTTCGTCCGGCAAGACGTTAAACCGTCCGCTTCGTCCTCAACACATGACGTTAAACTGTACTTCGTCTGGCAAGACTCTAAACCGTCCGCTTCGTCCGATCCCGTGCTCTACACGCAGGGTCTCTCCCCGGTTTGGACGTGGCCCCCACCCGCTCGTCTCTGCAGGGATGTCGGGATTGTCCCGCTTTTGGGACGATTTAATGGGAGTGGCTTTTCCCTACGGGGGCAGGGTATTACAAACCCCTAGTTTCTCGTGGGAGGCTGCACATGTGTATCTCCATTGCGCCTCCCCACTGCCGAAGCCAGTAGAGGGTGTGACTGGGATCGAGGTGTCTCCTACTTTCGGTCCAAGTCCCTTCCAACTGAGTTTTGTCGCATCCGGGCTGCCTCAAGTGCGTAAGTCCTGACAGAATGAACTACGTGGACTTTGATCCCTGTCTTCTATACAGGGTACGTAGGAAGCCTTCTTGAGGTCCAAGCCCGCCACCTGGTCGTCCCGGTCGTATTTACGTCGGTTCGTCCATCAGTGGACCCCTCCAGGGTTCACGCTTGCGTCGATTCACCTATGAATCCGCCCCTGTGGGAGACTGCCCGTGTGTATCTCCACTGTGCCTCCCCACAGCCCCTTTTCCCATTTCTCCTTTTATCGTCCAGCATGACGTGAAACTGTGATCCACCCGGCCGTTCCACCCCCCTCTGTGCGAGGTGGTCTGGTTCAATCCTCCGCCCGGCGGCCTAGACCTCTTCGTGAGTCGGCTTGCCGACGTCCAGCATGACGTTAAACTGTATACCCGAACTACATTGACTTTGATCTGTGCTAACGCGCGGTACGTAGGAAGCCTCTACGGGGTCCAAGCTCTTCACTCCATCATCCATCCTGATCCTTACCCGGTCCGCCACATCCCGGTGGGGTCATGCCACTTCACTCCACTCCACATCATTTGGGAAGCCGCCCATGTGCTGGCCCCAGCGTCGGAGGTTCCCCGTAAGGGGTTCTGTCATCTGATCCACTTTTCGTGTTGATCGGTCCGATGTCGTCCCCGCTGGACGTTAAACTCGCGGCATACCCTGTGTTAAACATGGGAAGCTGAGGAAAACCTCAGGTGACACAGTTCCCCGCACCTAGTACGGGATGCCTCAGGCCATCATGCCTTCGAGAAGCCCTATTAGGGACGGAAGACAGACGTGCAGAGCCGCAGTGCTACGACACGCCCCCAGCACCCAGAGCCACCCGGCCTTCTCACCGCAGGTTGCTGCCCCGCCCAGACTCCTTGGAGCGTCCGGGCGGAAGCAGCGTAATTAACCGGTGTCCATGAAGATATGGCGCCGGGAACGAGATTCACGAACATTCTTAAGTCTATGAGGGAGACCCGGATTAGGCGACGAGTTCCGAGGAGACGTCCAAGGAAGGAGGAGCCGACATCCCATCATCCCGGTTTCGATCAAGGAGCAGACGCCCCTGAATAAGGGACGAATGCCGCCCGCCCTTGGAAAGCGGGACTGCGGGACCACAAGCCGCGCGCCCATCCCCTCGGGTTGACGGGTGCACGCGCGAACGCGTCCTGGCGGAACAGCGTAACCCGACGCACATCCGCACCGAATCACATGAAAAGAACTACAATGTGAATTATCCATTTAATTCAAGATTATGTATTGTTTAAGTCGGGGTCCTTATAGTTCATTTCAAATGTCGGTTTTGGTATCTTTAGTGGTTATGGTGTTCTCTAAGAATAAGTGACATTACCATAATGGTTAGTAATTTAGAAGGAGTCATAGTTATTTTAGATAAAGTGATTGAGTTTAAGATACCAGGAATACATATATATTTTTATCTACCCTCTGCATAAGATATTATATGATGATTTTACAGATATACTTACTCATCCCTTTTTGGTGTTAGTAAATGGATGGATCTACCAGGCACCAAAGTAACAGTGGATGTGAAGAAAACTATGATGGTTTTCTGAATGAGCAACTGAATGAAATGAAAGATGCAATGAAAACTGTTGTGGTTATTCTAAACCAACTATCTGGAGTTAGATTGACCCCCTAAACCTTGGAGATTTTTATAAGGGATCCTATATGCGAGAAACAAATCCCCATTGATTTGCAGATAATAATCATAAATGTAGGTATATTAAATAACCTATGTGTCAATGTGTAGAACAAAACACATAAGAAATTTTTTCAAAGGGGAAGAAGGATGATATAGATGTGGAAGTGAAGGTTATAAAACAAGAACCTACCATAGATAAAGGAAGCATCCAGTTTACTCTAAGAACGAGAAATAAGTTCTTTTTGATGGATCAATTGAATTTTTTAAATGTGGTGGGCATGGTCATTAGGCAAACAGTTGTCCTACGTAGATGTTTCTGGAATGGGATCACTGGTATTGTACAAATATATGTTTTCCAATACCTAATTCCATTATAATTGAGGATAAGAAACATACAATGAATATTGAATGGTATAAATTATTTCATAACATATGTTTTGAAATTATTGAATTTGAGAATATCATTCGTGAATTTTTTTGTAGAAAATAAGTATTTCAGAATAAGATGGTATAGAATGGTTAATGTATCAAGAAGAAGATCGAACTAATAAGAAGTCACCACATAAGGTATTCAAGAGATATAGTAGATTTTAAGATGGTTAAATGATTAATATTATTAAGGATCTGTTGATGATGGGATTACATTGGAATAATTTTTATGGTACGTGTAACCTTGAAGTTTTATAAATGAAATTTTTATTCAATGAATTATTATATTTTCTTATGATAAGTAATGGTTGATTTTATTTTGGGATAATCTATGTTTTTTTATTAATATAAGGTGATTTGGGTGTTTTTTGGGAAATGATCATCCTATCATAGGGAATATGTGATTTGGGTAATTACACTTTAGTATAAGACATTAAGAGTAGTAGATTTTATTTGGAGATAAATGTTAAGATTTAGTGTGGAAAAATAAGTGATAAAATCCATCTATGTTTTTGTTTTCAGTGTTATATTAGATTATTTTTAATAATTTTAAGCACAATTGTATATTGAATAGTCATTATTAAACTTTGGGTACTTATGGTTGAATTTCAGAGATTAAGAGTAGTACTTATTTTAATAAAATTTTATCCTTTTGGGGATTATCTGATCATGTACAAACCAAATTTAGGTTTTGGTTAATATATAAAGAGAGGGAAAATATATGGTTCCTATTTTTTTGGATCATGTTATTCTCTAGATGTTGATTACAGTGCTTTCAATGTGAACAAGTCATCTTGAATACTTATCATTTGGAGAAAAGATGTGTTTGTGGTAGAATTTTATTAAAGGATGACATTATAGATGATGAGTAAGTATATTTACATACTATATTATTATTGTTATTAATAAAATTATTCAACTCTCTAAAAAGGATATTGTAGAAAAAATGTTATAAGCCCTCTTTTATCATCAGACTATTACCAAACCACAAATTAATGGTATTGTGGTGGTTAAATTTCGGTGATTAGGTTCTCTATCACTTTCTATTAATCTATGAGTTAGTTTTTCTTCCATATCCATGCTTTCATTGAAACCTATTATCTTTTGTCTCAGGTAACCATTGTACGGATCTACCATTATTTTATAGTGATAGTTTTATTGACTAGTTTTATGAGGTGGGACATTTAATGATGTTTCTAAGCCCAATATTAAAAGTGTGAGGGCACAATTTCCAAAAAAGAGACAAGGATTTATCATCTCAGGTAAAATAAGATAATGAAATTTTAATATTTATTAATATTTTTGGATTAATTATTAGTTTTACTCTAATTGGGATGATATATTCAATGGCGTACTCGATACGCAACAATGGGTTTCTTTGAAATCTTATGTTGCACACTAATAATATAATATTATTATTTCTAATGATAGTTAGTGCCTAGTCATTATATTGGTGGTAATTAATATAACTAACTACAATATGATTATACATGTTTGTTGAATATTGTTTACATTTATGCAATAAATGTTTGAGGATTAATACGTGAATGAATCGAAGCAAAAAATACTATAATATTTTTAAAAGGACGATTTACCGCCTTTTGATGGAAAACCCTCTTTAAATGTAGTTTTGGTAAAATTTATATGTTATATTTGGAAAAATAAAATTATTATTTATATTAGAGACATAAAAATTTACTTTGGGAAAAAATTTTGTATGTTTTTGATAAAAATCATTTTAATGAATAGTGAAAATATTGAACATTAATTAAAAAGTGCCTTTTAATCTATTTTATTTATATGGTTAGAAAATACTTTTAATTTATTATGAAGTGTAATTAAAATATATTTTTTCTAGTTAATCCATTTTTGTACATTGGAATTATTTTAACTTTTAAATTGGACATAAACATGTGTCAGACTTTTAATAGTTGTTATTTTTTCAAAACACACTTTTTGTTTTGACTGTGGAAATTAATTTTTTTCTTCCACATTTTTGTTATGAATTTATAAAAATGGATTCAATATTTCTCATCATTATGAAAAAATTATGTAAAATGATAAATTTTATTTTTAGACATTTTAAATATTTTCTTGAGTAAATATTTTATTTATAATGATTAAAGGGTAAATCTAGTAAATAATGGTAAAATATAATATTAAAATAATTCTAAATTACCCTAACATGTGTACTAATCATATTATCTGATACATATCCGGCCCTGGGAATCCTTGGGTCGAATTTTGGTCCTCATGGAGCCACTTGTGAGTAATAATGAAACATTAAATTAATTAATTTAATGTTAAGACAAAATGACCTAATCAAATATGTTTTACTCAATAAATTTTTACATGGGAATATATAAGTTATCATTTCAACTATAAATATTATTTGTAAATTTAAAAATATTTCCTACATATTGGTATTTTTTAAAAAATTATTTGGATATCAAATAAATTAAATTATTTATGACACAATAAGGATGAAATATTTAACTCATTAATAAATTAATTAAATAAATAAGATTATAAATATTAAAAAACATCAAAAACCTCTACAATTATTATTGTATGATTTTATTTTTATTATGTTCCATCTAAAATTCGAATTTAATGATTATATAAACTATTGAAACTGAAGATGAGGTTATAATAAAATAATTGTTTCAAACATTCCTAAAACCCCCTCCTCTCCCTTATAAAAATATCTCACTTCCTACCCATTTTCACACTTAAAAAGGATTTGGCTCATAAAAACATTGCTCATATAATCTCCCAAGAACCATATATTCATTATATAAGCCTTATCCTTGTCAGAAAACACTTTATCAAATCTATTTGGTTCAAACTAGTTGGAGTTAACTAATTTAAAGTTAACGTCTTCTCCTAAATTATTTTGTTTTATTTTACGTCTACAACCCCATACACTCATTCTATTAATTTATTTTATAAAAAAACAAGTATCCTAAATATTCTAGGATTTTTTTATGAGAAGAATTCAAAGTAAACTTACACACACCTCCATCTAATGGGTAAATAAAATAATGTTTTTGTGTATGGAAAACTAACGCCTCACGAAATGATAATTGTTCAATTAACTCCAACAATATATCATGTTGGAAATTATGATTAAAAATTATTTATATATGTTATATATTATGTTTATTTTTTCTTTATTCTTTCGTATTTTTTATTTATAGAATACCTGTATGGTTTCCATAATGGGTAAACGCGATAATTTCATTTTAGGAACTGTGGACAACCACCCCCTCAATGTGATATGACTCGTTAATGAAATTTGTGGGATGTGTAATGGATGGATTTAATGGTATTAAATATGATATAATTATGTAATTAAAATATACTTATTTATCATTATGTATTAATTCTATTAATGTACTAAATAGAAATTACATTAGCGTTCATGCGTACGTACAATTACCGTCTCCATGAATGGTGCATTTTTTTATTATCTAAAAATGTTATGTATTATTATAAATACATATATATAGTAGATATATATTATTTATATGATATATAAATCAGTAATATCATTCCGGAGATAATGGATTGTTGAAGACATGGACAACTTAAAATTATAAGGTGTTCATTTCTACTCATGTACCAAATATCGACGAAAGAACCATTAATAACATAAATACATAATGTTTAATACATGGTAATAAGTGATATAAAAGGAATAATAAACTTTAAAAAGGTTCATAAAATTATATAAATTAACTTTAGTTTATTATTCAAGAGATTAAAGAACCATTGTTTCATGTCGGACACGATGTCTGTCATTTCTTATCTCACTTTTAATTCCATGAGATTTCCATTGTCCACGAATTATTTGTTTCGTGTGGTGTATTGTATACATACATTTGAGATATATTACCATTATTATATTCATATTCATGGTAATTTTGGATTCATTTTGTGGTTATTAATTTTTTCTCATATGAATCGATTGGTTACAACATGTTAATGGTTTTTCATCTCACTTTTTATTCCTGTGAGATTCATGATATATTAGACACAATTTCATTTGTGTGGTGGATGTACTTCCCATAATTGTATTATTTTTTTAATATACATTAATTTATGGATATTAACATATTCATTTTGTGATCTTTTTTCTGGGAGTGTATGTTTTGTAAAATATGAATTCAGAAAAGGAACCTTTCACCATCCTCTTTTTAAAAAACATCTTTTTAATGTATTCTAATTTACATCATATTTTGATGGAATATGTTGTTATATATCCGTATTGATTTAAATTTTATTTCCAAGTAAAGATATGTCCTTTTATCTCTCATCAAATTATTTTCTGAATTTTAAAGTGACGTCGTTATACAGTCAAATATCTATATGTAAACTTCTTAACCCAATTTCAATTTTTGGGTTAAACATCTACTTATTGCCTATGTCATGATATGAATATGTTTGAATAACCAATGATCGTTTTACACAGAATATCCACATATATTTGGTGTATATATATTTTTCACACATAATTATGTAATTTATTTATCCCTAATCTAAGGATACCTTCTTTATATGGTATTTCGTCTCAATTTACATTTCCATTGAGGCATCATTGTTGATATGAACCAATTCACGCTTATATGGTGTTTATGATGTCTTATGGTATATTATATCATGAATATATTTATTCTCATTATATATTTGAGTAATGATTAAATATTATTCCTAAATTATTTCAATTATTGGATCTCTCAATTTGTTTAAAACTCTTTAACAAAATTATAGTATTAAATGTTTTTATGGTTTATTCTTATAAATATTTCACATTAATGTACATTTATTAAAAATGGGTATATTGGTTAATTCATATGGACATGAATGTTTTGAAAGTTGAAATTTCATTAAAAAGCTTAAAATTGGTATGGGACACCTTGATTCAAAAATCATTTTTTTATTATTTTAAATGGTTTAGAAAATGGTTTGATAAAATCAATTATTTTGGCAATATTTGGAAATGATATATTGTGATTTCAATTTGGAAATTGTATCTTAACATTATGTTTGTTTTATGGGTGTTGAATATGTTATGGCTGTTTGGAATTGGTTACATATATGGGTGGTTACTTCTTAAATCTTGGACATGTGAGCCAGATATAGCGCTCCAATGCATTAGGTAACGTTACAGAGGTAAACGTGAATGTTCCTCCTAATAAATTTATGGAATATACTGTGATGGGTTTTCCAAATTTTACTCCCTATGTAGATGTGATATCTACCATGTATGTTTGATATGTATTCCACATGTTACCTTTTTGATTTATTATTAATTTTTTTTATTCATAAATATTATGATTTCATGAGGTATGTTATGATTGAAAAGTATGGTTTCATTTTTTTTGTAATTATTGATATTATATAGTTTTCATTCCTTATTTAATATCCCTTATTGTGCTTTTTATGCACATCCCATGTTTTTTGAAATGTTTTCCACAGGGCTTAAAGGTGAATAAGTGTAAAGGATGAGATCAAGGAATGTTCATCATGTCTAAAACATTAATCTAGACATGAATTTTTTTTTCAAGAGTTTTTAATTTATGAAAAAAATGGATACTGAGTAAGATTGTCAACATGTAATATTTATGTCGTTATGTAAATATTATGAACTAATTATCTAAAACTCTAAACTTGAAACAATCCTCAATGTTAGTAATCCATTTAATTCAAGATTATGTAATGTTTAAAGTCGTGTCCTTACAATTGTTATAATAGGTTAGTTTAGATATATTTAGAGGTTAGGGTGTTCATTAAAGCACAAGTTAAATTACCATAATAGTTATGATTTTAGAAAAAGTCATAGTTATTTATGTTATTGAGAATGAATTTATGATAACATGAATAAGTATATCTATTTACCAACCCTTTTAATAAGATATTATATGAAGATTTTACTTATATAATCACACTTACCTTTTTGATTTTAGTAAATGGTTGGATCTAGAAGTCACCAAAGTGACATTGGATGTGAAGAAAACTCTGATGATTTTTGAATGAGTAAATGAATGAAATTGGAGATGTAATGGGAACTCTTTGGTTTATTCTCAACCAACTATCTGAAGTCATGATTGACCACCTGGACCTTTGTGATTTTTATGAGGCACCGTATCTGTGAGAATCAAATCCCCGCGTATGTTCACATAGCAATCATAATGGTAAGTATATTCAAAAAACCAACGTGTCAAGGATGTGGAAAGAAACACATAGGAAAATAATTCAAAGGGACGGAAATATGATATATATGTGGAAGTGAAGTTCATGAAGCAACAACCTTCCATGGAATTAGGCAGCATCCAGCTAACTATAGAAAAGGGAAATAAGTTATTTTGAAGGGATCAATTGAATGTTTTAAATGTGGTGTACATTGTCATCATGCATACAATTGTCCTACAATGATGTTTTTGGAATGGGATCACCAATATTATACAAATATGTGTTCAACAATACCTAACAACATTCCAATTGAGGATAAATAAACTACCAATTACCAATGAAAGGTATGGATTATTTCATAACATATATTTTGACATTATTTAATCTTAGAATATGATTCATTATTTTGTTTGTTGGAAAGAAGTATTTCAGAATAATGTGGTAAAGAATGGTTAATAGATCACGAATAATGTTGAATGAGTAATAAGTCAACATATAAAGGATTCAAGGGTTATGGTAGATTACAAGATAGTGAAATGATTAAATGTATTAAGGCACTTTTTATGATGGGATTATAGTGGAAGTATTTTTATACTATGTGTAACCCTGAAGTTTGATATATAAAAATATTATTCAAGGAATAATTATATTATCTTCTAATGAGTAATGGTTGAATTTTATTTTGTGAAAATCTATGTTTTTATTATGTTCATATGAAGATTTGGGTTTATTTATTTAAATTATTAACCTATCATGTAATATATGTTATGTGGTTAACTACACATCAATATGAGACATTAAGAGTAGTCGATTTTATTTTGAGACAAATGATAAGATTTACTGTGGATGAATATGTGAAAAAATCCATCTGAGTTTTTGGTTTCAATTTTATTTTGGATTATTTTGAATAATTTAAAGGACAATTGTATATTGAATGGTCCTTCTTGAACATTGGGTAATTTTGGTTGAATTTTGGAGATTAAGAGTAGTACTTATTTTTATAAACGATTATCCTTTTGGGTATTATCTAATCATGTACTGAAAATTTTTGGTTTTGGTTAATATATAACGTTAGGGAAAATATATGGTTCAAATTTGGTGGATCATGTTTTTTTCTAGAATTTGATTATAGTGCTTTCAATGTAAACATGTCATCTTGAATACTTACTGTTTGGAGAAAAGATGAGATTTTGTAAGAATTTTATTAAAGGATTACACCATACATGACGAGTAAGTATGTTTACTTATGATAATAGACATATTATTAATAATATACATCAACTATATGAAAATAATCATGAAGAAAAAATGTTATAATCCCCCTTTTATCATCATAAATTTACCGAAACTCAAATTTATGGAATTGTGGTTGTTAACTTTCCGTGATCATGTTCTCTATCACTCTATATTAATCTATGTGTGTTAGATTCTTTTCCATATCCATGTTTTCATGGAATCATAGTAATTTTTTTCTTAGGTATCCTTGTTAATTCACAACCTTTGTTTTAAAGTGATAGTTTTTTTGAACCTTTTTATGATTTGGGACATTCAATGATGTTTCCGAGCCCAATTTTAAAATTTCGAGGACAGAATTTCCAAAAGAGGTATGGATGTAACATACCATGTAAATAAATTACATGAAATTTTAATATTTATTAATATTTTTGGATTATGTATTATTATTACACTAAATGGGATGATATGTTTGATTGCGTACTTGATACGCAACAATGGGTTTCTTTGAAATCTTACGTTGCACAATAATAATATAATATAATTATTTTTAAACATAGTTAGAACCTAGTTGTTGTATTGGCAGGAATGAATAAAACTACCTAAAATATGATTATAATTTTTTGTATAATATTTTTACATTTATCTAATAAATGATAGAGGCTTAAAAATTGAATGAATCTAAGCATAAATTTTCTAATATTCATTAAATGGTCGATTGACCGCCTTTTTATGGAGAACCCCCTTTAAATATATTTTTGGTAATTTTTATATGTTCTATTTTACAATATAATATTTTTCTTTATATTCAGGAAATCAAAATATACTTTGAGTAAAATTTTTGTTTTTTATGAAAAAGTTCATTTTTTAATGAATAGTGAAAAATATTGTACTTTAAATCAAAATTGCCTTTTAACATAATTTATTTTTATGGTTATAATATCATTTTAATTGGTTATATAGTGTAATTTGAATATATTTTTACCATAAAATTATATGTTTGATATTCAAATTAATTTCACTTTCAAATTGGACATAAACAAATGTCAATCTTTTGATAGTTATTATTTCTTAAAAACACATTTTTTTTCACATCGGGAATTAATTTTTTTCTACCACTTCTGGGTTTTGAATTTAGAAGAATGAATTCTATATTTGGAATCAGTATGTCCAAAAATTTGTAAATAGATAATTTTGTTAGACATTTTAAATATTTATTTTAGTAAATAATATATTTACCATGATTAAAGGGTAAAATATTATATTATGATAATATTAAATTACCCTAACATGTGTCCTAATCATATTGGCTAATAAATATCCAACCATGGGAATCCTTCGGTTGAATATTGACCCCATGGAGTCACATGGGAGTAATAATAGAACTTTTTATTAATTAATAAAACGTATAGAAAAAATTGACATAAACAAATATCTTTTACTAAATAAATTTTTACATTGGGTTATATAAGTTATCTTTTCAACTATAAGTATTATTTGGAAATATGAAATTATTTCGTACATCATGGTATATTGTTTTATAATTTTTGGACATCAAATAAATTAATTTATTTATGACACAATAATGATGCAATATTTACCTCATTAATAAATGATTTAAATAAATAAGATTATAAATATTAATACATTATCAAATACATGTCCCATTATTATTAGAAGATTTTTTTCGACCATGAGTCATTTAATGATCAACTTTAATGATTATTTGACTTTTTGAAACCGAATATGAGGTTATAATAAAATAATTGATTCAAAAATTCTAAAGAGCAGATCCTCTCGCTTATAAATAGCCCTCATTCCTACCAATTTCTCACAATTCTCAAGACATTGGAACATAAATACTCTAATACAATAAGCTCCCAATATCCCTATATTCATCCTAGAAGCCTTACCATAGGTAGAAAACATTTCAAGAAACCCTGCAGGTTCAAACAAAAGGGAGTTACCTGATTTAAAAGTAACATCATCTCTTAAGTTCTTTTGTTTTATTTTACATTTCCATACCCCTAAAAACATTTTTCTATTTTATGTTATAACAAAAACAGTATCATCAATATAATAGGATTTTTTTTATGAGAATGATTCAAACTACACATACGAAAACCTCTATCTAATGTGTAAAGAGAATAATGTTTTTGTGGAAGGAAAATTAATGCCTCACGAAACGATGATTGTTCAATTAACTCCAACCACCTCTCATGGTGGCAATTATATTGAAAATTTATTCATATATGATATATAGTATTTTTATTTTATCTTTATGTTTCTTTATTTTTTATTTATTTAATACCTTTATGGTTTCCATAATGGGCAAATGCTATAATTTAATTTTAGGAAGTATCGACCACCGCCCCCTTAAAGTGATATGACTCGTTAATGCCTTATGTGGGATGAATAAAAGATAGAGTTAAATATAATATATATGATATATATATTATATTATAATGTAATTATAATAAACTAATGTATAATTAGGTTTTAAATCCATTAAAGTACTAAATTGAAATGAAAGTAGTGTTCATGCGTACGTACGACTTACCATCTCCATAAACGGTTCATTTCATTTATTATCCTAAAATGTTATGTAATTTTATAAATAAGTATATATATAAATTGGATATATATGATTTATATGATATCTAAACCATTAATATCTTTATTGAGATAATGGATTGTTGACGACATTGTCAACTTGTAATTATAAGGTGATCATTTTTACTCTAGTACCAAATATCGATGAAACAATTTTTAATAACTTAAATTAAAAATGTTTTTAACATAGAAATAAGTGATATAAAAGGAATAATAAAATTTAAAAATGTTCTTAATCAAGTAGAAATTAATTTTAGTTTATTAATCAAGAGATTGAATAATGATCCTGTCAAATCGAACACGATGTAAGTGATTTCTTATCTCACTTTTAATTACATGAGATTTATACTTTTCACCAATTATTTTTTCCATGCGGTTTATTGTGTACTGACATTTGATATATATTATCATGGTTCTATTTAAATTCATGGTATTTTGTTATTCATTTTGTGGTTATTAACTTTTTCTCATATGACTCTATTGATTACAAAGTTTCTGGGGTTTTTCATCTCACTTTTTATTCCCGTGAGATTAATGCTATATTAGACACTATTTCCTTTTGTGTGGTGGATATACTACACATGATTGTATTATTTGTGTAATATACATTAATATTTCGGTATTTACATATTAATTTTGTGATCTTTCTTTAAAGGGGTTTATTTTATGTATGATCAAATTGGTAAAGGAACCTTTCACCCTCCTCTTTTTAAATGACTTTTTTTGTTATATATTTTAATATAAATATTATTATGTTGGAATATGTTCTTATATATCCTTATTGATGTAAATTTTATGTCCATGTGATGATATATACTTTTCAAATTCATCATATTATTTTCATAATTTTAATGTGACGTTGTTAGGCTGTCAAATTTCTATAAGAAAACTTCTTAACCCAATTTCAATTTTTGGGTTATACATCTGCTTCATGATTATTTCAGTATATGAATATGTGTGAATAACCTATTGTTATATTACACTTAATATCCACTTTTATTGGGCGTATTAATATTTTTATCACATAACTATGTAATTGATTTATCCATAATCTTAGGATACATTCTTTATAAGGGATTTCATCTCAATTTACATTTCCACTGAGACTTCATTGTTTAAATTCACGAATTCACTCTTATATAGTGTATATATTATCCTTTGAAATATTATATCACGAATACCATTATTCTCATTATATTATTATGTTCTGATTAATTGTTATTCCATAATTATGTGTATTCTAGGATCTCTAATTTTGTTAAAAACTCTTTAATTAAAATAAAATTTGAAATGTTTTACAGGTTTATTCTATTAAATATTTCACATTAATGATCATATTTTAAAAATGGTTTGATGGATTTATTCATATGTACATGAATGTTTTGAAATTTAAATTTCTTCAAAAGCTTTAAAGTTGTATGAGACGCATTTATTAAAAATTCTATTTATTTAATATTTTAAATGGTTTTGAAAATGGTTTGATAAAACCATTGATTTTGTCAAAATTTTGAAATGATATATTGTGATTGCAATGTGGAAATGTTATCATTCCATTTTTTTATGGGTTATAAATATGTTATGGCTATTGGTCATTGTCTCCGTATATGGGTGGTTCCATAATAAACGTAGGGCGAGTGAGCCCGAGATAGCTATCCAATGCATTGGGTAACATGAAGGAGGTAAATGTAGATGTTTCTCCTAAGAGATTTATGAAATATATTGTGATGGGTATTCCAAATGTGACTCCTTATGTAGTTGTGATTGCTACAATGAATGTTTGATATGGAATCCGCAAGATACCTTTAAGATTTATGATTTCTGTCTATTATTCATAAATCTATGACTTCATGATGTATGTTATGATTGAAAAGTCTGGATACATTTTTTTGTATTTATTGATGAGATAATGTTTTAATTATTATATTATATCCCTTATTGATATTTATATTCTCATTCAAAATTTATTAAATGTTTTCCACAAGACATAATGATTAATACGTGTCAAGGATGGGATCATGGAAAAGACATGCTGTCTAAAACATGGAACTAGAAAATACTATTTTTTTCAAGAGTTTTTATTTTATGAAAAATGGATACTGGGTTGAAATTTCTATATGTAATATTGAAGTTGATATGTAAAGGTCGTGACCTAATCCATTAAAACTATGAACCAAAAAATATCCTCAACGAAAATTAACCATTTAATTCATGATTATGTAATGATTAAGGATGAGTTCTTACAACCATCCCCTTCCTTGGTGTATAGACTATCTCAAGGTCATAGTCATGGAGGAACTCTAGCCATTTCTAGTGTCTTCGGTTCAGGTCCATCTGGGAGAAGATTTACCTGAGACTCTTGTTAAGAGAGTAGACTATAAAACGTTCACCCATCATATAATGCCACAACATATTCAAGGAAAAGAACACAACTGATAATTCCAGTTCTTGGGTAGATTAGTTCGACACATGGCGCCATAGCTGTCATGAACCATATGTGATCACTACTCTCTCCTGCATCAGGATGTGTCCAATCCCAGTCCTAGATGTGTCAAAGTGGACTACATATCCAACACCCTCTTCTGGAAGCCTCAAGATTGGGGCACTTGTCAGTGTCTGCCTCAGCTCTTGGAATCTTTGTTGGCATCTCTTATTCCACATGAATAGTATCACCTTATTGTAAAAGCATAAAATGGTGTTAAAACTATGGAAAAGTCAGGCACAAGTCTCTGGTAGTATATATCCAACCCCAAAAAACTCTGCACCACCTTCACATTACTAGGTGGCTCCAAAGATAACATAGAATCTATCTTCACTGTATCCAACGCCACTCCAACCATGGAGATAACGTGCCCGAGAAAGTGGATCTACTCTATCCAGAACTGGATCCATGAGAGTTTACTATAAATATGTTTCTCTCTGAGTGTATTCAAAAACATATGTAGATGATAGGCATGCTCCTTTTCTATTACTGAGTATATCAAGATGTAATCGATGAACAACACCACGAAGCAATCATGGAATGACTGAAGGATACTTTTCATGACTACCATGAAAATAGGTGGGGCATTGGTAATTCCAAAGAACATAACAAAAAAGTCATAATTCCCATACAGACATCTGAAGGACATCTTCTGCACATCATCATCTTGTATCATGAGCTGATGATTTCCTGATCATATATGTATCTTTGAAAACCAGTAAGCTCCATTCAGATGATCTAAAAGATCATTAATCCTTGGGAGTTTATACTTGTTCTAAACAGTCACCTAGTTCAAACTTCAATAATCCACAATGAGTATCAAACTCCCATCTGCCTTTTTGGCAAACAAAATTGGCACTTCCCATGGAGAAACATTCGGTCTTATGAACCCCTTTCTTTGAAAGTCCTCCAACTGTACACAAAACTCACAAATCTCTGCATGAGCCAAACGATATGCTGGCATGTATGTCGGTGATATCTATGGGTATAAGTCTATATAAAATTATACTTGTCTATGTGGGGGTATTCATTGAACATCATCATGCAAGACAAAAACATACTAGTCAACCACTACAGGATAGCTCAGATTCTCAACATAATCTACTTTAAGTTTAAGGCTATCCAACTGATAATTAATCAGTTGCACCCTCCCCTAGGTAAGTCCATCATGTGTTGAAAAGTTTACCCTCAATCCAGTGAAGGAAAACATGGTCTCATCTGTGTGGAAACACCGCACATTGCACCTAGTATAGTCAATATGAGCATTGAATATGGATAACCAATCCATACCTAATATGACATTGTAAGGCCATAATGCCACTAATAAGAGATCCAAGCCAAATCTATTTCCTCATTGAGTATGTTTAAATAGCCAGTCCCAACGAGTAATCAGTTAATTCAATTCTGTATGTGCCACTAGCCATAAGAATCAAACCAATCGCTCCACTAGAATCTCTAAGCTCCAAACAAGGTTTGTTACAAAAAAATAGTGATTGGAACCTGTTTCTATAAGTACTATAGATATGGTGTAGTAGACACATATCATACCTATAATTATCTCTAGAGAACTGTGTTCATAGGCCTCTACTTCTTGGAGCAAATCATTCCCATATCCTCTTACTCCCAATGGTCGGGGTGGGGCACATGACAATGGTGTTAGAAGAATCTCGATACATCGTCCACTACCTGCTACACAGACATCACCTCAACCATGTCTGTCACCGTAAATTCCTCCTGACATGATCCCATACCTCTGCCTTAGAAGCCCCTCAATTGTCTTCAGGTCATTAGTATATTGGGTTAGACAATCATGAGAAATATGATTCTTACGACTACACATGTAACATTGTGTTCCTCTCACCTATCTCTCTCTGCCATGTGAGCCTCACATATATGACCCTACATCTTGAGGTCATCCACTAGAGGGTATGGTATGCTTCAACCTCTATGTCATCTGCAAGCTACCTTAGAATGATGTCTCAGATACCTATCGTTTGGTGGTTTCTCTCGTTGTCGGTGCCTGCTCAATAAGGAAGCTCTCCACCAAATGTGCTTTCTCAAGCAACAAAGCCTACATCAAAATTATAAGGGATACCATTAATTATCTGATCACCCATTTTATTCCTAACCTAATGGTCCTAGCCCTGATGAAGTGGTCATGTACCATGTCGGTGGAGTAGCAGGAGAGATCAGTGATTGTCGCCGAGTAGTGTCCCAATATCATTCTCTCATACTTTAAGAGCATCAACTCTGGTATATGCACATAATGTAAGGTCGATGGGACGAACACTGCCCTAAAATACCTCGATGTTCACCTAGATGTGGGTCACCTCATCATACATCTAGAGAATCAGGCTCCACCTTCTCCCTCCTACTACCTGGAAAGGGGTGGCTTCTAGGATCAACATAAAATCAGATGGTGTCCCAACAATGCGAAAAAATCTGGTCACAACCTCCAACTAGTTCTAATCCGCCTACAGGTTCATCTTTCCTCAGAACCTCAGAGGACTCTACCGATGGAACTCATGAAACACCCTCAGTCTACATAAATCCTCTACATGTTGGGCTGGTGGCAATGACTATCCAATAGGTAGTGGTGCTGCAAGTACACAACCTGAAGTTTCCAAAGCTATAAGTGGGCTCTACACCGAGGCCTCATCACTCAGTGGGTAGACATCATGTACTCTATTAAGGATACTAGGGGACAATATTCATGGAGACATCTTCAAAAGAAATTGATGTTCAATAGTAAAAAGTTTTACCTGGTTGGAATACTCAAGAAAACCCAAGAAAGGCTTTTCAAAATACCTAAAATCAGCGTTTTCATGCGCTGAGTCGAAAATCAAAATTCAGGGTCCGTGTAAATTGATACATCGGATACCTCAACAACACTAGACTCCCCGAAATAAAAACCTCACTCACAACACATAACACTATTACCACATAGAAAATATTAGAGTCGTAGTTCTTCGGTAGAACCGAACACCTATAACACTACTTTTTCATGACACGTCCCCTTAGGGTGAATTCCATGACTAACCCAATCCCACAATCCATAGGCCAGGGGCTGCCAACTAGAAATGAAAGGAATATTCACTAAAACAGGAAGGCATCACATTTAAACTTGAAAAAACATGCTTTCAAAGAACATAAAAAGAAGCATATATGAAGTAAACTATTGTAGAAAAATAGTACTTAAAGTAAAGGGGGCTGAATACTAGCCCATCTAGAAAAGTACAAGTACAACTAAATGTACAAAACAGGTGAAAGATGATAAGAAACTATTGGATCATCCACTGCATATCCTACCTGAAGGGTAGGTATAAATTTCCTCCATAGTACTCCACTTATACCCATCCACTCTGCATCACATCACTCCAAATTTCCACCTTTGAGCACCATCTAGTTCTAACTCCCTCAGCCTCGATCAATGATGTACATCATCTGCACAAGACATATCAATGTGCGGGCAAATCCAATGCAGTAGTGAGTATAATGATACTCAGTAGGGACCGCGAGACCCCGAATGTCTCCTATAATCCCAAAATAAATAATAATTGGGTAACACCATGAATATAAAGTACCACATAGGTGATGTACCAAATATCATAACCTCAATCCAAAGAACAAACTAATGACAGATAACACTATTATTTATTCCAGGGGCTGTAACAAGTAACATCTCCAGTCACAATGTCGAACGCTTTGGATACGGAAGAAATACTCCTCTATTGAGTACAGTGGGCATGCCACATAACAAAGAGGTGCTTTCCACTAACCTAGAATAGCAGATGTACTACTCTCCATTGGGTATTGTGGGTTTGTCGGGTCACACAGAGTCATACCCTCTAACATGGTCTTCAAATGTACTCCTCCCCATCGCGTACTGTAGATTCTCCCCACCGTGGCCTACTAGGTCACATAGAACCACCCACCCCCATCGTGGTCTTCTAAGGTACATATCCCCATCGTTTACCACTACCGTCGAGTCACTCCGAGTGAAAAAGTCAGCAGTCGTCAGGTCTCAGTCAGTCGTAGGGTTTTGTACATGGTGTACTTGAATGAACCTCTTCTCAAGAAATCAGTCATATCCAAACCATTAAGATGTCTAAAAAATAAGTAAACTTATAATCAAACATGTCATAAGTGTTTCAATGCAATAGAGGGCACGTCAGTCAGACGCCTAGTCTGTGCAATATTGGCATTTCAGTGCCAAGGGCCCGTTGGATTCTGGGGCAATCCAACCCAACAGAACACGAAGTGTCTCTGAAACTCTAATTCAGTAAAGAAAAAAATGGTATTGTAGCTCAAAGGGTCCCAACACCAATGACGGTTCATCAAACTGGTGGTTGATCCTCATGATATGCCCCTTTGAATTTTTTTGGCCCCTGTCGGGCCCTGGTCTAGTCTTACCCAGTCGGTTGACCCAGCCTGACTCGGTCTTGGTGGGTCTATGGTGGAATTGACATGTTGGGATGATGTTCAGTCTGGTCCTCATGAGGGGCGGCCTAGCCCCAATAATTATTCCCGCAAAGGGATGGATAGTCCCACATTGGGCTGCGGCCTGCTAGGGTGGCTTCTCGGTCTGGGGGTGGCCGCCCGCTGGGGTGAAAGATACGATTGGGGGTGGTGACATGCTGGGGGGAGGGCCTACTAGGGAGGAATTCCAATTGTGTGGTGGCCCACTGGGGTGGCAGCCCATTTGGGCGGTGACATGGTCTAAGGGGAGGGGGTGGGCCGCTGGTGTGGTGCCTAACTCCTAGGATGATGTACCAATCCGAGGGCGATGACACAATGACGAGGGAGCGGCCTGCTCTGAGGGTGGTGGCGAACATCTGATGGTAGTGGCTCGACTCAAGGGAGGTGGCCCAGCTCTATGGTGGAGGCCTAGTCTGAGGTCAGCGGCTTGCTTTGATGTAGGCAGCCTGACTATGAGTACGACATCCCGGTGCAAGGATACAAGCCTGGACTGAGGGTGGTGACCTGGCTCGAGGGCGGGGGCCCATCTCACGGGTGGTGTCCGGGATCGAGGGTGGTGTCCCGGTTTGGTTTGACGCTGGGGGGTGTAACCCCCTAGTCTCCCATATTCCCAAACAACTAGAAGGTTATTCGGTTGACGATGCGATGTCACCGCGTGGGTGTCGCTCGGTCCCCGCGAATCCTGTCGGAGTGAGGTTTGGCCTTCACCATAGTTTTGACCTCTACTTCCATTCCCTTGAAATGTGATGATCTTGCTACATTACATTCCACGATAGTCCGTCGTGCCTTCTTCCTCCTCTATTCTCCACAACTGATGAGCCATGACTATCCTCTTGCCGCTTGCATCAACATGCTAGTGGTCTTCTAAGGTGGCACAAAGATAGAAAGATAGAATAGGGATAGGGGATGATTTAAAATGTTTTTTTCCGTCAGCATCAGCATGGAATAATGAGGGGTGTTAATGGATTAATAAAATTTGAATTAAACATCATGATTAAACCCACAAGATTCCTCAAAATAACCTTCTACAAAGATGAATGAATCACCGATCAACCCATTAGTTGGTCGACCTTTGTTTTTTGAATATTATCAAGAACAAAAATGATGGAATCAAAAAATGCACAAAAGAAAAATAACCCCCTACCTTGAAACATTGGATAGTGCTCGCGGTTGAGGGATTCTCGTTTTTCGTCGTCCCCACAACAAACTGTCCTCACCACCACTCAGACGTCAAACTTCGGTTCAGGGTTTCTAGGTCGCACATCACATCCTAATGGGGTCAGCTCTTTCCTTTAGCGGCTCGGTGTTATATCACTCCAACATAACATTGTTTGTTGGAGAAGCTTTTCTGATACCCCTCCACAAGCTCTATATTTATTTGAGAGGGTGAGAGTATGTATCGACATGGGGAGTTAATGGGCATCATAAATTAGGAAGGTTCCAGATTTATCAAAAGCCATTATTATATATGGTTGGAGGTTCAATCCATTTAATGTATTGACACAATGCCGTCCCCACCCATTAATTGGTCCATTTTCAGTTTATGAAATAAAATAACATAAAATTATTTTCTTTCATTTCATTAAAAAATTCCAAATTTTAATTTTTTTTTCAGACCTACTACAATCAATGTAATGCCTCTATTAATAGAATCCAAGTGTTGTTTGTAAAGACCCGTAAAATGCAACGGAATTTTTTTCTTAATTTTCTTTGGAATTTTACAAGAGTGTGGTTTCTGACGGCACCTGATTCTGAGGCCCGGTGTGCCCGAAATCATTTTCCGAAGTTTGGCTCGGGTACGTTCAGTGAACGAACGAGCGAGAATTCCTAACTTTTGATCCGGTGCTCGGAATTGAAATCCGAGGGCACCAATGAACTCGCAGCGCCGATTTTCGCTTAAGAAGACCTTTCCGAAGTTGTGTTTGCCTAGGTGGAGATGTTTAATTTTCTGGATGAAATGAAGAGTAAAATAAATTTGTGATATAATATTTATTTTATATCTTTAAGTGGTTATAATCTTTTGTTGGAAGTTGGGTGGTTTATCCACCTAAGAGAGGATTAAGGTGAGGAGGGTCCCACCCGAGCCCCACCTTTTCAAATTCCCTAACTCCCCTCTCTCCCTCTTAAAAGCTTGACAACTTAACACTTAATTAATTATACAACTCATGTATAATTAATAAGTGAGTTTAATTTGAGTTTTGAAATTCAAACTCTTGAATTTCAAAGGTTTGGTTGTGTTAAAAAATTAAGTGTGAGCTTAATTTATTTTTTTGGTTAGTTTCTTTGTTACTTGAGAGGTTTGGGAGAATCTTTGAGAGACTTGAAGATCTTCTTCGTCTTCGACGAAGAACGTGAAGAATGGTTCTTCTCCGACAAAGAACATCGATCCCACGACCTTCAAGACTCGGCGTCCCGGATTCTTCCGTCTTCATCCTCCTCCTCGATAAGGGAGAAGTCACCGACCGTGGTGATCATCGCCAATGACAACGTACCTCCCTTCTTCGTCATAGCGACATGTGAAGAGACGACGTTTCCTCCTCGGACGCACCCCGACGTCCACGGAATCTACGTCCGATGCTGCGACGCCTTTCTACGCGATAACCAACGTGCGACGTCTTTTTTCAAGGTAGGGGTTGTTGTTATTTGTTTATTTATTTATTCTCGTTGATGGTTCTAGCATGACTAACGTGAGAATATTTAAATATGTGTTATCGTTTAATGTGATGGGGCCGGACCGCATGAACATGGCCGAACCCCCTCCTTTGTTCTTGATGATTTAACTTGCGGTTGAAACAAGATGGCGTGGTGCCGTCGCACCACGCGGTTATTCGCCCGGCTTATTTGCGCAGCGCCGTCGCGCCGCGCCGTGGAAGAATCATCAAGAACGCGACGCCGTCGCGCCGCGTCGAAGGGAATCAAAGGCGCGGTGGAGGGGCGCGGTGCCGTCGCACCGCGCTGGACGATGAACACCGCGGCCGGTTCCGGGCCGCGGCGGGACGAGAAGACCGGCGGCCGGGCCGCCGGCGTCGGAAGCCGGAAAGGGGACCGGATTTTCCGGTCCCGTTGGAGAAAACCGGCCGGCAGTTGGCCGGCCGGAATGTCAAAAGGCAGGGGAAATAAATTCCCCCTGCCTGCTTAAACCCCTCCTCATTTATGAGGGGGGGCGGTTTCCTTGAGGGGGGGGGGGGCAGGAGGCCCCCCGGTTACTTTCAAAGCAGGCCCCCCCAAGGGGGGGGGGTTTCCTTGAGGGGGGCAGGAGGCCCCCCGGTTTCTGAACAAGCAGGCCCCCCACGAGGGGGGGGGGGGCGTTTGACAAAGGGGGCGCGGCTGATTGCCGCGCCGCCATTTCAAGAAGCGGGGGGCTTTGCCCCCCCGCGCGCTACCTCCGTGCGGCGCCAGGCCGCCGCGGCCGCCGCGCCGACGGCCGGCCGAACCGGGTCGGGTCGAACCGGTTCGGGTCGACCCGGTTCGGGCAGACCCGGGGGGGGGGGGGGGGTCGGGCCGCGTCGGCCCGGACCCGGACCCCCCGTTTTCGAGACGGTTTCGGTCTTTTGGCCATAACTTTTGCCACAGACCTCCGTTTGGCGAACCGTCTGCGGCAACACGATCCTTGGATCGAGACGGTCGTTTTGGTATATTATACTCACGGTTTAGGAACACTTTGAGTTCGGCCGGGTTGGTTCGTACACGAAACCAACCGGGCCTTCGGAGGAGAAACACTCATATCTTGAGCTACGAACGTCCGATTGACGTTCCGTCAGCTTTGTTGTGTTCCTCTTAGTGAGACAGATCTTTTGGCATACTCCGCCCGAGGTTTGGACGCAGGTGGAGTATGGTCGGGTTGGTTTTGCCTTAAAAACCAACCGGGCCCCGGGGACGAAAATGCCAATAAATCTCAGACCGGGCGTCCGATCGACGCGCCGTCTGTTGCGTTGAGTTCCTGTTGACGATACAGAACTTTTGGATACATCAAATATGGACTTTGTGACAGTTTATGTATCAGCCTCTCGGCTCGTGGAGCGGACCCTCCGAACGAGCTTGCTGTGTGTGGGAACCCTAGTGCTGGCTGCGACTGTTACTATGACTCCTACGGCTACTACTGCTACTGTGACTGCGACGACGACAGTAGAGAGATCCTGTGTGGATTGGACGACGATGACTACAGCACTCAGCGATCCTATGTGGATTAGTGCTACAGGTCCTTTGTGGGCCCGATCCTGTGTGGGTCCGATCCTGTGTGGGTCTTTGCGCTCAGCGGTCCTGTGTGAACCAGCGCCTACAGGTCCTGTGTGGGCCTGATCCTGTGTGGGTCTTTTGCGGGGGTTAGTTACCTATCGATCCTTCGTGGGTCCGACGACTTAGATGGATCAGTGATCATCTTTATCGTCCTTTGAAGAAGTATACCTGTGTGAGCTGAATCCTGTTGCTTTCCTGTGTGGAATGTGTTGTGCTATCCTGTGTGGATTACGTTTTGCTTTCCTGTGTGGATTATGTTTACTTTCCTGTGTGGACTGAGTTGTACTTGGGCTCGGAGGTTGGAGCGTATTTGAAATTGATGACTTAGGTATATATATGGGCATATACCTAAGTAGTGTCGGTTGTTACTTCGTGATTGTACCTTTCGTTGTGGTTTATCCTTTGTGGATTTTGAGAGACCTTCAGGGGTCTCGGGGTCCCTACTGAGTAGCTTATACTCACCCTTTCACGGGCTATGCCCGCACTACGTTGTGTTGGTTGCAGACGACGGACATCGTTGATCTTGGCTGAGGCTTGCAGAGCAGGACGGTACCTGGAGGAGGACCACTGGGCGGGACGTGTTCGGAGCGGACGGCGGGACCCGTGGAGAAGTGGAGCTATCTGTACCCACCCATCAGGTGGGATTTCCAGTGGACAGCTTGGGTAGCGGCTTTTACTTTTCAGTTGCTGTTTTCCCATTCGTGTTGTACTTTACTTTCAGTTTGGGTTTGTATACTGGCCCATTTTCTTTTCTGCACTTTCAGTTGTACTCTACTTTTGCTTAGTGTTTACTTTCCGCTTGCTTACTCTGTGGTGTTTATTTACTTTACAAAGGCAATGCCTTCCCTTTTTACCGGGATTTACGCCTTGGTGCTAGTCGCCAGCCCCTGGCCTATGGAAGGCGGGCTTGGGGTAGTCACGACACGGACCCCAAGGGCGGGTCGTGACAAATTGGTATCAGAGGAGTTCGGTTCTACCGTGAAATCTGATCTTTTCTATGTGAAGCAATAATGTTTAGCGTATTGAGTGTGGTTATCAGTCCAGGAAGTCCAGTGTTGGTGCGGCGGCCGACGTATCCGTACACCAGGACCCTGACTTATGATTTCTGACTTAATGCACGAAAACATTGATTGCGTGTGTGTTTCAATGTTTTCTTTGTGATTTCTTTGTGTCAGCTCACAAGGTATAATGTTTGACCGTGGCGCACCTGTTTCCTATTCAGGATGGCCCCACGACGGCAGCCAGCTAGGGTTCCGAGAGTCGAGTGTGACGACAGCCCACCGAGCGACGAGGCCTCGGTGCAGGGCCCATTGTCAGCAGTGGCACCGGCGGTAGTTCTACCCGCCGAGCCCCCGATGCTTCCAGCACCAGCCGCTGACGATGCACGTCGCCTCAGTGCACTGCATGAGTTTCAGCACCAGCGACCACCCAGGTTTCGCAGGGAGACAGATCTCCAGGTAGCCGAGGACTGGCTGGAGGTAGTGGTACATGTGTTTAGGCTAGTGAGGACACCAGCAGACCTCATGCTGATCCTCGCTGCGAGCCTACTACACGCAGCAGTAGGACGATGGTGGAGCGTGATGCTCCAGGTGCACGATGAGGCATCTATAATTTGGACGGACTTTGAGAGCATCTTCTGCTCGGAGTTCGTCCGAGCCACCCTTCGTGCGGTGCGTATCCAGGAGCTTCTTCAGCTGCGGCAGGGCAGCATGACGGTCGCTCAGTACTCGGCGAGATTTACTGATCTCTCACGCTACTCGACCGACATGGTACGGGACCCATTATTCTGGGCCCGGACCTCCGAGCAGTTTTTGAGACACGAGATTAGGGCATCGCTGATCTCCCTCAGCATACCGACTCAGACAGGAGTACTGGAGTGGGCCCTTCTGATCGAGAGCTTCCTTACTGAGTCTACACCAGCGCAGTGACCCACCGCAGGGCGGCACGTGGCAGAGTCATCTGCAGCAGGCAGTCGACGGATGACTCATGGGTCCAGACAGACCAGACCTTCAGGCAGACGACCTCAGGGCACTGGCTCAGCAGTGCAGGGCACACAGCGCGGAGCCAGTCTTTCGAGTGGAAGACAGTGCTATGCATGCGGCGGGCAAGGCCATATGGCTCGTGACTGCCCGACCCGCCATGCAGAGGAGCAGCAGACGGTTGAGGAACCACCTAGGCAGAGGCAGAGGTTCGACCGTGGCGGTCCGTAGGGAGGAGGCGGACGAGGCAGAGGAGCTGGACGAGCAGCCGGTGGTGGGCGACGCTTTGAGGCTCTGCCACCACCACCACCAGGAAGTCCACCCCGACCTCAGGGGAGAGCACAACTTCAGGCAGCTGAAGCTTACGATCATGGATCTCCGGAAGCGGGTGGACTAGTGCGGGACTAGCTCCAGACATAGAGGCCTTTGCCCATAATGCCTCTAGCTTCGTAGTTTGTGTTTCGTTGTGTCCTTGTACTTTAAGTTGATGTAATAAAAGACACTTGCCTCGGTGACTTTTGATTTCTTGTCTTTTGTTTGTTTTTACTAAGAGGTGCCGGTTAAAAACTGTTGACTTGACCCTCACTTGCGAGATTCTTACTGGAGGAAACCCAGTGACCACACACTGATGCCGAGAGTGTGACTCAACTCTTGGAGGCGAGAGTAACGGTTGGATCTCTTGGTAGCAGCGTCGAGGCCTTACGACGTCATCCATGCCATTAATTAACTAATCATGATGGGATTGACTGTTTTAGGCAAGGAATGTGGTTCATCCAGGGGATGAAACCGAATTTCACTTTTCGGCAAAGTAGAAATCTTTGCAGCTAGTCTCTTTGCAGATATCCTTCGTGGATAGAGATGGAGCATCCTTCCTCCAGTCTCTCACAGTCACCCCTCCTCTACTACAGCAGGTCAGAGAGGCACAGCGTGAGGATGCTGACTGTGAGACACGGCATGCAAAGATATCCTCGGGACAGACACCTGATGGTTTCTCCTTTGGAGTAGAGCACGACATCATTTTCAGAGGACGTACCATGGTACCAGTCGCTTTGCGAGAGGAGGTGCTGAGAGAGTTTCACACTTCTCCTTTGGCGGTACATCCTGGAGTGGCGAAGATGTACCAAGATCTCAGACGACAGCACTGGTGGCCGGGTATGAAGAAGGTTGTAGCAGAGTTCGTTTCTCGATGCCTCACCTGCCAGCAGGTGAAGGCAGAGCATTAGGTACCAGCGGGCTTGGTACAGCCCTTGGAGGTTCCAGAGTGGAAGTGGCATGACATATCTATGGACTTCGTGACTGGACTTCCACGCACTTCCAGAGGTCACGACTCCATCTGGGTGATTGTTGACCGACTCACCAAGTCGGCACACTTCTTACCCATCAGAGAGCAGGGCTCAGTGGAGAGCTTGGGACGTCTCTACGTTCAGGAGATTGTGCGGCTCCACGGTGTGCCATCATCTATCCTCTCCGATCGAGATGCTCGCTTCACTTCCCGGCTTTGGAAGGGGTTACAGGAGGCGTTCAGGACACAACTACGTCTGAGAACAGCCTTTCACCCTCAGACGGATGGTCAGACGGAGAGGACCATTCAGACTCTCGAGGACATGCTCCACGCATGTGTCCTCGACTTTGGTCGTAGCTGGGAGGACCACCTACCCTTGGTGGAGTTTGCGTACAATAACAGCTACCACTCCACCATCAGAATGGCACCGTACGAGGCTTTGTACGGCCGACCTTGTAGATCTCCTTTGTGCTGGACAGACCCTGGGGAGTCAGCACTTGTGGGACTAGAGATGGTCCAGGCCACGACAGAGAAGGTCCAGGTCATCCAGGAGCAGATGAGGACAGATCAGAGACGGCAGAAGTCATATGCTGACAGGAGGCGGAGGCCACTGGAGTTCGAGGATGGCGACCACGTCTTTTTGCGGGTCTCACCTCGATGTGGTATTCGGAGATTTGGCCGAGGCGGCATGTTATCTCCGCGCTTCATCGGACCCTTCCAGGTCCTTAGCAGGGTTGGCGAGGTGGCTTATCACCTAGCTCTGCCACGTCAGTTGCACCGGGTGCACGACGTCTTCCACGTATCTCAGCTGAGGAGATACGTGCACGACCCGACGCACATCTTTTACCATGGGGAGCTTGACGTTGACGATGGGGCGACTTTTACGGAGGTCCCGGTGGGGATAGAGGATCGACAGGAGCGGGTCCTATGTGGTCGATCGATTCCTCTTGTGCGCATCAGATGGCAGCACGAGAATCTCCAGGAGAGCACATGGGAGCGGGAGGCTCAGATGCGTGCTCAGTACCCTCATTTGTTTCCCTAGTTTTTGATGTATCTTTACGGGGACGTAAAGACCTGAGGTGAGAGTAATGTAAAGACCCGTAAAATTCAAGGGAAATTTTTTCTTAATTTTCTTTGGAATTTTACAAGAGCGCGGTTTCTGACGGCACCTGATTCCGAGGCCCGGTGTGCCCGGAATCATTTTTCGAAGTTTGGCTCAGGTACGTTCAGTGAACGAACGAGCGGGAATTCCTAACTTTTGATCCGGTGCTCGGAATTGAAATCCGAGGGCACCGATGAACTCGCAGCGCAGATTTTCGCTTAAGAAGACCTTTTCCGAAGTTGCGTTTTCCTAGGTGGAGATGTTTAATTTTCTGGATGAAATGAAGAGTAAAATAAATTTGTGATACAATATTTATTTTATATCTTTAAGTGGTTATAATCTTTTGTTGGAAGTTGGGTGGTTTAACCACCTAAGAGAGGATTAAGGTGCGGAGGGGCCCACCCGAGCCCCACCTTTTCAAATTCCCTAACTCCCCTCTCTCCCTCTTAAAAGCTTGACAACTTAACACTTAATTAATTATACAACTCATGTATAATTAATAAGTGAGTTTAATTTGAGTTTTGAAATTCAAACTCTTGAATTTCAAAGGTTTGGTTGTGTTAATAAATTAAGTGTGAGCTTAATTTATTTTTTTGGTTAGTTTCTTTGTTACTTGAGAGGTTTGGGAGAATCTTTGAGAGACTTGAAGATCTTCTTCGTCTTCGACGAAGAACGTGAAGAACGGTTCTTCTCCGACAAAGAACATCGATCCCACGACCTTCAAGACTCGGCGTCCCGGATTATTCCGTCTTCATCTTCCTCCTCGACAAGGGAGAAGTCGCCGACCGTGGTGATCATCGCCAACGACAACGTACCTCCCTTCTTCGTCATAGCGACAAGTGAAGAGACGACGTTTCCTCCTCGGACGCACCCCGACGTCCACAGAATCTACGTCCGATGCCGCGACGCCTTTCTCCGCGATAACCGACGTGCGACGTCTTTTTTCAAGGTAGGGGTTGTTGTTATTTGTTTATTTATTTATTCTTGTTGATGGTTCTAGCATGACTAACATGAGAATATTTAAATATGTGTTATCGTTTAACGTGAGGGGGCCGGACCGCATGAACACGGCCGAACCCCCTCCTTTGTTCTTGATGATTTAACTTGCCATTGAAACAAGATGGCGTGGTGCCGTCGCACAACGCGGTTATTCGCCCGGCTTATTTGCGTAGCGCCGTCGCGCCGCGCCGTGGAAGAATCATCAAGAACGTGACGCTGTCGCGCCGCGTCGAAGGGAATCAAAGGCGCGGTGGAGGGGCGCGGTGCCGTCGCACCGCGCCGGACGACGAACACCGCAGCCGGTTTCGGACCGCGGCGGGACGAGAAGTCCGGCGGCCGCGCCGCCGCTGTCGGAAGCCGGAAAGGGGATCGGATTTTTCGGTCTCGTTGGAGAAAACCGGCCGGCAGTTGGCTGGCCGGAAGGTCAAAAGGCAGGGGAAATAAATTCCCCCTACCTGCTTAAACCCCCCCCCCCCCCTCATTTATGAGGGGGGGGGGTTTCCTTGAGGGGGGGGGGGGGGCAGGAGGCCCCCCGGTTCCTTTCAAAGCAGGCCCCCCACGAGGGTGGGGGGGGGGGGGCGTTTGACAATGGGGGTGCGGCTGATTGCCGCGCCGCCATTTCAAGAAGCGGGGGGCTTTGCCCCCCCCCCCCCCCCCCCCCGCGCTGCCTCCGTGCGGCGCCAGGCCGCCGCGCCGACGGCCGGCCGAGCCGGGTTGGGTCGACCCGGTTCGGGCCGACCCAGGGGGGGGGGGGGGGGGGGTCGGGCCGGGTCGGCCCGGACCCGGACCCCCCATTTTCGAGACGGTTTCGGTCTTTTGGCCATAACATGAACCACGGACCTCCGTTTGACGAACCATCTGCGGCAACGCGATCCTTGGATTGAGACGGTCGTTTCGGTATATTACACTCAGGGTTTCGGAACACTTTGAGTTCGGCCGGGTTGGTTCGTACACGAAACCAACCGGGCCTTCGGAGCGGAAACACTCATATCTTGAGCTACGAACGTCCGATTGACGTGCCGTCAGCTTTGTTGTGTTCCTCTTAGTGAGAAGGATCTTTTGGAATACTCCGCCCGAGGTTTGGATATAGGTGGAGTACGGTCGGGTTGGTTTTGCCTTAAAAACCAACCGGGCCCCGGGGACGAAAATGCCAATAACTCTCAGACCGGGCGTCCGATCGACGCGCCGTCTATTGCGTTGAGTTCCTGTTGACGATACGGAACTTTTGGATACATCAACTCTGGACTTTGTGACAGTTGATGTATCAGCCTCTCGGCTCGTGGAGCGGACCCTCCGAACGAGCTTGCTGTGTGCGGGAACCCTAGTGCTGGCTGCGACTGTTACTGTGACTACTACTGCTACTACTGCTACTGTGACTGCGACGACGACAGTACAAAGATCCTGTGTGGATTCGATGACGACGACTACAACACTCAGCGATCCTACGTGGATTAGTGCTACAGGTCCTGTGTGGGCCCGATCCTGTTTGAGTCCGATCGTGTGTGGGTCTTTGCACTCAGCGGTCCTGTGTGAACCAGCGCCTACTGGTCCTGTGTGGGCCCGATCCTGTGTGGGTCTTTTGCGGGGGTTAGTTACCTATCGATCCTTCGTGGGTCCGACGACTTAGATGGATCAGTGATCATCTTTATCGTCCTTTGAAGAAGTATACCTGTGTGAGCTGAATCCTTTTGCTTTCCTGTGTGGAATGTGTTGTGCTATCCTGTGTGGATTACGTTTTGCTTTCCTGTGTGGAATACGTTTACTTTCCTGTGTGGACTGAGTTGTACTTGGGCTCGGAGGTTGGAGCGTATTTGAAATTGATGACTGGGGTATATGTATGGGCATATACCTCAGCAGTGTCGGTTGTTACTTCGTGATTGTACCTTTCTTTATGGTTTATCCTTTGTGGATTTTGAAAGACCTTCAGGGGTCTCGGGGTCCCTACTGAGTAGCTTATACTCACCCCTGCACGGGCTATGCTCGCACTACGTTGTGTTGGTTGTAGACGACGGACAGCGTTGATCTTGGCTGAGGCTTGCAGAGCAGGACGGTACCTGGAGGTGGACCACTGGGCGGGACGTGTTCGGAGCGGACGGCGGGACCCGTGGAGCAGTGGAGCTATCTGTACCCACCCTTCAGGTGGGATTTCTAGTGGACAGCTCGGGTAGCGGATTTTACTTTTCAGTTGCTGTTTTCCCTTTCGAGTTGTACTTTACTTTCAGTTTGGGTTTGTATACTGGCCCATTTTCTTTTCCGCACTTTCAGTTGTACTCTTCTTTTGCTTAGTGTTTACTTTCCGCTTGCTTACTCTATGTTGTTTGTTTACTTTACAAAGGCAATGCCTTCCCTTTTTACCGGGATTTACGCCTTGGTGCTAGTCGCCAGCCCCTGGCCTATGGAAGGCGGGCTTGGGGTAGTCACGGCACGGACCCCGAGGGCGGGTCGTGACATTGTTGATACAATGATGATCTCAAATTTTTAATCCTAGAAACAATTCAAAGTATTGAAAATTTCATTCACGTATTTACTAAACATACCCGAAAAAAAGATCAGAAATTCATTTCAGGCACTCTGGGCCTCAGAATCACGCACCATCAATTTTTGAATACTCGTTATTATTTTATATAATTAGAAATATTTACATAAGAAATATGGGTCATTACACTTATTTTATTATATTCAAATTATACAACTAAAGAAGTTTAATTAGAAGAATAAATAAATTTTAATGAATCGGTTGAAGAGATTATCACTTCCCCAATGTGCCTCATTTAAATTTTCTCTTAGGGAACTACAGTTTGCCTTTTGAGAATACCATAAACTCAAGAATATTACAAGGGAAGTAGAGAGTATAAATTGGTAAGGGTTGGATGATCATGAAAGCTCAAAATGAAGTAAAGATGAGAAGGAGGAGGTTCCATTTTATTATAGACGAGAGGGTCAATTTAAGAAACACTCAAAATATTAATTTATTATATATTCAATTTCGATTCATAATGCTCCAAAAAATAATTAATTTTAATAAATGATGATTTTAGTTAGAATAATCATAATCCAATAATTTTTATACATGTTTGGAATATTTTTTATCATTAATTGTTTTATTTGTCTCTAATTTTACATTATTTAATCTTACTGTGATATCATATTATTTATATATTGTGGGTTAATGTGATTAATGTATAATGTCAAAAGAACCCCAAAAAACATATTTATGATGTAAATGTACATATATTAACTATTTTGATGAATATTATATTTTTATAAAATTTATATCATTTAATAAACTATTTTACATTTTATGTTAGGAATTAAGTCAATTTTGGACACTTTTCATACTTGACTGTTAAAAAATCACAACAACATTAATATATAGAAACAAAGTCATTAACTCATCTATATTATGTAAATGTGATCCGTAATATTCATGTATGGAATTAATATGTTAAAATTAAAATTATTTTAATAATTATAAATTCATTTCTATGAATCTTTCATTAATGAGGTAATCTGTTCATAATAATTATGTCATAAATAAATAAAAATATGTAATGTCTAAAAAATATAAATAAACTAAAATGATGTATTAAATAATGTTAGCATTATAATTAATATTTTAAGTCATTGAGATTAGTATTACAAATGTATATTAAAATCGGCATAGTAAATTATATATATTTAAGATATAATTATCTTTTCATCAAATTAATTATTATAAAATATCATTTTCACATCAAAGTGAATCAATTGGGTCCCAAAATAGACCTAATGATGTCAATTTTTGGAAATATCTCATAAAATTAGATTAGTACATTTTTTTATGTTAGTTTAATTTTATTGTAATATTAATTTTTAAACCTTATTTACTATATTTAAACTTTAACCCTGGTAAATAAAATAATTATTGATATTAGTATTCATAATGTCTAAAAAAGGCAACTATTTTCAAATTTTCAACCCTATTATTCTAATTATAGAATCAAATTCTTCAAAATGAAAACATATAAGTTGTTGTAATTAATTTAAAATTTATTCATGTTTTCAAAACCAAAATTCTGGATTTTAAGAAGTAATAACTATCAAAATATTTATATGTGTTTATGTCCGATGTAAAAGTAAAATTATTTCCATTTATTAAAATAGTATTAAATTATAAAAATATAATATTATTAAACTTTAAAACTATTTAAAAATAAAATATAACTATATAAATAAATTTGATAAAAGTACAGATTCAAATTAAAATGCTGTATTTTTCATTATTCAATATATATTTTATTTTATTAGGAAATTTACAAAAATTTATCAAAAGTAAATTATTATGTAACTAATCCAAATAATAAGTATATTTTGATAAATTTCACTTATAAATGTTTCAAAAACTATATTTAAAATGGATGTGCCATTAAAATGACGTAAAATTTATTTATTTTTAAACAAAATCTTTTATCTGAAAAAATTGATTTTTTTCTGATACCATGGTTTAATGAATGAGTAAGATTAATTAAAATTTTTTAATATTGGAAATGAGGTTAATACTATTCATACCAACAAGTTTACATTATATTGAATAATAATATTTTAATTATAAATTTTCGTTTAGTGAAACTTAGTATCAGGTACAACACAAGTTATTGAGAAATGTCACCCTTGTGTGTAATGAAAGCAATTTCATGGTTGCATTTAGTGAAATATTTCATTGGTGATAAGTATAAGATAATCAAAACATTTTTCATTTATATAATGATCAAAATCTATACAATGTGTTGTGTGAATAAAACTTGATATTGTGTGCAACAAAATCCAATAATAATGTTTCATGTTCATCAAGATAATACAATGATGCATATAGTGCATGAAATTATTAGTTTGGAATAGAACATAATAAATCAAAGAAATTAAAAGAATATATCTCATAGGCTCTTTGGATGTCACATTCTACCCCCCTTAAAATAAATTTCACCCTTTTAATTCATTGAGGTTATATGTGGTTTTACACATTGATACAAACATCATAAAAAGGGATACTAAAAATTCATATAAATATGAAGGGTTAGAAAAAAAATGGCAATCCAATGTTTGTCATCACATGGTTTCCAGGTAAGAGAACAATGGTGGGGAGCCTAAACATGGATATGGAGAAGAAATCTAACAATCACGTTTTGATGGATAGTGGTACAGAATAGGGTTTTGAGAGAGTGAAGTACCAGAAAGACATAAATCTATGATGATTTCATGGACCATTTGATTCATAAGATAAAAATTTACTAGGATAAAATTTTCCAATTCAAGATCCTCTTCATAATGTTGAATAAATTTTTCATGAGAATAAATAGTTACTAGATTTTGGTAAAATATCATCATTGTTTTTTCCATGAACAATTTCAACTTCATCTATTATTTAAATAAATTTAGTCAAATGTTTAATTAATAATGCATTAGCAGATAATGCGATATAAAGAATGGTCATTAAAACTGTATCAACATAAAGATCATCATAGGTAATCAAATATGGATTAGTCCACCAATAGAGAGATAATTCATTAATCATACAAATATCAACTATAATATAACATATAAAATCCATAACTGTATAACAGTAAAATCCATTCAAGAAAAATAGAAATAGGTTAACTAAATCGACATAACATTTATCTCCCTTGTCTAATAAGTTAGTTCATTGTTGTCAAATTCCATACATGTTAATAACTTAAATACGTATTCTCTTGAGTTATACTAACAACATGAATTATTATATATCCTCATTGAAAACATGCTTGTTTCCTTAAACCAAAACTTATTGGTTATATTACATAAGTCCAAAAAATATGTATACGTCATCCATGATGTCATAAATCTTTTTTTAGATAGCTATATTATTTGATATAAAAAAATAGTATCATCCAATTTACATATTCATATCCGACATATTATTATCCAAACCACATTATCATAACATAGGGAATATATGAATGCGATATTTTATTTAATAATTTGTTTTCCAAGTGTATCACCTTTCCCATAACTCACATTTCTATCTCTTTAAGAACTATTCATAATATCCTCTCCAATCATTATGCTGAAAAGACTTATATATTTCATTATTTATATTACAAAATCATTGATTTCTAAAACATATACACCTCAATCATACAAATTTATTCATAACCCATTACACATGATCAATCATATAAATATTTCATACAATATGAATCATGTCTTTTCAATTATCAACCTCAAGACTCTTTTCATAAATTTAAACAATATTGGAGGAACATCACATACATTTGACATATCGTTTATAATCGATTAATCCTCACCAGTGTCAAAAATACTTATTCCATTATCATGATTCACTTCATGATATTTACAAATCAAAAATTGATCTTCATAATTAACAAAATCTCCACATCTAAAAAATTGATGGGATAAATATGTTGTATGTAGTTCTGGATGTTGACTAAGAACAGAAAAAATAAAGTTATAAAAACACATATCTGAGATTAGAAACACATAGGTATGATAAATTAAATATAATATTTTAATCTATGATTTCTTCGGTTTAACCCAATGTAAGTCATGATTATCTTAAAACCTATGATTTTAACCTATACTCTACTTATCCTTAGTAAATACCTATACATTTCCATGAAATATCTCTATCGATCTAACTATATTTCTGACATCCATGTTTCCAAAGTTGGGCTAAACATTCTCTCGTATAACAACTATCGAGACCAATGATTACTGAACATGAAAATGAACATACATTTTCAGAAAAAGTAATTGGAGACACAAATAGATTCCCATGGACTGTATTATTTATTAACTTTGGAAACTCATAAAATTATCATCTCTTATGGTGAAAGATCTTCAACATCTTCTTTAAAGATTTTCACCTTTTATTTTCCTACCTAAAACCATTCTTTATATCTAGAGAAAAGAAAACATTAAAATGGTGGGCTCAAATTCTCAATAAGGGTAATTATTGAAAAAATTAAACAAACAAAATACGTAAGAAAGTGAACACATGATCATAATATTTAAATATCAAAATCATGAGTCATTAAATAAATTGTGGTAGTTCATGAGGGGTAGATCATAAAGGAACATTAACCATAAAATTTAATTTTCATAAAACATGGGATTAGAGAAAATAAATAACCACAAAATATAATTTCCATAGTAGAAAAATAATTTCTTCATAGACCATCATAGTGGAAAAAATTCAATTATTGATCTAGGTTTACAAGTTGTTTTAGCCATGTATTACTGAAGAAGATTTACTAGTTGTTCAATCCGTGTATTAGTAAACCATGATCTCATGTGTTCCCATCATGTCTATTTAATGAGATATAAATCATAATCCAATGCATTGTAGGGATATATAGGTCCCAAAAAACTCATAATTAAATCATTCTTATAGGGGGCCAAAAACTTAAATCATTAATCATAGCATAACCCATGAAATAAATTGGGTTTCTTAAAAATCATTCTATCAAAATAGATATAAAATAAATAGATTTAAAAAAAACCCATTTTAAACACTATAAAATAAAATTAATAATAGGGATAGAAACATAACCCAATGTCAAATAATATAAAAAATAATTTTTATAAATCACTTGATCTTATTTACTAATAAAAATATTGTTTCTTCTAAAAAAATGTTTTGTATTCTCAAATTTTCATGAAATTATAATAGAAAAGAATTTATTTTAAATTAATCATGAAATTTTTTCAATGAAGCTTTAATAAAATAATTCATATTTAATGGTTAAAAATATTTTCATTACCAATAATATATTAAAACATTCCCATTGTACTGTTGCAAAAAATGTGAAAAAGAAACTCGTACGCTAAACAAAAGAACAATTCATTCGATACCATGTAGTAAAATAAAAAATTCAGTAATAATTAATTTAAACAAAAATTAAGTTATAGTAAATTTTTTATGAATTTTTTTTAGAAAACATGAACATGGATCATATATATATATCCATAGTAATTACATATGTTTAATCAATATGATATAAAAAAAGAAAGAAAAATTGCACCTTACCTAAAGTAAAAATTCATTTATATGTGTCCAAAACTTATGTATAGTGGTTTTAAACATATTAATAACTATTTACATAGCCATAATAATATTTATGATATCATATACGATTCAGATACGACTTTATATTACCGGTTCGTTTGTCAATTTCATGTTAAAGAAATGTTTTGGGAAATAATCATATTGTTTATCCTTTAATTTTTGAATTATTATTATTGGTATTGTTACATATATCAAGATGTAAATACATCAAAAATGTAAAATTAATTAATTTATTATATATATTCAATTTAAAAAGTTATATATAATATATAGTTAAATGAAATTAAATACACCGTTCCTGGAGACATTAGGTCATACGTATGCATGAACGTTGTTTTGATTCCTTATTAAATAGAATAGAAGTAAGTAAATGACACATAACAATATATATGTCTAGTAGAATTAATCTTTCTTATATTAGATGATTATTTATTATATTTATATTATAATCATTTTCAAATTGTTAACATGGAGGATTTATCTCATCGTGTCGTGGAGACGGTAAGTCGCATGTACGCACGAGCAATTACATCGTTCTCATATTAGGTGAATGGTATTCAAGTGGATAGTGTATAATATATCAGATTTAGTATCATGTTAAAATAATAACAAATAATTATTAATTACACCATTATTCCCATACATGTAAGGGGGTGGTGGAAAAATATTACACCATGACATGGATACGATAAGTCATGCGTACACACGGATGGTGATTTCATTTTTCGTAGGATGGATGGAATGTTTAATAATGTGTTTTAATATTTATAATGACCTAAAATTAAATTATTATTAATTATTTTATTAATTTATAATTATAAAACTAAATAAGAGAAAGTAGAAGAAGAAAAAAATTTGAATGAATTGATGGAAGAGATTACCTCTTCCCTGATGTGCATTGTTTAAATTTATTCATAGGTCACAAGATATGTTATTTTGAGAGGAAAAGAATCGATAGAATTTTATTAGGGATTTTTAAAAATGAAAATCAAAGGGTTTTTCCAATCATGATGGCTCCAAATATAGTGAAGACGAGATGGAGGAGGTTCCCTTTTACAAGGGAGGAGAGAAACACATTAGTAATCTCTCAAATATTAAGTTATTATGAATTAAGATTCAATTAAAATTGTTAAAAATGTATTTAATTCAAATAAATGATAGTTTTGGATTGAATACCCATCATCAAAAAAAATTTATAATACTTTTGAATATTTTTTATCATTATTTTTTGGTTTAACCGTTGTTTTCCCCTTTTTAATATTATTATGATAAAATGTTATTTAAACAATTTGGGTTAATTTATTTACTATATCAAGTCATAAGAACCCAATAATTTTATTTATAACATATTTGGACTTATATTAACCATTTTTAGGAATCATACATTTTAATTAATTTAATATCATTTAATAAACTATTTTTTGTTTTATATTACTGATTATGTCAGATTTGACACAATTCATTGTTTATTTTTCCAAAAAAACATCACAAAAACCAGATTAAAAAGAGAAAAAAATTTAAATAATCCCTAATATTTCAATTTCATCCATAAAATTAGTGGATGGAAAGGAAAATATCATTTTAAATTTATTTTAATATTTATAAATTAATTTATTTGAATCATTCATAAATGAGGTAATCTCTACATCATAATTGTATTATAAATAAGTATATTTATATCATGTCTAGAAATTATAAATAAACATAAATTTTGTAGAAAATATTTTCAGAATTTGAATGACTGTTTATAGTCATTGAAATCAGCTATATAAAACTATATTAAAATTGATTTATTATAAGATAGATGTTTATGTTGTAACTATATTTACTTTAAAATAATTCATATAAAATGTCATTTTTACATCCATGTTAATCCATGGGGTCCCCAAATCGTCCTAAGGATACCCATGGTTTGATATATCTCATCCAATAGAATAAATACATGTTTTTGGGTAGTTTAATAAAAATATAATATAATTTTTCACCCTATTTTAAAAGATTTACCTTTTCAAAATCGTAAATAAAATAATTACTGAAGTTACTATTGATAATGTCTAAAAAGAAAATATAATTATTCAAAAAAATTAAAAAATTTAATTCAAAATATGGAATCCAGGTTTTTCAAATAAAAAACACATGAAGATACACTAATTAATATAAAATTAATTCTTGTAATCAAATCCAAAAAATGTGGTTTTAAGAAATAATAACTATCAAAAAAATTAAATGCATTTATGACAAATTTAAATGAAAATTTAAATGAATTAGAAAAAATTGGATTAATTGATAAAAATATAAAAAAATTACACTTCAAAATTAATTAAAAAGTTTATATAACTATGATAATTAATTATATTAGAAGTATTTTTCAAATCAAAATGGATATTTTATCATTATTCATTAAAATTTTATTTTATTCGAAAAAAGTTAATTTTTATGCCAATATTTGATAAAAGACATTTATGTTCTAAAATTTATCTTCTAAAAGTGTCAATAACTATATTAAATATGGGTGTGCCATCAAAACGGGGTGAAATTTCACTTATAAAATACATCTTTTACTAAAAAATTGATTTTGTTCAAATACAATGTTCTAAAATATGTGTACGTTGAATAAAAATGTTATATGAAATTCTAAATTTGGTTAGATCTATTCCTAAAGGCTACGTTGGATTGCATTAAATAATAATATTTAAAAAAATATCATTGTTTAGTGAAACATGGTATTATGTACAATGCATGATATCAAGGAGGGTCTCCTTTTATTGTAATTCTAGCTAAGGTATTTTTTTGAATATTTAACGAGTAATTGGGTGTTGCATATAACATAATAAAAAATAATTAATTTAAAAATTGAACACAATCATTACTATGTGTTACCTAAAAATATCATTAAATTGTGTGCAACACAAGCCAAGAATACTGTAATCTATACTGCAATCAAATATAGTGTTGTATATAGTGAATGATAATTATTTTGTATCATACAAGAACATACATCAATGATAGTATAATAATATATCCCATAAAATCATAGGGTGTTACATTCCTCATCCACAAATACTTCATCAATGGATTCTAAACTAGGATATTCAATACCCACAAAAGTACCTTTCCCACCATCAACATAATCCTCTATGATCTCTCTATAATATCCGTATACAGATTGAATGTGTCAGTTAGACATTCTAATGGGAATATATGTTAAATTTTGGAATCGAACTTATGAAAAATAATCATATCTCATAAAAGAAGACATCGTTCATGTCATCAAACTCAAGGGAAGCTTAATTAACCTCATGAGGAAATTATCTCATGAAGGAAGATCCTTGAGACTCCTTTTAATTGACTTAATGTCTATTGATATTGTGATTTGAAACATCATAGTTAAAAAAATTGGTAGTTGTCATCTTATCAAGCTCCACATTGATCATGATCCAAAATTGAGTGGTACAATGATTTTTTCCCCAAACCAGTTTACTAGGGTTTATATATCCCTGTGATATTATGAACATTAATGAAATTCTATCCAATCAACAATACAATTAATACAATACAATATATCATTAATCATTTAATGGGTGATCATCCTACATAATTTAACATTCATTTAGCATAGATTATGTCAGTAGAGAGTTATACCATGTGGTAAAAACATATTCCTCGACACCTCCTACGATTCCATGGTTCATATTTGGAGCTCTGCACCCTCTCTTATTATCGAACCTGAGGGACCCCAACCATAAAAGATATTGTAGAAGTGATATGACTCGAATGTCTTGTTGTCGTCCTCAATCTTACTTGATATCTCCTTTATCACCTGGTGTTCACCTAGTGGGAAGAACATATGACACAATATTTATGTTTGGGAAAATAATAGTGATACCTTACTCACCTATATTTAATAAATTTCATTGATGTATTCCTCCACCAATTTATGGGATAATTTTGGGTGACATTATCATTGGAGATGTTTGGTTGATACATGATCACCACCTTGAAAACTTTTTTGGTGAACATACAATAGTGTTTGTTAATAGAATAGGGATGTGTCTGTTTAATTAGCTACTGTATTCAATAAAACAATCGAGAAAATTGATTTAGGTTGGATAAATCACAAAAACTCACGTCATCAATATATTCGTCAAAATCCAAAACCATGGAAGCATACATCTACTACCTCTTCACCAACGTCAAATTAAATCCATCATCATTATATCTGGTAATGAATAATAATGGATTGATTTTGAAATTCTCAACATTTATAACGTTGTCATACATCGTATTATCACAATGAATCATATGTCATCCCTCTGTGTTGTTGAGGATTGATGTATGGAGATCCATATTCATAGTAGTAATGGAAATTTGAAATTTATCTATCCAAAAATATTCCATGATCTACCTATAAATGAACAATAATGGATATTAAAAATGACAGGGTATGTCCACCCTCATGACATGCCCCACATGGATATTCAATATGTCTAGAACTAGAAATCCCAGATCAACCTATCTGTTAAACTCCAATATTACTAAATTTAACATGGTCCCCAACCGTATACCCACACACATATCCCTGACCAGAATTATCCATCTTCACAAAATGGTTTTCTGGAATATATTATATCTATATTTTGTGTGAAAATGTCTCATATTGTTTCCCTAATATTCTTATTGACCTTCTTCTTGCATTATCCATTACAACCCATGCTTCCTCTACTATCATTCTACATGAAATTTCATTATATTCCCTTGAATATTCTCTAACCATGTTTCCAAGAATATTTACATCTATGTGTTCATGGGATTGTCCATTTGAAAGGGTGGATTAAAATTCAAAATCATTGTCATATATTCTTGAATGATACTTTTATGACACTATTTTCTGGATTGTTTCACCCTTTGAATTGTAAAATCTCATTTATATTTCATTTGGAGGAACCCAAATATGGGTTAAAAGTACCACATTTTGGTCCCTACAGACCAATTGTGGAGGTTTAATGTGATCATTTATATTTCCCATCATCTAAAAAACTCTATAAATTATCTGTGATGGTGATATATTAGGAATTGATATTTCTAGATAATATTTTATAGCCAAATATAAATAATCTCAAGCCCATACTACTATAATGTGTAACATACACTATGCACAAGTTCACATTAACCTATGATGTTCACAAAAATTCATATGTACCACTCTTGATACCATAAAAATATGTTATTTGAAAATATGGCATGAATATTAATTCTGTTGAAGTTGGGGAAATCATTATTTGTTTTTTTCTCCTTAGTGACATTCATCATCCTACCATTAATGATTTAAACAAAACAAACAATGTAGACACATAATTTTTACCCAGTAGTAGTGATATTCCATCATTAATTTTTTTTTCTATTTGAAAAACCAAGACAATCATATGTTGGTTTCTTCAACATCAATATCCACATCATTAAGAAAACACATTTTTTTATTGATAGCCAATTAGTGATAAAATTTATTCTATATGCTTTCATTAATTATTTATAAGAGCCTAATTTTAAAAATAATCATATAATTATAATTTTAGGGATTCATTATACTTTTCTCCTCATAGTATATGTCTTAGGGGTGAACATCCTAACAGTTTGGTCAGTAATTTTTATGTTGGTTTAAATGATCATGAATATTGTTTCACGTATATAATGATTGTAACATTAATCATAATACATAAACATAATGTAATTTTTTTTAATTAGACTAAATATTAGATTATGAAATTTTAACATTAATATTAGGTGAGCTCTTGATCTTGAATGGGATGTATAATATGAATATGTTAGATAAAGGTCATGGTTATATGGAGAGAGAGATATTTCAATTTATTTGAGTTATGTGTATTGGAGAATTATTATCACATATGAATTTTAGGTGTCCATACCAATATTACACACAAATTATTTATAGGAATTGAACCCCATGTGATGCATGAGTGTATGATTTATTTGTATGACCAACCCAAAATTTTTACAACAAGATAAAGAATTTTCCTATTTTCAATGACTTTATTAAAATGAAACAATCCACATCCCCATCTGATATAATTCAAATGGTGGAACATATTTTAAAAATTATAATGTTTATCATGAAAACAATACTTTATAAAATCCATGGAAAAATGATGACCAGGGGATTGTTACAAAGGAATGTTGATTTGTGTGTGCAATAGTGTCCATTTTCAAACAACATGCAATTTTCTGGTGAAATTTACTAGTGTTATAAAGTAATCCTCATGACCCTCATGTTCTGTGGATTATTTATAAACCCAAAAATTTGTAATACCATGTGTAATCCTCATATAGTTTACAAAAAATCATGAGATGATTTGATTTCAAAATACTTTTGATATTAAATAATTGTTTTAGGTGATCATCCTCTAATGTCAATGTCACGAAAGTCATTGAGAATATTGTTTTATTTTGACATAAACACATTTAAAAACACATTTGAGGTTTTTTGACACAGAAACATGAATGAAATCTTGTATATAAAAATAGAATTATGCCATTGTGTTGGGTTCAATCCTATGAATGATTAAGAGTCAATATCTCAATCAACAATCAATTTAATTCATAAAATCATGAAACAATAGAAATTGTCATAGTTTCCTAAAATTAGAGTAATTTCACATAATAAATATCATAGGAACGAAATAACAATGGGTTCATATATATATAACATCAAATAGATTCCCTTAATATCTAAATTAATTATATCAGTCATATTTCATTTACGCAACTATTGACTTTATGAAATAAGACATATATCACTACTTGTCTATCCCAATGATAGAGATAATGGTTCATGGAAATTAAAATGTGATAGAAAATAAAACATTTCATGAAACCATATTTTGGTCCCCAACCCAATGAGTCATTTATCCTTGCATATTTTTTCACAGGTACAGTGCTCAGGTGACCTACATTCATTCAAACTGTTTTAACTTTTTTAACAATAGCCAAACAATTTGTATCTTCAACCCTAACACCTAAACATTATACCACATACGTGGGATAAGTATACAAATTTCCTTTGCAACTAATAATTGGATCCCAAACCTCATTCCAACTGATGGTGTCATAAATTCGTTGTTTCTAATACTTTTCATATCCAAAATAACATGTATTGTAGGAATGTAATCCCATGTAGTAGCCCATAAAAAGGGATAAAGTTATTTTTCAAATATATAGGTTGTATGGGATCATCATATACTTCTATCCTAATACACAAATTTGGAATGGATAGCCATGTGGATAATCAATAAACCAATGTTTGAACTATATGAATTTGAACTTCATTGAACTGTCATCTAATATACACTACATTTAACTGTATTAAAACCTCATAAATACATTACATTAAAATATAACCTTACCCTATTTACTATGTGTGGGATTCCATGTGTGAAATTCATATAAATCCAAAATTAATGAGCACAAGATGCACCATAAAAGATTATTTACCCAAATACATATGAAACCAATATTCATAACCCCACTCTATACCTAGTTGTTTCTCATTTCATGACCAACATTCCCTTGCCAGCCAATATTAAACTACATAGTCTCTTACTATCACATTACCTTAATCGATACAGTAAATATCTAGAGATTTTTATCCCAATACTATAATAGTATGAATTTGAAATTTCCCAAAGTATAAACAATGATATCCCAAAATCACCACATATCCATATTTCCCTCAAAATAAGGTGACCCCATACCTTCAAGGAGAACCACCAATCATATCACCATCAAAATTTGATTTCCCCAAATTACTAGGCCATGGCCATTTTATGATATCCCATATTTTGTAGAGTATCTAGGGATAGTATACATTAAATTTCCACATAAGACATATAATTTTTGATAACCGCTATATGATGATAATTTGGGGGATTTTATGAAATTAGCACTAAATATTTGAGATACCCTTACTCATAATTAAACATATTTCACCTCCTAATGCATTGAATACACTACCTCAAATCACATTCATGAGATTAATTAGGTGAAATGGCTTAGAATCTATTATTCTGGAGAATATTATTCATTGAATTATTAGTATAAAATTACATTTCAAACACATAATAAATATGTGACACTCTATCTAACAAGTACTTGAATACCGAGTCATTGAGCCTTGCATTCCATAAAATCAGTGCAGAATTTTCAAAATAAAAACCCCAAAATGACTTAGATATTAAATTAATTTTGCCTTATCTATGACATTATGTCATTTTAGAATGATGAATATTTATAAATATTTCCAAAAATTCACTAAATCCAAATATTATAGACATTCCAATCACACACATATGATTAGAATGAAGTTATCCACTATTTCCTGACAATAAGAAGTGAAATTATCTGATATCCACATAATGATTATAATAATAATGAGATAATTTAAAATTAATTTGATATTTAATGGGGTAATATAATGGAAAATCTATTATTAGGATGTTCCAACAACCCATCATCTCATTCCAATCACGTAACAAACATCATTAAACATAGTGGTAGAGGTTGTCTGCCATTAAAATGCATGAATTGGGGGGGGGGAATGGGTCAAGGTAAGATTAATGATTCAAAAAACACGCTAAAAATATTAATATATATACTCATGTTTAAGAAGAAGAAGTAATGGTATAAACTTTATTGAAATTGAATGATCACACACTCTAATATCAATGATTGATCCACCTTTATATAGTCCTCTATGTAAATATTTTCTACTTCACATAACAATGTTTTCTTATATAAAATAATTATGATTTTATTAACTATAATATGATTTTTAAATTGTGTTTGATGATTTGAAAACATATAATATAATAAAATGACATTAAATATTTTAAATAATCAATTATTATTCCTTGTTAAATTCTTCTACAATTATTTATTATTATTGTAACAGAAAATAAATATATTTATGAAGTTTTTTATGATTTTTAAAAATTATTTTTACCCTTATACAATTGTGTACAATACATAAGTAATTATCCACTTAAAATACATTAACCTATTATAGCATATATATTATATTTATGAATAACTATAAATAAACATTATATTTAACATATAAACAAAAATATGATTATTAATATTAAATAAATTATTTTAGCAGGGGATGAGTATTATATAGCATGCACAACCTAGAAATTATTGGTAATCAATGTGTAAATATTCTTGTTATATTTACAACACTTCTACAATCCCTGAAATACATTTATTAAAAAGTTTATTAACTCATAAACAATGTCAAGAATGACTCACCCACTACTCGAAACAACTCTTATATGATCCATGATAATGGGATTATACTTATATAATCCATTATTAAGAGATAATGATTATTTAAAACATTAATTCTTAAAATTAAAACAAATTTTACATATAAAATGAAATTATTCTAATATGGTTTAATTATACGTGAATTAAATCAAATATATAATGACTCATACATAATTTTTAGTAATGAGTGGCTTTGTTTTAACTATATAAAAATTTAATTTTTTCTATACCTCTAATATTTTGAATTATTATTTTTTGAAATGATTTATTATTAATCAATATTCTAAAATATATTATATATTTTTAAATCCTAATAATTTTAAGAGAAATAATATTAATATCTGGTGTAAAAAAACATGAGTAATATTTTTATTTCAAATTTAGATGTTACAAAATTCAAAGTTAATATAACTAAAAATATATAAAGTCAATGACACAAGTTTTTTGAGATTTCCATACACTATAATATTTATTCTATTTACTATTGTGTTAATTTTTTACAAGTTATAATTCCCCCATAGTAATTTTTTTTAATATAATAACATAATGGTGAATTGATTCCATGTGAAAATTATTGATTGTCCTTCCTCAAAGATTTACATGTGATGCATTATCTATGAAATAATTAAGGAATATACCAATAATTTTTTTCCTGTTTCACATCTTTTGATTTAGGAAATAGAGAAATGGACTTATTATAATAATATTCTTATTATGCATAAAATAATCATTCTTGAATGTAATTTTTAATGAAGGAGATATATATATATCTAAATAGAACTAATGGATTATATATAAAAATATTAAGGGTATTTTAATAACAATTATTGTGATTAACGTGTCATTAGATGCATAATTCAATACTCATCTTCTAGAATGAGATATAATATTATTGGGAATTTGATGATTTTGTTATTGTTATGTTTTGTTTATACTACATTGAATTATTTATATCATTTAAATAAGTTTAACATTTCATTTATTCATTATAATTTAATATACTGGAGTTATCATTAGCTTATGTCATTCCATCAAAAGGCACATCATGTTCTACTATTGTAAGATAAAAGGATGGGGACTTGGTTTCACCTTGTTCTGGATGAGTTAGTTGATCTTTTCATCATCTTAAAAAATACATGTCTTTGATATGAATTAGAGAGATATAAATGAATTACATGGATGATTCGTACAGGTTAGAAAATTAATTTGTAATTTGTTATAACTCTCATAAAAATGGTTGGATTGTTTTATAATGGGGGTCATAATATGACATTGAGAGTGTGAAGAGTGGATATAGAATCACACATAAATTACCCAAAATAAAAATTCATTGGATTATATTTTTATTTTCCTCTGTAATTTGAATTTATAATGATTTTTATTCAAAATTTAATAAATTGGGTACCCACCCCCCTAACCATTTGGTCATTGTGATATTTGGACCAAAATAATGTTATAAAAAATGAATTATGAAATGATTATTATATCTACTATATATATATATTTATGTTTAAAACTATATCCTTAACTTATCATTCTAATGAAATGATTAATTTAAGATGTTATGAAAATTTAAAATGTTCTTAGGTTTACATATTGACAACCATATTTATGGTACATATGATAGATATTAGAATGTTAGAATTTAATATTACCTTATAATGTTATTAATTGATCATTGAAATATTATTTTAGAACCATTCGAATTTAACTAAAACATTTGAGATACCTGCAATGGTTATAATGATAATAATTATGCCTTAAACAACATGGTAATGAATATCATATATTCTGGAACTAGATTAAATGTATTTAATCAAGAATTGAAAACTATCCAAGGAATTTAGGATATATTGAATGACAACTATTGTTGAATTGAAAAATTAAGATAATCATAAACTGGTATGATTGGTCCTAAATGAAAAAAAATTATTATGCATAATTATTAAATTTTTATCAACTGCTTCAACTTTTTATTAGTATTGATAATTTAATGAGTGATTTATGCGATGAACTGGATAATTATTTTCTTGTTCAAATAGTTTGTAGGTATATACTAATATGTTTCTTAATAAGAAAGTGAATGTTAATAAATTTAAGAGAATTAAAAACAAATAGTCAATGGACATATTAAATCATAATGAAAATATAAATACAATTAAAAAATATAATTCAATAAAACATTAAAAAAAGGATTTCTCTTAAGTTGAATGTTATTGTTGCTTATTACACATATTATTTTAATATAATATAAATGATAGTGAGAAGGTTTCTCATGTATTTTGTAGGAGAAAAAAATGGTTCATATGATACTTGAGAAAAGAACATAATTTTTTTCATGGTGACTAATATTAAATCATAAAAATAATATTATATCAAATTATGATCCCAATGTTATCTATTATGGATACATGAGTTCATGTCATATGTAAATGATTTCTGAATTTTAAAAATAATGTGAAAAAGATTTATAAAATGAATATTTTATATTTTCTTAGTGGATGATGTTGAACATAGGATTAAGACATATATGAATAATTTTTTTCATATAAAGAATTGGTAAATCTATAATTTATGTTTTCCATGAAAAATGTTTTTGAATATGATTCTAAATATTATTTACATATTATCATGATACCATCTACTGATAAATTAAATGAAGAAAAATGAAAAAAATGAAAATTTATGATTTTTAAATTATAAAATATATAAAAAAATGAAAATAATTATATGATAGTTGTGGAATAAAAAAATTTCCACATTTATATAATTAAATGGAATGTAATGATTTTACTATAATAAGGGATAAAATATATGCATATTTGTAATATATTCATAACGAAAACGTGAAAATTATTAATTCAATTTCTAAAAATAATGAGGATGAGGAATAAAAATTAAATGTTATTCTGAAAAGATATAAAGAACTATAAAATCAAGATAAGTATTTAAAAGCATATCTATCATGATTTTTTATTAGAATTTAATGTTTTATTAAAATTGTTAGAAATGAAGAAATAATTCAATCAATGGATGTACAATGATATAATACAAAATCGTCTAAACTGTATAACAAATTAATTTTATAAATAAAGAAATTTTGAGTATCCACAACAACTAATTTTAGTTGTATGGTGAAAGTATATTATGAAATTGAGTGTTTTTTATATTAAATGAATCTATTATTCACACTAATTCATGTATTTCTCTGTCTTTTTATATATCAATCCTTTGAATAATTTTTCAAATTATTATTTGATAATAGGAATTACTTTTCTAACTAGATTGAAAAAAATATTGAATGGGTGGAGAAATAATCATAAATCTAAAATTTATAGATATTTTCCATAGGATTTTTAAAACGGAAACCTTGTAAATAATAAGTTCGTTTTAGAGACAGAAAACAATTTATTCCTTACATTTTCTTTCATTATAATACTGTTAAGCGGTTAATATTGATCTTAGTGATATTTGAAATGTTAATTTTAATGGAAATTGTGTTTATGACATTTCATAATATAATATAATTTTTATAAAATAATATAATGAATCCTTAAACAATTAAATTTTCTTGTATTTATTATTTTGTGACGGTGTTCCTTTATTGATCAAAATTATATGCGTATCATTTTAATTGAATTAATTATATTATTTTATGAAAACTGAAATGATAAAATTTATTCTATAAATTTTTTGAACATACTAATATAAATGCTATGTGTTTGTGTCTTATTCGGTAACATAGAATTTTATTGAATTAGAGTATTGGTAATGATAAGATTAGGTTATTATATATGTTATCAAAACACCACAATGTTCATCAGATTCAAGAATTAAATATGGATAACACTATAAATTTTGAATTTTAATAAATGGTAAACAATTTATAATGTGATTTTAAAATATAATATTTTAGTAAATTAATACCTCTCGAACACAATCATCTTCCTTTATTTGGACTTATACATACTACAAGTCATAGTGTTAATGTGTGTGTTTTTATAATTGTTTCTGACTTTAGTAAATTTTCGTGTGATTATTATAAATAACATATATATGAACCTCATTTAAAATATTTGGAATATTATAATTAGGATGAAAATGAAAGAGACTAGTTAATAATATATATTAAAAGTGATATAGGTGGAATATTTGTTAATGGGGAATTTGAAATATTATTTAAAGGCAAATGTTTTCCAAATAATTTTTTATCCATTAGGAAACAACACCAATATGTAGTTGTTTAAATATAAAATAGAACCATATAATAAATATCTATGACCATGAAAATGAATATATAAAACAAGCTATTATTAGTGTGAAGATTTAAATATTTCTTATAGTATGTGTCATTAATTTTTTTGAGACCTATTTTAGATAATACAAAATATGAAATGTAGAAGGGGGGAGAGTACAATTGTTATTTTTAGAGTATTTATTTGATTTTTTTTCTATCACCAAATATTCATTATTAAAAGTTTATGGAATATATGAGGAAGGTATTTTCTATTGTAAAGAAATTTATTCTATTGATTTAAAATGATATAATAAAAAACAATTATGTTTTAATATTAGATTCCTATAAATTATATATAAATTTCATTAAAATATATGAAAGATAATATCAATTAGTGTCATGATGTGTTTAAAGAAATTAAATTTTGGGATAATGAACCCTCAAAGGGAAACTCCAATGTTGATTGTGAGATTCGTTCTTGTGAATGAAAAATTGAAATACATATAGATCACCCTTTAGATAAATTGATTATATGTATTAATTCATGAAATCAAAATTGAAATTAATTAATGAATATTTAATCAATTTATTGATTAATTTTTTATACATTTCCAAATGATATTCATGAATCATTATATGTATTATAATTGGGATCTTGATATGGGAGAAAAATTAAATTCGTATTCATTATACAATTTTTATGTATTGGAAGAACCCCTCAATGATCAATAATTATTTGTTAATACAAATTTTGTTAAAATAATAAAGGGTATATATAGGTACATTATTATAAAAAAACATATATTAGTTAATTAGGTTATTATTATGAGGAAGTTATAGATTATGATGAAAATTATGTATTAGATTCATGGATAAAAGATAATTGTTTCTTTATAAATTCAACATTTAATGGAATTTATTTATTTTTATTAGATGTAAAAATAAATTCTCTATTGTAATTTATTTTGGTGTAGTATATATATTACATCACTATAATTATGGAAATATTATGTTTCATACTAATTATTTATGATTGTGGATAGCAATTTAAAAACACATACAATAGAAAATAGATTTATATGAATGAATATGAAATTTTTATTTAAAAAGGGTTTTAAAAAAGAAAATGTATTTCAATATTTTTATGTTTATATAAATTATAATGTTATTTTATTTGTTTAAATTTGTTCAGAATATATTATTTTTGAATATTTTAAATGATAACTTATGTATGGTATTTTTAGATTGAACTATAAGTGAATTTTATATTTTTCTATTTGGAGAATAAAAATTACTCCATTAACATGAACATATTCGATGGAATGATTATATTTTAGTTAATAAATATACGCATGTAATGAAAATATTTAAAACATTTGGACATGATAATTTTAAATGATCAACCACCCCCATGATTACTCTATATAATCTACATGTTGATAAATAAATAAAATGAGTATTAAATAATGTTTTTATATGTATGATTGCAACCTTATTATATTTTACAACTTATCATTCAAATTAAAAATTTAGATATTGTATATTTTCAATATTTCAATGTGGTCCTATGAAAATTAATATATATTCTATGAAAATAATCGTAAAATGTTTAATAGTATTTTTAATCTTGGATTATTTTTTCTAGGAAATGATTTATTTTAATAAATAAATCGATTCATATTTTGATTTTGTTAGATGTAAAATTGATAGAATAATATACACGGTAATGTGTTACTTTCTATAACCAAAATCTATATTCTTATACCTCTATAAGTGTAAATTTTCATTATTATTAATTTTATAAGAATCATCCATATTTATTTTATGTTTTTATGCTTAATAATTATGGATTAATTAATAACTGATTGATTTTTATGTTAACATTTACATGATACATATTTAATTTGATAACTCATCATGTATTTAAATTTCAAATAATAATTTATATTATTAATTAAAATATGTGTTGATGTCAAATACATTTTATGAAAACCTTTATTAAAAGAGGATAAATAAAAATATAACATGTTCCATCTAATGATTGTATAGCAGATCATTTTAAAAAATTGTTAGATTTTACAAATTTTTGGATAAATAAATTCGTTATATTTTCAGGGTGGATGATTAAAAGTAATTTTCAATTTGAATAAATCTGAAGACACAATTTATGTATAGAATTCAATCATACACAATATAGGGTCCTTGTTGAGGGATAAAATAATTTCCACTTTAGAATCATACTTCATGTAAATTTTATTATTTTGAATTTTTAATTAATATCACAGGGTTGTATGTTTTAATAGTAATAATAAATAATATACTTGAACATTATGGCTTACTGACATTCACATAAAATTTTAATTTTGTCCAGTGAGCATGTAAATCAGTTTCATTCATCAATATAATATAATATTCATATATAAATAATTAATTTTGTACATTGAAAATATATTATAAATTATTTTAATATCAATTATGATTTTTTTCACCATGCATCATAAAAAAAAAATATATATGTTATTTAATTATAGATTTTTTAAAACAATTTTTCAATTCTACCTAGAATGGATTTAGGGTTTTCACTATTCAAAAAGGGGATAATTTATTTAATTTATAGTGTGTTTATTAACTTTTTTAATTTCTTTGAATTATTAAAATATCATATTCATCAATACATATTATTTATAGGGAGGTTGAATATTTTATTGATATTTGTATATTATTTTTATGAAAAAATATTTTAAATGTTTAATAAATTTCCCCCTATGTGGGATTTTAAAATGATACATTAAAATCAATTTAAGAAAAAACCAACATATGAATACAATTTTGGATATTTTAAAATGGGGGAGAAGTATTTAAATTAATGTTGGTTGAATAATTAAAAAAACGATGGATATTTTTTACCATTCTTTTACAATTAACATAGTTTGTGTTTCTTTGATTACAAAGTACATTAATTAATTATTAAAACATGTCTGATGATGTTTTCATGAATAATGCACTAGTTTATGAATAATAGAATGATGATAAATTATTATAATATTAAATTATTAATCTGTATTTATTTTTTCATCAATTATTTATTAGTCTTATTAATTTAATTATCTTATATTTTATAAAATAGCTTTATATTACCATTATTTAAATTAGATTGATATGAAAATATACCCCTCATTTGTTTAAGCAATGTTAATTTTACACGTAATATGAATTGACCATTACCTTGATCAACCTTATTTAGATATGATTGTTAACATTAAAAAATGTATATAAGATGAGTACAACCATCTCATGACATGAAATACTCATTATTGACCTACACATAACATGTAAATATGATTGTTACCTTTACATGAAAAATTGAATACATGAAATACCATTATAGAAATGTTTATTTACTGTTAGAAAGATTCATAAATTAAATGTACATAGAACAAAATCATCACACCCAATACATTCCAATATAATAATTCTTTCATTGTATACAATAATTTGGGAACAACACTTAAAAATATTCAAAATTATGGTTAAAATGTAGTTTACAAAGAATATAGAAGTTGGATAACATGGTTCACTAATATGTCGAATAAATTAGAAAGTGGATGGGGCTTACATTATTTTTATTATTCATTAGTTTTTTATAATTATTAATATTATTTTATTTTAAATTTTTCATATTTTTTGTTGTTTCATAATTTTTTATTTAGTTTTTAGTTTTTTTAATTTTTCAAAGATTATTTATTATTTATTTATTTATTTTAAAAAATTATTTGAAGGTAGATTATACTGACTAAAATACAGATCATGTTGGAAGAATTATCTTAAATATTTTCATTATATGTTATGAAATTTCAAGATTCATATTCAATATCATTTGATTATTAAGTGGTTACCAAGCATGATTTATGGGATTCTTACATAGACATTAACATTTATTATATTTATTATTGTATTAAATAATGAATAATTCAAATGTGTTTCACTGTATAGATTGTTATTGCTTGTATTTATTTTTTATGAGAATCTACATAAATTATATAGATTCATATTCATAATGTAATTACACATGACTCATTAACATGGAAATAATAGTTTAAAAACTTTAATGTATTTTTTTCATTTCACATTATTGAATAATTTTTAGGAAATGTATTAATATAATGTCTATAATATTCAATTTTATTTGAATAAAATTTTAATTTTTTATGGTATTTCATCATCGAGGAAGACAATTAATAATGTTCAATAGAACTAGTTAATGAAAATTTTAACTATAAAGGAAACATGAACTATACATTATAGGATCACTAATGTGTTTATATTTGGATGGACTCCATCATTCAAAACTCATATTCTATACTGAGGAGTTGGATTCCGAGGTATTATGATATTTAATTGTTTTTATGTGTTGAATCTATGGTCTTTTTATAAATTTTTGTGTACTTTTTTATTGTGTTCCATTTTAAAGATAGACCATAGTGTCAGGTTATATCACCCCTAAAATGGTACCCCTATTTTTTAGATTAATCTGGTAAAAGGTTGTACTTTGGGAAGTTCATTTTTCTAGATAAATAAATGTTTTGTTCTTCCTCCATGTAAAAATAAATCTTTTGGTTGGGCATACATATGATTGAAATTTTATATAGGGTTTGTTCTACTGTGTGAGAAAAATTCATTGTAATGTGTTTTGAATTACTCCAAAGGAATGGATGCATTTATAGTGGGACTAATATTATGATGGTGATATTGTAAAGGGTATTCATTGGATTACTTTGACCCAAACTATTATTTAAATATGTGTGTTTATATATTTTATTTCCAAATTAATTGATCATAACCCTGATAAATATTTAAGTCTTAATAAATTAATAAATTCACCCCCAATTGACCCTTAAATCATTCCCATATCCAAACAATGAATAGGCTACATGGATAAAATTAATCCATGAATATCAGACATGAAATTATGCATAAATTTCAAAAAAAATTATTAATGTGTTTAGTTAAATATCTTATAACACTTTTCCACAATACTCTAATATATTATTATAATTTTTGATTCTATGGATTATCAAAAGATAACTACATTACATTATGATAGTGCTATTATGCATGGTAATGGTAAGAGTGTAAATGCATTCAATAATTTACATTATGACTTAATCTTGTCATAAAATAGGATATATCCATTTTTTGTGTATATGCTATCCTCTATCATAAATAAACATTGGCTATGTATAATCATTCGATAAAATAATGACATTATCTATGAATTATTTTTAGTCACAAAAAAATTATTTTTTCCCACATGCTTTTCTCATTTAATGGAAATCCCTATAATTAAAAACAAGTAAAATTAGATTTACTGAATAGTCCAATAAATATCTTACCGACACTAGATTCTAAATGTTTTTTTACATTATCATATGAAATTCCTTTTAAAAAATTAACCAATACAATTTTTAATATCATTAATTTTTTTTATTAAATCATTAAATTAACCATGTATTAATTCGTATAAAAAAATTTATTATAATAATGTCTGAAACTCGATTGGGTAAAAATCTAAAATATATAATAACAATCATATTAAAACTCAAAACCAATTTATCTGACAACATTGATAGGCCCTATATCGATTTATACGATTGAAATAAATATGAATCACAATGTCTATAAATCTGTGAAATGATAATTAACTAGTAAACAATCAATGCTAGTCATGATATGAATAGATGTTCTGTGAAATAAATATAAATATTTTATATCCCAATGTGTATCCACCACGTTCATCAAATACAAAAATCTGTTTCAAATGTTCACTCCAACTAAGACATTGAGTGACCATGGGAAACTATCTACAGAAATCTAAAATACCCTCCTCAAATGTTCTAAATTCACTACGTATAAAATAATGAGGTTAGTGAATACATCTATTTATGTTATCTAAATGTTTTGTACATAAAATGATGCTCGTCTAGGTATAAAATAAGCTAACATGTTCCATCAAGGTATTTCTACACATTTGATTTTACTATATGAATTGACTTTTCTGATGACATATTCATTAAATGAGATGATAAATATAAAATTGGTTGAGATCCAAAAAATTAAAAGATAACAACATACTCAACCAACCCTTTATTAGTTATTCCTCAATACATGAGTAATAAAGATATCAAGGTATTAATGTTATCATGCTATTTATCTCTCCATCCTTTTGCACGAGGAATTAAAATGATCAAGAAAACCTAAGTATACCAATAAAGTGATCTATAACACTATATGTCATATAATACCAAGTTCATCTAGGGAACTAATCATTTTTTATCTCATATGAATATTCTTTTACTTCCTTAATAAAATAAAACTAAGAGAAACATTAATATTTCTTCAAAACCTATAGTCTTCTTGGATGATCATTAGTAATGGATAATTCATTTTTTATATTAATAGTTTAATATTCATTACATTTCATGAAATATAATACCTATAGATTTCTTATATATTACATTAAAAAAAGACATATGTTTTATATCATATTTAACACAAAAAATCTTGTATAAATTAACAAAAACATAATATAATAATGTAGACATCAGATTGTAGAGTTTGAATAGGAATGACCACATTATAAATGAGATGTAAAAGAATTATTACTTAATAAAAAATTATTTTAGATTAAAAAGTTATGATTCCCCATTTAATTTAAATTATTTTAATTATAAAAATAAATACATTTTATGATTTAATAATATGATTTCATCAAAAATAATTTCTAATGAATTCAATACATGGAATTATATCTAATTTATACCAATTTAATAGATTTCATTTTATTAAATGAAAATAATTTTATAATAAATCATTTTAAAATTATATGATGGTGTTTTTTTATTTTTAATTATAGTTTATTTATATGTTTTGAGTTAAAATACTTATTTTTTATAATACTATCGTTTTTTTTCAAAATTATTATAATTTATGTGTATCTTGATAATTTTTAAAACCGTTATTTCATCATATTTTTCATTTATGATCTTAAATAATTACATTCAATACATTATTGAAAATTTGGGAACCCAATGACGATTTTTTTGGACTTTAGTTATATTAATTCAAATTAAAATTAATTTTTTACTTGTTTCATTTAATGGTTTGGTTGGAAGGTTTTGATAGTATTTTGGGATTAAATATTAAAAAATCCATAGTTTTTTGATAATTTAAAATATATCAAGGAAATGATCTTCTTATATTATTTCATGGTGAAATTATTTTTTATTCTTAAATTTGGTATTTTCTTAAAAGAAATAATATTCACTCATCGTTCATATATTAATTAAATTTAATTTATAACGCATATATATTTTTAATCAAAAAAATTATTCCAAATGTGGAATCATAATTTCCCAAAAAAAGTTTAACATACCTTTTATTTATTATCAAATCATTAATTTATCATTATTTATGTTAACTAGTGTAAGGTGAAACTGGATTTGAAGGTGTGTTATGTAAGAGATAAGGCATAAAATGTCTCCAAAATATTTATAAATTTGATTGGTGATGTGTTTTTAACCAATATCATATAGTAAATGAATTTATGGTGCCTTTTTTCTAACTGAAATTTTTATGATATATATTATATGTAAATAATTTATTAAATTCCATGTGTTTCCTTTCTCTCAATTATAAACGGAAATATAATATCATATATTTTTCACATCACTTACTCGAACAATCTTTTCCATAAAATAATTAAAATTTTCCTGTATTATTTTCAACCATCATTGATATTATTTTATTATTCTAAAGATATCAGAAGAAGTGATAAGTATTAATAAAATATATGTACGTCAATGAATAGGTAATCAACTTACAATTTCAAAATTTATTTCTTCATCTACAAACACTAATTCTATATTATACATTATCAATTAATTAATAATTTATAATAATTATTATAAGATGTTATTAATATCATTGGTAAATATATTTCCACCTATATTCCATAAAACATGAAATGAATTTATCGCTCAAGTGTATATGTGTACAACTACTATAGTGACCCTAGCCTTTTATACATAACACTACAAGATTTTAAAAATAATAGAACATCATATGACAAGAAGTGGATTGTAATGTCTAGTGTCTTGGAATACTAAGTACATAATACATAAACCATGGAACTAAAAACATTTATTTATTTTATATTCATAAAGAAATCCTGATTTCCATTGATCCCTTACATCTACATAGTGTATACAAGGGATCAATTGAATGATAGGATGAGCTAATATCATAGTCAGGGAATAAACATAAGAATTAAGATTTATAACATGGTTTAGAAATCACGAAATAATGATATAAAAAGTCATGGAACATATGGTATCATAAAAGAAAAAAATAGTACTATATAGTAATGTTCAAAAACTTCAAATATTTCTTTAGTACGATTCATGGCTCATTTCATATAGAGGTGAAAATTTATGGGTAACCACCAAGACCATCACACATGGAAGCACGAGTCAAGGCCAACCACCAACGTTGTTGTACATAATATCCCAAAAGAATCAATATTACCATGTGAATTATAGTGCTATCTAGGAACACCCTTTTTTAGCATGTTCATGAATATGTTTTTCTATATTAAGAATCATATATAGTTAATAATACATAAACATAAGTGTTAACTAGATAAATTATTGGGTATCATAATCATGAACGAATGTTGTTTTGTAGTACTTGTAACATGTGTTATTGTTTATGAATCATTGCATCTAGAGAGGTTCCATTGGATTTATTCCTAGAACCAGAAACATACAACTATTCTTTTTATAATAGAGTCATACATTGCAATGTTAGGAGTTCGTTTAGTTTTAACATTATGATACTTAATAACATGCATTCATCATGTTTATTGGATGTATGTCACATAAAACCTTTTTCTTTGAATTATTTTCAACTCTGGGGAACTCATTATAAATTTATAACATTTTTATGAATCATAATATATTTAGAATGTATAAAATAGATTTACATGGAATTTTCAATAACATATTTACTTGTGTGAAATTTAGAATCTTCTGTATGTATTTTAGATACTTCATTAACGGATATATCCTTATGTAATAGAGGATCTCCGTCAATGTTTTCCTATCAAATACTATTTAGATATTATTTAAATCATCATTTTGATGATACTGGTTTCTATGCCACTTAGTGGGGCACTCTGGGATTTATTATAATCTAGGGAGACAAAGGATTATTTTGATATTGGGATCATACCAAATATATGTGATACCTATGTATCCTTGTCAATGGAATCATAAACCTCGTAGTTAGGTGATATAAAATTGGATACATCATATATTATAATATCATTTGATAAAATTCAATCCATATAGTTTAATTTCATGTGGTAAGGACATCTAAGTGAAAGGTGCATAGTTGATGTTTGTTGTGGGACCTATGATGATGTTTCCAAAGGAAAAAGAAAAGGATACATGTTTCCATGTAATATTAGACCCTATTGAGAATATGGACAAGGAAAAATGGGTTTGATTTGATGTGTTGGGTTTGAGCTAGAAGGAGGCCTACTAGGTATCTAATTTGAATAGGAATCAAATCACACATAGTTCGATAATTCCCATAACATAGTATTGTCCTTCGAGAGAAATGATTTTATGATTACATCATGTAAAAGATTTCGTGGTGATTTGGGGGGTTTGATTTGGGGCTTATTACAAAAGAGGATAGCCAAATTAAGTAAATTAGGGTTGGATTAATGATGAGTAAATCCTTTGATCTCATTCCCTTATGAAGGCTTCCTATATATCACAATTGCGGTGAGAATCTGAGTTATCATGGTTCATTTATTATTTTTGGGAATATGCATATGATCTTCCCATTTTAGAGGAAATTATTTTGCAAACTCTTTTGGAAGGGCACCCATTTTGTTCTCAAAAACAGGCATCCTACGTATCCTAGTTTGTATAGGAATCACGGTTCTTGTAGTTCATGTGTATTTCCTATGTTTATGAAAACGTTTTGATCATGAAGAATCTATAAGCCAACATGAGTCATGATCAGTGAGAGAAAGATGTGAATTTCAAAGATACAACAAGGGAATCCACACTTTTCCTCCAAAGCTGGTGGAAGAGGGCGTGCCTATAGCCGTAATGGTGGACAAGGGTGTAGTGATAGTAGAATATGGTGAGGTGAAGATCCATCCACATATTCTCTTTACATTGAAAAAGGATCCAATGTAAGGAAGGAGTGAAGGTGAAAAAGTAGAGGGGAAATAGCCTTTATCCTCATACTTAAAATGTTATGGGCTCATAGTGAGATTGATTCCCTACAATTGGTCCTATTAGGGATGAGAGACTTATCATTTATTAAAATGTAATAGTATGTGTGAAATGTACCTTCCCTATCGAAGACCTATGCATTTTGGTCTTATATATTAAAAGGGTGTGAAGAACCAAAACCCTAATCCATCATACTAGTAACTTCCCAAAACTATTCTTAGGAGAAAGGTCCATGTGACTATAGATATACAACCCCACAAACACTAAATAAAACATAACCCCGCTATGAAACTAATGTAAAAAACCAATGATTTCAGATATACCAACCCAAATTAGAACCACTATAATGTTACATTCCCAATGGTTGGATTATTATGGAAGTTTTGGTGTTGGTCTACATAGAATCACTTCTATACAAGGGAGCCAATGATGAAGAAGACATGGAATTAATGAATTTGAATAGGTATTAATAACATATAGATTAAATAGAATATGTGAATCATATATGGTTCAAATGTAGATACTGTCACACAAGTAAGGTTGTGCATGTTGTCCTGGGTGACCTGATGTTCACTTAAGTGACGATCAACCTGGATGTTAATACATGGGTGAGACCTGACTCATTTCTTCAATAGTATTTAGATGTATTCTCAAAATTAGGGCCCTAATGTTCCTATTTGATGAATTTGTGGTTAGAATGTGATTATGATTTAGGGAGGTTGGATGCTTTAGGCATGCAATTGTTATGGATTTCAAACCTTTAAAAGGATGTATGTCCTATGATATTCTTATAATTCCCCCAAATTAGGTACTTAAGAAATACATTGAATGTTTCTATAGACTTGGGTGATTCACATGGGCGACCTGATCCACAATTATGTTTTAGTGAAATTAATTCATAAAAATGAATGCCCCATGGGACAATTTATTGGAAAAAATATAACCTTGACAAAAAAGATATTTGGACGCGCAAGGGGATTGCATGCCAAATTGTATATCAGAAGTACCTTGTGTGACGATGGTGTTTAACTAGACTAAGGTGATCTAATTATCATGCCTTTGAAAACATTTATTGTCATCATGTTTTTCTACATGTTTTTTAAAGGTATTTTCCATTGTCATATTTTAAACACTGTGATGGTCCATAGTGTAAAAAACCACTCAGACGTGGAACTGGAAGGAATTGAGGGTATAATACTAAGGATAATTTAATGACTAAAAAAATTAGGGGATTGTGGTGCACTTGTTTCAGCGGGAAAGTTGAATGGGGCGTGTAAGAGGTAGCACACATGAATCTTAAATTAAAGTTTACTCACATCAATTATATATATCCACTTCACTTCCACAAAGAATTCTCATGACATATGGAAATATAACTCTTACTGAGAAAGCCTTTTCATTATGACACTACAATTTTAATCACTCTTCTTATGTATGTTTTCATTTGCGTGCAAGAACTGTGGAGCCATACTTGCACGCCGAGTGAACAAATGGTCACTTTAATGCCTTTGTATATTTTTTCTCAATTATTATATAAAAAAAGAACATAATTTAGATATGATTTTGATATCCTTTTCAGTCTGAATTTCTCCTAGAAGAATCGGAACCAAAGATGAATTTCCCAGTAAGAGGATTGATAACATGATGAATGCTATCGATCAAGACTATTTTGTAATCTGTGAAACCACATTCTTGAACAAGGAAAAATATCTGAATAAATATCACTTCAATTTTTCCGAGATAAAGTATTTCACTTTTTATAGTTGTGGTTATTTTCAATATGTCAATATTCAATACCTGAAGAACTATATCCAACATTCTTGGTGTCAAGACAATAACGACTTCTCAACAACCAATAATTATATTGGGGCATATATTATAATTCTAGGACAGTAGGTAATGCTTATATAATGTATCACAACTACTGTGCTTCATATTGGAAAGCGAACACATTCAAGATTTTTCCACACTATTATTTATCCATCTTCTGAGATTCTTATAATGATAAAACCATAGGCTGGAAGAAATGTTGGGATTTACTCGTAGAAGGGGGTGGAAAACCTGCATGGATGTGGGAGTATTTAGGGCAAAAGATGTGTGAGTAATATATAGAATACATAATATTTGATGAGAATTATGAGGCTATATGGGTTGTGTAAACTTATGTGTTTTTGAATACCGATTTTTTTCTGGAGATACTATGTTGATGGTTTCCAGAATCTAACTCTTTCCATTTGACACATAGAGAAGTAGGGATCAGTTATTGGGATGTCTATAAGATCTCTATATCATCAATCCTTAGAGATATGTACAATGAGTTCCCTTCCAAATGTGACCTGAAACGACTCATATAATACACCATCCTTAGTTCATGAGTTGGTTATAATATTTGTTTTAACACAAAAATGAAACCACTATGAATTTACACCCAAGAAGGGATATTCATCCAAATGAATTTATGCAACTATTCATAAAAAAGAAAAAGGAAAAAGGTCCCACCTCTACTCATCTAACCATCTGTCCAATGCTAGACAAGAGAGGTTGACCTGATATTTTTTTGTCAAATTAAAGAATGGAGATAGTCAAATGTGGGGATATGGATCCAATTCCCAAATACCTATGAAGATACCTCTCGTAGGATTCCTGTACATATAGCTCAGCAGGTATTTATTACCCGTCTGAGATTCCAATGCAGGCATGAATCCATGAACACATTTTAATCATAGCCAAGCATGTTGAGAGAAGGATGTTAGGATTTGACATTCTGATTTTGGAAAGGATTCACTAGGAAATACTATATATTAATGGAGGGACATCACTATTTAGAATAACAGGACCATTTAGGTGATATTGAAGTGGATCACCACTCATTTTAGAAAATAGGCCATGAAAAATGGTGTTCATTTATTTGGAAGTCATTTTTGACCAACTGTCCAAGATTTCTATAGTAATTCATCTTTTCCACTAAAAACTTATGATTTCAAGATAAGGATCAGTTTGGATAAGTAATTTCATCACATACCTTATTAAAATCCACCTATGGGGTGATTCCTTGATGATAGGATGTCCAATGTAAAACTAAAAGGATCACCCCATGAATAAATACAAATATCTATAGGCCAATAAGCAATCGAGGATGTTGTAGAAAGGGAATTGTAGTCTAAAATACCTGTTTCTAGAGATGATGATGCATGTCATCCTAAGATTGTGAGGAAAGAAAATCATTAAAGAATGAATTCCATGGTTAAATGATTTATAAGTATTGGTAATCCATCATGATAACATAAATTTTATATATATTCCTGAAAAAGTGTTTAAAATTCATGGAATTTCATGATAATTATCTATTTCTTCCATAAAAAATACTAATAAAAATTGGGGAACTATTTTTGGTTCTTCTAAATCACAAAAAATTCCTACTATCTTAGTGATCCTAAAGAGGTATTTTGGGCAAAGGAACCAATGAATGATCCAATCACTACTCATGTTCCTTTTATCAGAAGAGAGGATGCATCAAGTAAACCAAAGTGCTTTATAAGACATAAAATGTGATAATAACTGTCTTCCATCCTATGATACATTAGGATGATGACATGCATTGAACATCATGTGACAGCCAATGAAGACCCCACTACTGTTGATGAGGAATTGATTCAAGAACAATTGTTTTCAGAGGATGGTTGAGCATCTACTATGCTGAGGGTTTCCAAAAGCGAGAATAACCTGAGATATTGGATATCAGTGGAGCTATGATGAATCGTGGCATGAATTTTGAATATGTATTAGAATATATTAATATACCAAATGCTTCAGAATATATTAATGTTACTTATATTGAATCAATTTGACATTATTTTTAATCATTCATCCTATTAATATTCTTATGATTAAATTTATAACCATGATTGGTTGAAATATATAGTTATTTCTAAAAAAACGGATGCCACGATGATGCCTAAATTTTTTTTGACATTAATGTCAATCCTTCCATTGTAGAGGTAATGTATTAGAAGAATCTTGAAATAGATGATCATTATGTGATTCCTTCCGATGATCCTTAGCAAATTAAGGAGATAATTCAACACCAAGACACATCGAACAGAACCGTTGAAACTGTGAATATTGTAGTGGAGTTTCTCAAGTATCCTACTTATTAATAGGTAAGAGATAGTAATATTATGGTTTTACTCACATTTTATATCTCTAGCCCGAATGGCTTGAAGGCCTTAATTTTTATTGATTTTTGATAACCCCCTTTAAATAGATGAGAGTTAACCCTTACAAGGCCCATAGGCTCAGAGATTACAAGGCCCATAGGCTTAGAAGATTACATGACCAGAGAGTCTTAGGGAATTCAACCAAAATATCAACAAGGAACTGCCCCTCCCCAGCATATGCATCATGATAGTAGCTATCCATAATTGCATGGTCGTCTGGCTTGGCTTTCTGTGCAAGCACAAGATGGTACAGATGGCATAGCCATACCCTCTCATTCTAACAATCCATTTGGTTCTGCTCTGGTGAGTGAACCTGCTCTGAAGCCACTTCTAGGGATTCCCCTTTTTTGTAGTGTGTCTGGGTAAACTGCATGTGTCCTGAAGGCCTTATGGCGGCCCGATGGCCTTAAAGGTGGTCTGAAAGCCCTTCGAACCTGAAGACTAGGAGGCCCTAATGACATAAGATCTCTATGACTAAACTGGTGGCCCAAGATGAATAGTTCATGATGCTATAGTACCGAACAGTACCTACTACAGTAACTGCTACAGTAACCCCTACCATCCCAGCACAGTATGCAGTTCTACTACAGTACCGGTACAGTGTACAGTTCTTCTACAGTACCACATATTGTACAGTACTTCTACAGTTCCTGCTACAATACCTACTATAGTACCCCCGGAAATATGCCTCTACTTGGATTTGAACTTGCGTGTTGTGGATGCACTTATGGATACCACACCAACTAGGCTGAGGCTCACGTTCCACATTTTATATCTCTCGAAACTAACTTTAACCATAGTTTAGTTCACCATATAGGGATATAAACATAAATACCAAGATCCGTAGGTGAAGCCTATATATCATCTCAAGTAATATTAAAAGGTAAAGCAACCTCTATCAGGGATAAACTACAACATGTCACTTCATTAAGTGCATTAATCATTGAATATTCCCCTTATTACGAAAGTGATTCTAAATCAAACCAAGAAGAATAAAAAGACTTTCATCTTGCATGTTCCAAGGCATCAAAAAATATAAGGAAAATAATATCTAAAATTCCACATGAGGAACTGCCTTAAATAATACTATAATTTTCATTTCCTGTTATTATGCTGGGATTTTTTTTCTTTGAATACTGTTAAATTCATACTGTATTGAATGAGATTATCCAATGAGGGATCTCTAGAAGAATCTTCAGAATGATCTGATAAAATCTAAAATAATTGTCAACATTTCAAAATCCATGCCTTATTGTCCCAAGATGAGGTCAATCAGACTGCAACGTTGAATGAACTAATAATGAAGAATAATGAAAATTATGATCAATAGCTGCGTATTCAATTGGAATTAGATATTATCACATGAGAGCTTTACCAACTTCACAACTCAATAAAAGAAGTCTAGAAGGCTGTTACAAAATCCATTACAAATGATAAAGAAGCACTTCATCATGATGAAGAGAGTGATGTTGGTTGTCTAAAAAATCATATAAAGGAAGTTGATTTGACTCAAGATGTTATTTACCAATTTATAAATTACATAGAAAAACTTTTTTGATTTATAACAGAAGAGAGAACCAGTTTTTTGATGCTCCTCTATTAATTTTTTTACTCACAAATGAAATTTATTTCGTCACTAACCATATTTTATTCATTCTTACTATCATTATTTACATATGGCAATGGTCCAAGTAAGAATAGTCTAATTTATACTAGGGTTATATAAAAAAACCCACAAACATTGTAGCTTTTTGAATTATTATTTCCAAATATTACCTAAAAACACAAAATATATGTTCAGTGAGCTGGGACTCAAATTTTGTATAGAGTTACCTTTGAGGGTTTCCAATATGGTGAGTATCACATCTCTTGTTTTTTGTTTTTTTAGAGTCATTCATGTTGTACTATAAAGGGGTAATGTTTGAGTTCAATCAAATTTGACCATATATTTTGAAATTATATCACAAAAAAGACTCAGTGGCTATGAATTTCATTAATATTCTTTAAATATTTCCATGGAAAATCTTGAGCCTTTAATTATATGGTCACAAAATCCAAAACCTATATAAAAATAAAGGATACTTTCTTCGAAGAATGATGTTACCTTTATTTGAAAAACATTTTATGGTTGTTTTGTTATGGGGGGATGACTAGGGAATATGCTGCATAACAAATTATTGAAATATTTTAATTGATAAGCATGTTATGTAGGGAACTTTCAAAAGGCCTCATAACGGCACGTACTACATAGTCATACAAAAAATAGATCATTGGAATTTATTATTATTTTGTTTATAGAAAAAAGAAAATGAGATTTTAGTGTCTAAAGACCACAGTGGGTGTTTTTTCCAAAGAATGGGATTTTAATAATAAAGAGCCATCTATGTCGACATATGTCATGAATAGAAAAATAACATCCACACAAATTTGATGTATAAGGAATTGTTAAAATATTAATGAAATGCGAAATTATGACATCATTTTATGCAGCTTTATTCCATGTAGTGGGGACATTGTACTATGAAGTTTTATGTCTTGCAGTTAGGACATAATGAGGATTTAATTTAAGGACATTATCTTTGAAAAATGGTATGAGACTCTACTAATATCATGATAAATTATTTTAAAACATACTACCATATTAATGTATATAAGGAAATAATTGTAATCCATGATTTCATAATTTATAAATTCGAATGATGATATGGGACGAAAGGGGAAATAGTCGTTAGAGGAAGTCTATCCCATGAATGAAGTAACAATTATTTGAGAACCCCATTATGGGGGTAGTGTTATTTTCATCCGACTACGCCATATGTAAGATAGTAAAATAATGGAATTTTATGACTGACAGGCATGTTATGGAAGAAACATTTATGCAAGGCCACATTGGGGAATTCACTGCATAGTCAGGAAAGAGATATCTCATAAGATATTCACTATATTACCAAAATTAAAATAATGTTTATGGATATTTATATTTTACAGAGAATATCATTTGGTCTGTGAATAAATCTACCTGAATATGCGGTGGGTATTTCCAATCATGATTTCCAAATAATCATAGGTGTATGATTTCTATGTAGGTCTAACCCAAACGTAGGTGTTACGATGTTTGAAGTTTTATTTCATAAAACTATGACCAAAAATGGAAACAATATATGATATGTGGTCATGTGATTGAAGGTTATTTCTTATTTCATTGAAAACATGGAGAGGAAAATGTATAAACCATGATCCAGATGACATTTAGAATTAGAGAAAGGTAATAGTACATATATACATGAATGATTACTTTAAAATACAAATTATTTTATATTGTTATAATAATATGAAGGGGAAAAAGGTTCTTTAACCAAGAATGAAATTAACATTATTTTAATAACCTATTTTGGGGGTTTTATTATGAAGGTACAATTAGGGAATGTGCTCTACAGACAAATAGTGGGATTATTTGACTAATATACCAGTTACATAGGCGACTTAGGAAATGTCACATAAGGGCACGAACTGCCTAGTATGGAAAAAGATATACCATATATCTGAAAAACTAGAACCCAAGACCATCATAATTATTATAAATATAAAAAAATATACAATATTAATAGTGTGAAATAATAATGGGGTAATTCTCAATGTACATATGAAATATTTGAATCAATATTACTCATGAATTTGGAGTCCATAAAATAGGTCTAACTCAAATGTAAAATGGATATTGTCCTTTTTTTCATTTAATCAATTTTATATTGTAATGTTTAGAGTCATTTTGTGAGGAAATATAGTGATTATGATGAAAAAATGTAATATTGTTGATGAAATAAGGAATTTAACCTTGGATACAATTCATATAACATATGGATGAGAATATATCCATATGTATATCATTAAAACTCCCAATTCATGTTTGATTCTTATATATGTAATTGCGGGGTTTTCATATCGACATTGGGACCGTGAATCTAGATCTAGGTTTCTCTACGTATTTCAGGTGGATGAGAATCAAGAAAAAATAGTTTTTGAACAATCGTTTCTCACACCAATTTACTTTTTTGAAGATGACATGGGAATTAAATACATTCTAAAGGAATGATTTAAATTTAAGACCCATGATTATATGAAAATAAAACAACGTATCTAAAAATAGAACTTTTTATAGATCTTGTTCATATACAAGGGAGGAATATTGAAATACATTTTTTCGGTAACATGTAGTTGGCCCTAAGATTGGTGATATAGGTGACTCTACATTTCTACTATGAATGATTATAAATCCACACATAGATCTTGAAATGATACCCTTATGCAGTTCTGACTCAATGATAGGGTGGAATGGAACTCATGTGACACTAAGGAGTAGCAATAATGTCATTGATGCTTGAATATGAATGATCTGAACCACGAATAGAGATGATATTAACAGTGCAGTTTAATGTCATGTAACAAGGTGAAATGATGTCATGAAATTTAATGTCATCTGAAAATTCGAAGATGTTATGCATTGTAATTTCATGCGTCATGGATTCTTATAGTTATTATAAAGTTTAATTTCTTGTTACTGGGAATCTGTGTTGTGTAATTTAGGGTCATTTAGCAAAGACATTGTGTGTTGTTACACAAATTATTTCTTCATAAATCTTGCATTGATTAGAGTTTTTACAATTTCTCCAACCATTGAGATTAGGGAAAAAAACTCCATTTTAGTAGACCGTATGTATGGAATAAGGTCCTCCCACATGGGCTCAATCATTAGAGGATTCATTCCATATATCATTGTAGTCATGAAGTCCAATCCTAATTCTCCATGAATAAATAAATAGAGGAACACATTCTTGTTAATAGATAACACTATTCTGTTCGAATAGTTTTCTAAATGATGCATTGTGTTTGGTGTTTTTTCTTCTAAACATTCCATCTCATCAAGTCATTTCTGAGACATTTCATATGTTTAAAACTTACCATATATTTCTACTCGGACTGATGGAAATTGAATTTTAATTGCAACACTGCTTATGTTTTATACAATATTGAGTGTAAAGAAACTTGAGTATAAGTGCATATAGTAGTTTGGTAAGCTAATATAGCACGAAAACGTTTATCAGGCCAAAATATCATATCATTATCCACCATCTTCTGGAGAACATTTTATGGGGATATATTGATATCCTTTATCAATCCATTGGACAATGCATGATAGAGATATGAATAGTTAGATTTAATATTATTTTCCCAATATAACTTCTTTACCTCAACAGAACCTAAATTGGTTGTATTGTCCATCAATATAGTATAAGGGACACCAAATCTGGTGATGATGTTAGTTTTCAAAAAACTAACAATTATTTTGGCACTAATTTCAATGACATGTACTTCAGTATCCCCCATGGAGAAGAATTTTGTAACAATAGGAATATACTTGATCTGGTTAGCCATAGTTGGCGGACAAGGTCATTCTATATCCATTCCGCATGTGGAAGATGGCCATGGGTATTTATCAGTATGTAGAAACTCTGGGGGTTGATGAATGAATTTGGCATGCAAATGGATGGAATGTCATTTCTTATCGAAAATTATGCAATCCTTACAGATTAGGGCCCCAAAGAATCTAAGACTCTATATTTGATCAGAAAGCCTACGCCGAGAGTAGTGAGCACCAAAATCTCATACATCTACTTCGTTCATAACATCAATAGTTTCATCTCCACCAATACACCTAAATAGGTTTTCATCAAAGCCCCATTTTTAGAGGATCATCTAGTGATCTGAACAATCATAAAGAGTAATATTGGAAAATCATCATTGGATATATTCTTTATCAGCTATAACTTTTAGACGTACTATATTTTGAATGTATTCCATGATGGGTGTCATCTATCCAGTGGTACAACCATATGTATCAGAAATGTGTCTAATTTAATTAATTTCGACCTATCTAGGTTGAATGATATTTGAGAAAACATGACAATGGGATATTCTAATGATTGTCTCATCCCTATTTGCATCTTATATGGTTGTGGATTCATTATCTAGTGCATCAACAGGGGAATTTAGAAATCGTGAGAAATAGGAAAATGTCATCTTTTAAGAAATTCATCCTATGACCCTCTAACATAATCACCCAAATCGATTAACACCATTTTTATCTAATAGAATAATCACAAATTAATTGTTTGATAACCAACTCTGAATCACATTTCACTTTTAAGAGATTTACTTGTACATAGAGTTCAAATTCTAGGCCATCGATGAGTGCTTGATATTCTGCATCATTATTAGTTCTGGATTCTAGTAACATGAATAAATATGGAAACAATTTCTTTTCTGGGGTGATATTTACAATTCTTAATCCAACATTGTAGAGTTTAGCCTTCTCCATTCCATTCCCTATTTGACTTCTGTAGGCACCATATTATTTTATTTACCAAGATTGGGGGTTGTATTGAATAGGGAAGACCTATTCATCCATAAGTTTAGTATTCAATGATGTATTTTCTATAGATGGATGTATAGAAAGGAAATCAGCCAATTAATTGTCTTTTATATCAATTTGAGGCACATGATGGATACCAAATTGTTAAAAAATAACATCCCACCATGCCAAACATCTACTTAGAATTTGAGTAAATAGGATAAATTTGAGTGGGTTATTCAAAGATAGCAATTTTGATATCATGATGTTGCAGGTAACACCTCAATTTCTGAAATTCTAAGATTAATTCCAGATAACACTTCTCTATACTTGAATATTGATTATATGTGTGAAGCATTGTTTTAATGAATAGTAAAGACTATTTTCATTCACAACAACATTTTTTTGGTCAAATATAGAACATATTTATCACTCTAAAGATTTCATATAGAGAATAAAGGATTATCCTTCATAAAGTGACATTAATATAGGTGGCCTTAAGAGAAATATCATGAGGGTATAAAATTACACATGGTAGTCTTCAGTATAGTTATAATTGACTACGTTCATCATTAATCTATTGATGGGAAAATAGTTTCTTGCCAAATTCACAATGAAGCGCCAAAATATGCAAGGTGTCCTTGGAATTCTCATAATTCATTAAAACATCAAGGAGGTGACATTCCAGTGATTGCTTTTGTTTTCTCAGGATCAACTTCGATGCCATGATTTCGCACAACAACGTAGAATAATTTTCTAGATGATACCTCAAAATAACATTTAAAGGGGTTCATCTTTAAATTGTGTTGTTGAAGTTTGTTGAATATGGTCTCTAGATCAAAAAATTTATGATAAATTTGTCTAGATTATAACACCAAATCATACACAAAATAGTAGAATCCTTTTAAAATAAGGATTTTAAGATATAGTATGTGCCACATTGATACGTTGCACCTGCATTATTTAATAAAAGGGACTTACTAGATAGAAAAACACACCATGAGGGTCCCTGAAGGCTGTATACTATTCAACCTCAAGGGAAATGATGATTTTATGGTACCAAGAGTTTTCATCCATGAAGAAAAGAGCTTCATAGCCAGAATGTTCATCATCTAAAAGCTATGTGATCATAATTGTAAAGTCATCATTAGGAAAATTCCGGTTGATATCTCTAAAATCAATAAAAATGATTTCCCCTTTAATAAATTTTACTGGGACAATGTTGGATATCCATTTATGATATTGATCCTCCCTGAAAAATTATCCTTGATTCGATAATAAACATTAGCTTCTATTTTAGATGCCTATGTTGTGTGTGTTCTTCATGCCACCTACTTGAATCCTTGATTTTATTTGAGAAAACCACAATGATGAGTGGAAACATTGGTATTAAGACCTAGAATTCCATTATAATTCATCGAATATATATAACAATGTTTACATAGAAATGAGGTATAGATCTATTTCTCTTCTAAAGTCATGGTAACATTAATTAAAGTGTGTGTGGATTTTCCTATATACGCAGATATATTTCCCAATGGTCATCCACAGTGGTAGAGACACCTTTTTCAAATGCTAGAGGAGAATCCCTATGATCTTCCTATTATTCTTTATTATATGTCACTTCTTCCGTTTCTAAATTCACATGACATGATGAATCAAAACATTGAATTCTAGGGGAGGAGTCAGTATTTGGAAATCCTAAAGAATATGCCACCATTTTTTTCCCTAATAATGATGATGGGTCCTCCTGTATTATCAAAGAGGTGATTATGGGTCAGGGATCATCATTCTTGTCTTCCTTTGGTATAGCTACAACTTCTTCTAGAAATATTGGTGTAAAAGAGGCATGAAAATGTTCGGTGGATGAAATAATGAATTCTACATTTACTCTTCCATCAAACCATGGTTGATCAACAATTTCTCTAATGATTTCAGACTCGATTACCGAAATTAACAATATGGAAGTCATTGAATGAGTGTTCAGATTTGATTGTATCCATTTAATTTTATTAATATGAATGTCATCATCTAAAATCAATTGTTTTTATTGTATTTATAAGATAATTTCAAGAACATTTAGAGAACTGATTCTGGATACCTATTTCATTACAGACCATGTTCCCTTCGTGAAATAAAGTTATGCCTCGATGTATTGAAATTCACACATTTTGAATGGTTACATGTCTATTTAAAATGATCCAATTTGACCATTGAAACTGTAAAAGATACATTAGTGGTGTGAAGAAGGTGCGACTACATGTTGATGTATCCAAGGCCGAAAAATCATAATGATGAAGGTTGTGTCCTGAAGAAAAACCATCAAATATTAATTTGACACAAGATCTCTGAAATGAGTTCAAAGTGTAATATGACCCAGAGGTTCATTCTCATTATTGTTATAACCATGAAATATTAATGTGTAAGGAGATAATTCATATTATGAGAGGAAAAACGATGAAGTCTATGGATAGTAATGAGGTTGATTCATGACCCATTATCAATGAAGGATTGTTGAATGTCTTTGTCATTGAACCTGCCAGCTAGATACTGGGGCATGATATGTCCATGTAAAAAATCATCTTCATATTCTTATGTAAAAGATAAAAATGTATGATATTATATAGAATCAATCTCAATACAAGAAAACGTTAGCAGCAACATCATCAGTTTCAAACTTCTGAGGATTTGTAAAAGCCTCAATAAGTGCTTCTAGAAATTATTTCTATATATTTAAGTCATACAAAATCAGCAACAAGGATGGTAAATGAGACAAATATTTCAAACCATCATAAATTAATTCCAAAGGCAATGTTTCCCAACATTGAGATTCAGGTTTTCAGATGCCTTGGAATTTGATGCTCCCAATGTAGATGTACCTTGTCTCGGAGTCGAAACTAGAAAGAATCTGGACTTTGGTAGATTAGACTGACATGGTCCATCTAAATCTAGAGAGAATGACTTTTTAACCTTGAATATGTCCTCAATAATATTCATGTCTTGACTGATCCTATCATGCATAGAAGAATCTACATTTTTTATTGATCCTGTAGAAGGGGTCTACTATGAGTTTCCACTGCATATACGGTTCGAGTAGGGTCAGAGATAGAATAGTGGTTTCTATAATAACCACATAATTCCCTCTTATCACATCCTTGGATTCTTCATTTAGTTCCCAAGATATCTAAAGGGAAATCATGATCATTATAACCAGAATCACACTCAACATAAGTATTCATTAATGAAATAAGGTTGATGGATCCAAATATCAATTCTTTATCTGATTAGGATTCTTCATGATATGTATGTTCTGATTGAGCTGTTTTGTGGGGATGTTCCTCTTCCATTGAAAATGATGGCATGAATTCTTCTAGTGTTAACGAAAACATTGGTCATGGAAATATATCATGTTTGTACTCCTCTTTGTCAATATGTTCACGTCGTTTCATTGAATATTGAACATTAGAGGACTGATCTTTTGATGAATGTGGTTTTTCTAAGACATGATTGGGAGAAGAAACAATTGTTATTTAAACTATGTTCATAAAATTTCCTCAGTTTAGTTGATCATTTTCATGATCATCTAATCATTATATTTCTTCAAATTTCCCCCTTTTCCTTCCTTCCATTCGACTTCTCCCTCTGGAGTAGTAGTAGTAACACATGCTACATGGGCTGATGAACTTTTCATTTTCAATTGTCTATAATAAACTTTTTTTTGTCGATGGTCTATGAAAACCAAATACACTTGAATTTTATTCCCCAACATCAATTGAAAGGAAAAATAATTTATATTATTTTCAACTCCTTGTTTGTTTGGATTCATTGTCCTTGGATATTGAACCAAATTGTTTTCCAAAGCTTTGATGAAGTAACTGGGAATCTATGTATTCGGAAATAAATGAAACTTTTTCATTAAATCCTAAAACAATTCCTCCCTTTGATCTCTTTGATCCTCATGACATGGAAGTTGTTTCTTCTGATTCTCGAGAGGCGGATCCGTTCGATATGATGATGGTTTGAATGTGGAAGTAGATATAGGTTTTTTCTTGAGTGTTTCTATAACAGCCTCTTCTTTCACTGTTCACTTTCTCAGAGATGATGGTATTAAACAAGATTTATAAATTTTTTCCACAATGGAATCCTCCACATATAGAGAAATTGATGTATGGTCTGAAAACCCTCTGTGTTTTTCATAGGGACCAGGGTTTTGCAAAACTCATCACAAAGATTTTACATAGAAATTGGTAACACCACTTAAATAAAGATTTCTAAATTTAAGGAATATGTGACTCCCTTCCATCGAGAAATGAAATATTAAACTCTTTCATTTCCTATTTTCTACAATAATTTTGATCAAAAACTATTTTCTTCTGCAATGTAGTGTTGAACTAAAGAAGAAATTTTGGATAGTGATATTCTCATCTGGTAATTGATTGATACTGTAAACATGTATACTAGATAAATTATGGTCCTTGTAATGATTTACAAAATCACATATGCATTACTTATTCTTGTTATTGGATAGTCGAACTCCTGGGATCTCAATATGAAATTAAATGTGTTATGTGTTCCTCTTCATCACCTGAACCATTATAGATTGGGAATTTAGTATTCAAAAAATTTGGTAGGGGGGTCACATCCACCCATTCATGGTATGCTCTCTTTCCCGGATGAACTGCTGCATGCCATTCTACCCCAGCATCCAATCAAGCTATTAATGCCTCAATTGAGTTTATAAGCATTTTGGGAATATTCAGATATTATGGGGCTTGTAATAGTACAGTAGCTAGAGCATGAACATATAAAATGACTAGAATACCCACTTCTGATGGTGCTAGTATTTGTCTTGGATAAACGATGGGGAAAATCCTTTAAGTATGTGTTGGATCATGACATGAATTTGTACAAAATTGAGGGAATATATTATCTATATCTGTAGTACCTCAAATCCTCTTTTCTGATGAGATCAAATAGGATGTTTCTGTTATAGATCATCCTGGGGAGAATGTCTAGCATAAATGTTTCATCAATGTTACCATGTGTTGAGAATTTTCAATCATTTCATCTCCTATACATTATATGAAAATATTTATTCCTGTGATTATATTGACCATATCTAGTGGAAAAGTAAGACAAGAAATGACTTTTAACATTACGATTTTTAAGATACCTTTCAAAGAGGTGGGAGTTAAATATTTTGGTAATATCTATATTAAGGGAATGACTCTGATTTCAGGTATGAAATCTTCCTTCATTTTCTTCATTGTGTAACGTATTGCGGATAAGAACAGAATCTACTGATTACCCTATGATGGAGTAATTTTTTGAAGGATCTTATGCAATGGTGTTAATGACACTTATTGGGATGTAACGAATTGATTATATTATGTAAGAATATTTGTCATATCGTATCATTATGTATCTTTTTTGAGACTCGACTCTCTTTTTTAATGAATTACCAAGAACTCTTTGATGGATAGTTATTTGAAGGAAATCAATCGATAGTTTATTTGTGCATTATTTTTTAAGATTCTTCCCTAATCATGAGAAAACTAAATTCCGCTGAGGAGGGGATTATTGATGTGAATAATCAAATAAACCTGTAGGATGGGGCGATATCTTTTCTTCTTATTCAGACCATTGTATTTTTTTTGAATTTAATGATCGAATTTACAAGGCCCTAGCCCTGTAGGATAGGGTTGATCTTGAACTACTATATCTGTGATTCACCTATATGATATTCTAATTTTTAGAGTTTTTTAGACATTAGCATGGTTCATTATCCAATAACCACTAAAAACACTTATTTCTAGAGATATTTATGCTATTTTAGATATGTTTTCCATCTGATGGATGAAATCCTATAAGAGGGAGTCCTACTGAAGATTTTCATATGCTTGGTGAAAATGTATATCAACATAATTCTTTCAATGGGCCTGACTCTGATGATATATAGTTGAGGAATGTTATTTCATGTATACTTGATTACATAAAACGATGTTTACTTTAGAAAACCATGGGAAATAAAATTGCATGATCCCACTTTTAGTGTACTTTGTAGATTCTGGAGTGTAGTGAAATGGATTTCTCCATGTTCACCCAATCCAATTATACACATAATTGATGGGGAATCCAAAATTAAATGGCGTAGATTTTTTAATGCCTTGATTCATGCACACTGAAGGGTTATACCCTTCTTTTCAACATTTGTATTTCGGGAAACTGAGAGGGATGCCAAATAAATTTTGAATTTCAACCCATCTATTACCTTTACATTATTTTATATTCAACATACGTTTATTCATTATTTTTCAAAAAACAATGACTCTTCCATAAGATAAAATGGAAATCAGGAATGCAATCTTCTAACTTCAATTCTAGATTGTCGTATTAATAATTTTCCAAATACTAGAACATGATTGCTTCTTCTCATTTATCCAATCATTTTCTCATGTTTAACATATCCTCATCATCTTTTTCTACATGTTTTTCCACTTTATCTGACAAAAGAGGGTACTTCTGGGCTATTTTATTTAAAATGACTATATGAGTAACATTTCCCACTACTATATTTGAGGAAAAATGACCCATCGGAGGTTCGGAGAATGATTGTTCCCTTAACCTGACTTTTGGATGAGAAATTATTTTTCATGTTAATGGAATGATATCTTATATGAATAGCCTTGTGTTGGAAGGTGACTCAGGATAATATGTATTTATCATTACAAAATTTCCAATTATAGAATTATATTGAAAATTAAAAACACTACTACGGAGAGATCTTTCGCAACAAATGCCTTCATGGTGAAGACCGCAATGGGGGATTATAGAAAGGGATAAATAATCTTGTTCATTTGTCTTATAGCCACACATAAAGTTTTTTTGGATCACCTCTAGAGATAGTCTCTCTAGACTAACTAAATTTTCATGAAGAAAACCTTCTTGATAATGATTATAATGGGGAAATTAAGAGTTACTACAACTACTCCCATAATTTGTTAATGATAGGGCTGGATCTTGAGCTACAACAGATAAATTTCTAATGGCTTCAAGAACTCCATCATTATGTGGTGCCAGATCACATATTGGATCTTGATTTTCCAACAGAGTTTGTCTAGAAATATTCTAGGATGCTCTATTAAACTTTTTTGGGAAATTTCAAGGAGAAGTAGTTATCATGGGAATGTGTATTTGACTGCCTTTTAGTGGTCATCTGAACATGATGATTACCTCTAATCATAAAGGGTCTATATTCCCAATAATGTTTTCTATATGATATATGGAAGTATGCCCCATAAATATCCTAGACTGGAGTAGAGGAATGTATATTTTCTTGGATATCATGCTGATTTGTCATCCCCAGAGTGAGGATTGATTTAGGAGTCTATTCCCTTGTTTTTTATGAAGTTGCTGTTATGAAATTCTATCATGATTTCGGAATATGGGAATGAATTGGTCTCTTCGCATTCACCATTTTTATGATTTCATTGATTACATCAGTGTAAAGTACATTAATATATGTCAATTTTTTATCAGGAGTAGGTTAATGTGCTTGCATGTGTCCCTATTTTCTATTCAATTGGTTCAGACAGTACTCATGTATGGGGGGTAGAGAGTTGAGTATGCATCATATGTTTCATAGAAGCTTTCTGAATATCTTATATGGGTGATACCAAACGGGTCTATTAGCATGCATTATGATTACTAAAGTGTGTATATACCTGTTGGATGTTTATAGTCAAACATGGTTGACTAAATTCAATCAATAATGTTAGATGAGACAGTTGGAAGAAAAGGTGAGTGTGGGAAGGTGTTTGTTCTGGTTTACCAGTTTTCACCACATTTAGTTAAAAAGAGTTCTTGAATGCTGTAAAAGGAGACTCCCGGTTGGATGATAATTTGCTATCATGTGTATTTTCCACTTCATGGTACTCTAAAATATTTAACTTCCAGGAATGGGGGGTCACTACTAGACATGTCTGCTAGGTATCTGAATTAGAACGAATGTGTGTATGTGGCTTCTCAATGTTTTCCATCATATTATGTTGATAGAAAGATCTGGAGGGAAAAAAGGTATGAACCTACTTCCTATTGATTTAATGTTATCCCTGGAGGGTTTTCATGTGCACCCAGGTCTGGGGGAAATTGGCTGAATGTCTATAGGCAACCCCACCATCATGTTGGGGGTTTACTTCCACATGATTCTACTTACAGCGATTATAGGTGGGATTCCTCGGTATGGACAGATGCATCTTTGATTTGATTCCATGGGTGACCTCCTTATCCCCATACCTATAGAATGGAAGGTAGTGGTTGTTGTGTTATAAGGATAAAGACTCTAAACAGTTAAATATGGTGGTTGGCCCCATCGGTTTCATGACAATAGGTTGTTGTTAAACGGATTATCGAGGGTTGTAATTAACCTGAAGAGCCTATCGAGAAGCCTTCGAGGTTGGGATATTATCATGCTGACGGTACTCCCTAACTATCACATAGGAGACCATGTGTTGAAGATTCCATGTGGTAAATCACATCCTTACCATGGATGGAGATCCAGCTTGATCAGTGTTTGGGAAATTCACAGGTGTCAAATTAAAAAAATTCATTTTTGAGTGACGTGTGTTCTTAAAAATCATGGAACAACAATAAAATCCATTAAAGAATGATCTTTTAGATTGATATATATGTTATGGATTCCTTTGTATGTCCTTACAATATCAGTTGGAAAGGGAATGATTGGCAGGTATCATTATTAACTTGGTTAATAATTCATGTCATGTTTACCTTTTTTGGTAGTTCCTTGAAATGTGTGTTCAAGTTTATAAATAACTTCTTATAGGAGTTTTACATTGGATTTATTCATAAAATATGAGTCAACCAATATTCTTTATCCAAAGGTATACACATTCCAAAGGCATGTGTTCTATTATGTTTAGTCATTACAATTCTTAAAAACTTATATTGGTCAAGAGGATGGGAGGTCAGACTCATCACACCCTTTTGTGGGGAATTATTATCTAAGGTGGGACTCTCATGATAAATTTAATATATTTTCATGGATCCTAACTAATTCTCCAAGTGAAAAATATGTTTCCCATGGAATTTTCAATTACTTATTAAAATTTGAGAAATATAGTATCATCCATATGTATTTGAAGCTCTTCATTAATGGAGATATTATTATGTATTTGAGGTTCTCAATCAATGGTATATTCTAATATACAATTTAGAGATTCATCTAATCATTATTATGATTTTACATTTTTTTAAGCCACATAGGGGGTCATTCTGGAATATATTTTCTTCCAGGGAGATGAAATATTGTTTTGATATTGGCATTGTACCCATTAAATGGGCTACGTATGTGAACTTTTAAAAGGAATAAGAACCCTCATAGTTCAGTTCTGCTTAAGGGGATACATCATACAATTTAATATAATGTGATATTAAATAATCATACGGTTGTATATCAGGTGGTTTGGATATCTATGTTAATGGTTTATAGACCATGATTGGTGTGGGAATTTTCTAAAGTAGCCCATGGAACATGGAAAGGACATGTTTTTCTTAGTAATATTACACACCATTTGGAATATTGCCCTAGGAGATGATGGTAGGATTCATGTGTTGGGTTTGATCCTCCTGGAAGATTCCTTTGTATCCCAATTGGATTGGAATCTAAAACCACATAGTTTGATATGACTCATAGGATAGTATAGTTCATTGGGAGAAATGGGATTGGGATTACCTCATTAAAGGGTTATCTTGGTTATTTGTAGGGTCTAATTTGGGGCTTATTCATGAAGATGATTCATAGATTAAGGGAATTAGGGATGGATCCATGTAGAGGATATACAATGAGCTCAATCCATGCTAAAGGATTCTTATGTATCCCATGTATGGTTGGAATCAATGTTCTCATGGTTCATTATTCATGTTGGGGCATATGAATAAGTGTGTTCCATTTTGGAGGACATGATTGGGTGAACCCTTTTGGATGGGAACCCATTTTTAGCTCAGGGATCCAAACATGTGTCCTATGTATCTTGGTTTGAAATGTATTCAATTTTATCATAGTTCGTGTGTATTAATAATGTTTATCAAAATGTTTTTATCATGTCTAATCTCTACTCCCACGCGATTCAAGCTCTGTGTGAGAAACAAGATAATGTAAAATATTTGAAAAAGGAAACCACACTTTTCCTCATCTGTTGGTGGAAGAGGGTTCACCTATGGAGGTGATGGTGGATGTGGGTGAGGAGACCATGGATTATGGCGAGGTAATGTGCCTTCCATCTATAAAATTTACATTTGAGAAGGGTCCAATATAAGGAATGAGGGAAGGAGAAGGAGCTAGAGAATAGAATGAGTAAAACATCCTACATGAATGGATATGGGCGTACACAGTGATGGTTTCCCTAAAATTTATTCCAGTACAAGAGGGATACTTCTCCTTTGCTCAAAGAGAAATATAGGTGTTACCCATACCATCCCTACCAGAGACCTATGGTTATGTGTCTTAAAGAACAAAAAGAGATGATAAAACCCAATCTCTACACCTCAAAGTCTAGAACTTCACAACATTGTTCCCTAGAGAATGATCTATATGACTGTGGATATAAACCCCAAAAAACCCTATGAATCCTAAACCCATTGTAAAACAATGGTGTTAAACCTATGACTCTTGATTTACAAACCCAAATTGGAGTCACGATGATTTAACATTCAAAAAATATTGATATGTCAGGAGGTTTTGGTTGAGTTCTCAAAAGAATCCATTTCAAAAAATGGATCTAATGAAGAAGAAACATTTCCATTAATGGAATTTTGGAAATAATACTTTCTTATAGACTAAACAAAAAAGGTTAATCAAAGAGGTGAACACATGTAGATAATGGCGTGCATGTACGGGTGTGCAAGAATTCTTGGGATACAAAATGATAACATAAGATAAGAACAACCTGTATGTTAATACATGGGTGATACCAGACTGAAGCCTTCAAGAGTATTCAGGAAATATTCTCAAATGATTGGAGTTCGTGTTTCCTTGAGTAGAATAGGTAGTTCACAAGTGTTTCTGATTTGGTAATGTTGGGAACAATATTCGAGCAAGTGTTATTGATTTGAAAAACTAAAAGTACATAAGTAATATGATTCTATTTCAATTAATCATCTTTAAGTGATAAAGAACTACCTCCAATATTTTACAATACTTGGTCAATGAACTACTGAGACTAGAGCAACAATTATGCTTTAGTGAAATTCATCCGTACAAATGAAGTCCTCAATTGTCTATTTATAGAGAAAAATAAGACCCTAGGAGATAGGAGATCTTGATGCGCAATTGGCTTGTATTCTAAATTGTGTCATGGACGTTTTTTGGTTACTAACCGTTTGGGATAGACTAAGTGGATCTAATGTTTTATACTTTTTAAACGTTAATTTTCTTCCTGTTTTTTCTCATCATTTTTCTATGGTGTTTCACTTTTTAATTTTTAATCTATATTATAGTACAAAGAGTAAAAAATTCCTAAAAATTGAATGTATTATAATGTTTTACAAGAAGTAAAGGATTTATATAATTCAAGGGATATCATAGTGTAACATAGGAATAAACCATGCTAAATTGTGTAATATTTAATTTATAACATTCAATTATATTATTTAGAAAACATTACAGTTTAAATATTTTCGTGTAGTTAATGGAAAATATGAGTGGTCTTTTAAAACATAAATTGGAAGGATCATTTACATAAAATTATAAGTGAAACTTGAAGGTTATCATAAAAAAGTGTTGTTTTATAGAATAAATTGTGGCTTAATATATATTTTATATTTTTCATTATGAAGGGTATGAATTCAAAATGTTCCCTTAAAATGAGTTTTTTATCAAAAAGTATTGAGGATGGTATCTTTTAAAAATGTATATATCATATAAATAGAATAAATAATGGACCATTAAACATGAGTTTGGAGAAAATAAATACTATGTATATGTTTTACATAAAAATAAAATAAAACTTGATATGTATAAGTACCCGGCCATAAACATTACATAATATTGAATTAAATGAATAATTCACATTTAGGATCTATTCAGGGTGAGATTTTTAGAGAATTATTACATTAAATTTACATTAAAACATGAATATTAAATTTAGACTATTCTACCGAGTATCCATTTTTATCATTAAATAAAATCTCTTGATAAAAAGTGTCATATATAGTTACAGTTTTAAACAGCATGACTTTTCATTGATCCCATTCTTGACCCTATTCATCTTTATGTCTTGTAAAAACATTTCAAAACATAGGATGAGTATAAAAATCTCAGTAATTGTTATAAAACAAAGGATGAAACCATTGGTTTATAAATACATGAAAAACATGATCTCTCTTACTTACCTCATGAAATCATATGATTTATGAAAGACACATAAAAATTATATAACATAAAGGTAACTTGTGGAATCCATAACATACATACATTGTAGATATCACAACAACAAAAGGAGTTATTTTGGAATAGACATCATAGTGTATTCCATAAATATCTTAGGATAAACATTCAGGTTTACCTCCGTCACGTTACCCAATGCATTAGAGAGCTATCTCGGGCTCACCCGCCCATGGATTATCACGTAACCACCCTTATACATAAATAATGCCCAAGAACCATAACATGATCATAACACATAACATAAGCATAAAGGGAAGATAACATTTCCCAATTGTAATAAAAAATATCATTTCAAGATATTGAAATAATAATTTCATTTTCAAAATCAATTTCAATACCGAAATACATAAAAAGAGTATATGGTTTTTAGGGTATTTATATTTCCAAATAAAAACATAATGTCTTGTTAAGGAAGCCAAAGATGAAATAATACTTGTGGCGGTGGAAAGGAAGTTTTCACCTCTTACATAAAAAACATTCCTTTTTGTAGTTTAGTAAAACACTTCATATAAAAATATTCTCTTTGAAGGAAATGAATAGTCAAATGGGTATATAAACAATATAAAATAATGTCGTGTATAAAACTAAATATGCCTCAATGAAAGGAGATTGAGACGATGTCCCTTACCTCGTGTCTGACTTGACTTGATCATTCGTTAATCTCCTGAATAATAAACTAAAGTTAATTTCTACTATATAAAGAGCCTTTTTCAAGTTTATTATTCCTTTTATATCACTTATTACCATGTTATAAACATTATGTAACCATTTAAGATAATAACGTTCATTTTGACGATATTTGGTACTTGAGTCAAAAATGGACTTCTTATAATTACATGTTGTTCATGTGGTCAATAGTCCATTATATCCAGAATGATATTCATTATTTAGATATCATATATATCAAATATATCCAGTATATACATGTATTTATAAGAGTACATAACATATGGAGGTAAGAAATGAAATTCACCCTTCATGGAGACGGTAAGCTGTACGTACGCATGAATGCTGATTTCATTTATATTTTTTTTTTGAAATTAAATAATAATGATACATATGTATTTTATAATTATAGTATAATATCATATATAATATCATTATATAAATCCTTTATACATACCACATAAGGAATTAACGAGTCACATCTCTTTGAGGGGGTGGTAGTCCGCACTTCCTGAAATGAGATTATCGTATTTACCCACTATGGAAACCATAAACGCATGATTTAAATGGAAATTACATAAGAATAAAGAAAACATAAACATAATATATATCATATATAAATACGGTGCCATCACAATGGACACAATGAGAGGTTGTAAGAGGTAATTGAACAATCATCATTTTGCGAGGCATTAGTTTTCCATCCACAGAAGCATTATGTTCTTCACCCATTAGATGGAGGTGTGTGTATGTGTAGTTAAAATCATTCTCATAAAAACATCCTAGTATATTGAGGATACTGTTTTTGTTACAAAATAAAGGAATAAAAAGAGTTTAGGGGTATGAGAAGTAAAATAAAAGAAATCGATTTAAGAGAAACCCTTACCTTTAATTTTGGTAAATTCCTTTCTTTTGAACAAAAAAGACTTCTTGAAGTGCCTTATACCTATTTTAAGGCTTCTAATAGGAGGAGAGTGATGTAGGGAGATTATTTGGGAAGGGTTTGGTTGAGCTAAAAGGCATGAGAGGTGTGGGGAATTGGTTAGAAATGGTCTCCTTTTATAAGTGGGAGGGGCTCTTTAGGAAAGTGTGAAAATATAATTTTATTATATAATGATATTCTATTTATAATGGTAAAAAAATCATTCAAGTCTAATTTAATATGACTCATATTCGAAATAAAATCATCCAATCATATTTGAACATGTTTTGGATAATATTATAATCATTATAATCTTATTTATTTCAATGATTAATTAATTAGGTAAACACTGCATCATTATTATGTCATAAATAATTTAATTTATTTTTTATCTCAAATTTATTAAAAAAATACTATCACGTAGGAAATATTTTTTGATTTCCAATGACTATTTATAGTAGAAAAAATAGCTTATATAGCATCATGTAAAAATTAATTTAAAAAGATATGTTTGTTTATGTCATTTTGTCATTACTTTAAATTAATTAATCTAAATTGTCATTATCACTCCCATGTGGCTCAATTGCGACCCAAAATCGACCCAAAGATGCCCAGGGTCGTAAATGACTCAACCAATAATATTAGTACATGTTTAAGGTTAATATTTTTTTACTATAACATTATTTTTTTACCCTTATTTACCTGATTTACCTTTTAACAACGGTAAATAAAATATTTACTGAAGTAAATATTTAAAATGTCTAAAAACAAAAGTTACCTATTTACACAAATTGGACCACTTGATTCCAAATATGGATTATATTTTTCCATATTGAAAACACATATGTGGTAGAAATTAATTCAAAATTAATTCCCTCTTTCAAAACAAAAAGCTTGTTTTTAAGATATAATGACTATCAAAAGATTAACACTTGTTTATGTAAAATTTCATAGTGAAATTAATTATAATGACCAAAATCGGATTAAATGGTAAAAATATATTTCAATTTTACAATAAAACCAAATATAAATATAATCTGTTCATATACATAAATTAGATTAAAAGGCAATTTTGAATTAAAATACAGTATTTTTTACTATTCATTAAAATCAACTTTATCAGAAAAATGCCAAAAAGTTACTCAAAGTATAATTTGATGTCCCCATTGTAATGAAGGATTGTATTTGGTCAAATATAATGTATTAAAGTGACCTAAAATATATTTAAAGAGGGTTCTCCATTAATAGGCAGTAAATCAGCCTTTTAATGTAAATTATGCTTAAAATTAGATTTATTCACATTTTAAGCCTCTAACATTTATTGGATGAATGTAAATACATTTAACAAACATGTATAATCATATTGTAGTTAGTTTTGTTCATTCCCTCCAATACAACGGCCATGTGTTAACAACCATTTAAAATAATAATATTATATTATTTATGTGCAACGTAATATTTCAAAGAAACAAGTTGTTCCGTATCAGGTACGCTATCGAACATAGAAACCCCTTTAAAATAAAATAAATATATAATTAACAAATTATAATAAATATGAAATTTTACATATTATTAATTTACATGGGATGTTACATCCTTCTTCCCTTTTAGAAATTGCGTCCTCATAATTTTTATTCATTTATCAAAATAAGAGGGTGTATTTATCCCTCATAGCATTTTCATTTTCCAACGTTGCCTCGTCAACCATGTGGTTTTTCCACAAAACCATTACCTGGTGAATTACCTTATTCCACAACACTTTCTCTCTATGGTCAAGAATTTGGACTTGTTGTTCTTCATAGGAGAGATTCCCTTCCAACTGAAGTACATATAGGCTCAAAACATGAGATGGATCTGGAATATACTTTCATAACATCAATAGATGAAAACAAATGTGTACATGGGATAAAATTGGAGGTAAAGCCACTCTGTAAGAAACTGTTCCATCATTCTCCAGGATTTCGTAAGGTCCAATGAACTTTGTACTCAACGTACCCTTCATACCAAAACGCATCACACTTTTCCATCGAGAAACATTGAGAAAGACATGATCACCTATCTCAAAAGAAAGATCCTTCCTCCGGTTATCTACATAACTTTTTTGTCTTCTCTATGTTGTTCTCATGTGCTTCTGAATCAGATGAACATTCTATGCCATATCTTCTACCAATTTTGGTCCCATCAGCTTCCATTCATCTACTTCTTCCCAAAAAGCTGGAGTTCAACAATTCTTTCCATAGAATGCCTCAAATGGAGACATATGTATACTCGAATGAAAACTATTATTATAATAAAATTCAATCAAATAAAGATATTGGTCTAAACTCCCTTGATAATCCATCAAGCAAGCACTTAACATATCCTCAAATGTCAGAATTTTTTGTAATGATTTCCCATCTGATTGAGATTGAAAAGCTTTAATAAAATTTAATTCAGTTCCCAATGGCTACTGAATGCCTTTCCAAATGTTAGAAGTAAATATAGGATCATGATTAGATACAATGGTGAGATGATATCCATGCAACCTTTCCACCTCATTAACATAAAACTGAGCATGTTGATCTGGAGACAAAGTATCTCAAATAGAAAGGAAATGAGTAGATTTAGTTAATTGATAAATAATAACCTTGATTGCATTATTACCTCATGATGTCTTTAGTAATCCCACAACAAACTCCAAGGATATATTTTCCCAATTCCACTCTGGCACCGGTAATGAAGGATTCTTTTTTGTAACTGCCACTCTACTTTTACCTTCTAATAATTGAATCACTTCACAGTAAAATTAGCAATATCTATTTTCATTCCATCCCACCAGTAATACTCCCGAATATCTCTGTACATCTTAGTACTACCAGGATGAACTAAAAACAGAGAACTATGAGCTTCACATAAAAACTTATTCTTCAACTGTGAATCACAAGTTACACATAATCCCTTTTCAATCCTCAAAACACAATCATTATCAATGTTAAATTTGGGAAACTTACCCTTCTGAACCAACTCTATCTTTTTCTATAACTCGCTGTCTTTTTACTACACTTGCATTATTCTGTCTAATAGAGATGATCTCACTGACACCTGATACAATACATAAAAATTTCCTACACCAACAACTTCTATGACAAAGTTAATTAAATCAAAAACCAAAGGATCTCATTCCAAACATAGCATGGCTAATGAAGCATTACATTTTCGACTCAATGCATCTGCCACATTATTTGCTTTTCCCTGATGGTAGTTGATCCTGCAATCATAATCCTTGATTAACTCTAGCCATCTCCCCTTTCTCATGTTCAATTTTTTTTGAGTGAATTTATTCTTTAAACTTTGGTGATCATTATATATTTCACATTTTACTCCATAAAAACGATGCCACCAAATTTTTAAAGCAAAAACAACATTAGATAATTCCAAATCATGTGTTGCGTAGTTAAACTCATGAGGTTTCTACTAATGTGAAGCATAAACAATGAGCTGATCATTTTTCATTAGCATACAACCCCGTCCTTTCAATGAAACATCATTATAGATAACAAACTCACCATTTTTGGATGTTACTTCCAAAACTGGAGAATTCACCAATCTTCTTTTGAATTCCTGAAAACAATCACCACGTTCTTTTTTCCAGAAGAACTTAACACCTTTTCGAGTTAATTTAGTCATTGGACTAGATAATCGTGAACAATTTTTGATAAACCTCCAGTAATAACCTTCCAAACTAAGAAAACTAATAATCTTTTTTATATTTATGGGTCTTGGACAATCTTCAAAAACTTTTTTATTAGTAGGATCAACAGTTATTCGATTTTTTGAAACAATGTGACCATGGAATGAAATTTGTCATAACCAAAACTCAAAAATTCTGAATTTCCAAAATATTTTGTTTTCTATTGTGGTGTTCAAGAAAACCCTTAAATGACTTTAATTCTACTCTTTACTTTTGGAATAAACCAAAATATCATCATTAAACAAAACCACCATTTATCACCTTAATCAAATGAGCCATCACTATAGTAAACTGCTCAGTTCTGATTCTAGCCATCTACAGATGATGATTTGGAAGTTTATTTCCCTCTGCATGACTTCCCATCACAACTGCCTAGTTTTCTCTATGAAAAACCATTATCAACACAAAAATATCTTAGGTGAAGCAACATGGTAATATGTAAATTCTATATCATCTCAATATTACCATAAATTAATTTATGGGAATTAATTTAACAATACATTAACTCCTAATGTTATCTAAACCGACGTCTGATACCAACTATAATGACCCGACATTAAACATTACATAATATTGAATTAAATGAATAATTCACATTGATGATATTTTCAGTTTTAGTGTTTTAGAGAATTAGGACATTACATTTACATAACAAAATGAATATTACATGTAGGAAATTCTACCAAGTATTCATTTTTTCATAAAATAAAAATTCTTGAAAAAAAGATTCATGTCTAGTTCAAGGTTTTAGATAGCATGAATTTTCCTTGATCCCATCCTTGACCCTATTCATATTTCAGTCCTGTGAAAACATTTCAAAAATTTGGATGAGCATAAAAAGCTCATTAAGGGTTATAAATAAAGGATGAAACCATTTTCTTATAAATACATACAAAACATGATATCTCTTACTTACCTCCTGAAAAAATACGATTTATGAAAGACACATAAAAATCATATATCATAACGGTATCATGTGGCATCCATAACATACTTACATTATAGCTATCACAGCTCCATAAGGAGGTAATATAGAATATTCATCATAGTATATTCCCTAAATATATTAGGAGAAACATTCACGTTTACCTCCGTCACGTCACCCAACGCATTTGAGAACTATCTCGGGCTCACTCTCCCTAGTTTTATCTGAGAACCACCCACATATATAAATAATGCCCAATAACCACAACTTGATCATAACACATAACATAAGCATAAAAGAAAGATAACATTTCCACATTGCAATAACAAAATATCATTTCAAGATATTAAAATAATAAATCCATTCTCAAAATCATTTTCAATACCATAATAATTAAAAAGGGTATATTGTTATTATGGTTTTCATTTTTCCTTATAAAAACATTACGGGTTGTTAAGGAAGCCAAAGATCAAATAATATTTGCATCGGTGGAAAGGACGCTGTCACTGCTTACATAAAAAACAGTCCTTTTTATCATTTATTAAAACGCTTCTTATATAAAGATTCCCTTTGAATTAAATGAAAATTAAAAGGTGTTTATACACTGTATAAAATAAAGTCATGAATAAAACTAAATATTCCTCAATAAAATTAGATTGAGACGAAGTCCCTTAACTCGTGTCCAACTTGACTATATCGTTCTTTAATATCTTGAATAATAAACTAAAGATATTTTATAGTTTCTTAAGAACCTTTATCAATTTTATTATTTCTTTTATATCACTTATTACCATGTTAAAAAAATTATTTTTTACATATATGGTAATAAAGTTTTTTTTGTCGATATTTTTTACTTGATTCAAAACTGGATTTATTATAATTACATGTTGTTCATGTGGTAAATATTCCATTATATCCAGAATTATTTTCATTATTTAGATATCATATATATCATATATATCCAGTATATACATGTATTTATTATAGTATATAACATTTAGAGGTAAGAACTGAGATGCACCGATCATGGAGACGGTAAGCCGTACGTACGCATGAACGCTACTTTCATTTCTATTTATTATTTTTATGGAATTAATGAATAATGATACATAGGTATATAATAATTACATTATAATATCAAATATATTATCATTAACATCATCATTTATACATCCCACGTAAGGCATTAATGAGTAACATCACTTAGAGGGGGTGGTAGAACACACTTCCTCAAATGAGATTATCGTATTTACCCACTATGGAAACCAAAAAGGCATGATATTAATCAAAATTATAGAAAAATAAAGAAAAACTAAACATAATATATATCATATATAAATACAGTGCCATCATAATGGCCACCATGAGAGGCGGTAACAGTTAATTGAATAAACATCATTTCATGGGGCGTTAATTTTTCATCCATAGAAACATTATGTTCTTCACCCATTAGATAGAGGTGTGTGTATGTGTAATTAAAATCCTTATCATAAAAACATCCTAGTATATTTATGATACTGGTGTTGTTACAAAAGAATGAAATAAAACGATTTTAGGGTTGGGGAAGTAAAATAAAATAAAACAATTTAATAGAAACAATTACCTTTAATTTGGGTAACTTCCTTTTGTTTTCCAAAAGGACTTTTTGAAGTGCCTTATTCATAATATAAGGCTTATAAGAGGAGGATAGTAATGTAGGGAGATTAATTTGTTCGTGTTTGGATGAGAAAAAAAGGCTTGAGAGGTGTGAGGAATTGGTTAGAAATGGTTTCCTTTTAATAGGGGGAGGAGGGGCTCTTTAGGAAAGTGTGAAAATATTATTCTATTATATAATTATATTCGGTTTCTAATTGTCCAAAAATCATTAAAGTCGAATATAAGTTGACTCATATTCGAAATATAATCATCAAATCAGATTTGGACATGTTTTGAATAATATTTTAATCATTATAATGTTATTTATTAAAATTATTTATTAATTATGTAAACACTGCATCATTATTATGTCATAAATAATTTAATTTATTTATTATCTAAAAATTATAAAAATACTATAATTTTGGAAGGCATTTTATCTTTCCAAATATTATTTATTTTTCAAAAAAATAACTTATATAAAACCATGCAAAAAATTAATTTACAAAGAGATATTTGTTCATGTCATTTTTGTCTTTACATTAAATTCATTAATATAAATTATCATTATCTCACCCATGTGGCTCAATGGGGTCCCTAAAACTTCCCAAAGATTCCCAGGGTCGTAAATGACTCAACCAATAGGATTATAACATGTTTAAGGGTAATTTTATATTATTATAAGATTACTTGTTTACCCTTATTTACCTGATTTACCCTTTAACCACGACATTTTAAATATTTAATGAAGTAAATATTTAAAATGTCTATAAATAAAATTTACCTATTTACACAATTTTGACCTCTTGATTCAAAATATGGAATCCATTTTTTCAAATTCAAAACACATAAGTGGCAGAAATTAATTCCAAATTAATTCCCATTGTCCAACCAAAAATATTGTTTTTAAGAAACAATAACTATCAAAATATTAACATTTGTTTATGTGAAATTCCATAGTGAAATTAATTCTAATGACCAAAATTGGATTAAATGGTTAGTAATTATTTTAATTACACTCTAAAACAAACTAAAAATATAATCTAACCATATAAATTAATTAGATTTTATGGAAATTTTGAATTAAAATACAATATTTTTCTCTATTAATTAAAAATGAACTTTATAAGAAAAATTTAAAAAAATTACCCAAAGTAAAATTTGATGTCCCAATTGTAAATAATGATTGTATTTGGGAAAATATAATATATTAAAGTGACATAAAATATATTTAAAGAGGGTTCTCCATTAATAGGCGGTAAATCAGCCTTTTAATGTAAATTATGCTAAAAATTAGATTTATTTAAATTTTAAGACTCTAACATTTATTGGATGAATGTAAATTCATTTAACAAACATGTATAATCATATTGTAGTGAGTTTTGTTCATTTACTCCAATAAAATGGCTAGGATTTATCTACCATTTAAAATAATAATATTATATTATTAGTGTGCAACATAAGATTTATAAGAAACCCGTTGTTGCGTATCAGTTATGCTATAGAACAAAGAAACCCCTTTAAAGTAAAATTAATATTTAATTCAAAAATATTATTAAAAATAAAATATTTCTTATTCTTCTTATACTTTGGATTTTATAATATAGATAATAAAAGTTTAGGCACCCAAAAGAATGTAGGATGTTTGGTGAGAATCCATTACGGAATATAGGAATTGTATTAGATATACTTTAGAGAGCTTAATGAGATATAAAGTGGTTTAAATTATTTTATACATCATGATTTAAGTATGGGGGTGGTGTGAAATTATTAAAAATAATTAGAAAATACAGATAAAATGACAAAACATATAGGATATTCTTGAATAAATTTTAAAAAGAAAAGATCACATTCATTAAGTATAAAGTTTTTCTTGGCTTGATATTAATGACACGAATAATAAAAATATGCTCATTGTTTAATAATTAATGAACATAAATTACGATTTATTGATTTATTATAACATTATTATGTTCAAACATGTCCTTTTTTATGAGTTTATAGGATCAATTTCATTGATTTAGAGAGTTTTCTTCCATTGTTTTAATGATAGGTTCACTTATATTCATATTCAGATAAACAATTATGATGACACTGGTTGTCTATAATGGATGTTATATGACATTAGTTAACATCAATATTATTCAATGGTTACAAAATTCATTTCGTTATTTTTAGTGAAGGTGAATTATTATATTAATCATTAATGATAAACACTTGGACTAATTTAGAGATTTTTCTAATAATTAAATTATTTTGTAATATTATTTTACATCTTATTTCAAAAAGGATTTTATAATATCATAGAAGATAAAATACACATTTAATAGACTGGTTTAACCATGAAAATGGTTTCATGACTAGAATATAATATTTTAATATAAATTTATAACTTTTCGTCCTTGAATGTGATAAATTAACAAATCTCGGAAGGTGTTTATGTTTATTTGATAAAAAATGGGAAAGGGGAGAATGAAATGAATTATATAATTATCATAAAAAATATAAGAACATGTATGTTACTATATTTTTTATATCCTTTGGTTGCAAATATTATAGGAATCCAAAGATAAGTAACTAACATAATAAGTAAATGAATGAAAAGAAAAGAGGAATTTACCACAAGATATAATATTTAGTGAGAGTCTTTTTAGAAGAGGGGATTTGGTCTTTTGAGCAGATGAAGGGCTTCAGGATGTGGGGGAGGATCGTTTGTAATGATTTTTGTATCATTTAGGGAAGAATAATGTTTGATATGAGTGATTAAAATAGGGGAGTGTGGGTGGGTTTTATAGTGTCAGGGAAAATAGTTTTCTTAATATTTTAATCATCATATTATTATGAATTCGTAAGACAACCAATATTGAGGGCTCCATGACTAAAAATAGTAATATGTTAATGTGATTCTTAATACCATGTGAATACATCCAGCATGATTGAAATTTTTTTATTTACCATATAATGTATATATAAGGTAAATTAATGAATTTTCAACTCATCAAATGATACAAGTATTTTAGAAAATTCACAATAATTAACCCCAGACATTTATAGATGTGGAGAATAAAAAAAATTAAATCCATCTTTCAAAAATCATTATAGAAATATGGTTATTTTAATTTTTAATTAAAATCATAATTTATGTGAAAAAATATATTTTGAAATTATAACTCATTTTATAAGGATTTCAAAAATTAAATAAGGCCTTATTTCATTATCATAAATACAATAGTGATAATGTTTTTAATTAATGAAAATTATTTTGAATTTTTTAATGTATATAATTTATTATAATTAATTATTTATGACTTACAAAAATATCAATAATTTTATTAGGGTCGTATTATTACTTATAAGATATCATAATTTTATATATATATTTAAGTGTGAGGTTACTATTCTTTTGATAAATTTAATATTCATAAAGGTCATATTACTATTCATATGTTTCGCATAATAATCACCAAAAAAATTTGAAATTCATTGTATGTAGATCATTAATAGGGATACATTGAAGACATCATGTTCATTAGACATGGTAAGTGGAATGGTCGGTCAAGAGGCCACATCCCTAACACAATTATGAATCTCAAAGGGGTTGATATACCTGGGAAATACTTTTCCATTTATCCCAAACCTCTTGATCTGCATTTATTGTGATATTCAAAGGAATACCATGTGTCCAATATTGAACTCAATGTCCTATCAACAGTTGTCTAAAAAATAAATTTTCATCATTGGGCATCCATGAGGTGATTCTAAATTATTTTCACCTTCTCCAAGATTTCATTGGCAGTTTCAGATCCTAACTTATTAATTTTGACGTTGTCCCTACGCGCTAGTGTTCTACACCTCTTCCAATTAAATGCTTCTTATGGTTCCATTCAGATGCTCGAGTGGAAACTATTGATGTAGGAAAATTCGATTAGAGGAATATTTTGTTCACATCCTCATTTGATGTCTATATAACATGCCCCCCACATATAATCTAATTTATGAACATATCACTCAGATAGGACATTATTCTGGGGCTGATAGTACGTACTAATGTCCAGTTCAGTGCTAAAATCATGTGGGAGTCTTTTCCATAACATCGATGTGCATTTTAGATCACTATTTGATATAATAGATAGTGGTACACCATTAATCCCTACAATTTCATTGATAAATATCCTTGCAATTTGATTCTAGGCGATGTCATATCAAATTTCAATAAAGTGAGATGTATTTGTATGACAATCCAAAATGACCCATATATAATTTTTTCCTCAATATTTCCATGGATGTCCGGTGAAAAAATCCATAATGATGTTATCCCACATCCATGTTTCTGTGGGTAATGGTTTCATTATCCCTTTTGACATTTTATTACACTTAGCTTTCACTTGCTAAACTACATGGAACATTGATGAATAGTCAGAAATCTCTTTTTTCATATTATCCCACAATATTTTCTCACAGATATCTTGATCCATCATTGTGCTCCTAGGGTGAATATAGAATGGTGAGCTATAAGAATCATTCAAAATATACTTCTTTATATTTGGAATAGATAGTACACATATTTATAACCCAAATATTACAAATCCTTCTACATAAGTAAAATTATCATACCATTTCCAATATCGAATGAAATCTATGATTTTCTGAATTTCCACATGTTTTCATTGAGTATACATTATATTTGTATGAGATTTTGATGTGAAATCATTTGATTAAGTATTTAGGATGGTCCATAAGTAATGATTCCAAGGACCATCCTCAAATAATCTATGAATACTGGATCACATTCAATACCTATCACTAATAATGTTGATGGATCCTTTCTTCATAGAACATCCTCCACAATATTTTTCTTTCTAAGGTGGGTGTGGATTGATAATTCATAATCCATGATGACCTATAACAATATACACCAGTTTATTAATGTTATTTTTGTGTGATTATATATTTGAGACTCTTGTAATCAGTTTATATCTCTCACTTCTACCAATAGAAATAATAATTACATATATTTCTCTAAAAGATCACAACTTCAAACTATAGTTCATGAGTGGGATAGTTTTTCTCATGGATTTTCATTGGTATTATGGTGTAGGTTATCACATTATAATTTTTCATATGCACACTACATATGCCCTTCTTTAACAAATCAGTGTACAACAGAAAGAGTAATCGACCTATTTGATGTGTGAATATTGGTGTAGTGATGTGCCCCATTTTGACCACTATAAAGTAGTCTACATATTTTGAATTACATAAAAAATTACTCCCTTCTGTGTTCACTTGGTCATTGGGTTTGAAAATCATTAATAGTTCTTCAAAAATTATTGATAATAACCTACTAGAAACAGAATGGTATGGATCTCTATTTTAGATGTTCTCCTGGGAAACTCTTGAATTTGCTTTTCCTTTTGAAGGGTCAATAGATATCCCTTTTCTAGAGATATCGTTCCCCAATAATGACACATCCTCATTCCAAAACCCATATTTAAATAACATTTCATACAACTTCTCCCTTATACACTTATTTTGAACAATTTTTAAATGCTCTTCATGTAATATTTTCCTCTAGGATTATATTAAAATATCATTAATATATACTACCAAAAATTTATCTACGTAATCTCTAAAGACACAATTCATTAAATATATTAAAATTTATAAATAATTAGTGAGTCATACGGGTATCACTATAAACACATAGTGTTTATACGTCGCTCAAATACCAGTCGTTGGAATATTTTTCATTCCTCATTTTAATTGGTGATATCCTAATCGAATTTCTACCATATAGAAATTATTGGCCCCATGATGAAGATCAAACAAGTAACTTGTCATTGGCACCAGATACTTGTTATTTATTAGGATTTTATTGATTTAACTATAATCAATTCAATGCCTCATTGATCCATCCTACATATTAATGAAGAGGACTGGCACAACTTCTAGTGAAACACTTGGGCATATGAAACACTTATCCAGATTCCCATTTAACTACTTCTTCAGAACTTCTAGCTCCACATTTTCTATTATAAAATGTGTCTTTGATAAAGAAATAGATCCAATAAAATTTTTAATTGAAAACTCGACCGCTCAATCCTAAATAAATCCATGAAACTCTTGGGTAAAACATTATTGGAATACCTCACGATGAGAATATATTTGAGAGATATTCTCTACTTTATCTTAATAATATTTTCTAGACATATAATCTCATAAGAAATTAATATCCACACTTGAGACAATGATTCTAAAGTAGATTGATCATCCTCATTAAATGTTTATTGAATTGATGGATGCATCGGGACCTGATGAGTGATCACCATTTCAAGATAGTTGATGTTGTTTTTTATTAGATATCCAATACATTCCCAAGATAACAACAAACTCCACTAAAGGATGTATGAGAACATTTTTTGGCAGTTTTTGTCCAGAAATATTTACCGAGGAGGTGTTATAAAGCATGGACGTAATAATTGACCCATTAAATGTTCCCACATATAACATATCCTTAAAATGTTGAGGTGGTGTTTAAATAGTTAAATTAAACATTTTAGATATAAAATAATGATTAAAACTAGAATAAAATAGTATCGTCAGAATAATTAAATTAATAACTAGTGTACTTGTGGCCACACTGTTGTCCGGATCCACATCAATAGTATTGATAGAATAATCACCTCATTGATTCATGCAATTTTGTTATAGATTTCGTCCAACAACCATTATATTAGGGAAATGGTTTGCATAAAGCTTATTCTCCTTGCTGTTATTAAACTACACCCCTGGCTAAGCATTTATCTATACGATATATTATTCATCCAATCATTCACCATTTGAGGCATTTCTCAATTACCCATAGATTGTTCCCCAGATTCTTCATCCCATATTTTTGGAACAAGGTATGTTCGACATTATTTCCATTATGTGATTTATTTTCCATACCACCTATATTAGACTCCATTAATTGATTTTTTTATCTGGGATAATGAGACCACTAGGATGCTGCGATATCCATTTCTACCTTGTGGGAACAATGTAAAATATCCTCATATCATTCAAAGACTCGAATCTCCCACGATTTCCATTGAATCGTCTTTAATCCTCTAAAGAAGTGATCAAACATTAATTTGGTGTTCATGAAAATATGGTGGAATATCCTAAATTCCCTTTAACGTTTTATTTATATGCACTAATGGAACCATATTTCTTCTTCATGAGCCCAAGGAACTCCATTTTCATCTAGATATAGAGGGTTGAGAGAAACATTTTTATTCAAAATTATTCTCCTAAATTCCTCCAAATATAAGGGATCAATTTACCCCTTGGTCTTCATATTTTTTATTAGTGTCCACCACTGACCATCTTCCCCATAAAATTTATAGAGTGATAGCACAATATTCTATTCTTCTGAGCACTAAAGGATATATAATACCCTTTTAATGGAGTTAATCAACTTTTCTCCAAGGATGGGATCATAAGGCTCACTAAAAAGTGATTCCTATTACACATGAATTATTCTACAGAAAAATGTTTTTTTCCATAAAGTAAGAGGTAATTAGACATGGTAAAAGTTATTATTTATTACATCTTCTATCTGATCAAGTACAATAATGTGGTTCTGAGCACCAGTTCCCATCATTTTAGACCTATCATTAGGGAATTCATCACTTTTATTATTACATTGATAGTGGGAATGTTCCCTTTACATTCTAGCCTATAACTAAGAAAAAGCACATACAATTAGAGGGAATTAATATATAGATATTAATCATAGAAATTAATATCTAAACATAAAATGATAAAATTGTAAAGGATAAGTATATCATAACATGTGATTCTTTATTATTAAATCTAGTTTATGCTTGATCTATTTCATAATGTATGTTCTTATGGAATATTTTTTATTCCATTAATTTACGTTTGTACTAAACTCAAAACATTTCCAAAGTGTACCCCAAAAAATTTCAAACTAAGTGTACAACAAGTCCCATTGTTTTGCACTAATTCCTGTAAAAAGCTAACTCATAATGGTGTATTTTGGTTTTACCCATCGATACAATTATACTAGATCCAACTCTACCTGTTTGTATCCAGATAGTGATGTGTTTTTTTGATAGACCAATTAATATATATATTTACTAAAATTTAGGCGTGTTTTATTATACTTAGTGTCATCCTTAAGATTTGTACTATAGTTCACGATTTAAAAATTTCCAAAAAAACTAGAACATCCTGTAACACCAAATATAGAGAACCTATCCATTTACACATAACATTACATTATGTTATTCATAATAAAACATCATTTTACAAACCATATATAGTAAATAATATTTTCGTCAAAGTAAAAGTACAAAAAACATAAAACAAGGTACTAAAAAATCTTGTTATTTAATCATCATAAGGTGATCCTAATTGACGTTGAGAATATATATCTACATTGGGTACCCTAGGGATCACATGAACATTGGGAAGAGCTAAAATTCCAATAAAGTAATAAATATAAAAATATTTCTTGACCACATGGGTTAGAGATCATGAAATAATTATATAAAAATGGAATGTCACATATGGAATTATAATATATAAACAAAAACAAGAATTAAAATTAATATGGAAGCATCCTAAAAACAAGAAATCAGAATCAGTCAAGGCTTGTTACACATAGAGGATCACAAGTCATGGTTAACCACCAAGACAGTTGCACATTGTATCATGATTCAAGGATAACATCCAAGACTATTGCACAAAACATCTCTTGAGACTAATCTTTTCCCAATGAATTGGACTGATATCTAGGCACAAACATTATACCATGTTCATGAATATGTTTTTCCACAATAATAATCATACATTTTCAATCATATATAAAAATAATGGTTACCCATATAAATAATTGGTTATCATAATCATGAAATAAATCATAACAATGGATCGAATAATAAAAGTGACCATATAGGATGAAAATTGGATCATGTAATGGATTTGGTATGGTAAAATATTAATAAATCATGATATGTCATGTAAAATTGAGCTAATAAATGAAAAATAGAGTTATTGGGAATCTTTATATTTTTATCATTTTCAAGTGGTTAATAGAAAATATCAGAGAACATCTAAAACATAAATTGGGAAGGTAATTTAAATAAAGCATGAAACGAATCAAGAAGATTTTAATTATAAAATGGGTGGTTTTATTAAACAATTCTGGATATAAATAAATTATATAGTTTATATGATGATGGTCAAGAATACAGAAAGATCCCCTAAATGGGTTTTTATATCTTAAATAATTGATGGGGGGATCATTTAAAAATTTAAATATCCCCGATCAACAATGATGGATGTATCGTGAAACATGATTTTTGAGAATATGCACAGTATCTTGAATTTTTACTCTAAAATAAAAAGACAAATTCATTTGGTAAAAATAATGATATTGAAACTTGAAGGAATGTACAATGGTCAGGTAGATTCCCTAAACGAATATCGGCTTGATATTGGTTGTACAGAGTAGGGATTAGTTTGAGAAAAATGGGTTTCTCATATTTTAGACATCATGAGGATATTATGTGAGAGGTGAATAAAATACACCATTATTATTAACTACATATAAAAGGATTTAACATAGAGTATATTTGTGAATAAATGTGAGAATGATAGATTCTGTCACACCCGGTTGTTTTGTCTTTGTATTGATCTGGTCCATTAGATATCCCAATCATTTTCATGGGTATTTGGTGAGTTTAATCTTTCCTTTTTTGTTTCAAATATTTCTAATCACCGTAATTTGGGTTCCTCATAGTTTGTTTAGGAGTTTTTGAAGAAAGTGTGGTTACATCCGGATTTGGGCCAAACGTGAGCCCATTTCTAGTTTTAAAAACCGATTTGTTTTATTTTATAACTCTTTTTTTTTCATATTTTTTCACCCATTAAACTTCCCACATTCCCTATACTGATATATTAAAACATATTTATCCTTTTGGACCCCATATAAATTCATAAGAATGCGTAATTGGGGTTACTTATTTAGGTATTAGGCCAAACCATGGGCACATTTCCTTTTTTTAAAAAATAAATCATTTCTTTTATATCTTTTTCATTTTTGAATATTTAACTATTATTTAACATCCCCCTCTAATCCAATAACCCTATACACACCCCCATAATCGATTTACCATCTTTGGAGCTCATATGGGTCACAGATTAGGGTGAAAGTTCTCAGGATACTTCAAATCACCTATAATTGATAAGGTAAATCGTTTTATACATAAATCATTCCATTAATGATCTTTTTCATAAAAATATTCTTTAACTAGTTCGTCCAGACCATAAGAGACTCTCCATGATGTTTCATCCCATTCCCTTTTCTCTAGGGGTGATTATCTAATGGAATATGAAAAGTTTTCTTGTAGAAAATGTGAGATTCCATCTCCTTTATCCTCCCTCTTCTTCCTCCTTTCGTTGTTTCATGGTTTTATAATCTCCCATAGTCATGATCGATATTGGGTTCTGTTATAACATGGTTTTTAATGTATTTTATATTCATTTAGGTCTTGTATTCATAGTTTTAGGGTTTATAAACCCGCAACGGGTGATTTCTGATGTGCGTTTCCATTACGCCATGGTTTTGAGGTAGGATACCGCTTTAAAAAACATTTATCATTTATGTTTAATCATTTTTATTCTATTATATCCTTGCTTATATGATATTTTCTTCTGTGATACATTGGTTCTAAAGGTTTTGTCTGCAAATTATTTTTTATGACTTATTTTTTTTAAATATAGTTATTTTGGTATAAATGTGCACTCCTCTTGTTTGATAAATTATTCAATGAGCTTTTGCACTAGGTTTATGGTATTTTGAATATGTATCAGTAGATTGATTAACATTATGGCATGAAATTGGTGTTTTATCCCTTTTCAGGTGCTTATCTTAAGTTGTTTTGTAAAAGAGTTTATGCCATGTGTTCTATAAATTTTCCTGTTGGCTTTTATGTGTCTACTGCAATTTAAAATAATTTTTTTGGATTTTTAAATATATTATAATCATGTAAGAAAATTATTTTCGGATCCTTTTATGGCATTGAAATTTGGATTTTTTTTACAAACAATTGGTTTTTTTGTTTACAATATGTTTTGGCCCGAGTAGCCGAAAAATGGCATGTTTTACATTCATATAAAAAAGATTTTGTTTTGAATATGTCACTTATGTGTTTTAAGGGATTTATGAATGTGGTTTTATTCTGTAAATTGTGTTTAGACACCTCCTTAATAAAATTGAAATTCATGACATTGTTGAATGTTTGTTTTGAGAAAATATTTAAAGGACCGTTTGGAATTTCCAAAAAATGAAAGAGTGTATTACTTGTATATACCAAGTTGTGAAATTGGGATTGTTTTATGATCCATGAAATGATTTTATTAAATGTTTTTAGGGCTTCTAAATATGATTTTTATGGTTTTGATGTGTGTTTATAATTGAAAGAGTGTTTTTGAATGAGTTTTATGTGCAAATCCTCAATACACATCGTGAAATTGTTTTACTAAAATATTTAGCATTTTGTTGATTCGTGTAAGAAATGTAAAGAAATTTTATGGGATGTGTCATGACCCGACCCTACTCAGGCTTCAGCTGTAACTACCCCAAGCTCGCTTCCATAGGCCAGGGGCTGGTGACAAGCACTGAAGGCCAAACCACTCGGGGAGGCCTTTTCATTAGTACCTATACACACACACACACACACACACACAACACACTCAATGAAAAAGTGCAGAGTAAATGAAAAGACAAGTACATAAAAGGGAAACTTCTATATATGAACCAAATATGAATCGTCCTATAAAAGTACAAAGACAGTGCTGGAGGTAAACTGAAAGGAAACGAGGAAAAACACGCAACCAACCAAAAAGGTGCCACAACCTTGCAAAATGTAAACAAAAAAATAGCTAGAAGGGTCCCCCACCTGGGGCCTGACCACGACCACCACACGCAGTCCAACCTCTTAAACTCTTACGCTCCATAAACGTCACGACCAACCTGTCTGTCGTCTACAAGGGAACACCAAGTGCGGGAATAGCCCAAGAAGGGGTGAGTATAAAAATACTAAGTATGATACCCCAATGGCTCGAGGGAGCAACAGAAGGTGGTATCGAAGGGTGAGTAGTAGATCGAACAGGGGAAAGAAAAAGAGTACAACAGAGAGTGTAGTAAAGAGTACAGTGAAGGGTACAACTCAATCCAATAAGAGGAAAGAAGGTAGATTCGTCCAGACACAAGGAGATGGAAACATTGGGAATATGAACTTCCTGTCCAATCTTCGCTACCTATATCTGGAGAGTAGACTCATACAACCACGAGAAGCTTGACACAGAAAGCATGTTGCATACCCTGCGCGTCTTCGCCTCTCCTGGAGGGAGAGTAACCAAGGCCAAGAAGTGGGTACTGGAAGAAGGTATATACAGATACATATGCTCCATCAAGAATCCTGAACAAGATCGTAAGGGGATCTCCATCCTGTAGCTGAGCCCAAGAAAGTGAGTCGCCAACAGTCCCAGAAGTAAACGCCATTGATGCCCAGCATCACACACGTATGCCCCAAACTACATGTCAAGGGAATCAAATCACCACACCTTGACACTATCCTCTTTGGGGGGCATTGACTCACCCTCACGGTTTATGGTCGTGTCACAAGGATGCATCTCGGTGGGGACAGTGCCACTCATACATGAGATTTCTGGGAGAACGTAAAACCAAAACTCGTCACTGCCCCATAGTGGAGAGGTCTTCTCAAAGTCAACAGACGACCCCCTGGCCAGCCCCGCTGGAGGGTCCCTGGAAGTTGACAGGATCCCACTATAGGGAGACATGGAAAGAGATGAAGGGTGCCACATTTCCCAGTCCCATAATCGGGTAATGCACTAGAGGGAGTCCCGGGTAATGTCGGTGATGGGACCACTACCCAGCCCAGCTGGAGGTAACCCGGCATCGGGGACCACTGCCCAGCCCAACTGCAGGTAAGCCCGGCATTAGGGACCACTGCCTAGCCCAGCTGGTGGTAATCCAGGCATCGGGGACCACTACCCAGCCCCACTGGAGGTAAACCTGGAATAGCTCTGGCTATCCCTGGTGGATGGTACTGCTAGGTGAACACCGTTGCACTGGCCATCCCTACTGGATGGTACACTGGCGAGCCCTGCTGGAAATAGCTTCAGCCCTGTTGGAAACAACCTCAGCCCTACTGGAAACAACCTCAGCCTTTCTGGAAACAAACCTCAACCCTTCTGTAAACAACCTCAGCCCTGTTGCAAACAACCTCAGCCCTTCTGGAAACAACCACATATCTCCTAGAAACAACCTCATCCCTGTTGGAAAAAACCTAGGTCCTGGTGGGAACAACCTCCTAGGTAGAGGATCGGTGCCCGCATAATGTGTTGGTCACACCAAATCCACAAGAACTATACCAGGGAACACGGAGTGACGGGAGAAACTCCCCGACCTCTCAAGGTGATCACTCTCCAATCCGTTGAGTCACTGTCGAAGTGGACCAAGACAGCTCATCCAAGAAAGTGAAAAAACACTCATGTTATACAAGCACACATAGTCGCAAATGGTGACGCAGTCCAGTTAAAGGGGAACGGTACTGAAACCCCTTACAGGTGAATAAATAGAGGAACCAAACCATCTCTTCCATCCAAAACCATCGAGAAAAGAACCAGGGGGAAAACTCAACCCTGGTGGTCAAACAAACGAGCACCAAGCCAGGGGAAGACTCAACCCTATTGGTCAACAAACAAGAACAGAGGAACCCTCTACGTAATGAGAGTTAAAAAGTTCGTAAAGCATAGCACGACACGTACGATGGGCCCACACGATGTGTGGCCCCATGTAAACCCCAAACATTCTCACAAACATTCTCAGGTACCAACATCTACATGTTCCTCCCAGCGCCCCCGTATGCTCCCAGAGTATACCACGTCTCCAGCCCAAAGGATAACGTGCACCTAGAACCCAACGTCAACGCGATGGAATGACATAACAACTCCAACCTACCACCTCAATGGCTGAGGCACAGCCAACCACACCTCTCCAAGAATTTACATCACTCATAGGCGAGCGCATGAGAACACATGCCATGGGTCCACTACAAACACAGTAGAATAACATCCACCGGGGCACCATTATCATTATATATTTAATAAGATAATGTAAGAGGATATGCTTTCCTGAAAAAGATACACCATTGTAACCCTCGTTGAAAAACACGTGATATTGACTACGTACTTGCCTCAAACAGATATCCGATGGAAAAGTCACCAACACTGCCTCACGCCCAAACAACGTCCCGTGATACCAAGCCTCGGCACCGAAAACAGTCAGGCGTATCGCACCATTGCGATCCCCTGGGAAAAACATGTCTAAAAGACTTATCAGTTGAGAACAATGGATATCCATAAAAAAAGATACATTTCGGCTTACCGCGCATGAGCTGTACCACGCGGGACCCGCACTCCTCTCCCAAAGCACTGCCAACGGATCGTACCGTTGTGATCCTCTCGATAAAGTACACAAGATGGAATATTCACTTGTCCAAAATTGTTGCCCAGTGATAGAGATGGAAAATTTCTGTCAATGCCCAAACGACCCTCGTGGGGTCCGCACATTCATTCAAAATTAGGGCAGGTGGATTGAACCATTGTAATCCCATTAGAAAAACATCCAGAAATGACTGCTCGCACGCCTCGAATGAACGCCCGATGAGAAAGTCGCTAAACGCTGATCGCAGCTCAATAGACGGGTCATGGGGCCCACACCTCAACTCCGGCATGAACGCCTAAAACCACACTAGAAAGCTCCGCCTCGATGCCAGGGTCCCAACACCACTGACGGCGCTCAAAATGGACGTTGGACACGTCCGTGCCGTCCAAAATAAGTTCTCCCAAAAAAATATCAATCCACTTAACATTGTGTAACACCCCTGAGGCCCCTCATTTCAGGAATTAAAAATTCTCTAAACCATCTCAAAAATTCTTCCAGGACACGAGCTCTGTGATGCTGCAGACGGCGCGCAAAACGGACACCGGTGGAGAAAATACGGGTGTCCGAATTTTTTATTTCAAGGGGAAAAACCCCTTTGGCCCGGACCAGCCAGACCCTCCGCGGCCCATGTCTCCTGCGGCTCTCCACGGGCCACGTCTCCACCCCCACCGACCGGACCTCGCTGCCGGTCTTGCTCCCCATAGCGACCTGGATTTTGTGGGATGTGGTTGCTCCGCACGGGGGCGCGAGCCTCGTGGCGCCCTGTCCCTTGTGACCTACGCCGACCTCCGCTCCACCGCAGTCCACGGCCGCCAGCCGTCTCGCACTAGGAGACCCGTCGTCCCCGGCCTGCTGCCACCGCCCGACCATGACGCCGCCACCTACATTGGAAGCCGCTGCCGCCCGGAGCTCGTGCATCGTCGCCATGCTTTCCGGAACGCCCTAAAAACCACCGGAAACTCCCTTAAACACGCAAACTTCGGCGGATGTTTGTGAGCTCCTCAAAACATGGATTTTAAATATGAAAGAAGCGATGGAATGATCATAAAATATATTACATGATTATGGGATTTGTTTTTCGATTCAACAACAATTCAACTCTAGAATCAACTTGAATATAGAGTTCGGAAATGAAAACGCAAAATCGAAATGATCTCCTACCTCTATGGGCTTTTCCAGGAGATTCGATGTCGATCCGCACCTCTCTGGCACTGATTCCGCCCTGAACGGAATAGGAGTAGAAGAAGGGGAGGTTGAGGGAGAGGCTTCGTGAGGGAGGGTGAAAAAGAGAAGGGAAGGGGGAGAGGAGAGTGTTGGGTTAGGTGTTTAAATAGAAAACACTTAACCACCAGCCCTTCGGCCCGACCCTGAACTCCAAATGGAGTCTAAATTAAGCTTACCCTAGGCTAAATACCTTGCTTTGAACGCAACTGCGGTCTCGTAATTTTAATTTGAGGCCCCATTAAAAAGTTATAATACTGAACGCTCAAAGATGCCAAATTACGAAAATGCCCATGGGGCCATTTTTCACAGACGGGCCGCGCCTACAAAACCTACACCCCTCCTAGGGTAAACAGCATGTTCCAAACTCAACGGTTCCCTCATTTTTCCAATCCAATCCACCATTTAAGAGATACTTGAGTTTCACCATTAAAAATATAAATAAATTAATTAATTTTTCTGTTTAACGCTCCGAAAGAGAGTGAGGTATCCACAAATCCCGTGCCGACATGTTTTATGTCGTTCATAGGGTAAACACCCCATTCTGGACCCATCCGTATAGTCTTTTCTATGATATGAAGCATTGTTTAGGAGTTATCCCATTTATTTGTTGTTTCCAGTGTGAACGCACTGAAAATTTAATTCTGGCCACTCTGGGGCTCAGAATCGCACGCCGTCTGAAGGCGCTGCTCTGGAATAATATCAAGAATATTCCGAAGTCTTTAGCAGAAAAAAATGGGTTCTTACATCATTCCCTACTTCATTATTTTCATCCCCGAAAGGCAAAACCATGGAATAACTCAGGGTACTAAGCTCAACTTGGCTCTCCCATACCCAGAAGAACTCTCGCATCGCTCTACGCCACCGCACACAGACCAAAGGATTTGATCTGTTCACGCGAGGTCTTCCCTCCCCGATGTCGTGCATAGGAGCACACACACCTCTTTTTAGGAGATTCACGTGGGAGACATCATGCACCCAAACACCCATTGGGGTTATGGCAAGGCGGTAGGGAACCTCGCCATCCCTCTGCATGGTCTCAAACGGTCCGAAGGGCCTCTGGGGTAGCTCACGTCCCCGACCAAACCACTATGTCGCACGCCGCAACTGGAATCACCACCCGCACCTAGAACAAGGCCCGGTGATTCCATCCATCAGAATATCCATTGGGTGAAACACCCAAGGATATCTAGTCATGCAAGGTTCCACAGTAAATGCTCTCTTACACGCTTGAAAGGCGACGAAGTCGACACCATCGACTAGAGAAAAAGGTCACATGCCCTTTACCTTAGCAACATAGCGTTACACCCGATGCCCTGCGTCACCCTCGTAACACCTCAAGCAAGGAGAATGGAGGAATTAATTCCACACACAGAGTCTAACAATTCTACTACAAAAACTAGAAGATCTATAGAGCGTACCTCTTACCACCTCAAGCTCTACAAGATCGTAGACATCCAAAGCACGCGGCTATCCGCTGTCCCAACTGTCAGCTCCCGGAGCTTGATGTGGACCACCTAGTGGTGATTGGAAGACGTTGTAATGTAATCCACCACTACCATCTATTCCCTCTCCTCTACTAGCACCACCTCCCTGGGTACTACTCCGATCATGGCGCTCCCTCCATCGTGGTGGTGCACCTGCTGCCTGCCTGATGCTCTCTACATGCCAGGTCGGGCCGTCCCATGCTAGGTGACCTCGCCCATCACAATCATATCACTAACTCTCTTTGGGTTTCACTGGTACCCTTCAGTGCCACTGTGGTGTATGACCACGCCCCTATGCCCGGTTGTGAGATAGCCACATGCGTTGAGGTTCTGCATGCCGACGTCCACCACCTGCGGTAGACGTCTAGGCTTCAACGTGCCTGCTGCCACCACCAACTCTAGAACGTGATAGAAAGCTCTCTGTCACCAGCACCTGCTCTAGCACTCCAGAATATGTGGAAATTCCCAAGGATAATTTGACAGCATGAATCTCTTAGCGACGACTCTGGTCAAACTTCCGCGCTCGGATGTTGTCGTCATGGACCTAGTCTGGGTAAAAGCGTGCACGGTCTGCGAAACTAGCAGCGTACATGGCCACCGTCATCCCTCCTCGCAGAATCTACAGGAGCTCCTGAATCTGAATGGAGCACAAGCAGGAGGGGCAAAATTCCTCATGGAACAACAACTGAAAGCCGCCCCACGAAAGCGACAACTCGTCAAGAAACTGAGTCACCAGACTCCACTAACATCGAGATGCTCCATGAAAAAGGTTGGCTGCCAAAGCCACTCTCTGATCTGTCGGTGTCTGGACAAGCCTAAAGAGGTGAAACAATGTCTCTAGCCAAACCTCTGCTACTTGAGGATCTGGCTCACCACTGAACCTCACCGGTCTCTGCCGTTGGAACTCACGCAACGTGCTCAACCTGCGCTCAATCTCAGCCTGCTATGCTGAAACTTTATGCTCCTCAACAGGTGGGGGTGCTGCAACAAGCCCACCTGGAGAAAGGGGCTCAAATGATAGGTCATGGACTCTAGCCTCATAGCTCACAGAGTCATCGTCATGCACCAAATCTGGTATCCTGGCTGGATATCTTCAAGGAAACATCCTAAATATTATCATGGAGTGCTGCGGTAAGATTAACATATATGTATATACCAATAACAATGATGGGGATCTAACTCATGAAGGACAGTCAAAGACTCAATCCTATGTGATGCACAAACAAATTATCCCCACAACAAGTGTCTCAGCATGATGAGTCGACAAGTGGGTTATCAAGGTCATGGTGGATGGATACGTCAGCCGCTGCACCACTACTGGACTCCCTAGCCTGGGAGCCACTCTCGAGACACATTACCACTATTTCAATAAATCTTATCCAATTCGTTTTTAGGGACATCGAAAAAATGTCCCAAGGAATGAACCACCATTGATACCACTTTGTCATGACCTAACCCTACTCGGGCTCGAGCCAAAACTACCCAAATCCCGCCTCTATAGGCCAGGGGCTGGCGATAAGCGCCAAAGGCTAAACAACTCGGGGAGGCCTTTTCCTGAGTACCTGTACACACACACACATCACACTCAATGCAAAAGTGGAGAGTAAAATAAAAGACAAGTAATGAAAATGGAAACTGCTATATATAAACCACAATGTGCATTGACCTCTAAATGTAAAACGAAAGTGATGTAGGTAAACTAAAAAGAAAAGCGGCAAAACACGCACCCAACCAGAATGGTTCCACAACCCGAAAAAGGTAATAAAAAAACAGCTAGAAGGGTCCCCCACCTGGGACCTGACAACGACCACCGCATGTGGTCCAAGCTCTTGAACTCCTACGATCCACTGATGTCACGACAAACCTGTCTGTCGTCTACAAGGGCACATCAAGTGTGGAAAAATCCCAAGCAGGGGTGAGTTTAAAAATACTCTATATGATACCTCGATGGCTTGAGGTAGAAACAAAAAGAGGTACCGAAGAGTGAGCAGTAGATTAAATAGGGGAAAGAAAAGGAGTACAACAGAGAGTGTAGTAAAGAGTACAGTGAAGTTTCCAGCATAACTCAACAAGAGGAAACAAGTTACACTCGTCCATACACAAGGAGCTGGAAACAGTGAGAAGATGAACCTCACGTCGAGCATCTCAACCTATAGCCGGAGAGTAGACTCGTCCAACCACGAGAATCTTGACACAGAAATCACATGGCATACCTTCTGCATCTTCGCCTCTCATGGAGGGGAAGTAACCTGGCCCACGAAGTGGGTACTGGAACAAGGTATATATAGATACATATATGCAATCAAGAAGCCCGAAGAAGATAGTAAGGGGATATCTATCCCATAGCTAAGCCCAAGAAATTGAGTCGACAAATGTCCGAAATGTAAACACCATCGATGCCCAGCATCCCACACATCTACCCCAAACTACAAGTCAAGGTGCTCAAATCACCAAACCTTGAAAATATTTGCTTTGGGCGGCACTGACTCGCCCGCGCGGTTTTAGGTCATGTCACAAGGACGCGTCTCAGTGGTGAATGTGCCAATAATACTTGAGATTTATGGGGGAACGTAAAACCACAACTCGTCACTGCCCGGCGGTCGAGTGGTATACTCATAGTCGATAGGCGACCCCCTGCACAGCCCTGCTGGAGGGTCCCTGGAAGTCGACGAGTTCTCACTATAGGGAGACCCTGCAAGATTCTATGGGTGCCACACTGCCCGGTCCCGTAACAGGGTAATACCCTAGAGGGCGACCCAGCTAAAGTCGTCGACGGAACCACTTCCCAGCCCAGCTGGAGGTAACCCGGCATCGGGGACCACTAACCAGCCCACTAGAGGTAAGCCCAACATTGGGGACCACTGCCCAGCCCAGTTGGAGGTAAGCCCGGCATCAGGGACCACTGCCCAGCCCCGCAGGAGGTAAACGCGGAACCGCTCTGGTCATACCTGCTAGATGGTACTGCAAGGTGAACACCGGACCACTGGCCATCCCTGCTGGATGGTACCTCACTGGCCATCCCTACTGGATGGTACACTGGCAAACCGTACTGGAAACAGCCTCATCCCTACTGGAAACAACCTCAGCCATGCTGGAAACACCCTCACCCCTACTGAAAACAACCTCAGCCCTGCTGGAAACAACCTCAAACCTACTGTAGACAACCTCATACCTGCTCGAAACAAACTCATCCCTACTGGAAACAAACTCAGCCCTACTAGGAACAACCTCCTGGGTAGAGGTTCGGTACCCGCGTAAAGTGTGGGTCACACTGAATCCAGAAGAAATCTATGAGGGAAAATTGAGTGACGAGATCAACTCCCCAGCCCTTCCGGGCGATCACACTCTAATCCGCTGAGTCACTGTCGAAGTGGACCGATACAACTCATCCCAGAAAGTGGGAAAACACCCACACTGTACGAGCACACGTAGTCACAAATGGTGTCGCAGTCCAGTGAAAGAGGCACAGTAATGAAACCCCTTACAGATGAAGAAACAGAGGAACCAAACCATCTTTGCTGGCCAAAACCATCGAGAACAGAACCAGGGGAAAAACACAACCCTGCTGGTCAAACAAACGAGCACCAAGCCCGGAGAAGACTAAAACCTACTGGTCAAAAAACAAGAACAGAGGAACCCTCTACATTGTGAGAGGTAAAAATTACATAAAGCAGAGCAGAACATGCATGTGGGACCCACACTACATGTGGCCCCATGTCAACCCCGACTATGTGAACAAAAATTCTCAAGTACCAATATCGAAATGTAACTCCCATCACTCCCGTATTCTCCTAGAGTATACCACATCTCTAGCCCAAAGGCTAACATGCACCCGGCACCCAAGGTAAATGCGAAGGTGTGATGTAACAACTCCAATATACCACCTCAATGGTTGAGGCACAACCAACCACACCTCTCCAAGCACTTACATCACTCATACGAGAGTGAACGCAATCACACGCCAAGGGTCCGCTACAAACACATAGGATGATCCGCCACCGGGGCACCTTCATGCTTCCATATTTAATAAGATCACGTAAGAGGCTCTACATGCCTGAATAGGTTACACCATTGTAACCATCATGAAAAAATATGCAAGATAGACTACCTACTTGACTCATACAGATATCTGATGGAAAAGCCACTAACACCGCCTCATGCCCGAACGACGTCCCATGATCCCGAGCCTTGGCCCCTAAAACAGTCAGGTGCCTCGTAGCATTGTGATCCCCTCGGGAAAACACATCAAAAAGGCTGCTCACTTGAGTGCAACTGATATTCGGAGAAAATGATACATTCCGGCTTACCGCGCACGAGCGGTACCATGAGGGACCTGTACCCCTATTCCGAAGTGCTGCCAATGGATCGCACCGTTGCGATCCTCTCGAAAAATTACACAAGATAGACTATTCACTTGTCCAAAACGGTTTCCCAGTGATAGAGATGGAAAATAACCGTCAACGCCCAAATGGACCTCATGGGGCCCATACCATAGTGGGGAATTATGGCGGGCAGATGGCACCAATGCAATCCCCTCGAAAAAACCTCCCGAAATGACTGCTCGCATGCCCCGAACAGATGCCCGCTGAGATTGTCGCTAAACGCTGCCCGCAGCTCAAAAGACGGGCTGTGGGGCCCACGCCTCAACTCCAGCATCAACGCCTGAAACCACCATGGAATGCTCCGCCACGATTATAGGGTCCCAACGCCACTAACGGCTCTTAAAACAGACTTCGGACGCATCTGTGCAATCCAAAACAAGTTCTCCCGGAAAAACGTCAAACCACTTAACATCATGTCGCACCTCCGAGGCCCCTTGTTTCGGGAATTAAAAATTCTCGAAACCATCTCATAAATTCCACCTTAACATGAGCTCCGTTCTTCTGCAGACGGTGCGCAAACAAACACCCGTGGGGAAAATACGTGCGTCTGAATTTTTTTTCAAGGGGAAAAACCCCTTTGGGCCGGACCGTCCTGGTCTGGCCGGTCCACCCCGCTTGGGCCGGCCCACACCGGCCCACCCAGCCCTCTGCGGCCCGTGGCTCCCGTAGCTCTCCATGGGCCATGTCTCTGCCCGCACTGAACGGCCCTCGCGACCAGTTTTTCTCCCCGCAGCGACACGCGTTACGTGAGTCGTTGTCACGCCGCAGGGGGTCGCGCGGGTCGTGCCCCCCAAGTCCCTTCTGCCCTACACCGACCTCCGCTCCACCGCGGTTGCTGGCCACCAACCATCTCATCTTGGGTGCCCTACCATACCTGGCCTACTGCCACCGCCGCCTCCGCTGGAAGCTGCTGCCGCCTGGAGCACACGCGCCGCCGCCTAGCTCGCCGGAATGCCGCAAAAACCGCCAGAATCTCCCTTAAACCCGCAAACTTCGGCGGATTTTTGCGAGATCCTCAAAACTCAGATTTTATATCCGAAAGAAGCAACGAAAAGATCATAAAATATATTACACTATTATGGTATTTGTTTTTAGATTCAACCAAAATTCAACGCTAAAATTAACTTCGAAGTAGAGTTCGGAAATGAAAATGCAAAACCGAAAAGATCTCCTACCTCGATTGGCTTTGCCCAGAGATTCGCCATCGATCTGCACCTTGCTTCCACTGCTTCCACCTTGATTGGAGGATGGTTAGGAGAAGGGGAGGTTGATGGAGAGGCTTCTATAGGGGGGGTGCAAAAGAGAAGGGGTGGGGAGATGAGAGGGGTGGGTTAAGTTTTTAAATAGAAAATACATAACCACCCGCCCGTCAGCCTAAACCTGAACACTCGACGGGGTCAGGATTAAGCTTCCCCTAGGCTAAAAACCATGCTCTGAACACAATGACAGTCTCGGAATTTTAATTCGAGGCCCCATTAAAAAGTTATAATACTGAATGCTCAAAGCCACCAAATTATGAAAACGCCCTTGGGGCCATTTTTCAGAGACGAGCCGCGCCCACAAAAATTACACCCCTCCTAGGGTAAACAGCACATTCCAAACTCAACGGTGCCCTCGGTTTTCCAATCCGATCAACCATTTAAGAGATACTTGAGTTTCAACATTAAAATAATTAATTAATTATTTTATTTATCTATTTAACTCTCCGAAAGCGAGCGAGGGGTCCAAACATCCCCCACCAACATGTTTTATGTCGTTCCTAAGGTAAACACCCCATTCTGGACCCATCTGTGCACTTAGATCTCTGATCTAAAGCACCATTTAGGAGTTATCCCATTTATTAGCCGTTTCCATTGTGAACGTACTGAAAATTTTATTCTGACCACTCCGGGGCTCGGCATCGCATGCCGTCTGAAGGTGTTGCTCTGGAATAATATCAAGAATATTAAAAAGTCATTCACAACAAAAACTGGGTTCTTACAGGATGTTTTTGTTTTTATGGTTTGGTAATGTAATATGGATGTGAATAATGTATTTGATAATATGTGTAACTTGATTGAGCACTAAATGGAATCCTGGGTATCTAGGTGGGCGGACCTGTACTAGTATGCTAGTGATTCTATGGGGTTTGGCCCCTATTTCAGGTTTCATGTTTGGCGATGACAACACTGAATAAATTATGATGATGATAATGATTGGAGACCAAAATGTTGTGGGTATGTTCCCTACTAGTGGATCGTTCACGAGAACATATATTTATTATTGTTACATTCACCGAGATACGAGGTACTTGTGGCTCAAAATTGACTAGTACCTAGGGGTGTTCCCATGAGTCGTGATCATTGGATCTTTTGTAGTCACCTTCGGCATATGGTGTGTTTGGTAGGTAATTTTATTAGTGTTTTGATTTAATTAATGCAACCCTCATTAAAAAAAATTTCATTTTGAAGTTGCACCTCTTTGAAAAATTGTTACTTGTATTTTTGGTTTATAAAACATGAAATTTTTTTTCTGATAACTATTATACCATGGAACACAATTTAAAAAACATACTTTTATATCTTGTATTTAAAACATGAAATTTATGTTTCGTTTATTTTAAAGGAAGTGCATTGGGAATAGAATATCGGGCTAACCTACTGAGTTTTAATACTCACGCCTATAGTCTTCATCTTTTTTTTTAGCCCATGTGCGTGTTTTAGCTTGAGTCTGATCACCTTGGGAAAAGTTTGATCATTGTTTTGGAGAGTTACCATAAGTGTCACATGGAGTTATTTGGTCATCATGATTGTTCAGTTGAGTTGTTGGTTTTGTTCTACTTTTAGTTTCTTTTACAAATAATATTTACTTCAATTTTTATATAAATTCATTTTGGGCTTTTTGTTTATTTCTGCTGTTTGTTTGATTTTTTATGTATGGGAAAAATCATTCTCTTGTGTACTCTATTGATTTCCTTGGTTCTTGTCGCTATCCCGGGAGGATCGGGATTGCCTCTCGTGACTTTTCGTGGGCTGGCCTGGGTGACCGGTTCAGGGTCAACTTGGGTTGTTTTGTGACAAAATGGTATCAAAGGAGGTCTGCTCTTAGCAGACCTTTCTTTTTAGAGAGCCCTTGTTATATTGAGGTTTTCAAGGTCGATGGGGTAGGATTTTAGGGACTTGATGGTTAAGTGCAAGAAGAGCATCGCAAACTATTTGTCATTCTAATCCTTGGGTTTCTATGGGAAGTTTGGTTTTATTAGTGTCCTTTGATCTAGTTGATCTTTTGGTGTTGGGATATGATAAGGGGAGTCTTACTATTGGACTTCATGAGCTCGCAGGGCCTGGAAATCCATGTGGAGCTGGGGAAGGGTCCTAATAACTCTCTCTATGTTGGTGTTGTGTATGACCTATAGACGCCATCCATATGGCCAAGTCACCCACCGACACTAGTTCCATTTTTTGGGTCTCTTGAAACATTCTTAAATTCAGATTTTTTTTGTTTTTAAAATCATTGTGTGAGAATTGTGAAAATGGGTTTTAAGGGAAGGATTATATTTTGAAAAGTGAAAAAGGTGGATTTCAAAAAATTAAATATAACAATGGATTCATAAGGATGTGTTTTTGTGAAATAAAATGGAGGGAAGTGGAAATGATTTAATGGGATTGGATTGTCCATAATCTAAACTAGGGGATTGTTGAAATAAAATGTTTTAAAATTGACAATCATTTTAATGTGATTCTGGATCTTTGTTTTAAATGGGGTATTTTTGGATGTTAAAAAGTTTTATAATTGGATAAATTAGTTTTTGAAATTGAATTTGATCTGATGGTGTTTTCCTAGAAAGGGTATTGGTCTCAATGGAACTCGGGTTATGAAAATATACCTTACTAAATTTTTGAAGGAATGGGAATGGGTTGTTTTGAGTGGTTTGGTTATTTTAAATGTTGTTAAAAATGAATAGGGGTAGGATTTTAAGAAAATGGTTCTTAATGAATTATGGTTTTTTTTGTGAAATATGAAAATGTTTTTTTACTTGGTGGTAGGTGTTCCTTTTGAAAGTAAATGGGTTTTGTAATGATGATGTCTTGTTTTAGCCTTTGGTGCTTTAATGGGTGCTCAAATGAATGGTTTTATTGATATCTGGAAGGATGGATTATATGGAATGGTGGTTGGGGTGCCTGGGGTGGAATAGAAAATGTGCATGTGGGTGAGACTTGATGAAACACCACAGGTGAAAGTGGAAACCCACCAAGTTAGTTTGTTTTTCAAAAGTGATTTGAGTTGAAAAATTTAGGACTTTTTTTCTAAACCAATTGTTATGTGGATAGTTTTTTTCTATTTATTTGAAGAGTTGATTATTCGGTAAGATTCCGTAAGATCTAGAATTCATACTCTTGTTGTATCTTGAGATGAGATATTGTTGGTGGATCGGTTTTGGAGTAATTTTCATTGGGCTGCTAAATATTTGTTTGATGTTGTGATGTGGCCATGGATAGTTCTCTATTGATATCTTTCCTGCTGATCAACCTATGGATTCATTTCAAATGTAAAATCTGCCTCTTTTGATGATGCCTCAACCTGTTTGTTGGAATAGAGAGTTGTTTGGGATCTATTAAAAGTGCTTCTAGGTCGTGATAATTCTTTTGGACAAAGCAATTGTGTTCGGTGATATCGAGTGTTTCGTCATATTCCTTATCCATTCTGCCCCTCGTTAAGAATGAGTCATAATTTTGATATATATATATGAGTTAATATTTAGATGAAGGTTTTCTTTGGTGATAAAGTGAGGTTTCTTGATTGGAGTGATCCTTATCACTTGATTGAGGTGCAAAAAATGCTTCAAGAAGCAGGGCTCCAGCCATAGGCCTCAGAGTGAATCTTTTCACGTAGTCAGGACATCCCCAGAGGTGTGGATTGATCGATTAGGATAATTTCTCATATGTTTTGGTAATATAGTTTCTATTTCAATGTCTTGGTTCCTCATTTCATTTAATTTCCCTTTGTCGCAACAAGCGTGGTAGACTTACCCCTCACATAGTGTATATAGTTATGCCTTCATGGATGTGTGTTTTCAATCAATGTCCCTGTGTAGACCGCCTATATAAATCAGGTGCAGTCTTGGTGTTACCTATTCATAGGTGGTGAGTTTTGGGTAGTTTATTTGTTTCTTTTGCGGTTTCATTGGACAAATTATTGGGTACCCTTCCCTCCCCTCCTTGAGTGGTGGGGATCTAGATCCGTGCTGAAAGTCTTGGCCCAGTTCTGGTGCCCTCTGTTCAGGAGTGGGTGGTTTATATGTCCATGTTGTTGCACTATTATCATGTTATTTCAGGTTTTTGTAGGAGAGTTATTTTTTGGGCATGTTTGAGTGTGTCCAAATTCTATATCATGTTGAATTCTAGTCTGTTCATTTCTAGTTTGTTTCTAATGGTGGGGAGACCCACCATGGGTCTCACGGATTTTCATCCTAAGAATGTTTCTAGTGCTAGTTGTTTCTTAATGGTGGGGAGTATATTATGGAATCCCCTATAATATTTGGTTTTTGTGAGTGCTCATTAGTTTGGGGGGATGGTTTTGTTCATTGGGAGAAGTCCCAACAATCGGGTTCATGGCTTGGTTGTGGAGGTGGTGGCTTTATCTTTCCGTTGATTCTCCCGACATGGTTATGAGTTGTGTTTTATGTGGGAAAGAGTATTGAGTTCCATTTTTGGTGATTTATATATCCGTATCATTAGAGTCTGTATTATGTTGTTAAGGAATCCTTAGGTGTTGATTTATTTATTCGTAACGTGTTATGTCTTTCTGGGGGTGGAAACCATTAATGGTGGGGAGAAATGTCACGCCCGATTTTTTTGTCATTGTATTGATCCGGTCCATTGAAAATACCAATCCTTTTCATGGTTATTTAGTGAGATTAATCTTGAGTATTAAATTTTCATATATTTTTAATCACCCTAATTTGGTTTCCCCATTGTTTGTTTAAGAGTTTTTGAAGAAAGGGTGGTTACTTCAAGATTTGGGCCAAACATGAGCCCATTTCCAGTTTTAAAAACCGAATTTGTTTCTTTTATAAATCTTTTGTTATTCATCCTTTTTCACCCATTATCCATCCAACTTTTCCAATAATGATATATTAAAACATATTTATTGTTTTTTAAATTCATAAGAATGCTGAATTGGGGTTACTTATTTAGGTATTGGGCTAGACTATGGGCTCATTTCCTGTTTTTCAAAAAATAATTTCTTTCTTTTATATCATTATCATTTTTTAATATTTTTCAGTGATTCTACCTCCCCCAAGAATCCAATAACCCTATAATCACCCTAAGATTCTATTTACCCTTTTTGAAGATCATATGGGTCGCGAATTAGGGTGATATTTCTCACGATACCTCAAATCGCCTAGAATTGATAAATTAAATTGTTTTATAAATAAATCATTAAAATCATGCTCTATTTCAAAAAAAAATTCATTAAACGATTCTTCCAGAACATAGGTGACTATAAATGAAGGTTCATAACAATCCCATTTCTCTATGGGTGCATATCTAATGGAATATGAGAAGTTTTCTTGTGGAAAAGGTAAGATTCCCCCAACTTTATCCTCCATCTTCTTACTCCTTTCATTATTTCTTTGTTTTATAATATTCTCTAGTCTTGATGGACCTAGATATATGTTATACCATGATTTATTATGGAGTTTATATTAATTTAGGTCTGGAATTCATAGTTTTAGGGTTTATAAACACGCGACGTGTGATTTCGGGTGTGTGTATCCATTACGCTAAGGTTTTGAGATAGGATACCCCTTGCACAAACCATTATCATTTAAGTTTCATCATTTTAATTATATTATATCCATATTTATATTATTTAATCTGTTGTGAAAAATTGGTTCTAAAGGTTTTGTTTGAAAATTATGTTTTATGACTTATTTTATAAAAAATATAGTTGCATTGATATAAATGTGCACCCATGTTGTTTGATAAATTATTCTAAGAGAATTCACATCAGGTTTATGGTATTTTGAATATAACTCAGTATAATGATTAACATAACTGAATGAAAGTGGTTTTTTATCCCTTTTTAATTTCTTAACATGAGTTGTTTTGTTAAAGAGTGCATGCCAGGTGTTTTATAAATTGCCCGGTGGTATTTTATGTGTCTAGTGCAGTTTAAAATAATTTATTTGGATTTTTAAATAAATTTTAAGCATGTAAGAAAATTATTTTGGGATACTTTTATGTCTATAAAATTTAGATTTTTTTTAAAAACAATTGGTTTTTTTACAACATGTTTTGACCCGAGTTGCCTAAAAATGGCCCGTTTCACATTCATATAAAAATGTTTGTGTTTTGAATATGTCACCTACGTGTTTTAAGGGATTAATGAATGGGGTTTTATTCTATAAATGGTGTTTACACACCTCCTTAAGAAAATTTAAATGCATAACTTCGTCAATCTTTAGTTTTGAGAAAAAATTTAAAGCCACGTTTGGCATTTCTTAAAAATGATGGAGTGTATTACTTGTATATACCATGTTATGCAATTGGAATTGTTTTATGATACATGAAATGATTTTATTAAATGTGTTTAGGGATTAAAAATATGATTTGGTATTGTTTTGATGTGTGTTTATAATTGAATAAGCGTTTTTGAATGATTTTTATGCGCAAAGCCTCAATACACTTCATGAAATTGTTTTACGAAAATATTTAGCGGTTTGTTGATTCGTGTAAGAAATGTGAAGAATGTTTTTTGGATATTTGCGTTTTTATGGTTTGGGAATGAAATTTGATGTGAAATGTGTATTTGATAATATGTGTAACTTGATTGAGCACTAAAGGGAATCCTAGGTATCTAGGTGGGAAAACATGTACTAGTATGCTAGTGATTCTATGGGTTTTGGCCCCTGTTTCACATAGAATGTTTGAAGATGACAACACTAACAAAATTATGATGATGATTATTATTTTGGTACCACTAGGTTATGGTTATGTTCTCTACTAGTGGCTCGTGCACAAAAATAGATATTTATTATGGTTACATTCCCTGAGATACGAGGTACTTGGGGCTCACAACTAACTATTACCTATGGGTGTTCCCATGACTTGTGCTAATTGGATCTTTTGTATCCACCGTCGGCATAAGGTGTGTTTGGTTGGTAATTTAATTAGTGCATGTGATTTATTTAAAACATAAAATTCTTTAAATCAGCCCTCATTAAATAAATTTTTATTTTGATGTTTCACCTCTTTGAAAAAATTTTACTTGCATTTATTTTTTATAAAACATGAAAGTTATTTTTTTTTTCTGTTATATATTATAGAGTGGAACATCATTTGAAAAAAATTCTTTTATATCTTGTCTTTAATAAAGGAAATTGATGTTTCTTTTATTTTAAATGAAGTGCATTGGAAAATATATTGGGCTAACCTACTGAGTTTTAATACTCAAGCCTATAGTCTTCTTCTTTTTTATCCCTTGTGCAGGTTTTTGCTTGAGTTCGATCCCCTTGGGCAATATTTGATCATTATGTTAGAAAGTGACCAGAAGTTTCACATGGAGTTATTTGGTCATCAAGATTTTTCAGTTGAGTTTTAGGGTTTGTTCTACTTTTAGTTTTCTATACGAATAATGTTTACATAAATTTTTATATAAATTAATTTGGGGATGTCCGTTTATTTCTGTTGTTTGTTTGATTGTTTATGTATGGGAGAAATCATTCCCTTTTGTACTCTATTGATTCCTTTAGATCTTGTCGCCATCCCGGGAGGATCAGGAATGCCTCTCGGGACTTGTCGCAGGCTGGCCTAGGTGACGGGTTCGGGTTCAACTCGGGATGGTTCGTGATAGTTTCCATTACTATATGTTTGATGTTTTTAGCATGATATTAATAACTGAAATAATCAAATGAGGTTCACTATTTAGTAAGTTCAATTTTATTTAGGAGAATTACTATCCGTGGTTTTAATGATTGGTTCACATATATTCATGTATGGATAAACATGTATAATGAGAATTGTTGTCCATAATTTATATAATATTATATTATTGAACATCCATTTGATTACATGGTTATTATTTTTATTTGGTTATTTAGAGTGATGGTGAATAATTATATAAATCATTAGTGAAAAACGCATGTATTAATTTGGTGTTTATTATCATGATTAACATGTTTAGTATTATTATTTTACATAATGTGAGAAAAAGGATTATATAACATTACATAAGATAAAATACATATTTAATAGTCTCTTTAACCCATAAAAAAGTTTACATGCCCAGAATTGAAATTGGTAATAAAAATTTATAACATTTTGACCATGAATGTGATATATTAACACATCTTAGACGGTGTATTTATTTATTTCTTATAAAAATATGTGAAAGGAGTGATGATAATGAATTATCTCATTAGAATAATAGCATTTTAGTACATTTATAATAATATATTTTTCATACCATTTGTATGAGGTGAGGTTAGGAAAGAAAATATAACAATAGAATATGAAAAAAATTAATGATAAGAAAAGTGGAATATACATCTTAATTTAATCATCTTTGAGAGCTAGATAGGGAGAGAGGATTTTGATTGTGGATGAGACCATGGGAAGGTGAACATGGGGGAGTATATCATGGAGAGATTTCAGTAGAATATAGGAAGGAATATTTATTGGTAGGTGTAAAATGAATAGGTGATTGTGGGTGGTTTTTATAGTGGATGGGGCGGGGGTTTTCTTTAATAGTATAATTATTTTTATTATTTTTCTATAAGACAAGAAATATGGATCATTCTAAGACCAATAATAGTAATATGTGCATGTGATTCTGAACACATGGTTAATACGTCATCCATGACTAAATAAATAACATATTTAACATGTAATGTATATATACGATAAATTACTGTATTTTAATATCCATAAAATAATTCAAATATTATATTAAAATCACTAAAATATACCCTAACCATTTTTAAATGTATAGAATCAAAAAATGAAATCCATTTTTCAAAAATTAATTTATTTATTTGATTAATATATTTATTTATTTAAAATTATAATTTACATGAAAAATATAGATTTTAAAACTATAAATAATTTTATAATGCAATCATATATTACCTAAGTTCTTAAAATATTTTCATAAAATAAAAATGATATAAAATTTGTAATTTAAAAAAACATTTTAGGAAAATAAATTTTCATATAAATTATTTCATAAATTTTAATTAAGTATTTATTACTTCTAAAAATACCTATACTTTTATTATGGTTAAATGATTACTTATAGGATGATTTTATTTTATTAATAAATTCAATGGTGAGGTTACAATCCATTTGGAAAATATACCATTCATATAGGTCATATAACTATTCACAATGGTTTGGATACTGTTATTTGAAATAAAATATGTCTTTTTGGACTCCCAAAATGATACTCTTCACAACATTGTCTGTCCAATTTTTAAAATTCAATTAAATAAAATGAAAATATCATATTTGAAGGTCACATAGTAAATAGTAGTTCATTGTGATGTGGGATTATGTGATTACATGGAATAATTATAAGAAGGGAATTTACATTGATAAAACATTATCTCATTACAACCACCTCACCATTATAATTTGATTAATTATCCACCACCACCTCTAAGGAATGATTATAATGATTTATTTAATAATATTATATGATATTTATAATGTATAAACATTTATTTCGTGCTATAAATATATCTGTTTTCTCCTCTTTTTTTCTAATCCAAATGTGGAACTGTAGATAGTAATCTTCATGTATGTATGTCGTTGGGTAAATGTATTGGTTTTGTTCTATTGGATGGGTAAATGAAAACATTACCTAGCATATAAGGGGAATAAAGTTTGTCTTAGGGTTTATACCATGAAATTAAAGGGAAACCAGACCAACATGTGCATTGTGTTTGGTTTTTACGTAGTTAGGTAAACCATGAAGCCTATTTAGGAAAACCATGCAACCATATACAATGTAATATCACACAATTGGAGCATGGTTTCTCAAACAATGTGACATGACCAGGTTTTCATGGGACTAAGCACCCATTAGATAGTGTCTTGTGTAAGAACACGGACCTTCTTTTCAGGTATGTTTTCGTTTTCTAGTTGTTTTTGGGAAAAATTGGAGAATCTAGAAAATTTTTAAGTACATGTCGTGTACATTATAAGTACACACCATGTACGTTTCTGCCACTCGAGGCCGTGTGCTGGCTGTGTCATGACCACACACACCGCCATGTAGGGGTGATGTAGAGGCCATATAATTTGTAGTATGGAAAATCCTAGTACACATCGTGTACTCCAAATTGAATGATGTCGGTTGCAATAGAATCACAGCGGTGAGTCCTTGGTTCTTCTTTGGCCTCATTTCCTAATTCATTCTCTTATGAGAGTTATCTGAGGCTAAATGTTTTATACGTTTTTGCAGATCGACTCCATTCTAGGCCAATTCTCGAGCTGAAGTTCAAGTATATCAATCTCCTAGGATCAAGGTAGGTGGTTTGTTTCCTTAAGTTCAATTTCTTGGAGTTTTTGTGCAATTGTACAGAATAACCTTGTATCGAGTATCTCGTGTTAGGTTTTTCATCCTTATTTATTATATGTATTAGATTACTTGTGTTCTTGAGACTATTTGATGAATAATGATTTCTTGTTAGCATGTTTGATTATCACCCAATGGGTGTTACACTTGTTTTAGCTGTTTATCGCCGTTCAGCTTAGGCCGCCTATGAGGCAGACCTTATTGCATAGATTTCCTTCCTTGATATAGTTGATTTCATGTGTTCCCTAATGTCTATATGCTTTTAATGAATTTTAGCTATTATCCAAGTAGTTTTTTTGAACTTACTGTGGGATGATAATAGTTTTTTACACACGACTAGACTGCTCAGGGCTGTTTGAACCTAGTGTGGTAGACTAAAGAGGGAATTGAAGATCAAGGGCTTCTCTAGAGAGTTAGTTATAAATTAATATCATTTGATGGACCTACGGGTATTGGAAATTTTTCTTCCTCAGAGTGTTCTTAGTTACATATTGAGTCAACAAGGGGAATTAGACATAAGTGATTCCTCAGAGAGTCTTTAGCTATTATTGCAAGACCATAGGGGAATTGATGGTGAGCGCTTCGCAGGGTCCCTATGACTTTGTATGATTATATGTCTAGAAGGTACTGCCAGTATGAGACACCCAAAGAGTCAGTACTAAATTTGTTTTGTTGGTTGTGACGAGTCCACCAAGCCAAAGAACAATCTTGGGGTTTCTACTGCTTGTGTTTAGGTAGTCTGCTGAGATACCTGTTGTGTAACATTCTATGCCTTGGGAATATTGAGCTATTTTCTAGATTCCATTGTTTATACTTAAATTTTTGAATTAATTTAATAAATAAATGTGAATGGAGATTGGTAGGATTGTTTACTTTAGTGTGATCCTATTTCTCTACTGCATTTATTTCCATTAATTTTGCTTTATTACTCACTGAAAGTAGGGCACCGATCTGGTGGTGGTTTCCAACTAGGATTAGTCTCACACCCTGTTTGTGTAATGATTTTTGGACCAAACAAGTTATATGGTTGTAGGTGTGGATAGGGATTGTTGACCATCTACTTTAGGTACCTGATTGTTGGTTGGAGATGGAGAGCATTAGACCGAGCTTAGACTGGCTATGCTACAGAGTTGTTGTTTTCTTGTTGTACATTGTTTCTCTGTTTTATTTCATAACGTCTTTGTGTTTTTCTACTTTCCTTAGATACTTCTACTTTCTGCATCATTATCATCATTACTATATATTCATTTAATCCACTGTTTTGTTCAGATATTGTATGATGTTTACTGCTTCTACTATTGACTGTTATTTCCATTCCCTTGTATACCTTAACAAATGGGTGTATAGTTTCCCCAATGACTCACCAGTGCCCTCGCTATAGGTTGGCAGCCTCTGAAGTTTGTGAAAATGCAATTGAGTTCATGTGGCCAACCTGGTACATGGAACCAGTTGAGTGGCTCCGGACTAGGGTCGTTACAATGTGGTATCAAAGGGGTTTTATTTCCTTTATTTTCTATTGTCTTACTATTTAGCGACATTAGATAGGGATAAGAAGAAATAAGTAAATGGTAAATAGTTGTGCCCGGGAGTTCTAGAACCCGTGTATAGGGAAAAATCCAGGTTACCATGAATATTGGAGTTTTCGAGTATTGAAAATGTTATAGTTTAATTGACTTCACCTCTGGGTGGTGCACTTGTTTTTCGGTGTTACTATTTATATAATTTTGGTTATATTTTGGTGAAACCCAATGAGATGAGGGTATTCCATCTCATGCATCATATAGAAACTTGTTAGAAAATCACATGTCATGCATTTCACCATGCCATCTAAATTTCATTAGAAATTACAAGCTATTATCATAGAATTGGTGATAGACTATGCATGTTGTGGTGATATCTACTATGATAGAACACCTGCTATGTTTATAAGGTATCGTTTGTTTAGAGATTCTTCATCATGGATGCCCAAAATTTGTCTTAGAGGTGTTATGGGCCATCGTTGTTTGGAAATTTGTGGATCATGAGTTATTATACTATTTACATTTTGTATGTATTATTATGATTACATGATTTGATTCGCGGGGAGTATCGCCCACAATGGATTATAATTGTGCACCTTAATTCTTGTTTTTTTCCTGTGTTTTCTGGGCTCCGGTGCTGTTTTGAGGCTACTGTTCGAAAAAACCCAAAATACATGGTGTGTACTTTATGAATACACATTTTTTAGTATATAGCCGTGTCGCTGACCATGCGAGAAAAAACATGGGGTTCTGGGAAATCTTTTAGGAACACGCCGTTTAATTGTTTAGCACGTCGTGTAGTATGAAATAGGTACTCCGACAGTGTGACAAACAACACGGGTCATGTTATCTTTTCACATACACATCGTGAATTTTACATGTTATTTATTTCGATCTAGGTTTTCGGCCATGGCACGAACAACACAGGTCGATGTCATCCCTTCCCTTACATGCTGTGTTCGCCCGAAACACGTCGTTTACTGTCACCCGTGTAGCCAGACATGTAACTAACCACATGGTATGTTAAGATTTATTACTACACACCGTGTACTCCTGGAACACACTATATATTGTAACCTGTGTACACAGGTCTTTCCACTAACAACACTGTCCATGAAAGGCATGTCTAGTACACACTGTGTCTTCCTTGAACACGTCGTGTAGTAATGTTTTTCTTAACTTAAATGCCTTATTTTCCCTATTAATTCTTGTGCCTTCAGTTTTCCGGTCTCGGTTAATCCTAAATATGAGGTGTGTTTTTGACCTTTCAGAGCTATGGCACCATGATGTCCTCCCATTGTCTGTCAGGAACAAGGAAGCGACCGTACGCTTGATACGGCAGATCCGGGACATCCTATAGTTCTGCCTATCATTCCGGAAAAGGCACCTGAAGTGATTCTAGACACTGCTTCTAATGCTAAGTTCAGAGAGGGTTCTATGAGATTCATGCAGAACTTCTAGGGAGATCAGCATCCAGCCCCGTCTATGGCTGAGCTGACGCGGGTTTTTCGGTAGCAGCATCCTCCCTTGTTCACTGGGGATGTAGGACCATAGGCTACATAGTCATGGCTAGAAGACATGATATCCATTGTCAATCACATAAAGACTCCTCCGGAGAGGAGAGTGAAGCTCACGACTTATATGTTGGGAGATTCCTCCACGAGATGGTGGGATGTGGTTTCACTGGCTGTGTGCCAACATGTTATGGCTTGGGACGAGTTCCAGCGTACGTTCAATGAATAATTCTACCTGGCGACACTGAGGGCTAACAGAGCTAGAGAGTTAATGAACCTGCAGTAGGGTACTCTCAATGTTATGGAGTATTCCTCTAGGTTCACAGTGTTATGGCGTTTATCTCCCATTCTGGGGAATGATGAGCTGTTTTTAGTGAGGATGTTTGAGGCAGGACTGAGACTGAAAATCATATCGTGGGTGAATGTCTTTCAGTTGATTCTATTACTATGATAGTCAGACTAGTGCTTATCACATAGAAAAATATGAGGGATACTGGAGCTGTAGACTAGGGAAATTCAGCATCCAGGGCTGATTCATTTCAGATAGATAGCAAGAAGCACCACCGAGAGTCTACATGAGGTGACATTGGGAAGTGAGGTATTCCATCTGGTAGACAAGATATTCCCTCTGGAAACCTTGTAGTGTGCTATCAGTTTAGAAAAATTAGGCATAAGAAGCCTCAGTGCCCTAGAGACCCAGTGGAGTGCCGATCTTGTGGCAAGATTGTCATCTACAGTGTTTCTATAGGGTTCTCCTGCTAGCAGCTAGTGAAGGAGGATCGGTTTTGACACCACGTATAGGAGCATGTTTACCAGTTCCACAGTAGACTACGTGCTAGAGTTCTTTAGTTCATTCAAGCGAGGGTAGAGGCCATTGACGTAATGGTTAGGCTTAGAGAGGGTCAGCTCAGGGGTCTCAGGATGCTACACAGGGCAGCGGAGCAGGCGTAACTTTTGCGATAGAGCAGATTCATCAGGAGAAGGGTCATGTACCTTCTAAAGATCGAGGTATGATTTTAGTATCCTTAGTTTTATCATCTTCACTTTTCAATACGGGAGCTTCTCATTCCATTATTTTTGTGCATACTGTGGAAATACATAGAATTACTTTTTATACTTCTGAGGACATGTTGACACTAGACACACCGTTGGGGACTAGAATGGCTAGGGTACGTCAGTCTAAGGAGTGACCACTAGAGGTGGCTGGGTATCACTTTCTTTTGGACCTCTAGTCCTAAAGATGACATGATATGCTGTCATTCTCAGAATGGACTGGTTCTTTCCCTTCTAGGAAGTCATCTACTATTATTGCCTCAAGGTGAGTTTTACATCACCAGAGGGTGAATCATTTCTTCATAAGGGTGAGTGGGATATCCAGGAGAGCATAGCTAGACCAGAACATCATGGGATTGGTGGATTTACAGCTCATATTTCCAGTCTATATCTGGATGACTAGGGGACTTCTCAGCTAGATTTTCCTCAAGTGGTTGATCACATTCTAGATGTCTTTCCAGAAGACTTTTCAGGTTTTACTCTGGGTCGTGAGGTAGAATTTTCTATTGTGTATGTTCTAAGAGAAGCACTGGTATCCATTCCTCCTTACAGGATGGCTACACCATAGTTTCAGGAGCTCAAGATGCAGAGTTTGGAGTTGTAGGAAAAGGGTTTCATCCGAACCGGTACTTCTTGTTAGCTTTCACATGTCCTGTTTGCGAAGAAGGAAGACAACACCCTTAGGCTTTGTGTGGATTATCAGAAGATGAACTAGTTTACAGTCAAGAACTGATATCCATTTCCATGGATAGATAATCTCTTTTATCATCTTCTAGGAGATATGGTGTTCTCAAAAATTTATTTTAGGTCTGGTTATCATCTTTTGTGTGTTAGACCATCTGATATACCTCTTCCTGCCTTCCAGAGCAGTTATGGTCTGTATGAGTATTTGGTTATGCTGTTCGGCCTCAAAAAACACACCTATAGTTTTCATAACACGGATGATCAGATTTTTCCATATTTACTTGGATTCTTTCATGGTGGTTTTCATGGACGATATCTTGGTGTACTCTCACACTCGACACGACCATGCTACCCATCATGAGAATTATTTTAGTACACTGAGGGAATGTCAGTTATATGCTAATCTCTCAATGTGAAACTTTTGGATGGACGGGATTCACTTCTAGGTCATGTACTCTCAGAGAAAGTAGTATCAGTAGACCCAGAAAAGGTGAGAGTAGTAGTTACCTAGGAGTAGCCGAAAAATGTCTTTGAGGTACAAAGTTTCTTAGGACTGGATGGTTACTACGGGTGGTTTATACCAGACTTCTCACACATAGCAGCGTCGTTAATGGGCTTGACTAAGATGGGTGTGAAGTATGTTTGGTCTGAAGCCTATTATTCATCATTTCAGAAGATGAAGTGGAGATTGACTTCTGCACCAATCCTAGTTTTTCCAGAGCTGGGAATAGTTATATTGTTTTATATGATGAATCTGGCATCAGGCATCGATTAGTTCATATGAAGGAGGATTGTGTTGTTTCATATGGATATCGGTAGTTGAGTCCACATGAGAGGAACTATCCTACGCAAGACCGGGAGTTGGTTGTAGTTGTTCATGCCTTGAGTTGTTGGATAAATTATCTTCTAGGAGAGAATTTTGTGGTAGACATTGACCAAAAGAGCCTCAATCATATCTTTACACAGCGTGACTTTAATATGAGACAATCGAGGTGGGTTGAGTACCTTCAATATTTTGATTTCAAGCTTTCTTATATGCCTGGTAAATTCAAAGCTGTGGCAGACGCACTGAGAAGGTGGATGTAGATATAGGCAGTTCAGGAGCCCCGTAGCGAGTGGAATCTTATGACTCTGTTCTCTGAAATGCATTTTTATGTGGCCTATAGACTAGGTCATAATTTTATCTCTTCTATAGTTGTTACCTCTATGCTTCTTGACAGAGTTCAAATGAGGAAACTATCATATTATGAAGGCCTAGTCATACGGTATAGCATGTCAGGAGAGGACCCTTTTCCCGAATGGACCATAGGCAAGGGTGAGATCTTTCATTTCCAAGGATGTGTATGGGTTCCAGTAGATATATGCGAGGAGCTGATGTGGGACATTCATTCCTCAGATTGGGAAGTTCTTCCTGGCATCACAAAGATGTATTGTGAACTACACCGCCAGTATTGGTGGCCTTGTATGAATAATGATGTTTCTAGTTGTTCCATTAGGTGTTCCACCAGTCAGCAGGTGAAGGTAGAGAACCAGCAACTAGCAGAGCTTTTACAGCAGCTACACATTCCCAAGTGGAAGTGGAAGGATGTCTCGATGGACTTAGTGACATGGTTACTGAGATCACCTTGATGGAATGATGTGGTACAGGTTGTCATTGATATGATCACAAGGGTTTCTCTCTTATTGATGATTAAGGAGACTCTCATTGATTAAGAGCTTGGATGGTTATACATCCATGAGATTGTACTCTTGCATGGGGTTCTAAGAACTATAATTTCAGATAGGGATGCCCGATTCACGTCGTATTTCTGGAAAGGGCTACAGAGGGCTCTGGGAACACAATTACATCTGAGTATAGCATACCATCCCCAGACAGATGGCCAGTCTGACTGCATGATTTAGGCACTAGAGGACATGGTACGAGCATGAATCCTTGATTTTGGAGGTTCTTTAGAGAGGCATATACCTCTAGTGGAGTTTCCTACAATAATAGTTTTCATGAAACTATTCAAATGGCACCTTACGAGGCTTTATATGATAGGTCGTGCTGATCAACCATGTGTTGGATGGATGCAGGAGAGGCAGCTACGCTAGGACCTTGTCTTGCTCGGGTGACCATAGAACTGGTGGAGTTGATTCAGAAAAGGATGGCTACTGTACAGTCTCGGTAGAAATCTTATGCTGATCAGTGGAGATGACCATTGGAGTTCAAGGTCCGAGATTAGGTTTTCCTACATGTTACCCCAAGGGTGGGACACAAGAGGATCAGGAGAAAAGGTATGTATTCACCAAGATACGTCAAACCATTGAGGTTCTAGATAGTGTTGGGCCGATTTCATATAGATTTTCGTTATCTCATATGTACCAATCTATGAAAGACGTCTTCTATGTTTCTCAAATTCGACAATATTTCTCAGATCTGTCTCATGTTTTTCAACCCGAGGTGGTTGAGTTGGACCAGGATGCATCATTCAAGGAGCATCCTATTAGGATTGTTGATCGTAGTGCAAAGGTACTCTGTCGTCAGTCTGTTCCTCTGGTATAGGTGATATGGCAGCACATCCGTTTACATGATGAGACATGGGAGAGGGAGACCGATATGCGATCACAGTGGCCAGAGTTGGTTGAGGTTTATTTTTTTTCACCTTGTTAGGGAAATTTGGGGATGAATTTCATTATGGGGGGACGTTTTAATGAACCCATACCTTCTTTTCTGGTATGTTTTCCACTTATGTTAATTTTTGGGAAAAAGAGGAGAATCTGGAAATTTTCTAAGTGAACGCCATGTACTTTACAAGTACAAGCCACTCACATTGCTGCTGCTCAACGCCGTGTGCTAGTGGTGTCATGGCCAAACACACATCCATGTAGGGGTGATGTGGAGGCTGCTTAATTCGGAGTACTGAACAGCCTAGTATGAGTCATGTACTCAAAAATTACAATTCATGTATATTCTTTTTTTTAATGGTATTGTTGTCACATCTTAACCCCGAAAACACCTTCTTCTCCAGTTTGTTCAACCTGGAGTGAGGTTAAGGTTGCGGATCTTCTCCAAGACATCGATTTGTCACCAGTTATCTGAATTGAACGCTGCCGGTTGCAATAGAATCACAACGATGAGTTCATGGTTCTTCTTTGGCCAAGATTCTTGATTATTTCTTTTATGAGAGTTATCTGAGGTTGAAATTTTTAGAATTTTTTTCATATCATCTCTATTATATGCTGATTCACGAGCTGAGGATCATGTATATCGATCTCATAGGATCGAGGTAGGTGGTTTGTGTCCTTAAGTTGAATGTTATTGTGTTTTTGTGCAAAAGTGTCAGATAACCATGTATCCGGTATCTCGGGTTAGGGTTTTGATCTTTATTTATTATCTATCATAGATTTTTTGTATACCTGAGACTATTAGATGAATAATGATTTCTTTTTAGCATGTTTCAAAATCACCCCATTGGTGTTTCCCTTGTTTCGGTTGTTTTTTGTCGTTTGGCTTAGGCTACCTGTGAGGCAGACCTTGTTGCATTGATTTCCTTCCTTGGTATAGTTGAGTTCATGTATTTCCAACTATATATATGCTTTTGATGCATTGTATCTGTTATCCAAGTAGTTTTTTGACATACTGAGGGCTGCCAACAGTCATTTATGCACGACTAGACTGCTCAGGGTTGTGCAAACCTAGTGAAGTAGACTAAAGAGGGAATAGATGATCAAGGGATTCCCTATAGGGTCAGTTATAAATTATTATCATTTGAAGGACTTGAAGAAATTGGAATTTTTGCATCCTCAGGGTGTCCTTAGTTATGTAACGAGACTACATAGAGAATTAGACATAAGTGCCTCCTCAGAGAGTCTTTAGATATCATTGAAAGCCCATAAGGGAATAGACGGTGGGAGCATCCCAGAGTGTCTGTGACTTTGTATGATTATTTGACTGGAGGGGACTTTCAGTATGATCAACCTAGAGAGTATGTGATAAATTTGTTTGGATGGTTGTGATGAGTCAACCAAGCCAAAGAACAATCTTGGGTTTTGTACTGCTTGTGTTTAGGTAGTCTGCTAAGATATCTATTGTGTTACTTTCTATTCCATGGGAATATAGAGATATATAGTATATTTTGTGGTTGATAATTAAATGATTGAATTAATTTAATAAATAAATGTAAATGTAGATTGGTATTAATTTTTACATTAGTGTTCTATTTTTTCTCTACTGCACGTATTTCCATTACTTTTTCTATATTTCCCACTGACATTAGGGATCAAATCTTGTGGTGTGTGCCTATTGAGATTAGACTCACACCCTGTTTGGGCCCTTATTTTCTGCCCAAACAGGTTATATGGTGAAAAGTGTGGATAGGGAATGTGGACCATCTACATCAGGTACATGATATCATGTTGGAGATGGAGAGAAAAGGACTGAGCTTAGGCCTGTGATGTAGTTGGAGTTGATGTTTACTTTTTTTTCATTGTTTCTCAATTGTATTTCAGTACGTTGTTGTGTTTTTATGATTTCTGTAGATACTAGTACATTCTACATCATTATCATCATTACTATATATTCATTTCTTCCAATGGTTAGTTCTGTTTTTTTTGTTGTTTACTGCTTCCGCTATTGAATGTTATTTTATTTCCCTTGTATACCATGCCAAATGAGGGAATTGTTTCCCAAATGACTCACCAAAGCCCTCGATACTGGTCGGTATCCTATGGAGTTTAGGGAAATGCGCTTGAGGTCATGTGGTTACATTGGTACGGGGCACCAGTTGAGTTGCTCCGGACTTGGGTCGTTACATCATAAGATTAGTATACACATTGTTTCGAATACTGTGAGGGTCAATAGTTTAACCAGTAATGAAAGGAATAAATAAAAAATATCAATTAATTATTTTTATTTTTAACATGATTTTCTTCCCATTCTTTCACTCTCAACTCCAGTGACAACTAAGAACATTCAAGGGATTCCAAGGGTTATTCACCTTTATTACTAGGAAATTTGGAATGACTTCCGTTTTAGAATGAATCCTGAGGAAAATAAAATCTTCTCCTCTCATCTCATTTTTAGATTAGGGTTCATATTTCTTAAAATCATCTTCCATAACACAAACAACCTATTTTTCTGGTGGAATCTAGGTTAGGGATTCAATGGTTTTTTGATTATTAATATATACTTATGATCAATAGTGCATTCATCATAAACTTTTATGTAGGTGGTATGAACTTTATAGCCCATAGTTTTATATGGATTTTTGTATTTCAATATGTTTCATTGTTTTCTCCTTTTTGTTCTATGAATACATTTTGTTGGATTTATTAGAATGAACAACTAAATAATTATTTGAATCCCCCAAAACCCTAATAGGATGATTTGAGGATTATATGTCCATTTTTGGCCCACCCTTGGGGTGTTCCAACATTCTCAACACTATGAATTGAAAAAAGATGATATTTTAATTGATATGTAAAAACATAGAGTCCTTTTGAACAAGTTAATATTTTCTATTGAGTTTATAATGGAATATGTATAGCTATTCCTAGGTTAATATTGGTTTATGGGTTTGTTTGGATTGGCATTGTAATGGTTGAATTGAATTAAATTATATTTTTTCGAATGGGTTTTGATTTATATTGATCATGTTAAATTGGTCATTGATTGTGAATTTAATAGTATGTACTGAAGATTAATAAGGGAATTTATTATTATATTTTATTTGTTAGTATATGGTAACAATGGGGGCATATATAATTTGTTGACAACAATAAAGATGTGGTGTTACATGATATAGGAATTATACATGAAAAGTAGAATTGGGGAAATTATAGTGAAATAGTAAATCAGATTAGAGGGACAATTTATGTTAATAGATGAAAATTGGATAATATATTGTAGTTTTGGAATAGAATTTTTGGGTTATTGTGTGTGATTTTGAATTGCACTAAATGGATATGAATTGTATATATAAATTTTTTTAATGTGGTAGGACATTGAATTACTACCCATGTTGATGGTTTATTGATTTGTTTACTGTATTATTTTGTTCTGTATGGTTGTGATATGGTAAGCCTGTGGTAAGTGGATATATTAGAATTTTTATGTGGCTTGGTATTGTTAGGTATTGACATGAGGTTCTATGAACATGGGTATTGTTAGAACAAGGATATAAACTCCACCCCAAAATGTATAATTTTCAGAAGGGTATGAATGATATATTCTCCTAATGGTTTCACTCAACCCTGACAGAGTCATCAAGGTGAATATAATGCATTATTGTGATGTGATTAACACTAGATATAAAGTGACCTGATTTTCCCTTATTCATAGTGACTGATTTACTTATACCGATGTTTGGATTATGCATATAAAAAACAAATGGAACACATGATGAAAGTGGATTACATAAATAATTTGTATTGAAACATGGAAATGATAAAAATGATATAAAGGGTATCATAAAAATAATTAACTAGTGGTACCTACATTTTAACTATTTAGTAGTTATTTATCTATTACCTTAATTCAATATCAATTGAGACATCATATTTTGTAGACACCATTAGTGGTGGCCTAGAGAGTCTTGTACTCACACCAAGCTCGGATCACCATCAGACACCAAAGTAGATTTCATAGTTACATTTGAGGAAAAGCGGAAAAGTCCAAATTCTAGGAAGTTGATATGGGTTTGGATTTTGATTGGAAGAAGATCCAGACATGGTCTCAGGATTTTGTTTTGGTGATTTATCCATTGGACATTATTATTATTTTTATTTACCTTTCAACTATTATCATTCCATGACCTGGTTAATGTTTAATTAAGGATTATACCATGTTTTTAAAGATGTTTTGATATGTATTTTTAGTTATTTTTTATATTGTCTCATTTAAATATATTTGTTTCTTATGTGTATAATATGATAAAGAGTTTATAGTCTCCCCATGTGATTTAGTATACCCTAACTACATGTCGTCAATCTATGGAGTATTGGGAGGAATTCTTTTTGTCATGTGATGACCCAACTCAGGGCACCGATTTAGGGGCCATCGAGTCAGGGATGTTACAAATTGGTATCATAATAGTTTCAATTATCATTATTTTGATTTTTTATATGAGATGATACAATGTTGGTAAAGATGTGTTTTTCCTTGGTAATGAGCTTACTCATGGGAGTATCTCACCGATGAACGACGGAAAACCCTTGTCACCCATTGTGGTAATTGTTGTTCTTGATGTATTTTGGGAAAACTGTATGATACTTCACCATTTGGTGATTCACATGTCATTTGATGTGTCTAATTTATGATATTTTTTCTCATGTATGAAATGTCATGAAGTTTTTCATTTAGGAATCATTATTGAGACTAGAAGATATATGTTTATTGCATCATGATAGTCACACATGAGGTTGGTGTGTGGGGAATAGTCAGTGGAATGAGTTTTATTTCCCTGAAAATTTTAATTAAAATAGTTTCTAATAATTGTTATGAAAGTGGGTAAATAAGATGACATTAAATGAATAGTGTGTGAATAATATGTTTAATAAAACATTATGAGTGAGTAAAAATTTTGGGTTGTGATTAATTTGAAAAGATGAATGGATTACAAAAGATAATGATTTCATATATATAGTAAAATGGTTCTTGAATTTTTCCAAATAAAGTGTGTGAATATGTTAAATGAGGACAATAATGAGTTGTGAAATATGAAATCATTCTAATATAAATTATTCATGTGGTGAAATATGTAATTGATTAAAATGGTCTTTGATGAAATGATTTTGATCATGTAAAACAGTTACCTCATGTTATCCATGTAATGTTGTAGGTATGGAAGATGGTGGAGTTCTAAAGATGATGATGAATTTTGGAAGAGTCTATGGAAAATGGGTTTTTTTAAGGATAATTATTTAAGAACATTTCCAAATGTGTTCTAACCATGTTGATCAATTATTAGAGTTTTCATTGAGAATAACTTTTTGTATAATGGTAATGAATAAGGTAAAGGATTTAAAATGTTGGGTAATCGTAGAGTTTAAGATGTGAATATTTAGATTATTTATAGGGTGATGTTAACTATAAGAATATATGTAATTGTGGATCTTTTGTGAGAATTTGTTATTGGGTATTCCTTTTATTTTCAATATTGACCTCTATTAGTGTAACTATAAATAGTGATAGTGAACTATTTTGAATCATTGTATTTGTGTCATAATACCATATTGGTAATGGAATGGAATATGATGTGTGTTTAGATAATCATTGGTAGGTATGTGGCCATTGTTCTATGAGATTTTGTTTGGTTGTGTGAGTGAAAAAACACTCTGGAGTCGTGATCATTCCGAAAGAAAGATGAAACATAAAGATGGTTCCCTTGTTTTAGTGACCTTGTTAGTAGAGTAATCATTAGTTCTATATTAGATTCTAGAGAGCATGTTCAGATCGTAGTGTAGGTATATTTTTACGAATACCTCTTGTATATAACCTATAGTAATTTTTTTCTTGTAATGGGCATAGAACATATTAGAGTAGGGGTGATATTGTCATTCATGAAAATTGATTTGTACGTGGATTGATGTGTATGGTTGGGAAAGAGGAACAATGGTTTTTACATTTCCTGAATCCAGTTTTGGGGGTTGGTATAATTCGACCGTTATGATGACCTATTAGAGATTCGAGAAGGGGTTACTAGTGTTCTTGGGGGCTATGTTTACCATAGGATGTCTGGAAAATTTTCATTGGGATAGAGAGAGTGTCACCTAGTGCAGGTTGGACATGTGGTATAAGTGTAAGATTGATGGTTGGTGATGAAACTCAAGTTATGGTTACATATTTACATATTTGGGATAATAAATGGTGACCACATGGGAGGATAGAATAGTGATGGAACACCATTTATGTTGAAACAATTGATATGATTCAGAGGTGTAATTGAGATATTATGAGTACCATCATGTGTCAGGAAATGGTATAATTGTGACCATTTTCGATAATAAGGTCACCCTAGTTCCTAATATAAGATATAAGGATAGTTTCAAATGGTTGTCTCATATGTATGTATAATCATTTATTAGGATGATGATTAATGGAGGTCATGATGTTTTTTATTTACAAAAAATAAATAAATTGGACCTAAATGTGGATAGATGATTATTTTTAAGGTGATACCAAGGATAAGGTGATCACATATATGACGTTGTTTGTTTGAATGTTATGGTTCTTGGGTGAGGTATAGAGGATGCCTCCATACTACTGAGGATGACTACCATGATTGCTAGTTTATTAAGTAATAAGTTATTGGGACATGCTCATGTAATGTTTGGCTTGTGAGAAACTATTGTGTTTATATTGATTAACTATCTATAATGAACCATGTGAATTTTATTGTTGTGTTGAACGTAGTTCCATATGAAATTTTTCTTCATGATTACTTTTTAGATGGTTGTGAAGTGGTGGTGGGTATGTGTGGAGAATGGAAGCCACCATTCTTTGATAGGTCATGGTGTCCCATAGTGGGACACGACATTATCAATGGACGGGTTAGTGGTGGTTTTCCTTGACAACATCAAAGTGTGACAATTCTTGTGATGATCATTCCCATCACCTTGACATCATCCCATGTACTTTGTGAATCATTGGTTTCTTCCAAGCTACTAGAGTATTTTTTTTGGATGCTGAAATCATAGAGTATATGATCATGGTGTAGTATATGTAGAATTGGATGATTGGATGTATAACAAAAATGTTTTCATGTATTGTCCTCGGTATAGAACGAGTGTCGAAAATTGACATGGGATCCATTCACAGAGTATATAATGTGCACATGGTGATGTTAATTTTTTTTTGTTCTGGGTAATGATGTATAGACATGTCTATGGTTTGGGGTTCAACATAGGATCATTTGTTAGATATTATGGTTGAAATTCATCATAGAGAGTTATGAAAATTAAAATCATATGTTTGGGAGAGACAAGTCAGTCCACGATGTTTAGAGGAGAATTTTGGGATAATGGAGTGTAACTGGGAAGCCAATGTAGAACAAATGAGGTGTAAATTTTATCACTGAGAGAAGCTTGGTAGGCCTATATTATGGTGGTTTATTGAACAAAGCAGTGACCTTGGGTGTAGGGTAGATTCAAATTATTTTTGTATGCTTGTGTTAATCCATTGAAAGGGGTGCCCAAATATGTCAATGGTTTCTGGAATTGTGATTTTGATTCTTTAACACCACCTATTATCGAGACTGGACTCATGTAAGTATCATTGATAGGGTTTGGAATGCCCTGATGTTATAATGAACTTTTCCATGTGATGGAGTGTTATGCTGAGGGTTAAATTCCAACAGAAGATAGAGAATGGCCACAATAGGTCTTTTGGGTTATTGTGGTGGGGATCAAACTAGTATGTACATCTCAAAGGGGAAACATATTAGTATTCCATAAGTGGAAGATGAGTGTTAGGGAGAAGCTAATCAAGTGTTCTATCATGAAATGAAAAATGGAAATGGATTTGATGAATTTTTCCCCACTTCTGATTTGGAATTTGTGGTGGAAATTAATTTTTAGAAATGAAGCCATACATGAGCGAGGAAATGTTGTTCGTAGTCCTCGATAGGATAGTTTCAGATTTTAGACAGAGATGTTCATACTAAAATATAGAGGATTGTAAAGTGGGAGAACCATAATAGATAGATGTTTGTTTTGTGATGTGATTCTAGTTTGGTGTTTGAGGAACTCGTGTGTTCACAATTCTGATAAGATGACCTATATAAATTGTGTTGGCATAGTCTGAATGGGTGAGTGCCCCGAGAGATTTGGATTAGTCTAGATGTAAATTTTTTAATGGTATTGTAAGGAAATGAGTGGTGGATCAACATATTTTTGATAAATTTTACTTAAAATACTTACATATTTCATTGGGTAACATTAGATTTTGGGGATCGATAGGGATTTGAAAACCGAGTGAAATAATTAGATGTGACTCGAGTCATGAGGTGAGGATCTGAATAATTATTTATTGATTGGTTCTTCTATAATGGTATGATGTTGTGCGTGATGTTTCCATGAACTATGAATTAGGAACTATTGCCTATTTTTTCCATATGAAGTTATAATGGTTGACTTATTGTTAATATAGATACATTTGGTTATTATATAATGGTTTGTACTGATTTGATCTTCAATAATGGTATGTTGTTTTGTGTGATGTTTCCTTGAACTGTGAATTAGGAACTATTTCACATGTTTTCCCTTTGATGTTTTAATGTTTGACTTATTGTTAATATTGATTCATCCCTTAAGGAGTATCCGATTTTTTTTGGGCTTGTGGAAAAGAAGCCTTTAGAGGAATGATAATACATTTGGTTAAAAAATTTGGTTATCATTGTATTTTTTTAGTGAGAAACATGGAAAAGGGGAATTGATTGGTGGTTCGAGTGGAATGATATCTTTGTCAAGGATTTTCATTGATGCTTGGGAATTGGTCTCGAGGACTCACCATTATAATGAGGGGAGATTATAAGATCCCGGACTTCGTGGAGGTATGTACATGATTGAAATATTTTGTTCCAATCTCAGTTTATGGTTAATGAAATGTTCCCCAGGTGTATGGGGGTTATCAGGGGTGTTTCTATGGTTTGGAACATGAAAGGACAGGAAAACAGGTCCAATGAAGGAAAGGTGTATGGTTTGCATAATGTTAGTTAAACCTTGAGACCTACCTGGGAATGTTTTGCAACTATAGACAATAGAATATTTCATTGTTGGCACACGGTTTTTCAAACCATGCAACCAGCTTGTGAAACCATGTAACCAAGAAACCACGTCGTAGTGGATTACACAAGGATTGTGCACATTTTGGAAAATTGTGTGGGTAAACTATATGGTCTATTATATTTTGGAAAAATTACACAATTTTTTTATGATATTATTATCAACTACCTTTATTCTCCTCCAATTATCTATCTCTAAACCCTAGTGATGAATATGAACACTCATGGGCTTCCAATGGTGATTTTAATTTATCTCCTGGACATTTGAAGTGTTATCTATTGATAATAAAATCAATGTTTATGTCTAATATCATCCTATCATTGCTTTTCCAGTGTAATAGAGGTTGGGGTGTAAAATTTTGTTTTAATATTGATATAAGGCTATGATCAATTGTTTGATCATCGTCATAATTTAGGTAGGTGGTCTAAACAATATATCACATATTTTTATGTGGATGAGTTTATATGTGTATGTTTCTTGTTTCCACTTTCTTGTGAATTGAATTATTTTTGTTATATTTTATAAAATGAACATTGTAATAATTATTTGAGTCCCTCACAATCCCCATGGTATTAATCAATTATTATTTCACTGTTTTTTGGCCACTAATGTGGTTTGTGAACATTCTCAAACCATTGAATTGACAGTGATGTCGGTGGAATTTATGTAATAACATAGATCCTAATTGAACATGTTAATAAGCATAGTTGAGTATTGAATGGAATATAGATAGTTATTCAGAGGTTGATAGGGCTTAATGTGTTGTTTGTAATGGATTTTTAATAGGTTAATGGAGGTAAATTATATTATGTCCAAGGGTTTATGGATCATGTATTTATTTTCTAAAGAATTAGTATATATAAAATTTTGATCCTGTTAAATTTAATATGGATTCTATTTTGAATAGTATATAAATGGGATGCACAATAAAATTTATGAATATATAGAATGGGTTAGTACTAGGAACTATGGGGGCATACATAATGGTTTTAAAATAATAATGTTTTTGTGTTATGTGGTGTATGAATTATAATTGAAATTCATATTTGAAAAAATGCTTGTGAACTGGTAAGTAGGATAAATGGGTGAATGTATGGAAATTGATGAATTTTGGATAATGTATGGTAGCTGAAGAATACAAATATTTGGTAAAGGAGTGGGAATCATTATTTAACTAAAATTTATGTGAATTTTAAATAATCATGTGCACTTTGGTATGCGTGTGGTGAATGGATAAATAAGCATGTTCACCTGGATTGGTAGTGTGGGGTACTAAATTTGGATTCTATGCCCATAGTTTGAGTTAGAATGGGGCTCTAAACTCTACCCAATAATGCACAATTCAGGGAAGGGAACATAGGATCCATTCCCCTAATAGATTCATTCCACACATTCATAGGTTTCAAGATGAGGATATTGTTTTTTTGATGTGATTATACCTTGTGATATGTGGAGATTATTTAATTCCTTCTGAATAGTTGTTGATTTCCTTATACCCATGTATATAATATGTTTATAAAAACACATGTAACATGTGATGAAACTGGAAAAAGTAATGAATATGACATAAAATACAAAAATATTAATAAGGTTTGAATGTGATAATGTAAATATTGATATCTATCAGTACCCAAGTTGTCCCTATTTATTGGATGTTATGTAGAATCCATTTGTGGTGGACTACTATTATTTGTAGTCACATCTTGTTTGGGATTCCATTGGGAACCTGAGATTATTTCAATATCGTAGGTGAGTAAAATGAAAATTATCCATTTTCTATTATAGTGAATTGGGCATGGAATGTTCATAGGTAAGCAACCCAACATGTGTTTCTTGCATGTTTTTGGTGATTTATCAATTAGAAATTATTTTTGGTTCTTTTACATGGGAACTATTAACATGTGATAACATTTATAATGTTGAATTATGGTTTTTACTCAATTTTAGGAGATATTTTCAATGAATTTTTTAATTCCATATTTTTTATGCTATTTATATTGTGTTCTATTTTTTCTCATGTAAATAGGGTATAGACTCCAAATACAATTTATTAGGACATCACCTCTTGTCAGAATAATATGGCTTATGGGGATGCTTAACTAACATCATGTAATTACTCGACTCGTGGAACCGTTTATGTGAGTTCTGGGGTGGAGATGTTATATGATATATCACTTATGTGTACATATGGATATCCATCCCCACTAGAGTTATAATTCATTTTAAATATCATAAATTCATGGAAGGCCATAAATGTTTATATAATATATAAATATATATATGTTACTTATAAAATGAACAATATAGTACAATTGTTATAATAATATTATACCTTCACATGTTCACTACAATTCAATTTTTATAACCTTTTCTGGTTTAGGTTATTTTTACGACCTACATGACAGATATTATAATGATTAGGACATGAATGATATTATAATGTTTAATAAATCATATATTATGAAATAATATGATATAAACATAATGATTAATGTTTATGAATTTTTGGAACCCTGATCAATGTGAAAGGATAAGAAATATCGAATTGAAACATGCATGAAAAACAAAGATATTATCCACTAAAATAATTATTTTAATATAAAATTATTAATGACTCTATAAAAAGATGATATAATTCAAACATATATGGTGTTATAATTTTGAAAATAGATTTATTATAAATCTATAATATTTTAAAATTACATGTAATGATGGATAAAAAAACTATTAGTCATGCCAAACATAAGGTTGTGTTTAATGTACTATATCATTTTGTTTTAGGAATATTTATGTTTAAATGATAATTGATGGAAATTATTGGATTATTAAATTTTAAAATCAACATATTTAATTATTTTATACTTATATATAAGTATTTTACATTTTTTAAATTCGTTTTTCTCTATATATTACAGAATGAAATAAATATTTTACTAGGAAAAAATTGCCTTATTTCATTATTAGTCGATTATAAGTATCTTTAATATAAAGGAACTTTTAAATGGTTCATGAATGTTCATATATATACTCTAATGATTATTTGAATAAATTTTCCAATTATTTTTATTTATTTTTATTGTTTTAAAATTAATATTTTTAAATGTTTTCGAAACAACATTGTTATTTACATTTGAAAAACTTTTTTAAATAATACTATCTAAATGTATAATACATTAATAGATTTTCCAACCTTTATGAATATTCATGGAACTGATAATAAATTTACATTTATCCATTATTATTTTCAAATAAATTATATATCTTTAAATTATTCAAATTGTATACTTTCATAGACACTAAAGGAATACTATATTATTTTCTTAATTGAATGAAATGAATTTTAAATTCTATTTATAACTTATATTCTATAATAAATAAATAAATTTTATAATAAATATATTTCCACTATTTTTATATAAATATAAACAAGTTTTACTTAAAAAACAAAATATAGATTTAACAGATGATTATCGATCATCCATAAAAAATTTATGATTTCTTGGTTATTAGTTTCCTCATAATAACATTGTCATTTACATTATTTTATCTTAAATATTAATATTTTATGTCTCATGTATTTATATGGTATTATTTTCTAAATAATGATATTGAATAAACCATACACCATTTATCTTTATGGATTAATATGAATTAATCTTATTGTGATATTTATTTCATTGACTATGGAAGTATTATATATTTTATATTCAATAAAAATAATTTTTGATTTATATTTATTTTTTAGATTAAATAGCATTGATCGTAAAATATATAATGAATTAATTTGAAGTGAAAGTGATTATTTAAGACCTTTTATAGAATAAATAATTAATTCATTGATGTGTTTAAATATATAAAAATGCTTTCATAATGTTCAGGTCGATTATATATAATCTTCTTAGAAAGGATGGGTAATTATTTTATTCCATCCCGTTAAGTAAATATCTATTAGAAAATTCCTTTATGTTATGATTCATGATAAATTTCTTATGGAAATTTTTTCATTATAATTATTATTTGGATTCATGAATTTACAATTATTTATAAACCCTTTTTTTATCTACGTGTTTTTTAATATTACATACCAAATTGATGATCATTGGACTCAATTTATTGAATAATTCAATTGTATTTTCATTATATAATATTACATTTTAATTCACCCTTATTTATTCATACATTCATGAACTTTATGTATCCCTTACATAGTATTTTATATTTCATATTCTTATTTATTCCCTACCTTGGGATATGAAAATGAATTTTTTGAATTATTTTCAATGATACAAGATTTTTTTATTTTACATTTTAAATAAACATTATAATATCTAATTAATGAAATTATAGTGTTTTCCATGATTTGTAAAATGATATATATATGGTTTTTATTTAACATATATTTGATACTTATGTTATATATATACACCATCTTTAGGTTATAAGAGTTAGATACATTAGAGTTTGTATCAGATTTTGTTTAGTAGGAATTTTGGGAATAAAATTTAGAAAAACATATTATAGATGACTATAAAAATCCATTTTAAAAATTGAGAAATTTACCACAATAGTTATTTTTATTCAATAAATCAATATTAATGATGTTTTTAGATAACATGGTTTGTTCTATTGTTTTAATATGAATCCTAGTGGAATGAAGTGAATATATACACATAGTCAATGTAGGAATTTCATTGATAAAAATAATAATAAAACTTTTGTTGGATATGAGTATATCATGGACATGTTATGGTAGTCTAAATAGGTTATGATTAATAAACATGATCATATAGAGTTACCTATTTTTTGATAATGAGACTCACCTATATTGGATCTCCTAATGTGATATATGACTCTGTATTTTAATGCAACAACCATTCCTTTTTTCTTGTTGAACAATTTTTGATGTCTCTCAATAATATATTTAATGCCTTGGGATAATATGTAGGTGAAATTTCTATTAAAGTATGACATTTTTTAAAGGGGAATACTAATAAAAGGTTATCATATATCCTGAATAAAAATATTCTTATGAAATAGAATGTATATAATGGAGAGATTTTAATTTTTTTTTGATAAAAAATCATAGAGTGAAATAAGATTAAATATAGATGATATTACTCATATTAAATTTGAAGGAGGAAGAAATTGTATCAGATTATGGTTATAAATTTTCCAAATTTTAAATTAAATCTAGGAATTATATATATAATATGAAAAGTAAAATTTATCATTTCATTGTTAGGAATAAATTGTTTCTTCATAGTTCCATATATTGGAAATTTGTTTCGTCACATGATTATATATTATTAAGTTCCATTAATGCTGAAAATTAATTATTTACATTATATATTTTAAATGGAAATCATGATAATAATTAGAACATAGATCCACAAAAAATATATATAATAAAAATATCACGGTAAGAGTGGAACATCTGATATTTTAAAAATATGGAAAGAAACATCCTATTAATATATTAAAGTGAATGTGAGTTTTTTACAAAATAGGAGATTATGGGTATTATCCTCATGAATGTATAAGAAATAAGGCATCAAATAATTTCAAATAATTAAATTATTTTATATCAGAAACTATATTAATCAATCCCTCAAGCGTTAAAGATTTCCCTTATTATTTTGTATTGGTTTTTTTTCTAATATCCTGATAAAATGTATGGGATATAAAATCATGAGAATAAATTGAGAATCACTCTTTCTAATAGTAGAGGAAGGAGATTTATATAAGGAATTTATGAATTGATAATGATGATTTTACAATGTTTCTTTTCATAGAAATATCATCTCAATGGATGGAATATATGTTTATATTTTTATGTTTAACGTAAGTAAATAATATCCATCCTAGATGAATGTACACTTTATAGATTGAAATTTAAGGTAAATATGATTATATTTTATAATATATGATAATGTTATTTTGGTACTGACCAATGTAATGTTATTATATGAATTATGAGAATACAACCATGGATTTAATTTTATAATATTATATTGAATAAAAAATTTGAAAATTTTAATTTTTAAACCATATGTGGAATGAAATTAGTCACATTAAAATATTTTATTTAATATAATGTGATATTTTTATTGAATAATTTATAAAAACATAATAATTATTGAGTTATAATATAATAAGTACTATTTAGTGATTTTTATGATGAACATTGGTTATTTATTTAGATTTTTTTTTATTAATATAGAGGATATTATTTTATCTTGGGCTTTCCATTTCAATTTTAGAATGTAGGAATAAAATTTCATTTTATATGATGTTATTTTCAGTTAATTTTTTTAGTGATTTAGGCATGAATAAATTATCAATATACAGAAGATTCACATTGTTGGATGAAATATTCTATATGTGTTGGAACATATTCATATAAATAAATTATTTAACATTTTATATACAAATGATAATATAATTTCATAAACTATATGAATTTTATGATTAATCTATCGAGTCTTATGTGTAACATAATACTCATCTATGAAGGATTGTTTTTAAATTCACATTAGAATGTATTTTTCATACAAAGGTATATTCATAATAAACATAATAGTATGAACCTATAAATGAACGTTTGTGATAAAATAAATATTTTATTTTATTTTATTGTAATATTATTTCTCAAAAATCAGAATTTTAAATTTAATGATGAAATTTATGTAAGGATGGTAGGATTTAATCTCATTATTTTTTACTGTATATATTACTTGAAAATAAAACTACGACAAACTATTTGTGGAATATGAAACATCATGTTTAAACAAACTAAAAAATAATATAATACTATACGCATCAGAATGGTGTTTGCTTAGGATAATAAAAACATAATGAAATATATATATATATATATATATAAATTATTATTCATAAATATAATTAATTAAATATATAAACAAAAAATTCATATAAATGTAGATACAAAAAAATTAACATTATTTTATGCTTCAAAAAAACATTTTCTTCAAAAATAATTCATTTATTTCATTTTTCACATGTTTTATGGGTATATGAAACCACATTTATAAGTTATATTTAATTAAATAAATATATATTTCTTATAGTCATGTAAAAATTACCTCATGGTGTAATTTTGTGATTTTTTAGGAATAATTTATTTTTCATTAAATTGTGGAAATACAAATTTTTTAAAAGATTGTAACTTTTATGAAAATATTTTTATATAAAACTACCCTAAAAAATTTAAAAAACTTTTAATAACATAATTTTTTTACAATTTCAAAAAATATATGTTGAATTTTTATTTTTAAATTGCGGATCTAAATATTTAATTTTGTGAATAGAAATTATACATTATTTATATTTAAAAATATTTTTGGTCTTCTAATTAATTATATGGTTGGATTGTTCCATTTAGTTTTGGATTAAAACATTAAATTAATAAATTGATTTTGTATTAAAGAAATTAAAACATGTGTAAATAAAATTCATAATTTATTTGAAGGTGAAATTTGATTAAAGCTTAAACTTGAAATTTTTCAAAAAATATTTTTTCTTGCGTTATGTGTAAACATATTAAAAGTTACTTTATCCTCCTATAGATTTTTAATATGATAAATTGGATCCAAATTTTTTATCCTTATTTCCAAAAACCAAACACCTATTTAAATTTTTACTACATACTTATGTTATAAATTTACAAATATATGTTATTGTTGTTATGGTAAAATTTTAGTTTTAGGGATTAACATAGAGATAAGGATTAAAATGAATTCAAAAAAAGTATAAATGGGACTATTTTAGGATTTTGTACACTATAAAATATTATATATTAATTTTCTGTGCTTTGGTTTCACTATACACTATAATGATATATATTATAATTAAATCATTTATGAAATTGCAATGGTATCCCTTTCCATACATAAAAATAAAACCTAATATCATATATTCTAAATACCTTATAATTAATTTATCTCATCGAATAAATAAATAAAAAAATTCCTATATTCCTTACCATAGTTATATACCTCTTTTTATTCTTTTAAGACAACCCTATCAATGCATAATGTGTACACCAAATGAGTACTCTCAAATAATACATAATTTTCAAACCTGAATAATTAAAATTTTATTTCTTATTATAAATTTTGTAATTTTTTATAATTTATATAATCATAATTACTATATAGTAATCAATATTATGATATCTTATTGTTATTAAGCGGAAATCATTTTTCACATCTTTTGCGTAAAATTTGGAAGAATTTATATGTTGTGCATTCATGTGAATAACCTCATACACATAGTCATGTGAAATTTTTCCCTTCAGTAACTCATAGGATAAATTATAATAATGGAATATATATATGTATTACATTTATCACTTAACAATTATTATAGTTTTGTAAAATAATATCAAATCAATTTTCTATTTTCTCATTAGAAATTGGATGTATCATTCCTAAGTATGAACAGACCATTATCATCATGAGTGATCTATTTAATTTTCCAAATCATCATTTTATGGTTGGTAAATAATATATATATATATAATATGTTTGATAATTATTACATTAAAAATATTCTATAAATTTTATATTTACATCTTTTCATTTTATTTTATTACTTATTTTGTCCATGTAATGAACTCTTGTTTAGGTTATTTTTACCATATGTATGAGTGATTTTAAAATCATTAGCACATAAATGATTATTTAATTATAAATAATAGTAGTAACAATATCTATTAAAATAATATTTATTAAGTGATCAATATTAGGGAAATTATGGAACCATTGCCAATGCTAACTGACCAAACTATTGAACTGAAACATACACGAAAATGGTTATAGTTATCATTCAAACCATTGAATTTAAAAATAATTATAAATGAAATGGTGGTAAAATATTATATGTAATCTATATATTTTATTATATTTAGGAATACGTTCTATATATGACTTAAAAATTTAAATTTATTATATATTATATTAAGAGAACATTCAAGGCCTCTCAAACATGTGGTATGTGATTATTACACAATTTCATTTTTATTTAAAATATTTTATCATTATGATGATATTAATAGAATTATAATATATTTCTACATTAAAATAAATATATTTTATTTTCCAATGATTATCTATTGATTTAATATGTTTTTAATTTATTTATCTCTATTTGATACGTAATAAAATCATGAGAGGTATTTTTATAATAAATTTAAACCTTATATGTTCTTTGGTTAATGAACATTTTCTGTATGGTCAATATTCTCTTTATTTTTTAAATAATTTTATACTCAGTCTTCTAATTATTAATTAGTTGAATTTTCATCTTCATATTACCAATTTAATGAGGGTTATAAGGAATCATTTTAACTATTTTTTGAAAAGTTGATTTTTTTTACTAATGTGTGAAAAAACTATCTTGTGTAATATATATGTCATGAATGAATTTGTCATTAAAAATAAATTTTCAATAAATTGAATAATTCGTTAAAACTACCAATGTTTATTTTGAAATAAATTAATTTTCTCAATATTCTGGTACTTTTTTGTTTTTGTAGATTATAAAATATAATGGTATTATTTTTATAATGAAATGTGTCTAATTTTGAATATTATTTCTAGTATTCTTTATACAATGTTACATGGTGGTTATTTTTAATGATTCCATTATAATAACTTAATTATTTCCAAGAATACTAGTTTTCTTACAAAACCATAAATTTTTATTAATTGATTATCTTCATTCATTCTTTATTTATTTATTGTATTTTGGTCATTAATATTATCATGATAAAATAAATTTGGTTATTATATTATCCATTATGTCCATATTTTAAAATTCATGAATTTATACAACATCCTCTACTATACCTTGATGTCGTGTTAATCATTTAAAATTTCAATATATATACTATTTTGAATGAATAATATTATGAAATTAATTTCATTTATCAAGGAAATATTATATATTCAACAATCAATATTTATTATTGGTTAAATTAAGAAATTTTTATAATGAATTGAATTTATCATTAACTATAATCCGTGTGATTATTATGTATAAATTATTCATTTATGTCCTTTGAGATAATAATAATGTTTTAATGAAATGTGTTTTTCTAATACACACTTCTATATTATTGATGCCTTATTTACACATTATTTATCCCTTTATATATTGACCTTACTGAGCATCTAAGAACAACATTTATTTGTCTTATTTTTCCTCGGATGTTAAGGAGTAATAGTTAAATTTGTTTCAAGGAATCAAGAATTTTTTTCATTATATGTTATAAATTTTCATTATAATATGAAAGTCTTATATAAATTTAATTTTTAAAGTATAATGAGATGATTGAAATTGGGTGTTGAGGACTTTTGTTTCTTGTATAAATTTAATAAGTATGTTTCGCTTTTTGGGTCTAGGGATTCAAGTTAGTTACATGATATTTATACCAATATATATAGCTGTATACAGCTGATGAGATTGAATGATATTGGAGAATATTACTTTAGGATTACATGGAACATTTTATATTCATAATGCAACAAAGAATACAAAACAACCTCATACATAAAAACATATCAAAAATATCATATATGAATTAATTCAAGGTAATATCATTGATATAGTTTTTAGGGTTTTAAAATTTCAATACATATATATATTATTCTTAGAAAATTATTTATATTACCAAATAATAAAACCATCCCACTGAAAAACATATTCAATATCATTTATAAAGTATTATTGTTTAAAAAAATAAGACAGAGTAATAATATTATTAATGCTCAATTCCATAAACATGTTAAAAATACAAAACACTATAAAATCTAATGTTATCTTGTTAAAAATTTCATTATTTTATTTTTAATATAATCTTCATCCATAATCATCAATCATTTCCATCAAATGTTTTCATTCATACCATATTATAACTAATTTAATATTTATATTAAGTATTTACAAATATGCCTTGTATTTTTTATGATAAGATGATTAATGGAATTTTCTATCTTCAAAATGGAACATTTTATTTTTAAATTTAATATAATATCATAAAAAATTAAAATATCTAGTGAAATCCAATTTTATTTTTTATAGGTATATTTTTAGGGTAAAATTTATCACACCACATTAGAATATTCTATATATAGCCAATTATAATCATTGTGATTATTGAATATATATTCCCAATATAAAAAATATATATTCTACCTAGTAAATAACTCATATTTCATTTTAGTAGGATTATTTGACAAGAAATCTAATGTTTCCATATCATATAAGGAATTATATGTGAATTCAAATTTATTAAAAATAACTTTTTTTGAAATATTACCCTATTAGTGTGGAATCATTTTTCTCTAATATTCTTAGAAAAAAACTTTACCGATGATATAACTAATTTATCCACTGTCTAGTAACAAAATAATGTTATAATATTTAGAAATATCATAAAACATATGTTTAAAAAATTCATCCCATTCATTTGAAAAATGAATTAGTATAAGAACTTATCAAGAGAAAATTATTGAAAAATATACAAATTTCTAAAAAAATATTTACTGATGAATTTATCCTTGAATCTATGTCTTGTATACATGTTCTTCTTATTCAACTACATGAAATAAAATATCATGACATTACCATAAACTCTTTATTCACTTAAAACTCACTCATATTTTCAATAATAGGCAATGATAAATATAAAAGTATATAACTTACATAATACAAGAATTGTATTTTATAAAATTATTACCTTTGATGAACTATCCCTGATTTTTTATGAAAATATTCACACATACCATGATGTTACCCTTCAAATTTGAATATTTTACACAATTAAACTACTAACCCTCCATCAACTTTTTTAGTATTATGGGTGATATGGAATCTCCAGGACCTATTTTCTTCTCACTATATCCAAAATGTTTACCCTTATCCTCCATCACCATTATACTAGTACTCAAATTAGGGCATCCCATTTCCTTCCCAACAATCCATAACATTTTTAGAAAATTAGGTAAACATTTATTAAAATAAAACATATTATAATTCCCAATAAACTATCATGTCCTTTTTTGTACTGGATTCATAATGAAGACCATATCTAGAATGAGTCTATGATATGATATAAACATCTCCATGTTATTGACATACCCAATAATATTGAGATCATCAGCGGAGATTGAGGTATATTCAACTATTTTACCTCAAATACAGCCTTTGACACCACTAACCTCTCATTACAATAAAATTCATAATATTTCCATTTTTTATATTCTATCATATATTAATAAGATATGATATAATGTTGTTTTTATAACATAGAATCCAGTGTACCATAAATAAGCGTACAGACTTTTCTTGAATAAATTAAAAAGGTGGCTATGTTATGTGATATAATAATTAAACATTAAATTCATAAATGCAAAAATTATTTTGAATCATAAATGGTATAAATGGGCTAATGTATGGTAATGGATGAATATTATATAATGTATGGGACTTGTCGAATATAATTTTTGGTCCAATGCACTTGAATGTTAATTGGGTTAAATGGCTATGAATTTTCAATAAAAAATGTGTTAATGGGTTATGAAATATTATTAGTACCCATGTTGATTGTTATGTTTTTTCATTACTCTTTTATTTAGTTGTATTTGGTTGTGATATAGTTTGTGTGTGGTGAATTGATAAATAACCACATTCATATTTCTTAGTTGTGTGGGTTATTGACATGAGGATCTATGGTTGTGGCTCTTGTTATACAAAGTCACTAAACTCCACCAGAAAATGTAATTGATAAAGAAGGGGATGGAGGATCTATTCCCCTAATAGTTTTATTCCACCCAGACCGAGGCATAAATTTCTGTAAAATGCGTTGTTGTGATGGGATTCTCACTAGTGTGATATGGAATCTAATTATTCAATTTATGCATAATGATTGATTGGATTATACCTATGAGTAGAATATGTTTATGAAAAACACTAGGAACACATGATGAAAATGGATTTAGTAAAGAAGGGGTCTTAAAAGGTGAAAATGTTAATAATTGTAGAAATTATTTATGTAATGATTATTAGCTCTTGGTGCCCAATTTGTCCATGTATACATTTTATTTATTTATTACATTCATATAATTTTATTTTAGATTGGATATCTTGTAGACAATATTGGTGGTGTCCTATAGAGTTTTTTACAGACACACTGCTCTAGAAGCCATTAGGTACCTGAGAGGACTTCATGGTTGTAGGTGGGGAAAAAGAAATATATTCTAATGCTAGTATGGTGTGTTTGAAATGAAATATCCGTGGGTGAGGATCTGGACATGGAGTCAGGTTCCATTTTGGTGATTTAGATGTTGAACATTATTTGTGGATATATATACCTAGGAAGTATTATCATGTCATGTTATGGTTAATGTTGCATTATGGGTTTTAACTAGTTTTTAGAGATGTTTGGGTATGCATTTTTATTGTATATTTCATTCTATTTATTCTATTTATACTGAGTTCTTATGTAGATTACTCTAGTAAATAGACTATAGTCTCCACATCTGATTTATTAGAACCTCTCTATATGTTTTCAACCTCTAGCATAAGGGGCGGCATGATTTATGTCATGTGATGACCTGATGTGGGGCTCTGGTTTTGTTGATTCCATTTCGATGACAATAAAAATTTGTTTTAGAGGAGTTTTATTTCTCATTTTTATTAACTTTAATTTTATAATCTATGGTAGGATGAGTAATGCCTTGGAAATGAGCTCATTATTGGGAGTAGTTAACCCATCTAAGATGGAAATCCCAAATCACCATGGGTGGTAATTATTTTTCTTGATGTTTATTGCTATAGATGGATGATATATCACAATTGGGTTATTCCCATGTTTTGTAAAATGATAAATTTATAATATTTTTCTCATTTTATGAATGAAATAAGGATTTTCATTCATGAATCATTCTCGGAACCTATGTATATAGGTTGCATGCATCATGATATTGACACACGAGATGGGTGTCTGGGGAATAGGTATATGGAATAATTTGATTTTCAAGAAAAATATTAATAGAAAGAGGTCAACTAATGATATTACATGTGGGTTAATGATAAGAATGTAAATGAATTGTCCATGAATAGTTTATGTAAAGAAATGTTATAAATGAGTTAAAAGTTTTGGTTGTGATAAATTGTAAAGGCTAAATGGTGTATAAAAGTGAAAAATTTCATAGTGATAGGAAAATGGATATTGAAATTTTATTAATGATAGGAATAAATGTGTTATACCAGTATTTTTATTACTTTTGATAAATGAAATCTTTTTAAGAGAAATTATTTTTGTTGTGGAAGTAGAAATTGATTAAATTTTTTTACGAATGTCATTTGATCATGAAAATAAGTTACCCTTTGTTAAGAATGTCCTCGAGTAGGAATGTTAGATAGTAGTGATCCTTGTGTGATGATGACTATTGGGATAATGTGTATAAAATGTAATGTTTATGGTTTATGATATATTTTATTTTCCACAAGTCATTTAACACTGTCTTTCAACAATCATAGTAATTTGTTGAAGATAATCTCTTGTATTATGGTCATCCATATGTTATGGAACATTGATTTTTTTTTGTTAATAGGTAGTTTATTTTGTTAATTGTTGATTTCCTAAAATATAGAGATTTTAATTTTAAGAAGTTGTGTTATAGTGGATTTTTTGGTGAAATAGGTAGTGGGTATTCCATATGTTGTTGATTTTATCCATTGATAATTAGTTTTGGGTTGCGATATTACACTAAGTTGTGTTCTTGGGTTTGGGTCATAAGACATTAGGTGTTTTTGATATGTTATAAGATACGTGATTATAGAAACCTTTGTATGGATATTATATTTTGGTCATAAGATGTTATTTGGTAATATGAGTGTGAAAACTCGCCTGAGTCGTGATCATTAAGATTATAAGCTGAAACATAATTATGTTTCCAAGATTTTAGTGACCTTTTTGAGTAGGGGAATCATGAGCTGTGTCTTGGATCCTTGAGAGTGTGTATGATTGCAGTGTCAGATTATGTGTGTGTTTAAAATTGCGGTGCATCATATTGAAAAATTTTTATTATTGTGTGGGCATAGTGCATATTTTATTATGGGTGAGAGTTCCATTTTTTAAAAAATATTTTATTCTTGGATTTATGTGTATGGGTTTGAAAGTGGACCAATGATTTTAATCTTCATGACTCTAGTATTTTGGGGTAGTATTATTTACAATCGATTGTGAGATATGATAGATGTCAGATGGTGTTAATAGTGCTTTGTAGTGTTTTGTTCTCATGGGATGTCATGGAAATTGTTAGTGGGACACAAAGTGTCCAACACATTCTTGGTTGTCCTATAGATATTATTGGATGATTTATGGTTGGTCATGCGACTGGGGTTGTGGTTACACATTGATAGATTTTGGAAAATCAAGGGTAACTTCATGGGTGGCTATCCTAGTGATGCATGATCCATGGAATATGAATCATAGAAGATTCATCATAGGTAGAAATTATAAATAATGAGTACCATAATGTTTTGGAAAATGGTATTATTTTGAACATGTACCATCATAAGGGAACCGATTTTTCATATTATCTGATGGAAGGTTTTTTCGAGGGATTGTATCATATTGATGTTTGAATATCTGTTTGGATGACGATTAAGGGAGTTCCTTATTTTTTCCATGTGGAAGAGACAAGGGTGAACTATGAATGGTTTGATTCTTTTGTTTATATGGTGTCTCGGATGATATTATGGTCACAAAGATGATGTTGCTTGTATGAATGGTTTGGTTGTGGGGTTATATGTTGAGGATGCCTCCAAGATGTTGAGTCTGACTAACCAATAGGAACGGTTATGTGAGTAAGTGGGAATTGGGATATGCTCTGGAATATGAAGTCTTGTGAGAAACTATTTTGTATATATTTATTGAAATTTAGTTATGAAACAAAATAATTTGAGTAGTGTGGTCGAAGTAGTGCCATATGTATTTTTGGATCACAACTACTCAGGGGGTGGTTGTGGAGTGGTGGGGGGAGTGTTCTGATGAGATTTTTGTGGTAGAGAAGCCAAATATACTTGGAAGGTCATGTTTTACCATAGTGGTATGTTACATCAGAAAAAGATGAGTTGGGTTTGGTGTTCTTAAACAACATTTATGCATTCCTAAGCATCTGATTGTCATTCCCAAAACCATTAAATCGTCCCAGTTACATTGAGAAACTCTAGATTATGCCAATAGACCTGAAATTTTTTTGGTATGATGATGAAATCATGTATTTTAAACACATGGGGTAGTATATATGGAACTCTATGATGGTATTTACACCATCCAAATTATTTTTTATGGTCCACAAGATGGGCCAGGTGTGAAAAAACCACATGGGATCCATTCAATGAAGCTGGAATGGGCACTGGGTGATGTCTGTTTTCTAATTCATAGAAAATATTAGAATATATTTTTATGTTTTGGGGTTCATCATATGACTGAATGTATGTTTTGGTCATTGGTATTCTTTATGGAGAGTTGTGGTAATGACACACCTAAGGTAGAGATTGTTTAGTCAGTCCTTGAAGTGTGGAGGAGAATGTTGAATTGATGTATTGTAATTGGGAATCCAATGAGGAAACAATGAGGAGAATGCTAAGTCACTAAAAAAGGCTCGGAAGCCCTATATTATGGTGTTTAATTAAACCAAGTTTTGGTCTTGTGATCAGGGTTGATTTAAATAAATTTGATATTTTTTTGTTAAGTCATAGAAATGGGTGCATAGATGTGAAAATGGTTTTGGTAAAAAGGAGTTTTGATCAATAACACCAATAATTTTTTGAATCATACTTGAGTAAGTATACATTAGAGGTTTTATAATGCATTCAAGTGTTGTAAAACCTTTTCCATGTGATGTATTGTTATTCTAGGTGTCAAATTCCACCAAAATATTAGAAATGACGTTGATTTGTGTGTTTGGTTATAGTGAAGTGGTTCAAACTAGTAAGTGCCTCACAATGGTTAAAAGGCTTAGTGTTTCAAAAGTAGATGTTGAGTTTTAGGGGACAATTCATTCATGAATTCTAACATGATATGGAAAATGAGAATTGATGTGTTGAATTGTGACCCACCTCTGGGTTTCTCTTTGTGGAGGTAAGGATTTTTTTAGAAATGTTGTCTTACTTGATTGAAGAAATGATGATCATTCTTTTCGATTGAATAGTGTAGGAATGTACTTCCATGTAGATCCAATTATAATGATAGAGACTATTAAAGGGAGAGGACCAAAATATATATGTGGTTAGAAGATTATTTGAATATAGATTATTGTTTGAAGGACTCAAGTGATCAATGTTTGGATGAGTTGAATCAAATAGAGAGTGTTGGCATAGTCTAAATGGGTCGGTACCAGAAGTGTTTTGGTTCAGATTCGATTTACGATAGTAAATGGGATTGTTATGACATGAGTGGTTGCTAGATATTTATTGAGAAATGTGGTTGAAAAAATCATGTTTTTTATATTGGGTAATATCGGGTTTTGGAAAAAATTATTGTTTTGAAAAAATAGTGAAATTACACCATGTGACTAATGTCATTATATGAGGATCAGAATAATTAGATGTCGATTTGTTCCTCCAAAAAATTTTGTTGGTGTGATAGAAGTTTTCATGTACTCTGAAATTTGAAATGATTCCAATGTTTTCCCTATGATGTTGTTTTTGTTGATATATGGTTAGAGTTAGTGAATCCCTTGAGGAGTATCTAGTTTTTTTGTGGGATTGAGGTGTGGAATCAATGATTTAATATTTATTGCATTTGGTTTAATTTTTTTATACCATCTCTATATTATGATAGATACATTATAAATGGTAATAGATAGGTGGGCCTAGTGGAATGAACTCTTTGTTATCAAAGTTCAATGATGCTTGGGAATTCATATTGATGGTATACCATTATAATGTGTAGTGGTTTTAAGATACCATATTTTGTGGACATAAGTACTTGATTTAATTATTATTTTTTAATTTAATGATGGGGTTAATGAAATGATTCCTAGGTGTATAAGGATTACTAGGTGTGTTTAGGGGTTTCAGAACCCGAAAGGAAATTGAAATTGGACCAATCTGGGCATGAATCCTGGTTTAGATATGGTTTGGTAAAATATTCTTCCTTCATAAGGAAACTATGAATCCTTATATAATGTAATATTTCATGTCTAGCTGATAGTTAGTAAAAACATGTGACATGCTGAGAAACCATGTGTCCTAGCACCCATTGAAATATCACAAGTTAATATTCTGCAAATAATGTAGAAAACAATGTGGCAATGTCATGTTGGTAAAAATTACATAATTTCCAATACTATATTTTAATTTTCAACATTATTTTGTCAAACCATTAGTTCTCTCTCAATCCTACTGATGAAAAACAACCCATTGAGATTCTTATTTGGATTCTTCTTCTTCTATATGCCTTTTAGAGTGCTGTCAGTTGAAGTGTGAAGCCATGGGTATCTCTAATATCATTCATTCTTCTTTATTATAGTGTAATATTGATCGTGGTCTCAAACTATTTTTTAATAATGATATAAGGAAATGATAATGAGTACGTTGATCATCATATTTTACTTGGGTGGTTTACACATTATATCACATGGTTATTATGTTGATTTTTTTATACGATATTGAGTTCTTGTTTCCACATTATTCTACAGTGAATGAATAATGTTGGATTTGGAAAAATGTTCTCATAAATTATCATATGAATCCCTCAAAATCCTTGTGGGTTGTGTAAATGTTGATTTTACTAATTTGGAGGAACCCCGGGGTGTGACAAAATTCTCGAACCTAAGAATTGAAAAAAATGGTGGAAATGATGCATTATAATATATAACAATTTGGACCATGTTAATATTGTATTTTTAGTTGATAACTGGATTCTAATAGCTTTAACATGATTGAAAAGGGCTTAAGGGGATGTTTTGTAAGGGTTAGTAAAGGGTTAATTATGTTAAATTATATTTTGTTGAATGGGTTATGAATAATGTTGACATCCCCAAAATAATTAGAAAATATTAAATGATGGGCATGTAAAATTCAAAATCTATTAGGAATTTAAGAGTATGTAAACAAGATGATTATTGAATTGATGCATATATTTAATTGGTTAGTACATTGGAACTATGAGGGGATACCTAATGGGATTAAAATTATAATTTGGTTTTGTTATGTGATATAAGAATAATAGAAAATAGGTATACATTGGAATGTTCTTGTGAAATGGTAAATGGGATAAATTGTATAAATGGGTTACTGTATGGATATTGATGAATATTGGATAATGTATTGTAGTTGATGAATATAATTATTGGCTCAATGCATGAGCATTGGAGTTATGATAAAAGGATATGAATTGTAAATGGAAAATGTGTTACTATGTTAAAAAATATTATTACTACCCATGATGATGGTTAGGTGTCTTTATATGATATTTTATTTGTTTTTATTGGGTTTTGATATTGTATGCCACTAGTGAATGGATAAATAAACATTTGCACATGGATTGGTAGTGTGGGGAATTTAATTATTTTTCTATGCCCACATGTCGATTTTGACTGAGGATCTAAACTCTACCCCATAATTCACAATCTAGGGGGGACATAAGACCTATTCCCCAAATTGTATCAATCAACTCAGATTGAGTCTTCGAGATGAGGATACTGTGTTTTTGTGATTTGATTATATCCAGTGATATTAGGTGTTTATTTATTCTTTTATTCATAGTTATTGGTTTTCATAGACCCATTTTTATATGATGTTTATAAAAACCCATTGACAACGTGATGAAAAAGGAATAAGTAATGAATATGCCCAAAAAGATAGAAATTTTAATAATGGTATAAAGTGTTCAAGTAAACATTGTTAACTAGCAGTAATCGAGTTTCCTTATTTATGTGTTATTTATTTGTTACATTCATGCACTACCCATTTTGACTAGATATTTTTAGAAACCATTGGTGGTGGCCTATTGATTTTGGAACTCACAACATGCACAGGCCACCATAGGGATTCCGAGAATATTCCATGGTCTTAGTTTACCAAAATAGGAAAATGACCAAATCTATGATAGTGAGTTGGGCCTGTATTTTTCATGGTTAAGGATCCTAAATATGATTCGGGACCTGTTTTGGTGAATAAGATATTGTAATTTAATTTTTTTTATTTACATGTTCACTCCTAGCATGTCATGACATGGTAAACGTTGAATAATGGTTTGTACCATATTTTGGGAGATGTTTGGCTAGGCAATTTTATTGGATGTTTAATATTTTATTATATACTTATATTATATTCTACTATATATTACTCTAGTAAATAGGGTATATTATCCCAATGTGACTTAGTATACCCTCCCTTATAGTCGAAAACATCTTACGTAATGTAATACGCGAATGAGGTCATGTGATGACCCAACATGGGTATCAGTTTGGTGGATTTTATGTCAGTTATGTTACAGGAACTATCATTCATATGTACATTTGGAAAACCATCCCATCTAGCGATATATTTCATTTTAAATATAATCCATTTATGGAAGTCCCTAAAAATATATATTTTGAATATATATGATACTTATGAAATTAGAAATAAAATATACATGTTATAATAATAACATACATTGACATGTTCTTACTCAATCAGTTTTTATATCCTACACTTGTTTAGGACCCTTTTACCAACAACATGAGTGATATTATAATAATTAGGACATGAACGATGGTGGAATGTTCAATAATGAGGAAATTATATAATAATATAATATATATGATGTTACTAAAATTTAGGAAATGATAGAATAATGATCAATGTGAAAGGATAATATCTATCAAATAGAATCATGCATAAAAAACATATAAATTATCCCACCGAATAGTGATTTGAATAGATAATTATTAATGATTGGGTGAGAAAAAGTTATGTTTAAAAAATAAATTATTTTATAATTTTCAAAATGGTTTTAATAAATATTTATAAAATGATTAAATTCTTTTTACTAGTGGTTAATTGAACATTGGAGGCATGTTAAATTTAAGGTCATGGTTTATTTTAAAATATCATTTTTATTCAACATAGTTTACCTTTAAATGATTTTTTGATCTAAATTATTGGATAATTTTATTTTATAATCCACATTTTTTATAATTTTGTATTTATATTTTTATTTTACTAGTTTCAATTTTTTTATCTCACTATATTAATTAATTTTTTCATATATATATTTTTAAGAAATGTTTAACTTATTTCCTCATTATTCAATTGAAACATTCCTTCCTATCAAGGTTCTTTAAATTCATTATATGATTTATGTATATATATATACTCCAATTATTATATGAATAAAATTTAAACTAATATTATTCATTTATTAATTATAACAATTAATATTTTTAATTTTTTTTTATCAATTTTGTTATCTTATTACAAAAGTGTATAAATAACATTTTCACAATGTAATCGAAAAGATTGAATTTTCCATATTTTATCATTATTTTTAGAAATGATGATTAGATTAAATGTCTTCATTCTTATTTATAAATATTTTATTTTTATTAATAATCAATTAATTTTTTACTGATATTAAAAAATAATGTATTATTTTTATATTGGAATGAAATGATTATTAAAATTGATTTATAATTTCTGTTCTTCACACAATTACATTAATTTTTTTAATGTTTTCCTCTAATTGTTTCCAAAAATTGTGTTCATACATAAAAAAAATTATATTGAATTGAATATCTTCTATCTTCCTTGACAGAATTACAGTTTTCTTGTTATTAGTTTCCTCAGGATTACATTATCATTGACATTATTTTATCTTAAATTCCTTTATTTTGTCTATCCTTTATTTATATGGTATTATTTTCAAATCCATCATGTGGTATTAACTAAATTACATTTCAATATAAGTAAATATCCGAAAGAGTCTTAATTAAGATAGTTATTTCATTGACTGAGGAATTGTTATATATTTTTTATCTAATACAAATAATTGTTGATTTATATAGAATGTTGAGAATAAATTTTATGGATAATTAAATATACAATGATAATATAGGATGTGAATGTGATGTGTTATGAATTATTATATAATTACCCATACATATATCTATTTGTCTCATGTTAGATACAATTTTCCATAATCTATAGGTCAAGAATTTATTATATTGTTATAATATATGTTTATTTATTTTATACCATCCCATTATATTATTGTTTATTATCAAAGGACAGGATTTTATGACTTGTGATATTTTTTAGAATTCATTTTAAGATAGTTAATGTTTGGATTTACACATTTAACTTTTTGATAATTCATTTTTCTTTATCAATGTGATTTTAATGTTTATATTACCCATTTAGGAACATTGAATTCATATTATTGATTTAGTCAAAAGTTTTTTATTACCCAATATTTTGTATTGCATCATACTTATTTAATCATGATTTATTCCACTTTATGTGTCCCTTAAATGGGTATTCGGTACTGTATATAATATTTCCCATTATATTGGATATGAAAAGGTACTATTTAAATGATTTTCAAGGATTCCATAATTCTTTTCATGTTACATTTTAAATTAAAATTATAATATATAATTCATGAATTTAGACAAGTTTACTAGATTTATGAATAGATTTTTTTTGGATTTTTATATAACACATATCTTATTATAGTGTAATAAGTATGCACTATATCTAAGATACTATATATAGGGTATTTGTAGTTTGATTTTGTGTAAAATTTCTATGATCTATCGAAAATAAAAATTACAAAAACTTATCTAACATGATTATAATAATGTATTCAAATAATTGAGAAATTTTACAATGATAGGTATTCTGATTTTAGGAATCACTAATCAAAATGATTTTTACCAAACATATTTTTTTCCATTATTGAGAGATAGAGCTTGGTAGAAGGAATATAATCCGCACACATAGTCAATGTATTAATTTCACTAATTAGAATATTAATGCAACTACTATTGGAGATGATATAATCAGAGACATGTGAGGGAAGTTTAATTATGTTATTATTAATAATCATGATGGTATAGAAAAAAAAATTGTTCCACAATGAGGATTTCCTATATTGGATAACCTCATATGATAGATGACTCAGTATTTTAAAACAGCTTCAAATACATAGTTTGTTAAACAATGGATCAACCCTCTCAAAATGATATCTTTGGGATTGGGATATAATTTCAGTTAAATGATTATTATGGTATTTTATTTTTGATGGGGAATAATGATAAATGGATATCATTTATGATAAATAAATAATAATATGTTGAAATATAATGTATGTAATAAACAACATTTAGTGTATTGTTTTTTAATCATAACTGATATAAATGAATTGAAAAATAAATTAGTTCATCAATATAAATTATAATGAGGGAAATTGGGTCATATAATATATATATAATTACATGAATTGAAGGGAAATATTTTGAAGATATATGTAACATGAAATGTAACTTTGATTATATCATTTATGGAATTTATTTGAGGGTTCAAAGGGCCTTATTTTGACAAATATTTGTATCATATGATTATATGTTATAATGATCCATTATTATGATAATATATGTATATGTGTATATATATATATATATTATTTTAAATGTAAATACTTATAAGAATTAGACAATTCAGATCCATAAAAAAGATATGTAACAAAAAAATCAATGAAAGTGTGGAACATCCGACATGTGAAAATTATGGAAAAATAGTAATATGTCCAATGTTTAAATGGAATTTGACTATTTTACAAAAGTTGATATTATGGGAATTACCCTAATGAATGTAAAATAAATAATTAATATAATAATATCCATTATTTATATAGTATGTATATGTGGAACTATTTGAACAAATGCATTAAACGTCAATGTTTTCCCAAAATATTATGTATTGGAATTTATTATTAATATCTTGAGATACTCCTTGGGTTATAAAACCATGAGACTAAATTGATAATCATTAATTATAATATTAGAGGATTGTGAATTATATAAGAAGATTATGAAATATTAATGTCAATTATAATAATTTATTTCTTGATGATAGAAATAATGTTGAAGGAATATATGGTGATATTTATATAAAGATGGGAAGTAAAATAATATCCTTCCGGGATGAATGTAACAATTTCATATTGTATTTCAAGGATATAATGTTTATATATTATAATATCTTATAATAATATTCTACTATTTATAAATGGAAATTTAATATAGGAATGAATTGGAAACATCCAATGATTTTATTTAATAAAATTCTATAAAATTGAAAATATAATAATAGTGAATTTTCCAAATATATGTTGTATGGTATTAATCACCCAAAATTTAATATTTATCTAAAATGTGAGGTTTTAATGAATAATTTTTCAAAACCCAGTAAATTTACAGTTCAAATTTAATAAATAATCTTTAATGATTTTTAAGCCAATCTATGTTTATTGTTCAGATTTTTGAAAATAATGTATAGGTTATTATTTTATCTTGTGCTGTCCATTTATATATTATAGAGGAGGAATAAATATTGATTTGATAGTCCATATAGTAAATAAAAATATTATTTTATTGGATTAGGAATGAAAAAAATAACATGATCATGATTAATCACATTGAAGGAAGAAAATATATATATATATATATATTGGCACAAAATCATATATGTAAATTATTTAAAATTATCTATTGCAATGTTAATGGAATTTCATAAAAAATGAATGTGATGAATAATCTAATGAGTCTTATGTGTTAATTAACACACAACTATCAAGGTATGGTTTTTGAAATTCATTATATGGTATTAATCATAATAATGTATATCCATTATAAACATCATACCCTTTACCTGTAAATTAATGTTCATGATAAAATGTATATTTTATTTTACAACAATGTAATATTATTAATGGAAAACAATAATTAAAATTTTACTATTGATATTTTTGTAAGTAGGGGAGGATGTAATCCTTTAATATTTTAATATATATTTTATTTTTAAATTACTCTATGACTATTAATGTGTGTCACACACAACAACACATTTAATTAAACTAAAAAATAATATTATCACATAGGTGTTAGATTAGTTGGTATTACAATGTATAACACAATATTTAAATATATGTATGATAATAATTTATTCTTATCAATAATACATTCAATCTATAAAATGAAAATTCATATAACAATTTTTATAGAAAAATAATAAGAATAAAAACATTTTATGCATCCAAAATATTATTTCTTAAAAAAAGCTATTTTATTTAATTTTCATCACAAACATTATATATAATTTAAACCTGTTTTATAATGATGGTTTTTATAAGTCTATAATTTATTATATTTCCACGTAAAAATTATCTCATGAAGAAATTTTAATATTTTTATGAATAAATGATTTTATATAGAAAATTGAAAATATATAATAATAAAAATATGGTAACTGTAATGACATTAAATTCATTTAAATCTATCCTAATAAATTTATATTTTTTAAATTAAAATAATATGAAGTTATCTTATTCTCTATGGAATTTTATTTTTATTTTGGGAACCAAATATTACTTTTTTGAACATATGTTATACTTATTCATGTATAAAATTATTTTTGAGTATTAATTGCCGATGGTATAGTTGGGTTGTTCTCATTCATTTTTGATTAATACAAATGATTAAAAAAATTACATATATAAAAAATAAAAACAATATTTTCAAATCAAATTGAAAATTTATTTAACGGTGAAACTATTTTCCTAATACATTGCGCTTTTTTCAAAAAATGGGGTTTCGTTTACTTTCGGTACCCATATCATGGGTTATTCATTCATCTTATGTATTTAAAATATTATAAATCAGATCCAAATTTTTTATATTTATTTCCTAGAAAAATTATAACACCCATTTAAGTTTCGAGTATAAAATTATGTTGTTAGAATAAAATGATATGTACCTATCCTTAAGGTTAAATTTTATTTAAAGGAATTCAACATCAAGAGAAGGAATAAAATGGATGAAAAACATGTATAAATGTTATTTTATCAGTTTGTAGATTAGTATAAAATATTATATATTAATATTGGGTACTTTGATTCAACTATAAAAGATATTGATATATATTATATATCTATAAATTACGTATTTCCATGTGTATCCCTTTCTGTACATATAAATGAAACGTCATATCCAATGTTATAAACACAACTTAATTCATCTATATTATACAATGAAAACCTAAAATATATCTTCCATACCCTTGTTCAAGATATTATGGTATTTTATTATGATCGTACTATTAATATATAATGCGTAAACCAAAGGAGGACTCTTAGTGAAAATGATATTGTCTTACCTGTCTCTATATAATTTGATTTATTATACTACATTCTATATATTATTCTAATAAATCATAACATAATTAGTATGGTATAATAAATTTTTTGTTATGTAATTATTATTATGGTATATTCCTTTTCCATCTCATTGAAATATAATTGTAAATGAATTTATATCTTGTTCATACATGTGAATGTTATATCTCAATGACATTTATGGTATGATTCATTATAACAGTTTGTTAATTTGTGTTTTCCAACCAAATAAGTGAATGTTGGTTATCAAATAAATTTATGGTAAGATTATTTATAATATGGTTGAGTACTAGATGGTACAATAACATATTTCTTAACTAAAAAATTTCCTTTATGATAATTCATGTTACATTATCCACGTGATTTTTATGTCCATATTATCCATTGATGTACTTTGAACTTATATTGAATTATTAATATAATTTGTTTTGATTATCAACATTTCCATTTTAATTATGACTTATTTACTCATGATTTCATCAATTGTACCTTGGCATTAATGATTATATGGGTAGGATTTTTATTTGTTTTCATATTTTCAGTTCTGAAGACAAATTATTTCAATGGGTTTTAGGGAATAAATGATTTTTTCATTCTATGTTATATATTAACAATGTAATATTGATTTCATATATATATATATATATATATTGTAAATACACTTCAGAAGTTCCATCCATGGTGTTGTGGTCTCTTAGATCTTTTTCAAATGTAATATGTTTGTCTTTATTTTTGGTTTGAGGTATTTAGGTTAATTACATAAAATTTATATCAATATATACATTTATGGTGCTGATATGGTTGAATGTTATTGTAGAGTATTACATTAGGATTATAGGGAACATTTTATAATATTAAACACTTTAATAACATTTTATAACATCAAATATAATTTCATATCTAACATATCCTATATAAAAGAATTATAGATAATCATTATGTTGGACCTAGTTTTTAGGGTTACAAAATTAATTATTTGACCAACAAATAAAACCATCAAAATAAACACTTTAGTTAGAATCTTTTATAGGGTAATATTGTTTGAATAACAACAAAACATAGGAGAAAAAATTCTTTTATGTAAACCCGTAAACATATTTAAAATTCAAAACTATTTATCATCTAATGTTAATATATTAATAAATTTATTATTTTAATTAATACACTTATTTTTTCTTCATCATCTACTATTTCTATCCAACATTTACATTCACGAAATCTAGTAACTAATGTGATTTTTACATTATGTATTTATAAATATGTTATAAATATTTTAATATATAACATTTAATCAAATTTATTATGGTAAAAAATTAACATTACTATTTCTCATAAATAAAATATCATTAAAAATTACATTATCTACTAAAAATAAATTTAAAATTAGGAACATATAATATTTTTCATCATTGAACTCCCACATTAAACATCCTAAAACTATCCCTTTATAAACTATATCTAATTTAAATATACTGTTTTATTATAAAAAATATCCTTTATTCCTAGGAAAAAACTATTATTTCCTTTTAATATAAATATCTAACGAGAGAAATATTTTTCCATATCATATATGGTATTGTACGTGTTTAAAAATTTATTAGTAATAATACATCATAATATATTCTATTATTAGAGTTGGAATAATATATTATTGGATAAATACATCAACAATTATAAAACTAAATTAATCATTTTATACTTTCAAAATGATATTATTAAATTTATAGAAAGAATAAAACAAATGTAAATGAAATTCAAATCATTAATTTAAATTATACTTTCTTATAACATTTTCACATGAGACAAATATGAAAATAAAATATATCTTTATAGATGAACATTTGATGTGAAATTTCTCCTTGAATCTACGTCTTTGATACATGTTCTCTTTATTCCACTAATTGAAACAAAATTTCATGATATTTCCTTTAACTCTTCCTTAAATTATTTACTAATTTATATTTGAAATAATTGTTTCTGATAAATATTAAATAATATAACCTTCAAAAATAATAATTTTAGTTTATAACATTATTATATAATGTGACAGATTGCGTATTTTTCTTGAAGACATTCAAGAATTCGATAATGTTATTATTCCAATTTGTAGGATTTACACAATCAAAGAAGTAACTATCCTTCATCATTGTATGTGTTATAAGTGATAGGAAATATCCATGACATATTTTATTCTCTCTGTATCCAATATATTTACTCTTATATTTAATAACCATCATAACGACGTTCAAACATGGGAGTCCATGTCCTTCCCAACTGTCATGAACATATTTTGCAAATTTGGTATTGTTTTATTGAACTATATCATACAATAATTCTTGATAAATTGTAAGAACCATTTCAGTAGTTATTTCATAATAACATCTATATCTAGAATAAGGTTACAAAGTGAGCCCAATACATCTATGTAATTGGAAAACCTAATCATATCAAGATTATGAGTTGATATTGAGGTTTATTAAACCATAAAAAATTAAGCCTTTGATACCTCATACCATTAATTTTGTTATAGTTATTGATATATCTATATATGATTATGTTTCAACTTATAATAATGTATTATCTAATATTTTCTATATCACGTAGCTTCAACGGTAAAAAAATAGTAGATACTTTTGGTAAATTCATTATATTTATATCATTGGCCTCCTACAGTGTTATTATAATTAAATAACAAGAAGGATTCTTATTAAGAAGTCATTCCAACATATATAATCTTCCTTCTTATTGAAATAAATATTATTTTGATCTAGAACCAGTCAAATATGTTTTTGACAAATAGTTTTTAATTATATAATTTGGATATCAAGGTAAACATTTATGATCAAGAATGTAATTATTTGTAATTTGATTTTTTGTTATTTGACTACCATGTTACATATAAATGTAATGATAAATTTTATTAAAATTAATCACAATAAAATAATAAAACTATAAAAAATATCTATTTATTGAGAAAACATACATAATTTATTAATAAATTAATTTACTATTCAATTCCTCAATCAAATTTGATATTTTGTTAAGGAATCAACCTTATCCTATCGAATTTTATTATTATACAATGGAGAAGAGAAATCATTACCCAATATATCATATTGATTAACCCTACCCCATACATTGTGTATACAAAATTTTATTGTTTCCCAAAAAATTGAAACACAAATATCACAGCAGAATTTTGTTACATAACTCTTGGGGTAACAAATATTCCCCATGCCATTCACAATATATATCATGGGTATCCTACATTGTAATAATATATAAAATTGAATATTTATGGTATTTAAATCTTTTTAATTTTTATGGAATCCAACATAATGTATTATGAAGAGGAATGTTATTAAATTTAACTAATTCAATATATAAGAAATTCATATTAAATTCATCAAATAGGATAAAAAATTTAAAATCTAGTTATTGATAATTTTTTTATTAATTATTATAATTTTTTATTTTTAGAATCTCTATTAAATCCTCAATATTAATATGTTCACTCAACAATAATGGGTAACTCTTTACACACCCTGAAAGTATGTATTACTAACCCAAAAATAAACATAGAACATATCTTCACAAATAAAAATGCATCTAATTTACATGATAAGTAAAAATATAATTTTATAGGATCAAAATTATGTCATATAGAAAATTACCACAAGAGTATGCTCAGAGCAATAAACATCCAACACCAACTATTCTAAAACATGGTACAAGCCTCTAGTCTATTGTGAATCCAAACCCAATATCCCCCTCTCCAAAGATACGTTTCTCTTGAGTGAATAGTAATCATCATAACAATAAAACATAGTATTCATATAATTAATTTAACAATTATATTAATTATAATAAATACAACTACAATGTGAGGATATAATATATTAAATACTAAAACGTAGTTTACATACCTAAAAAATTAAAAATTTATAAGAAGTTATTTATAATGATAATTAAGATATATAATATCCAAAGTTCATAAAAATTAGAACTATAATCTTAAAAATTAATTTAATATAAATTAACATTTAATTTAACCTCCATATATTTTATATTCATTTATAAAAATTATATATATCAATAATTTTATGAGCAATATAATATATTCAAGACATTCAAAAATTTTATATATATAAGAAATTTTGTATTTCCTCATTATTTTAAATCCAATATATTAATCAAAATAGAATGCTCAATTCTAGTATAATATTTTTTTCTGTAAATACAAAAAGTTTATAATTCAATTTCTTATATAAAAACATTTTACAAAATATTCCTATCATATATTAATCAAATTTATACCTTTCATTATATCATTACTCAGAAAACATATAATATGGTTTAAATATAAAATAATTCCCTTAAATATTAATGATTAACACAAATAATTAGTAAAATATCATAATTATTATATTTTATAATTTTTATTCTACCTTACTTTAATAATTTGTATTCCGTTTTAAAAAATCACATATAATTTTCATTAGAAAAATTATATTAAAATTATACAAATTTTTTTTTTAAATTTTTTAAATGGTAATTTAACATTAACACCAACAGATAAGGAATATTTGTTATCATTTATTTAAATAACACATAATAAATTAATTATTAAACCGTTATAATTAATTAATTAAAAAAAATTTAAAAATTTAAAAATATATGAAAAAATTGTTTCATTTAATGTAAAAAATATTAAATATTAAAATTCAGTTCACAATTCAAAATCAAGAAATTTTTTTTTCTTAATGTATCATACTTTATGATATAAAGGGAATAATTATTTATGACTCATATGATAACAATACATAAATATTTTTGAATTATATTAGTCTTACTATATAATTAATGATCCAATCATTAAATATGAGAGGAAGTTCATTTTATGATATATATAGATATATTAAATTTATACAATGCACATGATTTTATAAAAATATTTTAAGTGTTATCATCAAATAAGAATTTCTCGTATATACGGTACCCAATATAAAATAATTGAGATTTTTTTACAAAATAATAGTTTATGATATCCCATATCTTTGGATTCTATTAAATCAGAAATATAAAAATTTAATCATATTTTCTGACATGCATTACAATAATCAATTCAATAATAAAAGACTCAATTTATAATGTATTTAATTAATCAAACCTCAAAGGAATAATCCAATACCACTCATAAAATTATAATCACATAATAACCATTATTCAACATAGAAAAGATATAAACAATCCTTCATTCTCATGTTCTCCATTTGACTTAAAGTGTAATAATATGAATATAAAAATGAATAATGTGTACCTCTCAACATTTAATTATTCTACTAATTCCGTTTTTTGTTCTTGATAAATATCAACATGAAATAATTAAATGCTTCATTCTATTATAGAGGTGTTAATGGATTTCAAAGAGTCTCTAAAATGTTTTAGTTGTAATATTAAACCATCCAAATATGTTAGTAACACAAAATAAAATAGAAATGATATAGTATATCTTTCGAGTATGTGGGTATCTACAATTAATATGTATGTTGACCCCACATCCCAATACACATGTCCATGATTCTTTAATATTACATATATGTTGTCCCCTTTTTACATGTATTTGGACCATGAAATTTCTCAAGCATTTCATAAATGTATGATTAATATATTTAGATAAAAATCATGTTACTCTAAACTATAAATCTCCCATTATTTGAACCAATGCTATGAAAAATCTCTTCTTAAGCATTTGGGGTCACACAGTATTGTAATGGATCCCCTCTTTCTCCCCTTTATTCTATAATATTCATCATATTATTCACTTTTTTAAATTTTAAATGTTTGTGGGAGTTTTTTATACATCCAATATACATAAAATATGATTTATAAATTATTAGTGACCAATTTATCTCTTACTAATACTTAAAATAATCATTTATGTGCCCCTGTTATAATAACCTCATTTAACGAGAAGATTATATTCTAAAAAATTTGTAGTGAATACCCATTCCCAATTTCAATCAAGTGTGATCATCATTATGAACTAAAAATAGTTTAATTAAGTAAATAAATGTATGTATTCATCACAGTTTCATCATTTAATATTTTTTATGAAGAATGATTTGATGTTGTATGGTCTATTTGACACACTTAAGAATGAAAATGAAAAGTAAGCGACGAGTGCGCCTGGAATTATATTTTACTCAAATGAATTGGGTAATGTTTTTTATCATGATGCATCTTGGTGAGAAATGGGGATGAAAATTATTCCATTTTGGTTCTTATTCAATCTTTTATATATTATAAATTATTCTTGAACTATGTTTTTGATGAAGTAACTATTGTTGATTCCATATTTCCAATGTAATTAATAGCATGTTATGAAATGAATTATTATCTATGTTTATGATTATAACATTTTTATTCCAATTTTATTTTCCTATTTTTTATTTAGTAAGACCTTATTTCATGTTTATTCACATAATGATCTTTATATATCACCACTTTCATATTTATTTTCCCTTGATATACAGTGTAGTTTTTAAAGACTTATAATTTTAGAAGCATAATTAAAAAGTTTTCAATAATTTTTTATCCCATGTTAATGATGTATGATATGTACATAATTCCCATATTTAGTATAATTCCCAATAATCTACGTTTTATTATTTCCACATTTATGTATAAACCATATATTAAGGTGAAATCTATAGTATTATTGATATTGATTTTATAAGAAGAAAAGCGATATACATTTGGAATTAGGAATAAAAAACACTTGAAAAAGACTTAGTGATGATATTTTGTATCTGAAAACATATTTAAATTTTTTATGTATTTATTATGTGGTATATAAATAAAATTCAACCATTCTTGGATCCAATAATTTGATATTGTTCTCGAATAGATGTACCTGGTGGTAACAACTCAAACACTATGTGTCAGACTTGACTCGGGGTATCCTTGTACATAAGACCAATCCTCACTGTGCACCCAGTTTAACCCTCCTAGTGGATAATATTTGAAATTTACATAACATCATTAAGAACAACTTTCAATGGAAAAAATTACCATAAAATAAGTTGTTAGTAAATAGATCATCGTTAGTAAAGGCCGAAGTCAAAAAATACATTAGTTAATGAAATACATGTAATTAAATGTTATATATTTATTTTCATTTTATACACTTTTATGTTTTTAATTACTTAAATTATTTATCACTATGTTTAACCTTATTGTATCCATTGGGATGAATTAGGGGGAAGCAACATAAAAGTAAATTCTAAGGGTAATGTGATAATTTCTCTAAACAGATACCCAAACTAATGGGAGTATAAATCACAATTTTTTTATAATAATCCCCCATATGACTCAGGTTCTGAATATTAACGTCGATAATTTGGAGTTATAAAATCCCCTTTAGAATGAACTAGTTTCAGTTGAGTCTTTAATGTGATAAAGGATTTAAATATTTAATGGATCATCCGATCCCTCCATCACAGAACAATGGATCCACACCATTATGAATATCTTTTCCATCCATCAATTATATATAAACGATATGTATCTACTAGGTTTTTTTCATGGTGAGGCATAAGTGAATATATAACTGACATTGACAAATAATATGAAGAAAGATTAATAAACCTATGAAATTGGATGGAAGGAATTCCTAAAAACGATTTTTGATAAATACATTACTGCTAAATTTAAAATTTAAAGATGATTGGGATTTGTTTTCCTTTATGAAAGTTATTGAAAAATAAATAGGTATGTATGAGGAATAATTCAAAATTCATGCCTGATACACCTCTATATTTTTCATTACTCATAAATGTAAGTTTGATCAACTATTTATGGGATAAAAGATAGAATACTAAATTCCAAAATTATATGTGACTGTGAAAAATATGATACAAATTTCCAATGTTCCCTCAAAGTAAAAATGTATATCAGTGAATCTCAAGGGTATCAAAGATGTATGATGGAAAATGTTGAGTTTAATTCTAGCAGTCTAATGAATAAATATAGTTTTGCGGAAAATTTTAATACCCCACATGTTAAGGTTATGGAATGAAGAACCACATTAAATTAATAAGGGGTACAAGTAAATAAAATATTTTAAGGATGAAATGGAACATACATATAGATTTATAATGTCAAAACCCCATTAATGTGACTTAGGAATTGATTTTTATGGACTATCATCAACACAATTTATAGTGTATAAATATAATGTGACTAGGGATCATTTAAAATCGATGCACCAAGACAACAGTTTATAGAGACAACCAACAACCTCCCAGGTATCATGTTAGTTCATTTTCTATCACAACTGCTAATGCGGATCCTTACAATGAACTGATGACATGTATGCTACTTATTCCTTAAATAATAGAGAATATTTTGTTTGAATTTAGTTTTATTTATTTCTTCGTATCATGAAGGTTAATTATAACTATTTAAAAAATTATAAGAAGATTAATATTATAGATGTCAGTGGAGAACAAACATAGTCCCATTATAGAAATAAATGTACATTACAAATCCCAGGTCACAATTTTCTGGATGATCATCTTTGTCAACTATATCATACCCCATTTGGTGTAATTTTATGAAATCCATGTCATGGTTTAGATTTACCCGTATATATCCAACATAAATTTTCCCGTGTCTCCTTATTATGAATCGACACATGATTTTTAAATGTGCAAGTAGTATTATGGACTATATTTGGAACAAACATCTCAAGAAATAATATTTTGTTTCTACGTAAAATCATATCTAGATCAAATGATTATGTCTAATGAATGAACCATCTTCAAAGCCATAATTATTTTGTGGGGAACCATGATATGTTTCCTAATAAATTGTCAGGTCTTCCTCCAGGTTGAGTGGTTTAGTTTTTAATCAACCATATACCTGTAAATCTCATATTATCCAAATAATAAATATATAATGATTTTTTTATAACACGGGGATCATTAGAATTAACTTCATGAGAATTTTTATAGAGGGTTCACATGCCCTATTGCTTTACTATGGGGTGCACTGGTGATCTTAGTAAAGAAGATAGATGGGTCAACACACCTCCGTATTGATTTTGATGAGATAAAAAACTCATGATAATGAAAATTAATCCTCCTGAATAGATTTCTGATTTTTTCGGTCAGCTATTCAGAGATCAATACTTATCTGAATTGGAAATGTGGTTGGGTTATTACAATTTTAGTTTTAAGAATGAATTTATACACATGACTACATTTCGTAGAAGGTATGGGCACTATGAGTCCATACTAGTTCTTTTTGGTATCATTATTGATCACGAAATAATCCTAGTGAAAATGAATAGATCATTTAGAAATTATCCCAACAAATTTTTTGTGTCATTATAGATTATTTTATAATATTCTAAAAAATCAGGGAGGATCATGTAGTGTATCTATGAACTTTTCTAATGATCATATGAAAGGAAATAATAAATTAAAAGTATACCAATTGTGATTTTTTTGTAGAAGGATGATAATTTTAAGGAATATAAATACAATATATTGGACATTGATAGACCGATCAAAAACATATACAATGATGGATGATTATGCCCAATATATGTGACATATAACTATAGATTCCTTGTATTGGAGGGATATAATTGTAAATTTGATGGAATGTTATACCAATTTTAAAACTCTAAAACTCGTCAAAAATGAAATAACGATATGTTTTCATAAAATTTTTAATGTGATGAGTGATTCAAATAGGTGAGAAAAAGCCTCATCATTGAACCTTTTTTTACACTACACATAAGTGGAATACATATTTTCTTAATTAGTAATTTTTATAAGATTGGTAGGGGTTGTGTGTTAATTAAAAATGACAAATTCATAGTATAGGGTTTAAGGAAATTGATTGTTCATGAACATAACAACCCAAAGGATGATCTATAGTTATCTATAGTGACCTTAACATTGAAAATATGGTAGTATTACCTCTTTGGTGAGAAGTGTGAAATATGAATAGATAAAAAATTCCTCAATAGTATATTCACACAAAAATAAATGAATATAGACCAATGTATATGGTTACAAATGATCGTGGAATTTAAATGATTCATCCACTACCATAATCTTTAAGAGAATAATATGGCATGCAATCTATGAATAATAGATCTTCAGATTCAATAATTGATGAGAACGAAGAAGTATAAAATCTTTATAGACATGAATTGTATAGATATGTAAATCATAAAGGAATGAAATTCATCATCCCATTCACAGGTGATTTACCATTCATCCCATACCAAGAGGATAAAGGATGCTCAAATAGAAGATGTGGGAGTTGATAAAAATGAAAATGATAAATAAATTAAAATACATTGAGTTTAATGTAAATGAGAATGTATTTGTGATATTTGGGTAACCAATATATTAATTATAGAATCCTGATATAAAGATTGTGTTTTGGGATGATTCAAATAGATAAACTTTATCTTTCCACATAGAAATCCAAATGATATAATAAGATTATTAGGAGCACAGTTGGTGGGAAAATATGAAGAAAATTTTCTCAAAATATACACTATGATGTCTTTCCTATTATCATGTGAATGTATAAAAAATACCAGGGGATATTGAAACCATTACAATTACCAACATGTAAATTAGAAAACATAAATGTGGAATTTTCCATTTGTCTTATTAATATAGCATTGGGAATGAATATTGGGTATGTTGTGGTAGTTCATAATACAAAGACTACACATTTCATTATGATAAAACAAGATTCCTATCTCAATCATCAGGAATGGATATTCATCAGAAAAGTGGTAAGTCTACATTTAGTACCACAATCGATTCTAACCGATAAGCATATGAGATTATCCTCCATGTTCTGCAAGTGTATTCACCTTTCTCTAAACACAATATTGAACATCATCATGGAATATCACACATAAACATATCGAAAATATTTATGTACTATTCAGACACGTTAAGACATATTGAGGGAATGGTCCATTTAAATCAATGTAGGATGAGATCAATATATTACTCTTTTCATGTTATCAAACAACTACAGTTTTCAATTGATAATTCCAATGCATCTTTATGATTCCCCTTATATGAAGAGGTGAGATGAATTGGGAGAATGAAAACTAATAGGTCATGATATAGTTGATGAAATGGTGGAAAAGGATAAGAAAAATTAGATGCACATAATGGCTTCTCATAGTTGAAAAAATAGTTATGCTAACAATCAATGACAAGATATATATATTGATGTTGTATAGATTTTATTCCAATATATATATCTTGGAAACAATTCATGAGATTTGGGAAGAACAGAAAGCATATTTCCTGATACATCGACCCCATTGAGATCTTTTATCACAATGGAGTAGTATACTAATGACTTGTACTCCCACCTAACATATCTCAAAAACATAATATATTCCATTTATCCCTCTAGAGATTGTACATGCAAGACCCCTAACATATACTAAATCTATGGGTGGTTCCATTGAAGATTATCCATTCATATGAGGAGCAATCGTGAATGTTATTATATTAAAGAGTCAATATTCTAGGAAATAGGACTATGCAGCTGGTTAAAAACTATGGAGAACACACACTTTTGAATAAGTTAAATGGATAATATAGGATGTGATAAATTAGAGTTACCCTCATCCTTTTAGTGTGTTAAATAAAAATTTCGAGGGACAGATTTCTTAAGAGGGTAGATTGTAACAATATGAACAGTTATAAATAAAATTACTCTCTATAAATAATTAAATTACCTAATGGTTATTGAAAATACATTCCTTTTTTAGTATGCCCAATTTTATTTAAAAGGTAATTATCTATCATTATAGTTTATAATATAGTTGTTTATCAGTGATCACAAGATTAGTATAAATATGGGATTTATTAATTCCAATCAACAAATATAAATGTAATAATGGTCTCAACGAATAGAATCCCACCTTATAAGGCCCATTTATCATTGATTTATATGGATATGAAATTAGATGGATTTTCCTGATTCAAAGAAAGACCTATTATCCAACAACCTAAGAATTTACAAAACCTTTTATGTGGGATGTTCAAACACATCATGATTAAAACACATACCCTATACGTCGAGCAACCCCGTGAAAATATCTTTATCACATATCATACACTTGGGGTGTTTGATGGTGTATTAATTGAACATGTATCAAGACCCATGGATATGACTATTTAAATATATTGTTTTTTTGAATTATTGATATTATTTCATCTAATTATTCATAATCTCTAAAGGGATTTTATTTTTCTATAACAAAACATAAATTATAATTTTTTAGAGAAATATTCAACTTAAATTAAGTAATTTATTATAATGATTTAATGTATTTTTTTAAATAAATAATATTTTAAAAAATAATTATCATTAAATAAATTTATCAAACATAAATTTTCATATAATTTCTATGAATTCAAACGTATGTTTTTAAGGGTTTTAAAAAATATTAATGAATAAAAACCGAGATTTTCATAATAAATGATGAATTTACTTCAGAAGTGAAAATTAAAATATTTAGAAAAAAATTCTTATAAAATGAATAATTTTTTTCAATTAAAACAAAATTTATTCCAATGATGCATTTTTTTGTAATTTTTTTGATATTGTTGGAAATTTTTGGTATAATAATGTACAGTATAAAAATAATTTGTCTATAATAACAACATAATGAATCAAATGTGATGAACTAAATACTATAATGGGTATCAACAACCAATTAGATATTTTCTGTTAAATGTATTAGTATATTAATTTTTTAAAATATTATATATTTTCTATTAAATATCCTTCAAAAACATTGATATATGTTACAGTTTTAAATTAATTTCATTATGTATTTTACTAATCTTCACATAAGTTATTTTAATGTTTTATTATCTTTTGAATGTTTAAATATAAATGAATGAAAACAACTATCATTTCCCAGAAACCATGGTTAAAAACCATTGTATATATTTTTTTGTTTTGAATATTTTATTTTATAGAGTTTAAATATAGGTTTGAGAATTAAACATGAAATCCCCATTCATTTATGATATAATCCTACAGAAGATCCCATTTCTATTCACTAATTATCCTTGTAGAACACACTTATTTTTACATAGCATATTTATTGTCTTCCCATGGAACTCCCAATATCTCCATATATAACAACCCAGAAATATAAAAATTGAAATTCATTTCATATAAATATTTTATATATTATAAATCACAAAATATCACATTAAGAACAAAATAAAATCATTATAAAAAATTTGGAATAAAATGAGAGGTATTTATATAATTTAAGGAACCTATGCCAATATAATAATAATCATACTTTTGAAATAATAATACGAACCTTGTGAATATTTAACTGGCTAATCGAATCGTAAAATAAGAATGGAAAGTATAAAAAATTTGGGAATCATATAAATGAACATATGATATAATTATACCATAACACTTGTAAATAAATTTTTTGTGAATGATAAATAATTTTTTTGTGTTTTCTATTATACATTAATGATTTTGTTAATTTTTTATAATTTATATAATGATAAAAATAAAAATTATTTTCATAAAATTGATTACAAAATAAATATTTTTTGTAATATGATTATATGATAATTATATGAGACCATATATAATAGTTCAAGTTTTTGTAAAATCAATTATTGTTTTAAAATTAATATTTACCAATTAAATGATTATATTAATATAAATTTAATTTCTCAAACATATAAAATAATTTATAAAATGGTTGTATTTTTTAATTATTCATATTTCTAAATGGTTAGGATGAAATTTTTTGATTTCTTTAAAATACATGAATTTTTTGTTGAATAATAAAATACAAAATTTACAGTAAAAACTAAATATAATAATTATAGGATCATAGATGATGTATGAATGATTAAAACCCATAATATTGAACTATATATAAATATTTAAATATATTTATGAATAATTATCAATCTACACATATTATTGAGTAATTATATTTAACTAATGAATAATTTTTTAATAAAACACAACTCCCCCCCTATAAATACCGCCCCTCACCACCCAATCTCCTTGCACTATTAAAACATTGGGGATTGCAACTATTTTTATTAATATTATTACTAACTCTCCCCTTATCATTGAGAATAACCATGTCTCAATGAAGGACTAGTATACTTTCCCAAAGAATGTTTTAAAAGAGGAAAATTCAGGATGAAAAATTATCTTTCTTTTTACTACTAATTTCTTTTCAATTTATTTTATATTTTATTCTATACAAAACTATACTTATACATGTGGCATGAGAATTTAATTATATTTTAGACACTATAATTTTATCAAGTTAATGGTGATGCGTCGTGGATCACATTGAGTGGGGAGGGGTGAATCAAGGTGTCATCTTTTTCTTCTCATGTGACAGATCTTATTTCCATATTGGTTGGAACATGTAAAACCTTTATGATGATAATGTGTTTAAATTAAAATATTCATAATTAGTAATAAATAAGATCTATTTTACTTGTATCTTCACTAAGGGAATGACCATGGAGTATACACTGATAGTGTTTTAGTTATATCAAAATCCACAGTGGTTCACTATATTATTAACAAAAATGTTAATAGACAGTCACTATATACTAGGAACATTGCCATTATAATATATTAGGGATATCAGATTTCATTCCACATATCAATTTTTTCTTCTCCCCTAGATACCATTCATCAAATCCCCCTAGGTGTCTTCTTTAAAAACATATTTGTGTACCTTCTTCTATCGTAATGATCCATGTAAATTCTAATTTCATGAAGATCATCCCAATCCCATTGCATTCCGTCAAAACTATCTCACCACTATAATGATCAATTTAGGGTAATTGAATAGATGCCCATCACCATACACGATACTCTAATTATTTATTGTTCCCCATTTGGGATTTCTGGGAATTTAAATATAAATTCAATGAAGAACCAACCACAACTGATACCTGATACACATGAAGAAAACCAACCAACACTGTAATTTTACATGATAAAAGATTGTTGTGGAAAACAAAACTAAAAGAATGAATTGGGTTCTCATATTTTAAAATGAAAAACAATTTCTAGTAAATTCATTAACTATTTCTTACGTACACCAAATTGGTTTTTATATTATCATTCTAAATTTTTTATCTAATATTTCTACACTGTTGAAACTCATTTTGTTCATCCATTTTCTCCCATTAAAAATGGACTAAATGATCCTTATTTTAATGTATAAAGTTGAAGACATACCCCCACTATCGTATCTCCCCCATAACCCTAATTCACATTTACAAATACTATAAAATTATCAAATCAATTGTTATAGGGTATCTCTCATAACCGTATCATGCACTGTGATGTGGTTGACCAATGAGGTTTGACAGATTTTTCTTGGAAACATGTGCTTAAAATGTCTTGGTTAGTATTTCGTCACCTAGATCATCAATTCCAACATAACCTATTTAAATTTTTCAGTGTTCGGATTTTATCTGGATAAAATTAGGACAAATAACATTGTATTTCTTACAATAATGTGGAAAATTATTATTCATAAGATCAATTGTTCACTTTTTATCACAATTAATCACTATGTGTTGTTTGACATAATAACCAATATCGTTTAATTATTGTTTCACCCAAATTAGCTTAGTGAAAGTCACTATAGTAGATATTTAATCATCTTTAGTAGTACTCAGAGAAGTAAAATACATTTTTTTACTCAAACAGCCCAAACAATTCATTCAAATAATGAAATATCCACCACTTTGGGACATTGGATAAAAAAAATATTCATCAGAGTCAATATCATAATATATTAATAGTTCACTACTTCTTCCTAAAAAATGTATAATCGATATTTTTCAGTACATTTAATGTACCTCTGGATTTATTTTACTGCCTCCATATGTTCTAAATATGGATTATATTTTAATTTTTTCTTATAAAGATGTTGCAAATACAATATAAAATCATTTCACTATTAGGTATAATATAATTCAATTGATTCTTCTATACATTATGTGATTTATAGATTTACCATCCCCATGATTTCTTTGTTTTCTCCCAATAACAATCAGAGTTGATATTGGTTTGGAATCAAGAATATTGAATTTATTCTGTAACACTATTATATACATTTCTTCATTAATGTAATTTTAGTATTTCTTCATAATAACTTGAATCCTAAAAAATTATGTGAGCTCAACAATCATAGACATTTCAAACAATAATTTAATTTGATTGGAAAATTAATCTGCTAATATCTGCAAGAATCCCCAAAATAAAACATCTTATACATCCACATGTACCATGAACATATATTTAGGATAATTTTTCACATAAATATTGTTATCCACAATTACTCTTTTAAATTCAATATTCATTAAATATTAATCAAGAAAATATTAACATGCTCTTTGTGCCTATTTATTACCATATAACTCTTTATTCAATTTGAAAAGATTCTTTTCATCATTACCAAATAGTAAACCCACTAGTGGGTCAATGTATAATAATTAATCAAGAAAAAAAATCAATGAATATCTTTTTACATTGATATTATACACTTCTTATCCTATTATAATTAATAAGAATGAAAAAGGCCGATCAAATCTGGTCTCAAAACTAGATAAAACGATTCTTCAAGATCCACACTATCAATATATGAATATCACTTCCATAAAAATCACATTTTTTTCTGATCACATTGAATTTATCATTGAATTTATTGTTAAATATCCACTTCTTACAAATCTCATTGTGAATTTTGTGATACATACCATGATTCGTAGTAAGGTACATTTTTAATATAATAAAACTCTTCAGTAATGGAATTATTTTGTGATTCATCCTTTGTATATTCTTTAAATGAGGGTAGTTTCCCAACTAAAAAGAAAGAATATTGTGCATCAGAAATTATTATCATTGTTTAGGTTGGTGATTTTAAATCCCCAATGATTTTATATTTATTTGTATCTTCTATTCTAATTCTTCACTGTGGTTTAGAAATTTTTTTCCACTAAGATTTCCTCTTATGATTCATCTTCTGAATCATCATCATGTTCTAGCCCCGGAACATATTGAATGTATTCTTGTACATTTTAATTTGTATCTATTACATGTACAAATACTTACTCATCATATATCAGATGAGCATAATAATTCCATGTGAATTTATGTTATTATCATCGATGATCGTCACATTACTTAAATCTAAAAAATAAAAGTACATTATTAAAATATTAGTAGGATTTTATCTCTATTATATATCTGAGTAATATTCCTTCATCATTATAATCACCACTCATAAATTGATTTCATCATTTGTTTTGGATCAGAAATTTATTTGTGAAAACATGAAAATGAATAAAAGAGGTCTTCCTTATATTCAACAACTCATAGGGTTTCTTCATTTCACCCATATAAAGAAATGTTCAATTTTAGTATAAAAAATATACTGAAAATACACATTCTAGTAATGTAGATGTATAAGACACTCAATTATAATAGTTCTAGACATATTTTTCACATATCGATTCGCTCTCTTAATGAATCTATGTTCCAATGGATTTCTGACAGATACCGCATCATGTTGTATTCCATGTTTGTACTGGTAATTTTGGAATTGAATGGTTGTTTATTCCCCCAATTGATAGAACTCAAAACTGTGATTTTCAAACCAGTATCATTCTCATATATTATATAATATGTTTACATGAAATCAAGCACCTTTGGTTTCTAGTGAATTACAATCACACAATACATTCTACTAAAGTCATCAATAAAAAATGATTTACATTTATCCATATCTTCTAGCTACATTAATTGGTCGACATAAATCTATTTTGGTGAGATCATTGTGAAATGATGGCATTTTATTAATTGGGTCATATAAACTGCAGCCCACCCTCCCTCAGATACAAGAATCACAAGTCATATCCAATTCACAAATCATATTAAGTATATCCATGAAAATTATCATTTTAGATATTTTTAAATGTTTTTTTGATTAATTTGACTCACCCTCATGGGCCATAAGATATTATCATATTCAAAAGTCATGTAAAATATTTCATATTTAATATCAACATGAAATAACTTTCCATCAATTTTGATACATTTTGTTACATAATTTCATGTCATTGCTTTTCATTTTCACCCATTTATATTTAATGTTACTAAAATTATTGTGTCACATTATTGTCTCACATTCCGGAGATTATGACACTTAAATTCCACTTTATGAACATCTATTTTCATAAGATCATCACTTTACAGTATTGTACACCCACTATCATTGATCAAAAATTAAAATCATTTTCAAACATGAAATCTACATTATGACATTTCATAATTTTCATCAATAAAAATTCATTTTCCATAATATGGGATGAGAATAATCCATGATGAATCTAGGTGATACTATTCTTTGTAGATTTTAAAAAGACTTCACCAGTATTGGATTTATAGATCTACTTATTTTCCATTAATGAAATATTAGATATAGTAAAGGATGAAGATGTCCTTTCAATATCATCTCTTTTTGAACACATTCATCGTGATCATACGCATTCCCTAGAGTAGGAATTTTTTTAAGATCAATATTGTCTTGTCGATGGGTATGGTATTCCCTCTATGTTCTGTATGAATTGTTCATGTGCTTCCTCTCTATAAAATAAATAATTTATTGTCAATGAAGAAAAATGAAAAATATGTCCATAGTAATTACTTCTTCAATAAGAAAATTGGTTGTTAATTAATTCTTGTTTTTTGAATTCCTAAATATTCTACATCAAAATATCTCCATGCATCTTTATAGAATATATGGTATGTCCTGGATAGCCATGGAATAGAAATGTCATAAGAGGGAAAGAATTCTCACTTTTTGTTTTTATCCATGTATTGTTCCATACATAATGTGTTTATCTATTGATAATTAATGAAAGATCTTTGAATGGATTCAGTTATCTATTCATTTTGATTAAGGGGTTTCATTGTTAATACATTAGGTGACAGTGCGATATGTCAAACATAGAGATTCCAATTATATTATTTTATCTTGTTTCTATCCTTCTATGTTTCATCATCACAAAAAATTTCAATTTTTTAAATACATGTGGTTATTTGATCATTCAAAGCCTTATATACCCATTCAGAAAAACACATTGAACCCTCTAGCATCTTAGCATCTACGGAGCTTATAAATGGAATTTCCTTATATATTTTCATTCAATTTGGTTCACATACATGTTCACTCCTTAGAGTAATAACTTCTTATTACAAACCTTCAACAGTCTTGTAATTCTCTTCTAGTTTGAATGTATGGTCATTGATGATAATTTACTACTGTTCAATTATGCGCTTGAGTTCCACTACATCTTAATTACTTTCAATTGTTGTTAAAATTATTTAACTACTTCTTCCTGTCATTTAATTTCTTCTTCAAGTTGATCAACATTTTTTACATATTTCTTCTGCAACTTATCTCTACTTTTATCATTTAGTACATTGATTCTAATTATTTATAATATAATCCTTACCTTACAACTTTTGTTAATTTTCATCAATCAATTTATTATCTATAGATTTATCTATTGAGAATCCTAAACCTTCAACTATAGCCATCATAGATGTGTGGTTTCTAGATTTAAACAATGTTTATTATTCCTCAAATAATTAATTTCCATCATATTTTTATTTATATAAAAAAAATATATACATTAAGTATATATTTTAAGCCTCCCTTTTGGTAATACCCTTTCTAAGGCTACTGAGAATTTCCCTCTTCTCATTATTCATTAGCATGATTCCATGAGCATCGGGAGGTAATGTTTCCAACTATACCACACTAGAAATAGGCCAAGAGATGATTTACTTCAAATATCCATTTTTATATCTTGATTTTATTGTCATGAAGATATTATATTTAATATTACCCATTTTATTCTTCATAATTATATCCAAACACATCATTTTTTTAAATGTGTATGAAAATAATTTATTTTCTTACTCATGTTATCGCACAATTAGCTTCTAATCTCCTCATATACGCCACCATAAGACATAACAGATCATCCACATTTTGTATATAGAGATCACATTCGTTGAGCGATAAATTGTTTTCATTTGTTGAGAGGAAAGATCCTTCTCATGATTTTCTTCATAATGTTAATTTCATTTATTTCTTCATAAAGTCCTTGTATAGCTCAAACATCAATAGTAATTTTTTTTAAAAGTTATACTAAAATTCATAAAGAATAATTTAAAAGTAGTCAAACATATTATGCATGTCTATATGTTTTTCCTCATTCACCTTGTTGTCTTGTTCAAAAATATTATATAGTTTTCTCCAAAAATACATCAATAAAGTAAAACTCATCACATTTAGATAGATTTGATCAAAAATAGATTAAGTGGGGGTATTATATTCATTAGAATTCACATAAAAAATTATCATACATGTATCATTCATTGAAAACCTTGTCTCATCAGTGACATTTATTCCATTTTCTGTGGAAAAAAGAAAATCTATTCTAATAAATTTTAGATGAGAACTAATCATGTTATTACATATTTAGAATTTTATCCATCAATATGTGGGACTCCATATATATTATCTGAATTCTCCGTGACCATAATGAAGAATAGATTTAATAGTAGAAACCATTATGCTCTTATAATACATGAAGTAACCCAAGACACATGAATCGGAAGGGGTGACATAGGCTGTCATGTTATTTTCTCATGTGATGGATATTTTTTTCACAATTGTATGAAACTATAAAACCTTTCTAATTGTAATGTGCAGAAATTAAAACATTCAAATCAAAATAAACAGATTAATTTTTAATTGTTCACTACTAACGGATAGTCTGAGGCTAATATAGTGATATTGTGTAAAACATAGTTAAACACACAATTATTTACTTGATGTGGAATAAAAATGTATATATAAAATTACTCTATTCTATACATACTACATTTACTGGTGTATATGAATATCACACTCCATCCCTCAAAATACATTTGTCGACTCCCCAAGCACAATACTTTTAGATAATTCTAACTCAGTTTAATGACATGAAGGTCGCTTCAATGAATTTACATTAATGTATTTTTTACTATCTAGAAAAATATTTTATTTTTAGAATATACTAGAATTAATGCACTATGGAATAATTATTCACTTAAAAATGATGTTTAAAAACATCCTTTTGTGAATCATATTCTTCATGTTGAACCCTTCATGATGGTCCATTCCTTTATAGAAGAAACTAGCTTTATGAAGCTCACATTCCATCACTGAGCAAAATCATTCATGAATCACGCTACATAAACAAATAATGACACATCATTATGAAACACTATTTAATAAAATATATTGGAAAATGTTAACGTTAATAGATGTATGTCGATGTACAAGCTCACATTCAATGTCAATATCATGAAGCTACCTCATCATTAAGTTATCAGGAAATTGCAATTATTTCCTTGAAAAAAATAATGTTTTGTAATGGGGTTGCCTCGTATTCATGTGATCTTCAATTCGTGGTGCTCGATCTCTTCTTTGGGTATTTTTTGGATCATAAAAAAACATATTTGTGTAGGTCCAACTTTTTTAGAGTTCCTTGTGAATTCACCTTTCATGATTCCCATTATAATCACTGTCATTTTGGTAAAAAATTTCACAATTCCATGATGATCCAATTCTTGAAATCACAGAGATCACCATAACCATTCACAATTCATGAATTCATTGTCATTCACGATTCTCATCATTATCTCATATATCATTGTTATATTTATTTAATCTTTTATGAATCCAATTTATTCTCAATATAACAATATGAACATCAATAAAATACATTTTTTCGATGATATCCATCCACCATATTTTTTATGTCTAAAGTTTTTGAAAATCTAATAAATGATTCCACCTTTGAAAAAAAATTCAGCCTGAACTATTGGATTCCATTCCTTGAAAACACCAATTTTTTCGATCCAAGGTTTGAAAAAAACACAAAACAAAATAAATTTCTATAAATTGTCATCTTGTCTTCCAAAAATGATTTCATCCACTATTATTTAACATCCCCACTCTATTTGAAATAATAATACAAACATCATATATGATATGTTAATTTATCACTATCATGGAAGAAAATGATATCAATTTCCACTACATAATTCCATACATTTCAAAAAACCGTTTTTTTTTGTATAAAATGGATTATTATATATATATTATATACTATGTGATGTCTTTGAATAGTTATATATACATAATATTAATAAATAAAACAAAAGTAGTTTTTGATAATGGGAAAAACGCCAAAATAATCTAAATTATTATCACCAACATTTTATCTAATGAATAATAATCATAATAAATTGCCTATATAATGTATAACCATTTAATAATATAGATTACCATTAATAAAAATGAAAATTATTTCTATAAAACCATTCTAATTTTACATGATTTTCCATACATATATACAAAAAAAATGACCATCAAAACTAAGGAAACCAAAACTTTTTGGTGATGAAACTGAATATCATAACCCCTAAAAAAAATATAAACTTAATAAATAAATTATAATACATATAAATATATAAATGGTTAATATTTTTTAATTAAGGGATTTAATTTTATTATAATAGAAATTTAGATAAACTGCAGAACACATGCATACATAAGGTATGAAATTCTAACTGAACATCCATTTCTTACATATGGTAACTATTTTTCACACATTACCATGATACAATATTTCTAAATTTTAATTTATATATATTCTATTTTGATGACATATTTTTTTATCGATATCATATCATTCTTCTTTTATAGGTAAATAAATGTTTTAAAAGGGCTTCGTTATAAATTATTCATGATAAACATGACTTATTATAGAAAATATCATGAGTTATTACACGTTTGTATATAACCTCAATAATATTTTTTAATGTAAAATTAAATTTATAAAAAATATAATTTCATCATGAAAAATTATCTCAGGTCATTTCATGATTTATAATAACAAATATCCTTTTTCCACATAAAATGTCCTTAATTATTTTACATAATCTACACCAAAATGTTTCATTTCTACATATTCTCAAATAAAAATTTTACATGATTCCACATCAATTGGAATTTTTTTATGACAATATAAAACTTTTTTACCTTATCAATTTCAATTTATGAATTAAATCTATTTATTCACTGACAATTTTATGATACAATTTTTTATGCTCTGTGACATTATTACAATACCCATTTCTTTACAGGGTAAACCTTATGATTAATTTTTATTTTCAATGTGGATATTATATTGATTAACATGATATTATAAATATTCTCAGATATAGTTCCATGAAATTTTTAAATTTTTAGACTTTAGATAAGTAATGTTGGGATATAGAGAAAACCACATTCGTATATGCAACATTGTCTACCGTGTATATTTGTCTTTGATTGTTTCCTTAAATCATGATTTTTTCTTGTTTTCTCTAGTTTAATATATTCAAATGATGTCATGATTATATTTTTCCATGATATAAATTATGTAATTTATAGTTTTAGTTCATATTCTATTCATTTTATATGATCATGTTTTGCCTCATAACCCATAGGCTCTATTTTATTTCTTTACATATTGTTGTACTGGGATTTCTCCCTCTTCTCTTTTGTTCGTGTATTCCCCATGTTATATTATGCAGATTTAAGAGCTCAAGAGATGTTTCTATATCAATATAGAGATTATATAATAGATGTTTTTAGTGTGGTTTCATGTTTGTAAATTATATAATTAATCTTACAAAGACACAAGAATTTATGATCCTTGTTAGTATTTGATATTCAATTATTGATAATATCACGTAATGTGATGTGTATAAGACTTTGGGTGCTATAAAAAAATCTTCTCTTACACATATTTAGTCACACACTCATGTAATGGATCCTCTCATTCCCCACATTATAAAACAATATTTTTCATTTTATGACCTTTTGTTTATAAATCTTAAATTTGGGTTGTTTTTTTCTACAACCCCCATATTGAACCAATGATTTATAAATGATGAGAGACCACCTTCACTAAAATTAATCCCTCCTGTGATAAATTTCATTACCCTATAATACTATTTATACTTAATTAAGATAATTATTGAAAAACAAATTCATATTGAATTATCATACTAAATTACTATCGAGGTTGTTCATCTTTAATAAATATTTTTTATTTTATTCAGGAATTAAATGAGTATATTCCATAGTCCATTATCATGGGATAATGGTTTGTTAAAAATAGTACCATGTTGTATGATATACATGGAACACATAATCATGTGAATGAAATAGAAGTGATGGGTGCACAAAATATTATACATAACTCCATCATATAGGGTAATGTTTATTATCATGATAACTCACGTTGAGAGAGGGTGTGAACCTAATTCCTTTATTTTATTTTTTCCAACATGATGTCATGGATGTTATCCTTGACCAATGTTTACGATGAAATGTTTTAAAATTTAAGCACATTTTCTATTTCATTGTTATCATACTCTATCATTCCTTATCATTAATGTTTATTATTATCAAACATGATATTCCATTTTAATATTTATATTTTCTAACTTGTATCTTATAATTTGATGTTTATTACCATAAATTGATTTATAGCTATACATTTTATTATGTATTTACCCAAATTATCCCATGCAGTCATAAAATACCAATAATTATATAAACATGTTTATGATGTTTTCAATAATGTTGTTGTATTCCATGTACAATATTTCATTAAATCAACATAATTTCCAATAGAACAAGTATCATCAATATTTTTAGATGTATATGTTTAGTGTTATGTAATAAATCCTTTATTAATGTGAGATAATGATTATGGTTGTTATAGGAACTCCCAGTATACATTAAGAATGATTCATTTTCTTATTACCTTTGTTCTCCCCCATCATAACACTCAAAACGAGAATGGGTCCTCCATTGGGGTTAGTTACTCATATAAATTTCAGGTATTCTAGTACAAAATAATTCCAACACAATATAAAAAATATGTATTAGAAGTTGTTATTTAATCTTTTATATATATCATAGTTGTCAATAATTTATTACTATTTTTTATATTACAATGTTGATTATTATATCTTTCATTTATAGGTAATCAAAAAAGGATCTATATTGATTTGGTAGTTTTTGTATTTTCTATAAAGAATAAGGAAATTATCATAAACCCAAAATAAAAAAATTATTTAGGTTTACATTACTAGTAGAAAATTACAATTGAATCCTCCATAACTGACACTAAAATATTTATTGGGGTTAATGTTTAAAGACATTTACTAATAAACACCAAAAAACATACCAATTATTTTTTTGAAATAAATCTTTAATGAAAAATTATAAAAATATAACAAACTCATTCATACTATAAAAATACCCACAAATATAATATAAAATCACTATATATACATATATCCAATACATCCAAAGTAATAAATATAAATATATCAAACTAAATTAATCTCAAAAATCAAATGTATATATATGTATTATATCCCACACACACCACCCCCTGACCAATATGGGTGTCCCACCATTTCCACTATGTCTATGTACTTCCATAACAAGAGAAAATATACCCAAAATTTTACAAATCATGTGATGAAATTAAGTATGAAAAAAGATAGATATCAATATTATAAATAATAAATAATAAATATATTATATTTATTTATAATATGTAACTATAGCTCAAAAACTATGATCCAAAATGAATTCATTATAAAGAGTGACATACACAAGAAGGGTCATCTACCTTCCAGCTACCATCATCACACACATATTATACAACCCTATAACATTTACAAAAATAAATACAAAACATAATATGCAATAAATATATTCTGAATATTGTACTTCGCATATGTTAATTTTTTAATCAAATAGAGAATAATAATTTTCAAATAATACAAATATTATACCAGGAATAAAAAATTTGAAAACTAAAATGACATGTTTAATATATGATTCGTCCCATTGAACAAAAAATAAAAATGTATATAACTATATAATATATTAATAAATTGATAGGGGTTGGGATTGAAATTACTCATTTTTTTTAATATTTATATGATATGACAAAATTTATTATATTTAAAAATTAATTTAGTAATTATTGTTCATTAAATCATTTCAATATGAGGTTATTTTAAATTTTGTGACTGTTACATAGAAATTTTAGTGATATAATGCACAATACATGTGTTCATGGTTATGCTAGGAAAATTGTAGCGTTTATTGATATGTTATCAGTCCAAACATTTCAATAATCAATCTATAGTCATCATATTATCAATTTAGGGAAATTTGTTAAGGTATTCATTGTTTTGACCCCCTAATTCATGTTTCTTATTACTTTTTATATATTTTAGAACTACTTATTGATTAATTTTGATAAAACATCATGTCATACAGATGTGTTGTCTTCCAATATATGTCAATAAATAATTAAATAGTTATTTTATTGTGACATTATAAATAATAGGAAGTTTCTATTGTTTTAACCATTACATACACATTTTTTTATTTTAAAATAATAAAAATGCATTAGATGGAATTCCAAAAATAACATATATATAATCCATGTTTTATCTCTTCCAATAGCTAATAATTTAATATATTTTCATATACCTTCTATTTCATAACTATCCAATGTTTTTCAACTGGTTTTGACCCCTTGACAGACATTTTAAAAATCATTGAAATATTTTAAAACCACTTATTGAGTAATTATTATAACAATACACATGACATGGATGTGTTTTCTACTTATAAAAATAAATAAAATTCAATTAATATTCACTTGATAGTACATATACATGAGGCAATTTTATGTGGTTTTCATAGTTACACATTAGTTTTAGTACTTTAAACATAAAAATGCATTTATAGATATTCCAAGAGAATTGTAACTGATATTCGCATGACATCAATTAAAATATTTCAAAAATTAATATACAAATATTTTAATGTGATTTTATATCCCTTGAACACAATATTCATCATTTTTAACCTAAAATAATTTTCTAATGTTATTGGTTTCTTTTAGAACTACTTATTTTGTCATTCCAACCACCTCAATGGTCATAATGAATAGTTATCTACTCACACAAATCCCAAATAATGAAATGATATTTTTTCCCATGATTTAACACTATTATATGTCCATTTTATATTGTCTTGAAAATTAAACACATGTTTCATTATTTTATAACACTGAAAAGGATTTTATAGAAATTATAAATACAAGAAACTTGTTTTATCTTGGAATTGGATCATATATTAAAAACAAATATAGTAATTTTAATTTGGTTTGTATTCAATGTAAAATAAATTTCTTGATTTTTACCCCTTTATGTATGTATTTAATGTCATTTTTATATTTGAAAATAGTTTATTGTGTCATTTTGACCAAAACACACATTAGATGGGATCATTTGCATCTGTAACACATCAAACATTATTAATCATCAACATTTTCATGATTTCTCATCAATATTTGGTAATATCCTATAGTTTTGACCATTATACATATGTTCTAGTATTTTAGAACTCTAAAAACACAATTACCGATATCACAGAGAAATCAAAACTCATATTGACATTGAAACAGTTCGTAAATTTTTAAATCAATCTATAGTCATATTACTTAAATTTCAAATCCATCATAAATCATTCACTTTTTTGACCCCTAACACATATTTTAAACACATTGATGTATTTTAAAATAGATTACTAAATCACTATGAGCAAACCAAATGTTTGGTGGACGTGTTATACAATCGTACAAATCAAAAATTATTCAATGCCTATTTTCCTAGGATTACATTCCAATAGGATATAATTTTTTTTGATATGATATTTATCCACACATTAAGTGTTTTAAATCATTAAAATCAAATTTACAAGAATTGTGAGAAAATTTTAACTTGTATTGACTTAGTTGTGGGTACTGAATTTAATATTTCAATCTTTTGTCACTATTTTACAATTTTATAGTTATTATAAAAAAAATTATTGGTTTCGATCCAATAATTCTTGTTTTCTTACACATTATCCTCTTTTAAATCTATTAATGGATTCTTTATGAGAACATTAGACTATATAATTACATGATGTCTTCTTGTGCACTTCATAAATAATAAAACATTAATTTTCAAATGACCTCATGTTAATAGTTTTTCATTTCTTATGATTTTTACTATTACTAACACATTTTTATGTTTTAAAAGAATAAAAACATGTTTACACGAAACCCAAGCATACCATAACTCAGTTGTTCATAGATTTAGTTCTAAATTTTCCAAACAAATATATGATCATTTTAGTAGTATTTCTTACCTATAAGGCGTTTTTTTTGTGGTTTTGACTCCTTGAATCTAGTTAGAAAATTATTTTCAATATTTTAAAAATGATAAATGAGTTATTACAAGAAAATAACTCTAGAAATGGATGTATTTTAGACTAATACATTTAAGGAATTATTAAGAAGTTGGTTTCCCATGATTTCAAATCAATATGAGGTTGTTTTGTATTGTTTTTGTCCGTTTTTAATAAATATTTGTGTTTTAAAACAATAAAAACATGATTATGGGTATCCTAGAAAAATAGTTTCACATTTTTATGTGTCATCCGATCCTAAATATTAAAAATAAATGAATTTTCATTGTTGTGTATTTTTATGGTGCCATCAGAAATATTTTTTTCCTTTGACCCATAGAACATGTTGTTATTGTATTTCATACAATTTAAAACATTTTATTGATTCATTAAAAGATCACCTCATGATTTATGGATACGTTCTCTTATCATACATATCTTAAAAAATTAAATGTACTATTTACAATGGTGCCACATAAAAATTTAGTTTCTATCTACGCTTTTGACCGTTATATTCACGTTTTAGTGTTTAATTGTACTACACATGCGTCTAAAATTGACATGGGAAACTGTAACATAGATTGATATGGATTGGTTAAGACATTTATGAAATATGTAAATATATATATTGACATATGATTTCAAATATTTGCAATGTTGTTTTCTGAGGATCGATCATTTTGGACATGTTTTTAATGACATTTATATCTTTTAAAACATATTATTGAGACATTCTGATCACACCACATGTGGGATAAAGTGTTTTCAACTTATACATATAAAAAATAACTAAATAGTGGTTCTACAAATATTAAAATACAATATGAGGTCATTTTCTATAGTTATACCTTTACATTAATTTTTTCTTGTTTTAGAACACTATAATTGAATTTAAAGACATGTTAGGAAAACTGTACTTTAGTTTGATCTATAATAATTTACTAAATATCAAAAATAGGTCTATAGTAATTTTGGGAGTATTTCATGTCATTATGATTACTTTTAAGGAATATAACCCTCTAACTCACATGTTTTATGACTTTAATATCTTTTTGAACTTATTATTGATTTATTCCAAGAACACCACTAAAAATTGGTGTTTTTTCTACTCACACATATAAAAAAAATTCAACAGTTCTTGTCTCACAATTTAACATTAAAATGTGTTCTTTTAATGTGGTTTTGACAATTGAACATATTTGTTATTGTTTTATAACACTATAATGTCTATAGAGTATTCCTATAAAAAATGTAACTCATATTGATGTGGTGTTGGTTCTAACATGTCTCAAATCAATATACTAAAATTTTATTAGGATTTAATGGTTATCTAGGATCATTATATTTATTTTCACACAACGAAACATGTCTTTAAAAACATTGAAAAGATTTAATACTTTTTATAGAGTGGTATATTGAATTTAAAATTTACCTTGTACGTATAAGCTATACAATATACAATTTCATGAGGTGTAATGAATCTCATCCTCTAAAATATTTAAAATAATTAATATTCCAATTAATATAACTAATAATATAGTATTATCATTCTTTGGTCATGTTCATTAACTTTTTATTTCAACCATGATTTTTTTACATCCCGATCAAAGACATTGCTTGAACCCTACAAAGGAATAGTAATAATTGATGCTTACCTACCAAATAAGGATGATAATGTATGCCTATTATCATTCATTAATACAATATTGGGAAGATCCTCGCATAAAATTATTGTAAGTACATAGATCATGGAAAATGATGATTATTCTAAATGGTTCGCATCCCATGTATCAATATTTTTAACAAGAAAATACAAAAATATTTACAGTTGTTTATTAATTTCCTACACTTCATAATATTATATAAATTTTAATGCCAAGACCCCAATTTCCCAGAGATAGTTTCTTATTACCTAAAATTGGAATGATCACATGGGATCAAATCATGAATGACCGATTAGATTAGTAGCTATATAATTACTAGATACATTCATAATTTTTACATTACATCTTGAAATAAATAAATCAATGCCATTTTTCACACTTTTGAACACAAATATACACTTATATTATCCCTATAGGTCAACCATATAATACTTCATTACATCCTGGGAAAAATAGAACATAGAAAGGGGTGAGCTCAGATGCTCAGTAAGGATAACAATGTAGCAGAATCTTTTATAAATAAGCATAAATATTTAAGGCAATGTATAATACTAAAAAAATCCATTTAAATATAATCTTTTAGATTAATAGTCAATGATAAAATCATATCATTCAATTTACTTATTCATATGAATATTCTAAAAGAATAATAATCACATTCAATATCAATAGCCACTTTTATAATGATGGGATGCATAATGGAAAACATCATAACGACATAGTCAAGGACCTGTGCCAAGACTACAAATAGAATTTTCTCAAGGCTTTATTATAGGATAGTAGTTTGTCTAATGAGACCTACCAATTCCTCTAAGATATATAGCGGGCTCAACACATCACTAACTTTGATCAATTCATTCCTCATATGAAAATATTTAAACATAATATAAACATTTGTATTAAAACTAGCTTATTAAATGTCAATAATTTATCTATAAACCATGATTGGTATAAACATAACACATCCTTAGTCAAACAAATCAAAAAACCTTAAATAAAATATGGATGATTTTTATCATTGTAAATCAACATTGATGATGCATAGTATCCTATAAAGGATGATGACATAATTGAAAATGATCGGTTAAACACTTTGAGAGAAATATCCTATTTCATGAAATCTTTTTAAAAGTCACACTATTTATAAATCTTGTAATTTACATTATATTATTGAATTAATGTGTCTCATATGACTTTGAATCTTTTGAAAAGAATTAAAATTTTAAAACATTTATGTCCTTATAAATAAATCATTAATTACATTTTGGAAACATAAACATTATTGAGAAAGGCTTAAAAGAATAAATAATTAAAACACATAAAATGATGTTTTAGTAAAAGAGCCCCTTTAAATAATCCCTTTTCAAACACTTTTATCAATGATGTACATGTATAATAAATATTTCCCAGTAGAAACATAAACATAAACAATCGTGAATAACAATTATATTGATAAATTAACACCATATCTTCCACCTTCCATTGGCCGAGGGTACCTTTAACCTCTTGTATAATTAAATAGCATGTTTTTAAATTATACCAGAACCATATTAATATTTATTATAAAATAAAATATTCATTTATTACATTATACTACCCATTTAATAATTATTTCCATGTTAAATTACCATCTTGGGTGATAGTCGCTTTCTTTATCGTACATGTTTTAACTTGTTATCCTTGATCATATCATTTAGATCATGATTTAAATACTTACAGAATATAAAAATTGATTTATATATAATATATATTTATAATATAAATATTTATAATAGATAGATATACTTAATGGAAGGACTGTTTATGGAGATGGTAGGTCTTACGTACACATAAATGTTGTCTCAATTTTCATATCGTATTGAACAAACGTAAGTGAATAAGATATATATAAGTACACACATATATATATAGTATAATTATTATTTTATATATTACATACTTTTTAATAATATATATTTTTATAATCATCGTTTGATGGTGAATGTTGAAATGAATATCATCACATCGTGGAGACGGTAATCTGTATGCAATCACGGTTGACAATATCATTATATTGATGGTGAAATCATATGTAATTGAATAGGATATCGTATATAAATAACCACTCACATGTTATATTTATTATTTACATTAGTTATATTCATTATTATTCACATACAAATAATGATGTGTTTGAATAACAAACTACACCACCACGTGGATACGGTAAATCGTACGTACGCATGTATGGTGAAATTATCTTTCTTGTGATTAATAGAATGATGAATATTGTTGTGCCATTTTTATGATAACATCACAGTATATCAATGATACATGAGTTATTATTTTATAATGGAAACTACAATGAAAGAAGATGTGGAATAGAAAAAATTCAAAAGAGGTGATGAAATATTTACCTATATTTTGGGTTCTGCTTTTGATTTGATTAAAAGGACTTCATAGGTTGGATTTATAACCAATGTAAGGCCTCTAGGATGAATGTATGAAAGTCGGGTGGTTATTTGGGATGTGTATGGTCGAGCCAATTGGGTTTGGAGGAGTGAAATTAAGATAAGGGGGAGTACCCTTATATAATATAGTTGACGTTCACTTTAAGTAATGATTGAAATATTATTTTATAATAAAATCATTTTTGGTTTCTAATGGCTAAAAAATAATTTATTTAGAGGATAAAAGATGGGTGGGTCTAAAAAATATCAACCAATAAGTTTTAGGCAATTTTAAATTACTATTTTAACATCAACTTTTTTATTTAATATTGTTAAATAGATTAACTGTTACAGTGTCTTCTTTTATTCTTACAATATATGGTTAATAAACTTACTCTAAACTTCTAATAGAATATCAAATGGTTCATTAATGGAATATATAACATTATTGAAGTCATTTTTCTAAATCTTATTCTTTTAGTAATATTATAACAACTAATAATATATTATTTGTTTTAAAATTTATTTATTACAAATATGACAGTATTTGGTATATTGTTTTAGGGAAAGTAATAATAACCATATCACTTAGACAAAAATTATATAATAAACAATAAAATTTCATATTAACCTATATAATTAGTTTAATACATAAAAAGTCTCAAATTACCTTTATTGGGATATTTATAATATAAATTATTTTAATCGTTCTTTAAGAAGGTAATTACTACATCATCATTGTGTCACAAATAAATAAAATTATTTAATGTCTAAAAATTAAAAATAAAATAACATTCTGTAGGAAATATTTTTATCTTTCTAATGAACATGTATAGATGAATTTTTTTTGTGTAACCATATATTAATAATGGATTAGTTATTAAACAATGAATTTAACTCTTTTAACAATTATTTAAATAAAATAATAATAAATGTCCAAATCTCATAAAAGTGGACCAAAGGGGATCATACTTTATTCCTATGGTTATTTTCGGTCAAACTAAACTTATCCAATAGAATTAGTACATGTTTTATGGTAATTATGATATAAATTTTAACCTTAATTACCCTATTTAATTTTAACCGTGGTAAATAAAAGTCTAATGTTACTATTCAACAAAAATTATTCTCATGTTATTGAACCAAAATTTAAATGATTATATTAACTATTTCTCTCGAATTTTCAAAATTAAACTCACATAGGTGGTAAAATCGTGTTTTATAAAAATTTTCATATGCTCCTAGGAGGTGGGTAAAAGATGGTAATAAGTTCAATAAAAAATTTATCTACCTATGTTTATTATAAAATTAATCAAATGAATTACATTGAACATATATATGTATTATGTATTTATTTTGTTGTAAAATAAATTTAAATAAAATAAATAATTATTTTAATGAAAATTCAGTTTTACTCAATAATGTAGTGTTTTTTATAATTCATCAAAAATTATATGTTTTCAGAAAAATACCAAAAATTCATCCTAAGATAATTTCGACATTCATAATCCAAAAATGAAGTTTATTTTGAATGAAAATTTTTATAAAATTTCACAAAGTGGGTATTACTCTTCATAATGGCTAGTTTGGTTGGTTGTGGTGTGTTAGAACTTAATTTTACATAAAATGAAATCTATTTCATTGTTCAAAGTGAAACGTATTGTGGATTCATGGGGTATTACATCCTCTCCTCAAAATAATTTCTTACTCAAAATTTATATAATATTACTGCATAAAAATAATCAGGTGGTTCCTCATCATATGTTCCACGGGATCCGACATTGCCTTCTCCATATTATGGTTTCTCTATAGAACATTTACAAGAAGAGTCATCTAGTTTCTCAGAACTGGTTCTCTGGTATCAAGAATTTATACAGGCTATTCACAATATGATAGATGGGGTTTCAGTTCAAATTTCTCATATGTTGGTACATGCAATGGGTCATGCAAGTATTTTCTCAATAGTGATACGTGGAACACATTGTGAACATTGGAGAGACATGGAGGTATTTCCAAATGATAGGATACTAATCCAATTTGTTCTAGAATTTCAAAATGTCCAATGTACCTAAGACTCTATTTACCCATCATACCAAAATGTATAACACCCTTCCATGTAATATGGGGAACAAAATCAGAAAATATCGATATAGGTACTCTTTTAAGTCTAACAACTTAATTAATATATAGTCTAGCCAGACGTTCATGTGGTAAATCTTCATTTATTGAATGAAAATATGATTCCTTGGTAAGACAATTAACAATGACCCATATTGCATCATTTCTTCTAGGAGTCTTTGGTATCCCTTTGAAAAATTCCATCTTAATATTATGCCATTTCCACTCGGGGTTGGGAAAAGTTTGTAGGAATCATCGAGGCTATTGCCTTCTAGCTTTCACATATTGACTAACTATACATCTTGGAAAAAATCAACAACCTACCTCTTCATGTTATCCCACCAAAAATGTTCTTTCAAATATCTGTACATCTTTGTGCTACCAGAGTGTATAGTGAAATTGGAGCATTGATCATCATCTAACAATTCAAATTTTAGATCAGGAATACTAAGAACACAATGTCACATCCCAAATTTCAAAATTTCATCTTCATATATGAAGTCACTCAATCTCCCCTAATTCACAACATTATTCTTATTTTGGAATTCCTCATCATCGGTCTGAGGGCTTTTTATCCATTCTAGAAAAGATGGTTTTCCATCAATTTGATAATAAAATGATGTTTGACTTTCCATGGTTATTATCATATCCATCATTACTAGATCCATGTATATAGGATCATTTTCAACACTCATCTTATTCAAAACACTATGATTCTCTATATTCAAAGCATCTACCAACTTTTTTTGCCTTCCTCAGGTGGTAGTGTATAGTTCAATCACAATCCTTGAGTTGTTCAATCCATCACCTTTTACTCATATTGAGTTCTTCCTGTGAGAAAATATATACATCAAACTCTTATGATTAGTATAAATCTCACAATTTCCACCATAGAGATAGTGTCACAATATTTTTAGAGAAAATATTGCAGCAACTAACTCATGATCATGAGTGGGATAGTTTTGGTCTGATTTTTTTTTCCGTGATACAATACAAAATTACTCTACCATTTGGCATAATGACACAACCATGTCTTTTCACTGATGCATCACTATAAATAACAAACTCATATTTCCCTCATTGTAGAGTCATGATAGGAGCATTGAATAATCTTATTCTTTATTTCTCCAAAACATTCGTCACAGTCTTTTGACAAAAAAATTTAACCCCTTTACGTGTGAGTTTGGTTAATGAATTAGCCAACTTGGAAAAAATTTGGACAAAACATCAATAATAACCAACTAAACCAATAAAACTATGTACCTCGATTATAATTTTTTGTGCTGGCCATTCAAAGATTTCACTGTTCATTGAACTATCAACAGATATTACATCTTTTGAGTAAGTATGGCCAATAAGATAAATCTCTTAAAGCCAAAATTCATTCTTGAAAAACTTCCCATATAACTCATTTCTTCTAAGAGTCATTAGAATAATGGTCAAGTGATTTTCATGAACTTTGATTCTTTTAGAGTATACTGATATATAATCAATAAATACCACTACAATGTCATCATGATATTTCCTAAAAACTCTTTTCATTAGATCCATGAAGACAAAGGGTACATCAGTCAATCCAAAAGTCATTACTATATACTTGTAATGCCCATACATGGTTTGAAATTCTGTTTTTTGAATGTCTTCCTTCTTCCTAGACAACAGATGATATCCAGATCGAAGGCCAATCTTTGAAAAATATTTATCTCAATGATTTTGGTTGAATAAATCTAAAATGTGAGGTAGGTGATACTTGATCTTTATTGATATATAATTTTTCTCCGTGTAGTCAATGCACAACCTCATAGATCCATAATTCATCTTAAAAAAATGGGATCCCCATAGAGAAACAATGGGGAGAATAAATCCATTATTACTAAATTCCTCTAGTTGTTTCTTTTTTATCTACTCATTCTACAGTAGCCATTATTGATGGGGTCTTTGACATGGGCCTTGAACCGGGAATTAAATAAATGGAAAACTCAATTTTTTGTTCTCGGGGATGTCCAGATAAATCCTCTGGAAACACATCAACATATTTTTGCACAATAAGTACATTCTCTATTTGAACATTACATTCCTCTCCCATAGTAATTTCATTAACATTATCCCCAAATAAATGAACTTATTTGAGAAACTGTCGGTGGATCTAGATAAGAATTAGGTGGTGATGTTTCTACACTAAAAATAAGGTACACCTTATCATTATCGATAATTGTAACATCATTCTTCTTAAAATTATATTTAATCATTGTCCAAAATCCAATCCATACCAAGGATTATATCAAATTGAATCATGTTTATGACGATGAGATCATCATATAAAGATTATTTATATTTTTTAATTGGAACTAATTCACAAAACATTGTGACAATGATACTTCCCTTTAGTGTTTTGACTGAAGACTCCACTATTAAATCAAATTGAAAATATCTAATTTTCCTTGAAAAATGGGAAGATATGAAATAATTTGATGTTCCAGAATTAAATAATGCATTGGTTAAAACTAAGGAAACCATTAAATTACCTACAACAACACTGTTCATAGTTTCAACCTCAACAGTAGTGATCACATAAGATTGGCCTTGCTTCCTTGTCCTTTTATATGGTATGATCCCTTGGCTCTTAGGACATTCATTTTCATAATGTACCATTTATCTATAATTGTTGCATTCATTATTGATAGCCTCTTTCATCCCCTTACAATATTGATCTTGGTGGCCCTTCCACCACACATGTAATGGTCCCTCATTCCCTTAAGGCATGTTCCAGGATGTTTATTCCCACAATTACCACAAGATAGATATTCACATATTCCTGTCTTCCCCTTATTTCAATTTCTATGGTGTTTAGAATATCTCTTCTTCTCCTAACAACCCTACATGTCATAATCTATAGTGAATTGGTTTTCTGTCTTGATAGCACATGAGAAAATATCATCGAATGATAAGAAGGATTATGAGACTAATGGTCATTAGAGAAATGGTATTAACCCATCAAAGAATCGATCAATCTTACTCCTTGGGTTATGTATATAATCTGCTACATGCATTGCTAATTTTGTAATGTTAGCCTCATACTTTGTGATATTTTCATCCTTCTCTTGACTCAAACTCAGAAAATGTCATTCCATATCCGCTTAATGGACACGGGGAATGTATTTTTATATGAAAAACTTTTTTAGACACCCTCTATTCCCTGTTCGATACTTCTTCATATTCTATTGTGTTTTTGGATTAATGACCAGCATTAATATAGGTAAGGTAATTATTCATAACATGAGTGAGTTGTCTCAGTATTGTGATAAGCTGATCAGCACCCATTTCATCACCAACTCTAATATAATTATATTGAGTAGGAGGGAAATCCCTACATGGATTAAGTGCGTTGATGTGGTTTCCATTCATTCAACTGGGCACCATTTATAAACAATGGAATACACTGGATTAGTTTTTGAATTGTAATAAATAATTCCAAACATGTAAAACACATAACATAAATTGAATGTTTTATTGATATAATCCATAATCATAAAAATGTTTTTTAGGATGTATATAATAATAAACCCTTCATAATGGTTTGTAATGAAAATTATAATTATCCTAATCATGTCTCTAGGGAATGTCATAAAATAGTGTGCATAGAGGCCCATTATAATGCACCAGTTCTCATTCGAGTCTCGCTCAAAGTGGTGTTTTTGGGTTTTACCCCTAGGTACATCTATTTCTGAGCCACCTCGACCTTCTTTTATCCAGACATGGATGTATTTCATGGAAGACTCTAAAAATCCATACAAAAACAAAATTCTAGGAATTTCTTCTATACTAATCCTTAACGTCTATTATAGGTTAATGTTATCCAATTAGAGTTTTTATAAATCATGTTTCCAAGGTTTTTACTAATCTTCCTCTCATAAAAATGATAAAATCAAATAATTCAATTTAATTATTCACATGGATATTCAACTAGTCAAATAATCACATGCAATATCAATAGCCACATACATAATGATGGAATGCATAATGCCAGGCTTCATAACCACATTGTCAATGCCTTGTTCGATGACTACAAATAAGATTTTGTCCAGACCTTGTGGTAAGAAACTAGTTTGTCTCATTAGATGTACTGATGCATCTTTGATATATAGAGGGCTCCACCAATCACTTTCTATGACCAATGGATTCCTCATACGAAAAGGTTTAAACACAACATAAACATTTATATTAACACTAGCATACGAAATGTCAGTACTTTATTTATAAATCATGAATGGTATAAAAATAACACATCCCAAGTCATAAAAACCTTCAATAAAATTTGGATGAATTTTATCCTAAAAAATCAGCCTTCGCCAAGAATAATATCCAATAAAAGATGTTGACATAGTTGAAAATGATTATTTAAAAAATTTGAGAGAATTATCATTTTTTTCATGAAATCAATTTAAAAGTCACACAATTTATAATGGAAGTCATTTGAAAGATATTTTTAAATCAAAGTGTCCCATACCAGTATGAATTTTGGAAAGGAATTAACATTAAACAAATCATGTCTATATAAATAAATCCTTAAATTCATTTTGAAAACATGGACAATAATGAGAATAGTTTAGAAGAATAAATTGTTAAAACATTTAAAATGATGTTTTAGTAAAATAGTACCTTAATAGAATCCCTTTAATTTTTATTATGAAATAAATATATGGATAATAAATTTTTCTCAGTAAAAACATAACCATAATCAATCCTGAATAATAATGAGATTTTAGAATTAACCCTTACCTTGCATTTTCCTTTGATAAAGGGTACGTTTAACCTCATGTATAATGACCATAGTATGTTATTAAATAAAAAAAGATCCATATTAAGTTTTAATATATCATACATTATTCATTTATGACTTTATAATACTCATTTAATAAATATTTCCTTGTCAAATTAACATTTCGGGAAATAATCACTTTCTTTATCATACCAGTTTTAACTTGTTATTCATGATCATCTCATTTAGATAATGATTTAAATATTTCAGGAATATAAACCTTAATTTATATATCATTTATATTTGGAATATAAATATTTATAATAAATATATATATATATGAAATGGGAGGCACAGTTTATGGAGACGGTAGACCTTACGTACGCATGAACATTGTTTCCATTTTAATATCATATTTAACCGAAGAAAGTGAATAAGTTATATGTAAGTATATATATATATATATATATCTAGTAGATTTATTATGTCATATATTACAAACTTATTAATAATATATATTTTTATAATCATTGTTAAATGGTGAATGCGGGAATGAACCTCATTGCGTCGTGGAGACGGTAATCCGTACATGCTCATGAGAGACAATATCATTATATTGATGTTAAAATCTTATCTAATTGGACAATATATAATATATAAAGAATATTTAACATGTTATATTTATTATTTACATTAGTTATATTCAGTTTTATACCCATCCATATAATGACGTGTTTAAGTAACAAACTACACAATGACATGAAGACAGTAAGCCGTATGTACGCTTGTATAGTGACATTATCATTCATGTGATGGATAAAATAATGAATATGTTTGTAAAATTTTTATAATAAAATGATAGTATATATATAATATACTAGAGTTATTATTTAATAATCTAAAAAGCAAAGAAAGAAGAAAGAGGGAGAAGAAAAGAACTTGAAATAGGTGGTGAAATATTTACCTCTTCTTTGGGTTCTTCTTTTTGATTTGATCAGAACAGTCCGTAGGATTTCATTTTGACAAAAACGAGGCCTATAAAATTAAGGGAGGAATGATTGGAAGATATTTGGGTAGGGGTAGGCTATGAAAAATTGATTTGGAGGTGTGAAATTAAGAGAAGGGAAAGTACCCATTTACAGAAGAGGTGAGGGTCACTTTAGGAAAGGATTGATATATTATTTTATAATAAAATAATTTTAGAATAATAATGGCTCTAAAAAGATATATTTATATGATAATGTGATTAAGGGTCGAAAACATCTCAACCAATCATGTTTATACATGTTTAAGTTACCATTTTAACATTTTCATTTAAATTTAACTCTTAGTTAAATAGTTTAACCTTTATTGTGTCATCTTATGTTCATACACTATATAGTTAATAACCATACTCTAAACATACTAGAGAACCTCAATTGGTTCATTAATTGCATATATAAAATTATTTATGTCATTTATTCTATTCTTAGTTTTTTAGTAATATTATATCAACCAATAATATACTATTTGTTTTAAAAAATAATTTATGTAAATTTTGACAATACTTGGTTTTTTAATTGTGTGAATTTCATAACAACCTTATCACCTAAAAAATATAATCAACCCTAACAAGTCATATTAACATATAAAATTAGTGTAATTCATCAAAAGTCTCAAATTAAATTAATTTTGATTTTTATAATATCAATTATTTTAATATTTCTTTAATAAATTAATTACCATGTCATTACTGTGTAAAAAATAAATTAATTATTTAACGCCAAAAAATTATAAATAAAATACCATTATTCTGGAAATATCTTTTGATTTATAATTAATAATTATTGTCAAATTTATATTGTGTGTAAATATATATTAAAAATGGTTTAGTTATTAAACATTGAATTTAACTCATTTAACTTTCATTAAATAAAATATTAATAAATGTCCTAATCTAATACAAGTGGACCAATGGGGATAATATTATATTCTTAATGCTGTTATTGGTTGAATAAACTTATCCAATAGAATTAGGACATGTGGCAGGCTAAATATGATATAATTTATACCTTTAATTACTATATTTATAATTAACTGTGGTAAACAAAAGTCATAAGTTAGTACTCACAAAAAATTATTTTCATCTTATTGAATGACCTATTACATATTAATATTAACTATGTCACTTAGATTTTTTAAATTAAACACCTAGAAGAGTTAAAATTATGTTTTATGCAAATTTGCAAATGCTCCTAGAAGGTGGGTAAAAGACTGTAAAAAGTTTAATAAATTTTTTATATCTACGATAATTATAAAATAAATATATTGAATTAAATTGAACATATATAGGTATTATAATATATTTATAAATAAAATAAATTTAAATAATATAAATAATTATTTAAATAAAAAAGCCGGTTTTAAATAATTACAATGTGGTTTTCACTATTCATAAACAATTGAATGTTTCTAGAAAAACACAAATATTTGACCCTATGCGAATTTCGATATTCTAAATCTAAAAAAGAAGTCCATTTTGAATGATAAAATTTATAAAATTTTAAAAATTAGGAATTTCTATTCCTAACGGCTAGTTTCATTAGTTGTGGTGTGTTAGAATATCGAAGTTGCGCACAATGCAAGATATTGCATTATTTAAAGGGAAATATACAACAGAATCATGGGGTGTTACATAATTACATAATTTTACATACTATTTTATTTTATTTTATTAATATATAAAATATTATATTGGAAAATAAATATTAATAACAACACTTCCATAAAAAAAATTTGTTAAGATGTGTCACACCGCGATCCGTTATTTTGTTTTCATAGTTATTTTTTAATTTTTTAAATATTTATTTCTTTCTTTGGATTTATTTATTATTAAAAATTTAAAAAATTATAATCAATATAGAATAAAATAAAATAAATGGAATTTAAATAATAATAATACTATTATTTCAATTAATAATATTTGTATTAATAAGTTTATTATTATTATTATTATTATTATTATTATTATTATTATGTTATTAACAAAATTTTTATTACAATTATTGGAGTTTATTAAAAATATTATTTGGATTTTTATTATTATCTAAATTATTAATATATATTGTTATATTATATTTAAATTTATTTTTTAATTTTTCATATTTTTTTCTTTTTCCCTCATTCCCCTCTTCCTCCCTTCCATTTTCCTCATATGTGTTGACTCCCCCTCCCTATCCCAATATCTTGCTACCCATGAGACCCTCTCACAGGCAAAGGACCTATGATGCTTCTTCCTCATCCCCAAGCAAAAAACCATCCACTAACTGGATCCTCCTCAAACATCCCCAACACCTCACGTTGAACCTCTCCCTTGTGCAACACCTGTCTTGTTCGACGTCATAGTTGGCGACCCCTCATCGTGAGTCGGTCCTCCCCTATATAGAAACTCCCTTTAGTGGCCATACTCTCCTCCTTGTAGTACCCATTTTTTTATTTGACCTTCATTTTGTGGGTTTTATAGGACATCCCAAACCCAAATATTGTTGGGATTCTTTATTTGATCAATTCTTGTTATTTATGGCTTTTTCAGTTACCTCAAAGGCATTTTTTATCCACTCTAGTCAATGGTAGTTGTATCACCATAGTTTTTGGGTATGAAATATTCAATTTCATCATTAATGTTTAATTTTAATTTAGGGTTATTATGATTTTCGAGTAATTGAAATTTTATTTTGGCTTCAGAAGATATTTTAGCAACATATTAACATGTACTTTATTTTTATATGGAATTTATTAGTGAAACCAGGTTTGTTTTGGATATATTCCCTTTTGGGAATTCTTGGATTCATTTTATGTCTTCTACACTTGGATTATTAGACTATACAGGGTCAAAAAAGTATATATTAGTTTTGTGTTTGTGTGTGTTTGATTCATAAAAGTGAATTTCTATGTGTTTCTGACGTAAGGCCATGTGTTGTTTCTTTGTTCTATTTTTATAAATTGTCAAATATTTTATTTAATGTTATTAGTTGTGAAAATAATGTTTTAATTCATTTATGTTGCATTGTTGGTTCTAAAGCGGATGATTAAATTAAAATTATTTTTTTTTAATGATAAAATTTTTGCGTCATTTGTTAATGCATTACAAACTAGTCAGATGAATTATTAAATTTTTTATGGTGTGAAAACGATTTTGTGTACCATTGATGAAGTGTTGAATTTTAAAGTAGTATTTAGACATAAAATTGGTAATTTTCAATTGGTTATTCCAGAGCCATCATTTAGGTTTTTTTCAAGGATCATAAAATTAATTTATTAAAGCTTTCTAGGGAAAAGAAGTCTTGTTGAGGGTGGAAATTTTGAGAAATTTGCCTAAAATGTTTTTTTTTGAATTGTTTTTTGTGCATATAGATTATGTGTATTTTCAAATGTTTGATATATTTATAAATTCTTTAATTTTTTATTAAATTATATTTGTAGTTTGTGGTGTTTTTTTGGGAATGGAGTCCCCGGGTGAAGGGAGACACTCCTGTGTGTGCACAACTATGTATATTTATATATATGGGTTCCCCCTATATATGTATTGTCTCCAATGATAGTGATTATACATGTATGGGGTTATTTTTGTCCATTTTTTTAAATGAAAATGCATATGTGGGGGAATTGATACTTGTATATACATTTAATAATATTTTCCAGGATCCCCTTGCAATCGGACTGGTCCATGTGGGTGTCTGAATAAGTGATAGGTGTCCTTATATTTATCTAAATGTTTAAATGCCTAATGGGGGAGCATCAAAATCAAGATAGAATGCTATGAGAGATAAAGTGGACTACATGATTTCACCCCGTGGTATATCCCCTATGCCTTTGGCTTTAATTTGAATTCCTTAACTTCATTCTTGTTTTAATATATTTTTTCTATATATTCTATATACACATTATAGGAAGTATATTTGAAGTTACTAGAAATTATAATTCTTTTATTTGAAATTTAAATGTTTTTCTAACACACTTTGTTCTTTAGTCACTTTTCTGGAAAATTTATATGTTATGTGGTTCTTAAATAGTAAATAATATTTCTAACGGCCTTTGGCCTTTCGACCGACTAGCCAAAAGAAGGGTTAGTTGCATGTAATTATGTATATTGGGCACCTAAATATTGGTTTATGATAAAAAATAACCTCTATCGGGGCATGAATTCTTGTTTTATAAAATGAAGTGTGTTTTGAATGGGTTATTTTTGATATGTTACTAGTGAAGAAGCTTGTGCATGTTTTTGTGATAGAAAAAGGGTGAATTCCCTCATAGAGGGTGACCAGTGGTGAGAGGTAGGATGTGTTTATATTTATAATAAATAATATCTATATATATGTTATCTTGAAAAATACTCCCCACCACATGAAATGATGCACAATGGGAATCACAGGTATCTAGGTTGGTGAACATGGACTAGTATGCTAGATTATAAGTAAGTGGTTCATCCCTATTTCGTCTTGCAAGATTTATGAAACAACACTAACTAAATATTTGTTATTCTTTGAGACCACTAGGTTATGGGTGTTTTCCGACTAGGGGATCATGCATGAGAACATAGATCTATGTGGAACTTATTCAATTTTTCACTAAGGTGTGAGGATCCTCGATCAACAACAAACACTAGCATGTTATTGATTATCAATGGTTCTTGTGATGTGATTTACATTATAGTTGTTTCATACATTATGTCATATTTGTGAAACCCATATTTTAATATAAATTTTTTTTCTTTCACTTTGAATTATTAAATCATTATTGTAAACTATTTTAATACTATAGTGGTTGGGAAACAAATTACCTAATAATGAAAAATTGTTGCATGAATTTGCAAATAATGAAAAACATGATTTTATTATGCACTATATTCAAACTAGCATGTTTTTGATTTCCTAAAAAAGAAAGGGAATATGGAATTGTCATGTCTTGGAATTATTACTATTCATTATTATTTTCATGCCTATTTTTTTTCATATCATGTTCCTCTACTATTGTATCGCACTTGGTGAATGTTTAGTTTATGTTAGGTGGTGACCTATGGTGTTACTTTATGTATGCCACTTTTCTTTGTTTAACACTTTTTATACTGCCAGTTTGTTTTGTCTAATTTAATTTATTTATCTATTTAGTTTATGATTATTCATCTATCTTTGATATGGTTCAAATCATTCCAAACTGGTCTATTTAATTCTTGACACTAGTTTCCAGACTTTAAATAACGGGAATGCCCTTCAGTCCTTTCCACAGACAAAATCGAGTGACAGTTTTAACATCAAACATGGCTCATTCATGAAGAAATTGTATCAGATCATGTTCTTGTAGTTAAGAGTTTCATGTATCATGGAAATATCGATTGTCGAGACATGATATGATGGTGCGGGAAGGACTTCATGAACCCTTTCCCATCCAGAGCCTCTAGTTTCCAAGGGCAGTCTGTGATCTGAATTTTTATTTTGTATAGTATGTGTGGATAAAGGATGAAAATTAATTTGATATAGTGTTATGTGATGAGAATTAATAGATTATCATCCCATGTATAGCCTGAGTGTACTGTTTAAGATACATCAGGTTGTGGATTGTCGCTTAAGGAATGATTTTTTATGCCATATTACCAGGTTTTCATCACATTGAGTCTCTTATTTTTGTATTTTTTAAATGTGATTTATGTTTGGGAATATAATTTAATGGCTTGAGTGTATTTAAAATGTTAAAAATGTTTTTAAGAAAAAGGGTTATCCAGATGTAATGTGGTTTTGGAGTGGAAAAATTGTTTTTAAATGGAAATTATTTTCATTGAATGGAATGTTTGGTTTCAGAGGAAAATGCTAGGTGTTTTGGATGTTATTATAGGATATTGGTAACACATATTTGAATGTGAATTGGAAAAAAAATAGGGAATTTGTAAAATTATTGCATTAATGATAAGTGAAAATTTCAAATTGATTCAGAATATATGATTTAGGTAGAATTTTTTTATTTCAGAAATGAGGTGTGTCTTCAATTGACCCATTATATTCCAATGAGTGATCTCATAAATATATGTATGTATATCATAAGTAGAATATTGGTGACATGTGTGGATGGGTACTAGAGCTATCATATGGATATCTATGTGTGAGTCTTCAGGGAATACAAATGGTGGATATTTATGTTTTATTGTTTTTTATGATTGATGTGTGTAATTTTGATTTATGATGAATTATGATTATGATTATTCCTCTTGTTTTTTAATAAGGCTCATATAAAATTCTTATTGGGTTTTATTGAGTCTATTCTAGTTTTCAGTTCTACCCTAACACATAGTGGAGTTGTTGAATTATATTTTTTTCAGTTGTTTCCTATCATCCATAATGATCTTGATCTATTGAAGGTAGTGTACATGCTTAGTGAAATCATTGGGGTTTTAGGGTTATTTGGAAATCTGAAATCATGGAGAGCTTGTGGTGGTTCAAATTCAATTTAGTGTTCATCTTTGGATTTGAGTAGGAGATAATCTCATCATTCTAACTCGATGGGTATTTTGGATGGTTATTGTTTCCATCTTCATATGATGGTTTGTACATAAGGAGTTCAAGGCAATGATGTGGAATATCTTTTGAGTGTCCATCAAGAACAATGAACTGTGAAGGTCGGAATTTTAATCTTAATGATTTGGATGGTTTTTCAAAGAAAATAACATTGCAGAATATGTTAATGTTTCTCATGTGTAGGGTCCTTTTCACTGGTTCTTAGACCAATTACTTTTTGTTTTTGTGATGGTTAACCATATGTTGAGAAGAATGAATAGGAGGAATTTATTTCTTGAATGTCTTCTTGTAAAATCCATATTCTATTTGTTGGGACACTCTATTTTTTGCTTCTGGTGTGGATGTTTTGAGTACATTTTTTCTTCTTGTAATCATCCTTCGAAATCTCGTCGTCGGTGTGGCCGTTTGGGATACATGGATAAGTTCTACTAGCAGCATCATCAAAAGTCTCAAACAGATGATTTCATATCATTAATTTGGGGCAAAATATGCTTCAATACATCAAATCTCAATCCATATGACTTAGAGTGAATATTTTCAGAAAGTAAGGAAACCATTGGTTGTAAAGGAAGTTGGTCAGACTATCGTCTCTAGAGCTGGAATAGAGAAGTTTTAAAAAAAATTATAGCTTTATCATCAATGAATGTTCGGTTTTACTGTAAGAGGTGTAGCGGTATAATTCCTATTATGTGTCATTTTTTCAATGAATACCATGATTTGGTTGTATAAAGGTGTGGGGATATTTTTTTTCTTGTAATTCATGTAGTTGTTCCTCCTAAAATGTGATCCCCGATGGACGAATCTTAGTGGATGGGAGCACTAAGATTATTTTCTATTCAATGTGATTATTTACATTGTGACCAATTTTTGATTTAGTGCATGCACGTTTAGGGGAATATCGTCTCTATTGTAAATTATGAGCCAGTGATTAGATCAATATTTGGGAAAAATCATTTATGGGTTTTCTCATGTGTGGGGTTTCTGATTTGGGATTGACGTTCTCATGTCGGTCTATGATGGTTTTCTTATTCTGGTCAGTTTATAAGTGGTGGGGAATCCCATCATGAATATTATGATGCTTTCTTCATGTGTTGGTTTTTTTGGGTGTTTCGGTATATGTTGGTGGTTTTCTTTAAAGCTATAGCTAGTAGTTCTAGTGTTATCCCATTCTAAAATTCTCAATTTTGGTTGTGTTATTGGGGTTCTTGTGGTGGGGAAAACCTTATTCATTTCTCAATGGCTCTTCTCATTTCAGTTCCTCTTAAATATGGTTTAGTGTTTCTTTTGGAGAGAAAAGTAAAAATGTGTTAATGATTTCAGTGACCTTGTTCAATTTCAATATGGAGATTGATTCCTCGGTTGGATGTGTGACTGTATATGGGAAGAATGTTTTTGTAGGGGGGAGAATTTTCAAAACCCAATCTGGTATCTTTAAGTCGTGATTAATTTTTATTTATTTATTTTTTATTCTTTGGTTTGTTCATGTTTCAAAAATTTTTTTAATTAAAATAAAATAAATAAAATAAAATAAAAGGAAGAAAATATAATAATATTATTTTTATTATTACAATTACTAATATTATTATTTTTGTGTTTATATTTATTATTATTAAGTTATTTGGATTATTATTGTTATTAACGTTGTTTATTATAATTTTTATTGAATTTATTATCAATTATTAAAGTTTTATTTTATTTTATTTTATTTTATTTTTTATTGTTTCTTATTTATTTATATTTCCCTCTTTTCCATCTACATAACCGTCTTCTCCCTCATGAAAACTAACTTCCCCTCCCTCTCCCATTATCGTGGTGCATGTCCGACACCCTCACCATCCAAGGGCCTTCGGTGCCTCCTCCTCCTTTTTCGGCATGTGACCCACCTCTGACAAGATCCTCTTTGCACCGCCACACCTCTTAACACATCACCTCTCCCTTATGCAATCCCTTTCTTGCATGGCCTCCCATTTCATGACCCCCTTTCACCGGCAGGTCCCCCACTCCCACGAAACTCCCTCTGGTGGCCACAACCTCTAATTGTGAGTACCACACTATTGTGGTTAACATTTACTTTGTGGGTTGAATGGTTTTGGCCGAACCCTAATGTGTTTTTGGATATTTTGTTGATCATTAATTGTTATTTAGGGTTCATCTGGATCTGTCGAGGATGGTTTTAACCACTACAATCATTGGAAGTGGGTTCACTATGGTTTTCAGGTAAGTATTCTTCAATTTCATAGTTGTGGATTAATTTTAATTTTTGGGTTTCATGAATTTTATGTTATTAGTGTTTTTTAAGTGTGAAAGTTATTTTTCCAATAGATTTAATTGTGTCTGATTTTTATATGGAATGTTTGTGTGAAACAGGGTTAGTTTTGTATATAAGTCATTTGGGTAATGATTTGTTTTGTTTTATGACTTATGTTCTTGGTTTTATTAGACCATCCATGTGCTGAAGATTATAATATTATGTTGTGTTATTGGGATTTTGATTCTAAAAAGGAAATTTGGGTGTGTTTTGATGTCAGCCCATGCGGTTTATCATTGGTATATTTTTATAATTTTTCAAATTATTTATTGGATAATATTATTGGTGGAAATCATGTTTTAATGCTACCATGTTGTGTGGTTGGTTTGAAAGTGTATTTTTAAATGAAAATGAGTGTATTTTTACTGATTAAATTTGTTGTGTCATTTTTAATGCATTAAAATATACTCAAATGATTTATTGAATTATTTCGGTGGTGGGGATGCCCTCTTTGGTATCACTGTTGATGTTTTATTTTTAAAGTAGATTTTTTACTTGAAATTGATCATATTCCATTAGTTTTTAGGGCTTCATCATTCTTGGTTATTTCATGACTCCTAATGTTGATTTATGAAAGGTCATTATGGATGAGAAATCTGATTGAGTATGATTTTGTTGAGATTTTTTACATAAAAGTATATATTTGAATAGTATTTTGGTGCCATAATTTTATGTGTAATTTTGAAATGTTTTATAGATTGATTGTGCACTATATTGTTTCATTATATTATATTATTACTGTGTGGTCCCTATCTTGTGGTTTTGAGTCATCGGGTCTAGGGAGACATATCTGTGTGTTCATATGTATATATAAATATTTATACATATGGGTACCTACATTACATGTACATTCATTCCTGGATGTGAAAAACCATGTATGTGGTTATGTGTTTCCATCTCTATATATTAAAATGAATATGTAGGTGAGTGTTGACTGCTATAGTCATGTAAGAGTATATGTAAGGATACCCATGCAAACGTTCATGGACATACGAGTTTGGGAATATAGCCCAGCTGTCTTTATATGTATATGTATGTTCATATTCCTAATGGAATTTATAATTATTTGAGTTAAAAAGTACCAAGAGACAATTTGGACAGCTTGATTACACCCTGAGGTATGTCCCATTTTCTTATTATATTAATTTGAATTCCAAAATTTGTTTCTTCTTTAAAAATATTTTTTATATTTACGCTATATACACATGATGGGAAATCAGGTTAAGGTAACTAGAAATGGTTATTCATTAGTGTTTGAAATTGAAATGTACTACTAAAATCCATTGTTTATAAGTGACTTTTGATTATAATTTATTTCCTATGTGGGTTGGAATTGGTAATGAATATTTATAAAGGAATTTGGCCATTTGGCTAGCTGGTTATAAATAGTGTTCAATGATTGTAATTAATCTCATTCGGTACCTTCAGATGTGTTTATGAAAATGAAAACCCTCTAAGGCAGGATTCCCCCTTATTTTAGAAACGAATGTGGGTGTTTAATGTTTTATTTTTGATATGTTCCTATTAAAAATGATTTGTGAATTTTTTTTGTGATATAATAAGTGGGAAAGTGATCAAGGAAGAATATTGGTGGGGAGAGGATGAACTTGTTTCTATGTAAATTAAATGACAAGTACAATAATTCTTCTAGATAAAAACACCATACCATAGAAATGATGAATAATGGGAATCTCGGATATCTAATTGGGAAAACATGTACTAGTACACTAGATGATACTTATGTGTTTCATCCCAATTTCATCTAGTAAGATTGATGTTATAACATTTACTAAATATTTATGGTTATTGAAGAACACTAGGTTATGGTTTCCTTCCCTACTAGTGGAACGTGCATGAGAAGGTTGACTATTGTGGCTCATACGCCCTGTTTTTCTGTGGTTCTAGGATCATATGTCCCCAACAAAAACTTGTTTTTTAGGGATTTCCCTTGGTGTTGGTGATGTCATTTTCATTTTAGTGGTCTATAATTGATGTCTTATTTGTGAAAACAATATTTTAATCTAAATGTGCTTCCTATTATTTTGAAATGATAATGAATTAATCGAAACTAGTTTGAAAATATAATGGGTGAGAAACACATTCGTAGAAAATGAAATCTTGTTGTTGAATTTGAAAATAATAAAGAAAATTGTTTTATTATACCCTATTTTTAAACTAGCATGTTTTGGATTTCATAAAAAGGAAAGGGAATAGGTCATAGTTGTATAATGTAATTACTACTTAGCATCTCGATTCTCACGCTTATTTTTTCAGTTTTAGATTCATCTTATTTTGGATCATTCATGGAACACGTGTAGTTTATCATCTGTGGTGACTAATGGGGTCACATGAGTAATGTCATTTTTCTTTTTTTCATTCTTTTTTCCACTTCCAGTTTGTTTGGTTTATTTTCTTTTATTTTTTTGTTTAGATTATGAATCTTCATCTACCATTATTACGTGGTAAATCATTCCAAATAGGTTAATTTAATGTTGGCACTAGTTGAAATCCATTTGAGATCTAGATTGTTGATTAGTCCTCTCCACCGACTAGATCAGGTGACCAGCTCAGGGCCAACCAAGGATGGTTTATGGGAAATTGGTATCAGATCATACTCTAGTTATTTGCACTGTTATGTATCATAGAGATTTTGATTTTCAGAGCATGAGTTGATAGTTTGGGTAGGATGTCATGGTCCTTTTCCCATCTTTATACTCATGTTTATAGTGGATGTCATGGATTTTAATTTTTATTTTCTTGGTCTATATAGATAAAGGATGATAAATGAAGTGATCTTTTGTTATGAGATAATCTTTCATTTAGTAGGAACCCATGTATAGCCTGAGTTCATGGCTCAATATACTTCATGTGGTGGATGATCGCTTGGAGCATGATCTACTATGCCATTTTTGTTATCTGGCATCAACAATAGTCCATCATTTATTTATGTTTTGATGGGAGTTATTTTTTGGATTTTTTTTCACTATCTTGACGGTATGAAAAAAATGAAAATTATTTTTTGAAAAGGGGTTTTTAATTTAGAATGTGTTTTTAGGATTGGAAAAGTTGTTTTGAAATAGATATTGTTTTCTTTTAATTAATTGTGTTGTTTCAAAATAAAAATGGAATGTTTATTGGAATTTGTTTTGGGAATGTGGTAAAAATTTTAGGAGTGTATTTTGGAAAACATTTTTTCATTTGAAAATGCATTTAATTAATGATAAGGGAAATTTTCAAATTATTTAGAAAATTTTCTTTACGTTGAATGACCAGATTTGTAAATGAGATGTGTCATCAAGTTACACTTTGTATTCTTACGAGTGATTACATAAATACAGGTATGTATGTTGAAAGTGGAAAATTAGTGACATGTGTGGATGGGTGCATGGCTATCACAATGAAATGAATGAACGAGTATTCATGGAATTCCAATGGGTGATAATTATGTTTTTTCTTCTGAAATATGGTTTCAAAAAACTATAAAATAATTGTTTTGAAATGTGAGTGAAAAATTGTTTAATGTTTTATTTTTATGCTTCATATTGTTTTTCGTGGGCCCTTCATGTTTTCAGTTCTACCCATACTCCTAGTAGAGTGGTGGAATTGAATTCTTTATGGTTGTTCTACATTATCTATGGTGATAGTGATCTATTGAAGGAAGAAGACTAGACTAGTAATATCATTGATGTTTTCTGGTATTTTGAAACACCTAAATCAATGTGTTCTTGTGATTGTTCGAGTAAATTAGAGGTTTTATCATATGATTGGTGTATTAATAAACCCAACGTCATCACATTATTGAGTGCCTTGGAAGGTTTTTTATACCACTTTATTTTGATGTGTTATAGAAAAATACGTGAAGGTGAGGAAAGTGGAAGAGCTTGTGAGTGTCCATCAAGACTAACAAACAGTAAAGGCCAATGATTGAATTCATAAGAAGATGGTTACTCCTTAATAGAATATATACTTTCAGAATCAATTAGTGTTCTTCTTGTGTATTTTCATCATCCAATGATCATGGATAAAAGATTTTTTGTTTATGGGAATGTTTCTTATTCGGTGAAGAGAATGAACCCGAGGAACCAAATTAAAAGAATTCTTATTTTCAAATGCATATTATATTTTTTCGAGACACTCTATTGTCTTCTCTTTATGTGGAGGTTTTGAGTACTTTATGTCTCGTAATTTTCATTTGACGAAGGCTTGTCATCGGTGTGGCCATTTGGGACACATGGAGAGGTTCCTCTAGAATCTTCTTCATGAATCCTGACCGTGTGATGTCATCTCATGACTATTGGTAGGAATATACTTCCTGACATAGAAGCAAAATCCATATGTCTCAGATCAAATCATTTCGCATAGTCAGAAATCATTTGTTTTCGATAACCATGGATGGACATTCATATCTAGTGTTGTAATGGGGATGGATTAAATTTCATTGTTGTAGTATTCTCATTTTTGACAGATATTTTTCACTATTAGAGGTGTAGATGTCTAATTTCTTAGTTATGGTATTTGTTCTTTAAAAACCTCACATTGGTTCTATGAAGTTGTGTTGATATCATTTTCTTATAATAATTGTATTTTTTGTATCCTCAAATGTGATCCATGAAGTTTGCCTCTTTGTGGATGGGAGACACGAGGAGATTTTATCTCATATGTGATTATCTCCTTTTGTGACCTATTTTTTTAGTACGTCCTCATTTTAGAGATTCTCTTCTCTTATGGAAATAAGGATTCATGGTTTAGTTCACTATTAGGGGAAATTCTTTTGTGGGTTTTCCCATGTGTTAGTGGCTTCTGATTTGAAATGGATGTTCCCATGTCAGGCTATGGTTGTTTTCATATACTAGTAGGTTCATTGATGGTGGGGAAACCCACCATGAATCTGGTCATTCCTTCTTTAAGAGTTGGTTTGTTTGATTGTATTGGTCAGCGTTGGTGGTTTCCACATTGGCTACAGTTAACAGTTCTAGAGTTAGTCCATGCTAAGTGTTTCAATGTTTTTTTCCTAGTCATGTTCTTGTATTGGCATGAACACTCTTCATTTCCCAATGGCTCTTCTCATTACAGTTCTCCTAAGAGCTGGTTGGGTGTGACTGGTGGTGTGAAAAGTGACATCGAGTTCATGATTTCATTGACCTCATTCATTTTCAAACTCATGTTTGATTCCTCAGCTAGAAAGAAGAATTTCTAGGAGAAGAATGGTTCTGTGGTAGGGATAATTGTCACACGCTGATCTGGTATGTTTCTATCATGGTAAACTATTTATTTATTTATTTATTTATTTTTTTTCTTTTTCATTTGGTTTCATAGTTTTTAAAAATTTATTAACTTTTAAACAAAAAGAAATAAAATAAAATAAATGGAAAACAATATAATAATAATAATATTATTAAAATTAATAAAAATAATAATAATAATTATTATTATTATTTTATGTTATTATGATTATTATTATTATTATTTAAAATTACTATTATTTTTATTGGGTTTATTATTATATATTAATATTTAATTTAATTTAATTTAATTTTATTTTATTTTTTATTTTTCTTATTTATAACTTTTTACATCCTTTCCTGGTCCATACCATTCATCCCCATCATGGGAAATTCCCTCCCCTCTCTCTCCATGTATTGTACCGCATGTGCGACCCCCTCATCAGCCAAGGGCCTCCTGTGCCTCCTCTTCATCCTCTGGTGCACGTCCCTCCTCTCACCAGTTCCACCTAGAACCTCCCCATATCCTAACACGTCACCTATACATTGTGAGGCCCCTTTATTGTGCGGCTTCTCTATTCACAGTACCCCTTCCCTGGCTGGTCCACCCTCCTCTAATTCTTCCTCCGGCAGTCGAACCCTTCCCTAGTGCATACCTCTTTTGTGTTTTACGTCTATTTTTTGGGGTTTTTAGTTTTGGTTAAACTCTTATGTGTTGTAGTTATTATTTTGATAAATTATTATTATTTATGTTTCATAAGGTACTCTTGATGTTGGTTTTATCCACTGTTATCCAGGGATGTGGGTTCGTCATGGTATTTGTGTAAGGATTCTTAAATTTATTCATTGTGGTTTAAATTTAATTTATGGGGGGTTTTTGAATTTTTTTTTGAATTTTATATTATGTTCCCGAGCTATTTATTCAATAGATTAAATTGTGTCTGATTGATATATGGAATTCTTGGGTGAAATAAGAATATTATTAGATATACGTCATTTTGGTAACACATGGTTGTGATTTATGAATTGTGATCTTCTTTTATTAGATCATGGAATGACTAAAGATTATAATATAGAATTGTGTTAGTTTGTGTTTGATTCTAAAATAATAATTTCTAGGTGTAATCGATGTAAGTCCATGTAGTGCTTCTCTGGTATATTTTTATAAATTTTCAAGTGTTATATTGAATTATATTAGTGGAGAAAAACGTGTTTTAATGCATCGATGTTGTGTGGTTGGTCCTAAAGTGAAATTTTAAATGGAACTGATTGTATTTTTTGTGAATAATTTTTATCCATCAATTTTCAATGCATTTAATACTACTCAAATGATATATTTAATTATTTATTTTGTGAGAAAGAAAATTTTTTGTAGCACTGATGATGTGTTTAATTTTAATGTTGTGTTTTAACATGAAAATGATCATTTTCAATTGGTATATCATGCTTCATCATTTGGGATTTTTTTCATGGAACCTCAAATTGATTTATCAAAGGTCATTAGGGTTGTGAAATATGATTGAGTGTGTGGTTGTTAAGTATGTGGAGTTCAAATTATATTTCTGAATGTTTTTTGGGTCCAATCCATTAATGTGTTATTTTGAAATGTTTTATTTACTGATTATGAGTATAATTGTTTTAATCAAATAATATGTTTAGAGAGTGGTCTATACCTTGTGGTTAAAAGTCATTGGGTCTAGAGGGACTCGGCTTCATATGCATATGTATGTATATATATTTACATATATGGGTTCCCTAATGAAATTTATAATAATCTCTGTCAATAAATGTACATGAATGTGGCTAGGTGTTCCCATGTATATAAATTTATAAATTTATAATTTAGTTAGTGGTTACAGGTATATTCTTATAAGAATATAGGTAAGGATCCCCATGCATGCGTTCATGGAAATACAAGTGTGTGAATAGGGGCTAGGTTTCCTTATATATATATGAAAGTGGATATTCCTAGTGGGGGAGCAACACCATCTAGTTAAAAAGTTCCAAGAGTTATAGTGGAAGGCTTGATTCCACCCTGATGTAGGTCACCGTTGCCAATTAATTTAATATAATACAATGATTGCTTGAAATTTTTTAGTATGTATTACATTTATTCAATATACAGCAGCTAGGAAATATTATTGTTGTAACTAGAAATTTTTATGCATTCGTTTTGGAAATTGAAATCTATTTATAACTCTCATTGGTCATAAGTGACTCTTCATGAATTTTTTTTTGGTGGATACGAATTTTTAACGAATATTTCCCACTCCATTTGGACTTTAATCTAACATGTTATTAAATGTATATGATGTTTGTAATTAGGCATTTTTTTACCATAAAAATGGTTTATAAAAAATAAAAACCACTCATGAGGCATGCCACATTTATTTAAAAGATGATGTGTGTGTTGAATGTGTGATTTGTGATATTTTCCTAGAAAATAATCTAGAGAATTTTTATATTTAAAACAACAAATCATTTTCATGGTAAAAAGATATAAAAATGACATTCATGGAATTAGATAAGATGATTCATTTGAAAACCCTGGAAAAATTATAAAATGTTAAAAATTAATTTTCCGATTAATCATATTAGAATTATTTAATTTTATTAATAAAACATGGTTTCTAGAATAAAATGGGTTCTCTAAATAAATTTATTAATATAGTCGTGATTTCATAAAAACAGTTTCGAAACATATTGAGTAACAAAGAGAATAACAATTGTACAAATGTATGAATAAGTAATGAATATCTAGAGAATGCAAGTATTTATTAATGAATAGTTATTTAATTTTTTAAAATTTAAATTACATTTAATTATTAATAGTATTATTTTTTAGGAATATAACCATAAAACATTCCAATGTGTCCCACACTACTTTGAAATATTATTTTTCATATTCCACAGGAATGATTACTATAAAAGTAAAATTTTAATACCACATGAATAAATTCATTCATGATATAAAATTTAAATGTAAATATATACCATATATAAATGAAACTAGGAAAATAATAACAATGATGTCTCAATTGAATGTATATGGGAAGAGATTTTTTACCTTGGGTTTCCCTTCAGTAAAACATCATTTAAAATCGTGTATAATAAAATTATGGTTATATTTTTTATATATAGACAATATTTATCAGGTTTATCATTACACGGATCCCACTAATTACATTTTTTTAATGAACTACACGAATAAATAGGTTTATATAGGTTTTTCTGACAAATATTTGGTAAATGTGTCGAAATCAATATTGGTAGGTTAACTATGATTAGAGGGGAAATTATATAACATATATAGAATAATAGACATGAAATTAATATCTAATATTTACATCAATTATATCTTTAATAACAATCATTAAATGAGATATTTACAAAAATAATCCTCATTGTGATCATATGGACAGAAGATAGTATGTATTTGAGTGCAGCAGTCTCATTTTTCAATAATTATTATGAAAAAAAGTAATACAGCATTACATGAATTTATAACTATAATTATATTATTATAATATATTATTTTTCATATATAATTAATATAAATAAATATTTGCATGTGAAAAGGAATCACATCATGTTGAGTAGGTGGTAGTCCATAAATCCATAAACGACTATATCACCTTTTAGTGTGTGAAAAGATATTAACAAGAATGGTATATATATATATATAGAATTTTAATTATTTAATTAACATCATATATATGTTTTATATTTCTATATTTTTGATAATTTTGTTTTCTAATAAATTCAATATATAATGTGAATGAATCACATCACTTTAAAGGTTTTGTAGTCTGCGTCTCCCCTAATGATGTTATCATTTTTATAGAAAATTAAAATTATAAATATACATATTATTATAGAATTAATTAATATTAAGTAAATTATTAATATGATATATAAAATATATAAATAGATTTTCCATCATAATTTCCAATGTGAGAGGTGGTAACTGAAAATGAACAATCAGCATTCCGTTAGGCGGTAGTCCACAATACAAGTACACATTATGGTTTTTAAATATTATATAGAAGTATGTGTAAGTGTAGATATAAATAAAACCCTAAAACATCATAGTATGTTTATGATTATTTATTTGATATATATGCATCAAATAATATTAGTTCAGGTAGTGGACAATGTAATTAAAATTTACAATTTCTAGGAAAGCTGTTTTCTCTTAATCTGGTAACTATTTTTTTTTTGCAATGATAGACTTCATCAGATTTCATTCTTCTCAAAGGAGTGAATTAATAATGAAGTGATGGATGTATTGGAGTTAAATATTTGTATTTTGGACTATCCTACATTTTTTATAGGTGTGATGAACAAGGAGGAAATGCGGTATTTTATAATGGGTGTAGGAGAGACAATCTTGTAAAATTTTTCAAGGAAGGAACCACACTAACATTTTTTATTTCAATGTAGATCAATAATGATATAATTATGAGAAAATGTAATATATGGTCTAAATATGGTCATTAAATTTCATTTCTATTAGTTTATAGGGTTTTTTTTCATTATTGTTATGGTTTAGTCCCAAATTAAAAATAATATTTCTAAAATCATTTTAATTATTTTTAATTACTTATCACTAATATTTTTTCCCAAAACAATTTTGAATTTAATAACCATTATAAATTATTTTAATTCTACATATGAGAACCATTTTTGAAAATTCGAATCACTTATGTTGATGAAATTCAATTAAAATAAATTCCATAGACATGGTGACAATGTGTGTTTTTAATGTGAAAACATCCTACACATTGCTATGTTTTATAGTAAATTTCAATGTGACAATGATTAAAATGATTTAAATATTAATAATTGAAAAAATGTGAAATTATGCATAAAAACTAATTAAATTTATAATTTACCTTTATTTATAAATAAGAATAAAAAGTAGTTTTGAATTAAAAATTAGTATTTTTTATTCATTAAAAATGAAGTTTGACAAAAAAATACATTCCCAATAATCTAAATAAGTTTTTTTTGTTTAACATTAAATATGAAGATTATATTGACATATTATATTTATAGAAGTATGAAACATTGGATTCAAAATGGGATATCAATTAAATGAATATAAAAGATCCCTAATATAAATATAGTTTTTTATGTTTAATATTGACTTTATTCTTTTCTTCTATCTATCAAAATTATTGGATAATTGTCAAAAATATTTTATTTAATATATTATATTTATATTTCATTATTATAAGTCCCTAATTTTATTTTATATAATTTAATAAGAAAAAAGTCCTCTTTGGGTATAATAATAATAATAGTTTCTTTATATTCCATTTGATTGTATTGCCATATTTAATTTATTGGTAACCTATTAATTAATTTTATATTTTTTATACATATATAATCTAGGATAAGTATTATTATAAGTAATTTTTATATTATATTAATATTTTATTATTCTATAAAACATGTACTTTCATGTAACCATATGCATTGAAGAAAATCATGTTACATAAAATGTATGATAAACTAATATCTTGTGCATTTCAAGATATATAATGGATTAAAAATATTTAATATACAAAATATATAATCATGTATTGGGTTATTCTATTCTATTATGATATATGATTAATGTTTCATGCACGTTCTTAAATACAATAATCTTATATTAGATTTTTGGGGGGATAACCCCCCCTTAATTAAATTTCATCCTAAAAATTTAAACTCGATCATTATAATATATTCATGATACGTATTATTTTGAAATACCGTATCCAATGAATGTTTCCAAATTAACCCTCTATAAAAGAGAGTGGGAAGTACAAGGTTCATATAGACTAACATAAACTAGGATTCATTGTAGGAGATCATTAGTGGAATAAAGAGATATGTACTCAGAGGAAAATTATAAATATTTATATGGAGTGGTTGTGGTCATCAATAAAAATATTTGAATAATAAATAGAATTTTTAAGGCCGCAAATCCAAAAATTAATGATGATTTATTATACTATAGATTTAAAAAAAATCATGGTTTTATGATAACTAATTTTTTTATCATTTTAGTAATGTTAAATTATTATTTTACTATCAAAAAATAAAATGTAAGATAATTTATTGATAAATTTTATTTTTCATGAGAATAATTTCATATTCTCATTGTTCTTTGATAAAATTATAATTCATTTGATGTATGAAGAACTAAAATAAGCATTAAAATGGTTTTATGGACTATAAAAAAGTGACAAATATAACTAATCATCATTAACTATATTCAAAAAAAAAAATTTGTTGATAAATTTATTTCCAATCATAAAAAGTGATACTATTGATTCATTATTAACATTAATTCATAATGTGTTTTAATTAAAAACAATGATTTATTAACCAGGTGACATCATACAATAGTACAAGGCACAAAACCCTTATCGTACATCAGTCATGGGTTTATGATCAATGGCTTTACTAGACCTAATTAGTTGCCACCAGGAATATAGGATGTCTATTTACATAATAATTTCTATATATTTTGAGAATTAAATATGGTGTAAATCCTTTAAATAAGATAAGTCACCTAATATCCTATTAACTACGGTTTCTAATGCATCTTAAATACACAAATAAATTACCTTTTTTATTTCACAAAATAATTTCTTTGGTCAAAGGATTTTCAACAATATCCTTAGTCTGATTTATTAATCGGGGAGCATAAATTCAATTAAAAAACTATATTATTTAATATATGTCATTAATTTCCAAAATAATTCATAATGGTTTATAAATAAAATGTGATTTATCATAAGAATATCATGTGAGAGTTTAAAACTTGGTGCACAGTAAGGCATGTAGTAATGTATCAGGTAACCCTGTGTTTGGAAGAGAACAACTTTTTAGAGTTGTCACCCAAACATACTTATTTTCTAGAACCATGTCCCCTTATATAATGAATACATGTATGTATTTCTAGGTAGAAAAAATATAATCAATACATTAACAAAGATTTATTTTGTTCATTGATACTTATCCTCAAATTCTAACACAGGGTAAAATAAACTAATCAATGGTTTATGAAATATAGTTTACATGGTTGCTAATATATTTCCTCTAATTGAAAATGTTTTGACTTATCCCCGGATAGCCCATAAATGGTGTCAGCTAACAATTTCTCTGGAATAATCAAAGAATAAAATAACAGAGGACTAGATATTTTTGTAGTATTAGTAAACCAAGAAAATACTTCAGTCTATTATTAAGGATAACTACCCCAAGTGCATCATAACAATTTTATTAATTATAAATAAATAATATTTATAATAACATGGAACCCCCTAATTAATTAATTCATATCATTCATATAATGATTCATTGATCCTTAGGAAAATAAACATGATAAGGGTGAACTCAAATGCTCAATAATGTAATAATATAGTGGATTAAATAACGAATCATTTAGAATATAAATTAATTCATGGTAAATAACATAACACACAATCCTTTTAATCATTATACTATAATTATTTAATATGGAATGGAAATAACTGGAATGAAATTCCATTAAAATAACTACATAATGGTAAATAAATGAGGAAATATATAGAATTAAAATACATGGTATTTAATAAAAGAACTAAAAATTAATTTTATCTATAGATTTCTCAATGAAAAATATCTTGGATGAATAACAACTGAAACAAAATGAGGGACATGCATAATTAGCGGATTCCATGATTCATTTTTACAAGGTATATATACCATAAAATAATTAAAATACTATTTCAAAAATATTTGATAAAACCCCATCTATAGTGGTTGTCCATATAATTCATCCCATGATACTACTGCTGCATCAAGGGGATATCTACCCCCCCCCCCAATTTCTTACCAGTCAAAAACATTCTTCATATATCAAATAATTGATTTAACGTTGTTCATTTTCCAATATCCATATGGTGTAAGATATTTGAATTTATCAATATTAACCCATATAATCAAATAATATTCAAAGTGAAAAATGTAAAATAAATTTTATTGTATATAGGAAATGAAAATAATCGTGATTGATGATATGTAAAAATACAGGAAATTCAATATTCAGTGATCATATAAAATTTAGTATTTAAATGGAAGAAATGAATCAAGAAAGTGAATGTGAATACTATCCATTGAAAAATAAATCATAAATCATGCAGGCCAAAAATAAGGATTGTATCTACAAAACATAGTTAATATGGAATAAAATTCATGGTTGTTGTCATTCATGAATATAGATAAAAAAAATATCATTTAAATACATTATTGGGAAAATTTATCTTTATTTATATATTTTATAAATCATTTTCATTGAATTTCACTTTTGATATAATTTAATTAAAATATTAACCTTTTCTAGATAAATATTCAGCTTAAATTAAATGATGGGGGGAGAATTTTTACTTTATATACGTGGTAAAAGAACATTCCATATTTATTGTGAAATTATATGAAAAATGCCTTATCTAGAAGGCAATGGGAATATTTCATTGAAAATCATGGTTAAGATATAATGTCTAAAAATGTCTTTAAAAAATTCGAATAAAGGATTTATTGAAAATATTTTACTAAAACATGGTTTTAAGATGAACGCATATTTCTCAACTAAATAATGAAATAATGTTAGGATTTATTAAAATTATTTTTTATACATTTTTAGTGTCATTGATTGGGAAAATGGAAAAAATATATGAAAATGTTTATTATTAAACAGATTATATTATAATTATTTTTTAAATCATAGTTTTTAAATTTCCCTAAATTGAAATACCATTAATTGATTATTATTATTATTATTTAAGAAAATAACCATTAAACATTTCAAAGTATCACATACCACATTGAATCATTTTAATTCATAAAAAAATGACATAATAAAATTAATGAAAACAAATAATATCATGAAGATAATGGTATTAATTATATAACATTTCAAAAGGTAATATATATTATATATAAAGGAATCATGGTGTATAACAACAGTTAAGTCTCAATGGAATGAAAATTTAGGTGAAAATCTAGTACCTTGTGTTTCCTCCTATGTGAATATTCGTTCAAATCCTATATAATAAATATATGTCAATTTTATACATTAATTAGAATATTTTTAATGATTATAATTTCATTTATATCACTTATTATTATGTTTTATTAAACTAAATAAACAATTACTTTTAAATACGGTGTTTTGACCTGAAATCAATTTATGTGTAAAAATGGCGGGTCAATTATGTTTACATGGGACATTATATATTATCTAAATAATAAAATTATGTACATAATTATAATAATAATACATATATTATAACTTATAATATAATTAAATATAATAATGTATAATGAATGAATGATATGATGATGGAGATGGTATATTTTACGTACACATGCGCAACGTTCTCAATTTTAATGAATGATATGGAATGTTGTTAAGTGACATTATATCATTAAATATTTTTAATAATTCCATAAATAGTATATAATTTAGTCATATATACTTATATATAATATTATTGGATTTTCTAATGGAATCACACCATGTAGAGGAGAAGACAATCCACATATCCATAACAAACATTATCACTTTTTAATCTGTGTAAGGAAAATATATAAAATTATACATATACATAAATCAAAAAACATAATTATATCATGAATATATTATATATATATCTTTTTATTTCTCTAATTATCAATTATAAACATCGTGTTTCTAATCCATGGATCGTGTGAATGAATGACATCTGTTTTTGGGGTGGTAGTCCACACATCCACTAATGATGATATCATTTTTACACAAAATGAAAAGTATAATGATATATCTGTGTAATATAAATAAATTATATTAAATATGTAATAAATATTATTCATAAATTATATAAAAATAATTTCTTTCATAATGCCCACTGTGAGATTCAATAATTAAAAAATGAACAATCATCATTCTATGAGGTAGTTGTATGTAGTACAGTTAAGCAATATATTCATTTCCCATTATATGGAGGTGTGTGTAAGTGATGGTTGAACCTTTATCAAAAAAATCTTATTATATTTATGATATTATATTTTCTATATAATCATGGGAGAATTTATTAGGTAGTGTAAAATTAATATAAAATTAAAGAGATTAAGGAATGAAAATACAAGTAAATAAGTTAACTGCTTTTGAATTTCACAAAATACATCATTGGATTACTTTCTTTACAATGGGGGACATCTTGTAGGATGTGAGGTATGTTATTTTTAATTGGTTAAATTTTGGGAAAAATTATGTAGTCTCAAATGTGTGATGTGGTGGGAGGATAAAAAGCATTTTATAATGGAGGAGGAGTGAAACTCATGTTATATTTTAAAATATGGCTACACCAACCATGTATTTTATTTCATGTTGATAAATAAATGTCCAAATTATATCCAATAGAGTATAGTGTTGAAATACAATCATCCAATTTCATTTAGGCGTTACTGTAAGTTGTTTGTGGAATTTTCAGTCCCCTATAAGTTTAATTTATCATTAATCGATGTATTTTACATTAACTACTTTCTCTAATAGTTTTGGTCAAAAAATAATTTCACAATATTATACATTATATATTATTATAGTTCAATGTATTGAATCCATTTTTTGAAATATCAATCACATTGGTGAAAAAAATTAAATTAGAATTATTTATATAGACATGATGACAATGTATATTTTTAAAGTAAAAGCATCCTCATGATTGCGATATTTTTATAGTCAATTTCAAATTGAAGTCGATTCCAACAAAATAAAATATATTAATTTAAAAAACCACAATCTAATTAAAATATTAAAAAATAATTTTTATAATTATACCATATATATATATATATTATATATTTTAAATCATTTTTAAGTTGAAGTTTATTATTTTTCACTATTCATTAAAAAATGAATCACCTCAAAAAAATACCAAAACAATTATCTAATCAAATTTTTATATTTATATTTTATAAAATTAAAATTATTTTATCATATTAAATTTATAAAAGTGTTAATAATTTTGTCAAAATTAGGGTCACTATTAAAATGAAGAAAAATTTCCTTAATAAAAATATTGGATATTATGTATAATATTTAGTTTATTATTATCTTATATCTATAAAATATTTTCGATAGTTATTAAAAATAAATCACTAAAGAGACCGAATATATATTTCATTAAAAAAATATAATAATTCTAATCTATTTAATATATTAATACAAAACACCATTGTGAGCATAAATAATATAATATTTCATTTATATTAAGTTGGACTGTATTTTAACTTTTAATTAATTGGTAACCTATAAATTCTATTAATATTTCTCTAAGAAATATTTTCTTTTGTTAGTTAATTATATTCATAAATTTTAATTTAACATTTTGTTAATTATTATTATATTCAAAAATAATATTTTAAAAATATATTATTGTTCAGTAAAAATTTGTCTTCCGTGTATCGCAAGAAATTGAAAAAACTCATTGTGGCATAGGCACAGTGATAACACCGTATCTAATGAAATATAAGATATATACTAGAATATTTTTATTGAGGATATTAAATATATTATAATGTCTTCATGTATTATATTACCTTGTGCGCTTGGTGAAATGTGACATGTATGCTATTGATTATAATATTCTAAATTTCAAATATCATGGAATTACAACATGAATAAATTTCTCTGTAGAAAAATGTAGGGCATAATTAAAAACTATTGTGTGAAAAAAATGAAATATACAACATACCATTCCTTAAAATTTCCATGTTGAATGGTCTAATCCTGAAAGTTACTGTATTTTGGAGAAAATTATAAAAATAAAACTGAAATATTTGGGACAAAGGAATGATGATACCCTTAGAGATTCAGACACTACTATTCTGACAATAGTGAATTTATTCAGCTTCTTGTGAAATTGGTATACAAGGAATGTTTTTATGTAAGAAGGTTGAATTTGTATTTGGAGAGTTCTGGAAAAGTGAGAATATAGTATTTACTATTGTTGGAAGAAATCATAATAGAATATTTTTAAAATTCCTGAATTTACTGTGTAAGTACGCAAGTTTAAAATAAAAAACATATTAAAAAACACCATAGAACATGGATAGCATTTTAAACTCCACAAATAAATATATAATTCAATTTAGGGTGTGCTTCATTATATTTTATAATAGCATTTTATTTTTACCAATCACTATGCTTTTGTTTCTAATAAAATCATGAATGTAGATGATGGAATCCCATTCACTTTTTTGTTAATAGGCTAAACAGTTACATGGATGGATATCTCAAGAGATATTGGAGGAACATAAACACATCCAAACCATCTACTAATTTATTCTTATTTGGTTATGTATAGATCACAACATTAAAAAAACCCTTTCTGTATGGCATCTCATGTTTCACAATTTTTATTATAATTAAAAGGTTTATGGTTTATTTATATCTCAGTTATTAAATTGAGCATCGATGGAATGGTTCATACACAACTATGAATTATTTTGATTTTATATGACTATTGTGGTAGGAAGTCATAGGTTAGCCCAATATTGTGTAGGAATATGACTAAACATTCATTTAAAAAAGGACTTCAATTTTAATGATTATCTATTAATCACTGTTCATTTTTTAATAAACCTATTTTCAGTATAAATTGGAATTTCATGCCTCTACGTGAATTATTTCTTATCATTAATTTTTCTAGAATATATTATTTTCATGGGAATTTTTTGATTCCATGTGTTATATGTCAATGGTAATGATATTTATTTATTATATTTGATAATTGGGAGATAAAAGGGAAAAGGATTTTAGGAAAATGATGTCACATGATTTGAAATAATTTGTTGATTCATGAAAATGAAATTTCCCATTAATTGTTTACATATTGAATTTCCTAAAAAAAATTCAATTGCTTCGTTCTTAATGTTCATAATATATGTAATTGTATTGTATCGAATGTCTCATTCACAATACGAAATCTAGACCAAGTAAATCCAATTTAATATTGACCATATATTATGTGTGATATTGGTACATTCCACCTACCAAAACTGACATTGAAACATGTAAATCCCACTTACTATGAAAATGATATTTAAAGTTTCTAAAGAATATTTTTAAAATCAATTATCCCTAAATACCACCAAAACACATATCGTTTTAATAGTAAAAACCATGATTGACTTCTTTATGGATGATCCACATTAAAAACCATTTCTTCTATTCCATCCACCACTTATTATATTCATGATATTATAAAATTTACATTTGGGGTTAAAGGTATTCATAGTTTATTTGATTAAATAAATTTTAAGAAAAAATGTGTTGCTTAAATATTTTAGAATTGAGAATTGTTTTTCAAAAATTTATTATACACTATTCATTTAAATTTAATAAAAGAAAGATTGGATTACGTTGTGACTTAGGGGAATAAAACCCCACTTTTAATGACCAGATGACTGTTATCCTATGTGTTTATGTGGTGGATGTGAGAAAAAATAATATTTTATTAAAAAAACAAAATTTTAAAATATATTTTGAAAAAATTATAAACATAGGGAAAACTCAATAATGTTCATAAATAATTAATTATGATGTATTTTGATTATAATAGTTCTTTGAGTTTGGGGTAAATTAGAGTGTCAAAATTAATGGGTAAAATATATTTACCATTTTCCTTTTGATAAAATTCAATGTACTAATGATTTAAACCTACTCTATGAGACTTAATTTATAAACATTAATTTTTACAATCCATACGTACCAGCGACATTAAAAATGTTATTGACAATTTCTCAAAATTTTATGTTCTGTTTATCATTACAATGTGAAGAGATTATTTCATATGTTGTACTATTATTATGATCTTGTTCTCATGATATGAGCATTAATATTCATGATATATATCATGGGTGATTAATAAATAAACTTAAAAGAGTGGCAGATCATGATTTGAAATGTTTAATAATAATGTATTAAGGGACATTAATGAATTGTATAATTATTACATTAATTTTGAAAATGGAAAAGGTAAAATAATTCATAGATGGTGTTTTTAAAAAATTCAAATATTTATTGATATATTATATGACATTGAAAATTTTCATTTAAAATTATTATTTTTTTATTTGCTGGATTTGAATTTTAAATGTAGGCTACATTACTGCCAATTTGTATTCAATCTAGATATTATATTAACTAAGAAAAATAATGGTTTATGTGTGAAATTATTGTAAAGACACAAATATTATCATTAATTTTTAATGTTTTCCTCTGACTTTGTATTTTATTAATTTAAATTCCAATATATATCAATGTTTTACAAAAAAATTTGGAATTCATAGTTTTGGAAATATTTTTTTATAATGAATTAGTATGTAAAGAAGATGTATTGTAGTTTTTATTTTAGAATTATATTGAAATTATTAAAATTGGGTGAATATATACTCAGTTACCTAAAAAATATTCTAGTCTAAAATCTATCCATAATCCTAGGAACATTACCATATATTAATAACCATGAGTGAAATACATTGTATCCTCCCTGGGAGAGACATATAGGGATGTAAACATATGAATGGGGGAATCATACAAGTGCATATGATGCTCATAGTGGGTCTTTATCATGGTGACTAGCTATTTTGTTGAAGCCCATATGGTCCACATCTGTTTTGGATCAAATGTATGTAGCGGTAGTGTTTCTAGGAGACCATTCAATGTTGGTTTCTGATGTGGTGATTGTATTACTTACATTGAAAAATAAAACTCTACCTTATTCATTTGTATATATGAAATATGAAATTAGTATTTATTTATATTTTTCTAATGTAGTTCCATTTCACATCTATCATTCTCTCACCTAACTTTAATAGATCATGTATCCCATCTTTACCGTACTACTTCATGAGATCACCAGCCACTATCGACACCAATAGAGAAACTCAATTATCCACTCCACCTGAATCACAAATAAATATTGAGAAACAATATAGATATACATATTTACTATGGATGATCTATGTACCCTTTGAAAGATCCATTATGATCATTTTGAGTTTCGTCTGTCCCCTTCAAATCCCTGTTGAAGGAAGTTACACCAATTCCATGCTCCGACCTCTATTCCCATTGCCTATTCTTCAATTTAATCCCATGAAAATTATGAGAAGAAATAAAAAATTTTATGAGCCATGTGGTACCAAAGACTAGCCAATTAACATGCATAAATTCCAGAACAAAGCCAAAAAAATGGATATTGTTTTATCACTATAAGTATATCATTGCTTTCATATGATAAGAATACCCCTTGGGTGTTTGGGATGATTTCATTGTTTTTTAAAAGTTAAAGAACCATATATTCAATATGATAAGGAGAATAAGGGGAGTTGTGGCGTTCGGTTCCCTCTTTCCATATATATATTTAGAAAAGATAAGTAGATGGGGGAGCATAACATGGGGATAAAATTGAACCACATTCTACATTGGTAAAGAACTCACAATAATTAATGAATCCATTACCAATAAAATAAAATAAAGACCACATCCCCCTTCCATTTTATATATATATCATATTCTATCATCCCTTAATTTTTTCATCCAATTCATTGTTCTACTTGATACATTTTAATGACCCCATTCAATGGTGGGGTAGAATGCTTTATGGTTAGGTGAGGGAGAGGTGACACAAAATAATTTTTCGATTCTTGGGTATTATAATACATTAATTTTTTAAATCCATTTTTTTAATGATATATTAATTAATTAGTTTTAGGAAATATTTTTAATTCGTTTTTGTTATAAATTAATTCTCTGATTTTAACATTCATGGTTTTTATTTCCCTTATCTTCGATTTGTATTTCACTAAAATGTTGAACTAAAATAATATGGAGATTTTTTTAGTCATTTCAAAACACGTGAGGATGAAGTAGTGGAATGATTTAAATATTTTGGGATTTCAATACATGATTTGGAATTAACTAAATTAATTAAAAAAGGTATATAGTGACATTCATGCAATGTAAAGATATTAACCCAAACAAGTAATTTATTTAAAATTATTCTAACCCAATTTTATCATAATACATTGTGACAATAGTGTATGATTTTTAATCTCTTCATTTAACCAATCAATAAGGATAATTGATTCAATCCAAATGTAATGTAATAAAATTAAAAGAGGGATATAAAAAAATTCTAATCACATATCCTTAATTTTATTTTAGATTACATATTAATTTATTATATATTCATTTAATTCCTACTATATTAATGTTTTCCTTCATGACTACTATATTTAATGACATTATTCTAGAGAGAACATTAGTAATCAATAAAAATAATCCCCTAGGGGATAAATATTTCACTACATGCCCCATATAACACATGTTAATGTTTATATACATGAAATACATGGTTTAAAATATAATGTATACAAAATACCTACATTCCAATAATATAAATATGAGTATATATAAGAACAATATGCAAACTCTTTGGAAATATCCTCCTCAAAAAATAGTGTTAATTCAATCTCATTTCATTCTCATCCACGTAGCCACATATTTTTTAATAATATAAATTAATCAACAAATAGGAATGAAATATGAATATCTAGTATAACAATCTAGGTTAATATATTAACTAAAATATTGTTAATGTAAAATTGTCCCCCTTTCCCACTAGTCATCAAATAGTTGGAAATAAAAATGGCTAGTTATAAAAATTTTATTTTTTTTAGATACCAACAACATGTATAACAAAATTGCTTCTATAATAAATATAATAAAATAACTAGAACATAATTTCAAGTACACCTCGACTATGTATCCATCACCAATAGAAAATTTAGTTTGATGTTATTCTTCACATGTGAATTAAAATGATATATATTACTAAGGAAAAAATTAATAAACATATTAAATTTTTTTACACAATGATAGTATAAAATAAAATTAATCAATGAGAATAATAATAATATTATCATACATCTCAATTGGATATATCACTTGATAGTGTAATTGTCCATCATTTGCATCTTATTCAAAAATTAATAAATAGTCCAATGAAACCCGATTTTTAAAAATGAAAAGGAAATAAAATATCCAAATTAAAAAATGATAAAAATTAATAATTTTATTATTTTTGATAATTTGGATGTATCATTTTTCCAAAAATATCTCTGAAGAATGTACATATATCAAATAAATGTATAGTTACTTACCCATTTAATTAATTATGAAATTCTAATGAATTAATTAGTCTAAAAGAATATGTGAGTCATACATTTTTAAACAATAAAAATTATCATTTTTTAATTCAATTACCATTAAAATATTACATCAAAATCAATATAATACTTTTTTAATCATTATTATTTAAATTAATATAACTTTTGAATGATTTTTATTTATAGTAATAGATGAAGGTATAATATCACCATACATGAACTCATGGATCTAGTGATGAAATCATAAATATTTCATTTTCAACATTGAGATCGGGGATGGTAACCAAATTTTATCCATCCAAAAATATAAACATAAAATAGAAACGTTTCATGGAATTACATTCTCAAGGTAATTATATGTATAAATTTTTAGAGAATCTTGACAAACTATTAACATCAACAATTCATAAACAACTAGTTCATCAGGTTGAACATATATCCCACTAAACCTATATTGTTATATTCCATATTAGATGTTATTTATCATCCATTTTTAACCCATATATACATAAATCTTTCAATCTCTATATTAATATCCTTTAAAAAATGAAACATTATTAGTGTCTGATCAAATGCTCGGTAAGGGTGAACATAAGAATAAATGTTTTACTATCATCATATAGAACAATAAGGAAACTAGGGTGTGATGTAATAATAAACCATAATGAGTATAATAATATAATATTCAAACCCATTAATACACATATCCTTAAACAATCATTTCACATGGAATTATGAAATAATAGAGTCATTTGAATCAATAATCCAGAGATGAGATATAATCATTCATCATATAATCATTACAAAGACATATCATGAATAGATTAAACATATCAGTATCAAGTATAATCATATTAATAGAAATAATAAGGGACCCTTACAAATGGAATACCATTTTGGTCATCTTTTATACCTGGTGTAATGATTGGCTATCTAGGCCGGCCTATTTTGTAAGCTATATTATTCTCACTCGAAAATATTTGGGTACACCAATATTTTAACAATTTACATGATCTAGAAATAATTTATATTGATATTAAATTATATAATAAAACTCATGAGAAAAATAATTATTTATTTCATCACATGATTAACCCAATGATAATTAATGGGATTCATGATAATGACATTAAAACAAGATTAAATGATTAAAATGATAATTGTTAAATCAAAATCATTTTTAAAATTGATTTTCACATGGAAAATAAATGGGTGGCATAAAAATATCTTTCTAACATGATTAGCCTATGGAAATGAAATGAGTTCCAAAATAATATCATTAAAACAATCATAATCCATCCAGAGAAATAATAAGTATCATATCATCTCAAAATATTCTCTATGTATCATATGTAACATTAATGGTTTCTAATGTTTAATGGATTTAAATAGTAATAAATTTGAATTTCATTTTTTTACGAAAATAAAATTTTTATTTCGAAAACAAATTTCTATAATAGAAAATTAAAAAATTATTTTGAAAAACATTTTATTTTAAAAAACCATGAAAAATAAAATGCATTATTCAAGTAAAACAATGGAAAAAATTGTGAGAAAACATTTTCAGATTGTAAGTGTTAAGATAATCTTTTAATTAATAAAAATTGAAAAATGATGCCAAAATGATCAATTTATAAAAATGTATGTAATTTTATTTAAATTAATTTTAAAGGTGGTAAAATATCATCTAAAATTAATTTTAGATATTATTTAATTTTTTTAAATTATAATTACTTCAAAAAATTTATAAAACATTGATATCCAATATAAAGATACATGATCAAACAAAAAATAAAAGATCAAAACCACTAAAAAATTAATTTTTTTATGTTTCATATATAAATAATAGATGAAATTGAAAATAAACAGGCATACCACATTAATAATAAGATTAGAATAAGATATATAGTTTTTTTAATAAAATAATATCTTATTATATTTAAAAAAATAAAATTGAACATAGAAAATACTGAATGAAAATATATTGTAACATAATGTCATTACAAAATTGGAAACTCTACAGTCAACATTCATTGGAAATAATAACATCAAATGAAATACTAAATATCATTAATATTAAAATTTTCATTATATATCATTTTGATGATCAGTATATAAACATCACAATCGATTATAGTATCATATCATAAAAAATTTAGTAAATTTTGTTTCAGTATTTAAAAATGAATTATAGACATAATATTAAATACAATGATCTTGTAATATAACCTAATAAGAAGAAATTGATTTATGAAATTATCTACAACTAAGTAACATTAAATTGAAATTATCATTGAAGAAATAATTACGATTGTAACATAATATTACATGATGTACTACAAATTAATCACTTTACATGTTATCATGTTACTATATACACCATAAAATATTAATATTTTGTGAATATATAATATGTCTCACAAATGTAATATAGAGTTGTGAAAACCCCTTAACTCTTGTTTTGGAATTCCATACATTTCTATCATGTCCTGTTTAATAATATTATATTCATTATTTTATTTAAAAATAATATTTGACTTGTTTAATACTATATATATAAATCATTAATATTATTTATTTTTAATGATATATTATATATCCTAATATTTTATGACAATGTCAGTTGTATTGAAGATATTATTTCACTGATTCAAAAAAAAATCGGTGGGTTGATAATAGAAAGAGAGGAAATTATTTAAATATATCATGAAAAATTATAATTAAATAATTATCATATTTATTTATGAATTTTTATCTTAAAACCCATCTTAAAAAATGTTTGTGTTAAAATTGACTATTTTATTATAATTATTATGGTCGGTTGTACATACGCATGAGTATTGTTTTCATTTTTTTCATGATACCAATGTAATGAATGTATGTAATATTTTATCGTTATATTATTATCATATTATCGTAAATTTAATATTATTTCATTAAATATACTTATATATATCATTCTAGTCCTTGTGTGATAATAAAAGATTCACATTTCTTCATAAAGGTGGTTGTCCATATATACATGAACGAAGTTATAATTTTCTCTGCAATAAACAAAATGATAAATTATCCTTTATGAGTTATCAATTTTTCATTTATAAAATTATTATTACATCTATATTACATATATTTTTCAAAACTATCATTATCACATTCCATGTAATGTGTTAATGAAAAACGAATCGCATCGCTTCGTGAGTTAGTAGTTTGGGACACACATGATTAATGTAATTTAATCCCCCATAGACTTTAATGTAAGATTGTTGAGGTTGATTTTATAATAACTAAATTGATATAAATGTATAACAAATATCATATATATACTTTTAAATAATCAATAAAACAAGTGGTTGTTGGCGATGACAGAAAAATAATGATATCAATTCGAGAGGTTGTAGTCCACTGAACACGCAAATGATGATTACTTACACAATTTGATTGAATATTAGAAATATATTGGTTTCACCAAAAGTGTAATAATATATTAATATATATTATATTTCTTCATAATTAACTCGTAGTTAATGATTATTTTAATGAGTTGTGATAGTAAATAAATCGAAAAGATAGAGTCCGGAATTTTACCACATATCAAATCCACTAATTATGATTATACATAATGTTTTCCCATGATATATTATTAACTAAAGAAAGGATTATTTTATTATGTAATATATGTTGGAAAGGGATATTTATAGTACATTTCCAAAAAAAATGGTTTAATGGTGTTAGGAAAAGTTATGTGTGTGGCCATAAATGATTGGGGAGTGTGAATAACCAATATTTTTTTAAAAATAAAAAGATTTAACCAAAATTTTCAGAGTCCAAAAGACCCAAAAATATTTTTTATTGAGTATTAATCAATATATATTAAAAATATTTCTTCAAAATATCATTTAGGCATGTTTTTAGGTTATTTTTTACTCATCTCATTTTAGTCCATCCCTCGGTAAACACATTTTCACTTTAACTAGGAGAATTTTTTTTATTACTATTTTTACTATTTAGTATAGTCAAAAATTAGGTTGATTTTAATAGAAAATATAAATTATTATGATTCGATATATGGAATCCATTTTTCCTAATTATAATTATATAAGGTGTAAATATTAATTTAATATTAAACGTGTATACACAATAAAAATGTGGGTATTCAATAAGTGTGTTTTTAAATGAAATGATGATTTTATATTTTCTATATGACTAAAAATAATAGCTAATATTTAAATTAATATTTATCAAATTATTATATATAAATTTAATTTTTAACATTAATAAATTGGTATTATCATAATTAATTAAAATGGAGGAACATTTTATATTTAAAACCTTCATCCATAAAAATATCATTTTAAACCAAATAAATAACATATAAAAAATATAATATTATGTTAATTTGAAATATATTAATGAAAATTATCTAATTTTTCTATCTATTATATTACAATATTATATTTATTATTTTATAGCTATGTGATGAGATTTCATGAGATTCCACGTCATAGTAATACAGAAATAATTTTTTTACATATATTAAATATATTAAAGGTCATGTGAATGTAGTTTCAATTAAAAATAGGAATAACAACCAAATTGAGGATTTTATTGAAAATATGAGTTGTTGAGGGGGTCCATATCATGGTTTTTACCCAAGGCGTGAAATAAACTTAGATCTATTCATATGCTGATGTTGATATCGTTCATGGGTAAATTTTTGAATAAAATAATTAAGAAAAATTTAATTAAATAATAAATTATTATGATATATAATCTTATATAAATACAAATATATGATTTAGAAAAACAAATTATATGAAAATCGTAGATTTTGATATGATCCCATGGATTTGGTCTATTATAGGAACATTGGAATATGTCATCAAATCGAGATTAGATCTAAGATCATGTGACAAATATATCTCACAAAAAATGGATATGTAGGACCATTCACTTTTAGTGATTGAAAAAAAACAATAGGTAGGGTGTTTCATTAGTGAAAATCATTCCAATTATTTTGTCACAATAAATCATAGATCAATTCCATTATCTAAATTGATTGACGCCTCGACCTTAGATTTATTTTTGATAGATTTAATTATTTCCAATTGTTATATACATAATCATTTGTATATTTATTCAATAATGGAACATGGATGAATGAATAATGGTTTTGGTTCATACTTCAAATCGTCTGGTTTACAGATTTTTATTCTATTCCTTATGACATTTATCATTGGTATCTTGTTTGTCTAATGGATTGATGTATACCAGAAATACAATCATCGCACAACTATTGTTTGCTATAATAGATAATTACCATGTTTTTTGTTTCATATGGAGGATCTGATTGAGTTTTATGATGACATATTATGATTGAGGTGGATTGGAATAAGCCAATGAGTTCCTGTCATTCGGGTTTTTCAGTGTTTCTTGGGATTGTATGTGTGTAGGATTTATGAACAAATTCAAAGCCCTTAATATTGTGATCAATGTCAACAAAGTTGACATTAGATTCATGTTTTCTGGAGAGACATGTAGTGGTGATGGTCTGAAAGGAAACACATTAAGTATATGTTAGATTATATAATATTCTTGGTTACGTGATGAGTAATATGGAATTACAATCCATGTGGGACCCCCTATGTGACACAAGGGTTTTGGTTCATAGAAAATATCATAGACAAGGAGACTCCATCACAGATCATTTAACCTTAACTTATGGATAAGCATGTAGCTATAGATGAACATATATAAATTCATTGATAGTCATACACAAACATGGCTAGCCACCAACAGACATGATGAGGAATAAACGACCTTAGATGTGTTGTTTATTTGGATACAGACATGATCTCATGTTTTGATTAAATGGTATGACCAAAAAATAATGGGATACATTTTTTACTACTATTACATACTATATACTCTTTCAAATATATTTTGTGTACCATGTAATATTTATCTTCAACATTTTTAATTTGTCTTCATTCTCTTAATACATTCCCCTACGGTTTTAGTATTATGTTAGGTCCAATGCATTGGATGGTGATCCCCTCAAATGATGTTTAGTCCTCAACTGAGTTTTAGTACTCCTTCTATACGGCTTGTAGGGATACCTTCTATCATTATCTCTTACCAATGTTTGGTTCTTACTATCTTCATGACAAATACATAATGGGAATTAATCCACAACTTAGAAGACTAATTTAGATTGGGTTATTGTTATACCCTATAGCCATGTATGTTATCTAGATCTATGTATCATTCTCTATAGATTTCAAATATATACCACCTATATAATTACTAGATGAGAATGGGATAATAGATAAACACCATCTATGTTGTGTGAATTATAGAATTTTTTCTCTCAAATTAGTGTTATATGTAATAATATAGCATGAATCTAATGCATTCAATATAGTTGTGATCTTACATTGATATTGTGTGTCTAATATGAATGTATCTATATATTATTGTTATATTTTATTGAAAAATATATTTCATGAGGTGAATAACATTGGTGATTTAATATACATTGTGACTTCATGGTTTCCTATTGGGTATTATTATACTCAAAAATGCATGGTATTTTTCATCATGTAGAATTTCTAATATAGATAACCAACCTTTTGAAGAAATTATAAATGGACTATGTCCATACCTAGTTTATTCGGATCAAAATATGAAGGCATTTTCTTATCATTAAATTGATAATTAGCCCCACCAAATTAACAGGATGAAATGTTTTTAATATTCATTGAGGTTATATTTTAATGGGTCCTTTTTCTTCTCAGATCTTGTTATTGTAATAAAATGGTGGGATTCAAGAGGTAGAATTCATGATTATAATTTTTTTTATTTCAAAATTATAAATCATCATTATTTGTGTATGTATACTAATACATTAATTTAAACCCTCACATTTGTTTGATATTACTACTCAGTGGTGTTCTCTAGCCCATTTCATATAGGAAAAAGCAAGGGGTAGTCAGAGAATCGGCCCCAGTTGGATGTGTTGTGAGAAAATAGTATCATATTTTAGGTTCTATGATAGGACTTGAGAATGTGAGATTGGTTTGGGGAATCAATGTTTATTGGTACTAGATATGAAATAAAAATATAGAAAATTATGTTAGTGTAAAAAACGAGGTATCTATACATCCAGAATCTAACAAACAACCTATTGAATCACTAAATATAGACACTATTTATTGGTAAATCATTCATAAATACAACATATAGGAATTTTATGTGATTTTCATGTACTTATGAGTTATCTATAATGACATATTAATTATGTTTGGTACATGTTGTATATTTTAGGATTCATCTATGATGTTAAAATGATAGGATTCGGCATCAGGATCATATGAACGCCCCACTTTGTGGTGAGGATTTAATGCATGTGCATGTTCTAGAAATATTACCTTTAGGGGTTTCAAAAGTCTTACCATGAACAACGGGGCATCAGATGGTACTAGTAATACCATAACATAAGGATATCTTTCTATGTGTGTTCGTGTGTTTCTACAAAAGTGACCCCTTAATATCCAAGGTAATCCCATTCCATAGTTGATTATAAACTATATTCAGGTAGTGACATGTGTTTTCCATGTATTTTAGACACCAACTAACAATATGGTCTTCCTCTAAGTTTGCATTTACCATGGATTCACAAGATGATGGCTATGCATAGAGACCCAATCTAATGATATGTGGACTCTTTCATGGATATTGTATATGAACACTTTTAGTGATGTTTTCACCAACTACATTGTGAGATATTCACAAATTAATGATTCTATAGCTTCCTGTGGGAATTATGGTTGTGGATGAGTAATCATTAAGGGTCACCAACCATTATTGATAGATTATTAATATAGTAACTGATCATGTCATTCATGATCTTACATTTATGTGAGGTGTCTGTAGAAACATATTATCAATCATAATATATATATATATTCAATCATGCATATGATGGGGTACTTGAGAATTATTTGGTGGTTGAGAGTTTCATTGTTGACCTATCACAGAATGTTTTTTTCAAAGGTGGGAACATGAGTGATTAGATATTGGGGGTGGGGGTCCAGCCTCATAAACATGTAAAATGATGTGTAAGAAATTTTACTAGGTTATTAGTGGATAAATGAAATTTGGTATATGCTCAAATGTTTGATCTATTCAAGACATGTATATGTTGTTCTACTTTTTTCGTTGGAGGGGAAATCTCACAAGGGATTTTCAGGCCCATTGTATTACTGATAGAGATACAATTGATGGGAAACCAAGATATAGGTAACGATAAGAGCAGACATGAATGTAAGGTGGTGGATGTGAAATATGAGTTGAAAGTGTTTCTGGAGGTGCTAGAAATTATGAATCGTCGTCATTACTCCTAGGTGGTACTGACCAGGCTCAGTGGGATACTAGTCAGGGGGGATACTAGAGACATTTTTGAATTGTTACCTAATAATTATATGGATTATATGAGGTAGGACCTATTTATTTTATATAATGGAATTATTATGTATATAAAAACGTGTGATTCATTCCATTTATTCTTCTTATATAGTTGGAGTAAAAATGATTCTAGTTTATCTTGTTGCTCGAACGATGTGCTTGGAAACTATTATTGGATGTGAATCAATAATAAAACACGTATATAAATGTTTTGACCTATAAATTAATGTTTATTGATTCATTTAGGATCACAGTTTAGTAGGGATGAGGCATTATGTTGTCATCATATGTATGAAATGATTATATGTAGTGCATGGAATGGTAGACAATATCATGTAGAGGATATAGAGTCTCTATAATGTGCGATGAGTTTTTTCATTTCTGGGTGAATATGAAACCCAAAAATATCATGACAGACTCATGCATAAGATGTTGTATTCCATAACTCATTTGTCGGATATAATAACCCTTAATGTAGTAAATGTAATGAGTTTTTTGTTTTTTGGATTAGTGGTATAATATAAAGAGATCATTCCATATAACCTAAAATTATTACCACCATATCAAAATAAATACATATACATTGATAAAAAACATTATACAGTGTTTATTTCTATAACATCATGGATCATTTATCCTCTATAGATTTTAGGGGTAAGTGTATAGTTTATTGACTTGTAGATGAAGGGATTTCTGAGATCCAATGATTATCACTAGGTATCCTAATTATTCATCACACTAAAGGAGGATATGAGATTGTGTTTTTTTATATATTAACATCTATTAAACTAGGTTTCCATATATAACATATATCAACTGCCAATAATGGATGACCTCTTTTATTAATTTATTTGGGCATCACTATTCTCAATGATTTACCTCCTGTCTAGCTATCACTGACTATGAATATGGAAAAAGGATATATCGATGTAGAAACTAATATTTTAATAGATTCTCTATCAGTACATAGTGATACCCTTCAACATGATAAACAACACAATTGTATTCACATAACACATAAACTAGATATTTTATAATCTTTACAGATGATTGTGGTAGGCTTTATTGATGATATCCAATCATATTCATTTTTCATGGATTAGAACATGGTACATTTAAGGGAGTTTCATGAAATAATATGAGACAACCATATTTATGTGATGATATTGATGTTATAGTTCTCTATTCATATAGACTCTTTCCTAGGAAATGAGATCTCATCAGAAATCCTAGCAGTTCACCTGTCGATGGTCGAGGAACTATTTTATTGTGAGTCACCCCAGATTATAATGGATGTGTAGATCTTCTTTTGTTTTTGTAGAGTACGATCATATATTTTTACCAGATTCCTCTAGGGTATAATCTCCATCGAATGATTTTACAATAAATTTTTATTCCTTTGTGTTGAAATATATGATTCAATATACTTTAATGGTGTCGATGTTGTAATTCAGAGTCACTCCATTCATGAAATTGTTGTAGTACCATGTTTATTACAATGTTTTTTGTTATTCATTTGGGGATGAGATTGGACGTCTCCTAATTTAGAAAATGATGGTGATTTCATATAGGTCACATCAGGTGAGTCCACATGAGATGAAATTTGTAACTCGTGCTCTTGAATTGGTAGTGGTAGGATTCATGCTAATTAAATGTTGACACATCCTGATGGGAGGGTTTTTTAATAAATTATAAAGAAAATAGTCCCCTAAATATCTTCTATTATAAATATCAAAACATTAGATAATATATATGGATAGTGTTCTTCCATGAGTTTAAATTTGAGTTTGTCGATCACCTTACGAATGAGAACATGGTAGAAGACATTATCAGTTGAATATCTTAATTATAGTGTCTTAGTTAGGTAATAGAGAAGTTGGTATTAATTCATTAGTCTTCATTAGATGTGTATTTCATATATTAAACCATGTTCAAGGATTTTACCACTTAACCATTATAGTGATTCTGGGAGGGATGACTTGGGGATACTAACATTGAGACCCTATATACTCAGATATATATTGGATATGATCTTGATATATTCATTGAATGGGGGGTTATGTCTTTATATTTAGGGTACTCAAAATTATAGAAAATTAATTGAGAGTGGAGGTGGAGAGATAGATTCTCAATTCACCCATGGTTGTACATCCAGGTGTGTTAACATTTTACTAGGACCTTGGGAATCATATCAATTTCGCTGTGATGAAGAAATTTATTATAGATTTTGTCTCAGGATTATAAACCTATCGGTTTGTAAAGGTTGAACCTAAGGTTATAGTAGGATTACCATAATTCTTTGAGGTAATAGAAGGGATATTTTATGGTATATTAATGGAAATATTGATGGGGATACTACATATGTACATGTGGCATGATTATTTCATTATGAACATAAAAACAAATCATCGGGTCAACGTATTTTATATATATTTAAATGAGAGTTTAGTAGTTATAATAAAGCGCTTCTACATATAGGGTATAGTAAAATTATTGAGAGTCTCTAGGAATATTTTTTTCCATGATTCTCTCTTTAAATATCATTTATGGAAATGATTTCTAGATTCATTTGGGACTAAGTTTCACTTGACCATGAATTTTTACCTCGATATGGAAGGTCGGATTGAATGCACCATTTAGTTCTTAGATTACATAGTGCAATAATTCCTATTATATATTCCATGAATATTGGAGGATCAAGAAATATTTGTGTAGTTTTCATACAAAAAGATTTAAAACTCCACAAATGGTACGAAATCAATATAGGACATGTAAGATATACCGTTCGGGTTACAAAAATGGTTGAACGAACTAGGAGGGCAATTATTTATGGGATGATATTTGGAGAGTTCTATGATCTAGAAGATAAAAATCATATAGAATTATATTAATACAATATAGAGATCTCATACTTCCTATGTGTATATATAAAATATCCCTTGGAGTTTATAGAGGTTGGAATTATATTCCTGAGGGTCTTAAACCAACATTGATTATCGAGATTTGGGTGGGGTGGGAAGATATATATGCGATAAATGGCCCCTTTATAGATACAATGACGGATTTTTTAGGTGTAATACCAATTACTATACTACAACAATTATACAGGGTATATGACATCTTATATGATTCCAAACTTAGGAGGTACATGGAATGCTAATCACATGCTATCGACTTGGTAGAGATAGACATAATGTACAATAATTCCATTACTAAGTACTTGGTATTGATTGAGTATCAATAAGATATGATATGGTAAATTGATTATTTATTGTGTGTTATATGGAAGAATGAGAATCATTATAAGAGAACCTTGGAGAGGGAGACCAATGGGTCTCCTCAGTAGCCAAATTTCATTATGTGGACATTCATTTTGGCTTTATGGGATGTAAATCCTACAAGTGACAAGAATATAAAAAATTTTAATCATTAATGTAGTACATTAGTAAATTATATGTATAATTTTCATATGTATCCATTTATATTGTTTGAGATTAAATTTATAATTAACTTTGAAATAATTGTTTTAATTTATTAAATATATAAAATAATAGATAAACACTATTTTATAGAAAAAATTGAATAAATTACACACAAATACTCAGAAAATATTATGTTATTAATTGAGTTTATATTATGGGTATTAACATTGCTATGAAATAAACTTGAAAATAATAAGAAGCTCCTTTTGGTATCAAGCATAGGTTAATTTTTAAGTAATTTGATTAAATGATCATTATTCGCCTTACTAATTTTTCATGAACTATAATACTCTATAAATTATAATATATTCCAAAATCCCCAGGTTTAAATGATAAACCTATATATTGGGAGATTATTTTTTAGAGGATAAATTGGAGGATTATTGGATTATGGAATGAAATCAAGATAAGATAGGATATTGTGCACCAACAGATTTTGTGCTTCTTCAAATGTTTATAATGTTACATTGTTCTATGTTGTGCCCGATTCAAACTCACGGTAGGATTTTGATTTGTGAAATTTTTCCCAATTCTATTTTCTCGGTATAATGTTAATAAATTCAAAAAATACCCTTGATACATGAATCAATGTTATTTTTATTAGTAATGTATTTATTTACAATTTTTTTATATCACACATTGTATGTCGATACCTATAAAAACTATTATGGCTTATTGAATAATGGTTTTTTTCAATTCTGTGTATCTTACATTTTTTGGATTTATCCCATATTTTTTTGTTCATCATCATTATTATCTTTTCAAAATGGTTCAACCAACTTCTGTTACTAAATCATTGAGTGACAAATCTTTATTTAAAAGGACCAATTACACCTTGTTATTTTAGGTTATATTCCCTTGATCTATTTACCATAAATTTAGTAAAAAGTAACATCTTCTACATATGATATTGATATTGTAAGATGAACATAAGATTTTGGTTGAGTTCTGGGAATCCATCCACAAGGCTCATTGAGATAAAATTAATCATCATCGTTAACCATGGTTGGGTTCATGGTATTTTTGTGAAAAACACTATACATGGGCCAATATAGTAATTAGTTAGTTTGTCTAGATTGGGTAATTGGTGTACCCCTTGGACATGGGTGTGATCCCTATATGGGTATCATTATTTTTAATCATCTAGTGTATATTTATACTTCAAAAACCTACAATCATGAAATATCATTTAGGTAACATTTGTTATATTTTAATCATGGAGTGTGTTATCCTATATGAGTATTATATGAATTTTTTAATCCTACTATCATGGATATAAATATGGTTGGGATCTAACCTTATATTTATTGTCTACTATGACTATATATATGTGTTATTTTTATATTCTATTGAAATGTAAATTTTATTTGGTAAATAATTTTTTTATTATATATTCATAGTTACATCATGGTGTCCACCTAGGAATTTTTAAACTAAATCTATCATGGTAATTTTACATACATGTTATGTCCTATGAAAATGAATGACCATTTGATGGAATGATATAGTGAATAGAATTAGATGGAGCATAGTGAGTTTGAGATAATTAAATGTGTTACTACGATTACAATGACAACTATCATCACCAACTTCATATGATGATATTTTTTTCATGTTTCTTATGGTGGGATGTATATTTTCCTTTTCCTTTCCTGTATTTGTTTTCAAATTGAGATTGTTAGAATATAGATTTTTAGATGAATGGTTATCAGTGTTTTCACAATTCAATATTTTATTTGAGTGGCATTGTGAATATGTTTTTATTTATTTGTACAATATTATAAGGACTTCAATGTGTGTGATATACCTACTTGGTGTTGGTCTCCAACCCTTGAAATATTAATGTTAGACGTAGGGTAGATGCATCGTGGGCCCCATTGGGATGTCTCTTGATGATTAAATTGATTATATATAATTATATAATAATTATATTAAATTTAATCCTGTTGAAATAATAATTTCAATCTAAAACTACTAAATTTATTCAAAGAAGGAACAATTTTATAACAATTATTATCTTCACTATTCACCGAAAAATAATTTTTTTTACAAATCTCAAAATTAATATATAAAGATATTTTGATAATAAGTTTTAATAAATAAATATAATTTTATTAAATTAATGAGGTAAATGTTCCAGAAATTAGTTAGAATATATTTTCATAAAAATCTATCAAACTAAATTTTTATTACATCTCATTTTACAAAATAATATTACATTAATAAAAAATTATTTATTATTTACTGATTTTTTTTAATAAATTATATTGAATTTATTATATATATATATATATATATTAAATTAAATAATACTATGAATACCCACAAATTAATAGATATTCTATAATTGTTATATTTATCAATGTTCATTTATGTTGGGCCTTTTCTGTAGAATATCCTTCCGAATATAGTTTTCTTATCTATAATCATTTGGTGTTACATCCTTTCAACATTTACTAAATTTCATCCACACAATTTATTCATTATATTTGTAATATAATGTTGGATATTTTAAAATTATATTATTTCAAACCCACAATGTGAGCATGGTTAATAAAATATTATATTGATAAAATAAAAAAATTAATTACTACGACCATCTATAAAAACACAAATTAGATTTAAAAATATTACATCAAATTTTGGAAGTTATTATCTAGTAATGGTTAAAAAATATTATTCCAAAATAATTTTATAGTTTGACAATAACAACTGATAAAATAAAATTTAATGGTCAAGATAATGTTTTCAAAAATGACACTATAAATTAATGTGTTTTGAATTGTTCAATGAATCTACCATAAATTAATTCAATAGGAAAAAATTTATATTTTAATATCCTTTTACATGTATTCTGGAAAACCTTTTCTATCTAATCTAACACATTATGGAAATATAATTACATGATGATCATAATTTCATCATTCATCCATTTTCGACCACATTTATATCTTGTTCCCCAAACCATGAGTATTCAAGGTGACCTTTGAAAGCATAATGCTCCAAAATAAGATTTTAAAGGAAAACATAATAATACAAAGGATAAAAATATATAACAAATATATTAAAACATTAAGAATACAAAAAAGTTTCATCAAAATGTATGATAATTCAAAAAATGAATAAACCATTATATAATGAATTTATATCCGAAATTCTAGAGTAATAATTTTTTTTGAAACTATAACCTTCCCTGAATTAATATTACAATATCCAAATAATACATAACAACTTCTAAATTATATAGTATTTTAACCTCAATGTTTATCACATACAATTTAAATTATAAGATTAAATGAATTGTGATTTTGTATTGAAATAATATTAAAAACATATTCATCAAATCAATTTTCAATACCATAAATATTTATATGATAAAAATTAATTTCCCATAATTAACTAAAATTCAATGATCATATAAACCATGAATGTTATTAATATCAAAAAAATTATATTTGTATGATTTAATGGAATAAATCGCATTATACAAAATCATTACATGCACATCAACCCCATTAAACATATACTAAAGTGGCATTAATTGGATTAACATGTAAAGACATAAGACCTAAAAATGGGGTGTATAAGACATTGAACCTATAGTGAACCATGATATTATATACCAATGACGGTATCCAAAACACATAAAATAAGATCACTTTATGTAATCATATTTTAAAAAGTTATAAATACCATTTTCATGATACGAACTATCTTAACCCCAAACCAGATCTATTGGTTCCAGTTTTGAAATCATGAAACTAAAATTTTAGGATTTGATAGTAATTGGATCAATAAAAATCTACTTGGAATGTTAAAAAAAAATTATTGAATTTTTTTAGTGTAGATTCAAATTGGGATTAATGAAATGAAAAATTTTAATTGGAGTGAATTCATAAATGGAAAATGATATATGGGGACCTCATTTCCATGTATCAATAACCCTATTAGAACAGACACAGAATATTTCATCCCATAAATTAATAAATAATAATACATTTCTAGATTTTGAAAAAAATTGTTTGTACACCCTTGATGTCTTTTTTTAGGATCTCGTAAAATATGATTCACAATGATTGACATTGAGGGTTTCTTATCCTGGAATGTGTTCAAGTCTTTGGCTCTATGACAACACAATATATAGTTGTTAGTGGATGAAGATATAGGATATGTTTGGAACATATTTGGGAGAATTTGATTCTCTATAGGCAAACATTTCACATAACACTAATTCATATTGGGAAATCACCCAACCATCAACATATGAAAAATTCTTTGAGGATTCCCTTATATAAAAAATATGTGAATTTTCTCCTTTCATGATATCACCCATCATATAAAAACACTATTTGAAGGGAACCTGATCCCATGTAGTAAAATGATACATGTAGATAACCCCATCCCACATAGTAAAATGCTATACAGAATGGGGAATCGTTGGGTGTTCTACATAACCTTTTTTAATAATTTTATCCACTATAGCTTTTGTCCCCACCTATTACCATATATAAAAATTCATAAGGACTTTTTATATAATGTATTTTTCTATACCTCTATTCCCTAAATAATTCCCTTTACGAAGCATCTATTGTAAAGCTCTATACCCCATGTTCACCCCTTTAATGAGCCACAATGAAAAGGACTCTTCCAAATCCACTAGATATATTTTATAAAACTACAAAGAACACTACAATTACCTATCTATAATAAATTAACTTCATAAATAGGTTCTATTATTATCCTACATAATAATGAAGATAGCCTGAATATTATAAATCTTCCATTACCATTGAGACATTGATTTTGACAATAAATATCATCCCAATGGACTCCACATTTTATATAGTGGGGAGTGGGTCAATCTCCACATTCCCATTAATATAGTTTAGTTATATATACTTGTATTACCCTATCTAAAATTACGATAATATCCTACCTAATAGATTCATTCAATAATAGGATGTTAGACCCCACCTCCTCTTTGTCTTCCGATGTTTTGAAAATATGAAATGAGATGAATTTTAGATCCCTTTCTCCCTTCTGTATCCTTGGCATCACCCCCAGTGTAAGAGAAGGATTGTGTCTTTTGAGAAATCTTCTACCTACACTTATTCCTCACACTTTTCCTGACTAGCGTGCGATTAGATGATGGAAATGAACATGAAATAATCATAATCATATGTATTTTTTGGTATAGAATCTAGTTGTGTGTCATTCTCTAACCATCCTTCAAAGGGACTCTAGAGGTGTGGGTCCTCCATGTCATGTATCCAACACTAAAAATCATCTAGCTCAATATAAGAATGATCCATGTTTTTTCACATTAAAATGACTTCTTCTATATGAGAAAAACAATTAATGGTCCATATATATGATGATTAACCTTGAATCCTCAATTTTTGTTATTTTCCCCAACCATTTTGAATTACATTATCTTTTATTCCTATGCAAATTGGATACATAGGAAGCCTCCCCGATGTCTAATCCAAACATGCCTAATTTAATCTAATTTTCTCTATTCAATATCTATTATAGCATCATATGAAACTTATGGGTACATATTCCTTATATGTATATTCATTACCATTAATTAACTATATTCCCGAAAATACCATACCCCAACCTAGGAGGAAATATTCCTTCAATAGACTTTTGGATGATTCATTATAAGTCTCACACTATCATGTTACTAGTAATTTCCTGCTATAATTACTTACAATAAGTCATTAAACTATATGGTACTTCCATTCAACCTGATCATAACAAAAGTTTTCCTGAGTCCCACTATGTGACGCTACACATGGTGGGTTACGATTCCATTCACAAATAATTTTTGTAAAGGGAATTTACAGGGCCCGAACGTAACATCAAAACAAATCCCATCTCCTATGATGATGATATATTTTTTTGTTATTCATTTTTTGGATAAAAACAAGTATCATTATAATAAATTGATATAAAATATCTTATCTGATCATAAAAATTTACCATTGATGGAGAACATTAGATAGATACATGTGCATTTTTTATCATGAAATTCTAATACATATAGATGATTATAAAATTGATTCATTATAATTACTAATTACTATCTAATGCATAATATTTCATATATATTATGGATTTAATAAAGTATAGATCAATATGAGTTAAACAAAATCAATAATTGCGTACCATAGTGAGAAATAATTTCCCCAAAAGTGGTACTTCCCCTCCTCTTTAATAATTTTTGTTCTTATGTATCATTGTACATGTACCACAATGAATTCATAACATTGGATATAAGTTCAATGAGTCATTGCTGGAATATGATTCGTTGGGTGTTTCATGTTCCATGAACATAAAAATTTAAAAATTATCTCATATTAAATAATAATTTAACAAAAATGGTGATCTTGATATCTAATCTTTTGAAACACATTCAAATCCCAATAATAAATCTTGAAAATGGAAAATTATTGTCTGACACAACAATATTGATCCAAATGTGATTAATTTATGAAACAATTATCCCCTATAATCATTTATAGTGTACTATATATTCATCAAAAATTAAAATGGTAAACTCAACATGAATTCGTATCATTGAGGATAGTTTCTCCCATATGTCAGACAAAATTAGTTATCGTAGAAAATATAATGTAGACCAAACTTTTATCCAAATAAATCTATTATTCATGTCTTCATTTATTAATAATCCCAATTGATGTGGTTTTCTTATTTTTTTTTTGAAATATGAAAAAAGGTCATTTCACATTAACTATCTTCGATCCCAATGGAATATCATTAGTTCGTGTACACATATTCCTTAAATATTTGTCCAATATGAATAATAATACAATCAAATGATATAATTTCCCACACATCTCATTCAACACTAATTTTCAAATATATTAATTTAGAAGTACCACCTCAATGGTACTATCCTAAAATAAGTGGTACCACAACCAAAACTCATTTAATGAAGAAAAAAATACCATCATCATTGCAATAACTGGTGGTCCAAAAGCTGATTGAACTAGTAGACACGTAATATTATTTGGGATCCTATCGCCAAAATAAAATAATGGGTACCTACAATACCATATAAGGGATGATAATGAATTTCCTATTGACATTCTCCCGATGAGAATGGGGTTCCACCCACGGGTGCCAACTAAAATTATCTATGGCCAATGCCAAGCTTCCAAACATACTCAGAAAGAAGAGGAAACTGACCAATTGGTCCCATCCTATTTCATTCTAACTCGACCTCCTATTATGTGCAATATAGGGTGAAGGTTGAAAAAATAGGGATATACAATCATTTTTCCCCTATTGAAGAAAAGGCAAGTGAAATATACTAAAAAAATCAGTATATGAAAATATGTACACATGATTATCATGAAATAGTGTGAAATAATGAGGAAAATTCATTCTATTGAATAAAAATACCTCATTCCAAATATAGATGAAATTAGTGGGAATATGAAAACAACATTCTAAATCATATCAAGTCGTATAATCAATTACAGTGGCATATAATGATGAAATTCAAATCCATTCTCATTGATATAAATACAACCAATAAAATATTGTTGGAAAAAATGGGTAAATAAAAATCATGTCGCATGTATATAATGTACTCTAGTCAAATACGGTGGAAAACATTGAGCAAATTAAAATATATGATCATTCATATAATGTATTCCTTTCAATTTTAAGAAAAATTGTGAGTATATTTAAATCCCAGATAAGTAATATTAATCCAAACAATAAATTATGGTTGAAAAAATAGATGGCATACATCCAATATGAACTATAGGGAGGCTCATATACATAATTTACCACTAGAATCATAATATATCACTATTTCCATCAAATATGTTTCATATAATATCATTGAAATGATAAAGGGACAAACATAAATACATGAACACATCATACAATATTATAATACGTGGTTTTGTTAATAACAATAGATATGGTTCAATACCACTATCCCAACCCCTTAATAAGATTGAAAACCCCACATAATGGGAGGGTCACTCAGGAGAGGAAAAATATCCCAATTTCAATCCAAGTGGATCTACGGAAATATTATGTGATAAAATGACAATGGGAATAGGTACACATACCCATTCAAAAAAATTATTACTAGAACAACTTATGGATTCCGTAAGTGCAGGAATGTATCCCTTATCATATTCCAAAAACTCATTGGCATGCACTGATTTCAAACTAGGTTTCAACCAAAAAAAACTCCAACGTATTTGAATCATTATTAAAAAACTTAATAGTCTTCCCACTGGATAGAATAAAAAATTAAATCACACATATGGTATTATCAAATTTAAGAGAAAACTCACAACTATTCTTTTATAAAGTCCAAGTTTCTTGTTAAAATTAATAAATGATCAGTACCACCTTAACATCCATTAAATCTGTTACATAGTTATAGAAGTTGTAGTAGTATATTTTAAGGTCCTCCACAAATCACTACTACAATAATATCTAGAATTCCTGCCCATAATTATTTTCATGAAGGACTTCCATGTTGTAACAATAAAATAATTCATTAGATATCATCTGATGATGAGTTCCATGTAATTCATCCTCATGTACATAAGATCAATTATCAATAAGATATTCCACCTACTAAATCCAATACGTGTAATCCCTCACATTTATAGTTTCATGTAACGATTTTTAATCACACATCACACAATATCAATGATAGGTGACATTTTTTTATTGGGAGACATTATAAAGAAACAACTATCCTACAAACCACCAGTGGATCATTTCCAATTAAATGAGAACACTATTATCCCCACTACATGTAAACAATATCTATAAAGCACCCATGTTCAGATAATCATGTCGAGGTATGTCATTAATAATAACTATGATATGTATTACTTGTTGGAAGAGACTTATCCATGGATAATACACCAATTATGTTTTTTTATATGATAGAATTCCCTAATCATAATTATAGAGTTATTATTACAATTGTGTATTCATAACATCTGTATGAACCTAAGGAAAAATATCTACAACATGAATGTGATGTTCTATCTTTTCCATGTGTATGGTGACCATTTTAATGATGTAGAATACCTCCATCATCATATTATCATTGAAGACCTTCTATTTGTATGATATCTCAGATGAGGTAAGCAACAAAATTTTTTTCCACTAGAATTCATAATTTCATGTCTTAAATTAAATAATTCATTCATCGACACCCCACCATGTGTTAATATATGAGAATGTGGAAAAAATATCACATTGAATTAAACCTCATGCCTTAGTTAGTTATATCCACAAGTTATAACTTATTTTGAATTCATTATATAGAGAATGTAACCGAAAACACCCATGTTAAAAAAATGATTCACATAGAAGGAATCATTTTTTAATAATTCTTAAAAGCATCATGGATCACAAGAGGATGATGTTGAATAACCATTTAATCATGAAATAGATAAAATTATTTAGTATTATTTCTTATAAAAATCAAATAATTAGAGACTATTAATTCCTTGAAATATAGGTAGGTTTTTAAAAATAATTTATTATATCTATATCAAGCATGAGTTTTGATTCACATGATCATAAGATCAATAGAATTTACCATAATATTAATAGTAAGGGAGTATCCATATCTCACAAGGTAGGGAAATTATTAACTCATTATTCAAGTCAATGAATATTAATTCTTCCCATGTTATAAAAATAAAAGAATAGGTGAACCCAATCCTATAGGGTTGGATACATTTTTACTAAAATCAATCTTGAATAGAAATCATTATTTCTCAATTTAGGGGGAATACCATGAAATTTCACCTCCTAGTTCTTCATGTTCTATGACCCGCCTCCCTTAAAATGGAAACATACAATAAGTTTTTTTAGCTATTCCCTCTAAGAAACTCTCTTCCATGATTTTTAGGATGATTATGGAATGAAGTAAAAAGGTCTTGTAATTTCTAATAAATAAACATTCAATCATTAGAATGATAATGTGAAACTTAGAATTCATTGTGCATTAGTGAAAATTATGAGAGTCACTATTACATAAGATTCCCCATATGATGTCAATACATATGAGATAGGAGAGGTTGATTCCATTTGGAATTTAGTTTACATTGAAGTAAAGGATGAATGTGTATACTCCAAGAATTAGAAACATAGAAAAAACTAGGTGATTTTTAGAATGTTGAACCATTACCTGCCTCAATGATATTTTTTCCATGAAATTTTTAATGCCCTAAAATCATTCAATAATTAATTATGTGGAATAATATTAGTCTCACATGAAGAAATATTGTCTTTATAATGATCTAAATGTAGAATCATAGGATTTTATTTATATAAATACTCAATATAAATATTCCCACAGTTTATGTCCTTCAACAAGATACTCATGTCACGCTCCCAGTTGATACCCCAATACAAGATGAGATCATTATTCCAATTAGGGTAGATCCATGAAATTCACTTATATGTATTCCCATGCCACTAGTTTTCCTAAACCTGGCAATGGAAGGCCATCAAGTAACCAAACTTGTAGGAAAAAATCTAGGAATAAATTGGGTGGACCCTCAATAGTTTCCCTCAAATGAATGTCTTACATAAATGTTGGAAGATCTAGCACATCATTATTTACCTATTACCACACATGATCATTAAATTATTAAACCAAACATTCATCAAGGGGTTATTGATTCAACTGAATCATTGTATGCTCTATTAGAATTTGTGGGGGAATGAATAACACTATTAAAACAGAATATTATACATACCCTGAATGGTTGAGCAAGATCCAACCATAGTCAAATTTGTGGAGAATAATGTTTTCAGTACTGAATGCATTAGGAGACCCAGAGAATTATATGAAACATTTTGTGTCCCATTGTGATCCCATTATGGAAACCCCTAATAAATAAATATATAATGAAACATTGATTCTTCATGAAATATTTACAATGATCGTTCATCATATTGTACACTAGTTTGTGTGCTCAACAAATCTTAGGATGGGTCGATCTATACAGATATGTTATCATTCAATTCATCTCAATAATTTAAATAAAATTGATCATTGATCTTTTAAAGAACAAAAAATAAGTTAATCAGATGGTATTAGATTACATTTCTAGTTTTGTGGGGATGAAATAATCCTTCAACCTATGGTATCCCCATGAATATTTGATTTCCATCTATATAGATAACTTTTATGAAGAGTTATGAATGATTATCAATTAAATAATATATATGGGTTTTTTCGATATCATTATAGTTTCTCAAATAATTTGACAATCCCTACATTTACATATGATCTGGATTTTAATGATTTTGCTATCCCTAAAGAATAAAAAGAGATAGAAAGCTGTAAAATCCCCAACAGATAATAAATCCTTTACATTGGAACCAAATCCAAAACATGAACCATGTTATGAATCGCCCAATAATAATCAATATAAAACCCACATGATTTAGATGGGTGGAAGGTAGAATGAATAAATCAATTTGAGGTTTAAAAAACAATATTTTTAAATTATGAGAAAATTATTTTCTCAAAAAAATTATATAAGCAATAGAATATTATTTAATCTACATTACAGAGCCCAAGAGGTATGGTCTGAATTACATTAGTTATTATCCATATTATTTTCCATTTAACCACATGCTGGGAAAAAATATTTTAGAATTCATCATATTCAATGAAATCCTGAAATAATGGTATGGTTGGGGAATGTATTGGTGGAGAAACCACTAAAACAAGTTGTGTATATTTCCACTCCACCTCCAAAGGATAATTTTGTATTGAAATACGTTTTTTGTAATTTCACATAGATGTTTTTATATTGAATAAACAAATATATAATCAAATAAACTCAAGTAATCATTTACTTAATATTGATGAAATCATTCATACTCCCTCCTACTTTCACAGTGGAAAAAATTACAATTTAGGAACATGGAACAATGATGTCCATTTTTCTAAAAAAAGACATGATCGGAGGGGATAAGTGAAACCATGAGATGATAAAACTATATTATGGAAATATTTTTCATTGAATCTCTCTGATGTAATGCCTTTGACTTAAAAAATAATGCAACTGCACCACCAAATGCTACTAGGATAATTTTTCATCCAAATAGAATCATTATCAAATGGTGAATTAATATTTAGATCAATTATTGTCATTAATATAATAGATACTTTATCTAATGATCAGTATATCGATGTATTTGGTTTCATTATACATGATTAATGAACTGGTACATGGGAATATATGGAAATGGAAGAAATTAAAATTATAGAATCACCCCAAATCTGATCATTACTACTACATAATCATTTGGATCTTCCCACCATTAGTTCTATAAGAAAATGGAAATTCCACTACATATTCCAAAATCCAACATTAGATGACGATTCTTGAATATAAATCATTGAGAAAATATGTGTCTTGTCACACATGGTAGGCGGGATAACCTATTTGGCCTAATCCATTTAGGAAAAAAAATATTCAACTCATCTTCCAAGGGACGATCCTTCTATATCATGTAAAAAAGATCATAATGTGCATATTAAGCATATTCCCAATTATGGTAATAACATGCATATAGAAAAAAAAAGTTTTAAATATTGTTGTAATTAACACTAGTGATTACCAAATTTTTAATCCTGTATTCCTAGAGTTTAACACATGACAATAGGGAAGCACTCATATAGTCTTAATGAGCCCCCAATAGTTTGATGTTGTGGATTCTACTAATGTGTTATCTCTAGTTAATATTTATCCTTCATAATTTCATGTGATTAACTTCATTATAGAGAAATATAAAGTAGTAATTATATAGGTATTCATTACAACCATGTAGGTGACTAACATGACAAAGATATCATTGTATAATTGGAAATCATTAATAATGGGTTATGAGTTAATATCATTCTAGGAAAAACACATTCATAGTGGTGTTAAAGCATGGAAAACCAAAAACCATCCTCTAAAATTATATAGGGTTGTGAAAATAATAGAGAAATAGACTCGGGAAAAAATTACACTCAGGGAGTAGTTTTGTAAATTTGTATCCATCTTATATTTTTCTTCCAACAGGATATAGACTACATTATTTTTTGAGGAAGAACATGATTTAACCAAAATGGTATAATCTCTTCAACATTCCATCAATTCCTCAAAATACTCCATTAAAAAAAATATTAGGATGTTTCATGGGGATAATTTCCCATTAAAATATTGTAAGCCAAATTTTAGAGAGGTATGAAAGGATGGTGAAATAAACCATTGTTAACAGTATCACTTGGTTCTCATCCCTATATGGTTAATAAATGAACCCAACCATGCCTTTCAAATAGAACAATGATGATTATTTGTTACATATCAATTATAATGGGAATATAAATAGAAATTTAGGTTTATATTCAAAAACCTTTAAAATATCATGAATTATAATAGAGCCTAAAATCATTGAAAAAAGCATTGACACTCCAGACAATGGTATGATTATTGATTAAAATACCCAAATTCCACCACCTATGCATTATAAAATATGTGCATCATTAGATAAGTCTAAAAAGGATTAAATGTATCCAAGATATAAGTAACATAATACATCATCATCCCTCACTCCATCCTCTCGAATGTTTTATAGAGACGAATCATTTATAGTTGGGTCAAAGGATGTCACTTCTTCTTTTGGATGAAAAAAATTAATCTCCTACATTATAATTAATTAAAATAAATCATTAACTGATTCCCCTAATATTATGAATAAATATGTAGGGGGTAATATGAAGTTGATGAGTACATGATTTATTCCCCTTGTTCATTTTATGTGGTTGTTTCTACCACCCTTGATGATAATAGAGTAACGACCCAAACTATTGTATATTAAATTACCCTATTAAATTATGTAAATGTATTATTATGTAATACAGTTTAGAAAACATATTATCTAGTTGGAATTACTATATGTTATTTTATTGAAAATATATATAATAATCATTATGGTTGATTAAATAATAGATGAATAATAATAACATGATTATTATAAATATAGGGGTTTAGAAATTCCAATTTACCTTGAAAAAAGAAGAAATGGACTCAACAAGTATGATTATACCCCATGAAACCCATTTATCTAAGCACACAATGGAGATTAAATAACTAGGATTTCCCTTGACCAAACACAATCTGATATCCAAAAACATAAGCATGAGTGAAACCATTTATGGTTGATGTTCAAGATCTATGAGATCATGCCCCAAATAATGTATCCTTAACCACCCCATGAAGGTCAATCCATCACACACCATACTCTTAGGAAATTAATTGGTGAATTAAAATTTTATATATCAATACCAGAGAATTATGATTCATTACATTATTTTTTATAGAATAATTTATATGTATTTTTATCCTATTATTGTTAAATTATACATGATTTTAATTTTGATAAAATAAATCAATAATATTATTTTTGTGTAACGTTAAAATTCAATTAATGAAATTATTTTATGAATTTAATAGATTTTTTACATAAATAGTTTTTTAATTTTATATTGTTAAACAATGTTAATTAAATTCAAGTAATTATATAATTTGGAAAAACTCGAATGTATTTTGATAAAGGATAAAAAACTGTTATTTTATAAAATCCATCATATAATAAAATGATAATTTTTGTTTTTAAAGTAAAAAATTAATATATTTATAAATTTATTTGATAAAATTAATATTATTTTTTTATTCATCATGCCAAACTATTCCAATGGATAATTTTCATAATTTCATAATAAAACATAATTTTTTGGAATAAAATAAGTACCGTGTAAATAAAAATTGCATATTATTATATCATAATGACCCAAAAGTGATTTAACAATTACTATAAATGGGATTAATGAATAAATAAATGTTTTTACATTAATATAATTTTCATTTTAATTTAATTGTTTAATTTCATAATTTCCTTTTGAATGCTCAAAATCCATTAATATATTTTATGGTTGTAACATCATTTTGTTTAATGTAGGAATCTCTTCTCTATATAATGGATATAATTTTATTATGAATTAACATTGTTGTTAATGGATAATTAAAACCTATACCATTTTTTAGAAATGATATGAGTAAAAAAATTTGAATTTTTTGTTATTGTTATTTTTTTCAATAGGGTTCAAAACCTATGTTTGAGAAAAATTAAAGAAATCCCTGCACTTTTCCTATATAAACCCACCAATGAACCATTTTCACGTCACTCAAAATACATGGATAATAACAATTATATATTCTCCCGTATCTAGATTTATGATTAAGAATATATAATCTCTCAAGAATACACTGTCATGTATTTGTTGTTACACACTCTCTTGTATGGGATGTCCCTATCTCATTTTTATTTCACATCTTAAATTATGGAATGACATATTGATACCATTTTTTTAGTTATAATATGTTAATTGATATCCCTTTACTGTATATTTTCTATCCAAATTATTAAACAAACATTTTTTCTCAATGAATCCCTCACATTGACAATCATGTAAACCCATTATCGTATAAAATTTGGCAAGGGTTCACAAAACTCTTTTCATTATTCTGGTTTTTACTATCATATGCCAACAATTTACTACTTATATTTTTGGGATATATATTTAATAGTCACAATTAATATAAATTAAATTTTTATATGATGATCGAATTTTTTTTATCATAGTGGATTTTAATTATATTTAACTTGACATTGTTATAATGTGAAAATTTTACTTCAAATTTCCATTTCAAAAAATATGTACTAAAAAACATACACCTTTACTGTCATTGGTTTTATATTTTATAGATTTATAAATAATTTAATTTTGACTTTCATTTATCTATTCCACAATCCATAATCATGGAATAAGATAATATGATGAATGAATCCACATTTTTCGATCTATGTGTATCATAGATTAATTGAAGTAAATGAACGCGATAGATGCACTTAGAATTGTATACTACTCAATTTTATTCAACAATGATTAGTGCCTTGAGAAGAAATTTTAGGATATGGAGTGAAATAATTCTGTTAATGGGATTTTTCAATCATTAATTTATTATTATTTATCCATGAAAAGTATTTATGATGTAGTGTTTTATTATTTTTACATTTCTCATGTTCCCTTTTTGAAAATCATGTTATATAATGAATCATTATTCTTGTTTATGATCCCTACACCTGTTAGTAACATTTATATTCCATTTCTTTAATATTTCTAACTACATTCCATGTTTATTCCTATATTAGGCTCAGTATCTCACCCGTTCTTATATATATACCCATGTTATCCCATGTAGTTTTTAGTGTGATAATATTAAATATGTTTTCATTAAAGATGATGTTTTTTAAAATTTTAAATTATTATGTAATGTAACTATTATAAATATACACTATATTTGTAAATTTAATATTATTTATAATTATTAATTCGATTGAATAAATCAACTAGAAATATTAAAATATTTTTCATTTTTTTATTGTTAGTATAAAAATGTTTAGTTATTCTTGGGAATATGATAAGAAAAATATGGAGAAATCATTAAGAATAAGAATAATTATAAAATCATATCACAAAATTTAGGGAATTATCTTTTATGTGGTTTATCAATAAAATAAATCCTTGTATAGATAATATATGTTGATGTGGATCGGGGATAGATGTACCTAGTGCTAACAGATATGACATGGTGTGTTAGGCATAGCTCAACATAACTATGAATAGGACAATGGGAATTACTGTGCACTAGGTCTAACACATCTACGTGATATTATTTACTAAATTAATAATTTCATTATAGAAAACTATTATGGGAACAAACAATTAATATAAAATTACTAGGTATGAAAAACGTCATGTATTTCAAAGAATTAAGATCGTAAATTAATATGATATGAAATAAATATAATTTATAGGTTACATAATTAACTCATTTGGATTCCCCATTACATTTTAAATTGTTTAAAATAGTGATAAAAAATTATTATTTTATTATACACAATGGCCAAAAATAAGAGGAATTATGTAAAAATCAATTATATGAGAAATGACATGATTTTCGCATTAAGAATCCTAACCACAAGGGAGTGGGAATATTAAATTTTATTATCATAATCTCTCAGAAGGATCTGGGGTTGAATGTAATCCTAGATCAATAGGATCATCCATGTAACCTTGGGAATGAACAATGGAAATGTGATATTGTTGTGATATAAATGACTCTAACATAAAATAGATCATTTGACACGTGAACATTTTAGTAATTGATCCACTCCATTGAAAATATCTTATCCATCATTTTTTATTATGAACAAGGGAATGTTATAATGGATATTTATCATATGGTGACCGAAGTGTATTTTTTGAGGAAAATTATCAATAATATGAATCTTGAGGAAGATATCAATGTAATATAGTATAAGTAATTACCAAAAAAAATTCTGATATACATTTTCCTCATAATATTCATATTAAAATTGAAATGGAGTTACTTTCCATTGATAAAAAATATAATGAATTTATCAAGTAATGTAAGGAAAACATCACAAGATATTCATGATACTCCTCTGACTTTTTTGTTTCCACAAAATTCATGGTTGAATGATTATTTTGATAGATAAATCCTACTCATCGAGAGAATATGGATATTAAGTACATTTATAGCTATGAAAGAATTTTCCAATCATCCCAATGTGTTGATGATTATATTGATTCATGCTAGGGGTATCATTGGGAAAAGAATATAAAAGTGGATTTCAAATCTGGTTGTCATAGGTGAAAATATATCTATTCTATGAAATTAGAAATCCCAAATTCTAAATTTATAGAAAAAATCCTTATAAATATTCTAAGGGGATTGAGGAAATTATTTCATTCATGTAGGCTATGATTACTTGATAATGAATAAATATAGCATAAACACACAAATGAGATGGAGGAAAAATGATCAAGTTAACCTTCAGTGTATTTTTCATTACTTCAACTACTAAGAAACAAGGAACTTTACTAATATATGCATTATTACATTGGTTTTTTGAGAAAACCTACAACCTTGATGTTGTCAAGGGAGTGATTTTTTCCATCACAATAGCTATGGTGGATCACAGAAAAATTATGGTAACAAGAATTATAATTATTAATTCAATAATAGGAAACATAATTTCATATTCTGATTCATCCAATTCATTCACATAAAAATAATTTAGAAAAAATATTGTATCATCCCACAATAAACTAAATTGGAGATATTGGTGTTACATCAAATGGGGTAGTTATTTAATCTTGAATATATAATTCATCCTCTATCACTATTTGTGGGATAAAATTCCTTGTGAACACTTTGAGAATACATTCTGTTATATTTAATTCAAGTATGGTATCATATATGCTTTCCCTATATATATTAAAAATAAATATTCAAAAAAATAAATTACTCTTTGTAACACAAATCAATCCCGATTTTGTAAAAGTGAAAGGGGATAATAAATCTTCATTAGTTCTAACATCACAAGATTGGATATTATTTCTATATGATAAAAAATATCTGGATCAAATACTTTATTCTATGTAATGAATAATCCTCAAGGACTTGTTTATTTTGAGGGAATACCATGATTCCTTTCCTCAGAAATTATTTGGTCATCCACCAACCTAAGAGGTTGATGGTTCAATCGTGATTTTACCTAGGATGTTACCATTATCCAAAAATAAATATTGAATTGAATTTTTGGGACATTCAGATTTGAGAAAACCACTATAGTAGAATACAAATAAAGGTTTGAAAGTCTCAGGTGATTCCCCATGTGGTACCGTAGTCATGTTCTCCCATAATTTGGATGGGACAATGCACATATTAATTTACTATAATGACTTAAAAATAAATAAATAAAAATAGGTATCTCTTACCACATATTTATGTCATGTTTATTAATCTAAGTGGAGAAAAATTCTTCCCCATAGTGGATGTTCATTCAATATATTAACATGTTAGTGTGATGGTGGATATAACAACGACTACTTTTTATACAATATACTGTCTCATTGAGATCATAGTATGTAAAATTGAACTAAAAATGCACCATAAATCTTCATGGATAGGATGAATGAATTATATATATATTTCATTGAAAAATATTTGGTATTCCATATAGATAATATTCTAATATTCTTCAAATTTAAGGATGATCATTTGGATTAGCTTTAGCTGAGCGTTGTTCCAAAATCTTACGAATGTAGAATCATTATACCATATAAAAAAATTATGAGTTATTGTTGAATAAAGTATAATTAATGTTCACTATCATGATAATAAATGACTTATATATGAATCCTTATATGATAGAAAAAGTTATTGGATGTCTGAGTCTGACATATGTGATAGATATCCGTAGATTCATTGTTTTACGTTGGCAGTATCATCGATCTGTGAGATGTTTTTCATGTTTAAGAATCCCTCTAAGCATGATTACCTGAAATGGAGTCATGTTTCCATGTAATTATTAATTTTAATAGAGAATCATGGAGTTGAAAATGGTGGATTATCAATACCATTGTTCTCATACTACCTAGAAGTAGAGAAATTTTTGTGGTATTCATGGATGAGCCAAATAATGAATGGGATATGTGTTTAGGAAAAATAAAGAATTTATAGCCTATAATTCAAGGTAGATGATTTTTTTATGAAAATAACGAAAAAATAGATTTAGAGATAATTATAATGATATTTTCATTGCATATATATTGGAATTTTCTATTTTTGAAGATGTTTCAGAAATATTAAGATCCTAGAAACCTCAACTACATAATCAAATTGATGGAGTTGAATATGTGAAACATATGATTCTTATATCTGATTATGGAAAATGAATTCCCAGTAAACTACCATCATGGTATGGAAAATGACGAAAATATTATCTATGAAGAAAGCATCCAAAAAGCCAATCATTGATGATAAATGAGAGGGATCTAATATTATTATACCTAAAGAGGATAGGAATGGGAATAATATATGAATGAATATGATCAATCATTTCAAAAATGGTTATTCATCCATCTATTTTGTAAAATATAAATTATTATCATTGATTTTATTTGATAATTTTGATGAAAATGGAATATATATGAAAATGGAAATCCTCGAAGATCGCTGTTAATGAAAAATAGTAATAAGATTTGGATCGAGATTACATGTACCATCAAATCTCGAAGTAATGAAGGAGATTTTAAATCATGAAAATAGATCATCCTTCTATATCCTCATTGGAATCAAAAAGATGTATCATGATATCCATGAATATTATTGGTGGGAAAATATGAACAAGGATATCATATAATATACATCATGATGGATTCTATGTCATTATTTTAAAGAGAATAGGGACAATTCCCTTGGGATGATGCAACCATAATCCATTAATTCATTGACTATCGACTTTAACTCCCAAATGTAATGTCTCATGTACATGATGTACTCCATTTATCCTTATCATGAAAATAAATGAACAAAACCTCAACTGTACACAATCCAAAAGTTGTACCATTGGTGAGTGGACTTTCATATATAGATAAGCTAGAGAAAAAATTAGATAATCGAGACAATGATCTAAAAAATAAGACAATTATCCATAAAAAGGTACTATAGTATATCCTAATATTATATGAAGAAAATTGGGTCCTAACATATGTGATGAGACATAGTTACACACATCATTTTTAAAGTGGGAAATGATAATTTATAGGTAGAAATTTATTATTGGAGAAAGATTAAAACAACTAGAACTATTTTAAATAAAAGTCCCATTCTAATTTAGTAATAAGTATTATTATTTACTATATATATAATAAATATATTATATTATTTGTTTTATTAAATACTATTAGATTTAAAATATAGTTAAGATTTATTATCATTGATAAAATAATTGGTTAATAGTGATCATATGATTAGTATAAACACATGTCTTTATGTAATCCAATTGAAACAGACAAAGAATGTGGTAATGTCAGCATATAGGATCAAACACTATGAATCACATTTATACATGAATCCAATGGACATATGATATTTTGGATTTACCCGAGACCAATCCCATGTAGTGATGTGACAATGTAACTATATCTGAAATTGCTTATAAGAGATATTCAAGCTCATCGAGATCATGACTCTACCAATGTTCAACAAACCATGCATGAAAGAATCATCCTTTAACACATTTATCATATAGAGTAAGATGATTTATTAAATGAATATTTATCAAGTCATTAAAAATATGATAGTTTACATTATTTATTATAAAATAATGGTTATGCATTCATCCTTATATTTTTACATTATTAATGTTTTTTATACAATATAACAAAAATAGTTTTTTGTGTTTTTTTAATTATACGAAGGAATTTATTTTGATGATTGATTATATTTTTGAAATAGATTATTTTTTAATAAATTATTTATGTTAAATATTTTTATTAAATATAAATGATCATATAATTTTTACAATGTCAAATGTAATTTTTAATAAATTTCAAAAACTATTATAGCCAAAAAAACCCATCATTTCATGACAAATAGAGATTTTATGTTCTAATGTAAAAAATTAAAATAGTCATAAAAATAGAGAGATATATATATATATATATATATATATGTAATGAATATTATTTTTGGAATCATAACTTCAATATTATCCAAATGGAAAATATTTTCTAATTTTTTTCGACAATAAAATATTTGTTTAAAAAATAAACATCGTATAAATATTCTATGTAAATTATTACATCATAATGACCCAAATGTGTTGTAATAAATAATATAAATAGTAAAAAATTTCAGATATAAATTTATTCCTTTATTAAATTAGATTTTATTTCTATTTGAACATATTTATAAAGCAGTTACAAATCATCAAATACAATTAATATATTTTAATATTTTAAAATCATTTTTTAGGAATATTAATCACATTAACATAAGAAATGGAAATTTTATTAAGTTAGAACATTGTAAATCTATATATAATTGTTTTAATAATCAATTGTGATAATCAATTTAATGGTTTTGTGTAATTTTATTTTATTATATAGTGTACAAAACATATTATTGAGAAATATTAAAACAATTCCCCCACATTTCCTATGTAATCCCACCAAACTCTAATTTAGCATCAGTAATAGTATGTAGAGAACACTTTTTATGTTCCCTTTCATATTTATATTCTATAAATGGTTCCACCAATCTCTCGAGAAGACCCTCAAAAGAATTTTGAGTCACATACACAACTAAGAGATATCATTACTTCCTTTTTATTCAAGCTCATATTTTATGTTAATACATTCATTTACCATTGATTAGCCACTGTAAGAGGCTAATATTAAATGATAATATATGTAGTTTTCATGTGCCTTTCTATTCATAAATACCATTTTAGTGCATTTTACATTTTGAACACCCATTCTCATGATTTGTGCACTTCATGCCTAATGTGCACCAATTTAGGACCACTGTTTCATCTGATTTTAAAGAATTTAAATATCCATATTATAATTTGATATTTTCGGAAATGGATATTCACTTAATTATAAACATTTTTTATTTAGGGATCAATGGATTATTAATAAAGGATGATGGAGATATTTGGCGATTAAAGGAAACAATTCTTGAGAAGGTAGATAGGATATCATCCCACTGATCGGACTGTGGGTCCCACAATGCAGGCCCAATGAAGCCCACAATTCATGGGAGGCTATAATACATATAGAGAAACAAATAATTCTTCTGTAGCAAGTGCTAATTCGTCCTCAATTGTGGTGATTATGGCCGCCCAATTTGAAGATTCAATTCTGGGCCAGATTCTGCGGGCCAGAAAAACATCCCACTATTTCAATCATATCTCTAGTACCACAACGTATTTTGGGGTGACATTTTACAGGAAATTAGGGTACATCTGGGGGTTAATTGAAGTCTTCTATGGGCCACTACAATTCGGCCTTCTAAATGGTACATTCGGCGATTCTGTTCAGTGTAGAAATCTGGATCCCACTTCGAGGAAAAAGTTGGAAAGTCTCTTATGCATTAAATTTCCACCCACCTTTCTCCAAAAAATTAATTAAATGCACATGGGATGATGGGATCTCGGACAAAGGCTTCCGAAATTCCTATTTAAGGCAGTAGGGATGGAGTATTTGAGGATCTTGGATGCTTTATTTCATTGTAATGTTTTGTTGTCCATTTGATGTTGTAATCGTTCTTCATTCTCATTTAAGTTATTTGAATCACATTAGTTCTTAATAAAAGTTCTTCATTTCCTCTTTTTCTGTTCATCCTATTTTCACCTTGATACCATTGCCTCATGGTGTGAATTTATTCACACCAGAACTTGTGAATTTATTCACACAATGGTGGAGTGATCATTGTTGTTGTTGTTGTTTTTGCTTTTTCAATTCTGCCCCTATGAGTATGCTTTCCACTTCCTTTGAGATCATAGAATCAATGGAGAGCTAAAACCTTATGAGTTGATCCAAGGGAGTTGCATGGGGAATATTGGATGTTATTTTATGATCTTAATTTCTGTAATCATTTCATTACTTTATGATTTCCATTTGATGATTTATTTTCTTCTTCGTTTTCGCCAACTTTAACAATGACACATTTCGAGTGCTAGTGCGATCCAATTCCTTTGAGTGATCAATAAATTGACCCTACAAGTGAATTGGTGATTAGCCTTGTAATGGTGTTGGGATTAAATTGGTGAATGATGTTGAGGAATTATATCATTTTTTTTGATACGTCTTTAATTAGTGAAACGAACGTTATAAGAAAATAAATACATCAAATCTAAACCTAGTAACAACTTAGGATCAACTCATCGCCATTAATTGTTTTAGACTAAGTGATTGAATTTTTTTAATTTATTTTATCTAAATTAAATCGTTAGTTATTCAAAACAATTCAATCTGTATAGTCGGCCACTTCATAGCCAAATCCTTCCAAGATCAGAGTGTCTTTAGGTTCCTTCTTCGGTCACTGTGGATTCGACCCCTACCTGTACTACAACGACCACATACCTGTAGGGTAAATTTGGGCGCAACCAAAATTTGGCGCCATTTACGGGGACCAAAGTAAGTTATCTTATACACTATCATCCTTTTCTCACCCCACATTCTCTATTCTCACGCCATCTCTCTTATCTTTACCCCTTTCTATTTGTGTGTGTCCAGGGAATCTAGAATCCAAATTTCTGTCTTCTCCAATGGGGTATCTTCAAAATCACCATGTCACAAACTCATGATGGAATCAAAGGGAATGTCAATATTGGGAAACCCATAAATTAGAAAATTTCTTTGATCACCCCTTGAATGATTACCACACACCCGATGAAATGTACAATCAATCAGATAATGATTGTTTAAAGGATCAATTTCCAGCCCTCTCGAGGAAGATTGATGAGATAAAACTCAATGAAGTTCACAATTTACAATATTCTATCCAGCCTAATCCTCAAAAACTCCTTGAAAAATTGTGTAATCAAATGGAGATGACGTGTTCCGAGGTATCATCGTTGAGATTAGAACTACAATGCATTAATACTTGTGAGGAACTCATCCATACACCAACTGTACCTTCCAAAACCTTATGTGATGTGTCTAGTTTCCCACAAGCCTCTAATTAATTTATTGAAGAACCTACCATTGGATTTGGGGTAGGGGAAGTGAATCAAGAAATTGTTTAAGGGTCTTTAAATCAGGATGAAATTGATTTCATGTATTCACAAGAGGGGAATTTGACATCGTGGATTGAGTCTCCTAAGTGTAACTCTATTGATGATCTTTCAAAAACACCAATCACTGAACCACTGAGAGAAATCATTAACATTGAGTCCATTCCCATTCCTAACACTATTCTTTCAAATTTTTTGGTTGAATATTCTGTTCAAAATGAAACAATTTTTTTTCAAAATGAAACTGAGTTGGATTCAAATTCTCAACATGTGTCTAAATTTCCTATCCAAACCAAGATCAAAATCATTGTCCTTCCTTCCCCACTCGAGTACCCTATCATTTGTGTTAAGAAAGAGCTTGGGGTTTTCATTCATTTATCTCATAAAACCCAAAAATGGGGGTTGAAATTTGATTTATTAAGAAAGACTACAGAAGAAAAAAGATCAACCATTAATGATATTCCTTGGATTTTGCCATTCATTTTAGAAAATAGGATTGTTAATGAATTAAATTCCAAATATTCTTACCAACCACAAGGGATACGCATTCTCAATCATGTTGGAGTAGAAAAGGATAAGGTCATTAGAATTTTTAATGTTGGAATTTTCTAACTTGGGGGGTTCAAGTCGAGCTAAAGACTTTAAATTAAGCGCTGCACGGGAGGCAACCCGTGGTTTTCATGTTTCAAATCACTGTGATTCAATTTTTTTCATTTTTATTTTTAATTTTTTTAAAAAATATTTACTGTTGACCTGTTCTTATTTTATGAGTAAGGATGGGTATAAAAAGGGATCACCGTATTCATCTGTGTCACGCGGTGTGATCCCTGAGTAATACCTTACCCAGAAAATATAAAGAAGAAAATGTATCATCAGTTTATTTTATTTTATTTTATATTTTTGTTGGTATTTAAAAAAATATAGATTGTTGACATGTTCTTCTTTTATGAGTAAGGAATGGTATGAAAGGGGAGCAACGTATTCATCCGTGTCACGCGGTGTGATCCCTGAGTAATACCTTACCCAGAAATTTAAGAGAAGACAATGTATCATCAGTTTATGTTATTTATACTTTTTTAGGTTAAAAATAACATAAATATATATATATATATATATTAAAAAAATTGAAATGTATGTCATAGGTTATTGGGAAAATCTGGTCACAACCGTCCAAGCCATTGGGAGATAATCCAGAACTGAAGGGAGATATGGGAATGCATTTTCAACATCAACCACCAGGTGACTTCATTCCATAATTTTCATTTTCAATGTCTTCATTGAACTTCTATCCTGCCACTTCTATGTTTCAATTCATTAAACACTGGGGACAGTATATTCCAAGTTGGGGGGGGGAGATGAAAATGTGTGGAAGGAAAAATGTCATTAACCTTGAACATGATAACAGACATTCCAAACACTAAAATTGGATATCAAATAATATTTCATGCCTCGATTCTGATTTTAATGCATGTTTACGTTCACATGCATAGATATTGGAAAGTGTGGTTGTCCGATGTGATTTTTCACTGTTATATTTTCATCCATTTAATAAAAAAACACAATGCACGTCTTCTAGATTGTGGGGTCATAGATTGAGTTCTTGGGGACCCATAATAAATAGTATAGGATTGGCGATCATTTTAATTTTCACATGTGTATTAAAAAAAAATCAATTGCGCGTAGAGCAATGAATTGACCTAATGTGTGGCGTTCAGCACTTGGGGATCATGACTCCATAGTTCTCTGTCCCAATGTTGGGAATTTTATCTCTATTTTTGGTAATTTGAATTCGTTTTTGATTGAGTTAACTTGAGATGATGCTCGAGTATGTGAGCTTCACTTGGTTCCCTATGGTCTTTGAGCCTGGGAGTCATCGGCAAAGTCTTGCTACATGGGTTGACTCGATTGAGTTCAATTTCAATTACCATGGAAAAATTGCAAAAAAAAACCAAATAAAAAAGAAAATAAAAAAATGAGTACTCATCTTATTATTAAAATTTGATTGCTCCTAGCGCTTCTATCTTTTCTCCCTAGAATCTAAATGAACTCTCATGTCTATTGTGACACACACTACTTCATCATGCTTAATTGAATTTGGATGAAATATGGAAATAAATTTGAACAAAGGAATGGGATTGGGCTTGTGTTATGCCTGTGAGCATAGCTTGTTTTAAATGATTTTGATGTGTTTCATAATTGTTTGGTATGTGATATTTGGGTGAGAAATGTGTATTAAAATGTTTTTGGAAAATGTCATTCAAATTTTATTTTTGTGAGATATATTTTGCTCGAGACTAGAAAAACTCAAGTTGGGGGGGTTTGATTAGCCACTGTAAGAGGCTAATATTAATTGCTAATATATGTAGTTTTCATGTTCCTTGATATTCATAAATACCATTTTAGTGCATTTTACATTTTGAACACCCATTCTCATCATTTGTGCACTTCATGCCTAATGTGCACCAATTTAGGCTCAATGAATCATCTGATTTTAAAGAATGTAACTATCTATATTATAATTTTATATTTTTGGAAATGGATATGCACTTAATTATGAACATTTGTTTTTCAGGGTTCAATGGATTATTAATAAAGGATGATGGAGATATTTGGCGATTAAAGGAAAGAATTCTGGAGAAGGTAGATTGGATATCATCCGACTGATCATACTGTGGGTCCCAAAATACATTCCCAATGAAGCCCAAAATTCATGGGAGGATAGAATACATATATAGGAACAAATAATTCTTCTGTAGAGAGTGATACTTCGTCCTCAATTGTGGTGAATAAGGCGGCCCAATTTGAAGATTCAATTATGGGCCAGATTCTGCGGCCCAGAAAAACATCCCACTATTTCAATCATATCTCCCAAACCACCACGTATTTTGGGCGGAACATTTACAGGAAATTAGGGGACATATGGGGGTTCATTTCTGTATTATATGGACCACTCCAATTCGGCTTTCTAGATGGTACATTCGGCACATCTGTTCGGTGTAGAAATATGGCTCCAACTTCGAGGCAAAAGATGAGAAGTCTCTTATGCATTAAATGCCCACCCACATTTCTCCAAAAAAATTAATTAAATGAACATGGGATGATGGGATCTTGGCCAAAGGCTTCCAAAATTCCTATTTAAGGCAGTAGGGATGGAGTATTTGAGGATATTGGATGCTTTGTTTCATTGTAATGTTTTGCTGTCCATTTGATGTTGTAATCGTTCTTCATTCTCATGTAAGTTATTTGAATCACATTAGTTCTTAATAAAAGTTCTTCATTTCATCTTTTTCTGTTCTTCCTATTTTCACCTTGATACCATTGCCTCATGGTGTGAATTTATTCACACCATCACTTGTGAATTTATTCACACAATGGTGGAGTGATCATTGTTGTTGTTTTTGCTTCTTCAATTCTGCCCCTATGAGTCTGCTTTCCGCTTCCTTTGAGATCATAGAATCAATGGAGGGCTAAAACATTATGGGTTGGTCCTAGGGAGTTGAATGGGGCAGATTGGATGTTATTTTATGATCTCAATTTCTTTAATCATTTCATTACGTTAAGATTTCCATTTGATGATTTATTTTCTTCTTCGTTTTCGCCATCTTTAACAATGACACATTTCGAGTGATAGTGAGATCCAATTCCTTGAAGTGATCAATAAATTGATTCTACAAGTGCATTGGTGATTAGACTTGGAATGGTGTTGGGATTAAATTGGTGAATGATGTTGAGGAATTATATCAATTTTTTTTGATACGTCTTGAATTAGTGAAAGGAACGTTATAAGAAAATAAATACATCCAATCTAAACCTAGTAACAACTTAGGATCAACTCATCTCCATTAATTGTTTTAGAATAACTAATTTAATTTTTTAAATTATTTTCTATAAATAAAATCAGTAGTTATTCAAATCAATTAAATCTGAATAGTTGGCCACTTCATAGCCAAATCCTTCCATGATCAGAGTGTTTTTAGGTTCCTTCTTCGGTCCCTGTGGATTCGACCCCTACCTGTACTACAACGACCGCATACCTGTAGGGTAAATTTGGGCGCAACCAAACATTAGATTATGTTGGAATGTGTTAAAAAATATTCCTCATACTGTCCATATGATTTCTATAAATTCGGTTTCACCTTTATCTCTCATTAAATTCTTCACAATATCCCTTACTTAATATTGTTACCATACCTGAATTTTGTAAGGGATACATACCTTATCTTATTTATAGATGTCTATTTTTTATCTTATGATTTATTTATATGATTACTATTATGGGGATATTATTTTTCTGCAGTTTTTACTTTCCATTTTAATTAAAAATTATGAGAGACCCCATTTTCTCTAATAAAACATTTGTAAGAGTTTTTTTGTGAGTTTGTTAGGAATACAAAATTTAATCATGGTTTTAAATTCCTAATTATTTTATAGTGAACCCAAAAATCATTTCATATCAATGGTGTTAAAATTTATAAACATATAATTAAAATGATAGTGGAATTAAATCTATTTGTTCTACACTACTAGATTGTTAAAAAAACATTTTTTTATGAATGGATCGACGTAGTATGATATATGTGGAGCACCTAACCATGTAAATGAAATGAAAGTGATGGGTATGCCTAGAATTATATAGAGATCCAATGAATTTGGTATTGTTTGATTGCTTAATACATAATTTTGGGATATGGAGTTAACATTATTCCATTATGTCACTTTTCAAATCATGATGTCTTTGTATTTATCGTTCTATAATATATATGATGTAGTTTTTTATTATGATTCTATAATTAATTTGTTGCCTCTATGTTTATCATTATATATCATGTATCATATTCAAAATAATGATTCCTACATAATTTATTCTTTATTACTATTCCTATTTTATAAAATGGTTCACCTTATTACCTATTTGTTCCATTATTTTGATTAATAGCTCACCATTTTCATATGTATGTCTCTTAGACACCCCATACAGATTTATGTGAGAGTATGTTAAAACATATTATAACAAAGTTTATTTTTTCCCTATTTATAATTGTTATGTTATGTAAATAATAATAAAATAAACTATAGTTACTCAGCATCTAGGTTTTATTATGTTTACATTTATATAATAAATCATTATTTAATGTAAAATAATTTTATGATTATTATATTTAGAGAAATAAATATAAGAACCGAATATGACCCATGAAAAACAATGATTTGTAGGACAATGTATTGTAATGAACAAAATGTATATTCATCTATTAAAATGAATCATTTTGAATTATTGTCCAATATATTCAATGATATCACAAACCTTGTTCCGGAGGTCTCCCCTCACCACCTGGTAATTCCAGATAACCATCAAAGCAATAAAAAGGCATCTAGATGAACATATTTGAATCACACTACCACATTTGATGTTTATTTTGACATGAAAATCAATGAAAACATCATTTTGGAGGTCCAATTTTTTATATTTAACGTTGAAATATATTATTTTTCAACAATAATAATGATAATTTTATATATTTCATCCTCTTCAGAGATTTTAGTCTGTATTTTCTGATACATGACCTGTAATTCCAATTATAGAACCACTTATTGATTTTATAGTTGGGTATTAATAAAATTTTTTCATGAAGGGTTACTCAGGATCCAGAAAATATTTTTACCCAAGAAGATGTGTAAGAAATAATATATTGACCACCCAATGATTATATAGATATAGTATTATTAACTTTGGTTTTGGAAAATTATGGGACTATGTACCAGTGTTCTAAGAATCACATCTTCAATGCCTCTTTGGGAAATTTTTTTGAATGATATATAAGAAATATGGTGGTTAAATTCTACATATTCAACAACCCCAACACTGACCATTACCCCATATTTGGTATATTAATATTGAAAATTCTAAAACTGAACAACTTTATTTTTTCCATTACCTCATAGAATATTTCCCAGCTTCATGGCATGCCATTAACGCATCCAATTCAACCCAAAAAAGATAAATCATAAAAATAATTGTAAACTTCCTAGAAACATAAATTATTTGAGAAATCATATAGGATAGTTTTTCTATATTAATTTCATTAAAAACCATCCATGAACAAGGTTTCCTTTCACCATGATGATGAAATAATGTGTTATATATCTGTGGATCGTTGATGGTTAAGAAGAATTTGAATTCCTCAAAAAATATATAGCATTCCCACAATTGATGATTCATTTTGTTGAAGGAAGAACAATAATTAATCATATTATATAACAAGAGTGGACACTAGGTTCTTTTCATGCACAATAAATGATGTTGGGAGAATAATAGCTATTATTACATCATCAGAACGATGATATTTATTGAGACTCCATATTTAGATTTATAGAATAGTTCTATGGTAATATTATATGTTGTGCAGAATCTAAGGCATTACGTATATAATAATGTTATCTAATTGGTCTCTCGTAGTATCACAAATAAATACATTCTCTTCCAACCTTTGCTGACCTGACATTTATCATGATGGTTACCCATCCTACAACAATTTTTAGTATTTATTTAGTTACATGAAATGTATTAAAAGGCCATGTGTTGGTAGAATTATTAGAAACACATCCGTCGAGATAAATTACATCATTGTTCATTGAATTAATAGATATATGATCCTCTCTATTCATGACGTACAAAAAATATTGGGGATGTATTTTTATGGTTCATTTGGTAGCCCAACTATGAAGGATGAAATACCCCAATCATAACATATTAGGGTTGGGAGTCATTCTCATTTACTTAGAAAAGACTATTCAACAGTACCATTTCTTATATTCAAATAGGTATGTGAACAATGAAGCATAATATTAGGACATCATCAAAGGAATATATGTGGGACATTAGATATTAGTAAATATTAACAAAATAAATGTATATATAGAACTTTTCATCCATAATGTTCATCATGATTATCTATTTATAAATGAATCGGTCATACCCCGAATTTACTATTCCCAAATTTTGATGGTATAAACCTCTTAAGAGTCAAGAGTGGATCAAGTACCACAGTAAAAAAATTACATATAGTAATCTATAACACCCCAAATTTTTAGCGAAGAATTTTTTCGATTAATTTAAATTGTAATTTATAACTTGTAATGAAATAAATCATACATTACTTTCATATTAAACCATCATGTCGTATGTTACACGCAACACCAAGTTAGTGTACAATACTAGAAACAGTGAGTATAGATTATGTTCAATTTATGGAAAACATTGGTTGTATTATTTTATATGCAACATCAAGGGAAATTTACACTACACACAATATTAAATTGTCTTGAGTTACACACAAGAGAGACCTTCTGGATAGCTTGTGTTGGATGTAATACTAAGTTTCACTAAACAACGATATATTATGAAACTATTATTATTTAATGGGAACTAAACTAGTCGTTATGAAAATTATAAACCACACTTTTAATTTTATATAAAATTAATGTTTATCTCATGTATTTTTTTATTCATTTTATATGAATGAATTCAATTTTTCGGATAAAAGATGCAATTTTTAAAAAATTATTGTTTTTCCGCCATTCGATAGCATACCCATTTAAAATATAAATTTTAAAAATTTATTTTATTATATGTCCACATAAAATTATTATTTATAAATTGTACATCAAAATTTACATTGGATGAATATTTCGTATTTTTCTGATTAAATCCATATTTTAATGAATATTGTAAAATAATGAAATTTAATTCAAAATGGAAAATTCATCTAATTTATCAATCTTGTAGGTTATTTTATTTACATTATTTAAATGTGAAATTAGAGTAATTTTTTATCATTTAAAACAATTTTTGTCTATCTAAGTAATTTGAGATTGAAATTAGATATAAACACATATCAATTTTTTTACTGTTTTTACTAAAAAAATCATATTTCCTCATTTTAAAAACAAGAATTAATATTAAATTAATTAATATATCTTATTTGTTTGGAATTTTGAAAAATTAATTTCAAATTTTGAATTAGTGTGTCCAAATTTTGTTAATAGTGTACCTTTTTATTTTATGAATATTAACGATGGAAATTTTTTAAGAATAGTTAAATGTAAATCAAATAAATTAGGGTAACAAACAATATGATAAAGATAATAAAATTTACCAAACACCTATAAAAATAATAATAGATGAATCATAGTCGACCAATATCACTTAGGTGTCGTAATTTATTCATTTAATGTATATTTTTCCTGAAAGTGTTTTTATTTTATTTAAAACAAAAGAAATAGACAACTTTTCACTCTCTTATATTTTTTAAGTATAATAATTTTAATGTATTGATAAAAATAATAACACTTTTATACAAAATGTTGTAATGATTTATAATAAAATTATATAAATCGTGCGAATTTATTTATAATTTTTAGATATTATATTGTTAGCATTAATAAGGACACAACATTGATATATAAATTATTTAATTAACAGAAATATCAAATAAATGGGTTTAAAAATATTAAAAAAATTTAATGTAAACTAATTAATATGATACAATAATTTTTGTAATAACCTGGTTTTTGAGCCTGAAAGACTTTGAAATTTTCTTAATGTCCTTCTAGAGTAGGGCGCTCAGACGGCGTTTGTTTCCAAGCCCTGGTGGGGCCAGAATTAAATTTTAAGTATGTTCACCCTGGTCGTTCCAAATTAATAGAATAACTCCTAAACTGTTGCTCGGATGGTAAAATCGAGGGCATCGTTGAGTCTATAGTGTGTTGTTTATCCTTGGAGGGGTGTAACATTCACAAGCATGGCCTTTCTGTGGAAAATGCCACCAGGGGCGTTTTCGTAATTTAGTGGCCTCGGGCGTGAACTATACAACTTCTAAACAGTGTCTCAGATTAAAATTCTGAGACCACCGTTATGCTCAAAACAAGGATTTTACCCTAGAGATAGCTTAACTCCAACCCCGCCAATAGTTCAAGTACAGAGCCTATTGATGGGCGTTTAAGTGTTTCCCTACATAAGCACTTCTCCCACCCATCCTCCTCCTTCCCCCTTGTCTCTCCCTGGCATATCCCACTCAACAAGCATCAATACACTCTCCCCACCTCTCCAAGGTGTTATGGCTTCGGCAGATCGTCATCAAAGTGACGGGCTACACCCTACGAGATAGGCTCATGTCTTTTTTTGTTTTTTTAATATCTAGATCCTCATAAAGTGAAATTATTTTCATTGAAATGTTGTCCAATCGTTGATAAAATACCATTGATGTGGAGGGCTCGATCTGAGATTTCCGACACCTTTTTCGGATCGAATTTTCAAGTCCCAGGGTGTCTGGGGTGTCCCCGCGAAGTTTTCTCGACAATTTTCCCTGTTTTCCGGTGGGACTAGAGGTTTCTGTCGGGTTACGGGCAGTCCGAAACGGTGGATGATGGCGGAGTGGGTCCCATGATGTGGCACAACCTCTCCTAGATGAGGTTGCTGTGAAAGCAGGTGGCGGCGGCAGTCCAAAGTGGTGGTGGTATTCCCAAGCGGCGATGAAGTGTGGAGGTCGCAGCTACGGGGCTCGATGGGGGTCCCGGCGCGTGACCCCATGCGGGAAACCGAGTCCCACCGAAGGAAGGACTCTACAAATGGCAGTGACCGACCATGAGGGTTGGTCGGATGGGTGGACCGCATGTCAGCGTCCAAGCCATGGGGAACGGCTGTGGGCTGGCACGTGGGCCGGGTCGGCCGGATCAGGCCGGTCTTGCCATAAGGGGGAAGTCCCCTTGCCTTCAGACACCCGTAACATTTTCTACGGGTGTCTTTTTTGCATGTTGTTTGCAGCAGTGCAATCCTCTGCTCGAGAGGGAGATTTTTCAGATGGTATCGGGGATTTTTCAATCTCGAGACGGGGGATTGGTGGCCCCTCATGCTTTTTAAGTATCGAATTGGGATTCTTCTTTCGGATGGTGTGAAATCATCCGGATTTCATTTAAGGAACTGTCAGCGGCATTGTTACCCTAGCGTTGAGAAGAAGATTTCTAGTGCTGTTTCACGCATAGAATTCAGAGTTGAGACGTGGTCCCTACGGGATGCCTTTTATGCTTGGAGCAGCGTTTTGCAACTTTTTCATCATATGTATGTTCAGGGTGAATGAGCAGTTGGTTTTTCATGTTTTCTTGAGAGCCTCATGATGTATTAGTTCACCCGACCTATTTCAGGACTGAGGTGTGGGCCCCACGAGACGTTGTTTGGGCATAAACCGATGTTAAATAACTTTTTCGTCGGGAGTCTATTTCCAGCGATTATGTAGTCTATCTCACGTGTTTTTCCACATATATTACAATGGTCTAATATGTTTGGGAGTTTGGAGTCTCTTTCATTATCTAATTAAATGTGGAAACATTAATTGGCATTTTTCGTAAGTTCCAATGAAGCACTCTGTTCCAATGCAAGGTCCTGATGTTGGTTACAACTAGTGATGGCATGGAAAAAGTGGAGTTATCAGACTAGTTCTTGGTTTAATCTCTCATGGGGATAGGTCGTGGGTTTCTCAGCAACCATTTAGTGTTTACCCTTACGCAGGGCTAGGTAGTGGGTCACTTGATGACCTTTTAGGGTTTTCCATTTAGCAGGGCTGGGCAGTGGGTCACCCGAGGACCTTTTAGGGTTTACCCTCCAGCAGGGCTAGGCAGTGGGTCACCGGATGACCTTTTGGGGTTTACCCTCTAGTGGGTTACCCAATAAATTCTTTTAGACTCAGTCCTTTCTATGCGGCTAGTCAGTGACTTTTCTTTGTGGTTACCAGAGTGGGATCCTTAGTTGTTTGATTCAGCGATGAGACATCTTTGACGTGCAAGACGTTTGGGCATCAGTGATTGATATCCTTTGAACAGTTGGTGACTTTTCCTAGGCTGAGCATAGAGATATAGACCCCCTTACACACTCTTTTTGATTTCTTGTTTATCATATATTATATACACACTAATTTTTGTTCCCACTCAATTTGTTCAGTTACATTCCATCTACAAAGGGAAAAGACATGCGGGGTATGCCACTTTCTTTCCGTCTCTAGCTCCTCTTGGTTGGATGAGTCTACTTCCATTCTTTTTTTTTGGGATGATTTTCAATCTATTTATTTTACTCTTACACTATTATTTTTTATGTATACTGCTCAATATTTTAGTACATCCTGTGTTGCTCCTTCGAACATTCAGGGCATCCCAATGAGTATCTTTATACTCAACCCTTCTTGGGCTTTGCCCGCACATTGTTTGCCCTGGCAGATGATGGATAGGTTGATCGAGACTACGTAGGAGCGTAGAGGAAACAAGATATTGGGTTTTGTTCAGTGGTCTTAGTAGGATGTTTAGGTGTGAGACTCACCAGCTGTTTACTTTTGATTACCTATTGCCAGGTTGTGGCACCTTTCGGGTTGGACACATGTTTTTCCCTTTTTCTGTTCAGTATCTTGTCAATACATTTCAGCACATTACATTTTTTTTCTATTTAGATGTTTATGCATGACATTGGTTGGCTTACATTTTTTTATCTATTGTTTTCTTTTAACTCTTCACTTCTACATTGTAGGGGATGTGTGTGTGTTCAAGTATTTAGGCAAAGGCCTCCTCAATATTGTTACGCCTTTGATACTTGTCGCCAGACCCTAGCTTATTGAAGATGGCTTGGGATAGTTGCGGCTGAAGACTGGTAGGACCAGTTAATGAAAAAGTGGTATCAGAGGTGGTTCATTCCATGGGGTGTTGTTTGGACGTCCCTAAAAATGAATTTGATGGGATTTGTGGCAATAGTGTGGATGTGTTTTCAGAGAGGCTCTCAGGACAGGGAGTCGAGGTGATTGTACGGGCAGCTGACATATCCTTTCACCATTACCCAGATAACCCTCTTGTGGACTCAGCACAATGAGACATTCATTACAGGGATCTATGGAACATGCATCCTGTAGGGTTGAGTCTTTGACTTTCCCTATTGACTCACCTCACCTTTGTGATTACTGTTATATATATATATATATTCTCATCAGATCTCAGTAATCATTGATAATTTTCAGGATTCCCCCATAACAGTAGCCATCCAGGCTACCCTCTCCCATTCGTAACGACATCATAGAGAGCTATAAGGTGTTCGTTCAGGGACCCTCACATGATCCCCTTCCACCAAGTGCTTTAGTAGTAGCCCCTCCACCTAGAGAGAGATAGTTAGTAACGGCTGGACAGGTCGAGGTTGATCGCAGGCTGAGAGCGCTCTGAGACTTCCAGCGTCCTTGGCCGCATAAGTAATGTGGGGACCTAAGTCCCTAGTTGGAAGAACACTGGATAGAGTCTGTGGACTGATTTTTCCGGTTGGTATGGACATCATCGGACCAGATGGTAGCCCTAGCTTCCATCCATTTTCTCGCGATGGCCGGGTGACGATGGGTGTTGGTTACGCAGACCCACAATGAGTCGTCTCTCACATGAGATAGCTTCCAGTAGCTCTGTCGGGAGGAGTACTCAACTCCTATTTACACTCTATTCAGATTCAAAACAATCTGGATCTGAAGTAGGGTGTATGACTGTGGAGCAAAAATCGGTCCAATTTACCAATCTAACATGCTACTCACAGGATACAGTCCGCGATAGATACTTCCCGGCATAAAAGATTAAGTAGGGGCTTCGCAAGGAGATTCGTACTAGTATAATATCCCTCTGAATCCATACTGATGTCGGGGTGCTAAAGGCGGTGCTCATGAAAAATTCCTTCTTAGCTGAGGGATGCCAGCTGGTAGGGCCTAGTAGTGGCCAATTCATAACAGAGTCTTTTTTAGCAGGCTGGCGGCAGAGTACAGAGCCTCAGTCGAGGATACACTTCCGTGAAAAGACTCAGGGGAAGCGTCGTACATCACAGTGGCACTGTAGAGCACTAGGGATGTTGGGAGAGAGTCAGTGTTATGCCTCTGGCCGATGGGGTCACCTATCATAGGATTGACCAACCAGGAATACCGAGCAGCCGTGGTATTCAATAGTCGCGCCACAATGACAGAGGCATCACCGTGACCAAGGATCACTTAGGAGAGGATAGGTTGGTCTTCAGAGAGGTGGCGTAGGTTGAGAGGCTGACCTAAAGGTCCAGGATGAAATTTCGAGGTCCTTTCACCGCCACCAGGGGGAAACCCACGCTAGGCTCAGGGAGCTGGAGGTAGGGTCCACAAGAAGCATCTGGATATGGGTGTTCGTGACCCCCTAGCACACAGGATGGTCCAACGTACACATTCTGTTTACTATACCCTTCATTTGATACTATTAGTCATAGGATACAACCATTCTTTTATATCGCTTCTTTTGGTATGGGAGTTAGATCTCCAAGTAGAGGCACTGACACCTACTCTTAGCCTCCAGGTTCCTACAGGATGTTCCTCTTTGGTGACCATTATCTATAGACAGTGTGAACTGTAGTTCGTAGGAGAGAGTTTCACATGGGACCTACTCTTCATCACGATAGGACCTTATGATATCTTCATGGGCATTGATTGGATTTCTATGGTTCACGGCCATATTGACTATCATCGTAGACGAGTTAGAGGTGTGTTTTCTAATGGGATGAGGTTCTCTATCCTTGTTGAATGAGACCTCTTGGCAGAGCAGATGGGAACTATGAGCAGGAGACCACGATCGTTTTCACACCAGTTTGCGAGCATGTATCTTAGAGCAACAAATAATACATGCTCTTGGATTTCTTTCATTGTATAAGACTACATGGACATCTATCCCGAAAATGTACCGAGACTACGTCTGAGGCGAGAGATGGAGTTCTGCATTGACTTGCAGTTGGGGACTACCTCGATATCATGTACGGCTTATCAGATGGCACCCACAGAGCTTCGAGAGCTATGACTTTAGCTGGACGACCAACATGAGAAGTGATTCATTGGGCCTAGTGTTTTCTCCTGGGCATCACCGGTTTTGTTTGTGAAAAATGTTGATTGGAGTATGTGGGTTTTTATGGATTATCGCCACCTGAATCAGGCCAAGATAAAGAACATGTACCCTTTTCCGAGGATCGATGTCATTTTCGACCAGTCGAGAGGTGCAAAGTGATTCTCTAAGATTGATCATTGGTCCGGCTACCACCAGCTATGGGTTCATGATGTTGACATCCCGAATATGTCTTTCTGTTGTCGATATGGGAATTACATGTTTCTGGTTATGCCCTTTGGCATGAAAAATTCCCCCATCATTTTGAAGGCTTTGATGAACCAAATATTCCAGCTATACTTGGACCATTTTGTGGTTGTCTTTATTGACGACGTACTCACCTAATCTGCAATGGAGGAGCAGCACGTGAAGTATTTGAGGATAATCCTACACTTACTCTGGGAGCATCAGTTGTATGGGAAGCTCTTAAAGTGTCTGTTCTATATTCATGAGGTCGACATTCTAGGGCATTTCATTACGGAGCAAGGATTAGTTGTAGTTCTCACAAAGATACAGGTAGTGCTTTATTGAGAGCCACCCAAGAATCCATCAAAGGTGTGGAGATTCATTGGTTTGGAAGTGTACTACAAGTGGTTCATGGAAGATTTATCCACAATTATTGCCCCTTTGACAACATTGACGTGGAAGGGAATATTGTTCACACGAAATGATCAGTGACAGAAGGCCTTCGAGGAGTTGAGACAAGGTTGACTAGTGATCCATTGTTGAGGCATCTAGAGGAGGGTGTTGAGTTCATGGTGTACTATGATACTTCAAGATCTAGGCTCGGGTGCATTCTGATGCATCAGCGGGCAGTGATTGGATATGGGGAAAGGCAGTTGAGGCCCCATGAGCAGAATTATAGGACACACAGTTTGGATATGGATGTAGTGGTATTCACCTTGAAGTTATGGGGACCCTACCTTCTAGGAGATCCTTTTGTGGTCTACTCATACCACCAGAGCCCCAAGTACATCTTTACTCGAAGGGATTTGATTCTGAGGTAGAGGCACTGGCTGGAGTTTCTATAGGACTATGATTTCAAGAGAGTCTACACTACAGAGAAGGGAAACATAGTGGCAGATGCCCTTACCAAGAAGTCTCAGTCTCATTTAGTGCAGGAAGATTCAAAGTAGTTGGCTTCCCTACGGCTGACCATGGTGGTGCAAGAGGGTACATATTTTTTGTAGTTGATGGTGTTGACTCCTTCTCTCCATGAGCGTGTGAGAGAGTCACAACTAGGGGATGTCGACAACAAGGTACTGCTTGATCAGATATCCATGGGTGATGCACCCGATGTATATTTTTATGGAGGAAATCATGAGATCTTGTTCTAGGGGTGATCTGTAGTACCTATGGTGATGTGGAAGGATGTGATGTGGGAGTTCCACACATCTCCCTTTGTTGTACATCCTGCTGTGGTGAAAATATATAGAGGGATTCAGCAGCAGTTTTGGGGGTTGAGCATGAAGCAGATCATAGCTGATATCGTTTCTCAGTGTCTTACCTTTCATCAAGTGATGGCAGAGCATCAGGTTATAGCAGGGTTGTTGTAGCCCCTTATTATCCCATAGGGAAAGTTGGATGGCATATCTATGAGCATCATCACATGGATTCTGTGCACAGCAAAGCCCCATGACTCCATTTGTGTGATAGAATACCTACTCACAAATTCGGCCAACTTCCTTCACATCAGGGATCAGAGTTCAGTGGAGAGTCTAGGGCAACTGTATGTTTGGGAGATCATCTAACTTTATGGAGTACCCTCTATGATTGTCTCTGACCATGACAAGCGGTTTATGTCAGGATTGTGGCAAGGCCAGCAGGAGGTATTCGTGACTTGACTGTAGATGAGTATAGCTTTTCACCCCCAGACATATGGGTAGACCAAGCGCACTATCCAGGTGTTGGAGGATATGCTCATGTTGTTCTTTTTAGACTTTCTGCTGAGCTGGGAGGATCACATGCCATTGGTAGAGTTCTCTTACAACAACATTTACCACTCTATAATCGGCATGAAAAACTTTTAGTCCATCTACAGGAGACCATGTATGTAACGATTTTTCTAGATGAAGGTTGGTAAGGCCTTCCTCATGGGCCCCAAGATGGTTCAGGTGACGATAGAAAAGATGAAGGTCATTCTTGAGCGGATGAGGACGGCTCAGAGCAGACAGATGTCCTACATAGATCTTCGTCGCATGCCTTTGTAGATCGAGCAGGGGTACCATGTGTTTTTTAGAGTCTATTTGTGGCATGGTACACAGAAGTTATGTCAGGGTGGAAATCTATCCATGAGGTTCAATTGGAATTTTGAGATCATTCGCAGGGTTGGTGAGGTCTCCTACTGTCTCACTCTACCCCCACAGCTGGAGAGGGTGCATGACATCTTCTAGGTGTCGCAGTTGATGAAATACATGCATAACCCCACCCATGTTATCGACTTGGGAGTTCTAGACATCGAGGATGGAGACACCTTTACAGAGAACTTGGTGGCGATTGAGGACTGGCAGGAGTGGGCACTGCATGGATGTACCATTCCTTTGGATCGTGTTCTGTGGCAGCACGAGGGGGGGGTGTTTTAGGAGAGCACCTGGGAACGGGAGAGCCAGATGCGGGCTCAGTATCCCATGATATTTTTGTAGTTGGGTTTTTTGGGGATGAAAAACATGAAAGAGGGATTGATGTAAGAACCCAGTCTTTGATCTTGTATGACTTTGAAATTTTATTAATGTTATTCCAGAGCAGGGTGTTCAAACGGCATGTGATTCTGAGCCCCGGTTTGGCCATAATTAAATTTTTAGTGTGTTCACACTAGACAGACCAAATAAATAGTATAAATCCTAAATTGTAGCTTGGATGAGAAAACTGAGTTCCCTGTTGAGTCCAGAGCGTGTCATTTACCCTATGAGGGGTGTAACTTTCCCGGGCGCGACCCTTCTGTGGAAAATGCCACCCGGGGCGTTTTCATAATTTAGCGGCATCAGTCATGAGCATTACAACTTCTTAATAGAGGATCAGATTAAAATTCTGAGAATTCCATTATGCTAAGAACATGGATTTTACCCTAGAGGCAGGTTAACCCAGCACCCACCGAAAGATTGGGTACAGAGCCTACTGGTGGGTGTTTAAGTGTTTCTCTACTTATACACTTCTCCCACCCCACCTTCTCCTTCCCCCTTGTCTCTCTCTAACGGATCCCTCTCAACAAGAATCAAGAAAATCCCCACACCTATCCATGGAATGGAGGCTATAGCGGATCATCAGCGAAGCATTTGGCTACGCCCTATGAGGTAGGATCATGTATTTTTTTCATTTTTTTAAATTTCAGAAACCTATTCAAATGCATTTATTTGCATTGAAATTATGTCCAATTGATGATCAAGGACCATAGATGGGTATGGATCGATCTGAGATTTCTGAGGCTTTTTCATATCAAATTTTGAGTCCCTGGGTGTCTGGGATGACCCCAGGACGTTTTCCGGACACTTTTCTCTGTTTTACGGTGGTCCAGATGTTTCTGGCGGACTTCAGGAGGTCCAGGATGGCGGCCGGCAGCGGCGAAGCTCCCAGGTGCTGGTGTGGTGGTTCCAAGGCGGGAGCGCGGTAGATCTAGGTGGCAGTGGTGGTCCTAGACGGAAGTGGCAGTCCCAGGCGGTGGTGGCGGCAGAGGTCGTCGTTACGGGTCGTCACGGGGGTCGCGACGCGACACCACGTGCGGGTGACCGATTCCTGCTGAATGCAGGACTTCATGCGGGACACCGACCATCCATGAGGGATGGTTGGCTGGGTGGACCGTGGGTCAGCGGCTACACCACGCGGAAGTTCCTCGGGCCGGCCGAGGCCAGGGGGACTGGCTAGAACAGGCCGGTCCAGCCCTAATGGGGGTAGTCCCCATGCCTTCAGACTCCCGTAACATTCGCTATGGGTGTCTGTTTTTCCTGCTGCTTATGGTAGCGCAATACGTGGATTGATATGGATATTTTTGAGAAGGTCTTAATGATTTTTAATTACTGATATGGGGGATCAGTGGCACATCATTATCATTAAGTACCTCGCTGGTATTTTTCTTTCAGATGGTGCAAACACATTCAGAGTCCGTTTAAGGGGCCGTCAGCGGTGTTGTGACCCTAGCGTTGAGATGAAGTTTTCCAGGGAGGTTTTGGGTGTCGAAGCCAGAGTTGAGAGGATGGCCCCAAGGGCCATCCTTTAATTTATGAGTAGTATTTTGCAACTTCTTCACCAGACATATGTTCTAGGCGAATGAGTAGACGATTTGGCGTGTTTTTCCGAGAGCGTCGTGATGGAGCAGTTCTCCCGACCACTTTTGGGACCATGGTGTGGGCCCCATGGGACGTTGTTTGGGTACAAAGTGGCGTTGAATAACTTTTTCGTCAGGAGTCCGTTTCTAGCGAGTAAGTATTCTATCTCACGTGTTTTTTCGTGTGAATTACAACGTTGTAATCTGTTTAGGTGTGAGTTGTCTCTTTCAATATCTCATTATATGTGGAAACATAAAATGGTGTTTATCAGAGGTTCATTTGACTCACTCCGACATAATGCACGATCACGATGTTGGTGACACCCAGTGATGGAACGGGCAGTACGGAGTTATCGGACCTGTTCCAGGTTTACCCTCCAGCAGGGCTAGGCAGTGGGATACCCACTGGAATATTTGGGTTTACCCTCTAGCAGGGCTGGGTAGTGCGTTACCCGATGACCTTTTAGGGTTTACACTTCAGTAGGGCTGGGTAGTGTGTCACCTGATAATCTTTTAGTGTTTACCCTCCAGCATGGATGGGTCATGTGTCACCTGATGACATTTTAGGGTTTACCCTCTAGCAGGGATGGGCAGTGGGTCACCCGACGTCCTTTTGGGGTTTACACTCTAGTGGGTTTGGGTAGTGTGTTACCCAATTAATTCTTTCAGACAAATCCCTTTCTATGAGTCTAGTTAGTGACTTTTCATTGTGGTTACCAGAGCGGGAACCTTGGTTGTGGGATTCAACGATGAGACAGATTTGATGTGCGGGTCGTTTGGGCATCTGTGATGGATATCCTTAGAACTATTAAAAACTTTTCCTGGGGCGATAATGGAGATATAGATCCCCTTATAAACTCGTTCGGGTTTCTCTTTTAGCAGATATATATATACACCCTACTTTTGGTTCCCACTCCATAGGTTCAGTTACATTTTTTCTAGGAAGGGAAAAGACACACGGGGTATGCCACATGATTTCTGTGTCTAGCTCTTCTTTATTGGATGTGTCTACATACGTTCTTTTTTTGGGTTGAGTCTCACTATATTTATTGTACTATTACACCGTTATATGTTCTGTATACTTCAGACCATTTTAGTACCTCCTTTGTTCCAACCATGAGCTTTCGGGGAATCCTACTGAGTAAATTTATACTCACCCCTACTTGGGCTTTTTCCGGACTTGGTGTGCCCTTGCAGATGACAGAAAGGTCGATCATGACTACAGAGGAGCATAGAGGACACAAGATCTTGGCCTGCGTTCAGTGGCCATAGTATAACATTCAGCTATGAGTCTCACCAGTGGTTTACTTTTGTTTACCTGTTGGCAGGTTGTGGCACCTTTCGGGTTGGGTGCCAGTTTTTCCCTTTTTCTGTTTAGTATCTTGTCAGTACATTTAATCACTTTTCCTTTTTTCTATTTAGAGGTTGATGCATGACTATGGTTGGGTTATAGTTGTTGGTTCATAGGTTTTATTTTTTACTCGACACTTCTACATTGAGGGGGCAGTGTGTTTGTATATAGGTATTTATGAAAATGCCTCCCTGAGATTGTTACACCTTCGGTGATTGTCACTAGCCCCTGGCCTATGGAGGTAGGATTTGGTTAGTTGCGGCTGGAGACCGGTAGGGTTGGGTCGGGAAAATTTTATATTTTTCTAAGACATATTAAGAGTGTATGAAATATTATTTTAAATTTTAATTCTGTGTGGATATTATTTAATGTCAAATAAATGAATAGTGTCAAAATTGACACTATGAATATTTTATAAAAATAACAAATTATTAAATTATTTAAAAACTATTAAAATATTTAAAAATAACAAAGTGAAATTATATGGTCTCAAATGTAATAAATCCTTCAATTATTGAAAATTGAAAACCCATAAGTAAATATATATAACAATTTTATATTTAGAATTTTATTAGGACACTTAAAATTAAATATATTAAATAAGGATAAACTAAAATGATAATGATTAAAATAAAATAAAAACATGAGTAAATTATATTAGTTGAGATGATGTGGACTGATCATAATGTTATCTTCTAAATAATTTAATTTTGTGACATTTTAATTTAAAAATAAATTTACATTAATTTTATATTTTTTCTATTTCCAGTGGTGTCTTTCCTATCTCTTAAAAAAATAATCTTACCATTCTCTTTTAATCTCACATCTAAGGAGATTATCATCAGAAAAAGCTACCCATTTACTCCCCCAAATTCCCTCACATAATTCAAGAGTCCCCCTGTTGGGAAAATATCCAACTTATAGAGTCTTTTGTAATAATCAGAAGGATATACTTGAAAAATAGGTAATTATATTATCCCCAATTTCAAAATTTTTTTCCACTTCTACTTCCTCTTATTATGTTTTCCCACAATAATGTAATAAATAAATAATATTATACAAGATGAGATGTTATTATATTTAATGGAGAACCAGTTATCTCCTTTTATATATCCTATGAATAAAATATCACCATGTGTACATATGTACAACATACCATCTCCACACCATCATGTAATTTGTTTTTCAACAGTACATAATTTAGATCTGTAAAATGATGATAATAACATATTTAAATAATTATTATAACATGATATTTAATAAAAATAAAAAATATTCCAAACAATTAATTACCATTTAACTATGGATATAATGATATCTTCGATCGTGCATACATATGGCTTACTGACTCCATGACACGATGAGATTAATTCTCCACATTAACCATTCAAGAATGATATTAAATCATATATAATAAATAACCCTGAAATAAATGAAATAATAATTATATTTTATTTTTGTGTATATATATATATATTACAATATTCCATTCATTTAAATAAGGAAACAAAAAAAATTTCTTGTGTATGTACGACCTACTGTTTTGATGAATAGTTTATTCCATATTACTTATCTCTAAATTATATTTATTTCAATACTAAATAATTATGACATATAAATAATTTTTTAATTTTTAGAAATATGTAAATCATTTTAGATGTTATAATATCAGGAGTGAAAAGTCGCAACTCATATGATAAATAATTTGATTATTATCCCAAACATTACATCAACATGGAATAGATACATAATCAGGTAATATAAAGTCATAAGTTAACCTTATATGATATAATAAGTATTATTATGGTTTTTTAGAAGTTAATATAATATTTAAACCCACATTAATGTAGTGTTAGACACATACAGAATAACTCTGACATATGTTAAGGGATAGTTTAGCAACTTCTTTTTTTATTCATTATAGTTTATACAAAAGTATTTACCGGGGGTATATTTTTCATCCACAATCATGTTTTCAATAAATGTTTTCAGAAAATGATTACTAATATTATATATATATATATATATTTATAGATATTTTAACAATATTTTACATTTACAACATGGTTTGGATGAAATATTTCTTTCTTTTCCATTAATGTTATTTTTTAAATGATTCGACTAAAGTACAAGAAGAATGAAATTTTTTATTATAGGGAATGAATGAATTTTTACACTTTAATAACACCTTATTTACATGAATATGACTTTAAAATTTATATATATTACATCCTATTAAATTTCTTTCTTTTTAAAATTCCATATCAATTTGAGAAATTATAATTCTTTTTAAGAAGAAAGAATATTCCCTGAATAATTGAGTTCAATTGTTCTGTCAAATTATTTTCTATCTATGATGATGATATTCAAATAGGTTTTTGTTTATATCTCTATTATTACTATTATATGATTTTTTTTATTTATAGGATGATGTTTTATATGGATTATATTATTATTGAATGTTGTTTAAAACCCATATTATTCTGTGTGTTATGATATAGTATTTTTTTCTGTGGAATACTATAGAATGATTTCATTATGTCATGTCTTGGACATATATTTTTATCCAATGGATTGGGTAATGATTTATATCACATGATATATATATTCATGGAGAGATTATAAAATACAGTTTAGTAATACATGGCTGGAACAACATGTTAATCTGGTTGAGTAATACATGGATGAAATGAAAATAAAACCCAGTTCAACAATTTACTCTTTCCACTATGATGGTCTTAGAAATAATTACATGCCTAATATGAAAAACATATTATGTTCGTATTTTTTTTTTACAATTTCGGGTTTTATTTGAATGATACGTTTTCTTTGATAGTGATTCCATTATAATTTATGCAATAAAAACTACCATGATTTATTTCAAAAGTTGTGATTTTGGAATTTGTTAAATGTTATATGTTTTTTTAAATGTTATGTTCATATTTTTATAATATTATCTTCATGTTTTGATTTAAATTTTACATTCCTACCCTTTCTGAGCATTTTAGATCACCCCATTTGTTGTTTCATTTTCCCCAATATATAAAAAGGGTATTAAGTTAGATGTTTTAAAATGTTGTTCTAGTTATAAAGGATAAAGAAGGATATGATATAGATATTTTATGAATTATTTATTTATGATTTCTAGTTTCTAAATTCACTAAAATAATATGGAATTTGGGATTATGTTTGTGCCATATAATATGTATTCTTAAAAAGTAATGTAATTTCCTTGTATGTCAATCATGGTAAATTATAGATGGTATGAGAGAAAAGGATTAGTCAAACGTTGGAATATAGGATGTGAAACCTTTTGTGATATCACAAGAGATATTTATATGGATATTTATAGGTATTTATTAAAGATAATCCCATTATAAGTCACAATCATATGGTTTTTGAGATAATCCTGATTACCCTAGGGTTAAATTTATGATATCTCATATTGAAATATTATAAGTAATTTTCCATTATTGTGTGTTTTTAATTTATGAAATGTATATCTCACAAATTTTTTTCAAGTATTATTCAATAAAAAAACTAAATAGAACATATATAACAATTTAATGTTTCAGATGAGGAAATTAAGGGAATTATGATGATCAATTTCCTATGTCAAAATATCATGAATAGAATCATTAGGACGGAATGAGTATTGGTCAAACTATTTAGGATAATGAGATGGTAAAATACATGTAAATGGTATCTGATGATCATCAATTATAGTTTATTTTTAACCAATGAATCATGATATTGAGAATCCTAAATACCTTATTCATAATTTTTGAAATACAAATATGATGGATCCTAAGTAATGATATAAGGATAATGTTGGATGATTGAGGTGTATATGTTTCAACATTTAAAAATTATGTTTTATGAATCATGAAATATTTAAGTTTTTTTGTATATGTTTTTCATTTATAATTAGAGAATAAAAAATTATAATAGTTCTAGGGATCCAAAAAGTGATTTATGGGTATGATGATATTTGTGGAGAACACATTATTTAGGTAATGTTAGCCCTTAACATGTCATTTTGCTTAAGATGATTATATTTATCTAAAAATATGAAGGATTTGAATAATTATATTGGATGATTCTAGTTTCTTTTTAATTAGTTATATAGTTTGTTATAATATGGTAATACTATCATGGATGATGTATACAACATTTTGGGACTTAACGATTACATATAACACGTATTGGAATAAAGACACTTGCATATTATCAATAAGGATATATTGTAAAATATTTTATAACCATGAATCAATAGAATTTATGATAATGTCCTAAAAAATATTTTAATGTTACCAGGAAGATATATTTTTTGATATATAGGGGATAAATGAGGATATTCACATGACTGTTATATGTACATTGTTGAAATTTTTTTGTACTGTGTCTTTAGAAAATAGTATTTTTAATATGCCTAAATGTTGGAATGGATTATGTTGGAAATCAGATTTTAGAAAATGTACAACCTGTAGGATTTGCAACAACCTATCATGACATACATGGCTTTGGGAATCGGACCCACAATCGATGTGCGACTTGCCTTTATCACATTCAATTGGCATATGATAAGTCCCTAGTTATTATAAATTAGTTTTATTTTATATAGATGGATTATTGAGACTTTTTTTTGGAACAATATGCGATTAATATCACAATAGATGGACTTATGAATATTAGATATCATGTGGTATCCATTTTATAATAAATTCAAATGGAATGACTTATCATTCAATTTATGGTTCACATGATTTTAAAACACGTCACAAATGAAAAATTCAACATCATTTCATCAAATAAGAGACTACGTGGAAATTGTTGAAGGCACAAACAACTGTGATATTGTACTGAAATCATGTAAGTATTTTATTTGTTGTTATTAAAATGTAGGAAAATTATATTGAAATTTAATAATTTTATCCTAGTGCCTTATTATTTGATGAATCAAATGGTCCCTAAAATCATTTTAGATTTATGGATTTTTGGTTGTTAACTGTATAAAATTTGTGTTCTCTATCACTCTCTCTCAGAACATGATGGTTAGATTTTTCTTCCATATCCATGTTTTAACATCTCATCTATGTTATACTATGAGGAAAAATAATGATGAGTTACGTGGGGTAAAAATAATCTTTGAAATTTTCCTATTTTAAAATTATTATTTTGTATTTCTTTTTATGATGTGGGTTTCCATGAATGAATGTTTAAATAGTAAACCTTTTATTACCCCGATAAATTTTGAGGGAGAAATTATTTTTAGGGGGTATACTGTATCACCATGATTTTTATAGATTATTTTTGAATAATATAAAATTTTCATTGAAATCTTGCAATTCGCTAAGTCATACATTCTTTTTTACACTAATCCTTATTGTCGTAAGTTACATGCACCATCGAGTTGACATATTATACACACAAAAATGAGTATAGATTTTGTTTAATGTATAAAAGAGAAATTTTTGTATCATACAATTCAGAAAACCAAAGGAAGCATGCATAAAATAAAAAAATGAGTTGGCTTTCATTACATGCAAGATTGACCTTCCTCAATAGCTTATGTTGTACAAAACAACGAGTTTCATTAAACAACAATAAATTATTAAAATATTATTATTTAATGGAATATAAAATAGAGATTATGAGTAATATTAATCTATTTTTTAATGTAATATAATATTAAAATTCATCTTGTATATTGTTTTGACATGATATTTGAATAATTTCAATTTTTGGATAAAACAAATATTATAATAAAAATGTAGTTTTGACAAATTTTTATGGTGCACCCATTTGAAATATATTTTTTAACAATTTTATATAATATATTTTATAAAAAAAACTTAATAATTATAAAAGGGAAAAAAATTTACTCTGGAGCATTTTGGGTATTTTTCAGATTACATTTATATTTTATGAAATTGTGAAAAGTACTGCATTTTAATTCAAATTTGCATTTTGGCCTAATTTTTTAATATTGTTAGATTATATTTTTATTTGGATTTAAATTGTAATTAGCATATTTTTGTAAATTAATAAAATTTTATAAATTGGATGTAATTTCACATTGAAATTTGATATAAATGCACATCAATCATTTGATGGTGTTTACTTTAAAAAATACTCATTTTTTCATTTTGACCATTGAAATTAATTTTAAATTAATTACTACAACTTCTATGTTTTGAATTTTAAAAATTATATTTCATAATTTTGATAATTGTAAACAAATTATGTTAATATATTACTTGGTTTGATATTATGAATATTTACTATGGTAATTTTAATTTACCAATATTACAGGTAAATCAGGTAAATTAGGGTAACCTACTATATGATAAAGATAATAAAATTTCCCTAAAACCTATGAAAATACTATTGAATGTATTAATGTCTAAAAATATCACATTGGGGTTTTAATTGATTCATTAAATATACTTTTCCATGAATGTGATGTAATTATAATTAAAACAAATGAATGTGACAACATGTCACTATATATATCTTATTAGTACAATAATTTTAATTTAGTGACAAAAATTATAAACTATCAAACAGAAATATTATAATAAAAAATAATGAAATTAATAACATCATGTAAATTTATTTAGAATTTTTATAGATTAATTAATTACCATTAATGATGACACAATAGTAATGTATAAATGATTTTTTAAAATAAATACCAATAAACTGCTTTAAAAATATTAAATGAAATATAATATGAACTAATTAATATGATAAATGAATTTTATAAGTTCATGTGACATGTTAAGAGGGTACTAATTATTTTGGTTCAAATTTATATGCTGTGTTTATTTTATTGAATTTTAAATAAATGAATAGTGTCAAAATTGACACTATTTATATTCTATAAAAAATATATATTTCAATTAATTAAAAATCACCAAAATATTTAAAAATTAAAAAGAGAAAATTACAAACTAGAAAAAGTAATAAATTTTCTAATTATATACAGTTGACTACACGTAGGTTAATATTTATAGGAATTTAATATTTATAATATCTATACATAGTTATAATTTAAATAGGTTAAATTACGAAAAATCAAAATGATAAAGTATAAATTAACGAAAAAATAGTATAATTTTTATTTAATGAAATTATATTGTATCATTCTCATATTATCTTGGTAATAATCAAAATTTGTGTATTTTGAATTAAATAACTCATTTATATTTATATAATAGTTTTCGTTTTTCCAATGGTTCCTCTCCCATCTCTTATAATAGGGCACCTCTTCATCTCGATTAATCACAACACTATAACTATTTTTGGTCAAACCCTTCACAGTTCCTCTCTGAACATATCTCAATACATCCTAGATGAAACACTTTGGTTATAAATCCATCATATTGAGATCTTTTATTTCAATAAAAATGAGATACACTAAAAAGATGACATTATTTAATCAGATCTTTGAAAAATCATTTCTACTTCTACATACTATTCATATTTTCCCCCCATAATAAACTAAAAAATCCATAATATTATATAATGTGAGATGATATTATAATTTGTCTTACAAAAGTATGTCTCATTTTATATTTCCTAGGAAAAAAAATTTCATCATGTGTACGTACGTATAACATATCTTCTCCATGTTGTGGGGTTATTTTTATTCAACGATTCTTAATTTGGATAGCTATAATGATGAGTATAATGGAAACAAATAATGAATATAACATGATAATTATTATATATAATTAATATACCATGTAAAAAAATAAAATTTATCCATTAAGGGAATGATATCAACACTCGTGCGTGCGTTCACCTCACCGTCTCCCCGACGCGATGAGATTCATCCTCCTGGTTAACCATTCAAGAATGATTAAAAAGTATATATTATAAATAAAATTTAAATCTAATAAATTATAGTTGTACTAAATTTATATATATATATATATATATATATTTATCTTTTAATTTCCTCTATTCATTTCAATAATGAAACAGAACCATCATTCATCCGTACATACGTCCTACAGTCTCAATGAAACATATATTACATTTAGTTTTTATATATAATATATTTTTTTTATACTTGCTATAAAATAAATATAAATCATGTTTTACAGTTTGGATTTATTTATATCACTCTATAGGTAATAATATCAAGAATAACTAGTTCAAATATGTATGGTAACTAAAATTATTATTTCCCAAAACATTTCTTTAACAAGTAATTGATAAATTAACGGGTAATATCATATCATAAGTGAATCATATATTATATCATACATAATATTATTGTTTTATTTCATGTAAATAATATTTTTAGACCCACTATATTTGATTTTTGGAAAAATATGGATGAAATTAGATATAAGAAAAGAGGTAATTTTTCAAACTCATTTTTTATCCAGGATTGTTTATATGTTTGTATTTATTGGTTTTATATTTTTCATCCATGTCCATGCTTTAGAAAAATTATGTGCTAGAATTTTTATTTTTCCCCTATGTATTTTTAATGTCAATTTTTATCAGTTTTGTCTTTTACTACATAATTTGGAAGGAATAATTTGTTTACTATATGTGTTACTTTTGTCCATTTTCAAAAAATCTTTAGGGGAATGTTTTTTTTACATATACATCATGAATAAAATTTTATGCCTTTCTAATTCCTTATTTCAATTTAAATTTTATTTAAAAAATTCTAGTGCATTTTTAATTAAATTTATTCCATATAAATTGCACTAATTTATGATAAAAGTAAACATTTTTTAATAAGAAATGATATTTTTCTCAAGGATTGAGTTCATGTTTTTCCCCAAAATTATTTTACATATAAGATGATTCCCTTTAAAAATGGTTTTGTTTCTATCTCTATTGTTACTATTATTTATGTTTGTTAATATAGTAATGATATTTTAGATGGATAATGTTATTAGGGAATGATGATTTAGAATCCCGTTTTATTCATTGGGTTATGCTATGATTTATGTTTTTGTAGAACACATAAGAATGATTACATTATGATGAGGGAATTTGGTAGATATTTTTATCTCATGAGATAAAAATTTCTATTATGTAAAGTAAATATAGTTCAGTAATACATTGCTTGAACGACAAGATAATCTTGTTCAGTAATATATGGTTGGAACCGAAACTAACCCTGGTTCAGTAATAGAATTTGTCCACATTTATGGTCATTGAAACAATGTCTTGGATACTTTGTAAATCATATCTTGTGACTATTTTTTTCCATAATTACATGTTTTATGAAAATTATATTTTCTCATGGATCATGATTCCATTATGATTTATGCCTTATAAACTACCAAAATGTTTGTCATGACTCAATATTTTTGTATATTTTAAAAAAAATTTGTTTTTTTTTCAAATGTTCTCTTCATATTTTTACAATCTAATGATTATTTTTGTATGATATTCACCATTCTAAACATTACTTAACAATTTAGGTCACCATTTTTTAATTTTTTAACCCATGATTTAAATTATGGTATTAGGTAAGATGTGTAAAAAAGGGTTCTAGTTGCGAATGGTAACGTAGAAGGCAATGTAGAATTTTTATAAATGATTTGTTCATGTTTTCCAGCTTCCAAAGGCACTAAACTAATATGCTCTTTAGGATTTGGTTTGTTTCATGTATAAAGTATTTCGAAAAAGTAATGACATTTCACTATACGCAAGATTAGGTCAATATAGATACCCAAGATAATGTCACTACGACTTTGGTAGATGAGTAATGGTACGTAACAAACATCATCATTTGAAACCATCAAATTGTGGAGGCTTTTCTTATAACATTATTTGGGAGATCAATGAGGATGATCTCATCTATAAACTAGAGGTGGTTCTGGATGATTCGATGAAACCCATTATGAAATACCTTTAAATAGAAGTATGACCATTATATAGAGTAGGGAAATAGAAATTAAAATGATGATCAATTAAAATTATTCATTATTATTCCACAATATAACATATGGTCTAATATAAGAGGGTAGTTGATGGGGTCTTTCTCGCATGAATTAATGCAGAGGAGGCCACATCAATCAGGAAATAATTGCAATGTAGATCTTGTGTCTCCCCCCAGTAAGGTTTCAATATCTATCATCAAATCCAAAATCATGGGTACTACTAGGTTATGATTAAATAATATTTCATGAAATTCATAAAAATGATCAATTACTACTAGTTAAATTAAATATTCATTAACAAAACCCTAGATATTCTTCACACATTCATATACTCTTGGACATATTCTATATTGTGAATGGACATCATCAGATCTTGCCATCCTTCCACAGACAATAATATCAAGAATTTTTTCACTAAAACCAACATTTTTCTATGTGGGAAAAGTTTTACTACTCAATGAATTCAGGGTGAAGAATATTTACATATTCATGAGAGGAAAAAACATCGATATGTATGGATTCATCAAATGATATGGATAGATAATGGAACCAAAATTTGTTGGGATGATTTGGGATGTTCTTATCTGAAGTATCAAATCTTATGAACCATTTAGCGTTCTATTGTACATCATATAATGGGATGATATAGGTCTCCAACAATACATTATCTAATATACTCCGAATGTGTATGATTGTGATAAATAGTCACGGAAGTAGACACTCTTTAATAGACTGTGGTCTTAATGAATTATAACCCAATCATCAAAAAGCCAATAATACACATCGTTATGTGGGAGATAATTGGTTCTAACAATCATGGTCCAATTTCCCTCACATCCAATTACGTTTTTGAGCATTTGAATCTAAATGATCAATCTAAAATGTTTATAGATGAGTTTTAGTTACTATATGAAAAGGTATTTCATAAAAATCAACATAATGATGTCTATAAACACTATATAGAATGAAATTTTAACAAGAATGATCATCTATTTTCATACTTTAAGTAGAACTCATACTATACCATCATAATCTAAGTATACTAGGAAAGAAGCATATAATATTTGAAATGAAATTGGTGAAGCGGGACCTTATTCAAAATAGAAGTTCAACTCTAAGGAATCTTCATTCAAGATCTTAATTGACAGAAAACAATTTATTTCCCTACCAATGAAATATTTCTCAAGAGAAACTACAAGTAATTAGTGATATATGTCCATCATTTAATAAATTAATCTACATTGCATATATTACTCACCTCATAATGTTAAATTGGAAATATATGTATTTTTTCACAACACTAAAAGTCAGGAAAACGCCTTCAGAATATGAAGTTAAGGTGTATTATTACCATGTATTCTAATCACATGACTCATTGGGATGATATCTTAAGAAGATTCATCTCAAGACCACAAAATTCCTCTAAAGAGTTGATTTTATAATAACGTTGATATTGTTTTTGGAATTTCATAACATTTATTTCATGTTTGAAAATATAACATATTATCCACTAGATGATAAACTATATGAAAAATCCCTAATCCAATTATGCTAAATTTCATGATAAAATTCCTTAGAAAATGACATTAAAGTATTAAATTTCCCTATTTAATAATAATGGGATGAGTCATGTCCTCAATACGATATGATTTTTATTTCTCACCTTATATAACGCCACACATTTTTTTTATATACAACCACTATGTGCTATAGAAATATATTTGGCATGATTATTATCCCCATAGGAAACAATGTGATGATCAGGTCCCTTGTAATGGTTCTATCATCATCATCATCAACTCATCATGATTTTCATACCCTTCAGTATTGTGATGGTGTCCCAAAAAAATATGTATCATGATTTTTATAGAAAATATCCATTAGAACTCCATTCACAAGGTTATATTGTTAATTTATCACTGAACAAAACACATTAATAAATCTCAACCCAATAAGGTTGAAGTTATATCAGATAAAAATTAAAGTATTACCCATCTAAAATGGGGGATGCCAGATGTGGATGAGTATAATTGCAAAATATATCAACTCTCTTAGAAAAACATGATAATTGATATCCCAACCCCATTGTATAAATACATGATTCCTCGTGGCTGGCATTGGATGACTCAATGTCCTACATAGAGAACATACCCCAATTTTTCGCAATGGTCTTCTATAAATACATTATTTAGATATATTTATAGCTTAATTAATTTAAATAAATTATATGTAGCCATACCCAGATAAGTATTCTTCTCCTAACAATTATTACAAAAAAGAAATTCCCCATCAACTATATTTGAGCTACATCCATATAGGGATCCTCAAAATCCATGCCCAATGACGGTTAAATTGATTAATATGTTCTTGGAACCATTCTTTTATCAAATAAAACTCCTTGTCCTATGAAATTTTAGTTCTCAATAGACTCCCTGGAAATCAATTATAGATTTCCCACATATTATCGAAAACTTTTTTGGAATATGCATTAACACACCGCTGTTTGGATTTGCATAAGATTCCCATATAATGTTCATTTCAAGTAGAGACACATTAATCCTCATCGTAAAACTATTATATCTCAATAATCCCGGAGAAAATAATTGTATAATCTGAAATTTTATCATAGTACATGGAAATTAAATTAATTTAGGTCTCATAACATTTCTTTTAATCTGTGAACCACCAATATCCTGATTTATGATTCCTCGCTTCTTATTTGAGGATGATCAAAATATTGTTTCATAATAAACATTTTATCACTAATAATTTACCTAACACATTATCCTAGCCATGTGACCTAAAACATAATCACACATTAATAATTTCCATGTTAAATTAAATTTCATCATTTTCCGAAAAATGCGTGGAAGTATTGTTTCTGTCAAGGGATATATATCAACTTCATGATCCAACATCATTGTCAATCTACCATTAAAAAAATATCCCACTATTCTATGTATGAGTTATATATTTATAAAAGGGTAAAATAAACGATTTAACACAATTCGTGGTACAATATAAAAATATTGCCCTTATCCATAAGCACAATTTTTCAGTGTTGGGAATCCATTTAGATTAACATGTTTCTTGATTCTCTCTTTCATGAGATTCATAGTGATGTTCATATCCTATGAGATGGTCCAAGCTACAACATAAAACAAAATTCCCATGTCCAGCATATGGGTGATACCTATGTAGGGAAAATACCACTCCCTTCTTGGATACTTTTGATATCAAATACCCAATTCGTATTCAATCATTTTCCATCCACAAACTAAACTCTCTGTCCATGGATATTCAAATATCCATAATATTTTTTCATCTACATTGAATATAATTTCAAAATCATAAGGATTCAATTTAGATAATATTAATTTTATGTTCAAAATTATTCATATAAGGAGTCATCCAAAAAATTACATGCCAACTATAGGGGCATTCATCCTATGGATAGTCCTATTCTATCCCTATAATCCCCATAGAACATTATTCCAGAAATTACTTTTCAGTCAATAATTACATTCATTCTAGGAATACTTTTCCCATATCCCTTATGATGTCTTAAGTGCATGATACTATTATTTTCTTATTTTATCATTATGGATGAAAATTATAAAACATTCACTGTCACCTCCTCATTTAATAGAAAATAATTATTTATTTGGTCAAATACCTACATCATTAAGAGTATAAATCATATATCCCCCAAACATGAAATTTTACTATATGGATCATGTACATGTCACGAACATGTTTATTTATAAAAAAACCCCCACATGTATTACACAATTAAACTATAAATAATGGTTTTCTTCAAACAAACCTCTATTTACAATGATTGGGTCCTTGTATCATGATAATAAACATTGTGATAGACTATATATATATTACAACCCCTTGTATGTAGAATTACAGATCCAAGAATATACTTTTTTTATTACATTTCGAGACTCAAATTATTTGATTTCCCATAAAAAATTTATAAAAATTCATTTCCCCTATTTAAGAAATTAATCTATGTATGTGTCACATCCCCTCTCAATAATTAACTAGCCATTGTTATCATTCTAATCCTTGAATTTTTTATTAACATATATCTTGATACCAATTTGATGATAAAATTCCTCAAAATGTTCCATGTGTGCACTTTCATATGAATTTAAATGATTATCATAAATTTCTATTGTTTCACATGTTGATGCATGACTCATGTGATCTTAAGGGATCTATAGTACCATTTTTTCTAGTAATATTTTACTCATGGAACATTTATTGTACCCACTTTCTTACCTACATGAGAGCTCGATCTATTAAGATGTATTTCTAACTCAAATAATTGGTTCCTCCTAACATGAAGCACGCATGTCTTATTGATATGAAAGGTATATTATGAAATAAATCCCTTGGTCAGTGGAAACATGAAATGAATAAAATGCATACCCCCCTACACATGAGTCAGGTCAATGTAAGGATTCTTTTATTCTTATAATTTATTAATTTTACCATTATATGAGGTTAAATACAATTATATGTGAAATTTATATCATTTAAATATTAAAACACCATTATTACTATCAACATTAATGAAAATATAGAACTGATCTAAATATGATTGAGAACCTCAATATATATTTTGACTTGAAAGCATTGGGTTAGAAAACCACACATAAGAGAAAAAACATGATATTGTTTGGAAATAAGATGAAAGTAAATTTATTAATGTTGAATTTTTCCTCAATTATATAGTTGAACTGTCATATATCTACGAGTGGAATTCAGGTCCTACACAAGAGTAGTTCTTTGTGCTAGTTCATATTTATCTAGTGGATGCATTTTCCTAAAAAAATAATTCAAATCATACATTTTATTTAATTTTATTTATCTAATAGTGTTTTCAATGAAAAATATTCATTTATTCTATTCAATTGAGAGATATATTATCACAACTCCACAGTATATACAACAATCCAGTAGTAATTTTTGACATCCTTAGTTGATAAGTGATGCATATCTATAGTAATATCATTTAAAGTGACAACATGATGATTGGAACGATTAATATTGTTGGGAATACATTCAAAAGTGGAAAATAATAATGATATATTTGAATTTTATGAATAATTACATGATAGTATTGATAATAAAACCACATGTTCATAATATTATAAAATTTTGAGGATGTTTTTTCATTTTACTAAATGTATTATATAGAGGTGTATCTGATTTATTGTTGTGGGAAAAAAAGAAACCAATAATTGTATTGATGGTAGTTTTATGGAATCATTAGGGTATAGTTTTAATTACCTTTATCCATGGGTATACTATTCAGGGAAATATTCACTTCAAGTTGGATTACTCAATGTTTTAATTTCTATTGTGGGAAATCATCCATTACCACCTCAGATATGAACTAAAAAAATTGGTGAAATATTTAAACATAACCGATGGGATACGAAATAGTATACCACTGGGATATACACCAGTATGTACTCCCATTGTCGTATCCAATAATTTTTTTCTTTTAATACTAACTAAAAATGATGAGAATTCTGTAACTCACTCAAACTAATTATAATGTTGCGATGATTGTGATAATATTTTAGAAGATGTCTAATAGATAAAGAATAGAAATGAAACTAGAGAATATAAATTTTTAGGAACCCATAAAACATGATTCCTTGACACCACATCAGGATAGTATTCCATCCACATTCGTGAATTTCGGATGACAATTTTATTAGAGATTTCACAAGTGGTAGACAAATTTTAATTCCATGATAATAAAAAATCACCAGATTCCACAGTTGGTGAAGGATGAATATGAGTGATTCCATATGATTTAATATGTGGTAAAATGACAAAACCACATAAATACATAAAACAAATTGAATGCAAACATATAAAGAGAATACAGATAAAAAAACTTCACTCCATATACTTGATATGTTATAATTCAATCACGATACTAGAAGGTGTATGAGTACTCCTCTAAATTCCATCTAGAATAATCTACCACTGATCAAGAGGGAATTGAATAATTTTGGAACTCGAAATGGTGAATATCATTCTATAACAAAGCAGATCAATTGATTCCATGAAAATTTGGTTGAATGAAATAAATTTTGAACACTGAAGTGTGAACGTTTGAGTAAGATATGATTATAGTGTATTGATATTATTAACATCTTAAGTATTCCACCACAAATCCTTAATATATTAAATTGGCCTAGAAATGTTTTGTTCGTATATTCCTTCATAGATATGTCATAATAACTCATAAATATGACAGAGAGTTAGCACACTGAGACTAATAAATTTCCACTCCACTAATATGTCATCCATAATCAAATTACAAACCATAATACCAGTTTATAAATTAAAATTAGGAAGATTAAACCTCTATAAAGGAGGAGAAAAATCTTTTCAAACTATGTTATAGATATATTCATGGCCGGATTTGTTATCCCATTATAGAATGGTGGTCTTACTTTAGTGTAACATCATAAAAACACAAAACACATCATGATTTTTGAGTCAGATGAGTCTTGGTTTATCGAACCAATATATGTTGTCCACTATCTGGCATAAACAACGTTATCTAATTTCTGAATGGTCATAGTGAATTGATGTTAAGGTGAAGGGTGAGTGATTTCCATGTTGTGACTAGTAATCCTCTCAATAGTGCTAAAACATATTTAGTTCATGCATCGGTGTCAGTTATATGATTCAATTAATCATACATATTACCAAGATGTGGAATTTCCCCTAATTTGATGATATTTCATACGTGGATCCCATCATCACCATGTTGAAAATGGAATGAGGTGATTCTTCAACACATATAAAGGATCAACTCATTTAATGTAGTTGTATAACTAATGCATGGAATTAAAAAATCCATGTCACCTAATATAAGACATTTTTCATCGACCTTTTATGAAATTATATACAATTCTGATGAAACCAGAACTCCCATGACCATTCATAATAGAAAACCCATTTAGATATAAAATATTATATACCGATCATCCCTCTATTGGGATAACCACATGAGAATGTAAGAATGTATGGAATGGTAGAATGTAAGGATATATCATCATTGTGATGAATACATTGAGTCAAAAGGGAACCATTGATAAATAAATCATTATCATTAATATATTGCTAAATAACATCTCTTGTAGTTGAAATATTCATTTGAACATGATCCAAGGACACCTCAAATCATACAGATGGATGAATTGGATCCACTTGTGGAATTGGAGAGTCGTCATAAACCACAATGTTATACATGGGTTCTTTATTTCGAAAATGAAAAATATTAATGATATAGAGAAATTAGAAAAAAATAACATCTTAGGGAATGACATGATGTCTAGGTTCAACATTAATATTTTCTAAAATATAAATACTTCTCTCAATCAACAAATAATTATTCATAAAAAAAGAAATGATTGTTTTTAGTACGAAATTTTTTCATTATGATATGAAAAATATGAAAATATACATTCATGAAAACATAAAAGACTTTGTATGGTAAAATACAAATTATGTTAGATGCTATAGATGTTGTGAATTTCCATAAATGTCTATATTGAACACCATTTTTCTTTACTTGAATTTTGTGACCACAATGAATAATATTCAATTAATTGAGAATACTAGTTTTCAAATGAGAGTGTTTTTTATGATAGAATGGATGTATTTGAAGAAAAATAATGATTGATGAGATTTAGAACCAGTATTATTTTGGATTGTATTAAAAGAATATAAATAAGATCAATTAATGAAAAATAATCATGCCACCTAATGTATATGTTTGGTACATATTATGGATCCACATGCATATTGTGAGGTGATTCAAAAATGAATAAAATCTCCATCTAAATCACCTTATCATCAATTCAATCAGAGTTAATTCATATGTGATTCATTTAATGGGTCTAAAAAACTATATGGAATTTTAAAATTAGAATATTAATATGGTTATAGAAGAATAATAAATGGATAAGATGTTAAAAATTATTTTAGGACATGATGATGCAAAAGAAAAATGATATACTGGGATATTATTTCTTTATTGAAGTATATTTATACTAACATCTACTCCACTAGGCATCTCTATAATAGAATATAACAAGATCCCTTTTCAGATCTTAAATATGAAAAATTCATTTTGGAACAACTAATTAACTTTGAATATATTTTAAAAAATAATAATGTCATTATGACTTCATAGAGACCCCATAAATGAAAATCATTTACAATTTTATAAAGACTTTTCTAAGATACCATAAATCAAGAATCATGATGGTCGATATGAACAAAGTTTATTCCTAAAATACAGTTTCATTTTTGGGTCTAAAAAACACCATATAGAGAACATGGGGGGATAATTCTTATAATATGTAGATAATGGGTGTGGGAGAAATTAATTTCCACTTGGTAATGATATTTAATAACACTATGATATACTGTTAAACCACCCAGCAATATGAATACCAAAAATCCTTGGGAAATAGAATTCCATTAACCAATTGTGGATGACCACTGCATGGGATGTCACCCCATGTAGAAAAATGGTATGCGAATTAAACCCATCCCACATAGAAAATATCATCATGGAGGGAACAAAATCCTATATATAAAATTATTATACTGAGGCAATCCCATATTTCTTGAAATAATTGTATTATGAATGGGGGATTCTATGGTGTTATAATTTTTCTCCATCATTGAAGTTCTATAGTGTAGTGTCGTGCCCCAGCATAGACCTTATATGTACTATCCAAATGGACATATCTATAAAATTATTTTTGTGATCCTATATTCCCAAAATGGTACCCTTTGTGAATAATATATCACAATGTGTTGATCCCAAATTTCACTGCTTAACAAGACTCTATGATAATTCCTCATACAATTCCTCCAAATACGTGTGATCAAATTACATGGAATACCATGATTCTCTCTTGATCATACAATCCTATTTTAAAATAGTTTCTATTGGAAACATACAAAACAAGGAAAATCCATCGAATTTTCATGGTCGAACAATAATATGGTAACTATGATTATTACATTGGATGTAGTTCCAATGGAAAACCTATTTTAGAAAGAGAATATTGGGGTTAAGCATTCATTTCCTTTTGATTAAAATGGTAATGTAATCTTCCCTCTTCTTATGTGAAACTAAAAGAAGTCCATCTCTCCTGATAAATCACCTAATAGGATTTCACACACATCCTTAGCATCATATTCTCAACCTATGAAGAAATGAGATAATATAGGAAACATAGACCTTTCCCTCTTCCATATCCATAAACTAATCGACCTGTGGGTGAAGGATATTGGGTAGTTTTTCTTATCTTCTCCTTCCTCTTGTTTCACACACTTTTCATTAATCATGTGGGCTTAGGGTTTAGATAATAATATGACATCTACATAATCAGATATTTGAATTGTCATATAATAAATTTTTAGATATTCCTCCATTTATTCAATATAGGCATCCATAAGTGTAGGTCCTAAACTCATGTATCTAACACTCATGGGAATCCAACTCAGTATAAGTCCCAAAAATGATATCAACAGTGAAATGGAAAATGTTTTCTATAATTCAAACCATAAATGGTCGATATATATAATTAATAACCTTTCGATATTCCTCTGTATGTGTAATCCATAAATGTTTTAATGTATATTGGCATTGATTCATGTGTTAACGAGATATATATGATGCCTCTTTAGGGTCAAAACCCAACATCCAAAATTCACCCTACTGTTCTTTAGGCCATATCACAGGTATATTCATACCCAAAATGGAATAATATTGCCATTTTGGGCCCTTTTAATTATAATTCATATTGGGATACATTCCTACAAAAATAATGTCCCTCCACTAGGGATCTCATATCCCATCCAGATCCTTTTGTTCGCTTTGTTGTAAGTCACATGATATCTTTTGACTAAGAATTCTTCTCCTCAACTTTCTTTTCACATGAATTCAATCCATCAAGTATTTTTCTTCTCACATTATCCTTAAAGGGTATAATTCATCCAATTATGTGGCACCGAACTAAATGGGTTTTCACTCCATTAAAAATTATTTCTATGAATCCAATTTAAGGGGTCTAATCACAATATCAAAACAACTCACATCTCCTAAGAAGATGATAAATTATAGAGTTCCCCATTCTGTGGATGAAAAAATAATCATAATAATAAATGGAAAAATAATATATAATCCAATCCAAATATTTAACATTGGTAGAAAATCCCAGATACATGCACATTTCTTCATAATTGAAAAACCACAAATACATTCAAATGATTCTAAATTCAATATATTCTTATGAATGGTTATTAATCTAATATTGACATGTCATTTACAATTATTATATAATAAATTATTCAGGGCATGTCATATATCAAATATAAATAATTCCCCAAAAAATGGTGTGATGATCCTGACCTCCCATCCAGTTGACCAATGTGATATGATAGGTGACATAATCCAAGATTTTCAATGAATTTATACAATTAAAAATTAGGTCCATGAGTCAACCAGAATATGAGATCCATTGGGCTGTTTTGAGTCATATGAAAAAACCCTATTAGAATCCAAAATTTCATAAAAAGAAAGAAAACAAACATGGAAAACAACACATAGGGAATTTTGTATCACATTAAACAACCCAAAACCAATCACCATGCACAAAATTTTCACGGGGAAAAAATTGTTATCCTAATGTAATAAATTTTGAAACACATTCATCCCGCATTATCATTCATTGTGTTCCATATTTTACTTAGAAACAATAATGATATTAGTGACCCATTTTTCTACATATATAATAGACAACCTAAAAATATAATGATTGGGTCACTTTAATTATAAATTTCATTTTTGATTTAGAGTTTTATATTATTTTAAAAAAACCAATATAATGGATATATACAAAACGTCTCAATATGAATATGATCTCAAACTATACTAATCCTTTAATATTCTACATTAGTTCATAATCATCCCCATCCATAGGCCACCCATCTACACATAATTAATTCATCCTAAAACATTATAGAATAGGAAAAATTAAAAACATGGAAGGGTGGGATAAAATGCTTATTTAGAATAGACATAATAATTAAATATTGAATATCATCATGGAGTATAATATGTGTACATGTTGATGGTGACATAAATAAAGTGCATGATTATAAAATAATAATATTCATACCCACTAATACATGGCTCAACAAACATGAAAACGTTCCATAAGGCTCAAACAAAGGTAATAGTAATCAAAATAAATATTATAGAGGCATGTGATACCGGTAGTGAACATACAAAACATTATAATTATACATATAAAAAAATACATATTGGTATATTGGGACAATTTATTCATAGATAACATATAATACATTAATAAAACCCTTAAACATTTTATAACCATTTGGTCGATATCAACACCCAATTAAATGGATGGATATCAATGAACACATATTTTATATGATATAAAAGGCTTTCCTATTGCTATCTGGGTTCACCCCTCTCATAAAAATGTACAGGAACCATAAAAAATGTATGTAGAATTTAATTACAACATATAGCTCATATAAACCATCATAATTCCATATATAACATGATTAAATAAGATAAAATAAATGGGATCTATGATAATCTATTTGAAACATTATTAGACTATATAAATGTAATTATATCTATAAAAGTCTCTAAGAAACATGATTAATCCATGGAAAAAAATGTGTTCAATAACCATTTATTTGAATGCATGATAAACCTATAAAAAATAAATTGGTTCAATATAAATTGATTTGAAAAAAATAAAAAACCATCCAATGAAATATTGTGTGTGTGATCATTGGAAAATATATATTGTAGAGAATAATTATCAATATTGTTTAATGAAAATGATGAATTAAATTACGATTAATCTATATTTAAAAATATTTTTGATGGAAATAACCTTTTTACGTTGATGATGCATTTTATAAAAATTAAAAAAAATTAAAAATCCGTTTAGTTGAAGACAAACATGGATACATATAATGAAAAATTCACATCAAAAATATTCATGTTAGTAAGAAAATCCATTAATTTCATAATTGTTTAAAATTTGATTTTTTCACAAAATATATTTAAAAAGTGTGTCAATAGTGACCTGTTCAAAAATAAATATGGATATCATATCATAACCATAAAAAATCAGGTAAAATAAAATAAAAAATACATTTAATAAATAATTTTTAAAAATATACTTATAGAATACATTTGATAAGAAATGGATATGGATGATTAATATAAATGATCAAAATGAAAAAAAACTTGATCAATATCACATAGAAGTGTCAATACTGATATTTATAAAATTAAAAAGGAAATACAAATTAATCTTGTAAAATAATTATTAACATGTGGAGAATAAAAGTTATAGGGTACATGAAAATTATATAACATTATTTCCACTAAATGAAACATGAACATAAACAATAACGAATGAAAGGATATTATAACATAAACCAGTTGGGAATATTGTAACACTTTAATCATGATCCCCAAACAATAATAAAAACAATTGATACCTAAAATATCATAAAAATAAAGATTTTAATGATATAAAATATAAAGAGTCTGTATATGCACCTCAAAAATTAATATAGGTCCATATCATTACCATATATCTCATAGAATATGGGACGAATAAACCATACCATAATCATGCTACTTAATTTGTGAATTAATAAACGAATCCATTATGTGTATAAAATATAAATAGAAAAAAAATATTTAATATAATATAATATAATCAAATTTACTTAATAAATATAATTATTTAAACTAATAAAAAAATAAGTAATATAACACAATGAAGTAAAATCGAGTTATGACATTCTCAACCACTAGATAACATTCATGTAAAATAATCATTAATGATATAATTCAAATTAATAGATATATTACAATTGTGAGTGATTTATTCATTATTTTACATGCAATAGTGGGAGTATATAAACCAAAATATTTAAATTAGTTCATAATATAGCATATGTCTTCAATTATTAAATACAAGTTGAGAAAAACCCTTATTATAAGGCCCCAGCCTTAAACCTTACTTAATATTGAATTAAATGAATAATTCACATTGAGGATCTTTTCAGGTTTAGAGTTTTAGAGAATTAGAACATAACTATTACATCTTAAAAGATTACAAAGTAGACACTTCTACTAAGTCTCCATAAAAAAACTCTTAAAAAGAAAGATGTCTAGATTCCATGTTTTAGATAGCATGAAATTCCCTTGATCCCATCCTTGACCTTATTCCACTTTAAGTCCTGTGAAAAACATTTCGAAAAACTTGGGGTGAGCATAAAAAGCTCAGTAAGGGATACAAAAAGAATGAAAACTGTTAGTTTTTCAAACATCAAGTAACCCATGTATACTATATCAAAGTAATACCTTCACCTTCATGAAGTAGTAAAAAAAATATTCACTGAATAAAGTATCATTACTTACCTTTTGTATCCAAAGGATTACCATAAAACCCATATAAAGAACACATAGAATATATAAAGGTAACTTGGGACATAAACATACTTAAGTGGAATAACCATACAGTTGACTTCCACACATATCACTTAATGGAATAGCCATATGGCCAATTTCCATACATACTTAATGGAATAGCCATACGGCCGACTTCCATACCCAATGCATTGGAGGTTATAACGTAAACACCCGTCCTGGTATTCACGGCACCACCCGTCTTATGGTTTATAACTTAACCACCCGTTAAAATGTCCAGGTACCAATATAAAATCATAAAACATAAAACCAATATAAAGGAATGATAAAATTTCCACATTTCAATCACAATATATCATAAATATACTGACATAATAAAATCCTTTATCAAAACCTTTTTCAATACCAAAATAAATAAAAGAGTATATGGTATTTATTTTATTCTAAAAACATTATGGCTTGTTGAGAAAGCCAAAGATCAAATAATACTCGCGGTGGCAGAAAAGGTCGTTGTCGCCGCGTACGTTAAAAGAAACATTCCTTTTTGTCGTTTTTTAAAACGCTTCGTAGAAAAAAGATTCCTTTTGTATAAAAGTAAAAGTCAAAGGGTTTTATACAACGTATAAAAGAAAGTTGTGTATAAAATAAAATATGCCTCAATGAAAGGAGATTGAGACGAAGTCCCTTACCTCGGGTCCGACTTGACTCGATCGTTCTTTAACGTCCTGAATAATAAACTTGAGTTAATTTATAACTGATTAAGAACCTTTTTATAGTTCATTATTCCTTTTATATAACTTATTTCCATGTTATAAACATTATGTAACCATTTGAGTTAATAATGTTTGTTTTGTCAATATTTGGTTCTTATGTCAAAAGTTGACATCTTACAATTACATGTTGTTCTTGTGGTCAAAGGTTCTTTATATCCAGAATGAAATTATTGATTTGGATATCATATATATCATATATATCCAGCATATACATGTATTTATAATATTACATAATCATTTATAGGTAAGAAATGAAATGCACCGTTCATGGAGACGGTAAGCCGTACGTACGCATGAACGCTACTTTCATTTCTTTGTCATATTAGTGGAATTAAAAATAAATGAGAGGTATGTATATTTTAATTCCATAATTATATTCATAATTTATATATATCATTAATTATATATATCCATTATATACATGTTCATTTAATAGTACATTACATTTGGGGATAAGAAATGAAATGCACCGTTCATGGAGACGGTAAGCCGTACGTACGCATGAACGCTACTTTCATTTCTATCTCATAATTTAATGGAAAGAAATAATAATGATATAGAGGTATATTATAATTCCAGTATAACATCATATATAATAACTTTAAATCCATCCTTTACACGTCCCACATATGGCATTAACGAATCACATCACTTTTAGGGGGCGGTAGTCCGCACTTCCTTAAATGAAGATATCGTGTTTACCCATAATGGAAACCATAAAGGTATGCCAAAAATGAAAAATACAGAAGTTTAAAGAAAACATAAACATATTATATATCATATATAAAAATAGTGACATCATAATGGCCACCCTTGAAAGAGTTAAATGAGTATTGAACAATCATCGTTTCGGGAGGCAGAAGTTCGCCATCCACGGAAACTGTATGTTCTTTAACCATTTGATGTGGTTGTGTGAGAGTGTAGCTCAAATAAATCTTATAACAACATCCTAGTATATTTAAGATACTGGTGTTGTTACAAAAGAAGTAAATAAAAAGAGTTTAGAGGGTTGGAGAATCCAAATAAAACAAATGAACAAGAGAGAATGAATTACCTTTAAAAGTGTAACTCCTTTTTGATATGAGGCTAAAGGCTTCCTTTGAAAAGATTTCTGCCCAAATGGAATCCTCTAGGATGAGTAGAGGGATGTGGAGAGAGTAATTGGGCAGGGGTTGGCCGATCCAAAGGCTTTAGAAGTGTGAGAAATGGGGTAGAGGTGGGGGCCTTTTATAAGAGGAGAGGAGGGGCACTTTTGGAAAGTAAAGAAATATTACTTTATTTGAAAATGTTTTTCGGTTTTAAAAGGTCCCACATTGATATACTTCGTGTATAAGGTGATAAGGGTTCGAAAACCACTCATCCAATTGGTTTTGGCCATGTTTAGGTTTTAGATTTTTCATTATCTTTCCATTTTATTTAAATCGTCTAATAATGATGTCATCGCTTCATCATTATTATGTCATATATAATTTAATTTATTTATTGTCTAAAAATTATAAAACAAATAATATGATGTAGGAAATCTTTTTAGCTTTCCAATGACTATTTATAATCAAAATTTGGACTTGTATAACCCCACTCAAAAATTATTTTAGTAAAACAATTTATGTTAGTGTCATTTTCACTTTAACATTAAATAAAAATATATTAATGTCATTTTCCATCTAAAGTGGCTCCATGGGGTCCCCAAGTTGGACCATGGCTTGTATTGGTCGGCCATGACACAACCAATAATGTTGGGACATGTTTCTATGTAATTTCATATTATTAAAGCATTTATTTATACCTTAAACTACACTAATTACCACTAATCGCGATTAAGAACGTAATAAGTTACTATTCACCAAAAAATTATTTTAATCTCATTGAACCAAATTTTACTTCTTAATGACAACCATGTATGTAGGATTTTCAAAATTCAATACACATTAGTGGTAAACTTTCATTTAACTGAAAAATCAGTTTGCTTGATTACCACTTAGTGGTTTCACTATTCATCAAAAATTGAAGTTTTTCAGAAAATTACCAAAAATTCACCCTAAGCTATATTTGATATTCCGAATTCAAAAATGAATTCCATTTTACAAAATTCAAAACATATAAGTCAAATTAATTAATTTAATAATTAATTCCCGCTGTCATGACAAATAGCGTGTTTTTGTGAAATAATAAGTATCAAAAGATTGACACCAGTTTAAGTCCAATTTCAAAGTGAAATTGATTCCAATGACCACCATTGGATTAACTGGTAAAAATATTTTATAATTTCACTTTAAAACCAATTCAAAATATAATCTAATCATATAAATAATTTAGATTAAAAAGAGGTTTTGAATTAAAATACAACATTTTACACTATTCATAAAAAAATGAACTTTATCAGGAAGGTACCAAAAATTTACACAAAGTAAATTTTGATGTCCCGATTCTAAAGAAGAGTTATATTTGGTCCAAAATAAAGTATAAGAGTGATCAAAACTATATTTAATGACGGTTCACCATTAAAAGGTGATAAGTGAACCTTTAGTAAAAATTATAGTATATATTCCCTAAAATTGAACTCTTTCCGTATTTTAAGCCTTTATCTTTTATTGGGTAAATGTATAAACATTTAAAAACATATATAATCATATTTTAGTTATTTCTATCCATTCCCGCTAGTACAACGGCTACTTGTTAACTAACATTTAAAATAATATTATTTTATTACTTGTGTTCTACGTAAGTTTCAAAGAAACTCATCGTTGCGTATCGGGTACGCTATCGAACATAGCAACCCCTTTAAAATAAAATTAATATTTAATTCATAAATATTAATAAATATTAAAATTCTTTATTCTTTATTTACCTGGGATGTTACATCCTTCACCCCTCTTGGGAATTGCGTCATCGCAATTTTATTCACTTATCGAAATAAGTGGGGGTATTTATCTCTCATAGCATTTTCAGATTCCCACGTTGCCTCTTCAATCACATGGTTTTTCCACAAAACCTTAACCTGATGAATAACCTTATTCTATAACACCTGCTCCCTGTGGTCAAGAATCTGGACCGGTTGTTCCTCATAAGATAGGTTCTCTTCCATCTGAACTACCTCTGGACTCAAAACATGAGATGGATCTGGCATATACTTTCTCAACATCGAAACATGAAAAACATTGTGTACCTGAGATAAACTCGGAGGTAAAGCTGCTCGGTATGCAACTGATCCAACTCTTTCCAGAATTTCATATGGTCCAATAAACCTTGGACTCAGCTTTCCTTTCTTACCAAATCTCATCACACTTTTCCATGGAGAAACCTTGAGAAAAACATGATCACCTACCTCAAAAGATAGATCCTTCCTCCGGTTATCCGCATAACTCTTCTGCCTGCTCTGAGCTGTTCCCATGTGCTTTTGAATCAACTGAACTTTTTCTGCCATCTCTTCTACCAATTCTGGTCCCATCAACTTCCTTTCACCCACTTCATTCCAAAATGCTGGAGTTCGACACCGCTTCCCATATAATGCCTCAAATAGTGCCATCTGTATACTAGAATGAAAGCTGTTATTATAAGAAGATTCAACCAAAGAAATATGTTGGTCCCAACTTCCCTAATAATCCATCCAACAAGCTCATAGCATATCCTCCAATGTCTGGATTGTTCGTTCTGACGGCCCATCTGATTGAGGATGAAAAGCTGTACTAAAATTTAATTCAGTACCCAAAGACTTCTGAAGGCCTTTCCAAAAGTTAGATGTAAACCTGGGATCACGATCCGATACAATGGAGAGAGGAACTCCATGTAACCTGACTATCTCATTAAGATACAAACGAAAAGTTGATCAAGAGAGAAAGTATCTCGTATAGCAAGGAAATGAGCAGATTTGGTCAAGCGATCAACAATAACCCAGATTGCATTATTACCTCGAGATGTCCTCGGTAATCCCACAACAATGTCCATGGATATGTTTTCCCATTTCCACTCTGGCACTGGAAAAGGCTAAAGCATCCCTTTCGGTAACTGCCCCTCTTCTTTAACCTGTTGACAAGTCAAACACTTCACAGTAAAATCAGCAATGTCTCTTTTCATTCCATCCCACCAGTAATACTCCCGCAGATCTCTGTACATCTTAGTACTGCCAGGATGAACTGAATACAGGGAACTATGAGCCTCACATAACAACTCATTCTTCAACTGTGAATCACAAGGAACACATAACCTTTTCACAAACCTCAAAACACAAACACAAACTTATCCAAGAACTCATGGAAAATTTTATTCATAAGGTTCATGAATACAGCAGGTGCATTGGTTAACCCAAAAGGCATAACTACAAATTTATAATGGCCATATATAGTACGGAACGCAGTCTTCGGAACGTCTGCTTCTTTTACTTTCAACTGATGGTACCCCGACCTCAAGTCAATCTTCGAAAAATACTGAGCTCCCTGGAGCTGATACCACTTCATTCGATGGCCCAACATCTGCTAAAGTTGTTGAAAATGATTTTACAACCCCTTTCTGCTTGTAGTCTGGCTGCATTCCCCCAGTTGAGTTCTTCGTTGGACACTCGTTTGCATAATGACCCATTTCATTACACTTAAAACATCATACCGTTGGCTTTTCATTTCCTGCTTGATCATCTTCCTTACAGTTACGAGCAATATGAACAGACATACCACATCGAAAGCACTTACCAGACTTGGATAAACATTCTCCAGGATGAATTTTACCACACTTCTCACAGGATGGATATTTGGTTTTCTTACCTCCTTGCTTCTTTGATAAATTCTTCCCCTTTGCCTGCCAACTAGACCTCTTATTTTGTTGTTTGTCATAGAACACCTGATCATCGGCAAACTCCATTTCCACCTTCTCCGCACATCGAACAAGTTTTTAATAACTTTTGAACTCACAAGAAGATAAAGCCCTTCGATAATTTGGCTTTAACCCTGAGTAAAAATGGTTTATTTTACTATCAAGATCTCGTATGAAGTTTGGAGCATACCTTGCCAATCGAGTGAACTTTTCTTCATAAGCAGCCACTGAATCATCCTCCTGCCTCAATTCTAGGAATTGTTTTTCCATCCTAAGACGAACCACCTTAGGAAAATATTTCTCAAGAAACATACCTTAGAATTCGTCCCAGTGAAGATCTTCAATCTCATCACTATCCCTTATATTTTTCACCATCGACCACCACTGATCAGCTTCAACTTTAAAACGGTAAACAGAAAGACTAACCTTTTGATGTTATGAACACCCCATGACATCAAAAATCTTCTCCAGTGCTTTAATCCACCCTTCAGCTTGCACAGGGTCAGATGATCCTCTGAATGATGGGGGATGTTGCCTCATGAAATGTTCCACCACTGACATGTTCCTCTGCGGTTGATCTGGCTGATCTCATGCATGGATACCACCACCATTTATAGCCTGAGTCAATTGTGCCATCACTGCAACAAACAGTTCAGTTCTGATTCCGACCATCTCAGGTTGCTGATTTGGAAGGTTATCTTCCTCCTGATGTCGTCCCAACATAGCTGCTTTGTTTCCTCTGTGGAAAACCATTCTGAACACAGAAATATCTTATGCGAAGCAACATGGTAATCCGTAAATGCTATATCATTTCAATCATATTATAATTTAACACTTTTCTAACTCCTAAAGTTGTCTAAACCGACCTTTGATACCAACTATAAGGCCCCATCCTTAAACCTTACTTAATATTGAATTAAATGAATAATTCACATTGAGGATCTTTTCAGGTTTAGAGTTTTAGAGAATTAGAACATAACTATTACATCTTAAAATATTACAAAGTAGACACTTCTACTAAGTCTCCATAAAAAAACTCTTAAAAAGAAAGATGTCTAGATTCCATGTTTTAGATAGCATGAAATTACCTTGATCCCATCCTTGACCTTATTCCACTTTAAGTCCTGTGAAAAACATTTCGAAAAACTTGGGGTGAGCATAAAAAGCTCAGTAAGGGATACAAAAAGAATGAAAACTGTTAGTTTTTCAAACATCAAGTAAACCATGTATACTATATCAAAGTAATACCTTCACCTTCATGAAGTAGTAAAAAAAATCTTCACTGAATAAAGTATCATTACTTACCTTTTTGTAACCAAAGGATTACCATAAAACCCATATAAAGAACACATAGAATATATAAAGGTAACTTGGGACATAAACATACTTAAGTGGAATAACCATACGGTTGACTTCCACACATATCACTTAATGGAATAGCCATACGGCCAATTTCCATACATACTTAATGGAATAGCCATACGGCCGACTTCCATACCCAATGCATTGGAGGTTATAACGAAACCACCCGTCCTGGTATTCACGGCACCACCCGTCATATGGTTTATAACGTAACCACCCGTTAAAATGTCCAAGTACCAATATAAAATCATAAAACATAAAACCAATATAAAGGAATGATAACATTTCCACATTTCAATCACAATATATCATAAATATATTGACATAATAAAATACTTTATCAAAACCTTTTTCAATACCAAAATACATAAAAGAGTATATGTTATTTATTTTATTCTAAAAACATTACGGCTTGTTTAGAAAGCCAAAGGTAAAATAATACTCGCGGTGGCGGAAAAGGTCGTTGTCGCCGCGTACGTTAAAAGAAACATTCCTTTTTGTCGTTTTGTAAAATGATTCGTAGAAAAAAGATTGCTATTGTATAAAAGTAAAAGTCAAAGGGTTTTATACACCGTATAAAAGAAAGTTGTGTAAAAAATAAAATATACCTCAATGAAAGGAGATTGAGACGAAGTCCCTTACCTCGGGTCCGACTTGACTCGATCGTTCTTTAACTTCCTGAATAATAAACTTGAGTTAATTTATAATTGATTAAGAACATTTTTAATGTTCATTATTCCTTTTATATAACTTATTTCCATGTTATAAACATTATGTAACCATTTGAGTTAATAATGTTTGTTTTGTCAATATTTGGTTCTTATGTCGAAAGTTGACTTCTTACAATTACATGTTGTTCGTGTGGTCAAAAGTTCATTATATCCAGAATGAAATTCCTGATTTGGATATCATATATATCATATATATCCAGCATATACATGTATTTATAATATTACATAATCATTTAGAGGTAATAAATGAAATGCACCGTTCATGGAGACGGTAAGTCGAACGTACGCATGAACGCTACTTTCATTTCTTTGTCATATTAGTGGAATTAAAACTAAATGAGAGGTATGTATATTTTAATTCCATAATTATATTCATCATTTAGATATATCATTAATTATATATATCCATTATATACATGTACTTTTAATAGTACATTACATTTGGGGATAAGAAATGAAATGCACCGTTCATGGAGACGGTAAGCCGTACGTACGCATGAACGCTACTTTCATTTCTATCTCATACTTTAATGGAAAGAAATAATAATGATATAGAGGTATATTATAATTCCAGTATAACATCATATATAATAACTTTAAATCCATCCATTACACGTCCCACATATGGCATTAACGAATCACATCACTTTTAGGGGGCGGTAGTCCGCACTTCCTTAAATGAAGATATCGTGTTTACCCATAATGGAAACCATAAAGGTACGCCAAAAATGAAAAATACATAAGCATAAAGAAAACATAAACATATTATATATCATATATAAAAATAGTGACATCATAATGGCCACCCTTGAAGGTGTTAAATGAGTATTGAACAATCATCATTTCGGGAGGCAGAATTTCGCCATCCACGGAAACCATATGTTCTTTAACCATTTGATGTAGTTGTGTGAGAGTGTAGCTCAAATAAATCTTATAACAACATCCTAGTATATTGAAGATACTGGTGTTGTTACAAAAGAAGTAAATAAAAAGAGTTTAGAGGGTTGGAGAAGCAAAATAAAACAAATGAACAAGAGAGAATGAATTACCTTTAAAAGTGTAACTCCTTTTTGATATGAGCCTAAAGGCTTCCTTTGAAAGGCTTCTGCCCAAAGTGAATCCTCTAGGATGAGGAGAGGGATGTGGAGAGAGTACTTGGGCAGGGGTTGGCCGATCCAAAGGCTTGAGAAGTGTGTGAAATGGGTTAGAGGTGGGGGCGTTTTATAAGAGGAGAGGAGGGGCACTTTTGGAAAGTATAGAAATATTACTTTATTTAAAAATGTGTTTCGGTTTTAAAAGGACCCAAATTGATATAATTCGTGGATAAGGTGATAAGGGTTTGAAATCCACTCATCCAATTGGTTTTGGCCATGTGTAGGTTTTAGATTTTTCATTATCATTCCATTTTATTTAAATCGTCTAATAATGATGTCATCGCTGCATCATTATTATGTCGTAGATACATTAATTTAGTTAATGTCTAAAAATTATAAAAAAATACTATGATGTAGGAAATATTTTTAGCTTTCCAATGACTATTTATAATCAAAATTTGGACTTGTATAACCCCACTCCAAAATTATTTTAGTAAAACAATTTATGTTAGTGTCATTTTCACTTTAACATTAAATAAAAATATATTAATGTCATTTTCCAACTAAAGTGGCTCCATGGGGTCCCCACGTTGGCCCATGGCTTGTCTTGGTCGGCCATGACACAACCAATAAGGTTGGGACATGTTTCATGGTCATTTCATATTATTAAATCATTTATTTATACCTTAAACTACACTAATTACCACTAATCGCGATTAAGAACTTAATAAGTTACTATTCACCAAAAAATTATTGTAATCTCATTGAACCACATTTTACTTCATAATGACAACCATGTATGTAGGATTTTCAAAATTAAATACACATTAGTGGTAAACTTTCATTTAACTGAAAAATCAGTTTGCTTGATTACCACTTAGTGGTTTCACTATTCATCAAAAATTGAAGTTTTTCAGAAAATTACCAAAAATTCACCCTAAGCTATATTTGATATTCAGAATTCAAAAATGAAGTCCATTTTACAAAATTAAAAACATATAAGTCAAATTAATTAATTTAATAATTAATTCCGGCTGTCATGACAAATAGCGTGTTTTTGTGAAACAATAAGTATCAAAAGATTGACACTAGTTTAAGTCCAATTTCAAAGTGAAATTGATTCCAATGACCACCATTGGATTAACTGGTAAAAATATTTTCTAATTTCACTTTAAAACCAATTCAAATGATAATCTCATCATATAAATAATTTATATTAAAAAGAGGTTTTGAATTAAAATACAACATTTTACACTATTCATAAAAAAATGAACTTTATCCGGAAGGTACCAAATATTTACACAAAGTAAATTTTGATGTCCCGATTCTAAAGAATTGTTATATTTGGTCCAAAATAAAGTATAAGAGTGATCAAAACTATATTTAATGACGGTTCACCATTAAAAGGTGATAAGTGAACCTTTAGTGAAAATTAGAGTATATATGCCCTAAAATTGAACTCTTTCCGTATTTTAAGCCTTTATCTTTTATTGGGTAAATGTATAAACATTTAAAAACATATATAATCATATTTTAGTTATTTCTATCCATTCCCGCCAGTACAACGGCTACTTGTTAACTAACATTTAAAATAATATTATTTTATTACTAGTGTGCTACGTAAGTTTCAACGAAACTCATCGTTGCGTATCGGGTACGCTATCGAACATAGCAACCCCTTTAAAATAAAATTAATATTTAATTCGTAAATATTAATAAATATGAAAATTCTTTATTCTTTATTTACCTGGGATGTTACACTTATATTGGGTCCAACATTTCCATACATGTCGTTTAACTCATGTATTGTAAGATTATATAAAATATTATATTTATAAAGTAAATTTAGATATTTATTATGTTATAATTATATAATTATTTTATTTATTTTTATATTTATTTTCAAATACATAATTTGTTATGTCAACAATGGGCGTTTTGAGGATGCTAGGTTGATCAGTTCGAAATAGATTCGGTGTTTTTTACATGGTTAACTAGGTCAATATTTAAATATCTCCATAAAAAATACAATTAATAAATTACCATATTTATTCATTTATTATAATTTTACACCCAATCATTCAAAATGGTTATGAAAAATATACTATTTTATTATCATTGAGCTGGTAGGTTGTACATATGAATTAATAACATTTTAGTTTCTTATTCATCATTATGGAAATAAAGTTGTGTTATTTAAAAATTGTATAACTATATTAATATCATAGATATTTTTTAGAATATAATAATATTTTTTATTACAATGATACTCAAATGAAAAAAGAATCACATGGCTTCATGTAGGTTGTAGTCCACCCGCACATGAAAAACACTATCATTTTATGGGTAAGAATGAAAACAATATATTATAATTTATAAATTATAATTTATTCATTAATATAACAATCATTTTATTTGTAAAACATAAATATTTAAATATCACCCTTTTTAACTTCTATCTAAATAGTTAGTGAAAAAATCACATAGCTTATTGAAGTTGTTGTCTTTCGTACAATTGAGAAAAGTCATCATATCCCCCCCAAATGGAATGTAAAATGTTAAATGTGATATCATAAATAAATAGTTTTAAATATGATTCAAATTTCATATATGTAATTTTAATTCACAATTAATAAAATATTTTATTGTCGAAAAATGTAAATGAATGAAATTGAATCCTGATATAATAGTCCTTCACACAAACAAATGATTACCTTATATCCAATTTGATGGAAGTGGAGATATAATTAAATTATTAAATTAATATATTAATATATACATATGTTTTATATACTGGAGTTTAATATGATAATATTTTTAGAACATTTTATGGAGGTGGAAGATAAATAAAATAATAACACATCGTTTTTGAATTTTACCTCTTCTCGGTCAAACAGTTTAGGATTATAGCTAATGTATTCCAAGTATGGATTTATTACCAAACGATTAATCTAGAATTGGTAGAGGGAATTTATTTTTTGGTATTTGTAGTTAATATATGATAAAATAATTAGTAATGTTTGTAATAAAAGAAGATAATGGGTGTCCACTGATAAGGGAGGTGAGTGTCACACTTGTCATTTTATAAAACATGGAAATGTACCAACAATTTTCACACAAAAGGGATCAAAATTTTTTATTATAGATAAATATAGATTATATTTTTTAATATTACCATAAAATGGTTTCTAAACAGTTTTTAGGTTTTTTTTAAACTAACATTTTTAATTTAACCCATGGTAATCTTGTTTTCACCTTATCCATGGTAAGATATTTTTATTGTTCTCAGTATTCATTATGATAGAAAATTATTTATTTATTATTAGATAAAATAAATTATGATGATTAGAAATATAAAATTAATGATAAAAATTATATTCGCTGAATTCGATAATTTCAATTTAATATTAATCTTTTAGATACGACAATATAGGTACGTTTAATGATGTTTATTTTCTTAGAAAAAGAGTTTTTTAGGTTAAATATATGACTAATAATAATTATTTTAATTACATAAATATGTATATATTGAATAATAGTAGATAAATTTATTTTTAAAAATTATTAATTAATAATTTTTTTAATTATTTAAAAATAAAAAATATTACGCATTTGAAATGAGTTTTCAAATAAAGCCACTTTTTTATCCCAAAAACACTATATATAAAAATAAAATATAATGTGGATTGAGAAAATATTATGTAAATTTAACATCAATAAAAATTACTTTTATTTCAATAAATAGTAATCAAAACATTAATATAGTTTTATATTTCTTAGTTTCTTTAAAAAGAAATGACATTTTTACAACAATCTATATTTTTGGTTATTCGTAAATAAATAAAAATATTTTCCAAAATATAAAAAAACAACAAAATTTAAAATGATATATCAATTTAAAAAATTAGTTTATTTTATTTTTAAAAAAATTATAATTTCTAAAAAAATAATTATTATATTTTTTTCGGGTAGTCCATAAAATCATAAATGATGAAAACATATTTTGGAAGAATAGATTTACATTCCTAAAAATTTGATTCATTATTTACTACTAATTTATAATTATTTTATTTTGATTATGAAAACTATATATATATATATACATACATTATATTTTTGTTAATATTATTAATTCCCACCAATTTTACATCTATGTTTTAATGGTTATATATATCAATTGTCGATTAAGATCATCATTTCATGTTGAATATGATATTTAACATAGTTTTTTTTATAATATATAGATGATATAAAATGATAAATTAAATCTTCCTTTTCCCAAAACCCACACATTCTATTCATTTGTTGAAAATCTTAATGATCATTAACGTGATCCTTTGATTTTTCTAACTGATTTAGCAATTTAAAAAATTACATTTTCACAATTTTTTTTCTAAAAATGATTTATGTCAAGACTTTTAAATATCAAATAAAAATTTCAATAAGTAATTTTTAAACATATACTCATTTTATTCCACAATTGAATTACATATGCTTTAAAAATTGATCCTTGTAACCTTTTCCCTTTCCCTTTAAACTCATTACATTTTTTAGTCTATATAGAGACATTATATACTAGTCCCAATATTTTTGAACTTGATAACACCTTTATTTACTATCACAATTAAATATACCCTTATAAATTTGACTTCATTAAACTGAATTCATACTAAGAATCAATAAATCAATGATGACAGAAAAACCATTTTCAACCATGAGGTAATCAATGTGTTTGAAAATAAAAATTACAAACTTGACAAGACAATTTAGAATGAGTCTTTTAATATAAAAGTTACATAGTGTTGTAAAATGAATAATAATTCACAATAAATAAGCATGAATTTTTAACAGTTTTCATATTGATGCATCATATGATTCCCTGAAATCATCAGAAAATTATAGTAATTCATTAATTACAGAATTTCATTGTTTTTTATTGTAATTTCCTTGAACAATCATATAAAATGAATGAATTCTTCCTCACACACAGATATTTTGGATTATTATAGTGTATGGGAAAAAACTAGTCATATTCTATAATTGTTACTTAAGGTATCGAAAGGGATAAAACCTTTATAAGACAATCCCAAATGTATATTCATAATATCCATTGGGAAATATAGATGTATGAATCAATAACATCACATGATTTTGAAAATTTTAGATTTATCAAAGTTTTTAAAATTTCTACATTACTAATCATTCCACATTATGTCATATACAGTCTTATGTGACCAGAATAATCATTATTTTTGTCGTTTCAATGGAATGTAACATAATACCATTATGATATTTTTTAGCCTCATCATATTACATGTGTTCAATAGATTTATACTCTCATTTTTTCTTATTAGATTCTTTGAGATCATGTGAAGTATTATTTATTATCTTTATAGAATTATTCTACTGAATAATTATTGTAATAATTCAGGAAATCATGTAACTTTTTATAATCAAATCCACATTTTTTCCTGATTTCCTTCATATTATAGAACGATACATTGGTTTTTTTGTTCACCAAATTCATCATGTTGTAAGTCTAAAATCATGGAAATTGACATTTTAGTAAATATGAAATGAAAATTGATATTATGAAAATTATATATTTAAAATATAAATTTAAATCTCTGGCACACTCTTCATACAGTTCACGTTTATCATCATTATGTAATTCATAAAACTCATTGGTCACTAAAAATCAATGAAATATTATCCTACTCAGTACCAAATGATGGTTCTATTTATATTTTCAAATAATGGATATTTTCAAAAATAAAAATGAATGATTTATCGTGTTTCGAATAGAATAGAACTTTTTCATATCACATTGTATATATTTTAATGTATAGTTATTATTTTTATTTTATAATAACATTTTATTCCCCATGACAAATTCAACATATTTTTTGAGAATGAAACTATTTAAATGATAGGATCTTATATTATTAATTCTATTCAACCATCACCTGAAATAACATTCATCACACAGTAATTTCATTCTACCATCCTATGGTTGTTTTTTAATATAATTATCTAATAATTCGTAAAACCTCAGTTTGACATTGTGGTGTTATTGTGGAGTATATTAAAAAATATATATTCACATAGTCATTAGGTTTCCAATAATCTCCCAGTACATTAATATATAAATATATAAATATTTTATCAATAATGTAGAATCAGTTTCTAAAATCACCCAAATTATTCGTCAACTAGGGTACTGTATTGACTCAACACTACACAAATTCAAAAGAAATATAATTGAATTTTTTAGAAAAATATAAAACATAGTTGAATAAATATTACCCCACATAATAATATTTTCATACTTTATGGATGAACATCAATGAGTTGATCTGAGGGAAACAAAATATGTGGAGGATAGGTAGATGATCCATGTGAAGTATGAATCAATGTATGATATCTAAAGGGAAAATCATGTTGAGGAAAAGGGAGGGACAAGATGTGGCCATGGGGATAATAGGACAAGGGATGTTTTCACATTCAAGGGATATAGTCTCCAGGAAAAGGACACAAGAGTCTAATTTGAGGGGTAGCATCATGGGGAGAAGGTTCATTATGTGTGGGGGTCAGGAACCTGGGGAACAAGGGATGTGTTTTTTACAACAGTTTTTTTAATCATTCATTATAGTTAAACAAAACCACTAAAAAATAAAAAAAATTAACAATATATAAGTAGTTATAAAAAAATACTAAGATGTTTAAAATTTTAGTTAATACTCTTTTTATCACCATGGTTTATAGAACCACAACAAATAATATTCCGTCATATACTATTCTTTGTAGTGATTGAAAAATTCAACATAAGTTTGGTGGGATTCATATTTGGGTAGTTGGATAATTAGAGTTGTGTGATTAGTCAAACTATAATTGGATTTTTCTAATAGGACTCCATCCTATATACCATGTTTCCTCACTTACAAAATACCACATATGTTGTATTGTTTGGTTTTAAAACTCACTTAACTAATATTTCTGATTTTCCAATTTGAGGGTGCCCCATGGTTTTATAAATTGGTAAAATAGAACATATGGTTATGAATGATATATTGTGGTACCCACTATTTTTATGTTCATTATTTTTTATTGGATAATCCTTCTTCATGGTTCAAAACGGGTTTTTGGTCCAAACACACATCTTTAACATAATTTTTTAAAGTATATATATATATATATGATTCAAATTTTAGTTTTTTGGAGCCAATATTTCAACTTTAAATTATTTTTAATGTAATTTTTATCTATTTTTATCATAGTCGATATTACATGTAATTCATTACATATTGTTTACTGTTTATATATAAATATATCAGGTAATTTTTGTGCATTTTAGATATGTTTAAATTACATGATGATATATTCTAAGGCCTCCATTATTATTATTTATGCCAACTATTTTCTAGTCACCTACCCATTTATTAGTGGAGGTAGGCTTGGGTAACATAATTGGAGTCTATGAGGCAGGGTGGGGACTTTTTGGTTCTGGTGATGGTAGAGTGATATCAAAGTGATATTGGTTAATGATGGATAGTTTCTTCATGAGTTTTAATTCCACGATAGTGGTGAGATAATGAATTATGTTTCATTGGTTTTGTTGGTAGAAAATGGAACACAACAATGATGTGTCGACTGATTCACTCATTCTCTAGGACTCTGATCATTTATTGACTATCATGAGTTCTAGGGGATGCAATTTTTTTTGTTTTAGTAGGTTCCTGCATTATATATTTATCACATTTTTTGTTTATTTTTTTGAAGTTATATCACGTCGTGGAATTATTTATTATTATGGGTTAAACCTATAAAATGAAGGGTGGTTCTTAAAAATAGTTATCTTATGAATAAAGTTATGTTCATGAGGGCCCTGTGACTGTGTCTGGGCCTCCTATCCCTAACTAGAGATAAATGATTTGTTCCTTTCGATACATTGTTGAGAGTCGTGATTTCAACATGATGAGGCCATTTATAACAGTCCTTCTCAAGTTAATATTTTTCTCATATATCTAATTATAAGGAAACTAGACTACATAATGTTGCATGTCCCTCAGCAGTGATTCTCACTTGATATTCAAATTTCATTGGTGTTGTGAGTATTTATCTCCCCAATATTTTTAAAGAAACTCAATGATGTTATTTGAACTGATATTGGGTTGATATTCCTATGTATAATTGTTGTATCAGGTTGATAGATCCCCACATCATATATATATAGGTTTGTTACACCCCCCCCAACTACCACTAAACATGTGGTGTGAGTCCTATGTCTATAAAGGTTGTACTCTCCCATTTAAAACAACAAATGGGTGTGTGTCTTATATTGGGGTTAGTAAAAACATTACCATTGTATTTACAAATGAGGAAAAAGTATCCCAGTAAAATTCATGCTAGATTAGCTACATTTTTTTGGGATTTATTAGTATAGATGCTTGATTGGTTGTTTGATGTTGGAAGACTAGAGATATTGGTCACTTCCTGGTATGATTATTCTTCTTGGGAAGAGTGGTTTCTCACCATAGATTGGTGATAGATGTGAGTTTGGATAAATAATGGAATATCATTTTTATCTACTTATTTAGTTTCTATTCCCATGAGGATAAATTGATATGGTTAGGACAATCAATTTAGATTCTTTCATCATGAGGCTGATGAGTTATGTGAGTGAGACACTAGTATTGGGAAGACATTTCTAAAGGATATGTTAATTCTCATGAATTTTTTGAATCACCTATGTGGATATATAATCTCAACTGAAGTATTTTGATGCACATGATCATTACTATGAAGATTATATCATAGTTATAGATATGGAGGGTACATACATGGAAATTCAATATATATCCCAAAGTGTTATATGTTTCCCTTTTTGCATGACACCATTATTTTTTAGCACTATTTCATATTAATCACTTAAAATTTACCATTTGGAAAATATTACAAATATATATGTAGTCCATATATAAATTTTTTAGAACTAAATTACTCTAGGATACAATATTCCCTCGTAATTATCATTAGTGCATGGTTGATTTAGTGGAATGTATTTTCTTAAGACTCCACTATGGTAGAGATTGAAATAGTGATTATATGATTTGTGGTGGATGATCATAAATAAAATATGTTTAGGGGTATGACTATCCTTCAGTACATTTCAAAAATTTACCAGATTTATTATGTTCCACTTTTAATGGAAAATGAGTCATAGGTGGTGAGAAGAGTCAATCCTCATGTATTTGTAACCAAATTTTTTCCTGGATAGAGATCATACCATTAGGTTTTGTTTTTTTAAATGATAAATCAAACTGTTCTAGATAATAGGATGTTTCATACCCAAATGGTTCAATGATCAAGCTTGTGGATATGAATGACTAGTTTGTATCAGTGGAAGTATAGATTCACTAATACTCTTGACATGTGTTTTATTGAGGTTGGATTTGTGTGTGTAACAGTATATAGGGTCATTAGTAGTAGGATGTAATATATGTTAAGAAATAATCGCAATGGAAAATATGATTTTATATGTTTATGAGTATATAGATGATAAGTATTCCATCATCATGAAATTATGGACTCTAGTATAGTGTGATGGAAATCCTTATAAGAGACAATTATCGGTATATTATTGCATGTGATGAGTCATAACACTCCATAAGATTATTGTTGTAGATATTTTTGTTTTCATTAGATGTTAAACCATAGATCCAGATAGAAGGACCTAATGCACTATAGAGGATGAGAACCTACTACAAGTCCGCAGGGGAAGAACTAAACCAAATATTTTTCTAAAATGAAGAGGAGGAAAGAATTGAAATTATTCTTAAATATTGAGATAAATATTTTCAAGTGTATTTATATTTTTGGTTGATGTACAGTTGTAGGAAATAATTATTTCTTGATTTTGTAGGATTTTCATGTAATGGCGCTTGGTGGTGTAATTTGGCATGATTGGAATGTTTCTTTATGGTAGTTTTTTGTGTATCCTAGATAAAGGTATGGATATTTATGTCATAAAGGGTAAAGAATTGGTAGGAAGACATAATATTAATGATATTAATGGTTAGAGGAATCAATTTTTGACTTAATTGTTGTGGATACAATTAAGGGATGGAAAATCGTGATTTATAATGTCATGATGTGGGTATAAAATTGTGATTTCTAGTGTTTTGAGTTATTTAAATGTAGTTTGTTGAGGCTGGTTGAAATTCATGAAGAAAAGATAATTTTTCATGCGATGTCCCTTATGTAGTATTTGAGATGTGATGTGTTCGAAAGATTATTTCATTAGTTCCTAAAATATCCATTGACCACCAAAACATAGATTAGATCATGAATATGATTATTATTTTAATGTTTTACATTGGTTTTATTGGATTCTCAGTGATAAATTTGAGTGGTATTATATTCTAGGATTAAAAGTATCTAAATTGGGTTTGAACATAGGTATTAGAATTATTCATTAATTAGATTTGTGAAAAATTTCATGGTTTTTTGTATCAATACATCTGCATGAGTAAAATGATAAAATTACAACAGAAAATTTTCAAAGAAATTTTTTTGAATGGATAATGAAAATATAATTTGTGGTGTTCACCCATTTGGTGGAACTGGTGTAAAAATATATATTGAAGGTTCCATGATAACAATTTTTTAATTGTGCAAATTCTATTTTTACGAGTGCAAATTAATTCCCTTGTTTAAATATTTTCTTCCAAGAAGTGAAGTCACATATGAATTGTTATTTCAATCTGTCATTGAGTCTAAAATTTATAGATTTAGGGGGAAATCAATATAATTTAAAAAATAAACTAATATATTACATGTAACACCACATGATTCCATGGTACGTTTCCCTTTGAATAATGCAATGGCGTGCATTGTACGCAACTTCGAGATTCTAACACACCACACCTAATCAAACTAGCCGTTATAAATAGTAATACCTACTTTTTGAAATTATAGAAATTTTATCTCTCAAAATGAACTTCGTTTTTGGAGTTGGGGTATCGAATTTAGCCAAAGGTGAAATTTTGGTACTTTTCGAAAAACATTAATATTTTTATGAATAGTGAAAATTACTAAATTTTAATTAAAAATAACTTTTTTAATCAAAATAATTAATAGTGATAAATTATGAATTTGAGTGTTTTTAATGTATATTTAGAATATATTTTTATCATTTAATACAATGTTGGTCATTGGAAATAATTTCAGAATTAAACCAGACATAAACAAATATCAATCTTTTAATAGTTATTATATCTTAAAAACACTCTTTTTATTTTGATAGTGGAATTAATTTTAAATTAATTTATTCCACTTATGTGTTTTGAATTTGGAAAAATGGATTCCATATTTGGAATCAGGATTTCCAAATTGTGTAAATAGGTAACTTTTATTTTTAGTCATTTTGAATAATAATTTCGGAAAATATTTTATTTACCATGGTTAAAGGGTAAATTCGGTAAATAATGGTTGACAACTAATATTATAATAATACTAAATTACCCTATAACGTGTCATAAAATTATTGGTGGATACATGGCCGACCATGTCCATCTTTGGGTCGATTTTGGGACCCCATGGATCCACTTGTAGGTGATAGAGACACTTTATTTTAATTATGTTAAAATATATAAAAAATAACATAAGCATATATCTTTTAGGAAAAAAATTTTTACATAAGGTTATACATGTTGGATGTTTGACTATAAATATGAAATATAAAAATAAGAAAATTTACTATATAATGTTATTTTATTTAAAATTTTTATACATTATATAATTTAATTTATTTGTGACACAATGATGATGCAGTAATTACCAAAATAGTGAAAAATTAAAATAATAGATATTATAAACAACCAAATAAATATAATTTCACACTTTTTATGAATTAAACTATTTTTATAGGTTAATATGACATTTTAAGATTTATTTAATTAACATTTTTAGAAGTAACCATTCTGTTATGAGTTTTTTAAAAATCAATTATTGGATAGTGTCAAAATTGACATAAAAGAGTTTTTAAAACAAATATTATATTTTTAATTGATATTAAATTAATAAAAATATAAGGTTCGGCCAAGAGACTTATATAATGATATTTTTTTCATTAATGGACCACTTGGGGGTCTCTTGAATGTATATAGTATGTTTATTAACCATATAATATAAAAATACAAAGATACATTGTAAAAGTGAAACTAATTAACTAAGAGTTAATACTTGAAGATAAGGTTAATATAGTAACCCAAACCTGACTAAATCCTATTGGCTGAGTGGTTTTCGACCTATCACCATATTAAAATTTAAATAATCCACATTTTATCCATTAGAAACCGAATATGAATTTATTATAAAATAATATTTCTAGCTTTTCCAAAGGTGCCCCTCACCCATCTTATAAAAAGGCACTCCTCCTTCTAATTAATTCACAACTTCAAAGCCTTTTTGTGATGCCAAAACCTGACCAAATACTCTCTAAAAATCCCTCAATAGAACAACTAGAGGCATTAGTTTTATCATAAATCCAACCTAAGGAGCCCTTTTGATCAAATCAAAAGGAAGAACACGTAGAAGAGGTAATGTTTTCACAACCCTCTTTCATGTTCCTTTCTTCTTATACATCTTCTTTATTTGTTATTTATATTCTAAAATAATTAATCCAATATCTTCTATATACTGTTATGTTATTATAAACATGGTACAACCATATTTCAGTATTCTATCCATCCTTTTAATGACATGTCGCCATACGTGCGTACGTACGGCTTACTGCCTCCACGTCGTGGTGTAATTGTTATTCAAAACATTATTATTTGGATGGTTATAATAATGATGTGTCATTAATGTAAATAATAAATATAACATTATAATTATTTTTTATAAATAATATAACATCCAATTAAATATTATTTTAATATCAAAAGAATGATATTGTCGCTCGTGTGTACGTACGGACTACCGTCTCCACGAACACGATGAGATTCATTCTCCATCGTATCCATTAATGTATAATTCTTATTTGAAGATTAATAATAATTTTTAAAGACTTAATATCATTCTGGATATGAATAAGATAAAACCTATACATAACAAACATATCTTACATAACAAAACATATAAAAGAAAATGAGTAAGTTAACACCCGAAACGACGATAATTCTAAAATATTATTAACAAAGCAATGTTAAAAGATCATATATGATATCATATTAATCTATATGATTCTTGTATAATTCTATAAAAATTATTTCACCATTATACTGGAGGTTAACCTACCGTCTCCCAAGGAAAAAGTACAATGTAATGGGTTTCTTATCTCACTCTTAATTTCGTGAGAATTCCATTGTTCAACACTTATTTATTGTATGTGGTGAATGCGTAATGCCCATGATTGTATTAATTGCGTAATATAATTTAATTTATGGGCATTTACATCATCATTTTATGATCCTTCTTTCATGGGTGTATGTTTCGTAACTTACCTAATCGATAAGGGAATTTGAAATTTCAATTTCAACTCATTCGGCTTTACACATACTTTATTGATTATATTACTCCAAGATTATGCGTGAAATCACTATTCATTTGATTATATCATAATTTACACTACCCTTTGTGTGGATATACTTTTGATACACATAATCACTCCATTGATAGATTCTCAAGTCATCGGTACGAACTTGATAAGAGTAATTTTTACTCAATCTCGATTTAACGAGTTAAACCTCTAATTCATTGTTGTTGTTTTTATAAGAATATGTGTGAATGTTCTTTGATTGTTTCACACTGAATATCTGATCATATTGAGTGTATTTATATTTTTCACACATCATTATGTCGTTGATTTATCCTTATCCTAAGGATATGGATCTTATGAGAGATTTCATCTTAATTTACATTCCATTGAGACTCCTTTGTTATTATACACCAAATCACTTTTATATAGTGTATATAATGTACTTTGACATAATATTTCATGAATACCTTTATTTTCATGATATTAAAATGTTATTATTTCCTCAATTATTTTTATTCAAGTGTCTCTCTTTTTGTTAGGAACTCTAACTAAAATGAAATTTTAAAATGTTTTAAAGATTTATTATTCTAAATCGTTCTCATTAATGTCCATGTTTTAAAAATGGTTTTAAGGATTTATTTATATAGAAATTAATGTTTTCAAATAAAAATTCCTTTTAAAATTTTCAAAGTGTTATGGGACACTTTGATTCGAAAATCTATTTTAAATGGATTCTTGACAAATATTGTTACTTTTAACTGATTTGAAGAAAAGGGGGGATATTTTAATCTAATTGTTTTGATGATTATTTTCATCTATGTCAATATCCTTTATTATTCTCGATTGAGGTTATTATGATACAATAAAATCTTTGATATTTTATCAAATGAGTTATGTTTGACTGTGGATGTGATATGTTTATACCATTCATGGTTTGTGGATAAAGTATTGACATTTTGTATACTAGTTTTAATACGAATGTTTATGTTATGTTTAAAACTTTTCATATGTGGAATGCATTGGACTTAGTAAGTGATGGGTGGAGCCCGCTATAGATCCTCGATGCATCGGTAGGTATAATGAGACAAACTAGTGTCTTGGCACAAGGCCTTTATAAAATCTTATTTGTAGTCGTGGAATGAGGCCTTGGAAATGTGGTTATGATAGTCTGGCATTATGCATTCCATCATAATGAAAGTGGTTATTGATATTAAAAGTAATTATTCAACTAGTAGAATATCCATGTGAATAAGTAAATGGAATTATTTCATTTTATCTTTTCCATATTATGATGATGTTAAAGTTTAAAAGGATTTTGGTTTATTTATACATTTCCTTAAACTATTTATTCTTATCTATGAAAGCTTCTGCTATATTTTTATCCTTACCCAGCATCTGAGCTCACCCGTTTCAATGTTTTATCTTTCCCATGATTGTGAAGAAGTAATTTATGAACGACCTGCAGGGATAGTATGAGGGGATATAAAGACAATATGTTTTTTATGATGTAATTTAAACATTATTAATGTATCTAGTTACTTACAAGGATACTAAAACTAATCGGTCTTTCGAGATTTGATCATTCCTGTGATCATGCCAATTTTGGTAATAATGCACTGACTCTGGGTATCTAGGGTCGAGGCATTACAGTTGGTATCATAGGAAGGTTAGTACAAACCTTGGAAGCTAGATTTAGATAAACTCTGATTAGATCACATAGACCTAAGATTGACTTTTAGGATTAGTATATAAGAACATCATATAATTTTGGTATTGTAGAGATTTTGTGAGTTTTCCTAGTAATACATCCATGTCTGGATACGAGCAGGTAGACGCGGCTCTAGCATAGATGTACCTAGGGGTAAAACCTGAATACACCACTTTGAGCTAGAATCGAATGGGAACTGGTGCATGACAATGTTCCTTACTGCACTCTTGGTTACCACAGTCCCTGGGGATATGATTAGGATAATTTACAATTTCTTTACAAACCAATTTGAATTATTTTAATATAAGATGAGAATAAATGACCTTGGTTAGTCCTAAGGTGTTTCAAATTGATAATATGGTGTCACGATATTCTCTAAATTATTTTATGACTACTATTACTCAAACAATGCTTTCTGGTTTTAGTAAATCGCTGGAGTCCAAGTATATCATAGTAACATTTAGAATAATGTACATGGTGGGAACATTGGTGGAAATGAGCAACAAAATGGAATGATGGGCGTAAAAGATATCGTGTAAATGCCAAATCAGTTTTCCAAAAATATGATCAACAATGTATATATTAACCAATTCCCAGACTCAACAAAGAAGAGAAAGGTGATGAATGATAAGATCTCTAGTAGTGGAGACCATGGAAAATGGAATCCTCAATTTCCATCATGCAGGAAATGTTGAAAGAGACACCCAAGAAAGTGTCTCAATGGGACACAGAAATGTTTTACGTGCGGGAAGGAAGGTCATATTGTGAGGAATTGCCAAAGAAAAATGAAGAGTTCTATGGAAAAAGATAAAAATGGTCCCAAGAATCCATTTATAGTCATTTTCCGTAAATTTAGGGGACCTGGCCATTACCCGAGTGAATGCCCTATTCTATAGGATATCTTCTTGGTCAAAGAAGAAGCTATGTAGAAATAAATGGTTGGAGAAATGTTTAAAAAGTATTAGTGCTCATTTTTGAAGGTTTTACTTTGGAATAATTTTCTCTTGTATTTATAACCCTAACGTTTACCATGTGAGAATGATATTTGAGGAAGAATTATCTTTTCTTTTTTTGATATAGATATAAATAACCATTTGGTTTATATGATCATTAGGTTTGAGGAAATTACAAATTATTATAATTTGGGATGAAAATGCAAGGTATGAGATATCATTTTTGGTTAAATTAATGAATGGTTATTTTAAGGAATTTATCTCATTTTGGTAATGTTTTAAAATATAGTATTTCAAAAAGGACAACATGCAGACCGTGTGACAACCCGTCGCGTCAGACAGAGATGCGGGAATCAAACCCAAAACTAAAGTGCAATTGGGATTTATCGCCAACCACTGGACTATGTGAAGTACCTGGTTAGTGTGACTATTATTTTAGTTAAATGATTTTATTGATCAATAATAAGTTTATTTGGGATCTTATGTCTTATCAAATGAATGCCCTTACTATAGAAAATGATTTGGTGATTAAGTGATAAATGTTATTTTGGAAGACGTTCTCTTTGTTGGGAACACTATATATCCAAGGAAAATAGAATACTAATGGATTTTATTAGAGTAGTAATGGTGGATTTTTATTTATGTTTTTATTGTGAATTTATAGTGATTTGGGTTATTTCTGAAAATGATTAACCTATAAGTAATAATATGAGATTAGGTTAATTACTTTTAAGTATGTGACTTTAAGAGTAGTTGATGTCATTTGAAGATACAATTTAACATGGAAGACTACATTCTTATAAGTTTTGGGTTTCAATATTATTTTGGATTATATTGAAGGATTTTAAGGACAATTTATTATTTAATGTTATTTATTTAACTTTGGGGTATTGTTGGTATAATTTTAGAAATTAAGATTAGAATTTTTTTTTCTCTAATGGAATATCCATTTAGGGGATCATAAGATCTTATACTAACCATTTTGGTTTTGATTAATCACTAAAGACAAGGTAAATATAAAGTTTATCCTACATGGATCATGTTATTCTCTATAAGTTTATTATAGAACTTCAAGTGTGACCAAGTCTTCTTGAATACTAATTGTTCAAAAAAATGAGTTAGTGGTAGAAATTTATTAACGGATGAAACTCTACTTACAAAGTATGTATATATATTTATGTTCTTAGTCAATATCATAAATTAATTCCTTATCCTTATGTAATGTAACTGAAAACAAAAAAAAATGTTGTCCATTTACTTTTCCTACTGGGAGACTAATGACTGTTTGTACCAACAGAAGTTTGTGATTTTCTTATTGTCAACTTTATCCTGATCATGTTTTCTATCCCTCTCTATCAGAACATAACACTTATCTTATCGTACATATCCATGTTTTCTTACATGGAATCCTATTATGGGGTATCTTGGGTGACCTTTATACCTCTCTTCCTTTCTTTTAATGTGATAGTTTTATCGACTCTTTTTCCGATGTGGGACTTTCCATTTTATTCTCAAGCCCAATTTAAAAACAAATTGTGAGGATTCAATTTATTAAAGGAGGGTAGAATGTAACACCCCAAGCTTCCAAGATATGTTTCCCTTTGAATAATGCAATGATGTGCATTGTACGCAACTTCGAGATTCTAACACACCACAACTAATCAAACTAGCCATTATGAATAGTAATACATACATTTTAAAATTTTAAAAATTTTATCTCACAAAATCAACTTCATTTTTGGATTCGGGTATCGAATATAGGCTAAGGTGAAATTTTGGTACTTTTCAAATAACTTTAATATTTTGATGAATAGTGAAAATTACTAAATTTTAATTAAAAAAAACAATTTTAATCAAAATAATTAATAGTGATAAATTATGAATTGTAGTGGTTTTAAAGTATATTTAGAATATATTTTTACTATTTAATACAATGATGGTTATTGGACATAATTTCACAATTAAACCGCACATAAAGAAGTATCAATCTTTTGATAGTTATTATATCTTAAAAACACGCTTTTTGTTTTGAAAGCACGAATTAATTTTAATTTAATTTTTTCCACTTATATGTTTTTAATTTGTAAAAATGGATTCCATATTTGGAATCAGGATTTCCAAATTATGTCAATAGGTAACTTTTATTTTTTGACATTTTGAATAATTAATTTAGTAAATATTTTATTTACCATGGTTAATGGGTAAATCTGGTAAATAAGGGTTAAAAACTAATATTATAATAATACTAAATTACCCTAAAACGTTTCCTAACCTTATTGGTGAATACATGGCCAACCATGGTCATCATTGGGTCGATTTTGGGACCCCATGGATCCAGTTGTAGGTGATAGGGACACTTTATTTTAATTAAGTTAAAATAAATACAAAAATGACAAAAGCATATATCTTTTAGAAAAACAATTTTTACAAAGGGTTACACATGTTTTATATTCAACTATAAATATTAATTAAAACTATAAAAAGATTTCCTATATAATAATTTTTTATTTATAATTTTTAGACATTATATAATTTAATTTATTTGTGACACAATGATGATGCAGTAATTACCATAATAGTGAATAATTAAGATAATTGATATTATAAACACCAAAATAAATATAATTGGAGACTTTTTATGAATTAAACTAGTTTTTAGGTTAATATTACATGTTAGGATTAAATTAAATAACTTTTTTCTAAGTAATCATTCTGTTATAAATTTTAAAAAAAGAAATTATTGGATAGTGTCAAAATTGACATAAAAGAGTTTTTAAAACAAATATTATATTATTAATTGATACTAAATTCCTAAAAATATAAGGATCGGAAAAGAGACTTATATAATGATATGTGTATCATTAATTGACCACTTGGGGGTCCCTTTAATGTATATAGTATGTTTATTAACCATATAATATAAAAGTACAAAGATACATTGTAAAAGTGAAACTAATTAACTAAGAGTTATTACTTAAAGATAAGGTTAATATAGTAACCCAAACCTATGTAAATAATATTGGTTGACTGGTATTAGACCTATCCTCACATTAATCTTTAAATATTCCACTTTATAGCCCTTTGAAACTGAATATGAATTTATTATAAAATAATATTTCTAGCTTTTCCAAAGATGGCCCTCACCCCTCTTATAAAAAGGCACTCGTCCTTCTCATTAATTCACACCTTCAAAGCCTTTTGGTTCGTCCAAACCCTACCCAAATACTCTCTAAACATCCCTCAATACAAATTAAAGGCCATTGTTTGATCACAAAGCAATCCTATGGAGCCATGCTGATCAAATAAAAAGGAATAACCTGAAGAAGAGGTAATGTTTTCACCACCATTTTTCAAGTTCATATCTTCATTAACTTCTTCTTTATTTGTTATTTATATTATAAAATAATAAATCCAGTATCTTATATATAATGTGATGTTATTATAAACATGGTAGAACCATATTTCAGTATTATATCCATCCTATGAATGACATGTCACCATACATGCGTACGTACGGCTTACCGTCTCCACATCGTGGTGTAATTATTATTGAAAACATTATTATTTGCATGGTTATAATAATGATGTGTAATTAATTTAAATAATAAATATAACATGATAATTATTCTGTATATATGATATACCATACAATTAAATATTATTTTAATATCAAAAGAATGATATTGTCGCTCGTGTGTACGTACAGACTACCGTCTCCACGAACGCGATGAGATTCATTCTCCATCGTATCCATTCAAGTATAATTCTCATTTGAAGATTAATAATAATGTTTAGGGACATATTATCATTCGGGATATGAATAAGATAAATCCTATCCATAAAAAACATACCTTACATAACAAAACATATAAAAGAAAATGAGTAAGTTAACACCCGAGACGACGATAATTCAAAAATATTATTAACAAAGCAATGTTAAAAGATCATATATGATATCATATTAATATATACGATTTTTTTATAATTAAATAACAATTATTTAAACAATATAAATCAGGTTAACCTACTGTCTACCAAGGAAAAAGTAAAAAGTAATGGGTTTCATATATCACTCTTAATTTCGTGAGAATTCCATTGTTCACCACTTATTTATTGCATGTGGTGTATGTGTACTTCCCATGATTGTATTAATTGTGTAATATACATTAATTTATGGGTATTTACATCATCATTTTATGATCCTTATTTCATGGGTTTATATTTCGTAAGTTACCTAATCGATAAGGGAATTTCAAATTTCAATTTCTACTCATTTGGATTTAAACATAATTCATTGATTATTTTACTCCATGATTATGTGTGAAATCACTATTCATTTTATTATATCATAATTTACACTCCCCTTTGTGTGGATATACTTTTTATACACATAATAACTCCATTGATAAATTCTCAAGTCATCGGTTCGAACTTGATAAGAGTAATTTTTACTCAATCTCGATTTGTTGAGTTAAACATCTAATTCATTGTTGTTGTTTTTATAAGAATATGTGTGAATGTCCTTTGATTGTTTTACACTGAATATATGATCATATTGAGTGTACTCATATTTTTCACACATAATTATGTCATTGATTTATCCTTAACCTAAGGATGCGTATTTTATGACAGATTTCATCTCAATTTACATTCCATTAAGATGCCTTTATTATTATACACGAAATCACTTTTATATGGTGTATATAATGTAATTTTACATAATATATCATGAATCCCTTTATTCTCATGATATTACAATGTTTTTATTTCCTCAATTATTTTTATTCAAGTGTGTCTCTTTTGGTTAGAAACTCTAACTGAAATGACATTTTAAAATGTTTTAAAGATTGATTATTCTAAATCATTCTCATTAATGTCCATGTTTAAAAAATGGTTTTAAGGATTTATTTATATGTACATTAAAGTTTTCAAATCAAAATTCCTTTTAAATGTTTCAAAGTGTTATGGGAGACTTTGATTCTAAAATCTTTTTTAAATGGATTCTTGACAAATATTGTGACTTTTAAATGATTTCAATAAAAAGGGGGATATTTCACTCTAATTGATTTGATGATTATTTTCATATCTATCAATATCCTTCATCATTCACGATTGAGGTTATTATGATACAATGAAATCTTCCATATTGTATCGAATGCGTTATGTTTGACTGTGGATGTGCTATTTTTATACCATTCATGCTTTGTGGATATAGTATTGACATTTCATATGCTAGTTTTAATACGAATGTTTATGTTATGTTTAAAACATTTCATATGAGGAATGCATTGGACTTAGTAAGTGATGGGTGGAGCTGCTATAGCTCCTCGATGCATCAGTAAGTATCATGAGACAAACTAGTGTCTTGGAACAAGGCCTTGACAAAATCTTATTTGTAGTCTTGGCATGAGGCCTTGGATATGTGGTTATGATAGTCTGGCATTATGCATTCCATCTTTATGAAAGTGGTTATTGATATTGCATGTGATTATTCGACTAGTATAATATCCATGTGAATAAGTCAATGACATTATTTCATTTTATATTTTCCATATTATGATGATGTTCAAGTTTAAAAGGCTTTTGTTTTAGTTATACATTTCCTTAAGTGTTTATTCTTATCTATGAAAGCTTCATCTATTTTGTTATCCATACTGAGCATCTAAGCTCACCCCTTTCAATGTTTTATTTTTCATAGGATTGTTAAGATGTAATTTATGAATGACCTACAGGTATAGTGTGAGGGGATATGAAGAAAATATGTTTCTTATGATGTAATGTAAACTTTATTAATGTATCTAGTTATTTCCAAGGCTACTAAACTAATCGGTCTTTCGAGATTTGATCTTTCTTGTGATCATGCCAATGTTATGTAATAATGCACCGACTCAGGGTATATAGGGTAGAGGCATTACATTACAAACCTTATTCAATGGCCTATTAATTACCCTTATAGGCTCCAAGTATGGTGATCTAGCATGGTTACACTTCGAAGTTGAATTTTGATAGAAATAATATATTAATGAATAAGTGTTTCTCAATCAATGTTGAGATTTATTGTTTTCATTCTTCTTGAATTCAAATTTTATATTGGTTATTTGAATTTAGAAATTCAATTTAGATAATTTGGGGTGTGAATATTGAGATTTTTTAGGAATTAATACATCAAGTTGGGATTGATATATACACAATAATATTAACCCCACTAAAATTACTACCTTGTGATGACTTACGATCACCACAATGATTTCTTCCAATATACAAAAAATGAATAGAAATGAAGGCTGAATCATGTAGGGTAATACTTTATTCAGTTAGGATTGATTTTCACAAAGCTAAATCCATAAAAGTGTCATCTTAAATGAACGATCAAGCATTTATAATAATAATTGATTCTTTGATGTTATAGTTTTATAGAGATGAATGTATAAATGTATCATCATTATAATTGATATTAAACCTTTGAAAATTGTGGAATACTAGATAGCTCATGATTCTCACTAATAGAGACCCCATCTATGAATGAAATATAAATTGTCACAAGGGAAACTCTAATCAAAGGTGCATCCACCATAATGGAAGTGTCAGTGAGGCTAATGTCATCAAGTTGGGAAATAATTATTAATTGAAAATATAGATCTAAGCATGGAAATTGATTATTTTCATAGAGAGAAGGGCCTCCATGATATAGGATCTATTCCATCTACTGATGTTGAATCTCAAGAAAATGTGATAACATATATAATGCTTCATTCAAGAAGGATGGGATTGATCCAAGATTTATTATCACGACCCATCCCCCAGGGACCGTACCGTGACTACCTCAATCCCACCTTCCATAGGCTAGTGGCAGGCAACTTCAACTGAAGGTGTATTCCTTTAATCTGGGAAGGCATTTCCATTATAACTTGTAAACTCATGCAACCAATCACATAGCATGTTACGAACACAAGAAAACTGAATAGTAAAAAGAGTGTATACAGTATGTAAAATGGGCCATAATACATGCCCTACTATAATGTACAAGAAAAATGGAAGGTACATGTATACTGAATAGCTCATCTAAACACCCGCCAAGGATCCTACCCGAAGGGTCAGTACAACTTTAGAACTGTCGCCTATGCGGTACACCTCGTCTATGGTCCACATCGGAGCTACCACCAATCATCTTACCCTTTTCCTCAGTCAGCATTGTCTATAATTTACGCCAAACACAACAAGGTGCGGGTGTAGCCTGTGCAAGGGTGGGTATAAAATTACATAGTAGGGACTCTTTGAGCCTCATCGGTCTCACAAAATCCACAACTGATAAAACACGAAGCATATAAACAACTAAAAGCCCTGCTTAGGTATATTCCCATATATATACCTATGTTATCATGAAAACTAATCTCAACACAAGGTCCCAGCCCTTATCCAATGTACAACTGTTCCATGATGGAAGGAATACTACGAAGGTAACCACAATGATGGTAATTACCACATAGTACAACATAGAAGAATACCAAAACAGTATCACCAAGAAGGTATGTACCACAAAGTTACGCCACACAAAAGATTACCACAAAGGTATCATCACGAAGGTATGTACCACAAAGGCACGTCACACATAAGATTATCAAAAATTTAATGATTCAGCTCACACTAGGTATAACATAGGTATGATATGAGAGATGATTAGATGTAACTACTAAATCATCATACATTGTAAAGAGTTGGACTCAAGAAGGATCCTAAATAATCAGACCCACATTGGATCATAGTACAACAGACCCACGAAGGATCCTAGAGTAGTCCCACATAGATTACTAGAGCAAATTCAAGTGAGACTCTCTAAAACATAACCATGTAGGATCCCAAAGAACAAACCCAAATAGGTTCCCAATATACAGACCCACATAAGATCATAAATCATAGACCCACAGAAGATAATTTTATCATGTTACATCTAGAAACAGGGTCCCCAAACTAAACTTTCATTATTTCGAGAGGGTCTGATCCTCAACCCACAAGTCGATACTCCATCTTACACGAAGCCCCATGAAGAAGCATCCTAAAGGACGACCATGTAATAGGGGTCTCAATGAAACATATGGTTCATCAATAGGACACTTGTTCTGTAATTTATTGGACTTTTTGACCTAAGGGCTCGGTTGGATTCGTGTTCGATCTAACCTGGCTATACCTCATCATTAACCACAATTTAGTTCGGGTATACCAAAATAACCATCTTTATCCATGGTTTCTGGTGCCACATACAGTTCGTCAAACAGACGCCCTTTGCTCAAGAAATTGCCGGAAGAGCGAATAGGGATCGAAGTTGGCCAGGGTCTGGTCCAACCCGATCAGAATGAACCGACCTGACTCAGCCTCGGCCATCCCGACTGGTTCGGGTCGACCCAAAACAACCCAATTCCGACCCTAGGTCCGACACAAGCTGATGCGTCTGGCTCGGCCCATAGAGTGGCCCGTAGGGCTGACCGCACGGGGTGGCCCGCTAGGCCATCCATGGTGCGGCGTCCGGTGGTGCAGCGACAAGCTATAGATGCCTGCGGTGGTGGCCCGATCAGCACATGGATGGCCAGTTTGTCAGCCCTCCTCTCCAGCATGACGCGGTCATGCTCCGTACCATCCCATACGGTGGATAGCAAGCTGGCTACCCTCCCCTCTCCACTAAGGAACAATTCCATTGCTCTTTTTGTTGGGATGTGAGGATGAGTACCACAACCCCATCATGTGGTCTAGCCACCGTCTTTGGTTCTCCAGAAACGATGGGCTGCAACCCTTCTCCGGAAGCGCAGTTGCACTGCCACCATCTTTGCGGCCGGCCGTGGTGCCAGATACCGCTCCCGAGTCCCACCTGTGCCATTATTTGACACTAGTCACCGAACTCCTCCATCACAAAGATCACATCAAAACCACAAAGGTTGCGGAGAGTTCATGCCATGATTGTTAGGCCCACACCCACTACATTGGAGTGTTAGTAAGTGGATCATGGGGAGATGTTAAACATAAAAGAAATTAACCAAGGTAAATCAAAATCACGCCCCTACCATTAAGGATACATTGATGATCATCCAAAGTTGACGATAGATTTGCGTTTGTCGATCCCAAAGAAAGCCTCCTCCAATTACACCGCTAGTTTGAAGATCCTCTATTCATCAGTTCCTCCTTAGTGAGAACTATACTTCCTCAAGAGGCTCCTCCTATAACACCATTTTCCAATGATTCCCCCAAAACCCAAGAGGGGAAATGGAAACATAAATTAATATAGGTTTATACAATTAATTTATGGTGGAACTATAATTAAATAGCTTAATTAAATGGAACTATTAATTAATTTTTAGAGTTGGAACTATTAATTGGGGAATTATATGGATCATCCCCCACATTAATGAAGGGTTAGGGTTGTCCTAACGACTGAATTCAGATTGGGATGATTAAAGCTCTTCTGGTCCCCACCTCCAGGAATTCAACTCTGAGGTTAAAAATAAAATAATAGGTTGCTCTTTATTATATTTTTATTTCATTGAAAAATATGAAAACTAACTTTCACCCTCGACCAACTTTGTTCCTGGTGAAAGTATACATAATCAAATACCAGAGCTTCGGGTTCAATGGTGCCCTCAGAATTCAATTATGAGCACTGGTTAGAAAATTACAAAAACCTCATCGCACGTTCCCTAAACGTACCTGAAAAAATGTTCAGAAATTCATTCCGGGCACACTGAGCTATGGATTCATGTGCCTTAAATTTTTGGGTACTTGTTAAATTCCCATATAATTAAAATAATTTACATATAAATTACGGGTAGTCCTATTCTCCCCAACATAGGGCTTTCCGTCCCCGAAACCCCTTCAAAAATACTAGGGAAGCAAATGAGGGTAATGAGAATGATTCCAAGAATCCCGCTTCCATGTTCTCTCCTAGAGGTTTTTGTGCTTCAAACATACAAACCCCAATGGTATCAAGCACACAAGAAGCACTCGCATATTTCGATCATCAATCTCCACTAGGACCTCTGTAAACGTCACCCCATCGTCGATGTCTAGCTCACCGTGGTCGATGACGTGAGATGGGTCATGCAGGTATATCCTCAGCTAGGATACATGGAAAACATTATGCAACCAGTGCAACTATGGTGGATGATCTATGAGGAATGCCACCTCACCAACTCTAATGAACCTCGGAGATAAAATTACATGCAATCCTTGTTGGGGTGGGATCCATAGGAAGTCGTGGACACCATCCGTGATCTCTACAGGTCTTTGTCTCCTGTCGGCATACGACTTATGCCTACTCGGTTTAGTCTTCATGCTCTTTTGGATGATCAACACCTTCTCAATGGTATCCCGTACCATCTCTAGTTCCACGAGTGCAGACACGCCTATTTTTGTCAAGAACAATGTTGATCTGCATGTTCGGGTATAAAATGCCTCAAAAGGTGTCATACCATTGTTGGAGTGATAGATTTTGTTGTATTCAAAATCCACTAAGGGAAAGTGATCCTCCCATCTATGAGCAAAGTCAGGGATGCAAGCACGCAGCATGTCCTCATGTGTTTGAATGGTCCACTCAGTCCAGTCATCCCTCTGAGGATGGATGGCTATGCTCAAACGAAGGTGCATCCCGAAATCCTCTTATATCCCCTTCAATAGATGGGAAGTGAAACATGCATAATGATCGGAGACAGTCTTTGATGGTACTCCATGTAGCTGCACAATATCCTACACATTGAGGCATCCCGAGCTATCAACTACACCCTTCTCTCTAAACAGTATGAAGTGGGATGACATGGTGTGTCAGTCAACGATCACCCAGATAGAATCATGACCCACGAATGTACATGGATGTCCTGTCATGAAATCCATTAATATCTCAACTCACTTCCACTCTAGGACCTCTAATGGTGGATACACACTTGCTGGTATCTGATGTACTGCCTTTACTTGCTGTCATGTGAGGCACCTAGGGACAAACTCAGCTACTGCTTTCTTCATTTCCAGCCACCAGTGCTGTCGTCGGAGTTCCTGGTATAACATTTCCACTCCTGGATGATCTGCTAAAGGAGATGTATGGAACTCCCTCAATAAATTCTCCAAAAGGGACACTGGTAACAAAGTACATCCTCTCAAGTGGATGATATCCTCCCCACCTTTACAAAATCTATCAATTGCCTGTTCTGTGGATATTTGAGCACATAAAGCCTCGCAGTCAGTGTCCCGGCACTGCGCCTCCCTGACTTGATGAAGATGTTAGAGAGTAACTGTATGAAATTGAAGATAAGATGCTCCATCTTGATCCATTAAGGAAATCTCCAATGTGGCTAGCTACTCCGTCATCTCACCTAGTAGTTGTATACGAGATCTTTTACTGAGTGAATCTGCCACAATGTAACCCATCCCAGAAGTATAGACTATCTCAAAGTAAAATTCCTAGGGGAACTCAAGACAACATTGCTGCCTTAGGTTTAGGTCATTTTGTGTGAAGATATAATTGAAACTCTTGTGATCATTGTATATAGTTAAACGTTTTCCCTTGAAATAATGTCTCGACATAATCAATGCGAAGACCATTGTTGCTAACTTTAGGTCATGGGTAGCATAGTTATGCTCATTCTGGATCAACTTTCAAGAACCATATGTGATAACTGCACGCTTCTACATTATGAAACATCCTAGTCTGGTCCCTGATGAATCACAATAGACTACATACACAACTCCCTCCTCTGGAAGCCTCAACATGGGGGCAGTAGTCATCCTCTTCCCGAGCACCTGAAAAATCAGGTGGCATCTCTCCGACCAGACGTTGGGTTTCCCCTTCTTTTACAACATTGATAAAGGTGCTGCAACTCTGGAGAAATATGTAAAAATCCTCCACATGTATCTGAAAATCCTAGGAATCTTTGTACCTCCATCACACTCCTGGGTGGATCCTAGTTAATTATATCCTCAATATTCTCTAGATACACCACAACTCTAGACTCGGAGATGTCATGTACAGGAATGTGAACCTCTTGGATCTAGAACATTCACTACGAGTTATTACCATAATGATGGTGCTCGTAGAGTGTGTTCAATACTATCTGATGATTATTGGAATTCTACCCCTTGATGGTCGAGTAGATCAGTATGTCATCTATGAAGAATATTACAAAGAGATCAAAGTATGGATAAATGATCCTGGTCATTAGTGTCATGAAAATTGATAGAGTTTTTGTCATGCTGAATGGAATTAACAAGAACTCATAGTATCCATGCTGACATCTGAAAGCCTGCTTCATCATGTCCTCTTCTTATACTCTAATCTGGTGATTTTTGGATCTGAGGTATATCATAGAGAACCACTGTTCTCACTTCAGGTGATCAAATAGGTCATCATTTTTCAAGAGTGGGTACTTGTTTTTCACGTTCACTTGGTTCAGGCACCGATAGTCAACCCAAAGTCGCATTCTCCCATCCACCTTCTTGGAGAATAAAATCAGTGCTACACAAGGAGAAACGCTGGTCTGGATCAACCCCTTCTCCTGCAAGTCCTCTAGTAGTACCCGTAGCTCATGAATCTTCACGGGAGCCATCTGATATACTAGAGTAGATATTAGTGTCATCCCAAGGTTAAAGTCAATGTCAATGTATACCTCTCACCTAGGTGGTAGATCCAAAACATCATCAGGGAAGATATCCTCATAATGTTCAACCACTACAGGATACCTTGAACTCTCCACATCAACTGCTATGAGGGTAAGGAAGTCCATCTGACGATTTATCAGTTTCAATCTCCACCGGGTAAGTCCATCCTGTTCTGCAAAGGCTCCTTTCTCACTGGTGAAGGTAAAAGTTTTCCCATCAGTTCGGAAAAACCACACATTGTTCCTAATATAGTCAATATGAGCATTGAATGTAGATAACCCGTCTATAACCAAGATGACGTCAAAAATCCTCAAAGTCGTTATATGGTGATCCCAGCAAGAGTTCTATCCTCCTAGAGTAATCTCATTCTACCGGAACTAGTGTGTAATCATCAAATCATCTCTCGTAAAAGTCTCTAGCTATAATAATCAAGCCAACATCTTTGTTGGAATCTCATACCTCCGAATGAGGGTTGTGGAAAAAATAGAATGACTAGAACCTATGTCTAAAAGTACAATACCAATGGTGGAGTAGAAATAGATCATACCTCATATCATCTCTATATTGACATGGTTATAATACTTAGTTTCCTAGTGCTGAGCTCGCCTCTGTCCACCTACTCCTTGTGGTCGGGGTGGACCATCATGTTGTGGTGGCAGTAACATCTTGAATAGTCGCTCACCGCCAGCTGCACGACCATGTCCTCTACCACGTCAGCCTTCTCCCTTTGGACCTCCCCATTCAAACCTTTGTCTCTGCTTGGGTGGTCCTCTAGTCGTGTGTTGATCATTTGTATGGTGGGTCAGAAATTCACGAGCTATGTTGCCTTTCTTGGAAAATGTGTAACACTTCCTACTCATCGCATGAATGGCTTTTCCTCTAGTGTCATGCACAACCGACCATGAATCATACAGTCTTCATTCTATAGGTATGGACCTCTTAGATCTTTTTGACACCTATCTTCTTCATGTTGTAGAATAATCCACTATGTGATTCCCAGTGGTGGGTCTCGTTGATGGTGGATGCTCGTCAAGAAAACTCTCCACCAATATGGCTCTTTCTAACACCCCTGCCTGCGTCATGATGCTGAAAGAAATCATTGATGCCCTGATCTCCCACCTGGGTGCCTGATCGATGTTTCGGGCCCTGAATAATGTGTCACGCACCATATCTGTGGTGTAGTCTGAGAGGTTGGTGAGCCTCGCTGAGTACTGATATATAGTAATTCTACCTTGATGCAGATGAAGAAGATCCTGAATGGGAAATGCATGAAGTTTGCTGGGAAAAATTCTGAATAAAACATGCCCTCAATGTCTGCCCAGAGATGTGTCACCTTGTCTTCAACCAGGAGCATCATTCTCCACCATCTGCCTGTTGCATCCTGTAGAAAACTGGCAGTAAGGAACACCATGAGATCAGCTAGTGTCCTTACCAATCGGAAGACTCTCACCATGGACTCCAATCTATCCTCAACCGCTAGTGGGCCCGTCTCACCCATGAACCTGGTTGGCCTCTTGTGTTGGAACTCATGAAACTCATTCAACCAGCAAGAACCCTCTACTGTTGAGGATGGTGGAATAGGTTTCCCAACAGGTAATGGTACCATTGGTGCCTCTACTGGTGCACCTACTGAAAGAGGGCCATACACCGAGGCCTCGTCTCTCGGTGGGATATCATCGTGTACTATACCCAGAACACTAGATGGCTATCTGTTTTGAGGAATCCTCAGAAGAAATTGGTGAGACACATTCTTTATGTTATGCCGGGTGAGCTGACTCAAAGATATCACAATGAAAACATTTCAAATTTAATACAAATTAAGTATTTTTTAAGTGAGTCAAAAATCAAAATAATGGGTCCAGTTGTATGGATATGTTGACCACCTCACCAACACTAGATTCACTAAAATGATAACCATAGTCACTACACATAACACTATTGTTGTTAAAAAGAGAGATCAGTGCTCAATGTTCTACATTATCACTGACTTCTCTGATACCTATTCTTCACGAACCATCCCCCTGGGCTCGTGCAATGTCTACCCCAATCCCGCCTTCCATAGGCCAGGGGCTGGCGACTAGCTCTGAAGGCAGTTTCCCTAAAACTAGGAAGGTATTTCCTTTATAACCTGTAAACTCATGCAACTATGAAAACATCATGATAAGAAAATGATTAATGTGAAATATAAAAATAATCTATACAGTAAGTGAAAGGGGGCAGAATACAAGAACAACAAGAATGTACATGATAACTGGAAGTTACAAGTAAACTGAACCACTCTTGTAATCACCCACCACATATCCTACCTGAAGGGTAAGTAAAACTCTAGAACTTTCACCTCTATAGTATGCCTCGTATGAGGTCCGCCTCTGAGCTACCTCTAGTCCATGTACCCTTTTCCTCAGTCAGCACTATCCATTGTCTGCACAAAACACAACAAGGTGAGGGCATAGCCCGTGGAGTGTTGAGTATAACAATACTCAGTAGGTTCCCTAGGACCCTCAAAGGTATCAAAAAATTCACAAAGGATAAACCACAAAGAATGTTTACAACTGGAAACCACACATAGGTATATTCCCATAAATATCATTATGTTTTTATGTAAACCCATATTAACACAAGGCCCAAACCCTTAGACAAAGTACAACTATTCCACGATGTAAAGAATATCACGAAGTTATGTACCTCCTAGGTAGGCCACACATAAGAATAATAAAAAGGTATCACCATGATGGTATGTACCACAATGGTAAAACACACAAAAGAATACCCCAAATGTATCACCACGAAGGTAAGTACCACAACGGTAAGGTACAAAAAATATTACCACAAATTTATAGATTCAACTCAAACCTTGTATAACATTGGTATGATAGAAATCATGATTAGATGTAACTACTGAATCATATTACACTGTTAAGAGGCAGACCCATGAAGGTTCCTAAATACTTAGACCCAAGTTGGATCCTAGTACAACAAACCCACGTAGGATCCTAGATTCATCCCATGTGGATTCCTTGAGTGAATCCAAGCGAGACTCTCGAACACAAACCCTCGTAGGAACCCAAAGAACAACCCAACATAATATACGAATGTACATACCCACATAGGATCTGAAAGCACAAACACACATATGATCCTTTTTTCTTGTTACATCATGCTAAATGGTTCTCGCACTAAGCTCGCTTGATTATGATAGTGACTTCTACTCAATCCACACGTCGATAATCCAACTTCCATGATGTCCCATGTTGCAGTATCACAAAGGAATGCTATGTATAAGGGGTCTCAATGCAACACATGGTGTGTCAATAAGATTCTCAGTCAGTAAGTTATTGTAATTTTAGTCTGGAGGTATCGGTGGATTCGTGTTTGATGCAACATGGTCGTACACCAAGAGTAAAAAAATCAGTTGGGGTATACCAAAAGGATAGTCTCGATCAAAAGTTTTCACTACTGTAGAAGTTTCGTCAAATAGGCAACCATAGTTCAGGTTATGGCCAAATGATCGAAAAAGGGGTCGAAGTTGTCTTGGGTCTGGTCCGACCCAGTCGGACTGACCTGACTGGTTTGGATCACCTAGCCCGACCCGGGTATGGCCATGGGTCTGACATGGCCCGCTGGTCGGCCCATGGTGTGGCGGCCTGTGGTGTGGTGGCCCGTAGTGCAATGGCCCACAGTGGAGGCCTGGTTTGCTCATGGTTAGCCGGTCATCCAACACTCCTCTTTTTTGTAGCGCAGTCATGTGTTGTGCCATCACCGGTGGCCGGGAGTGAGCAGGCTGACCTCGCCTTGTCGCCACAGAAAAAGGTTACGACTCTTCTCAACAGAGTGGCCCATATGCGCGTCATCGCCCCTTCATGCAGCCAGCCGCCACCAGCCGCCACCCTGGCTCTCTCACAGCCAAGAAGGTGCGAACCTTCTCTAGTGGCACATTTACACCACAACCGTCTTTATGGCCAGTTGTGGTTTCAGTCACTGCTTCGAAGTCCCACCAGAGCCAATCGTTGGCACCGATCACTGTCATCCTCCATCACGAAGATCACATCAAAACAAATAATGTTTCGGAGAGGTCAGACGACTAGCACTGAAGGCGTATTCCCTAAAACATGGAATGCATTACCTTTATAACTTATAAATCCATTCCACCAATCACACAATAAGATACGATCATGATCAAACTAAATAGTAAAAACATTGTGTGCAATAAGTGAAAGAGGCCAGAATACAATCCCAACTGGATAGTACAAGAAAACATGAAGGTACAAGTAAACTGAATAGATCATTGAACACCCACCAAGGATCCTACATAAAGGGTAAGTACAGCTCTTGAACGGTCGCCTCTGCGGTATGTCTCGTCTAAGGTCCACCTCCGAGATACCTCCAGTTCCGGTACCCTCATCCTCAGTCAGCATTGTCCATCATCTACACCAAACACCACAAGGTGCAGGCATAGCCCATGCAGGGGTGAGTATAACAATACTATGTCAGGACCCCGAGACCCTCAATGGTTTCACAAAATCCACAAAAGTGAAACCACAAATCATATAAACAACTGGAACCCCTACTTAGGTATATAACCATACATATAACTAAGTTATAATGTAAACACATCTCCTCACAAGGCCCAAACTCTAAGCCAAAGTAAAATTGTTCTACAAAAGAATGAATTCCAAAAAGGAAACCACCACAAAGGTATGCACCACATAGTTATTCCGCATAGTATAATACCACAGAGGTATCACCAAAAATGTATGCACCACTAAGGTATGCCAAAAAAAATAATTCCACAAATTTATCACCATGAAGGTACGTTCAACAATGGTACGCCACAAAGAATATTACAACAATGTAAAAGATTCATCTCACACCATTTATAACATAGGTACGATATCAATGATGATTAGATGTAACTACTGACAAAGTATTCTGTTAAAACAAATACCCACGATGAATCCTAAATCATCAGACCCGAATTGGATCCTGGTACAAAAAACCCACGTAGGATCATAGAGTATTCCAACATGGATTCCTAGAGAAGATCCAAGTGATAATCTTGAACACAGACCCACACAGGATCTCAATGAAATGACACACATTGGATCCCATAGTACATACCAACATAGGATCTTAATGAAAAGACCCAGATATGATCATTTTTTCATGTTATATCCTGCTACAGGGTTCCCACACTAAGCTCACTTGATTCTAGGATATTTCTCTCCTCAATGCACAAATTGATACTCAAACTACCATGAAGTCCCATGAAGAATTATCCCAAAGTACCACCATGTAATAGGGGTCTCAACGCAATAGACAGTGCATCAATCAGATGTCTTATCTGTATGTTATTGAATTTTAAGTCTCGAGCGCCCGATTGAATTTGTGTTTGATCTGAACTAGGAATACACCAACATTATCTAAAACTCAGTTGGGGTATACCGAAAGGACCATCACTATACATGGTTTCTGACACCCTTGACGGTTCGTCAAACAAAAGCCTATAGTTCATGATATGGTCGAAAGAGTGAAAAGGGATCGAAGTTGGGCCGAGTGTGGTCCCACCCGGTCAGACTTACCCATCCCACTAGGTCTGGCCTGGCTCGTAGAGTGGCATGTTGGGAATCCCATGGTGCGACCGGACATTGTGGGGTGGCCTGTAGTGGAGGCTCGTGGTGGTGGCCCTGTCGGCACGCAGGTAGCTGGTTGGGAAGCCCTAATTTTCCATGTCGTGTGGTCTCGTGCCGCCCAATCCCAGGCGGCCGAATGTAAGCTGGCTGCCCTCCAATCACCACTGTAGCACAAGGCCACAAATCTTCTCCATCGGGGATGATGTGTCACGGACTTTCTCCGACAACGTTGTGGCACCATCACCATCTTCGCGGACAACTGTGGTGTCGACCACCACTCATGAGTCCCACTGCTGGAAATTTCTGGAACCTATAGTCGTCATCCTCCATCACTATGTTTATATCAAAACCACAAAGGTTTCATAGACATCATTCCATGATCATTAGGCCCACACCCTCCGTGTTAGAGAGGTATCATGCAGCAAATGGGGATAGGTTCAACATAAATGAAAATTAACCAAGGTAAATCAAAATCACACCCCTACCTCAAGGGTTCCATTGAAGATTGTCTGTGGTTGTAGATAGATTGGATTTTTTCAATCACAATGTAATCCTCCTCCACCAACGCCACTTTTTAGTGATCCTATGTTCTTTGGTTTCTCCTTGGTGAGAACTATTCTTCCTCAAGAGGCTCTTCCAAGAACACCCTTTGCCAATGATTCCCCTTAAACCCAAGATTTGAAATACAAACATAAATTAAAATAGGTTTATACAATTAATTTACATTGGCACAATAATTAAATGGCTTAATAAAATGTCACTATTTATTAATTGGAGAGTTGACACAATTAATTGGGGAATTCTAACGGTCTTCTCCCAAATAAATGAAGTGTTTGGGTGGTCCCTACCATTGAATTAAAATTGGGTGGATTAAAGATATTGTGGTCCCCACCTCAGATCATTCTATTTGGACGTTATAAATAAAATAAAAATATATACTTTATTTTATTTTGATTTCCACAAAATAATGAAATCCAAATTTCACCCTCAACCAACTGTGGTAGAGGTTAATGTATCCTTAATTGAATACCAGCACTGTGAGTTCAACAGTTCCTTCAGATTTCAATTCCGATCACCGATTTAAAATTTTAAAAAATACATGATAGCATGTTCACTGAACGTACAAGAAAAAGAGATCATAAATTCATTATGGGCACATCGGGGGTCGGAATCATGAACCTTCAATTTTCACTAACTTCTAAAATTCCCTTATAATTAAAAACATTTCATGTAGATGTCGGGTTTTTATATTATCCCCACCTCCGAGATTTGTGTCCCTGATAGAAACTTCAGAACAACTAGGAAAAAAAGTGGGGGTACTGAGCACAAATCCGAGAATCCCATTACAATGTTCTCTCCTGGGGGTTCCCATGCTGCCAACGTACACACACCAATGGTATCAACCACCCATGAATGACCCACCCATATCTATCCCCAATCTCTACTGGAACCACACTAAATTTCACCCCATCATCGATGTCCAGCTCAACATGGTCAATGTCCTATGATGGGTCATGCACATATATCCTCACCTGAGATATGTGGAAAACATCGTGCACCCCATGCAACTGAGGTGGATGATCTAAGCGGTAAGCCACCTCACCAACTCTGATGAACCTTGGTGATAACCTTCCACACAAACCTTGTTGCGGTGAGACCCATAGGAAGACATGGTCATCGTCCTCGATCTCCAGAAGTCTTTGTCTCCTGTCTGCATAAGATTTTTTCCAACTCTGTGAACTCTTAATCCACTCCTAGATGATCTGCACCTTCTCCGTGGTTGCCTATACCATCTATGATCCAACGATTGCTAACTCCCCTAGGTTTGTCCAGCACAATGGTGATTTACAAGATTAGTTATACAGTGTCTCGAATGGTGCCATCCCAATGGTTGTGTGATATCTGTTATTGTATGCAAACTCCACCAAGGGAATGTGATCCTCCCAGTTTTGACCAATGTCAAGGATGAAAGAATGCATCATGTCCTTATGGGTCTTAATGGTCTGCTCAATCTTGTCATCCTTCTAGGGATGGAAGGCGATGCTCAAACGATGTTGCATCCTGAAATCCTCGTACATACCATTAAAAAGCCTAGAAGTGATAATTTCATCATGATCAAATAAAATCGTTAAGGGTATGGAATGTAGCATCACAATCTCTTGCATATAATGGGGTCCCAATATCTCTACTGAACATTGTTCTCTGATCGGTAGGAAGTGGGCCGACATGGTGAGTTGGTCGACAATCAAATAGATAGAATCATGACCCCTGGATGTATGTGGAAGTTCTGTCATGAATTTCATGGATATCCCATCCCACTTTCACTTTGAGACCTCTAACGGTTGATATATTCTCATGGAATATAATACTTTGCCTTCACTTGATGACAAGTGAGGCACGGATAGACAAACTTTGTTGCATCTTTCTTCATCTATGGCCACCAGTGCTGTCATCGGAGGCCGTAATATATCTTCGCCACTTCTACATGTTCCTCTAGAGGGTATGTCTGGAACTCCCTCAATAAATCCCCCTGAGGTGACAGTGGAACCATGGTACATCCTCAGACAGGGATGGTGTGCTCCCCAACGTCAAAAAATCTATCTGGTTCCAGTCTTATGTATATCTAAACACGTCAATACATACAATTGGTGTCCCCTTACTGCACCTCCCTGACTCACTGAAGAAGTTGGATAGTAACTATAAAACACTAAAGATAAGTTGTTCCATCTCGATCTGCAAATGATATATTCAAAGCGGCTATCAGCTCTATCGTCTCCCCTACCACCTGTATAGTTGATCTTTTTCTCAGTGTATCTTCCACAATGTTTTCCTTATCATGATTATAGAATATCAGGAAGTCATATTCCTAGAGGACCTCAAAACAATATTACATCCTTGGGTTTAGATCCTTCTGAGAAAATATATACTTGAGACTCTTGTGATTAGAGTAGACTGTAAATCATTGTCTCATCTGATAGTGTCGCCACAGCTTTAAAGCGAATACCACTACTGCTAACTACATGTCATGGGTAGCTTAGTTCTATTAATGGTATAATATCTTTCAAGAACCATATGTGATAACTTCTCACTTCTGTATTACTACACATTCGAGTCCGGTCTCTGATGTGTCATAGTAAACTACATACCCAACGCCCTCCTCTGGAAGCCACAAGATGGGGGCACTAGTCAACCTCTGCATCAGCTCCAGTAAAATCTGCTAGAATATATCCAACCACAGGAATGTTTTCCCTTTATTTATCAACACTGATAAAGCTGATGCAACTCTGGAGAAATCTGGAACAATCTTCCGGTAGTATCTGGCCAAACCAATGAAACTTTCCACCCATGTTGCACTTCTCGGTGGCTCCAAAGTAAGTATTGCCCCAATCATCGCTTGAGCCACTCAATATCCAGACATCAAGATGACATGCCCCAGAAATTGATCCTCTCATATTTAGAACAGGATCCACGATAGCTTACCATAAAGATGGTTCTCTTGGAGTGTGTTTAGGACTATCTAAATTTGATATGAATTCTCTTCCTCAGTAGTCGAGTAGATAGGTATGTTGTTAATGAAGACTATTACAAAGAGATCAAGGTATGGATGAATGATTCTGGTTATGATTCCCATGAACACTACTGGAGAAATGGTTATGCTGAATTGCATAACCATGAAATCGTAGTGGCCATACCTACATCTGAAATCCATCTTCTTAATGTCCTCATCTCATACTCTGAGCTAGTGATAGTTTGATATGAGGTCTATCTTAGAGAACCATCATTCTTCCATTAGCTGATCAAAGAGGTCTTCAATCCTCGAGAGTGGGTACTTGTTCTTCATTGTCACTTGGTTCAGGCTCCATTAGTCAACAAAATGTATCAAGCACCCATCCACCTTCTTGGTGAACAAAATTGGGGTTGCCCAAGTAGAAACACTGGGCCAGATAAATCCATTCTCCTACATGTCCTCTATCTGTAACAGCATATCACGAAGCTCCACAGGAGCCATCTGATATGCTGGTGTAGATATTGGTGTCGTCACGGGGCACAAGAAATTGTAAAAGTCTACCTCTCTGTGAGGAGGTAGACCCGAATCATCATCTGGGAAGACATCCATGTACTAGTCCACCACTAAAGGATAACTCGGAATCTCCACATCAATCGCTCTGAGGGTACTTCAAGCCAACTGAAGAGGGATCGACTACAATCTCCTCTGGGTAAGTCCATCATGTGTTGCAAAGCCTCCCTTCTCATTGGTGAAGGTGAACCCTATCCCATCTATGTGTAGACACCGCACATTGCGCCTAATACCATAAATATGAGCATGGAATTTAGATAACCATTCTATACCCAATATGTTGTCGTAAGGTATCGACGACGCTACTATGAGATCCAAATAAAGATCTCGCCTCCTAGAGTATGCTCATAGTGCCAGTACTAGTGTGTAATCATTGAATCATCTCCCATAGAAGTCTATAGCTGTAAGGATTGAGCCAAAGACATCACCATAATCTCTATGCTCTGAATGAGGGTTGTGGAAATAAAATAATGACTTGAAAACTTTTCTATAAATTCTGCATATAAGGTAGAGTTGACACAGATCATACCTCGTATCATCTCTGGAGTTCCATGGTAATAAGCCTCAGTTTCCTGAAGCTGAGATCTCCACTGTCCACAAGCTCCCTATGGTCGGGGTGGACCATCTGGTGTTGGTGGCGGTAACATATTGAATCATCACCCACAGCTAGCTACATGGGTATCTCCTCTTCCACATTTGATTGCTCCCTACGGACAACCTTGGTCGAACCTCTATATCTACATGGGATGTCCTCTGACAATCTATTGATCGTCCATATGGTGGGTAAGACATTCATGAGCTATGTGACCCTACCCACCGCATGTGTAACACTGCCTGATCCTCGCATGACCGGCTCTCTATCCAGTGTACCCACACAACCGACCATGAATCTTGAGGTTGTCCTCCTATAGTTCTGGTCATCTTGGATCATTTTGACACCTGTCTGCTTCAAAATGTAGAAGACTACAATATATGACTCCATGTAATGGGTATCACTGCTAGTGACTACTCACCTAGAAAACTCTCAACTAAGAGGGATCGATCTAACACCCCCACTTGAATCGGGACGATGAGAGAAATCATTGATTCCCTGATCTCCCTCCCGAGTCCCTGCTCGATGGTTCAGGCCTCGAAGTATGTGTCCTAAACCATATCAGTGGAGTATCATGAGAGGTTGGTGAGCCTCACTGAGTACTTATCCACAGTCCTGGTGCCCTGCTGCAGATGAAGAAGCTCTAGAATAAGTACTTTATGAAGGGTCTCTAGGAAAAACTCTGAACAAAATAGGCTCTCAATGTCTTCCCAGAGAAGTGTCACCCCGTCGTGAACATGGATAATCTAGATCTACCATCTACATGGTGTTGCCTATAGAAGACTAGAATCATGGATCACCATGAGATCAACTAGTATCCCTACAAGTTAGAAGACTCTCACCACGACCTATAACAAATCCTTAGCTTCCAGTGGATCTGCCTCACTCATGAACCTGGGTGGCCTCTAGCGCTGGAACTCGTGTAACTCACTCAAGCGGCATGCACCCTTTGTTGCTAGGGATGGTGGAATCAGTGGCCCAATGTGTAATGGTACCTCTTGTGCATGTTCTAGTGCCCTAACAGATATATGGCCATGCACCGAGGCGTCATTTCTCGATGGGATATCATCACGTACTATACCCGAAACCTTTGCTGGCTAGCTGTGTTGAGGAATCCTGAGATGCAACTTGTGCACCATGGTGAATAAGTTATACATGGTGTTATAACTCAAAGATATCACGGATAATACCTCTCAAAACTCATATGTAATCAGTTTTTTGGTACACTAAGATAGAAATCAGAAGTCAGGGTCCTAGTGTATGGATATGTTGGCCGCTGCACTAAAACTACAGTCCCTAAACCGATAACCACACTAACTACACATAACACTCTTACTGTTAAAAAAAGAGATCACAGTCCAATGTTTTAGAATAAAATCAACACCTCTAATACAAATTTTTCATGACCCATCCCCCAGGGCCCTTGTTGTGACTAACCCAAGATTGCCTTCCATAGGCCAGGGGTTGGAAACTAGCACTGTATTCATATTCCCAAAAACTGTGATAGAATTTCCTTTATAACCAGTAAAATCATGCAACCAAGAACTCATCAAGATACGAACACAAGTAAACTGAATTGTAAAGAGAGTGTGTATAGTAAGTGGAAAGGGATAGAATACAATCACAACTAGAAAGCACCAGAAAACTGGAAGGTACAATTGAACAGAACCACTCTTGTGAACACGCACCAAGGATCCTACATGAAAGGTATGTACAACTCATGATTGGTCGCCTCCGTGGTATGCCTCATCTATGGTCCACCTCGGAGCTACCTCCCGTACTTGTACCCTCATCCTCAGTCAGAGTTGTATTTCATATGCACCAAACACAATAAGGTGCAGGCATAGCTGCTGTAGGCGTGAGTATAACAATACTCAGTAGGGTCTCCAAGACACTCAAAGGTTTCATATAATCCACAAAGGATAAAACACAAAGCATGTATGCAACTGGAAACCCTACTTAGGTATATTCCCATACATATACCTATGTTATTATGTAAAACCATGTCAAAAAAAGGCCTGATGCCTTATCCAATGTACAACTGTTCCACAATCAAATAAATACCATGAAGGTAACCACCACGATGGTATATACCACATAGTTACGCCACACAATGAACTGCCACAAAGGTATCACCACCATGGTATGTACCACAAAGTTAAACCACACAAAATAATACCACAAACGTATCACCATGAAGGTAAGTGCAACAAAGTTATGCCATAAAAAATATTACCACAAAGGTAAGGATTCAGCACACGCCAAATATAACTGAGGTACGATAGAAAAGATGATTATTTTTAACTACTAGATCTTCTTACTCTATTAAAAGGAAGACCCATGAAGGATCCTAAATCATTAAAGCCACATAGGATCCTAGTATAGTAGACCCATGTAAGTTCCTAGAGTAGTCCCATGTGGATTCCTAGAATGGATTCAATTGATACTCTCGAAGACAGACCCACATAGGATCCCAAAGCATAGACCCACATATGATCCCAAAGTACAAACACACATAAAAGTTTAAAGCACATACCCACATAGGATCTTTTTTTCATGTTACAACCATCTATAGGGTTCCCGCACTAAGATCGCTTATTTCCGGGAGGGTTTGATCCTCAAACCACTAGTCAATACTCGAATATCCACGAATTCCTATGTAAACGTATCCCAAAGGACCACCATGTAATAGGGGTCTCAACACAACAAATGGTGTGTCAATAAGACACTCGGTCTTTATGTTATTGTTCATTTAGTCATGAGGGCCCGGTTGGATTCATGGTTGATCGAACACGGTCATACATAAACATTATTAAAATCATAGTTGGTGTATACGAAAAAGACCATATCATTCTATGGTTTTAGGTGCCATAGATGGTTTATCTGACAGATGTTTGTAGCTCGTGATATTCCCAAAAGAGAAAAAAGGGGACGAAGTTGACATGTGTCAGGTTCAACCTAGTCGGACCGACCTGGGCCAGCCCGCTGGGTGGCCCGCGGTGCAGCGGCCTGCAGTGCAGTGGCCCATAGTGCAGTAACCGAAGATGGCAGCCCACAGTGCGGTGGCCCATGACGGCTGCCCGCGGTGGCTATTCGGTTGGAACGTGGAGGGATGGTCGCTCAAGCCTCCTCTTTTTCATGGCGCGGTAGCATACCCCGCCATCACTGGAGGCCGGCAACGAGCCGACTGCCCTCCCCTCATCGTCGCGACATAAGGGTGTAGTTCTTCTCTACCGAGCGGCGCAGTTGCATGCCGCCGCCCCTTCACGCGGTAGGCCGCCACCCTTGCTCTACCGCAACCCTTTTCGAGTAGCACTGTTGTGCCTCCACCATCTTCACAGATGGCCATGATTCTGGCTGCTGCTCGAGAGTCCCACCAGTACCAATTGCTGACACTAGATGTCATCCTCCTCCATCGCAAAGATCACATAAAAATCACAATGGTTGAGGAGAGATCATTCATGTTCATATGGCACACACCACCCGTGATAGAGCGATAGAAAGAGACTCATGGGGAGAGGTTAAACCTAAAACAAAATGAAAAAAAAGTAAATCAAAATCACACCCCGATCACGAAGATTCCGTTAGAGATCATCTGAGGTTGAAAATGGATTGGCGTTTGTTGATCCCAAAGTAGGCCTCCTCCAACGACGCTGCATGTTTGGAAATCATCTGATCATTAGTTCCTCCTTAGTGATAACTATTCTTCCACAAGTGGATTCTCTATGAACACCCTTTTCCAATGATTCCACCAAAAACCAAGAGGTGAAATTTCAAATTAAATTAAAATAGTTTTGTACAATTAATTTACGTTGGCACAATAATAAAATGGCTCAATTAAATGGTGCTATTAAGTAATTGGAGGGTTGGAATAATTAATCATGGAATTCTAAGGTTATTCCCCCTCATTAATAAAGGATTAAGGTGGTCCCCACCATTGAATTCAAATTAGGAGGATTAAAACTATTTTGGTCCCCACCTCCGAGCATTAAATTGAGAGGTTAAAAATAAAATTAAATTTTTTTCATTATTTTATTTTTATTTACATAAAAATCACAAAACTGACTTTCACCCTCGACCAACAACAGTCAAGGTGAACAAATCATTAAGCAAATATTTATGTTGTGAATTCAACGGTGCCCTCGAATTACAATTCCGATCACTAGTTAAAAAGTTACAAAAACCCAGTCTCACGTTTACTGAACGTTCCAGAAGAAATGTTTATAAATTCATTCTGGGAACACCGGGCCTCAAAATCACACACCGTCAATTTTTACAGACTCGTAAGATTATTATATATTAATGAAATTATATGGAAATTCTAGGTCGTTATATTTATAACACTAAGAATAATCATGTAAGAGAGTGATAAGGCACTCTATATAAAACTATGGTTCCCTAATGGTCTTCTTGAAAACATCTTGATCTGGTCTAATAGGATATCCATCAAATTTTATGGGGGATATTATGAGATAATGTAAAATATCACAATATGAAGTGCTCATGGAATTTAAATAAAATTATAGGAAATCATGATTTAAAAATAAAATGATAATGAATTTGAGAAGAAAGGGGGAATAGTCTGATACATAGGTTAGATATTTATGGGGTTTTTGGTAGAATAGAGTTAATTATTTTTCCACTATAATGGGTCACATTACAAGGGAAAATTTTAAGAAGATATATCGGGGGTCATTATTCTTTGTTGTTTGTATATTCTTGTCAGAAGGGGAATCTAATGGAGCATTTTGCAACATCCATAACTTTGTAACCACTATGTTATACTATTATAATGTTTATAATCAAATTCCATGTTAAAATAACCATGAAAGAGGGATGTAAATTCTTGGAGGATTAATACAAGGTGACTTTTCCCACAAAATATCAAACATTCAATAGCGTGAACCTCATGTTATCATTGTCACTTCTTTTCAGTAGATATTTTACTACCTGCGATAGTCCTACAACAGATTCCTTATGAATAATTTTCAGAACCCATTAGTTTATAATTCATCAGTGAAATCATTTATTTTTATAATAATTATAATGATTTATTTTTTTATTTAATTTTTTATGAATGGATCAGAAAAAATTCATACTGATTGTTGTTCCTTTTATAGTCATTGTTAATGATTTTTTTAAGTATATGAGAAACAAAGACTGTTTTTTCAATGTGGATTGTGATGGAACTATATTTCATATATAATTCATCAAACTACTCATGTATACACTTATTCATCATCTATAGACCTTAAAGAACATGTAATTACACAAACAAATAATATTTTTTTCATTTCAAATTTAAATAATATAAAAATGGGTATTTAATGTTCATTAAAATTTGAAGTGTTTTTATATTGAAAACCAAATTACATGTTTTATGGATTCACATAATCTATTTTAATTGTCTATATCAGTATATGTACCACTAAATTTTCATTGGATGAATCAATGACCCCAAACATCACCAAAAATAACATTAAGATCTCTAGAATCCTAGACATTACATCCAAGTATAGTGAGGACTCTTCAATGTTAATGTGGTTAATGTATAAAATATATAGAAATTCCATGATCAAAATTTTCACTTACATGTCATATTTTAAACTTAAGTTTCATTTAACTTCCATTCATAATTTTTTTGGGGTTTCTCAGGCTTTTATAGAGGAATGAGTGAGTTTTCAGGAATTGGGCCAAACTGTAATCCCAATTCCATATTTAAAAATAATTTTTGTTTATTTTATAAAATTTTATATTTTTAATATTTTTTCTCATTCCAATTCCTAAATGGCCTTTCATGAAATATAAACACCACCATTGTAATTTGGATCATTTATAAATCAATAAACAATGTGTATATGGGTTTTAATTTAAGGGATTGGGCCTTCCAGGAAGCCCCATTCTAGTTTTAAAAATTAAATTTTTATAATTAATTACATATTTAATTTTAATGATTTTTCATTGATTTGAAGCCTCCACCAATCCCATTAAACCCAGTCACATGAAGAATATCCTCCAACCCATATTGGACCACATATCCATCTCATTATATTATGGAATTTTTTAATGTTTTATTCTTTCAAACTCGAGTAAATAGTGCCCAAACCTAAATTAATGATACCCGGGAACTTCTTCTAGCCCCCGGTGATAGGTAACGCCCTTCGGGCCTTGCAATAGGCTGGGTTTGGTGCCGATATTGGTGGAAAACATATTTGGTTCGTGATAAAATGGTATTAAAGGAGGTTCTGGTTTACTCTTTGGGTAACATAATTTGGGGAACGCTCGTGATAGTATATAATTAGGATTTTTAGGACATGGTGTTTCTGTTATGGATAGTTTGCTTGATGACCACACATCATGAAGGTATTAGAGCATCTATGGGATGTCTTGATTTATATGAGTCCTTTGGATTTCTTGGATTGATGATGAATATAGGAAATGAGAGGAGTGTTGGGTTAATGGTCTTGGTGTGCTCGCATGTTCTTGGAAGCCCAGTGGAGTTGGTGATATTCACTAGAACACACTCTGTGATGGTGATGTGATTGGAATATGACCGCCAACCATATGCATAATTCACCGACTAAAACTAGTTTCCTCTAACATTATCTTGTGTTCATTAGTTTTGAAATCATGGAACATTGGTTATAAATTAACTTGGCTTAAAAATTCATATAGTTTTTGTGAAATTATTTTCTAATAAATAAAGAATGGTTAGATTTTTTATAATGGAGAACATAGTTTTCATAATTGTATTAGTAGGGAAAATAGTGTGTTTTCACCTATTTTGAAATCACGAACTATATCAAGGTTGGTTTTGTAAAAGTGTTTCAAATAGTGTTTTTTAAATAATTAAAAACAGTTTTAATTGGATGAGATGTTTTGAAATTAATGTGTATGACTTGAATGTGAGTTTTCAAATAAATTGTTGTTAATTTCAAAAAATCTTGGTAATATGTAATTTGGGTTTGATTTCGTGGTTAGCGGTTATGGGAAAAAGGAGGTATTGGTTAACTATTTGGGTTTTGAAAAGTAGAAAGAATTTTTAATTTTAACCATTTTTATTTTCATAAGAGCCCACATGCATGGGGTTATATGGGAAGATGGACGGTTGATGGAATGGATGGATGAGTTATGGGATGGATATGAGGAGGGTGTCTGGTGTGGCACAGAAACATACATCTGTGAGGCCCATGAGGCACCATTGGTGGATACTCTAACCGTTGAACCGTTTATCTTCAAAAAGATGATTTTAAATGAGAAAAATTATGTCCTTATGACTAGTTTGGTATGGTGTGTATTATTTTTTTAAATGTTGAATTTGTGGGATGTTTTGATTACCTGAACCCCTTCAGTTTGTATTGTGTTTTGGGATTGTGTTGGGTTGGTAAGCTGTATTGAAGTTTCAGTTAGTAGTCTCTTCTGAGAAATGTTTTGGGATGCTTTTACAGTGGTTCCTTTCATGTTTTTAGATCTGGTTTGTGGTATATCTTGACCAATGGAACATCTTTGTTGGGTCCTTGGGTTTATTCATTGGATACGATATGAACTATTATGGGTTAGTGCACAACTGAAGAGAAACCCGAATTGTTTTTCCTTTTCAAGAACATATAGTTGAGTAATATAAGGTATAATTTTCTTGGGGTTTTTAGATTGAGTCTACACCATTTCCATTCTTGGTTTTGTGTATCCTCTTATAGTGATAAAGTGATCATAGAAGGTTGAAAGATACCCTAGCCTCTTATGTTTCTTGATTTTCCGAAGGTGGATGTGGTCTAGGGTTGTTATCTTTGATGAGTATCTGGATGGTTTCAGAGAGGTCATCTCTGTCCTTTATTGTCTCTTAGAAGAATGAGTTCATGTTTAACTACATGTGGGAAATCTCTTCATGAAAGGATATTGTGGCCACTTTCTCGAATTGTGTATTGTTTGGGGATGATGTATAAGGTCCCACTCCATGCCTTGTTTATATCAGTCATAATGGTTATGTTCGGTGACACCTTGTTATTTCATGCACTCGACTGACTATAATGGTGAAAGTCATTAAATCCTCTGAGAGTCTCATAATGTTGGTGGAATTTCTCCCTTATAAAAACATAAAAATCATTTATTTTAGAGGAAGGTTATTATAGGTGTTATTTACTTATATAGTTTCTCACTATATGAAACATGGCGTATTGTGTGTGCATTTTATAATCCCTTATTTTAGTGAAATGTTGAGTTAGGGTAATGTGAGTATGGAATGTGTTATGTCTTGGTAATATTATTGAGGATTTATGTATAGTTTTTGGTGGCACCAAATGAAGAATTATTATTATGGGTGGTTCCAAAGCCTAACTCTGAGATCGAAGATTCTTCAATAATTTGAGCTCTAGCCGTATGTCTCTAAGAGAAGCTGACTCATAGTCAGAGAAAATCCCAGGTTTGTTTAAACCCTTATACAATGTCTTATTCTCAATATGAAAGATATAAAGAGTTTAAACCTCTAGTGTCATCATCATTCTTCCATTGTTCCCATTTTATGGAAATAGGTTAAGGGCCTTGTACCCATTTCATCACCTAATATCATTCCCCCCCCTTTGGTTTCCATAGAGTCATTAGAGAATGGTAGGAAATTTGGATAGACGTCCTGAAGATAGAATTTGTGAATGATTAGTAATGACCGTGTGCAGGGAATCCATGAAGAAAGGATGATCTGCATAGTTAGTGCATATTTTCCCAAACTATGTGGACTGACCCTGTGCCCGACCCAAATCATTACAAAAAATTGGGACTTTTTGTGTCGGCACATACTGGTCGGTTAGGATGGTTAGTTCTTATGGTGGGGTGACCTAATATGATTCTCATGAATGTTCCTCTGTAATCATTTAATGGAATTCCACCCTTGTTAATAGGGATTTCATTTAGGCCTCCCCCTGTTAGTGTATTGATTCTGTGTTAGAAAAAATATAGGTTGCCGCTTATGGTGGGGTATCTAATTGTGTCCCCCCATACCAATAGCTCATATTTATCCATGGTCTTTTCCTGGTGGTAGGTTGTCTCATTAAGAAATATATATCTACCAATATATTACATGTGTAAACATTGGGAATGGAGAGCTCCCAATGGTTTAGTTAAATTAATGTATGTGTAACCTTGTTCAATGTTGGTGTTTATTTGGGTGAATTTCTTGAGTCTTGTTCCGCAAGTGTTGGAGGAATCATTTTTTGGGATAAAGTATGAATGTGATTGATAATTATTGGAATGTGGTGTAATTTGGGGTTGTGAGATTAATCCTTCCTTAAATGATCACTGGGGGTGTTTTGGCCCTTGGGGCGAAGCTTGGAAAAGATGTAAATCTCGATTTATCAGTTGCGTTTGGTTTTTTGCATCTGGAATTACTGTGGCTTTCCCGGAATGGAAATATTTCATGGTTGGGACACATGTCCCATAAATGAAATATTTAAAATTATTTTTTATTTAATTTCAATTCATTTTTTGTTTTTTTGGTTTCCTATGAATTTTTGGAGGAATGTGTGAGTTTTCATGAATTGGGCCAAACCGTGAGCAGAATTCCAGATTTAAAAATAAATATTGTTTCTTTTATAAAATTTTCATTTTTTAATTTTTTCTTCCATTCCAATTCTGAAATGGCCTCCCCTAATATATTAACAGCACCATTACAATTTGGTTCCATTAGAAATCCATAACCATGATTTATATGGTTTTTATTTTGGGGATAGCCCCTACTCGGAAGCACATTTCTAGTTTTAAAAATCCAATTTTCATAATTAATAACATATTCAATTTTAAATATTTTTCGGTTATTCCAAGCCTCAATCAATCCTATGGAACCCATCCACGTGGCCAATAACCTCCCACACACATTGGAGCTCATATCCATCAATATTGAGTGTAGAATAACTTATGATTTCAAAAATTTGCCAGATTTGAGAAGGTATGTTCTTTCAATCATAACTCTCTCAATTATTACTATTTTTCCTCCATTACTGTTCCAAAATGACCTCCTAATCATTGTTCAACCCACCATATAATTGTGGCTATTTATAATTTCATCTACTAGTGTATATGGGGTTATTACTTCAAGATCTCTCATTAAGTTTTTCCATTTCATTCCTCTTTCAAATTGCTTAGGGATCCATTCAATTTGATTAGGGATTCTTCCCTTTTTCTTGAAGTAAAAAATGACAAGGGGGTAGGTTTTAGAACTAAGGTTTTAACCGTCGGTTTTATTGGTCAATTCTTTTGGTTTTAGGTTTGTTATATGTCTCTCTTGGTGAGGTAGTGGTGGGACTTGATTTTCACACGCTGATTCAATGATTTTCATTAATTTGGTAGGTGATTCCAATGTTTATGAAATATATGGGATTATCATGGTGTATTTATGATATTTTCATGCCTATTTAATTTTATTATTTCTACAAAATTGGGTTTTAGTGGTGTTTTTATTTCAAGTGAATCTTTAATGCCAATTTCTTGTGAAATTTGGGGTTTTTTCATATAAACCATTTGTTCTTTCATTAAGGTTTTCCCTATAATTATTTATTTGATTTTATTGAACTATATTATGGATGAAAATAATTTTTTCAGTGTTATTATTCTTTGGGTTGTTCCTACGAAATTTTTTTTGGGTCTTGTTTGTGAAGAAAATGATTTTTGAGTAACAATTTGGTGTAAAATAGGTTCTTTACATGGCTATTCTATGTGATGTTTATTAGGGGTTGTTTTATAACACATGTAATGGGTTTAAATAAATTTTTAAGGCTATGTAAATTTTTTTTTGGTTAATTTGAGTGTGTAATGGTGTTAATGTTGGGTTTTTAAAGAGTTTTGGGTGCAAAACATAGAAATATTTGGAGGAGTTGTTTTTAATAAAACTCAAAGTGTTTTGATGTTTGTTCTAAATGGAATAAAATATGTGTAGCTAATTTATTGGATGTATGTGACCAGTAGTGGTGTTTTACATGAAAATGTATATTTATTAATGATGAAATTGTTTGATCACAAAGGGGGAAGCCCAGATACCTAGGTGGGTCAGATTTGTACTAGTACGGCTTGTGGACCAGATCGGTTTTGTCCTTGTTTCGCCTAACATTTTGATAACGATGTGTCAAATAAATATCTTATTTTAAATGTATTTTTTATTTTAATTTCCTTTATTTCTTTGATTTGGGGGTTTCCCTAATTTTATGGAGGAATGGGTGAGTTTTCATGAATTGGGCCAAACCATGAGCCCAATTTCAGATTTGAAAATTAATATTGTTTATTTTATATCCTCTTCATTTTTCAACATTTTTCAACCATTTCAATTCATACATGGCCTCCCTGATCTATTCACACCATCATGTAAATTTTAATCTTTTATAAATCCATAACCAATGTGTATTTGGGTTTTTATTTAAAGGAATTGGCTTACCCGGAAGCCTGTATCTAGTGTTAAAAAACAATTTTGTTTATTTAATAAATTACCCAATTTTTACTATTTTTTCTGATTCCAAGTGTCACCAATCCCACTAAAACCAGTTGCATGCCCCACCTCTTTCACCCCTATTTGGAGGTTGTTTCCATTACGATTTGGTGTTGAACTTCAAAGGGTTTCTCATATCGTTTGAATTTTAAGAGGTATGTTATTCCCATCATAACTAATTCAATCACTACTATATTTCTTCCATTATAGTTCATAATTAGACCTTTCCTCATCCCCATAGAACCTAAAATCTATGTCATCCCTCCATTTTTCTCAAAACCTCTTTGTAGCCCCATTTTGAAGAGGTATTTGGTGGAGGAACATAAAAAAATATATAGTAATTGTCTCTCCTCCTTAGTTCCTCCCCTTTATATGATGTTTCATTCAATTTCCTTGAAGTTCTAGATGACCAGGCGGCTGGGTTTCAAAACAAGGTTTTAACCTTTTGTTTTATTGGACAATTGTTGTTGTTTTAGTTCGATATAATTCCATATTGGGGTAATAGTGGTGCGAATTGATTTTTGCAGATTTATTCATGTGTTTAATTTGATTTGATGGTGATTCCAATGTTTATGAAATATTTTTGTATTATCCTGTTGTATTTATCATATTTTTAGGTTTATATCATTTTATCATTGCTGCAAAAATTGGTACAAATTTTTTTTCTATTAGAGTTGAATTTTAAATGCCAATTTGGTATGAAATTGGGGGTTTTCCAAAGAAATATTTTATTGGCTTATTTGGGGATTCCCTATACATACTTAGCTATTTTTAGTAACCTATAAAATATATGAAAATACTGTTTATAATTTTTATACATTACTTTGTTGCAAAAAAAAAAGGATTTTAATTGTGTTTGTAAAGAAAGTGATGTTTTGGATCCACTTATGTGTGAAAATGAAGGTTTTACAAAGTTGTCAGTTCTTGTTTAACACGGGGATACCATTAAATTGATTTTTTGTTTTCATTGAAATTTTTTGGGATTAATTTACTATTTTGGTAACATACAAGTTTGAAAATAGTGTAAAAGTGGGGTTCATAAGGGGTTTTGTGTGGAAATCAACACGAGATTTTGAGGAATTGTTTTATTAAAAATCAAGGTGTTTGTTGTCTGTATAATGTTGTATAAAATGTGATAGCTACTGTATTTTTTGTATGTGACCAGTAGTGGTGTATGAAATTAAAATGGATATATGTTAAATGCTGAATTTATTTGAGCACAAAGGGGGAACCTGAGTACATAGGTGGGTCAGATGTGTACTAGTACAACTAGTGGACCAGATGGGTTTTTGTCCCTATTTCACTAAGCATTTGGACAACGACAACTCTATCTAAACAATATGGATGATGATTGTGGGCCACTAGGTGATGTGTATGTTCCCTATAAGTGGATCATGGACGAGAACCAATTTTTTTATGGTAACTTTACACTAAGGTATTTGGTACATAGGGCCTGAGACTATCTAGTGCCTAAAGGTGTTCCTGATTTTGTCGCTCATTGTATTTTTGTTATTAACCCTTGTCTTGAGGGGGTTTTGTAAGTACATTTTTGTAGATAAAATTTCTATTAAAATGTGTTAACATTCTGAAAATTTTAGTTTGAAAACTGTTTTCAATTGAAAGTTGCATTTCTTGGAAGTCATCACTGCTTTTCATTTCATATTAAAACTGATTGATTTTCACAATGTATTGCACGATATTTGGAATACCCGGGTGGTCTCTTAATAGGAATTGTCTCACACCCTACATACGCACTTGTGTGTATGTAGACTTGGTTATTTTTGTTGTCTCAGGTTGGGTACAGTTTTTAGTTTTAGTGGTTCGGGCTTCTAGTAGGTCCTTGGTGGTGATGTCTTATGGAGATGGCTTGAGAGTCATGGCCCATTCCATTAGGGTTATTGGGCTATTTCCTTTTGTTTTATAACTTTGTTATATTCTTGTTGAGCAATTTTAAAATATGTAATTCAGTTCTGATTTTTTGTATTAGATTTTTTTGTTTGAAAAATCCAGATTCATTTTATTACATTCTGTTGTTGTTTAATGATTTTTAACTCGGGTAAATCATTTCCAATTCTCATTTTATGACACCTGAGAACTTGTGCCAGCCCAAGGGGATTGGGAACACCTTTCTAGCCTTGTCACGTGATGGGTTTGGTGCCAGTTTTGGTGGGAACCAGATTTGGTTCGTGACAAAATGGCATCAGAGGTCGTTTCCTCTCTTTGGGTCATGTTATTTATGGAGCAGTCCAGATAGTATGGAGTTAGGATTGTCGGGACATGGAATTTAGGTTATAAGTAATGTGTATGACCACCACACATCATGATAGGATTGATGTCTTCAGGGGAAGTTGGGACATTTCAGAGTCTTTTGGTTTTCTTTGTTTAATGATTATTAAGGGAAATGAAAAGAGAGTTGGGATAATGGTCCCAGTGAGATCGTAGGGCCTATAAATCCTTGTGGAGGTGGGGATATTCCCTAGAACACTATCTGTGTTAGTGAAATGGTTAATATATGGCTTCCAACCATATTTCCAAGTCAACTTCTGAAACAAGTTTCTTCTCGCATTGTATTGTGTTCTTTAGTTTTGAAATCATGGAACTTTGGTTTTGAAGGGACTTGGTTTTAAGAAGAGTAATGTTTTTGTGAAATTATTTTTAAATATAGATAGAATGGTTTGATTTATGAAATGGTATAACTGAATATTCAGAATTATTTTAAGTAGAAAATCGTGTGCTTACACCTCTTTTGAAAGAAGAAACTATACTGAAGTTGGTTATGGAAAAGTGCTTCCAATAGAGTTTTCTAAACTATTGAATAGTGTTTTAATGGGATGATATGTTTGTAAATTAATGTAAATAAAATGAAATTTACTTTTCATTCGAATTATTGTACCTTTTAGAAGATTTTTTTTAATATGGAAATTTGGTTTCGATATCCTGGTTATCATTTTTTATAAAAAGGATGTGTTGGTTGACCGTCTTGGATTTGAAAAGTGGAAAGAATATTTGATTTAACCATTGGTATTTCCATTAGAAACCACATTCATGGGGTTATATGGGATTATCGATGGTCGATGGAATGACTAGATGAGTGTCAGGATGGATATTATTAGGGTGCGCGGTGTGGCAGAAAAACATCCATGTGTGAGGCCCATGGGGTACCATTGGTGGATACGCTTACCACTGAACCGTTTGTTTTCAATGAAATGGTTTAAATGAAAAGAAACATTGTCTTGGTGAATACTTTTGGATGGTTTGTATTATGGTTTTTTGAAAATGTTGATATTGTAGGATATTTTGAGTCCACGAACCCCTCCTTTTGAACCGTGTTTTGGGTTTGTGTTTGGTCGGTATACTGTGTTGTAGGGACATTTAGTGGTTTCTTCTAAAAAATGTTTTGGGATTCTTTTTTGGAGGTTCCCTTCATGTTTTAGGATATAGTTTTTGGTATATCATGAAAAATATACCATCTTTTTTGGGTCCTTGGGTTCAATCATTAGATAAGGTACACCCCGTTATGGGTTATTTCACAACTAAAGTGAAACACTGGATTGTTTCGTCATTTGAAGACCCTCAAGTTTATCAATACAAGGAATATTTTTCCTGAGATTTTTATATTGATTCTACACCCTTTCCTTGCTTGGTTTTGTGTATCCTCTTGTAGTGGGAGAGTCATCATGGAAGGTTTAAAGAGAACTTATCCTCTTATGTTTCCGGATTTTCTAAAGGTGGAAGTGGTTTGGGGTTGTTAGCCTAGATGAGTATATGGATAGTGTCTAACAGGTCCTCTTAGTCCTTTGAAGTCTCTTCAGAGAAGGAGTTCACATTAAACTGCTAGTCTGGGAAATGTGGTCATGAGAGGATATTGTGGCCTCTTTCAAGAATTGTGTGTTGATTAGGGATGTTGTATAAGGTACATCTCCATGAATTTTTTATATTAGTCGCAATGGTCATGTTCGGTGACACCTTGCGATTTCATGTAATCGATTGACCGTGAAGGTGAAATTCATGAAATCCTATGGGAATCTCTATTATGTTGGGAGAATGTTTTCCTTGGAAAAACATCAAAACCTTCCATTTTATAATATGGTGAGTATAAGTGTTCTTTACTTCTATTTATTTTCACCCGAAGAAACATGGTGTGATGTGTGTGCATCTTTAAAGCCCTTGTTTCAGTGAAATATTGGGTTAGGGTAATGTGAGTCTTGAATTTGTTATGTCTTGGAAAATATATCGGTGATTGTGGTGTATTTATTGGTGACACTGAAAGATGAATTCTCATTTTGGGGGTTTCCAAAGCCTAACTGAGAGGCCGAAGATGCTTCAATCACTTGAGCTCTAGCCATAGGTCTTGGAGAAAAGATGGATCGTAGTCATGGGAAATCCTAGGGTTGATTAAACCCTTTTACAATGTCCTATAATCAGTATGAAAGGGAATAAGAGTTTAAACTTATGGTGTCATCATATTTCTTCTGTTGTTCCCATTCTGTGGAAAAAGGTGGAGGTCTTGTATCCATGTAATCACACAATGTTATCCCCCCCCCTTTGTGTTCCAATGAGTCATTGGAGAATGGTTAGAAATTTGGGTAGACAGGTTTAGAACATGGTATTCACATGGATAGTTGTAACCATGACAAAAAATAACCAGGAAGATATATGGATCGACACTGTTATCAAATAGTTTCCCAAACTGTGCAGACTAACTGTGTTGTCATCCCATCTCCATAATTTTGGTGTCTTTTCGCGTCATCCCACACCGGTCGGTTATGATGGTTGGTTCTTGTGATGGGGAGACCCACCATGGGAATCATGCATATTCTTTTGGAAATTTCTAATGAATGTATACCCCATGTTCTAGGGAGTCTGTTCGGGCCTCCCCTGTTAGCATCCCGATTCTATCTCAGTAAAACATTTAAGTTCTCTCTTATGGTGGGAAGCCCATTTATGTCTCTTCATATGAGTTACTCAGATTTTTCCTTGGTCATGTCTAGGACGTAGGTATTATCATTCATAGATATCTATCTACCTACATCTTACTTGGGTGATCATTGAGATTGGAGAGTTCCCAATGGTTTAGTGATAGTAGGGTAAGGGTAACCTTGTTCGATGTTGTTGTTTATTTGGGTAAATTGATTGGAAATTGTTTAGATTTTGTTTGAGGAGTTTTCATTTTAGATAAATCCTAGTTGTGCTTGATTGTTTTAGGGATGTTGTGAATGTTTTTTTTGTGAGATTATTCCTTATTTCAATGATCACTGGAGGTGTTTTGGCCTTTGGGAGAGAAACCTATCGTGGGGGTACATCTTGGTTTCTCAGTTGGGTTTGGTTGTTTCTTTGACCTTGTTGTGACTTTCTGGAGTGGAAATATTTCATGGTGGGGACAATTGTCACATAAAAAACTTATTTAAAATGTATTTTTATTTTCATATCAATTATTTCATTGTTTTGGGGTTTCCATTTCTTTAATGGAGGAATGGGTGAGTTTTTAATGAATTGGGCCAACCGTGATCCTAATTCCAGATATGAAAATAAATTCTGATTCTTTTATATCTTATTAAATTTTCAACAATTTTCATCCATTTAAATGCATACATGGCCTCCCATAACCCATTAACTCCATCATGTAAATTTGGTTCCTTTAGAAATCCATAACCAAGGTGTATTTGAGTTTTTATTTAATGAAATTGGCCTACCTAGAATCCCATTTCATGTTTTAAAAATAAATTTTTGTTATTTAATAAATTTTCCACTGTTAACTATTTTTTGATGATTCAAAGTGTCACCCAATACCAATGAATCCATCCATGAGCCCCTCCTCTTTCCCCCCTATTTGGAGCTTGTTTCCATAGTGATTTGGGGAAAAACTTCATATGGTTTCTCAAATTGTCCGAATTTGAAAATGTAAGTTCTTCCCTTCATAACACATTTAATTATTACACTCTTAATTCCATTATAGTTTTTAATTAGGCCCTTCCTCATCCCCTTAGAACCAAGAATCCATGGTATCCCTCCATGTTCCTCAAAACCTCTTTGTAATGCAATTTTAAAGGGGTGTTTGGTGGAAAAACTTCAATGAATCTCAAGTAAGTGTCTCTCCTTTTTAGTTCCCCCCTTTCAATGAAGTTTCTTTAAATTTACATGGTGTAAAAAATGAACATAGGGTAGGGTTTCGAACCAAGGGTTTAACATTTGGTTTTATTGGTCAATTATTGTGGTTTTAGGTTCGATATAAGTCCCTCATTGTGTGATGGTAAAGAAACTTGATTTTCGCATGGTGATTCAAGGGTTTCATTTGATTTGGTAGGTGATTCCTATATTGATGCAATATTTGTGTATTATCATGATGTATTTATCATATTTATATGTTTATATAATTTTATTATGGCTGCAAATATTGGTTCTAAGTATCTTTCTATTTCAACTGAATTTTAAATGCCAATTTGGTGTGAAATTGGGGGTTATGCAAAGAAATGTTTTATTGGTTTATTTGGGGATTCCCTATAAATACATTTTTGATTATGTTGATTTTTAATAAAGCTGAAAATACTGTTTAGAATTTTTATCGCCTTTGGTTGTTGCTGAAAATATTGGTTTAAATTTTGTTTGTAATGAAAGTGAAGTTTTGGTTCCACTTTTGTGTGAATTTGATGGTTTTACAAAGTTATCACTTCTTTCTTAACAATAATTGATATTTTTTTAATTGAAATGTATTGGGAAGACTTTACTATTTATGTAACTTAAAGGTGTTAAAATAGTGTACAAGTGGGGTTCTTAAGGGGTTTTTTGTGCAAAACAACATGGTATTTTGAGAAATTGTTTTATTAAAAACCAAAGTGTTTGTTGTGTGTTTTAAGTGGCACAAAATGCAATAGCTACTATATTTGGTGTATCTGACCAATAGTGGTGTTTTAAATTAAAATAGTTATGTGTTAAATTCTTAAATTGTTTGATCACAATGGGGGAAGCCCGAGAACCTCGGTGGGTCGGATGTGTACTGGTACAGCTAGTGGACCACGTTGGTTTGGTCCCTGTTTTACTGAGAATTTGGATGAAGAAAACACTAAATATACTATATGGATAATTATTTTGGACCACTGGGTGACTGGTATGTACCCTAATAGTAGCTCTTACATGAGAACAGATTTTATTATGGTTTTTTTTAAACTGAGGTATGAGGTACATGGGGCCTTAGACTATCTAGTGCCTACGGGTGTTCCCGGTTTTGTCTCTCATTGTATTTTTTTATTATCCCTTGTCTTGAGGGTATTTTTTGGATGTATATTACAGTGGATGAATTTTATATTTAAATGTGTTAAAATTATGAAAATTTTAGTTAGACAATTTTTTTCAAGAGAAGGTTGCATTTCATGGATGTTATCACTTCTTTTCTTTGCGTATTAAAACTGATTGCTTTTCACAATGTATTGTGTGCTCTTTGGAATCATTGGGTGGTATTGTAATGGGCATTGTATCGCACACTAATTAAAACATTGGGTGTTAGTTTACTTGGTTATATTAGATGTCGCAGGTTGGGTACAATTTTTAGTTCCCATGGTTTGGGTTTCCAGCATGTCCATGGTAGTGAAGTCTTGTGGAGATGGCTTGAAGCCGGTGCCCCTTTCCATGAGGGTTCGTGGTATGTTTTCTTTTGGTTTTTTACCATTCTTAATTTCTTGTTGAGTTGTTTTAATATATGTAATTCAGTTATGATTTTTTTGTAAATTATTGTTTGGTTTGAAAAATCAATATTCGTTTTATTATATTCAATTGTTGTTTTATGTCTATATACATGGGTAAATCGTTCCCAATTCTCATTTTATTAAACCCGGGCACTTTCGTAAGCCCATGGAGATTGGGAATGCACTTCGGGCCTTGTCACATGGTGGGTTTTGTGCTGGATTTGGTGGGAACCATATTTGGTTCTTCACACGAAAACTATAACTAATTTATGTGAATGTTGATTAGGGACCACTAGGTTATGGGTATGTTCTTTACTAGTGGATCGTGCATGGGAATTGATTTTAATATGGTTACATTACACTGAGGTATAAAGTACATGGGGACCAAGACTATCTGGTGCCTATGGGTGTACCCAATTTTTTTTAATCATCGTGTTTGTGGTATTTGACCAATTATTGAGATGTTTTTGGAAGCAATTTACATTAGCTAACATTTCTATTTTCATGTGTGAACATTCTGAATGTTTTATCTCGAAAAATATTTTCAATTGAAAGTAGCATTTCATGGATTTTATCACTAATTTTCTTTTCATATTAAAATTGCTTGCTTTTTCAAATTGTATTGCATGCTCTATGGAATAATTGGGTGATATAATATTGGGACTAGTCTCAAACCATACATAAACCCCTTTAGTGTATGTATACTATATTATACTTGAAATAGGTAAAGGGAAGGCTATGGGTGATGGTAGTCCATCGTGTTAGTTCTCATCCTTGGTACGGATTTGTGGAGATAGCTTATGGGAGATGACCCCTAGTCATGTGGAGTCCATGGAGCTATCATTATATTGTATTTTTTTTTGCATTTGGACCTCATTTATTGTATTTAAACCAATGTATTCAGTTCTGGTTTTTTGATTAATGCGTGTTTGGCTCGAAAATTTCAGATTTATATTATGGAATGTTTTTAATGTTTTATTCTTTCATACTCGGGTAAATCATTCCCAACCCTAAATTAATGATAGTCGGGAACCTGTGCCATCCCATGGGGATAGGGAACCCTCTTCGGGCCTTGTCATAGGCTGGGATTGGTGCCGGTATTGGTGGTGACCATATTCGGTTCATGACAAACATCAAATAAAATTTTCTGATGCTGTTGGGATTGGCCATATCTAAGTGCACTTAAATGTTTTGTTCCCTTCAATAATTTTTTATCAAATATAAAATATTTGAATGGATTTGTAGGATCTCTTTTCATGTGATGATAAATTCATTTATCACAGTAATGTTCCCACCACTGAATATTACATGAATAGTATATTGTTCAACATCATCACATGTCATTACTGTGTCAAGGCACCGAATTGGGATCAAACTCACCAACTAAAAAATAGAGCTATTTTGGGTTGTATATGTCATATAGCTCGAGGAACTACAAGTTTCCCCTCAACAAATCTTTATATACATGAGGTCCCAAACCCTTGGATGTACCATCACATTAAGGGATTTCATCCCCCACTGGCCCATTCGAAATAAACAATTCAAAAACCTTGGGATATATAATAAATAACCACTTAGATCATGGAATCCAAAATACATATCCAAATTCACATATCTATTCATTTTTCAATTTAGTAAAAAAAATTATATTAATATAGAGAATCTAATTTTTGGAATTTATGAATCCATTATTATAACATAAATAGCGATGTATATAAATGATATAACAATTAAAATTCATAAAAATAAATTAAATGGGAAAAACAGTTTGAATAATTTAAACCTAATTTTTTTTACAATTCATATTTTGGATTTATGGAATAATTAATAAAAATAATTGTATGTTTTATTAAAATTTCTTCCAAATGGAAAGTAGTCTATAGAGAACCACAACAAAAAGTAATTAGATTGGATGATCAATAATGTTAATGGAATGAATATGAAAATGATATATGCCTATAAATTATGTTTCCTTATATTATATGAAGGATCGTCAATGGATGAACCAATCTAGACAATTCTTATTAAAGTGGTGCACATATGAAATAAAATGAAAAAATAGTATAGAGAAGGGTAGTGGAAATTGTATGATTGTAGGGATACTACATAGGATGAGTGATTACCCTAGATCAAATCATAATAAGGAGATACAATAATGAAATTTTTGGGGTTCAAAAAGAAATAAAATCATATAAAAATAAGATAAACAATATTTCATTGTAATTGATAAAAAATATTTTGATGATGCAATATTAATAATGGTTTGAAACCAATACGGTAAAAGAAAATGATATTTGAGGAGAATATATTAATATATGAACTAAATTATTAATGATGGAGCATTTAGTGAATGAATTCAAGGAATAAAATAATTGGTATTAGGTCATGTTTTAATGAGATAAATATACTTTAATGACTGTACAGTCTAGATAGTGTATAATCATAGAATACATGCAACCAAATTCAATGAACATGTAGATATAAAAAATATAGAATTAAATGACATTTGAATATAATTAATGGAATGAAATTTCATCATTTAAACTATGTATATAATGGATATTATAGATACAACACACCAAAATTGAAAGGAAACAGATATACATGGTGATAATATACAATACAACATACTATTGTTATGTAATTACATTACACCAATGTATACAAACAAACAAATAAAACTTGAAATAATTAGAGAGAAAATAAATATATATTAATACATCCAAACATGGTAAAATATTGATCTTCATTGTTTAAATCACACATTGAGTGGTGTTTATTTATGGGGACATTGAAAATAACATACAATAAAAAATCACTATGGATAATGGATTATGTGTCACATGATATAAATTAGATGAACATAATGTTAAATAATAATTAGTAAAAAAATATATATGCAAAAATAAGGGAAAATATAAAACATATTTAATAATATAAGAAATTAATTAGAGTGATAGAATTATTTCTCCACTATCAAATCTATAATAAAACAATGATATATTGATTAGTATGGAAGAATTTTTATAATTATAAATTTTATTTGTGATATAATATTCATGATCTATTTATTGAAATATAAATATAAAATAAATAATTACATAGGTGGAAGACAATCGTGAATATTTGTTACTAGTGAATCCACAAACTGGAGATGGTGCTAATATAAGCCAAATCAGAGAAGACACATAATCTCATTTGATAGGTTTTTCATTATCATGATACATAATATCAAATTAAAGGTCATAAATAAAATCACATTCAGATGAACATGAAAAAATAATGACACATCATCATTGTGATAAAAATAAATAATAACGTGGGTAAAATTTGCTTACAGTATTTGGATAATGCAGGCGCTAGTGTGATAAGATTTGAAATGAGGCCTAATGAAGAGGTGGCTGGTTGGTTTGGTGGTTTTATGATATTTATGCTTATAAGGATGTTCACAATAAAATTATGAAATTTGAGATATTGTATTCCAACCCATTGAATGCTCGAATGACTCCTCTATGTGGTGAATAAGTGACGAACATTGAGAACACTATGCAAAACTAACTGATAATGTATTGTAAATTTGGTTTGGTTGACTTGACAGAACATTGTGATATTGAACAATTGATGATATGTAACCTCATTGGTGATCTTGTGTTTATTATTGATAAATAAATATCCATATTTTATCTTTATAAAAATATAATGAAGGTGGGTGGTCTAATAGTGAGTGGCTGACCTCATGTATCATATTAGTCGGCAATTGGGTGATGACTGATTGAGGCCCAAAACAATAATACATGATTTTATGTATTAATCAGCATATATATTCCCATGTAAGTAACATTAATAAAATTTAGTGTGGTTACCAATTTGAGGGATACCATGAGACACAGGATAAAGAAAAAAGGAAACCATCAGTTGGAAATTGTCGTAATATACCAGACAAGGGAGATACTGGAACAAAATTTCATGTAGAGGGGATGGATTGGAAGATCATAAATATGGGTGGAGTATAGTGGATATAATAGAGGTCCTAAGATTAATATATTATGTAGATTTATATATATATATATAAATATTGTAAAAAGTTATGTTTAAAATGATACTTGTACTCCACCAGTGTGATCACACATGTCTATAAATCTTTGTTTATTATTGAAAAAGACTAAATTTTTCCTAATAATTTATCATTCATATGAATATTAAAAAAATATATGTCATAAATAATGACTACCTTAGAGTAGAATAAAATTTCAAAACTACTTTTTTTTATATCTAATAAAAATATAATACTAAATATTATAAATATAGGGAGATAAAGACAAAAAATATATCAATAAAATTTATTGATAAATTATTAGGAATATGGGAAACAAGACATAATTGGTGATATAAATTAATAATTAATCAAAAGTAAATTGGTATTTATTTTTTGTTTTCTTATAATTATATTTAATAAGACAACTAAAACATTAAATTATTGATCTAAAAATTTTAAAGTTATAATTTAACCATTACTATAATTTTTTTTGTTACAAATATTTGTTTATTATAATATGTTGTTGATTGTCACGGAAAATTCAATGAAATGATCTATATTTTCAAAAAAATGTAAAATAAATTATATAAATCCATTAATTGATTTCAAAATTGATCTCTTATATTTTACATGACTTGTTCACATATAAATACGAAAATGTGGAAAATTAACTATAAAATGAATTTTTCTGAAGGATATTATTTAAATATTATAATTAATCCAATCCTAACTCATGATATTATATTAATAGAAATAAAAATGATTTTTCATAATTTTGTAATACACATAATATAAATAATAATATCAAAAAATAATAATGTAATAATGTGAAAAATGAAAAATGAAAATAAATTTGTAAATAAATGATCAATATTCATTCTAAAAGAAATATCAATTCCTAAAATTTTATATTTAGAGAATATATTCATGAAATAAAATCGTATTAAATGAATAATGGTGTATAAAAATTTCTAGATGAAAATTTAATGATTATTTTTGTGTAATAAAACAATTATAAGAAAACATCAAAAGAAAACCTATTTTTCATGGATACTATGTAGAGAGGTGGTAAAATGAACGATAACACTTATTTAATTTATCTTATAAATAAATATGTTTTCATTGATATAATATCCACCTTTATTCAATATAAATGCATTACCCAATAACAAGATTAAAATAAATACCAATTAGCATGACTCACTCAACCTCATATAATATTTCAATATATTGTTTAATATAGGCATTATGATAATATTTATGTTATATAAAAATAATATTAAAACAACAAAAACTGTGAAAACTAACAAAATATGAATAAACTACGAAATGAAATAATTTACAATGCAAATAAATTTGGACATTCTATCTTCAAATTTATGACATTTTCCATAACAGAATTATTTTAATGTCGAGAAATCAAAGCATTTAATTTAAAAACAAAATTATAATGGAACATACACATTATGAATTTAAATTTAAAATTAATAAATTATATTATTTCCCTAAACATAATAAATTTTTTTACCAGCCTCCAAAATAACCATATATTCGTTCCATTATTTATAACCATCATTGTAATATAGATTAAATTTATTCCAACTATATATTTACCAAAATTATATAATAATATAGTTTAATATGAATATGTAATCATGTTATCAACAGTGTCGAATATGAGTGAAAAAATAAATGATTTTTTTTATAAACAAGAACTATATATTCATTTATTCAAAATTAAGTACTAGTGTATATAATGGATTGAAAATTAAGACACTACTGACCCAATGAAATGATTTTATTTATTAGTATTAAAATCATAATATTAATGTGTATAAATGAACATGTATTAAAAAATATTACATTAGAATAGACCAAATAGTTTTTCTTTAAATTAAAAAATAAATTAAAATATTTGAACATGTCGAAAGAAAACATTCTCAATGCACAATGAAATAATTAATAGAAAAATAAATAGAGAACATCTGACGATACATTAAAATAAAAATTCATGTTTCAAAAATTTGGAATAATTTAATAAGTTTTACTATTCCCTTTTATAATCAACAATGTTAAAATATAATTTTATATAAATTATGAAATCTAAAATAACAATATTATTCACATTTAACTGTGATTTTAAAATTGAATGTATATATCTTTGTTTCATAAAAAACCCAGATGATTAGTCCTAGTGTGTATACTAGTAAATATATTGTTCTATATTATCTTTATGAGAAATTTTAATACGGATTTTACCTAAAAAAATTTCAAACAACAAATATTTATTTTAATTGGAATGATAAGAACATACCTGTGGAAAAAGGCATGGATGTTCGCCAAAATTTTCAAGTAGTGTGTAAAATGAACATGATGGTGTTAAGGCTAATATCAGTAAGTCTATTTAACAGAGAGTTGATTTATAAATAATTTGTTCTAAATATGAAATACATGAGATGAATAATGAGGAAAAACTAAACATTGTTTAATTTATATATAGTTAATATTATATAGGAGTAAACTAGTAATAATATAATTATTTATAAAACCACATGTATGTATACATATAACTAAAAAAAAATTACATCATAATATTTTTATTGAAGAGAAAAATGATATCCTATCTAAAATTTATCTCTATTAAACATTAATTTAATGAAAAAGGACCATTAACACTGTCCATTAGTTGTTGTGAACAAATGAATCATAATTAGTTGCTAAAACATAAAAGGTAGATTACAGGATGATAAATTATCAATGGAAGAATGATTACTAGATGAAAATTTTGAAAACGATTTTAAATAATTACGCATACCTAATTTACATATTATTGAAATAATTTAGTCATGGAACTATACATCAAAAACATTCCCTACTATGGTAGGTCTAACCTATGGCTTATACTTTTAAATAATTGTGATGATGTGGTAATATGTTATTCTTAATTATTGGAAATAGATAATTTAATATATATTAAATAATGAAATATTTATTTATTAAAAAGTATAATCTACTTGTATTGTTGTGATTTTTAAAGACCTATTTTATCACATGTTCACCGACATCATAGTTTGATTCAACTAACAAATATAAAATATTCAAATTTATGTAGACACTATTATTTATAAATAATAAATATTCAGTTGAATAAATATTTATAAAGATAATATATTGTATAAAAATATATTTTTCTAAAACTAATATTAGAAAATAAAATATTCAGATCAACTAAACAACATTATTAAATATCATTTTTTAAATATGCAACTAGTAGGGAATTTTTTTCAATTAATATAAATAATAAATTCGTAGTTGATTTCATAAATGAGTATACCAAACATGAAAAACGAATTAAAAAATGTATCCAATTTATAGTGGTGAAGATTAGTTAAAATTATTATAAAAATACATAGAATAACAATCCATATTAATTTAATTATTAATAATAAATTGGAATAACTCTTGAAACTAATAAAAAAATATCGTGAAAGAAATTTTTTTAATCCTTTCAGATGTATAATTTTTCTAATTACATTTTCATTGACGTAAAAAGTAAAAATTCATATATATCATAAATTAGGATATTAAATTATTAATTTCAAAATAAAATCTAATGGATACTTTATAATTAATGATAATATTTATTAAAAAAATTTATGAAAATAACATACCCCAGATACTCATGAGATACACCATTTTGGCTTTAAAAATGTTTTCCTCAAAAAAATTCTCCATCATATTGGGTAATTTTCCTTTTTGGAGAGTAGAAAAATAGGGACATTCCATAGGTTTTCTCCTATAGAATTTAATTAGCTCTATTTATTTATAATAATCAAAAAAAAAATTAGGAAAAAAATTCGCATGATTCCAAAAATAGAGGTGATTCTTTTTATATGTTTATAATGTTTTTATGATCAATGTTGATATCACATGGAACATGATTATTTGTTGTAATGAATATTTCCATTAAAATTATTTCATAATGGATGATCCAGGTATTGATTGTTAATATTACATATATGATTCACTCATGCTCTATGATTATATTTTTATACAAATATGGACTTCGTTTTCTAATTGTTGTTACTCAATTATTAATTCTATTCTTTACCCTAACTAATTATTTTATATCACAAGTATTATGTCTCATTTTTTCTTGGAAATATTAAAATGATGTTGATTTAATTATTTGTATGAGTTTTTTATATTTATTCTAATGATGACATAATTTGACATATGTAATTCATGATTATGTCTGAGAAATTATAATTTAATGACATGGGATTTGTTTATATTTCGGTTTCCATTAATTCTCTAAAAGTCTAAACCATAATGATTATGGAGAATATATGTGATATAATATTTCCTTTAAATAATTGATTTATCTGGATGTGGAAATTTTGGCCACCACTAACCGAATCAAAGATATAATATTAATTTTTATGATTTTACTACTAAATATGGGGGTGTGGGTTTAGGTGGATTATTGAATGTATAAGATCTATGGGTAAGTTGACATTGGATATTAATGTATTTTCATTTGAGATTATTTAATTATTTTGGATACTGTCATAGGACTATAAGCATACAAATAATAATAATTTCAATAACATAAACATCCCTATTGTAGATGGATGTGTTATGATCATAATGTGGTTAATGATATTTCGATATACACTTTAGTATGTTTTAGTTATTGTAAATATATGTATTAATCTGAAATATGAATTTAAATTTTGAAGAAATGGGTTTTTAGTTATTGATAATATTGTTGTTTTATAAGAGATTTTATATTAAGAACCCATGTTTTGTCTTATCGATAACCACATGATTGAAAATTGATTTCATTACTATGTTATTAATATTACATCAAAATAATGTTATGATAATTTTTGGAATTAAATATTAATTGTATGAGACAACATTAGATGTTTAAAAAATGATTAATTTTTATGTTTTTATGTTTATCTGTGATATAAGTTTATCAAATTATTTATTTTCAACATTAGATATTACAATTGAATAACGATGATTGTTGTATCAAATGTTTGTTTATTCATTTTAAAAACTATGTAACCATGTAATTTTTTTTAATTTTATTAATGTTTAAATATAAGAGTAAAATATTTTTATGATTTTGGAATTAATGTGGACCACTAAAAGATATTTTTAGTTAATTATTTATTAAAAATTCATGTTGAATACTCATACATTGTGGAAAATATTATAGTTCTAGTTGGATATGATTAATGGATCAGATTCTCCTTATAAAGTATGTTTATTTACATTTATCTTTGTTTATATAGAGTGATAATTCCTATCCCCCAAGAAAATGACATCAAAACAAAAAATATATCCTTTTACATTAATTTTGGATGAAATTGTGCACTTTTCAATCATCATATATTTATGGTTATGAGGCCCATAGTTTTTATTAATCATTTACTGGTTTATAATCATTGACATCAATCAGTCTCTATATTTATTTATTATTTTCTTCTACTTCCACCTGTGTTAGCCTAAATAGAATTGTAGTATTATAATATTACATAATACACTATTACAAAAATTTATCAGTTATTATGAGGATTTTTTATGTAAAGTTATACAAGGCCAATTTATAGAAAAATGTTTGAAATGATAGAAAATTAATTAAAAGAAAGTTCCAATTATGAGAAAACATTTTAATATTGTGGTGGAGTTTGTAACAACATGAAATATTTAAATAATAAAATTAATTTTCATATATGAAATTAAATGAAAAATTGTTTTTATGTTGAGTTACATTAATCAATGAGTTTATATTTTGTAACACACATCCTTATGTTTTTTACGTATAATAGAATATTCAGCATACAACAACAAACATAACTGACATATTCTCTATACTACCATTATAATATAGAATTTAAATAGTAGTGTGGGAATAATATAAACTACCATATTAATTATATATATCTATTACAAAATATAAATTATTAATATTATTTTAGTAAATAACCAATCAGCTTTAAGTAAACTCATTTTAATCTTCAATAATATGTTTTCTTCAAAAATAATTTTATATTTCTCATCATAATAATAATATTCTGAAATGCCCAGATCAGTGTGAATCACTGAGAGGGGGAGGGGGTGAATCAGTGATCCCTTAAAACTTTTTACTAATTGATTCTTAATCAATTAAACCTCTATGGCTAGTTAAAGCCTCGATCCACTCTTCTTGTATCTCTCAGCCTTTCCTCGAGTAATGCAGTAAATGTAAAGGGATAGGACACAAGGATTTACAAGGTTCGGCACCAAAGGCCTACGTCCTTGCCATGTTGGTTATACACCCCAACATGGTTTCTTCCATTATAATCTGTTAGTATTATAATGGTCGATACATCATCCCACTGTATCTCTCCTGAGTCCCACAAGAGGGTCTTTATACTGCGTCCCACAGTGTTACCAGAGTCCCACTGGCCTGCTCCAGAATCCCACTAAAGACTTCTTCCACCTGGAGTCTCAAAGGGGGCTTCTCCTGGCTCCTCGAGTCACACGAGTAGCTCTTCTTCTTGTTCAGCTCTTCAAGTATCTTCAGCAGCCTGTGATAAAGGCTGATGGCCTTGCTCTTCTCTTCTGATCACTTGTGGTTGATCAGGGCTTCTCGTCTAGCTCAGGATTTATCTCCTTCTTCAGGATGACCTGGCTTCTCTCTCCAACTACTGAATACTCAGACAACTGATATCTTTAACTTTGGTCTGGTACAGTCTCACTTCACTTCGACTTCATGCACTGAGTGCATGGAAACTCTGCATCTTCATGCACTAACTGCATGGCCTTCTCAAATTCTTCAAGAACCACTGGTCTTGGATTACTCAGAATGCACACACACTGATATGATCTTTTTCACGTGTGCATGTGCATGCATGCATGCATGCACTCCCCTTCTTCATCTTGGTGTAGTAAACCCACAATGGGTGTAAATACTTTTAGCACACACACCTTCTTCCTTCTTCACACTTTGTTATTTTTGTTTACACACTCACAAGTGTGTTGTACTTTAGTGTGAGTGTCTCCTCTTACTTCCTTCTTCTAAGTGTGTTCACTTCACTTAGTGCACACACACTAGGTTCGGCCTTTTAGTTCTTTTGCACACACAAATTCCTATGGCCTTCTTCCCTTCTTGTACTCTTCCACTTTGCACACACACTTTGTTTTTCTCTTTTAATCTTCAAGTGTGCACAACCACAAGGCTACGGCCTCTTTGGTCCTTTGTTTGCACACACACTTCCTTTGTTCAATTAGCAAACACAAGGCTTGGCCTTCCTCTTCCTCTTTCACACACAACTTGGATTTAGTTGTGGTCTTCCTATCCTCCTTGCACACACACGGCTAGGGTGTAGTCTCTATTAAGCACACACACAGAAGGTGTGTAATTCATACTACCCAAACCTCCTACCAATGTGAAGGGCGCACAAGGGGTGCGGCCACTTCCACTTCTTCTTCAAAGAGCGCAAGGTATGAGACGTGCAAGGGTTCGGACACTTCTGTAGCGCATGCTCCAAGGATGCAAGCACCGTTCAAGGGTGCACTGGCCGTGGGGTGCGTAAGGTGCAACAGCTACGCAAGCCCTTGAGTGTGCAAGGGGCAACACCGCGGGCTCCTTCCTCCTGCCGCACATGTGTGCAGGCAGAGAGGGAATCAACCACGGGCGCGCAAGAATGCGGCCTCGGGATCTTCCTGTCGTGCAAGGGAGGCGCGCAGGGGACTCCTTCCTTCTTTCATGCAAGTGTGCGCGAAAGGAACCAAACGGAGCTAGGAAAGCTCCGGGCTGCTGCCGTGCAAGTGATGCGTGTAGGTTCGGCTTCGCGAGGCTTGGAGCTCTCATGGGACTTCTTTGATTATCAGCAAGCTGCACCGAGGTCTCGACCTCTCTTTATATAGGCAGAGAAACGCCTCAAAACATCCACGTGGTTTAACTTCAAAATCCCGAAGATTTCAGATCTTTAAAAATCATTCAAATCTGGTTTCTATCCTCGGTTCACGTGGGCTTCTTCCTTCTTTTATTTTTCCCCGGCCTTCTTCACATGCATGCACATTCGAACGTGTGCATGGCCTCTCTTTTATAATCCATGCAAAACACGAACCCACCAAGGCCTCGGCAACTTCGTTTGCCTCGGCATTCTTTGAAATCTTACAAACATTGCATGCATGCCTATTTTCTTGCATGATCGTGTTCGTTACGTCCAGACGAACTCCATGGACACTTTAGCTCAAACAACGGTGGTCGGGAACTCAAAATACGGTGGTCGGAGTGGCTCTGGTTCAGGCGGCGTCGTGGGCTAGCTTCGACTGAGCTCGAGGAAGGAGACGCCTCGGAGCCGTCGGATCAGGCGATAAAACAGTCTTCAATGTCCTGGATCTGAACGGGAGCGGTGCGATGAGATGTGCGGTGCAGATTGGCCACGAGATCAGATGGATGGCCACGATTTTCTCCGCGGAAAAAATGCGTTTCCCACATCGAATCGCCTCGCGGAATTTCTGTGGTTTAACATCCAGCTCCTGCCGCAACCCCTCGATTGAACTTCCAACCCTCTCGGTGCCGCCCCACAACGAGTTCTTCTTGCGGGCGCGCTCTTGCGCCCACCCCTTCTACTCGGGCGCGCCACTAGCACCCACTATGCTTCCTTTGGGCGCGCTCTGCGCCCACGCTGCGCAGACCTTGAAACTCCCCTGCGTGGCTCGGGGCTTATACACGGCCTCGGCCTCTCTTGGGCTGGCCCCATGGGATCCCCCTTGGGTGTGGAGACCTCGAGTCCCACCTGTGCCTTGGGGTTGAACCCTTAAGGCTGGCCCTTGGTGGCTTCCTTTTTTCTAGAGTAGACTTAGGGAATTTGTATAAAAACAATGTAACCAAGTTTCCAATGCCAAATGCCACTTCAACCTCTAAGCCATTTCTTCCTCTTCTCCATTTCCTCCCATCTCTTTTTCTTAGGAATTCCTCAATCCTCCCCACATATACTCAATACATAGAATGTGGAATTACTGAAGGGTCTTCTTCATCAACCGACCTCCTTGATCAAATAGTTTCTTCCATGTGCTTCGTTGATCTAATCACGGATCAAATTGGTTCTTCTTCTATTTCACATGCACTAAGTAATAGTGCATGGACTTCATTAATCCACTTCATCCACTTAGTAGTTTTGGATGGATCATCTTCATCTCCTCATGCATTGTTAAGACAATGCATGGTCTTCAGACATTGTGGTGACATTGTATCCAGTTGATACAAGTTCTTTGAACTTAAAGATCAGCTCAACAATCGTCAGATGTAATGATGCTCCATCATCATCAATTCTTCAAGTGGTGTAAATTAGTATCATCTTGATACAAGTATTGAAACATTAATATCAGTTCTACAATCTTCTGATATTGTATGAGAATGTTTCATCCACAACATCCTATGTCACTTAGTGAATCTCCTATGTGACATGCATCTTAGTACCATGGCCATTCTCCTTCCCTCACCAACACCATCACATCATTTTTCATTCACATATTGAAACTCCTTGACATCCATCCATTAATTCCTTGACAACAACATACCTCATTGACAACAAATGCAACACAATGCACTTAAATCTCCCCCTTTGTATTTGTTGGAAATACACTAGAGCACATATGAATGGGTCAATATGTGTGCCAATATTTTCTCCCCCTTATTGGAAATCAAATGCAAAGGTGTGGTGTAGTTCTCTTTCAAAAATCTCTTCCTCCCTTTGAAAAGTATTTTCTTGAAAGACACTGAGAGAGGGATGATGTCACATGTTCTCTTTAGCAAAGAACCTTTAGTAAATCAACTCTAAGTCTACTTGGGCTAACCCGGTGTAGAAAACAAGAGTGATGTAACCAAGGTACTCAATGCTGTCCAACATTCACTGTACATGTGAGATCATGCTCCAAGGGGTTGAAATTTTTCAGATATAACAATAAATTGCAAAATCCTGCACATACTTCACAAGACTCATTAGAAAGTTCAGTGCAAAGATAAATCTTCCACTTTCACCATTCTTCACACTTGCACATTTGATCTTCAATGATGTTTGTGCTGGTGTGGATCTCAACACCTCTTCAACTTCTTTGTGTGTGACTCCTCTATTTCTAGGTGCCTTATGAACACTAGAGTCTCCTGGTGCAATCTTCATTCTTTTGAAGAATCCCTTCTAAGCTGGAATGAATATCATGCATTTATCACAAGTATGTCCAGCTTGATTGCACCTCACACACAGAACTTGATCTTCATGTGAAATCTTTTTCTTTCCTTTTGCCTTAGCAATTTCCAGAACTTCATCTTCATGTCTTTTCAGATCTTTGGCAAGTTGCAACTGATTTGGCCATATGACTAACAAGTCATTTGGAAGTGAGGCCTCAGTTTTGAAAATTCCACATGGTTCTTTTGATACTATTAAGCCACCTTTCTTAGGCAACTTATTTTCAACCAATCCCTTCTTCTTCTTCTGGATTGATTGTCTGTTTGAGTCCAGTCTGCCTCTATTCTGTTCCATGGCTTGTTCACAAAGATCCATGGTCTGTCCTTTCTTTCCACAGTAGAAGCATTTCTTCTTGGTGGTCCTTCTGGATGCATCACCCTTCTTGGATTTAAAATCCAAGGACTTATCTTCCTTTTTCAACATCATCTTGGGAGCATTTTATACTTTCATCTTGCTTCCCAAGGATTCTCTATGAGCCAGGTTCTGTGATATTTTCTTCTTTTGAGCTCTAGATACAATTGGAGATTGACATGTATCTATTTGACCACGTTTTCACACATCCCAGATGTTATCAAGCATCCAAATCTGTTAGCAGTAAACAGATGTCTCTGGACCTGTGGATGTTTCTTCTTTTCCTCTGGCTTGCTCCCCCTTGGCATGGGCTTCCTTTGTGCTTTTACATTCAGTGGATTGTACCAACAATCTTTTGCACAGTTCCCATACTTGTTACAACACCAACACTGACCCACAAATCTTGACCTCTTCAGTCCTTCTGATTGTTGGGTACTTTTCTTGACTTGCTGTGTTGTTTCAGGAGAGCATTCTTTCTTCACTGTCTTAATCCATACTTGTTTGGATTCATTCTTCCATCCTGCACTTTTAGTAGAAACACTTTTAGAAGCATGAGTACAGGATGGTATGGATGTTACCTTCTTTTTAGAATATGTTTCCCTTTCATTAGAGGATGTCTTTCTTTTAGAATCATCCTGCTCAATGCATACTTGAGTAGCAACATTTCTCCTTTCAGCTGACTGGGAGGCTTTGGCTTTGGGTGATTGCTGAGTTTTCCATATCACCTCTAGTTCTAAGCATTTCATATTGAGGGAGTTCTTCTCATCCTCAATAGTTCTTAGCCTTCCTTCCCAATTTTCTACCAGTTGTTTCATCTGGTCTTCATGCACTTTCTTCATTTCTTGCAATGAATTGTCCAGCTCCTTCACCCTTTTGACTTTCTCTTCTAGTTGAGCATCTTTGACAATCATTGAAACTCTGTGCAATTTTTCCAGTGCATGGAAAACTTCTTTGACCATTTTCTTAAAGAATTATTTCTCAGAAAGGCTTCTTTGCAATTTATCAGTAGTGTCTTCATATCATTCATTGCAAAGAGATACTGTTTCATCTTTAGCCTTCACCAGCTTTCTGAGAGTGTTGGTTATGCCAACCCTTTTAGCCAACTGATCTTCCATTGTATTGGCTTCTTCTTCTAGCTGTAATTTTTCTTCTTGAAGATCAAGGATGCCTGTAGCTATACACATTGCCACTTCCTTGGGGACTATCTTCTAAAGATATTCGATTGCACTTTGAAGATCTTTCATTGTTCCAACTTCATCACATCTAGGACATGCTTTCTTCATCTTCTTTGCCTGTTTCTTCTGTCAATTTTTCTGAGTCTTGGCAGATAACTCCATTTGAGGCTGCTCGCTCATTTCCTCAAATCTGCACTTCATAAAGACTCCCTTGGATCTTTTAGAGGTAACCTTCGCTCTGATACCAATTGAAGTGCCCAGATCAGTGTGAATCACTGAGAGGGGGAGGGGGTGAATCAGTGATCCCTTAAATCTTTTTACTAATTGATTCTTAATCAATTAAACCTCTATGGCTGGTTAAAGCCTTGATCCACTCTTCTTGTATCTCTCAGCCTTTCCTCGAGTAATGCAGTAAATATAAAGTCATAGGACACAAGGATTTACAAGGTTCGGCACCAAAGGACTACGTCCTTGTCATGTTGGTTATACACCCCAACATGATTTCTTCCATTATAATCTGTTAGTATTACAATGGTCGATACAGCATCCCACTGTATCTCTCCTGAGTCCCACATGAGGTTCTTTATACTGCGTCCCACAGTGTTACCAGAGTCCCACTGGCCTGTTCCAGAATCCCACTGAAGACGTCTTCCACCCTGAGTCTCACAGGGGGCTTCTCCTGGCTCCTCGAGTCACACGAGTAGCTCTTCTTCTTGTTCAGCTCTTCAAGTATCTTCAGCAGCCTGGGATAAAGGCTGCTAGCCTTGCTCTTCTCTTCTGATCACTTGTGGTTGATCAGGGCTTCTCATCTATCTCAGCCTTTATCTCCTTCTTCAGGATGACCTGGCTTCTCTCTCCAACTACTGAATACTCAGACAACAGATATCTTTAACTTTGTTCTAGTCCAGGCTCACTTCACTTCAACTTCATGCGCTGAGGGCATGGCAACTCTGCATCTTCATGCACTGACTGCATGGCCTTCTCAAATTCTTCAAGAACCACTTGTCTTGGATTACTCCGAATGCACACACACTGATATGAACTTTTTCACATGTGCATGTGCATGCATGCATGCATGCACTCCCCTTCTTCTTCTTGGTGTAGTAAACCCACAATGGGTGTAAATACTTTTAGCACAAACACCTTCTTCCTTCTTCACACTTTGTTCTTTTTGTTTACACACTCACAAGTGTGTTGTACTTTAGTGTGAGGGTCTCCTCTTTCTTCCTTCTTCTAAGTGTGTTCACTTCACTTAGTTCACACACACTAGGTTCGGACTTTTAGTTCTTTTTCACACACAAATGCCTATGTCCTTCTTTCCCTTCTTGTACTCTTCCACTTTGCACACACACTTTGTTTTTCTCTTTTAATCTTCAAGTGTGCACAACCACAAGGCTACGGCCTCTTTGGTCCTTTGTTTGCACACACACTTCCTTTGTTCAATTAGTAAACACAAGGCTTGGCCTTCCTCTTCCTCTTGCCCACACAACTTGGATTTATTTGTGGTCTTCCTATCCTCCTTGCACACACACGTCTAGGGTGTAGTCTCTATTAAGCACACACACACAAGGTGTGTAATTCATACTACCCAAACCTCCTACCAATGTGACGGGCGCGCAAGGGGTGCGGCCACTTCCACTTCTTCTTCAAAGAGCGCAAGGTATGAGCCGTGCAAGGGTGCAGACACTTTTGTCGCGCAAGCTCCAAGGATGCAAGCACCGTTCAAGGTTGCACTGGTCGTGGGGTGCGTAAGGTGCAACAGCTGCGCAAGCCCTCGAGTGTGTAAGGTGCAACATCGCGGGCTCCTTCCTCCTGCCGCACAAGTGTGCAGGCAGAGAGGGAATCAACCACGGGCGCACAAGAATGCGGCCTCGGGTTCTTCCTGTCGCGCAAGGGAGGCGCGCAGGGGACTCCTTCCTTCTTTCGTGCAAGTGTGCGCGAAAGGAACCAAACGGAGCTAGGAAAGCTCCGGGCTGCTGCCGCGCAAGTGATGCGTGCAGGTTCGGCTTCGCGAGGCTTGGAGCTCTCACAGGACTTCTCAGATTATCAGCAAGCTGCACCGAGGTCTCGGCCTCTCTTTATATAGGCAGAGAAACGCCTCAAAACATCCATGTGGTTTAACTTCAAAATCCCGAAGATTTCGGATCTTTAAAAATCTTTCAAATCTGGTTTCTATCCTCGGTTCACGCGGGCTTCTTCCTTCTTTTATTTTTCCTCGGCCTTCTTCACATGCATGCACATTCGAACGTGTGCATGGCCTCTCTTTTATAATCCATGCAAAACACGAACCCACCGAGGCCTCGGCAACTTCGTTTGCCTCGGCATTCTTCGAAATCTTCCAAAAATTTCATGCATGCCTATTTTCTTGCATGATCGTGTTCGTTACGTCCAGACGAACTCCATGGACACTTTAGCTCGAACAACGGTGGTCGGGAACTCAAAATACGGTGGTCGGAGTGGCTCTGGTTCAGGCGGCGTCGCGGGCTAGCTTCGACTGAGCTCGAGGAAGGAGACGCCTCGGAGCCGTCGGATCAGGCGATCAAACAGTCTTCAATGTCCTGGATCTGAACGGGAGCGGCGCGATGAGATGTGCGGTGCAGATCGTCCGCAAGATCAGATGGATGGCCACGATTTGCTCCGCGGTAAAAATGCGCGTCCCACATCGAATCGCCTCGCGGAATTTCCGTGGTTTAACATCCAGCTCCTGCCGCAACCCCTCGATTGAACTTCCAACCCTCTCGGTGCCGCCCTGCAACGAGTTCTTCTTGCGGGCGTGCTCTTGCGCCCACCCCTGCCACTCGGGCGCGCCACTAGCGCCCACTATGCTTCCTTTGGGAGCGCTCTGCGCCCACGCTGCGCAGGCCTTAACACTCCCCTGCGTGGCCCGGGGCTTATATACGGCCCCGACCTCTCTTGGGCTGGCCCCATGGGATCCCCCTTGGGCGTGGAGACCTCGAGTCCCACATGTTCCTTGAGGGTGAACCCTTAAGGCTGGCCCTCGGTGGCTTCCTTTTTTCTAGAGTAGACTTAGGGAATTTGTATTAAAAAAAAAGTAACCAAGTTTCCAATGCCAAATGCCACTTCAACCTCTAAGCCATTTCTTCCTCTTCTCTACTTCCTCCCATCTCTTCTTCTTAGGAATTCCTCAATCCTCCTCACATATACTCAATACATAGAATGTGGAATTCCCGAAGGGTCTTCTTCATCAACCGATCTCCTTGATCAAATAGTTTCTTCCATGTGCTTCGTTGATCTAATCAGAGATCAAATTGGTTCTTCTTCTATTTCACATGAACTAAGTAATAGTGCATGGAATTCATTAATCCACATCATCCACTTAGTAGTTTTGGATGGATCATCTTCATCTCCTCAGGCATTGTTAAGACAATGCATTGTCTTGAGACATTGTGGTGACATTATATCCAGTTGATACAAGTTCTTTGAACTTAAAGATCAGCTCAACAATCGTCAGATGTAATGATGCTCCGTCATCATCAATTCTTCAAGTGGTTTAACTTAGTATCATCTTGATACAAGTATTGAAACATTAATATCAGTTCTACAATGTTCTGATATTGTATGATAATGTTTCAACCACAACATCCTATGTCACTTAGTGAATCTCCTAAGTGACATGCATCTTAGTACCATGGCCATTCTCCTTCCCTCACCAACACCATCACATCCTTTTTCATTCACATATTGAAACTCCTTGACATCCATCCATTCATTCCTTGACAACAACATACCTCATTGACAACAAATGCAACACAGTGCACTTCAATATCCCCCTTTGTATTTGTTGGCAATACACTAGAGCACATATGAATGGGTCAATATGTGTGCCAATATTTTCTCCCACTTATTGGCAATCAAATGCAAAGGTGTGGTGTGGTTCTCTTTCAAAAATCTCTTCCTCCCTTTGAAAAGTATTTTCATGAAAGACACTGAGAGAGTGATGATGTCACATGTTCTCTTTAGCAAAGAACCTTTAGTAAATAAACTCTAAGTCTACTAGGGATAACCCGGTGTAGAAAACAAGAGTGATGTAACCAAGGTACTCAATGATGTCCAACATTCACTGTACATGTGAGATCATGCTCTAAGGGGTTGAAATTTTTCAGATATAACAATAAATTGCAAAATCATGCACATACTTTACAAGACTCATTAGAAAGATCAGTGCAAAGATAAAGCTTCCCCTTTCAACCACTTCTCTTCAATCAATACTCCCCCTTAATTGTCATGATGAATACAATTAAGAAACAAGGGATGAAAGTATGATTGGAATACCTTCACTTTTCTCAAGATGGTATTAAATCTCAGAATCCCATCTTTTACAGATTGGCTACCCCTAAAGGGGTGCACTCCATTCTTTCCAAACCACTCTCCAGATGAGAATGATCATCATCTTCAATTCCCTGAAATGTTAGCACATGTAAATATAAGTGGTTAGGGAATAAGATGGAACCTCCTTGGTTCATCAATGTGAACAACAAGGTTGAGAAGATTCTCTCAACCAAGATGTCCCATTTTCACCATTCGTCACACTTGCACATTGTATCTTCAATGATGTTTGTGGTGGTGTGGATCTCAACACCTCTTCAACTTCGTTGTGTGTGACTCTATTTCTAGGTGCCTTCTGAACACTAGAGTCTCCTGGTGCAATATTCATTCTTTTGAAGAATCTCTTCTGAGCGGGAATGAATATCATGCATTTATCACAAGTATGTCCAGCTTGATTGCACCTCACACACAGAACATGATCTTCATGTGAAATCTTTTTCATTCCTTTTGCCTTAGCAATTTCCAGAACTTCATCTTCAGCTTTTTTCAGATCTTTGGCAAGTTGCAACTAATTTGGCCATATGACTAACAAGTCATTTGGAAGTGAGGCTTCAGTTTTGGAAATTCCACATGGTTAATTTGATACTCTTAAGCCACCTTTCTTAGGCAACTTATTTTCAACCAATCCCTTCTGCTTCTTCTGGATTGATTGTCTGTTTGAGTCCAGTCTGCCTCTATTCTGTTCCATGGCTTGTTCACAAAGATCCATGGTGTGTCCTTTCTTTCCACAGTAGAAGCATTTCTTTTTGGTGGTCCTTCTGGATGCATCACCCTTCTTGGATTTAAAATCCAAGGACTTATCTTCCTTTTTCAACATCTTCTTGGGAGCATTTTCTACATTCATCTTGCTTCCCAAGGATTCTCTCTAAGCCAGGTTCTGTGATCTTTTCTTCTTTTGAGCTCTGGATTCAATTAGAGATTAACATGTATCTATTTGACCACTTTTTCACACATCCCAGATGTTATCAAGCAATCCAAATCTGTTAGTAGTAAACAGATGTATTTGGACCTGTGGATGTTTCTTCTTTTCCTCTGGCTTGCTCCCTCTTGGCATGGGCTTCCTTTGTGCTTTTACATTCAGTGGATTGTACCAACAATCCTTTGCACAATGCCCATACTTGTTACAACACCAACACTGACCCAAAAATCTTGACCTCTTCAGTCCTTCTGATTGTTGGGTACTTTTCTTGACTTGTTGTGTTGTTTCAGGAGAGCATTCTTTCTTCACTGTCTTCATCCATACTTGTTTGGATTCATTCTTCCATCCTGCACTTTTAGTAGAAACACTTTTAGAAGCATGAGTACAGGATGGTATGGATGGTACCTTCTTTTTAGAATATGTTTCCCTTTCATTAGAGGATGTCTTTCTTTTAGAATCATCCTGCTCAATGCATACTTGAGTAGCAACATTTCTCCTTTCAGCTGACTGGGAGGCTTCGGCTTTGGGTGATTGCTGAGTTTTCCATATCACCTCTAGTTCTAAGAATTTCATATTGAGGGAGTTCTTCTCATCCTCAATAGTTCTTAGCCTTCTTTCCCAATTTTCTACCAGTTGTTTCATCTGGTCTTCATGCACTTTCTTCATTTTTGCAATGAATTGTCCAGCTCCTTCACCCTTTTGACTTTCTCTTATAGTTGAGCATCTTTGACAATCATTGAAACTCTGTGCAATTTTTCCAGTGCATGGAAAACTTCATTGACCATTTTCTTAAAGAATTATTTCTCAGAAAGGCTTCTTTGCAATTCTTCAGTAGTGTCTTCATATCTTTCGTTGCAAAGAGATATTGTTTCATCTTTAGCCTTCACCAGCTTTCTGAGAGTGTTGGTTATGCCAACCCTTTTAGCCAACTGATCTTCCATTGTATTGGCTTCTTTTTCTAGCTGTAATTTTTCTTCTTGAAGATCAAGGATGCCTATAGCTATACACATTGCCACTTCCTTGGGGACTATCTTATGAAGATATTCGATTTCACTTTGAAGATATTTCATTGTTCCAACTTCATCACAGCTAGGACAGGCTTTCTTCATCTTCTTGGCCTGTTTTTTCTTTCAATTTTTCTGAGTCTTGGCAGATATCTCCTTTTGAGGCTGGTCGCTCATTTCCTCAAATCTGCACTTCATAAAGACTCCCTTGGATCTTTTAGAGGTAACCTTCACTCTGATACCAATTGAAGTGCCCAGATCAGTGTGAATCAATGAGAGGGGGAGGGGGTGAATCAGTGATCCCTTAAAACTTTTTGGATTCTTAATCAATTAAACCTCTATGGCTGGTTAAAGCCTCGATCCACACTTCTTGTATCTCTCAGCCTTTCCTCGAGTAATGCAGTAAATGTAAAGGCACAGGACACAAGGATTTACAAGGTTCGGCACCAAAGGCCTACGTCCTTGCCATGTTGGTTATACACACCAACATGGTTTCTTCCATTATAATCTGTTAGTATTACAATGGTCGATACATCATCCCACAGTATCTATCCTGAGTCCCACTTGAGGGTCTTTATACTGCGTCCCACAGTGTTACCAGAGTCCCACTGGCCTGTTCCAGAATCCCACTGAAGACTTATTCCACCCTGAGTCTCACTGGGGGCTTCTCCTGGCTCCTCGAGTCACACGAGTAGCTCTTCTTCTTGTTCAGCTCTTCAAGTATCTTCAGCAGCCTGGGATAAAGGCTACTGGCCTTGCTCTTCTCTTCTGATCACTTGTGGTTGATCAGGGCTTCTCATCTAGCTCAGGCTTTATCTCTTTCTTCAAGATGGCCTGGCTTCTCTCTCCAACTACTGAATACTCAGAAAACTGATATCTTTAACTTTGGTCTAGTCCAGTCTCACTTCACTTCAACTTCATGCACTGAGTGCATGGAAACTCTGCATCTTCATGCACTGACTGCATGGCCTTCCCACATTCTTCAAGAACCACTGTTCTTGGATTACTCAGAATGCACACACACTGATATGAACTTTTTCACGTGTGCATGTGCATGCATGCATGCATGCACTCCCCTTCTTCTTCTTGGTGTAGAAAACCCACAATGAGTGTAAATACTTTTAGCACACACACCTTCTTCCTTCTTAACACTTTGTTCTTTTTGTTTACACACTCACAAGTGTGTTGTACTTTAGTGTGAGGGTCTCCTCTTTCTTCCTTCTTCTAAGTGAGTTCACTTCACTTAGTGCACACACACTAGGTTCGGCCTTTTAGTTCTTTTGCACACACAAATGCCTATGGCCTTCTTCCCTTCTTGTACTCTTCCACTTTGCACACACACATTGTTTTCCTCTTTTAATCTTCAAGTGTGCACAACCACAAGGCTATGGCCTCTTTGGTCCATTGTTTGCACACACACTTCCTTTGTTCAATTAGCAAACACAAGGCTTGGCCTTCCTCTTCCTCTTGCACACACAACTTGGATTTAGTTGTGGTATTCCTATCCTCCTTGCACACACACGGATAGGGTGTAGTCTCTATTAAGCACACACACACAAGGTGTGTAATTCATACTACCCAAACCTCCTACCAATGTGAAGGGCGCGCAAGGGGTGCAGCTACTTCCACTTCTTCTTCAAAGAGCGCAAGGTATGAGCCGTGCCAGGGTGCGGACAATTCTGTCGTGCAAGCTCCAAGGATGCAAGCACCGTTCAAGGGTGCACTGGCCGTGGGGTGTGCAAGGTGCAACAGCTGCGCAAGCCCTCGAGTGTGCAAGGTGCAACACCACGGGCTCCTTCCTCCTGCTGGACAAGTGTGCAGACAGAGAGGGAATCAACCACGGGTGCGCAAGAATGCGGCCTCGGGTTCTTCCTGTCACGCAAGGGAGGCACACAGGGGACTCCTTCCTTCTTTCGTGAAAGTGTGCGCGAAAGGAACCAAACGGAGCTAGCAATGCTCTGGGCTACTGCCGCACAAGTGATGCGTGCAGGTTCGGCTTCGCGAGGCTTGGAGCTCTCACGGGACTTCTCGGATTATCAGCAAGCTGCACCGAGGACTCGGCCTCTCTTTATATAGGCAGAGAAACGCCTCAAAACATCCGCGTGGTTTAACTTCAAAATCCTGAAGATTTCGGATCTTTAAAAATCATTCAAATCTGGTTTCTATCCTCGGTTCACGCGGGCTTCTTCCTTCTTTTATTTTTCCTTGGCCTTCTTCACATTCATGTACATTCGAACGTGTGCATGGACTCTCTTTTATAATCCATGCAAAACACGAACCCACCAAGGCCTCGGCAACTTCGTTTGCCTCGGCATTCTTCAAAATCTTCCAAACATTGCATGCATGCCTATTTTCTTGCATGATCGTGTTCGTTACGTCCAGACGAACTCCATGGACACTTTAGCTCGAACAACGGTTGTCGGGAACTCAAAATACAGTGGTCGGAGTGGCTCTGGTTCAGGCGGTGTCGCGGGCTAGCTTCGACTGAGCTCGAGGAAGGAGACGCCTCGGAGCCGTCAGATCAGGCGATCAAACAGTCTTCAATGGCCTGGATCTGAACGGGAGCAGCGCGATGAGATGTGCGGCGCATATCGTCCGCGAGATCAGATGGATGGCCACGATTTGCTCCGCGGCAAAAATACGCGTCCCACATCGAATCGCCTCACGGAATTTCGACGGTTTAATATCCAGCTCCTGCCGCAACCCCTCGATTGAACTTCCAACCCTCTCGGTGCCGCCCCGCACTGAGTTCTTCTTGTGGGCGCGCTGTTGCGCCCACCCCTGCCAGTCGGGCGCGCCACTAGCGCCCACTATGCTTCCTTTGGGCGCGCTCTGCGCCCACGCTGCGCAGGCCTTGACACTCCCCTGCGTGGCCCGGGGCTTATACACGACCCCGGCCTCTCTTGGGCTGGCCCCATGGGACCCCCCTTGGGCGTGGAGACCTCGAGTCCCACATGTGCCTTGGGGTTGAACCCTTAAGGCTGGCCCTTGGTGGCTTCCTTTTTGCTAGAGTAGACTTAGGGACTTTGTATAAAAACAAAGTAACCAAGTTTCCAATTCCAAATGCCACTTCAACCTCTAATCCATTTCTTCCTCTTCTCCATTTCCTCCCATCTCTTCTTCTTAGGAATTCCTCAATCCTCCTCACATATACTCAATACAAAGAATGTGGAATTCCCGAAGGGTCTTCTTCATCAACCAAGCTCCTTGATCAAATAGTTTCTTCCATGTGCATCATTGATCTAAATAGAGATCAAATTGGTTCTTCTTCTATTTCACATGCACTAAGTAATAGTGCATGGACTTCATTAATCCACTTCATCCACTTAGTATTTCTGGATGGATCATCTTCATCTCCTCATGCATTGTTAAGACAATGCATGGTCTTCAGACATTGTGGTGACATTGTATCCAGTTGATACAAGTTCTTTGAACTTAAAGATCAGCTCAACAATCGTCAGATGTAATGATGCTCCATCATCATCAATTCTTCAAGTGGTGTAACTTAGTATCATCTTGATACAAGTATTGAAACATTAAGATCAGTTCTACAATCTTCTGATATTGTATGAGAATGTTTCAACCACAACATACTATGTCACTTAGTGAATCTCCTAAGTGACATGCATCTTAGTACCATGGCCATTCTCCTTCCCTCACCAACACCATCACATCCTTTGTCATTCACATATTGAAACTCCTTGACATCCATCCATTCATTCCTTGACAACAACATACCTCATTGACAACAAATGCAACACAGTGCACTTCAATCTCCCCCTTTGTATTTGTTGGAAATACACTAGAGCACATATGAATGGGTCAATATGTGTGCCAATATTCCCCCCCCCCTTATTGGCAATCAAATGCAAAGGTGTGGTGTGGTTCTCTGTCAAAAATCTCTTCCTCCCGTTGAAAAGTATTTTCTTTAAAGACACTGAGAGAGGGATGATGTCACATGTTCTCTTTAGCAAAGAACCTTTAGTAAATCAACTCTAAGTCTACTTGGGCTAACCCGGTGTAGAAAACAAGAGTGATGTAACCAAGGTACTCAATTCTGTCCAACATTCACTGTACATGTGAGATCATGCTCCAAGGGGTTGAAATTTTTCAGATATAACAATAAATTGCTAAATCCTGCACATACTTCACAAGACTCATTATAAAGTTTAGTGCAAAGATAAATCTTCCCCTTTCAACCATTTCTCTTCAATCAATACTCCCCCTTAATTGTCATGATGAATAAAATTAAGAAACAAGGGATGAAAGTATGATTGGAATACCTTCACTTTTCTCAAGATGGTATTAAATCTTAGAATCCCATCTTCTACAGATTGGCTCCCCCTCAAGGGGTGCACTCCATTCTGTCCAAACCACTCTCCAGATGAGAATGATCATCATCTTCAATTCCCTGAAATGTTAGCACATGTAAATATAAGTGGTTAGGGAATAAGATGGAACCTCCTTGGTTCATCAATGTGAACAACAAGGTTGAGAAGATTCTCTCAACAGAGATGTCCCATTTTCACCATTCTTCACACTTGCACATTTGATCTTCTATGATGTTTGTGCTGGTGTGGATCTCAACACCTCTTCAACTTCTTTGTGTGTGACTCCTCTATTTCTAGGTGCCTTCTGAACACTGGAGTCTCCTGGTGCAATCATTATTCTTTTGAAGAATCCCTTCTGAGCTGGAATGAATATCATGCATTTATCACAAGTATGTCCAGCTTGATTGCACCTCACACACAGAACTTGATCTTCATGTGAAATCTTTTTCTTTCCTTTTGCCTTAGCAATTTCCAGAACTTCATCTTCAGCTCTTTGAAGATCTTTGGCAAGTTGCAACTGATTTGGCCATATGAATAACAAGTCATTTGGAAGTGAGGCCTCAGTTTTGGAAATTCCACATGGTTCTTTTGATACTATTAAGCCAACTTTCTTAGGCAACTTATTTTCAACCAATCCCTTATGCTTCTTCTGGATTGATTGTCTATTTGAGTCCAGTCTGCCTCAATTCTGTTCCATGGCTTGTTCACAATGATCCATGGTGTTTCCTTTCTTTCCACAGTAGAAGCATTTCTTCTTGGTGGTCCTTCTGGATGCATCACCCTTCTTGGATTTAAAATACAAGGACTTATCTTCCTTTTTCAACATCTTATTGGGAGCATTTTATACTTCATCTTGCTTCCCAAGGATTCTCTCTGAGCCAGGTTCTGTGATATTTTCTTCTTTTGAGCTCTAGATTCAATTGGAGATTGACATGTATCTATTTGACCACTTTTGCACACATCCCAGATGTTATCAAGAAATCCAAATCTGTTAGCAGAAAATAGATGTCTCTGGACCTGTAGATGTTTCTTCTTTTCCTCTGGCTTGCTCCCCCTTGGCATGGGCTTCTATTGTGCTTTTACATTCAGTGGATTGTACCAACAATCCTTTGCACAGTCCCCGTACTTGTTACAACACCAACACTGACCCACAAATCTTGACCTCTTCAGTCCTTCTGATTGTTGGTTACTTTTCTTGACTTGCTGTGTTATTTCAGGAGAGCATTCTTTCTTCACTGTCTTCATCCATACTTGTTTGGATTCATTCTTCCATCCTTCAATTTTAGTAGAAACACTTTTAGAAGCATGAGTACAAGATGGTATGGATGGTACCTTCTTTTAAGAATATGTTGCCCTTTCATTAGAGGATGTCTTTCTTTTAGAATCATGCTGCTCAATGCATACCTGAGTAGCAACATTTCTCCATTCAGCTGACTGGGAGGCTTTGGCTTTGGGTGATTGCTGAGTTCTCCATATCACCTCTAGTTCTAAGCATTTCATATTGAGGGAGTTATTCTCATCCTAAATAGTTCTTAGCCTTCCTTCCCAATTTTCTACCAGTTGTTTCATATGGTCATCATTCACTTTCTTCATTTCTTGCAATGAATTGTCCAGATCCTTCACCCTTTTGACTATCTCTTCTAGTTGAGCATCTTTGACAATCATTGAAACTCTGTGCAATTTTTCCAGTGCATGGAAAACTTCTTTGACCATTGTCTTAAATAATTCTTTCTCCGAAAGGCTTCTTTGCAATTCTTCAGTAGTGTCTTCATATCTTTCATTGCAAAGAGATACTGTTTCATCTTTAGCCTTCACCAGATTTCTAAGAGTGTTGGTTATGCCAACCCTTTTAGCCAACTGATCTTCCATTGTATTGGCTTCTTCTTCTAGCTGTAATTTTTCTTCTTGAAGATCAAGGATGCCTGTAGCTATACACATTTCCACTTCCATGGGGACTATCTTCTGAAGATATTCGATTAAACTTTGAAGATCTTTCATTGTTCCAACTTCATCACAGCTAGGACATGCTTTCTTCATCTTCTTGGCTAGTTTCTTCTTTCTACTTTTCTGAGTCTTGGCAGTTATCTCCATTTGAGGTTGGTCACTCATTTCCTCAAATCTGCACTTCATAAATACTCCCTTGGATCTTTTAGAGGTAACCTTCTCCTTGATACCAATTGAAGTGCCCAGATCAGTGTGAATCACTGAGAGGGGGAGGGGGTGAATCAGTGATCCCTTAAAACTTTTTACTAATTGATTCTTAATCAATTAAACCTCTATGGCTGGTTAAATCCTCGATCCACTCTTCTTGTATCTCTCAGCCTTTCCTCGAGTAATTCAGTAAATGTAAAGGCACAGGACACAAGGATTTACAAGGTTCGGCACCAAAGGCCTACGTCCTTGCCATGTTGGTTATACACCCCAACATGGTTTCTTCCATTATAATCTATTAGTATTACAATGGTCGATACAGCATCCCATTGTATCTCTCCTGAGTCCCATAGGAGGGTCTTTATACTGCGTCCCACAGTGTTACCAGAGTCCCACTGGCCTGCTCCAGAATCCCACTGAAGACTTCTTCCACCCTGAGTCTCACAGGGGGCTTCTCCTGGCTCCTCGAGTCACACGAGTAGCTCTTCTTCTTGTTCAGCTCTTCAAGTATCTTCAGCAGCCTGGGATAAAGGCTGCTGGCCTTTCTCTTCTCTTCTGATCACTTGTGGTTGATCAGGGCTTCCTGTCTAGCTCAGGCTTTATCTTCTTCTTCAGGATGACCTGGCTTCTCTCTCCAACTACTGAATACTCAGACAACTGATATCTTTAACATTGGTCTGGTCCAGTCTCACTTCACTTCAACTTCATGCACTGAGTGCATGGAAACTCTGCATCTTCATGCACTGACTGCATGGCCTTCTCAAATTCTTCAAGAACCACTGGTCTTGGATTACTCAGAATGCACACACACTGATATGAACTTTTTCACGTGTGCATGTGCATGCATGCATGCATACACTCCCCTTCTTATTCTTGGTGTAGTAAACCCACAATGAGTGTAAATACTTTTAGCACACACACCTTCTTCCTTCTTCACACTTTGTTCTTTTTGTTTACACACTCACAAGTGTGTTGTACTTTAGTATGAGGGTCTCCTCTTTCTTCCTTCTTCTATGTGTGTTCACTTCACTTAGTGCACACACACTAGGTTCGGCCTTTTAGTTCTTTTGCACACACAAATGCCTATGGCCTTCTTCCCTTCTTGTACTCTTCCACTTTGCACACACACTTTGTTTTTCTCCTTTAATCTTCATGTGTGCACAACCACAAGGCTACGGCCTCTTTGGTCCTTTGTTTGCACACACACTTCCTTTGTTCAATTAGCAAACACAAGGCTTGGCCTTCCTCTTCCTCTTGCACACACAACTTGGATTTAGTTGTGGTCTTCCTATCCTCCTTGCACACACACAGTAGGGTGTAGTCTCTATTAAGCACACACACACAAGGTGTGTAATTCATACTACCCAAACCTCCTACCAATGTGAAGGGCGCGCAAGGGGTGCGACCACTTCCACTTCTTCTTCAAAGAGCTCAAGGTATGAGCCGTGCAAGGGTTCGGACACTTCTGTCGCGCAAGCTCCAAGGATGCAAGCACCGTTCAAGGGTGCACTGGCCGTGGGGTGCGCAAGGTGCAACAGCTGCGCAAGCCCTCGAGTGTGCAAGGTGCAACACCGCGGGCTCCTTCCTCCTGCCGCACAAGTGTGCAGGCAGAGAGGGAATCAACCACGGGCGCGCAAGAATGCGGCCTCGGGTTCTTCCTGTCGCACAAGGGAGGCGCACATGGGACGCCTTCCTTCTTTCGTGCAAGTGTGCGCGAAAGTAACCAAACGGAGCTAGGAAAGCTCCGGGCTGCTGCCGCGCAAGTGATGCGTGCAGGTTCGGCTTCGCAAGGCTTGGAGCTCTCACGGGACTTCTCGGATTATCATCAAGCTGCACCGAGGTCTCGGCCTCTCTTTATATAGGCAGAGAAACGCCTCAAAACATCCGTGTGGTTTAACTTCAAAATCCCGAAGATTTCGGATATTTAAAAATCTTTCAAATCTGGTTTCTATCCTCGGTTCACGTGGGCTTCTTCCTTCTTTAATTTTTCCTCGGCCTTCTTCACATGCATGCACATTCTAACGTGTGCATGGCCTCTCTTTTATAATCCATGCAAAACACGAACCCACCGAGGCCTCGGCAACTTCTTTTTCCTCGGCATTCTTCAAAATCTTCCAAACATTGCATGCATGCCTATTTTCTTGCATGATCGTGTTCGTTACGTCCAGACAAACTCCATGGACACTTTAGCTCGAACAACGGTGATCGGGAACTCAAAATACGGTGGTCGGAGTGGCTTTGGTTCAGGCGGCGTCGCGGGCTAGCTTCGAATGAGCTCGAGGAAGGAGACGCCTCGGAGCCGTCGGATCAGGCGATCAATCTGTCTTCAACGGCCTGGATCTGAACAGGAGCGGCACGATGAGATGGGCGGCGCAGATCGTCCGCGAGATCAGATGGATGGCCACGATTTTCTCCGCGGTAAAAATGCGCGTCCCACATCGAATCTCCTCGTGGAATTTCCGCGGTTTTACATCCAGCTACTACCGCAACCCCTCGATTGAACTTCTAACCCTCTCGGTGCCGCCCCGCACCGAGTTCTTCTTGCGGGCACGCTCTTGCGCCCACCCCTACCACTCGGGCACGCCACTGGCGCCCACTATGCTTCCTTCGGGCGCGCTCTGCGCCCACGCTGCGCAGGCCTTGACACTCCCCTGCGTGGCCGGGGGCTTATACACGGCCCCAACCTCTCTTGGGCTGGCCCCATGGGATCCCCCTTGGGCGTGGCGACCTCGAGTCCCACATGTTCCTTGGGGTTGAACCCTTAAGGCTGGCCCTTGGTGGCTTCCTTTTTACTAGAGTAGACTTAGGGACATTGTATAAAAACAAAGTAACCAAGTTTCCATTGCCATATGCCACTTCAACCTCTAAGACATTTCTTCCTCTTCTCCATTTCCTCCCATCTCTTCTTCTTAGGAATTCCTCAATCCTCCTCAGATATACTCAATACATAGAATGTGGAATTACCGAAGGGTCTTCTTCATCAACCGAGCTCCTTGATCAAATAGTTTCTTCCATGTGCTTCGTTGATCTAATCAGAGATCAAATTGGTTCTTCTTCTATTTCACATGCCCTAAGTAATAGTGCATGGACTTCATTAATCCACTTCATCAACTTAGTAGTTGTGGATGGATCATCTTCATCTCCTCATGCATTGTTAAGACAATGAATGGTCTTCATACATTGTGGTGACATTGTATCCAGTTGATACAAGTTCTTTGAACTTAATGATCAGCTCAACAATCGTCAGATGTAATGATGCTCCATCATCATCAATTCATCAAGTGGTGTAACTTAGTATCATCTTGATACAAGTATTGAAACATTAAGATCAGTTCTACAATCGTCTGATATTGTATGAGAATGTTTCAACCACAACATCCTATGTCACATAGTGAATATCCTAAGTGACATGCATCTTAGTACCATGGCCATTCTCCTTCCCTCAGCAACACCATCACATCCTTTGTCATTCACATATTGAAACTCCTTGACATCCATCCATTCATTCCTTGAAAACAACATACCTTACTGACAACAAATGCAACACAATGAACTTCATATTGTAATAAACATTTACTAAAAATTTAAAATTCTTTAAAATGATGAAATTTATTTATTGGAATTAATTAAAAAAATCTATAATCAGTGTAATGTTAGGAAATTTTAGAAATTAATGATTTTTCATTGATTAGTGAAATATATTGATTTAAGTAATAAATATATTATATTCAACAAATAAAATAATTTTAAATAACAAATATATATTGAATATTAATTTAGATAACTAATTTTGTATTTATTAAAATTGAATCCACATAATTACTATTAATCACTAATATATAGTCTTATATTATATTTCTTTTTATGTGTTAAAATCGGATTTTCTAAAAACAATATTAAAAATTCATAATGTATCTCAATTTAAATTAATTAAAATATTTTATAATGGGAAATTATTATAATTAGATTTATATAATATATAAAATTAAATATTAATTTACTTTCTTAAAATAATTATAATAAATTATTTTAATATACGATCAAATTTTTCTGAAAATAACTTTTCATCAAAACATATTGTCTTGGCGCATCTATGAGATTAAAATTAAATTAAAAATTTCTAGTTCTGTGAATTATATTTTAAAAATTCAAAATCTATAATTTATAATAAAAAAATATATAATTTATAATAAATCCCTCTTAATTTATCTATATAATGATTATTGAATGTAGTTGAATTTAATGATAGTGATTAAGGTAAAATGAGTTTACTTGGTGTTTAAGGATTGAATATAATTTATAAAAAAAGAAAAACACATTCCAAAACTACTTGTATGCACATATTTCTAATTTATTCCTTATATTATTGATAATATACCATTATCGGAAAATGGATACATTAAAAAATTTGGTGGAATTCACTCTTAAAAAAATACATGTGTGTTTCTCACCACAATTATAAGGGGGATCCATTGACCCATCACCTCACACTTTCATAGCACTCTGTTTCAAATAAACAAGCCCATATAAATTCTATAATTCGATATTCTAAACCAATAATACTTCATTTTGGTAGAAATCCAACCATGTAGGACTTTTGAGGAACCAAAAAAGAGTTACATGAAGAGGATGCAGAATTCATCAACGATCATTTTTTTATATTTAATTCTATATACCCTTTAATTTATCACATAACATGTGAATATAATTACCAAATTGTATTAAATAAATAAATAATATTTATGTTATATATACTGTCTATGACCACAAACACTTCCATAAAATGAACTACGATATCATCATTCGGGTGTACGAGGGGAAACCTCCTAGCAAAATAATGTCATTGATTCTTGCCTAACCACCCACAAAGATGGCTATGGTGATGAATATAATGTTGAAATATGATATTTATATCATAATAACTTCAATTTAGTCATTATATAATATTTAAACTTGTATATTTCATTTTTTAAGGGGTATTATAATGCCAATCAGGCATTCGTCTGACTAACAACTCATTAAGTGATGTGAATTGTTTTTAAATAACGCATTAAATATAATGTAAGGTGGAAAAATATAATAAATATATTTGATATAATTTAAATATTAATGATATTAATAACATATTTATTTTATCAATAAATATAATAGATCCGTTTTTTTACATTATTTTCCACTGAAAAAAATGATATCATCATTCGTGGATTTTTGGACTACCACCTCATCAACATGATGTGATTCTATTTTCGTTATACATGATCACTATAATGATCTATATATAAGTGTATATAATTAAATAATTTTTTTATTATATTATAATCTTTCTAGAATAATAATTTTTAACATACCTTCTATTCTTAATGGTTATTTAATAATGGCAATGATATTCATGCATACATTCAACCTACCATCTACATTACCGTAACATTAGATAATTTTTCATAACCATTTTCATGATTGATTATAAATTATATTTATTTATAAATATTATGATTATATAAATATTATTCTTATGTATTTTTTTAAATAATGATCTTTTTGACCATAGTCAACCGATCTAAGTTATTTTTGACAGACAAGTTGAATATTGTGTAAATATCTAATGTGAACAACATAGATTATGCACTTGTATGTAAATTTTTATCAATTGAAATAAATTTAATAATATACATTATAAATTGATCTCATGAAAATAAATAATTATCACATGTTTATCAACCCGAAAGATAGAGACTCATGTGACAAGCCAGATTGTATGTATTAATTTTTTGTATAACATTTATTTTTTGGAGATATATATAATATATAATATATATTTTTGTTCACTAGTATTTATAAAAAATGCTAATGTTTTTTTAATAATATTATAAAAAATAAATGTATTTAAATATCTAATTTATTTTATATCATTCATGGGTTTTACAATTTCAATGTTACCATATCTATGATTGATTTTTTCTCAATAATATTTCTTTGAGACAACTATTATGTTACAAACTTATCATATTTTAAAAGGTGTATATAATTCCCCATGAAATTGTATATCATTAATATAATTATTTTAATAATAATATATATTTCATTTAATGATATTACATCAAGTGTGTATTGAATCAATGTTACCAAAATGGTAATTGCCTTTTGATTCAATCTCATTGTTTATCATGATTGTTAATGGTTATGCATCTAATAAGGGACCATATGATAAAAATATCAATAAAACCATAAATTTAATTATCCTCTAGATATTTAAGAAATTAAAAAAATATTTATATTTTCAAATTATTTTTAATTAAAATTGTTGAGATATGGTTTTTAATAAGATATGCCTTTATTACTTTCATTGGATGGAAATCCGCTATTTCAAAAAACATGTTTTCAAAAAATGTTTTCAAAAATTATTTTAATAATTTGAAAAGGTAAATAAAATAAAAATTATCAATGTTATCTTTTAATAATTTTATTTAAATAAATCTTTTTTTCTCTATCAGAATATGAATTTTTACTCTATTTTACTATTTAAAAAATTCTTCATTATCGAATGTATGGAATCACACACCAAAATGGACATAATTTATATGATGTTATATTTAAAATTTTATATTGTATCATTTAATGAAATATTTTTATTAATTATTTTTAAATGTAATGTTACTGAAAAATGATTCTGAATGTAATATATTTTCAAAATTCATTTGTTTTAAAAATTGATTTTCAAAATGATGAGGATATTATCCTCAAAAAAACATATTTGTGATATTTATATATTAAATAAATTCATCAATGTAATAAAAACATTGTGATATATATGATCCATTAGAGATATTATTTTATGATATTATCCACATTCTATATTTGGATGGATTAACATTGTTTAATGTAATTGTTACAGAACTCGTTTCTTTTCCACATGTCAATCAAATATTAAAGAGGTTAAAATGATAAAAATTTATATCACAAAATATTATTATGTTATAAATGTAATATTGACTATTTATACCTGTTTTATAATTATATTATGGATATATGTACTTATTTAAGGTTTTGGTCATTATATGTTAAATATGATGGTAATACCCAGATAAGAATAGTTGATCCCTTTACAACATATATGAGGGGTGATCCTGGATATTTCCAGGTATTACCAATACAAATTATAAAATGGAGTGGCCCATATATTATGGGTGAGCCTAATATAAATAATATGGTGTTCCTATCTTGATAGCAATAGGTGATCACATTATATCTTAAATGATGTGTGCACCAAAAATGCCCTCTTATTAATTGGGTAATGTACACTGTATGAGTTGAATGAAGGTGGGAGTTACCTGAGTGTTTCTTTTATCAATTTAATTATGCACTATTTTATCATATTGGGGATTAAAATGTTTTGTGAATAAAAATGTTACAAGATACCAAAATCATTATTTTATTCTTTTTATAGGTTCAGAATAGTTACCATGAGAAAGATTGATACAACATGGACCATTATTGTTGACACTATTAAGACTATCATTTGTCTTGTTCAATATTTGATAATATTTATATTTATAGGTATATGTTATTTATTGACTCAGTCATGATATTTTGTTAAGTTTTTATACCCTTATATACTTCATATGATAATTTATGATGTTTTATTGTTGTTGATAATCATTACCATTACTGAGAATTGGAGTTCACATTCTTATGTTTCATTTTCCATAAGATATGATGAAATTATATTGAATTAATTTTTTTTCTAGAAGGATTCTATATTGATGATGATGTCTTAATATGAAATATAGAGTGATATATTAATATGGGGAAAATATTATAAAAGGAAATGAGTATTTTATATGTTATAGGCATTAAAAATTCACAAAAACTATAAACCTAAATTGTCTTATATAATGTTTTCTGATAAAATATTTGATATTTATATTATATGTTTTGGATTGTGATAATTGGTTAAGAACAATCATTATAAAATATGGAAATATAAATTTTATTATTTCATCATCATATCAGGGAGTATATCATCAATGATATTATACCATGTTTCTAGTTGATAATCATTTTGGTGATGTTATTATATGATTAGTTATAAAAATTATAACATTCACACACATGGGGAAGAACCACTAGATTAGTTATTAAAACGTAGAAAGATTCAAATACATAAGAATTAATTTTTTTAAGAAAAATAGAAGTGCATGATTGATTATTGGTCATGATTCACTAGGTGAGACCTACAATATGATTTGCAAAAAAAAGTTAATTTTTACATTTTTGTATAATGGTACATCTTTGTGTTCATATGACATATAAACCTATAATTTAATCACATTTCACATTATTACATATATTATTGGATGTTTTGGGAATAAAATAAATAACTATTATTGAAAACGATCTATTCTGGGAACTCGATCTCCATTCGTAATTTGAATTCACTTTTACAGACCTTCTAATGTAATTATGATAAACAACACACCATGAATGATAAGAATGAAATTTCCCACCACCATGACCATTATAATCATTTAATAATCCATTATATTTTATCAAAGATATTTTCAAAGAAAATCATTTGGGAAGAATTTATAATTTTTTATATTTTTTTCTTACGGTTAATGGAATTTTCCACAATAAATTTTGGAAATAATTTAAAAATATTATTTTATAAATATTAAACGTCATTTTTAAAGAAATTGATTTTTAAAATGTTATGTATTTTAATTTTTTTCCATCTTGGAAATGATAGTTTCCTCAATTAATCTTGTAAATAAATTTTCGATATAATTTTTTATGTTTTTAATGTTATTTTCAAATAAATGTATTTTCTAATACTGTGATGTTTTAATATGTTTTTTTTAATTTGGAAATTATATATTCCTCAAAAAATCTTCCACGTGGTCTCTCGAAATAATTTTTCATTTTCACATGACATAATTTATGTTACTAATTATTTACCCAGGATAATATGGAATGATTAGATTCATATAAATTCAATAGATGAATAATTTTTATGATGATGAAAAGTTTTCAAACCCCATGTACATAGGGGTTATGATATGATAATATGATGAATATTTTATGATATTTTGGAAAAATAATTATGGTTTTAATTATTAGATGGATGGTACCTCTATCTACATCAACTATATTGTTTAATTATTTATATATAATGAAATAACATTGGTAAACAAGTTGATATGATTTTTTCAATATAGAAAATTGGTGCATCCCAATCCTCTATGGGAAACATGTTTGTCCTGATCCACAATAGAAGAAAGGTTATGAGTCCTGATATACTATTTTTATGGTATTGGTAATGAATCCTGATATATGAAATGGATTTATATATTTATGATGGTGACCAACTTTTATGAATTTTTCTTATCGTTCATGGTTGATTTATGATGATTTCTCATTCTTATAGGGCATGACTTAAAAAATGACATTATTTTCTTCAATGAATCATGTTGGTGATTTATGACATATTGGTTTTGAATATCTTTTTAATCGTGGTAATATACCATTATTCTAATAATTTGTTTTCATATGATCATTAACTGATACATATTATGTTTACCCACATGAAGAATATCATATCACACTTTCTTATGTTTCCATCCAAAGGTTATGATGAATGACTTCTGTAGGTTGTTCATATGAGGAGTATTATATTGGAAGATCATTGTGATAGATATTGATGATAATTACTAAAATAAAAAATTTGTGTTACTATTATCCAAATTAAATATAAAATTATGGCTCTCTTTGTGTATTTATAAAATGTGTTGAATAATATTCATAGAAGATTAGATATTTATATATGTAAATCCCAGGATTATATAGTTGTTATTATACGAAAGGATTGGTTATCCTTCAGAAACTAGGATGCAAAAATATTAGTGAAATTCATTGGGATATTTCATAGGATACATATATTTACATTTCTAATGATAACTCTATGGATGAGTAAAATTAATGGGAAGTGTCCATAAATTATGGTAATGGATATAAAATGACTTTTCAAGAAATTATACGTCTATATATATACAGAATGTGGAAGTGGATACTTCATATTAATATATAGGGTTATTAAATAAAAAATGGGAACATTGGGCATGCTTTAATTGCCAACTGGTGCACAACAACGGGCATTATATCACCCCTAGATCAACACTCCCATGGTATGTGCTTTGGAAATAAAAGAACACTTTATGATCCATAATTAGGTATTTAAATAATGACCATTGATAATGGTGATTTACCTAATGGTTTGGTAGACTGTAAAGAAAGGGTCTTGATTTAGATATCTTATATGTAATTTTTGATGTTTATGTGGTTCCCCATTATGATTACTGCTTCTTATTGAACTATTTTTATAGTAAGTTGAGCACAATATAAGGAATTGGAGTTTTTTTAATATAATAGATGTTATTCTGATAATAAAAAAATTATGATAATTGGAGTGAAGGATATAGTTATTATCCCTAATAAATTATTATGTTTAATTATTAACTACATACACCAAAACCAACCCTCAAACTCACTAAATAATATAATAAATGAGTTATCTAAGAGATAAGGTTGTGGAGAACATGGAATAAAGAAGTTTTTATTTACCATATGTTAGGATTGTGGGATCAATCACCCATGTGAATGTATTAGATAAATGTAAATAAATTTTTAAAATACAAAATAATAAGACAGAAAATGTCATTGGAGTCAAAAAAGAGAAAAATTATTTTGAAAAAATGATTGGAATATTGGTCCTTATAATATATTATAAAAATACTATTGTTTTAAATATGGAAATTAATATAATTATGAATATAACTATTTAGGGTGGAAACTCAAAATGGGAATCAGCAAGGCAGTACAATTAAAAGTTATACCACTAATGATAATTTTATAACAAAAGAAATATAAAAGGAAGTATAGATTATGGAATTATATGATAAACCCTAGTTAATGGTTTAATAATGAACAATAATGAATGATGTGTTTCAATTTCAAAATTCATGAATTTTGTATTACATAAGTTTTTGGTCAAGGATTTCAAAGAATGTGTTGATTGGTGTTGATATATTAGAAATGTGATTTACTTTCATGGTGATATTTAATGAGAAAGACATGATTAATTGAAAAATAAACATTACCATGTTCATGATGTGAATATAATGATTTTGGGATAATAAAGTGATTGAAATATATAAATTTAATTTTATATTACTAATTACCATGAAACTCTTTAATGATTTGTTGAAAAAATTGATTATTATATAACATATGGATTTTAGATGATTTTGTAAGATAAGGAATATATCCTATAATCTATTTAACATTTAGAAAGGAATAATTACAGTATTTATTCTTGAAATTTTTATAGTAATTCATGTTATTCCCATGTTTCAATTCAATACATTATGATGTTATAAAAAATTTTGGTATATGATAATTATGACCCACTTCATGTTTTTTTATGAATTAATAAAAATTTATTTTGAGAAATGTAATGGAATTATTTATAAAGAATATTGTTTTACTCGTATTTATGGTTCATTATGATAAACATTTCTGATGTGATTTAAGATAAACATTGGACTAGGTTTTAGTGATAAAATAATTACATCACCATATAAGGATTTTTTTCATTATGGTTAACTAGTGTTCACAATTTTTATATAACTAGATATATAAGGCATGATTTGTAGTTATATTTTGGATCTAGTAATAAATTTTCTATTAAATAATTTAATACCATCATCATTCAATTTAGTGATAGTTGAAGTGGAAAATGAATGAGGCACAACCAATAGAAAAAACATCACTTATTGAGTCATAAATATAAATTAGTTTATTTCGTTTCAATTTGGATTGGAAATAAAAAAACAGTCCTAAATTATTGTTTACTATATTTTTTAGTCCCATGTATTCTAGAATATATTTTTAAAAAAATATGACTATTCATATAAAAAGCTCAAATGTTTTTTTGATGAAAAACCTATCATTCATAACTCTGATCCATCATATCAAGTATTCACCCAATTAATTAGACATAATAATATTAATACCTTTAGTTATAATTTTTTCATTTCTATAGTAATAAAAATGGTCTTAACCATCAGACTAATTTAAGAACTGATACATTAGACTATCCCTCATAAGTATTATAATTTTAAAAAATAGTAAAATATATCCTCATAATATCCAAATTTTAATATAAAAATAAATAGAATTTTTTTATCTTTTGAAAGGAAATTATGATTTGAAATGTTATAATAATAATGTAATTGAACATAATATTATTTTGGAATATTTTGAGATATCAATGAGCTATATATCTGGGGTCGTTTCATCAGAATAAAAAATATGTATTTTTGAGTTTCTACTATAAATAAATGTTCATATGATGTGTATTGTGATAATAAAATATTAAAATAAATATAACTACGAATTTATCTATATTATCATGTATTTCAAAATGGTTTGTAATACATTTGGGACATTTTTCGGTAAGAAATACCTTTTAGGTTGATTTTCCTTATAATGTGTTTTCATTTTAATCTCATGTATGATTATTTTTACAATCATTACATAACATGGATAGAATTATGGGAAATCAATTCTATTGGTCCATGGGATTATAAGGAATGAAATGTTTATTTCAATCATTTAATAAATAGATTTCTATGAAAGGATGATAGATCATATTTAGATCATTAAATTGAGGGCTTTATTAATAATGAAAGACATACATTATATTATGTATATAATAGTTGATAACATTACTCATATTTATTTAATACCATTAATCATTTGGTTGAATGAGTTTACTCATTTAATATTTCTTATACATCATTATTTATTAAGTATATTTTATATTTTTTGTTTTTAAAAAACTTTTCTATTATGCATGTAATATAATGTTATTTTATTCACAAATATATTTATTTTATTTATTTTCTCAGTTTATCCATGATAATTATAAAAACATTATTTGTTATAATTATATCAAATATGATTTTTATTCGTTCACTCTAATCATCATATGATCTTTAAGTCTTATATCATTACATTAATAGGTATTCTGTATTGATTAGATTAAAAATTATAAACAAAACTCAACACATTTCATGTATGTATATCCATCTAAGATCCTCTTATAATCCAAAAAATAATATTAGAGTAGGATTATATTGAAAATTTTATATCTAAGTGTTTTAATTATTTCCTTACCACATGTTGTTTACAATATTAATAGTTATTTATACACTATGAAACAATAATGTTCATTTGAATAAAATATTTTCATTATTTTTAAGATTATATGTATGAGTAATGTATTTATTGATAATTTTAATATTATTCGACCAACATTATCTGATTGGGATGAGTAAGAAAATTTTTGTGATAGAATGAAAACTTTTTTGTTCAACAATTGTGATGAAGATTTTATTGTGCATACTAGAAAATTTATAATTCATAATAAAAAAGATTCTCTTTTTAAAATATATAATAAATTAGATTATTAGTTGGACTAAAAACTCATAAATACATTATTTTTTTCTATTATGTGTAATATATAGGGTACAATATTATCTTTAGAGGCATCCAATTTTTTTGTAGTAATTTGGATGTAACATATTTTCATAAATCCATAATTATGGAAAACTGAAAAGCTATTCATAGGGATTACTATTGAGCCTTCGATATTTATCATATTAAGACAGTTCCCTAGACAAAAAAATGGTTTATGAATATTATAATTAGTGTACCATCTCTTCAAGAAAAATGTATTGAGTATGAAATTTTATTTGAAAAGACTAAACTGTTAATTACCAATGCATATGGGTCTAAAAGAATGACTTTCTATGATATAAGAAATCGTACTAATCATAAATTATATGATTTTATTAGTAATATCATATAGTATGATGAGAGATTAATAAGGAATTATAAAAAATAAAAAATAAAAACTAGTGGACTATCTATTTTTACAACATCTACTATATATTATAATATTGATTTAAAATATAATGTAGTTAAATTGCTAATAAAATATATTTACTTTTTTAAATCAACATCATTTTTATCACCACCTTCATAAAATGTCATATATAATCTGGTTATAAAGGGGTAAAATATTTCTAGAAATATGTAAATTCAATAAATATTTAAAAATAACTATTATAGTAATGGTGGAATGAATTATTCTTAGGAAACAGGTTATTAATTAAATGATAGTCATATCTAACCTGATATTCCAATGATTAAATAGAATGAAAATAAGGAAACAAATTTAGAATAAAATTTCAATACATATTATAAGTCTATATGAAGTAATTTTTTGAATTATTCTATTAAATATAACGATAGGGGTGTATCTTTTTTTTAATAATTATTCAAATATTCAATGTTTATATAAAATGATTATTTAAATATTTTCAAAATTTCCCACAATAAATAATTATATGATTGAAAAGGTTCACATTGCTGAATCCCACACTAATATCTCATTAAATAAAACATATCCTAATGAATAATATTACACATCCTCTAATTATGATTCTTCCTCACTAGAACATAATAATTGACCTATTTATAATGATGTTTATTGATATGAAAAAAATATTATAAAATGAAAATTATATGATATGAAATAATCATGATAATGAGAAATATAAAGGTTATAAGGAAAATAAAAGAATAATTTTTTTGGTCTAATGAAATACCATAAAAGTAGAAATAACATGATTAAAATAATTCTGACAAAGAAATTATTTCAAAAAAATGGTGATAATTTTTATCAACGAAAAAAAGATTACAGAATAATTTTGAAAACTATTTTAACAAAACTATTCCCATTGAGGATAATTATTTAGTTTTATGACTAAAACACAAAATTTCATGAATCAAGAATCATTTAACATTGATTATCATGGGTATTTTTCGTGAACTGGGACTGGTCACCCTCATAACCAGTACGTAACCTAGTCCACGGAAAAGCCGAAAGGGCATTTCATATCCCAACGGGCTGGAAAAAGTTCCCAGTTATCATAAATAATTTGTTCATAATGAATTTACTGACATTGTAATAATTAAACAACTAATAATAATAAATAAAATGAATCTTAAAATTCATTCTGAAAATGATTTAAATAAAATTAATAAATGAAATTCATGGTTCATAAAAAATACCAAGTGGGAACAATATTAATTTAGTAGAAAATACTACTCATGTACCAACAAATGACAAGTGGTCATTATCCCTAAGACATCTCCCCAACTCCGTACCAAAAAATGGATACTAACAACCCACATTGTTGTCTCCAAATTATTTTTCTCACCTATGTCAAACATAATAATTTTTAATTACACCCAAAGGTGTATCTAGGGTGTCATACTATGTCCAATAGGAATCCTCCCAACAAAATCCATGTGATAAAAATTTTAACAAAAAATAATGATTATTTTTATAAATATGAACTCATAGTGAAAATTTTAAAAATTACGAAACATAAAATGAATACAGTTTGAAGAGAGGATATTTGAAAAATTATAGAATTTGAATAAAACACAAATAAAAATAAATTTTCACCAAAACACAGAGTATGACAATAGTGAGTACCATATGGTCAATGAGCAGTAGTCCAGGGAACCTACCAACTAACTAGATAGTTATAGGGAACTAAGTAAACCGTATCTCAGTGTAAACATATCAATAATCAATATCCTACTCATGCATGATGCACTAGGAGTGGAAAACCATATTTTCTAGTGTTACCCAAACATCCTAAATGTTTAGTTTTTGTTTTCATCGCAAAAAATACTATGTGAAACATGGATTATACCACTATCAGATCACCAGCATACCAATCCTAGTATTCCCACCTAGATAACTAGTTTCATCCATTGTTCTCAATCATGTTCCGTATATTAATAATAAAATTTTCATATAAAAACACTACACTAGAATCATAAACACACCATCAGTACAAAAAATTCATTTTCACCCCTTTATAATCTCAATGAACCATTAAAAACATTTATAAAATAATTCCATGTAGTAATATATGATTTTTTCCTGAAAAATCACTTAAAAACCCACATTAATGACTATATTCACATAAATAGCATAATTAACTATAGTTTTATGCCATTAAATCATTTAAATATCCATTTAAGAGATTATAAAACAACCCCATATTATATAACATATAAAACACATAAAAATCACCCAATTTCATTCAAAATTGAAACTATAAAATTAAATTTTCAAAAAAATCTACAAATTATAAATTTCAAAGAACACATAAATCATGGAAAACTTTTTAAAGAGGTTTAAAAATAGAGGTAACTAATCCAATAATTTTTAACCATAGAAACACTTACCTTATATGTTCAAAACCCCATGTACTTATGTGAAACATCAACCACACCATCACCACACCACTAGTGACTAAATATGAACACTAAACCACAATATTCATTGATGAAATACTAAATCAAATCCTATGTACGAATCCATATCATATGGAAATTTGTAACAATGATAAGGATAAATGAAATTCTAAATAAAAGGAGGAAACAACAAAGGAAACCATATACATGTAAAAGGTTCTATTTTCCCTCTATAAAACCCCTTCCAAAAATGGCTTTCTAGAGAGATTAAGATAGCATTTAATCCTTATATAGTTGAAGGAAGTGAATGGGGGAATAAATTTGGGCACTATGTTTAATCATGGGGGAAAAAATTAGAATTACAAAACATTTTTAATGATATGGAATACTATGTATGGTTTTTTTGCATTGTTTAGTAAACAATGGGTCCAAACAATACACCCAGTTATGTGTACTCAAAAATTCTCAGAAATAATAAGAATTAAATGGGTCTTAGAAAAAAATTGGGAGGAATGTTAGGAGAAGTATATAATATAAAAATATACTCTAAAATAAGGATATAGACATCCTAATTCTCTTCACAACAAAAACTATTCAACCTGGATTGTTAAGCCCAATAATCATTTGAAAAAAAGAATGGGTACTCTTTGTCAAAACATTTCTTAAACTACCAAGTACCAGTAATATAATTAACATCATTCAAATGGTTCTAAAATATTTTAATAGACTTTTCTTTATGCACCTTCTCTTGGGAATCCACTATTCTCACCTGCCTCTCAAATACTGATAAATCAGGCTTGATCTCAAAATGTTCAAAATTCATCATATGGGAAGGATATCTATTTTACATTATCTACTAAGATACATGGATTAGATCATGAATATACGACAACTAAGATGGAATATATAACATGTATTCCACCTTTAAAATGGTCTTGGTGATCTCTAAATGTCTAATCTACCTTGATGTTAACTGTCCTTGCATTCTCAAATGATGATGAACTAAAAGAGGGGACACCATCAAAAATACATGATCATTGAAAGATAACTCAATGTCTCAATGGAATAGGTCAAAATAATATGTGTGGTGACACTAAGCTATCAATAACCATTTCCAAATCAATTGGACCTTCTTAGATATCTCCTACACATGGCATGACCCCAACAGTGGGGTCTCATTTACCATAGCTCGACACAAGGGGAATCAACAAGGATGGCCATATAGAGCGTCAATAGGATGCATTAGAATCTATGATTGGTTACAAATCTTATATGAAAAGTCAACCAATTAAAAATGGATATTCCATTAACCTCTGATGTCCATGATAAATGTCTGGGGGATGTCATCCAAAATCAGATTTTCATACACCATCTAGCCATCCATTTGATTATGGAATGATGTTCTCATCATAATCTACGACCATAAGGAATTCTAATGGATTTCCAAAAACCAAGAGGTTAAATGGGAGTACCTATATTATATTACAATTTATGGAACACCATTCAACCTTACCACCTCAAGAATATACAATCGGCCCAACTCATCCACTTTGGCGATGAATCTGATCAAAATTATGGGGGCTCATATGGTCATATAATAAATAGCTCACCAAATATAATGATTAATATGTTTTTTATGATGTAATAAAACAAGAAAATCCATGGGGATCTTATCCCACATCCCTATAAGAATGGGTAATGGTTAACCCCAATAAGAGTCCCATTGATGATATAATTTCACCTTCGGATTCATATAACACCTCGACACAGAATCCAAAATTACATGCGTAATTCCTAGACACATGAAATAAAAAATGACATCATAATTCATTTTGGTATCAGAAGGATGAATTGCCCACTGAGATTGGAAACTACCCTACATGATAACATTTTTTAGAGACAACAACACCACTTAGAGGCCCTTAGAGTAGAATATTCCTTTGGGATACAAGGACCAATAATAATATGTCTCCCCATAGTGAAGAAACTCTAATGATCCCTAAAATAGCTCATCATGTGGCAGATCAGGGATAATAAAATCTAAAATATATATGGTCAACTGAATGTCAACCAAGAAAAGACCTAACTATTTTCCTCAGTCTCCACACACACCTTAGCAATGAGTCCCATTTGAGTACAGTCATCACTGAACATTCTCAAATCTACAGTAGTACATTCATTCTCAAGGAATAAACCACCACATTACCCTTTTCCGAGGGTATTGATGACCTCAAAGAAAAACCCATGAAAATACTCAATCCAATAGAGCTACCATAGATTAAGATCCTTTTATGTGATGAATTATAGTAGGATCTTATGATAAGAAAACACTAAAAACATCTCCCCAATGAGGTAGTGACACCATCTCTTCAAATCATGAATCACTAGTTCCAACTACACATTATGTGTCTGGTAATTATTTTCAATTATTCGTAGTTGGTGAGATCGATACGCCACAATTTTCTCACCCTGCATAGTGTGACACCCATGATCCATATATAAATCATCACAATACAACACAAAGACATTTCCAGATATTTGAAAGATCCAGACATGGGGTGGTAGTCAACCGCCACATCAACTCCTTGATGGTTGCCTAAAATTATAGTCCCCATTCAAACTTCACCCCTTTCCTTGAGAGAACAATCATTGGCGAAGAATGTCATGAGATATATTGAAAAAAATACATGTAGTAACCTATGATGGAAAAGAATCTCTTGATCTCAAATACTAAATTCAAATCCCCCATGACATAAATGCACTAATCATATCAGGATCCACCTAATCCCCTTTTATGAGATTAAATGACAAAAAAACATCACATCCCTAATATAGAAAGTGCACATGGAAAGTATTTCATAATGTCTATAGTCCCACAAAGTACAAATCACAACTCACAAATTATGTTCATTATCTTCCACCAATCCAGAGTAAACCAGGATATCATCCCAGAATATCATGAAGAATGTGTCGAGATACTGGTGTAACACACTATTAATGAGTTCAATAAATAATACTAGATCACTTTTCTATCCAAAGAGCATGAACATATACTTAAAATTTTTCATAATTGATTTCAAATTTTGTCTTCAGAATATCATCCTATCTCACCCATAATTGGTGGTAACCCAAATACAATTCAAACATGAAAAAATAAATTCCCCCTTCCTTTATTAAAACAAATTTATTTGGGTCAAACTATATATTTTTTGATTATTACCTTATTCAGGTTCATGTAATTGATTCATAAATAAAGGGACCTATTATCCGACTTCAAAAAATGAATAGGGTAACCCCATGGTGATACACTCAGGAGAATGAATCCATTGAAATCAAAATCATCCAATTATATTTTTCATTCCTATAACACTATGGGGTCCATATGATATAGGTGAATAGTTATCAGCTATGTTCCCAATGAAAAATCAATCAATAACGCCACATCCCCATTTGGTGGAAAGAATAAAAGAATCATTTGAAGATACCTCTGGGAAGTCAACCAATACATGAGTTAATCAGCCCTCAAGATCACGACCATCATCCTACAGAATGAGTAACATTAAATGGAAGGTAGTTTTTCCCAAATATGGGAGTGTAGGTCCCAGATGACTTAGCTAAGAATATCATTCCCCAAGAAAACCATAAATACTCTAATCATGTGCCCCAAATGCCACCCACTAAATTAAACAATGGACATGCACATGAAAATGAACTATCCAATCCCTGAAAAGGATTACATTGAAATTTAATGAATCTAATACTAGGATTTCCCATTTAGTATCAACCCATTACATAGTAACCACACATGTTATGAAGTTTGGACAATTATTTTTCATACCTAGTGGTGTCACAAACTCCATCAGAAAAAGATACCAACTCAGTTGGAAAATTCTTAATAGTACCAACATTTGTAGAGATAATAGAAATAGTATAACCCATGTAAAATTGATCAACAACTAATGAATATGTAATCACAATGGTACCTCAAACTGTTTATGGGCCTTTATCTAATTTTGTTGGTTCATAATACTCATCTTGGAGATGCCTCATATATAGCTCAGAATGGCTGCTCACTTATGGACCTGCCGTAAACTCACTCTTTCTAGAAGACAATCTGACCCCTCTACCATAGAAACCAAAATAAGAACTAACAGACCATGATGGATCTGGATGAAGTACCACTCCACTAGAAGCCATATAATGGGCCACACACTATAGTGGATGTTCAACCATGAAATTTATATTTTCATGTTTTTCATAGTTCCATAGAGATATGTAGTCTTCATAAGAGATGTACATGTAGGTCGTTTGTTCATGTGACTATAATAGTAGTGTAACATGATGGACCTCACCTTATAAATCCATGAATCAGGACATCCAGTGAGAATATCCCAAACTACCACATCCCTTTTTCCCCTGTACCTCTCATGTAATGGCTTGGACCTCTCCAGCCCATTCCTTTGTCAAAATCAGGGTCATGAAGTGTTCTGGAGGGTAAAATGGACTTTTCCGACACTTTTCAGAATTTTGAAACTATATGCCGTGTAGTGTGAGTACATACCATGTACCCCCTAGCCGGGTATACCCCGTGTTGATGGTCGTGTCCCTGACGTGTGAAATAAATGGGTACACGCCATGTACCCCATACTACACGCTGTATTTTCCCTCCCCATGTACGCGTTACACTCAAACCATGTATTGGCCAGTCAACAGCTTCGTGCCACGTTGAAGGTCATGTTGTAAGCCGCGTGGTGACCGTCTGAAATGGCTAAGTACGAACCGCGTACTAGAAAGTACACTCTGTGTACTTTTGTTTTTCTCACCTATAAAAGGATGGGTCCCCTCCGCCTTTTCAACTCACACCTATCCTCTTTTTTCCCTCGATAAGAGATCTCCCAAGAGACTCGAAGGCTCTTTTATTCCATAACTTCTTCATCTGATCTCCGATTTATAATCTATCAGCGGCCCCGAGATCGTAACAACGAGGCGAAACATCAGAGCTTAGATATGTTGTCTTTCAGTTGGCCTTTATTTTATAGATTCCACCTGAAGAGTTTTTTTGGTAATTGACAGAAATGACGAACGCCGACGAACATCTTCTAAAGTTGATCCGGTGGAGCATTGTGATCAGAACCTATAGAGGTAGGGATCTTACCATTATCTCTCTAGATTTTACATCATGCGGGGTGGGTGTCCTCTTGTTTATGTGAAAAACATTTGAACTGGTTTAATGAAGATAATAACTGGCTTATATAACGGGGATGGGATTTTTCTGAATGCAGTTACCTTTTTTATATCTTGTGATATATGTTGTGAATTAAATAGGATTATGACTACTGAAAATCACGGTCGTTGGGGGACTTTTCATGCACAATTAAATGTTGTCATATCTTTCTAGAATGTTTATGGATGGAAACGTTGTGGAATATGGAATTGGTTAATCATGTAAAGTTGGCTGATTAAATGAATAACTGGGACCCTTGTGTGATCACCTCGGTTGAAGAAAACTGAAATAATAAACATGTGGGTGCCAGTTTATGTGAATGGGATGTTTTGTGGGTTGTTTTGGATCAGGTGAGAAGTGGGGTTACGGTTGGATTGGTTGTGGTTGGTGGGAATGATATGTTGGTGATGGGCAGCAGGGCTGCGATAAATGATATTAAGGGATGATGATGTATGGGCTTCAGTGTGTTTGTTGTTATGGTGGTTGGCAGCAGGCCTGCAAGGATGGGTTTTAATGTGAATGAACTATTGGTTGTGAATAATAAAAAAAGTGAAAGGGATAATGAATGGTGGGGCATGGTAAAGGAATGGGAATAATAATTAATGGGTATGGTTGGTTAATAAGAAGGGACTTGTTTGTTCTGCTTGTGTTTTCCTAACATGATATGTGGATGGCAGGGTTATATTTTTTTACGAATGATTGATATGGTTTGGTGTGGATAATTGCCCAGTAGTTAAAGAATCTAATAAACTAATTCTATTGAAACATAAAGATCTAATAGGGTATGGGGTTTTTTGTTTTATGCGTGCTTCCATATAGCAGTGCTGAGGCAGGTGCTCAGTTTCTCGATTTAGAAGCCATAATTTGGGATGAGTGCTTGGTGTATATATATATATATATATCTTTGTGTTTTGTCACACCACACCCATGATGACCACTTAGTTCCAAACACTCGCATTTCATGGGAGAGGGTGTTTTCCCCTTAGTTACTAGCTCATTCCTACTCCTTCTTCCATAGGTTGTGATGGCTTGACTCGACCTTCCACCTAAGACTCTTCAGGTAGGTTTTGATTGGGGTGGTATTAGCCCAAGACTCTTTGGGCAGTTTACTATTTTTTCCAAATAATCTTATGGATGAGGCCCTGGTGTGTGTGGGAAAGATATGCGGTTGTGAGGCCCAGGAGCGTGCGGGTGGGAAATGTGGTTGTCAGGCCAAGGTGTGTGTGGGCGGGAAGAGTGTGGTAGCGCCAAGATGTTCACTATTAGCAAGAGGAGATAAATAATGGGAAATGGTGCGGGGTACCCAATACTCTTGTTCTTATATACTATGACATGTTGATTTGGGTTTTGGTGAGCGTAACTAGTGAGGGTGGATGGTTAGAATTCCTTGATAGGTTTTGGTTTCTTCTGTTGTTCTCACAGGACAATAGGATGTCTCCCCACTTTTGCACTAGAGATTTAAGTTTACCTGCTATGTATACTTGTATGCTCACCCTACGTTTACTTTCAGGTTTCCAGGAGGACTACCAAGGCCGTGCGAGACCCTACTAGTCGGGACAGTTGTAGTTGTTGCAGTTGTTGTACTCTTGTTTCTTTGGGAATTGTACTTTTGAGCTTTTTTGTACTTGTACCTTGTTTCAAAACTACTTAAACATGCATGTGGTATTGGTTGAGTTTATTCACTTGTCTTTTCATTATTTTTATTTTGGTGGTTGGCCCATCATATTTCTTGATCTTAAATAAATAAAAAGGGTAAGGCCTCACACATTGGGAATAACTCATACCCTTGGTGCTAGTCGCCACCCCGAGGCCTACCGGAGGCGGGACTCGGGGGTCATTATCTCCCTTTCACCATTGCCAGCTCAGGAGGGTAATCTTTGGTGGGAGGGGGTCGTGACAGAATGGTATCAGAGGTGATGGATGAGAGATAGGATGGAGTATGGAGTTAGGCACAGTGAGAATTACATGGGATGGTAGGGAAACAATGTTGGTTGATCATGGTGCATGACATTGGCCAGGGATGACTGGCTAGGACACGGGATTTTAGGTCCTCCCGTGATTTGATGCAAGGATTATGAGTCCACTAAACGACCAAGTAAGACTACATTGATTGCAGGGTAGAGACCCTAGGGATGGTACATGAATCATAATGATTGTGTATTACTTGAGTTGGGTGTTCTGGGAATGAAATTGAATAAAATGATAAAATAAAACCTTGAGAAATTATTTACTACTTGGGCTTAGGTGATCTTTGTTTACCATATAGCTATGGAACCTAGACGTCATCCTCGGGTGGCTTAGACAGCAGAGACCCAGTAGATTCAGGCGGCTGATCAGTTGAGGATTGACTGAAAGGAGGAAGATAGACAGTGGAAGAAGACACTCTATTCTTTCCAGTGACAATCCCTCAAGAAGTACGAGGGTAGTAATTCAAATGTGGAGACGGAGGGATGGCTTGAGGAACTAGGGATCACTTTTACTTTGATCTGTGATCTGAGGGAGTACTGGGTTCCCCAAGCAGTCAGTCATCTGAGAGGTGCGGCGTGACAGTGGTGGATGCACTACCTCAGAGAGTGGACAAAGACAGAGGTTCCAAGGGCTGGCATTGAGAAGGAATTCTGTGAGGAATTCTTTTCATCCATGATCAAGGCGGAGAAATGGTATGAGTTACTCTCTCTTTAACATGGGAATATGTCAGTACAAGAGTTGGGAATCATATTCAAGGATCTCTTACTCTTTTCTTGAGATCTCTTTTTGGATGAGGAGTCTTGGCCGAGATGTTTGGAGGAGGCACTTCGCCCTTTTCGCCAGTATGATGTCACCCCCTTAAATCTTCTAACATACATGGAAGTATATGTGATGGTATAGGTTGTTGATAGGATTCACTCGTAGGGTGGTGCACCATGAGAGGAGATTCCTCCAGGTTCATCGAAGTGGAAGGTAGTCAGTAGCAGGTCTCCTACGACAGGACCTTCCTAGTTTAGGCCAGTAGGGAGTAGCCCTCAGCAGTTCCAGTTTAGATCTTCGGGTCCTCGTCCCTTTTTCATGAGCCCAGGACCGAAGTGTTTCTCTTGTTGAGGTTTCAGGAATGATCAGAGTCGGTGCCCGACCAGATCTCAGTACGGTGGAGGTGGGCGGGTTCTGCACCTGCCTCAGCATCACCAGTTGCCGGCAAGGCCCTTCCAATAGCAGCATGACCCTTCTCCCCCGAGGGAAGACTTTGCAGGAGGAGGCTGACCTCTGGGTTCTCCTCAGGGACCTCGACCTGGGCTTGGTCGGGGAGGTGGTCGACATCATAGAGGCAGAGGAGCAGGGCGTGTACAGTTGCACGCAGCATAGATGACAGCTCCGACAGGACCAGAGGTGGTGCGAGGTACGATTTGTTTGTTCAGCACTCTCATTTCGGCCTTGTTCGATTCAGAAGCTTCACAATCCTTTATTGCACCTGGTCTAGACCATGCTTTGGGACTAGACATAGAGAGAATTTTTGTACCCCTGGTGCTGTGTACACTAGTTGGAGGCCAGGCCAAAATATCTTGTGTTTTCCGGGGATGTGGGCTGACGTTGGAACAACATCGATCTAGTGGGGACCTTCTTTTATTACAGATACAGCCATACGATGTCATACTAGGAATAGACTTGTTGTTTTTTGTTAGTGTCGTTATCGACTGCTTCTGAAGAAGGGTCATGTTCTCCAACGTGGATGGGCAGTGTGTATCTTTTGTTGGTGAGAGGAACTATCAGCTGGGAAGCGGACATGTGAAGCCTCTCATTTCCTTGTTAGGAGGGTTTTCAGTGGTTTCCACTGATACAGAGATGATGGATGTCCCATAGGTTGTTGGGGAGTTCCTTGATGTTTTTCCCAAGGAGGTTGTAACTCTACCCCCCCCCCCCCCCGACGCGACGTTGAGTTCGGGATAGACTTACAGCACAGTGCCCGTCCGATTTCGATGGCCCCTTATCGGATGGATCCTTCAGGGTTTTGGGAGTTGTGGATTCAGATTGACTATATGATGGAGAAGGGTTTTATTCGACCCAGCATGTCTCCATGGGGTGATCCAGTTTTGTTCATGAAAAAGGAATATTGTGGTCTCAGCCTATGCATATACTACCGAAGGATGAATCGGGTATCAGTCAAGAACCATTTCCCCTTCCAAGGATCGATGAACTCTTCGGCCAGCTGAGTGGAGTAGGATTGATTTCTAAGATCAACCTACGTTCTGGATATCATCAGCTGATGGTAAAGTACAGTGACATCTCGAAGACGGCTTTCTGGTGCATTTATGGACACTTCATGTTTGTAGTGATTCTATTTGGAGTTACGATTGCACCAACCGTGTTCATGGGACTTATGAACATTTTCTTCCAAGAGTTTTTAGACCGGTTTGTTGTTGTGTTTATCGATGACATCTTGATCTAATCAAAATCAGAGGAGGAGCACTTTGAGCATCTCAGGGAATTCTTGGAAGTCCTTCGACACCACCAGCTTTATTTTAAATTGTTGAAGTGTAAGTTCTTGACACAAGAAGTACACTTACAAGGTCACATAGTGTCTCTGCATGGAGTGCCAGTGGACCCATTGAAGGTGGAGGTTGTTTTTTCATTGGCGGTACCCAAAAGCATGGATGATGTTTGTAGTTTCCTAGGGTTTTAAGGTTACTATCGGAGGTTCATTTCAGACTTCTCTCGAGTTGCTACTCCATTGATGGATTTGACTAGGAAGAATCAGGTCTTCCTATAGAGCGAGCAGTGCCAGAAAGCTTTTGACTACCTGAAGTAGAAGTTGGTCAGTGCTCCCGTACTCAGGTTTCCAGAGGAAGGGTTGATGTACGAGGTGTTTTGTGATGTCTCTGGCCTTGGCATGGGGTGAGTACTGATGCAGAAGAAGGGTGTGATCTATTATGGGTCTAGGCAGTTGCGCCCTCACGAGCATTATTATGCCACCTATGACCCAGAGCTTGTAGCAGCAGTGTTCACACTGAAATTGTGGCGACATAACCTCTTGTGTGAGCACTTTGTGGTCTTCTCATTTCACAAGAGCTTACGTTATATATTCTCCCAGCGTGACCTAAACTTGCAGCAGTGGAGATGGGTCGAGTTTCTCCAATACTATGACTTCGAGATCTCTTACACTAAATGTAAGGGAAACATTTTGGATGATTCCCTGAGTCGGAAGTCGCATAAGGAAGTGGTTTGGGATTCTGCTGATGCTTGGAGGGCAATGGGAGAGTTGGCTGCCTTGCACTTGGATGCAACAATAGAGGGTGTTAGAGGCTGTTTGTTTCAGATGACGGTGCAGTCCTCCTTGTTGCAGTAGGAGGAAGAGTCTCAGTGGGGAGACTGCGAGGCAGAAGAAATACGGGATCGTATCGATCATGGAAACGCTCCAGAAGGATGGTCAGAGGATAGCCGAAATCAGATGATTTTTCATGGAAGGATGTTTGTTCTAGAGGTTATGTGTGAGGGAGTTATCCGTGAGTTCCATAGCTTAGCCATGGCAGTACATCTAGAAGTTTCAAAAATGTACCGAGGCCTGAGGGAACTGTTTTGGTGGCCCGGGGTGAAACAGGAAGTGGGGGAGTTTGTGGTAAGTGCCTATTGTGTCATCAAGTGAAGGCTGAACACCATGTACCCAGTGGTTTGTTGTATCCTTTAGATGTCCCTGAGTGAAAATGGGATGACATCTCAATGGACTTCGTCACAGGACGACCTAGAGCTCAGGGTGGTTATGATGCTATCTAGGTATTGGTGGATCGACTGATGAAATCAACTCACTTCATAGAAATTAAGGAGTCAGGCCTGGTTAGTACCATAGTACAGTGGTATGTAGACGAGGTGGTGTGTTTTCATGGATTTCCTAAGTATAGCATCTCAAATCGGGATACCAGGATTACCTCACGAGTCTAGAGGGGGTTACAGCATGATTTTGGAACCCAGCTACGCCTTAGCACCACTTTCCACCCCCAGGCCGATGGGCAGACATAGAGAACTATCCAGACGTTGGAGGACATGCTACGAGCATGTGTTCTGGATTTCTTAGGGTCATGGGTACGACACATTCCTTTAGTAGAGTTTTCCAACAACAACAGATTCCACTCTACTTTTGGAATGGCACCATTTGAGGCTTTGTATGGAAGACCATGTCGTTCACCCATTTGCTGGGAAAAGGTTGGTGAGACAGGTGCTCTTGGGCCAGAGGTAGTACAGAGCACCACAGAGAAAGTCCTTCTTATGCTTGATAGAATGAAAGTGGCTCAGGACCGACAGAAGTATCATGCTGGTCGTCGGAGGAGGCCCTTGGAGTTAGAGGTGGGAGATCATGTGTTCTTGAAGGTTTCCACTCGACAGGGGCAATGAAGGTTTGGTAAATGGAGTAAGCTCTCCCCTAGGTTCATTAAACCTTTTGAGATGCTGAGGCGAGTCAACGAGGTGGCATATCAGCTAGCCCTGCCACCTCAGTTGGAGAAGGTTTATGACGACTTCCACATCTCCCCGCTTCGTCGGTACCTACACGAAGACTCTCACGTCATTGACTGGGGAGAGTTAGATATGGGAGATGAAGGGACCTTCCTGGAATGACTAGTCAGAATCGAGGATCGTAAAGAGATGGTGCTCCGTGGATGGACCATTCCCTTTGGTTCGTGTGTTGTAGAGGCATGGCGGCCTAGAGGAGAGCACATGGAATGAGAGGCTCTGATGCACGCTCAGTACCTGGAGTCATTTTGACATGTGTTTTGCATTGTTCTTATGAGCTTTGTTTTAATGTCATACTCTGTACCTTTGATATATGGAATGCTTGGCTTTTCGGTTGTTAGAACTTTTGATTCCTTGTTCTCTGGAAATGTGTAGCATGTCCGGATATGTGGAAAGGGAAAAACCTAATCCTTAACCGAGATGCATTAATGCAGATGCAATTGAACCCATGTGGGTGAGTCAATTCCGCCTAAAGCGGTTAATATCTAGACATGGGAGAAGGAATTTCCCCAAATCATGTGTTCATGCAGTGTGTTGGTTGTGTGGTGTTGAGGGTAGTGCAAGTTGAAAAATCCTAATGTATGGAAGTGGGAAGACCCAATTCATAATCGAGATGCATTAATAAGGATTCTATTAAACCCCTGCAGGTGAGTCAGTGCCGCCTAAAGAGGATAATATCCCGACATAGGAGAAGGAATTCTTAACACATATGATTAGGGTTGTTGGATGGGTTCTGGTTATAACTAAGGCCCTAAGATGTATATTTTTGGGTTCCTATGGGTTGTATTTTGAATTCTCGGGGACGAGAATGTTTTAAGAGGTATATGATTCAATGTCCTGGACCACTCCAGCCCAATCCATTATCAAAAAGAGGGTTATGAAGTGTTCTGGAGGGTAAAACTACTTTTCCCAAACTTTTCAGAATTCTGAAACTACACGTTGTGTAGTGTGAGTACACGTTGTGTACCCCCTCGCTGGGTATAACCCGTGATGATGGTCGTGTCCTTTCCATGTGAAATAAATGTGTACATGTCGTGTACCCCATACTACACGCCATGTAGTCCCTCCCCGCGTACATGGTACCCTCAAACCGTGTGTTGACCATTCAATGGTCGCGTGCCGTGTTGAAGGCCATGTTAAAAGCCATACGGTGACTGTGTGAAATGGCTAAGTACACACAGTGTACTTTTGTTTTTCTCGCCTATAATAGGAGGGGTTAACTCCCCCTTTTCAACTCACACCTCTCCACTCCTTTCCCTCGAACAGAGCTCTCCCAAGAGACTCGAAGAATCTTTTCTTCCATAACATCATCGCCCGAGCTCCGATTTATGATCCGTCAGCGGCCACTGGATCATAAAGATGAGGTGGAACTTCTAATCTTGGATATGTTGTCTTACCTTTATCCTTTCATTTCCAGATTCCACCCAAAGATGTTTTTCTGGCATTTGAAAAAAGCGACAGACGTCGACGAACGTCTTCTAATGTTGATTCGGGGGAGCGTTGTGATCAGAACCTGTGGAGGTAGGGATCTTACCTTCGTCTCTCTAGATTGTGCATCATGTAGGGTGGGTGTCCTATTGTTTATGTGAAACACATTTGAACCAGTTTAATGAAGATTATAACTGGATTATATAACAAATATGGGGTGTTTGTGAATGCAGTTAACTTATTAATATCATGTGATATTATGTTGTGAATTGAATAGGCTTATGGCTACTGAAAATCACGGTCATTGGGGGAACTTTCTTGCACAAATAAATTCTTCCCTATCTTTCTAGACCGTTTATAGATGGAAACTGTGTGGAATATGGAATTGGTTAATCACTTAATGTTGGCTGATTGAATGAATAACTGAGATCCTTGTGTGATCACCCCGGTTGAACAAAACTGAAATAATAAACATGTGGGTGCTGGTTTATGTGAAGGGTATGTTTTGTAGGATGTTGTGGATTGGGTTAGCAGCGGGGCTGCGGTTGGCTTGATTGTGTGTCGGTGTGATTGCTATGTTGGTGATAGGCAGCAGGGCTGTGATAAATGATATTATGGGATGATGATGTATGGGCTTTGGTGTGTCTGTGGTTATGGTGATTGGTAGCGGGGCTTCAGGGTTGGGTTTGAATGTGAACGAACTATGGGTTGTGAATAATAAATAAAAGTGAAAGGGTTATTGAATGGTGGGGCATTTTAATGGAACATGAATAATAATCATTGGGGATAGTTGGTTAATAAGAAGGGACTTGTTTGTGCTGCTTGTGTTTTCCTAACTTGATTTTTGGATGGTAGGGATATATTTTTTTACGAACGATTGATATGGTTGGTTGCGGATAATTTCCCAATAGTTAAGGAAACTAATAATCTAATTTTATTGAAACATGAAGACCTAAATCGGGGTATGAGGTTGTTTGTTGTATGCATGCTTCAATATAGCAGTGCCAAGGAACATGCTCAGTTTCTCTGTTTTGAATCCATATGTTGGGCTAAGTGTTTTCTATATATATATGTATCTGTATCTTTGTGTTTTTTCGCACCTAACCCATGATGAGCACTTAGTGCCAAACACTGCCATTTCATGGGAGTGGGTGTTTTCCCCTTAGTTACTAGCTCTTTCATGCTCCGTCCATAGGCTGTGATGGCTTGAGGTGACCTTACACCTAAGACACTTCTGGTAGGTTTTGAATGGGGTGGTATTAGCACAAGACTCATCAAGATGTTTTAGTATTTTTTCCCAAGAATCTTAGAGATGAGGCCCAGGTGTGTACGGGCGGGAAATGAGGATCTTGAGGCCCAGGTGTGTGTGGGTGGGAAGAGTGTGGTAGCGCCAGGACGTTCGCTATTAGGAAGAGCATCTAGATAGTGGGAAATGGTTTGGGGGTACCCAATAATCTTGTTCTTATATACTACTACCTGTTGATTTTTGTTTTGGTGAGCATGAATGGTGATGTTGGGTGGTTATAATTCCTCTATAGGGTTTGGTTTCTTCTGTTGTTCTCACAGGACATTAGGATGTCTCCCCACTTGAGCACGAGAGATTTAGGTTTCCCTAGTGAGTATACTTGTATGCTCACCCTACGTTTATTTTCAAATTTCCAGGAGGACTACTAGGGCCGTGTGGGACCCTACTAGTTGGGACATATGGAGTTTTTGTAGTTACTATACTCTTGTTTCTTTTGGTATTGTACTTTTGAGCTTATTTGTACTTGTACCTTGTTTCAGAACTATTTAAACATGCATGTGGTATTGGTTGGGTTTATTTACTTGTCTTATCATTATTTTTCTTTCGATGGTTGAATCATCCTATTTCCCGATCATAAATAAATAAAAATGGAAATGACTCCCACATTGTAAAAAACTCATACCCTTGGTGCTAGTCACAACCCCGGGGCCTACTGGAGGCGGGACTCGGGGGTCATTATCTCTCTTTCACCATTGCCAGCTCAGGAGGGGCATCTTTGGTGGGAGGGGGTCATGATATTTCAATTCAATTATATCATAGATGAACTACCACATACCATCAAAGATACCATCCAAGATAATCTAGAACTTCCGTTGTGATCAATATCATCCATACAAGATGGATCATCCACCTCCTCATATACCATAACCTTGAACATGAATACATGGGAATACATCTCCTCCCAAAAACTCATCTTGAACATTAGGGACATCATCTTCTCATTAAAGAAAATTTCAAGTGAATATCATATTATCTCAGTGATGTGGTTGGTATACACCATCACTAACTGATCCTTCTATATGAGATCCATAAGCACCAATGATATTCCCTACGCCCAAACATCATGACAATACTGGTCGTTAAAGTTGACCTTCATATATTTCTAGCTCATCTTCTCATGCTTCCCCAATTGAATAATTTATTTCCACCTCCTTCATCTTATACATGGTCTCAGAAATGAGTATCATTTCACCCTAACCTACTCGGGTGTTTCAAGGAACTCGAACATGCGCTCGATCATCTCAATTCACTCCTCTGATTCATTGGGATCAATATTACATTGGATGGTCGAAGTCTTGTTCATCATACACTGATAATATTTTTCCATCCTAGGACAAAACAAATCATCTAATATAGAGAAGGATTATGAAAAGGAGTTACTCCATGTCCTAGTGTTTGGACATCCCAAACCCAAACTTCTAACAACCACTTATCATGTGGTGAGATTTAACTCTCTTCAGCTTCCTCTCGTCGGTTCATGGGATATTTTTGAGAATGTTTCTTACTACAAAAGGAAACAATCACAAGTGAAATCATTCATTTAAAAATTCGGAAAAATTTCATCAAATACATCAAATACAAATAAATCAAACTCATCTAAACAATGAATAAACCACCCACAAAACCCACACCCTATATCCATATGCAGTATCCAACCCACGTGTCACTCCAGGATGTGATGTCAAACAAAAATCCCAACATCTCATGGTGATATGAGATCTATCATGATAGGTATAGTCTAAACACCCTACTTGAAACTTGGACATCGAGCCTTGTTATAAGATCCACTTGTTTAACCATTATCATTCAAAATAATATCCCCCAATGAGCATAACCAATAATGGATACCATTTTTCAGGAACAACATATGCATTCCATTAAAATAGGCACCAAACCTTGTCCATGAAATGTAAATACGGTGGTTCCCAATCCCCAAAGGTAGGTACAAGTGTCGGGGTATCTCAAATAGTGATTTGGGAATGATTTTACAAATATTTTATTCCTAAAACAACCAAAAATAATAAATTTAATGAATCGGAAAATTTATTCCAAACTAGATTTAAATAATATTAAAAATAATAATTAATGGTTTTAGAGAAATCCTATGAGGGACAAAACTCAAATGTAGTTGGAAATACAACTCACGAACCACCACACAAGAAGGTCCCATCAGCACCAATCCTTCTCTAGAACACAACACCTATGATGGAATCAAACCACCCGAACATTGCTCTCCAAATAAATTTTCCTTATATATGTAAAAAAAATCAATCCTATATACAGCCAATGTTGTTTATAGGGTTTTATATTAATCCCCATAGGATGCCACCTAACTGAATCTACTTTTTAAAAAATTAACCTTAAAATTTTTCATGTTTTCATACAATTGCAATTATCCTAAAAATTTTAAAAAGGATACCTCTTTAAATGAATTTTTTTAAGGGAGAATATTTAAATAATGGTAAAATTTGATTAAAACACAATTGATACTTAATTTTCTCTCAAAACACATCTTATTTTGATGGTGAGTACCGTATATTCAATGAGAACTAGCAATGAGGACACCCCGAATAACTAGCATGATGTTGGTCCTTAAGTAAATTGTATCATGGTGTAATCATGTCTATAATTAATAACAATCTCATGCATGATCCAGAAGGTTGGGAAAACACTATATCCAAGTGGTCCTCAATACTTTTACTAGTTTAGTTAGTGTTTTCATCTTCAAACATGATAAGTTAAATAGGGGTGAAACAACTACTGCTTCACTAGCATACTTGTTATACTCCTCCCCCTAGATACTAAAATTTCCCACATTGTTCATAATCATGATACAGATGCTAAAAATACATTTTTTACATAAAAACACCTTATATGATATAAACAGACTCTAAAAATAAATTAAAATGACTTTTCACGCCTAGTGAAACTCTATAAACCATTCCAAACTTTTATAAAACAATTACATGTATTGAAATAATGGTTTCCAAACAGAACTCAATAAGAACCTATATTTCAAGGAAAAATACTCCAATAGGTATGTACAATATAAACTGATTCATCACCCATTAAATAAATCATAAATAATCTTCTTATCTCATAGCATTACATAAATAGGTATATAAAACATCAACTCAATCCATTATCTATAGTGTTTTGTCAAAGTCACCCATGAATTTACTAATTCACAACACCATCATAGGAATAATATAATGAAACATATTTTGTTCATACCCACCCACATCATATAATCCTATATATGTTCATTCATACTAACATTATTTATTCGGATAAATAAATATAAAATGCAATGGATCCCCAACTGGGAATAAAGAATATCCAATCAACTAATTTCACCAAAACATGGGAAAACATGAAATATGAGATCACAAAAAGAGTATTTGTCTCATCAGTAAAAGGGTTAATCAATTCAAATTTAGTAAATTAGACATTATAGTTTCAAAACAACACATAAAAGGATGAATTAATGATAAGAAATTCATTTTTTATTTGGAAGAAAAATGAATTTTAGATTTTCCATATCATAAAATATTTAATTACATATTACATATATTTAACTAAAATAGACATGTAGATGATATATTAAAACCACATTCATCCCTATAGAAATTATATAATTATCCTTGATAAATCTTCTTTTTATGGGCATTGGTTCAAACTGCTAAATGGTTCATGTGTCAGTTTTCAAGAAACTAGTGTAAATATCAATGTGAGAAATTTCACATATCCATTAGCAACACATTCCATATATATATATATATATATTCATATATATTGTTTTCCCTATATTTATTTATCTCTCCGCCAATTAATTATTACTTAAAATGAATTGGGATATCACCCACTCCATGAAGTACACCTTCGCTACAAGAAGTCATTTATGATTTCATATTTTATAATCTAAGAACATCAAGACTATATATAGGCCTATGATGAGAACCACAATAAAAAAGGGGTTACGATATCGAAATATAATACCATACAAGAGTCATTTCAATATATAATTTTTATTTAAATACATTATAAATGTTTGAATATTTTCACATTTGAAAAAAACTCTCATAATGTTGGAATGATTAATTATTATTTAAATCATTAAACATAGATTTTTAGAATAATGATTAATAGATTCCATATATTGAATCATAGTATTATTATATTATCTAGTATTTTTATCTTCTGTTTTGACCATAATGTATAGTAAAAAGTAAAACTGATCAACCGTTCTTAATTAAATATGAGTTGAATGTGGGTTAATCTAAAAGGATAAGGGTTAAAACATTCCCAAAAATTTAAAAATAATATTTTATGGCATCATTTCTTCATTATATGTTATATTATTGGTAATGTTTTATTTGTGATCCATAGGTCTTGTAAAATATTTGGATACACATTTTTATTTTCAAAAATTACAAGTGTGCCTCTCAGCAAACTTAAAAAAGGACACCACTCCCCTCTCCACTCCATAATTAATAATAAATTGGTTCAACTAGTACCTAATAAATTAAAATCCTAAATTCCTTGATATCACCCCATAATCCATTAATTGGTCATGAAGAAAACATACACAATCATTTTTATGTAATCCAAATGAAGTTTTTCGAAGAAGAGGTATCATCCCTAATCAAGTGTTTTATTTTTTTATTACTGTAACATCATAATTACTAAATAAAGATTTAATAAATCATATCCCCATTATATTCACTATATTAATTATGAATTATGGTAATTGTATTAAATTAATCATTCTCTTATTCCAAAAAATATGTTACTAAATCATCATTTGTTTTTGCGGTGGACTACTATTTCATGAACCGATGTTATTCATTATCGATCATCACCTTTTACAGTTGAATATAATGATATACATATTTATTATATATTTTATATACTATAATATTATATTTCTGAAATCATGATATCACCTTTTCCTACTTACCGTCCATTTTAGTGAAATACAATATCATCGTTCGGGTGTAAGGTAAACCACAACCTCGTGATGATATGTGATTCATTAACACATAACAGGGAAGTTATAACATATTTTTTTAATAATAATATTATATATATATATATATATATTAAATAGAAATTATTTATTATTGGTTAAATATAATTTTACTTTATTTCATTATTTTTCGTATGGAAAATGGAATCAATGTTCATTTGTATGTATGGCCTACCATCTCTATGAATGGGGAATTTAATTTTTTATCTCTTAATTTTATAAATCATTATAATATATGAATAATAAATACAAATAATATTTATAATAGCTTATATATTATTGATAAAATATAATAATGATAAAATTAAGAGTACAAAAATTCAAAACATACATGAAAAACAATGTCATTACTACCTGAAACATTACTTTAACCTGATATTGTAATCAAATGGGTACGAAAATAGAAGAAGTAAATCATTAATAGTATGATACATATATATATGGTTATTTAATATATCTTAAATAAAATTATATTTATTATACATGAGGTTCAACAGTAATGACATATTTTAAGACTTATATTAAGAGATTTCTAGTCTCTATATTAATTCTAAGTGAGAGATGCAAATTCATGACTAATTTTTTTTTGTGGTTTTTATAATTAACATTTAACATATTATATCGTGAAACTAATTATTTTAATCATTAATAAATTATCTTTTATGCTTCATCTGTATTTTGGATTATTATCAAAATACATTACTAAAGTAGTTAATTATTTCTATCATGCTTCTGAATTCAATAAGACACAGGTAATTTTCACTACCTATTTAATTTATTTTTTTAATATAATACAAATTAATTTAATTTAAGATTAATATCCAGGAAATTATTTTTATTAATATAATCCTATTGGAATAAATTTTTCATGGTGTTTTGGATTCCAAATATCCAAAAAATAGGGGAGTTTTTTATCAATTTTCTATATAGAAGACATATGTTATTAACATACCATATTTCCTTGAGTGTTTTTATGGAAACATTAACATTTAAAACAATTTATTTATTTATTATCATGATATTATATTTAAATTATAATGTTTTTATTTCCAAGTATTATAATTAAAATTTACCAATGTAGCGACTGTTATATGTTACAGTATCATCATTTATCAGAATTTCTCATGCATTTGCATATAATAATTAAATCATATTATTTAACTATAATGAAATTTTTTCTTTATATTATAATATTATTATTTATTGAGAATAAATTTTTTTAACATTCTATTTTCTCAATTTATTCATTTACGATATCCATGGAATTTATTTAACAAAAATTTTATTTATTTCTCCCTTCTGTAGAAATAACTTTTCCCTCATAAACGATGTTTCATAAAAACATTTTAAGAAAATTTTTACCATTATTTATATTATGTATTATATTAATTTTAACAATTTATTATTATTTCTTATTTTTTAATGTAATATTGAGGTCATTTTCCATTCATTGATAGTGTGTCTTTTATTGAAAACATGAATAAATTATTTTAGTCATGCTGAACCTAAATAACATTTTATATTGTCATGAAAATAATTTTCATTGAATATTACATTATATGATATCAATGATATTTTCAATTATTTGTATTTTAATTATGTATTCTATTTTATAATTTTTTCATATAGAAATGGGTTTTTCCTTCTGTAATTTCATTATTTTTTTACAAATTCAATTATTATTTTTAGGATTTATTTTGAAGAAGTGATTTTTCAATATTTTTTATGTATTAAAATTTTATCCCTAAATATGGATAAATTATATTCAATTAATATTGTTTTAAATTAAATAATTTATTCTTTTAATAATAATAAGGATTATATTCAATTAAAATTGGTTTAAAAATGATATGTTTTTTTAAAATTAATTTTCAAAGTGTTAATTTTATATTCCACATGAAATGTTGAATGTGATCTTCAAAAACATTTCCAATATACTATTACATCATTTAATTTTACTCATTATTTACAAGGTTTGAACTATATTGATACTATCCTTATTCATTATATGTACGTCTCATTATTTTTTTAAATGAATTAATTATTAATTTGTGTTTATTCACACATGTTATGATGTTATGAGAAAATGATGGATTGAATTTGTTATCTATAAGACATAAGGTTTTTTTTGTATTCTGAGAGTTTTGGGACTTATATATACCTTAAATTTATAATGAAATGCATTATATATCAAAAAATAATAGTTATAATCACATCAACGTGATTTATCCTCTTTGGGAATCTGGTGCTCTTGATCCACTATGGTATATTAGTGCATCCTAATCAGTAATGGGAAATATGATGTGGGTATTGATCTATTGTGTTGATGGTCGTGATAGATAGCCTTGAAATATGATTTTTAGTTTTCTATATGTATAATTTTCTTCACATTAATGTCATAAGATTATGGTTTATGATTACTTTATAATGATTTATCAGTCTTATATGCCAATTTTTTCTAGAAATGATAATGTTTTATATTGTGACCCGTGTTTATGATAAATGAAATATTGGTTTTGAACATTTAATAATTTTTTAGTATCAAATAAAGTTATTATTATCATATTCTTACATATGATCATTGATTTATACCTTATATTTCTAGGATATTGAGTATATACAATCTTCCTTTCTTCTTTTTATTTCTACATGTTATCAATAATTTTTCGAATAGGGTACCCTTAAGAGGAGTACTATGTGAGAATATCATTATTGATGATGATGAATGTCACTAACTAAATATGATAATTTTGTTTCAAGTATCCAAACACACTAAACTATTAAATTTATTGTGAATATATTTATCAAATATTTTAAATAATTATTATAATAAAAGGAGATATTTATATATGAATATCCATAAACTATATATGTAGGTTTCCAAGTTTTAAATTCACTGTTTGAGTATGAAATACAATGTTGAGAAGGAATTTCAATAAATACTTCTTGAATTACAACATTGATCAAAATCCTCAAGATAAAACATCTACCAATATTGACGATGTATATCTTGTTCCAATATACTCCTCATCAAAATCCTATTAAAATATTTAACAATAACTATTAACATGACATTATTTTAATTCACGAATATTTATTAGATTTTAGATTCTAAATCATTCTCCCAAATAGAGTGAAACATTAAAACGATTAAAATAAATTCATACTTTTTACTAGTAATCCCATAAATTTAATATGTGATGGATAATGTTAATGATAATGTATAATTAATGTTCATCATACATAGAATTTACTAATAAAGATTTTATTCCACATTCTAAAAAACTATATATATTTTGGAAAAAATTGTACCTCCTGAGAAAAAATATCACTCATCAAAAATCACATAACACTATATAATATTAACATAGTGAATATAATAGTATCAATATCATTAAAAAGTAAAATAATCACATATATTAGGTTTCATTGTAACTAGAATTGTTAAAATAATATAACTTCTGATCTATTTAGTTTCTACAAAATTGAATATTACAAAATTATAAGTAAAAAATTAATGCATAACAAAAAATGTAAGCAATCAAACAGAAGGGTTCATCATATAAATATATATTTAATAGTAATATATATTAAAATATGGTATATTTAATAAATAATTTATTACTTTTATTAATCATTAAATAATATTGAGTATTCAATCCATGTAATCATTCTATAATTTTACTATTGATTATCACAAACTTCAAGCATTATTTTCCCTAAAGTGTCTAAATAATACAAGATTTATTTTATTTTACAAATTATTACTAATAGTGTTATTTTCACTTTGTTAGATGATTATTCATATGTAATGATAGAATATAAATATTATGATGAATATTTACTACTTATAAAATATGATAATATAAAAAATATGTGAACATTTAATCCATATAAACACTTTGTAAATATGGTCCCATACTTAAACATTACATAATCATTAATTAATGGATAATTCACATTGAGGATTATTTCATGTTTAGAGTTATATAGAATTAGTTCATAAAATTTACATACCAATTGGAATTTTAAAATTAGAAAATTCCACTTAGTATCCATTTTTTCATAAAATAAAAACTCTTGAAAAAAATGTCATGTATATTTCCTTGTTTTAGACAAAATGAATTTTCCTTGATCCCATCCTTCACCCTTATTCATCTTTAGGTCCGGTGGAAAAAATCAAAATCATGTAATGAGCATAAAAATATAATTAAGGGAATAAATAAGGAATGAATACTTTATCCCATCAATAAATAAAAAAAAATGAAATAATATTTTTCAACCATAACATAACTGATGAAATCATAAGCTTTATGAATGACATGAAAAAATCATAATTCATAATGGTAACATGTGGAATCAATATCAAACAGACATTGTAGCTATCAAAGCTACATAGAGAGTCACATATAGAATCACAATCACAATATATTAACTTATTCTCTTATGAGAAACATTCACATTTACCTCTATCACGTTACCCAATGCATTGGAGATCTATCTCAGTCTCACCCACCCAAGGTTTATCACGGAACTACATGTATATGTAAAAATATCCCAATAGTGATAACATATTCATAAAACATAAAATATAAATAATGGAATGAAAAAATTTCCAAATTGATATCACAATATATCATCTCAAAATATTGAAAAAATCAAAGCTTTTATCAATCCATTTCCAAAACCATTTAAAATATTAAAATAAGAGATTTTTGAATCATAGTGTCCCATACCACATTGAATCTTTTGAAATAAATTTAAATTTTAAAACATTAATGTCCATAAGAATAAATCCTTAAAATAATTTTTTAATTATGGACATTAATGTTAAATATTTAGAATAATAAGCCTTTAAAACATTTAAAATAATATTTTAGTTAATGTGTTTTTAACAAAATGAGAGACTCTAGAATAAAAATAATTAGTGGGTAACCTTTAATCAGTAATTAAAAATATCATGGTAATAAGGGTATTAAAGATATAATATTTCAAAGGACAATATATACACTATGAAAGAGTGAATTGGTGCATATCAACAATGAAGTCTCAATGGAAATCTAAATTGAGTCAAAATCCCATATATAGACAGTATCCTTAGATTAAGGATAAAACAATTACATAAATATTTGTGAAAAAATAAATACACCCAATATAAGTGGATATTAATTGTAAACCAATCATATGTTATTCACACATATTCATAGCATGACATAATCAAGAAGTAGATGTTTAACACAAAAATTGAAATTGGGCTAAGATGTTTTCTTTCAGAAATTCGAAAGCCTAACGACGTCACATTAAAATTCAGAAATTATGTTGATGAGAGAGAAAATTATATCTCATAAATTGGACATAAAATTTACATCAATAAGGATATATAAGATAAAATTACAACATAATAAGATGTAAATTAAAAGACATAACAAAAAAAGTCTTTTAGAAAGAGGAGGGTGACAGGTTCCCTTACCGATTTGGTAACTTACGAAACATACACACCAAGAAAGAATGATCACACAATGAATATGTAAATACCCATAAATAAAATTATATTAAACAATTAATAAATTAATGGGTAGTATATTCTCCACATAAAAGTAAATAGTTGCAAATATAGCATGAATCTCATGATAATAAAAAGTCAGATGAAAACTCCTTACCACATTATAATTCAATCGAGTCATATGACCAAAGGTTAATAACCACCAAATTAATCACATAATACTTTGAATATAAATATAATAATGATAGTATATATTAAATGTAAGTACATAATACCTCACATGTAATAAATAAGTGGGGAACAATAGAAATATTCATGGAATTAAATGTGAGATAAAAAATCACTTACATCGTGTCCCACTTGACTCATATGTTCCTTGTTCATCTTGAATAACAAACATAAGTTAATTTGTACAACATTCATATCCTTTTTAATGTTTATTAATACTTTTATATCACTTATTAACTTACAATAACAGTTAGTTAATTATTTGAGTTCATATCAGTTATTTTGTCGATGTTCGGAATTTGAGTTAAAAATGAACTTGTTATAATTACAATTTGTCAATGTGGTCAAATCTAAATTATGTACAAAATGATATTAATTATTTAAATATTATATATATCATATATATCTTCTGTATATATATATATATATATATATATATATTATTACATAACTGTTTGGACATAGAAAATGAAATGCACCGTTCATGGAGACTGTAAGTCATACATACGCATGAACACTACTTTAATTTTTATTTAATATTTAATGTAATGAAAAAATAATGATACAAAAGAATATTATATTTCCAGTATATTATAATATGATATATAAGTTACATAATTTCATTATTTCCGTCTTTATACCTTCCATGTATGACATGAATGAATCATATCACCAAGAGGGGGTGGTAGTCCGCATATACTCAAATTAAATTATCGTGTTTACACATATTGGAATGCATAAAGGTACGTTTATAAATAAAAATAACAGAAGAATATAGGAAACAAAAATAATAATATATACCATATATAAATATAGTGCCATGTTAATGGCCACCATAAGAGGCGGTAAGTTATAATTGAACAATCCTCACTTCGTGAGGCGTTAGTTTTCCATTCACATAAACAAGTTGTTCTTCAACCATTTGATGAAGGTGTGTGTAAGTGTAGTTATAATAACTATAAAAAACATCCTAGTATATTTAGGATACTATTTTTGTTATAAAAGGAAGGAATTAAAATATTTTAGGGGTTGGAGATATAAAATAAAACAAAAGAATCTAAGAGAAACTGTTACCTTTATTTTGGATAACTCCCTTTGGTTTGAACCAAAAATATTTCATGAAGTTCCTAATGCCTATGGTGAGGCTTCTTCGAGGAGTAGAGGGATGCAAGGAGCTTAATTGGGCCTATTTTTGATGAGTTAAAAGGATTTAGAGGTGGGTGGAATTGGTTATAAGTGAGGTATTTTTATATGAGACAGGAGGGACTCTTTAGGAGGGTTTTATACAATTATTTTATTATGACCTCATATTCAGTTTCAAAAGGTCAACTAATCATTAAAGGCGATGAAATTATGACTCATGGTCATAATAAAATCATTCAATAAGAATTGGACAGGTTTTGGATATTGTTTTGATATTTATAATCATATTTATTTAAATTATTTATTAATGAGGAAAGTATTACATCATTATTTTCTCATAAATAATTTAATTTATTTGATGACCAAAAATGATATAAAAAAATACCATGATGTAGGATATATTTTTTTATTTACAAATAATAATTATAGTCTAAATGATAATATATATAACCCCATGTAATAATTTATTTAATAAAAGAATTTGTTTATGTCATTTTTGTCTTTATATTATATTAATTAATATAAAGTGTCATTATTACTCCCATGTGGATCCATGGGGTCCCAAATTGGACACAATTATGCCCAGAGTCGGATATGTATCATCTAATAGGATTAGGTCACATGTTAGGGTAATTTAACATTATTATATGATTATATTTTACCCTTATTTATTGTATTTACCCTTTAATCATGGTGAATAAAATATTTATTGAAGTAAATATTTAAAATGCCTAAAAATAAAAGCTAACTTTTTACACAAATTTTACCTATCGATTCCAAATATGAAATCCATTTTTCTAAATTCAAAACACAGAAGTGGCAGAAATCAATTTAAAATGAATTTCCACTATGAAATCAAAAAACGTGTTTTTCTGAAATAATAACTATCAAAAGATTGACACTTGTTTATGTCCAATTTCAAAGTGAAATTAATACCAATATACAATATTGTATTAAATAGTAAAAATATACTCTAATTAAACATTATAAAAAATTATAAAAACAATCTAACAATATCAATAAATTTGATTAAAAGGCACATTTCAAATAAAATATTCTATTTTTCACTATTCATTAAAAAATTGAACATTATTAGAAAAATACCAAAATTTCATCCAAAGTAATTTCTGGTGTCCCAATTCTAATGTATAATTCTATTTTGTCAAATAGAACATATAAAAGTGGAAATATCTAGATTTAATGGGGGTTTTCCCTTTAAAGGTGGTAAATCAACCATTTAGTTAATATTGAAGTATTTATGCTTAAAATTGAATTCTTTACTTGTATTAATTGTCTAACATCAATTGGATAAATGTACAAATATTCAAAAAACATTAATAATCATATTAGAGTTAGTTTTAATAATTCTTTCCATACAAAGGCTATGCGTTAACTACTATTTAAAATATTAATATTTTATTATTAATGTGTAGCTTATGATTTCAAAGAAACCCATTATTGTGTATTAGGTACACCATCAAACATAGAATCCCAATTCAAAAATAATTAATATTTAATTCACAAATATAAATAAATATGAAAAGAATAATGTTCATTATTTACCTAGGATGTTACATTGTACATATGGATTTGTTTTAAATAATATATTAAATAAATTAATATACGATGAAATAAATTTATTTAAAAATTAATCATTAAAGAATTTTTTCAAATATGGGTATAATATAGATGTATATGCAATGTATATTCTTTAATCATATTTTTAAGTGAGCATATTAGATAAATTATTCAAGTTAATTCATTTCCCCTTGAATTATGCTCTTCTATAAGTATAGATTGGTTTGATATGAAATTTATGTTCCATTACAACATAAGTAGTTTAGTTCCTTGTAAAAATGGACAGATTACATATTATAATTTAAATAATTATAGGGGGGGTTAAGAGTGGTTCATTGTTCTATAAGGCTTTGAGTGCCTTGAAATTACATTACTGTGCATTTCAAATAATTTTTTATAGATATTATATGTGAAGAAAACAAATATTATCTAAATATTTCCAAGATAAAAAAACCATCTAATCATAAGATGAATTGTTAGAGATCTAAAAAATTGTCCTTATATTATTTTTGTATTTTTATTATGTGTTTGTTATTTTATCTAATCAATGTTGTGGGATACTTATCAAGCAATACCAAAAAAAATTATTAGTACTGCATTTATGAATTTACTACCAGATAAGTTTTCAACCTCATTATATTTAATGTAATGTGGTCTAATTTTTCTAATAAATTAAAAGGAATGATTCATGAATAAATTTTTAACTATATCTCATACATCCTGTAATTTTTTATCAATATAAAATAATCAAATCTAATTTTCATTTATAATTTAGGTTCATTGTTTTTATACAAACGGTGGTTGAGTTCATTTAGATTTGACCAAATATGGCAGATGTTTATGATAATTTAACAATAACTAAAATATATAATATATATCCCACAATGAAGGAAATAATTAAACGAACATGATTAATGAACACAATACTTTATAAAATACCCCAAGTGAAAAATATTATTGAAACCTAATTTAATTTTATATAACATGGATTGATTTTTGGGAGTTTATGCTCATGAGGAAAATATAAAAATGATGAAAAGAGTCAATTCTCCTCGTAGATATGGTTGAGATAATATGAATATTTAGTTAAATTTTTGAAATGGATAGGGAAGAACTGTTATTGACCAAATGGAGGATAAGGAATTACAAATAAAGCGAAAACAATTGAAAATTGTATGAAAAACAGAGAAATATGGATTATGAGGAACATGAACTAATAAATGGTGAGATTATAATAGATTGTATATGAAAATATTTGATCATAATTTATTAATAACCCCATTATAAAACAATTAATCCATTGAATAACGTATGACTACTCATCACATGTGAAAAATTGATTACAGTATAATATTATTAAGGTAATAGGGTCACCTTCATAAAAATAATATATAACATGGTATTGGATTTTGATGGATGGATGTAAAAAACAAATTTTTTACAAGTATCTGTGAAAATTGATATGTAATTAAAATGAAAATGGATTTATGTAGATGATTCAGTTAAAAATTTAATGATTTTTGGAATGTTCTAACTCAAGTGAAATCAAATTATACTAGAAATATACAGGAAATGGTGAAAAAGTTTTTTCAGGTTTTAACACTAGGTACATATGTGCCAGAGTCACCTCTACCTGCTCGTATCCGGACATGGCTTCATTATTTGGAAAATTCAAAAAATAACAACAATATCAATATTCTATAAAGATCTTCTTTACTAAGGCTCAAAGACTATCATAGGGTAATGTACCTTAATCCGGGATTTTTTAAATCTAGTTTCCAAGGTTATTTCTATTCCTCCTCTGATACCAACTGTAACGCCCCGACCCTAGTTAACCAGAGTCGATGTGTAATTTAAATACATTGTCATGATTACAAGGAATAATGTCCCAAATGACGGATCAGTTTATCCATTTTGGAAATTAGATTACATAAATGAATGTTACATTACACTTTATAACATACAACACAACAAAAATAATTCATTATGAATGCCATTATTCCCTTATCTTAGCCCTACATATCAATCAAAATACACTTCAAGTAATCATGGGAATAATAAAACATAGAAAGTGGTGAGCTAAAATGCTCAGTAAGGGTATGCAATAAGTGAAATATAACATAAATATTAAGCATCATGAAAAATTAAAAAAACTTTCCATTAACAATACTAAACATGAATTCTTTTTTGGAAGGAATATGTGATGAGTAAATAATGACATAATAAAACATAATCATGGGTATTCTACTAGTTTAATGACAACATGAACCATCAATATTATATTCATAACGAGGGAATGTATAATTCCAGACATTCTGAAATATTTTGACAAGGCCTTGGCCAAGGCGTCTAAAAATTATTAAGGCCTCAGCCAAAATCATATATCAAAATGGTAAAGGCATCGGCCAATTCCACATCTAGTGGTCTCATGAGACCTACCAATGCATCGTGGAGCTATAGGAGGATCCACCCGTCACTTACTATGCCCAATAAATTCCTCACCTGAAAAGGATAAAATATAACATAAACATTTGTATGAAAACTAGAATACAAAATTTCAAATAATTAACCATAAACCATGAATGTTATAACAATAACATATCCAAATTCAAACTTATCATAAATCATTCATTACAAAATAGATGATTGTAGTTATAATAAATCATCCTCAATCAACAATAATATTCAAAATGGGTTTTGACATAGTTGAAAATGATGTGTAAAAATCATTTATAGAAATATATCATTTTCATGAAATCTTTTAAAAGTCACACAATTTTGAAAACAAGAAATTTAAATACATTTTTGAGTCAAATTCATCCATACCACTTTGAAACTTTTTGATGGAATTAAAATTTTAAAAACATTCATGTGCATATAAATTAATCCTAAAAAACCATATTAAAATTATTCACATTAATGGGAGAGGATTAGAAGAAAATATATTTAAAACATTTAAAAAGAAGTCTTAGTAAAACATTACATTAAAAATAATATCTTTGTAAAATATTTTATGAAACATGTATATGTATAATAAATATTTCCCAGTAAAAACTTACCTATAAACAATTTCATATAATAATGAGATTGAGCAATTAACCATTACCTTGCACTTTCCTTTTATTGAGGGTACATTTAACCTCTTGTATAATGATCATTTTATGTTATTATATAATAAGAGAACCATATTTGTATTTATTATATCATAAATGATTCCTTTATGACTTTATACTATCCATTTAATAATGATTTTCATGGTAAATAAACATTTCGGGTAATAATCGTTTTCTTTATCGTACGTATATTATCTTGTTATTCTGGATCGTATCATTTAGATCATGATTTAAATACTTCCAGAATATAAAAATTGATTTATGTATCATATATATTTATAATATAAATATCTATATTAGATAGATGTATGAAAAGGAAAACACCGTTTATAGAAACGGTGGGCCGTACGTACTTCTAAACAATGTTTCTGTTTTCATATCGCATTGAACAGAAGTAAGTGAATAAGATATATAAAATTACATAAGTACATATATATATATAAAAATATATAAATATATAGTATTATTATTATGAAATATATTAAATACTTGTTATTAATATATATTTTTATATTCTTCGATAAATGGTGAACATGGAAATAAATCTCATCGTGTTGTGGGGACGGAAATCCGTACGTACGCAGGAGTGTCAATATCATTTCCATAGTGGTATGGAATTGGATGGTATATTTATTTTATAGAGGAATTATGATTTTATTTTATTTATTTATTTATATATTACTCATTATTAAATCCATCCAAATAACATAGTGTTGAATAACAAATCACAACACATCATGGAGACGGTAAGTCGTACGTACACACACATGGTGAAATTATCATTCATAGGATGGATCGAATAATGAATTTAGTTTTTATGTATTTATAATAACATGGTAGTATATATACGGTACTTGATTAATTTTTTTGGTATGGAAATAACAATGAAAATGTATGTGGAGGAAGAAAAGAACTTGTAAGAGGGTGGTGAAATAATTACCTCTTCTTCTAGTTCTTCCTTATTATTTGATCAAAAGGGCTCCATAGGCGGGATTTATGACCAAAGGATGGCCTCAAGGATAAAGTTAGGATAGTTGAAAGGATATTTGGGTAGGGTTTGGCTGAGCCAAATGGCATTGGTGGTGTGAATTTTAGAGAAGGGGAAGTGACATTTTATAAGAGGAGTGAGGAGAACCTTAGGAAATTATGGAAATATAAATTTATAATAATTGTTTTCCAGTTTCATATGGCTCATAAATGAATTATTTAAATTATAATGATGGTATGGGTAAAAAAACACTAAACTAATAGGTTTTAGACATGCTTGCATAACTATATTAACATTATCTTTTATATTTTAATCTTAGTTAAATAGTTTGACATTTCCCATGTCTATTTGTATTTTTTTATTATATGGTTTATGAAATTACAATAAACATCCAATAGATTCCCAAGTGGTTCATTAATGATTCACCTATAATTATATAAGTCTTTTCGATGAGCCTTATATTTTTATGATTATTATATCAACAAATAATATGGTATTTGTTTTTAAAACACATTTTTGTGAATTATAACATTATTTAATAATTGACTTTTTTAGTCCAAAAAACTTTATAAATTCAATATAAATACAATTAATTTACCCTATCATGTTATATTCACCTATAATTATTTTTAATTGAATCAAAACTTAAAATTATATTTATTTTAGTATTTATAATATCATTTATTTGATTGTTTTATTAATAAAGAAAATAATGTATCATTATTGTTTCATATATTAATATATTTATTGTATGTCTAAAAATTATAAAAAAAATATCCTGATGTAGTAAATCATTATAGAATTCTAAATATTATTTAGATTTGAATAAATCAATTATATAACCTCATATAAATATTTATTTACTAAAAGATATTTTTTTTTGTTTTTTTGGTTTTTTACATTAGTTTATTTAATATAAAATGACATTATCACCCCCAAGTGGCTCCATGAGGACCCAAATTCGACCCAAGGATATCCATGGTCGGAAATGTATCATCCAATAGGGTTAGTACAAGTTTTAGGGTTATTTATTATTTTTATAATATTATTTTTGAACCGTATTTATCAGATTTAACCCATTTACAACAATAAATATAATATTTAATGAATTAAATATTCCTAATGTGTAAATATAAAAGTAAAATATTTAAAAAATTTGGAAAAATTGATTCCAAATATGTAATCCATTTTTCTAAATTCAAATCACAGAAGTGGCCGAAATTAATTTAAAATAAATTACTGTTGTGAAAACCAAAAGGGTGTTTTATGAAATAATAACTATCAAATGTTTGACACTTGTTTATTTCAAATATAAATGGAATATTACTTATAATGACCTAAATTGTATTAAATTATAGATATATATAATCTAATTATACTTACAAACCATTCAAATTCATAATTTATCACTATTAATTTTTTTGATTAAAAAAGATGTTTTTTAATTAAAATTTTGTAATATTCACTATTCATCAAAATGCGAAAGTAATCATAAAAGTACCAAAAAATTCTCCAATATTAAATTTTTTTGTATCTATCCAAAATAAAGATTTAATTTCATTAAATTTAATATATATCTTTGTTAAATATTGGTTTTAATATAAGGTTCTCTAATAAAAGGTGGTAAAATTTCGTTTTTAGAAAAATACATCTTTTATCCAATAAATTAATTTGTTCATACATTATGTATAAAAAACACATAATATGGATTATTAAATTAATATTTTTATATAATTTTTAAAAACCAGTTAATTCAGTTCATAACTGGTTTTGAACAGCTAGTTTGGTAACTTGTTGTGCACTTGAACTCAATGTTGCGTGTAGTGAAAGTTAGTGAATTACTTTGAAGAAATAACATGCTATGAAATATTGGGGTGTTACATTATTCCCTCTTTCAATAAATTGCATCTTCACAATTTTAAATTGTTCTTTGAAAATAAAAGGATGAATATTTAAAATACCTTTATGGGAAAACCCAAATCAGAAATTGGGTTAATAAAAATTAGTCTTAATAGGAGGAAAAGGGAAATAAAAGGGCCATCACCAAATTATGATCTCGATTAGAAGCGCATTGGTGGAAATTAGAGACACATAATTAGACAAAAAATATATAATTTTATAGGGAGTGATTGAGGTCATCAATCACAAACAAGTGTAAAATTGAGGGCCTCAAATCCATCAATCTATGATGATTTAAAATACCATCGGTTTAACAAAAAATAAGGTGTTATGTTAACACACTTTTGGTTTTTTGATCCATTCACTATAGTTTAATAATTACTTTATTCTTATAATAAGATTAAAATGATTTTATATATATGTATATATTTATACATGACATTTATAATTTAATCCTTCTACTAATTCTAACCACAAACTCATCTTTCACTCCAAAATATTTCAAAAAACATCTATTTAACATAATCGTATAAGGTTATAAAATTAATTAATTTATAACTCACCTATCATACCCTTTAAAAAACAATATTATATAATCCATAGACATTACATAGTCCAGTGGGGGGCGATAAGTCCCAATCACAATATGGTTGTGGGTTCGATTCATGCATCTTTGTCTGACGTCACAGAATGACACACGGTCTACATGTTGTCCTTTTTATAACAATATAAAAATAACCTTAACAACGGTATCTAATTTAAAAAATAATCCATTCCAACCTTTAGACTTATCCATATTACTTCTATCCGAACTCACAGTCTATAATTTATAAGTATGTTAAACACAATGAAAATCCCTCTTTCACATAATAACATGTGAATACATTCATAACGTATTCTTTTAAAACATGGTATCACCATCAATTAACGTAAAACAATATTGAATACTTTCATGCTCCCTTATTAATTATAAAATACTAGATATAATCCTTATATCCAAAAACTGTTTTAAACTCCAACAAAGATGGAATATACAAACCATTAATCAGGTCCAAGGTAGGCAAGAATATCCAAAATAATTTATCCAAATCACCCATATCTTATTCCAAAATTACTACCTTAGTATTATGACCATATAATCTCAAATTCTCAGTGAAATAGTTTGAAATAACAATCCTTATTTATTTCCATAATTCATATAACTAGTACGTCATTGATAAAACACTCAAATGACACAATAATTAAATAATAACATAAAAACACTTAATCAGTCCTATTCATATTCAGTAGTATCATAACTGGATTCATATCCAATAGAACCATAGAGGTATACTCTGATGATTTGGGCATTGATTCGCGTAGTGTCCCATCTCCTACTGATGAAGCATTTCAAATTTGAAACCTTTTTCTCACCCTTGTAATCATGTACTTGGTGTCTTTTTTCTCCACATGTATAACAAACTACCAATCCATTTATCCATCATTCTCTCTACCATCCTTTTTTTCTTTTGATTCCATTCAATTCCATAAGACTTTGAAAATACTTTACTTATCTTATTAACATATGATACTATTTCATCATATTTTGAGAATAAATGGGAGACTATTTACCTTCTAAATTTTTTCTTAATACCATAAATGATTTGATCCCTCTTACACTTTAGATCATACATATTTCTTAATTTCTCATTCTATATACTGGGTGCCATTTTTAAACAATGGCATACACTTGGTTTGTTTATGAATCCCAATGAATAATTTCAAACATGTAAAATACATAATGTAAATTGAACAATTTATAGATATAATCATAAATCATAAATATGTTTTCATGGAAAATGTATTTAATCCTATATTCTTTCATAATGTCTTGTAATGAAAATGAAAATTATCTGATGAATATCCCTCGGATGTGTCGTAACCAAGAGTGAAGTAAGGGCGATTGTCGTGCACAAGTTCCTATTTATGTCTAGCTCAGTGTGGTGTTTTTGGGTTTTACCCCTAGGTACATCTGTGCCAGATCCACCTCTACCAGATCGTATCCAGATGGGGATGTAATTCATGGAAAATTCACAAAACCTCTATAGTATCAATATTCTGGGATGTTATTCTATACTAATCATCAATGTCCATCATAGGGTAATGTTCATTAATAAAATTGATCTAAATCTAGTTTCCATGGTTATTGTTAAACCTCCTCTGATACCAATTTCAATTCCCTGACCCCAGTTACCCATAGTTAGTGCATTATTTTAATACATTGGAGTAATTTAAGTAATAAAGCCATTAATGACTGATTGGTATAGCAATCTTGGAAAATATATTACATACATGAATTTTGCAAAAAAATTTATAACTTACAAAAAAACATAAATAATCAATTATGAATTCCATTATTCCCTTATCTTAACCATGTATATCAATCGCAATACACTTCTTGGATTCCAGGGGAAAATAAAACATAAAAAGGGGTGAGCTCAAACACTCAGTAAGGGTAATAAATAAGTGTCATAAAACATAAATATTAATCATGTTGAATCATGGAAAACACACGCCTTTAACAATAATAAACATGAATACATTTTTGAAAGGAATATGAGATGAGTAAATAATGAAATAATAAAACCTAATCATGGGTATTATACTAGTCGAATGACCACATGAACCATCAATTTTAATTTCATAGTAGGGGAATGTATATTGTCTGACATTCATAAACATTTTCTCAAGGCCTCGGCTAAAACCATATATAAAAATGGGAATGGAATCGGCCAATTCCACGTCTAGTTGTCTCATAAGACCTATCGATGCATCGAGATGATATAGAGGGCTCCATCCTTCAGTTACTAATTCCAATACATTCTCCATATAAAATGATTAAAATATAACATAATCATTCGTATTAAAACTAGAATACGAAATTTTAATACGTTAACCATAAAACACGAATGGTAAAACAATAACACATACACTTTCAAACATATCAAGACTCATTAAATATAATATTGAAGCTTGTATTTATTATAAATCATCTTTAATCAAGAATAATATTGAAAAAGGATATTTATATTGTTGAAAAGTCTTTGTAAAAATCTTTGAGAGAAATATCCCTTTTTAATAAAAGGATTTAAAAGACACAAAATTTTGAAAATACTAAATTTAATGAAATTTTTGAGTCAAATTGTCCAATAAAACTTTGAAACATTTCAATAGAATTAATATTTAAAAAAATTAACGTCTATATAAATAAATCCTTAAAAATCATTTTGAAATGGTGGACATTAATGAGAAATTATTTGAAGAATAAATCATTAAAAAATTTAAAATATTGTTTTAGAAAAAGTATCCCTTAAAAAGGATATCATCGAATAATATTTAATTTAACATGTAAATGGATAATAAATATGTCCCATTAAAAACATACCCATGAACAATCTCGAATAATAATGAGAATGAAGAATTAACCATTACCTTGCACTTTCTGTTGGTCAATGGTATGTTTGGACACCTATATAATAACCATATTATTTTATTTGACTATACTAGAACTATATTCATATTTATTATATCATACATGATTCATTTATGACATTATACTAACCATTTAATAGTTATTTTCATGTTAAAATAACATTTCAGATAATAATCAGTTTCTTTATCGTACATATCTTAACTTGTTATTCCTGATAATGTCATTTAGATCATTATTTAAATATTTCCAGAATATAAACCATGATTCATATATCATGTATTTATTTAATATAAATATTTATAACAGTTATATGTATTAAATGGAAAACACCGTTTATGGAGACGGTAGGTCGTACGTACAGATAAACGTTGTTTCTGTTTTCCTATCGTATTGAACGAAAGTAAGTGAATAAGATATATGTAAGTAAAAAATTCATATATATATAAATATATATATCTAAAAAATTATTATAATGTCATATATTACATTATTATTAGTAATATATATTTTTATAATCGTTGATGAATGGTGAACATGGAAATTAATCTCATTGCATCTTGGAGACGATAATCCGGACGTACGCATTAGTGACAATATCATTTTCTTAAATGTGTGGAATTGGATGGTATGTTTAATTTATCCAGACATTATGATGTTATTTTAATTATTTTTTTATATATTACTCATCATTATATCCATCCAAATAACTTAGGGTTGAATAACAAATTACACCATGATGTGGAGACATTAATCTATATGTATGCACGCATGGTGACATTAACATTAATAGGATGGATAGAATAATGAATACATATGTTCTATATTTAAAATAACATCATTATATATATAAGGTACATGATTTATTATTATTTTTAGAGTAATAATAAAGAATGAGTAAGTGGATAAAGAAAAGAACTAGAAAGAGGGTGGTGAAATCATTACCTCTTCCTCGGGTTCTGAATTTTGATTTTCTCAAAAGGGATCTTTAGGATGGATTTCATACAAAATGGAAGGCCTCTAGGATCATGTTATGATTGTTGGGAGGATATTTGGGCAGGGTTTGTCCGAGCCAAATGGCATTGGATGTGTGAATTTGAGAGAAGGGATTGTGACCTTTTATAAGAGGGGTGAGGGGCACCATAGGAAAATATTGAAATATTACTTTGTTATAAAATCATTTTCAGTTTATAATGGCTCCAAAATAAATTATTTAAAGGATTAGGTGAGTATGGGTCGAAAAACACTAATCGAATAGGTTTTATATTGGTTTGGGTCACTATATTAACCTTATCTTTTAGATTTAACTGTTAGTTAAATAGTTTGACATTTATCATGTCTCATTGTATTTTTATATTATATTGTTAATAAACATACTATAAATGTCTAAGAGAACCCCTAGTGGTTCATTAATGATACACCTATCAATATATAAGTCTTTTGGCAGATCCAAATTTTTTTATTATTATTATATTAACCAATTATATTGTATTTGTTTTAAAAACTCATTTATGTAAATTTGGATATTATATAATAATTGATTTTTTTAATGTCATAGAAACATTATAAAATCACACTAAAGACATTTAATCAACCATAACATTTCATAGTCACTTATAAAAAAAATTTATGGCATAAATTCTTTAAAATTATATTCATTTTAGTATTTATAATATCATTTATTTGATTGTTTGATTAATAAGGAAAATACTGCATCATTATTGTGTCATATATAATTATATTTATTTTTTTATAAAAATATAAATTAAATATCCTGAGGTATGAGTTATATTTTTCTTTATAATGACTATTTATAGTGAAATAGATCAATTATATAACCTCATATATAAATAGTTTTACTAAAATATATTTTTGTTTTTTATTTTTGACTTTACATTAGATTTTTTAATATAAAATGACATTATCACTCCCATGTGGCTCCATGGGGTCTGAAAATAGACCCAAGGATTCCCATGGTCGGTGATCTATTATAAAATAGGCTTAGTATACGTGTTAGGGTAATTTAATATTATTTTAATATTATTTTTTACCCATATTTACTGGATTTACCTCTTTAACAATGTTAAATATAATATTTAATGAAGTAAATATCCCTAATATTTAAAAATAAAAGTTTCCTATTTAAACAATTTGGACCTACGGATTCCAAATATGGAATCCATTTTCCAATTTCAAAACCCAGAAGAGGCATAAATTAATATAAAATTATTTCTCATTGTCAAAACAAAAAGCATGTTTTTATGAAATAATAACTATCATAAGAATAACACTTGTTTATGTCAAATTTAAATTTTAAATTTCTTGTAATGACCTATATTATTTTAAATGATAAAAATATAATCTAATTGTGCTTCTAATCAATTCAAATGCATATTTTATCACTATTAATTATTTTGACTAAAAATTATTTTTAAATTAAAATTTAGAAATTTTCATTATTCATCAAAATATAAATGTTATCAGAAAAGTACAAAAAATTTATCCATACTATATTTTTATGAGTTGTTAAAAGGTGGTAAAATTGTTTTTTTTTGAAAAATACTTATTTTATCTCAAAAAAATGAATTTGTTCTTACATTATGTCAAAGAAACTCATAATATGGATTCCTAAATTATAAGGGATTATATAGAGTTCAAAATTTAGTTAATAATATTCATAACCGCTTTTGAATGGCTAGTTTGGTAAGTCGTGGTGTGCTTGAACTCAATGTTCCATGTTGTGTAAGTTATTGAATTACTTTGAAGAAATAACGTACTATGAAATCTTGGGGGGTTACAGTTTTCAAATTTATAAATAATGAAAACCTGTATTTATAATAATTGTTTCAATATATGGTGAAAAATTATTCACATTATTAGATCCATGCGGTTTATGTCATGGAATAATAAATAGTGAATAATCTTATGTACTTTGATGATCAATGTACGAAAAATTATTCATGATATTGTCATATCATATCATAGTTTTCAATAGTGATTGACTAATATAATAAAGGGGTTCTCCATACCAACATCATTTTTTCATGGAAAAAAGGATCCATGAACTCATTCAATGGTATCCAAATAGAGGATTTCTGGTTTCCCTTCCATAAGGGGAATATAAAATATAGGGTGAAAAACATAATTTTAGTGTTCAACAATGTATCTAGGGAAGTAATTGTCACAACCTGCCTTCACCAAAAGGAGAGAAGGGTCAGCAGATTGCTAAGCCCTTCCTTCTTTAAGTTTAAGGAGAGATAATGACCCCCGAAACTGCATTCAATAGGTCTCAAAGTGGTGACCAACACCAAGGGTATAGAATGTCACACAAAGATGGAAGGCATTTCCCTTTTTTAATAGGATCGATAGATAAGGTTGCAACCCCAACAACACCCAAGATGAAAGTAAGGGTAAATCCAAAAGTAAACCATTTTCATATGCATGTTCTAAAGTAAGGGATACTAGCCACGAAACTCGAAAAAGTAAAGTACCATGAAAAGGAAAACGACAACAGAATCTACCCCAAGGTCTGAGCTAGTACGGTCCCGCACGATCCCTGATGTCCTCCATGAAACCTGAAAATAGTTCTATATGTGTAGGGTGAGCATACAAGTACACTCAATAGGGAAAACAAAAGAATCTCCTACACAAGTGAGGAGACATTCTAATGCCCCATTGAAAATGAAATAACTGAACACCCAACAAGGAAAATCAATCCACCCAACCACACCGAGGAACACTCCCCAAATAACTCAAGTCAAGTAACATATAATAATAGGACATTGATATTTGGGTACCCCGCACCGCTTTCCCACTAGTTATTGAAGACATCCTACGCATCGAACCAAACCTGCAATTCTCACCGCAGTCCCACTGCCACACCCGCTCGCACACACCTGGGCCATTGTGATGTCATCACACTTCCACTCTGGGACATCTAAATGTTGAAACAAACCACCTAGAACATGATGTTCAGCCTTCACCTGCTGACACACTAGGCACTTGGACACAAACTCTACCACTGCCTGCATTTCTCCGGGACACCAAAACTATCTCTTCAGACTATGGTACATCCTGGAAACTCTCAGGTACACTGCTTGGGGTGAGTTGTGGAACTCACTAAGATCCTATCCGCACATCGCCACTGGGACAAACAACATTCCTTGAAAAAGCATCTGATTCTGACAATCCTCCATCCACCCTTCCATAGCATTTCCCTGGTCAACTAGGTCACACAACACATCGCACTCTAGGTCTCCCCACTGAGACTACTCTACTTGACATAACAGAGAAGAATGTAATGTCATCTGATATAGGAAACTCCTTCTACTATCCATCCTCGCGTCCAGGTGTAGGGCAGCCGCCTCCTACATCGCCCTCCAAGCATCCGCTGACTCGCGGACTGCATCCCTCTCTGACATCCTGCACCTGGCATCAGCCACCATGATTCCATTCCCTGAGGTTTAGGAAATGTTGAAATCGTAATCCTGGAGGAACTCCATCCACCTTCATTGTCATAGGTTCAGGTCCCACTGGGAGAAGATATACATCAATCTTTTGTGGTCCGTGAAGACTACAAAGTACTCTCCGATGAGGTAATGCCGCCACAACTTTAGTGCAAAAATGACCTCCAAAAGCTCCAGATCATGGGTGGCATAATTACAATCATGGGGAAGTAAATTCCTAGACCTATAAGAGATCACCCCTTTCCACTGCATCAACACACACTCAAGCCCTTTTCCCGAAGCATCACACAATACTTCATATGCTACCCCTTCTTCTGGAAACCTAAACACTGGGGCACTAACCATCTTTTCCTTCAGGTAGTCGATGGAGGCCTCAAACTTCTCAATCCACACGAATGTCTGGTCCTTTTTGTTTAGGTCTGTCAAAGGAGATGTAACTCGAGAGAAGTTTTGTAAGAACCTATGATAGTAACCTTCCAGCTTGAGGAAACTACAGACCCCTACCATGTTCTTCGGTGCTGCCCTAGAAACAACCGCATCAAACTTTGATGGGTCCATCCCTATCCCTTGTTCGGACACAATGTTCCCATGGAAGTGTACTTCTCGCATCCAGAACATGCCTTTTGACAACTTTCCAAAGAGCTGGTGTTGTTGGAGGACATCTAAAACCGTCATCAGATGCTATGTGTGGTCCTCGTTAGATCTTGAATAGATCAGGATGTTGTCGATGAACACAACTACAAACCGATCCAGTTACTCCCAGAAGACGGAGTTCATAAGCCCCATGAACACGGACAGGCCGTTCATAACACCAAAAGGCATTACTACAAACTCGAATTGCCCATATATGCACCTGAAGGCCATCTTCGAGATGTCGCCCTCCTTCACCCTCAAATGGTGATATCCAGACCGTAGGTCGATATTCAAGAACCATCATGCCCCTTTCAGCTGGTCAAAGAAATTGTCTATCCTTGGAAGAGGTTAGCGATTCTTGATCGTTACCTGATTCAACCTCCGGTAGTCTATGAACTACCTGAGACCACCATCTGATTTCTTTGTGAATAAGACTGGAGCACCCCATGGTGACGCACTCGGTCGAACAAAACCCTTATTCATCAGATTGTTGATCTGAATCTGCAACTCCTGTAGCTCCGAAGGCGCCATCCGATAGGGACCCATCAAAATCAGACGAGCACCAGGGATCAAGTCTATCCCAAACACGATATCACGTCGAGGGTGTAGAGTCTTCACCTCCTCCGGGAAGACATCCATAAACCCACTGACGATCACTGGTACTTCCACCATCTCAGCATCCACTAACTCTACTGAAAGCTTAGCTAACAAGGAGAGGAGGGGTTCCTCTCGCCTACTGCCCTTATGGCCACTCTGATCACTAGTGAAAGTAACATGTCACCAACCAAGTCTGAGAACACAACCCTTCTTCAGAAGAAGTCGATGATGGCACACATGGAGAACAATCAGTCAATTCCTTGGATGAAATCGTATGGATGTATCTGTAGCAGTATTAGATCTCTGACTGACTGATGTTGCCCTATCATCAGTCTCCATCCTCTACAAACATATAACAAGTTGTTCTGACCTCCGACTGTTGTTCTCAACACCACAGGCACTAGAAGTCTCTCAGCATACAGACCTAGAGCTCGGTCTAGACCATGTGCATCAAAGCAGTACGAAGCTCCGGTATAGAACAAGGTGTAAGCAAGGGTACTGAACAAACTGATCATACCTCGAACAACTTCCAGTCCTGCTGGAACTGCTGCCTCTGCAGTGTGCAACTATCCACGCCCAGCTCCTCTGCCCCTCGGCTGTCAGCCGCATCCCTGACCACGCCCTAGTTGACGTCCCTAAGGAGCTCCCTACGGTAAGAATACCCCTGCAACGCCTTCCCTTAGATGATCGGGATCTCACTACCCATGTTGCTGCTGCTGGAAGGCCCTATCTGGAAGCTGATACTGGGCCAGGTGTTGGGCCTGTCCGCCACTACCGTACTGAATTCGGTCCGGGCACTAATTCCAGAGAAGTCCATGGCTCCCACAGATGAAGCACCCTAGTCCTGGGCCCGACGGGAAAGGGAGAGGGCCAGGGGACCGAAACTAGAACTGTTACGGCCTGCTCCCTGCTGGTCGGAACCTATAGGGTCCCGATGCTGGAGGTCTGCTGCGGATGGCCTTTCCCTTTTACGGGCCTAGCTGAATTGCCTCTCGTGAAACACTACCCAGCGTGTGCATCCTCTCCACCACCTCTTCCTTCTTCTGGACCTCCATGTATGTCAGCATGTTGAAGGGGGTAATAGCGTACTAGTGGGAGGGTTGGAGAGCCTCCTATAAACATCTCACCAGAGACTCCTCATCTGAAAAGAGGTCTGGAGCAAAGCAGAGGAGGTCATGGAACTTGATACCTTGCTCCCTTACAGACATACTCCCCTATTGGAGGGAGATTAGCTCCTTCCTCTTATCTTCCTTCATCGTAGAAGAGAGGAATTCATCCCGGAACTCCTTCTCAAAATCAGCCCATGCCACCTCAGCCTCTCTCCTCTCCCCCAGATAGAGTGTCCACCACTGACGCGCTGCTCCCCGCATCTGGCTGATGGCCAGAGGAACCCAGTACTCAGTCGAAGCCTGGATCAAGATGAAGGCTATCAACATCTCCACTAGCCATCCCTCTGTCTTCATGTCAGAGGTGATTCCCTCGTACTTCTCGATGGTCTATAGCTGGAAGGCTCGAAGAGTTTTCTTCCACTGGTCATCCTCTTCCCCTTGATCAACACTCTGTTGATCAGCCAAGTCAACCTCCTGGGCCTCAATCTCCCGTACAACTCGTGGTCGTCTCCCGGGTGCCATAACTGTAAGATAAACAAGGAATGCCTAAGCCCAAGTATTCCAGAATATTTGTTCTTACATTTTATTTGACTTCTTTATTTATTTTTGAATCCAAAAACACCCAGAAACACGAGAACATAAGTCATTATGACCCATGTACCTTTCATAGGGTCTCTACCCTGCAATAAGTGTATCCCCAATAGGTTTTTCGGTAGGTCCAGAGTCCTTGCATCAGATCATGGGGGCCTAAAATCCCATGTTCTAGCCAGTCTTCCCTAGACTAATTCACAATCCAAGGTCACCCAACACTGTTTCCCTACCATCCCATGCAATCCTAATTGTTCCTAACTCTAGAATCCATCCTATCTCTCATCCTGCTCCTATGATACCATTCTGTCACAACCCGCCTTCACCAAAAGGAGGGAAGGGTTAGCATATTTCCAAGCCTTTCCTTCTTTAAGTTGATGGAGAGATAATGAACCCCGAAACCTGCCTTCAATAGTTCCCGGAGTGGCGACCAGTGCCAAGGGTATAGAATATCACACAAAAATCGAAGGCATTGCCCTTATTTTAAGATCAAGAGATAAGGTATAAACCCCAACAACAGACAATCTGAATGTAAAGGTAATGCCAAAAGTAAACCATTCCCACATGAATGTTCAAAGTTAAGGGATAAAAGCCATGAAACACCAAAATTTAAAGTAACAAGAAAAGGAAAATGATAGCACAAACTACCCCAAGGTCCGAGCAAGTACGGTCCTACACGATCCCTGATGTTCTCCTGGAAACCAGAAAATACTTTTATATACATAGGGTGAGCATACAAGTACACAAAGTAGGAAAACCAAATACTCTCTTGCACAAGTGAGGAGACATTCTAATGCCACATGGGAGAAAGAAATAACCAAACACCCAATAAGGAAAATCTATCCACCAAACCTCATCGAGGCACACTCCCCAAATAATTCATGTCAAGTAACATATAGTAATATCACATCGATATTTGGGTACCCTGTGCCGCTTTCCCACTGGTTATTGAAGACATCCAATGCATCGAACCAATCCCTCCATTCTCACCGCAGTCCCACTACCACACCCGCCCGCACACACCTGGGCCACAACAACCTCACGTAACCATGCCCCAAACACCTAGGACAGAAAAACCACTGCCATGCCCGAAGCCACCGGGGCCAGAAAGCTACTGTCACGCTCGAAGACACCTAGGCCTCATCCCGAAAAAACTTGGGAAACAAATTGCATGTTAACACCTGGGCCAACCACCACAACAACCCAGCCCGAAGATTCATGGGATAATAATGGACCTCAGGCCACCACAGCCTTCCCTAAGATACTTGGACTATTCTGTAAAGGGAGAAAAAAGGAGCTAATAACCAGCCACTAATATTTGTTTTTGAAAAAAGACCCTCCTCCATGAAATGGGGGTGTTCGGCACTAAGTGCTCAACATGGGTGGGGAGAAACTAAGAAACATATGTTCTACCAATATATGTACAATTAACAAACACTCAAACCAAACTAGGGTTTCCAAAGCCAATCCAATCCAAGCACACTTGTCCCTATTCATAAGAAGCACACTGCTCACAGCCGAGTCACAACTCATCCCCAGATCCAATTCCCATTTTTGCTATTCTATCCTCCATATTCATGTAATATCATTTAAATAAAGTTCTGCACTACTGGGCAACTAACAACATAAGCACAAACCACGGGAAAAAAGTTACAGACAACAGAAATTCAAGCATTCACACTCATTTCTCTTGCAAAGGCACAACAACAAATGGATATGTGAGATCCCTCGAAGTACTGGAATGAAAGAAAACCCCGAGATACAGCCCCATGTTCCCGAAATACAGGATCCAACGGTTTCTCAACAATAGTGGATTCCACACCAATTTGTTATATAAGAAGAGTAATCACATAGCCTCAAATTCACAACCAGCAATAGTACAACAATAGGGGATCCCATCACGACCCATATCACCCCAGCAATCAGCATGTGAAGGAGACCACCAAACCGCTACCACTAACACAAGGCATGCCCATGCAAGTATTTTCAGATTTAAAATATTTAACACACTCCATGGTTTCAATTTCACTATGCTTTAATTGGGGTTATCACAGAAAAGGTTTGATCCTAGTGCTTTCAGTTTATTTAACTGAGTATACGTAATTAACCAATTCCTTGTTACGGTTATTTAAACATCCAGGAGCACCGAGGTTAAATAGTGCATAGAGAAAGACCACCAACTTTCATGCTTTTAGTGAGAATAGGTTCATACAGTTCACAACACATAACAACATAGAGATTACAACATAACATCAATCACACCCCCACCTTATTCTTTAATGTTCATTCATTGTCTTCATTAATTTCTTTTTCATCATTTTCCACAAAGGAAAAAAGCATTCACACCCCGCATGATACAGAGAAAGGAGAGATGAAGATGATAATCCCTAATTGAGTGAACAAGGATCAACATTTTTCTCCACGGGCCAAGAACAGGGGATGCTTGATTTGCAAGGGAGGGGCGTCGGGAAATCCATAGACGAGAAGACGACTTCAGCCTAGGTGCACCACAAGTCTTAGAAAGGATGGACTTCAAGCGCTCCAGGGAGAAGAGATAAGTCATCCAAAAACGAAGAAGGGGGAAGAATAACTTCATCTACGATATATAGATAAAATCCCATTGTTACGGGATAAGAAATTTGAATGACTTGGATGTCAAGTTGTGGTTCTTCCACGTGGTTGGGTGGTTACACACGACTGGATTGATTGTTATTTAGTAGGAATGTTTCGTACATTTTTAAATATTAATTATGGGATTAAAATGGCCTTGAAACGCTTCAAAATGTTAAAAAGGCCTAAAAGTGGGGTTACTAGGGAGGCTACATAAGAAAATCCCACCAAGGCTAGGTGACACTGATCGGTCCCACTGATCGGTCGCGCCGATCGGTCGCGGCAATCGGTCTTGCTTATCGGTCACATCGATCGGTCCCACCGATCGGTCTAAAAGATCGGTCTCGCTGATTGGTCGCGCCAGAATTTGGCAAACGGAGGGTTCATGAGGGTGTGGGCCATTACAATAATTTTACCACCAAAATATTCTATATTATACTTTGAAATCATGAATGTAAATAATATTTATACTAGGTTTACAATTATGTAATGAATATAGTTGATCATTCACTAATGCCTTATTATATTATATATTATGAAAAGTGTTTATTTTATTTATTTTTAGGTTTATTGGTAATATTTTGTTTCTATAATTATAGATTAAAAAATCCTGAAACAATCATGATGTGACTCCAATAGACATTTTCAAATGGATCATTTTCATTTTGGGTAACTGTAGTTTTAAAAAACCACAACAAAATAAACAAAATGATATAAAAAATATCATGATTTATACAATATATTAATCATGTATCATTATTTGATAATTTCCAACAGTGGTTTTTAGATGTGGTGAATCACCAATTCTAATGTGGATTTGATAATTATTTTGACCAAATAGAATCAATTATTAGTAATACACCACACATGGGAACACTAAGGGAATAGGTTTAATAATACTTTATGGAAATATATATTAATATATTGAAAAAATTCCCATCTATGCATGAGAGGAATGGGAAAATGAGAGTTGCAGTAAACAAATATTAACTGATATGAATATGAATGAAATCATTTATTAAATGATTATATACATCTATGATGTTGATATAAACATTTTTTTAATTTATTCTTATTAATATTAATATTTATTGTGACACATTTTTTATATTATCAATTCTAAACGAAATCATTCTCAATAATCTTATCATGAATTGCTTCTACCATGGAATAGCATGCTAGATGCATCCATTTTACTGTTGGTTTATTACAATAATGGATAGCTAGTAGGCCAAGGTGGTGAATAGATACTTGGGTGTCCATTACCATAATTTCCATGAAATTATATTATTAATAAATGTATATATTTCATATAAAATGAAATATATATATCATTTTCACCCTTATAGATATAGCTTCATTGATCAATGTGTGTTTGGGGTTCACTTTAGTAAAAAAAATTCTCCTTCTTGAGTAAATTAGGGATTGTTGAAATTTCCTCTTAAAAAGTGGGTGAAGGTATATAACATTTATACTTATTCATTTTCATTAGGGATGTGAATTATGCCACTTACCACTATAATTTTATAAAATTGAGAAACTTCTATAAATCCCTTATACTCATATAATTATAGTGAGACTTTATTAGGTTTGGTAGACACAATGTTAATGAAGGTAAGGGATCCTAACCCCCTTATGAATAATTTATGCAGAATTTTCCTCAGATGGAATTGTCACAATTTCTAAACCTAATCCATTCAGTAATGAAATATTTCTATAATTTATGGTTTGTGGTGGGATTAGTTGCATGAAAATTAATGAATGGTCTTCCCAATATGTCATTGAAGGTGGTGTCTTAGCAGACCATCATAAACAAGATGTTAATCATATGTTCTATGTACTATTTTTAATGATATTATATTTCACATGGATCTTTTTTTATTTCATTTTACCCTAGAATTGGTAAATTATAAGGGGTCTGATTATCATTTTCTCATCTACATTACTATGTGTTTTTACAAATATTAGAATAATTACAAATACATTATCAATAAAAGATCATTAAATTTTGATAGAATCAATATATTTACAATATTATAATGTGACCATCTATGGTTGTTTCCAAATATTATTCCATATAAGAGATGATTTTGTAACACTCTATTAATTCCATTAAATCATGGTATATTTCTACGTACAACCATTTAATTTCTAATTATAATGGTATCGGTAGTTCCCCAATGGGTGAATCCTTTATTTTTTTGGAGAGATATATAGTTAATATATTAGAATATTATTCCATAATAATGAAATTATTATTACATACATGTTATTTATATATTAAAGATTGATTCATTATTCCAAATTGTGGTTTTTTCAATGATTATCCCATTCCAAAGTATGAATTTCGTGGGACATATATTTTGTTAAAAATATAGATGTTGTGACCTCCAGACATATCATGGTTAATTAGGTGATTTTAAGATGACCAATTAATCTACATGTCTAAAAATAGTGGATTGATTGATGACGGATTTACACATCAATTGGTGTTTATAATGGTCACATTTAAGGAAATTTTTATTGGTTTTCACCACATATATATTTTTAGTATGGATAAAACCTATAATTTGTGTTATTTTTTTGGATTTTTATCCCCATACTCTATGGAAATATTCATGAGAATTGACATACTGAACTTATTCATGTAGATCATTTTCATTACCATACAATTCTTTTAGCTGGTTAACAATTAAAAAACTATATTATGTTTTTTATAGGGAAATTGTTTTTCTTATTATGTTACCCCTTCCCAAGGACAAGTGGCATAAAATACATTATAGATTGGACATGTTTTAGATCTCTCTATGATTCCTATAATTTTTTCCTTTTTTCATTTATGATTATATTAGATTATTTTATATGATTTTAGATCCAAATATTCTATCACATATGTTTTATAGGTAGTTTTTTTTCAAATTGATGACACTGTTACTTCCTTGTGGCTGTCAGTTCATGAATCAATAAAATTTAGGTCACCTAGTTTTCATATTAATATTAATTTAAAACACAACATAATTGAAATATTTTTCTCCTACTATTATAGAGTTCATGTTATAGATATTAATTGTATGTAACGATTATTTAATTTCATCAACACTATGACTTCTATTAGATGATTAATTTCATTGAAAATAGATATATTTTTGAGGTTATTCCCTAACATTTTATGATAAAGATAGTAGTTAGGATGATCAATCAACACTACATCGTCATGTTTTCTAATCTCTCATTGTATGAAAATATTTATATTCAATTATGGGATTAAATATTATAGAAGCTATTAATTTAGGAAAGTATAATCCTTTCACTTTTATTTCTACATATTTCTATTAGTTTTATATTAATGTATATTATTTGTGTATGAACTAGGATGTGGGAATAGTTTTTTCACTAGGCATATGAAATGTGTTTAATCTATAAAATTTAGGTTGTGGATCCATCATTAGACCAGGATTAAGATCAATAGAATTAGATTCCTCCTTCTTGAATTTCATCTCCATTGTTGGAGGTGTTTTATTTAATTATGTATGTGTAATTGAATAAAATTCTATAGTTGATGGATGATTATATTAAACATTCTGAATCCATCTGGGTATATTTATAGTATTATAATTATGTACAATATCATATTTAGAATTTTACACTAAAATTTCCATGAAATATTTTGATGGTATATGTTTTTCCATTGAATAAATTTTAAAATTCCTTTGGAAAAAATAGATTTCAGGAATATCAATTTCTAATTGATTCCTGTGGGATTTGTTGAAAATTATTTTTTTATCTATAATTGTAGAGCATAAATTCTAGTTCAACATCAAAGTACCAAAAATCACAGGGATAATAAACCTCGAACTATGGTAACTAAAAAATTAGTGTCAATGTATATGATGTTCAATGAAAATCGATAGATTTATCATAAATAAAAACAAGGTTAGTAAAAATAAATAATATGATGATTTTCACTATTAATGAATCAGAGATGATAGTAATGGAGGATTTTAAAACAAGTATAATACATTTACTATAGAGGGATCTAACTTGTTCATTGAAACTATGGTCTGAGAGGATAAGAGAATGAAGGATTGAAAATCCTCTATAAATAGTTTCCTAAATCTAAATAGTTTTATTACATTATATTATGAGGATTTTAGAATTTTTTATAGTGGGTTCGTCACATTAATGAAAATTTTATGGCGATTAATGATCATGTTATTAAACATTTCTTGTTTCGTATATGTGGATAGATATAATAAAGAATCTACCACTACACTTTTATGGTATTCTAGAGAGTGAGACATGGTTAGGCTCTATGGATATAGAAAACATTCTCCAAATATTTACTCTATCTAGGGATAATGGACAATTGGTACATTGTATGGCCACGTACTTTAGTTATCATGTACCAATTGTGATCTCCCCACATTATGAAACTATATAATTTTTAGAGGAGGCCACAATGATTTAACTAATATTGTATAACCTCCATAACCACAAAACATGGGAAAATTCATATAATAACCTTCACGGTTTTCCCTAAACATTTTCCATCCATCCATATACCAAAAAAATTACAATATTATAAACAGCCCCATATAAAAACTCATAACAATAACCAATCAAAGGGAAATATGTACCATGAAGTTGGTAATGGGATGTAAAAATATACCAACTGAAAATGATTTCCTCCACCACAAATCAAGTCCAATTGAATCCCTATAAAATATATGTTTAAATTTCCCTCTAATTACTTCCTTGCACTACCGATTATGACAGAAATCAGAAAAATAATGAAAAATCACTTGAACATTAGTAATGTAATCCCACGAAGAAGCTTCTTTTGAAAATAAAAAAAATATAAACTGGATTCTCAATCATAGAAATATAATGTTCCATATCATGTTATATTGAAATTAATAAATTAAAAGTTTAAAATAAATACATATTAAGCTATGACATGTGATGTATATTATTAATTGACATCAACACATGTGTTAATTAAATGTTGTAAGAAATATTTAAAATATACACATAAACATCTATAGGTGCCATTTATCTCGAAACTATATTTTACTACTCCCCAATAAAATATTGATCGAACCAAGTTGAAATTATAAAAAACTTCTACACACTGACTGAAAACACTATAGGGAATCAATGAAAACTATCATAGAATTTATACTAAATCCATTTAGTAACAATACTTTATGGAATTGATTAAAACACTAATATTATTTCTTTGAAAAGTCTATATCCAAGTATGTAATTTTTAGAAATTATTTTTTTAAACAAATTTTCTCCTCACGGGTATCCATAAACGCCTTCAAAGGGTTCCCTCGTGATATATGGCTGGTAATTATTTTAATAAAAAACACAACCTCTCTCTTCTATCTATACCAAATTCCACTAAGGTTTAGAACAAAATAATAAATAATGTATTCAATAATATATATATATATATATGTAACATGTTAGGTCTAATTATCAATATATTAATGATATGACATTCCCATGATGACATGATACACCATTGATTCTTAGAGGCCTCTAAGAATGAGATGTGAAATAAGAGCTCATAGACAACAATAGGATTATACTCAAGTATTTATTGTAAATCTAATACAATATTGCAAAATATATGTGTACTAACATCCCAGATATGAATCATTCAATAGATAACCCTTTATTGTGTAAAACACTAATATCCATGATGATACGCTTAGAGATATAATTTTTCATTAACAGCTATCAAATTGTAGATATCTACCTTCCATCATGAAATACACATGATAGAAAAAACAAATTAGGTATCTCATTAATGAATGTATGCTTTTCACTCATTATATGTTGACACAAAAATATTTTATCTCACCTATCCCTAATGGGGAACTATACCAACCCTTTTGGAAAACGCGAAAATATCATCACCAAAAAGGGCACTACACCCCTACTAGATGTGGAAGACCATAAATTTAATCTAGATCCTCATATATAATAATGGTTATATTTGGGAACACTCCCAAGACAACTGGGGGATAGAAAAATCCTAGTTTTATATTCATAAGACCTTATCACATCATATTGGGGATCACACCTAGTCCCAATGGTGGAAAACATGTTTCATTTCTGGTAAATCAGATGTTGTATATTTACAGGGGATAACATGAATCCTTGATGCGGGACACCACAAAAATCATCTGTTATACTAGATATTATATCCCAAATATTAGGATTCTATTCTCATGTAGTTTTTTACATAAAAAACCAAAAACCCCACCTCATATAAACAAATAAGAGTTTGATTTTCCTCATTCCAAGGCCACAAAGACTACTATTACTTCCATCTGTGTATGGAATCCAATTGCCGATGATACCACAAACATTATATAAAAATCCATTTATATATTAGATCACATCCTATATTATGTTGTTCACAAATATTCCAGGACCCAAATCTAGGTAAATCATTACGATAGAGGATCTATCCTCAAGAACTTGAATGGAATAACACACTATATTCGAGTTGAAACTATATTTTGGATCACAATATGTTATTAAAGAATCAATGACATAGTATATCTTCATAAGAATTTAACAAGAGACTCGCTCAATAACTATATTTATATACATCACTAATAATGTGACCTATAATGTAAGAACATGTTCCATCCATCAAACCTAAATTGTATCCACAATGATGTTATCAATAAAAAACTACTCAGGATTAGCTACGCATATGCCTTCATCCTATTTATGAAGTTTATGATGTTTTATAGACAAATATCACAAATTGTCATCCATGTATTTTGACTCAGTGTGTATTTTTTTAAATTGTTTGTCCAGGATACGTGGCCACATGGTCGTGTGCTCATCTCATGCATGTGTTTGTCACCCCTTTCACTAAGGAAACATATTCTAAAAAGGGGAATAACACATAGAGTGATCTTTTTCTCCACATACTATGTGATCAGGAATTCCCAATTATAATTCCCTTTGAGCTAACTGAATGTCCATGGTATCCACTAAAACCCATAGATCATACATTAATGAGTTGTATGTAGCCATTTAATAGATACAATCCAATAAAAATAAAAAAATATGGATTATGTCATAATACTCAAATATTATTAACTCATAGATAAATGAAATAGCTACAGGTTCAAAATGACGTTCGGATGAAAATGAAACACATTCCTAGGATGATCAGATTCATAAATTAAGATAAAAAATTCATCATCTCAATTTATTCGCCTTAGGTAGTTCCTTGGAATGGGGGGATCCTCTTATACATCCATGATCTAGACCCACATGGTGGAGGGTTATTAATTTAATTTTATTAATTTAATAACTCTCCATTTTACACAACTTTAACAATCCATCGACCAAACACCTACAACCAAATTTTTTTTCCCGGGGTAAACATGTAATTATAAACAAAATAATAATATTTTTTTATTTGAGATTCCAATCAACAGTTACTATTTATTTTTAGGAAAATTTCTCTTATGTGATATAATAAATTTTATATTTTTAGTATTCCCACATTATGGCTCCCTAGGCCTTGGAATCCTAAAAAAATCAGTTCTTATATATGAATTTATTACTATAAATATTCTAATTTCATACAGGTCTTAACCAGAGTTACTAAAACCTCTCTTCATTATGTTTTTCCTCCAAGAAATGAGAAATCCTAGTAAGAAGGATAAAAACATAGATCTCTAATAGGAATCACACACCAGTGAGAAACCCAATTGTTTACCATGTGACCTATGAGGATTCACTCATGGTAACCATAGAGGTAAAAACACCTAATATCTTCCTCAATCATTCTAGACACCATATCATAATAAGGGAAAATGCCTCCAATTATGTAATAGGTGGAAAAAACCAATAATCTTGTCCATCTATAGTCATATGGTCTAGTGGTGAACCACGTTCCTAACATGAAACAAATAATAAAATATCCTGGAAGTCCTCTTCCATTTTGAGATGAAATAAACTATCCCAATAAACGTAATCTCAAATACAATTTTGACATAAAACCTATAAAAGTATCATTGAATAATATTGGGGCTCCAACGTACATAGGTTCTTACTGAACCCTTTTTCTATAATCCTAAAACTATACAACCATAAATGTATGTATAATATTAAAGGAATTATAATCAATGGTCTTTTTTATCCATTTATTACAATATGGTTTTCATCAAACTACACATTCTCCCAACCTACTCGCCCTGGTATGACTCCTCAATATTGGGAAAATAATTTCAATAATAGTTTACACCACCACACCCTCAAGTGGAAAGAATATTATAATGGATCATGGAAAACATGTCTGTACAAATTAAACATTGATCTTAATAACTTCGCCATTATAGAATGGATATAGTAGAGTTAATCTCCATCAAAATATAGGTCATACTATCAATATATTCATGTGGTCACTGATCATCTCGATAAGAGTCACTAGTATTAGTATCATGATTAATGGGTCAACCAGTTCTAGCAGGGACTACTCTGACACTCCAGCTTATAAGACATCCACAAAGAAACAATTCAATTAGACATGACTACACCAATCCCACTAAAAATAGTCAAGGGGATTTAATTTGTCTGTGAGTAGGCATATAACAATAATATAACTACATACCCATTGGTACATTCCAAAACGCTCCCTAGAACACCTCCATGAAACATTTTAGAAAAAATGTAGAATAAATAGAAATAAATTAGTACAAATTTCCAAAACCCAATGTAAGTAAATAGCACAAAATATGTAAAAATGTAAAACAAAACCCCACCAAGAAGTAATTTTGTTCATCCATCATAGTATAAGGGGACTTATATCCAATGCAACCTCAAGAACACATTTTAGGCATGTTTTGGTAATCACCTGAGACAATCTATCTCTATATGTTCTGCCTATACTAAGTCATCCTAGGACAACACTGGAAGGACAATAATTAACATAAGCCAAAACATGTTTAGGAAAATCATGTTTAGTGGTTAGTATAATAATACCACTTATGGACCCCAATAATATAAAGTAAAAGCAATCAACTACAGTTAAACCGTTCTCTCAACCTAACCATATAGAACAAAATAGAGAGAGAACAATAAAATCCATCTTAATTATTTGTTTGGAAGTAGATGACAATTAATATCTATCCACTTAGTTTTTTACTCATCAAAATATAAAAAACAAAAGGGAAACTAGAAAAAACCCTATATTATCAGTATATAATCCATATATCATAGGGTTTATGACCTTATATCCATCCATATTATTTTATTTAATTATCTATGCTAATACTCATTCAGGAGTGTGAAATCCACGAGCCCTATCATTCCAAATAAAATCATCCCATTAGAATATGTTCAAAACGAATAGTTATACAATTCCAGATGGTGTGTCTAGTAGATACACTCCATTTGAAATTTTTATAATAACGAGACATCACTACTATCCAATATGGGATACAATAGAGAGAATATTCTCATTGAATCTGACCATGAAGAAATATATGGGTTCACTCATTGGATCTCAATACACAGATAGGGGATATGATCCTTCCCTAATGTGGGAAATTTTTAATCTATATAATAAACAAAAAATATATCACCACAGAGGGGTGGTATCATAAAAATTTGATATAGGGGACACTGCAAACCCAAACTGTAATCAAAAGATCATATTACACAAATATAGGATCACACTCAAGACTAATAGGGGTTTCCATGAACCCAATATAGAATTTTGAATACCACATAACATCAAATAAGGGATGGAACCCTGGTTTTCTAGAGGATACCACAATCATATGTTATTAACAAAAAATACATCACCTGAATAGGAGATCACACACGCACTAGATGGGGTCACTATAAACATGGTATGATACCCTTGAGATCATATCGCTCATATATGATATTACCAACCATATATTGTTTTTCATGACATTTACATAGTAACCACATAGTATAACACATGTATAAGGATATCACACTTAATATGATTCCATAAATCATCATGTTACTCTCTTCAATGATGGATATATAATAACATATCATACCACAAACCCAAATAAAAAATCTTTATATATGTGGGTTAGCTGCTCGTGTAGTGTTGTCTATGATGGTACCTTGATACCAATCATTGGAAATCATTATAATAAAGGATCTTTCCCTACAATCTGTGTGGGATGCATCGAAACTATATGATATTTTCTTATAGAGGGGATCATAATCCATTACTATGAATGTAAATCCATAGTGCACCCACATAAGAAAATATTAAGGGATTTGGTCAACTACATATGGTCTAATCACCAGTAAAAGAAGAGACAAACCATATTTTCTAACATTATATATCTCCCACCAAATCTATGGCCACCCTCGAGTCCAACATAAAAAATTTAGTAGGATAGGCTACACATGAGCATTCATTTGAGATTTGAAGTTGGAGATGCACAAGGGAGAAATATAAAAAGGGAGTCTATGGTGTGCACCCACACTACCCACCGTGTTTGTCCAAACTAAAACCCATTAGTGTACCCTATTTGAACATAGTGTGTATTTGGGAATTCCCAAGGATTTTAACAAGATCTAATGACATGTGACCATTTTTTATCATAATATTGTGTCCTTACCCCCACATGGATAACTAGATTGGTTATCATGTAGGGAATGTTTTCTCAGTACTTGGTTTTTTCATTACTACAATTTTATTTGGGGATATCATCATCCTATACCCATGTGCAAAATTGCATGCATGTATACTCTAGGAATGTACTATCTCATGGCCATATCACTTGACATGACATTTTTAGACATGTTACTCACCCACATGAGCTAACCACACCACATGGAGTATACCCCCAGTAAATTGTGTGATGTCCTTAAAGGATAATATTATGTCAATGTTAAGAACACTTCTATTATGCCTCTTCATTTAATGAAATGTGAACATAAATTCAAAAAAAATCAATTACCTACAAGCTAGATAAATCAACCTAGCTTCTATAGAAACCCATGGATCGTCCCTGATGGGGTCCTTAGTAGTAGTATATTGGCACAATAACCAATAAAAACCAAAAAAACGTTTATCTTGACCTAAAACTAAAATTTTCATAGCCCATGGATAAAAAATTATATATGATCAAAATTATACACAGGTGGTGTTGTAGCATGATCTTATGAAAATTGACATAGTAAAAAGGCATAATGACACCTCTCATACAATGATTAGCCTCAACCTATCCATTATGAAAGCAGGTCGATATCATTATCTCTATATTTTCATAATACAAAAATTGGGGGAGGTTTATTTAATTAGTATTATTAAATTATTAACTCCATGTTTAACACCACACCAATATTTCCTTGACTGAGCACATAGTGAAAAAAAACATCATGTCACTCTTAGTGTAAACACAATGTTGTGGACCCAATCTTGTCCACATATTTCATCCTAAATAGTCGAATAGATATTTATTTTTATTTTATAATGAAATCATATGTGTGTTATAAAATATTTTAAATATTTTAAATATTATAAATATCACCTCAATAAGCTTTATTGAGACCCTAAATCCCACGTCGAATAAGATTATAGAATCATATATATTGTTAAAAATGTTGAAAATTATTGAATCTAAATATTATTTTCTCTACAAAAACAAACGATATATCAAAAATAAATGTTGAAATGTGAAAATTATAGGAGGTCACCAAAATCACCCATGGATGAGGTAAGAAAATACTACATGTATAATGAAAGAATAAATGACTATGAAAGACATAAAAACAAATTTTTTTATGAATTACAAAACACGTGTTGATATTTAATTAATTGAAATCCAAAAGGCTGATTATTATAAAAATTGAGTTTCTTAAGCTTCAAAAAATTATTTTTCCCCATTACATGATCTGTAATCATTTCTAGAAATTTAACACTTTCACATCGTGAACATGACTCCCAACATATTCTTAGAAACAAATACATAATGTGACACATTTAATAGAAAGAAAAGATTATTGATTTGTAATCATTAAATGATTTTTAACATTCCATCTAATAGAAAAAACTGTATACTATTCCCAAAAGGCAACAAAAACACATTATTTTCTTAAATCGTGGGTAGAATAGTGAAAATATGTAAACAACGTTATACCCAGAATCAATTAACTCATTCTAAATTACATCTCTAATATTTATTTCATTTTCCTAAAGATGATTTCCATCCTTGAGGGCACCAAAATGCACCTAAATAAATTATTAAATAAAAAATGGGAAGATATCTACATAAAATGGGCAATAATATGTTAAAAATATTCTATTATATGTATTTATGACCATATAACATCTAGTGGAATAATTATTAAAAAAATATGATTCTGTTAATCCCTCATCCAAAAAGAAAGTTAACAAGTGTCGTGAATATTTTACCTATCTATCCAAAATACTATTACTAATAGAATAAACAAACTTATTAGCTTTTTAACTATAGATTCAACTATATCCACTTACTACTACATAATATAACTGTTTAGCTCTAACTAAATATCTTCAAAACACAGAAAGAGGGAAAGATGAAGATGATATTTACTATTCTATGATTTGTGGAAAATAGCAAGAATACTAAAAAAACATGGAAATTCAAACCTATAAGTAAAATACACAAAACAATCATTAACCCCAAATTATTCATCATATCACGAAGAAAACATTATTTTTCCCATGATAATAATAACGAAACTGAGTATGAAAATTCCAAAAATAGAGGTCACTAATTGGAAATCTAAAAGAGGATTATACTAGTATGGATATTATTTATGTTGACTCTGAATTGTAAAAAGATGAAAAATTATATCGAAAATCATTGTTAATGCTTACTAAATGAGTCATTGTCCCCACAACAAGGTATCTTTTTCATTTACCCAGTAATGCGGTGTTACACATTAGAGAGAATAAAAAGGAATGATGGGAATAATTATGATTAAATTGTAATAGATATATTTATAATAAATATTAACCTATCCAATATTGGAATCATACGATCCAAAAAAAATTGAGACGCATGTACAAATAATTACCTCCAAGATCTAAATAACATGTTCATATGGCCCACTGTCTATTGATGGTAAAATGTACTAAATGAATGATTCTTAAAGACTCTTCTAGAACATTGATGTAATCAAATGATCCCTCTATGAAGCAATGGTTAGTGAATCCCCATGTATTATCATCATCTCATATACATACTTCATATATAAATCGTTGACTATATAGTTTTACATAATTAGAATGATATAATATAACATTTTCGATTGATCAACAACCTCCCATATATCGTTCCTTCCCCATGGAATTATTGGTAATCCTATAATAATGTCTATAGACAGTACATCACATTTTAAATTAGAAATGAATGAATGTGATGAAAATTGGAATTTTCATATACACTGCCATTATTAGTGGGTAGGTGTAAGAGTGAGGCACACATTCTTTAATGTCACACATTACACCATGAGACGAAAATATTCATCTCATATCATAGTACATCTTTTAAAAAACAAATTAATGTTCCAAAACCAATCATGATAGTCAAAGAATTATCTCTTGGAATATAATTACATGATAAATCAATCCCCAAAAAATATATAATACTATCTAAAGAGACAAGAAAACTAGAAACTGTCACCCAACCAAATAGGTTTTCTATAATTTCCCAGATCTTATATTGATTCTATTTAAATTTCAGGATAGGTTCATGGAGTGATGATGATAATTAGTCACAATTTATTACCATACCTTAAACATCCTCATATTAATCCAGGTGAAAATGATCAATAATCCCATTAATGCTCTAATATTTCATCAATTATATAAGAAAAAGTGATGAAACCTTCCTTATAAGAGATTATGTAATGATATTCCCCTTCCAAGGGGTGTAGATGATATCAAATTAAAATATATGTAGCTATTCCACCCAATACCACTGTATAATAATTTTTTTTCATTCAATGAAACTATACTTCAGAGACTGTTATGGTCATAAAATAACTAGAATTTTTCCCTAAATTTATTGTTCAAACAAAAATTATGAATTTTCAAAATCATGGTGATATCTATATAATGGCTGATGTAATAATTATCATGCAGTAAAAGATGTAATATTGGGTAATCCGGCACATGATTGTCTTGTATAAGTAGGAAACCCAAAAGCACACTAGAGAAATAACATAAAATTTGGTCCCCTATTATTTAATTACGTGAGATAAATAATAATGTTGATGATATATATAGTTTCAACTCACCAAATGAAGCATGACAGTTTATATCCAATATGAATTTCACACCATTACTAGTAATATTAGACATAAGTTTCACCAACTATTATAAATCCCTTATCAACCAATGGTATTATTATGACCAATGAAACTGCAAATACCATATATGTTATGATGGTCATCCCAGGGAAAAAATATTTCACCATTTTCAAAATTATAATTTTTCCATGCTCAGAAATCATATTCCTTAAGAATTTCACTACATAGAACAAAAAATTTCATTTCAAAAGCTTTCAATACAAAGAGTGACTGCTCAGAATTTCCATAACCAAACTCCAATGGAGATCAAGGTAACAATTTTATCTAGAGTGACTGTAACTTTAATAAAACAATACAATAAAAAATGTATTATAATAATCATGGAATATAATTTTCATCAATTAAATTATAAATACATGATCATTAGTCAATGTAAATTGAATCATAAGCTATTCACAATGGCCAAACCTACTGCATAATTTTTTTTATATCAAACCTACCAAATCACACATGATTATAACATGAACATGGATCAATCTTAGAAAACAAAATTTTCTCCATTAATTGGTTAAAAATCATCAACCTGGGGAAAGAGAAATTTTTATTAACAATAACATTGTTCAACTTCTGATATTCGATAAAAAATTGAACTGACCCATCTACATTCATGGAAATTATTACATAGAATTCAAAAGGAGATACACTATGTTGAATGAAACCTTTGGACCAAATGGTCATTGAATATAATCTGAAGAGCTGGTGGATTTGATGTAGAAATTTTATCAGAGGTTTCAGAAATCAGTTTCTTACTTGGCACTAGGTCAATTGTAAAATCTAACTCAATATTTGGAACAATAATTTAAATGTCATATATTAAATAATTATAAAATTACTGAACAATATAAATAATATAAATCATATAAGAATAATAATTGGAATCAAATAATACTTTTGGAAAAAACTCTTGACCACCAAGAGGGATGGATATGGAAGGCCAAAACTAGATCCCACTATCCCTAAAACACCCATGATCTTCCATATTCAAATAAAAATGAGACACTCCATTTAAAATATTCTACATTATCATTAATAATAATAATAAAATATACTGTGATGATAAAATCAAATAGATATTGATCCGGAATAAGGAAATCGTAGACAAACACTTCAACAAAATTAAATAAATTATAATGAAATTGAAATCATTCTCTTTCCATGTCCCGTGATTAATTACTACCAATATATCAAAGGATATGGTATCCATTGGATGTTGACTCATATAAAATAAAACCAAAATAAATATTACTATTAGGTCATTGCATGAAATAAAGTAGTCACTACTCAATGTAAATAATGATGGTACCCATCACAATCACTATACCCGCATCCACCTCCACTGGAATATCATATTATCTATGAATGTGATTCACTTCATAGGTTTATGGATGGTTCCATATTGTCATTGATTTATCTGACTGCACTATAACCTAATTTATAGCTACTAATCAAAAACCATATAGTGGAATGAAACTCCCTGAAAAAAAACACTAATTATGGATTGAACATACACAATATTTTTCACATATTAACTTGTGTTGGAAGTAGATTCATAGTGTCTATATAATTTCCTCACTAATAAGATGTTAGGTAAATACTACAAGTTGTAATAGATGATGATGAGGTTCCATTATATTAAGAAAAACTAACAAAATTCCATTAATTTTAATTCAAGATCCTTGTTTTCTCTTATACAACACTACAGTTTCCACTATATGGAAAATTATAGTAAAAAATACAATCCATTCCAAATATATTAATATCTTATATCACATACATATCTATTATCTCCACATAGGTCAATAGATTCATCAGAAAAACCTGTGATCTGATATCACATAGAAAACACAATAGGTACATCAATTCCTTTATCAATTTATTCATTACTCCCCCTTGATAAAAATTATATATATCCAAAAACTGATAGTTTTACTAAAAAATTGAACACTATCACTGCTAAAAAAATTAGATATCCAAATAGTTACTTATCATTAGTTACTCTAAAAAAAACAAATTTAATATGTGAGTATTGAAACCCTATGGGTGAAATCCCATATGCCTATACACAATAACAATGGAATCCCACCATCGCATCCAGGGAACCTCTTGTCTAAAAATAATTGACATCACTTTCATTCACTCATGATCCTCTATGAATTCATATTATTAATTATTCAACCCAGCCAATAATCCACCATATAAGTATTATCCATACCCTTAAATGGTTGTGTATTCATCTATATGCACTATCATGATCAATCAATTTACCCTCCATCGTGCTATGTTCCTAAACAGTTGTGTTCTATATATGATGTACATTATGGATGGTATCATGAACTGCTCTCATGATAGCCTTGATAATCTTCTTATCTATTGGTTGTTTACCTTGGCGATCATCGGCAACACCCTCATGGGGAACCATTTCAAGATATAACATATGCATAATGTTGCATAACAATATATAATGAATTATTATAAAATATAATAAAAAAATTTCAAAATAAAAAAAAACAAAATACCTGGTATTAATTTAAAAAAAACTCAAAATAGGATAACAAATTCACAAAATACTATTGTAACTTGATTCTTGTCTCATAGTGTGTAGGCCATCTACTCACCACAACATACCTTCTATGTCCAATCAATGCTATCAATATTATACCATCTATCCCCAAAATGGACTCCTCAAAACAAACCAACACCATTAATGTGAAACTATGATGAACCCACCCCAGATAAAGTCACTAATTAATACCTGAAATGAACCATCTATTAATCAAAGGTAATTCCCTTACCCATAATGATAGAGAAAGGAAATCTTCCATCATCAACAAATCAAGGGAAAAATTTATCCCATCATGAAATAGAAAAAATGAATCATATATATATGATTTAATGAAACAATGGAATAATAAAAAATTATATATTTTTAACAAAAATGGAAATAGAATAAATGATATAACGTAGAATAAATTAAAACATACCTAATTTAATTCTTCAAAAAATAGATAAAATAAACTAAAATTAAACTCAATGTGATAGTGTTGGAGAACACCATAAATATCACCACCAGCTTACCATACATAAAACCCACCACATCACTATGGTGCAAAGGAATTCCAAGAATCAAAAGACATATAATGTTATTGATATATATAATGGTGTTAACATGTTATAAACTAATATTTTTAGTAGAAACCCAGATAGTTGTTAAATAATAGTTCTACCTTCAAAAATCAAAAAAATCACCAACTAAAATAAAATAAGGCATGATTTATATTTTAATAAAATAAGTATCATATTCATTGAAAAAAATATGTTTTCGTTTTTTTCCACAGTTTTAAAAAAATATAGTCAAAATATTTAAAAGAAATTCATACACATAAATTATTAAAATATAATAAAATAAACAATCACATATCATATAAACTCTATAATAAAAAATGATAAATTAGTACAAGACATAACAATAGGTATTATCATTCCATAAATCAGTACATGTGATGATTTCTATGACACACATAACAAAACATAAAAAATCACAAGTAATATGTTTATAGATATATTAATCATTAATATATAATATAATAACACAAATGAATGTAAACCCCCCAACATTTAAAATACGTATCTATAACAACAGGGCTATGTAGAATGGAAATAAATAGTGTGTGAAACCCTTGATAGTCTAAAAATTATTCTTGTTACACCATCTACCTAATTACACTAATATTACCGTGTGACACATTTTCCAAACCAATTAATCAAAACCATTATTAAATTTTTTTTCAACACTCCATTCCATAATACTTAGAAAATAAAATTTCCTTTACCAATAAAAGTTGAATACCCTTATTTCTAAAAAACTAATTCTACAAACAAAAAATAAATTATTCAAATATATTTATGAAACAAATTATTAAACTAAAGAAATTATATTTTATCTAAAATCGAATATTTATAAAACCACTATCTTATAACTTTGGTCACATATCCTGCAATGGGATCCACCCCTAATGGGTAACTCCTAGAAAACAATGGGGGCCACATAATCAATTCTCAAACCATAGAACCAAATAAAAAATAAAATATATGGATATTAAGAAGAATCAAAACAGTCATTGGAAAACAATATTTTATTTGAAAACCAACAAAAAAAATAAACCTCCAGTGAAAGATAACCCAGAATGTCTAGAAATGTTCAATAATATTACAGACAATGATAAAATGTTTAAATAAAAAAAAGAAAACATTTTTTCTATTATAAATAAAAATGATGATGTATAAAGATAACTCCCCAATTATAATTAATGAAAAAATAAACTGTGATGTATCACCAAATTAAGTGACATAGAAGGAGTGGTGGTCTCTAAATTCACATGGGGGAGATACTATGTTGAGATAGAAAAAAACATGTTTAATTTAATATTAAATTTTCATAAAATTCCAGAAACTAACCTAAAATGTTAATTACACATCATATATTCTTGTTTCAAAACATATATCCCATATAGGATGTATACACCAAAAAAAGAAATATCATAAGATTAAAATTCTTATTTTCTCCCTTTAAAAATTCGTAAAACATTCATATCCAGTATTCCTTAAAATTCAAAAAAACTAATACATTAATTCTTATAGGAAAAATATATATTAGATGATCGCATTACATGATATTATATCATTATGTTTTTTGTAATCTCCCACTAGTCAATAAGAAATTAAGATACTACTAGAAATCATAGACCAACACTGGTGTTCTATTAATTTTTGGAGAATAAATAAATGATTGGAACACATTTATAACCAAAATAAATGAATTCCTATTAAATCATCACAAAAAATTATGAGATTTTCCCCATAAAAATACTTTCATCATCAGTAGTCACGAATCTCCCCAAAATATATTGGTAAATTAAAATGATAAGATATAAACGTGAATGTTGGTAATATTATACTAGGTTTGATTATTTGGAATTTGGTTAACTTAATGATAATACTCCATGATTTGGGTTTTATGTAGTTCAACCCTTCAACTAATGAGAGGATTTGTAGATCCAATATATTGTGTCCAAATCTCAAAATTTTGAAATAATGTTATAATAAAGTATTAATTCATTTCTTTAATAGGGATTGATCTTGGATTTTGAAGTTTCCTTATATAATTAATCTCAATTCAGGAATCATTGGATGATACTGAGGGGTATGTTTCGGTATATTCTACTCCATGACAAAGAATCTTATTCAATGTTAATCTAGAACCACCATGTGTCTGAGTTGGGATCGTTTCAATGAATTCATGGTGTATGTGATCGATCTGGCGGGATCTTTTTGCAATGTAGTTATTGTATATTGATTATTTTTTATATATTTCATCATCAAAAATTATATTGGATGTAACATGATCATTTGGCAATTAGTTAGTATTTTTAATTTGATATAATTTTTTGGCACATATTTATTGGCTATGATTGATTGTAGTTACATGTTTGTGTGTATCCAATGAGACCCATATATGATTATTGACTCCATGAGTATGTTTATGTAATATTAATCATGTATGAAATTAATCACATGATTTATGTATAGTATAATGAATTTTTCATGATAAAATTCAATGTCATTTTGTTATATACTATTAAATATTGTGAGTATTATTGTTCAACCAGTGGTATTGATATTTGTACATGGGAAAGGTGGACCATAAAGATATTGTTATATCTTATTAGGAGGTGTTTTTAAAATGAAAAGTTGGTGTTGATGGACCTTAACATAAGGTATGTGTATTGTGTTTTTGGGGTTAGACCCAATTTATCAACAGTTAGGGGATTTTATGGCCTGACCTGATTCATAGTATTGTGATGCAATATCATTAAGGCCAAACTTGAGTTAATGTTTATATGTTACGACCATAATTCATGACACATTGTTTTTTGTAGATATGATATAATCATTATTTTATTTTAATTGATTAACTATGATAGTATAGAAACTTGTAGACAAAAACTATGTGTAGATCATATTAACTCCCAATATCCTCTATACTAAAATTCATTTGTAAATCCAGTGATTTTATTGTTCGTGATTGTGATATCATGTATACAACATAAATTCATGGGATATGATTGTGTATGAATTTCTTTAAAATTATTATTATCATGGAATATCTATGATTAATATAACAGATCATTTTATGAAGGAATTGGTTGTGTCCTACTCTAAATAACATTTAAAAGCCAACATTAACACCTTGATAAAACCAAGGACATGAACCGTATAGATCTACTAAAACACTATTGGACTGTGAAAGATATTTTAGTTTATGAGAATATAATATATTTTATATCTGGGATGAACAACATATTGATCCACGGTGTTTCTTTATTTTTCTATTTAAATTTTTCATACTTAGGATTGGAATTCCACATTTGTATCTTAGTTTTATTATATGGTAACCTTGGTGACATTTTTTTAATATTATAATTATTATTTTCATATGTGATACAATTCAATGTTTTATCTTGTTTATGGATTGTGTATTTTTTTTATTATGTGGGCTATACTCTCAACACCACATTTGTATACCCTTTAAGGAATTCATTAGTTTATTGTGTATGGGGAGGTACACATGAGGTATTTTTTATTTTAATTGTAGTTTTACTGCGAGAAATATAGTTTGGGAATTAAAAAAACTTATTATATTTAGTTTCCTATCATTATTATGATGAGACATTATATGTATAACTATGTTAGTGGAGTTTCTATGTACCTAGAATTATCATGTGTAACAAACCACCCAGTTACTATTGTTTTTCTTTATGATATATTTTATAGAATTTCAGTGAATTCATGCATCCTGACAAGGAATATATTATCACATGTCATGTATATATACACATTATGTGTTTCATAATAGTTTCATAATTTAATTCATTGGTTATAGTATTTTTTAGAGACATACATGTGATTTTATTTTATGGATATATCTACTATGAATGCTATTATTTAATATCAATTTTTGTATTATTTTGTTGACCATGGTCATGATGTTCTTTATTGTATATATATGATTGTGACTAACCATGTTCATATAGGAATCTGTATTGGGCCTTGAATAGAACAAGGAGGATTATAATGTGTATATTAGTATATTCAATAAAATATATAATATATTAAAAACCCCAGATGTTTACATTAAAACTACTAGAATTTTTTTACAACGACAATTGTTATGAGAACTAAAAACATTCAATTATATTTTCAGAAATAATGTCACCTTATCTATCACTTAATTATCATACTATAGAGGACACCCCAATATCAACACTGGTAATGTAGTGGCAGTAAAATAATTATGCTCTCTCATATATTATATTGGTATAAGAATTTTTGAAACCCCATTATGAAATAATTATAATTGTACCATCCAATGGATGAATAGTAAATGGACCATGGTTAAATATTTTCTGAAATTATCACTCAAAAAAATACTATAATTATAGTGAACATGAGGTTCAAAAGATACTAATGAATGGAGAGAAATCATTGAGAGAATATTTTACATTTTCATGAACCAAATGATTGTAGGGTCAACATAATTATATTTATAATTTCGGGACCCAACAAGTGATGAATAATACTTCAAGTGATGATATAAGAAAGGATGAACATTCTTGAGAGCGATTAAAGAAATGTTTATTTAGGTAATTATTTTCCAAAAAAAATAAATCATTCTTTTGAATTAATGATATTTTATAGGAATCCATAAAAGTATCACCATTATATACTTGTTTCACAAAACTTCATGATTATTCATCCCTCTTTACTAGAAAAGGGTTACATAAATTTAATAATTTTTCTAATATTATTTCTCCCGAAATAAAATGTCATGTTATTATTTTCAACCTAACAATGTAGCTATATTTTCTTCTCTTTTCCAGGTCTATTTAAAATATTATTGAGGAGGATCAATACATTGTACATCCTCCTCCCATTAATAGACATGTTGGTTGAATCCCTACTTCATTTTTTATTATCTATGTTGTTAGTAGGAATTTTAAGATATAGGGAATGTAGTGGGTAGTTGTAATCATTGTTAGTCGGAAAGAGCTTCATCCTAAACAATATATGAGTTTTAATGATCATAGACTTTGGAAGGGTTCAAAATTTTAACATGTTATTCTCAACCCCTTAATGAATGTGATGTATGTCTGGAAAGAAGTAAATAATGAAAAGTATTATAAAGGTGATAAGGGGTATTTTTAAACATGGGTGTAGGAATGGAATGAAATATGAACCAGGGATCTCACATGGTTCTTGAGAATGTGGTTAAAAATCCATAGATGACATTGACTCAAAAATGACCTAAACCTCATTTAAATGTCCACATATCAGATATAATATACAAAAATAAAATGGAACCAGTTACCGTTGTTTATTTAGTGATAAAAATGACTCTTTGAGGTAGATACTTGGAAAAAATTCTTCTTTATGGTAATATGTTCAAAAAATATAACTATAATTATTTAAAATATTCTTATGTTATTGAATGTTTGAAAAAAAAAATATTTTTTCTTCTGAATTAATACCTCTTGATAAACCATTGGTAATAATGATAAATGAATATATTGATTTCAGATGTGTATGGTAATTGATTCTATCTTTTTAAATTTTTAGGAATTCTTGATCCTTGGTAAGAATATCTATTATGTGATCATTAGAATGGACTATCTGATTAACATTGATGGCCAAATATACTTATTAATGTATAATGATATAGTTTAATTCACATATGTGAGAGATTTTAATATTGTTCTTATTGTGGTATTTTGTCCCATCCATGTGGTATTTGATTTTATATTGATGGGAGTCATCAATAACTATGTATTAGGTGTAGAATTCTGAAAAGAACTAGCTAATGGATCATATTCAATTCCTCATTATTTTCAACATTATCATTATAAATTTAATGATGAATTAGCATATATTTATTTTAAATGAATACTCATGTTATTGATAGAACTTGAGTTAGATGAATGTATCATTTTTATTCAATGTGATCATACGATGCCATCACAGTTTACAGATCCATGATTCAGCTTGATGACCTATTGATGACTTTATTCATCAGATTGTTCATATCTATATGGGTTCACCCATTTTTTTTCCATGATTATAAATATTTTTCTATGTATCTATGTGAACTAAATTAATCAAAACGTTGTGATAATGATGAATATATACCAATTAAATTGGATTGGAAATCTCATTGATTATTTCCATGTTTCTTGTTTGTTTTCTATTACTAATCAATACATTGTCTATGAAAACATGTGGTTTAGCTATGTAAATATTCATATATCATATTCATGGGTAGATATTACTTGTATAAGTACATCATCATGGATTTCAAATTTGATAATTCCTAAAAAATTATTTTTTTTCTTATTAAAAATTACCATCCATCCTTAACATGAATCATTTTTCATGGCCTTTATTGATTATATCCATATATATTATCAAATATCATAGTAATAATCAAGACAAATATTGAACATTTTGATTACATTCCAAGAACATTTAGATATTACAAATAGTTGGATTTATAATTTTTTTTGGATTTTATGATTCATTGGACATGTCAACGTTTAGTCATAAATTATTATCGACTTGAGGAATCTTGAATCAGTGATTTTTTGGCCTCTTCTTCAGTAATTTTTTGACATAAGTTGTTTCATTGGATTAATTATATAATATTTAATATTTATACAGAATTAATCCATATTAATATAAATGATGAAATAGATTACTAAGGATTTGGTGAAGATTATATCGAATAATCAATGAAACGATCCCATTTTTTATCTCAATATGATAATGAAAAAAAGCAGATTTCTCTTTTTAACGGTCATGGTATTGAATTTGTAGTGATATATGATTCCTCATGTCTTATAATAGGATTTGGGGTGATGAATATGGATCACGTATTTTATTATAGCTCATATTAGTTATGACACGATGTGGATAACAATATAATGCACTACTATTAGTTAGTAGTTATGGTCCATGTTATGAGTTTTTGCTAATATTATCACTATTTTAGAAGATTTTTATATAGATGTACCAAAATATCCACGGATATATCTTCTCTCAGTAATATTTATTATAGAGGTAAATGTATTGGGTTGGGTGTCTACATAATTTTATCTATGATATTATATAAGCTTTATGAAATAATAATTTTATCATCTAATACTATTAAAAGGAAAATTTCAATGAAACAAAAAATTGGTAATGGATCAAAAATGGTTGAATAACATAATATTAGTTTAATGAATTGGTTATAGAGGAATATGAAGACTATGTATTCAATAAATTATATCATTTTTTCACCATGTATTTGTTAGTGAACCATGTGACGATTATAAATGTTCTATTTCTTGAGTGTTAGATGATGTAAGAATTAATGGAATGTGGTGACCTTTATATAAAATTATATATATATTTCATAGGTGTTATTAGTATACCTGGGTAGGATATAGTTATATTATCCATAACATTGGAACTTATGAGAGAATATATTTATTCAAATTGGACATTTCATTTATGGTCTATGATAATGTACAATGAACTATGATATTAGTTTATAGGGCCTGGTATGACGAGGGACATCAAATATTTTGATTCAAAATTCTTTTCTAACTTGTAGGTAATGGATGATCAGTTGTGTCCTTGTGGTTTTCTTCTAACACATCCGATACTAATTTTTAAGTGTGATGAAATCATTATTTTCTTCATTAAAGGGTTATCCTGTAACATGAAGAGTTGTTATATGATTTTGGTGGTAACTGAAAGGTTAAATAATGATCATCATTTATTATTGATCCATGAGAATCATTCCGTAGATGAGATTTGAGGCATGTATGTATATGATATTATATAACTAAATTTATTTTCCTGGATAATTGTACAATACATATAAAAATGTTTCGATACATTGTTAATGAAGGGATTGTAGAAGGCCTTGTTTACTAATATGAATTTGAAATTTAGATAATCTATAAATAGATGGTTTATCATAAATAATGAAATATATTTCAGAGGATATATTGTAAGATTTAATTTCTGATATCGGTTGACCTTGGATGATTATTTATTATTTATTAACATTGATAAAGATAATATATTTTTTTATTTATTTTTTATGGAACCATATAAGGATCTATAGGGTAAGCCATAATGTTAACAAATTTGTCAGAATAAGAAAAGTTAGGTACCTGTTGTGGTCCAAAGGATGCTTCTGAATACCATTAAGAGGATGCAATTGAACAAGAAATATTTTATCATCCCATAGAGTACACAATGACAATATGATAATCCGAGAATATGAAATATGGTGTTTGTTGGTGACTATGTTTTGTTGTGGGTGACTGCTTTGTTAGTCTATATACATTTTCATAATATTATAAATCTAGATCGATGTTTTTTGGGACTATTTATGGTTGTTGAGGGTAACCATTGTATATATTTATATTTTTTCATTCCTCTTTGATACTAATTTATTCATGAAATTGTTCATGTGTTTCATATCTATAGTAACATGCCTGATCTGACACATTCAATCTAATTAAAGAATGTTTATATAGATCATGACACATCATATGTGTGAAAAAATAATAAAATTTTAGATCAGAGTGTGTTTCTATTATAGGGAAAGGAAAATTCAATGTCTATTATTACTTTTGTGGCATGGAAGGATCTAGAAGTAATTTTTGGATTAAGATTCACATATTCGTGCTCATATGAATGATTATTTTGAGAATGATTATGATATGGGTTTCTCAAGGTTGGGAATTCCGTAGAGGAGAAAATTATAATAACCATGTATTTTCCAAGTGTGTTTTGAGTGAAATTCACCATTTAATCACTCTATATAGAGTTATGCCTTTTTATATAGTTCAAGTGGTTTTGGTTGGTAGTTGAGATTATTATGGTCCATTTTGATGGTTCATGGTTTAAGGACTATTTTCTCAAACTGTGATAATCTACTGAAATAATTAAACATGTGGAACAGTCACATGGGTAGGAGAACCATTATAGTGTATATTTTCCCAAATCATGTGGCCTCACGTGAGAAATTAGTGATCATGGTCATGTTTCCAAAATGATTTTTGAATAGAGTTTTATCAATCCATTTGACCAAACAGTGTAGGTTCCTAGTAGGGATATAATCGTCACACTGTTGAAATATTATTTGTCAATATGTGCAACATAATCATGTGTTCATGATTTTATGAGAAGAAAATTAATTTTATCTTCCATTATTTTCAAACATTTTAATAAGGAATTTTCGTATTTTTATCTCCCTTGAATCAAGTGAGTCCAAATCTTTACCCAACCAATGACATGTCTTACGTGGATGATTTCGATAAGTTATAGTGGGTTGATAGTTGGTAGATATGGAGTGTTATCCCTAAAAATCCATTAATTTATTTTATTCTAGATATAATCTTATTTTCATATTTTGAATCACAGATCCATAATTCCATTTCCATATATGGGTATGCTATTTCCATATAATGATTAAATATTCAATCATTTATATTAAAGAGGAATATTTTGAGTAACATTGATACCTTCTTTGATAAATATAAATTTAGCATCTATAATGGATCTGATGTGGTCTATTTTTGATGAATCATATCCAATTATTTATTCTATTATTGAATTTAATTCAACGACCCTGATGTGTTTTTGTTGGAATACGTTTTAGGGATTATTTTTTCTTGATCATTATTTGATTAGATCTCAATGTTACATAGATATTTTCCCTTAATGGGTTTTGGGTTTTTTCATCAACAATACTAATGTTGATTGTTCCATATAATTTTGTACACATTTATAATCTTTATTCTATGATATGATTACTCTACTGGAATAACATTTTTTATTGTACTTGACAATGATTACATTTTCATGCATGTAGCTTTTGAGATGCATATGTGATTCTAGTTTTTATGAGTACACATTGGTAAATATTTATAGTTTTTAATGTTGAAATATTTACTTATATATGTCTATAATGAAATATAAATAATCAATGCTATTTTCCTCCTTTATTTTTTTTCAATTTTTTGAATTTCCATGCCATTAGAGGAATTTGTTTTAACATAGAACTAGTCGAAAATCATGAAATGGTTATCTCTAGGTGTGTAACTTTAGAATACATGAAACAATAGTTGTGATAGACATGAAATTCTTGTTGAGGATGAAATGACCTGACTATAGACCCGATGTAGTTTTAGTCTTTGAATCATATCCTTATGTCATGACTAGAGATATAATTTCAGAATATATAAAAAATGTGGACTTGACAAAGGTGGTTTTTGGATATGTTTTTCTTATGTACTGACCAGTGGTGAGGATTTTAGTGGCGGCCTTGGGACTTGATAAAAAACAATTCATTAAGAAAACGTAGATATATGTTAAATAGACATGGGGAAAATTCAGGGTCACTTTTATCATCCATAAAACTATATTTTTAATATGAATTTTAATTAGTGGATTCTAGGGATAATTTTAGATTTTATGGATAGAAATTATAAGTATGGGAATATATATCCTTTTATTCACATTTTTAACCATTAAATATAAATTACATTCTAATTAACATATTTTACATATGCATTGTTTGAATCCTACTAGATTTTATTACTCAATCCATGTTTGAGAATATCCATGTTCAAACAAGATTAATGTATAGGAACCTTGATAAATAATATGGGACTATAATAGATAGATTATAATTGTATTAATATTGATATGGAATCTTGAGGGTTTAATACAGTTTCATTATTAATCATCCTTTATCTTCTTATTCTATGTTTTATATTTCAACTATATGTTGTTGGTTTATTTATAGTTGTAATGTAGGAATTTTTTATCATAAAATTTGATACACACTAATCATGTATGATAATTTGGGTTATTTTTTCTTATTTCTATATAATGGTGTTTGTATTTGATTACTGAGGTTATAAACACCGTATAGTATCCTTATATACATGATTATAGTATCCATCGTCTTTTGTACATTGAGCAACTCAGGAGGTCCTCAAGAGTCCCCAATTTTGTGTTAGTCAGGGGATCCAGGTTGGGGTGTTCAACCTATCCATTAGACCAAACTAAAAAATAACTAAATTGTATATGAAATGTAGTGTTTATCACTGATTTTTTTATAATTTTCCAAAGTAACACTTGTACATAAAAATATCATTCATGTGTTGATCACCATTAGTATGAGAATCATTGGACTAACCTCAAATATAGACACTATAAGGACTCTTGTGGTTCATTTTTTTGGTATTCTTATATTATATTATTATATTGTTTATTAAATGAGTTAAAATATTATTGTACTCTATATTGTTAAACTAGTATGTTTAATTATGATTATTTATATCATGTATTGAAAATATAATTCACTACCTTACAAAATTAACTTTTTGAAAAGAATAAAATTGTTCATTAATTTATATTCTATTCATGGGTCTAGGTAATTTGTATTACATAATATTAATCAATATGGTAACTCAAAATATTATTTTATTTTCATGGAATGGCAATTTTATTTAAAATAATTGATCATTTTGGTTTTTTATTGGAGGGTGACTTGTAAACCCACATGGTGGAATGTTCGTAGTTTGGGTTTATTTAGATAAATTTATCACGTCACAAAAATATAAAAATTCATGATTCAAATTATTATAATTATTTGAAAAATACATAAATAGAATTCATGGTGGGAATCATGTCTAAGAAGCATATTATTTGTTGAGGGATTGGTGGTGGGAATTCTTTTTTCTTCCTTTTTTAAATTATTCATATTTTTGTGCTTAATTGTTTTCTATGAATTATTTTAGAATGGATTTTTTAATAATAAATAGGCCATAACGAAATTTATATTATAAATTAACAATTATATTTTAGGAAAAATAATTCCCTATGATTATATATTATTCCCTATGGATCTTGTCAATACCCCAAGCAAATAAAAAATTTTCCTTAGGAATTTCATGGGATAAGACATCCTTAATATAGATGAATGGATAAGGATTGATCACGAAATAATGTTATAAATTTTTATGTTCCTATGTGGGACATGGATTTATTAATCCCTTTAAATTTTTTTATAATTTTATTTTATATTTGTTAGAACCACTTTGTGTATAAGGTTGTATTTGTTGTCAATATATGTCATTGAAGATCAAAATGAAGGAGATCATGAAGTACTCTGATGAAGTGGAGGAATTTAAAATTAGACGATGGTTGTACTAATCATAAGTTCAATGAACATGTGTAAATGGTGATATATTGTTTACAACAATGAATAATGTGAGGTGTAATCCATCTGAGGATGAATATAAAAGAATGGGGTTTTTGGATGAAGATCATGGAATTCCTCCTGTTTTCTTGAGAACCATGGGTTTTGATGAAGACCATGCAATTCCTCATTATTGCGTGAGAACCATGGTTTTTTGATGAAGACCATACAATCACTCATGATTTCATGAGAACCATTCAAGAGATTTCTTGACGAATTGAATCATATGGTTTGCATGAAATAGATCACGACGGTTGATGGAGAAGAAAATGTGCAAATGATTGGAATTCTAAGATTGTCATGTAGGGATTGGAATTATAAAATAGCCATGCACATCACATTTTCATAGAAGATTGTGATGCTAAAGTTTGGACTTCAATGAATACATATCCCAATAGTGGAGTTTGTGAAAGAAGCAGAAGAGTTTCTAAAGGATATAGATCACCAAGAAGAAGTGCTTTTGAGGAGATCATGCTTGTTGACAAAGCAAACAAATGACATACAAGTTTTTCGACAAAGGAAATTCCATGGTGGAATATCGAATTCAAGGACTGTGAATAATGATCCATGTTTTATTCATTAAACATCGACAGAGGAATGGATGATCTGGAGGTGTACAAAAAGAGAAGATACAAGGTGGCGCTATTTTCCAGTGTGCCAAATTTTTGGGCCTGAAAATCGACAAATGGAGAAATGTGGTTTTTGGAAAAGGTACTTGCGCACCATGTATTTGAAGGAGATGAAACTTGTGTGCCATATGTTTTTCAAGATCAGAACATCAATTTATGGTAAAGGGATATAGGTCGCGCAGGTATTGTGTTGGTCGCGCAAGTGACTTGCGCGCCGAGAGAGGACTTGCGCGTTGTGGTGAAAAGGCTTGGGAACTTGCGCGCCTGTTGTTTTTCAAGATCAGAAACTCAAAATATGGAAAAGTAAGGAGGTTCGCGCATGTTTGGAAGTTTGGTCGCGCAAGTGACTTGCAGTTGAAGAGTCCTGCGCGCCGTGACTTGCTCGCCGAGGAGGGAATTGCGCGCCGTCGCGCAGGGGGTTCCAAATGCCTATAAATACTGGACCACCCCTCCTCATTTAGAGATGAGCTCAACTCTTAAAGAAAATCAGAGCACTCTTAGTGCATGTGTAGGAGTCATGCAAATGGTGAGTGGTCACGCAAGTGGTTTGGAGATACATGTGTTCTAGCTCTTAGAAGTTGTGCGCCGGTTGATGGCTGCACGCACGAGGTGATTTATGCGAGAAAGGAAGTGAGTCACGCGGGTTTGAAGTTCAAGAAGGAAGTGTCATGCAGGTGCTTTGGTGACACTTGTGCACCAGTGTGGACTTGCGCTCCAAAGACTTGCGCGTCATATGGGTACTTTCGCACCGTATTGAGACTTGTGCATCGGGCAGGAAAAGGAGTGCCATGGGTTGTTAGAGCATTCCCTCTTTTCTAGAGCTGCACAAGAGCTGAAAGATTGCCTGATACTTTCAGTGCAACGTGAGATTAAAGAGGAAATATAAATGATAAATTCATGATCTCATGCATACATAGAGAACTGATTCTAACAATGCCAAGTATGCTGAGCTTCACTTATTGAGTAATCACATCAGTGGTTGTGATTCAGGCAAACGAAGACAAGAAGATCTAGTGTATTAGTCATTACACTAAAGAAGAAGGTTTGAACCAAAAAGAGCATCAACTCTGAACCCTGATGCAAGAAAAGTCTCATGCTAAACAGGAGACACATATTTCAATGAAAATCTATTGAGGAGACCTTCACGTTTATAAACAGAGCGGGACTTCACCAACGACAATGAGCCAGGGGGAGTCAATGGTAGTGACCCAAGGGACACAGTAAGCTATCCTTTAACCTTTGTAAAGGATGTGAGCCTAGGATAGAGTGACTATGCCTGAACCATTGTAACCCATAACTAGTGAAGATTAGTGGAATTTGGTACGACCAGCAACATGTCGGCGTATTCTCCTTGGACGTAGCCCTAAGTGGTGAACTAAGTGAAATTGTTTTGTTATCTCTTTTCAGGTGAATGGTTCACTACTGATCATATCCATCATACAGGTTTATGTAGTTCCTACCAATGTGGTAACAAGATCCACAACTTTAAGAAGAAAAAGTTCACACCCTGATTCACCCCTCACCTCTCAGGGTGTCCCAGGGTCTTACAATATTTTGGTTCATTATGTTCACAAGTTAGGACATTATTGTCTGGATGATCACCATCTGTCATCATAAAACATAGGTTACCATATAAATAAAATATTTTAATTTTAAGGTTGATATAGATTATTCTATCTTATGAATTTATATTAATTTTTTTATTTGATAGTTGTATATTTTAATGTGTCATGTGGTGAGATTAAAAACAGCAAAAAAATGTTGGTATCCCATGTTCCTGGTATGGCATGACATCTAGTGGTTGTTTTATAATAAGTACTTTGTATATTAAAACCTTTGGTCAATTAATTTATAACCACTAGTCCAACATGATGTTTTTATATTGTAGGATATTATTTTCTAATTCATTATTGGAAGACATATGTATAAAAGAAAAATTATTGTAGACTTTTAAATTTGATATATATATTTTCTATTGGAAATAAATTTTGAAATATCATTCAATGGTAAAAATTGGTTATATGACTGATTTTTAATGTTTATTAAATGAATATATTGAGAATAACTCGATTTTTAGAGGAAAACATAATTTTTTTTATAAATATATAATGATGACAACATACTAAAGCTGACATATAAGGAATGAAAATGGGTTTTATGTTTTAAAATTTTCCCATTCTTTTATAAAGAAACATACCCGTTTATAAAATTGATATCAAGTGGGATAAAAGTTACCTGAAATATAAAATGATTTTTTAGTGAAAATTATGTTTCTAAAGGTAGACATGTAGTATTAGTTTTTTTAATTTTTGGTTTTCAAAATTTTCCTAAGTGTTTTAATACATTTGTTAATTATTCCAATATTAATGTGTATGAATTTAAAAGGTGTTAATAAGGTGATTTAAAATTTAGCATAGGTTATATATTTCATGATATGTGATGTATTATAATTTTTAGAAGTCCTTGTAATTTATTATTTTGATTTTATATTTTTTTTCTTACTAGACGAGTTGAATAATATTTTGATTTGAATTGATGGTGGGTCATGTGTCATGTTATATTATATATTCCCTAACATGATTTTTTTCTAGGATGATTGGAATCATACTACAAGGAAATTGATAATTACTGAATATATCTCCAAGTATTCATTATATTTCATTGACAGATTCCATTTTAATAAACATATTAGATTCTGGAGTGGTCAAAACCTCCATGTGATATATTAATGATTCATTTATCATGTGTCTTATTTTTTACATTCATTGGTATCTTAGATTATTTTTTAAATGTTCATGCCTCAATGATTATTAATGATTATTCAATAATGTAGTGTTTTATTTTAACAAATACTTTTCATTTTATGTGTTTGATATAGGTTGAATAGGGTAAGTGTTGTGTTAACTAGGTTCACAATTATATTATAATTTTATGTGAGTTAATCTATATTTGGATATATTATATCACAATAACATATTACCCTAATAGGGTTGAGTCTATTATATATGTCTCTTGTTGGAGAATTTAAAATCATTATCATTTTTAGTATTGCTCAATTTTCGTTAGTTTTTCAATAATTATATTGCCTTCCATATGAGTTATTCACTCCATCGTGAAATATTTAGTTTATCATGTGTTGTTATTTTGAAGCATCTTATGGTTATATATTTTCATGTTCATCATCTATATAGTAATTGAAAAATCATCCTTCATTTCAATAAAATATCGTGTTAGTCAAATAAATTTTATACGTTTTACCATTTTATTATTCCTATCTCTTATCAATAAATTATAGATACTAGTTAATCATTACTAATTTTTTTGAGTCCTAATATAGTGATATGCCACCTATGTTTGATCCAAATACAATTTTCTAGGTGGAAAATCTTAAAACTACTTGGTAAAAACCATTTGTGAGAATGTTTTTTCATGTACATTAAATCCTTAAAAGATCATTATTTGATGAATTGAGAAATGTGTTCAATATAAATCATTTTTTCATGGAGTTCCTTGTATTAGAAATAATTTATGAAAAAAGAGTATTAGTTTTACAATTTTAATTTACCAACATGACATAATATGATTTTATAGTGGGAATAATGAATTTTCATTGGGAGTATTATCACACCTTGACCCATATTATCTTTGTTAAATAATTAATTTACTTGTCTTTTATTTTCATGTCGCTTTTTCTATATTTACGTTTTTGAACTATTGATATTTAAATTTTATTCATGCTGCATGGTTAGTGTAAATAAATCAACAGCCACATGACATGGGTATAAAAAATTAATTATCCATTCATTAAGAATTGAACAATGTTTTCAAAACATATAAGACAACAATGATGGTTTCATAATTTTTATTGATGTGGTAATTTTTTGTAGAATAGATTAATAAAACATTCAAAAACATTAAGACTCATCCATATTTCTAAAATATATTATTTCTATTCTACACAAAAAATACCTAAAACTAATTCTTCCTTAACTTAATGTTCACAATAATAGATCAGGTAGCCATACTTAGGCATGATTATGATCAAATATCCCTTCATATGTGCCATTATATGATATCCAACCCTACCATATGTTATTTCAAGATGGATTCTTTCATTTTAGAATTCCCGTTATTCTCCTTCCACTACCATTTCTATATTCACTCTCATTATTTCTTTCTCTATAAACAATAAGAATTATTATGAAATACAATAGTTTCTTTCAGTATTAATATTACGTTTTTTTATATTGTGGTGTTTGATTCCCTCTGGGTGCCATTATCTCTATGTTCCTATTAGTTTTACGCCATCTTCTATTAAATTTGGATGTTTAGACCTTGTATTAGGTTATAAATTCTAGTGTCATGATTAATTATTCCTTAAAATTATGGGTTTGATATTAAATGATGATATTATATATAAATAGTAAGTATTTTAAAAGAATATAAATAATCTTCTTTATCATTTCAACCGATAGGGTTTCTCATATATGAATTATAATAAGGATATAATTTAAAAAATTAAACCATTATTATTTTATAATCATCCAAATGGATATTTTAATGTTGTGTTGGAATTGTTTATCTATACATTAACCTTGTAAAAAAATATTTCATTGATAAATATAATAACATTATATTTTAAGTTATATATGTGACCTAAAATGGGTATTGGATAGTAATATGTAGTCTAAATTTTATTTATAATATTAATTTCCATTTTATATAACTAACTAAAATGTGATGTATTGATAAAAGATTCAAATATAGGTTTAATATTAATTTTCTTAGGGTATTGAATTATTTTTATGTTAGTGGTGTTTTTAATATATATATATATATATATACATGATAATAAGTAAATTTTGTTTAATAATATTTATATATATGTGTGTGTGTGTTATTTTTAAGGGAGAATGATAGGGAAATCGTTTAAAAATGAATATGGTGCATAAATTAGTTTTCTATTTATTTTTTGGGGTCGATTATAAAAAAAACATATATTTGAAAAAATTTCATGTCTTACACATCATTTTAATTTTTTTAAAATTTATTAGGTTTAATACATCAAGGATATGATATTTTGGATGACATATAATTTATATAGTGGTTGTTTATATGTAATATTATGTTTTTTTCAACAATTTATTTACGTAGACTATGAAACATTAGTATCGTGGTTTAATTGAAATTAAAAAAACACATTGGAACCATAGTTACATAGGTGGGATGAATAAGACAACTAGGATGGAAAATTTTATTCCCTCACCTGCCTTATGACTATACTATAATAAAAAAAATATATGAACAAAATGATATGATTATGATTATTAATTTTGATTTATTTTCATTAGTTGATTGTTTGTGGGAAATAAATTTTTTTCTTCAATAACTGCGATTAAGTGTCTCGTAAGTCTATCCCTAAACACATCCACCCCAGTTCTGCACACAGTTCTTGGTTTTGATATTATTACTTTTTGTTCCCTATTTTTTTTAAACTGTTATTTAAATTTTATATTCATGAAAATTGGTATATCTGCTATTATAATTTATGTTATTTAATTGCAATAATTTTAATGAAAAAATTAATATTCTATAATTTAAATTCAAACTACTATTAAATGTATCATTAATTTGAAGATAATTAATGGGGATTAGTTATTGGGTTTACCTAAGATTCTTTTGTATTCTAAATCTTATTATCGGCTATTTTATTATTATAGATCATTTATTACCCCTCATGTAGAATTGAGGATGTATTATTTAATAAATACATATAATTATACATTTATTTAGGTTTGTATTATTATTTTATTTAGATTAGATTTTATCATTGGAAGAATAATCCTTTTTACATTTCAGTTGTATTTATTAGTGGTCTACTATTATTATGGTGGTCATAGTTTGATATAGATAAAACCTAAGATGTATGTATTAGTGGTGAGAGAAGTTATATCTTATGATTTATTTGATTAAATAATTCTATAATTTTTCTTTTAATTTAATGATTATTCTAAATATGGTTGAAATTTAAAATAAATATTTGTAAAACTGAAAATATTTATATTTTATTATCTCTAATATTTTGGGTAAATTGTTTTCTATAAAAAAATTTGATTCCCATTGGTTCCATTCATCACCTATATCTGATTGATAACACACCATGCAGATTTTAAGGGTCAACAATGTCATCTGATGGAAGGATCGATTAAAATAGTTCATGAAAAAACTAATTAATACATTTCCCATAAGGAGGTTTTGTTGAATAATATGTAATTTATGAAGGACTATATTTTTAATTACACTGTTACTAGTAAATCAGATCATGTTCTACATTATTATAATGGCACTAGATATATGGTACATCTTTCCAAATTACAAAATAGTTTGGTATTCATGGTAAACTACATACATACAAGATTCCCATATCACATTTGAATACAAAAATTAATACATTTTTTAATTGAAAATGTTATTATTTGTTTTTTTATATCAATAAAAATATTTCATAGTTTATTTTTTCAATTATTAGGAAATAGAAACAAAAGAATATTGAGATCAAATATTCAATACATATTACGTATAAAAAATGATACCTTGGATGAATAAGCATAATCAATTTATAAATGTGAATAAGTTTATACGCATGGAATTATAAATTTTTACTATAATGTTCTCATGGTGAATAATAAACATGGAATATTAAACAAAATAACATTATTTCCATTTAATAAACATGAAAACAATGATTATATAGCACATAATCAGTATGGAAAGGTAAATATTTAAGAACATGAGTTATTTAATTAAAAAACAGATTATTTAAATGCATCCAAATATATAATCATTGTTCAAAAATCATGTATAAAACTAATTAAATTATAAACTATGGAAATTCATAATTATTGGACAATATGATATCAAGAATGATAAAACATCTTATATTAAGACCTTTCACAACACAATTTAAAACTAATAGGTCTCTATACATAAAAAAACAATAAACTAAGGAATGCAAAATGACTCATCTCATAAAAATACTAATGCATTAATGCGATAAAATATTAAAAGTATAAAACAATATATATTAATGATATATCAATTATGTTATACATATATAAATATAAAATAATATGTATATATAGCATAAATTTAATGACCAATGATAACACTAACGTGAATATTTCAAAGGATATATTATAATTGAATGAATTAATCAAGAAAGAGAATGTCAATAATTTCTCATGTTGAAATAATCATAAAAACATTGAAAAATATTATGGATGGTACTAATATGATATATCTCCACTGGATCACATTTATATTATTGTTTTTATGTCTCTTATGAATTTAAATATAATTAAAATATCACTAAAACATTCTTAATGAAAATAACCTTCACACACTAAATACCACCTTTTAAGAAATGTTCATAAATTTTGAAAATAATTTTATTCAAAAATATACATTGACAATATGTCAAATTATATACCCATACATGAGTTGAAATCATGGAATAAAATTTGGTTCATTTTATACAAATCAAAACTATGATTTAGTCACTATTTATATTAACATCCATACATGAACTATTTGGAAAATTATAGATTGTTCATTTTAAAAAAAAAATTCAAAATTTAAAAATTAAGAAAAAAATTTCAATAATATATAATTTTTATAATTTATAAAAAAAATTCAGGAAAATATTTTGAATACATGGATTTTGATGATAATATATTTTCAACAGATGTGATTAATAACGTCATATTATCTTAATATGATTCTAAATTATTCTATGTACAAACATGTGGGAAAATGGTACTACATCCCAAAAATATCATGAATAAAAATAAATGATTAATATTAAAGGGTTTTATTAACCAATGATCATATAATTATCTTCAATGTAAATACATGTATAAACAATATTGATTAAAAATATATTGTAAAATAAACCCTTAAAATTATCATAATATAAAAGGGTGAATAAATAAATGAGTAGATTTTGTGTATAAAATATAAATCCACATAACTTTGTTAAAATAAAATATAATTTATTCAAATATAGTTATACACATAAACATGTAATATCATAAATAATGAACATGTAACATAACTAAATTAATAGTAACTAAGTAGTGAAATACATTACCAATTGGTATTTATCAAGTCAGTTAATAATATATTAAATAATTTAAATTAAAACATTAAATAACATGATTTATTAATTTTTAATGATATTACAGTAAATATTGTATTATATACAAGATAAAAAAAATTAGGTTCATAACATTGTAACATGCATCCATGAAGGTAAATTGAGATGAATTCCCTTTTCCTAATTATTTCATATTGATGATCATGATTTATAATCCAATATAATGTTTTTAAAACATTTCAAATTTATAAAAAATACTTATCAATGTAAATAATATAACATATGATCCACTAACACTTTACCGACAAAGATAATTTATGATAGACACTCTAACATCCTTATCAAATATTTATAGAAACCCCACTTTAACCTTCTATATTTCACCAATTTAGGTGCATCCAAAAAATCAAAAACAAGGTTATAATATGTAATGTCCATGTAATTCCCATATATTTTGTTATATATTTCCCTTTTATGAAAAAAAATCCTAAACGACTTCCATGATATTCATTATTCAATGATAAAACAAGTTATAAAATATATTATGATTAAAAAATAATTATTAAATGTGATATTTAAAATGTATCTCTTTATATGGAAAGTATAATAATAAGTAAAAATAATTTTATTATTTGGTAGAAAATTTAAATAATGGTTTATTTTTAATATCTATTTAATGATAAAATATAATTAGTATAGCTAACTATCTAATAAGATCCTTTTTTAAAAAATTAATTTTTTTCTAAATATATCATTTTTAAACGTTATGTAATTTTATTTCATGAATATAATCATATTATTTTTAAATATATTTTGTTAATGTGAATAATAAAATATCACTATTTTAATTACAAATTTATAGTAAATAAAAATAATAATTCTTATTATTTTAAAAATCAATTTTCCTATGAAATTAATTTGACATTATATTTTTACGTTCTTTCATAGATGTTAAATTATAAAATATTATAAGTTAAATTTTACCATTGGAACATTATATATTTATTTAGATTAAAAACATTATCCTAGGAATGATTTTTATTTTTATAAGAATGTTTAATTTTGGAGTTAATATTGGAATATATTGTCATTTCCAATACTGTTACCTTTATGACATTATTAAAATAAATGAATGGGTTGGATGTTTCTGAAACCTATTATTAATATATATATATATAACAGATTTATAATATTTTTTTAATAAAAAATTTATATATCAAATTTGGAATATAATATTATATTATAATAAAACAATTAATGGATAGTTTATTTTGTCTTAGTATCCACTAAGTGGAATGCAATTTTTTTTGTTTTGAATTTAAACATATTATTAGTTTCTAAAAATAATAATAATAATTTAAACACATTGATTATTGTTCCTTGTTGTTCTTTTTAGGCATTAATATATATTTATTTAAATTTTTTTAATACATGTTATCAACAATAATATAAACATTTAATCTTATTGGTAATTGATTTTTTTGAAAATATTAATTTCATATATGGAATATTTAGGCCATATTTTTTTTATGAAAAAGGCCCATTTTTTAAGCATTAAATTTAATTTACATTGGTAAAAATTATTGACCATGTTATTAAACTGTAAAACTAAGAATTTTTAAAATAAAAGACATCAAAAAAATTAAAAATACTTTTAAACATATTTGAATTAAATGTTCATACACATAATCTATATCAAACCCATTGATTTCTATTATTTCGACCACAATAAATTTTAATATTGACCATAAAGTTAATATTATTACAAAAATTACACTCACTAATACATTTATAGTAATTAAAAAATATCCCTAAGCACTCGAAATAACACTAATACACTTTATAGAGGATATTTAATTATATAAATAACCCCTCTTAAACTGTTAATATAATTTTCTAAGGATCTTATCCAATGAGTAATGTAAAATTTTCAATGATTACATTTACATTATTTTTCCGTTTTTTATTATTATGCGTCCTCTAAATCTCATATACCCATGTAAACATAATTACATCAACGTTATAATTAGTTGATTATGTTTTATGTTTAAATGATAACCATTTCTAACATGCTATATCCATTCGAAAAATCAATATGTCATTTCTATTTGGTGTGGGCTATCATTTACATAATGGGTGTCATATTTTTTCATAAAAAATACATGGATTGTTCATAGAATATATTTAATAAATACATATATGATATAAAATATAAAAAAATTCCTTAAATATATTATAATTCTTACATAATTTTCATTCTATAGAAAATGATAACTACTCTTCTAGGTATGCAAAAATTAATGACCTCTTTAATAAATTTTTTTAATATTTATTTAGTCATTATCTAAATATCATAAAATATAAGTCACTTACATAATAAAAACAAATTTATATCATTATTATTTTTTAACAATGATATTATAAAAATTAAACAACAATACTAACTATACTCACCCACTAATTTTATCATGTTATTTTATTTGTCTATGTTTAATCATCAACAAAAAATATTATGTAAATTTTTTTGATTAATGAATGAGTAAACATAATTATTTGTATTATAATAAATCAATGATAAAATAATACAATGACTAATTTTTTGTAAGTTTTATATTAATATTTATCCCACTATTAACATCCCAACTACTCTTCATAAAAAATTACATAAAATACTCATCATTAAATAGGTGTTTGTAAGTCATAATTATAATTAAAATAGAATAAAATTAATGTCAAGGAATAAATTAGTATGAATAAACTCATGGTCATTGTATAATAAATAAATTTTTAACATGGTAAAAAACTATATGGATTTAATTCAACATTAAAAATACGTTGAAAACCATTTAAAATTAAAAACATCCCATTATGAAAATAAGAATTTACAAAATGATAAATACATAATAAATGTTTGTAATCAAATATTAAACATTGTAATGTATATGAATAATTTATTTAAATATGTTTTTAAAAATGTAATGCTTATGATATAGGATACTAAATCAAATTCATGAATGAAAATAATAATGGTACATGCATTTTAAATCATATTTATATCTTTGAAACATGATTTTTTATTTATATAATATCATTTCAATGGAGTTTATACTTTTAATATTATATATTAATGAATGATTGGATGTTAATTTATGGTATATGATTATCAATTTCAATCCATCCATTCATGGTGTTACTATTCTAATGTTTACTAATCCATAAGGGGTTTTAATAACAGATCATATTTTATTGAGGGAAAATGATTTCCCATTTAAAATTGTTTTCTATAATGGTTGTATACTATTTTATGGTTTCTTTATTATTCCTTACGTTGATTTTTTTGGTTAATTAAATTTATATACTTATTTACTCATGAAAATTGTTATTTTTGTAAATAATTATTATTCTCTTTAAATGATTTATTTCTTTTCAATATCTATATTCACTCTTCCTCTCAATTATCACCATCAATATGTTGAAATCTATTTACGTTATGATTGTTATAATTTATAAATTTTATTTAAATATTTTGTAAATGATATATTTATCACCTACTTTATGATATGATTTTTACTATTGTAATTTTATATCTAATAAAATGTATTTTTATTTCACGTCCATGTTATAGTCAATCACTACATATTCTATAGATACCAAATTTCATACTTTTTTTAAGGATCAGTAATTTAATATTTATTAATATGTAATTTTTTTTAAAAGAAATTCCATCTCCAAAAAGGTTTTTTTAAATTCACTTATAATTTCATCAATTATTTCTTTTGTAAGAACTCTATCTAGAAAATCATTTCATATATATTTCACTATAACAAAAATTATTTTTGTTAAGAATTAGGTTAATTTTTAATGTATTTTTTCAGAAAGAAATTTTAATCATAATAATGTTTGAATGAAAATTAAATATTAGAATATTTTTAAAAATTAATTGTTTATATTTTTATAAATATAATTTATTTTAAAATTCATTTTAAATTATTTGGATTTTAAGGAATTATTCAGTGTCATAATTTATTTTAATTAAATTTTATTGCGAAATTTTTTTTAATTTTTTTTCAAAAAAATGTATATGATCAATGTATTTCATTTAAATTTAATTTTTTTTGTTTTTCAATTATTATAAAATCTAATATTTCTTCCACATATTCAATGTGATTTATCCAATATTTTTAAATTATGGTTTTACATTGATAGTAGTATCCATTCACATTCCAAATGTTAACCATAGTATATGATATTTCTAAACCATTATTCTTATTTATTGGATATGTTATGAAATTTTATATGAATGTATTCATGGAACTAATCTCATTTTCATGGAATAATTATCTATTGTTATAATAAGAATGATTTATTTCATGTGGAAGACATACATATGGATTATGATAAGAGGGGTCTCATATCTCCCTCATATATAGTGGTTATGTTTATATATCTCATTTGATAATAATGATTAGTGGTGGATTTTGGAAAATATTTTACGTCCATATGGTTGTGCATGGATGATATTTTATATAGTTATTTCCATATGATAATGTATCGACATGATCACATATTTCATTTCCCACATTTTGGTAAATTGACATGACCCCATACAACTATATTTATAAGATATTACTTGGAAATAATCATATATTATATCATTAAAATTATGTATTGTGTTTGAAATAAAATATATGTTTTTGATAAGTTGGTGAATTGTATTAATCGATTATATCTTTATTCACATGATTACATGATCAAGTTTTTTTTTGTTTTTAAGATCTTTCATATATGTTATTTATCCTAACCATATAACCAATATTTCTAATTTGTATGCCAATTTTTATAGAATTTATTTATGACATATGCCTATGAATATGCTTTATGAATAATCATTATTATCAAACACTCATACATTGTGGTACTTATTTTTTTAATTGAGATTACATTATCTTTTTTTTCATTTTGATAACATATATTATTAAATATTCTTTTAATTAAAGTTATTTATCCCCTTCACATGTGCTATTATATTCTTATAATATTACTATTAATGAAATGTTGATTGTTTCTTCCTTTATTTATGATTTAATCTCACGACATTAGGAGATTTCATCTGATTATGATATGATGAGGACTATTACATATGGGATGACTCTAAAGGGGTATAAAAGGGTTATATTTTTTAAAAATGATTACAATAATTGTAAAAAATATTATATATATAACTAGTACAATAATAAAAAAACCCTTTGTTTCATGGAATTTTGTGATTAATTTTTAAATGAAATCATTGACATATGAAAATGATGTAAAATAAATATATTTTTATCTTCATTCAAATAACATGAAATGATGCATATAGGAAAAATATCAATTTTTACAAAAATATTTTATATATCAGGTATAGAAAACAACAATATTTATAAAATAATGTTTTATTTGTTATTTTATAATATATTAGTTACATATTGAGACTAGGATGAGAAAACATTACTGAAAACCTTAGTAATAAGCCAATGTAATAGATAACATCCTGAATTTTTAATAAAGTAGATACTATTAGTTTTCTTATAAATGAAATCTATATATCAAAAATATATATAGATTAAGTGTATATCCCAAATTTACATATAATTACAAATATTGAAACGTGAATAATGGTTATTATCTTATTTTTTAGTTTTTGCATAAAAAATATGTCTAACTGTACACATGGTTGAACACTTTTGTGGGATATACATTGGTTAATTCATATTATATTTAAAAATAATAATAATGCATTTAAATGAATTTTTTTTAATATATAACTATTTAGTTTAAAAATCCTAAATGTAGAATTACCAATAAAACATATTTTGAACAAAATGAGGAATTAGTAGATCAATGTATGTAATACATAGACCGATATTATCAATAGATGAAATGAAACTACCATTAAAAGATAAATGTTAGGACCAAGTTTTCATATTCATATGTTAATTAAATATAATTTTATTGGATAATATCATAACAATTTATGTTTTTTTTAATATGAAAAGGAAATTGATACTATGAATGGTTTGTCCCATGAAACTATAATAACTATCAAGGGATTCATATTTTTTAAAATCTAATGATATAATGTAAAATATCAATAAATAAATTTCATATATAGAATTATGATAAATATTTAAACATGTTATTGTATGGTATATTATTCATGTGAATAGTTGGTTATTAATAACATTAATATTAATTGATATGAAATAAAAATAAGAACAATAAATATTTTAAAATGTTATTTGACATTGAAAAAAGATCACATTTTATTTTTATTGTTTTTTTCATAAACATAAATCCTCAGAAATATATAAATTTAATTTTATAAAATCAACATTAATATTTCATCAATAAGAAGGTATCTATGGAAAAAATATTGCATTTTTTCAACAGGTTGAATTTTAGGGGAATGGGGGAAAATGAAGATTTTAACATATATAATAACTATTATTATATTTATTACTACAAGAATGATTTTAGAGTTTCTAATACCTATTATATATATAATATATATTTATAATAGAAAATAATTATTTTAAAAATATGATTTTAAATTTATAATACTGTTTTAGAAAATATTGGATGCTTGTGTAACATTTTACTCATATAAAATTGATTTTGTATAGTGTTTCATTTTACAGTTTATTCACAATGTAGAATTAATTTTTATATTATACTTAAGGACACATAAATATTATTTGGTTTACAATATTATTTCATAAAAATAACTATATGGATAATTTTTTGTTAGTCATAATATTTTTAAAAAATACCATTTTTAAAAAAATGGTTTTTATGGGATATTTGTGCTAATATTCAAAATATTTTTTTACTTATATAATGTTTATTTCAATTAAATTCATTTCTTATATGGAATAATTATATAAAAATTATTTATCAATTTAAATTTTATATTTAGGACCTCGTCATAAAATTGCATAGGTAAAAATTAGTTACACACTAATACCCCAAAAATATAAAAGTGAAAACACTAAGAATAAAAGACATAAAAACCTGATAAAATACACTTATAAAATACATGATTTTGGAATTTTCATTATAATACATTCCATCAATACATTATTTTCCCATATAATATACACATTACTTTGGATTAGCGACTCTACCTTTTATATCATTAAAAAATCAATCAGCCCTCTCTTACAAAATGATATGTCACCCCACAAATTCTTATAAAACCCAAGCCGCCAAAATTGAACTAAAATAATAATTCCCCAACCTTAAATATTAAATAATCATTAATTAAGTTAAAAATCCCATTTATTACATTTTTTGATATATATTTTTAGTGTTTTAGGCTTTAAATATTATATTACATCCCAAAAGATTACAATGTAGGCACTTCTACTCTATCTAATTTATTGACAACAATAAAACTCATTATATAAAACAAAAATTATATTCATGATAAAAAACTTTATTAATTATTTATTTCAATTACCCATTATTATACTCTGTAAAAACATTTCAAAAATTATGGATGAGAAAAAACGGCAGAGTAAGGATTATAAAACAATGAATGAAAACAATTGTCCATCAATACATGAAAATAAACAAAATCATTATTTTCACTCAGAAAACATAGTCATTTAACATGCCTCATTAAATGATAATATTTTTGAATGACAAATATAAATAATAAATAATAATGGTAACTTTTGGCATTCATAACATTCCTACATTATGGCATTCAAAACTACTAGGGGGTTAAGTTTGGAATACCTGTCATAGTGTATTGCCTATATCTCCTATCCTAAACAATAAATTTTACCACTGTAATGTTACCCAATGAATTTGAGAGAAATTATAGACTCACATGCCCCTGTTTTATAACAGAACCACCTATTTATGTAAACAAATCCCATGAACAATTACATTATCCGAACACATAAAAAAGAATAAATTATAGATTTTATATCCACATTTCTATCACAATATAACATTTCACGATATTAAAAAAATAAATATTTTATGAAAACAATTTTCATTACCAAAATACTAGAAAATGGTAATTTTTTAATTATTTTCTATTTTATAAATGATACAGCGTATTTAGGAAACCAGATATCCAATAATGTTTATAGTAGTGAAAAGGTAACTGTCATCGCATACATTAAAAAGAATAAAAAATTTATTTGTTTAGTAAAATGTCTCATTAAAACAATATTCCCTTTTAATTAAAATTTTAATTAAACGGGTTCATACATAATATAAATGAATGTTGTCTATAAATCAAAATATTTATAAATGAAAGGATATTGAGATGATGTCCTTTACATATACTATATCAATTATGTAAGAATTTATCAATGGGCTGATTATGTGAATTAATAGTATATCCAGACAATCTGATGTGGAAATTACAAAATAATTAAATAAAAAGTGGATCTACACAAAATTGTGGCATAATATAATCAATGAATCGTGCGTAAAACCAAATGAGTGGAAATTGATATTAGAAATTCCCTTGACAAATTTGGCAACCTAACAGTGTCACATAATAATTTAGAAAATGGGTTTATTTGAGAAAAAAGGGTTAGAATCACTTGTAGTTTAATAAATATATAGAAGAACATATTAAAACATATAAAAATGGAAATTAAAAGATATAACATAAATGATGTTTTAGACCAAAGGATAAGGGTGAAAGGTTCTCTTACCATGCGTCTCATTCTTCATGAATGATCCTCGATCTTTATGAATAATAAAATTAAGTTAATTTATACATTTTTAATATCTATTTCAAGTTAATTATTCCTTTTATATCAATTATTACCATTTTATAGAAATTTCATAATTATGTAAGTTAATATTCGTCATTTTGTCTATATTCGGTACATGATTGAAAAATTTATATGTTATATTTACAAATTGTCCATGATGGAAAAATTAAATTATCTCTATAAAGATAATAATTATTTAAATATAATATTTATCAGGTAATTCTAGTATATATGTATTTATAATAGTCTATAAAATATGGATATAATAAATTATGTGCACCATTCATGGTGATGGTAAGTCGTATGTACACATGAATGCTACATTCATTTATTATTTCCATTTTTAAATGAATGGAAAATAAATGATACATAGGTATATTATAATTATATTATAATATAACATGATATATATGTGACATAATTTCAATAACTCCATCAATTATATGTTCCATTTATGGCATGAACAAATTATCTCGCATTGAGTGGGAGGCAGTCCATGCTTCCTCAAATAAAATTATCATATATAGACATTATGGAAGGAATAATGATATGTTGTAAATAATATTATAGAAGAATAGATAACATAAAATTGTAATATATATCATGTATACATACAGTTCCATCATAATGTCCACCATGAGTGGTTGTAGTATAAAACCAAACAATCATCGTTTCGTGAGACAATAATTTTTCATACATTGATACAATGTGTTCATATCCATTAGATGGAGGTTAGTGTAAGTGTAGTTAGAATCCTTCTCATGAAAACGTCCTAGTAATTTGTTGATACTGATTTTGTCACGACCCGTCCTCGGGTACATGTCGTGACTACCCCAAGCCCGCCTTCTATAGTCCAGGGGCTGGCAACGAGCACCAAGGCGTAATTCCTGGTAAAAAGGGAAGGAATTGCATTTGTAAAGTAAACAAACCCACAGAGAAAGCAAGTAGTATAAGTAAACACTAAGTAAAAACTGGGTACAATAGTAAGTGCGGAAAAAATAAGTGGGCCAGAATAATAACCCAACTTAAGGTAAAGTACAACTCGAAAGGGAAAACAAAAACAAAATGTAATGCCGCAACGTTGAGCCATCCGCTGGAAGTCCCACCTAAAAGTTGAGTGATGATGGCATCCATAGCTCCTAGGGTCCAGCCGTTCACTCTGAGTACGTCCCGCCCAGTGGTCCACCTCTAGGTACCATCCTGCTCCGCAAGCCTCAACCACGATCAGCGTTGTTCGTCGTCTCCAACCGACACAACGTAGTGCGGGCATAGCCCGTGCAGGGTTGAGTATAAGCTACTCAGTAGGGACCCCGAGACCCCCTAATGTATCCGAGAATCCACAAAGGATAATCCACAATGGAAAGATACAATCACGAAGTAACATCTGACACTGCTTAGGTATATGCCAATAAATATAACTAAGTCATCAATTCCAGTCCGCTCCAACCTCCGAGCCCATGTACAACCCAGTCCACACAGGAAAACACAACCCAGTCCACACAGGAAAGGAAAACGAAATCCACACAGGATATCACAACACAATACACAAAGGAAAGCAAAACATGATTCAGCTCACACAAGTATACTTCTTCGTATGACAATAGAGATGATCAGGTATATCCACTAATTCATCTAAGCCGTCATACCAACAAAGGATCGATAGGTACTAACCCCCGCAACGACCCACAAAGGATCTGACCCACACAGGATCGATAGATAACTAACCCCCGCAATGACCCACACAGGGTCGGACCAACACAAGATCTGTAGGCGCTGGCTCACACAGAACCGTTGAGTGCTGGCCCACACAGGCTCAGACCCCCACAAGATCGGTAGCACTGATCCACGTAGGATCGCTGAGTGTTGTAGTCGTCATCGTCATCGTCGCAGCCAGCTCTAGGGTTCCCGCATGCAACAATCTCATTTCAAGAGGATCCTCTCCTCAAGTCAAGGGATGGACACATCAACCGTCACGAAGTCCAGGGATGTTGTAACCCAATGTGTCATCCCACGTCTTAGGGGAAAACCTATAAAAACGTGCCCAACTCACCGATAACAAGATGAACAAACCATTTTCGAAAAGTACATGACATGTAGATATATGATACACGCCATGTCATCTGACACTGGGTACTGCCCATGTGTTACGGCCCGTGTCGCAGGGCTGGTCGTGTAAAAAGTAAGTACACAGTGTGTGGTATGGTTACACACCGTGTCTTCTGTCCACAGGTACTATCCATGTTCCACAGCCCGTTTCGATGGGTTGTTCGTGTAAAAATTAAATACACGGCATGTGGTATGGTTACACGTCGTGGCCGAACATCTAGGTCGGCTCCGTGTATGCTAGCCATGCCTAGTCGTGTGTTGGAGTACATACCAGTTTACTCAAATCCATGTCTGTGTATCCTTGGATTATATGCCGAGTCCCATGAAGCTTGTCCCCTATTTTGCGTAGATATTACATGCCCTATGGCAAAGGTCACACGCCGTGTGTTACTTTTCTAAACCCAAAACTCCAGCCGCAGTACACCCACACTACACGGTGTGTTCGACAGTGGAACACGCCGTGTATTCTGGAATTTTCCAGAATTGACGCCTCCGGACAGCGCACCCCCCGTGTTGTCCGTTCTTCGTTCTAATAGTCCGCTCATCACGAAACATCGGACACTAAGTTTCCCCGATGTCCTGTAATTGTCTCCGTCGTTTTCGGGCCTCCGATCGGCTCCGAAATCACGATTTGATTCACTTTCTCGAAGAACGGTCAAGGGACAGTCTCTCCCTTTCCGGTTTGATCTGTTTCCTGCTATCATCATCACACCATCGCTAGGACGTCATGATGATGGATCTTCAATTGGTATCATTGCATCGCACAATGAACTAGCAATGTTCCGGTGTTTTTCACCCATGAACAACACGAAGATCCCACCAAACATTCACAAAAACGGCAGAGGGATCAGGCCGTGTTCATTTGGCCCGACCCTTCCACGTTAGTTTGGTAGAAAGTGGGTCAGGATAAAAAAAGGAAGGAAGAATCAGTGTTGCTCATATAAAAACACACCCCTACCTTGATAACGAGAAGAACAAAGGTTCGTCGCGGAAAATATCATCGCGGAAGAAGACTCCGTAAGCGTCGTCGGCGTGATGGAGAAGAGAGTCGTCGGCGTCGCGGTACACGTCGTCGCGTCATCGATCTCTAAGGATGGTGTCTCTCACCGGCTGTAGAGAGGGAAGAAGATGGTACGACGAACTTCCATTTGAGGTGACGAAGTTCTTCGTCGAAGGATTGACGTTCTTCGCATTCTACGACGAGGAAGAAGATGAACTTCGTGACTTAGAGTTTCCTTCTTCCCAATCCCCTTAAACCACAAGCCAACCTAATAAAATAAGATCCCTCTCATTTTATTATCTTAAGTCATTCCTTCAAAATTAAAAATTTCAAATACATTACTCACTTAATTAAATTAAAGAGTTGGCATTGAATAAGTGTGGGGAGAGGGAAGGTCACAAATTAAATGGGATGTTTTAAGGGTTACACACTTAATAGGGAGATTAGAGGAGTTAGGGAATATGAGAAGATGGGGGCTCGTGTGGGCCCCACCACCCTCATAACCTCACATGGGAAGTTGGGTGGTTGTGGGCCCCACAAAAAACTTCCCATTAGAGAATTTAACTACCAAGGATAAAATAAATTTTCACACAATTTATTTTACCTAACATTTAATTCCCTAAATTTTAACAAGTCCTCCCAAGCAAACGCAACACCAAAAAGGCGTTTTTAAGCAAATTTTGGCGCTATGATTCCATCGGTGCACTCGGAATTTGATTCCGAGTACCGGATCAAAAGTTAGAAATTCCCACTCTTTTGTTCACTGAACGTACCCGAGCTAAACTTCGGATAGAAATTCCAGGCACACCGGTCCTCGGAATCAAGTGCCGTCAGAAAATGTGTTCTTGTAAAATCCCAAAGAAAATTAAGAAAAAAATTTCCTTGAATATTAAGGGTCTTTAAATTACTACGACCTCTGGGCTTTACATCCCCGTAAAGATACATCGAAAACTAGAGAAACAAAAGTGGGTACTGAGCATGCATCTGAGCCTCCCGCTCCCAAGTGCTCTCCTGGAGATTTTCGTGCTTCTATCTGATGCGCACTAGAGGAATCGACCATCCACATAGGACCTGCTTCTACCGATCCTCTATATCCACTGGGACCTCCATAAATGACGCCCAATCATCAATGTCCATCTCCCCATGGTCAATGATATGCGTCGGGTTGTGCATGTATCTCCTCAGCTGAGATACGTGGAAGATGTCGTGGACCCGGTGCAATTGAGGTGGTAGAGCCAAGCGATAAGCCACCTCGCCAATCCTGCTGAGGTCCTAGAACGGTCCGATGAAGAGTCGAGAGAACTTTCCGCCTCGGCCAATTCTCTGTAATACAGGTCTAGGTGAGACCTGCAAGAAGTCTTGGTCACCATCCTCGAACTCTAGTGGCCTCCGCCTTCTGACAGCATAAGAATTCTGCTGGCTCTGAACTGTCCTCATCCGCTCTTGGATGATCTGGACCTTGTCTATCATGGCCTGGACCATCTCCGGTCCAACAAGTGAATACTCCCCAGGGTCTGTCCATCAAAAAGAAGATCTTCAACGCCGGCCATACAACGCCTCGTATGGTTCCATCCCGATGGTGGAGTGGTATCTGTTGTTGTACGTGAACTCTACCAAGGGTAAGTGGTCCTCCCAGCTGTGATCAAAGTCGAGGACACATGCACAGAGCATGTCCTCGAGAGTTTGTATGGTCCTCTCTATCTGACCATCTGTCTGAGGGTGACAGGCGGTGCTCAGACACAGCTGTGTCCCAAACGCCTCCTACAACCCGTCCAATGCCAGGAAGTAAAGCGAGCATCTCGATCGGAGAAGATAGATGATGGAACACCGTGAAGCCATACAATTTCCTGAACGTAGATACTTCCCAAGCTCTCCATTGAGCCCTTCTCTCTGATGGATAAATAGTGTGCTGACTTGGTGAGTCTGTCGGCAATCACCCAAATGGAGTCGTGACTTCTGGAAGTGTGTGGAAGTCCAGTCATGAAGTCCATAGATATTCAGTCCCACATCCACTCGTGGACCTCCAAGGGTTGTACCAAGCCTACTGGTACCTGGTGCTCTGACTTCACCTGCTGGCAGGTGAGGCATCGATAAACGAACTCTGCCACAACCTTCTTCATGGCAGGCCACCAGTGCTATCGACTGAGGTCCTGGTACATCTTCGCCTCTCCAGAATGTACCACCAAAGGATAAGTGTGAAACTATCTCATCACCTCCTCCTGTAATGCAACTGGTACCAAGGTACGTCCTCTGAAAAGGACATCATGATCTACTCCAATGGAGAAACCATCAGGTGCCTGTCGTGAGGATATCTGCGCACGCTGCGTCTCATAGTCGGTGTCCCCAAGTTGTGCCTCTCTGACCTACTGCAGTAGTGGAGGAGTGACTGTGATAGACTGAAGGAAGGCTGCTCCATCTCTATCCACAAAGGATATCTGCAAAGCGGCTAGCTGCTCCGTCGACTCCTCAAGCAGCTGAATGCCCATCCTCCAGCTGAGATCATCAGATACTACATCCCCTTCCCATGAGTATAGACTATCTCAAAGTCATAGTCCTGGAGGAACTCAAGCCATCGTGGCTATCTCAGGTTCGGGTCTTTCTGAGAGAAGATGTTCCTGAGACTCTGATGGTTAGAAAAGACTGTAAAGCGCTCGCCCATCAGATAGTGTCTCCACATCTTCAGAGTGAAGACCACTACTGCTAACTCAATGTCATGGGTAGCGTAGTTCTGCTCAGGCAGCCTCAACCGACATGATACATAGGCGATCAATGCCCGATCCTACATCAGGACACATCCGAGTCTGGTCCCTGATGCATCGCAGTAGACTACATACCCTACTCCCTCTTCCGGCAACCTCAAGATAGGTGTGCTGGTCAATCTCTGTCTCAGCTTCTAGAAGCTCTGCTGACATCTATCTAACCACACATAGTGTTTCCCCTTCTTTATAAGAGCTTTGAGTGGTGCCGCAACTCTGGAGATGTCTGGTTCAAATCACCGATAGTATACAGCTAGTCCCAAGAAACTCCACACCTTTGTCATGCTCCTGGGCGGCTCCCAAGCTAACACTGTCTCGATCTTCATAGGATCCACCACAACTCCCGCCTCAGAGATGACGTGCCCCAAGAAGTGGACCTTGTGTATCCAAAACTGACACTTCGAGAGCTTTCCATAAAGCTGGTGCTCTCGGAATGTGTCTAGTACAACCCGCAAGAGGTAGGCGTGCTCCTCCTCAGTGGTCGAGTAAATCAAAATGTCATCAATGAAGACCACGACAAATCGATCAAGGTATGGCTGAAAGATCCTGTTCATGAGGTCCATGAACACTGCTGGAGCATTGGTTACGCCGAATGGAATATCCAAGAACTCATAGTGTTCATACCGACATCTGAAGGCCGTCTTCTGCATGTCCTCGTCCCGAACTCTGAGCTGATGATAGCCTGACCTGATGTCTATTTTCGAAAACCACTGTGCTCTCGTGAGCTGATCAAAGAGGTAATCAGTCCACGGTAGTGGATACATGTACCTCATTGTCACCTGGTTCAGGTGATGATTGTCGACACAAAGTCGCACGCTCCCATCTGCCTTCTTGGCAAACAACATCGGGGAAACCCAGGGTGAAACACTAGGTTGGATGATTCCCTTGCCCTGCAAGTCCTCCAACTGTACCCGTAGCTCTCAAAGCTCAGTTGGGGCCATCCGATATGATTTAGAGGATATCGGGGCTGTCCCAGGGTACATGTCAATATAAATGTCTACCTCTCTGCATGGAGGTAGTCCTGGAACATCGTCGGGAAAAACGTCTGCATACTGATCCACCACTGTAGGAAAACTAGGACTCCGCACATCAACTTCTCCTAGGATGAGGCTATCCAACTGATGAGTGTTGGGCTGTCCTCTCCTCTGCTGATGTCCATCCTGTGCTGCGAAGGATCCATTCTCACCGGTGAAGGTGATCTTGCTTCTGTCGGTGCGTACACATCACACCTTGCGCATAATACAGTCAATTTGAGCATGGACTATGGAAAACCAATCCATGCCCAAGATGATGTCGTAAGGCCTCGACACCACAACAAGAAGATCTCAGCAGATGCTCTCGCCTCCTAGAGTAAGCTCACACTGCCGGCACCAGTGCGTAATCATCGAGTCTGCTCCAGTAGGAGTCTCTAGCCGTAAGGATCGAGCCAACGGCTCTGTCAGAATCTACGAGCTCTGAACAAGGGCAGTGGCTATGAAAGAATGACTCGCTTATGTTTCTATAAGTACTGTAGAAAAGGTGGAATAGACACAGATAGTACCTCGAATCTTCTCGGGCACGCCGTGGTCGTAGGCCTCTGCTGCCTGGAGCTGTGCCTGTCTCTACCTGCCAGCTCCCTGTGGTCGGGTGGACCTCCTGGTGGTGTTGGTGGTAGATCCTCAAAGCGTCGCTCACCACTTGCTGCTCAGCCAGCTCCTATACCTCATCCACCAGCTCCCTAAGAACCTCCACAATCGACCCTCTGCCTCTTCCTGGGTGGCCCCTCAACCGTTTGTTGCTCCTCGGCATGGCGGGTCGGGCAGTCACGAGCCATGTGACCTTGCCCGCTGCAAGGGTAGCACTGTCTGCCTCTCGAAAGATTGACTCCACGTTGTGTTCCCCGCACAGGTGAGCCAATGTTCTGAGTTCTTCTGCATGAGGGTCTAGTCTTTCTGCACCCATGAGTCATCCGTCGACTGCCTGCTGCAGAAGTCTCCACTACGTACCGCCCTGCAGTAGGTCTCGCTGCTGATGTAGGCTCAACAAGGAAGGTCTCGATCAGAAGAGATCGCTCCAGTACTCCTGCCTGTGTCGGAATGCTGAGGGAGATCAGTGATGACCTAATCTCCTACCTCAATCCCTGCTCAATGATCTGGGCCAGGAAGAATGGGTCTCGTACCATGTCTGTCGAGTAGCGTGAGAGATTGGTAAATCTCGTCGAGTACCGGGCGGCCGTCAAGCTGCCCTGCCGCAGCTGTAGAAGCTCCTGGATGTGCACCGCATGGAGGGTGGTTGGGACGAACACCGGGCGTAAGAGGCTCTCAAAGTCCTTCCATAGGAGAGATGCCTCATAGTGCACCTGGAGCATCAAGATCCACCATCTGCCTACTACCACTTGTAGTAGGATCGCTGTGAGGATCAGCACGAGGTCTGCTGGTGTCCTCACTAACCTGAAAACCCATACCACTGCCTACAGCTAGTCCTCGGCTTCCTTGGGGTCAGTCTGCCCACGGAACCTTGGAGGTCAATGGTGCTGAAACTCGTGCAGTGCACTAAGGTGATGTGCATCGTCAGCGGCTGGGGCTGGTAGCATCGGTGGCTCGGTGAGTAGAGGTATCGTCGGTGCCTCTGCTGTCAAAGGGCCCTGTACCGAGGCCTCGTCGCTCGGTGGGATGTCGTCATGTGAAACTCTTGGAACCCTAGCTGTATGTCGTCATGGGGCCATCCTGAAAAGAGACAGGTGTGCCACGGTCAGAACAGTATACCTGGTGAGCTGACACAAAGTAATCACAATGAAAACTTGAAACACACATGCAATCAATTTTTTCGTGCATTAAGTCGGAAATAAGAAGTCAGGGTCCTGGTGTATTGATATGTCGGCCGCCGCACCAACACTAGACTCCCTGGACTAATAACCACAATAAATACTGTTAACAGTATTGCTTCACATAGAAAAAGATCAGAGTCCATAGTTCTGTGGTAGAACCGAAATCCTCTGATACCAATTTGTCACGACCCGTCCTCGGGCCCGTGCCATGACTACCCCAAGCCCGCCTTCCATAGGCCAGGGGCTGGCGACTACAACCAAGGCGTAATTCCCAGTAAAAATGGAAGGAATTGCCTTTGTAAAGTAAACAAACCCATAGAGCAAGCAAGCCGTAGAAGTAAGCTTTAAGTAAAAACTGGGTACAATAGTAAGTGTGGAAAAAAATAAGTGGGCCAGAATACAAACCCAACTGAAAGTAAAGTACAACTCGAAAGGGAAAATAGCAATAGAAAGTAAAGCCACAATGTCGAGCCATACAATGGAAGTCCCACTTGAAGGGTGAGTATAGATGGCCTCCACAGCTCCTAGGGTCTAACCATTCACTCCGAGTACGTCCCGCCCAGTGGTCCACCTCCAGGTACCGTCTTTCTCCACAAGCCTCAACCACTATCAGTGTTGTCCGTCGTCTGCAACCAACACAATGTAGTGCAGTCATAGCCCGTGCAGGGCTGAGTATAAGCTACTCAGTAAGGACCCCGAAACCCCCGAAGGTCTCCCAGAATCCACAAAGGATAATCCACAAAGGAAAGATACAATCACGAAGTAACATCCGACACTGCTTAGGTATATGCCCATACATATACCTAAGTCATCAATTCCAATCCGCTCCAACCTCCGAGCCCAAGTGCAACCCAGTCCACACAGGAAAACACAACCCAGTCCACATATGAAAGAAAAACAAAATCCACAAAGGATAACACAACACAATCCACAAAGGAAATCAAAACATGATTCAGCTCACACAGGTATACTTCTTTTTATGACAATAGAGATGATCAGGTATATCCACTGATTCATCTAAATCGTCATACCCACAAAGGATCGATAGGTACTAACCACCGCAATGACCCATAAATGATCTGACCCACACATGATCGTTAGGTAACTAACCCCTGCAAAGACCCACAGAGGATCAGACCCACACAGGATCTATAGGTGCTGGCTCACAAAGAACCGCTGAGCGCAGACCCACACAGGATCAGACCCACAGAGGATCGGTAGCACTGATCCACGTAGGATCGCTGAGTGTTGTAGTCGTTGTCATCACAGTCGCAGCCAGCTCTAGGGTTCCCGCACACAACATGCTCGTTTCGGGAAGATCCTCTCCTCGAGTCAAGGGATGGACACATCAACAGTCACGAAGTCCAGGGACGATGCAACCAAACGTTTCGTCCCACGTCTTAGGGGAAAAACTTGAAAAACGTGCCCAAGTCACCGAGAATAAGACGACAAAACCATTTTCCAAAAGTACACGGCGTGTAGATATATGATACACGCCGTTTCATCTGACACCGGGTACTGCCCATGTGTTACGGCCCGTGTCGCAGGGCTGGTCGTGTAAAAAGTAAGTACACGGCGTGTGGTATGGTTACAAACTGTGTCTTCTATCCACGGGTATTGTCCGTGTTCCACAACCCGTGTCAATGGGCTGTTCATGTAAAAAGTAAGTACACGGTGTGTGGTATGGTTACATGTCATGGCCAAACATCTAGGTCAGCTCCATGTATGATAGCCATTCTTGGTCGTGTGGTGGAGTACATACCCGTGTACACAAATCCATGTCCGTGTATCCCCGGATTACATGTCGAGTCTCGTGAAGCTGCTTCCGCTATTATGCGTAGAGATTAAACGCCGTGTGGCTTGGGTCACACGTCGTCTATTACTTGTCTAAACCGAAAACTCCATCCGCAAAACACCCACACTACATGGCATGTTCGACAGTGGAACACGCCATGTATTCTGGAATTTTCCAGAATCGACGCCTCTGGCCAGCGCACCTCCCGTACTGTTCGTTCTTCATTCTAATGGTATGCTCATCACGAAACATCGGACACTATGTTTCCCCGATGTCCCGTAATAATCTCCAGTGTTTTCGGGCCTCTGATTGGCTTCGAAATCACGATTTGATTCACCTGCACGAATAACGGTCAAGGGATGGTCTCTCCCGTTCCGGTTTGATCTGTCGCCCGCTATCTTCGTCGCACCATCACTAGGACGTCATGATGTTGGATCTTCAATTTGGATCGTTCCATCATACAACAAACTAGCAACATTCCAGTGTTCGGCACCCATGAAGAACACGAAGATCCCACCAAACATTCAAAAAAACGGCGGAGGGATCAGGCCGTGTTTGTTTGGCCCAGTCCTTCCACATTAGATTGGTAGAAAGAGGGTCAGGATAAACAGAGGTAGGAAGAATCAGCATTTCTCAAATAAAAACACACCCCTGCCTTGATAACGAGAAGAACGAAGGTTCGTCGTGGAAAAGATCATTGTGGAAGAAGACTCTATAAGCATCGTCGACATGATGGAGAAGAGAGTCGTCAGCGTCGCGGTACACGACGTCGCGTCGTCAATCTCTGAGGATGGCGTCTCTCATCGGGTACGGAGAAGGAAGAAGATAGTACGACGAACTCCCCTTTGAGGTGACGAAGTTCTTCGTCGAAGGTTCGGCGTTCTTCGCGTTCTATGATGAGGAAGAAGATGAACTTAAATACTTAGTGTTTCATTCTCCTCAATCCCCTTACACCACAAGCCAACCTAATAAAATAAGATCCCTCTCATTTTATTATCTTAAGTCATGCCTTTCAAAATTAAAAATTTCAAATACATAACTCACTTAATTAAATTAACGAGTTAGAATTGAATAAATGTGGGGAGAGGGAAGGTCACAAATTAAATGGGAAGTTTTAAGGGTTACACACTTAAGAGGGAGATTAGAGGAGTTGGGGAATATGAGAAGATGGGGGCTTATGTGGGCCCCACCGCCCTCATAACCTCACATGGGAAGTTGGGTGGTTGTGGGCCCCACCAACAACTTCCCATGAGAGAATTTAACTACCAAGGATAAAATAAATTTTCACACAATTTATTTTACATAACATTTAATTCCCTAAATATTAACAATTCATCCAAAGCAAATGCAACACTAGAAAAGGAGTTTCTAAGAAAATAACGGCGCTGCGATTCCATCGGTTCCCTCAGAATTTGATTCCGAGTACCGGTTCAAATGTTAGAAATTCCCGCTCGTTCGTTCACTAAACGTACCCAAGCTAAACATCGGATAGAAATTCCGGGCACACCGGGCCTTGGAATAAAGTGCCGTCAGAAACTGCGTTCTTGTAAAATCCCAAAGAAAATTAAGAAAAATATTTCCTTTAATTTTACGGGTCTTTATAGAAGTTTTTAAAAAATAGAGAAATAAGTAGAGTTTAGGGTTCTGGAAAATAAAAATAAATGAAAGAAGTTTGAGAGAATACATTACTACAAATATGGTAACTATTTTTGTTTTAACCTAAAAGTATTTCTTGAATTTACTTATGCCCAAGGTGAGGATTCATGGAGGAATATAGGTATGTTGTGAGATTATATTGGTTGATTTTGGCTGAGACAATGTTGCATGAGAGTTGTTACTAAGCGTTAGTGGTGATACAAATTTATAAGAAGAAAGAGGGGCAGTTTAGTAATGTTTTGAAAGATTATTTTATTAGAAATAGAATTTCTATTTCCAAAGGTCCCTATGTCAATTAATTTTAATATACTCTATGTTTTTTCAAAATCATCTCAACCAATATGTTTTTGAAAAGTTTGGTCCCAAATATATCTTTATCTTTTAGCATCAAGACATATTTAACTAATTGAAATCTTACCATATCGTCTTGTGTATTCATACTATATGGATAATACAATAACCAAAAAATCAAATTCAACCCTCATGTGTTACATTAATTAAATTGTAATTATTTTTATGGCATTTTTATGAATCATTGATTCTAGGAGTATAATAGCATTTCATAAAATATTATTGTTTTTAAAAACCCATTTATATCAATTTGTATACTATTCATATCAAGAGTTTTTCAAAAACCATAAAAACTTAACTCATTTTACAAAATTAACTAATTAAAAGATAAAAAAGTAATATTCACGCAAAAAAATTCTCAGATGGCACAAAATGATTCAAAATAAATTTAATTTAATATTTAAATTATTATTTTTTAAATCATTCATTAATATGGTAATCACTACCTCGTCTTTATGTCATCTTTATATTTATTTATATGATGAATAAAAATTTTAAATAAAATACCATGATATCAGAAATAATTGTTTTGATTCCTATTTATAATCGATATAGTCACTTATATATCCACATGTTAATATGGTTTTAGTAAATGATACATTTTTTGGTAATATTTTCTTTAGCATCATATTATAAATAATTGAATGTCATTTTCACAGACAAGTGGCTCCATGGTGTCCTAAAAGTAACCCAATGATGAAAATGGTCAGAAATATATCATCCAATAGGGTTATGTTAGGTTATAGGGCTGTTTAATATTATTAAAATATTATTTTTACCCTTATTATCCATATTTACCCTTTATCCATTGTAAATAAAATATCTAGTGATGTTACTAATCACATTGTATACAAAAAATACATATTTACAAAATTTGAAACACATGGTTCCAAAAAAATTAATTCATTTTTCTATATTCATTACGCACATGTTTTATAACTAAATTTAAAATTAATTACCATTTTCAATACTGAAAAGCATGTTTTTAAGAAGTAAGTACTACCAAAATATTTACATGTGTTTATGTTCAAATTTAATTCTCAATTACATCCAATGAAAAAATATGATTAAATGGTAAAAATATAATTTATTTACACTTTAAAACCAATTAAATGTTCAATCTATCTGTGCAAATAAATTAGACTTAAAATCAGTTATGTAAAAATGCATTTTTTTCAATACTCATTAAAAAATGAACATTATCGGGGAAATCTGTAAATTTAATCACAAATAAATTTTGATGTACCAACTATAAATAATTACTCTTTTATTAAATAAAACATAAAAAAATGAAAAAACCCATATTTAGAGAGGGTTCACTATGAAAAGTCATTAATCTTCCTTTTAAAAAATATTAAAATATTTCATGCTTAAAATTGGATTCGTTCTTATTTTAAGCCTATAAAATGTATTGGATAAATGTAAATACATTTAAATGAAGTTTAAAAAAATATTAGTTTTATATGTTCATTCCCTCCAACAGAATAGTTTTTTGTTAAATACAATTTAAAATAATAAAATTATTATAATATGTTTTTGGTATATCTCAATGTGGTTTGCAACATAGGATTTCCGAGAAACCCCTTATTACATGTCGAGTAAGCTATATAAAAAATTAACCCCTTTAATGTAAAAATAATATATTACTCATATGTATTTATAATAAATGAAAATTATTATTCTATAAATACCAGGTTTTTTAGGACATTCACCCCTTTTTGAAATTACTTCCTCACAATTTTAAAATTAGGCTCTAAAACATTATAAAAATTACTACATCGGAAAAATGATTTAATATAAATATCACATTGAAATAATGAAATATATGTAAAAAGGTAACCCATAATAACCCATAATATGATTCCATGTAGTAGAATGTTGATATAGAAGAGAAAATTATGCATTAAGTTCTGATGTGGAGTGATAGAATAGATTATCTAAAAAAAGTTAACCACAAAAAAAATCACAAACTTGTGATAACTTAAATGCTCTTGGATTTTTCTATAGAAAAATTAATTGAACAAGGTTTTAGATTTTTTATTATTTTTGAAAAATTTGAATATTTTATTTATGATCAGGACTATGAATATAAGGAAACAAACATACTTATCATATACACTTTCATCCTTTACTAATTTTCTACAAAACACATATTTTCTCCAAAGGAAGAGTATTAAAGATTTGATGGTCACATGAAATGTCCTAAAATAAAATTCTATAAAATCACATAATCCAGAGTTGATGAAGTAATTATTTCCCCTATAATTATACATTAAAAAAACAGAAATGGAACTTACAAGATCAGATAATTTCCGAAATGTATAATCCATTATAAAAAATAATACTCTTAATCTCCAAAATTCATGAAACAATACCCAATGTTCAAAAAGGATCATTCATTACAATGTTTTCCTTAATATTCTTAAAAATATTCCCTCAAGGATTGAAACCCATTATTCAAAAAGATTTTTTAACGTAGTCTTCCATGATAAATCCTAACATTAATATGCAAATAATATCAACTACTCTTAAAGTCACTTACTGAAATGTTATTAAAAAATTCAAATATTATATATTACAGGTTTATCATTTCTATAAATAAACCAGATATCCATATGTCTGTAATAAACCCTAGATTCATCAAATATAATATTTCGACCGTTATTCATAAAATTAAAACCATTGTATTATATTTTCCTTATGCATATAGTGTTCCAAAAAGAGAGAATGTCCAATAAAATAACATTTATCACTTAATACCCAAATCATTTTCCTATACTAATGATATTTATATGATAAATAAAAAGTTCCAAAAAACATTATTCCATGATTCATAAGACCATTTAAGAAAAGTAATTAGTCATACTAACCATAGACTTCATGCAGTCTAGTGGAATGCAATAAATCGTAGTCACACTTTATTTGTGGGATCATTTCATATGGTCATGTTCGATATAATGGTTTGTGACCTATCATGTAGGTTGTCCATTTTTTTAAAACCATATCATTTTTATTACATAAAAAATGATAATTTCATACCAAACTACCATAACCTTATTTATCATCAAAGGTTACCTTATACCTATAATTTTATACCTATAAATATAATAACTGCTAATCACCTCAAAAAAAGTTCATATGAACCCCTATTTTTATCCATTATATCCTCATAATAAAATCTAATTCCTCATTGAATAACATTTTCAAATATCCAACATCAAGATTAAACATATTAGAAAAATAATTCACAATGAATTCCCATCATCAATATAGCATTAATACCTTTACACATTTCATCATGATAGAACCTCCAAAACTATTTAATCATATATATATATACAATTATTTCTCATTCAACGCTGAGTATAATCCATTAAATTTTCAATTCCACCTTATTTTATAAAGACTTATTCCTGCATATTGAATAACATCATCAAATATAAATAATATTCCATATATTCTTAGATCATTTTGTGTAACTTAATAAATCATAACTTGAATACATATATCATGGGCTTCTAGATGTTCCCTTTCTCTTTTGGAATGCTGCCATACATTACAAATGTAATCATTCGCTCCACTTATATAATAGCACTATTTGAACGAATTGGAAGAATTGAGATATTGAAATCATATGAAAAAGATATAATGACACATTAATTTGTTTTATAAATGTGTAGGTGTTTCATAGCTCAATAAATTTCTTAAAGGTTATTTGAATACTCAAGAAGCTACAAAAATAATTTGAAAATTATTTTGCCATAATAGTGATGATCAAATCATTGGGGAGGGATAAAAAGGTTGCTCAATATCTTATTCCTTCCATCATAACAATAATCCATAATCTGTTGAAAATAATCAACACTTAGACATGAACGGAAAATTAGAATTATTAAAAAAGGATCATCTATAGGTTAATGATATCATAAAAACATATATATTACTCAAATACATCAAACTACTTATATATAAATTGTTTAGGTTTTTATCCAAAAAAACCAAGTTTACCATAACCATAGAATATTTTCAATATTATAGTTACCATATTGGTTATATATGATCCATTAACAAAACCTTGACAAACCCCTATCCTTTAATGTTTCCTAAGCAGACCACTTATAGCAAATATAAGGCCCCATCATTAAACATTACAAAGTCATTAATTATGTTAATAATTTCTCTTGAGGATCTTCTCAGGTGTATATTTTTAAGGAATTTTTCTATAAATATTAAATTACATTTAAAATTTTTAAAAAGCTTACAATTATACTCAAAAAATATTTTCACCATAATATAAATCCTTAGAAAACAAGACTTTCTTTCCTGATATAAATATTTTTTAATTAATTTTTCCTCTTACCCTTATATATACACTTTGAATAAATTTTGAAAATGATGGGATTGGCATAAAATAATCAGAAATGGTTTTAAAATAATTTAAAATAAATTAGTTTATCAATACATGCAAATCAATGAAATCTTAATTTTAACTCCTAAATCCAAATATCATTATCATTACTCATGAATTTATATGATTTAAGAAGAACACAAAAAATAATAATTCATAATTTTAACTTGTTCCATTTATAAAATACCTACATTGTATATTTCACAAGTGCATATAGATTTACATTTGGAATAACCATCACAGTATATTACATAAATATTTGAGGAGATACATTAATGTTTACCACCGTCAAGTTACCCAATTCATTAGGGAGCTATCTAAGTCTCACCTATCCTCAATTTATCACAGAACCACTTGTATGCATAATCAATTCCTAATAACCCTAACAAAATAAAAACACATTAAAAGGCATAAACTAAAGATAATATCTCCATAATCCAATCACAATATAACATTTAAAGATATTGAGATAAATAATACTTTCTCAAAACCATTATATATACCAAAATTCCAGAAAAACGTATTCTTTATGTATTTTTATTTTTTTAAAATGTTATAGAATTTTCAGGAAGCCAGTTATCAAACAATGCTCATGTTGGCCAAATGGTCATTATCGTCTATTATGTTAACAAAAAACATTAATTTTTCCATTTTATAAAATCCATCATTGTAAATAGATTTCAATTGAATTAAATTAGAAGTAAAATAGGATTATACAAAATATAAAATAAATTCTTGTATAAATTGAAATATGACTCAATGAAAGGAGATTGAGATGATGTTCTTTACATATATATTATCAATGATTTAATAATTTATCAATTGGTTGATTATGTGTAACAATAACATATCAACACTAAAAGAAGTGGAAATTAATACATAAATGAACAAACTTTGATTCCAAAAATAATCATGGGAAAATATAATCATCAAATTTGGCATAAAACCTAATGAGAGGAAATTACGTTTAGGAATTCCCTTAAAGAAATCTAGCAGCCTAATGATGTCACGTACAAAATTAGAAAGTATGTTGATGAGATAAAAACGATATATCATCCCATGTTCAGTAATAATGATATAGAAGAACCTATTGTAAAATAAGAAATTTTAAACTAATAAAGTTAACATAATATAAGTTATTGACTAATAAATGTGGGGGAAAGGTTCTCTTACCTTCCATCAGAATCGTCACAAAAGATCATTGTTCATCATTGATAATAAACATAAGATAATTTTTACTTTAATAAGAATGTTTTAAATGTTTATTTTTATTTTTATATCACTTATTAAAATATTATTAAAAATTATATAATTATTTAACTTAATATTGGTCGTTTTGTCGATATTAGGTACTTGAGTCAAAAATTAACTTCTATTAATTACAAATTGTCCATGATGTCAAAAATATGTTATCTCCATAATGATAATTATTATTTAAATATCATATATATCATATATATCTAGTATATATGTATTTATAATACTTTATTAAATTTGTATATAATAAATGAAATGCACCAATCATGGAGATGATAAGTCTTACAAACACATGAACACTGAGTTAATTTTTTTTATTTTTAATGGAATGATAAATCAGTGATATGCATGTATATTATAAATCATAATAATATCACGTGTTATATTTAAGTTAAATATTTTCATTAACACTATCCTTCATACATCCCATGTATTTAATGAATGAGTCATCTCTCATTGAGGGGTGTAGTATGCACTTCCTCAAATGAAATTATTGTATTTACAAATTACAGAAAGCATAATGGTATTATGTAAATAATATAAAATAATATTATTGACAATATAAATAAAATATATATCATATATAAATATTTTTCCATCATAATGGCCACTATGAGAAGTGGTAGTGGAAAATTGAACAATTATCATTTCATGAAGGAGTCGTTCGTCGTACACAGAAAAATGTATGTTTGTTTCCCTTAGATAGAGGAGTTTATAAGTTTAATTTGAATAAATATCATAAAAACATTATAGTATAATTAATATAATGTTTTTTTATTATTTAATTTAATAAAAAGATTTTATGGGTTTAGAGAAAGAAAATAAATGTAATAAGTTTGACGGAAGACATTACACCAAATCAGGTATCTCCTTTTAATTTAAGAAAAAATGATTTATTGAATTTCATTCCACCCAATGTGATGATACTAAGATGAATATTGGGATTTTGGGATATTATTTTGGTAGATTATGGACGATCCAATTAGTATTTAGAGGTGCAAGTAAGGGTTAGAGGTGATTCTCTTTTATTAGGGGAATATACGACACTTTTAGAATGTCTTGAAATATTATATTATTATAAATGGAATTTAGATTACAAAAGGTCCCAAATTCAATTAATTAGATGATAATGTGAATATTTTTCTATATACCATAATGAAATAGGCTTTAGAGATGTTTTTTTATCAAATTTATCTTTATCTTTTAGCATTAACACTTGGTATACTAATTTAACCCATACGATCTCTTCGGGTGTATTCATACTATATAGTTAATATAGTTACTCTAAAATTCCAATTAGATCCTCAAGTTGTTCATTAATGATATTATTTTCATTATTTATGTCATTTAAAAGAATTATATATTTTTATATCTATTATATTATTTAATAAAATATTGATTTTTTGAAAAACCAATTTTTGTCATTTATTTTCTATTCAAATAAAGACTTATTAATAATCCATAAAAAATATATATATTTCAAGAAAAAATCATTCATTCAAATATAAAAAGTCATAATCTTCCCAAAAAACATTTTATGGAATAAAAAGATTCAAATTAATTTTATTTTAATAATTATAATCTTATTTATTTAAATCATTCATTAATAACATAATTGATACATCATCGTTATGTCTAAAATTTATTTATTTCTATGATAATTAAAATTTATAAATAATATACCATGATGTAAGAATTTTTTATAATTACTATTTATAGTCTAAAAATGGATTTTATTACTCCATATAAAAATGGTTTCACAAAAAGATAAATGATTATGTTATATTTTTGTTAACATTAAATTAATTGAAATTAAATGTCATTTTCAGACACAAGTGGATCCCTAGGGTCCTAAAATCAACCTATAGATTCCCATGGTCAGAAATATCACATATAATAGGGTAATGGAATGTTTTGGGGATGATTTATAATGTCATAATATTTTTTAACCTTATATACAATAATTTCCATTTAATTATGGTAAATAAAATATTTATAGAAGATATTATTCATAATGTCTAAAGGGTACATATATACACAATTTGTACCACATAATTACAAATATGGAATATATTTTTTCATATTCGACAAAAATAATTTTCTCTATTTATTTTATAATTAATTCACATATTCAAAACCCAAAAGAGTGTTTTTATGAAGAAAAAACTACCAAAATATTGACATGTGTGTATGTCAAATTTAAAAGTGTCTATAAAATTATTTACAAAAATAAGATTAATGTTAAACATATATTCAAATTAAAAACTAAAAACAATCAACAATATAATCTATATAATATAAATAAATAATATTAAAAGGATGTTTTGAATATAAATGCAGTATTTCTTCACTATTCATAATAAAATTAAACCTTATTGGACAAATAAAAAAATTCATCCAAAGAGAATTTGGATTTCCATCTTCTCATAAATATTTTAATTTTATAATATAGAAAATAAAAAATTGATAAAGAGTAGATTTAAAAATTGATCACTATCAAAAGGTGTTAAATCAAAATTGTTAAATAATATTAAAGTATTTCATTATTAAAATAGTATCCATTCTTATATTAAGCCTCTAAAATTTATTGGACAAATGTAAAGACATTTAAAAAACATTTATAATCATACATTACTTAGCTTTATTCATTCACTCCTATATAATGGCTTTGCATTAACTATAATTTAAAATAATAATATTATTATATTATTTTTCTGTATATCTCAAGGTTTTGTGCAACATAAGATTTTGAAGATACCCATTATTGTCTGTGGTGTAAGTTAAAAGAAAACATTTACCTTTAACGTAAAATTAATATCATTCTCACAAGTATTAGTAGAAATTAAAAATTATTATTCTATAAAAATCTCATGCATTACAAAATCTACCGAAATAATAACTCAAAACATTACAAAATTTATGTCATTTATTTTCCTGGACAAAAAACCACTTATCAAATACTTAATCCAATATGTAAATGGGATTTTTCAGATATTAAGGTAAAATCCCAAATTACCCCATTTTTCATTAATTTCCATTATTTATTCCTTTATCTATAAGAAAAAATATTAAATCATTGTTAATATATTAATATTTCTATAATAATTATAAATAAATTATATTTTTTATGGGATAATGATTTTCTACATTCTTTAAAAGTGATAATTTTTCTTGTTACATGTGAACATTAACATCCATTCGCAATGTAACATGTTCTTCATGACCTACTTAAATGTATTAATAAAATGGTGTCTTTAATTAATAAATATTATATAAAAAATATTAATATTTAAAAAAAAAATCTAAAATCATTATATTCTATAAAAAATGACAATGATGGTCATGTGTACATGGGGACTTCCACCTCTAAGAAGACACTTTTTTCATTTATAATCATTGAATATATTCACTATCAATTATATAAAAATATAATCTGAAACCATAAAAATAAATATATAGTATCAATATTATATGTAATAATTATATTCTTCAAAATGGATTGTTTTCTAAACCATACTTACTCATATTTTAAAACACTTTCTTATCTAGTGTAGCATAACCACCTCTATGAACAATGTTATGAATTTAAATTATGGATGGATATGGAAACTTAAATAAAATAAATTTTAGACATAAAAGATAATATATTGTATTATTTTAGATAATCTTAAATTGTATTAATATTTAACACATTATTTACATATTATCATTTATTCTAACATTTATCGAATAAAACATTTTTTGAATTCCATCTTCATGAATGATAAAAAAATTCAAGGAATATAATTTGTTAATTCATAATAAAATAAAATAATATATTAATTTTTCATGTTTATTTTTTAATGATGAACTTATTATCAAGGAAAAATTATATACATTTTAATTAAAATGAATGTAAAGAAACATTAATTATATACAACAGATGATGAGAATAAAATCTAACTCACTATGAAATGATTATAATAAAGGATTACAAAAGATAATATATATTAATATGGTTAAAAAAATTTATTAATGAAATAATGATTATGATATTATATATTAAATCAAATTAATGGATGTTTAGGATAAAGGTGAGGGTGCATTATCTCAATTGTCTTTATTAAAGATATATCTTATTTTATGCTAATTTCTTTGTTTATAATTTTTTATGGTTCTGATTAGGAACATAATAAAATGAGTTATTTTTTACTCATGATATTAGATGTTAAATTAAATGTTCTATTTTTAATTATGTTTCTATAAAAAATATTTTAAATCTATATGGTTTTTTCTTACCTCATCTTCTTCTCTTAGTTTATAATGATTCCTTTTTTTATGTGGTTTATGAAGATTGTTTTTTTTTCAATTAAATTATGGAATTATAATGATTTCAATACATTATATATTGAAAAATACATTTATATGTTCCATTCATTAAATAATTTATTGATTTTAATAATAAATCTCATCCTATCTAAATGGGATCATTCCCTTAAATAATGGTATATTCAAAATAATAAAAATTATTCCCCTTTCTAGTATACATTCTAATTTTTCACTGCACATATCATATGGATAATAATTATGAATTTTTTCAAGGATCAATTATTTTTATATATTTTAATGATCATGTTTAAATTGATATCTAATTTATCTAAACGAAAATAAAATTTGGCAGTGATTCATATTTTTTGTTTTTATTACAACGGTAGAAATACATTATAAAAACTCTTTTATTATTCATTTCACCGTTTTGATAGATATTTTTTATTAATATTAAATTACATATATTAAAATGTTTTTACCAATTATTTTCCTTATTAGTGATTTTCTAAATAAAAATATATTTTTTTATTTTTAAAAAAAAATTCCATAAGAAATAAAATATTTATTTAAATTGGGTTTTAAATGATTTTTATTTTATGATGGATTAATTTTTTTTCCTTTTATATAATTTTTTTGCAAAAATACAATTATTATTTAATTTATATTTTGAATATATATTATTAAATGGTAAATTTTAATATGTATTGTTATGATTAAAATTTCATATTGTAAATAATTCATCGTTAATTATTCTTCATTAATTTTAAAAACATATATTTCATTACGTTTTCAATGGGATTTATCAAATGAATTTAAAAATATGTTTTTCATATATGTCAACATCCTTTTATGTTCATAATGATAGAAATGGGATATGTTATCAAGATACCATTCAATGTCATTGTCCTTATTTATTATGAAATGATATATTAATATATTATTTTAATTCATCCATTTTTATGAGTTAATTAAGGGATGTTTGAAATATTGTGGATGCATTTCAAGTTTCATGAATATTTGTTTCTATATATCCCTAAAAATCCTTGGATATGTATTTATATATCAAAAGATTATAATTTAATGTGTTTAAATGAGTTGGGTATTATTAGTATTTTGTAATTTTGTACTTGGACATGATAACATATGGTTTTGATCACTTGATGATGCAACAACATGATTGCAAAAATATTTGTTCAAATGATGGTGCATGGAAATTATCAAATAGATATTTGTTCACATTATTGTGTGTGGAGATGATAAAATATATTATTTCAAATTTTGATGTGTGGTAATGATCACATATAAAATTTTTAAACATTTTGGTGTACATATATGATTTCATATAGAATTATAAATTTTATTCTGAATCAAAATGATCATCTTTTTCTTTTTTTCACTATATTGGGTAAAGAAATTATTACACCTAACTTTATTCAGAATTTTATGATTTTATATGACTGTCCTTATGTGATATATATTTTATATTACTACGATTATTCCCTATGGATCATGGTTACTATCTCAATATTTTATTCAATGAAACAAGTTTATCCAATTTATATTACATGTGTTTCTAACATGAAATGTGGGAAAAAATTACTATTATATGTTATTTTAAAAGGATATTATGACCTTGATGATGATTTCACATATTTAAATTATCAAAACAAGTTTGATATGTTAGTGTGATATTCTGATACTATGTGTTTCATCTCACTCTTATGTTTCTATTCCCTAGGATATGAATTTAATTAAAACGTATGGAATTTGTAGAAGGGTTCAAGAGGGTATTGAATATAGATAAATGTTTACATGTATTTATAAACATTTTTCTTTTATTGATATTCATCAAAGGTAACAATCCTTTGGATATTGAGATTGTGCGATTATTTTTCTCTTACGTTGTTTTACTCATGGAAGTGTTGTAAAATAAATACTTGACTGTCTTGGGTTTTTAATCATGGTATCAGTTATATGGGTAAATTATGTCTCAATAACACTATTCCTAGAGTGATGGAATGGGGTGCATCTCAAATTTCATAGAATCTAACAATTTCTCAAAATAATTAATGTATAAATATTTATGGTATGTTTTAGATTTATAATACATAAAAATTACATACACATCATTATATATCAAAATTACATATATCTCAAAAAAAAAAATATTTGTTGAGGTTATTTGGTTAACTAATTCATTTTTTCATTGATTAATATTTTAAACAACAAATTTACTACCTCAAGATTCATTTTTATTTACTAAATGGTTATATATCTGGAGTTAATTATCCAATCAATGGAAACATTGTTTAGTCAATAAGTTTTATTTTTGACTTATCCATTACTTAATGCTTTTAAAATCACAAACACTATATATTGTGGAAAAATTATTTTCCACTCAAAATTTCCATAATAAGGAACTTTTTCCATCCCCAAGGAATATTTATCCTTACCGTGTTTTCATTGTTCATATTTTAATTTCTCTAAATATATATCTTTATATTACAAATTGAAAAATTATGTTTCACATATAAAACCTCATAATTCAATAAATAATTAGATATATATTTTTTGTTTTCATGATCTGAATTCAGAAATCAAATTCTTTGAATTCCAACTCCGAATTCTATGAAATTCAGGCTCCGAATTCTCTGAAATTAGTCTCCGAATTCTCTGACATTCAGACTCTGAATTCTTTGTAATTTAGAATCTGAATTCCTTAGAATTCAGACTCACATTTCATTAGAATTAATGATCTGAATTCCATATAAATAAGATTCTCAATACCTTAGAGTTATATTTTTTAATTCATTAGAATTTAGACTTTTAATTCCATAGAATTCAGACTCTGAATTCCATAGAATTTAGACTCCAAATTTCTTCTAATTCTCACTCCGAATTCCTGAGAATTCAGAATCTGAATACCTCAGAATTCAGTCCCTGATGTCTATAGAATTCTGATTTCGAATTCCTAAAAAAATTATAATATCATAGTAATATAGACTCCGTATATTTTTTTTAGAAACACTAAACATTAAATTTCCTTAGACTCTGAAAAATAAATTTGGTTATGCAACCTCAATTTATCTACCCTTATTATAATAATTAAACAATGTCATGCATTCTTTTTCTAACCTACCATTGTTTGAGTGACACATGTATAGGTCCCTCTGAGATTTAAGGGAAAATATGACCATTAGATGAGGGAGATGACTGTTGGAAATGTGCCTATAAATATTAGCACATTTGAACGAGCTCAACAGATGTTTATCAATCTAAAGGTTACATAGTGCTAAAGTGATTTCTAAAGAAATATACTCTCATGATTTGTGCACACAGAATATCTTGTTCAGATTGCATCATGCGACTCTAATTGTAGTTATGTACAATCAGGGGATTAAATGGATAGGATGACAAAGGTTCTCAAAACCTTTATTTTTGGGGGCTTATATGGATAGATAGATGGACTTTAATATTTCTATCGAGGGATTACCTTGGTGTGGGAAAGACAATATTTCTTAAAAGTATAAATCAAGGAACGTTTATCCAAGGTTATTGGATACCAAACTCTTTTGGTAAAAAGATTTCATACTTGTTACTTGTAACGTTTCATGTTTTTTATGCTGAATTTTGATTAATAATGAATGTATAACTATCTTATACTTTCTTATACTTGTATACTCTGATTAGTAAGATTCTATACGCTTTAAGGTAGAATCATTGTCTTTTTAAATGTTTCTTATTTTTCATTTTCAGAACCATATTTTTAGAATCTAACAAGATTGTAGAACTAAGTGGTCTTGTCAATTTTCATTGTTTAAAATTGGTAAACAATAGAATGTTTTATACCATCTTTTAAAGTTAAAAAGTTATTTTTTAAGTATACAATTCACCCCCTTGTATATTGATCATCTACATCATTATTTCAATCATACTATTGTATCATTGGAGGTCTCTGAAATACTTCTATTCACATATATGTTTTCCTACTGAAGTTTTCATTGTTCAATATTTTCCTTGCTTAGGATTATTTTTATCTTAGATTAGAAAATATTATTACTAATATGGTTTAGTGGAATTATATTTTCCTTGAGATAGTAGGAATGAATGTTTGTTCAATTGACAATATTAATCCTACTATACCTCCTATATTTGATGGGAATGATTATGAATATTGAAGAGGTCGTATGAAAACTTTTACTGTTAACACTAGACTGAAAAAAAATTATGCTTACTGGGGATTGAAAGATTACTGATAATGAAGTCATATCATTTACTAATCAAGAATTTTCTGAATATTAACGTAACTATGAGTTACACTATATTTTTTTCCCCATGACCAGAAATATATATAGTCATATTTCTTCCCGTGAAAGTGAAAATTGTATTAGGAAGAAGCTTGAAGTAAATCACTTTGGAACATTAAATGTTATCAAAACATGGAGAGTTATGATTAGAGATAAGTATCAGTATTTTTTATTTCCTTATAGAATACTAGTGTTCAAGGTACAACAATGATTTATGACCATTTGATAAGAGTTTACAATACAAGGGTGAAAAGTTTTAGATGATGAGGCTCTTGTGTAAATGATTATAGATATCATGCCTAATGAGTGGGAATCGAATAGAATAGTTAATTATGAGAATAGGAATGTCTCACAGATTACTCTTGTTAAACATTATGGAATTCTTCTTAAACATTAGACAAGAATGAAATGATATGATGGTCTAAATATGACAATGAATGAAAATTTACGTATTTATTTTACAACTACTTCAAATAATATGAAATCCAAGACTCTTGAGAGTGTTACAAGATCCAAATATATGAGGAATGTTATTCAATACGAATATAGTGAATGTGATTTTTTAGAAGATGAGTTAGAAAATCATTCCCAAAGGATGAACACTCTTTTTGGATAGAAGAACTGTCAATTTAGATACATAATGACAGAATGAATGGACATGAAATAATCATAATTCGCTTGCTGTGAATGAAAAATAGCACGCTATATAAGGCCATATTGTCTTATTCTTAATAGAAAATATAGAAAGGAAATGAATTATGAGACAAATAAAAAGAAATAATATAATGATAAATCTAAGAATGTTTTCAAAGACAATGACACCTAGGGGGCCAGTGGTGGTAACTCTTCTAATGAATCCTTAGAGTACAAATCTTCTGGTTAGAAGAATCATGGTCTATTAGGCAAGCTACAAATTGAAAATCATTGTTCAATGGCTAAGCTACACAATGCTGAGTCCATAACCGATGTTTCCTTGAATGATAATTATAGTGACCAAAAATATTATGAATCTTCAGATGAAGAATCTTCTTCTGATGAAGATAATACTTTACCTACTTATAATTAATTCTATTGCTTTGCAAATCTCCTTGATAATGAATATTCTATAGTCAAGAGAAATCTTGATATGACAAATTCTAGGATTTATATTATTACTAAGGAAGTATCAGATCATTCTAATGATCCTGATAAGAAAATAAATGATTTTGAAAGTTTTTTAAAAACCCTTAAGGATATTAATTCTAAGAATGAAGAAACATTTTAAGGATCTAAAAAAGTAATTCCTAAGAAAAATGATTAATCGACCAACTATAGTGGTGAAAGTAATTTTTTTGAGTATAAGAATGTAGTTATTATACTGAAGTCAAAAATATTATCTTGGAGGAATTGTTTGTCAATCTTTACCATAGGTAAGGAAAATGTTGATGAGTTGTATTTCAAAATTCAACCTCTAAGGAATAATTTTGGATTTGGTTATACTCATTCAAAACCGATTTCTAGTAACCATTATTTTGTACCTCAATGTGCTCCAATCTGCAGTAAGGGTTATAGTGTTGGGAATTGGGAAAATATTATTCCTTAAACAAAACTAAATCTTTTGATTTTAATAAATATAATTTTTCAAGGAAAATGTGGATTCCTAAATTTTTTCTTCATGAAGTTTCTGGATCAAATAATGTTTGTGTTTGAAAACTCTAACAATATTATTTTCAAGAAATTAAAGATTGTACCATCAACAATATATGGTACCTGAATAGTGGATGTTCCTGTCACTTGACTGGTATCAAAAAATTCTTTTAGAAGATTATCAAGGCATAGGGAGAAAAAGTAACTTTTGGTGATAATGATCTAGGAGAAATTATTGGTATAGGTAACATTGTTCTTCATGGGAATACATTGATTTCAAATGTTTTATTCATTAAGGGTCATAAGCACAACTATATTAGCATAAGTCAGTTATGTGATAAATGATAAATTTCTAATTTTAGTAATCACATGTTTTTAGTACACCCTTCCAAGGAATATATTATTCCTTCTATCTATAGGCAAGATAATGTTTACCCACTAAACATAGAAGACCATAAAATCCACGATCTACCTTGTCTTGGTTCAATGAAATATCATTCTTGGTTATGGCATTTATGGTTATGACACTATAACATTAGGAACCTATGAACACTCTCTATAAATAGATGGTTATGGTTCTACTAGAGCATATATTTGACTCTTCAAAATTTTGGAATAATTCTTAATATAGAAAGAAACTTAAATCCTGTTTTGAATCAGTAGATGAAGTCTCAACCAATGATGCCATACAGTTGGTACATATATATTTTTTTGGTCATATAAAAACTGGATGCAATGGAGGAGAATATTATGTATTTGTATTAGTTAATGATTACAGTAGATTTAAATGGAAAATTTTTCTATCAATGAAATTTGAATATTTTTCCTATTTCGAAATTTTTAGATCCCAAGTTAAAAATTAGAAAATCATTCCATTGATAACTATAAATAGTGTTCATGCAGTAGAATTTCAAAATTCATATTTTGAATATTTGTTAGTAGAAAAGGAATTTCTCGTAATTTATTAGCATGAAGAACACATAAAAAACATGTTGTTTGTTGAAAGAAGAAATAAAATTCTCTAAGAGATAACATGAACCATGTTGCGTGAATATTCGGTAGCCAATCATTTTTGGGATGAATATGTAAGTACGAGTTGATATAATATAAATTATTTTTTTATTAGACCTTTTATAAATAAAATTCTTCATGAGTTATGGAATGATATAAAACCTATACATTCCAACTTCATTGTTTTTTGGTTGAATGGTGTTAAATATGAATACTAAAAATAATGTACACAAATTTGAACCAAAATTTGATAAAGGAATTTTATCGAATACTCTACAACTTCTAAGGATTAATGATTTTTCAATTAAAATACCTATACCTTTGAAGAAACATTATATGTTAAATTTGATTAAACTAATCCTTTTGTTTTTAAACATCCTCAACCTACATCATCAGATGTACTTTAAAAATATGATTATAAACCCTTGATAAATTATCCTTCTGATACATAAAATGTTCATGAAATTTTTTTAGCATTTACCATAGATTACATCCTGCCATAAAATGATAAACATGTTTTAAAAAACACAAATAAATTGTCTTTTATGAATCATTCAGTGATAGTATCATTTGTGGTGTAAATAAACCTATAAGGACTGGAAGTTCCTTAATAAATGAAGTAGAATATATAACATTTATTCCCAATAAGGACCAAAAAGCACTGATGAAGCTTTAGGTGATGATGATTGGATAAAACTATAGATTATGAGATAAATGAATTCAAATAAAATAATACATGGACTGTGGTTGAAATACCTAAGGAAACATCTGTTATTGGAGTGAAATGGGTCTTCAGAAATAAGTTTGCTGAAAATCGAATAATAGTATGAAATAAGGCTAAATTGGTTGTTATAGGCTATAATCAACAAAAAGGAATAGAACCTGAATAAACATATGTGCCAGTATCCAGGCATGAATGTATTCATATTTTACTTTACTTTGCAGCATTCATTAATTTCAAACATTTTCAAATGGATGTTAAATATTCTTTACTTAATGGTTTTGGTCAAGAAAACATTTTTGTTGAACAAACTATGCGGTTCGATGTTACAGAACATCATTAAAATGTTTTTAAACATACCAATGAATTATATAAACTTAAACAAGCCTCAATAGCCTAGTATAATCATCTTACATGATTTTTTCTTCAAAACATTTATGTTAAGGGAAATGCTGATCCAACACTTTTTATAATGAAATATAAGAAAAATGTTTTGATTGTTCAAATCTATTTTGATGATGTTATATTTGGTACAACTAAATAATAATTAACTGATTCCTTTGTGAATATAATGAAATCTGAGTTCGAAATGAGTATGAGGGGTTAGTTAAAATTTTTTCTTGGTTATCAAATTTCTCAAAAACTGGAAGGAATCTATATAACCCAATATAAGTATATTAAGGATTTTTTTAAAAAATTATGAATATGAATACACTAAGAGTGTAAGTAATCACATTGGTACCTCAAATTCACTTGATCTTGATGATGCTGGGAAACCAGTAGATCAGTCATCTTTTAGAGGTATGATAGGAAGTCTACGTTACATGGTAGCTAGTCATCAAGACCTATTGTTCAATGTAATCGTATGTGCAAGATATCAATCAAATTCCTAGGAATCTCATTTTCAAGAAGTGAATAGAATTTTTCTCTACATAATGAGAACCATGGATCTATGACTCATTTATACTTTTGGGACTGATTTTGTTTAATTTTTTCAGATGCTATATTTGGTGGATGTAGAAAGGATATGAACAATACATACAGAAATTGTCATTTATAAGGAGATTCATTAGTTTATTAGTCATGAAAAAAAGAAACAATACGTTGCACATTCCACTACTGAAGCTGCAAATGTAGCAGCTAGATGTTGTTGTGCTCAAGTATTGTAGCTGCAACACACACACACAGACTTTGGTATGAGTTTTACCAAAACACAAATTTTTTGTGATAATACAGGTTCCATTTCCATAAACAAAATCCCTTCACATCACTCTGGTGAAAAACACATAGATATTAGGCATCACAATCATAATGATTACACACAAAAAGGAGATATCATTATTCAATTTATCAGAATGAAAAATCAACTTGCTGATATTTTCACAAAATCATTACCATCCGGATAGATGTCAATACATTAAATAGAAGTTAGGAATGATAACCATAAGGTAATATTTCTTTGTTACTTCTTAATGAAACCGATCTGTTTATAGTATGGAACTCGCTTTCATAGGGGGAGTACATTTTCTTGTTAGTTAAAAAAAATTAGTCTCAATTTTCGTAATTAAAATTTTTATATTAAAAATTTTCATAATCAATTTTTTGTAGTCTATCATTTTTTCGTAATAAAAATTTTCAGATTCCATTTTTTATCAAGAATAATTTTCCCTCACTATGAATATTATTTCTTGAAATCTGAATGGTATATTCCCTTTTTTAAATTTTTGTAATATACTATTACATGTTGGTATTTTCTTTTTGTTTTAAATTATTCGGATTCAAATTTCCCTAAATCTGAATGATTTTATTAAAAAACCTCAAAATATCAGAATCAATCATAATAACTTCTCAACTATCATATCAGTAGTCACATATCTTCATATTCTTCAGCTATGGGTACATGGTTTTCTCATTCTAAGAAACGTTGACATGGATACCCTGAAGAAAAGTGATATTTAGATTTTGGATTTTATGGTGAACCTATGAAAGATAATCCTGGTTACATATATCTTTGTTACGATTGAAAATATAATGAATATAAATATGAAGTAATATATTATTATGTATCCAGCCATTCATTCAAAAATTATTGTTCATTTTCTTCAGTCTTTCATGATTCCTTGCAGTTCTAAGCTGAGAAATTTCAAGCTGATTCTTTTATGTGATGATACACTAAGGAGGATGAATATTTTCTTTATTAGTCAATCCAGAGAATTTTATGATATATATGAAATGTATGTTGAAGTATTATCAAGGAAAAATGAGGTGGATTAAACCTATAAAAATGGTGGAAGGAAAGGAAAGTGAAGGAACAAGAAGGAAAATAAAAAACACATGTGGAGATGGAAACTCAATCTGCCCCCCTAAAACCTAATAAGTAAAAGACTTATGCTGATAAAGTGGCTACTAAATGGAGAGAAGATCAGAAAAACTAAAAATAATGGGAGCCTAAGTTTGTCTTGGACCCTTCTGAGGCATTATAATTGAAGGAAAATACTACTGAGAATCGTGAAAAGGAAAAAAAATAAAAGAAGCAGATAATGAAATTATCAGAAGATAAAGTCATTCAATCTCTTATCAATGCTACTGAAAAACCCTCTGATCATATTCTGGTACAAGAATTTTTTTAGTAGAACCACTACCAGAGATGTAGGGAATGAAGTTTGTGATTCTGTAATGACATCAAAAAGAGGTAATAGTACAAGAAGAAGAAGTGGAATTAGAAGAAGAAAAAGGAAGCGGTGAATCTAAGGAATTCATAATGAAAGGAGTGTATTTCCAAGATAAGGAATGTCCTTCTAAGAAATTATCAATCCGAACATTTGAAGTCGAGTCTTCAAAACTAGAAACCCCAAGAAAAGATGAGAAGGGTGATGAAGAAGTGAATATGTTTTCTGAAAATGAATGTAGAAATCATGATTTCATTCACCCTGTGGATGTTGAGGCAGGAGCCGAGAAGGAAGTAGTTGATGCTAATAAAATAGTTTAGCTATCAGATAGTGAAAATGTTTCTCCTAATCAAGAATAAATCATTTTGAAGGATGATAAGATAAAAGAAGTGGTTTTGGATACACCTAGATAATCTATGGTAAAGAAGAAAGAAGTGGGTGGTTCATCAAAAAAGGAAGGCTTCTGAAATTGACAAAGAATGTTCACAAACCAAAGTCTAAGATTCAAAACCATCATCTCTTGGCCATGAAATTATTGTTCAGTCTTTGAAGAAGATTCTTGGGACTATTCCTTTATTCCCTACTATAGACTCAAGATATCAGGTCCTTTATCATATGTTAAATCAAAAATTGGATTAAGTATCCATGGTGATGGATAATGGTGTCAGTCTTGAGGTAGAATTCAAGACCATTCTCATGGGTTATGAGGATCACAAATGATCTTCTAATAAGATTCCAAATTTTTCAATTACGTCAATAGAATAGCTGAGAATCAATGATGAATTTAAAGATAGTGTCAAGGATGCATCTGACACTAAAGATGTGAAGATCAATGATCTCACTAATATTTTTGAGGAAATGTTAAGTCTTGAACAGACTTACCGGAAGAAAGAAATTATGGATATGAATGGGAAGCTATATTCAGTTGCTTAGAGATGGAAGAGTGAAAGGGATCTCCGAATTGATATTGACGAGAAGCTTGCTAATAAGTAAGAAGGATTTAAATCCCAAGCATAGAATCTTAAGGCTCAAGAAGAAAAAAAATAAAGCCTTAGATAAGAAAAATGAAGACTCGGATTAGTTTCTCAATCATGTATAAAAGGATCACAAGGATTTTAGGAAGTTATAAACCATAGTGAAGAAGCTGATTTCGAATGATAAGGATGTATAATATATAATATATATAATATTCTGTTTTATTTCTTTCCTTGTAAAATTATTTCGAACAAAAGATATTTTTAGATTCTCTTCATATTTTTTGGTTTTTCAGTTCTAATATTTCTGGTACCATATTTTCTATTCCCTTCAATGTATTTCTTTTTGGAAATCAAAAATGGGGATAAAGGAATGTCAAAAAAGAATATATAGTAATGAAGAAATTTCCCTATGTAAGGGGAAGTTTTCATCATTATGATTTTAGTATTTATGAAATTGAAAAAATAATTTAGGAAATTCATTATATGATACATAGGGTTTCAAAATCCAAAGGGTGATTTATTCATATTCACTTTGATCATAAGTAAAGGGAGATATGTTCTTACTTACAAGCCCATAAAATTTCTATGTCCTTATATTATTTTTTATAAGGATGATTGTGCTTTCCAAAAAAGGGGGATATTGATGAGTCAATAAGGATTATTTATGAAATTTCCATTCCTTCAAGTTTTTAAAATCACAAAAACTCTATCTCAAGTAAAATTTCTTTTCCACTCTAATTATCCTTAATAAGGAATACCTTTCTTTCCCTAATAAATATTTATACTTATCATGTTTTCAGTGTTCATGTTTTAGTTTCTCTAAATCAAAATATTTTTATTACTAAGTGAAAAATTCTCTTTCACATATAATACCTTGAAATATTGTAAATACATAGATATAGAGTATTCTATTTTCAGGATCCAAATTCAGACTCTAAATTCTCAAAATTCAGACTCTAAATTGTCTAAAATTAAAACTCTGAATTCTATGAAATTATGACATTGAATTTATTTAAATTTGGACTCTGAATTCTCTATAATTCAGAATATGAATTCAATAGAATTTTGACTATGACTTCCTTAGAATTTAGAATACGAATTCATTATAATTCAGACTTTGAATTTCGTGTAATTCAGATACAGAATTCTATAGAATTTATGTTCCGAATTTATTAGAATTAAGCCTCTTAATTCGTTATAATTAGGACTCCAAATTCCCAATAAGTCAAACTACTAATTCCTCAGAATTCAGACTCTAAAATCTACAATATTCTAATTCCGAATTCTATAAAAATATATGAATATCCTTGTTAAATAAACTCATAAAATTTTTATCTTAGACTCCGATCATTATTTTTCCTTAGACACGAAATATAAATTTGGCTGAGAAACCATATTTTACCTACACTTCATATGGTAATAATACAATGCCATTCATTCTGTCTCAAACCGACTGTTGTTTGAGTGACACCTACATAGGTCCCTCTGTGATTCGAGGAAAAATCTGACCATTGGTGGAGGGATTAGACCATTCGAAATGTGCCTATAAATAAGAGTTCATTTGAACGAGTTCTACATATCTTGATCAATATAGAGTTTACATGGTGCTAAAGTAATTTTTAGAGAGAGAGACTCTCATTCTTTGTGTGTACTGAACATCATGTTGGGATTGCTTCGTATGACTCTGACTGTTGTTGTGTACAATTGAGGGCTTCCAGGGATAAGAAGATAGAGGTGTCAGCTTCCTTATTGTTTGAGGGAATGCATGGATTTAAATACATACTCTAATATTTATATCGAGGTCCTACCCTGGTATAGGTAATACAGAAATTCATGAATGTATAAATCAAGGGTCCTATATCCATGGGTGTTGGATACCCTACACATTCGGTTAAAAGATTTCGTACTTGTTACTTTAATAATTTGAAGTATTTTTTCTGGTGAATTTTCATTAATAAGGAAATTATAAACATCTTATAATTTTTTATATATCTATACTCTAATTAGTAAGATTCTAATCGATTTAAGGTAGAATCATTGCCCTTGTAAACTTTTCTTATGTTTCATTTTCAGAACCATATTTTCTGAATCTAGAAATTTTGAAGAACTAAGAGTTCTTGTGAATATAAATTGTTTGACATTTTTAATCAATAGAAAGTTTTATACCATCTTTGAAAGTTCCAAATAAATTCTTATAGTATAAAATTCACCCCCTCCTTTATATTTTTCATCTAAATCATTTTTTCGATCCTAAAAACATGATTCATTTTATCCTTCCTAAAAAACAGCCATAGCAAGCTTTAAAATCACTTTTTTCATTTATAATATAAACTATTTCAAATATTTCCAATTGAATTTTTGATAAATAAAACAATTTATTATTTAGACAATTATTTTTTTGATATGAAATAATTCATAAATGCATCGAATTACAAAATCATAACAAAATAAAAATTTTACCCCTTATAATATATATATATATATATTATAGGCACAATATGTGTAATTTATATGCACTGTATATATGTAATAAGGAAAATACATATAAATAATATCCTAAGGAAGGTATTATAAGACCACATAGACTCATCATTGATCTAACCATGTCAATAAAGTAAATTAATTTCACAGTGAGTCAATATTCTATTGCCATATTGAAATAAGGGTGAGTTGTTATATATTTTTATAATCTCATAGATGATAAATCAATTTGTGACATTATTATTTTTCCCTAAACAAATATAATTCCACATTATTTTTACTAAGTGATTTTGTACATAATTTTTTAACACATTGAAGTTTTCAATGAATTTTAACTTGTTAATCATGAAATAACACATAGACACTTCATCTATAATAATCTATAATGGTTCAAAATACCAGTTCCACCAAATTATTTTGTAATCATTGTATTTCATTCATAGTAGTGTTGGACGAATGATAATACACTAACACTCTAACGAATTCAAAAAAATTTATATTCCTCTATTTTTACTAATAAATAAAGTTCACATTAAAAAATAATATATAATTAAACAATTTAACTAATTAATCATAATGATGTAACTGAATGCATTATCATGTATATGTCTATAGATATAATTCCAAATATTAGTGGTGTTAAAATCAACTAATTTAACCCTTTATCATAAATTTTATAAAATAGATTATATTATTCTAATATATATTTACCATTTAGAAAACTCTGAATTGTATAAAACATGTATTCCAAACACACACACACACACAACTATAATCATTAATAATTTTTTTCTGGTAGGTTTGGTTAGTCATCATTAAAATGAGGTTAGATTAATTAGTTTTATGGTCTTATTACAAATTAAATAGATTCCTCTGGATTACCATATCACAAATTCAGTGAAAGGAACTCAATATCTCATACCTCAGTTTAAAAGGAATAATAACAAATAGGCCAATAAAACTACATATGTGAGTTTTTTAATGAGTCATTCCTCCATTATAGGAGGTGAAATCACTAGTATATTTTGATTACTCTCCCCATCAAAAAAATTAAATTTTCATATTAATTTAATACTTTGATATGTGTATATCCTTACAACAATATAACCAAAATACACAATGAAGACAAAAATGAACGAACAAAATTATTTTTTTAAGATCACAAACTATCCCATCATTATCAAATTACAAATTCAGTGGACTCATCCAAGAAATATGAATTGAAAATGTTAACTTTTCTATAATCATAATTATTCATATATTCGTTCCAAATATGTATTAATCTAATGTTCTTGTTAAAAAAATTTGATATATGGGAATGAAAAGACTCATTACTAATGATATAGATATATTAATGATTTGTATCCTCTTTTATATATGTTAATAGATATTTTTGTGAGAATTCCCACCATCTTATCTCTCCCATATCATTCTTAATTTTCAACTTCAAATATATTCCCTCAGAACATCATTAAGACTATGTATCGTAAAACTGATATAATATAAAAAATTAGCACAACATTAGATTTTTATCCTTGTTACACAATTATTCAACATATTATAATTTATTATATTATCCAAACCTCCCACAGAAATATTTTTTTTATATTTTATAATAGGAAACCCTTAAATATTTGAACCTAAATTTACAATGATTCATTGTAATGTATAATCAATATAATACAAAATATAAAATGTTTGATTATGAAACCATGATGTGTCTATGATATAAACCTCGATTCATGGCCTTTAATAATTTAATAATGGGTTTAAATACCAATATAAAATATTATTTCTAAATATTCAACATTTTTTATCTCATCATTTTCTTTTACTCCCTCCAATTCTAAAAATTTATATATAATATTCTTCTCAAAGAATCTTATATAAATTTAATCAATAATATAATTCATTTTAAATTTCAACAATATCATTGTGTCTTGATTATTATTAAAAAATTGAGACTATATTTACCATAACAAAACAAACTTCATCTGGAATTTTATCCATATACTATATCATAAGAAGATATACTTCTTTAATATGCATAATAAGTTACTATTCTTTTTCTTCATCATAAAAAACATTTTATTGAACACTTTCATAATATATCAGTATTATTAAGATTTTGATTTTTTGAATAGATCTAATTTTTTTAAATAAATACAATAGTTAATAATTTATTTTCCATTACTCATATTATTCAGAATTATTGAACCATTTTATTTTAGGTTGGAAACACAATCTTATTCCATGACTCATATATGGAATTATTAATTTTTCACTAAAAATAAACAATTTTCTAATATATCTATTTGAGTGAATCATGACTATAATATTTTGAACATTATCTATGTTATTAAAACATTAAGTAAATTTATATAGTATTTATAGGTCCAATATATATCATAATATATTTTAGTTTATTTAAAATTATTTATTACTTCTAAATAATATAATAAATAATCTATTTATGGTTTGAAAAACCTTTTTTACTCTTCATATGATTGCTTAAATTTTTATATTTGGTAATATTTTATGGTATTCCATATCATAGTAAATTCCAGAATACATTTTTAAATATTCAATATCACAGAATATTATGTATCTCTGTTGACATCGACACATTTCAATATTCAAATTTTTTTACATAATGAATGTTTCATGCATATAAAAAATGGTTTTTCCGTTTTCATATTTATGCTTGACCATAAAAAATTTATTACATACGAATATTGTAATATTATGTAGCAATAGAAAAACTATGTTTCATTTGTATAATATTAGATAACTTAGTATAAATCCAATAACATTAGAAATATTTTGACTCCATGAAATCTTTATTTATTCTCAATGAAAACCCTTAATTATAAGGTTGAGTAAACCATACATAATAATATATGTCTTTGCTAAATTTTCAATTTTTATACAAAAACATTCAAATTCTATATTTTTGAAAACATCTTAAAAATTTCTCAAACACCATAAATTTCATTGAATAACATATAATCATTGAATAACATATAATCATCTAAAATTATCTCTAAAATAAAAAAAGTATTTTTAGGAATATAAATGACCCTTATATTCATATTAAGTTTCTTCCATTACATCCAAAACATCATTTCATCATCAAACATCATAAAATTATATTTCAATATGATAAATCACTATTCAATAATGATTACTATTAGGTTGGAACAACACATCCTAACATCCCAAAGTCACCATGGATAGAAAATATATATCAATCACTATAATTTATTGATGTAATATTATAACATAATCTTTTAAAAATTTGAATAAAACGTTATCTCCCATTAACATTATATACTATTTATTATTATCTTAACAATATTTTCTAATCATTTGAAGAGAAGTTGTCTCTATGAAATATATGAAATAATATATTCCAATTTCTAAAATAATTGGTCCTTATGTGGGTATTTAATGATTCAATCATTCTATATATACCTCCTTATTAAAAAAAATTATAGCATTATCCATTGAATGGGAACATCAATCATAAAATTTTGAATTTTTATAAAATACGTTTTACCATAGAATTTGATGGCATATTACATGGGAACTACAGATAGTTTCTTTATCAAAAATTATCATGTTATTTGGTACTTTTTAATTAATACATGTCTATCTTCCAAAAAACATTGAAATCATGCTAACTAGAATATTTAAATTTGGCATATAATACTATATTTTATTATGTAGGTTCAAAATAACTATCTTTCAATCTGTTTCCAATTTCTATATAGATAATTGAAATCAATATATCTTTTTCATAATCCCTTATCTCCACCATTTCGTAATGTAAATTTAATTATACTATAAAGGGTGTTGTATACAATCACATAACGCTATTTGTCACAAAATTTCTACTCTATGTTTAAATGAGCCAACATGTTGTATTAAAAAAATGGGGCCAACTGAGAAAAAAATATAACTATAATTATAATTTTAATATGCTAAATACTAAACAAAATCTCAGGGGATGTAATTTTTTTTTATAAATTCAATTAATGTATCCATTATATGTTTTTTACAAGAATGCATGAAATCTTCTCAATATATGTAATAAAAAAAATTAAAACCAACATTCAGGATTGGAATTATGATTTACCCATCAGACAATTAAATCTATTATACAAATAATTTAACCATCTAATCTCCCCTAATAATAGAAATAATTATTGAAACCGGTTGATGAGAGAATATGAAAAAAATTATTTTTCAAAAACAATTTTTAATACCGTTTATAGATATACATATTTTGGGAAATATATTATTCCAGTAGCTTCTAAAAAACTCAGACATAATGGTACAATAAATTCATAATTGAAAAAGACTAGATAAATTTCATCACAAATATATCAAGATATATATTTAGGGGCTATACAAATATGGTCAATTCCTTCAGGGAAGGAGTGGTTATTCTATATTTTTCAATAATTATTTTTCCCTATTGACCATGTATAGACTTCAATTCCTTATGTATAATAGGAAAATAATAATGATAATAATGATGAAATTCATAGTAATTAGTTAGAAAATAGAGAATATAGATTCTTCTCAACCAAGATACTACTTTATTAATATATTTATATTTTGTAGGACTCTTCTTTCTTTCACTTATGATTTTAATGTTTTAATATCCCTTCTGATGCATAGTGAATTTACTAATTCCAAAAATCGATTTTTTTATTTATCATCTATGTCAGATAATACCTAATATAAACTATATCTCATGGTGGTAGATTCAATTTCATTAGAATATCATCCAGATTTTGTTGGATAATTATGAAATCCTATTATAAAAACCATCATACCAACACCTCACACAAAAATTCTCCATAACTCTGTTGTTCTCAAAAATTTATTACCTATCATGAAATTTGAGTTCTAATCATATAGGATTACCATTTCTTCTATTATCAATTTAAATTTATATTCATTATAGTCAGTTATTTATATTTTTTATTGATTGCAAAAATGATAATTAACATTATATAATATAACATTTTTGTTATTATTTTTTACAATGATATTCAACAATTACCAATACTAATATAATTACCTAATTTATTAATTTGATTGATCAATCCTGTTACTTCATCATTAATCCATAATCATAAAGAATCTTATGTTGAATTAAATGGTGAATGGTGGTTTATAATATCAAATCATAAAAACAACACCCACATTTTTTGTGGCATTTTTTGTGGATATCTTATGAATGATGGTTGTAAGATATTTATATTGATCATACTAAAATGAAAAAAAAAAAAAAATCCATCTTTTTGATTATTTCCAACTTCCATAGAGGTCCCTTTAGTGGGAAATATATAATATATGTTGGGATTTCTTTGGAACACTATTCTTCTAAAACCATAACACACTCATTTCTTTGTTTAAATATCTTTAAATCATATTTAGATAAATATTATCTTATTTTATACCTTGAACATTACATAAAATTATCTCAGATCACCCTTCATATAAAATTTATTTAAATTCCATTGGTTATCATTTACTCCAACATTCATGAATCATATCCAAAATCATTAAATGAACTAATAATAACTTATAAACAATGTTCTTATTTGAACAACAAGTTGACTATATTTTATTACATTATATTTTTACACAACATATTAATTTTATTTATCATAGTTTATGGTACAAACTATAAAGACCTGGCCTTAACCCATACATAATATAGAATTAAAAGAATAATTCACATTAATGATTTTTTCAGGTTTAGAGTTTTAGATAATTATGACATAACTATTACATCTCAAAAGATTACAAAGTAAACACTTCTACACAGTTTCCATTTATTTAACAAAACATCAAATCTAGAAAAAAAAGTGTCATGTTTAGTCCCATGTTTAAGAAAATATGAATTTTCCTTGATCCAAATCTTGACCCTATTCCACATAATGTCATCTGAAAAACATTTCAAAAACTAGGGATGAGCATTAAAAGCTCAGTAAGGGATACACAAAGAAGGAAACCTGTTAGTTTTTCAAAACAACAAGTAAACCATGAATACTTTCACATAAGTAAACCTTTTCATCATTATGAAGTAGTAAATACTCTCCACAAAAAAATATCATTACATACCATTTTTGTAACAAAAATATTACCATAAAACCCATATAAAGAACAAATAACATATAAAGGTAACTTGGGAAAAAAATTCTCAAATGGAATAACCATACAGTCGACTTCCGCACATATCACTAAATGGAATAACCATATGGCCGACTTCCATTACTAATGCATTGGAGGTTATAACATAACAATCCATCCTGGTATTAAAGGAACCACCCATCATTTGTCTTATCATGTAACCACCCATTAAATATCCATGTACCATTATAAAATCATAACACATAAATAAATTATATAGGAAAGAAAATATTTCCACATTTCAATCACAATATATCACTTAAATATATTGAAATAACAAATCCATTATCAAAACCATTTTAAATACCAATATACATAAAAGATTATATGGTATTTATTTACTTTTAACAACCATTCGACTTGTTGAGGAAGCCAAAGATCAAATTATTCTAGCAGCGGTGGATAGGTCGTTGTCACTGCATACGTTAAAAGAAACATTCTTTTTGTCTTTTAGTAAAAGTATTCTAAGAGAAAGATTATCTTAGAAAATTCAAGGGTGTTTATACATCGTATAAAATAAAATGCTGTATTAAAACAAAATATGCCTCAATGAAAAGAGATTGAGATGAAGTCCCTTACGTCATTTCTGACTTGACTCTATCGTTCTTTAATCTCCTGGATAATAAAGTTGAGTTAATTTATGCTTTCATAAAAACCTTTTTCAAGTTTATTATTCTATTTCTATCACTTATTACCATGTTATAAACATTATGTAATCTTTTATGTTAATAACGTCCATTTTGTCGATATTTGGTACTTGAGTCGAAAATGAACACCTTATATTACAAGTTGTCCATGTGTTCAATATTTCATTATATCCTGAATGATATTCATTATTTAGATAACATATATATCATATATATCCATTATATACATGTATTTATAATAGTACATAACATTTATAGGTTAGAAATGAAATGCACCGTTCATGGAGACGGTAAGCCGTACGTACGCATGAACGCTACTTTGATTTCCATATTTTTTAATTAAAATAAAACATAAAGATACATAGGAATATTATAATTCCAGAATAATATCATATTTAATATCATTAACTATATGTTATATACGTACCATATATGGTATGAATGAGTCATATCACTTTGAGGGGGCAGTAGTCCGCACTTCCTCTAATGAGATTATCACGTTTAATCATAATGTAACCCTTAAAGGTATGCTGTAAAAAAATAAAAAAATAATAATGAAAAAATAAACAAAATTTTTATCATATATTAATATAGTTCCATCATAACGGCCCCCATGAGAGGTAGTAGGAGAAAATCGAGCGATCATCGTTTTGTGAGTCGTCAGTTTTCCATCCACAGAAACATTATATACTTCATCCATTAGATAGATGTGTGTGTTTGTGTAAGTGGAATCCTTCTCATAAAAATATCCTAGTATACTGAGGATACTGGTTTTGATACAAAAAAGGAATAAAAAGTGTTTAGGAGTTGGAGAATAAAAATAAAAGAAAATAATTTAAGAGAAGTTGTTACCTCTAATTTGGGTAACTGCCTTTGGTTTTAATCTAAAGGACTTCTTGGAGTGCCTTCTTGCCTAAGGTAATGATTCTAGGGGGAGGAGAGGGATGTTGGGAGATTAATTGGTCAGAGTATGGATGCGCCAAATGGTTTAGAGGTGTGAGGAATTGGATAGAAGGGATCTCCTTTTATAAGGGGAAGGAGGGGCTCTATAGGAATGTGTGAAAATAGTATTTTATTATTTAATGATATTCGGTTTCTAAAGGACCAAAAAGAATTAAAGATTAAGATAAGATTACTCATGGTCGAATTAAAATCATCCAATCAGAATTTGACATGTTTTTGATAATATTTTAATCATTATAATCTTATTAATTTATTAATGAGGTAAATACTCCATCATTATTATGTCATTAATAATTTTATTTATTTATTGTCTAAAAATTATAAAAAATATACCATGATGTAGGAATTATTTTTATCTTTCCAATTAAATTCTTATAGTTGAAAATATTAATTATATAACATCATATAAAAATTAATTACTAAAAGATTTGTGTTAATGTCAATTTTGTCTTTACATTAAATTAATTAATCTAAATTGTCATTATCACACCAAAGTAGCTCAATGGGGTCCCAAAATCGACCCATAGATTCCCATTGTCATTAATTAATAAACCTAAAAGGTTTTTAAATGTTTTATGCTAATTATGAATTATTAGAATATTCTTTTAACCATGAATTAACCTATTTACCTTTAACCGTGGTAAATAAAAGTCAAAAGGTATTATTTGCCAATAAATTATTTTCATCTTAATAAAACTCATTTTACATCTTGATAACAACCATGTATGTCAGATATTTGAAATTAAATTCACAAAAGTGGTAAAATTTCATTTAAATGAAAAGTTATGTTTTTTTAACTACCACTATTTGGTTTCACTATTCATCAATAATTGATGTTTTTCAGAAAAATACAAAAAATTCAGAATAAGCTATATTTGATGTTCCAAATTAAAAAATGAGGTTTATATTTCCAAATTCAAAACTAATTAGTGGAATTAATTAATTTTAAATTTATTTCTCGTTATCAAAACAAATATCATGTTTTTAAGAAACAATAACAATCAAAACCTTGATACTTATTTATGTCCAATTTCAAAGTGAAATTACATCCAATGAAAAACATTGGATTAAATGGTTAATATATATTTTAATTTAACTTTAAAACCAAATATAAATATAATCTAACCATATAAATAAATTAGATTAAAAGGCACATTTGAATTAAAATACAATATTTTTCACTATTGATTAAAAAATGAACTTTATCGGAAAAATACCAAAAAATTACCCAAAGTAGAATTTGATGACCCAAATCTAAAGATTAATTTTATTTGGTCATATAGATCATATAGAGATTACCAAAACTTGATTTAATGAGGGTTCTCCATTAAAAGGCGGTAAATCGGATTTTTAATGTAAATTATGCTTTAAATTAGATTCATTCATATTTTAAGAAACTAAATTTTATTGTATAAAAGTAAATACATATAAGAAACATGTATCATCACATTTTAGTTATTTCTATTCATTCCTTCTAATACAATGACTAGGAGTTAAATACCATTTAAAATAATAATATTATATGATTAGTGTGCAACGTAAGATTTCAAATCAATATGTTGTTGCGTATCGGGAACTCTATCGAACATATCAACCCATATAAAGTAAAATTAATATTTAATTCACAAATATTAATAAATATGAAAATATATTATTCTCCATTTACCTGGGATGTTATACAAACAATTTTTATTATTATTACATCCACTATATAAATATTATTAGTTTTATGAAAATGTTAATGAACACTTATTTAATATATTTGGAATTATATCATTAAAATTTTATGTAAATAAATTATTGGAAATGAGGTTTTTTTATTATGGGAAAATTATCCATATATGTTGAAAGCATTTATCATCATATCATTATGTGATTGTTTTTTACAATATGGATGTATTTTTGAACAAGTTTCATATTTTGATATATTTGTTGAAGCATTTATTCCAAAAGAGCACTGTAAATACATAGAATGTATAACATTTAATTTTTTGATATTAACCATCATCTCTAGACACATCATGTTGAACATATTTTTCTCATCCACTAATAACATCATTCTATATACACACTTCTTATTTATATTTTTAATATTATTCTCAAAATCATAATTATTCATGGCCTTCATTTTTAATAATGTCTTAACAAATTATATTCTAATTCTTTTGACCTATAATAAAAATATTTTTGAATTATATAATGAAATTTCATTTAAATATCAAACCATAAAATCTCTCATTAGTGCATTTATATTATTAATATATCACTTTAGTTTATTTAGTTAAATCATTCACAGTTTTAGTCTTTTTTTCTTAGTTTATATTCATAAATATTTTGGTCTCATCATTTTATGTGATAATATTAACCCAAATTATTTTCATTCAATTGGTTTTTTTATTATTCTCTCATTGTTTCTTAGGTTTTGTGATCTCCTCCGATATGAATTTAATGGAATCAAAAACGAATACCATAATCATCTATATGATGAGATTATATGATTTTTACATAATAGGAACATGAAAAATAATATATTTTACCATGGACATCTTCAGAAAAGTGATCTTCCCCACTTGGGTATGATAGAATGTTGGGAAAAATTATTAAAAAGTAATATATACATGTTATTTATAGTAAATATTGTAATTAAAATAAGTTATAAATTTTTTTCACCTTCTTAATAGAAATTTTTTGAAAAATATATAATTGATATGCTATATCTGATATCATGATGACAATAAAAAGTAGAATTTATATTTCATTTAAAAAAAATGTGTTAATTCCTTATCATTTTCAAAATTTTATTTGTTCTCTTCTTCAAAGTCTTGTAAGAATTATATTCTTTATTAGTACTATAAATTTCTTATCTAGGTCTACATGTTGAGTATACTTATGAATGATATTACCAAAACACCTAAAAATCATCAGATTAATTATTTGATGATCTAATTAAGTATGGAATCATGAAAATGATACTAATTTTTTTCATAAAATTTATTTTAAAACAACATTAATAGTATGGTGACTTATGTTTTCGATGTCACTTATTATAGATTAAAAATTTTCCCACCAATTATATAAAAACATATTCAATGAATATATTTTATTTTCTCTCATTATGGTATTCATTAAATATAAATATTATATAAACAAAAACATGAAAAATATGAGTTTTATTATATGGTTCACCTCAATGATGGATGACTACATTCCTTATTTTGGTCATAAAATATCCTCCCCACAATATCTATACTATTATCATGATATGACATTGATATTGGTATATCATTAATCCTAAAAAGTCATTAAAACTAACTACAAAAACATAATATATCCAACATATTGCCATCATGATTTGGAAATTACATGGAATTCCTCTCTGAATACCATATATACACTAATCCATCCTGAAGATAGATCATGTAGGTATCATAAGACTGTTTTGATATATATATTGTCACTTACATCCATAGTATACTAAAAAATCAATTTATACAGACAACTATATGATATTATAGAATATGATAAATTTATTCTAATGATATAATTAATCCTTAAGATGAAATTTTCATTCTTCTTCATTGATAATACTGTTTAGTTGAAAACACATTACATTATATATTATACTATTAATCTTTACCAATTGAAAAGTTAATTTCACATTGAAGTATTGAAACACAAAAATATTTGGGGAAAAATATAATGATAATCATTAAAATGGATCTCTCTCAATGAAAATAAATTTTTTCCTTATTTTAAATTTTTATAATGTTATTTCCCCTTTAGAATAATTGTTATTATATATAAGAATATTAAAAAGACTTAACGAAGATTCTTTAATAATCTATGATTCATAGTTTAGTCTTTCCAATATAGGTAAGAAATCTAAATCATGAATACCTGAAAACGATAAATACATGATAATATACATGATTATCAACTATTAAAAATTCACTATAGGATATCGAACAAAAATTTAAATTACTTGGAATTTATATCGGATATTCTATATCTCTTAGATTCCATTCCATGTCATGATTATGATTAATATTATAGTCTCTTATTCTTTATGAATGTCATAGGTATATAATTTTTTTTTGGATTGTTTTTTCATAACAAGAATATCATTAAGGTGTTATAATTCTTGTTAGGTAATTACTATATATCAAATAAAATTACTATGTTTAACTTATTTTTTCATTTTTAGACTGTTATCTTAAATGATTATTTTTCCTCATTAGTAACTTTTTCATCCACTTCAATCATAATCCTAAAAAATGTTTTCATGGATAATCATTAATACATTATAATCTTAATGATTTAATTTTAATGAATATCAAATAATCATTAAAATTTAATCATATATTTGATGTATTAATTTTTGAAATTTCAATTTTTTTGCAACTAATGAACACTTATATATCATCTTGGAACACCTAAAGTGGTACTCAAAAAATAATAGGAACTATTACTCATTGCATTACATTTAGAAATAATCATATACTCTCTATATGAGTTACTCTTATGTGTCATATTTTGAAATTATGTGTATTTTGTATATTTTTTTTACCTATATATATTATTTGGATATATCATATAATTAATATTTCCTTTCTATACATTTTCAATATCTTTAAGAACGAATAATATAATGAATAATCATGTAACAATCTAAAAAACATCCAAATACTCTCTAAGGATTCCTACAATAGTAAATTTTTTATTATAAATAGGATTCATGTATTACAGTGAACTACTTAAAATTATTCAAATTATTTATAATAATATAATATTAAATATCTTAGTGTACATCGAAATTTTATCAATTTTATTATTGAGTATAATATTATTTATGAATTGAAATTATTTGAAATAGTAATTTAATATTATTTCATATGAATCATTTCTATATGATAATCAGAAAAGATATTACATATAAATAATGATATGTCACATATCAATAAAAAATAACAGGAAATATGAAATATGTTATGAATCACAGGGTAACTCTCAATAATTTTTTGATATTCTACTCCTAATAAATCCTAACATATATCACATAGAAATAAATACTTTTGAGGAATATGAACTCTTATTTAAGGACTCAATTTATTCCCCATAAACAATTTCTTTAATAAATAAAATTTCTATAACCTTTAATACATCTTGAAAACATGTCGAATAAATAAAATTACATTTTACAAACATCAAATCAACTTTAAATATTACATTAATAATTCAAAATAATTTTATAGTTTATTAATAAAATTTTTATTATTTAAATTGTAGTTCATTACATTAAAAACATAATTCATCCTCAAACATAATCAAAATATATTTAAAAATGCAATAATAGACATAGTGATTTGAAATTTAAATGATGGACCACCACTAATTATTTTCATAGAATCATTAATGAAATTTAACATCCAAAAATAACAATCCCCCATGGAAAATATATATCGTCATCAAAAATCTCATATATGCTTAAAATTATTATTTATATAAACATTTATGGATATTTTTAATCCTATTAATATATTTATTCATTCATTAGTAGAATGTTTTTCTACAAGAAATATCTATAATTACATAATTTATTTCCAATTGAATATATCTCAAATAAAATATTTAATTGAATCATCGCACATTAAACATCCGACATATTGATAAAATTAATTAGAACATTCAATATTGAGGGATAATAAATCATCATGATTCAAAATGTACCTTAATCATTTTGAATACAACCTATAATGATGAAATTAATCGATGTTTTTCCCAATATCTTCATCAAACCACACCATATGATTTGGTTCTTTATTAATCTTCTATGATTCTTTATCAAAATATTTTTACATCAAGATAGATTATTCCGTGATCATTGAAATAAAATCCCTCACAACACAGTCTCTGTTCAACAATCATAAAGGGAACCAATTCTATTCCACATAGGATAGGTAAAAAAATTCAATTCATAGATAAAAAATAATTATACTAATATATCAGTATGAAATTTCTTATTTTGGATTAAAAAAATTTCTTAATATTAATTGATCATATATTGACTATCCTTGTTTAGAACTGTTTATTAATGTATCAAAAAAATTCCTCATATTATTTGGGTTTTTATAAATTTCATATTTATTCATCAAGGAATAATTATTTATAAATTAAAAATTATTAAAAATTGACAAAAATTAATTTGATATATTAATTAAATAATATTATAATTTTATATTATAATTATAATTTAACATTTCCATTCTAGTTTGGTTGTGTTTTAGGATACTTATTAATTGTCAAACCCCTATAATTTTATCAATATAGCTTGAAATTTTATTATGTTTAATAAATGAGCATGAAATTTTTTATCCCTATTAGACCTTCTATGTATGTTATGATAAATGGGATAGGTAGTTACCTTAAATATTGTATATACAAAAATTTAATAATATTTACTATTTCATAAATGTTATACATTTTTTAAATTATTATCACATGATTGTATTAATTTTAATCATTGGCATTGTGTCTTGAAAAAATTACAAGATGGGTTTAACCATAATAATAGACTACTCAAATATATTGAGTAATTATTGATATGTATAGATATTATTAATGATATATTAATTTTATTTCTTACTAACTATTATATAATTTATTATAGGGTATTATTGAAATTATAATAGATTTGTTGTATTACCTGGAAATATTTTTTATATAAAAGTGTTTCAAATTAATTCTGTTTAACTCTTTAATATAATTTTTTAAATTATTTATCATAATAAAAATTTAAATTTTAATACCAAAATGATGAATCATTGACAATAATTTAAACATATTTAGGGAAAAATTTAATAATTTTTGTACACATAATCATGTTTTTTTTATTCAAATACTTGAGAAAATAATTATTATATGTGTGCAAATTGGTTTTGATTCACATTTAATATGTTTAATGTTGAATATAATATTTAAATAATTTTTGGTATTATATTTCATCTAATATGTTATTATTTTACTATGTAAATATACTTATGATTATGATAATTTAATAAAGAAATTATTACGATAGAAAATGGAATGATTATTATTGAACAAAATCTTTGAATATGGCATATGAGTTTCTTATTTTTATTATTAAATTGTATAATTGACAGTTCTGAAATAAAATTATCACAATCATTTGATATGTTTCTATGTTCTAGAGATGTCATATTTAAAAAAAAGTAATATGTAAGGTAATTGTTTTTATTCATTTGATATTGGAATATTAATTTAGAAATTATTTTTTAGATCCCTTAATTTATATTTTATTATATTTATTATTTCTAATATAATACATATCCTTATGTTCCAATACATATAATATAATTGTTTATATAATTTATAAAAAAAAAATTCTTCAAGATAATTAATGTACGGTATATTTTGGGTATCCCAAATTAGTCCCATTACGATTAAAATTGGTAGTATAAATAATATTTAATATACAATTAGGTCATTTGTTATGTTTACTTACATACACGAAATATTTATCGATCCAAGAGAAGAATGTTTGTTACTTATCATCAGTCAAGGTTGAAATAATGTTTTTGTGGTAAAATTTGAGATAACCCAATTTATGGATATGTCTTAGAAATAAAATTAATATTGGATTAATCATTGTCAAATTAGACAACATCACATCATAATGGGATTTTTCAAACTACAATAGGGTTTTTATCAAATTAAATAACTTGTTACGGAGGATAACATTTGGGTATAAGAGGTTACATAATAATAAAAATGGAATATTTAATAGTTAATCCCACCATAAGATCTAATTCTATATCATGAATGTGGGTATATATGATTAGAAATATATATATATATATATACGTAGGAGTGTGTTGTTTTAGAATAGTACACCACATCGTAATATAAATTATGTTCAAACAATTTTTTTAATGAAATTCTTAGATAAACATTACTATATTATGGTTCATTGTAAGGATATTAATTTTTTGATCATTCATGTGGATGATATAACATATCACAGCACAACCATAATGATCATGTTGGAATAGTACTTATTACTAATGGTTTGGGCCATTAAATACTTAGTCATTCCATATATGGTGTGTTCTAGACTGAATATATTGAGGATTGATTTTATATGACTCCAAAACCCCATCCCGATAAATACAATCATTCTGAAACTACTTCATGTGATGATAATATTTGAAATGATAGAAATGTAATATGTTTGGAACTTAAATTAGAAGTTGGGATAAATTCTATGGACCAGATATTGACAAGAGAGAATTATGTAGTATTGAACCTCATTAGAAGATTAGATATTATTTATGGATAATATCACAGAAATGATGTAGTTCCAAAATAAATATAGCGAATCAAGTAATATCCATTTATTTTAATTCATGAAATGTTTTTAGGATTTGTGAATACATAGTCAAAATAATTGGTGACAAATGGGTTGTTCGAAGACCCAATATGTTAGCGATACAATGATAAGTCATAAGTAATGATTTATTTAAATTAATACATTTTTAGAGAAGTTTTAATGTTTTGAAAGTTAAAATAAAAAATATTTGATAACTTTTGATATTATGTAAAGCATATATTTTGACTTCTTCAATTGATTTTTTGGATTTTATGATGGGATAGAATCACAAAAAAACAAAATTTCTAATACATTTGTTTTCTATTATGTAGAAATTTTTAATACAATTATTATATTGTATATTCATGAATTTCTTTCTAGTAATAACATAAAAATTTTATAATAATAGGGAGTAACCGTAGGAATAATTTTGATTATTTATTAAGCCATTGTAACCCCTATATTGAGTAGTGTTATCACCATGTACATCAAAATACTATCAATGTATTTTCCTTGGATTGTCCTAATATACTAAAACATGTATGTTAGTTGGTTCCATAAACTTATTTTTGAAATTTGAATATATTTGTTATGAGTATTGAAATTTTGAAGAGTTCTTGATTAAAAAAGAACAATATTAACATAAAAATTATATTTTAAAACCATAATTCACCCCCCCCCCCTCCTATTATAGTACGTTCGGAATGTAGTGTAAACGTTCCATATTAGAAACATATGGTTCAATCATGATTATTATGCCTTCAAAGGAATACAGTTATGGAGAAAATATTCAACACAAATTGGGTCTCTATTTTATGGATGAAATTATGAAATTATGAATAATCATGTGTGATAAAATTTATTTCATATAATAATTTATGTCTTTGGAAATCTTTCCCATCATATACATATATGTAATATAATGATGTTTTCTATAAGAATAGTGTATTAAAAAAATTTGATGTCAAATAAAAAGAAAACTGATTAAATTGACTTCTTTCTAATAAAATAATAATGATAATTAATATTTTTACTTCAAGGCAATAAATTTATAAATAATTTGTATAAATTTATAGTTATGTTAGAATGTTAATGTAGGGAAAAGGATTCATAACAAGTTTTTTTATTTATATGTTAGAATAAATAGAAATATTTTTGTTTTTTAACCATTCTATGTTATGATATTTAAGATTAATAACTGTTTAGTCATGCAAATAAATAAATTGAAAATATAAATAATATTATTATATGATAATCTCTATATTAAAATTCATTAGCTTTGGATTCTGATGAATAATATATCAAAAAAAATTATTCTGATGACATGCATATTATGTGGGTGTCTTGTGAAGTCCATGAGAAACCATAAATGACATTAAATAAATTTTCAATGTACATGAAATTAAAATATATATAATATAATTATATACATGATGGATTAATTAAATAAAAAGATATCAATGATGAATTTATTACACATATAGAAAGTTTATTATTTGATTTTTAATGAATATTAGGACAGAAGCAATGATTAGGTTAATTTTATTAGGGATCATTTTCTAATATAGAATAAAAATTCTAATGTGATTATGACATGGAATATGAGTATGAATTAGCCAAAAAACATTGAATAAAATTTTCTCTACATAATTATTTATAGTTATCTAAATCTGAATTTGAGATCTACTACTTCTACCATTTTGAGTTAATATTTTATGATAAAAATATATTATTGTTTTGGTATTAATTGATATTATTCCCCAAAAATGTTATTTTTTATAATTATTATTTTTTAAAATATTGTTATTATTAGTTGTTAGTATACCATCTTCAACAATCATGTTTCAAATGTTATAAGAGATAATATGTTTCAAAATGAACTCACATTATTACTCAATATTAATATATGTAATTAAAACTACATGACCATATTTGACACACAATTTAAATAGGAGTGGGAGCTCTTATACAAATATCTTTTCAATTTTATGGATAAAAAATGTAACTTATTGTGAGAAAATGTTTCCAATTTTGATAGTATACTTTTTAAACATTTGATTAATCAATAAGGAAGATGTTATTATCTTATGTATATATAACATAATTTTATACTCCATGTGAATCCAAATTGGTTTCTTTTTTCATTATTAATTATGTTTACTAATAATTATTGAATTTTATTATTAGTGTTTCTTTGTGTATATTATTTTTACAATATTTTGTAGAATGTATAGAATGATAAATTATTAACTAATTATAAATAAGGATGATGTGAAGACCTCAAATTAGTGTTGAATTCTATGATTATTTATCCACAATGTACAGTATCAAGAGGATATGTGCATGATGGATTATTGGTGTATCTGAAGACCCAAAATGTGTCATCTAATCATGGTTCAGATTTTAATAAATCACAATGGGTTCAAATTAATACAGTATACTCTTTCTATTTTATGTTTATCTATTTATTGGGAGTGTTTGGTTGATTAAAAAAGATTGTGTTATTTGACTAAAATATGTAGGTTAATTAGTTTAATGGGAAATATTTTTTGATTTTAGAGAACATGGATAATGATTTATGTCACTCGAAAACACCATAATGTGTGTTTATTAAAATTAATTATCGGGAAATTGATAACATGTAATGTTTACCCATATATATAAATTCCCTCCAACAAGTTCATATTTCAGGAGCATTCAATTTTTCCTTCAAAATCTAGATATGATAACATCTGTTGGTTTGATATGTAACTTTGTTAACTAATATGATAATACCCCTACTCTTGACATCTTGTTCATGATGGAAATAAATTTCCTCCTTAAAATTTGAGAATATTTTTTTATGCTAGGTAATCAAAATTATTTTAACATAATTTAGAGTTATATTTAATATGATAGTGTTATGTTCTTGGATTTCTTTTGGAATCTAATTTTTTAACATCTCTTTTGAGTAGTTTTTATTTTATTATATCATTAAGAAGAAATTTTTTCAAAATGTATTATAAAGTGATTTACAAAGATCATTGTCATATCATAACTAAATAACTCATATAGAAATACATTCATTCACCACCCATAAGAACTCTCAATTCATAAAGAGGCGGATGTACCCTTTATAAAAAGGAAAATTCATAGGATGTTGGGTGAAGATTCATTCGCATAAAGATGAAGTAGATTTAAAGGACCTAACATGAACTTTTTTTTATTTCAGTGAAACTGATCATCTTATGAATGATTTCAAAAAAGAATATAGATCTATGAATTATTTGTTCATGAAATACAAATTTCATATATAAATATTTTTTGTTAAACAAAGTATCAATTTACAATTATTTATGTGGGTTATCGATGTATCATAGATCATTGATTCCACAATATCATTCTACTCAATGGGAGAGAAATAACATAAGTAAATATTTTTTATAGATACATTATTATGTTAAACATAGGAGATAATGAATATCTGAGAATTGTGTGTATGAGGGATGTGATGTTAAAGATGAATTACTAAAACTGCTTTCAAATGAAGGAAGTATGAAGAATATCCCACTGAAAATGAACATGAAATTCAATGGATAGTAGAATGTAGAATTTTTTGGAAATAATTATAAAAATAGAATTTTCACGATCATGATAGTCAATTGTTGTGTCTAGGTAAGTAAATGATAAAATAATATATCGAAAAAAAATTAGTTGGGATAATAAATATTGAAACAATAGTGAAATAATATTTATTAACACATTAAATATTGTTTCACAACATTATTTGAATAACTTAATCCATGTATAAAGATGTTTAGTGTCTTTATATCGTTAGATATATAATACATCATTGTAAAGGTAAAAACTCATAATTATTAATACAGAAAAGTGTTCTTTTCACACTCATAGATAATCTAATAATTCAGAGGATACATTGGGAATAAATAAATAAGTAAAAGAGAGATAAATAATGTTAGGAATTTATTATCAAAATTAAATCATGATGGAATTAATGGGTTATGAGGCATAAAATGATACCATAATGAGGGAAATCATAATAATCAAAATATGAAAAAATGAAATTAAAAACACAAGATCATGGAATAATAAGTATGTATATAATTTAATGACCTTTCCCATGTATGATTGGATGGACGATGGATGGTCATGCCATAACTACCCAAAGCCTGCCTTAATCTCTCAGGGGTTGTCGACTAACACCATAATGAATAAGATAAATGTGTGTCATCTTCCTAAGGTACATGTATGAATGTAAACATCCATTTCTATAAATACATAAAAATGTATATATATATATAAAATATAGAGTATATTCCATGAATGAAAAAAACTTTTAGGAAATACAAATGTGTAGTATAGAATAATTTGAATATTAAAATAGACAAATTGAATTCCCAAGAAAAAAAATTTCACAAGAAGATAACTAGAAAAATTAAAAAATGAGACATCCAAACTATCATTCTCTAATCCTCGAACACCGTATGTAGTCAAATTCACCATGGAATGTATATTATCATTTTTAATCATCATCTATTCATCATTAGTTTTTTGTAAGACAAGAAACACGAATGAACATTCTATACAGTGAATATTATTTACATTTATTGTAGGACACACCCAACACTATTTGAGAAGAAAAGAGAGACAATATAGAAGTATAAATATAAACTCATATATATAAAATGTGAAAAACCCCAAATTTAGATATAAATATTATCTTAATAGAATCTCAGATGATAGATAATGTGTATTTCCATCTCACAACTAATCACATTTAGTTATGTATGCCAACAGATCCAAAAGGTTTCCATAAATGATGAAACACATCTCGTGTGTCTATCCTATGATGAAACAATTTGGATCCACATATCTCCACTATTCCATATTGTACATGGGACATAAAATCTTGGTAGGGTAACTATACCATGGTACAACATGAGGGTTTCACTTAGAAGGTAGAGAACCCTTTCACTAAAAAAGAAGGTGGTTCCACAAAATATGAAAAGTGTCATTGACCTTGTATTTATGGGGTGTTATAATAAATAGGTAGACAAACTAGACCCTATCATGGTAGGATGATTCCATGTTTTCTGAAGACCGATGATCCATAACCTGACATGACATGAGGGTCCAATTAAATTTTATAGTACCCATTTTCTAACACAGCTGGAGGCTTACACTCTATCTATAGAGGACTCATGTCCTGACACATCATGAGGGTTAGACTTTTTCAATAGAATACCAATTACCATAAAAAATTGGAGGGTTCTATTATTTGTATAGAGGACAAATTCTTTAAAAATATATTATGGTTCCACTATATGGATAAATACCCATTGACTAACACAACAAGAGGTTTCCACTAAAACTATAATGATGAGAATTGGGAATTTCCAACCCCATACATCTACTAATGATCTTGATTAATCATTACAATCATCCATTGTATACACAAGAATAATTACTCTTGGATAATATTTCATAGAACATAAAAATACAATATGATGGAAACAATCGCATTCAACAAATGGAAAACAAATGATTATATACTCATGAGATTGTGGTCATGTAAAAATAATGGATATCTGACAGGTATAATATTCCGCAAAAGGCATATATGACATATAACGATATCCATATGTTTTGTTGCATGACCTATTTCATTTCCATTTCCTCACCAGTACATGACATGATATCCATGTAACCCAAAAAGGTTTCTATGTGGATTAAAAATAATGTCTCAATAACCTAATCTGAGATTTATTTTTTAGGCATTAATAGCATACTCGACCCATGTTCCATTATGTGCCACATGCCCGACCATTCCCATGATTGTATAGTCTCAGAGTACACGATAGCCTGATAAACCAAGGTTACATAGTGTATGAGGGCCCCCTAGTTTCTGCTAATTATATTCTCTTAGAACCTCGACCAATATAAATTTCTATGTTATATATTGTGTTTTCTTTGGAACCACATTGTGTGTAACCGACCGTTTCCCATAATCTATAGACCGCATCAAATTTCAAAACATCTTTCTATGCGACATTATATCCACCAAATAACAAATATATTTATACTAAAATAAATTATATCAACACATACCAATTATCTTTGGGTATTCTTTGGCCATAAAAATGATTTTTTGATACTCCACATTAAGAGAACCCATGACTCGGACAACTCCCATAATTCTTCACTATCTACATCAAAAATCATTTCCCTAAATCCATTACCTCTACATGAAATAATCTCAATTTCATCCTCTAAACTACAATATATTTATTTTTTCCACATCCACCATTTATCCATTGGTCCAATTGCATTCAGGCCCGCCTGATAGTAGTTAAGTTATGACCCCATAGTCCAATGATGAGGAACACGAAGAAAAAGTTGGAGAAATGAATAATACCAAATTTGATATCATTATTAGCCCAAAATTATTATTAAATAATCATATCATAAAGGATTTAAAGTGTTACAATCATTGAAAAATAAAATAATTATATTCCATGAAAAATATTTTGTGATGCATAGGTGCGTGAAAATGATTAAATTAAATACTTATTAAATGATAAAAAATATGACTATGAAAAATATATTAATCAAGGTAGAAAAAATTACTGATATCTAGGAGAATATTGGATAGTTAAGTAGTAAAGAATGTAGTTTATAAATATGGATACAACCATTTTCGTTTTTGTGGCATGATTCACCTTAATCTGGTTGTTTTTCATTATCTGATCTCAATTCAAAAATGAAGAACAATGGAATCACCGTATCAATAATCCTAGGGTTATATAGCAAACCATGTATATTTTCTATAATTTCATATTAATAAAAATTAAAATTTTCATTTCATTTCAAATAAATAAATAAATTATTTATATTTTTTAAAATCCCCATCCAATGTCTTCCTCTAACGGATGTCATCTGACATAAAATTTGGTCATGACTATGGAAAATTTCATGCATTGAATTCAATACTTGTATCATATTTTAGATCCAAGACTCTATTTATGAGTTATAAAATTATTTCATAAATAATTTTTGTCTGTGGTATAATATAAAATTGAAATATTCTTATAAAATTAATTTTTTGGTCACCATGTCTCATAATTTCATGTTATATCAGCAACTATATCTGAAAAAAAAATTAAATATTTCAATGTATTTCATGGTACACAATAGAGTCATTACATTTTTTTCATTCATGAGATTACATCCTAGAACATCACAATCTATTAAATGTGATGGGGATAATGACCCTATATCTGTATATCCCACTATAAAGAGCTCTCATGATTTCTCCCATTTTTTCATAGTACATTAACTAGGGGAATGATGCATCGATGCATGATCATCTCCTTATGTTCCTCATTCACCATCTATTTCTCAGTTAATTTGGCTTCATACTCTATGTACAACACTCAACAAGACAATAAAATGTATATGTTCATTCACATATCTACTCAACTAATACACATTTAAGACATCATAAAGTCACTCTAATTATGGGGGAAGGGTGAGGATATAAGATTCCTCATTATTCATATAGAAGATATTTAATATCATATTAAAATTTGGGGTTACCATTCCCCCAAGGATGAAACTTTTTAATTCAAGTAATTGGGAGAATCTAAAAAAATGTGGTCCCCCTTCCTGAACACTGAGGTCCTATGATATTGTGAAATATAATATTTTTCTCATCTATATGTTATGCTCATTTGATCGCAACTCATCAGAGCCTTCTCTCTCATCTCTTAAACCATCAAGAGCCCAACAAGAGATGCATGTCCATTCCCAATCAATCGTAATTATTGGCTACACTGTCTCTCCTACATGGACTCAAAATATATTTTAATGACATTATGATGATATCAATTATTATAATGATACCTGAATAATGGGAAATTTTACTATAGCATGAGAAATATTATTTTCTTTAATTTATTAAAATATCCTCCAGTACCAGGATATTTTCCTCAATCTATGGATGGTAATATACATTCATCCATATTTTGGTACTAAATGGCTCCTACATAACACTGTGTATGTGGGACATAAACTAAATTTAATAGTCAAATATTATTCTCAAGGGAATCCCCATAAAGAGGATGATATCCCACATATAAAACATCACCAATATATCCACTAAAATCTAAAAAAATATAGAAAAAAGTGTTACGACCTTATAAGTCATCCATGTATTACCAAAAAGGTATCATAGATTATAACAATCCATAGAATCCCTCTCATAGAGTTGATGGATATCCTTTCTGATTATACTCCTAAATATCAACATGCTACATGAAACCTATTGAAACATTTCTATTATCCTTCACCGTATAATATTTGAGGTGATGAGTGATAAACATGAAGACTCTATGATGTAAAATTCACTAGACTATGAAACACATGAATCTTCAACTATAAATTTGATAGTATAACATAATGATGTATATCCCAGTTCCAGTTTATGAACATTCTCGAAATCATTACATGATCATCTTATATCTAATATTAGATGATTGTATCATCAATGAAGACAAAAATAATAAAATCAATGTATTCTCAATGATTTAGTTCACAAAATACATTAAAATAGTGATGGAATGGGCCACACTAAAATGAATCACAAGGAACACATATTAGTGAAAACGACATCAGAATTCTAAAATAGAGATATCAAAATTAGAGAATCTCAAATAGTGGTAGTTATAATTATGATTGATCTTAGATGAACATGAATCACAAAAAATATGTTCATATTGGAATTAAATCATTATGATGTGGTATGATTTATTTATCATGGCTTAGTTCATATGATGAAATCCATATGAATCACGAAGGACACATCTAAATTTCTTATGAAAAAGACGTGTGCTTTCATTTGGGTCACACTAGGTCTGGTAATAACCTTATATCAAAGAACCTCCAACATCTCCCATATCCTTGAGTGATCTATAGCAGCTATCCAATTGGTTTAGGATGATATTTAATTGATCTTATGGTGAATTTTTAGCAGATAATAATTCCACTTCCTTGAATGTTTCCCCACAAATTTTTAAATGAAAATGTCCATATACAACTCCATAACTAAATAAATCCACATTAATAATGATACAACTATTCCATGTTATAAAACCACAAAATAACGGTGGAGTGATATCATCCACCTTCTAAAAAAACCCACTAATAATACAATTATATTTAACTCAATCATAAATTGTAATCTCATCCCATCATCATGAAGGAATCTAACAAATCTATGCAAATATTTAATCTATGTATAGGCTATGTACAAATAGTCTATAAAAAATATTATTTCATATAGTCTCATTATGATGACGAAGAGGTCCCACAAGAAACTCTCAATAACATGTGATAACATTCAATGTTTGTAGATTTGTGATATCATATAATCATTCCACATTGGAACTCTAAGCCAAGGTTACATATGTAATTCATCAAAAATGATATCTAAATATCAATATAATAGTCTAGAAATGATGAAATGGATTATACATATTCATACTAATATAGATGTAATAGTTTAATAAACACATATCATGCATCTAGTAATAAATTGAGTTGTTATGTCGTATACCACCCTAACATGAAAATACACATAGCCATGGCCAACAACTCCCAAATATTGGATTGTTCTCTAAGTGGTTTATGTGAATGGAGATCTTATCATCTCAAACTATTAGATTCTCCTCCTCCTAGATACCCACCGTATCTTCTTAAAACTATTCCTCAATAGATTTTACCTTGATCAAACCATAGAGAACCATGATCTTGGAATAGTCACCACTATGGTGGAAGATCTGCTATCCAGATTCCAAACGTAGACCATGGGTAGATAAATCATTTCCATGTTACCTCTCCCAAAACATATTTACCTTCACCCACATCTAAACTACCTTATTACACTTTTTCATCCTTTTTGTTCATGACATAATCCATGACTCTTTAATTATCCAATTTCTTATGTTGAGACAATACCAACAAGCTCCTACTATCTTCAACATATGACTCACCTCGATGATGACCACATTTATGTGAGAATTTATGAAAAAATATATTTATTATGAATGTTATAATATTGAATAATATATAGTATAGTGTAGAAAAAAATTGAACATGTAATGAGAATGTAGATAAAATGTCTCGTAGGAGCCCTTATGTAATAAAAAAATTATAGTAAAAACCTCTTGAAATAGAAAAATTAATAATATGATGCTAATATAGAATGATTAATTAAAATACATCATATTTTGTCTTGAAATTGTAGTATATATATCTCTGGATAGAATGTATCAGAATATATGAAAATGTGTCTTCGTGATGGAAATTTTTAGACGAAACCCTTACAAATTATCTATTTTTGGAATAATAAATGATAAGAATATTTAGAATCATAAAGATCTATAAATACAGGTATTTAAATTTATAATTATTACAAACTACATTCTTCGGAATTATATAAACATAATAAAAGTGAATTTGGTTTATAACATTAAACATGTCTCAATGAAGTTATATTGAGATGAAAAACCCTTAACTTGTTCTTAAAATTTTAATGATCATCCACGTTACATAATTAATAATTAAATTATATTCATAATATATAAACATAAAAACCATATTCATCCATATTTATTTATCTATGGTCCATATATTATCTTTTGAATCTTTTTACAATTTAGTTTATACTCAATTTTAATACTTACGGTCTTTTTATTAAATTATTGTTAATAAATTTGGTTTGTTAAATATGGTTAATAGTTATAAAAATGAATCATAATATATATAATATTATTTTTTATTTTATATTTTAAATACTATATGAAAATACGAATACATTTTAAAATGTTTATATGAAAAATGATCTATATTATTGAAGATTCCATGAAGTGTAAATTTAAGGATATTGATCATACTATAAATATGTATTATTTTTATTAATTTTAGATTTTTATATATTAATATTATATTATATTAATAGTTAAAAAAATCATTTATACATAATAAATAAATTTATAATGTTATCCCTATTAGGTTTCCATGGAAAATTAAACATGACTTTCATGGAGGTGGTAGTTCACACACAAAAGCATTCTATAGTATTTTTATCAATGCTCATGGAAGAAATAATTGAATGGATATTCAATTAGTATGTTTTGATTTATAAAATTGACAATTATATAGTTATTATAGCTTATTGTACAGTTGGACATTTTTTTGTACTGACGATGAAACGAACATAGAATAGTTGGATTGAGATAAATAACTTCCCCTTGTTATTTCTCACATAGTTAACTACATAAGTCTATAATGATTAGTGTTTTTATGAGACAAATTCCTCAAATTAAAAGTTATTCTACGAAATAATTTACTATTCTATTTTTATATTTATGAAATTCATTTTTAATGGGTAGAGAAATGGGAAGTAGGTGGCCACCTTTTATAGATTAAAAAATAGTACTTTTGTAAAAACTAATAATTTTAAAATAATATCAATCCATTAGTAAATGTTGAATATAAAAAATATCAAATAATAGTTTTTTGAAATATATAAGGATTATACTTTATCCACATTCTGCTATCAAACATGTTTGGAATGGTTTATCCTTTTTCACATTCATAATTCACTTTTACCCAAATTTACCATTACCCATGTAACTCCACCTCTACCCATAGAAAATAATTCAATGAATATGTTTAAAATAAATGTTAATTAATAATTTGAACATTCTAATATTAATTATAGAAATTAAATTTATAATATAAAATTAATTTGGTATTAATAAATTAATTTTATAATTACCATATATAATGTGTAAAAATCGCTTCATTTAATAATATATTTTTTATAAAATATATGTATGGGATAATATTGTCTATTTTCAAGTTCAATGTTTATAAAATAATTTTTTATTAATAAAAAAATATTTTTTCTATTTAAAAAATACATTTATTTATAACTAAAATAATTGAAACAATGTTTTTACGAATTAAAATATTGTTTTTTATAATTATAAACATATAATAAATAAATTTAATATTATAAATATAAAATTTGTAATATTATTCTGTAAATTTATTTTTTATTATTTGAATGGATTAAAAATTTTTATGTATTTATTTTATATTTATAATGTAAATAAATTCACGAATTGAAGAAAATATATTTATGTATTCATATAACAATCATTTTCAAAGGAAATGTTTTAAAAATAAATCCTAATATTTTTTCACCTAATGAATCAAAGAATAGATGATATTTTATTATATTAAAAATATATATGTGATAGAAATTATTGTTAGTATAATTATTGTATGAATTTGATTATTTAAAAAATATATAACTTATGTTATAAAATATAAAAAATGGGTTTTTAATAAAACAATTTAAATAATAAACCCAGTTATAATATACATATTGCTTTTTAAAAAATGATTCTTGAATAACTGACCAATACTTGTATACTAATAAATATATAAGAGACACGTTTCTATAAAAAATATTTTTTCATTATTTTAATAAAATTAAAACAATATTATAGAAAACATAAAAATTGATCATAAAATAATATTTTAAGTATAAATATAAAAAAAATTATGTAAAATTCAATTTCATGAATTTTATATTTTAATAATTATTTATAATAATACAATTTTGTTAAATCTATATTTATAAGAATGTAAATATGTAACTCTATTTTTCCTTATTCATCATTTTAAAAAAAAATTAATTTAAATATAATTAATCAATAAATAATATATTTCACTAAAGTCGTTATTTAATATTATAATACATATTTTTAATTAATAATTTTTACAAATGATTAATTGATAGATTCTTAAACACAATAGTGAATTAATAAATCGGTACAGAATAACATTTTTTTATACATATAGAAATTAATATATTTTTTCATTTGATTATGCCAACTTGTACAAACTATATAAATGGATAGATTTTAATGGCCAGTAATATCTCAGTTTTTTTCTAGTATTAATTTTCAAGTTGAGTAATCTATGAAACATATTTTACATAATAGTACGATAAAATCACAAAAATATCAGGTCATCATATGAACGATAAAATCTAATTTTTAAGAGATATGAATGTTTTGAAATGGTAATATCAGTGAAAATAACAATAAATTTCAGAAAACTAATGTAATGTTAAATCTAGAGAAAATAGAATATTTAATTATTTTGGGTTGTATACAAGATAAATAATGGAACCTATCGTTCAACATGGTGGAATAGACACTAATGATCTAGAAACATGATATTATTCAGAAAAACATCTTGGGACCACCCTCTATTCTATCTCAAAGAGGATGATAATGGTTTTCAACATTCATTAATGATACCCAAAGAAAGTTGTAAGAGTATATTATAACATTAAATTGTTATGTATATAATGTGTATATTAATATAAAATTAAATATAGGGAATAAGTCATTAATTAAGATGATGTGATCACGTACAAAAAATAATTGTTATTATAATAGAAGGAGCTTCTTGAACTTATCCATGAACTAAGTGAAAATATATTAAAAAATTATATCAAGAAAACCTGAAATTAATGGAATTAATTGAATAATGATTCAAAGTGTAATGTTGATATAGTTTATCATGAGGTTTCATTCAATAATTTTAATGTAGTTTTCAGTATTGTGGTTAACAAAGTCAATTGTATATTTAATAAAAAACATTCAAAACCAATGGGATCTAAGATACCACATGAATCATGATCATGTTAATCAATGATGCTCAATCAACATCTTGATTTATATAGTTATACATTTGTTTATGTGGATTCTATATAAATCTATGAACTCGTAGAAAATTTTATAGCATTCTACATTATTTAACTTTATGAGGAATCACTGGATTTTGAAATTGGGATGAGGATTGAAAACATGTCATAAAAACCAAGAATATGATCTTTAATTAGTAGGTTTTGTCGAATCTCCAAAACATAAAGTATGAATTATTTGATTGAACTATTCAACCGACAAGAATAAAGTACAGCTGAATTTGAGCTTAATAGAGAAACATTTTTTTGCAAACGTAATTTGGAGGATCTTGTGTCCATACAGTAGGCATGTTGAAGATATACCAAAAATCCCAAGAACCTAGGAGGCGTTAATTGGCATACCTGATGATAGGTATTGAAGATTATTGTATATTAATATATGTTCTAGTAAATTTATAGCCACATGTTGATGTATATAGATATTCAATATTGATTAATTTAGTTTAGGGTTATTGTCAAGGATTTCAATATCTAATTTATACTACTATAGGAAAAATAGAGAGCCTAAAATAAGTATCCAATCATAGAAATTTTAAATAGTTGGAGTTATCTATAAAGGATGAATGGGATTTAATACTTTTGAATAAAACATCATGGATAATTTTTGACCCTAAGTAAATAACAAAATTGTGACAAAATTGGTTTTACATGTAATTGATGAATAAACATGGAATAAGTGGTTTATGCCATGGTTTATGGGTCAGGGTTCCAAGAGAAAATAGTGAAATGAATTCTATGGAATATTTTCACTTTTATTTAAATATACAAACATCTGAATATTTATATTTATTATTATGTTTGATAAATGACACAAAATAAAAATTTATATAAAACTTTACATTGTATATAGATATTTTGTGTTAGAAATTTACATGAAACAACATGTGTGTTTCATAAATCAATGAAATTCAGACTGAGTGTTAATGTTTAATGTCATTCCCATTGTCTTGAAATAGTAACCGATATAATTGAATAGAACGTTGAAATAATGAATGTCTAAAAAAAATCAATAAGGGAATGTTGTACCTCAATTTATACCAGGAAAAATTTAATAGTAGGAGTTGCATACATATTATCATATATATGAACCAAATTATTTTATCATGTATAAAACATAATTGGATTCCTGATATGCATAATGGATTATCGAGAACATTTGAGCATGAATTTCTCTTAGTAACCCAAAAAATAATATCGATAATATTTAAATGAGATGTGAAATATAGATTTTCATTTTTCTTAAGAGGGGTTACATCCAAAAGATTATATATATTTTCATTATATTCAAATATATGTTATTATAAAACATATATTCATGTTACGTCATTATTTCTTATGATGTAGTGTAAAAAATAGAGGATGAAGAAAAACATTTTGAATGAACTGTTTTCATTGATGTTATGATTATTTCTGTATGAGGAGGTGTGGACACCTATGAACATTTAATATATCGGTGGACTCATTAATTTTCTTCATATAAATATCATGTAATAATTATAGGGAATCCTTAAAATAGATCATCATATATCGCAATATTACAAAATATATAACCGTATCCTTAAAGATAAATGATAATTTTTATAATTATGTATTTTTAAAATAATGGGAAGATTCAAACACTCAAAATAGTACAATCTATTTTATATTAAAATATGGATGAATTGTACTGAGATGAATTTCAACTTTGTACTAGTAATATTTTCTTTCATTATAGAAGATGAATATATTGAAAAACAAAATTATGGTATGAGATGGGAAAGTTCAAGAGCATTTTAAAGGAAACTAAAAGTGTGAATACTTTTATATTTAAATTAATTGTTAGTGGAATTCCTAAACATCATAATCAAAATTTCAGTTAATGGGAGAATAATATTGACTAAATATATCATTTAATATTGTTTTTTAATGATAAAAAAGAGATAAATCTATTTATGAATTTAGTAATGTAGGATCCATTAAATATCCCCACACATAATCGGATAAGTGGGGCGTTATCTCATGGTTAGATTTCATATAATTCCATAGTTAAGAGGTTTCACTCTTATCTCTATTTTGATAGAAAATAATGTCTTTATTCCAAATAAAATGGATTTACTTGAAATTGTTAATGTTTTCAATGTATGATGCATGATGAATTTTTTTTTATTTCGTGATTTTAGGGAAAACAAATTATTATTGGGAAAGGGGAATTATTGTTCAATTTTAAAATGTTGATTTTAAAATAAGTGGAATTGTCAATTTATGGAAAATATTTTTCTAATAATGGGTTTCAACAAAAATTTATTTTTATTGAGTAGTGGATTGACATGAAAATATTTGGATAGTGTGGCTTGGTATGTGATTGTTGTTTTGAGTAGAAAATTGTTGACAATCTTATTATTGTAGATATGGGAAATGATATTGAATTTTTTTTAATGGTTATGTGGTCGATAAATGTTAGGAATGGATACATAATGGGAATGAATAACCAACAAAAATGGTACGTGGTTATGATGTTCCACTATGAAAATTGGACAAAGTTAGATGTGATGATCCACCATCAATAGTGACATCATTCTTAGGTGAGTGTGTACGAAACATGGGAATGTGGTTTGGATATGTATTTTCCCATGCATGTTGGAATGTTTTATGGAAATGTGATTTGGGAAATGACATGTTTGGTTTATTTAATTTTATTTGTGTTTTTTAAGAAATTTTGTTGGGGTGATGATGTTTTTTGGTTATTACTATTTGTTGATCCATTTTAATGAATTTAAATAAATTGTTTAATATAAATTATACTAACAAGGTCAATCATATTGGCGTGTGTATGGATGTTGTTTGGGGAAAACCTATATTTTATTATTAATCAACCCATGATTTGTAACATGGGTATTTTGTATATATTTTACCTGGTGACATAGGTAAAGGCAAAGTATCTGACATCTATAGTGGTTCATAGTGATGTTAGGGTTGCCTTATTGTGTTGGGATAATTGATCTTTGAGGTGGAGCAGTAGTCTTGTGCCATAGATTCATTATATTTATTTTCCAAACATTTGGTACTCTAATCAAGGATTATTTTCTTCTGGTTGTATTGATATTTTGGATTTGTTGAAATTTAAATAATGGTTGAACAGAATCACATAGTTGTGGTTGGATTTGGATCATTTGGTTGGTTGTGTTTATTTTTTTGAAAAATTGGTCACCAATGATCATTAATCCATCTGAATTTATTTATATCATTTGTATTTTTTAGAATGAATCATATTCCTTAGAATCATTCCACCTAATTTCAAGCCAGTTAAATGAAGAATGATCTTAAAAGTGTGTCAGTTTTTTTGGTCCATCACATTCATGTTTGTTTTATTTTGTGGAATTCAATATCCAAAAATGATTTTACATTTTTTTTCATATTGTACTACATGATTTGGGATGGTATCAATGCATATAATTGTCGGAATACGAAATGCTTTTAATTAAATGATGTATATAACTCATTTATTTTGAACTTCAAGTGACCAGGTGTTTGGGCATACTATTGTTTTGGAGACACATATAAGATCCTGATCTCATTATCTTGGGTATATTCAATTATATGACCATTAAATGCATGGTAGAAATTAATTCCCACTATGATTTAATATTTTATTATGCATAAGGATTGATTTTCTGATATAAAAGTGTCAATTTTTGTAAAATCATTAAATTCTTTTAAGATATATTGTTTTGAAAAAATAATGGATGTTGTATTTTATAATTGAGATGAGATTAAAAATATAAAGGATTTTCCAAATATGGATGATCATGATATAATGGGAATTTGAAAATAATTTTATTTATAATATAGTGACATTGTATTTAAATTGTAAAGCCTTTCATTACTACTTAGTGAGACTTATGGTGATTGCTGGGATGAATGAAATGGAACCAGGTAGATGTCGGAGAGTCAAAATAAAGGAATTTTTAGAAAATGTCATGACTTATGAATCCCAGGTGAACCAGCTTCTAGTGTATATAATACTGAAATATTTATAAGATGTGATCACTGGGAAAAGAAGCAATGAGATGAGGCATGAGGATCACTTGCTTTAGTTGGAAATATAGAATATACCCATTTAACGGGGTGATACATTGCTAGAATGTACATAATCATGGATGAACATGAAGAATTGATGTTTTGATTTAATGGGATCACTAGAAGAGATAAATGTGAAGTTATTTATGTGTTCTTTAGATTATCTAGCATGTCTATGATGGGAGTTTGTGGTACATTATGAAGCAGACAAATGAATGAGACATGAGTTTTTTGAGGAATTTATTAATAAAAAATATGACCCTCATACATTTGAAATATTGCTAGCATCATATTTATTCAGTTTTAGGAAGGGAAAGCTAGTGTTGATGGAATATTTTAATATACATATGATCATAGTATGGTTCACACATGATGTGGTGACTGTTGAGTCCTCGAATGACAATATTATTGAATTATTCTTGATGAAATAAATTTATTCCACTGTATCAGAGTTATGTGTTAGTGATTAAACAAAAATGAGGAATAAATAATTTCTTATTGAAAGAGATATATCATGGGATATAGGAAGTGGGTGCATGTTGGGAATAATTGATAATTGTGGGAACTATAATGCAGGGTTTAAAATGAATAGGGACAATAATTTTTAGTGTGAGAGTATGGTTCAGAATAAAATTTTGGTATCACTGAAAAATCCCATAAAACATTAGATAATGGAAGCTTGATTTTAGTGTGGTTCTACAGGCCACATGAAGAAGAATTGTAAGGAAAAACCATAATCATGACATAATTGAATTTATGTGGGGAATCATCAATGTTAGTTTTTTAATACTCGTAGCACGGATATTCATGAAACTCCTCAGGTTCACTGGTTTCCTATGCCTTAAAAGGGCAGTGGAAGAAACATATACCCCATTAATAGAGTCGAGTCCATCATAATAATACTAGTAATACCACGAGTCACAAGTAGGGTATGTTTCAACATGACAATAAAGATAAGAGTGTCGTAAGAAAGAATTTGTTTGGAGTTGAGTAGGTTGTGTTGTCTGATCTGTCAGGACTATCCATTGTAGGGGGTATAATTATTTGAAATTAAACCTGTATGAGTTTTTATTCTTAATAAGAGTGATTCTCATTATATTTTTTCATTTGATTTGTTATGTTCCAAGGATTATTTTTTATATTCATGAATTTTGTTTTGAAACATCAAACACATATGGGTCATGGAGAGTGTCGATAATTTCTTTATATAGCATGTTGTACTGTTCTGGATGTCATTTTTTAAATTTTGGACTTACCATTCATTGATATATATGTATATGATATAATATTATGAATGGAGTGGTTAGAGATGTCTAAGGAACAATTTATCCGTTATGAGAAAATTGTGACTTTAATGATGGATTATGGAATTGAGAATATCATTATATGAGTGAGGAATAAGAAGTTGAGTGAAACATGATTTTTTTGCACCAGAAAATTGTGATGACATAAAATCCATTAGATTCATTTCCTTAGTCATCAATGAAATTGTTTTGGAGAAGGTATTTTCATGTTGTAGTTTATTTGTTTAGGGGTGTCTTTCCTAAAAAATAATATAATTTCCCCATGTGAGATAATTTGACATTATGATTGATCTCTTTATTGGGAACAATCCTATCTCACATAATTCTAATTAAATGGTACCATCATTAATTATGTAATTGAATGTGTATTTGGTGGATTTTGACAAAAATGGCTTCATCCGGACAAGCGTGTCTCTGGGGGTAGTGTCAATATTTTTTTTGAGGGGAATATTTAATTATTTCTTAATGTTAGGATTATCTTAAGAATAACCAAATAATGATAATGATTGCCACGACCCATCCCATGGGGCCCGTATCGTGACTACCCCAAGCCCACCTTCTATAGGCAAGGGGTTGGATACAAGCACTAAAGGCGTAAATCCCTAAACTCGAAATGAATTTCCTTTATAACTGTAACAAACACATCAAAGTACACAACTGAGAGAAAATCACTAAGTAAAGCTATATACAAAAGAAGTGCTGGAAACTAAAAAGTGTCCAGAAATACAAGACAAACAGGAATGTAATGGTAAAACTGAAAAGAAAGTGCATATGAAGTAGTGTAAGGAAGCTACTGGGTCGTTCTCCGGGATTCCTACCTGAAGGGTAGGTACAGATGTCCTCCTCAGCACTCTCATCCATCTGTCTCTTCCATTTACGATCACACTGAGTGGTCCACCTCTGGGTACTATCTAGTCCTGCTACTCTCTACCTTAGTAAGTGTTTTATGTCATCTACAACCAACACAATGAGGTGCAGGCATTTCCTGTTTTGGGGTGAGTATAAATATTCACAATAGGGACCCTAAGACCCTTAAGGTCTCACAAAATCCAAGAAATCAAAACCAAAATGTATGAAATCAACTTATAACCATTACTTAGGTATATGAACATACATATTCCTGAGTTATATAGTAACCCATCTAAATCCTGAGGAAAACAAAAGATTCATTGACTCAGCTCAAAACCAAGATTTTATTATAGGGATGGTAACATGTAACAGTCCTAGTTAAACTATCGAAACCTCGGCTACTGGTGTACTCCTCATCTATAGAGTACGATGGGACTATCGCGTCACACATAGGGACTTCCCACTATCCTGGACTATTGTTGCACTCCTCCTCTTGAGTACCGTGGGTCTGATGCATCACACAGAGGCGCTCCCCACTGTGGGTTTGCCTCATCACACAGAGAAACTCCCCCTCGTAGCATGCTGAGATACTCCTCTTGTCGATTACCATGGGTATGCTTCATTACAAAGAGGCACTCCCCTCTATGGGTATTCCGTGTCACACAATGATTCTTCACATTGGGCTAGTCGAAACACTCAGAGTCAAAAGGCCAGCAGTTGTCAGGCCTCACCAACTACTAGGTCTTCGTACTCCACTCACTCGTCTCCAGGAGGATCTACTCCACAAGCTACTATTCAGTATTCCAATTGTCAAGATGTCCAATGTAGATGTATATCAAAGGTCCACCTCTTCATTGGGGTCTCAATGCAATATAGGGTGGGTCAATCAGACGCTCGTTCTATGAGTTATTCACTTTTCCGTCCCGGTGGCCCGGTTGGATTTTAGGATCAATCCAACCTGACCGTACCACAAATGTTTCCAAACCTCATGTGGGGTATGCCAAAAGAATTTTCTCTCTCAATTAATTTCTTCCCCACTAACGGTTTGTTGATCATACACCTGTAGCCCATGATATGGCCAAAAAGGTGAATTGGTTCAGAACATGGTAGGGTCATGTTCGGCCCGGACGGACCGACCCGACCCGACATGGTCTGGATCAACCCAACCCAGCCCAGCGCAATGGACATCGACAGTGAGTGGGGTGGGGGGGGGGGCAGAGGCCCTGCACAGCTGGCTTGCATGGCCAGCAGGGGTTCCAGATAGAGGTGGTTCCCGTGGGGGCCCACCCTAGAAATCAAGGGTGGGGGGGGGGGGTTACACCCCCATATTCTGCAACGGCTGGCACATAGCGTCGGCTCAGTAACCGTGGGACCCTATGGGTCCCACCTGTAGTGCGCCTTCTAGTAGTCTGCTCAGCAAACCACCCTCCTACATCTTCCATGTCCCATGGCCGCAGTAATTCTCTGGCACGGAACGACAACGTTGCTCCCAGCCCATCCAACCGCAGTTGCCTGCATGGCCACGGCTCCTTCCTCCGGTGAGCTGCGACAGCACCGTGCCCCTCCAACACCACCACGAACCCACTATCTGTGTACTAGATCTCAATTCCTTGTGATGGCATTGCACCCCTCTGATGGCCTGACGACCCTAGCATTTCCGACTTCTTCTATGGTCGGCTCGCTGACGGTCGCCGCGTGTACCTCCGCGTCCTGTCGCCCTCGGCCCGTTCCATTAGTGGCACTGTTTCACCGCAACCACCCTCAAAGAACAAGAACCAATGGAGGGTTGTCAGGCCATGTTTTTTCGGCCCACACCCTCCACATTAGGGTGATAGGAAACGACTATTATCGAATCTCAAGAATGGAAAAGAAAAAATATCAAAATAAATCAAAACTACCTCTAACTCATTTATTCATGATAGTTGATGAAGTTGTGGGAAGAGAATCTAAATTCTTTGTTTGATGCATTCGTCATGCACTCCCAATTTATACTTGCATGTCGGAAAATGTCCGGGTTAGAAGACTGAGGAAGAAGCGTCGTCAGTGTTCTTTACATTCTTCGTTGAGAGGATGGTTCTCCCTATCTCTCTTCTTCCTTAAATATCCCTTCCAAAAAAAGTATGATTCCAATCCCCCAATGAAATTAGAGATCATATATTACTTTAATGGTTGTAATGAGTTCAAAAGGAGAGTTAATTAATGAGGGGGTCCACATAATTAATTCTTTTGTGTAGACAATAATTTATTAAGGGATTTCAAGGGTTTCATCATTGTGTGGTCCCCACCTCATTAACTATCAAGATATGTTTAATCCTCGGGTGGGACCCACCTCCATAACCTCTTATGTGAGGTTATAGTGTGGTGTTCCCCACCCATAACCACCTCTTATAGGTTTTAACCAACTCAGAAATAAAAAGAAGCTAACTCTTAGTTTAATTTAACTTTTCCTTTGAAACCTAAAAACTGACATTCATTCTCGACCGACTGTCATCGATGTGAAAGTCCTATTAATAAAATACCAGCGATGCGAGTTCATTGGTTCCCTTAGATTTCATTTGCGAGCACTGGTCCAAATGTTATAAAATACTTCTCCTACGTTTACTGAACATACCCGAACAAATATTTAGAAATTGATTCCGGGCACACCGGGCCTTAGAATCAAGTGCCTTAAATTTTCATGAACTTTTAATATTACCATGTATTTAATAGAGAAAATTCCTCCGAAATTCCTATTCTTTACATTCTCCCCCCTTACGGCTTTACGTCCCTGTAAGCTACAACTATAACTATGGGAACAAATGTGGGTACTGAGCACGCAAATGAGCCTCCCACTCCCATGTTCTCTCCTAGAGGTTCTCGTGCTACCATCTAACACACAACAGTTGTATCGACCATCCACGTATGACCCGCACCTATCGATCCTCAATATCTAATAGAACCTCCCTAAAATTCACCTCGTCATCGATATCTATCTCTCCATGGTCAATGATGTGGGAAGGGTCATGCACATATCTCCTTAGTTGAGATACAAGGAAGACGTCGTGCACCTGGTGCAACTGAGGTGGAAGATCTGAGCGGTAAGCCACCACGCCTACTCTGCTGAGGACCTGGAAAGGTATGATGAATCACGAAGATAACTTGCCACCTTGGCCAAATAAAAATATACCTCATCGAGGAGAGACCTGTAGAATGATATGGTCTCCATACTCGTACTCCATAGGTATTTGTCTCATGTCAGAATACTACTTTTGTCTTCTCTGTGAAGTCTTCATCCACTATTGGAGGATCTGTACCTTCTCTTTGGTAGCCCATACCATCTCTGGTCCCACTAGTTTTGACTCCCATGGGTCTTTCTAGAACAGTGGTGATCTGTAGGGTCGACCATACAAAGCCTCAAAGGGTGCCACACCGATGGTGGAGTGATAGCTGTTGTTGTAGGAAAACTCTATCAACAGTAAGTGATTCTCCTATCTATAACTAAATTCAAGGACACATGCTCAGAGCATGTCCTCAATTGTATGGTCCTCTCAATATTTCCATTAGTATGAGGATGGAAGGTGGTGCTCAAGCGAAGCTTTGTATCGAATTCTTCCTGCAACCCCTTCCATAGTATGGAATTGAACCGTGCGTTAAGGTCGGAGACAATTGATGAATGTACTCCATGCAAATGTACAATCACTTTCACATAGAGGCATACTAAGATCTCTACTAATCCCTGCTCTCTAATCATTATGAAGTGGGCTGACTTGGTGAGTCAGTCAATGATCACCCATATCGAATTGTGACTGCTGGATGAACGTGGAAGACCTGTCACGATGTTCATGGATATCCCATCCCACATCAACTTTGGGACCTCTAAGGGATGAAACAATCATGGTGGTATATGGTGTTTTGCCTTCAATTGTTCATAAGTGTGGCACCGTGAGACAAACTACGCTACCACCTTCTTCATACCTGGCCACCAGTGTTGTCGTTTGAGGTCCTGATACAACTTCACAACCTCTGGATGTACCACACAGGAGGACATGTGAAAATCCCATAACACACCCTCCTCAAGTGACACTGGGACAATAGTATGACCTCTGAAGAGGATGATGTGCTCTCCACCTTCAGAAAATCTATCAGGTGATTCCCTAGGGGTATCTGAGCATGTCACGTCTCGTAGTCAATGTCTCCATACTGCGCCTCCCTAACTTGCTGAAAAAATGGGTGAGTGACTGAATGAAACTACAGAAATGTTGTTCCATCTCTATCCACAAAGGATATCTGAAAAACAGAAAGCTTCTCTGACCCCTGGACTAGCAGTTGTATTCCAGTTCTCCTGTTGAGTGCCTCTGGAACTATGTTCCACTTCCCAGGAGTATAGACTATCTCGAAGCCATAGTCCTAGAGGTAATCAAGGAAACGCCACCATCTCATGTTCAGGTACTTCTGAGAGAATATATTCCTGAGACCCTTTTGATAAGAGTACACGATAAAACGTTATCTCATAAGATAGTTCAACCACATATTCATGGTGAAGTTTGCTGCTGCTAACTCGAGGTCATGGGTAGCATATTTCTGCTTGTAATGTCTCAGATACCAAGAACCATATGTGATCATTGTTCTCCCATGCATCCTGACACACCAAAGTCTAGTCCCAGATGTGTTGCAGTTGACTACCTACCCTACGCCATTCTCTATATGCCTCATTATGGGGGGAACTAGTCATCCTCATCCTCATCTTCTGAAAGCTCTGTTGGAATCACTCCGATCACACGAAGGGTTTCCCCTTCTCTGTTAATGCTGATAGTGGTGTTGCAACTCTGGTGAAGTCTGGAAAAAACCTTCAGTAGTATCCATCCAACACAACGAGGTTCAGGTATAGCCCGTGCATGGGTGAGTATAACGATACTCTGTAGGGTTCCCGAAACCCTCAAGGTCTGACAAAATCCACAAAGATAAAACATAATGTATGAAATCAACATATAAAAATTTCTTAGGTATATTCCCATACATATACATATGTTTTCTAGTAACCCATCTCAATCATGAAGAAAACACAAATGTCATTGACTACGCTCAAAACAAGGATTTAATTATAGGGGTGGTAACAAGTAAGTCTCATAATCAAACTATAGAAACCACGACTACTAGTGTACTCTTCATCTATAGAGTATTGTGGGCCTTTCTCATCACATAGAGGTGCTTCCCACTATCCTATACTGCAGTATTACTCGTCCTATCGAGTACCATGGGTCAACGGCGTCACACAGAGGCGCTCACCACTATGGGTCTTCCGCATCACACAGAGGTGCTCCCCCATGTAGCCTACAGAGGTACTCTTCCTATGGAGTATCCTGGGTCTACTGCATCACAAAGAGGCACTCCCCACTACGGGTCTACCATGTCACATAGAGGTGGTTCCCACTAGGCAAGTCGAAACAGTTCGAGTCGAAAGGTCAGCAGTAATCAGGTCTCAGCTAGCTACTAGTTCTTCGAACTCTATTCGATCATATTCAAAAGGATCTGCTCCATGATCTACTGTTCAATTCTCCAACTGTCACTAAGTCCCCAGTAGAACTATCTTAATGGTCTGCCTCGTTATAGGGGTCTCAACGCAATAGAAAGCACGTCGATCAGACGCCTGGTCTGTGAGTTATTGGCATTTCCGTCTTGGGGGCCCGGTTGTATTTTTGGTTCAAACAACCTTGAGTGTACCAAAACAATGCCCAAAACTAATTTGGGGTATTCCAAAATAATCATCTCTCTCTATTTTTTTTTCACCACAGACGGTTCATCGATCGGACACCCATAGCCCAAGATATGGGAAAAACGTGATATGGGTCAGAACTGGGTCCGAGTCCGGTCAGGCCCGGATGGACCGACCCGACCCGACCCTAGCAAGTCTGACCCCACCTGAGCCCGGATCTGGACCGGGGTTCGACCCGGCCAGTGGGGCAGAACCGGTCAGTAAGGATCGACCCGGCCCACTGGAACTGGCCCGGCCCCGCGGAAACATCCTGTCCCAGCATGGTGGCCTATCCCGCAAGGCGGCCCGTACCGAGAATGGCCCGGCCCGAGGGGGGACATGGTGGCCCAGCCCACGGAGCATCCCGCGAGGGCGGGGGGAGGCCCTGTCCTTCTGGCCCTCTTGGCCACTGGGGGTGGCAGCTAGGGGCGGCCCCCTGTGGGGTCCGCCCTAGTAATCAACGAGGGTTTTTCACACCCCCTATCTTCTGAAACGGCTGGCTCATGGCGTTGGCCCGGTAACTATAGGACCCTTCATTTCCTGCCTGTAGCACGCCTGCTAGCGGCTGGCTTAGCCGGACGTCCTCCTCCGTCCGTCGTGTCCCGGGGCCTCGTTACTTCACCGGCACAGGGCGACGGCGCCGCTCCCAACCCATCCGACAACTGCGCCTTACGTGGCCACGAATCTTTCATATGGTGCTGTGCGATGGCACCGCGCACCTCTGGTACCACCGTAGTCCAAATGGCCACGGCCCGGTTCTCCATGTGGAGGGATGGCGTCGCGCCCCTCTGGCGGCCTGGTGGCCCTTGTGGCGCTGGCTTCATTTGCAGCCGCCTCGTTGGTAGTCACCGCGTGTACCTCCGTGGCCTGTCAGACGCGGCCTGTTCCTCCGGCGATGTTATTGCTCCGCAACCACAATCATAGAACAAGAACCAACATAGGGTTTTTGGGCCATATTTGTTCGGCACATTCCCTCAACATTAGGAAGATAGCAAACGACTATTATCGAAGCTCGGGAATGATGAAGAACAATGATTAAAATCGATCAAAATGACCCCTACCACATGTGTTGATGATTTTTGACAATGTAACAGGAAGCAAATGTCGATTCGTCATTCTCAGCATTCATCATGCACTCCAAACATAAGCTTGTTTTTTAGAAATTTTCTGGGGTAGATGACCGAGGAAGAAGAGTCGTCTACATTCTTCTCTTTGTTCTTTGGGAGGATGGTTCTCCCTAGATCTCCTCATCCTTAATTCTCCCTTCCAAAAAAAGTATGATGCCAACCCCCCCCCCCATTGAAATAGCATTTCATCTATTAATTTAATGATTGAAATGAGTTCAAAATAAGAGTTAATTAAAGATAGGGATCAACATAATTAAATCTTCTGTGTAGACTGTAATTAATTAAGCGAGTTCAAGGGTTTCATCTTCAAGTGGTCCCCACCTCATTAACTATCAAGATATGTTTTATCCTCGTGTTACCCCCCACCACCATAACCTCTTATGGGAGGTTATGGTGTGGTGGTCCCCACCACTAACCACCTATTGGTTGTTTTAACCACCTATTGGTTGTTTTAACCACCTAAAAATAAAAATATGCTATCACTTATTTTTATTTACCTTCTTCGATAGACACTCAAAAACTAACTTTCATTCTCGAATGACTGTTGTCGAGGTGAATGTCTTCTTAAACGAATACTGGCGCAGCGAGTTCAATGATGCCCTCAGATATCAATTCCATGGACCGGTCCAAAATTTATAAAATATTTCTCGTACATTTGCTAAACGTACCTGAACAAAACTTTATAAATTGATTCCAGGCACACCATGCCTCGGAATCAATAGCCATAAACTTTCGTAGACTCATAAAATTTCCATGAATTTATTTAAAAAAAATTCCACGGAAATTCCAGGACTTTAAAAATAAAAAATATGAACTTTCATACATTGATGAAATGTTTGATTTTTTCAGGGGTTCTCAGTGGTACTCTGATATGTAATTGTGATCATGATACCATTGGTTTCTGTTATGGAAGGATGATATCACAAAAAAACTATATAAAGTATATATGACCATCATGAAAAAAAATCAGGCCCTTTGGTCATATGAATGCACTGGAATTGTTCAAGGCATTTATTAATTAGATATTTTATAGTTATCTAAATTCTATCATTGTGGTATTCAAGGATGATATACTGGTGTATTCACAAAAAATTGATGATCATGAGCTACACCTGATATTGTATTAGTGATATTTAGAGTACATTAATAGTATTCCATATTATAAATTTGTGAAATTTGGATACAATATGTTTATTAAATTTACTGTGTTAATTATTTGAGAGGTGTTTCATGTTTGTTTAGTGAAGATATAGGCTGTTATTTGCTAGAAACATCCAAAAAATCAATTTGAGATTCAGAGTTTCTTTGGTATAGATTTATATTATCAAGTATTTGTTCATGAATTATCATGATTATACTCCCTAATGATAGCCTTGAAAATAATTATTGAGCAATTAGAGTGGAATGATTAGTTCGATAAATCTTTTTCAGTTCTAAAGGATCTTCTTACATAAGCATAGATCATAGTATTACAATATACCAGGAAAGGGAATATGGTGTATTGAGATGGATCAGGATCAGGGTTGGGGTGTGTAATCATGAAATGGAATTATGTGGTAGTGTACATATTATGACAGTTGATGATAAAAGAGAATAACTTCACAACACATGATTTTGAGTTAGTAGTGGAGGTTCATTCATTGAAAATAATTTGTAATTATCTCTTCATTGAGAAATTCCAAATATAACCCAATCCAAAGTGATTGGAGCACGTATTCTCACATAGATATTTAATTTTCAGAAAAATGCTTTCAATGTAGTATATCTATATTAATAAATATGACATAATATACATGCCAGGTAAGGGGAATTCTGTGGATGATGGATTAAGAAGAAACTCATATTCCAAAATGATGAAACATACAACTGATTCGTTGTTGATGGTGTCTGTTATAGCCTACATGTTGTTGGAATGTGATTATTAGGTTGATGTAGTTGTTATATTTCTAATCTCATTAGTTATTTACATGGTTTTTTGGGCAAAGAGAATATGTTTTCTTATTCAGTGTGTGTGTTAATGATGTCTAAACTAAATATGTCGGGAGACCATTACTGGATTGAAACTCGACGGGCATTTATTTTGTGTTTTGAAAATAATAATTTTCTACTAGTTGATTTTTGGAGAAACATATCTATGATTACTATATTTATCTATGTGTTTTCTATCCTAGAATTTATAGAATGTATAATGCGTTAAAAGAATTTTTTTTAGGGTGGATTGGAAAAGGAATGTCAGAGAGTTCATACCCAAAAAATTATCTTGTAAGCAAGTGAAGGCAGAGAATCAGCCCCGAGTAGGTATGTTGTAGAATTTACCTCTCTTGGTGTGGAAATGATTGTATATCTTGATGGATTTTTTTATAGGTCTCCCAAAAAATGGTTATGAAAACCGATTCTATATGCGTGGTTATGAATCAACACAAAAAGTGTGATCTTTTCTTTTAGTTTTTTGAACCACATACATTTGAGTACCTATCAAAAATATATAACTAGAGGGTGGTAAAATGCCTTGTTGTTCATGTTTTCATTTTACCAGATATAAGTTAGATGATTACATCTCGTTTCTAGAAATCCTTGTAATTATCACGTCAGACATAGTTGACAACGATTATTGGATATTATCCTCAGACGGATGAAAAATCTGGGATGATGATAAAAATGATAGATTATATGTTACATGCTTGAGTCATGGATTTACTTTTCCTCATGGAATTATGACTTTTTGTTAGTGAATTTATCAAATAAAAATATCCCTCAATCCTCTATAAATATGTTTATGATTGATTTATTATAATTGATTCTATGTTGTTCTCCACTATGATTGGTGGAAACAAGAGAGACAAAATTGGTTTGGATAATAATTTTCCTTTGGAAATAGAGAAGATTAAATTGATCATAATGATAATGGGGACAACATTGAGTCATCGTATATAATAATTTGATCATCATAGACATCCATTGTTGTTTGACATGGGTATTCATGTTTTATTGAAAATCTCTATGAAGTTGTGAAATCTTCTTTTTTAGAAGTAGAGAATTTTTCTTTGAGATATATATGTCCATTTGATATACTTGACTGAGTTAGATATGTGGAATTTTGGATGAACATCCCACCTTGTATTATTGTGTTTCACAATGTTTCTTATGTGTCACAATTGAGAAATTATTAGTCGGATCATGGCCATTTGATTTATTTGGATCATGTTGAGCTTGAGCTTAATTCTTCTTTGGTGAACGTGTTAATGTGGACACTAGATAAGCAATATAATGTCATGTTTGGTAAAATCATCGGTTTAATTTAGGTTTCATGGAATAATAGATAGCCATAAGAGGGGATTTGGAGCTGGAGAAAAAGATCATCAAGTAATGTCTCAACCAATTTTTACAATGCAAGGGTTCTCTACATTTTGAGGATGGAATGTGCAGTGTTTTTGAGAATGTATATTCCCTACATTGAAGTATGTAACCATTTTTTATTTATTTCTATTTATTTAATGTGGTTAGGAAATGTTTTTGGGTGTTTGTATTTTTTTGGGAGTATTGGAAGCTTTTAAAGGGGTGCCTATTTTGATCACAGTTAGTGTAAAAAATGAAACATGATGTATTGGGATTCACCACGTGTTTTTTCATTTAACTAACCATGGAAGGAAGCCATTATTAACAACCTTTAGAAAATATCTGTTGAATGATTAGTGAGATGTTTTCCAAATCGTGGGAGCTAACCGTTTGCGACATGAACATTGGATTTTAAAAACAGGTCGATCTGTATTTGACCAAAAACTCCCAGAACTCCCTCCTACACAGGCCTCAAAATGTATTTGATCTTATCATGTGTTAGTGTGGCACTCCCTCTAATGATGTAAGAAAATCAAATGGGCTTGCTAGTTCTTTAGAAGTAATTAACCTATTCTAAGTCTCTTATCTTTGTTGTTTTTTGATTTTCCCTTTCATATACATTTACCTCTCTCTCAGTTTTATATTTCTAGATCAATATAATCTATATCTTGTGTTTTTTTTCCAAAATTATTTATTTTTATTTAATTTCATTCAAATAGATCTAATACTGTTTTTTTCTATTTTGACCTTGATTTTTTGTAGCATTATTCATTGGTTGACTTCACCGAAACCATATGGTAGGTGGATTCACTTTATTATACATTTGACATAATTAAATTTCTATGATTCCAATTAAATGGTTTTTGGTGACATTTATTGTTGTTCTGATGTGTGATGATTGGTGGTAAGAAATTTTGTGATGATTTATGGATTTTTTGTAAAATTGGTTATTATTGTGAATGGGGCATTATTGTTTGATATTAAAATGTTTATTTTCAAATTATTAGCAAGGATGATTTAAGAAAAATATATTATAAAAAACATTTTATAATAAAATAATTAATAACATCTAGTTTTCAATGTAATTTGATTTTTTGTATAGAATGGGATATTATTTTCATTATGGGTTAGAAATTGTATGTTATCATATTATTTTGGTTTTGGTAAATGATATTATATTGTTTATTTTCGTATATGGTTAATCATTGTTGGTAATGGATGGCTTATTTGAATGAAGATCCACCACAAAAGGGATGTGTGTGTGAAGTTCCACATTAAAAAGATTATGAGTTTGGACATGATGTTCCATCATCAACTATAACTCTAATCTCAGGTGTGTGTGTGAACATGGAAATTTTTTTGGGATACATGTGAGTCCAAATACATTGGAATGGTTTATATAAATGTGAAATCAGTATAGAAACATCTAGTTTCTTTTCTTGGATTTGAATTGAATTTGGGGATTTTCTTACGGCCATGATGTTTTTAGTTTATTTCTTATTTTTGGCCTTTTTAATGTCTTTATATAAACTATTTTATATAAATTTCCAACAATGTTTATACTAGTAGAATTTGTTGGGAAGTCATTTGCGTGAAACCTACTGAGTATTATTACTCACCACTTTATTTGGAACATTGAATCATTTGCATATATTTTACTCAGGGGAATTCGTAAAGGTAATAAATATCACTTCCTTGGTGGTTCATCATGGTGGATGGGAGGTCTTCTGGTGCTGGGATAATGGATCATGGTGTAGAACTATTATGTTGATTCAAATATTTGTTGGGTTTGTTTTTTAGTCTTCAATTATGTACATTGATCATGGTTTATAATGGTTAGGTTGAATTGGTATTTTGGATTTGTGGAATTGTATAAAATGGTTCGCATCCACCATATAATGGTGGTATTATATGGATTTTTTGGTTGGTTGAATATATTATAAAGGAAAAATTTTCACAATTTTTCATGGAACCCATGGCATTTATTTGTATCCATTGGAATCTTAAGAACATCACATAAGGTTTAGTTGAATTATGCCTCCCTCTCAACACTATGTGATGGGGTGAGATGTTACAAATGTGTAATATAGTAAAAATATTTTTATTTTGATAGTAATCATTATAACCATATTGTTAATAAAATATTGTATATTTTCTCTCTCATAGACAATGATCATAATTTTATAATCCATATAAAACCAATTTTTTCCATTCTAAATTATAATAATACAGAATTAATTTGTTAAGTTATATGGATAATAATCTATGTGTGTGTGTGTTTGAGCATGCATATTTTATGATCTTTCGTTATCTACTTGTTCCTTACTATACTAGGTAGCATGAGTGATCATCTTAACATCAATTAAACAATTATTATTGGGTGATATCTAATCAATGGTTTGTTTTAATATTTTTAATCTATAGTGGATATCATCTTATAGATGTGTTCTTATTGTACTATTAGTGCTTCAATATACCCAACATGATGAAATGTAAAACAAATTTCATGAAAAAGATTAAAAGGAAAAACATGCTCATTAAAGATGAAGATAATGTTGAATGGCATGTATCAGATGATGTTGTTGTTTATTTATTTAGATAATGATGATGTATGGATAGAAATTTTATAAAAATATAAAAAATGGAATTGATATAGAATCACATAAGTAATGGGTTTTCTACATAAATTTAAATCTTTATGGAGGGCATTAAAAGATGGATAATCTATGAAAAAAACTTATTGTGTAATAAATTTACAATGAAATAATTAAAATAATCATATATCTCAAAGAAGAATATTATATTAGGATTGTTAGTGTATGTTCACAGGGATACCAAATTTACATATATAAATGTACTATATTTCATGTTAATGATAAAAAAATCAATATTGAAAACCCCAATGCATATATTTGAGATAAAACAAACAGGGATTAAACCGTTTATGATGATGTGATCACTCTTAGAAATAAACATTATTCTAAAGTGAATTCTTTTCATCGCATGAAAAAAATAATATTAGGATGGATCATTTATGAAGAGTTATTGTATAGTTATGAAAATAATCAATAGGTTGGGAGAATGTTTTATCTTATCCATGAACCACGTTGAAATGTAAAAGATGAGTTTGTTTCAATGATATGTATAACAACCTGTATCATTATTAAATTTTAGTTCATGTTTTATCATTTAATTATGGTAGGTTTGGTGGGGGTTCTAGTCGACAGACCACCACATCAAAGACATCAAAAAATATAAAAGGGACTGATGTATTATTGGAAAATATTTATCAAAATCCCAAATATCATGACAATACTCAATTTATATATGCATAGGAATACCATTTACATAATATTAGACCCTAGTTCATATTGATGATTGTCATCATAGTTTCTGTGTCCACTATATAAGACCTATAATTGTGCATGAATGGCCATAAACAGTTAAACAATTTCCTTAACAATTTTAGAACCTATTGTATTTCATTCCCAATGTTCATATGAACATGTAAGTTTTTTGCTCATCTTTCAATAAATTTTTCTATTGGGATCATTTTGGATGATTTATTTGAAACTGTAATTCAATGGGAACTCATCTATCAAAATATGTTGATCCCATTATCCATTGATGTCAATAGATAATAATATCAATAATTAATCGAGTGTCTTGATAGTCTTCTTATATTATCCATCACTGTGAGGGTGATATGCCAGGCAGATGTTAAACTTGATATTTATATAATGTTGTAAAATCTTTTATATCATGGAGGTAAATCCTTGGAATCAATCAAAAAATTTCGATAGTTGTGTTCCATGCTCTTCATCACTTATCTAATGTTTATCCTTTCATTTTGATCATGTGATAAGTCCTCTAGAATTTCAATTATGTGAGAATCAATTATAGAAAATTCCACATAAAAAAATATATCATTATTCCGTATTTATTTCTTCAATGACTAGTGGAAATTTCCATAGTGATGTTTTTTCATTTCTATGTTGGTATGAACCATGGTTGCATAATCCAGTTAAATATTTTCCATTATTCATTCACATTGAAGCATATAAGCCATATTTTTGAATATTTCCAGATATCATTTTTCATATTTTCGCCCAAATGTTCTATTAGAAATAATGATACATCTTTGTGATTTCTTAATGGATGTATAAATTACAACTATATGCATCATTCCAAATCTCATTTATTAACATAGTATTTTATAACTCAAAATTTCGGGAACAAAATCTAACAAATTCATTCACATTAACATTAAACACTATGAATTTAACTTTTCTTATTTATTCCAATTATTAATAAATTACCACATCATCCCTTTGAGCATCTGTTTCCTTCTCTAAATTGGAAAATTAAGAAATCAATTATGAAAGGATCAGTGTTGTTCCACCCTATTTCATTCATATGTTCATCGAATTTATGTTAAAGTATATTTGATCATTTTTAATTATCTTCAACGATAAAATTTACAAGTAATTTCTACGTAATGAATGAAACATCATATTATATTTTCTATGATGGGAGTGGATTGATCAGTCACAATCCATGATCATTTTTGTCCATCATCAATGTAAAATATTTATCTTTTTCTCCATGAATATATACATTGTGGTTATAAAATACGTATATAGTTCCATATTCCCCTTAAGAGATAATTCAACCATATTATCAGTTTGAATATCACTAAATCTAACACTATATCATGAATTTAGTATTTCTATTCATGAACATTGAATTTTCATAGGGAAAACTATATCAATTTATTCATTTGAAATTATACCACATTTCAGTAACTTCTTCTATGTATATCTAAATACCATGAAAAATTCTCATCTTATGGGTAGTTTTTGTATTACTGTAGTGTTAAGAATATTTTTCAAATACATTATTCAACAATCACATTCTTCCTATCATGAAAATGTGATTCCCTTTCATGTTTTCTTGATTAGAGATTTTTACAATCATGTGAAATTTCACACAAAGTGATGATAATAACCAACTAATTCTCGGAACATTGAATATCAATCATAAATCATGACCTATTCTATCATATTATTTATCTTTTCATTAAGAATCCATATATATTAATTAATTGTGATAATAATACTATATAACTTGTCATCCATTAACATGAACTCTAATTTTCTATACTTTTTATAAATCTCCTCCCTTATTAAGGTGTTTTTAATAGTGCCCAGATGCTCCATAGTATCCCCCATCATTTTAGAGTATATAAAAATATCATCAATAAATAATTCCAAGAAATTTTAATAGTAATATATAAGTACATAATTTATAATTTCCAGGAAAATTGATGGATAATTCATGATTCCAAATAGAATTATTGTGAACTCAACATTCTCGTATAATAAATGATAATTTGTCTTTGTGATATCAACTATCTTCACTGTAACATAGTAATAACGTGACCCTAGATTAAACATATATATGTATTGTTCTCACTTATGTGATTAAATTAATTTTCAACATGAGTAGTGTATACATGTACATTATCATTATCTAGTTGAGATTACGATAATCAATGAAAAGGCGCATTGACTTGTCATTCATCCTGATGAGGATGACTGGTTCACACCTTGGTGAAGCGCTTGGGAATATTAACCATTTATCATAAATAAATATATATTTTATTATCCATGTCCTAATGTTCCAATAAAACCATTCTATATGGATTGTTTTATAATGGTATACACTCATGTAAAATATCGATTGAAAATTGAACCTCTTAGCTAGAATGAAGTCCAGAAAATTCATCAGGAAACACATCATCAAATTTCATATCAATGAGACTATATTAATGGTGATACTTTATTAAAAATATATCACTTGATTTGTATATTATTATAATATGGAATTAGTATCGATGAATTATTTATAAGATATAAAAATGATTAAACTATCTTCTTGCATATTTAATGAATTCGAGGATGATTCATAATTCATATCATATTTTCCATCACCTGGTAATTTGTGATTTCCCTATCATGGGAATGACAATTAATATTCTAAATTTCATAAAAATTTTACAGTATTAGTATAAACAGTTTTTTGGTGTTTAGAAATAATAATTATAGGTGATTAGTTATATAAATATGATTCAATAATTTCCCCCTTTTAATTTTTCACTAGTAGATCAACATTAATTCATTTTAGTGGCATTTGAATTGTTCTAAAAAAATTATGAAATGAAGGAATGAGTAGAACCATAATAAACATGTATTTTCAATATTAATAAATTAATAAATTTATTATGGATCAATAGTTCATTGTGGGGATCCACCTCAGTGGTTGTGATGGAAAAGGCACTCCCATGATTACTTGGATGTTTCTTTCTCTAAAAATATTTATCAAAGTGCATTGGTTTAAAAAGACCCATGGTCCCTCATAATTTAAGAAGTAAATATAGGGATATTGTTTTACTAAATAATTCTATTATTATATATCAATATTGGTAATCTCTAATAAAATTTTTTAAATTAGGTATCCTTGCTTCCAAAACATAAATAATGTCCTCACCCTAATGCAATGGGGGTGCTTAATTATGTACTTTTAAAAATTGGTATGTCAAAATTTGTTATCACCATTATATTTGTAAATATATTTCAATAATTAAACTCAAATTTTCATATTCTTATCCCTGTGGTACGAAGGAAATTCATTGATCTCTATTTAGACATTAAGGGAAAATCGAAATAATTTCTCTATTGTTATCAATGTATCTTATTTCAACAGATTTTCATAGAATCGTTATTAGCCCTAGAATGGAGAAGTCAACAATGAATTTGGGGGTAATGGGATGATAGAGGCATATCATAAATGTATTTTAATGTTTTACTTATATATCTAGAATGAGTAACCATCTCTTTTCTTAATGGAAGGAAAACCCTTTAATTTTATGTTTGAGAGTGTGAGTATAATTATTATAAATTCTTATTTATGGAATTCATTCCATCAAATAGCTTTAATCACTTCATAGGATTTTATATTCTTGATAATTTTTCCACCATTGATAAGATTTCCCTTTGATAACTTCATGATCTAGTACATCAACCTATTTTTTGGATCATTGAATAAGGTATATTATCATCAAAATATATTTGATCCAAAGTTCCATGATTAATAATTAATAGGAATGGTTTGTTGTTTTTGGAAATTATTACAAAAAAGCCACAATTTTAGTTTGTTCGTTATTAGGGTGATTTTGGTTCCCCTATTGATCTTGTTTTCTAGTCATATCTTTAGTAATCTCCGATTGTATCATTACATAGTTCATTATTCCCACTCTTATCATATTACGAATCTCATTAAAGAATTCATAAAATTTACTAAATATTTTTTGTTTACATGGTTCTTAAAATTTAATTCTATTTTCAAAAATAAAATGATAATTTTCGGATGAAACTTTCTTATCAATTAATAAAATAAATTTTAATATAATTACATTAAAAGAATAACATATAAATGTTATGAAGTTTTTAACATTGGAATTTACAGGATTTAGTCTATGTAATTCTTGTTCTATTTGGTAAAATATAATATTATTATAAATTTTGGTTCATATAATAATGGTTCATAATGATATTATAAATTTAAAAAAGAATTTTCTTCTTGGAGTGTAAATATAGGTGTTCATCATGGTTTATTTTTAGGCTCCTGTTTTTTGTTGACCATATCTCATCATGGGGTTTTGTGGTAAAACCTCTTTGTATATCTCATCTAGGGATACATACAGATGTTGAATCTAGACATTTATATATTTATTGGTAATCGAATTAAATTATAAACACTGACATATAGGGATTTATTATTATAAATAGTAATTTTTATTAATAATTTCTCTATATTTTTATATTCTAAATCCAAAAAGTAAATAATTTTTTCCTTTAATACAAACTATTATAACACACAACTTAATTATATATTATTTTATGATTTATTAAATTAAATTACACATAATTAAACCTATAATATCAATATATGTATTTTATTTTTGTATTAGGTACATTACAGACCAATTTTAAATTGAAAATACACCATCTTAATTAATGACATCCATAAAAAAACTCCTACATAAAATTGCATTAGATAACCTGGGTACATGCACAAGATATGGGTGAGAGATGAGTCCCAGAATGGAAATCTCTAAGGAATAACATGATGAAATAAATAAATTTTTTACAATATGATTATTAACAAGGAATACAAAGATTGATAATTATGAAAAACAAAGTGAGAAATGATATATAATGCTAATGCAAATAAAACATTGGATATGAGGGGAAAACATAAAAAACCACATCATTCACATAGATCATCAATTAAATCTAAGGAAAAGTTATATAATAATGTCATAGTATTGTTAAGGTTCACGTCCTAATCACATTGGTGACCTCTCATGAGACTAAATTATTCCCCAATGTAATGGAGGGATATATAATTTTGGGCGTACACATAACATTCAATTAATTATAATGCTTATTTGTGCACCAATGTATTAAAAAATGAATTCATTCAACATAATATTTTATTATATGATTATGTGGTTATTAATAAAATCATTAAATTAATAAATAACTAATTATACTTGATTAATTATAGATTCCCTTGATAAGAAATGTGTTCAATTTTTACTACACAATTGTGAAAAATTGAAAATCATATATATATTTCAGTAGCAAAACATGGAAGAATAAATGCTAATTAGATGAGTTAATAAAGGATAAAGGGGTATATAATAAATTATATATCATACTATTAGTTTCATTACAAAATAGATATAATCAGAAAATTATAATGAAGATACATGAATAAAGATGGTAAGGAAATTAAAATTTACCATGAGATTGTGATTCAACTGATTGGGAGGAACACCATTAGAGTTTTGGGGAACAATAGTATGACTAAATAAATTAGATGTTAGTGTAAAATAATTCTCCATGGATTTTGAGGGAATATAAATTGGGGCATGGGTTAATGTATATAGGTAATGAGTGGGGAATTCATTAATATTTCACAAACATATGATCAAGACTCTATATAATAAAATAACTAAAATAAAAACCAGAACATATTTTTTTAAAATGGTTCTAGATAAAGTATAGTGGTATTAATTATTTTATAAGGTAACAATAAAATATTATTAATATAATATCTTTTATGATATGAATGAGATTTATACTTCAAATGATATGATTTTAAATCCTTAAAATGTATTATGGGTTCTAGAGGATTCATAGTGGAAGAATAAAATTAATAAAATTAACATAATATTAAATTATTTTTCCTGGATATATATATTTGATTTTTTATAACATATATCATAATTATTACATCATTTTTTTGGACATTTTGATGTCATATTACACACCATATATTTATAACATATTTAATTGTTTCCAAAAAAATTATCATATTTAGAAAATTATGATAAATTTAACATTGGATGATTAAAATGTTTTTAATAAAAAATAATACTTATTTTAGAGAAATTTTTTTCTAATAAAATTGAATTTTCCATTTTAAAATTATAATTTTTATTTCTTGAGAAATTCTAGGTTTTCTTAATAACAATGTTTTTTACAATAATTAAAAAAATAATTTTTTCATCATCTAATATATATTTTCATTGATATATTTTAAATATTAATAAATATTTAAATAAAGTAATATTTATTTTAAAATACATTATTTAACTAAAATAAATTTCTAATTTAGATTTAATATTGCAATAAAATAAACATTGTATTTTTTTATCAAAATCAAAATCATTTATATTGTAAAAGTAAAAAAGAAGTAAATATAACCATAATACTATAGAAAATATTTTACATAATCACAATTAGAGTTCCTTGATACATTCCCCATAAATAAAACATAAAATTCCCAATGGGTACGGTGCACGATGATGAGACATTGATGGGGATGTTCGACATTAATTGTTTGGGTCATGATCTAAATTAACAATAATTTCCTTCATAAACATTATCAAACATGCTTATATTTCCGGATCTCATATTGAGATTGGTCAATGGAAAAGTCTATATTTTTTTATATCCCTCATAATACCTGATAAATTGGTATCTTTGGTATGATACGACTATTTGAGGTAATTAATTCCTTTGTCTGTGTCAACAGGATTTATTAAATCACTATATTTATTTAAACCATATGATAACTTTTCAATGCTATTTTATAATTGTTATTGATGCAGTATATCTCTACAATCATATTAGTTTTAATAAAACCTATTATGATTCTATTTTTTATGAAACCAGAATACATATTAGAAAATTTATTTATATCATTATTGGAACATTATTTAAAATTTATTTGGTTATTATAATGAGATATAATAATCAGGGATAACATAGAACAATGGGTAATAAATGGTAGGAAATTATTCCCCAAAAAAATCATAAAAACCATTCAATTACATGATGGTGGGAAATATGTTGATAGAGTGGAAATATCATTCACTTAATGGTATGGAATATTTTTTGGATATTGCAGTCTTTTATTGACATAATGAATGGATGTGAAAATCTATTTAATAGGTGAGGCACTTTAGAGTCAGCAACGAAGGATGGATGTATATCCTACACTGGTAAGATGGAAAAAATTATAAATTTATTATTATTATTATTTAATTACTATTACAAAGATATAAATTGACTGAAATGATGGAATAAAAACAATTCCTTTGAATATAAAAACATGCTGGATACATTATATTCTAATTAATTCATATTTAAATTAGAATTTATACACATTATTATGATGATTATGATACCAAATCTGATTATAATAGGAATGACGATAGAGAAACATCATTATTATGACAAAAAGTTATAATTGGTACTAAAAAAAGATAATGATATGGTTATATTGGTTAAAATTTGAATAAAAACATTAAACCAATAAAAATAATCCATGATTATGGGAGACCATCCACCAATAATGATATAATGAACCAACTAAAAAATATTTGGGTTAGTATTGATGGGAAAATTATAGTTAGAAATTATAAAGAATGAAAAAATAAGGTATCAAAAAAACAATGAATGAACAAGATGATCTAAAAAACATGGATGTTATTTATATCAATTTTCAATAAAAAATTCTAGTCAGTTATTATTAAAATTTTAACATGAGGTCAAATTCAATTAAAAATGATATTTTATTAAAGAGAATACAAACTATTGATAGATTAAATGGATTGATAACCAATATAAATCTATATGAAGTAAATTTTAATGAGAACACTTTTGTCATTAGAGAAGAGTAAGAATCCAAATTTCTCTTCTAAAAGATGTGTCATGTCAATCATCATAAAATTAATAATATTTTCAAAATGATGTTTTTGGTTTATATTTTATTTTTTTAATCATATGATGATATGACATGTGATTATTTATTATAAAAAAATATGTTGACTAGTACATATTATCCGAAGAACAAAACTGATTTTCCATTGTTAGACCAATCTCACACTAATCTTTATGCACCAAAGAATATTCTAAAAACACATGGTTTCATAAGAGATATAATAAGGATACAAGTATAAAGATCAAGATTTTTCATTCATTTAATGGAATATGTTACACCTCTCATAATTAATAATGATATAGGAACACGCATGGTGTTATGAAATAAGTATCAATAGTAAGAACACCACAATAAATCATATCATTAAAAACGAATCCAATTGTATAAATATGTAAAATAAATTACCAATAAAAACTATAATATCAATAAAAAATTAAAAATAATATTATTTTTCCTATTACATATAGAAATGATATTTTTTACTCTGTGAGAATAATAAACCATAAGAAATTTGGAATTATACAAACACAATGTTAAAAATATTAATGTGTTTAGTAATAAATACTACATATGTATCAAGAGAGTTAATCCAAGAAAATATATGTATTTAATGTCCCATGAACATTACACCTCATTAATTTATATAGGAAATATAAATAAGGTTGTAATTACCACTAAAAATTTCCTCCAAAAACCCACTTGTTCGATATAATAATAGAAGTTATAAGACCCACAAATGGATTTCTTCACCCTTATTAAACTAGATAAAATTTAATGAAAAAAATTCAAATAGATTAAATAACATGAAACCTAATATAACATTATACAAATCTGTTCACATAATACCTATATCTTATTGAAGCTATCAGAAAAATGAAAAAAACTCCAATAGCTATTACTATAATCATAGCTCAAAACTGCAACCATGTAATTTCTATCATGATCCAAAAATTAATCATAGAACCATGAAAACATATTTCAATATGTTTGGATGAGAATGAATTTATAATCAATAAAATTTTCCTCAAATCCACAGGTAACAATTTAGATGGAGAAAGTTAATTTCTTATTTGATTAAAATACAAATCCATTATTCACCAATAATAGTTTGTCTATAAACCAACCACACTATGGATATCTAGTCCAATAATACATAGAATTATAATAAATTAATATCAAAATATTATATCATGGATAAACATGGATCACATATCTCATCTAATGTTTTGTAGCCATTACCAATTGATATTTATTTTCGTGATCCAATGAAATAGGTACATCCACATACCCACATCCCAAATCGTTACTTCAATCAAATCATCATCATAAAAGTATACAATATTACAGAACTTACCAAAAAACATAACCATATATCCATGACCACATACTACATCATCATCATAGTATGTTATCATAAACATGATTAAAATATTCCTCATTTACTCATCTTACTATGAAACACACATAATATACCACATCTTCTATCACATAATTCTTCAAAATTATAGCATTAACTCTTTATATAAAATGTATTTCATGTCCATCATTGATAAAGAATCATAAATATATTCCATCACAGATAGTACTATGTTCGGAAGGGAGAATGAGGTAGAGGGACCATTCAGTCATCTTTTCCTCCAGTATCATGGAAATTGGAATGTACTGAAATAATCCTATCCATTTAAGAATTGGTATGGTTATAAGACTCTACTAGGTTGGATATTAATTCTTAATGAAATTAAAACACCAATATAGATACATAAAACCATACCCAATGTTACTTACCAAAATGTTATCTAGACTTTTATAATAATCACCCCATTAAAAAAACATTAACTATCAATTAATTTCAATTATACAAGATAAAATACCACCCACTATTCCTACAAAAAAACTATGAAAACATTCACAATTTAAATTAAATAATAACATTAAAATATCTTGTATTTTTTTAATGGACACATATCATAAATAATTAAATTTATTTCTATATTTGTTTTCAATGATTTCATTACACATACCCACATTAGTCCCAAATAATAAAAATATATTTAAATCGATGGTAATTCTTTAGATTCTCTAAATTATTAAATGTAAACCGACACAAGTTACCAAATTCATCATTGAATCTCACATTGAATATTGTTGAGAAAAAATAAAACATCCCCACAACAATAATCAAAACAACCACATCATTTAACTCAATATATCATAATCCAATAAGAACCACAATAGACTAACAATACATCACTTTTCAACACCCCAAGTCTAACCACATTTCAACATCACATCGTATCTGAGGCACCACTTCAAAAAAAATAATCTTATGTCTCCATGCATATAATTGTGAACTAGTAGAAATAACCACTGAACCCCCCCCCCCAAATCCAAAACAAAATCCCAAAATAATGCATTCATATTGACACACCTACCATAGATATAATATTTTGTATACCTATAAAATTGAATTAAATTTTTACTATGAAATCCTCAAGATTTCCAATTTTATATGATGAACACATTTTAATTAAATATATATTACCTGGTAGATAACTCAATAGATCCATATTTCACCCAATAACTTCTTTACCATATTTAAATGTTTAAACATTAATAAAGGGTGAATCAAATTACTAAATTTTGATAAATGAAATGTATATCAAATTTTCAAAAAATAATCATCAAAATCATTAAACATTTATCATTAATAATAAATATTAAAAAATCATGTAATTCATATGTGAATCAACCTCCCACATTAATTTAATTTAGCCTATTTCTTTATCTTCAATATTATAATACTCAGAAGACACCCAGTGAAGGAAGTTGTGTTATATTTCACTTTAATTGTCAAAATTAAATAAAAATATCTAATACATAACATTATTTATAGATTTGATAATTTTTTTAGATGAATGTTTTGTGGAAGGAAACAATAAAGAAAAAACTAGAATCGAAGATCTCATTAAAAATGAACACGAAAAACTATATCAAATCCCCCCACCCATATATTAAATTAAACTCCACCCATTTTCAATAAAATATACATGATTAATTAAATATAAAAATATAATAATAAATTAATAAAAACTACCATTAGATAAACAATAGTTGATATAATCTATCCAAGGGACAAAAAAATCCAAGGGAATACATAGTTCACAAAATATTAACATTTGGTAATCGTAGGATTTATGAAAATGTAGTAATAAAGAAGGATACACATGGAATTACAAATTTAAAATATAAATATAATATAATGTTATTAGATTATGAAAATATATGGATATAACATAGTAGGGCTATCTCAAACATATATCTGAAATCCATAGTCTTATCTATACCAACTTCCCTCAACAAAATCGGGGTAAATTATTAATTCTGGAATAATTTATATATGGAAATAACATAATGACTTTAACTAAATTCTAACAATAAAACTACAAAACATTATGGTCGACACAAGAATGGATACATTTTTTGAAAAAGGATCCATGATAATTTAACACCCCAAAATTTTCTTTTGATGATATTGACTTTAAGGCAATCATGAAATGATAATAATAACCATTCTACAATAATTATTCCTTCCATTGAATTTAATTTTAATAAACATTAATTCACTAAAGACCTATGTCATGATAGTCCCTAACACCATGATGCAATTCCCCATGTAATGACACATCATTCATTGAATGAAAATCTATATCTCAAATATACACTTTTATTCAATGAACTACTCGCATTATAACACCCTATGTCACAACATGGAATATCTTTCCCAAATTAAATATCATCTTTCATAAAATTTCACTTCCTCAATCATTCCCCAAACACCTCAAAAAGTCATAATAAACATTGAAATGGAATGGTAAGGGTATGGTGGTAACACATTAGATGAAGATATTATCATATGATACTAAATCTAGAGTATTGATAATGTTATCATCTACAAAAGGATAAATAAAATTATATGAAAAAATTATCTAAATATAAATCCATAAATGGTTAATTTTTTCAGAATTATAACTATAAATAATAATTATAAGGTAGATGAGGAATTTGAAGCAATATATAGTTGAATACATGTCAAAAAATTTAATAATACATTGATACTACATAAGTGGGTATTAATTTATATAATAGAAATCACTCTTTACTTAATATATGAATATAAAATTGATTTGGATGAGTCAGACATAATTGGTGTAAAATGTGACCCTTCATCAACACATAGAATAATAAATATTGATAAAAATAATCTACTACCATAGGTTGAACTATATATATTTTATGAAGAAGTGGATCATGAATTTTGTAGATAAGCAACAACTAATGATTTTATCCTCAAAGTGATAAAAATAAGATATGGGATCTTTCTAAGAGGTCGATGGATCTAAACATTACAGGAAACAATTTTATGATTGAAAAAAAATAATTAGTATAAAATAGTAATTCAAATTAAAAAATTATTACTGTGAATGGTTTTTTAAAAAGTCAAATGATGTAATTTTTAAGATACATAAAAATTAGTAGATAAAAATTATTCAATTTGACTCATTTTATCTATATAAATATAGATAAATTTTAAAATATATCATTTTGATGTAATAATAATATTCTTGAATTTTTTTCTCAGAGTAGAAATAAATAACAATCAATGGTTGCTATTTATAGTTTATTAATATGAATAAAGTATATGATTATAGATAAAGGCCTTGTATAGCATGAAACATGTTCCTTAGTACTGATATACATATTTGGAATCATTATTGAAGATGTTACAATTCATATGAGGTGGGGTTGGGATAAATAGTTGAATCAAATCATCAAATGATGAACTATTTATATTCTAATGATAAATTTATGAAATCATATTTATATGTTACATGAAAAAAATTATTTAAAAAAATTTCATTAATGATTTTCTCATAGATTTAACTATCCACGATTATGTAACTCATATATTTATTAATCATGTAGTTGATTTAAAATAAAGGATTAAAATATATTTTCAATTCAAAATATTTTATAAATATATTTAAAAATTAATCAATTCATAATAATAGATTAGGCTCACACTAAATATGGTAAGAACTCAATATTATAAATAAAAGAAAGAAGTTAGGTCAAACTAAAAACTTCACTAATATATGATTTTCATGTGGACATATCACATAATAATATGGATGAACATAGTTTTTTCTTTTTGTTTATCAACCTAGTATAAATGTTATCCTAAGGAGGAAAACCCATCAGTTTTTAAACGAATCCTAACACATATTGAAAGAACAACTGTCTATGGTTATATTTGTTGTGTTGGAAATGGGAAAGATTTATATTAATATTTATAGGAATATTTATTTTTTTATATTATTGAATTTATATATATTACTCAATGAATATTAATATATGGGAGAAACTTCATTGGGTGTCATAGTAAGAATATATATATAGATAACATTCCCTAACATTGATGATTGTGAGAAATTTTCAATAATGAAATCACATACACAAAATATTTTTATGAATTAACGAATAAATTATTATAGTGAACCATTGAATATTTTCAGGGTGTTATATGTTGATATCCATAGCATGATCAAGATAATGGAAATTCAATTATAAATATAAAAAATTAAGAATATTGAGATTATATACAATTTTAATATACTGATGGTGGAAAAATGTATCATAATGGTTGGTTATAATGGTACCAAAATCCTAGTGGTATCCATTTTTAAAATCTATTTTCCATTCCTTTATTTTATATGAATCATTTTAGACATGGTCTTATACCACTTCCATAATCATGAGGAATTTTAGAATTTCACATTAATTAATATGAATCTAATATAAAACGTTGTTTCTTTTGTTTTTTCAAAAAGATCTTTGGGAGTACTATCAATGGGGAATAAATTTTCTGAAAATAAACTCACAAGTTAACTCTATATGGGTAATAAGTATTTGATGGGTAATAGTTATCCAAAATGTAGTTGGATATTAGATCTATAGAGATAACTAATACAAAAATTTCAACATTGTATATTATTTGGGATTTCATTTCTAGTTTATATATTGGTTATCCAATATTGTTTATAAATTGATTCAAGTGTGAAGGATTCTTTCTGTTAATCAATTTTTCAAAAAAAGTTACTTAGTTTTGTAAACATTGAGTAATTAAAGATAAAATTAATGAAAATTTTGAATTCATAGAGATTATTATTATTGACATTTAGAAATCATATATTGGTAACCAGAGAATAATATGGGAAATTTTTTGATCAAAATATTTCATTATTTTTTATCTATAAATATATATAATTTATATACCTGGGTGATATATGTGATGTACATTTCATTAAAGATATTTGGAATTTTTTTGTGAAACATTTCATAGGACTATATATGGAGAGACCATGATAGAATGGAATAGTTCATTGGAGTTTTATTCTTTAGAATGTATTGAATCCCAATGGGATGGGTGTTATAAAAACATAGTCGTCTTGTGATTGAATAAATAAAAATATGAATAAGATTATCCAAGGGTTGAATAGGATACATAAGAATTAATTGGAATATGGATGTGATAATCACATTTCAATTTTATATAACACATAATGATATTGTATACAAATGATTATAAAAATATATAGCTGACTATATGTTGTGTGGAATAGTAGTGTACAAATCTATAATATATAATATATCAGGATATTTTTTTAATGTCATTTTTTGGTTATAGGGACATGCCACTCAAAAATTTCAATAAATGAATCTGTAATATTATTTTGTGAATATTTATATATATCACACTATATTCATGTTGAATATTCCATATAAGTAAAAAACACATTTATTCTACACTGAGACCTACTTGGCCATATCATATAAGGTTCATTCTATCAATAATTCTATGAAGAATTATTTAATGAATATAATTTCATACGGATATAATTAAGAGTACCACTCCATAAATATTTATGATCATGAAATAATATTGATAGGTCATAGTGTTATATGTCACTAATTTATATATGAAATTTGGATGGATTCATTGATTTTTTATTTACTGTATTATATTCTCTAATATTGTACCACTAACACTGAGGTAGAAGTATTTTAGGATAATCATACTATATAATTGGTAGTTAATAAAAAAAATAAACAAAATCAGTGAAATTATAGATGTTTAAATTCATATGAAAAATCATAGGATTATGACTTTAATATTTTACATAAATTGAGAGTAATGAAAATTTATATGTCGTGTTCATGAGATTATTTTTTTTTTGAATCGTATAATTATTATTGTTTAAAAATATGGGATAAAATATTGTTGATATATTAGGATATAATAGAGAAGGTTGATTTTGTCACTAATTCCTTTCATGTTTTTGATTTTTGGAAAAAACAAAATCCCAATGACCATAATATTATTTATGTGCTGCTAATAATTTTTTATGAATCCATTTAAGTGATCATTGTATCAAAAATTGTTGTATTCATTTTGTCAAAGATAGTCATAGATTGATAATATGATGTGGTGTGTCCCACCACAACCTCACAATACCATACAATAACATTTAAGTAGATTTATTTATGATAATTTTTAATGTTTCATTTTTTCCAATGTATTATCCTAAAAAATAAACGATTTCGTTTGAGGTGTGAGGTTGGTGACACAACAAAATAGTGGGTTTTTTGATCACCATGGGAATGGTGTTGGATTTTTGGGTGGACATTAAGAATAACATTAGAGAAACTCTTTTCCTAGATGTGCTTTTGGATCAGGGAATTCACAATAAAAAAATGGGATACAAAAATAACAAGGATATTCATTAATTGTCTTTATGAGGGAAATGGTGGACAGTAACATGGTGATTAAAATGGTTACCCCTATGTTATGTTATGTGATAGGTGGGTATTCTTTGTAGACTATGGGGATAATAAAACCATTATGAACCCAATGTCGTATTAGTTTTTTCCTTACCAACCATGATGAACAAAAATTTCCCTCACCATGGTGGTAGAGATGTTTGTTACTCATTTGGGGTAGCCTAGATTACATCCCATGTCAAGGTTAATGGGAAATATCAATGGGGGTGTCTAACAAAGGTTTTTAAAATGTTAATTTATGACAATTTAATATAATATTTTATGAATATATTTGGGGCCTTTCTTTTCCTTACATCCCATATAAATAATAGTGTATATATCTTTGATAATTCAATATATTATCTTTCTGGTTTTGGTGTCCCCCACACTAATTTAAAGATATTCTTCAATTGACATCTGTTCTTTTTCTCTCATTTCTTGTTTTCTTATGTTCCACTTTTATTGATCCTCATATATTCTATATTATCTATATGGTTACAATTACCATATGTTGATTCTATTAATATCATAAATTTTTTTCCCCAATCGTCATTTCTCCATTTATAGTATCCTATTCCTTGTTAAGGTAGAAGAAGACATAAATTTTTGAATGTCATGAATTTTATGGTAGGGTTTCCATAAAATTTATAATTCTAGACAACTTAATAATGATTGAAATTTATGAAATATGTTTCCAGTAATGTTGTTATTGTCTTAGTAATAATTGATTTTTTAATATTGCAATTATATACTCTTTTTATAGTCATTGGGGAAAAAAATTTATGCTTGGTTTTTGAAATACTAAATAATTATATTTGATGGGTATTTTGGGTTTTTAATTTATATTTATACCTTTATTTATTTTTATGTGATTTTAGTAATTTTATTGTGATAATTATTATATTTTATTACATCTTATACATTTTGATGAATTTTTATTATCAAATCATATGTTTTATATTTTTGATATTAGTAGAAAATTTTATGATCCATTATTCTCGATATGTTATTTAATGGTATTATCTATAATTTATTTTTTCAATTATAATTTTTAAACCATGATTCAAACATAATTATAAAATTATGATTTATTTAGATAATAGTTATTATAATGGATTTCTATGAAATATTATTAAAGTAAACACAATGGATAGTTTAAAACCATGAAATGGAATGTTAAAATAATATCAACTTGAATACGGTTTTCAAGGAGACTTTGAAATATATTTTTAGTGCTAAATACTTATAACCATTTTGAACCTTCTGAGTATTTTTCAATAAATTTGATACAACTTTAATATAATCCCTCAGTACTATAGTATGTTTTATCTATAGGATTAATGTGATTACATTATTATTATATATTCTAATTAGGTTATTCCAAATAGTTTTTAGAATGTTTTTTGATAAGGATGTGTTTTTAAATGTTTATAATATATTATATTTTTTAATTTTAAGTCTTATAGTATCATTATCATAATGGGAATCTAAATTATCATATAAGTGGATTGAATAATGATTCATATTTACTAATGATTAGAGCAACTACACCCTCTTGTTTAAGATGCTCTATATACATGAGCAGTGATGAAAATGAGGCTTGGATAGATAATATAGTTGGTTATAGACTAGAGATTCATTCACATGATGATAAAAGGTTACACTAGAGTACGCCTTGTGCTTCCTCACATTTTGTTTATATATTTCTTAGTGATTATTTTTCTTTTATTGATACTTTCTCACTAAACATTGTTTTATTACTATTATACATTATTATTATCTCATGAAATATTATAATAGTATAAATTTTAAATTTTTGTTATAAATATATATACCATTTATTATTTCAATCCATATATTATTACTTTATCTTCAGTTGATCTATTATATTATAAATTTTTATGCATTTTTTTGGTAATTATTCAGTTCATGTTTCCTTCCAGCTAAATTCAATATCCTAATTATGAAAGTTTAATTGTTTCTTGAAGGGTGTTATAACTTAATATTAAAAGGAATCATTGAATAAAATTTATTTTTTATCGTTTCTTCAAAAAATCAATTTCGTATTTAAGATATTTCGTATAAGATAATTCATGTATTATATTATTAAATGTTCATAAACTTATTATATATATATATTTAAATATTCATTTTATGTTTTGTTTTGGTTAAAAATGTTCATAAATTATTATTTTCCTTATAAGTATTTTATGCTCACACCAAATATATGATAAATGGTTTCCAGAAACCTTTGTATGTTATGCATGTTCGAGTTCATGTTTCAGAATGATCATGAAATGATTTTGTTATTATGATTGATGGTAACCTTGGGGGGTCACATGTAGATTATGAAAAAAATATTATATTGGTATTTTTGATGTATTTATTATGTTTTTCATCGGTATTTTTTATTTTTCTTCATTTCATTTTCATTACAAAATATTAATTTAATTTCTTATGGGTATACATTCTTGTTATGGTTGGTGTCATTGTTTAATTTCATTATCCAATTTTTTGGTACAAAACGAAATATGATTAAAAGATTGGAAATGGTAGAATTATGTGTATATGTTCTCTGTAATTTTTTTATTTGATGCATTCATTGCCATATTATAAAAAATTTATATCTATAACTAGTTTCTAAAAATGGATGATTGAAAATTCACCTACATTCATGTGAAGGGAATATCATAGGTTCCTTATTTAAGGGTGGCATGTGTCATGTTCAAGTACTCTCTATTACATAGTTTTTATATATGATAATACTGAATACATGAAATTGACATATATGTGTATGAATTGCACAATATGATGTTACTCTTTCCAAGCCTCATGAATCAGTGCCATGTTGGATTTTTCATCATGAATTTTGAGACCTCAATATTTATTCAGGGTTTTTTAATTTTTTTTATTATGATATGTTACTTTTATTTCATATAGTTTTTTTATATTTATATTTTTTTGTGCATGATTTGGGAGAAGAAAAATTGAATGATGCAACCCCTTGAGTCATATATTTTGGAGGGTATCCCAAGTGTTCAACCCTAATCCATCCTCTAATAATCATGTAGAAACTTACTGAAAGTATATAATAACAAAAAAAATTGGGATATATAATCCTAATATTCCCTTAGAAATTCAAAAAAGTCCCCATAAAAACCATATAATGAGAAATTACTAAACTGTAATAATAAATGGACTAATAACCTCTAATATCACATAATAGAGTACTAAAGTATACTATTGAAGAAAATATGGTGCAGGAAGTACCAAAAAACATGAAATTATATTAAATATAACAACTAGATTGAAATATATCTCAGTAAGCATCCTATATGTTACACTATCTTCCTATTATGGAAGTAGAAAATCACCACTATGCATCACTAGAATGTGGTCATCCAATCCCTCCATCATACATCCTACTAATTTTTTAAGTCATGAAATGTGTGTGCACACAAAGAAAATATGTTTGTATATACATAAAAATTAATAAAACATAAAATAATACCTAAGTAACATATTAAAAGGGTGTCAAAAATCATCTACTTAATATAGGGTAAATAATGTAAGATCATAATATATTCAAAATATTATAGATAAAATATATAAATGTATCACACCCCATAACCATTAATATTGTTGTAATTTATCAAATTTCATTATGAGTTTGTTCAATAATAATTGAACTATGAGACCTCTTAGGATGCTCTCAAAGGAAAGACACACCGCCATGGAAGAGACATCATATGTTGAATTTCAACTCATAGAATTAGTCTTTTACTTTAGAATATATATTTTTCTTGAGTCTATATGTACTATTTTTACGACGTGGTCACATGATCTAGATGACTGTAGATAGAATCCTAAACCTACATAGGGATATATGAATATTATATCATTAATCTAGTACAAAGATGTTATTTTTTATTAATATATGATTATACCAAAGATAATTTATAATGTTTCATGTGTTATAATATAGGATACATGAATTTATCTAAGGGTGAGAGATAATTCCATTGTGTTCAATGTATAATAATAAATGGAGAAATGATCTCAAGGGTCAAAATCGTAGTGAACGTTAAATAAAAAATATACCATGGGGGTACATGAAATGTAATCCTAATATGAAAACCCAACATACAAAATATCAAATACATGATATGATAGAGAATATATATAGTTTGTATGATTGGTATTTCAACTCTATGTGTGACTCACTATTTAATTCAATTTCATATGGGATCCCATGGAATGGGGGAACTCCATACAGTGGTGGGACCAAATACGTTCATGTTTGTGTACCTTTTGTAAACATCAACATAATAATTGAGGGACATATTGTGTGTGGACCCAACTACATGTTCCTATTATTTTATCAATATCATGTAATACTAGAAGCCCAACAATAAGGAACATGATGTGTGTTACTTTGAAATACTTTCCTTATAGATGGGGGTTCTCTATAAATGTTATTCCTTCATTGCATCTCCATATTTTTACCCATTCATTTTATTTATCTAGTATTAATTATAATTACACTATAATATATGTCATCCATGGGTCTACAATTTTTAAAAATGAGGTCCTTCTCATATATATCTCGAATCCTCATCTAGGATCAAATTCTCATCGTATAACACTCTCATGCACATGAACACTGTAAATACCATTTTTCTAAGGGGATATATTTTCCATAAATGATTATTAATATTTTTGTTACCCAAAATGACTAATATTAAAATATAGTTCATATAAGACATAATTTATTTTATTATTAATTAGTCTATGGGGACAATCAAAATCACTAGTCAAACCTAAGATTATTGTTTTCCAAATGAATAATAGTATTGTAAATATGTAAATAAAATGTGGGCAAAAATTTTGACTTTATATATTCACATAGAATATATAGATGAGTAAATATGAAAGAATATTTATATATAGAATTTTTTAGAAACCATGATCCTCATCCAAAATGTTAATTATAAAAATATATAAATTAATAAGGATTTGAATAGATGATCATGGATTAAATTTTATATTGAATTAAAAATGAATTTCATGACATTAAAAATAGAATTAGTGTAAAAAATCAAAAAATAAAACATCACAATTGGATCAATTACCAATGAGGAAAATATTTCATTGTTTTCATCATATATATGGATGATCTATAATTTATTCATGATTTATTATCTTTTTAATGTTCATATTCATTCATTTGGAACAATTACTATCCTCCTAATATTTGTACGAGGTTATGTGGCTATCCTATAGGTATTCACTAATGTGGTTTTAAATTTATATTATATATGGTTGTAAAATTAATTAATTAATTAATTAACTAAGTAATCAACAATAGAATCTACTTTTTATTGTTCATCATCTTGAATCCCAAGGAAAAGTAACTTATAATAGACCTTGGATAAAAACTATGTTCCAAATTCAATGATTACATAAATTTCTATATATATTACCTAATTATTGTGAAAATTATTTTTTATTAAAATAATCATTCATGTGAGTTAAAATATTTGTTATTTTTTATCTATCATGGTTAGGATTTATTGTTTCCTAAAAATCAGCTCACGCTCGGTAACTAACATTAAAAATAATATTAAAAATATTCAAAAAGATTAATAAAAAAACCAGATCCTTTACATTCTCACCAAATTTAAATATTTTCATCATGAAATTCTAGACCGAGTCAAATATATGATATTCCTAATAACTCATATCATTCTCTTATTCAAAATATTTATCATGAATATTATTTTGATTCTAATAAAAATATTAGGTGAATCATTCTCCAATGAAGGATATTATGAATCCAATCCTAGATCCTCATCATGCTCACTAAGAAGTTGGATCCATCCATTCTTTTAATTTCTACCATGTAAATACTTTTCTATGGATCATGCATGTATCTCTATATGTATGACTTGAGGAAGACATACTAAAATTTTCATAACTGTGAGGGTAATTCAATGAATTATATAGACTCTCAAATCCATAATATGACCTAATATGTACATATTAACCATAAATATATCATCCCACAAGGTTAAACTATCCACAATCCACATCTAGATAAGATAGTTTGGAACACATGGCCCCCATCCTTAAACAGTAAATACCTTTATAATATGATCATGTGGAACTTATAATTGGACTATGTTGTCATCATATACTCCTAGATGTTAAAAATTTTCCAATAATTATTCACAATAAATATGTCCCATTTAGTGCTAATACCACCAACAAGGAATAATATATTAGTGACCTACAAGGTCCCCCTATAGGCCCTCCATCTTTGATATGCCAATAATTTATTGTTAGTTATTTTTGTTATAAACATTACTATTGGAAGAAAATCATCATAGATTTAAAAGAAAGACCACAACACAAGTCTAGAATATGTCACCTATGAAATATATTTTATTATATACCAATCCATCCTTTTTGAGTTGAATGTGTTTCTCAGTGATAATGTGTCCCAAAATCATTCTTTAATACATTCCATGACCAATATGATAATTTTTTCACTATAAGAGAAATTAAATTATGGAACACCATTTATTTTTATTATATCCTTCCCATAAAAGTGTCCCATGATTTGTAAAAAAATGATTCTTAATGGTGAGGATGTGGGATAATATAGTGATTCAATCCATGATCACACATATGACATCATAACCTCTCACTTTCTATGGATGTATCTTCTAGAAATCTAAGGATATAAAATCCAACTCCCTTTTGGAATACATAATGTTTGAGGCAAACCCACTGAAACCTAATGTTTGACTGTAATATATTGACGGGTGATACATTGAGATGATATATCCAACATGCATATTCATCTAAAGATTCATTTATTACTCTAGATGATCATAACAAATATCTTACATTCTAATATTTATTTTTAATGGAGATGTATAAAACCATCATGGAAGTTAATCTCGATTCTAGTCCCACACATTAATTCATATACATAAGTTTATTCCACACACCTCATCTTCAGTGAATCCATCATGATTAAATCATCTAAATACATATTCCTCAATTACCAACCAATTTATTTATATATTTGTTTATTAACTCGATAACAATAGCGGTGGGGGTCACAACAATAAAATATACTTATATGATTAAACAATATTCCCCCAAAAATCATTCAATATGAACAATTACTCTAATTATATTGCAAATAATTGAGAATGAGACAACCATTATAGATCATCTTCCACCACATTCCCTTCCCCCAACATTAAAAAATGATCCCAGCTATAAAGACATCTTAAAGAAATATTCAACTAATTCTTCTAGAATCCATATCATTGGAGATCGTGTCACCCTCATCTGTAACATAATAATAGATTTTTTCAACTTATAAACAAGATTAATAGCTTGGACCTTTTTGTTATTATAGTAAACTAAGTCTCAATTGAAGAGAAATATTTAATGAATCAATGTAAAATCCATCCAAAAAAGAATAATGAAACATCAGTCATACCATTGGAGTAGATATATAAATAAAAAACAAAGTGGTGTGACCATTTAAACCAATGTGTTAGAATCCTCTAATGTTTACATATGTGGGAATATTGTTCCAACTCATCTGTTAATCCTTCTAATGGTATAATTTGATGCTATAATGGGCATGGAATGTATCTCAACATATAAAGACCACATCAACATTAAAAAAGGAAATTTATTTTCTAATATCAGATCATCACGCGATCCTTTAAAAATATAAAGAATATCATAAATATACAAAAAAAAATCCTAGAACTATGTGTTAAATTACTCTATATGAATAATAATTTCTTACTCAAATGGTTGAGTCAAATTTTGGTATCTACCGGGAGGAAAGGTACAATGTGAGAGAATACATGGCTATATATACTAAAATGTTACAAAAAATTTCATAATATTTTGAGGTACTGTTCTAAATATATCATATTCTTTGAGACACTACAAAGAATAAATTTTACCATATAATTTATGCAATAAAACCACTGGTGATAAAAAAAATGTTTCAAGATAACATGGAGAAAAAAAAATCATGTCCTAGTTCATCACCTTGGTTTTCTTGAGTTCTCTTCATAATGAATGTATATTGATCAATGTGGATGTATACTGATTATGAGGAGTATAGAAATATAACCATAAAGAACAAGTATCACCATCCATGTTATTATGACTTGATCGATAAACTAAGAGGAGCTCGATTCATCTAAATGGTGGACCATTGGACTGAATACAATAAATTAAATGTGATGATGGAAGATATACTCTTGACAACATTATATACAAGTTATGGCCACAATGGGATCATAGTGGTTCAATATAAACATTAAAATTCCCCTAAAATATTAATTTATTTGAGGAATATAGTATTTAGAGACCACTGTACATTTTTTTAATATTTTTTATCAATGACAATCACATATAATCCATCACAAATAAGTAACATAAAGAGAATATAATGATTTTTCTAGGGATATTAAAGAATTTAATACAATATGATTCATTTAAAAAGTGTTAATTTTTATCAACCAAGTATCATTTATAGGAAAAAATTTCATATGTGAGGTAACTTCTATAGACCCTTTAAAAAATTCCAATTTATGAATCTCTCTATACAACATTATAAATTTAAGTGAATGTTTTTATTGGATTAGCAGGGTACTACCAATATTTTGTTTGATATTTGTCATGATTTTTTATACAAATATCAATGTTAACTTGGAAAGAAGAAATTTATGCCTGGATGAAGGAATGTGAGGAAACATTATAGGAGTTCCATAAGTTGATAATAACTTCAATTTAATTCAAATTGACAATATGTAGAGAAGGTTTTTAGATATAGAATGTTTTTTCATCTATGGATTAGGTTGTGTACTCTTCTATATTGACAATTTTATAGCATATGCATCACAAAAGATTAAGAGTCATTAAAAAACATACATGATCATGGATTTGGAGTCAGCAAATGTGATCTTCACCATAAAGATTTTATGGTAGTAATACTGTAGTGACAATTGTAGAATATATAACAATAAAACGATTCTAATTTATATATTCAAATAATATGAGATCAATATACATAAATGAGGAATTTTATATCTTATAAAATACTATGTTTTCTCTATTCATTACAATATATGAATAATAAACAAGGTAAATGATTCTCTTAGAAGAAACTATCATGACTCTCTATAAATAATGGTGATTAAGAAAGATTATATCTTCATATAAATTTATTTGATGTATATATAAATCATTACGATAAAAAAACAAAATATCTCAACAAAATAATAGTCCAATCATCCATTAAACAGTTATTTAATGAGGAATAAATTGATGATCTAGAACTACAATTAGTTATTAATGATGTAAATGTTTGGAATCTACACGTGTTTCGTATCAATGTTGAAAATTTGAATTGGTTTGGGATTATTAATTTTGTGCCATTTTCCGTAGAGATAATGAAGTAAATATATGATAATGTGCATAACATATCATTCTCTATACATTTGTAAATTAACAACACATACTATGATATATGATATAATTTATAGTGGGAATAATTAAAGAAGATGACTGTAAAATGTATCTTGTGATGTTTTGTAGATTATAAATTAAAATAGATGTGTCATAACATCATGGTGTGATGAAACAATTTCATTTTCCCCCATGTAAATGGGAAAAATTACCATGGACTTTTTTACAATTAACCTAATATAATAAATAAAGAAACAATGTGATATGTGTTGTGGGGGATCAACTCACCAATACTATCCACTATTCAATATAGGAATATTTCTCTTCTGAAAATCAAGCCAATATATATGTTAATGATGTGGTGATAATGCTTAGGGATCCAAATTAGAATATCTCTGATCAAGATCAAATGATAATAGCTTAATTATCAAGAACTATTCAACATACTATGAGGGATGAATTGAATTTTAGTAATATTTATTACCCCAAACAACGATTCAATCTGAAAGGACAACTCAAATGCTCGAGAACATGTTAATAGTCTCATAAATTTATTATTAATGATTATGGGATTAAAATATCCCATTAATTGAATTATAATAGAGAGACACCTTACAATAAATTAATCAAATGGTTTTATATGAATCCTTGTGTGGGAAGAATGTTATAAAATCTCGTTTTTGGGTTGATTTTGAAGAAAACTAATTTGGACACATGGTGTGAAAGAGGTGATTGATATTGTTCAATAAATTAAAAAAACACATAAATGAAAAGTAGATTCATATGAAGAGCTCAGTTGATATCCATCAAAGGGACCATGTTTTCGAAGCTAGAGATTCATGTTTCCATCATATATCACAATTGATGAGGGTCATTCATTTTGGAATGAAAGGGAAGCTTATACCAAGGTAAGTTGGACCCTTAAATATGATTTATTTTAAAGGATTAGTGGAAACTCGACCATCACACCCACCATGTATAGACCATGTTCATGATGTCTTCCATTTATCACTCTTCAGAATGCACGTACCTAATCCCTCTCATAAAATTAATGAATATGTTGTACAAATTGAGATTGAAATTTTCTTGTTATGATAATATGATTATGTTTATGGATAGTAGAGAGTAGATTCAACCAAACAAAAAAACTAACCATATAATAATATTTTGGAGGGACCATATGTATGGAGAGGTGATGTCGAACCATATGAAACAATGAAAAATGTACCCTCACCTATTATATACTTGGAGTATTAGTAAAAAATTCAAGAATGGAATTTCTAATGGGTGAATTAATCTATCAAACCATAGTTAATAATTTAATTTTTTTCAAATATAATAATTTTCTCTTATAATATATAAAAGTGACATGTAAATAAATTATTTAAATATTAAATTATAAGAAATTAATTATTAATGAAAATATTTAGAATTTATTAAATTACAATAGGAATAAAATATAAAATAGAAAAATATAAATGAAAAAACATGGATCTCCACATATATTAGAGTCATCACCCTTACAACTAATATAATAAAAATGAAATATACTATAATAAACTAATTTTTTTGAAAAGCAAGTATAGAACCATGATATGAATTGAGTTGGAAGATAAATGTGGGAAAACACAAATATTGAGGACGTAATGTTACTATTTGATTAAGAAAAATGATCGTTAGAATACAAAATATAGCTCAAAATAATAAATATTGATATAAATTATAATTATAATCATCAATACTTTTAATTATAAATTTTATATTCCCAAAAAAAATCTATATCATGATTAAAAAATCATAAAAAATATAAAAATAATTATTAAATAATATAAAGTAGTGTATATCATAGAAAAAACATTTATACTAAAAAATTATATATTTACATAAATTTTTAGATAAAATTAATAAATTTTTTTATAAATAATGAAATCAAAATTATATCATGTGAATTATTGTTAATTTTTTGAAATACATCAATTTATAGATGGTTTTTAAAAATATAGCATTCCACATAACTACTACTTATGAAATTATAACATTCATGATTTAATAATAAAATATTACAATATAGTACATGATATTATTCCATGATATATTTATTTACATGTATTTTTCATTAAAATATGATAAACATAATTTCCATAACCAAAAGCACATAAAAAAACATAAAGTTAAAACTGGTTCCTTAAAATGTCAATTTCTATTATTTCCCAATTTATTATTAATTAATGATGTTAATTATAATAAAAAATGTATTTAATGTCTTAAACTAAATATATTATCTGAAAGTATGATATATATCGTAAAAATTCACTATTACAAGTTTTCCCTTTAATACAATATTAAATTTTGTAATTTAATGATACTATTATCCTCAAGTATAAATCATCCATCTACCTAAATTTAGAAAAACACTCTTCCCCCATCAAAAAAAGAAAACATATTGGAAAAATTATTCCTATAAATCCCCTTACATTATATATGAATATTCTAGAGTAACACTACTACAAACATAATGGGGGTATTGGTGTCATACAGGATAATCTACACTGAGTATTATGTATAATTCAAATTAACACTTCTCTTTTAATCTTCATAAATTTATTCTTACACCACTAATTAAAAAAACCATACAATAAAAAATTTCAATTGAATTGAATTTAAATAAATAATTCAAAACTATATTATGTATTATATTTACAATATAGATTTCAAAATTCTCTTTCTTGCTTGTCCGACAATGTCCCATCAATGGATAATTAACATCATACGAAGTCATTTCTATATCAAAACATATGAAAATATTCAAGGGTGGATATTATTAATTTAATATAATGTATAAAACAAGTAGTTAAATTTATTATAATATTCAGTAATTAATCCAATTCTTGTATAATGACTTTGATAAAAATTATCATATTCGAAAAAAACTAGATACATTTTAGGAAGACATGGCATCAAAATGAATTAAAAAAATAGTTAAAATTACAAAAAATAATAAAATGACTATGAATAATTAATATTTGAAACAATGAGCATAATTTACTACAAGAAATTTTTTTAATGATCATAATTTTATTATTCTGGATGTATAACACATACAATATATTGCTACAATTAATGGAAGGGGATTCCTGAATAGAACTCCCATTATTTGTGTTATACATCTATGATGTAATCTTTTATATGTATAATAATATAATGTTTCATAAATACCTTATAAATAATAATTCGTTTTCTAAGTTTTATATACATGTTCCCACCTCAATTTTTACGTCAAAACAATAAATTTTTGTGATGACATTTATTTCCACAACAAACCATTAACTCATCATGTGTTGTTTCTTATCCAAATAAAAAAGATATTTTCTTACATATTATGAGGTGATGAGTGGGCACATAATTATATTTAAATCTACTACTTTCATAAATAAGATATATCTTATTATATTTTTTATTATTTATAATGGTTATATATTTTTTTTATAAACAAGATTATTTGATAATTCACATATGTTATTTGTGAACATGATGCTGGCATTTTAAAAAACAATATGTGGTATTTTACCACTATGAATTATTGTGTGAATTTTATTAGTTTCCACATTTCGTGATTTTATATCAGGTTTCCCTCATGATTAGTATTACCACCCCATTCTTATGATATTTGGTATATTATTATCAACCAAGTTATATTGATTCATGTACCTTATTCATCCACCTTTTGGAATTTCAGCTCTCCCCTCTATGTTATGTATATCGTAAAGTGATTATATGTACATTGAATAATGTGATATTTTAAATTGAAAGTGTTTAAGAATTTAAATAATTCTATATATTTTATAATTAACATAAAATTAATGATCAAAATTCTCCAAATACACCAAATCATAGGACACTAGATTTTCATCTCTATAATTTAATTTATCTACAAATTATTTAATAGTTTTGTAAGAAAATAGGGTTGTCATAAATATCAGTTCACAACTAGGTTTCATAAGGATAAGGGAAATTTTTATAATCATTCTTCTATTGTGAGAATTTTTGTTTCATGCTAATGATCATGATATAGATATGATGTTGTAAATATGGTTTTGTTTTTTATTGGACCTATCTATTTAATAGTTGTGTAAAAGAAGGATCATTGAACAAATGCAAAATAATGATCAATATCTAATTATTAAAAAATACCATTGATACATCCATGATAATAAAGATTATTCTATTACAATATATGTTTTTATTTGTCTTCTTTTATCTAGTTGAGTGTTTCCCCATTAATCAAATGTTTGAATCATCCCTAATATTAGTAAAAATGGGTATTTGGGGAACCAAATATTGATGTTATAGTCAAATGAATAAGGGATATGGATTGGATTTGGTAGATATAGATATGGAAAATATGTTTTGATGTGATAGATGAATTTATGATGTGGATAGTGGCATTCATGCCAGTCATTCAGTTACAACTACTGTTTAAAATTATGAATTTAATCACAATTCTAAGAGATGAAACAATATAATTGCCATGATATAACAATATTAAATATATGGTGTACACATATAATTAATTCTTCTTATAGAACCAATAAAAATAACCCCATCAATAAAATTATTTTCTAGATACATATACTAGTATAAAAAATCATTGGAATATTTTAATGCATTAGGAGTACAATAATAGATAAAACACATATAAATTAAATATAGAAGTCCCAAGATAATGTTGGAATGATATAATATATACTAATAAATATCCATGGACATTATCTCAAAGGAATATTTTTTGAATTCACTTTGTGGAATAAATCATATCAAATTGACACATTATAGTTTGTGTAATATGATTTCTCGATATATGGGAATTATTGAAACAATCCCTAAAGGAGTAGTACATTCCCTTAGTGTTTGGGAGTAAAGATATATTATCATATTTTTTTGTAAACTAATGTAGATTCAAGAATTTTTCCTTATGAATATTCCATTACATCATGTCATTAAAATCGAAATCACTCTATCTAAAAGAAAATTAATTACCCACTCATATTTTCCTTATTATGTAAAATTTTCATTCCCAATAGAAAATAATTCCTTAGCATTTTTTCATAGATCATATTTTCTTTTATGAAAATCTAATTCCTTTTATTTCTAAGGGAAAAAATTCGGTTTAACATAAAATCGTGGAATTATATAAATACTCAGATATAAGGTTTTCTTTTTTCAGGATTCTAATTCATAATCAAAATTCTTTGAAATTCAGACTTTTAATTCTCTAAAATTCTGACTCCGAGTTCTCTGAAATTCATACTCTAAATTCTCTGAAATTTAGACACTGAATTTTCAGAAAGTAAGAATCCAAATTTTATGCTTTTCAGACTCCATGTTCTTAGAAATTCAGACTCTGAATTCCTTAGAATTCAGACTATAAATTCCTTAGAATTTGGGTTCTGAATTACTTAGAATTCTGAATCCAAATTCCTTATACTTCAGAATCCAAATTCCTTATAATTAATGCTTCGAATTCCTTAGAAATCAGGTTCTGAATTCCATAGAATTCAAACTTCTAATTCCTCAAAATTAAGACTCCTAAGTCTACAAAATTATGTTTCCAAATTCCATGAAAAACAGAATTCAAATATCCTTATAATATAGAATTCATATATTTTCCTTATACTCTAAAATTTATTTTTCCTTAGACATTGAATAAAATGGGTTGAGCGACTGCATTTTACTTAACCATTTTATAGTTACAAAACAATTTTTTTTATTCGGTTTCTAACCAACCATTGTTTTAGTGACATGTGTATAGGTCCCTCAAATATTCAAGGAAAAATATGATCGTTGGAGGAGGGAGATGACCATTTGAAATGTGCTTATAAATACGAGTTCATTTGTACAGGCTCACAATTGACTGATGATGTCTTTTATACAACTCTAAACATTACATACTACTGAAGTGATTTCTATAAAGATACCCTCATGCTTTTTTTATATTGAACTTCTTGTTCAGATTGCTTTGTGGGACTCTTTTTGTTGTTGTTTACAATCAAGGGCTTTCAGATATATGAAAATATAGGAGCTGACTACCTTGAAGTTCGAGGGATTCTGGGGACAGCAAGACAAACTTCGATATTCTTATCAAGGGCTTACCTAGTGTGGGTAAAACAGACTTTATTGAAAGTATAATACAAGGGACCTTTATCGAAGGTTATTGGATACACTACTTTTTTGGGTTAAATGATTTATTACTTGTTAATTGTATTTCATCATGTTTGTTTTCTGCTTCATTCTTTCAGATAAGGAATGTATAACTATATTATACATTCTTATACTTTTATACTCTGATTTTTAAGATTCTATACGCATTAAGGTATAATCATAGTCCTTGAAAACTTTTATTATGATTTATTCCCAGAACCATATTTCTAATACCAAGAATGTTTGTATAATTAAGAGTTCTTGTGAATTTACCTTGTTTAACTTTGTTGAAAAATAGAAATATATAACCAAAATTAATGGTTCCAATGGAATTTTTAATATATACAATTCCACCCATCCCTTATCTTGTATATTGAGCATATGCATCATTATTTCGATCCAACAATTGTTATCAGAGGTAGTCTCTGAAATACATATACTCTCATATATGTTTTCCTACTCATGTTTTAATTGTTCTATATTTTCATTATGTTATTTTTATCCAGGGTTACAAACTCTTATTACTAATACTTTTCATTGGAAATATATTTTCTTTGAGATGGCAGGAATGAATGTTGATTCAGTTTACAATCTTTAACCTACTAGAACCCATATATTTGATGGGAATGATTATGAATATTGGAGAGATCAAATGAAGGCTTTTGTTATTAATAATGGATTAGAAAAATTTATAATGATTATTGGAGATTAAAATATTTCATATATGGAAGTCAGCACATTTACTAACCATGAAAAAATTGAGAATACCAATATTAATATAAGTACACAGTACATTATTTTCTTCCATGACCCAGAATATATATATATCTAGATTTCATGATGTGAAGATGCAAATTGTATTTGGAAGAATCCTGAATTAACACACTTTGTAAATTAAAAACTTATCTCTATTATAAGACCTATGCATAGATATGAGTATCATGGATTTCTATATCCATTATGGAGAACCCATGTGAAAGTTAAAACGATGATTTATGAACACGGATAATAGTTTACAATCAAGGGGTAAAAAAGGTTTAGATGATGAGGCACTTGTGGACAAGATTATATGTATCGTGCCTAATGAGTGGGAGTCAAAGTGAACAACTATTGATGAGAATAGGAAAGACTCACATATTACTCAGGATGGGCTTTTTAGTACTCTTCTTCAACATGGGACTAAAATGAAAATAGATGATGATCTAAATAAGTATAACAATGGTAATGGATGTTTTTCATTTATAATTACTTCAAATCATATCAATGCCAAGACTCCGGAAGGGTTACTAGAACTAAGGCCAACAAGGTCACATATTTATCTGAATCAAGTGAATGTGATCATTCAGAGATTGAACTAGCAAATCTAGCTTGAAGGATTAACATGATAGTTGGGAAGAAATACATTTAGTATAGATATAAGAGGAAAAAAATAATGGAAAATAAAGACACAAAAGACACATGCTCTGAATGTAAAAGAGAAGGGAATATAAGGCCATATTGTCTTATGCTTAAGAGTAAAGATAGAAATGAAAATAACTCTGAGAGGAATAGAAATATGTATTATAATGTTAAATCCAATAATGTTTTGAAAGACAATGACACCTGGAGAGCTAGTGGTGGTGACTCTTTAGAAAAATCCATAGAGTACGAATATTCTGGTCAGAAGAATATTGGTTTATTAGCCAAGATACCTATTGAAAATCATTGTTTAATGGATGTGGTACATGCTGCCGAATCAATACCCAATTCATGCTTGAATGCTAATTATAGTGATAGTAAATATTATAAATCTTTGGATGAAGATTCTTCTTGTGATGAAGATAATACTTTAACTACTTCTGAGGAAGTCTCTATGTTTTCTATAATCCTTGAGAATGAAAATTCTAAAGTCTAGAAAAATATTGACAAGGAAAATTATAGGATTCCTGTTCATACTAAAGAAATATCGTATCATTCAAAATATCGTGATATGAAAATTTATGATTTTGAAAGTATTTCAAAAACCATTGAGGATGTTAATTCTGAAAATTATAAACATCTTATGAATCTAGATAATGTTATTTCTAAGAAAATTTTTTATAGACAAACACTAGTGGTAAAACTAATGTTTTTTAGGATAAAGACAAAGTTGTTAAGATAAATTAAGAAATATTATTATTTGAGGAAGTGTTTGTAAAATTTCACCTTAGGTGAGGAAAACATTGATAAGTTGTATTCCAAAATTTGACCTCTAAAGAATAATTATAGATTTGGCTATACTCATTCAAAACTGATTTTTACTAAAAATTATTCTGTACCTCAAGGTGCTCTATTCTGCACTAAGTTTCAGTGTGGTGGGCATTGGGAAAAAATTTATTCCTTAAATAAAACTTAGTCTTTAGGTTTTCATAATGACTATTTTTCAATGAAAATGTGGATTCCTTAAATTTTTCTTTCTGATGTTTCTAGATCTAAGAATATTTGGGTTCTGAAATTATAACACTCTTATTTTCAGGAATGTAAACAGAGTACAAACAACAATACATTGTACATGGATAGTGTATGTTATCAGCGCATGAATTGTAGGAAAAACATATTTTAAAAGATTATCAAGAAAAATGGAGGAAAATTAACTTTCGAGCTAATTCTTAGGGAGAAATTATTGGAATTGGTAACATTATTATTCTTGGAAGAAAATTGATTTCATATGTTTTATTTGTTAAGGGTCTTAAGAACAACCTTATTATAACATGTCAATTATGTGATAAAGGTTGCATTGTAAATTTTTTGAATGACAAGTGTTAAGTTATCATTTCCTGGGAAATGTTTATTCCTTCTTACCATAGGCAAGAGAATGTATACACATTAAAAATAGAAGTCCACAAGTGACAAGATCTACCTTGTCTATGTGAAATTAAAGATCATTATTGGTTATAAAATAGAAGGCTTGGACAGTGTATCCATAGGAACCTATGAAAAAAATCTAAGAAAATACTAGTTAAGGATCTAACCAATATTATATTTAATTCTTCAAATGTTTTTTATCCTTTTCAATATGAAAAGAAAAATAAATAATGTTTTCAATCAGTCGGTGAAGTCTCCACCACTGCTGTATTACAGTTAGTGCATATGGATCTTTTTTGTCCAACACAAACTGGAAGCATTGGAGTCAAATACTACGTATTTTTCATAGTTGATGATTAAACTATATTTACATGGGTCTATCTTCTAGCAAAGAAATATAAATCTTTTTCTTATTTCAAAATTTTTAGAGCCGAAGTTAAAAACGAGAAAATCCTTCCATTGATATCTATCCATAGTGATCATGGAGAAGAATTTCAAAAAAAATTAGAAACATTTTTTTGTAGAAAATGAATTACAAATAACTTCTTAGCACTAAGAACACATAAAAAATGGTGTTTTGGAGAGAAGAAATATAATTTTTCAATAGATAACAAGCACCATGTTCGGTGAATATTCAGTATCCAATCATTTTTGGGGTGAAGTTGTAGGTACTACTTTATATACTATAAATCATCTTTTTCTTAGTCATTTTCTTAATAAAACTCCTTATGATTTATGGAATTGTAGAAAACCTATAAGTTCTTACTTCAAGGATTTTTTTTGAAAGGTATTCATTCTGAATAATAAAGCTATTATACAAAAATTCTCTCCAAAATCTGATGACGCAAATTTCATATGCTACTATAAAACTTCTAAGGCTTATATAGTTTTCAATAAAAATATTTGTATAATTGAAGAAACAATACATGTTAAATTCGATGAAACTGACCCTTTTTTTATATATTCACAACATAATTATTCTGATGTGTTTTAAAAAACTAATTATCAACCATTGAATGAAAATCATTCTAATTAGGAATATGTTCAAGAAAAAGTTTTTGATGCATTTACCCGAGAAGACTTCCAACAATACGTTGATGATTGTGTTTTACGAAACCCAAATCAATTGTTTCTTAAGAATCATCCTAGTGATAGTATCATTGGTTTTGTAAATAAACATGTAGGGACTAGATGTTCCTTATGAAATGAAATAGAACATCTTGCTTTCCTTTCCCAATTATAACAAAAAAGCACTGATGAAGCCTTAGGTGATGATCATTGTATAAATTTAATACAAGATTAGTAAAATAAATTTGAAAGTAATAAATATGAACCTTTGTTGAATTTCTTAATGAAACTTCCATTATTGTAGTAAAATGGGTTTTTAGAAATAAATGTGGTGAAAAATTGAATCATAGTTAGAAATAAAGCAATATTGGTCGCTATAGGCCATAGTAATCATGAATGAATAATCTATAATGAAATATATGATGAAGTTTCTAGACTTGAATCTATTTATATTTTACATTCCATTGTAGATTTTTTTAATTTATAACAATTTCAAATGGATATTATATGTGCATTCCTTAATGGTTATGTACAAGAGAATGTTTTTTTGAACAACCATTTTGTTTTTAAGATACAGACCATCATGAACAAGTTTTTAGACATACCAAAGCATTATATGGACTTATACAATCCCCAAGAGCCCGGTATGACATATTTATATTTTTTTTGCTTCAGAAAAATTATGTTAAGGGAAATGCTGATCCATCACTTTTTATAATGAAAGATAAGAAAAATGTTTTAATTATTAAAATTTATTTTTATGACATTATATTTGGTTCAACTCGGAAATCTTTAACTGATTTCTTTGCTGATCTATTGAAATATGAGTTCGAAATGAGTATGATGGGTAAGTAATCATTTTTCCTTGGTTTTCTAATTTCTAAACAACCAGAAGGATTTTATATCCCAACAAAAGTATATTTATGATCATCTTAAAAAGTATGGATATAAAAAAATAAGAGTATATATAATCCCATTAGTACCTCGAATATACATGATCTTGATGAAGTTGGGAAACCAGTAGATCAAACATCTTTTTGAGATATGATATGAATTCTACATTACCTGATAGCTAGTCATCAATACTTAATGTTCTCGGTGTGTTTATGTTCAAGATATCAATCAAATCCTATGGAATAACATTTAAAGGCAAGGAAAGGTATTTTTCACTACATAAAGGGAAACATGGATCTAGGGCACTTTTATACTTCTGGAAATTATTTTTTTTAAAAACAATTGGATGCCGACATTGGTGGATGTAGAATGGATAGGAAAAGTACAACCGGAACATGTCATTTCTTATGAGATTCATTAGTTTCTTGGTCATGAAAAATCCATCACTCAGTAGCACTTTCCACTGCTAAAGTTGAATATGTAGCAGCTAGAATTCTTTGTGCACAAGTATTGTGGATGCAATACACACTCACTGACTATGGTATGAGTTTTACCAAAAACAAAAATTTTGTCTGACAATACTAGTGCTATTTCCTCTTGTGAAAACCCAATACATCACTCTCAAGAAAAACACATAGATATTAGTCATTACATTCTTAGAGATCATGCACAAAATTGAGAAATCATTCTTCAAATTATCATAACATAAGATAAACTTGATTATATTTTCAAAAAATCATTACCATATGATAGATTTGAATACATTAAACAGAAGTTAAGAATGATAACCATAATTTAATCTTTCATGTAAACTTCTTATTTAAACTTATCTCCTTACATTAACAATCTTCTTTTCATAGGGAAGGGGGGTGTACATTTGATTTTTATTTAAATTATTTAATCTTAAATTTCTTAGTAATCAATGTCCTCTTAGTTAAAATAATCATAGTCAAAAATTTTATTGTCCAAATATTCGTGTTTAAATTTTTTGTAGTAAAAGTTTTCATAGTTAAAATATTCATATTCAATATTTTTGCACTAAAAATTTTTGAAGTTAAAATTTTTGTAGTCAAAATTTTCGTAGTTAGAATTGCCGTAATCAAATTTTTGTAGTTTTTTTGTAATCAAAATTTTTGGTATCTAATGTTTTTCAAGAATATTTTATTTCTTCATTACGAATAATCTTCCCAGAAATCATAAATTTTCATTTCCTTTCCTAAATGTTTTTCTTATTCTTTTACATTTTCGTATTTTCTTTTTGTTTTAATTTTTTTGACATTCACATTTCCTTAAATCTGGGTGTTTTTCTTAAAAAAACATCATGTGATCAGAATATATCATAATAAATTCTCGTATATCATCTCAATGGTTATATCTTCTCAATATGTTTTCAATTGTTGGATCAATTAGGGGAGTTGAATCATCCCTTCAATTTTCTATATAGAGGAATACCCGATGGTTGTCCCACATCGAACCCCAAGCCTTCACATGTTGCGGTTCTGCCATTATTTTTAAAAGTCGTTCCGGATCTTTAATGTTTTCTGACATCCAAATGTCTGGTAAATCCTCTTCTCAGAAAAAAAAAATTCATCAGTTAACAAAGTCACCGAGTGGCATATCTATCGAGAAAGGTTATTTGATTAGATTTTTTATTCCAAATATTACTATATCATGTCTAGGAATATCAACCTCAATGATTAGGGGAGAGTTTTTATTTTGAAACCAAAAGCACAGGGTTTGGTTAATCCAAAGTTGTTAGTAGAGTTCTATGAGATAGTATCTTTCTTCAATGAAGATGGAAGAGACAATTTCTCTATCGAGAGTTATGGAAATATATATTCTCTTTATTACACCATGGATGAATGTTTTGATTGGAATTAATTTTGACGGGGAAGTTCTGTTCAATACTCACAAGATACCAGGTATTCAAGGATTTTTTGATAAAAAAAGGCCATAGCATGGCTTGGTCATTCAGATGTAAATACATCAAAGATTCTCCATCTGTCTTCGAACGTATAGATTCCGGAAATATGTGTTCATGGTTTTATAATTATGAGAAAAGGTTATAAGGATACCATGATGAATATTGTAATCTACATTTTTGATTTAATGTTGAAGTTAAGCAAGATATATTTGGTTAAATACATTCTAGGTAAGATAAATAATATACAAAATGGAAATTTGAAATCCCAAATTATAATGTATCCAGTTATTTTGTCAATGATTATTTTTTGTTGTTTTGAATCCTTCCAAATTATTTTGCCTTCTATGTCGACAAATTAAAAAAGCCACGTTGTTGAGTAATGATACGTTGAGAAGGATGAATGTTGGGTTTTCTAAAGAATCTGAAGAATTCTATGATTTGACTGAAGAGGAAGTAGAAACGTTATCAATGAAAAAGGAAGTGACTGAGACTTCCAAAAAGGGTGGACGAAAGTGGAAGGTGAAGGAAAAAAAATATAAAGGAAAAACACAAGTGGCTACGAAAACCTAGTCTGCACCTTCGAAGCTAAAGAATAAAAATGCATATCCGGATGAAGTTGTGGCTAAATCGATAGAGGGTAAGAAAAACTAAAAAGAATGGGAGACTATGTTTGTCCTAGAGCCTTCTGAGGAAAAATCATTAGAGTAAAAGATTGAATAAGATCATGAAAAACAAGAAAAAGAAAAGAAATAAAGAATGAAATTCTCAGAAGATGATGTATTCCGATCTCTTATCAATGCTACTAAAAAAGCCTCTGAACATATTCAGGTACCATAATCTATTTTATTGGAACCTTTACCAGTATCTGGGAATAAAGATAGTGTTTCCAAAATGAAATCAAGAAGAATAAATAGTGCAATAAGAAGATGTGGATGAAGAAGAAAAAGAAAGTAGTTGTGATACTGAGGACATTATAATGAAAGTAGAGTATTTCCATGAGACGGAAAGTCCTTCTGAGAAGTTATCAATCCAAACATCTGATTTTGAGTCATCAAAGCTTGCTAACCAATGAATAGATGAGAAGGGTGAGGAATAAATGAATAAGTTGTCTGAAGAGGAATGTAAAAATCCGTATTTCATACACCAAGAGGATGTTGAGGCAGCAATTGAGAATAAATAATTTGATGAAGATAAAATTGTTTAGCATTGAGATAGTGAAAATGAATCTCTTAATCATGAAGAAATCATTATAAAGGATGATGAGGGAAAACAAGTGGTTGTGGGTACACCTAAGAAAACTGTTGTAAAGAATAATTATGTCAGTGATTCATCAAAGAGGAAGGCTATTGAAATAGAAAAATAATCATCACCTACCAAAGTCTCAAATTTAGAATCATCCTCCCTTTGACATGACTTTGTTTCTCATTATTTGATAAATCGTGTTGGAACTATTCCTTAATTTCCTAGTATAGAATTGAGACGCCAGATGCTTCAGTATACATTAAATTAATAATCGGATTCAGTATCAATGGTGATGGATAAATGTTTCAGTCTTAAGGAAGATTTAAAGTCTTTTCTCATTGGTTATGAGGCTTGGAAAATATTATGTAAGAAAATGACAAGTTGGTCAAGGAATACAATAGAAGAGATCATAATATTTGATAAATTTCTAGATAGTTTAAATGATGATTTATACACTGATGATATGAATATCAAGTATCCCACTAATAGTTTTGAGGAAAATTTATGTCTTGAATATACATCTCGAAAGAATGAAATTAAGGATCTGAATGGGAAACTAAATTCAGTTGCTTAGAGTTGGAAGAGGGAAAGAGATATCATAATTGAGGTTGAAGAAATGATTACTATGTAAGACGAATCCTTGAAAGCCCAGGAAAATAATCTTATGGCTCAGGAAGAAAAAATTGAATCATAGAGAAGAAAATAAATATCAGGATTATTTGCTCAGTCATGCATAAGAGGAACACAAGGATCTCAAGAAGTTAAAAACCATTCAAAAGAAGCTGATGCTGAATGAGGAGAAAAGATAATTTTTTTCAAATTCTATCTTTTTTTGTATTTCTCTCATTTTACAAATTATTTCAAAAATAATGTTTCTTAAGTTTCTCTTCATATTTTTTTTTGTTTAGTACTAATATTTCAGGTACCATAATTTTCTTTACACTCCCAATGTTAGGAACCAACCTAGGTCGACACTAAAATGGTCACCCATGTTAGCCCACGACAGGGTCTGAGGGGCATTCTCAATCCCCAAGGGCCGAAAACTAGTGTCTTACATCAAAACCAAACAAGAGGGAATGATTTCTCCCATAAATTAAAAACAAATAAACAAAAACGAAAACTAAAAACTACATGAAAACATAGTCGTAAAAACCTCTATGTGACCCAATGGGTCACCACCAAGCTCAATCCAATGTCGTGCTATGGTGATTGAATCCATGAAAGGTGCAACATCTAAATATAAAAAAACAAAGGTAAAACTGTAATCATGAGTACTAAAAATCAGTAGGCACACCCAAAAAATCTATTCTAAAATGAATTTCCCTTAAATAAAAGATCCAAAAATTTCATCCTTGAAATACAATGTATAGAACTATGATTTTAAACATTTTTTCCTTAAAAAATATCACGATCCATTGCACTTCATATTTTAAAAAAGTTATTTTCCAAGGAGGAAGATATAATCTTTTTAAAAAAAGGTAGATTGTGATGAGTAAATCATTTTAAAAACCATTTTGCGATAATCATTTTAATGATCACATTTATCCACATTATCAAAGAGTTGCATCACACATGAAGGCATAAGAAATAATCACAAAAGGGTAATGGAAAATAAAAAATCAAGATTAATTAACCAAAAAAAGAACCTCAATCATCCGCCATAGACAACAATGTGCCGATATTCATGGGAAAACCTTGGTGATCGTTAATATTCTATAATTTACTATAAATGATACTCATCTCGAAGGCATGCCTACTCTCAATGATGTCATAATGCCCAAACACAAGGTATTTCCTACCTTCCCTAATAGAGGGGCCAAATCCCCTTGGAGTGTATAATTTATACTAAGGGCCACTAGCCTGTGCGTAGTCTAAACTATTGTAGAAATCATTCACTAAAATTTCACTCGCTATGCTAGGTTCCCTTGTTCAGACTAAAATTGGGGTGAGCCAAAAATGTCAAACATGTATACAGTCTTAAATATATTCCTCACACATAGTCAAGACACACAAAAAAGACACCCCCTGAGTCACCCCAAGGAATATGTCCCTCGCCATTCGACCATTTGATCATAGGAATGTCCTACTCGGTGTACATACCATAACACATAACTCAGCCAAAGCAAGGGGGCCCACATCCAATGACTGTTTCCTTAAGATAACTAGTTTTACAAAAGTGCCAACCAGGCCTCACATGATTTTTTCATGCCCAACCATTTCTTAATAATAACACACACACCATATTGAAAAATAAAAATACCCATAAAACCCATTTATGAAAACCAAACTAGTATTTTAAATCTAAACCACATTCACAAATAGAAAAGGGGAATTTCATCAGGAAATTGATGCGAAACCACAATCAAACCATTTATTGTAATATATTATAAGAAATAAATCACTCCAATTCAAGACATAAAATTTTACTAACTATTATATATCAATAACTAATACTGAATCTACGTGTAAAAATTGAGAAATAAATTAGTCTTAAATTTAAAAGTTAATGCATTGAGATTCTACCTCATATAAGGTAGCAGACCAAGATAAGAAGCATTGGCTCTTGAAGCATTCAAAGAAAAATTCTAACACAAGAACACACATACATTCTCATACACATACATATATACCCTTATTCCATTGAACATATTCACCATTCCATGAGGGAATATGTTAAAGGAAGATATATATTTACACACACATAAACAAATACGTACCAGTGTATGTGTGTGTACGCGCCAATAATGAGCCACTCTAGCTATAATTTATTAACATAGTGGAACCAACATTATTTAGAAACACATATTCCATTCGATAAATCATGATCTAATGAAACTCTATTTTAAATTGGTCAATTTCAAACTGACTGTTATGTTTTTCACACACCAAATAAATTTACATAAAGAACATCCATTTCCATTTCCAATAATATGTAATCTCGTTTTAATTAAGAATTTGTCAAATGGGCCTCAAACTTATTATACTTCCTTTTTATTCCATTTTTAGAAACTGCACAAGTAACTGACTTTATTTTGAAATCAATGAACTGTTTAAGAAACCCTGATTTTAAGAAAACACCATTTTCCATAAACAAACCGCTTTCAATTTCACAATAACCAAAACCATTTTGTAAATGTATTTAACAATCCTTAATAGATTTAGGAAACCCCTTTGTAAAAACTCACTATCTATTCATTCACATCTCATGCGCCTTTTAAAATACATTCCACACACTTTGCAAAATCCTTAAAACAATTCTAAGTTTTACCCTAATTAAGAACACATAAAAACATAACCATATCATTTATTAAATCCCTTTTCACCATATACTCAAGTCAAGACACTTCCAAACAATATTACGCACCACATAAAACAACTAATTTCACTATATAAATCCCAAATGAAAATTATCCAAAAACAATTGACTCATGCTCCCATTGACATAAACGTAGATTCATATCGATATATATTTTTATCAAATTATACTCTCAATATAACATCACAATAATTCACTATGTGATTAAAACAAATTTTGGCAATAGCATGCACAAAAATAAACAAGAAACACTTCAAAAACAATTTTTATCATGCTATAATAATTTATAAACATCATAATAGACTAATTAGATATATCATTAAGCAGTGAACCAATTAAAGATAATATTTAAAGCAATGGAAGAACCAAAATATTGTTCCAGAAAAGGAATAATACAGATTCATCTACCTCAAAGGCACGTGATTGCGAAGAAACCTTCGAAGGAGTAAGAGTACACCAAGAACAATAATTTTCAACACCTATCATCCAAGATAAATGAACTACACATACACCCAATCCATTAGGATTTGTTCAAAAACGAAAACCCCAAATAAGAATCTCCAAAATGGATTGATGCTTACCAGTGGGGAAAACGGGGATCTCGAACACACAGCTGCGAGGAGGGGTGGATTCCAGAGGTGTTGCAAGCAAAAAAGGAGTCCTTACGGGGTGGGGGGTCGCGCAAGCCGAAGGATAAGGGGTTGATGTCGCTGCTGGGTAAAGATGATGTGGCCGGAAGGGAGTTCGACCAGATCCCCAGGGAGAGAGAGAGGGAGTAAAGGGGGGATGGGGTGCGAGGGGGTGGTCTAGCCAGATTGGGGTGGCACCAGCGAGAGGGGAAGACGACCGCAAAGGGGGAAGAGATCATGGTGAGGGCTGCTCGTGCACCAGGGTGACGCGCAAGAGGCTAGGGGGGGCTGCCTCGACGGGTTAGGGTTCTCCACCTTATTTTTTAAAAATAATAATATTATTACATCAATAAAAATAATAATGATAATAATATTCATAATAATTATTATAATAATAATATTATTAATAATATTAATAATAATTTAAAAAACCAAAATAATAACAATATTATTATTAAAACAATAATATTATTATTATTTTATGAGTAAATATTATTTTATAAAACTCTATTTTATTAAAATTTTAATGTACATCATTTAATTTCCCATAACATTTAATTTATTTATTTTCTTATTTCAGATCTCGGGAAACAGCATGGCTCACGTGCTCTTATGTGGGCGGTCAAGCGATGTGCTCTCCAACCATGCTGTAACACCCCGAGATTTTATGAGATATATTCTTTTATATTTCCTTGATGACATATATTGTACACTAAACCAACATTATCTTGTACTATACGCAACACCATATTAGCTTGCAGTATACACAACACTATTCTTTGCTCATGTTACACACAATTTCAAGTTCGTTTTGTGGGAATTATTCTACGCAACATTAAGTATAGATTTTGTTTAATGTATAAATTAAATAACTTTTGATTATTTTATACGCAACACCATACAGAGCTTGAACTACACACAAACCTGACTTGGCATGCATTACACGCAATCAAGACCTTCCTCGATAGCGTGTAAAGTACGCAATACTAGGTTTCACTAAACTGTTATATATTATAATAATATTATGAACCAGTGATTCAGAAGAGTATTAACTGAGATTTAAATTTTATAACATTATAATTCTCTTATACATTTTATATAATGAGATAAGAAAATAAAATCATTTTTTCGGATGAAAAAATTATTTTTTAAAAAAATGCAGTTTTACCGCCTTTTGATGGCGCACCCATTTTAAATATAATTTTTGAAAAATTTATAAGTTAAATTTTATGAAATAAACTTATTATTTTAAATTATAATATTAAAATTTACATTGGATAAATGTTTTATACTTTTGTCATAACTTTCATATTTTGATGAATAGTAAAAATACGCTAAATTTTTCTTAATAACATCTTTTTTCATCAAGTTAATTTAGATGGTTAAATGATAAAATTTAATTGTTTTAAAGTATAAATAGAATATATTTTTACCATTTAATATAATTCATGTCATTACCATTAATACTATTTTGTATTCATAGGTAAAAACATCTCAATCTCTGACAATGTTTTAACTATTAAAACTCATTTTCGTAACAATGGGATTAATTTTAAATTAATTACTGCAACTTCTTTGTTTTGAATTTTGAAATATGGATTCCATATTTTGATTCATTGGGTCTAAATTTTGTTAATAGTTTACTTTTATTTTTTGACATTATGAATAGTAACTACAGTAATTTTTATTTACTACAGTTAAAGGTAAATCAGGTAATTAAAGGATAAAATAATATTATAAAATTACCCTAACACCTACCAAAGTTATATTGGATGAATAAAAGTAGACCCATATCACCTAAGGGTCATAATAGATTCATTTCATTTACTATTGATCATGAAAATTATATAATTATAATTATAACCAAAGAAAGTGACAAGATGTAACTCTCTTATATAATATAAATGTAATAATATTAATTTAGCGATAAAATTTATAAATCTTGGAACATGAATAGTGTCCAGAAATATATTAAAATTCCTTAAATCATGAAATGTTTTTTATAATTTTTAGTAATTAAATAATTATCATTAAGGATGGCACAATCGTGATGTGGAAATTATTTTATTGATTGAAATATCAAATAAATGGTTTTAAAAATATTAAAATAAATAATATATGAACTATTTAATGTGATCCACAAATTTTCTAGATGAATATGACATTTTAGGAATCTATAAAATATTTTTTTTCGAATATATTCTCTTTTTATCTTTTATTTAAATTCAAATAAATCAATAGTGTCAAAATTGTAACTATTTTTATTTTATAAAAATAACATATTATAAATTTTTTTAAAAATCACAAAAATATTTAAAAATTATAAATTTAAATTTATATGTTCTAAAATTTCAAAATTTATCCAATTATGTTCAATTCACAACACATAAGTAATTATTTGTAACAATTTAAAATTCATTATATTATTACCACAAATAAAATTAAATAGATTAAATAAGGATAAATCAATTAGATAAGGTTTAAAATAAATTCCCAACATGTCTAAATTTTATTGTTTGATGATATTACCACCCTATCTCATCTCATATTATAATTGAGTCATTTTTGGATGTTTTTAAGTGGGGTTGGAATTTATTATAATTTAATATTTCTTATGTTTCCAAAGGTTCCCCTTTCCTCCCTTATAAAAGGTCACCTCCTCCCTCACCTCTTCACAGAAATATGAGCCTCCATGCTCGCCCAAAACCTATGACATTTCTCTTCTCAACATCTATAGTAATATAAAAGTAGTTCTGGTAATCTCAAAAGGCCAACTCTAGTGCCCTATGAGGAAATTTAAAAGAGGCACATGGAGGAAGAGGTAATCCCTTCTACTGATTCATTAATATTTCATTATTCTTCTACATTCTATTATTTAGTTGTTTCATTATAATGTAATGACATCAGTATAACTAATATACTTATATGTTATTATAAATATAAAACAACCCCATTTCACCTTCTATCTATCCAACAGATAACAAAATCACGGGGCGTGCGTACATACAGAATATCGTCTCTACGCCGTGGTGTAATCTGTTTTTCCACCACCACCTTACATCGATGGGTATAATGGTGTAAAGAATAACTATATATTAATATTATAACATGATACTAATTCTGAGATATTGTATTATCTACTCCAATACCATTCAATAATAATGGGAACGATATCATCGCTCATGCTTACGTACGGATTACCATCTCCACGACACGATGAGATTCATTCTCCATGTTAACCTTTCAAAAATAATTATAAAGAATATATTATGAAGAATAATGATATATATGACATGATAATGATACTATATTTATGTATATATATATTTCATATAATTACTTCCATTCAAGTCAATAAGGAAAGGAAAATATCATTCATGCGTACGTACGGCCTACCGTCTCCATGAACGGTGTGTTTCATTTCATTTATCTATATTATATATATATATATATAAAGAATATATATATGATATATAAACCATGTTTTATAATATGGAAGTAAACAAATCATTATGTAATTAATAATAATATCAATAACAACAAGTCCAAACACGTACGATAAATGAAATGATTTTACCCAAAACGTTGCTTTAACAAGGAATTGACAAAAGAACGGGTAATATAAAGTCATAAGTAAATCATATATGATATCATAGATATTATTATGGTTCTATTACAAGTTATTAATATGTTTAAACCCACTATACATGAGTCTCGGACACATATGGAAAAATTGGACATAAGGTATGGGTTAATTTTGCAAATCTCATTTTTATCTGAGATTTCTTATACGAAAGTATTTACTGGGGTTATATTTTTTCAATCCATGTCCATAAAAATATATTTCATAATGTTTTTAATATTCTTCAATATATGTTTAAAGTCATGTTTACCCATTATTTACTTTTACTTTGTGTTATGGAAGAAATCATTCTTTTGTTTACCATACGTCGTACTTTTTGACTTATCCGTTAAAAGTACAAGATGAATGATTTTTTAACATATACGGTGTGAATGGATTTTTACGGTTTCATATCACCTAATTTTCATGAATATTATTCTAAAATATTTGTTGATTATTTTAAACAAAATCATTTACTTTTAAAATTGAATGTGATTTTGTGATAAGAAATTGATTTTAAAGAAGAAAAGATATTTTCCTCAAGAATTCATTTCAAGTGTTTTGTCAAAAATATCTTCCATATATGATGACATTATTTAGTTTGACTAGGTTTCAATTATAATGTCTCTATTATTTACATGGTTTGATTCTTTTTATGATGAAGTGATATCCATTTGTTTTATATGGATTATGTTATGTTGTGATGATGTTTATGAAACCCATTTTATTATTTGGGGTTTGATGAATGATTTATGTTTATTTTGTGGAACAAGAAAGATTTCATTATGAGATGGGTGGGACCTATATCTCCCTCCAATTAATATGGTAATGATTTATATATAATGATATAGACATCAGTGGAATTGTATGTTAATCCGTTTCATGGATACAGGACTGGAATGAGGAGAGAACTCAATTCACTAAGGTACTTTTTCCACTAAGGTGGTCATGGCAGCAATGTCTTGGATACTATGGAAATCATAACATGTGTTTAATTGTTAGCACAATTAAATTTTTTATTCCCATGATATTTTATCATGTTTAATGTTTCTTTTTGATTTATTCCTTTTGAACTACCATGATTTTTGTCATTACTCAGGATTTTGAGGTTTTATGTTCATGTTCTTATGTTCAAATGTTTAGGGATTGTTTTATGTTCTCCACATTTACCCTTACTGAGCATTTGAGCTCACCCGTTTTATGCTTTCTTTTCCCTAGGATATAAAGAAAGGTTTTAGTTAAATAAACCAAAGGGGAAGTTCTTTATTAGAGATGTTGAAGATATTTCACCATGATTAGAAGATTATGCTCTGGGTTTCTGATGACACTAAACTAATACAGTCGTTGGGCGTCTGTTTTTGTAATGTATTAGGTATTCTTCAAAAGTAATGTAATGTCTATGTAAGTCATCCTTTGGGTCTCTAGAGTTGGTATCAGGGTGACGGTTTATTTAACCATTGGAAACTAGAATGTGAAAACTTTAGTGATATCCCTAGAGATATTTCTAAGGTATGTCTAGGGATGTCTCTATGTTTAAGTATACATATAGGTTATAGTATTAGAATTATTGTAACGATCATAGAACTAAACTTAAGATGTTATATATTAAAGTTACCCCCCCCCCTTTATTATGTTTTCATCCTAGAATGATTTTTGCCTCTCGCACTATTCTTTTTGGGTTTTATAAAATGGATGGAAATAAGAAGATTCATGATAATGGAGGATATGATGGACAATGTTATGATATTCTTCATGATCAACCAAATGAAACGAGATTTGTAATTCCAAATATCATTATTATGCCTAATCATCATTCTCATAATATGATCAATAATCTCAACTTTGTTAAGTATCCCAACTCAGCTAATTTGAGAAATATTCGGTTCCGTGATTATAATATAGGAAAGAAAGTTCAATTCCCCTCATGTAAATAGTGTGGGAAGAGGCATCAGGGAGAATATTTCAAAGGAACTAGAAGATTCTTAGGGTGTGGAAAAGAAGGACACAATACCAGTAATTGCAAAGGAAAAGGTTTAGTTAACACCAAGGACAAGTATAATGGTATTTATAAGACATCAACAATGGTTAAATGTTTTAAATGTGGAATGTACGGGCATTATGCAAACCAATTCCCTAAGGGAAAGTCTCATGAAGAGATTCATCATGGTTGTATGGGTGTTATTTATATTGATGATGATGAAGAGACTAAAAATGATATGTGAGATGAAAGAATTTTTAAAGCTCGGTCAATGGTTTAAGACGGTATTGGAATGATTTATGTCTATCAAGAGTTTTGTTGTATAGGTAATGATACTATGGAATAAAGACACATCTAAGGATTTTTAAACTATTTTTTTGTAAATTATTTGAATGTATATGTTGAATGGTACCGGTAACCATGAAATATTATTCAGATATTTTTGGAAAGTAAATGATTTACACATAATGAAGGGATAATGAGATAATGAGATTTTTTATAGTATTAATGATCTCATGACAGATATAAGGACGATGTGATACCATGGTTTGAGTATATAGAAATTTTGGGATTTTTGTATGTGGAAAGAGTTATCTTTTGACAGAATTCAGGTTTTCCCTAAGGTTCTATGGTAATTTATGTTTTAAGAGAATAAATGATTAAGGTATTCACATGTTTGTAATGTGACCAACAAGGTATATCATATGATAAATGATGGTATTCACATGATTCATTGATTATATTTCTGTTGATAGTTTTCTTTATACTATGATCTTGAATAGAAGTATTTTGGATAAGCCAAAAGTTTTTAAATGGATAAAATTGAACATCAGACAATATTGTTTATGGATAGATATTTTTTTTGATATTATTTCAGGAATGTTATAATAGTGTAGTTTAAGAAAAATTACAACATGTAGGATGGGAGACAACCCGTCACATCAGACAAGGTCGTGGGAATTCAACCCACAACCGAAGTGTGACAGGCCTTTATCACCTACCACTGGCCTATAGAAAGTCCCTAGTTAGTAGAAATTAGTTTATTTTATTAAGAGGTATGATAGATGAAGTGTAATTCCATTTAATCTCACCATAAGATGGACTTAGGTATATAACCTTTGCTAAACTTATTTTGAGATAGATAGAAGTACCTATCATTCTATCGCATGATCTACTAACACTTCACGGAGGACTAATTCAACTTCATTTCTTTATGAGATGATGTGGAAATTGTTCAAGGCATAAACAACATTAATATTGTACCAAAATCAACTAAGTATTTATTTTAATTAAAAAAATCTTCAACATTAGGGAAATGATCTTAAAAACCAAAACTGTTATCCTAGTGAACTCATATCAGATGAATCAGATGGTACCTTAGATCATCACAAATTTATGGATTTGTGATTTTTTTTCTTTTCCATAGCCAAGTTCTCTAGCACTCTTCATCTAAACATGATGGTTAGATTTCTCTTCCATATCCATATTTTTATCTATATTATCTTATTTGTAAACCCATTGATGATTTACTTTGGGTATCTATTTTGTCTCTAATATTCCTTTTTAAAATGATGATTTAGTGTTCTTATTTATGATGTGGGTTTCTATGAATGAAACTTTAAATTCGTAAATGATTTATAACCTTGATGAATTTCGAGGGTGAAATTCATTTTTAGGGTGGTAGAATATAACACCCCGATATTTTATGAGATATATTATTTTTAATCTCCTTGATGTCTTCTATTGTACACTACACTAAGATTATCTTGTACTATACACAACAACGTATTAGCTTACAGTATACACAACACTATTCTTGGCTCGTGTTACACAAAATTTCAATTTTGTTTTGTGGGAATTATTCTACGCAACATTAACTATAGATTTTGTTTAATGTATAAATGAAATAAGTTTTAATTATATTATACGCAGCACCAAATGGAGCTTTCACTAAACGCAGCCCTTACTTGGCTTGCATTACACGCAATGAAGACCTTCCTCGATAGCGTGTGTAGTACACAATATCTTGTTTCACTAAACAATGATATATTATTATACTATTATGAACAAGAAATTATGAATATAATTAACTTAATTTTTAATTTTATAATATTATAATTCACTTAAAACATTTTCTAGAATGAGATAGGAAAACAAAATCAATTTTTTGGTTAAAAGATGTATTTTTCAAAAAATGCAGTTTTACAGCCATTTGATGGTGCACCCATTTTAAATATAATTTTTGACAAGTTTATAAGTTCATTTTTATTAAATAAACATCTTATTTTGAATCAGGATATAAAAATTTACATTGGATAAATTTTCGATACTTTTCTGATAACTTTAATATTTTGATGAATAGAAAAAATACGCTATATTTTTCTTAAAAACAACAATTTTCATCATGATAATTTAGATGGTTAAATGAAAAAATTTAATGCTTTTAAAGTATAAATAGAATATATTTTTAACATATAATATAATTCAGTTAATTACCATTAATTTTATATTGAATTCATAAGTAAAAACATTTCAATCTTTGACAATGTTTTAACTTTTGAAACTCATTTTCTTAACAACAGGATTAATTTTAAATTAACTACTCCAACTTCTGTGTTTTGAATTTTGAAAAAATGGATTCCGTATTTGGATTCAGTGTGTCCAAATTATGTTATATGGTTACTTTTATTTTTTTGACATTATTAATAGTAACTACGTTAATTTTTATTTACTATAATTAAATGTAAATCCGGTAATTAAGGGTAAAAATAAGATTATAAAATTACCCTAACACCTGCCAAAATTCTATTGGATGAATAAAAGACGACCCATAACACCTAAGGGTCAGAATATATTCGTTTAATGGACTATTGAGTAAAAAATTTTATAATTATAATTAAAACCGAAGAAAGCAACAACATGTCACTCTCTTATATTTTATAAGTTCAATAATTTTTATTTAGTGATAAAATTCATAAAACATCATACATGGATTGTCTCCAAGAATATATTAAAATTATCTATATCATGGGAATTTATTAATAATTTTTAGGGATTAAATAATTATCATTAAGGATGACACAATAGTGATGTTGAAATTATTTTATTGATTGAAATATCATATAAATTATTTTAAAAATATAAAAAATAAATATTATCTGAGCTGTTTAATGTGATACAAAAATTTTCTAGATGAACATGACATGATATAAATATATTAAATATTTTGGTTTTATTATATCATCTATTTAAATTTTATTTAAATTCAAATAATTTAATAGTTTCAAAATTGACATTATTTTTATTTTATAAGAATAACATATTATAAAATTGGTTAAAAATCTCAAATATATTTAAAAATTATAAATTTAAATTTATATGGTCTAAAATTTCATAAATTATCTAATTATGGATAGTTCACAACAAATAAGTAATTATTTATAACAATTTTAAATTTAGAATATTATGACCACAAATAAAATTAAATTGATTAAATATGGATAAATCAATTTGATAAGGTATAAAAAAATTAAAAATATCTATAAATATTATTGGTTGATGAAATTACAACCCTATATCATCTCATATTCTACTTGATCCATTTTTGGAGGTTTTTATGTGGGGTTGGAATTTATTATAAATTATTATTTCTTATGTTTCCAAAGGTGCCCCTCTCCTCCGTTATAAACGGGCACCTCCTCCCTCTCCACTTCACACAAATTCGAGCCTTCAAGAACAGAGAAAACCTGACCATTAATCTTATCAATATATATAGTTATATCAAAGAGTTTCCATTCTTCTCAAAAGACCATCTCTAGTTCCCTAAGAGGATGTTTAAAAGAGGCATGTCGAGGAAGATATAATCTCTTCTACCGATTCTTTCAAGTTTCATTATTATTATACTTCCTATTCATTAGTTGTTTAATTATAAAGTAATAAAATCAGTATAATTAATATACTGATATGTTATTATAAATATTAAATAACCCCATTTCACCTTCTATCCATCCTACGGAAAAAAAATCATTGTGTGTGCGTACGTACGGAATACCGTCTCCACGCCGTGGTGTAATATATTCTTCCACCTCTACATTACTTGGATGAGTATAAATATGTAAATAATAACTATATATGGTTATTATAACATGAAACTAATTCTGAGATACTATATCATCCACACCTATTCCATTAAATAATAATAGGAACGATATCATCGCTAATGCGTATGTACAGATTATCGTCTCCCCGACACGATGAGATTCATTCTCCATATTAACCATTCAAGAATGATTATAAAGTATATATAATGAATAATAATGATATATATGACATAATTATGCTACAGGATTTATGTATAGATATATATTTCATCTACTTACTTCCATTCAATTCAATAAGGAAAGGAAAACAGCGTTCATGCGTACATACAACATACCGTCTCCATGAACGGTGTGTTTCATTTCATTTATCAATATATTATTTATATACATATATATACAGAATATATATGACATATAAAACATGTTATATATTATGGAAGTAAATAAATCCTGATACAAGTAATAATAATATCCAGAACAACAAGTCCAAACCCGTACAATAAATGAAACGATTTTACCCAAAATGCTGCTTTAACATTGAATTGAGAAAAGAACGGGTAATAAAAAGTCATAAGTGAATAATATATGATATCATAAATATTATTATGGGTCTGTTACAAGTTAATAATATGTTTAAACCCACTATACAAGAGTCTTGGACACATACGAAATAAATTGGACATAAGTTATGGGATAATTGTTCAAATCTCATTTTTATCTAAGATTTCTTGTACATAAGTATTTACTGGGGTTATATGTTTTTCATCCATGTGCATAAAAATATTTTTCATAATGTCTTTAATATTGTTACATGTATATTTAAAGTAATATTTACCCATTTTTGATTTTTTACTTTGTGTTATGGATGGAATATTTCTTTTTTTTACCATACGTGGTACTTTTTTACTTTTCCGTTAAAAGTACAAGGAGAATGATTTTTAAATTATATGGAGTGAAAATATTTTTATAATTTCATTACACCTAATTTTTATGAATCTTACTCTACAAAATTTCTTTATTATTTTCAACAAAATCCCTTTCTTTGAAAAATGAATGGCATTTTGTGAAAGAAAATGATTTTAAATAAGAAATGATATTTTCCACAAGAACTCATTTCAAGTGTTTTGTCAAAACTATTTTCCATATATGATGACATTATTTAGTATGATTATGATTCAAGTATAATGTTTATATTATTTACATGGTTTGATTATTTTTATGATGAAATGATATCCATTTGTTTTATATGGATTACGTTATGATCGAATGATGGTTATGAAACCATTTTTATTCTTTGGGTTATGATTAATGATTTATATTTATTTTGTGGCACAAGTAAGAATGATATAATTATGAAATGGGTGGGACCTATATCTCCATCCAATTAATTCTTAAAGATTTATATCTCCTGAGATAGACATGGATGGAATGGTAAGTTAATCCTTTTCATTGATACAGGACTAGAACGAGAAGTGGACTCGATTCAGTAACGGACTTTGTTCACTAAGATGGTCATGGCAGAAATGACTTGGCTACTATGGAAATAATAACATGTGCTTAATTGTTGCCACAATTACATGTTTTATACCCATACTTTTTTATCTTGGTTAATGTTCCATTTTGATCCATGCATTATGAACATCCAAGATTTATGTCATTACTCATGATTTTGATGTTTTATGTACATGTTCGTAAGTTCAAATGTTTAGGGATTGTTTTATGTTCTCCATGATTACCCTTACCGAGAATTTGAGCTCACACTTTTTATGTTTCTTTTTCCCAAGGATATAAAGAAAGGTTTTAGGTAAGAAAACCAAAGTGGGAGTTTTTCTATGGGAGACGTTTATGATATTTCACCATGATTGAATGATTATGTTTCTAGTTTCCAAAGACACTAAACTAATCTGGTCTTTGGGAAACTGTTTTAATAATGTATTAATTATTTTGAAAAAAGTAATTTGATGTCTATGTACGTCAATAATTGGGTCTCTACACATGCCTCCCGACACTAACCACCTCCTGAGTTAGACTACGTATTTTCACACAATTTTATAATTTGTGGACAAGTCGTGTGTCAAACCCGGTAACGATGTGACAATTCTTCCCACAACATACACTTTCTTCCCCCACAAAGTCACCATGTCAAATGATATCCAAATCTTGAGTCTGTATACGAACATAGACAAAAAGTAAAATCAAGAACCACTTGTTGACGATTCACTTCACAAGTCACACCCGGATTATCATGAAGAAACCATGACATAAAATGAGAGGAGAACGCAATAGGGTTCTTTATACCACATGAACTCGACTAAAAAAGACACATTAAAACCCATACACACCATCACGAGGAGGGTATAATGTGAGAACACCCACCCGAACATACCGAATTCTCCACTTGAGTTGAGCGGGACCATTGAGACTTAAACAGAACAACACTACAAGGCCACCCGGCATATCGGGGCACCAAAACAATGAAATCCCTATAATAATACCGCTAGAACTAAGAATTCCCCAATATGATTTAAAACTACCAACACATCCAACTCCCTTTTCACGAATGAGAAAACTCTTCCACTAAAACCATGAACTATCAGCACAAGACAAACCCCCCCCCCCCCACACTCACATCTCCAAACGATCACTAATAAAACTAGGACTATCCCAACAAGGTAAAAATACAATTTTAAGGAAAAAATGACTCATGGGGAAACATTCAGATGAAGACAACTACTGTGATCACTATAGAATAAATTAATCGCACTATTACTGAAAAATATGAAATTTCAAAATTGGGAAAATAAGGACAAGGAATTCCTGAATTTCTCTATTATATGAAGAAAGATAAAGAAAAAAGCGATGGTCTCACATGACTCTAACACCATGACTATGTGAAAGCCTCACCCTGATACTAGATGTTGGGGATCTAATGGATGAATCTTCATATGACTTACAGTTAGACATGAGAATTCCCTGATTATAAGTAAATCCTCTAAAGACGCATCTTACAGAACATTCATCGGTGACCTGAATGTCCACAACGACAACATGGCTTCGTAGGAATGCACTTAGGAATCTTGAATTGACCAATGTGGCCATTACTATGGCACATCAGAAGGTGGTATAATGAACTAGAAGTCGTCACTGATGAAAGGGATTCTTCATAAACATGTTCATCTTGTACACCCTGCTCGAAAAATGGGGAACCCTTACGAATGACGATGGGCACCAGATATTCCAAGAACATGCACACTAGATGTTGACACCTTAAAGAGGCCAATACAAGCCTTCACAGACCACTAGACTTGTTAATTATAGACACGTTCTTACATCTATTCACATTCACCTCCTCAGGTATAATCCATAGGATGAAGACAGTCTTTAACTGCTCCCACGTCATCCCAACTCCAACTATGATTAGGTATACACCACAACATTTCCGAGGCTGGAACCTCTACTAAACCCAATATGAAACAAACTATAAAAAAATCAAGTGTCCCCATCGAACAGAAGACATGTTGTATTCCCCTCATAATGATACATTGCCTCTAATAGCCCCCAAAAGCCACGAAGAAAAAGCAACACCAAATAAAAACCAGAATTGGGCACTCATAATTGACAACTTTTGACGAAATTTATGTGTGGGATATTCAAAAAAACATGATAAACAAAATCAAAATAGTCCTAAAGCCAAAACACAATCAAAAGGAAAACCCTGATCTGAGACAACCAGCCTGGAATTCTAAACAAGCATAAACACAACCAAAAGAAATCCCACAAGCCAAGGGTAAAATACTCATTAATCAAATATACACAAACACGGGTAAAATTAATTTTTCCAAATACCAAAACAAATTTTTCAAGAAAAACAATGTCCCAAAATCATTTTTTCATTCAATTCCATTTTATAAAAATAATCAAGAAAACCTTAAATTCCAAAACCCCTCCCATGGCATCCTATGAATTACCACATAAACCTTAACCCATTTCCACTCAAATCACCTGTACATATGTTTCATTGTGAACTTCATTTATCTAACCACAAATATACGGGACATCCTAATGAATACAAAGCGTTACACTTCCCATTCTGTTACCAAAAATAAATTTAATCCAAAATTTTCCAAATCGAAAATCTCAATATTTAAAAACCCACTTAACCAATTTCAAGACAACATGAAAGAAATACCACATTTACTAGTTTTATAACCATTAGAGAATGATCCCTTTCAATTAAAAACCACCTTCAAATCCAAAATTTCTCGAACACCAACCAACATCCAGAAAAAGCACAACGAAAAATGAATATCAAGAATGAGGAACTACTACTTTTTCACAAACTGACAACATGCTACTGAGCAACAACCCAAGTAAGTAATAAAATTTGAGGACCTTGAATTGGGATCTTGGGATCCACATGGGACACAACTCTATGTGGGGTTATAGAGTGACATTGAGTCACCTCTACTGTCATCCCTCAATCCAAATAAATAGGCAAAACACACAAAAACGGGACTACCCATTGTAACTCATGTCTTGTCGTGAGCAGGGGATATGGCACTGACCCACAACCTACCTCGCATGCCCTGATAATTTTGATCTCCATCTACAAGACACCCCAAATAACAAGGGTCATCACATGTGATGCCATTTTGTCACAAACCAACATGGGTCGACCCTGAACTGGTCACTCAAGGTAGCTTGCGACATGGCCCGAGGGGCGTTCTCGATCCCCATGGGCTGGAAACATGTTCGAGGAATCAAAACCAAAAAAGATGGAATTATTTTTCCCATAAATGATAGTCAAACAAATAAAAAAAAGAACAAAAAAATGGTATCTAGAATAGGATAGAAAAAAAGTCGTGCATACCTCCATGTTACCCTATGGGTCACCACCAACCTCAATCCAACATCGTGATATGGAGACTAAATCAAAGTAAGTCACATCAACCAAAGCATTAAAAACAAGGTAAAACTATAGGCAAGAGTATTAAAAGTCAATAGGCTTGACCAAACAATCCTTTCTCATATGCATTTCCTATAAATAAATGATCAACCAATTTCATGTTTCAAATACAATGTATTGAACTAGGTTTTTACACATTTTCTTATTAAAAAAAATAATGATCCCTTTCCCTTCATATTTTAGAATACGTTCTTTTCTAAAGAGGAAGCTTTAACCTTGTTAATAAATGAGGGTTACTGAAGTATAAATCATTTTAAAAATCATTATTCCACAAAATTTTTAAAGATCACTTTTATCAACTTTTACAAAGAGATGCATCATACAAAAAGGCATATGAAATAATCATACATGGGAAATGGAAAATAAAAAGTAATAGTAATATAATAAACAAGGCACCTCAATCATCGGCCGCAAACAACTAAGTGACGATATACACGGGAAAACCAAGTAGCTTTTGAATAGTCTAGAATGTATTGTGCATGTGACTCATCCTGAAGGCATGCCTACTCTCTATGATGTCATAACTCTCAAACACACGGTATTTCCCTAATTGGCCTAACCTAGGGGCAAAATAACTTTACAGAGTATAATCCATACCAAGGGCCACTAGACAGTGCATATTCTAAACTAGTGTTGTAATCGTTCACTAAAAATTCCTCACAATGCTAGGTTCCCATGTTCAGACTAAAATTGCAGTGAGCTAACATTGTCAAACAAGTATCCAGTCATATGTATATTCCTCACACATAGTCAACACACACAACAAAGTCACTCCCAGTAAACGCAAAAGAATACCTCACTCACCTTTCGACAATATTATAACAGGAAATACTACACAGAGGACCTCCCATAACTAAGACAAAACCAATGAAAGTGGGGCCACATCCTAGGAGAGTTTTCTTATGATAACTGATTTACAAAAGTGAAAACTAGGCCTCACATAAATTTTACAATCTTAACCATTTCTTAACAATAACACACACACCACTTTGAAAACCATAAATACACTCAAAACACATTTAAGAAACCCAATCCATCATTTTAAATATAAAAATCATACACAATGCTCGAAGGGTAATTTCATCCGGAAATTTAATGGAACCATAATCGAACTATTTATTACAACATTTTACAAGAAATAAACCACTCTAATTCAATACATACAATTTTACTAATACTTCTATATCATGAATTAATACCAAAACTAGGTTCAAAAAATTGTGAAATAAATGATTCTTAAATTTAAATGTTAATAGAAAAATATTCTACCTCAGAGAATGAAGCGGACCAAGCCGAGATGCTTTGGCTCTTGATGTTTTCGACGAAAAATTCTCACACTAGATCCCATATATATTCTCATACATATATATATATTCCCTTAATCTATTGAACATATTCCTCATGCCCTGAGGGAATATGTGATGTAATATATATATACACATAAACACATGTGTACCTGTGTATATGTGTGTGTGCAACACCAAGGAGACATCCAAGCTTTAATTAATGAACTCATAAGAACCAACATTATTTAGAAACCCACAGACTGTTCAAGAATTCAAGATCTAAAGAAACACTATTTAATGTGAGCCATTTCAAACGAACATTTAAGCTTTTCACGCCCCAAATACAATTACTAAAAGCACATAAAATACCATTTTCAATTATATGAAATCTCATTTTCATTTAGCATTTTTGAAATGGGCCTCACCCATCTTATAATTATTTTTAAACAATTTTTAGAAACTGCACAAGGAACTGACTTCATTTAGATAATAATGAACAATTTAGGAAACCATGATTTTTTGAAAACACCATTTTCCATAAACAATCTGCTTTAAATTTCCGAAATAGAAAAACCATTTTTCAAATGATTTTACCATTACGTAATAAATTTATGAAACCCCTTGGTAAAAACCCACTATCAAGGAATTCTCATCTCAAACACCTTCGAAAAAAAATTTCACACACTTTGCATAATCCTAAATTCAATTTTGAGAAGTACCCTAATGAAGCCCACCTTAATACATAACCATATCATTTAGATAATACTATTTAACCATATACTCTTGTCAAGACACTTTCGAAAAATATTATGCACCACATAAATCATCTAATTTCACTATATAAAACCCAAATGTCATTTATCCAAAAACACATGACACATGCACACATTGACATAATTGGATATTGCCTTTGAAATACAGTTTTAACAAATTATACTCTCAAGAAAACATCACGATAATTCACTATGTGATTAAAATAAAATTGGTCATTATTATGCACAAACATAAACAATAAACTATTAAAAAAATATTTTTAAAATGCTATAATAATACATAAACATCATAATGGTTTAATTAAATATACCATTACGCAACGAATCAAGTAATTTTTTTTAATGTAATGCAAGCACTAAAATATTTCTCCGGAAGAGAAAAAATTCATATTCATCTACATCATAGGCATGTGATTCTGGTGAAACCTTCAGAGGATGATGAGTACACCCAGAACGTCCATTTTCAACACCTTGCATCCAAAAAAACGAACCGCACACTACTCCATCACATTATGATTCATTCAAAAATGAAAACCCCAAAAATGATTTGAAAAAATGGATTGATTCTTACTGGTGGGGAATGAGGGGAATTCGAACGCACCACAGTGAGGTGGGGTGTCTACCGGAGGTGTTAAACACTGAAGAGGAATATGGGGGGTCACGCAAGACGTTGGAGAAGGGGGAGGGTGTCTCTTCCGGAAGAGGAAGATGCGGCCAGAAGGGAGGCTGGCCAAAGCACAGACGAGAGAGTGAGTAAGGGGTAGGCTGCACGAGGTGGTTGTCTAGAAGAAGTGGGGTGGCACTAGTGAGAGGGGAAGCTAGACACCAAGGGGGAAGAGATCACGATATGGGGTAGTCACGCACTAGGGTGACACGCAGATGGCCGGGGGGAGGGGCTGCCGTGGCGGGTTAGGGTTCTCCCCATTAATTTTTTTAATAATAATAATATATTTAAAATAAAAAAATAAAAATGATAATAATATTCTTAATAATAATAATAATAGTAATAATCATAATCATAATAAGTCAAGTGAGGTGCGGTCCAACCATCTCACCTAGAACTAACCGCCTAGAGAGTCATACTATGTGTAGTAACATAGTTTTATAATTCACGTGTAAGTCGCGTGTCAAACCCTGTCAAGATGTGACACCCTATACTTTTTTTTTAAATTCAAAAAGGAAGATAATGGAATTTAAAAATAGAATAATTAGTATAGAATAAAGTTCTCTATGTAAGGGGGAGTTCATCTATGGGAGAGTTTTTATCAGGATGATTTTTGTATGCAAGAAAATGGAAAAAAACTCTTTCAAGAAATTCAGAATATAATCCTTAGGGTTTCCAAATCCTAAGGGGGAGTTAGTCATATTCACATTGATACATAAGTAATGGGAGATATGTTTTTATTTACAACCCCATAAAATTTCTTCGTTCCTATGTTATTTTACATAAGGATTCTCTAGCAATCCAAAAAGGGGATTATTTTTGAGTCAATAAGGATTAAATATGACATTTCCACTCCTTCATGTGTTCAAAATCCCAAACACTCTATCTCAAGGAAAATTCTATTTCCACTCATATTTTTTTAAAAAAAATTCCGTCCCCCAGTAAAATTTATCCTTACCATGTTTCCATTATTGATGTTTTTGTTTCTCTAAATATATCTCTTTTTATTCCTATTTGAAAATTTTAGTTTCATATATAAAACATCATAATTTTATAAGTACTGAGATATAGAGTATTCTATTTTCAAGATGCGAATTCTGACACTGAATTCTATGAATTTCGGACTCTGAAATCTATAAAATTCAGACTCATAGTTCTATGAAATTCAAACTCCGAAATATCTATAAGTATGACTCAAAATTCTTTGTAATTCAATCAATAAATTCATTCAAATTTATACTCCATGTTATATGATATTCAGACTATGAATTCCATAGAATTAGGACTCTGAATTCCATAGTATTCATTGTCTGAATGTTTTAGAACTCCAGTTCTAAATTCCTTAAAATTCAGACTCTGAATTCCTTAGAATTCAAAATCTGAACTCCTTAAAAATAAGATTACAAAATACTTAGAATTATGACTCATAATTCACCATAATTCAGACTCTAATGTCTACAGAATTATGATTCTGAATTCCTTGAAAAATATAATCTGAATATCCTTGTAATATAGACTCTGAATATTATTCCTTAGACTCCGAACATTATTTTACATTAGACTCTGAAAAATAAATTTGGTGGATTAACCACATTTTACATATCCTTGTTATAGTTATAAAATGATGTCGTACAATCTATTTCTAACATACCATTGGTTGAGTTACACAAGTATATGTCCATATAAAATTCAAGGAAAAATATGACCATTGGAGGAGGGAGATGACCATTAGAAATGTGCCTATAAATAGGATCTCATTTGAACAAGCTCCCAACTGGCTGAAAATAATTTTTCTACAAATCTAGAGGTTACAATCTGCTAAAGAGATTTCTTGAGAGAGACACTCATGATATATGCATATATATCATCTTGATCAGATTTATTGGTGTAACTATGATTGTTTATATGTACAATTGAGGGCTTCCAAGCATATGTAGACTGAGGTTCCGACTACCTTTAAGTTTAATTGCCTCCGGGGATAGATAGACAGACATCAATATTCATATCGAGTTCTTACCCTAGTTTGGTTAAGACAGACTTTCTTGCATGTATATATCAAGGGACATTTATCCAAGGTTGTGGCATACCCTACTCTTTGTGTTAAAAGATTTCTTACATGTTACATGTTTTCTTTCAAGTTTGTTTTCCACTGAATTTTTGTTGTTAATGTAAGTATAACTTTATTATTCTTTCTTATACATGTATACACTCATTTTTAAGATTATATACAATTTAGGATAAAGATTTTCATTGTAAACCTTTCTTATGTATCATTTATGAAACCAAATTTCTAGAATCAGGTAAGTTTGTAGAAATAACAGGTCTTATGAATTTACCTTGTTTATCTTGGTTGAATATTAGAAAGTTATAACTAACTTTTAAGGATCCAAATGGATTTTTTATGTATACAATTCATCCCCTCTTGTATATTGATCATCTACATAATTATTTCGATCCTTACACTAATAGGATTAGTGTGACCACTCTAAAATTGAAACAAATGATGTAATATTAATGGTTTAACAACATTGATTCATTTACTTCTCATGATCCTTGGATCATCCTAATTAGGTTAATAAGTTAAAAATTACATTCCTATTATTTTATTCTATTATATTGAATTAGTTAAATAGAGTGGTTTTTATTGTAAAAGGTATCATGATTGTTAGAATGGTTTAATAAAATAATTTACAATAGTATGATTCACCCCAACTATATTGAGGTATTCACCTTCATCTAGAAACAACAAGAGTGAGAAAAATAAATTTTTTTGATATAATTTTATCTCTCTCTCAAATATACTGGTGGATGTTTTCAACCACTATTTATTTTTAATCATTGAATGAAAAAATTAATATTTATAAAAAAATGTAACACTCCATTCAATTTTTTGGGATAAATGTGTACATTACTATTATAAATAGTATATTAATTATCATGGATAATAGAGGCTTGTATTATTATAATCACAATTAATAATTTAATTATTCCAAGGTGATTAATTAACTAAAGTGTGATTTGGATAACCGAATATACACAAAGTACATGTGGTGAAATCCTATAATTCTATGTGGGAGGAACATATAATTATTTTTGGAATTAAGTCAAATATTTTTAATGATAACATCCTTGTTCCGGGGAATAATTATGAAGATTAATGTTGGAGATTGAATGATACCATTGACATAGATGTACAAATTCATTATACAATAAAATTATACAATTCTAGAATATTATTAAATTTAAATCATTATAATCCAATTGCAAAGTATTACAGATTAGTTTTCATGAGATTGGATATATATCCGCACATTTAATGGAAAAACGACTTCATTTCTCACAATTAATGATTATTCGATTTAACTAAATTAAAACTATGAATTTTAACATGGGAAAAATAATTGGTGATCATAATTATATAGTAATGTTAATCAAGAGAGAAATAAATGAATAAATTAAGTAAATATGAGAATAGGGGTTTGGGAACATGATAGTGACATTTTAGAAGCTTACCGAACCTATCATATTTCATTATATCGAATCATCTAATAGAAATTTTTATTTAATAAGACATGAATCTTAATAGAAATCAGAATGATCCATCAAATCATAAAATTTTCATAATACAAATTTTTTTGGTCAAAATAGAAGTACAAAATATCCTTTCATATGACATATATCATTTCCAATATTGTTATAGTGGATTGGGTTCACTCACCCATCCATCATTTCCATATTCAAGGATCACTCCAGAAACTATCATATTTGGCACACTCCCTTGGTGAGAATGAGCCTCTACCCAATATAGTTTTTATCATCAAATGAGGTATCAGATATTTTCAAATGTATTAGAAGGATATATAATTTTGATGCCATCCATAACCTTTGGAAAATAATACATATATGTTCAATAAGTTCATAAATCATTCATTTTATTATATAACATGAAAAAGAAAATATGTTTTGAAATAATTTAATTATTTATTCATTGTATTAACTATGGAAAAATAAGAAGTTTTGTAATTTAATTAACATGTGGAAATGAAACATGTTTCATAGAATAATAATAAATCACCATCATCAGAAGACATTCGAAAAATATAATTGGATGATATACATTATTTATATCACTAGTAAATATAATGTTACACCAATAGTTATTATTTTAGAATAAAAATATTATTTTGAGACCATTGGGACATTTTATGAGGAAAAAAAATTTATAGTAAAATTACATAAAAAATTTATAAATTTCATAAATATTAATACAAAATATTTTATTTATTTCATAATAAAAATTTTAAATCTGTATTCATATCATTTATTTTTAACAAAGGATAAAAAATATTTCCATGTTGTGTTTGGTAAAAAATATTCCTTTCACATTTTCATAAAAAAGTAAAAAATAACTAATTTTGGAAATAAAATATATATTTATTTAAAAAATTATAATAAAATTTTATACATGTTTAAAAATTAATTTAGACCATCATATAATATTAACAAACAATTAATGAAAATATTTTATTGATAAAATAAATATTGAATAAAAAGGTGTTTTGACCAAAGACAGAAATATATTATATTATATTTAAAAATATTAATTGTGTAAATTATTTATATAATATTAGAAAATTGGAGTAAATACGTATATATTATTGAAATAAATATTTTAGATGAATATTTTTGAGATTGATGAAAGGATTATCATGAAAATTACTCATCAATAATGTAATCCAAAATAGTCATGATAAACAATGTGAATCTACAATAAAATCATTACATAAGATCAACTTTCACAGAAAGCACTTTATCTGATGAAATTAAATATTTAATTTATTATAAATAAATAAAATTGTAATTCATGTTTCTATAATATCATATATTTCAAAATAAATTTTTAATAATTCTATATTAATGTCATTGTTTTTGTGGGATAATTAATACAATATTCATCAGAATACTAGTTTAGTAGTTCTAGTTCGTATAAATATATAATGATAAAATTATATATTTTTCATAATAATGATGTAACTATAATATTTATAAATTATTTATATGTTTTTTCAACCATTAAATATAGACATATAAAAATTAAATAACATCATTGATAAAGATTCTAGGTCATATGTATTGATGAACATTGTTCACATTTTTCAATGGTTGTAATGAAATATTTGAAATGAATAATTCATCATTTATAGTTATTGATATATTTAATTTATCATATATATTCACTAAATTTAACCTTTTTAACATTCAGAAAATGTGGAAATTATTAATGAATAACATTGCATCAGGGATGTGGTAGTCCACACGTTTTTGAAAAAAAAAATGATATCATATTCTGTCAGATTATAGGGTTAGAAGGAATATATTATATTATGATTCTATAATAATATTTATTGTAGGATTATTAAATATATTAATTAGTTTTGTATTTATAAATATAACATTAATGTAGTGATGTAACCAAATTAAAATGTCATGTGCAGGTAAAAAACACTACGTACAGACGTGTGATGTTTTTCTTATTCACAGAATTGAAATGATGTAGAAAATGGTTGTTAAATAATAATAATAAAATATCAATATATTTATTATATATCTTTTACAATAATTGGAAGTGTACAATATATTATAAGGAATTATAAAAAAATTACTGAGTCTATAATGATGAGTACCTCTTCTTGTGTAAGCTTCCATTACACCCCTTCATTAGGACACCTTGAATGGACTTTTAAATGTTAAATCACATATAAATCATGTATAGGGTTGTTTATAATATTATTTAATACAATTAGATCAATCCTTGTGGTTTAATGTTTGTTAAATTATATAGATAGATATTTTCCTTTTATAAGTAAGGGAATGGAAAAACATGGAATTACACCAATATTAAATTATAATTTAGTAAATAAAAAAATAAATAGATTTTATATATATTTTATTAAAACGGTTATAGGTTATAAATATCATCATCCAAAAAATTTTATAAATGTTCTCGTGTCAATTTAAACCATATCATTAGCTTTTAACAACTTGATTGACAAATTTTAGAAATAATTATGGTCCATTTATTTAATATTAAAGGGTAATAATTTTATATCTAATTAAAATATTAGAATGTAAAATAAACATAATAGAATATTGATACCATTTATCCTTTTAATTTTCATCTTTAATTATTATATTATTTTTAAATAATTTATTAAAATTTTTTCTCATTAAATACATTTAATGATATTTTAAGAACTAATCATATAATTTCACATTCAAAAATTAATGACTAAAATGGAATGGAATTATATACAATTTAAAATTAATAATATGTTATATTAATCAATATAATTAGTATAGAAGTTTAGACCCTTAAAAAAAATATTACATTCATTAATTTTTAAAAACATTTTCATCATTTTTTTACATGCATAAGCACTGATTTTTTAATATGTAGGCATTTAATGCAATTATATAATAGATAAAAATTTAAAAAAACTACCATGCTTAAAATATTTATCTATCATTATATTAAACAATTATAATATAAATTATCTTCTTCATATCCTTATTTAATTTTAATAGAGTAATTAAACTCAAGAGAAACAAATTTTTTATATTTTCTTTTTATAAATTAATATAAAGGTAATACTAAAGAATGATTAAATCTCTAAATATATTAGACAACTGGATTTAAATATATGACATATTACCATTAAATATTATAAAGTCATGCTATATTTTTCATTGAGATATTATTCCATTATTTTTATTATAATTTACACATTTTACCCTTACCAAAGTGAAAAATATTTACATATGTTACAATTTATATGTAGAAAACAATGATGTCTATTTATTAAATTTAAACACAATAACTCAAAATACGATAAAAAATTCAATATTTAATCTCCATTAGTAAGAGATATTATATTAAAAAAATACAATGAATATTTTATGTAATAAGATTTTTAAATGTATGAAAATGATTATACTATAATGTCAACCATACATATGTTTCCAATGAAATTATATTGTTTTTTTAATAATATAATTTACCTAATATTACATTTAAATATTTTTTTAAAGGAATTTTTTTTTAAGATTGGGAAAAATTTAATATTTTAAACAAAAAGAAGTGGTTTCTTAATATTCACTAAGAAACTTTTCATGTTACAAAAACTAAAAAAATACACCTTATAAAATATTGATATTATTTTTTATAAATTAAATTCAATTATAAAATATAAATTGTTGAATTTAAATAAAAATGAAAAAAAAAATTCTCACATAAATATATAAAATCCATTTTCCAAAAAAACATATCATAGATGTATTATATGGTTTTCTTAAAAAATTCTTTTTTCAAAAAATAAATCAACTATTTTCATTTGGAAAATTTTATATATTTCATAATATGTATTTTTCTATTCATATATTGTAAATCAATGGCTAGTTTATGACAGTGGTATTCAAGAAATTATAATTTGTCATATATTAATCCTAATATTATTTATCATATACATCAGAGAAAATTGAATTCCTTAAAATATATTGTTCATTTCAATATCCACCATTTTTTAATAAAATTATCAATAATTGTTTTATTATGTTACCATTAATAAGGGTTTTATATTTAAAAATTTCATTTTTGAATATCCAAAATTAAAAAATGGATTGATAAAATATCATCTCTAAAAGAGGAAAAGGAAGATATGACATTCAACTAAAATAAAAAATAGCATTGTTTCAAAATTACTGAAAATTATTGGGAAGTGAAAATATTGAAAATATGGATAAATTTTATTTAAAAATATTTATATTGAGATGTAGGGAACAATGATAAGAAAAAATTCAATGATCATGATAAATTAAATGGAAACAAAACCATTATACAAAAAAATCTGATATGGCCATCAATTCATCCGAAATGAATATTATAAGAAACACTTTGGTTGTAATAATTTACATAGAATTAATGTTTTCATCTATCAATATTACTAATATTGTATGGAAATATACATACATGACATGTTGAATATCATTTTTACATCAATTTCAACCATAATATCATCTTTTATTCCTATAATGATTTGTATTTAAAGTTTATTTCTCAAGGATGAATCATTAAAATATTCATTTACTAGAATATATAACATATAACATGATAAAATGATAATCATTTTATCATTATATATTATATAAATTTGTAATAGATATCATGTAATTAGATAATATAAAATATGTATAATCATTCATATGAATAAATAATACAGTTTACATAAAAATTTCAATAAAAACAATATAAGTTTATGTATTTTTGTTATATAAATAGACAACCATATATCTCGATTGGCTTCAATTACACCATAAGTGAGAAAGTTTTTATCATTACATTAATTTCATACAATTCAACTCAAAATCCTAAAATTTAATGTAATTATTACAAAATAATCAATCATATTAAATCACATATAAAAAAATGTTACATATACCTAATCCCATTTAATAATCTCCTATGATATCTTTAATCAACATGATAAATTAATATATGATAATATAATGTAGTGTTCATGAAAAAATATCATGGAAGAAATTTACAATCAAATATAAATGTAATCCTCTATAGGATGATAAATATCTCAAAAATTATTTCCTTTTTAATGAATTACTTTTCAATCCTATTGATTATATATATCCAACTATCTAATCATACATAGATAACATAAATATTATTTACTAAAAAAGGTTTATTTATGTTTCAATAGATTATTCAACCTAAACCCAAGTAAAATATTTAAATTACCTCATAATAAAATCACTTAAAACCTCAAATGCTGTATTTATTCCATTTTACAAATCATCAACCATAAACATATAAACACATTAATGTATCCTTATCTCTTAAGGTAACCTCGCATTAAATCATATATTCTTCTAGAAATTCATTAAATCCCATCAAATGTGACAAAAATATCTTTTTCATCATATCATTATGAAATTTAATGGTCAACAATACAATAATAGTTTCCTTGTGAATGAGAATAATTTATTTATCCAAATAAATTTTTATTAAACAAACACCATAAACATATTAAAGAATATATTTCAATTAAGTATTCCTTACTCAAAAATAACAGTGTGCAACTAAATAACTTCTATTTTTTATTTTTACCATTAAACATATGTTTTAAAATTAATAAAAGAAAATAATTTCTAAACCAATACAAATATGTTTCATAATTCATAAAACCATACTACTATATATATAAATATTTTAAATTATAAAATTCTAATAAACATAAAAAAATAATTCAATATATTCATATAAATATTATATTACTATCATTCTATTTTTGTATTGGAGTTAACCCTCTAATTCATGAATTGTCTTGGATATTAACAATGTGACAAAAACATAAGACATTGAACTATTAGAATTACCTTTGAAATAACATCATATTCCTCCATTGATATCTTAATTTTTTGTCTTAACATTCACTATACACATATTTTACACAAGTAAAACTTCTTATTATTCCATTGAGTCACTTCCATGTGTTCTTTTGACCATATACATGGATTATATGAAAATGAATCATCAACCCTCTATGGTATTCATCAAAATCTAATTTTTCCATTATCAGGATATTTAGTAAAATCTATTATTTTTATCTTGTTAATGATATAGTATGTTAGGAATGATCATAATGTTTTTTCATATCGATCAATTTGATTTTCTTTTTAATCAGGGAAATCATTCCGCTGTCATTCACATTCATAAATTTCACAAATTCTTCTTGTTCCTTTTATTAAATTGAAGTAAAATAATTGTGTTATAAAAATTAACCATATTATAAAACCATATAATCAAGAAAAAATAGTTATATATAGTCTAAATCATGAATGCTATATATATATATGAGACCTTAGGTTTAGTAAATTTTATCTGTGATCATAATTTATTTAGATGTTTCATAACAGTTCATAAAAAATATGTGAGTTACCTAAAGAATAACTCATTGGGATATTCAATACAGGGGCATTGTATGGGAACCTTCATGATAAACTAGAATTATGGATGAGATATACATGATGAATCTTATTTATGTTTAATAACCCTAAATTAATATGTATTAAATCAAATTCTAAATATATATCACGATAAGAAATTTTTTATAGGAAAAAAAACATACTCTAGTAGTTTATAAAACATTATATTGTTATCATAAAAATGTGTGTATCACCTTCTTTTCATCTGGTTTCACTATTACTAATATATAATTATTTATTGATCCCATATATAACACAATATATTCTGAAAAACAATTTAACTACATAAAAATTATATTAATTTGTAGGATTATTATCTACATAAAATTTAAATCCAGGGCAAAACCCAAAAGGGTGTAATTAATTTGGATACTAGAAAAATACCCCATTTATTCAAGGAATGATCTAAAATAGATATTATAAACAATTATTTTCATGTATACCCAACGCAATACCATACATTTTAAAAAGGGAAATAAAATAATAAAAAGGTTGATCTCATATTCTCAGTAAGGGTAAATATGGTAAATGTTAAGGATCAAATAAACAAAAATAGGAGCATATAGAAATTACAAAATGATGTTAAAATATGAAAACCAAATCTTTTTTTTTCAAATCTTCATTGTAAGCAATGTAATAAATCATGGAAGTTTTGAAGGCATTAATAATATATTAACCAGTGAATATCATTCATGGAAGAATAAAATTAGCATAAGACAAAAAGGTTTTAGATTACACATAAAAATGATAAATCATTTTCTTTTTTAAGTATCACTTCTGAGATTATCATAGTTTGTTGTGAACTCTCTCCATTCCAGCATATCCTTAGTAATGATTCAATCCCATGAATATAATATTAGATAGAGTACATTCATATTTGTTAAACATGCCCAATACAATAATACATGACATATTCCATTATAAAATCAGAATCTATCCTCATTATAGTCTTTATTTTTTCATGATTTATTCATCTTTTAAAAAATCAATAGAGTAATATATAGTTATTAGTCCACACATCACATTATTAAAATAAATAAAATATGTTCCATAAGATCATAAATAATTTATCATATAATTACCAATGAAAAGGATACATGTTTCATAACTATTTAACCATTTCATCATGATATAACTAATGGGAAAAAATATTTACAAAACATAATTAACTCATATAAATGAAAATGGTTTCATAGAATCATCCTCATATACTCATCCTTATACGCATCCATCAATATAATAATAGTGTACGATATCATTGGTTAATATCCTCAATAAGTAATATTTAACATCAAAATATGCTATTATAGTTGAAAATATCAATTAATATATTCATGGAACAATTAATGAAAAAAGAGCATTTTAACATAAAATATATAATTTGAAATCTAAATTTTTTACAAATGTTAAGGAATATTTTTTGTAATGTGATACATGGTAAAATTAATGGAAAATTAAAATTATTTACTGATCTTAGTGGTAAAAATATTATGTTTATGTCGTGACCATTAAAATAATTATTTTCTTCACATTTTTATTAAAAAATCAAAATTTAATCATTTAAAAAATTAAAATAATATTAATTTAAATCATATTTCCTCATTAAATAATGAGTATAAATTTCATTAAAAATAATAACATATTTTTCAAATATTATCATTGAAATTATATTGGAAACATTTACTTGCAAGGAAAATTATTTTTAATTTTAGAGATAAATAATTTCTACTTTACATAAAAATATTATGTTATTATTTTTTGTTGATTAAGTGATGAAAATCAAAAATAAAAATGCATTATCCAATATTTAACTAGAGAATAATAAAATATAAAATACTTCTCAGTGGTTTATAATCAAATTCTACCATCGGAAACATAATCATATACAATCTAGATAGAATATGATATTCTAATGTAAAACGCCTTCCTTATGTCCACATTATATAAACGTCAAACAATCGAAATATATAATAAATTTAAATTTATTATAATTATATAGCACAATATTTTAAAAACATATCATATCATATATTATCCACAAATTATATTTCAATTCCCATTTATTCGTTATTCATTATTAAAATTAACATTTCGAGATGTTAACCATTTTACATGAGAATTTTGATTTTATAGTTATAGTAATTATAAAATAATAAAATGTAAATCATATAAAAAATTAATAATTATTAAAAATATAGTATATTAATTTTATCTATATTTATAGGAAACTATAAAATATTTTGATAGAAAAATGAAGTAGAATGTAGATGGATACAGTATATCATACACATGCATGAACACTATTTTTACATGTCAATAGATGGAATAATATAAATGTAAATAAAAATTTTCATCTACATTATCATTTTAATATCATATATTCTAATTAATTATAACCTTATTTCCATTCATGTAAATTATAAGTGAAAATTTGCATCACTACATGGTCATGTTGGAATACACGTACACACATGCGACATTATCATATTACAATGGATTGGATAACAATATGGAATTTATGATATTGTTATTTTATAATAATTAATATATTATAAAAAATATATATTCAGTAGTTAAATATTTATAACTATTCAATTAGAATGATGATGAAAACAACATAGACCACATTGTGGAAAAGGTATTTGTTACATACACACGAGTAATGTATTCCATTTTTATAGGATGGAAAAGAGATGTAAATTGATTTTTATATAATCACGATTATATATTATAATAATTATGATATTGTTTTTATTATTTTAGTATCAATAAAACATATTAGTAAGGAGTATAAGAGTAAATAAATTTGAATGAGTCAATAATGAATATTAGCTTTGTTTTTGTAAACTCTCTTTAGATCCCTTTATAGTGATGAATGGAAAATCCTATTAAAATTACCAGAACATCTAAATAATTTATAATAAGTTTATAAGATATTTGTTATGGTTTTATTGATCTATATTTCACCATGTGGTGTATATAATGGATCAAATTTGTTTCCATTTATAAGAGAAGTAAATGAATCACTAAGAATAAATAAATAAATAAAAATATTATAAATTACTTATCAATCATAAATCATATAATTTAATATATATAAGAATATAAATATTATATGGTCTTAATATATTCATGAAATAAAATTTATATAGGTTATGGTGTAATTTATAACCTTATCATTTTTCTTAATACATAGGTTCATAATTTTAATCTAAATTATGGAAATTATATTTTTAAATCATAATGGAATATAATTTTATATATAATATATAAAATTTTTATTATAATTGTCAAATGAATGAATTTTCATAAATTTTTTACTTTGATTTATATCATAACTATTGTTTATAATTTATAATTAATTAAATAATATATTTTTAACATAGAAATACTATAATTTTTATGTTAAATAATAATCACATAAAATGGCCTTCAATTTTTTTTATAAATAGATTTAGAATATTAACAAAAAAAAATATAAATTATAATATATAAATATATAAAATTAGAGGTGTTCCATAAATTTCTAATATCGTATTTCTTTTATTAGTTTTATAAAATTATGAATTGATATTTCTACTCCTTGCGTAAGCACTAAGTTAGTGATGTGTACCTTTTGTAGTTTTTTATATAATCACTATAAAATAAAATAATATTTAAATGATTATGAAAATTATTTTTTTAAAACAAATTATAAATTACAATCTCTTATTTTAATCCATATGTCATAATTTTAGAGTTATTAAATTCAAGTGAGTGGAATTCAATATTAATTTTTTTTACATTAATATAATGATCATAATCAATGAAAAATGCAATAATGCTGATATATCATATAGTTTTGTATGGAAACTTTTGAGTTCCAATAGTCCAATTGGGTGAATTCAGGTGTTAGTTTTATTTGGAGACCGTATCTAATTTGTTTATCCCAAATTTATCCATTTTACCCTTACTGAATAATCAAGTATTTTCTAAAAATTCTACTTATAAATACTGCAAATAAAAGATCATATTTACTATATTTAATCCTTATGATTCGAAATATTTTATCAAATTTTTATTATTAAATCTATTCAAGTATAATAAATTAATGAAAGAAAAGGTCACAATGAAAAACATTTTCTTCAAAAAATTATTTGTTACGTATAAGAATATTTTTAAACCAAACTAAACCATAAAAATGTGTTTAATGAACATAGTAATATTATTACAAATAAAAATAAAATTTTTTACCTTTAAAATATAATAAAATAATATTTATATTTTTATATTGTTTAAAAAATTACATACTATTAAAAATAAGATTTTTTCCAATGTTTAGTGAAAAATTTATATTTTCTAAATTTTCCCAAAAAATAGAAAAAATGATAAATTTTATGTGTGTATTTGTAAAAATAAAATAAAATTTTCAAATATAAATATTATAAATGTGGAAAAAATTGCAGTATTTTGTAAAAAATATAAATTATTTTTAATCATACTATTGAATAATAATTAGTAATTATTACAAATTGAATGAATATTTAATAAACAATATTCAAGAATTATTATTCAATTTGACATACATATATATATATATCATTATACATTTGTACCTATTCATACCCACAAATTCACTGGATAAGTTATAAAATTCATATAAAAATAATTACTTGTTTTTGTTTATTTAAGTTAGATGTTTCATATCATATAGTTAATCAAACATTTTATTCCTATAAGAATATCATCTTATAGTAGTTATGTGTTCTGTCATGACACATCCCTCAGGGCCCGTGCTGTGACTACACCAACCCCACCTCCCATATAGTTATGGCTGGAAACTAGTGCCAAGTAGGCATATCCCAATAAAGGTATACATTTTACCATGTACATTACACAAACACACAAAACACCAAGCCACACATAATGGAAAGAGAAAAAATATGAAAAAAACACAAGGTAAGATAGTTTAAACTGATGGAAAATAGGGTCAGAATACAAGCTCAACAAAAAGGAAATGTAATATTAAAATTCTACAAATATCATTTACAAAAAAACCCAATTCGAAGGGTATGTACAGAAAATTTTTTCTGAACCTATATAAGAACACCTCATCTATCAGTTCACTCTATTCCCCACCTGACATTGGTAAACTAAAAAAACAATCAAATCGTCATTCATCTGCACAATACCTGATATCTGTGGAAAACGCCCATCCAGGGGTGTGTAAAACAATACATAGTAGGAAACCCCAAACCACAAATTGAAATACCAAAAAGGAAACAACACTAAGAAGATATATATAACTCAACATAAGTATGTGTTTGCAAAAAATATAATAAAAACATCCAGGTATAATCATAATGGATTCCAGGACTAAATGTCTCATCTAATACTAGCCAAATTATTTCAATCATATCATGCTCGATTCTATGAGTTATCACTCTTTGATATATCCAAAGTATGCATGTGGAAGATGTCTACCAAAATTACAAGTGAGAAAAACTACTCTTGATACATCATGAACTTCTCTGGGACATATGGTCTCGCTAAGACAATGAGTCTTAATATCCCAGCCAATTAATAGCAACATTATTCTACTCTCATTACATTAAAATAAGATAAGACATATTATAATTACAAGATACTCATTAAATATCTTCATCGGATACTAACACCACATCATCGCAGTTGACCTGCTTCTCACCCTCACAATTGACCAACTTAGTTCCATTAACATAAACTAAAGAAATTCTCTTACAAGAGTCCAACCCCGAGACTTCGTAGGAGACCAACTCTTTGTATTTGAAGGAGACTAAATCTGTATCATTATATGAGACCTATTCTAAACCCTCATAGGATGCATATTTTTTTCCATCTTAGACTACTAACTCTGAATCATCATAGGATTCCAAATTTGGTTCTTTTCCATATCAAGTCATATGATTTCTTCTAAAGCACACTCGTTCTGGGAGCACCTATAAATTGATCCATATAGTTTAAATGGTATTCTCTTCGAACGGACATATTTAGTATTCTAAAAGAAATTCCTTGTCGCGAGGGTCCCAATGCAGGAAATGGATCATCAAACAGACATATTGTTTGGTTGTAATGAACTTTTTTGTAAAGAGGGCCACTAATTTCTGGTTTCATTCCAACCCTGGTCGATACCATCATGGCCTACACTTTTTGTGTTGGACCACTCATGTGGGATAATTTTTCCTCTTGAATTCTGTTACTGACGTGTTACTAACTAGTAAAAACTGTATTCCACCATATTCAATATGGTCATCAACTACATGACTTACCCCACAGTTGTTCTTGTAGGGTTTTTCCATGGTATAGTCTACCAGCATGGTTCTAGACCACACCCCATCATCACCACCCAGACGGTGTTCCATGCCACCAGCCTATGCTCTTCAAACTACCACATTTCTTCTGGTTACTGAGTATTAGATTTTTAATCTTCTTCACAATGCTCGGGTCACCACCTTCACATCAATGGGTTTATATTAGTGTCACAACTCATCCTAATGCAAGGTCCAACGAATAAAGATATCTACATCATCACATAAATCCATTTAAAACCATCATCAATGTACTTTTGTCAGGATATTTCAATTCCAAATCTGTGGAATTAGTTCATTGCACCAAGAATAGGATATGTAATGATCGATCTATCCTGAATTATCGATTCATATGAAAAATAAAGAATGTATGCGGAAAATGAAAAAAAAATATATAAAATCATGAACCAATAAAAAGGAATGAACCTCAATATATTTTCATGGATATCATGGTTCATATCTATTATAACATTTAACGTACAAAAATAAAAAATAAAATATTAACCTCTCACAGGTCTACCAAAACGTAAAACCCATTATGCAACAATGAACAATATGTGGGTCAATCTGTTTGTGGATTGGCCTGTTTTTGTATATGAATATCAGTAATCTAGGGAAAGGTAAACCCTGAATAAATAAACTCACTACCTTGATTCAGTTCGATTTTTGATGAATATATATTTTGTCATCGTCATTTATAAATACCCAATCGCCGATCATCAATCCTATATCATTGATCCTCAAACCCCATATAATTTTCGTCTGTCATTTTCCTTTGAGGGGATTTCACCAAGGAAATTATCTAGTGCTAAATGGGATGATCATTAATATAATATGTTATATCTGTCAAATGTTAATGTAGAAAGACATGTTTCATCTTTAAACATGTTTCAACATTACATGTGTTATTGCGTAATCGTTTCAGCGTTGCCATGCTATTTCATTTGAGAAAGAGAAATTGCTTCCTTGTTCCTATGTCACAGTGTCTCCATGATGCGAAATGTTAACTATAAATAAAAAACTTCTTCATAATTATTTTATTCTTCTTTAAATCAGCTCAGAAATATCTCTCCGAGATGGCTGATGTCGGTTGATGTTAGGCCCCACCTAAGGAAAAATCCTCATTACTAACCTAACGATGATCTAGGATTATCAATCCTAGTATCTATTAATTATATATTAAGATTTTAAAGTGAGATAATTTTATTTGATGATTTTATTTACAATTACATCATTTTTTTGTTTTTCTTACTATAAACTGACCCTGACTGATGTTATGTGACACCTACGGTAATCCTGCCATCATGAATGCATTGGTGATCTCAGATTTCTGATCTGAGCAACTGTTTATGAGTTATTCCACTTTTTATCGAAATCAATACATGTGAATGATTAAAAAATTCCCATATTTTATCGACTCATTAAAGGAAAAATGGCCCTCAAAATCGAACGTTGCATTAGCACTTTGTCTCAAAATCATTCTAGAGTTTTCATAAAAATAAAACCATGAAAATTTGAGTGATTACATTCTCCCTACAATGAGGATTTACGTCCCAAAATGTCAGACAATGGGATTCCCAAAATTATGAGGTTATAAGGACGAACCTATGCCCAGAGCTCTCATCTACTCCTCTAGATATTCATGGGCCCCAACCATTCCCAAATAAAAGTAATCAACTTCCCTCAAAGGGTCATATCATTCTGATCCATGATCTCCGAAACCAGGTTGCAAGGAGAGCATCCTGATTGGAAACTATCTCATACAGTATTCCATGGAGTCTAACTATCATTTTAGGTATAAAAATCTTATGATCAATATTATATTATTCGTTTGAAAAGATAAGATGTGGTCGACATTTTGAGTCAATCAATGATCACCCAGATGGTTTCATGACCCCTATATATATATTGTAAACCTATCTTGAAGTCTTTTGATATCCTTTCTCACTCCCTTCATAGAACCCTAATGATGAAATGAATAACCCTTTCCAATCATAGGGTCTTGAAACATTGATTGGAAAACTAAAAAACTAATTCAAACAAGTGATCAACTTTCCTATGAATAGGTAATTCCCTCCTTTAGAATATATATCAATGGAATTCCCCTTGTATAACTGAGCACGTAATGTCTCAGTATCAGTTTCACTGAGCAGTGCCTCCCTAACTCAATATTATATTGTAGGGGTAACAATTACTGATTGGAGGTAAGCTACATCATCATAATCCATGATGGATATCTATAACAAGGATAACTACTATGTTTCCTCATTCAACAACAATGAACTTGATCCCTTCCTGAGTGGTTCATCTACCACGGTTCCTACACAAGGAGTATAGACACTCTCCAATTCATAGTCCTATATTTACTTTTTTCAATTCCTTTGGATAAAATTCAGAACCTAAGGATGGAATTTATTCATGGGACTCAAGTGCTCTGATTATATGATAAACCACCTTCCCAACAGGTTGTGTCGCCACATTTTCATTTTGAAGACTACTACTTCCAACTCAAGATCTTGGTATCCCATAGTTCAACTCATGTAGTGTCAACTAAAAAGGACCATAGGCAATCACGTCTCACCTCTACATCATGAAACAACCAATTCTAGTCCCTGATTCATCATAGAACACAATTTATTCAACTCACTCCACAAAGAAAACACAGGATCAGATCACTTTTCAAACTATATTTTTACTTCTTCAAAGAATTTAAGAACCATTAAATCCATGAAAAATGTTGTCATATTAAAAAAATTTAGGTGTTTATCAACCCTTTAGAAGTGGATACTAAATCTCCCTAGTCACATTGTTAAGGTTCTCATAATCCATACATAACTTCAAAAAATTGGTGATACTTATCCCTTCTTATGAATGTCTTAAACAATCACCGTCAAATTGCGATGCTCTACTAATATAATGGAAATGTTATATGACTCATTTGGGACTGGCTTGACCATCCTATGTAAGATACTATTCTGTGATGCATGTATTTTCTTTTTTATGAACACAAAAATCCAAATTCCATCTCTATTGATATAACACACCCTTTTCCTCAAAAATTTAGTCTGATCATGACCTATGGATAGACAGTCCAAACATAGACTGACATCGTAAGTCCTTAATGTTGGAACCATGTTCTTCAAAGCATGATTTGGTGTATGGTTTGTGTTTGTTGTCAATCCTCAGTGGATGTTCAGGGTGTGAACCAACAAAGCGATCATACCGTTCAGGAAGAAAACAGTAGTGAAGGTGGCGCTGTTTCCCAGTGTTTGCCAAATTTTTGGGCCTGAAAATCCGTAAATAAAGTAAAGTGTTTTTGGCCAAGATACTTGCGCGCCGAGCTCTTGGAGGATGAAAGACTTGCGCGCCATATGTTTTTGAGGATCATAACATCAAAATTTGGCTAAGGAAAGAAGGTCGCGCAAGTGTTGGTTGGGTCGCGCAAGTAACTTGCGCGACAGAGGATCTGGAGACAGGACTTGCGCGCCGTCGAGGGACTTGCGCGCCGCCGCGCAGGGGGTCCAGTTTGCCTATAAATACTGGACCACCCCTCCTCATTTCCAACGGAGTTCAAGGCCGAGAGATTGTTCGAGCTCTCGTCGCGCAGGTGGTAGAGTCGCGCAGGTGGTTGTTTTGTCGCGCAAGTAGAGTTTGCGCGCCAGTGTTTGGCTGTTCTCCCAAGGCAGTTTGGAAGAGAAAGGAAGTGGATCGCGCAAGTATTTAGTTCAAGAAGGCAGTGTCGCGCAGGTGCTTCAGTGACACCTGCGCGCCAGTTTAGTCTTGCGCGCCTGAGACTTGCGCGCCGCCGGGAGACTTGCGCGCCGCCGGGAGACTTGCGCGCCGGGCTTGAAAAGGAGACCTAGATACTATTGAAGCACGCCTGCCTTGCTGGAGCTATACGAAAGCCTAGAAACTACTCGGTTCATTCGAGGAAAAGTGATATTCTTCTTCTGGTGAGAATCGGACTTCAATAGAGCATCTACATTCAACAAAGGATGCACTCTTATGCAAATGAAGAAGAGACCTACACGTCTATAAACTGAGTGGGACTTCACCAACGGCAGTGAGCCAGGGGGAGTCAACGGGAGTGACCCGAGGGACGCAGTGAGTTATCCCTGAACTATTGTAAAGGCAGTGAGCCTGGGATAGGGTGTTTGTACCCGAACATTTGTATCCGCAGCTAGTGAAGCATAGTGGATTTAGATACGACCGGCAACCTGTCGGCGTATGCTCCTTGGACGTAGCCCTTAGTGGTGAACCAAGTAAAAATGACTGTGTCTTCTCTGTGCATGTGAATGTTTCCTTTTTGATCGTAATCATCATACAGGTTCAACAAGTTCCTACCAACGTGGGAACAAGATCCAACAAATTAAAAGAAAAAGTGGTCACCCTGATTCACCCCTCCCCTCTCAGGGTGTCCCGGGGTCCTTCAAGTGGTATCAGAGGGTAAAGGTTGCTGGCGTTGAATCTGACATTCTTCGTCATGGAAAACGCGATCAATGTCAGGGGATTCCCTCACTTCGATGGAAGCAATTTCCAGATCTGGAAGAACAGAATGAGATCTCATCTATGATCTCTTGGAATGGAAGTTCTTTTTTCTACTGTGCAAGGAATTCATGTCACTGATCCAACAGGTCTGGCTATGACTGAAACAGACAGGAAACTTCTTGATGTAGATGCCAAAGCACAGAATGCTCTCACTGCTGCCCTTTCTGATCAGATTTACCTGAAGGTGATGAATTGCACCTCAGCAAAATCTATGTGGGATAAACTTGAGAATATTTTTGAAGGTGATAGCAATGTGAAGGAGGCGAAACTACAAGTGCTACACAATCGGTTTGATGATCTAAAGATGCATCTAGACGAGAATGAAGACTCTTTCTTCAATCGAATTACTGAAGTGGTTGGAGCAATTCGGGGTCTAGGCGAAGAAATCAAAGATATTGATATTGTAAAGAAAATATTAAGAAGACTTCCACCTCTGTATAATGCGAAGGTGTCAGCTCTTGAGGAAAGAGATCTTTCCAAACTTTCTCTTGATGACTTACTGAGCAGTTTGGTAGCATATGAAATGAGAGTCAAACCAGAAGATGCTACGACTCGGGTGAGCAAGGAAATGGCATTCAAGGCCATGGATAAATTGAAAATCTAAAAGGATAGTAGCGGTGATGATGACGAAGAGAAAGAAATTATTTCTCTCATTGCAAAGAAGTTCCAGAAGGGGAAAGGGAAATTCAAAGGGAAGTTACCTCTCGCATGCTTCCGTTGTGGAAAAGTTGGGCATATTGCCTCTCAGTGCATGAAGAATATCAATGATGATGACAGTGAAGATGAAAACTTCAAGAATCCTCAAAGAAGGTTCTTCAAAAAGGGAGACTTCAAATCTGGTAAGAAAATGCAAAGAAAGAGTTTTGTCTGTGAAGAGGAAGAAGATGACAATGAATTCTGTGATGAAGAAGAACCAGAATTCAAAACTGGGAACCATGCTTCTATGATGGCCACTGTTGAAAAGTCAGAAGATACTGATGGTGAAAAACAACTGATAACTTGTGTAGATCCTGAGGTGCAACTTAAGGATGCAGTTAGTAAGCTTAAGATTAAATGTAAGAGCTGCAATAAGTGGAAATCAATTGTAGAAGAATCAACTGAATATGTTGATCAACTTGAAGCTGAAATTGAACGACTGGAAGAATTTGTGAAGGTACAGTCTAAAATAATTGAAAGAAATGATGATGCAGTTGATCTGAAGCTGAGAATTGAAGAGCAAGCAAAGGTCATCAATGACCTCACATCCAGACTGGATGAAAAATCCAAGACTGTTGAGGGTCTTGAGGAGGAAGTAGTTACTCTGAGGAGTAAAATGGAGACAGAATCAGTTCCAAAAGAATCGAGGAAGAAAATACAGTTCGGAAGATTCTCAGATGCAGAATTACTTGCAAGAGCCAAGTGTGGTTCAGATGGGGTTGGAAAAGTCTTGAGTGATCAAAGAGCTGCTTGCATGGGAAAGAGTGGAATTGGCTGTGAGGCTGAGTCATCAACTGCTGGAAGTGCAAAGATCCAAAAGACAGATAAGATGAAAGTTGAACATGTTGAAATGTTACCTAGAGTGCTGAAAAAGGAACCCTCAATCCAAACTAAAAGGAGACCTGAAAATTATCCTCAAACTTTCAAAAATGGCAGACAGTCTTACTATTCTCCCAAGGAAGAAGCTATAAGGAAAAATTCCAGTGAGAAGACATTTCTTCTCATGAAGTGTCAGTTCTGTGGCTATCTGGGCCATACCATGTCCTATTGTGAAGAGGCAAGAAGCTATCTGAATGGAGAAGATATAGATGCTCAACAAAGGAGAACAATTTCATATCCTAATTCTTATAGAAGAAATAATTTCTATGGATATTGTTTTCATTGTTCTAACTTTGGTCATAAGGCCATTAATTGCAGGCAGAGAAGGGACATTGACACCTCATACAGAAGTTCCAGACATGTCAAGTCTCGTCAGCAAGACGATGTTTCACTTTCAAACAGGTTCTCACCTCTTAAAGAAGACTTTGACTATGAAGAACCTGGGTTTGCGGAAGAGATAGTTGAAAGGCCATCAGTTCTATATACTCAATCTAATGTCTCATGGAAGGAAAGGAGGAAGATTGAGAAATCAAACCTTGCAGAGGTAGCTCTCAAAGCTACAAAGAACAACAGTACCTGGATTCTAGATAGCGGTTGCTCATCTCATATGACAGGTAATGCCGGTCTACTAACAAATATCATAAAGAATGTTGATGGTACAGTAAGATTTGGTAATGATGGGGCTCTGAAAATCAAAGGGAGTGGAAGTACCAAATTAGCTAATGGAGAACTAAAGAAGACTGAAGTCCTTTACGTAGATGGCCTACGTCATAATCTCCTCAGCGTGAGTCAACTCTGTGACTCAGGACTTGTTGTTACTTTTAATCAGAAAGGCTGCACTATCAAGGGAGAAACTGGCAATTCTCTCATGAAGGGATGCAGAACAGAAGGAAACTTGTATCAGGTTGATAGTGAAGAGAATGTATGTTACATGACTGTTGAAGAAGAAAACAATCTGTGGCATCGGAGATTGGGACACATCAATCAACAAGACATGGAGAAAATATCAAAATTGAGAATTGTCATGGACATTCCCAACCTGAAGCGTGAGCGTGAAAAATCCTGTGATGCTTGTATTCGTGGGAAGTTGGTCTGCAGTTCATATCGGCCAAAGAAGAAAAAGGCATCTCACCTTCTTGATCTGATTCATACAGATGTTTGTGGTCCAATAAATGTTGCCGAAACTCATGGAGAAAGGTACTTTGTCCTTTTCATAGATGATTACAGTCGAATGGCATGTGTGATGGTCATTCACCGGAAACGACAGGTCCTTGACTGCATGAAAACATATCGGCGAATCGCCGAGAATGATACTGGACGAACAATCAAAGCGTTGCGATCTGACAATGGAGGAGAATACACGTCCATTGAATTTGAAAATTATCTGGAGAAGCATGGGATACAACATGAGGTAGCTGCTGTGAGAACTCCACAACAAAATGGAGTTGTTGAACGAAGGAATCGACAGGTGAACAACATGGCACGAACTATGCTGATTGAGAGTCGTATTCCACGACATTACTGGAAAGAGGCTGTTCAAGCTGCAGTGTACATTCAGAATCGAACAGGACTTTATATGGGTGAGACGAAGACACCATATGAATTGTGGCATGGACAGAAGCCTTCTCTAAAATACTTTCGTGTTTTTGGAAGTAAGTGCTTCATCAGGAACAAAGAAGGAAATCAGGGGAAATATGGTGACAACGCAGATGAAGGAATCTTCCTCGGTTACTCAATGAACAGCAAAGCCTACAAATATTTCAACAAACGTTTGGGAAGGATTGTGGAAAGCAATGATGTTAAGATAATTGAAGAGAAAACCACAAATGCTTCACGGACGTCATATGATGATGTGATAGAATGTCATGAAGAATGTGGACATGAAGAAACTACAAATGCAGAAATAGAGGAAGCTGTTCAAAACACTCATCAATCACATAATGATGTTGACTCAGAAGAAGAATCTGAAGAAGAAACTATGGCTGAAGAGAATACTACTGAACCTCGCAGGAGAAATCGAAGAACTGAGATTGATCCATCCAACATAATTGGGGATAGGAGTGCACCCACACAAACCAGAAGGATGAGGAATACCACGCAATCTGCATTTCTATCAGTTGTAGAGCCATCCTCATTCGAAGAAGCTGCAAAGGATGAATCTTGGGTGAAAGCCATGAATGATGAATTAGATCAGATTGATAAGAATCAGACATGGGATCTTGTCCAGAGACCTGAAGGTCACAATGTGATTGGTACCAAATGGATTTTCAAAAATAAATTTGATGAGCATGGAAGTGTTATCAGAAACAAGGCACGACTGGTATGTAAAGGATACTCCCAGATTGAAGGTATTGATGTTGAAGAAACCTTTGCTCCAGTTGCTAGACTGGAATCAATCAGGCTTTTCCTTGCCATGGCACTCCAAAGAGGATATAAAGTATATCAAATGGATGTTAAGACAGCATTCTTGAATGGTGTACTTGAAGAAGAAGTCTACATTGAACAACCGGTGGGGTTTTTCTTGGGTACCGACGAAACAAATGTCTGCAAACTAAAGAAAGCTCTATATGGTTTGAAGCAGGCACCACGGGCATGGTACTCACGGCTAGATTCATATCTCAAGAAGTTGGAATTCAAAAGAGGAGGAGTTGATCACAATCTCTATGTGAAGAATTCTCCAAAAGATCAGTTCATGGTTCTTGTCTACGTTGATGATATCATTTTTGGTGGCAGCAGGCAGAAATCAGTGGATGAATTTGCCAACCACATGAAATCAGAATTTGAAATGTCTATGATTGGGGAGCTCACATATTTCTTGGGGTTGAAAGTAATTCAAAAGAAGGAATACACTTTCATTTATCAGGAAAAATATGCAAGAGAGTTGCTGAAGAAGTTCAATATGCAAGACTCCAAACCAATGTCAACTCCGATTCCTGTTGGAACTAAACTTGGAAAGCATGAGGATGGGAACTCTGTTGATCCCACCATGTACAGGAGGATCATTGGAAGCCTACTGTATCTGACAGCGACAAGGCCAGATATTGTCTTTGCAACATGCCTTGCGGCCCGCTTCCATAGTAATCCAAAGGAGGAACATATGTCAGCAGTAAAAAGAATCATGAGGTATATTCAAGGCACACATAACTTCGGGTTATTTTTTGCTGCAGGCAGGGACAATGAATTATCAGCGTTTTCTGATGCTGACTGGGCTGGGGATGTAGTAGACAGAAAGTCCACTAGTGGTGGAGCTTTCTATATTGGGCATAAATGTGTTGGCTGGTTAAGCAAGAAGCAAGAAAGTACTTCTCTTAGTACTGCTGAAGCTGAATATATCTCCGCCACAAAAGCATGCACTCAACTTCTTTGGATGAAGCAGCAGCTAACAGATATTGGTGATAAGGTGCAGCAACCAATGGTGATTTATTGTGATAACAAAAGTGCAATTGATCTTACGAAGAATCTGGTTCAGCATTCTCGTACAAAACATATTGAAATACGGTATCATTTTATCAAAGAAAAGGTTGAACAAGGCGTGATTAAAATGGATCATGTTGGAACTAATGAGCAAGTGGCTGATATCCTAACCAAGCCATTGTCCGCGGCTGTGTTCGAGAAGCATCGGTTGAACCTCGGTGTTCGACCACCTCCTACTGCATAAGGAGGCTCCGGAAGTCCCCTCTCCCCGTTTGTTTTAACTGTTTTTATCTGTTTATGGCTGTGATGCAAGTTTTTGGGGGAGATACTATCCAGGGGGAGTATGGCTTGAGCTGAATGTTGAACAAACTTTTCGGTCTTTGGTTTTATTGTCAATGGGGGAGAAAGGAATAAATTCACGGCAAGAAATTCTTCTGTGATGAGAAGTTTAATAAGGATAACATCGGGATGGAGTATTTTGTGTTCAATTTCAACACACTAAGACCCAATTCAAGCTTTCTCTCTTGTTTTCTACACCGAGCATTGCTCACGTAGACTTAGAGTGTTAGCTGAGTTGATTCTTGCGTTTTGGATTTGCTCATGGTTGAAGATCTATTGAATTTATTCTGATTGCCAACAAACCCAAAGGGGGAGATTGTTGGAACCAGGTTCTTCAAAGCATGATTTGGTGTATGGTTTGTGTTTTTTGTCAATCCTCAGTGGATGTTCAGGGTGTGAACCAACAAAGCGATCATACCGTTCAGGAAGAAAACAGTAGTGAAGGTGGCACTGTTTCCCAGTGTTTGCCAAATTTTTGGGCCTGAAAATCCGTAAATAAAGTAAAGTGTTTTTGGCCAAGATACTTGCGCGCCGAGCTCTTGGAGGATGAAAGACTTGCGCGGCATATGTTTTTGAGGATCAGAACATCAAAATTTGGCTAAGGAAAGAAGGTCGCGCAAGTGTTGGTTGGGTCGCGCAAGTAACTTGCGCGACAGAGGATCTGGAGACAGGACTTGCACGCCGTCGAGGGACTTGCGCGCCGCCGTGCAGGGGGTCCAGTTTGCCTATAAATACTGGACCACCCCTCCTCATTTCCAACGGAGTTCAAGGCTGATAGATTGTTCGAGCTCTCGTCGCGCAGGTGGTAGAGTCGCGCAGGTGGTTGTTTTGTCGCGCAAGTAGAGTTTGCGCGCCGGTGTTTGGCTGTTCTCCCAAGGCAGTTTGGAAGAGAAAGGAAGTGGATCGCGCAAGTATTTAGTTCAAGAAGGCAGTGTCGCGCAGGTGCTTCAGTGACACTTGCGCGCCAGTTTAGTCTTGCGCGCCTGAGACTTGCGCGCCGCCGGGAGACTTGCGCGCCGCCGGGAGACTTGCGCGCCGGGCTTGAAAAGGAGACCTAGACACTATTGAAGCACGCCTGCCTTGCTGGAGCTGCACGAAAGCCGAGAAACTACTCGGTTCATTCGAGGAAAAGTGATATTCTTCTTCTGGTGAGAATCAGACTTCAATAGAGCATCTACATTCAACAAAGGATGCACTCTTATGCAAATGAAGAAGAGACCTACACGTCTATAAACTGAGTGGGACTTCACCAACGGCAGTGAGCCCGGGGGAGTCAACGGGAGTGACCCGAGGGACGCAGTGAGTTATCCCTGAACTATTGTAAAGGCTGTGAGCCTGGGATAGGGTGTCTGTACCCGAACATTTGTATCCGCAGCTAGTGAAGCATAGTGGATTTAGATACGACCGGCAACCTGTCGGCGTATGCTCCTTGGACGTAGCCCTTAGTGGTGAACCAAGTAAAAATGACTGTGTCTTCTCTGTGTGTGTGAATGTTTCCTTTTTGATCGTAATCATCATACAGGTTCAACAAGTTCCTACCAACGTGGGAACAAGATCCAACAAATTAAAAGAAAAAGTGGTCACCCTGATTCACCCATCCCCTCTCAGGGTGTCCCGGGGTCCTTCACTTAACATTTTCATTAAGTGGTTATAATTGAAGCTATCTCCTATAGGGTTAGATAAAACTATCGACCCTAGTGTGATTATCAAGTCTCCACTTACATGTATCTGTAGATGTAAGGGTCATGAAAAAGTTTTAACTGGAAACTCTAGGTCTCAAACATTTTCTTTGACATAGAATTAAGATTAGCACTAGTTTTTAATAATATGACACCTATGAATAGACACTGAACATACCTAGAATTATTCCATGAGCCCTTGGGGCATATGCCTTGACCGAATGTGGTTTACCCTTCCCCATTACTTCTGTTCCCTAAGTCTGGTGTAGACCACATGTGAGTGGTGGTTCTATCATCTCAAAATGTATATGATCTCCTCCTGATTTTCCAAATAATCAACCACATCTTCTTCCCTACAAATATTTTAGTTCATAGAACTTTCTCTACCACAATGGTACATCCACCCCTTTCCTACTAGATCCATGATGTGATTAAAATTATTTTGATATATGTACTTCATCATCTCATGAAATGCATTTCCCCTCTCTAGGATGACTGGACTCACCCTATGATCCATGATATGATAATAATATACCCTTGGACCTCCTCTTTAAAAATCTTATATATCCATTTGTCTTTGACTAACATCAACTTCTTTATCCTAATGTCTCTAGTCCTGCATTCCCACTATTGACATCCATTGGGTGTATCCTCTATGCCAAAGGAAATTCAACCAGAACTATCATTTATAGCACCCTAGAATTAGTATGAATGTGAATATCAATAATTCTGAGTCATATTTCCCAAAGCACAAATTTCAGAAAGGTTATATATCAGAATTATATTAATGTATCATATATATTGAGTACGTTGGATGGATGGAATTCCTCAATGAATACTCTGATATTGACATGTCATCTATCAAGAGATATAGAAGATAATGTGAAAGAGTATCCATTAAATTTTAACACGACAACTATTTCATTGAAAAAATATCTCAAACTCTATCTAATGAAGATTCACGCCATCGTAAGATTGTTTAACTTAAACGCACAACCACCACGTTGAGCCGTTTAAACGGCTCAACACCAAGACCTCCCTCAGATCTAATGGTGTCTTGACTGGATGTAAAACATGGTCACCAACTGAATCTAGTCCTTAGCAGCATATGAGTCGAGTTATCCTTAGATCCTAATGGATCACTATTGCTAAAAATCATGAAGTGATCATGTCTAGCACAACTAATCTGCTATCACAATGAGTTTGATATTCTACTCTACAGGGGGTGATACAACATGTACACCACCTAAAGGTGATGTATATGGGACAAGTCTATATTACCATATCTCTTCACCCCATGTATTATCATCATGATAATGTGGTGGAATCCTGGTTGACTGTCTATGTGGAAGAATCTTGATGTAAAAAAACATATACCATTATCAATTGTGTATACCAGATGAGCTGACACAATAAGGACATTGTAAACACATCACATTAATATAAGATTCATGTACCACTATTTTTACCAACAACAAGTGTCTTCAAGTGCAGTTTCATCAAGAATAGTTCAAGGATCTAGGTTATGTATATGTTGACCATTGTCCCGATATTGGTTTACCAATCCCGAAAGACAATCTCAAAACAAAAAACACAGTTACCGTAAACCAAAAACAAAGACCCAGTGTTACTAAGGTACAACTGACCTCCTCTAATACCACTATATCAAGACCCATCCACTATTCCTATGATGTTACTAACTCAACTGAACCACCCATAGACTATGGGATTATGACTAGCACCGAGTAACCATATTCCAAAAAAATGGTTGCCATTTCATAATTACCTATACACACATACAAAACTCCAAGCCACAAATGCTCAAAAGTGAGATCAATAAGTAAAAAACACAAGGTATTATAGTAGTTAACTGATGGTAAATGGGGATAGAATATAAGACCAACAAAAGAAAAAAAAATTAAATGTTTATGGAACTCCTACATAGAAAAATATACATGATGAGTCGGTAAATATATAGATTTTTGAAGTTGCAATAGCACAACTCATATTTTAAGTAACTCTGAGCACCACATTTCCCCAGTCCACCAAGGACACTATAAATGCGTCGATCATCTGCAGAAGTCATGACACATGAAAGAAAAGCATGTGCAGGGGTGAGTAAAACTACACTCTATAGGTCACCCTGAAACACAATCTAAAACACGAAAAAAAAAATTCCACTAAGAAGATACATTCATCTTGTCGCGAATTTTTGTCAAAAAATCATATATCATGAAAATCCATGAATACTCATAAAGAATTATATATCTCACGGTCTCATCCAAAACCAACCATATGGTTCCTCTATTATAATTCTTTATTTTGGGATATTTCTCTCCTCACGCTCTATGAAAGTGCTAAGGTAGAAATAATATACCAAAAATTATCAGAGATTACATTTGTTGTAATTATGACATGATGTTCCATGAGACATGATGTCTCTCTATGTCATGGATCCTTGATATAACATCCAAATATCAGCCACATTATTCATCTCAACACACCTTCAAATATGATGAAAAATACAATATATTTATGAGGCACACTCCACATAATCCTCAGATACATATTCCATTACATCATAGGAGACATACTCCGTGACCTCGATGGAGACCATCTCCACACCCTCGTAGAAGACCTACAATATCTCAATGTATGTGTAAATTTTTTTTGTAGATGTCCTCTTATGCTCCCTCAAAGATTAAAAACTTCACATTGTCATAGGAGTCCATATCCACATCTCTTCAGGAGACCAACTCTATGTCTTTACCACATTCAGTCACTTGATTTTTTATTTTATGCACTTGTTCCTGGATCACATCTTACTTAGGTGAACTTTTTGCACACCAACCTCCACAAAAGGCCACACATAGTATCCCAAAAGTACCACCTCATCTTGAGGGTCAAAATTCCCCAAATAACTCATCAAATGAACATAGGGATTAAATGTTACATCAATTTAAGTAAAACGTTGAATGTAGGTTATGGTTCTAGTCTGAAAGACATAGACCGACCCATTATGTCCAACCCATACTACTAGGTCGATCGGGCCTACTGTTGGCCATCCCGTCTCACTTGAGTGGGCCGGTTCTATCCACCCGAACACGACCATTCTCGAGTCTTCGCCAGGTCATCGTGGCAGGAGACCATGTTTAATGACGTTGTCGATCGAATGACCTATCATGTGACAGTTTACATGGGGTTCCACCATAGTCTTACTTGATCGTGGTTTCTAGCTGCAATGCATGGCCTTTCTTTGGCGATCTCTACCCCCTATAACATCACATTTCTTCTAGATCATTGTTTTCTTAGAAAGCTACAATGTGATCCACTATTCACAACCTTATGTGTCTTGGGCTCTGATACATTCCATTATTCATCATGATGATGGGTAATTCAAACAATTATTTCATTCACACCACATCTATCTATCTGATATAATTATCATCACACTTCCATCATGTCGGGCCTATCCGAGATACGCAATATATGTTGGTTCCGCCAAGAATTAGGTGTGCAATGATTGATGGATCATGAATTATCGAGTCATAGGCCAAACAAAGATTGTCTAAGACAAACAATGAGGAATGGAGGAAGATTATGATTGAAGGAGTAATAGAGATCAATCGTGGTTTTTTTTCATTAAAATGGTAAACATAAACAAACATCATGTACAATATTAATCTCTCATAACCCTGTAAACATGTAATACTCATCGCGCAACAATGACTGATCCAGGGGCCAATCTGTTTATTGAATTATCCACATTAATTGCACAATATAATGAATAGGGAAAAAGGAAATCCGTGAATAAATAAATCCATGCCTAGATGTCGTTCAATCGATGACGAAGAGAAATTAAATGATCTTTAATAGTTGATCCCCAATACATTTGTCATTGTTGTCCTTTATTCTCCAACAATATAAAATATCCAAGGCTCCTCTCCATATCTCACAAGGAATTATTAATAATATAATCATGTATCCCAGCCAATGGTTAAAGGAACAAATAATTGTTTCATTGTTAAATGTGTTTCAGTGTTTCATATTTTTCATCAATATTTGTGTTTCAATGATACCATTGTAGAATTATAGTGTCACCAATCTTTCTCAATCATGAAGGTGAACTAGCTCCCCAAAAATTCATTTTAGTGTCTCCAAAATAATAATCATTAAGAAAAATAACAAAAACTTATTTATGTTTATTTTATTCTTCTTTATAACAACCATAATAATTACATTCACAGTCAACCTGCGCCAGTTGATGTTAGGATCTGCCTAAGGAAAACACTAGATTATGAACACAAACGTGGTCTCATATTTTTAATTCCAGTCACCATTAATGAGTTATTAATATTTGAAAATAAAATAATATTATATCATTATTTTATTTACTGTTTGTTTTTTTTTGGGTTATCTCACTTAATACCCGAGCCAACTTCTGTTTTATCACTCCTAAGGTTAACCTTTCACCCTAAACAGAACAGTACCCATATTTTTTTGATATGATCCCCCTTTGATGAGGTATTCCAGATATTCATGGAAACCACTCACTCATGTTATAAAGTACATAAAAAAATTCATTGATCCATTCTGGGTATATTGAGCCACTCAATCGCATGATGTCTTAATGCCTGGAATTAGAATCTTTCTAGAAATTTTCTAAAAATAAAATTGGGAAATACAGATTCATTAGATGTTATTTAACCAGGATATCATTATTATTGAAGAAATGAATTTACATAGTATAATCATTGATGATATAAATATACTAAAAGGGTTTTTATAGTATTATATCCATGTTTCAACACAAATGGTTCATTTTCTAATGAATGTGATCTGGAAGTGGTGAATCTGGATATCATGGAAAATATTTTTCTTTCATAATATAATATATATTATGATAATGATTTTAGGAAAAAACATTTATTCGAAAAATTTTATTATTAATTTATTCATGTAATATTAATTATTGGAGGACACCTTATAACAGGATGTGGGTTATGTAATTTCATTATTTTCTTATTATATGAAAATTACAAAAATAAAATTCATGGTCAATATTTAACTTCAATGTTATTGGAATATAAATGTTTTTAACCATGTGGTTAGTTGTCCCGTGAAAGTTTAATATGACAATCAAAGAAAACTAATGTTTGTGAAATCAATATAGAATGTGAGACATAGTATAAATTAACAACAGAATTTGCTTAAGATATTAAATATAATTTTAATGGACATAATAAATATATAAATATATAAATAGTATTCATAGTTTAGAAACCTCAAAGTTGTTTTTATAAATGTTTTTATAGATAGAATATGAGTGTCAGATAAAATTTATTTTTGTTTTTAATTTGAGGGAATAGTTAAACTGGAATCTAGACATAATGATGATTTTTACTGTGTATAAATTTGGTCATTTAAAACCAATAATGATAAATGTGTATTATGTGAATCATATGATTAAAAAAATTTATAAAATGATAACATGTATGAAATTAATGGTGAGATTTAAATATTCCCATTTTTTAATTAATGAAACACTAAATAACAAGTTTCATAGAATCCCAAACTTGAACAGTATACCTTATACATTTATGGTTTAAAAAATAAAATAATAAAATTTTAAATTATATAGTGAATAATAAGGGGATGTTATGATATTGTGTCTAAAACATGATTTCTGAGGAATACATGAAATTATTGTCATGGTATACAAAATTATGGAAGAGTTGGCCACTAAAGAATCTATGTGGTTTTTAGAGAATATTCATCAAAATATGTGTATTTACCAATGGTGATGTTTTTAATGATAAAACAATAATTTTCCTATATACAGGAGAGAGAAATAAATTATTGTTTTATAAAAAAATACTCAAAAAACCCACACATCAAAAAAATAATTAATTTAATTAAACAAATAGTATTAATAATTTAAAATTGATGAAATAATGGTAGATTAGAAAACACCAAGAATCATGTGTTTTATTGAATGAAATATGGGTAATACCTAATATGTGTATATGATTAAAGGAATATTATTTTAGGATAAATTATATAATTAAAAGGTTATAAGAAATTTTTTATTTTTAAATTCCATTTATGTTTATTTATTTTTCTTTAAATGTTATATAAATAAATGAATCAATTGTTTATTGTGGTGGAAAATAAAGTTACATATGTAGTACCATAGAAAAAGAACGCAGTAGCTAGAGACCTTAACATGTAAGATGGAATAGCATGGAACACTTATAAACTTTTATATTGAGTAATATGTAATGGATTTGGATGTATTATTGATTCATTCATAGCCAATGAATATTATGCAGTAGAAATAGTCTATGAAGGGAAGAGTGGAAGAACAAAATGTAACATAAGTATCCTTAAATGTTATTGATAGAACCAAAACATGGATTTGGGATTGAAATATAACCTCCTCTGTTGAAATAAATATTCATCTTATCACATGGATATAATCTCATAAATATTTAGTTTTTATGGTTGGTAATAATGAGGGAATCAAGATCATTATATAATGGAAGGATATGATTGGTGGATGAGTTTGAAGGTGCCTATACGTCATGCTTGATAGAGATAACAATAATTATCTACATTGTTAAGGACACCGTCATGACTCTACTCATATTATAATGCGAAAAATAACCATGTATTATCAATGATAGATATTTATTGAATATTTTGTATGAAAATCATGCCAATGGAAATATTTTGGTCTTTTATGAATAACATGTGTACTTTTAATAATGAAGTCGAAAAAATGTTATTGCACAAAAAGAATGTCCATTCAATAAAATTTAATATAAATACACTATATTTAATGAATGTTCCCATGAAATAAATATATAAAAATATAATACAAGTAATACTTGTGATTCTAGTAAGAATGATAAAATTATTCAAAAGAATTATATAGTAAAGAAGGGAAAATGAATATGGTTGTGGAAGTAAATGTATATTAGTGTGAGTCGTAAATGAAACCAGAATCTACAGATGAAGAAAGGTGATATATCATGGGAATTTATGATTATATTTATTTTAAATTACTTGTAGTTATTGAACAAATTTCAAAGGTGCTCAATTGAATTACATAGAATCTGAGGTTTATGATGAATAACCAGGGTGTGAAAAATAATAATTTGATGATTGTTAATAGTATTATGTAAAAACATAATATGGTATTAGAGTATATTGAAAATTAGGAAATTAATCATCTTTTTTCTTCAACGAGGAATCCTTAATAAAACAAATTCATCTGATGGATCACTCAGGTAATAATAATTATGGATCAAACAATGATCATATATAAAAATATAAAGAGAGTTACTATAATGAAGTGGCTGATGTATCTATTTATTTATCAAACATTGACCTGTTTCCTATAGATTAAGAGAAAAAACACTTCATGTTATTTTATTTTATGAATCAATCACAAAAATATATCTGATTGTTTGAAAAAAATGCATCATGAATAATAAAGAGAAGGACCAAAAACATGAGTCTTATGGTGATTAAGTTAAATTTATCGGTTATTCATAAAAATTTAATGTGTATATATTCTATATATAAATTATTAAAAAAATTCAACATAGAGATTAAAATTATATAGAGGAATGGAATATTTTTAAAATTGGTCTGTATAATTCAAGTATGAGAAGTGGTGAAATCGAAGGGGAAAGTGATGTTTAATTTAGTATTTCATTGGGAGATCATTATCATAATTTAGATTCATAATAATACCATGAATGTAATGGAAAAACATATAGTTACTTAGTCATAAAGATAATTGATACATATATGAAATTATTTATGGATATATTGTTGGTGAACAAACATCTCATGTTCAAACTCAAAGAAAGAATTATCTAAATAAATCCTCACTAATCTATCATGCCAAACCTAAATTTTTTGAATAGGGTTTCAATTATGGTATTTTAAAAGGATATTAATAAATATGTTTTCCTAATAAAAAATAACAAAACATATTATTTGGTTCCACGGATAGAGGAAAATAACATTATCAAAATAATGTGTTTGTTCCGAAATAAAAAAAATTAAATCCTTTGAATTTTTTAGGAGATCAACTAAAAATAAAATTATTTTATTTCCATTACATATCATGGGATGTACGATAATAAAAAACAATACTATTTTTTCCATTACATATAATACTGGAATTTATTCCGTGCCCATATTATTCTATTGCACATCCTTCACTTATTACTTACCGATTTTCTAGATAAAAATTCTATAATATCACCCTTCATGTATTCCCACCATATTTTTATCTTAAAATATATTTACATGATTGTGATTATTATATGAATATATAAGGATAAGACCTTCACATTATGTAGATGATACGTATTTGGTTCTTATTTTTATGAGAAACATATGTAAATTCCATAAATTATAAGTCCATATGAAGAAAATTTTAAATTTTTTTATTGTTTAACATTATGTATAATACCTTTTCATATTATTAGGCCTCCATGACCCTCTATAAAATGGATGGTTGATAAAAAAAATTAGGTCAGTTAATATGAATATTTTTTATTATTCCTATGTCTATCCATTTCATTACCAAAAATATTATGTCGCTTTCAACCACGATCACATATAAGGTTGTAATATCCTTTATACGCAGATAATGACCCACAATGTTCCCCTTTGCATGATTGTAATGAATTACAAAATAAAAATACTTGATCAGATTTGACCACCATCATTTGACCAATATTGGAATCCTTTTCTCAATATATATTTATGGATATTTCTTATCTTTATAATGTTCACACATATAACCATATATATGAGGTATCCATATAACCAATTAAAAAATCATTTTATCCAATTATAGATGATTTGGTGGGATTTTATTTGTATTTATTTGTAATTGGGGGAACAATAGGAAATGAATTCTTCGTTATAAATTAGTACACAACCCTAAAACTTATTGGACCCATAATTGTGGATTATGGATATTTCCTCATTATAGAAAATTTTGATAATATTTTCAAATATTAGACTCATATAAAACCCTTTATTTCTTTAATCACATTAATCAGTCCATATAATCATCACCCCATTCTTTGATATCTTGATTAGTGTGGTTTATAATCATGAGAATTTTATAAAAAGATTAATATAGTACCAAAAATATATATGAAAACTATTGATATTTTTTATCTATGTTTTTATATGTTATTCATTTATTGAATATCAATTATAAGGATCTATAGTATCACTTTTCTTTTGATAATATACCCTAGTAATTTTATCTTCTTAATACATAACTCACATTTTCTACAATTTTTATACATGTTGTCCCCTATCAAGGTCCTCAGTACATTACGTAGAGCACCTCATATTCCTTATTTATTTTGGATTTGATAATAATTTCTTCTGTAAGGTCTACTGAATTTTTTTGATATTATCCATAATGGATCTATTGATTATGTCCATGAAGATGGATGGTGAATTAGTGAGTCCAAATAAAATCACAATATACACATAGTGCATGTAGTTAGAATGAAAATCTATATATGTGATATCATTCTAATTCATCTTCACCTAATAATATCATGAATAATGTTCTACCATAGTGAAGTATTGAAATACATGTAGTCAATCTAATATGTCACTTGTCAATGGAATATGATACATATTCTTTATTTTGATATTTTATACCTCATTATAATCCATAAAAAGGTTCACTGACCAATCATTATTCATTAATAAGAGGATTTTTGCACCACTTGACAATGAAAATTTTATGTATATACCCATTATAGATGTTCTATTATAGATTCTTCTATATATCATTATACTCAATGCTGGAAAAATCTCTATGGAGTCATTAATATGAGGAAATTCAGGGTTATGAGATCAATTGATTTCTAAACCCCATGTATTAGTTGAATAATATGAAATGATTTTGCAAATATGTCAGTATATTCCATATCTATAGGAATTTAACCACAGATAATATTTTATCTAGACATAATAATTTGATATAGATATGCTTTCTCATAATTAAATAATATCTATCCTTGATCTGAATATTAATATATATATTCTTCATCCTTCTAATTTTATCAAAATAGAGTATAAATAAGGATATATAAGGTGATTATTTCTCTTTTAATATTTATTCGATCTATATAATTAAATTAAACTAAGACTCAATATTGAGATGAATTCCAATAAATGGTGTATCACATAAAATTTTTGTTTGTTTAGTATATATATACTATCTGGGGAGAGGTTATATACATGGAATACATGAAATTTTACAACATTTAATTTCATTGATTACTCCAAATCTATAAAATGAGGACATTTTTTAATATCTCTACTAAAAATGTATGATATGAAATAATTCATAAAACCAGAATCAAATAGTATATTCACATTCTTCGAATAAATGAATAGAATACCTATCACCAAATCAGTTTAGAGATGAACATCAATAGTCGTGAAGGGTTAATCTAATGCTTTCTATGTTTCCCTCAGAGGTTATATACATATGTTATCTTTGATGACCCTTGGTTTAGTGCATTAGTAGACATATTTTCCTGGTTCGGTGAAATTTGTACATTAAACATCAGGATGAGTGTTGAGTGGAGAGTTTCCTTCTTTTGTAACATTGGTGGGTTTTTCTAATTTTATTTAGAATGAATATTGTTGCTCCTTCTTACTCATAAACCATTTTCTAGAAATGTTCATGAAATTTAAAGGACACTTCTATGAAAACAATTGACATATGGGATTTTGGAATTTCACTCCATCATGATAATTATATTTCACTTTCCCAAAATTGTAATCCATTATCTTATTTTGATTCATATAAAATTTGATTAACTGAACTCTATTACAAAATTTATGTCACATAATATGATTTAATCAAATATTCGGTGGACATGAATCACTAAAGATATCCATATATTCATATATAACCAACTTAAGAAGTGTTCAACATTAATTTCAAGATCAGTAAAAAGATACAAGGATTATAATCAATGTATTATGATGTGTTCATCATAATATCTGATATATTGTCATCCATTTCAGGTTATCAGGTAACTTCATCTCCCTTTTTTACTTAGAGAGTGTAAATATATTATTTATAAATAAATTCTATAAATGGTTCCACTATATCTCTTCAATATTCCCATATGTATTCTTATTGATTTATCGACATCCACCATTTTTAAGATTCTCTTTCTATATGATAAATTTCCACCATGAAAATTTCATTCTAATATCTATGAATAATATAGAATCTATTTTCTATGGATATATCCCATTGTTCATTGATTATGGATTATGATAATCCATTAATAGTGTGAGGTAATTTTCACAATAGGTCGTAAATTCATATTGATCTATTTTGACAGGATTGTGGTTTCCCCCATAATACATTTTTCTGTACATAAATTTAGTTTGTTTAGCATAGTGTTTCATTTTTTTAATGAGGATGAAATATGTGTATGGGATGTTCGTGATGGACATTGTGACAATGATTGACGAGGGGATACTTAAGGTGATGTTGTTGATTCATTAAAGACCCCACATTGAATTTATTGATTTTTTTCACAACTAATGGCTGCTATAGAATTTCTAGTTGAAATTGGATTTCATGTTTTGTCATTATCCATAGTAATAAATATGAGTATTAATTTTCTCCTATGTTCCATGAAATGTGAAAATGAATGACACACTGTTAAAAATTTGATGAAGATCATGAAATAGTTGATTCCATGATGGATTTGGAAGTTCAATAAAATATATTTGAATTGTATGATGTTGGAGAAAAAAATATAGAGATTTATTATTTTGATATTCAAGGACAAAGACATGTGGTTAGGAGAACACCTTGTTTACAAAAATGTTTCCCTGAAATGTGTTTCAATGAATAATGAGTTGAATAAGAGTTCCATCCATCGTTGAATGAAGGAAGATGAGAAATGTGTTTTGGGGTTCATGATTAAAATGAAAAATAAAGAATATAAGAGTGAAGGAATGCTGGAAGTGATTTTTCATTTTATGAAGTGGCCATGCATGTTTTCATAGAAGAATTTTAATGGGGTTACATAAAAAACTAGGCTAATAATGTAGGTGATGAGAAACCTCAACCTCATGGAACATGTGGGACACATGGTCGACCACACCCAGGGAAGTCTAGTCAAGATCTCCATTAAGAGGCATGTGCAGGCTGTGTATAAGACCTATGAGGAGCATGAGAGATCTCTCATAACACACCACATTAGAATAAGACACAGTGATTGGGAGAATGCTATCATGAATAATGTCTTTCACATGTGAGATGAAGAGATTTCAATTCAAGATGTTTTTAGTTCCATTAATTCCATGAATGATTTTGAAATGAATTAAGACTCAAGTCGAGAATAATTAAAGAGGATCTTATAACTGAGTTTACAATGATTGAGTATTCAAGATATTCATACCAGACATAATGCACAATCATTCATGAATATCAATATTAATAAATAATTTTTGTGCAACATTTTCACACATCCCAGGGAGGAAGATTATTCATCAAAATAGGAAAGAATTTCCCAAGAATTATTTCACTGAGGAATAATTAAATGGTGATCAAAATTATTGATCAAGATAAATAGACCATAGCAAAGGTTGTCGAATATTATTTAAGATATTCATGGGAATCTAGGATTCAGAAATCCCGTGGGGTTATAGAGTCATGTCATTTACATTGAAATAAAGGGAATTCAATGAAGTAATATTATCATGTGAATCATGCACTAGAAGAACCCCATATGATTTATAGAGGAGAAAAAGTCATAAGTGGGACTCTAGAGCATGCTAGTAAAACTCCAGTAACACTATGGGATGTTATAAAAAACCTCCTGAGGGATTGAGAATAGACATAATGGGACTCTTTATCGACTATTTTTATTCGTAATATGATTATAGTGGATAAACATTGTTGGGGAGAATAACCACCACATAAAGTATTAAGTCTTTAAACAAAACCTTTTAATCCTTGTTTTCAGTTACATTACATTTACACATTCATTCGAGGTAATAATGAGAGACACCCAATGGGTGGGTTAAATCATTACCTATCAATAGATATTTAATAGAAACAGATCAATTATTAAAAAGATTAAAATAGAATAATGATTCAACAATCCCCATCTAATTTATTAACAATAGTCTTGGAATTTCAATTGGTATCAGTGGGAGGTTCCCTCTAAAAGATACAATTGATTCTTTACGACGTGATGATTTTATGAAATGATTGAGATACCTCAACTTGAAATTTCATCCAAGACTCCAAATAATATAAAGATGAAAAATTCAAGGTTGCTGTGGAAATATCATACTCATGCTGGGGAGAATCCTTCTAATAAAGGTAATGTGAAATGTACAACATGTGATAAATATTGTTATAATTAATCTTCCAATGAATATTTTTCATGCTCTAATGATAGATCAATTTGTGATCCTTATAATTCACCCAAATAACATTATATGAAAATCCAAAAAGATGTGTCAAGACATATTTCATCAAGTTATATTTCACATAAAGATTGAAAATTACATTTGGATGTAGATGTTGATGTCATGGATTAAGAAATAACTACTATTTTTGGCATATCCAACACTCTCAAAAAACTAGTGAAGGAAAATAAAGAAGGAAATTCTATTTGATATGAAAGACATGCTCAAGTTACTGATGAATGGAAATGAAGTATTTCTATGAATTATATTTTGATATATTATTTTTAGAATGTTTTCATTTATTTGAAATGTTGTACATAGATTCTATGGTTTTCAAGACTACTCAAATGGGCGGTAATTAAGACAAGGTAAAAAAGTTTGAAATTGCATTCCATGAATTAAGAAATGTTCATGAAAAAAATTTATAATGATGATGGATAATTCGAAAACAATGTTTCGATCATTTTAGGATGAGAAGAACACTCTCAAAATGATGTGCTTATAGATGGAGGTGATATTGAAGAATTGGAAATCACCCCAAGCTGAAACATCCTAAACAACATTAATAACATATGTTACCACTCAATATTCCATTGAGGACTATGATTACAAAATGAGTAAATGATCATCATTTATTCTAATTGAAACATCCTATAAGAAAAAGATACCATCTATACCATATTATAACCATGATTGTAAAATTTGTTTCTAAAAAAGTGTAGGATTGATGAAAAATTAAAAACATATATCGATGATTTAAGTTGATGAAAAACCTACCACCAAGACTGGGGTAGATTAGAAGAAAAATTTGTATGTTGGTTCCCCAATAAAATCACAACACATCAATATAAATACCCATAAGATTATGAATAATATATAATGAAGTCAATGTTTGTGGGTCAATTATGGTGTTGTAAGTATTTTTGACAATGTGCATTAGATTTTGTGTACAATCCAAAAAATGAATGAGAATAATGGAAGACCATATAAATGGGGACCAAGATAGAGAGGAAGAGGAAACATCCAATGATCCAGAAGTATATGTATACTAAAAACAGATATATAATTGTTTATAATATTTGTGATGTAATTCATGGTAGTGTTCATAGGGTTAGTATATATCCATATCAACATGTTTGCAATGCTAATAGGAACGAGGAAGCATCGCTGTGATGTCATAAGAAGAATGGTCTAAAAACATTGCTCCCATGATTGTTTCAAGGAGTAAAGATGATAAGGACAAGGATTATTATCGCAATAAGATTAAGGGTTCGATATTCAAAATCACTATCAAGAAAATATTCTTCTACTTCATAATCAATGGTCACACAATTGGTCACAACAATCAAATCATGGAAATAAATGTATGAAACCAAAACTAAAAAAATTAATTATAGGAGAATAACATTTACATTGAAGAGAATTTTCCAAATAAAAGTAACTTGAAAATGTTTAAAAATACAGGTGGAATCTCAAAACAAAGGATAATATAGAGTTTTTAGTTGTTTGGGAAACCCTATTATAATTTTCTAGAGAACTACAAAGAGCTTAAGAGAAGTTATAGATAAACCAAATAAAAAGGGGTACATATTATTCCACATGAAGAAGAGATAAAAATTCATGACATGTTTCCAACACATGAAAACCCATGTGCCTAACAAGTACTATGTTGAATGTTGATGCAAGCTGGACATCATGAATGAAAATGTAGAACTATTTTACAATTTCAAATAGAGATGTTGAAATTTTATAAACATGAACCAACAGAAGATTATTCACTATTTTAAGAGTTATGGGAAATGAATACACACAAGTAAAAGGTGAATGGAATTAAAGGGTCCATAACAACAATGACTGATCAAAATTTCAAATGAAATGGGGACACCAGCATGAAGAGTACGAGAAAAATTAAACCTACATAGAAAATAGTTCTTTTTTTGATAGAAATTTTTCATCCATTTTTTTCCTATTAATAATATCATATGGGTTTCATTTTATTCACTTATATTTTCTGTCGTATTAGTGTGCTTATGTTGTAGGTAATTAAAGGTGAATGGCATTTTCAAGAATATAATTGGATAAACAAAGATGAGAATAGAATGTTGGATTCTTTATTCATGATTTGATAAATTATTGGGATATTCTACAGTGGATGATTATCAACAAGAATATCATGATTATTATTTAATGATATTTTCCACTATGGTAAATCAAATGGAGTTCACCCCTTAAGTGGTAGGAAATATGAATGAGATGATATCAAGGATTATTTCATGACAAATCATAAAGCACATATCATCTCAATAAGATTCAAATTGTGGTATTCCAATAAAAATTCCATCCCTTATTCTTAATTTTATATATCATGTCAATTAAGTGGGATTTCATGATTGATTACAAAATGGAATTAATGGGGGATATTTATTTTTTCCCAAGAACGCTTTAATATGGTTTTTAATGTATGTGAAATATTTATAAATTCATTGACAAATCTGATTATATCCAACCCCTTGGAAACGAGTTGATATATTTTGAAAATGATTTAACATGTATAGTTTTTTATGGACATCATTAAAAACCATTTTAATATATATATATCATGTATTATACATAAATTTATCCCATGATTAAAAATATTTGAATAACTGAAGGCTCTTGGCTATGTGAACAATGTGAACAATGTGACAACATTCCTTTATTAGAAATTTTTAGGAAGATGTTCATATAGTGTAGAATAACATGCTTTCTAATAGATTGCACTAAACCATTTCATTTGGTTTCCAATAAGGGGGTGAAAATATTGCTTCACTTATTGACCCATAAAAAGTGTTCTTAGGTGATATTGACAAGAAAAAATAAAAGGTGGATATTTTTTAGAAAAGTGTTTCATTTTTTGGTCAATAAGGTTTCCATTTGTATATGTAATTGTCATGATTAAAAAAGGTCACACAATAAATTATTTCATTATTAATTTTGAAGATCTATCTAATAAATTCTAAATGGATGATGTTGGTTAACAAAATTAGATTATTTCTGGTGCCGATATTCAAGAACCAAGACATATGTTGAGGAGAACAAATTTTTTCCTATATTGTTTCCATGAATTGTGTTTCAATGTATCAAGGGGTTGAAGAAGAGTTTCATCCGTAGTTGGATGAATTATGATGAGAAATGTGTATTTGGATTTATGATATTCTTAAAAAACAATTTATGGGGTTACTTAAAATATAGGCCCACCATGCAAGATAACCAGCAACCTCAATCTCAAGAAACATATAGGACAAAGGGTTGACCACGCCCATGGGAATTTAGCTGAGTCAACCTTCAAGAGGCATGAGTGGTCCATGTGTAAAACTACTAGGGCCTATGAAAGAACCAATGCAGCGTGCCACCATGTGAGGTGGCATAACGGAAGAAACCATAAGGTTGGTGTAGATCATGCCCGCAAGGAGACCATGATATATGGCATTACGGTGGAAAAAAGCAGAGTAATCTAGGAATGGATTGAGTCTTTTTTATATATAAACATAATCTTTAATTATTACCCTTTTCTATACAAGACTAATTTTTAGAAACATGGATGAAATCATGGCTGTCCGTCTGATCTCATTAGAGTCCGCGACCGAAAATTCTATCTTGTTTCCCATGAACTAATGTCGGCCATTCGTAGATGATCTAATGGTTGAGGTGAAATCATGTTTTTGTCTTCAACAACCAAGTCACCTCAATGCCTCTATAAAATATGAGCACAACCACGCCTCCATGATCTCACTTCCAACCACCATTGAGGCTCATGTTAATCGCATGAGCATCGTATGAATGTCACGACTCATGAATTCAATTACATGTTCATGCATTGAAATAAAATTAAGATATCGTGATTGGATGAGGGAAATGATATTTTAGGAGGACACATAGATCACAGGTTTGTGATTGTTATTTTCACACTTTTCCTAATGAATGAACATGAGGATTAAACACCAATGTAAAGTTCATGCGTTTATGAAAAAAACCACGTTATATGGGAATTTTAATCCACAATTTAATATTTCAAAGATGAGATTCAGGGGTATTCAATGAATCAGTCTCATGCCATATACAACGGGATTTAGAACTCGATGCAAAATTGATATCTCATCTAATAAATAAAGGATCCTTGAGGAAAATGAAGCTTTTTTCATTCTCATATTAGTGAGAACTTGTTTCTCCGATGAATTAGAGCAACTAAAATCTCCTAAATTTCGTGAAGTGCATCGGTATCTGTATGGATTTGAAATGTGAATGAGGAGAAAGATCTTGTAGGCCATTGATAGGTGGAATGAACTCTCAATGCTCTCTCTTGATGAATATAACATGAACCCTCTATGGGAATAGGAATCACAAACACATGACATGATCTCTTGAACCTTATAATTTGATTAGTAAAGAGCATCCTGATCACACACAATCAATGCAACTACACCCATGTTGATCTTTGTGAAGAGATGAAAATGAACAGTTCATGGTTATTTTAAGATGAAATACATGTCTAATGCTAAAGAGTTCTGTGAAGCTCCCATCTCACACCGAAATAAATACCCTTTATTTTTTTCCATTAACATACACTATTTACATGGGACATTTTTTGAAGAATATGAAATTTCATAAAGTCTGTAGCCTCTATTTGAATGTAGTGAGAATATGCACTCATGTTATTTATTTGATGAATCTTGAGGAAACATGTTTTTAAAAAAGAGAATGGAGGTTTCATGGATGTTTCACATGCATATAAGATAATTATATGAGACTATATTCATTCAATGAAAAAGAGACACAATATGTGAAGACAAGTGAAGAATAAGGGGGAAGAATGAAGAAGAACACACATAAATGACTACACCCATTTTGGTTTAAAAAACTAAAATATTGAACAAAAAGTTTATCTAAGTCCAATGATCCAAAGAATATTGAATTGTTTATTGTCATATTGAGTGAATAAAATATAATATACAGTCATGATCGAAATCTGAGGCACAAACATTGGAACTATACTATTGAAAAAAGATAAATTTTTGTTTGAGTATACAAGAAATACATTATACATGCATGAAATCATATATAATGAAATTAACATGTGAGAAGTAATTGAGATTTCAAAATAAGAAGTTTTAGTGCCATGCATTCCATGAATGAATTGGAAATTATTTGATATTGATGTCAAAAAAAATTAAAGAAGATCTTATAACCGAGTTGACAGTAATTAAGAATTCAAGACATAAAAATTTGATATATTGAAAGAAAATTCTTGCAAAAATATTATTGAAGAAGTTTTGTGAACCAATTTCAATCATATCATTTGGGTCGAGTCTTTATTAGCAGAATATATAATTTCTCAGGAAATATTTCACTGGGGACTGATTAAAAAGGTGATAAAAATTATTTTTCAAGACCAGCAGACCATTCCAAAGGGTATTGAATATTTTTGAAGAGATACACAAGAATGTGTGATTAAAGACCCACATGGAGAAATATCATCATATTATCTATTGTGAAAAAAATAGAATTCAATGAAGTAAGATGCTCATGAGTTTTGATAGATAGAAGACTCGTGTGTTATTTAGGGAGTATATTAAGTCTTCAATGGGACGTTGGAGCAAGCAAGTGGGACTCTAGTAAAATTGTGGGAAATAGTATAAAGAACATTTACTGTGACTTTGGAGAGATACAATGAAAATCATTATCAAGAATTTTAATTTATTATAATATTATAGTGGAATATCTATGTTATGGATAATAACCAATAGAAAAATGATTCGGTCCTTGAACCGAACATTTTAAATCATTCTTTTAAGTTACTTTACATTTACACCATCATTCAAGGTAATTATGATACACATATGAATATGGAAAAGACTTTTACTAGACATGTAGGTATAATTAAATAGAATCAATTATTAAAATGATTCAAAGAAATCACAAATTCACCCCTCCCATTCTATGTGATTAACACTAATCTGGGAACTCACGAGGAAATTGAGTATGTATTGAAATGATGTTATATTCTCATTCTCACATTGGATTAATGTTATCAATTTTCATTTCCTATCACATTATTTGTGTGCTCAGATAATTATAATAACTTTTATTTACTAAAATAAATATAAAAATAAGGATGATAACATCAAACAATTATATTTTATTAATCTTTTGAATCATAAGCTCCATTAGAGAGTATCATCAAATGAAACTGTACATATCATTAGAATAACAACATTAATGAGATTGCATTTAAAAGGGGACTTATATACAATTGATAATATAATATGTCTCTATAAAAAACAATATGTACTAAATAATACAGTGTGTGACATGATTCCCTTAACATTAGTCTCAAATACCTTCATACACATTCAATCCTCATATATAATAAATATAGTTTTATAATACATCTATTACATAAAATACTTTTTTATATCACTCAGCATATTATTTATTAATTACCATTTATTAAACACTTATTAAATATCCCTTTTTGTAATAATGATTGGGGTAATACCTACTTTTTTATTCATGTCAATTTTGATTTCATAAGTTTGGTGATTGAACATTGATTAAGATTACATAATATTATGAATTTTAACTATGTTATAAAAAAAATATAATAATTAAGTAGATATTTATATAAATATATTAAAATTTTATATAATAAAATAAATTTCACCATTCATGGAGATGGTAGGTTGTACGTATACAGGAAAATTGATTCCATTTGATTAGAGGATGAAATGAAATAGAGGTGAATAATATACTAACATTAAAGAATAATTTTTATTTAATATATATTGGATATTTCAATTAAAATTATCCTTATTACCTTCTGTTTAACTGCTATGTTAATAACTAATAACATCGATTTTCAGGGAAGTATTTATCCGTAAAAAGAAGCGTCATTATTGGATCTCCCTGGAATGGAATATATGATTGAATTCGTGAGATCATAAATTTGGTAAAATAATTATTTAAAGAATAATAAATATTTAATTCATGACCATAAATAAAATATAAAATTAGTAGTAGTGATGTCAATTGAATTACATAACGTCATGAGAAGATAGACTGTTATACCCATGGTCGGTGATTTTGTTTCCAATTTGATATAAGATGAGATGGATTTTTCAAATGATATGATAATTTTATGGTATAAATATATGTTAAATAATATTTTTATTATATTATAAATTTTTAATAAGATAATAATTATTTTAAAGATGATCGAAAATGATAAGACATGGTTAAGAGTTATAAAACATCTTCGGATAGCCTTCGTAAGATTATACCTAATGCCTTTGTAGAATTAATTAATAAAACAATAATTCATATAATATTTTTTGAGGAAATTAAGAATGAGTTTCGTTAAATAATTATAATGAAAAGGATCATAGACAATAGAGTAAAGAGGATATTTAGTTTTATATGTGGGTAAATAAAACATTGAAACTACGTGGAAATTTCAAAAAGATGAATCCAAAGTTATAAAGCCATTACAAAGAGAAATGATTCCAAATGACCATATATAAGAAATTGAAAAGTATAATATTGTAATATTTCAATCAAAAATGATTTATATAATTATTAATGGATATTATATGTTTTTATATTTTTGTTTAACCCCCGATTAATAGATTCTAACTATAAAAATGATAATTATTTTTTCCCATTTATTCTATTAATTGAAACAAAAATATTACGTTAAAATCAGTATATAATATTATATATACTCACTCTAAGTAAATATTATATTTTTATGAATTCACTTTACATATGTCAAATTTTTTTAATTTAAAAAACACACAGAATTGATGAATAATAGTGTTTTCAATGAATAATACATGAAAAGGAATAAAAAATATATGAAAATTCAATATAATTTTTTCTCAAATGACCTATATAATATTATTCAATAATTACATAAATAATCTAATTTTTTAATTTTGTTTTAAAAAAATTACCATATATATTATTTAAATGAAAAATGAATTTTCAGTAATATTCAAAAAAATTGACTATTGATCCAAAAAAATTACATCTCATAAAATTCTAAGAAATTATAACTAATGTAATATTATAATGATGATTTAGAAAATTAACATTATTTTTTTAAAAAAATCGTATCAAATATTAAAAAATTAACTTCATTTTTAGGTCATAAAAATTACCAAAAAATTTATCTTCAGATAAATACATATTTGAATCATTTAATGAAATTAAAAAAATTATGTAATTATTTATAAAATATATTTTAATTAATAATACCGTTATAATTATTTTAAAAAGTAATTTTTTTATACATACCTTAATGTTTAATAGCTATATTATATTAATCATCTTAAAAAATAATATTAATATTATATCGTAATTAGTGAAAATAGAGTGTTCTGTATAACACAAGCTATCAAATAACCTAAATTTATAATTAGGTAATTAATAAATTATTAGGATCTAGAAAATATAATCTAAATATCATATTCAATATCAATAGATCACAATATTGTTTCTATATTGTCTCTTTACAATATAACATATTATAGAAATCCCTATCACGTAAATATCTCATTGAATGTCATAATTTATATATTCATCATTGAGATAAGAAGAATTTATATGAGTATATAGTACATGATTCAGATTATAGAAAATGATTATGGTTGAAACTCGAGACTCACATTAACTCATCAGGTAATTCGTCATCATATTCCAATATGATTGAACATCATACAATATAAAATAAATTAATACTCCCTATCAATATGAATCTACAATATAGACAACCTTCCGAACAAAATTTAATATGAAGTTTACAAAATTGCCCATGTATGTTAGAAACAACTTCATAATGAACTGAAATCCCCATGTATGTGTGGTGCTAAATAGATTACTGTCACCAACCAGAATAACTTCCATGGGCCCGCTCAATGATCATATTAATATGTTTTTTAGTTTCAAATGATGTAATATTATTTATTATAGAATTATATTGAATTAAAAAATAATAATAATTTAATATTAAAACACAATAATTTATTTTCAATTAATAAAACTATAGAAGAAAAATGAAAACAAATCATCAAAGAAATGTACATTAGATACATACCTTAAATAATATGATTTTTTGTAATAAAACCAAAAAATTATTTCATATTAATTAAATGCATTAAATTAACAAGAATAATTAGGGCCCATAATGAAATAATTGCATTTAATAGTTGTGGGAAAGATAATGTGTCAGTAGGATTATTCTTTTGGATAGGTACTGATGAGGGATAATGGATAAGAATGAAAATTATCTACCAGTATACAAACACCTATTCTCATACACAATAATTTTCATATAAAAATTACAAATATAACATACATATGATCCATTATTCATATCACCATAAAAATTATGTTCCATTAGAATAATATTTTTAATAATTTGAGTAGAATTTCACATCCATTGTCATCAAAATATTTAATTACTTTCATAATATATATATCCTTGCTTGAAAAATTTGCTTAATGCATTATATCATTTATTTTATTTAAATGGTTATGCATCTCAAATATAAAAACATTTATATTATCAATACTATTTTCAATAATAATGATATTTTAATAAATATGATTAGTAAATTTTTCATTCATATTCAATATTTATAATGTTCAACATAAAATCTAATTTGGAAATATATAAACTCTCCCTTTAGTGTTTTGGGACATAAATGGACCCTAATAAGGTAGATATAATACATTCTTTTTTAATATATAGAACATATGGTTTTTATGTTGAAATATGGGTGTCTTTAAAATGGTACACATATTACCACTCTTCTTATAAAACATATGACATAATTATCTCAATGTAATAAAAGGGTGGTGTAATTTAATTTATGAAATTTTTTAATGGAAATCCTCTTTCAAAAGATTGTTTTCCTATGAAGAGACATCATAAATGAAATACAATGTTAACAAAAATTAAAATGTTATGATAAACATGTGTACATACTATGATGTGTATGATTATAATTTCAGTGTTTTCAAATAAAATTATAGTATATCTGATAGATGTAATTTTTATTGTGTATAGATTAATATTATTAGTATGAATTCCAAGAATTACATCAGATATGGTTTTAATAGTGATACCTTACTGAAATAATCATATATTAAAAAAAATTAAGTAGACCAAAATAAACACCTCAAAAAAAAATTTATGATGGTCTATTGTAAAATAGTTTAAATTGAAATTTTTTCTTTAATAGAAAAAATTGGCGACGTTGTAACAATTTATACATCCCCATTTAATTATATTTCTTCTAATTCAGTTGATGTTATTTTTATAAATGAAAAATTACAATAATACTAAAATATTGCAAAATTGTTAGTTGCATTAAGTGTTACATCCAAAATAATGGAAATATTACTTTTCATATATTATAGTTATTTCATATTTGAATTGATCATATATATATTTTAAACAAATCTAGAATATAATACAATTCTTATTGAATACATGTTGACCATTTTACACCAAATTTTCTGATTCCATTTTGAATAAATGATGTATGGAAATAAAAAAAATTAAATCATCAAATTCATACATAACATCCTCCAAAGCTAAAATTATATTTTTTTATTTAATATATGAATTATTTTGGAAATCGTTTTATTATATAAAATTTAATTATACTCTTGAAAAAGAGTGATATTTTATTTACAACCAAAAAATTATATATTCACCAAATTACTAATAAAAACGATAAATCCTCAAGTGTAGGTTAGAATTCTATGGATGGTGTTTAACTTATCAAAAACAATTACATAAAATATTCATCAATAAAATTTTAAAAAGTTAAATCATCTCAAATAGATTTATGCAGTGTTATCTCATAAGGTAGGGGATCAACTTAAAATGGATCAACCATCAATGTGATCTTTAATTTATACATGTTTTCTTATATTGGAATATCCTCAACCATTTTGGAATCTTACATAAAATTTATATCATCATAAAATTTATTTTATTTTTATTTCATTTTTAGTTTGATCTATTTTTTATGTTTATGTAATTGTTTCATCTATTTTATGAGTTTCAATCATGTAATTCTAGTTAGTATGTTATAATGAGGAACTATTAATAGGTTCATTTTTTTTAATATTTCAATCAAATTCAATAGTATTATCTACTATTGATGAGTGATATTTTTCAATAATTTTCCAAAATTGTTCATATTAACTTTCTATAATGATAGTTGACTATATATTCATTATGTAATCAAGGATATGATTTATAAGTGTGACACTCTACATCACGTTATTAAACATACCCTACATGTTTTAAATACTATCTATGAGAGTATCATTATGATTTAATTCCTCATCCCCTTGTAAAACTTCTTCATTATTTTGAACTTCACTAGATTCTTCTTATTCTCCAGAAGTTTATAACAAATTAATTTGATCATACTCTTCATCAAGGACATCTAACACATTCATTGCACTAATAATCTCATAAATATATAAACTTGGATTTCTAAAAAATTTTGTAGTATATATTATATAATATATTTATAAATATTATAAAACTTATCATGATCACTCACACATTACATATATAATTGATTCTATAACACCATAATGAAGTTCCATATGCCCTAATTATTTGATTTTATGTGAGATGTTTTATTGTAAATCTAACCTACCCTCATAAGGCATATTACATCTAAATTTCATAGTAAGAAAATAGTATATGGTTCGTTTCATATATTTGAGGTCAGATTCCACAACCATTCTACATACATCACTAGAAATATACAAAACCACACTATGTAAAAATTCATTATTGAAATTTTTTTATTAAAATCTTAATCTCATATATTTATGAAATATACATTACATGGACTGACAACATTAATTATAAAATATACATGTTTCTAGTTTACTGTATTAATCAGAAAAATATAAGGATTTTTGTACCCTATATTTTCAATCAGTAATAATATGGATATGTTAAATTTAAATAAGTTTTTATTATGACAAAATGAGTATTATTATTACATAAAATCACCCTTAGTTATAATTATTAGAGATTCTTCCCACTCATTTGAGTTGGAAGAATCCATAGGTCCATATAAAATGGATTTTGAGAATTATATATTATTCATCAAAATAAATATTTAAATAAAATATAATATAATTAGAATTATAGCTTTCAATATATTCATTCAAAATATTATCATCTTGCATTGTGAATTTATAGAATCCATATACACGAATATCCATTAATCTTTCTTTTTCATATTAGGGAATTCATTTTATTGATGATATGATATTTCTAATGTAGATAAAAACTCTAGTTGAGGTTGAAACTGTTCCTCGTGTATTCTTAGAGGTTCCTTAAAATTTATATGATACATATAAAAATAATATTCAAATATCAATATTAAATTGGCACTATATCAATATATATCAGAAGACATTGGATTCAATACTGAGAATGATAAGACTGATGGTGTGGTCAATTCCATAGAATGAATGGTTACCATTTATGGTAAAAATGTTCAACAATTTAGCATATAATATCATTTAAATTTATTTTAAATAAAATTGAATTATTTTAGAAACCAAACCAAAAATATATTAATGATCAATATATATTACCAAAAAAATTTACAATATAAGGAACACATTTCATCACTACATTAAATTTTAATGAGTCTCTAATTTGTTTTACTGAATGAGAAAATTGATTAGACAATATTTTAATTACAGAAAAGTAAAAACTGAAAAAACATATATGCAAATCCATATTTATTATATAGTATGAAATAAAAAATTGAATTTAAATTTATAGATTATGAAGTTGTGGATTTTTAAAAAATTAGACTTTAAATTGTTATTCAGAGAGATAGATCGTCCTAGGGAGATGTTTTTAGATGTGGATTGAGGTTTTTGAGATATCCCACAAGATCTGGTGAATATTATTAGATGCATCTGGATGTTGAAAATGTTTTTACATTTTTTTAGCAAGCTAAAAATTACGACATAGTTTAGGGAAACTATTGAGGTGAATCATTTGAGATAGTATTAACTAATAGTGGAATGAATTATTTAGTAATGGTTCACAAAACACCTTAAAACCTATAATTTTATCATAGTGGGAAATGTACTATTGTTTCATGGATGGTATAATTCTGATACCAACTATTGAATCCAAATGATGTGAATGGTATGAATTAATACATTTCTAACCATATGGATTTTTTACAATATAGAAACTATTATGGCATATAAATTTTCTTTAAATGTGTTATATACAATTTTCACCCATTTATGTATCTATGAACTGGTAATATCATTGAATCTCATAAAAATTGTAGAAAATAGAGCCGACTTCCCCTCTCTTCCCATTAAATCCAATTATATCATGGAATATTCATAGAGAGTTCTTCAATTATTTTCGATGGATCATCCTCTTTTCTAAAATATTCTTTATCCCCTGTTATATCCCAGTAAATTTATTATAGTGTTATTGATATTATTTTTATAGGAGCATAGGAAAATTTTATTAATATGATATGGATTGTGTTTGGTATTTATAGATGATGTCCCAGTATGATAAATTCATGTTCTTCCTCATTCTTGTGATGAAGGTATATCACCCCGCAAATTTGCATAGCGTTTTTTATAAAAAAAATTAAATTTTTTATTTAATTAGGTTTCATAATTATTAATTTTTAGTACCCTATTTTTGGGTGTGTTTAAGGTATGTACATAACCATGTTTCATATTTTTCTTTTTTGTGCATATTTCTCTCAATTTGTTATTTGATGTTACACTTATCTAAATTAACTTTTATAGTTACTTATATACTCTAATATTTGTTTTTTAAATTTTATTATACATTTTTTGTAATTAATTTATGGTAGTGGGTCTTGGATTGGGTATTTTATGGATTTTTTACAGAAAATATAAGATTTTTGATATTGGGAATGATATATAAGGCTATGATTTAAAGGTAATAAAATGAGTGGTGTTTGTGGCCCCAATGAAATCATTTTTTAGTAAATTAATTTTTATGAATAAAATTTTTAATTTTGTGTGAAAACTTTATAAAATCAGTCAATTTATATTTGAGTAAATTTTTTAATATATGTAATATAATTGTGAATAGATTCAACTGACTAGATCCACTAAAAAAGCTGATCACATTCCTGAATCCCTAATCGAGGATGATTGAGTCATATTTTATTTATATTTATATTCATTTCCATATGTAGACATAAAATTGAATCAATAAAATTTCATCGATGAAATACAGTCCCCCAAGTAAATCTTCTTTTCACACCACCATGTATAAGGATATGTCAGGAAAAGAAAATTTTCTCGAGATCGTAGTAATTGAATTGTACGATATATTACATCCATAGAGATATATTTTTCATTAATGTGAATATTTTTCTTTATCATCTAATATGCGAGCTACATTGTTGGTATAGCCTAAGTATATTTTATTAGTATGGATATGAGAGTTCCAATGTTGAGTGTATTGGGAGGTTCAATGAACATTATTCCCTTCTAGGGATTATATCTTGTATTTATTATTTTAAGAGGCTAGTGAGTGTGTGACATGACCATGATGTCATGGAGGATTTTTTTTCATTATTAATTTTCTGTTTGACTATATAAATTAATTCTATATACGGGATCCCATTTAGGGTTCTAGGATGTGGTGTTTCTTTGGAGACCCTCAGGCAGTGGTGAAGTGTATTTGTTCCCCTATTAGTGTTATTGCAAGAATTGTTAGTTATGATTATGTGTATCATAATAAAATTTAAATAATTGTTGTGAAAATTGTAGGGTTATATTGATAATTATTTTTTATAAATACGAGGGTATAAACCTGATTATGTGGGGAAGAAAGAAAATATTTCCAACCCATATTATTATTTTTATTAATGTTGTTGTTTTTGTTTTATTATTATTGATCATGTTTTTATTAATATATATTACTTTATAGTTATTGTACCAAACATATATGAGGATGTGAAATTATAAATTACCTCCATTTGATCTATAACACCCCAAGATTTCATAGTACGTTATTTCTTCAAAGCAATTCTATAACTTACATTACACACAATATCGAGTTCAAGCGCCCCACGACATACCAAACTAGTCGTTCAAAAGCAGTTATGAATAGTATTAACATAATATTGAACTATATATAACCCTTATAATTTTAGATTCCATATTATGAGTTTCTTAGACATAATTCATGGACAATTCATTTTTTTCAGATAAAAGAACTATTTTTCAAAAAATTAAATTTCACCGCCTTTTAATGGCGAACCCCTTCTTAAATCCAATATTTGAAACTTTTATATATTCAATTTTACCAAATAAACTTTTCCTATGGGATCAGGTCATATGAATTTGTTTTCAATAAATTTCTGGTATTTTTCTGATAACTTTCATATTTGGGTGAATAGTGAAAAATAATATATTTAACTGAAAACAACTTTTTTAATCAAAATAATTTATGGTGTTCGACTTTAAATATGAATTTTATGGATGTATAATTTGATAATATTTTTACAATTTAATCCAATTTTGGTCATTGGAAGTAATTTTACTTTGAAATTGGATATAAACAAATGTCAATCTTTTGTTAGTTATTATTTCTTAAAAACATTCTTTTTGTTTTGACAACGGGAATTAAATTTATATTAATTTCTGCCACATCTGTGTTTTGAATTTAGAAAAATGGATTCCATATTTAGAATCAGTAGGTCCAAATTTTTTAAATATCTAACTTCTATTTTTAATCATTTTGAATAATTACATCGGTAAATATTTTATTTACCATGGTTAAAGGGTAAATCTGGTAAATATGGGTAAAATAATAATATTATAATAATATTTAATTACCCTAAAAAGTGTTCTAACTCTATTAGATGATCCATTTCAGACAATGGGAATATTTGGGTCGATTTTGGGAACTCATGGAGCCACTTGTAAGTGATAATGACACGTTATATTAATTATGTTAAAGAAAATTCAAAAATGACACAAGCATATTTCTTTTAGTAATGCAATTTTTATATAGGGTTATAAATGTTATTTATTAGAAAATAAATTTTTATTAGAAAGATAAAACGATTTCCTACATAATGTTAATTTATTTATAAATTTTAGACATTTAATAATGAAATTTAATTCTGACCCAATAATGATGCAGTATTTTCCTTATTAATGAAAGAATCAAATAAATAGTATTATAAATGTTAAAATAAATATAATTTGGATATTTGGATTATATACCCATATTTTATAGGTTAATATGACATTTTACGATGGATTAAATTAATATAGTTCAAATTATTAACATTTAATGGACTTTATAAAAAAATTATTAAATAGTGTCAAAATTGACATAAAAGAGATTTTAAAACAAATATTATATTATTAATTGATATTATATTCCTAAAAATATATGGATTGGTCAAAAGATGTATATAATGATATTTTTATCATTAATGAACAAATTTCGGTTATCTTGGAAGTATTTAGTAAGTTTAATAACTATAAAATATAAAAATATAATGAGACATGGTAAATATCAAACAATTTAAATAAAGGTTAAATCTAAAAGATAAAGTTAATATAGTAAACCAAACCTCTCTTAAACCTATTGGTTGACTGTTTTTAGGAAAATCCCAAAATTTCCCTTTAAATTATCTATTTTTAATCCATTATAAATGTAAAAGTAATTTATTATAAAATAATATTTCTAGATTTACCTAAGGTTCCCCTCACCCCTCTTATAAATGGGAACTCAAAATTCTCTGTAATTTACACCTTCAATGCCATTTGGCTCTAAAAAACACTACCCAAAACCCTATAAACTATCTTTTATTCTTCTTATATGCCCAACTTTAGTCATAAAGCCAACCTATGGAGCCTTTTTGATCAAATCAAAATGAAAAACCCAATGAAGAAGAAAAATTTTCATCACCTCTTTCAAGTTCCTTTATTCTTCCACATCCTATTTCATTTTTTTCCATTATAAAATAATAACCCTAGTATCTTATATATACCGTGATGTTATTATAAATATGGTACAACTAAATTCATTATTCTATCCATCTTTTGATTGACATGTCACTATTCGTGGGTAAGTACGGATTACAGTCTCCACTTCGTGGTGTAATTGTTATTCAATACATTATTATTTGGACGGGTATCATAATGATTTGTAATTGATGTAAATAATAAATATAACATGATAATGATTCTTCATATTTTATATACCATCCAATTATATATTATTTTAATATCAAAAGATTATATTGTCGCTCGTGCGTACATACGGATTACCATCTCTCCGAGCGCGATGAGATTCATTCTCCATTGTATCTATTTAAGAATAAATTTCATTTGATGATTAAAAAAAATTTAGAGACATTATATAATAATGAATATGAATAAGATACAACCCATCCATAATAAATATGACTCACATAACAAAGAATATGAAGGAAAATGGATCTGTTAACACCTGAAATGATGATAATACAAAGATATTGCTAACAAGGAAACGTTAAAAGTTCATATATGATATCATATTAATGAATATGATTATTTTATAATTTAATAAAAATTATTTCACCATTATACAAGAGATTAACCTACCCTCTACCATGTAAAAAGTGCAATGTAAGGGGTTTCTTATCTCACTTTTAATTCTGTGAGATTTCGATTGATCGCAACTTATGTATTGCATGTGGTGTGTATATTTAACATTATTATATTCATTGTGAAATATAATTTAATTTATGGGTATTTACATAATCATTTTATGATCCTTCTTTCATGGGTGTATGTTTCGTATGTTACCAAATCAGTAATGGTATTTGAAATTTCAATTTCAACTCATTCGGCTTTACACATACTTCATTGATTATTTTACTCCACGATTATGTGTGGAATCACTATTCATTTTATTATGTAATAATTTCCACTCCCATTTCTATGGATATAATTTTGATACACATAATCACTCCATTGATAAAATCTCAAGTCATCGATATAAACTTGATAAGAGTAATTTTATCTTTATCACCATTTGTTGAGTTAAATATCTAATTCATTGGTGTAGTTTTTACAAGAATATGTGTGAACATCCTCTGATTGATTTACAATGAATATCCATTCATATTGAGTGTATTTATATTTTTCACACATAATTATTTCTGTGATTTATCCTTAACATAAGGATAAATTCTTTATAAGATATTTCATCTCAATTTATATTCCATTGATACTTGTTTTTTGTTATACAGCAAATCACTTTTATATAGTGAATATAATGTACTTTGACAGAGTATATCATGATTCCCTTTATTCTAATGATATTACAAATTTTTGATTACCTCAATTATGTGTATTCAAGTGTCTCTCTTTTGGTTAGGAACTCTAACTAAAATTTCATTTTATAATGTTATAAAGATTTATTATTCTAAATATTTTTCATTAATGTACATGTTTTAAAAAAATTTAAGGATTTATTTATATGGACATTAAAGTATTAAAATTAAAATTCATTTTAAATTTTTCAAATTGGTATGGGGAAATTTGATTCGAAAATCTACTTTAAACGGACTTTTGATAAATAGCGAGACTCTAAAATGTTTTCAAGAAAAATCGGTATATTTCTCTTAAATAGTTTTTGATGATTATTTTCGTCTATGTCAATATCATTAATTATTATCTATTTAGGTTGATATATTATAATAAAATCTTTTATATTTTAATGAATTAGTTATGTTTGACTATGTATGTCCTATTTTTATACCATTCACGGTTTGTGGTTACAATTTTGACATTTCATATGCTAGTTTTAATACTAATATTAATATTATGCTACAACTTTTTCATTTGAGGATTGCATTGGACTTAGTAAGTGATGGGTGGAGCCTGCTATAGCTCCTCGATTCATCGGTAGGTCTCATGAGAAAAACTAGTTTCTTGGAACAAGGCCTTGATAAAATCATATTGGTAGTCTTGGCATAAGGACATTACTATGTGGTTATGAAGGTCTGGAATTATGCATTCCATCAATATGAAAGTGGTTATTTATATTTCATGTGATTATTCGACTAGAAAAATGTCCATGTGAAAATGTAAATGGAATCATTTCAGTTTATTATTTCCATATTATGTTGAATATAACATTTAAAAGGATTTTGATTTGGTCTTATACACTACCTTAATTGTTTATGCTTAGTTATTAAAGTTTCTGCTCTATTGTTATTCTTACTGAGAATTTGAGATTACCCCTTTCTATGTTTTATTTTTTCCATGATGCACAAAATTATATTATGAATAACATGCAAGGATTGTATATGGAATCTCAGTGTTTTCTATGGAGACAATTTTGTTGTAGTTTCCCATTTTATTATGTAATGTAAACCTTATGAATGTATCAAGTACTTCCAATGTTACTAAACTAATCTTTATTTCATGACTTGATATTTTATGACCATTCCAATGATACGTAATAATGCACCAACTCTGGTATTCTGGGGTTAGGGCGTTACAGTTTGTATCAGAGGATGTTTTCTACAAACCATAGAAACTGGATTTAGATAAACTATGATTAGAGCACATTTACCTAAGGTAGACATTGAGGATTAGTATAGAATAACTTTATAAAATTTTGGTATTGTAGAGAATTTGTGAGTTTTCCATGAAATACTTCCATGTCTAGATACAAGAAGGTAGAGGCGGCTCTGGCACAGATGTACCTAGGGGTAAAACCCGAAAACACTGCTTTAAGCTAGACTCGAATGAGAACTGGTGCACGACAACAGGCCTTGCTAAACTCTTGGTTACAACACTCCCTTAGGATATGCCAAGGAAAATTTACATTATCTTTACAAACTAATTTGAAGTATTTTAATATAAGATGAGAATAAACGACCTTGGTAAATCTTAAGGTGTTTCAAATCGAAAATATAGTGTCATGATATTCTCCAAAGGATTTTTTGACTACTGTTACTCACACAATGATTGCTGGTTTTAGTCAAAGGCTGGATTCCATGGAAGTAATAGTAACATTGAAAATGATGTACAAAGTGGGAACGGTGGTAGAAATGTGCATCAAAATGGATTTTTGATGGGTGTAAAAGTTATTTTGTTCATCCCAAATCAGTTTTCCAAAAATATGATCAATAAAATATATATTAACCAACTCCCAGACTCAACAAAGAAGAGAAACGTGATGAATGATAAGAACTCTAGCAGTGGACACCATGAAGAAAAGAATCCTCAATTTCCATCATGTAGGAAATGTTGGAGGAGACACTGAAGAAAGTGTCTCAATGGAACAAATAAATGCATTACGTGTGTGAAAGAAGGACATAAAGTGAAGAATTGCTGAGGAAAAATGAAGAGTACTATCGAAGAAAATAAAAATGGGCCAAATAAGCTATTTATAGTCATTTTCCGTAAATGTAGTTGACCTAGACATTACCCGATTGAATTTCCTATTTGATAGGATATTTTCTTGGTCAAAGAAGAATCTATGTGGAAATAAATATTTCGAGAAATGTTTAAAATTATTAGTGCTCCTTATTGATGGGATTACATTGGAATAATTTTCTCTTGTATTTTTAACCCTACAGTTTGTCAAGTGAAAATGATATTGGAGGAAGAATTATCTTTTCTCTTGTTGATATAGTTATTAATGACCATTTGGTTTTATATGATCTTTGGGTTTAAGGAAATTACATGTTATTATATTTTGGACTGAAAATGAAAGATATGAGATACATTTTTTGGTTAATTTTTGTAATGATTATTTGGACGAATATATCTCATTATGGTAATGTTATGAAATTTAGTTTTCTAAAAAGGACAACATGCAGACCGTGTCACAACCCATCGCATCAGACAAAGCTATGGAATCAATCCCACAACCAGAGTGCGATTGGGATTTATCACCTACCATTGGACTACGTGAAGTCCTTGGTTAGTGTGACTAATTATTTTTTTAGGTAAATTATTTTATTGATCAATAATAAGTGGATTTGGGATCTTATGTATTATCAAATGAATACCATTAGTATAGGAAAATGATTTGGTGTTTAAGTGATTAATGTTATTTTTGAAAATGTTCACTTTGTTGGGAGCACTATATGCCCAAGGAAAATATAATACTATTGGATTTCATTTGAGGCATAGTGGTGGATTTTTATCTATGTTTTTATTGTGGATTTATAGTGATTGGAGTTATTTCTGGAAATTATTAACCTAAAATAGAGAATCTGTGATTAGATTAATTACTTTTAAGTATGTAACTTTAAGATTAGTTGATGTTATTTGGAGATACAATTTAATGTGGAAGACTACATAACAAAATTATTATATATTTTGGGTTTCAATATTATAATGTATTATAGTGAAGGATTTTAAAGACAATTGATTATTGAATGGTATTTATTTAACTTTAGGGTATTGTTGGTTTAATTTTATAAGTTAATATTAGTGTTTCTTTCTATAAAAAAATATCATATTAGGGGATCATCAGATCTTTTACTAACCATTTTGGTTTTGATTAATATATAATGACAAGGTAAATATATAGTTTATCCTATGTTGGTCATGTGATTCTCTAAATGTCTATTCTATCTCTTCCGTTGTGACCAAGTCTTCTTGAATACTTATAATTAAAAAAAAGAGTTAGTGGTAGGAATTTATTAACGAATGAAACTCTACTTAAAATTTAAGTATATTTCATTATGTTCTATTTCAATCTCATAAATAAATTCCTCATCTTTATGAAATGTAACTTAAAACAAAAAATTGTTGTTTGTTTACTTTTCTCAGTGGGAAACTATGGACCATTTGTCCCATCACATGTTTTTCATTTTATTGTTGTTAACTTTATCTTGATGTTGTTTTATATCCCTGTCCATCAGAACTTGAAACATAGTTTATCTTCCATATCCATGTTTTACTACATGGAATCCAAGTATGGGTTATCATTGCTGACCTTTTTGCTTCTCTTTCTTTCTTTTAAAGTGATAGTTTTATTGACTCTTTTTATTATGTGGGGAATTCCATTATATTCCCAAGCCTAATTTTAAAAATTGAAAGGATGGAATTTATTTATGGAGGGAAGAATGATACACCCCAAGATTTCATAGTATGTAATTTCTTTAAAGTAATTCATTATCTTACACTACATGCAACATCGAGTTCAAGTACACGACGACTAACCAAACTTGTGGTTCAAAAGAAGTTGTGAATAATATTAATAGAATTTTGAACTTTATATGTCCTTTATAATTTTAGAATCTATATTAGGAGTTTCTTATACATAATTTAAGGACTATACATTTTTTCAGATAAAAGAAGTATTTTTCAAAAAATGAAATTTTACCGCCTTTTAATGGCGAACACCTTTTTAAATCCAATATTTGATACTTTAATATATTAGATTTTACATAATAAACATCTTCTTTGGGATCCGTGCATATAAATTTAGATTCAATAAATTTTTGGTATTTTTCTTGATAACATTCATATTTGGGTGAATAGTAAAAAAATAATATATTTTAACTAAAAACAACTTTTTTATTCATAATAATTTATAGTGTTAAACTAAACATATGAATTGTATGGATGTATAATTAGATTATATTTTTACAATTTAATCCAATGTTGGACAGTGGAAGTAATTTCACTTCAAAATTGGACATTAAAAAATGTCAATCTTTTGGTAGTTATTATTTCTTAAAAACACGCTTTTTATTTTGACAATGAGAATTAATTTTAAATTAATTTCTCCCACTTATGTATTTTTAATTTATAAAAATTGATTCCATATTTAAAATCAGGAGGTACAAATTTTTTAAATTGGTACCTTTTATTTTTATACATTTTGAATATTTACATCGGTAAATATTTTATTTACCATGGTTAAAGGGTAAATCTGGTAAAGAAGGGTAAAAAATTAATATTATAAAAATATAAAATTATCCAAACATGTGTCTTGACCCTATTGGATGATACATGTCTAACCATGGACATCTTTGGGTCGATTTTGGGACCCCATGGAGCCACTTGTAAGTGATAATGGCAATTTATATTAATTAAGTTAAAGAAAATACAAAAAACACATAAGCGTGTATCTTTTAGTAAAATAATTATTAAATAGGGTTATACATGTTATCCCTTCGACTATAAATTTTCATTAGAAATATAAAACTATTTACTACATAATGTAATATTATTTATAATTTTTAGACATTGAATAATTATATTTTTTTTACATAATGTTGATGCAGTATTTTTTTACTAATGAATGAATCAAATAAATTGTATTATAAATGTTAAAATAAATAAAATATAAATATTTTGATGACATAAACGAATTTTATAGTTTAATATGACATTTTAGGATTGATTTACTTAATATATTTATATTTAATAATGTTATTAGGACTTTAACAAAAATCAATTATTAAAAACTGTCAAAATTGACATAAAATATTTTTTTGAATAAATATTATATTATTACATGATATTCTATTCCTCAAAATATATGGTTCGGCCAAAGGACTAATATAATAATATTGGTATCATTAATTAACAACTTGGGGTTCTATTGGAATTATATAGTTTGTTTATAAACCATATAATATAAAAATTCAAAGAGACATGGTAAATGTCAAACTTTTTAACTAAGAGTTAAATCTAAATGATAAATTTAATATAGTGACCCAAACCGGTATAAAACCTTTTGTTTGAGTTATTTTCGACCCATCCCCACATTAGCCTTTAAATAATCTATTTATAAGCCAATATAAACTGAAAATGATTTTATTATAAAATAATAAATCTATCTTTTCCTAAGGGGCCCCGCACCCCTCTTACAAAAGGGCACTCGACCTTCTCTCTAATTCACACCTTCAAAGCCATTTTGATTGGCCAAACTCTGCCCAAAAACCCTCTCAAATATCATACCTTAATCATAGAGGCCTTCCTTTGTTAATAAATCCATCTTATGGATCTCTTTCTATCAAATCAAAAGAAAGAACCCAAAGAAGAGGTAAATATTTCATCACCTCTTTCAAGTTCCTTTCTTCTTCCACTTCCTTTTTCATTGTAGTTTAAATTAATAAATAATAACTCCAGTATATTTTATATACTGTGATGTTATTACAAACATGGTGCATCCAAATTCATTATTCTATCCATCCTTTGAATGGCCTGTCACCATACGTGCGTATGTATGGCTTACCGTCTCCACATCGTGGTGTAATTGTTATTCAATACATTAACTTTTGGATGGTTATAATAATGATGGTTAATTGATTTAAATAATAAATAAAACATGATAATTATTCTTTATATATGATATATCATCCAATTATATATTATTTTAATATCATAAGAATAATATTGTCGCTCGTGCGTACGTACGGGTTACTATCTCCACGAACGCGATGAGATTCATTCCCCATTGTATCCATTCAAGATTAAAAATAATCTTTATAGACATGATATCATTTTGGATATGAATATGATAATCCCATCCCTAATAAATATTACTCACATAACAAATAATATAAAGGAAAATGAAACTGTTAACACCCGAAACGACAATAATACGAAGATATTGTTAGCAAAGAAATGTTAAAAGATCATATATGATATCATATTAATGTTTATTTTTTTTGTATAAATTAATAAAAAAATCACCATTATACAGGAGGTTAACCTACCCTCTACCAAGGAAAAATTAAAAAGGTAGGGGTTTCTTATCTCACTTTTAATTCTGTGAGATTTCTATTGTTCGTCACTTATTTATTTCATGTGGTATGTGTATTTCCCATGATTGTATTCATTGTGTAATATACTTTAATTTATGGATATTTTCATCATAATTTTATTATCTTTATTTCATGGGTGTATGTTTTGTAGGTTACCAAATCGATTAGGGAATTTGAAATTTCAATTTCCATTCATTTTTTCTAAGAATACTTCATTGATTATTTTACTCCATGATTATGTTTAGAATCACTATTCATTTGATTATGTCATAATTTCCACTCCCCATTCTATGGATATAATTTTGATACACACAATCACTCCATTTATAAATTCTCAAGTCATCAATATGAACGTGATAAGAGTAATTTTAACACAATCTCCATTTGTTGAGTTATATATCAAATTCATTGGGGTTGTTTTTACAAGAATATGTGTGAACGTCATATAATTGATTTACAATGAATATCCAATCATATTGAGTGTATTTATATTTTTCACACATAATTACATTGTTGATTTATCCTTAACCTAAGGATTCCATCTTTATAAGAGATTTCACCACAATTTATATTCCATTGAGACTTCTTTGTTATTATACACTAAATAACTTTTATATTGTCTACATAATGCACTTTGACATAGTAAATCATGAATCCATTTATTATAATGATATTACACAGTTTTGATTACCTAATTTAGTTGTATTCATGTGTCTCTCTTTTGGTTAGGAACTCTAACTAAAATATCCTTTTAAAATGTTTCAATGATTTATATGATAAATATTTCTCATTAATGACCATGTTTTAAAAGTGGTTTTAAGGATTAATATATATGGACATTAAATTTTTAAAATTATAATTCCCATTAAAAGTTTCAAAGATGTATGGGACACTTTGATTCAAATATCTATTTTAAATGGCTTTTTTATAAATAGTGAGGCTTTTAAATGTTTTCAAGATAAACGAGTATATTTCTCTTAAATAGTTTTCATGATTATTTTGATCTATCTTAATATAATTGATTATTCTCTATTGAGGTTGATCTATTATAATACAATCTTCCATACTTTATTTAATGAGTTATGTTTGACTGGGGATGTGCTATTTTTATAAAATTCATTGTTTGTGGTTAAAATATTGAACTCTTGTATGCTAGTTTTAATACAAATGTTCATATTATGCTACAACCTTTTCATATGAGGAATGAATTGGACATAATAAGTGAGGGGAGGAGCCTCCTATATCTCCTCGATGCATTGGTATGTCTCATGAGATAAACTAGTGTCCTGGAACAAGGGCTTGACAATGTCTTATTTGTAGTCTTGGCACAAGGCCTGGACTATGTGGTTATGAAAGTCTGACATTATGCATTCCATCATTATAAAAGTGGTTATTGACATTGCATGTGGTTATTCAACTCATAGAATATCAATGTGAATAAGTAAATGACATTATTTTGTTTTACTTTTTCCATATTATGATGATGTTCATGTTTTAAAGGCTTTTGTTTTAGTCTTATACACTGCCTTAAATGTTTATTCTTAGTTATTTATGTTTCCTCTACATTTTTTCATTTTTGAGCATCTGAGCTCGCCCCTTTCAATGTTTTATTTTTCCCAGGATACAAAGAAGTATATTATGAATGACCTGCAATGATATTCTAAGGGATCTCAGTGTATTCTATGGAAACAATGTTGTTGTAGTTTTCTATTTTATGTTGTAATGTAATCCTTATAAATGTAACTAGTACGTACAAGGCTACTAAACTAATCAGTTTTTTGAGACTTGATCATTTATGATCATGCCAGGGATACATAATAATGTACCCACTCTAGGCTTCTGGGGTTTGGGCGTTACAAGATCAATGTGAACACGATGACAATGTTATGATAGGGATTGAAAACTCAAATATAGTTATGTCTAATAATGATTTGAATCATTATATTATATCCATAAGATCTAGTGGATATATATAATAGTGTTTAGAGATATTCCAAGTGATTACTTGGATCATGAATTGTACATTAATATGTTTTGAGAGATTATAAATGATTCTTATGTTATTGAAATATGATTTATGATGTTTTGATTTATGCATAGTTGTAATTAGGATCTAATATTTTACCTAACAGTATTGTGGAAAATTCTTATTTCCAACTATGATCTATTTTCATTATTTATGGTGTTGACATAGATTCTATAGGATTCCTAAAATTATTAGGGTTCCTTTGGGATTTTATGATATATATATATATATATATTAATTCCTAGATTCATGATGTAAGGATGTGATATATTTTTTCAAGATACATAGCTTCTATAAGATCTTGTTGGATACATGAATATTTTCATTAGGATTCCGGCGTTAACTAATATAATTTTATGAATATAAATGATGATGTGATTTCACTGACTGAATACATTGGATCCACATATTCTTTGTTTTACACTAAATCTGTATAGAATAATATATAGGATCTGGTGGTCATGCCTCATGCAGGGATGATCTTTTGATCTAGATGTAAGAATCAAGTACTCGCTGAAGATATATGTCAAGAATTGTAATGGCCCGGGTTTTTTTGGGGTCCATTACTTTGTGAAAATCTGTTGTTGGGTTTTCTGGTCAAGGAATATCGGTGAAGCTTGGCATAACGGTAGGCCTACCGGTTGCCTTAGCCTACCGGTAGCAGGCCTACCTATAGCTCGGTCTACAGGTAGCTGCAGCCTACCGGTAGCTCTGTCTACCCGTAGCTCGGTCTACATGTAGCTCTGTTTATCGGTAGCTCGGTCTACTGGTAGCTTCAGCCTACCGGTAGCTCAGTCTATCGTTAGTTGTGGCCTATCGGTAGCTCTCAGCTACCAGTGGCTCTGGCCTACCTCGTGGGTTCTTTCCAGTCGCGCTCCTTCTTGTGAAAATAGGGTTTTAAACCCTATTTTAACCCTTTTAAGCGTGTTTTAAATCCCGGTAACCTCCCATAAATGTTTAACAACATATTTAATGAATTAACGTGGTGTGTGTGTGTCGGTTTAAAACACCCGACCCCTTTAATAACATTTGGGTCCTCGTGGTCAATCCACGACCCCCTCTCCCTACGCGATTTCACATTCTTATCTCAACCGCCCGAGACCCTTATAAATTAAAGGGTTCACTGTGGGTTTCTTTTTTCCCTCGTTCACCCTGCGAGATTACCCTTCAGCCAGGCGAGCCGCATCGCTATGCATGAAATTCCGCGCCCAGCCTATGCATTGATAGACAAGGCTATTTTCATTCAGGTGAGCCGAATCGATATCCGTTAAGTTCCACGCCAGTCCTCAGCATCGATCGTTGACCAAATATAGGAAAATTCTCCTTCGCCTCTCTCTTTTGTGCATCATGTGGGGTGGGCGTTCTTTTGTTCTGTAGAGTTGGATAAACCAGATATAAATGAATATAATGAACTGGATTATTTAATGAAAGAAGGGGGATGTGATTATTGATGATGTTTTATATTATGATCTTAATTTTGAATTGTGTGGGCTTACTCCTTCTGAAAATCATGGTCGTTGGTGGTCTTTCTCTATGCACTAATGAACCCCTGGTGATGGTATTGTAATTGTGAACTCCTAGTGTAAAAAGAAAATTGGTCAATCACGTATATCCGGCTAAATAAATTGAGGCACCAGGATCAATCCTTATGTGATAACCTCGGTTAAAACACACAAAAATTGAAATCATGGAGTGTGTTAAATCGTTTAAATCTGAAAACACCGACATGGCCCTGCTTTGTGTGGGTGGTGGTAGTTTGGTTGTTCTCTTTTACGGGCTGATTGTTGGAGATGTGGGAGAGGATGGGATCCCCTATTTTTATAATTTCGGTGGCTGTTAGTTTTAAGACTGGGTGGTTACCTTGTGTATATCACGAATTGGGGTGGGATCCTCTATTGATGAAAATCCTTTTTGGGGGAGGGGACATGGGGCAGTGTCTCGAGATTGTCTTTGGTCCTAGTACATCGAGGTGTCTCACTTATTCCATAATTTTTGTGACTTTACAAGAGAACCGGGTGGGGATACTTAATTTAACGTTGGATGGATACTTTTCCTTGGTTAGTCTTATGGTGTTAGTTGCCCTGTAGTGCCTAAACTTATTTAAACATCATTACTGAACATCAAACCAGAATGGGAAAAATGAGGTTTGTTGGAGAGAGTCGTGACTCGGACTTGACTGTTGTTTGTGTCCTTTAGGCTGGATGAAGAAAGACCTAAATTTTGGGTGAGTTCTTGTTACCTATACTTATAATTGTAGTTTTTTGTTTCTTATTCGTACCCCACCTAAGTTGAGCACTTAGTGTCGAACACCCCCATTTCATGGGGGAGGGTGTTTTTCCCAACACTATTACTAGTGGCCGGTTATTAGCTCCTTTTCTTCTCCATTTCCCGGATATCCCCTTTATCTTCAGGCAGGCTGTGATGGCATGAGGTCCATTATTAGCCCAAAAATCTCTGGGCAGGTTAGTGTGGTGGTTGGCCAGGTGTGTGCGGCAGGTGGTTTCCCAAGTGTATTCGGGATGAGGCTCATGTGTCTTCGGGCGTGGCAGTGGATCTTATATCCTAGGTTTCTTTAGGTGTGGTCGTGGTTGTTCTGGCCTAGGTGTTTGCAGGCGTGGATGCGTGTGACAGTTGTGGCCCAGGTGTTTGCGGGCAGGATTCGTCTATGGGACTATGTGGGGTTGTGGCCTAGGTGTGTGCGGGCGGTTGTGGTAGTGGGACTACAGTGAGAATGGCGGGATTGGATCAATGCATAGGATTTCTCAATAACCAGTGGGAATGTGGCGCGGTATACCCAAACATCGATGTTCTCTTATTATATATATTACATGACTTGCGTTATTTGGGGAGTGTGCCTTGGTGAGGCTTGGGTGGTTAGTTTACCTTGTTATGTGTTTGGTTTGCTCCTTTTCTCATGAGACATTAGTACGTTCCCACACTTGTGCATAAGATTCTTTGGTTTTCCCTACTGAGTGTACTTGTACGCTCACCCTACATATATAAAACTACTTTCAGGTTTCCAAGAGGACTCCGGGGATCGCGCAGGGCCATACTAGCTCGGACCTTTGGGGAAGTTTCAGTTTCTGTTTTTCTTTCATTGGTACTTACCCTTGTAGTCACATTTGTACCTTGTGGCTATTACTTTTTGGAACATGCATGTGGTAATGGTTTACTTTTGGATTTACTTTTCTTTTATTTTTGGTGTTGTTGGGTTTCATCATCTTATCTCTCGATCCTATATAACAAAAAGGGGTAATACCTTCAATTTGTGTGAAATTCTATTCCCTTGGTGCTAGTTTCCACTCCGGGACCTATTGAGGATGGGTCTCGGGGGTCATTATCTCTCCTTCAACTTAAAGAAGGAAGGGCCTGGCTATCTGCCGACCCTTCCCTCCTTTTGGTGAAGGCGGGTCGTGACAGAATGGTATCAGAGGAGGTTGAAAGATAGGATGCAGTGTGGAGTTAGTCACAGTGAGGATTGTATGGGATGGTAGGGAAATAGTGTTGGGTGACCTTGGTTCATGAATTAGGCCAGGGAAGACCGGCTAAGACATGAGATTTAAGGCCCCCCTGTGATCCGTTGTAAGGAATCTAGACCTACCGAAATACCAAGTGAGGCCACGCTGATTTTAGGGTAGAGAGACCCTAGGAATGGTACATTCATCAAAATCACTTGTGTTCTTCTGTTTCTGGGATGTTTTGGGAATGATGAATAAATGAAAATTTTAATAAGTTTTAAAGAACGACATTCTACACTACTTGGGCTTATGCATTCTTTATTTACCTTGTAGCTATCGCACCAGGAAGGCGACCACGTGTGGTACATGCGATCAAGGCCCCAGAGACTACCTTGGCTGATCGACAAATAGCTGATCGAGAGGAGGAGTATGACCAGTGGCAGAAGACACTTCGGGCCTTCCATCGACAGACCCTCGAGAAGTATGATGGAAGCACCTCTGATATGAAGACGGAAGGCTGGCTAGAGGATCTAGTGATAGGTTTCGGCCTAATTCGAGCCCCGACCAAGTACTGGGATTCTCTGTCCGTCATCCAGATGCAGGGAGTGGCGCGTCAGTGGTGGACACTTTTCCTGGGGGAGAGGAGAGAAGCCGAGGTAGCATGGGCTGTTTTTGAGAGGGAGTTCCGGGCAGAATTCCTCTCTTCGATGATGAAGGCAGAAAAGAGACAGGAGCTACTCTCCCTCCAACATGGGAGTATGTTAGGGAGGGAGCTAGGTATCAAGTTCAAGGACCTCCTACGTTTTGCTTCGGATCACTTTCCCGACGAGGATTCTTGGGCAAGACGTCTGGAGGAGGCGCTCAGACCCTCCCTCCAGTATGTTGTTACCCCCTTTACCCTTCCGATGTACTTGGAGGTATAGAAGAAGGACGAAGTGGTCGAAAGGATTCATGATCTAGGAGGAGTGTCACGAGAGGGGATCCAACTATTACTATCGAAGGGGAAGGCCGTCACCACTAGGCCTCCAGCGTCAGGACCCTCCATGTTCCCACCGGTAGGGAAAATGCCGCAGTAGTTTTAGTTTTGAACCCCGGGTCCTCGCCCTTTTCCTTAGGGCCCGAGACTGCAGTGCTTTATCTGTGGGATCCATGGACATCTCCGGAGTCAGTGCCCAGACCGGGTACAGTACGATGGTTGCAGACAGCCTCACCACCCGCCCTATCAGTAGCTTCTAGCCAGGCCTTTTGAGCAGCAGCAGCAGGGACAGCGAGCTCCCGCTCCTCTGAGGGTAGACGTAGGAGGAGGAGGCCGACCTTAGGGCACTCCTCAGAGACCTTGACATGGGCGTGGTCGGGTAGGTGGACGACAGCTGAGGGGCATAGGGGCTGGGCGTGGACAGTTACACGCCGCAGAGGCAGCTGTTCTAGCAGGGCCGGTGGTTGTTCGAGGTACGATCAGTTTGATTAGTACCCTTGATTATTCCTTGTTCGATACCGGAGCTTCGCACTCATTTGTTGCACCCAGTCTCGCCCATGCCTTGGGACTAGATGTCGAGAGGCTCCCAGTGCCCCTGGTTTTGATCACACCAGTTGGGGGTCAGACCGACTTGTTGTTTGTTTGTCGGGGATGCAGACTGATGATAGGGCCACATCAGTCAGTTAGGGATCTTTTTCTTCTACAGATACAACCATACGATGTCATCCTAGGCATCGACTGACTATTCTCTGTGTGTGCCGACATCGACTGCTTCAGAAGAATGGCCGTGTTCTCAGACATGGGCGGGCGGCATGTTGTTTTCACCGGTGAGAAGAGCAGTCAGAAGGGAAATAGGTGAGAGGAACCCCTCCTCTCTTTATTAGCTGAGCTGTCAGTAGGGCCAGTCGATGCTAAAATGGTGGAAGTGCCAGAGATCTTCTGTGAGTTTATGGATGTCTTCCCTGAAGAGGTGATGACTCTACCCCGTCGACGTGATATCGAGTTCGGGATAGACCTGTAGTCCAGTGCTCGTCTGATCTCGATGGATCCTTACCAGATGGAACCTTCAGAGCTATAGGAGTTGCGGATTCAGATTGACAATCTGATGAAGAGGGGTTATGTTTGGCCGAGTGCGTCACCATGGGGTGCTCCAGTATTGTTCTCACAGAAGGAATATGGTGGTATCAGGTTGTGAATAGACTACAGGCTGCTGAATTATGGGACGATCAAGAATCTCTACCCTCTTCTAAGGAAAGACGATCTTTTCTACCAGCTTAAAGGGGCATGATGGTTCTCGAAGATCGACCTGCAGTCTGGGTATCACCAGCTGAGAGTGAGGGAAAGTGACATCCCGAAGATGTCATTCAGGTGCCGATTTAGACACTTTGAGTTCGTGGTCATGCCCTTTGGCGTTATGAACTCCCTAGCTGTGTTCATGGGGATTATGAACTCCATCTTCTGGGAGTACATGGATCGGTTCGTGGTTGTTTTCATTAACGATATCCTGATCTATTCGAGATCAGAGGAGGACCATGCAGAGCAACTGAGGACGGTTCTGTAGGTCCTCCGACATCATCAGATCTATGGGAAGTTGTCAAAATTCAAGTTCTAGACCTGAGAAGTGTACTTCCTTGGGCACGTGGTGTCCGAGCAGGGGGTAGCGGTGGACCCATCAAAAGTTTAGGCAGTTGTTTCTTGGGAAGCACCCAAGAATGTGGCAGAGGTCCGTAGTTTCATTGGGCTAGCGGGTTACTACCGGAGGTTCGTACCTAACTACTACCGAGTTGCATCCCCTATGACAACCCTGACCAAGAAAGACCAGGATTTCGTGTGGAGTGAGCGGTGTGAATCAGCCTCCAGCTATCTGAAGGAGAAGTTGGTCAGTTCCCCAGTGCTGAGACTGCCAGAAGCAGGGGCAGCGTATGAGGTGTTTTGTGATGCTTCAGGATAGGGCCTGGGATGTGTGTTGATGCAGCGACAAGGGGTGATCTCTTATGGGTCTAGGAAGCTATGCCCTCATGAGCGTAATTTCGCCACCCACGACCTGCATCTTTCAGCGGTCGTTTTTGCGCTAAAGTTATGGCGGCACTACCTCATCGGAGAACGCTTTGTGGTCTTCGCAGATCACAAAAGCTTGAGGTATATATTCTTCCAGCTGGACCTAAACATGTGACAGTGGGGATGGGTGGAGTTCCTCCAGGATTATGACTTTGAGATCTCTTATACTGAGGGAAAGGGAAATGTAGTGGACGATGGATTGAGCAGGAGGACGCAGAAGGATGTGGTCCGAGAGTCAGCGGAAGCCTAGAAGGCAATGAAGGAGTTAGCTACCTTACACTTGGATGCGAGGATGGATAGTGGTAGAGACAGCCTGTATCAGATGGCAGTGCAGTCGTCTCTGTTGCAGCAAGTGGAGGATTCGTAGTGGGTAGACCCAGAGTATGAAGTGATGCGTGACCGAGTTGACCAGGGCAATGCTCCGGAAGGATGGACGGAGGATGGCCAAAACCGAATGCTTCTCCAGGGAAAGCTATTTTTTCGGAGGCGACGTGCAGCAAGGTTCTCAGTGAGTTCCACAACTCACCCCTGTTGGTACACCTAGGAGTTTACAAGATGTACCAGGGACTGAAGCGGTAGTTTTGGTGGCCCATAGTTATGCGAGAAGTGGCAGAGTTCATGGCCAAGTTCTTAGTGTGTCAGTAAGTGAAGGCTGAACACCGAGTTCCAGGCGGCCCACTGCAGCCTCTAGACTTCCCCAAGTGTAATTGGGATGACATCTCGATGGATTTAGTCACTGGACTACCCAATGTAGAAGGTGGATAAAATGCTATCTAAGTGGTAGTGGATCGGTGGACGAACTCGGCTCACATTCTAGCGATCAGGGAGTCGAGTGCAGAGGATGATTTGGCATGAAGGTACGTGGATGAGGTGGTGCAGTTGCATGGTGTTCCGAGTTCTATAGTCTCAGATAGGGATGCACGTTTTACCTCACATGTCTGTAGGGATTTTCAGCATGCTTTTGGCACCCAGCTACACCTTAGCACTGCTTTCCACCCCTAGATAGATGGACAGACAGAGTGCACCATCCAGACCTTGGAGGATATGCAGCGGGCATGTGTTCTGGACATAAAGGGATCATGGGTGCAATACTTTACCCTGGCAGAGTTTTCCTACAATAATAGCTACCACTCTACCATTGGTATGGCCCTATTTGAAGCATTGTATTGGAGGCCATGTTGTTCACCTGTGTGTTGGACCGAAGTAGGAGAGGCAGGCATCCTTGGCCCGGAGGTGGTGCAGAGCATGACAGAGAAGGTTCAGCTCATACGAGAAAGGATGAATGCGACCCAAGACCAACATAAGTCGTATGCTGATACTAGGAGTAGGCCCTTGGAGTTTGAGGTTGGAGACCACGTGTTCTTGAAGGTATCCCCTCGGTGTGGGCAGCGGAGGTTCGACAAGGGGAGTAAGGTTTCTCCCAGGTTCATCGGACCCTTCGAAGTGTTGCGACGGGTCAGCGAAGTGTCTTATCAGCTAGCATTACCACCACCGCTGCTGAGGATACATGATGTATTCCATGTGTCCCAGCTTCGTCGGTATCTGCACGACGATTCACACGTCCTTGATTTGGGTGAGTGGGACATCAAGGATGACGTCACTTTTGTGGAGAGACCAGTGATGATCGATGATCACAAGGAGAAGGTGCTTCATGGGAAAACCAATCCCTTGGTTCATGTGTTGTGGATACATGGTGGGCTTGATGAGTGTATGTGGGAGAGGGAAGCACAGATGCGTACCCAGTATCGAGAGTTGTTTTGAGTTTTGTACAGTTCGGTTTATAGATGTTGTGGTGGAACATTTTACCTTGTTGCCTATGAAATGATGGTATTCTTTCCTCTGAATGTGTGTGAAAATCCATGGCTATGTGGGAGGAGCAAACTTGACCCCTAATCAAGATGCATTAAGGTAGATGTGATTAAACCCGTGCGGACGAGTTAGTGCCACCCAAAGTAGATAATATCATGACATGGGGGAGGAGACACCCCAACCCACATGCCTGGGCAGTATGACATGGTGTGTTTCTTGGTTCTTGATATAAAAGTGTTTTTTGTTAGCATGGGTTCACTCCTAAGAGGTATCTTCCGAGGTGGTCTTTCAGACCCTCTCTTTCCATCTGGTTTGTTTTGTTTTTTGAGGATGAGTATCGTTTAAGAGGTATCTGATGTAATGGCCCGAGTTTTTTTGGGGTCCACTACATTGTGAAAATCTCGTGTTGGGTTCTCTAGTCTGGGAATCTCGGTGAAGATTGGCATAACGGTAGGCCTACCGGTAGCTCGGTCTACCACTAGCCGCAGCCTACCGGTAGCTCGGTCTACCGGTAGCTCATTCTACCGGTAGCTGCACCCTACCGGTTGCTCGGTCTACCGGTAGCTGCGGCCTACCGGTAGGTCGTTCTACCGGTGGCTCTGGCCCACCTCACAGATTCTTTCCAGTGGCGCTCCTTCTTACGAAAATTGGGTTTTAAACCCTATTTTGACTCCTTTAAGCGTTTTTTAAAGCTCGGTAACCACCCATAAATGTTTAACTAAATATTAAATTAATTAACCTAGTGTGTGTGCATCGGTTTAAACCACCCGACCCCTTTAATAACGTCTGGGGCTGCGTGGATAACCAACGACCCCTGTTCCCTATATGGTTTCACGTTCTTATCTCAACCGCCCCAGACCTTTATAAACTAAAGGGTTCATCGTGGGTTTCTTTTTTTCATCATTCACCCTACGAGATTACCCTTCCATTAGGCGAGCCGCATTTCTATGCATGATGTTCTGCACCAAGCCTATGCATTGATATATAAGGCTATTTTTGTTCAGTCAAGCCGCATCGCTATCCGTGAAGTTCCACACCAGGCCTCAGCATCGATCGTTAACCAACAAGTAGGGAAATTCTCCTTTACCTCTCTCTTTTTTGTATCATGTGGGGTGGGCCTGCTTTTGTTCTGTAGAATTGGATAAACTAGAACAATATAGAGATAATGAACTGGATTCTATAAAGAAATAATGGGGCTCTGATCGTTGATGCTATTTTATATTATGATATTCATTTTGAAAGGTTTGAGCTTACTCATTCTGAAAATCATGGTCGTTGGTGGTCATTCATTGTGCATTAATGAACCCCTAGAGATGGTTTTGTAATTTTGAACTCCTGGTGTAAAAAGGAAATTGGTTAATCACGTATATCCGGCCAAATAAATTGAGGCACCACGATCAATTCTTCTGTGATAACCCCAGTTAAGAAACATATAAATTGAAATCATGGAGTGTGTTAAATCGTTTAAATCTAAAAATACCGGCATGGCCATGCTCTGTGTTGGTGGTGGTAGTTTGGTTGTTTTCTTTTACGGGCCGATTGCTGGAGATATGGTAGGGGATGGGATCCCCTATTTTTATTCTTTTGGTGGTTGTGAGTTTTAAGATAGGGTGGTTAACTTGTTTATATAATGAATTGGGGTGGGATACTCTGTTGATGAAAAACCTTTTTGGGGGAGGGGACACGGGGCAGTGTCTTGTGGTTGTCTTTGGTTCCAGTACTTCGAGGGATCTCACTTATTCCTTTGTTGTTGTGACTTTACAAGAGAACCAGATGTGGATACTTAATTTGACATTGGTTGGTTTATATTCCGTGGTTATGCTTCTGTTGTTAGTTTCCCAGTAGTGCATAAACTTATTTAAACATCATTACTAAACATGAAACAAGAATGGGACAAATGAGTTTTGTTGGCAAGAGTTGTGACTCGGACTTGAGTGATGTTTGTGTCCTTTAGGCTGGCTGAAGAAAAACCTAAACTTTGGGAGAGTTCTTTTTACTAATACTTATAATTGTAGTTTTTTGCTTGTTATTCGTGCCCCTCCCATGTTGAGAACTTAGTGCCGAACACCACCATTTCATGGGGGAGGGTGTTTTTCCCTACACTATTACTAGTGGCTGGTTATTAGCTACTTTTCTGATCCTTTTCCTATATAGTCCAAGTATCTTCGGGCAGGTTGTGATGGCCTGAGGACCATTATTAGACTAAGAATCTTTGGGAAGGGTAGTGTGTTGCTTGGCCAGGTGTGTGCGGCAGGTGGTTTCCCAAATGTCTTCGGGATGAGGCCCTGCTGTCTTCGGGCGTGGCAATGGATTTTCTAGCACAGGTGTCTTCGGGCGTGGTGGTGGTTGTTCTGGCCTAGGTGTTTGCAGGCATGTTTGTGTGTGACGGTTTTGGCCCAGTTGTTTGCGGGCGGGATTCGGCAGTGGGACTGCGTGTGGTTGTGGCCAAGGTGTGTGCGGGCGGGTGTGGAAGTGGGACTACAGTGAGAATGGCGGGATTGGTTCGATGCGTATGATATCTCAATAACCAGTGAGAAAGTGGTTCGGGGTACCCAAACATCGATGTTCTCTTATTATATATATTAATTGACTTGCGTTATTTGGGGAGTGTTCCTTGGTGTGGATTGGGTGGATAATTTACCTTATTAGGTATTTGGTTTGCTCCTTTTCTCACGGGACTTTAGTATGTCCCCCCACTTGTTCACAAGAGTCATTGGTTTTCCCTACGGAGTGTACATTTATGCTCACCCTATGTATATAAAACTACTTTTAGGTTTCTAGGAGGACTTCGGGGATCGCGCAGAACCATACTAGCTCGAACCTTTGTGGTAGTTGCAGTTGCTAATTTTCGTTCTTTGGTACTTACCCTTGTAGTCACTTTTCTACCATGTGGCTTTTACTTTTTGGAACATGCAAGTGGGAATATTTTACTTTTGGATTTACCTTTCTTTTAGTTTTGCTGTTGTTGGGTTTCGTCATCTTATTTGTTGATCCTATAAAACAAAAAGGGGCAATGCCTTCCATTTGTGTGAAATTCTATACCCTTGGTGCTAGTCACCACTCCGGGACCTATTGAGGGTGGGTCTCGGGGGTCATTATCATTCCTTCAACTTAAAGAAGGAACGACCTAGAAATCTACTGACCCTTCCCCCATTTTGGTGAAGGCGGGTTGTGACAAGATTAAATACATTATTCTCTATCTGATTGTGGTAATGTCAATATCAGGTGTAATGTCAAAACATGAAGATATTTGATGATTTTCCTATTGAGGATTATATACAATTCTATTTATTCATCATATTGTATCATGTGTGCATACAATATATTTATCAGATATATTAAGTATACTATTTTTGGTTTCTAATTGAGTTTTATCCACACAAATCTTATTCAAACATAGAATATGAGTAATTGATTACATATCATTTATCAAATGTTTGTGTATGGAGGCTTCCAAATGGTGTTTGATGGATTAGGATACCCCATAAATGGCTTAAGATTTTGATATGGTGTGGGTTATGGATGGAAGTACAGGCTCTGTGTAGTTTAATTATTTGACATAAATTGTATATGTTGTAGGCCTAATCAGGAAATAGATTATTAAGGATGTTTTGACTCTATGATTTATTAAACAACATGAAATTTAATATTATGTTTTATTACTTTTGTATAATTAGGTTTTATTGACATATGATGGTTAGGTAATTTTTAATGTTTCATACTCAATTATTATTTAATAATCACCAAATGTACCCCATATAACATTAATAATGTTAAATATCTTGTAAAATATGATAAGGTGGGCATAAAGTCACATGTTGACATTATATGAGACGCAAATTATATTCTCTAGTAGGCAGATTATGCATTTTGGTATCAAACGTTATTATTGATTATTACTATAAGGGAAAATGGTTGGCATGTTTTATTAGAATTTGGTTGATATTCTCTTGATCATTGTATGGGTGATAAGTTCACACATTATCATATAAAAATTCCCTGGATACCAAGGAATTTGAAATTTATTATCTTCCTCTATATTAACTGTCATATTATTTCACTAGACATGATGCACATGGTTTTTGGATTTCTCATTATTTGTTTTTATATCTCATCATGATATATGATGGCCTATGTAGATGATTTATATTTAGAAATTGAATTTGTTTGAAATTAATTTCCTTTAATTTTATTGATATCTCTTATGGAAAAGGGTTCCGAAATTAAAATTATCAACAATACATTATAAGTTATTTTCCTATTTAAATTTCAACCATCATTTTTTTCTTCTGAATCATAGTATATTCCTATGGATGAATTTTTATATGGATCTTGTAATGAGATGTTCTCAAATAATTAATATTTATCCAATATTCAATGGGTTTTCATGAGAAACCTAATAGGTTGACAATAGAGTTATATTCATAAATTAACAAAACCATTTTGGTTATTATTATTTTGGTTTTGAATATATAATTGTATTTTTTCATTTAATTTTTAACACATAACGATATTGTGTTTTACCATATATCTTATTGGTAGATTTGTTGTAAATATAATAATATTATGATGGTTTCAAGAATAATGATCATCTTGCATGGATTTATTTATAATAATAAATGATATCGCGTCCCTTGATGAGGTTGTGTGTAATAAACATTCTAAATGATTATCATTTCTATAGTATGATAGTTATATGGATGGTCATTAGTAATATGTAAATGTGAGGAACCCAGATTGGGGGTTTTAAAATGAGATTTCTTATAGAATATTTTATAAAAGGAACTTTTTTTATCGCTATGATGTGACCTATATTAGAGAGTATTTATGGAAGTGGTGGTAGAGAACAGTTCCCATGATATAAGTACTAATATATTAGTGAGATGAGTATTATGGTTGAGGTGTTGGTGAAGGTATGTTAAGATAGTGTGTAACATCCCAGGTAAATGAAGAATACGAAATTTTCATAAATATTAATATTTTTAAATTAAATATCAATTTTACATTAAAAGGGTTTCAATTCTCGATAACGTATATGATATGCAACAATGGGTTTTTTTAAATCATACGTTGAACACTAATAATAAAATATTATTATTTTAAATGGAAGTTATCTCCTAGTCATTTTATTTGAGGGAATGAACAAAACTAACTACAATATGATCATACATGTCTTTTATATGTATTTACTTTAATCCAATAAATGTTAGAGGCCTAAAATGTGCATGAATCTAATTTTAAGCAAAATTTACATTAAAATGTCGATTTTCCACCTTTTAATGGATGACCCTATTTAAATATAGTTTTGGTCACTTTAACACATTCTATTTGAAAAAAATAAAATCCTCCTTTAGAATGGGGACATCAAAATTTATTTTGGGTAATGTACTGGTACATTTCCAACAATGTTTATTTTTTTATGAAGAGTAAAAAATATTTTATATTTATTCAAAAACTGTGTTTTAATATAATTAATTTATATGGTTGGATTATATTATTAATTTCTTTTAAATTTTAATTATAACAAATTTTTACCATTTAATTCAATTTTTGTCATTGGAATTAATTTCAGTTTCAAATTGTACATAAACAAGTGTTAATATTTTGATAGTTATTGTTTCTTAAAAACACGCTCTATGTTTTAACAACGAGAATTAATTTTAAATTAATTAATGAGAATTATATATTTAGAATTTTGTAAAATATACATCATTTTTAAATTAAAAATTTCAAATATAGCTTAAGCTGAATTTTTGGTATTTTTCAGAAAAACACCAATTTATTATGAATAGTGAAACCACTTAGTAGTAGTTAAAATAACATAATTTTTCATTTAAATGAAATTTTTCCACTTCTAGGAATTTAATTTTGAAAATACAACATACATGGTTATTATTAGTATGTAAAACGTGGTTTAATAAGATGATTTTGGTGAATAGTAACATTTGACTTTTATTTACCACGGTTAAAGGTAAATAAGCTAATTCTAGGTAAAAACTATAATATAATAATTCAAAATGGCCTTAACACTTTTCCTAACCTTATTGGATGAGTAATAGATAACTATGGTCATCTTTGGGTCCATTTTGGGACCCCATGGAGCCACTTATGAATGATAATGTCATTTTAGATTAATTAATTTAAATTAAAGACAAAAATGGCATAAACAAATATCTCTTGGTAAATTAATTTTTACATCATTTTATATAAGTTATTTTATCTAATATAAATATTCATTGGAAATATAAATATATTTTCTAGACTATGGTATTTTTTTATAATTTTTAGACATCGAATAAATTAAATTATTTTGGACACCATAATGATGCAGTGTTTACCTCATTAATAAATCATTAAAATAAATAAGGTTGTAAATATTAAAATAATATCCAAAACCTATCCAATTCTAATTGGATGATTTTATTTCGATTATGAGTTATATTATCTTCGAATCTATGGATTTTTGGACCATTATAAACTGAATATAATTATATAATAAAATAATATTTTCACAGTTTCCTAAAGATCCCCTCCTCCCCCTTATAAATGTAGACCATTTCTAACCAATTACTCGAAAATATCAAGCCTTTTGCCTCATCCATCCTCTACCCAATTAAGCTCCCAACATTTCCCTCCTCCAATTATAATTCTTACTTTAAGAAGAAGGCACTTCAATAATTTCTTTGGTTTCAAACCATAAGAAGTTACCCAAATAAAAGGTAACAATCTCTCTTAAATTCTTTTGTTTTATTTTGTTTTATTTTTTTATTTTACTTCTCCAACCCCTAAACTATTTTTATCTATTTATTTTATAAAAACACCAGTATCCTCAATACAATAGGATGTTTTTATGTTATGGATTCTAACTACACTTACACACACCTTTATCTAATGGGTGAAGATCATACAGTTTCTATGGATGGCAAACAGACGCCTCACGAAATGATGATTGTATGATTTTCTCCTATCGCCTATCATGGTGGCCATTAAGATGAAACTATATTAATATATGATATAAATTATGTTTATATTTTCCTTATGATTCTATATTTTTCTTTTATATCATACCTCTATTATTTCCATTATGTGTAAACACGAAAATTTCATTTGAGGAAGTGCGGACTACCACCCCTTCAATGTGATATGACTCGTTCATGCAATATATGGGACATATGAAGGATAGAGTTAATAATATTATGTATGATATAATACTGGAATTATAATATAACTATGAATCATTATGTTTAAAATTTCATTAAATTAAGAAATAGAAATGAAATTAGCGTTCATGCATACGTACGACTTACTATCTCCATGAACGATGCATTTATTTTATTACCTCCAAATGATATGTACTGATATATATATATATACTAGATATATATGATATATACGATTTGTAAATAAATAATTTCATTATGGATATAATGGACTATTTGTAAGAGTTGGTGTCCTGAGAACAAACTGTTTTTTTACTTTGATTGCATGAATGTTCACTTATTATATATTGTCCATTGTTCTCCATAACTATAAAATAATAATGTCCTGAAATATTTGTTGCATTTATAAGGTCACTGAAAATTCCCTCTATGATGAGAACCTTGAAATGCTATAACGATATTCTTAAAAAAAGTTCTACAGCTGGATGACATACTATGATAGGACACATAGTATACAGATCGTCATGTGTGAGTACTCATAAGAAGAAGATAATCTCTCTCATGGAGTTCACACTTGGTAATATCCAACATGGGAGATTATAAGAACATATCCACCATTAGAAATTCTGCATGTCGTAGTTTCATCATAAATTGCTATCTATGAGCATGTGTAGTGGTCCTTAGATTGGAAGATTATCATTAACTCATGTCATGACTCACGCACTTAGATTTATTGACGAAAACTTTCATGAAGACAGTTTGTGGGAAGTAGGGTACATTTGGTGTGTCATGAGTGACATGTTGTTAATGGATAAGTCGAGGAAGGATTTGTCCCTTCAATTTATGGAAGTTGATATCTTAGCCCTTTGACTAAAATAGACTTGTCGCATTAAATTCCTTGGCCATGGTGTAAACGACTGGTTTATTTCAGGTATTCAAAGAATAATGGATCAAGCATATTGGTTTATGACACTTCCATAAAACCTACATTATGAGATATCGAGACAAAGGGATTAAATTACATAGTAAGCATTCATATGAGGTGATATTTTAATGCGATGTCAACTTCTTTCTCTTGGGTGCCATGACCTGTTGCTAGACAATAATCATGGACTTTAGGCAAGCCCTCCTAATGTCAACGAGAAAGAGACCTAGAGGGTAACACACTATGTTTATTAATGTATGTAAAGTAGAATAATGATTATTCTCATTCGTGGATTAATAATTATTCAAGGAAGCTTAAATCATTTTAATGTTAGAGTTAGAATAAAATAAATCAAGTACACACCGTGTATCAATGATTACACGCCATGTAGTTTTATTTTGAAAATAAGTACACACTGTGTATTATTAAATGTATATGCTGTAAAGTTTTCATTTTGGAAAGTAAATGAACAAATGAAAACAAGATATACAAGTCGTGTACATTGAATGTACACGGCCTATAGTTTTCAAGGAAAAACAAGTACATGTCATGTGTTTATTAAGACACGACGTGTAGTTTTTCTTGTTGGGATTTTGAGGAAATATCATTTTATTAAATGATATTTATTATATTCATCATGGGCACATGTCAATGAATTAATTATTCGACATGTGGGTTTTAAATAAGAGTTAATGAAATAAATAAAATGTGTAACACATTTATTTATTTTCATAACTCTACAACCTCAAACCCAATTATAAATATCCTCTCAACCCCAACTCTTTTCCAACAAACAAGATAATTGTTGTGCACAAAAACTCTATAGAATTATTTCAAGGCCGAAAGAAACTCTTCCTCCAAGAATGCTCTCAAGACTTAGAGAGATCCTCTTCCATCAGATCAGGATGATATAAGGAGGACAACGCAAGCAAAGGTTTCTCCACGCTAGCACCAGGAGACTTCTTTGGCGACGTCCTGAGATAAGAGGTACATGTGTGGGTCACTTCTAGAGGAATTTTACACTTGGCTTCTGTGACGTAACGAATAATCACATCGGAACATGATCAAGAACATCAACGAAGAAAGAACACCCAAATGGTATTTTTTTAAAATTGATTAAATTAATTATGATAAACTCGTTACGATTCTTCTTTGTGGTTTCAGGAAATTCCTTTTCTTTTTCCATTCCTGTTATTCAAGCCATGGAGACTGGTGTTTATCATCGTACTGGTCCCGGATTGATCATTGTTAATGACAATAGGCCAAGTGGGCACATCAACCCACGCACTTTCGATGCGCCTGGAACCTTCAAATGGTATCAAAGTGAGGTTACAATGTTTATTATAGTTATGTAATTTTTGTTGATAATTTACGCATTTATATTTGATTAAATTTGAAATAAATCATTCTATAAATCTGAATAAATGAGATATGTTCTTCCTCCTTCATTTACCAATTCATATAACAGAAATGGCCTTTTAATTTTGATTTTGATTGAAATAAAAATGATGATCTCATCCGAAGGAGCCTCTCTTTCTGTGTGTACAACACGGGAATACACAACATGTACTGAAAACTACATGCCGTGTACTTGGGTTCAACGAACCGGTACTGGTCCGCCAAACCACGTTGTGTGAATTAATTACACCTAAGCATTTAACACCCGGTGTTGACCAGAATTAAACAGCACTTGGGAATTGGATTACATGGCGTGTATGATGGAGCAACATGTCGTGTAGTCAGATCCGGACCAATTGAAACCGTGTACAAAAGATAATTCACGTACAACGTACACGGGATTTCTAGGTCGATTACCGTGTAACACGAAAGTACACACTGTGTACGATTTATCTACATTTCATGTACTCCAAAATTTACAAATTACAGAGAACACGCCAATGCCCTCGGTATGTACTTTGGATAAAAGGTGAAAAGAAATACATGTCATGTAAATATAAACAACACAATGTGTACATTCCTGAAATTTCACCAGGATTCCTCCAAAAGTAAAAGACTTGTACAAGGAATATGGATGAGAAGAATCTCATGGAAATTCAGAATGGAATTTAAGATAAAGAATTGATTAATTATAGGATAATAATTAATTGAATTCAAGCATGACTTATCTTGAATAATAGAATGATTAAAAGAACTTGAATTCTAAATATTTTTAAATGTCGTTGCATACTATGGATGATCATGAGATAGGCCAAAGACCATTTGTATGTGTGTATAGTTTCATTTAAATTTATTTAATTTTTTTTTGTCCTGCAAGACTTCATCCAATAAAATGTAGGGCATGTGTTCCCATAGTTTGTTTAATGTAAACCCATGTTAATAGAGGATATTCCAAGTTAGAGGGTATGACGAAACCAACCCAAGAAGATACAAAGGTGGACATGTGGGATCTTCAAAACATGAACCATTGGTTCAAGGTGTTTTTCCCAAGGTCAGGATTATCTTATCAAACCACTACATAAGATGACCAATAGAATATCATGATCATACCATCTTATTTTATTTCTGTCTAATTCCATGGTTTATTTATTACGCATCTGTTGTCGCGATCACATAATTAATGAAATAAACAAGCATAGAAAGATGGTTTAAAATAAAACCGGACTCTGTGTAATCATTATCAGAAAATGGGGAATCACTTAAGTAAGCATCACTTAATATTAACAAGCATGTGATAACACAAAACTACACATAAAAGATTAAAATACATCAATACCATATTATGTCACACCATGCCTTTTGTTACATGATTAAGGGAAAGACTCAGTAAAACTATGTGCTTGCCCAACCCTTGTTGGGACACATTATTTTATAAAGGAATCCCCAATGAAAGGTTTCGGGTTGACTTAACCATATTACATCAAGACGAGTAGCCCTTGATAGTCATGGTGTAATATTGGAGGAAGGAGTTGAGGAAATCCAAGTCAGGAAATCAGGATTGGGGAGTCCACTCAATAGATCAAGGAACTGTAACCTTAATGTTGGAAATGACCTACCTACCTAAATACCTTCAAATAGCTTGACCGGCCATTGTTGGTGTTATGCGAAGGGGAATATGGATCCTTTCCACTAGAATGTCAAAGCAACTGGAAATTTTGAGTTCAATGGTGAGGTCCTTTGAGACTTGATAAAACAGTGGGAGACTTAATAAAATTTATTATTTCTCATAAAATGTAGTCAATAAAGTACTGATAAATCTACTCTTTTAATTTGTAGAATCAAAATGACAAACTCATCAACCACATTTTCTCTACGATTAATTCTGGATAATGAAAATAACCTCACCGACAGTAACTTTTAGGAATGGTTTAGGTGCCTTCGGGTTATCCTATGCCATGAACGAAAGTTTTACGTACTGGAGTCCTCACTTTCTGATTCACCCACCCAAGGGGAAAGTGATAAATATTTCTTAGTCTATGATCAACATTTGAATGACGCTCTCAAAGTTCAATGTTTGATGATATCATCAATGTCTAGTGAGCTCATGAAGTCTCATGAAAACATGTATACCTATAGCATGATCGAGCACCTATCTGGTCTATACCATGAGAGAGTAAGACAGGAAAGGTTTGAGATCTACAAGTCTATATTCTAGAGAAATCTTGGAGTGGGTGCCCAAGCTGGGCCTCATGTAGTCAAGATCAAGGGATGCATTGAGCTCTTAGATGTTCTAGGGTTTAAACACCCCAAAGAACTAGGTACTGATCTCATTATCGCATCACTCCCCCAGAGCTTCTAAAACTTTATTGTGTACTTCAACATGAACAACATTAAGAAGTCTCTATCTGATCTTCTTATCCTTATTCTCCAAGTGGACAATGACTTGAAGCGTGAAAAGCCTTCTGTCCTCATGGTGAATAAAAGGAAAGGGATGGAGAAGAGATTTATGACGAAAGCTTCTTCAAGGCCTTCCATGAAAATGATGATCAAAGGAGAGGAAAAAGAATATGATTCTTTTTGTTTCGCATGTGGCAAGAAGGGACTCTAGAAAAAAAACTGCACCAGCCAAGGAAGGAAGGGGAAGCTTTTTGTGCATTTTTTATCGAATGCATTCTATATGTTTCTACTAATTGGGTATTAGATAATGCTTTTGTTTCTCACATCTATATCCAAATACGGGAACAAAGTAGATTCAAGAAGATTGACCGAGGGGAGGTAGATCTATGAGTAGCCAACTGATCCCAACTCGCTACTATAGATTTCAGGGACTACCACCTCACATTTCCAACTGGAATGGTCCTGGTGTTAAAGGGTTTTTATTATATGCCTTATATCACTAAAAACATTATTTCAGTATCCAAATTAGATACTGATGGATTCATGTTCATGTTTGGAAATGAATGTTGCTACTTTTATAAAGATTGCATTTTTTTGGTAGGGCACATTTATATAATCGCCTTTTTGTGTTATACTACACAACCCAAGTAATGACAATCGATGAAAAAGTCAATTCAAAAGACTCATACCACACCCAACTTTGGAATCACTGGATAAGTCATGTCAATGAGAAACGTTTGACAAAATTACATCAATATGGGTATATAGATTATTTATAACTAAAACCACTTGGTGTATGTCATGCATTTCTACAAGGAAAAATGACCAAATACCCATTTAGAGGGAAAGGTGAAAGGGATAAAGTGCTTCTAGAATTATTTCACACAGATGTGTGTAAACCATTTCCAGTTGAAGTAAGGGGTGGGTTCTCATACTTCATAAATTTTACTTATGAGTTTAGTAGATATGGATATATTTACTTAATGAGGGATATGTCAGATTCTTTTGATCGGTTCAAAGAATACAAGAACGATGTTGAGAACCAGCTTGGTAAAAAGATTAGGAAACTCCAATCAAAAAGAGGAAGAGAATATCATAATCATGACATCATTGTTTTCTTATGAGAGTTTGGGATTCTATAACAACTCACTCTTCCTTATACACCTCAGTGGAATGGTGTAATTGAAAGGAGGAACTACACCCTGTTGGACATGTTGAGGTCAATGATGAGTCATGAAAGTATTCCATTATCCATTTGGGGTTGTTCATTACAAAAAGCAGCTCACATACTAAACCATGTACCAACTAAATCAATAAATCGTATTCCATACGAGTTATGGAGTGGACACAAAGCCATGTAATCGAATTTACATATGTGGGGTAGCGAATCATTTTTTAAGGCCTCTTTAGGTAACAAACTTTCACCCCGAGGCACAAAGTGTATTTTTATTGGATATCCAATGGAAACAAAAGGATATTACCTTTACAAGGCCTTAGACAAAAAAGGATAGAGTGGAATGGCATGCCATATTCCTTGATAGGGAGAACATATCCAAAAGAGATAGTGGGGGAGAGATTGACTTCGATGAAGTCAATTCTCAAGATAAAAATGATTTGGTACAAGAAAAGATTCCACAAAGCCCCATGGAAGAACAATCTATTCAAGAGACACAAGATCTACGTAGGAGCATGAGAGTGGTGAGAGACCCAGAATGATATGGTATTCTTGTCCCCGAGGATGGTGACTCATTATTGGTTGATAATGATGATCCTTTTACCTACAAGGAAGCAGTTGAAGGAAGAGTCATTTCCAAGTGGCAAGAAGCCAGGAATTCTCAAACGGATTCCATGTACCAAAACCATGTCCGGATTTTGGTAGATCCTCCAGTTGATGTAATGTATGTTGGTAATAAATGGGTATTCAAGAAGAAACTGGACATGGAGGGGCAAGTCAACACCTATAAGGCACGACTAGTTGCAAAAGTTGTTAGACAGTGTCAAAGAATTGACTATGATGAAACCTTTTCACCAGTTGCAATGCTGAAATCCATCAGAATCCTATTGTCCATTGTTGATTTCCATAACTTTGAAATTTGGAAAATGGAGGTAAAAACATCATTCCTTAACTTGAACCACATGGAAGATTTCTACATGACACAACCTGAAGGGTTTGTGACGTCAAAGGATGCCAACAAGGTATAAAAGTTGTAGAAATCCATTTATGGAATAAAGCAAGCATCAAGGTCATGGAACATTCATTTTGATGAATATGTAATAGAATTTGGCTTTGTTAAGAATGAATGTGAGCCTTTTGTCTACAAGAGGTTTATTGGAATTACAGTAGTTTATATAATAGTGTATGTTGATGAGATATTACTAATTGGAAACAAAGTACATGTCTTACAGTCACTTAAGGCATGGTTGCAAAAATGCTTCTCCATGAATGACTTGGTTGAGGAAGCATATATTCATGGGAACAAGATCCATAGTGTTAGATATAAGAGAACGCTAGGCTTGTGTCAAAGTACATACATTGACAAGATACTGAAGAGATTCGTTATAGAATGGTCCAAGAGGGTGTTGTTGCCAGTGTCACATGGAATTCATCATTCCATGAAAATGTGTCCTCAGACACATGAGGAAAGAAAGATAATGGAATGTATCCCTTACGCACCCGCGATTGGGTCAGTCATTTGTGATATGATTTGTATGAGGCTAGATGTTGCTTACACATTATGTTCGGTAGGAAGATATTAAGTTGATCCAGGACACCACCATTGGATGGCAGTCAAGACTATCCTTAAGTATCTGAGGCGTACTAATGATATGTTCCTAGTTTATGGAGGACATGAGGAACTAGTCACCAGAGGACATGTAGATGCTAGTTTCCAGAGTAATCAAGATGACATGAAGCCATAGAATGGATACATCTTTAGTTTTAATAGAGGTGATGTGAGCCGGAATAGCACAAAGAAAACTGTGGTGGCAGATTATACAGTGGATTCTGAGTATATCACAGCTTCTGAGGTAGCTAAATAAGATGTTTGGATGCGAAGCTTCGTCCATGATCTGGATATAGTACTGAGTAGTAATGATCCTATCACACTCTATTGTGATAATACTGCAGCGATGGCACTTGTAAAAGAGACAAGGTCACATCAGCGGACAAAGTACATACTTCAGATGTATCATCTCTTGAGGGATTTTTCTCAGAGAGGTGATGTTTTAGGGAGCAATATTTACACGGAAGACAATGTGGAGGACCCCTTGACTAAAGCCTTGACTCAATAAAAACATTATCATCATTTGAGGTCTAGCAGAATAAACATTATAGGCAGTCATCTCTAGTACAAGTGGGAGTTTGTAAGGGTTGGTGTCCTGAGAACCAACTGTTTTGTACTTTGATTGCGTGAATGTTCACTTATTACATATTGTTCATTGTTCTGCAAGACTATAATATAATAATGTCCCGGAATATTTTTTTCATTGATAAGGTCATGGAAGATCCCCTCTAGGATGAGAACCTTGAAGTGCTATAATAATATTCTTAAATAATGTTCTATGGTTGGATGACATTCTATGATAGGACACATAGTATACAAACCATCAGGTGCGAGTACTCATAATAAGATGAGACTCTCCCTCATGGAGTTCGCACTTGGTAATATCCAAGATGAGAGATTATGAGAACATACCCACTAGTATAAATTCTCTATGTCTTGGTGTTATCGAACATTACTATCTATGAGTGTGTGTAATGTTCCTTAGACTGGAAGATTATCAATAACTCATGTAATGACATGCACACTTAGATTTACTGACAAAATCCATCACGTAGATAGTTGGTGGGAATTAGGGTACATTGGGTGCGTCACGAGTGACATGATGTCAATGGAAAAGTCGAGGAAATATTTCTCCCTTCCATTTATGGAAGTTGATATCTCACCCCTTTGATTGAAATACAACTGTCGCATTAAATTCCATGGCCATGGTGTAAATGACGAGTTTATTTCAGGTAGTCAAAGAATGACGGATCAAGCATATAGGTTTACGACACTAGCATGAAACCTACTTGATGATATATCGAGACAAAGGGATTAAATTATAGAGTAAACATTCATATGAGGTGATATGTCAATGCAGCATCAACTTCATTCTCTTGGGTGCCTTGACCAATTGCTAGACAGTAATCTTGGACTTTAGGCATGTAGAGACCTGTATCTTGACATACATAGACATTACATTACTTTTGCGGAATACTTAGTACATAACCAAAACACACACACAAGGACCGTAATAGTTTAGTGTCTTTGAAAACTCAGAATATAATCTTCTAATCATGGCGAAAGATCTTCAACATCTCCCATAAATATATTCCTTTTTTTTACCTAAAACTTTTCTTTATATCCTGGGGAAAATAAGACATAAAAAGGGTGAGCTCAAATGCTCATTAAGGGTAAACAAAAGAATTATCAATCAAATCATATTCATAAGAACATATCTTTTGGAAATCATAACTTGCAAAAGAGATCATAATTTCATAACATTGGATAAATAATAGTAGTGAAATTTGATCCCAATAATCATAACTTAAAACATGAAACTTTGTGTCATACACACATAATCATAGAGAATCATTTCTTATTAGTCAAGACTCATTGCCAAGACTATCTTAATGGACAAAGTCCCTTTCTGAATCGAGTTCACTCCTCGTTTCAGTCCTGTTTCACTGAACCGTTATAACATACCGTCCCAGCCATGTCTATCTCATCAGATATAAAATCTTACCCAATGAATTGGAGGGAGATATAGGTCCCACCCATCTCATAATGATACCATTCTTATGTGTGGCACAAAATCATAAATCATACATCATTGCATAACCCATGTAGTTAAAATGGGAATCCTAAACATCGTGACATCATAAAAAAACTCATATTAGATAAAAGAATTCATAAAAAAAATTCCATCACAACATAATCAAATCAATGTAATAATAGGGATAGAAACATAACCCTTTATTATCTTAGATGGAAAATAATTTTGATAAAACACTTGAACTCCATTCTTGAGGAAAATATCCTTTCTACTTCAAAAACACTTTCCTTTCTTTAACATGTTATAAAATTTTAAAATAAATGAAGTTGATTAAAAATAAACTTGAAAACTTGTAAAGGAAGCTTCTTGGAAATAATGTTTTAAAAATCCATTAATGTCATATAAGTTAAAAAAACATTCATCTCATACTTTTGTCGGAAAAGTCAAAAAAGTACCTCGTGCGAAAAACGACAAAAGATTCCTTTCATATCTTTTACAAAAACCTCAACGAAGGGTAAAATTGGATATAAACTATTGTAAAAGTATATAAATATTACATATTGAGGAAACATGGATGTGGATGATAAAATAGACCTCAGTAAATTCCAAAGTATAAACAATCTCGGATTAAAATGAGATTGTGATATTTCCCTTACATTAGGTCCGATATGCTTCGTAAGTGTCCGAACCTCCTGTATAATGATTTAAAAAATGTGTTTGACTTATTCCAAAATCATAATTATTGTTATGATATCATATATGGTCATATTCTTAGCTTCTTATTAGTAATATTTCATTACTACTTGTTATTCGAGTGTTTATTACTTTTTGTTCTTATGCGTGTTTGTCGAATAAATTCTTATTATTCTCTTTAGGTTATAGATACCTCATTTCCAGAATGGTATTAATGTAACATATATCATATTCATTCAATCAATTCATTTATATAATCATTATGAAATTAAGATCATGTAGAACGAGTCGCATCACATCGTGGAGACGGTATTCCGTACGTATGCACGAGTGATGATATCGTTCCTATGATAGTCGAATTGTATTGGAGTGTATTTATACTATTTCAGAATCAATATCAATTTATAAAAGTCATATATAGTCATTATTTACACCATTATACCCATACAAGTAAGGTGGTGGTGGAAAATATATTACACCACGGCGTGGAGAGGGTATTCCGTACGTACGCACGCGCGGTGATTTCCTTTTTTTGTAGGATGGATAGAAGGTTAATTAGATTTGTTTCATATTTATAATAACATATCAGTATATAAGAAATACTGAAGTTATTACTTTATCATGAAAAAACTAAAGAAGAATAAGTTGAGGAAGAAAGAAATTGAAAAAGATCGGTAATAGATATTACCTCTTTTTGACGCGCCTTCACATAACCTCCACTTAAAGAACTAAGGATGGTCTTTGAAGAAGACCAGGACCTCTAGGATGATACTAGGGAAGTGGAGAAGAGATTTTGGCAGGGGCGGTCCGATCTTGAAATCTCAAAGTGGTGTGAGGAAGAGGGGGAGGAGGTGCCCTTTTATAAGGGAGGAGAGGGGCACCTTTGGGAAAACTAAAAATATTATTTTATTATAAAGTCAAGTTCAGTTTTAAATGGCTCCAAATTGTTATATTTCGAAGATAAGGTGGGTATGGGTCGAAATACTCTAATCCAATAGAATTTAGACAAGTTTAGGTTCCTATTTTGACCTTATCATTTAGATTTAACATTAAGTTAAATAATATTACTTTTACCATGTCTTCTTGTGTTCTTATACTATAAGGTTAATAAACATACTATAAGTAGCCAAACTAACCAAAAGTTGTTTATTATTAATATATATAACCTTATCTAATTCATTTGGCCGATTCATAGATTTTTAATAATAAAATAACAATTACTAATATAATATTAGTTTTAAAAACTATTTTATGTCAATTTTTACACTATTTAGTAATTGATTTTTGTGAAAATCATAACAGAATTATTAGTTCGAACCAAGTTAATTAAATAAATACTAACATGTCATATTAACCTATAAAATTTGTGGAATGCATAAAAAGTCTCAAATTACATTTATTTTTGTTTTTATAACATTAATTATGTCAATATTTCATTAATAAGATAATTAATGCATCCTCTTTGTGTCATAAATAAATTAAATTATTTAATGCCTAAAAATTACAAATAAAATCACATTATGTAGTAAATCGTTTTATCTTTATAATGAATATGTATAGTCGTATTTATCTTATGTATAACCCCATATTAAAAATTATTTACTTATTAAACATTGATTTTAACTATTTTAACCCTTCTTTAAATAAATTAATAATAAATGTCCTAATCTAATCCAGGTGGGCCTAAATGGTAATATTTTATTCCTAAGTTTGTTTTTGGTCGATTTACACTTGTCCAATAGAATTAGGACATGTGTTAGGTAATAATAATATCATCTTTACCCTTAATTACCCTATTTACGTTTAACCGTGGTTAAAAAAAGTAAAAAGTTACTATTCACCAAAAAATTATTTTCATCTCATTGAACCACATTTTACTTACTGACATTAACTATGTCTGTACGATTTTTGAAATTCCACTCACAGAAGTGGTAAAATTATGTTTTATAAAAATTCAGTTTTTTAACTACCACTTAGTGGTTTCACTATTCATCAAAAATTGAAAGTTTTTAGAAAAATACCAAAATTTCACCCTAGTCTAATTTCGATATTCCGAATCCAAAAATGAAGTCCATTTTGAAAAATAAAATTTATAAAATTTCAAAAAGTGGTTATTACTATTCATAACGGCTAGTTTTAATAATATTTTAATATCATATCGCTGTTTAGTGAAACTCGGTATTGCGTACGACGCAAGCTATCGAGGAAGGTCGCGATTTCATGTAAAGCATGCCAAGCAAGTGTTGTGTATAAAAAGATTCCATTGATGATTTATATAACATAAAAGTCTCTGGTGTTACATTCTATCCCCCTTAAAATGAATTTTGCCCTCGAAATTCGTCACTTTGTAACAAACAGATGAGGATACCTCTCCCTAATCATATCCTCAAGCTCCCATGTAGCTTCTTCTAATTGGTGGTTCCTCCATAAAACTTTCACCAATCGAGTGGTCTTGTTTCTTAGGACTTTTTCGCTACGATCCAGAATCTCTATCGGTTGTTCTTCATAAGAATGATCTTGCTCCAGCGGTACAACTTCTGAGCTGAGTACATGTGAAAGATCAAGTATTTACTTTCTCAGGAGAGATACAAGGAACACATCGTGAACTTGAGAGAGATTCGGTGGAAGCGCCAATCGGTAATCTACCTTCCCAACACGATCCAGTATTTCGAAAGGACCGATATATCTAGGGCTCAACTTCCCCTTCTTTCCAAATCTCATAACCCTCTTCTAGGGAGATATTCATAAGGACACTTTATCACCCAATAAAAACTCTAGGTCTTTTCTTCGGTTGTCGGCATAACTTTTCGGTCGACTCTGAGCTGCTCTTATGTGTTGTTGAATAGATCTGACATTTTCTGCCATTTAATCATTGAGATCAGGTCCTAATAGCTTTCTCTCCCCAACTTCATCCCAGCAAGTTTGAGTCCTGCATTTCTTTCCATAGAGAGCTTCATAAGGATCCATCAGAATACTGGAGTGAAACCTATTATTATAAGAAAATTCCACCAAAGGTAGGTGTTGATCCCAACCACCTTTGAAATCCATAGAGCAAGCTCTCAACATATCTTCTAGGGTTTGAATTGTTCTCTCAGACTGACCGTCTGTCTGAGGAAGATAAGCAGTGCTGAAACTCAACTCTGTATCCAGAATCTGCTGAAGACTTCACCAGAACTTCGAGGTAAATCTCGGATCCTGATCAGATATAATAGAAAGTGGTACTCCATGAAATCTTACCACTTCCTTTACATATATCCTGGAAAGCTGATCCAGAGAGAAATCCTCTCCAATAGCAATGAAGTGTGCAGACTTTGTAAGACGATCAACTATGACCCAGATAGAATTATTTCCTTTGGATGTTTTAGGATGTCCCGTGACAAAGTCCATAGTGATGTTTTTCCATTTCCATTCAGGTATAGGTAATGGTTGTAACATCCCCTTAGACTTTTGTCTCTCAACTTTAACTTGTTGACAAACCATGCATCAAGAGAAATATTCAGCAACATCTCTTTTCATGCCATCCCACCAGAAGTACTCTTTCAGGTCCCTATACATCTTCATGCTTCCAGGATGAATAGATAATGAAGAACTATGAGCCTCATCCAGCAGCTCCTTCTTTAATTCGGGGATGGGAGGAACACAAACCTGATTCCTGAACCTTATTATCCCATCATAATCAAGGTTGAATGCAGGAACATTTCTCACCATCTTTTGTAACTCGACATCTTCTTTCTATGCCTCTTTAATCATCACATGTATAGATGGTTGAACATTCATTTGAGAAAGATAATATTTTTACCCTTCCATTATAATTCCAAGATCCATCCTTTCTAAATCCATAAATATTGGATCTTTTGTGATCCTCATCATGGATAAACTAGTATGGCCTTGTCGACTTAATGCATCTTCCACCTTGTTTTCTTTCCCAGGGTGGTAATGGATTGAGCAATCATAATCCATAATCAGCTCCAACTATCTTCTTTGATGCATATTCAGCTACTTTTGTGTGAAAATATACTTTAAACTTTTATGATCAGTATAAATATCACACCTTTCACCATAAAGGTAATGCCTCCAAATCTTTAATGCAATGATTACCGCAGCTAACTCCAAATCATGTGTTCGGTAATTTTGCTCATGGATTTTCAACTGTCGTGAGGCATAAGCTATCAACATATCATTTTTCATAAGAATACACCCCAATACCTTCTTGGATGCATCGCTATAGATCACAAACCTTTCTCCACTACAAGGCAGTGTGAGAACATGTGCACTGGATAACCTTCTTTTCAACTCCTTGAAATTCTCTTCACATTCTTCTGTCCAGACAAACTTCACTCCTTTCCGAGTCAACTTGGTGAGTGAATTAGATAATCGTGAAAAATCATTCACAAAACGTCGATAATATCCAGCCAAACCAAGAAAACTTCGGATCTCAGTTACTGTTGTTGGTCTTGACCATCTTTCGATAACCTCTATTTTTGCTGGATCCACAGATATCCCCACTTTTGAGATTATGTGACCCAAAAATGCATCTTTTTTAAGCCAAAATTCACACTTGGTAAATTTGACATAAATCTTATCCTTTCTCAGGGTCTTGAATATAATTCTAAAGTGATCTTCATGTTCTTCCTTGCTCTTTGAATAGACAAGAATATCATCTATAACGACTACCACAAATTGATCAAAATAGTCTCTAAAGACTCTATTCATCAGATCCATGAAGATAGCAGGGGAATTAGTAAGACCAAATAGCATCACTATAAATTCATAGTGTCCATACCTTGTACAGAAAGTCGTCTTTGGTATATCCTCCCTTTTGACCCTTAATTAATGATACCCTGAACGAAGATCAATCTTGGAATAGTATTGAGCTCCTCGTAGTTGGTCAAATAGGTCATCAATGTGCGTGAGAGGATATTTTTTCTTGATAGTGATCTTGTTATGTTCTCGATAATCAATGCAGAGTCTCATTGATCCATCTTTCTTCTTAAAAAATAGAACAGGTGCTCCCCAAGGTGACGCACTAGGGCGTATGAATCCCTTATCAAGATTCTCTTGGAGTTGCTTCTTCAATTCCTGCAACTCAATTGGGTCCATTCTATAAGGTGTCTTTGAAATAGGCAAAGCACACGGTACGAGTTCTATTGAAAACTCAACATCATAATTCGGTGGACGACCCGGTAATTCCTCCGGAAAGACATCATCAAACTCCTGTACAATGGGAATATTCTTAATCGTGAGTTTCTCACCAACCATTTGAGATAAATAACCTTCATTTAGTGGAATCAATACCCATAAAATGGAAGAAATTTCCACTGGAAGGTTATGTTCATCCTTGCATGGATAGACGATCATAGATTGATCTGGAATATGAAATGCAACTTCCCTTCTTTGGCAATTGATATGAGCTCCATATAAAGAAAGCCAATCCATGCCAAGAATCACAACAAATTCCACTATAGGAAGGATCACAAGATTTTCATGAAGCACTTTCCCATAAACATCGATCAGAGAAGAATTATAAACTTTTGATGCGACTGTTGTGCCATTAGGTGTTGTCACAGCTAACTCAACATCTAATTGTTGAGGTAATACGGTGATACCCTTAGAAAATTCTTCAGAAATAAAAGAGTGGGTGGATCCAGAATCAAATAAAACATTTTCTACTTTAGAGTGGATGGTAAGTGTACCTTTCACCACATCGTTATCATACTCCACATCACTGATAAAAATTTCATGTGACTTTCCTTTGTATTTAGCCTTAACAGTTTGTTGACGTCAACCATCATCATCAACCCTTGGATTAGGGCATTTATTGGCATAATGTCCCATCTCCTTTCAGTTGAAACATTGATGTGTATTAGGTTCATTCTGTGTATCCCTTCCATTGTTTGCATCATTAGACATCTTCTTCCCATCATCGCGGCATTCAAATGCATGATGACCTTCTTTTACACATTTGAAACATTTACTTGTCCCTTTAAGACAACACCCTCCATGTTTCTTTCCACACTTTTAGCATAAGGGAATGCTCATCTTCTTTTTAGTGTGCTCTTTAGATTTTCCTTTGAATTCCATTTTCCTCTTCTTATCAAACCCATATGACTGATGGGTTACTCCAATCTCCATATCGACTTTGAGAGCACATCTAACGATTTCCTTATAGCTATTGAAGTCCCTTATGGTTAATTCCCTTCGAAGACTTGGTTTTAAGCCACTAAAGAATAGATCGATCTTACTCTCAGGTTGGATAATAATACCAGAAGCGTAACTTGGAAGTCTTGTAAAATTTGCTTCATAGGTACCAACAGATTCATCATCCTTTTACTTTAGTTCAAGAAACTCTTTCTCCATATTTGCTCGGATAATACGAGGGAAGTACTTTTTGAAAAATAAGTTCTTGAACTCGTCCCATTCCATGGACTCAATTTCATCCCTTTTGCTCGTATTCTTAATAAGATTCCACCATTGATCAGCATCACCTTTCAAACGATACACTGCTAGGATGACTTTATCATTTTCAGAACATTGAATAACTGAAAATATATTTTCAGTGGTACTGATCCATTGTTCAGCAACAATTGGATCGGAAGACCCACTGAAAGAAGGTGGACGTTACCTCATGAAGGACTCAATAGAATATTGTTCCCTTCTCTGCTCATTTGGAAGTCCTGAATGATTCATAGCTTGTGTAAGTATAGCAACAAGATTTTGAACTCCATCTCCCATAACATTTGTTTGTTCCGGAGGAAAATCATTGCATTGTCCATTGCATTGATCAACACGGTTCCTTCGGGTTCCATCCATCGTCTAAAACCCAAAAAGAGTATTGTGAGAGACAAAAATCATTCTAGGGAAAAAAACATAATAAAAGGGGGATTACCCACAATATATAACACCTTAGGTTTAATTCTAAGATCGTTACCGTAATTCTAGGACTATAACCTATACGTATACTTATCCTTAGGTACATCCCTAGACATACCTTAGAAATATCTCTAGGGATCTCACTAACATTTTTGCATCCTAGTTTTCAAAGGTTGACTAAACCTTTCCTCTGATACCAACTGTAGAGACCTGTATCTTGATGTACATAGACATTACATTACTTTTGCGGAATACTTAGTACATAACAAAAACACACACACAAGGACCGTAATATTTTAGTGACTTTGGAAACTCAGAATATAATCTTCTAATTGTGGTGAATGATCTTTAACATCTCCCATAAAGATCTTCCTTTTTTTTACCTAAAACTTTTTTTATATCCTGGAGAAAATAAAACATAAAAAGGGTGAGCTCAAATGCTCATTAAGGGTAAACAAAAGAATTATCAATCACATAATATTCATAAGAACATATCTTTTGGAAATCTTAACCTAAAAAAGAGATCATAATTTCATACCATGGGATAAATCATAGTAGTGAAATGTAATCCCAATAATCATAACTTAAAACATGATACTTTGTGGAATACACACATAATCATAGAGAATGATTTCTTATTAGTCGAGACTCATTTCCAAGACTATCTTAGTGGACAAAGTCCCTTTCTGAACCGAGTTCACTCCTCGTTTTAGTCCTGTTTCACTGAACCGTTATAACCTACCGTTCCAGCCATGTCTATCTCATAAGATATAAAATCGTTACCCAATGCATTGGAGGGAGATATAGTTCCCACCCATCTCATAATGATACCATTCTTATGTGTGCCACAAAATCATAAATCATATATCATTGCATAACCCATGTAGTAAAAATGGGAATCTTAAACATCGTGACATCATAAAACAACTAATATAAGATAAAAGAATTCATAAAAATAATTCCATCACAAAATAATAAAATCAATGTAATAATAGGGATAGAAACAGAACCCTTTATTATCTTAGATGGAAAATAATTTTGATAAAACACTTGAACTCCATTCTTGAGGAAAATATCCTTTCTACTTCAAAAACACTTTCCTTTATTTAACATGTTATAAAATTTTAAACTAAAATAAGTTGAATAAAAATAAACTTGAAAACATTTAAAGGAAGGTTCTTGGAAATAATGTTTTAAAAATCCATTCATGCCATATAAGTTAAAAAAACATTCTTCTCGTACTTTTGTCAGAAAAGTCAAAAAAGTTCCTCGTACGAAAAACGACAAAAGATTCCTTTCGTATCTTTTACAAAAAACTAAATGAAGGGTAAAATTGGATATAAACTATTGTATAAGGATATAAATATTACAAATTGAGGAAACATAGATGTGGATGATAAAATACACCGCAGTAAATTCAAAAGTATAAACAATCTCAGATAAAAATGAGATTGTGATATTTCCCTTACCTTAGGTCCGATATGTTTTGTAAGTGTCCGAACCTCCAGTATAATGATTTAAACAATGTTATTGACTTATTACAGAATCATAATTATTCTTATGATATCATATATGGTCATATTCTTATCTTCTTATTAGTAATATTTCATTACTACTTGTTATTCGGGTGTTTATTACTTTTTTTTCTTATGCGTGTTTGTCGAATAGATTCTTATTCTTCTCTTTAGGTTATAGATACCTCATTTCCAGAATGGTATTAATGTAACATATATCATATTCATTCATTCAATTCATTTATATAATCATTATGAAATGAAGATCATGTAGAAAGAGTCGCATCACATCGTGGAGATGGTATTTCATACGTACGCATGAGTGATGATATCGTTCCTATGATCATGGAATTGTATTGGAGTGTATGTATACTATTTAAGAATAAATAACACTTTTTAATAGTCATATATAGTCAATATTTACACCATTATACCCATCCAAGTAAGGTGGTGGAGGAAAATAGATTACACCACGGCGTGGAGACGGTATTTCGTACGTACGCACGCGCGGTGATTTCATTTTTCCGTAGGATGGTTAGAAGGTTAATTAGAGTTGTTTCATATTTATAATAACATATCAGTATATAAGAAATACTGATGTTATTTCTTTATCACGAAACAACTAATGAAGAAGAAGTTGAAGAAGAAATAAATTGCAAAAGATCGGTAATAGATATTTCCTCTTTTTGATGCGCCTTCACTTGACCTCCACATAAAGAACTAAGGATGGTCTTTGAAGAATACCATGACCTCTAGGATGATACTAGGGAAGTGGAGAAGAGGTTTTGGAAGGTTTTGTCCGAGCTTGAAGGCTCAAAGTGGTGTGAGGAAGAGGGGGAGGAGGTGCCCTTTTATAAGGGAGGAGAGGGGCACCTTTGGGAAAACTAAAAATATTATTTTATTATAAAGTCAAGTTCGGTTTTAAATAGCTCCAAATTGATATATTTCGAAGCTAAGGTGGAGATGGGTTGAAATCCTCTCATCAAATAGAATGTAGAAAAGTTTAGGTTCCTATTTTAACTTTATCATTTAGATTTAACATTAAGATAAATAATTTTACATTTTCTGTGTCTTCTTGTGTTCTTATACTATAAGGTTAATACACTTACTATAAGCAGCCAAACGAACCCCAAGTTGTTTATTATTAATATATATAACCTTATATAAGTCATTTGGCCTAACCTTAGATTTTTAGGAATAAAATAACAATTACTACTATAATATTTGTTTTAAAAACTATTTTATGTCAATTTTGACACTATTTAGTAATTGATTTTTGTGAAAATCATAAAAGAATTATTAGTTCGAACCAAGTTAATTAAATCAATACTAACATGTCATATTAACCTAGAAAATTAGTGTAATTCATAAAAAGTCCCATATTACATTTATTTTGTTTTTTATAACATTAATTATGTCAATATTTCATTAATAAGATAATTACTGCATCATCATTGTGTCATAAATAAATTAAATTATTTAATTTCTAAAAATTACAAATAAAATCTCATTATGTAGGAAATTTTTTTAGATTTCTAATTAATATTTATAGTCTAATTTAACTTATTTATAACCCCATATTAAAAATTATTTACTTATTAAACATTGATTTTAACTATTTTAACCCTTCTTTAAATAAATTAATAATTAATGTCCTAATCTAATCCATGTGGGCCCAAATGGTCATATTTTATTTCTAAGTTTGTTTTTGGTCGAATTACACTTGTCCAATAGAATTAGGACATGTGTTAGTGTAATAATAATATCATCTTTAGCCTTAATTACCCTATTTACTTTTAACCGTGGTAAAAAAAGTAAAAAGTTACTATTCACCAAAAACTTATTTTCATCTCATTGAACCACATTTTACTTACTGACCTTAACCGTGTCTCTCGGATTTTTGCAATTCCACTCACAGAAGCGGTAAAATTTAGTTTTATGAAAAATTCAGTTTTTTAACTATCTCTTCGTGGTTTCACTATTCATCAAAAATTGAATGTTTTCAGAAAAATACCAAAATTTCACCCTAGGCTAATTTCGATATTCCGAATCCAGAAATGAAGTCCATTTTGAAAAATAAAATTTATAAAATTTCAAAATGTGGTTATTACTATTCATAACAACAAGTTTTAATAATATTTTAATAGCATATATTTGTTTAGTGAAACTCGGTATTGCGTACGACTCAAGCTATCGAGGAAGGTCGCGATTTCGTGTAATGATACCCAACGAAGTGTTGTGTAGAAAAAAATTCTTTTGAGGATTTATATAACATAAAAGTATCGGGTGTTACAAGGCATGCCCGCCTAATGCCAATCAGAAAGAGGCCTAGAGGGTCACACACTAAGTGTATTCCAGTATCTCAAGTAGAATAAAGATTATACCCATACGTGGTTTAATAATTATTCAAGGAAGCCTTAATCATTTTAATGTTGGGGAAGAATAAATGAAAATAAGTACATGCCATGTATCAATGATTACACGCCATGTAATGACCCAAAGTTTCATTAATGGAAATCCCTCTTGATCTAATTAAATGTCTCTGTATGGTTATATGAAATGTAAACTTCTATGGTTTTATGTTAAGAATTTTGACCGTTGCTAATATAGTCATTGAACACTGATCACATAATAATTATAAATATAGGTCTTTAACAAATCCAATTTACTCAGACAAAAGAAGAGATGGCCTCATCCATTAGAATTGCTCCATACGAAGCACATTTGTCGGAGCTCAGAAAAGAGGTGGCATCCTTGGGCTTTGATCTTGACCAAGCCCATGCTGAGCTTCATCATGTCAAGCTCGAATGGGACCGTCTACGGGAAAAGTGGAAGTTGATAGAGATTACCACTGGAGCAATGTTATCCGAGCCACCCCAAGAGTCTATCACCATCGCACACCTTACCCTTAGGTCTTATGCAGCTGTTTTAAGGGGTTTTGTAACAAATCGCTAGTACTATGTTCATGTATATTATTTTTTAATATAAAAATGAATATACCTCCTTGTCATTCTTGATACATTATAAATAGTTTTTAAAGTACAAATAGTGTTTTTAGTTATTATTTAATTAAGAATGTTATTTTATTAAATTACGGGATTTTTGAATTAAATAATATTTTAAGAAAATATTATTATTTAATTAATTTTTATTAAATATAAATGATCTTATAATTTTATGAATGCAATTATAATTTTTATTAAGTTTTGAAAGCCATTTCTGTCAAAACCCATGAATTTTCGATAAATGTTGGTTTTAATTTTAAAAGTAAAAATTAAAATATTTAGAAAATTATTTAGATAAAATAAATTTTATTTCTGGAATTATGTTGATTAAATTATCCAACGGTGAATTTTTCATAATTTTCTGAGACAGTATAATTTTTGGGTAAAAATTAAATACTGTTTAAATATATAATGTGTTTTATGACATCATAATGACCCAATAGTGATTGAATAAAATACTCTAATCCTTATGTTTGTCCAATAGATATTTTACAATTAAAATAATTTGATTTTGGGTTTTTTTGACTTACATTTCATAGCATTAATGGACCCCTCAAGACATATTAAACACCTTGTATTTTTAAATTGTTTTTCATGGCAGTGTGACTCAACTCCACATAAGCAACCCTATTATTTTAATATGTTCAGACATTGGCCTTATAAAATATTTTTTTCCTCTTCCCTTTTCTGAAAACCATGGTACAAAACCATGGTTGGTTTGTGGTTTGGATTAATTTATTATAGGGGGTCCCAAACCTAAATAATAATGAATTCCCTCACCTTTCCTATATAAACCCAACCAAGATCCCACTTCCTCCTCACTCAATGCATTTGGAGTTCGTCCACCCTCTTCCCTACTCTATATATAATCCTACTAAGGGGATCTAAGATTCCAAGAACCCTCTCTCAAGCCTTTCTCAGGCCTTTGGAAGCACACTTCCAAGTAAGGGTTTTTTCTTTCTTTCTATTTTTTTGTCCAATTTTCTTTAAGTTTTTTTGCACTTTTAATTTCAATTATGAATATTGGGTTATGGTTGTGCACCTCCCTCATAATACCCTATTTATGTTTTAATGATGGGAGACCCCTTTCTCTCTCATTAAATTCCTCCCACGTACACCTGTTACTATGCCGAACTTCCGAAAGGAAATTCTCTCTCCTCTTTTACATTCAAGCAATGCTTTTGTATCCCGAACCTAAATTTAATTACAATTGTTGGGACATGTATCTATATGACCACCTTAATATCCATTACATGTAAATATGAAGAGTAACACCTTTCTCTCTCATCAACCTTTTTTATGAATTCTTATGTCACGTCGTTACACTGCCGAAATTGTACAGCTTTTCTAAGCCAATGCCATTGTGTAGTGAATACCATGCCCATTTCTCCATCAAGGGTATTGAACATTATAAACAATTACATATTGATTAGAAATTTACCTTTATGAATTCCACATTCCTTTATCGTGGAATAAATGATTATGTTTTATGAATCCATGTTTTATGATCCATGTGGCACACTTATGCATGAAATGAAATGCTTAAGAAGGGTGCGCCCTTATAGATCTCCAATGCATTGGGTAATGTATAGTATCATGATACGTCATGTGCAATGAGTGTTGACTCATGATAATTCAAGTTCAACAAGGTTTTACTCGTGCTTCATGTGCAATGAGAATTTACTCATGCTCCATTTGAAATTAGCCTTGACTCATGCTAATTCCATGTTAAGTGATGTTGACACATTTCCATGTTATGATTATCATGCTTTATCATGCCTTTATGTTCATTTTTCTCTTGTTCTATATTGATATTCCTATTGTCTAACATGTAGTGTACTCCTCATTTATTCCGTGTTTATTCCCTTACTTGGCTTTATAGATCACCCTTTTCATAAACATGTACTCAGGTTATCCAATGCAATGCTATGTACGAGGGAATGTAGTGGTCATTTAAAGAAAGTTTTCAATAAAGATGTTGTATTTCATAGATGGTATTAAAAATTAGGGTTTTCATAGATGGTATTAGAGGATAGGTTTAGTTATTTTTGGGATTAGGATTAGAAAACCCTTGTAAAGCCTTAGAGACAAGACTATGTCTAATAAAAACATCCCTATGTTTTGGTGAGTATTGATTAAGTGGTTTATCAAGAAAATAAATCGCTCTCGGGATACGAGCAGGTAGAGGCGGCTCTGGCACAGATGTATCCTAGGGATAACACCTGAAAACACCGCTTTAAGCTAGACTCGAATGGGAACTGGTGCACGACAACGGGCCTTGCTGCACTCTTTGTTACAACACTCCTAGGGGATATGTTTTGATAAATTCACAAGAATAGTATGAATCCTTATTAAGGGAATTAAAAAAATGGCCCCTAAGAATATATGGTAGAAAGTAGATCATGAAAAGCCTATATTGAAGCCTATAGACTCATGAGTTAAGGAAATAAAAGTTTATTTATAAGTCATCAACTTTTTTCCTTGGATTACCCTTCCTGTGTTACCCCCTAACATTCCTTTTATTCTAGCCCATGTCCTATAATAGGAGGACTCGGGCTAACAACCAATGTAATCATTAGTGTGATGATTGTACTAATGAGACGCCCAATCCAATGGGAGTGGGAATCACAAACTTTTTCACACTTCTCTCTCAGCTAACTCAAGCATTGAATAGAAACATGGGTCATGAAGAATGTTCAACCACCCCCCCCCCCCTAAGAAATAAAAAGTCATTATCGAGTGCTTCATGAGACAAAGGCCTCCAACTTTTAGTGGGTCATTCGATCCCATGATCGCTTAACAATGGATCAACTCCATTGCAAAGGTCATCTCCATCCTTCAATGTTTTGAACAATAGAAGGTTCTCCTGGTGGCTTATCGTATGGAGGGTGAAGCTGATCAATGGTGGACGTTGATCAAAAATACGAAGCCTAAGGTGGAGATCGAGGTGTTGGAATTGAATGATTTCCGGAAGATGTTTTTGGATAAATATTTTCCACGCACCCTATGGCTTAATATGGAAAGTTAATTCCATTCCCTCAAGAAAAGAGATGAAGAATGTGTTGGAGAATACAATGAAAACTACACAAGGATTGCATGATACGCTTCCGGATTTTTCGTTACCGCAAAATGCAAAGTTGAAGGCTTCTTTGGTGGGCTGAAGCCTGGCCTGCGGAAAGCATTAGCGATCTTTGATTTCAACAGCTATGAGGAAATTGTCTGATGTGACCACAAGGTTGAAATGGAGATCGGAGAATCACAGGGTTATCATGGGGATAAAAAGAGTAAGGTGGACTTCATTGCTGGTGGTCCGATGGATAATTCCAACGCTGATAAGAAGATCCAGTACCCCACTTTCCAAAAGTGCAGAAAGAAGCACCCTGGAAATTGCCTTCAGGGGACGAGGAAATGCTTCAGGTTTGGAAGAGAAGGGAACCTAGCTGTTAACTGTCTGTAAGAAAGACCCGCAGCTGCGACAGAGGAGAGGAACACTCCATTTGATCCTAAACACATTGTTCAATGGTAAAAATGCTAAGAACTGGTGAATTTTTCAAATTAGTGCCCTATTCCAAGGGTTTTTTGAGGCAACCAACAACCTCCAAGGCAGCAAGGAAGAGCTTTGTCCATCACTTCTGCCAAAGTGAACCCCGACAACAAAGTGGTGACACGTACACTAGTTATTCATTCAAGAATAGCGAATGTACTTTTTGATTCAGGTTCTACACAATCTTTTATATCTAGAAATTTTAGTAGAACAATCCTAGAAACACCACAAATCATGGAAGTGAAGATGTCGGTGAGTACGACAAATTGGGAAATCATTGCATCCCATGTATATAAGTCCTCCCATGTTATAATATGTGGATATAATTTCCCAGAGAACCTCGTCATAATCTCTCTAGTGGAATTTGATGAAATTATTGGCAGGGATTGGATTTCTTTATATAGGGCCAACATAAAATGCCAGGAGAGGGAAATCACTCTCCATATAGAGAATCGACCCCCAATTCATTACAACTGTAAGGAGTAAGATGAATCTCCTTTAGCTCCATCATCTCAAGAATTGATATTACTACCCTATGAGCACGCGTATCTAGCTAAGATGATTGAGTCCAAGGATGAAACCATCCTTGAAGAAATTACTTTTGTGAGGGAATTCGTTGAAGTGTTTCCCGAAAAACTTCCTGGTCTTCCTCCTAAAAGAGATGTTGAAATCTCAATTGAACTTATACCCGGGGCATTAACCATATCCAAGACTCCATATACAATGGATATTGTAGACCTCGATGGGCTAAAGAAACCACTATAGGAGAATATGGATATAGGGTTTATACGCCCAAGTGCTTCACCATGGGGTGCACCAATCCTCTTCATCAAGAAGGATGAGTCAATGCGCCTTTGCATTGATTTTCGTGAACTCAAAAAAATCACGATAAGGAAAAAGAATCCTCTCCCACGAATTGATGACTTGTTCGATTAGCTGTGTGGAGAACAATACTTCTCCAAGGTGGACTTGTGGTTGGGATATTATCAAGTAAGGGTGAAGAAGGAAGATATCCCCAAAACTGCTTTTCGCACAAGATAGGGGCTCTATGATTTCATAGTAATGCCTTTAGGACTCACTAATGCTCCAGCAATCTTCCTAGACATGATGAATAGAGTCTTTAGATATTACCTCGACACATTTGTGGTAGTACTTAAAAATGATATTCTAATATACTCCAAAACCATGGGGGTCATGAGGAGCATGTAGGAACTGTACTAGAGAGTTTTTGCAAGGAGAAGCTCTATGAAAAGTACAGAAAGTGTGATTTCTGGTTAAAAGAGCTCTCATTCTTGGGCCATATCATCACAAGAAATGGGATATCTGTGGATCCCTCCAAAATAGATTCAATTGACCGATGGATGAGCCCAACATCGGTAACGAATATCCATAGATTCTTGGGGTTAGCTGAATAGTATCGATGATTTGTGAATAATTTCTCACGATTTTCCAACCCTCTTACCAAGCTAACTCGGAAGGGAGTAAAGTTTTCTTGGAGTGATGAATGTGAAGAAAGCTTCAAGGAGTTGAAAAGGAAGCATATCACTGCGCCCGTGCTCACCTTACCCACAAGTGGGGAACTTTTTGTGGTATTCAGTGATGCTTAAAAGAAGGGTTTAGGTTGTGTACTGATGCAGAATGATAAAGTGATATCCTATGCCTCAAGGTAGTTGAAAATCCATTATCGCAACTATCCAACACATGATCTGGAGTTGGCAGTGGTGATCTTTGCCTTGAAAACTTGGCGGCATTATCTATATGGGGAGAAATGTGAGATATATTATAAGGCCCCATACATAAACCTTACTTAATCTTGAGTTATTACAAGATTACACATTGAGGATCCTTTCAGGTTTAGAGTTTTAGATAATTAGATCATGAAACTTGCATTACATTCCACATTTAAACAAAGTGGTTACATAAAAGACAGTATTTATTCTTCGCATCAATGGAAACATATTTGAAATAAAACATGGATTCTTTCTTGACACATCCTTGACACTATCATAACATCATGTACCTTTCCCTTGACCTGTGAAAAACATTTCAAAAACTTGGGATGAGCATAAAAAGCTCAGTAAGGTATACACAAAGAATGAAAACTGTTAGTTTTTCAAACATCAAGTAAACCATGTATACTTTATCAAACTAATACCTTCACCTTCATGAAGTAGTAAAAAAAACTCTTCACTAAATAAAATATCATTACTTACCTTTTTGTAACCAAAGGATTACCATAAAACCCATATAAGGGACAATAACATATATAAAGGTAACTTGGGACATAAACATACTTAAGTGGAATAACCATACGGTCGACTTCCACACATATCACTTAATGGAATAGCCATACGACCAATTTCCATACATAATTAATGGAATATCCATACGGCCGACTTCCATACCCAATGCATTGGAGGTTATAACGTAACCACCCATCCTAGTATTCACGGCACCACCCGTCATATGGTTTATCACGTAACCACCCGTCAAATGTCCAAGTTCCAATATAAAATCATAAAACATAAAACCAATATAAAGGAATGATAACATTTCCACATTTCAATCACAATGTATCATAATAGAATCCTTTATCAAAACCATTTTAAATACCAAAATACATAGAAGAGTATATGGTATTTATTTTATTTTAAAAACATTATGGCTTGTTGAGGAAGCCAAATACCAAATAATACTTGTGGTGGCAGAAAAGGTCATTGTCACCGCGTACGTTAAAAGAAACATTCCTTTTTTTCGTTTTGTAAAACGCTTCGTAGAAAAAGATTCCTTTTGTATAAAAGTAAAAGTCAAATGGGTTTATACACTGTATAAAATAAAGTTGTGTATAAAACAAAATATGCCTCAATGATAGGAGATTGAGACGAAGTCCCTTACAAAGATGGTATCCTTGGTTTAAGGATAAATCAATTACATAATTATGTGTGACAAACGAATACACCAAATATAAGTGGATATTAAGTGTTAAATAATCAAAGTTCAATCACACATATTTAAAGTATGACATATTAAATAACTATATGTTGAACCTAAAGAAATCGAAATTGGGTTAAGAAGTTCCCTTGACAGCCTAACGGCGTCACATCAAAATGAGTTGATGAGAGATAAAAAAATGGTATCTCATCACTTGGAGATAAAATATAAATCAATAAATATATATGAGAACATATCCCAACAAAACAATATGTAAATTAAAAGACCCAACAAAATAAGTCTTTTAAAAAGAGGAGGGTGAAAGGTTCCCTTACCGACATGGGTATCTTTCGAAACATACACCTCATGAAAGAAGGACAATACAACATTGATGTAAATACTCATAAAAGAAATTATGTTACACAATGAGTAGAATAATGGGTAGTACATACACCACTCAAAGGAAATTGTGGAAAATGTAGAATAAATCTCACGGGAATAAAAGTGAGATGAAAAATCTCTTACGAAAACTCGGTAGCCTAACGGCGCCACTTACAACTTCCAAAATGGATTGATGAGAGAGAATAGGGTCTCTCATCACATGAACATAAAAATTACAGTAAAATTAATATAAAATAACATCCCAATAACAAGAAAGATGAGCTTTAAAAGGAATGACATAAAAGAGTGTACTTAAAAAGAAAGAGAGGAGTGGGATCACATACCTCGGGTCTGACTTGACTCGATCGTTCTTTAACGTCCGGGATAAAAAACTTGAGTTAATTTCTTTTTTCATAAGAACCTTTTTCAAGTTAATTATTCCTTTTATATCACTTATTTACATGCTATAAACATTATGTAACCATTTAAGTTAATAATGTTTGTTTTGTCGATATTTGGTTCTTAAGTCGTAAGTGGACTTCTTACAAATACATGTTGTTCGTGTGGTCAAAGGTTCTTTATATACATAATGACATTAATGACTTGGATATCATATATATCATATATATATAGAATATAAATGTATTTATAATATCACGTAATCATTTAGAGGTAAGAAATGAAATGCACCGTTCATGGAGACGGTAAGCCGTACGTACGCATGAACGCTACTTTCATTTCTTTGTCATATTAATGGAATTAAAACTAAATGAGAGGTATGTATATATTAATTCCAGAATTATATTCATCATTTAGATGTATCATTAATCATATATATCCATTATATACATGTACTTTTAATAGTACATTACATTTGGGGATAAGAAATGAAATGCACCGTTCATGGAGAAGGTAAGCCGTACGTACGCATGAACGCTACATTCATTTCTATCTCATTATTTAATGGAAAGAAATAATAATGATATATAGGTATATTATAATTCCAGTATAACATCATATATAATAACTTTAAATCCATTCTTTATACATCCCACATATGGCATTAACGAATCACATCACTTTGAGGGGGCGGTAGTCCGCACTTCCTTAAATGAAGATATCGCGTTACCCATAATAGAAACCATAAAGGTATGCCCAAAATGAAAAATACATAAGTTTAAGGAAAAAATAATCATATTATATATCATATATAAATATAGTGTCATATTAATGGCCACCTTTGAAGGTGTTAAAATAATGTTGAACAATCATCGTTTCGGGAGGCAGAAATTCGCCATCCACGGAAATAGTATGTTCTTTAACCATTATATGTAGGTGTGTGTAAGTGTAGCTCGAATACTTCTTATAACTAAATCATAGTATATTGAGGATACTGTAGTTGTTACAAAAGAAAATAATAAAAAGAGTTTAGGGGGTTGGAGAAGAAAAATCAAACAAAAGGACTCAAAAGAATACATTACCTTAAAATCGGGTAACTCTCTTTGGTTTGAGCTCAAAGCCTTCCTTGGGAAGACTTCTGCCCAATGTGTGGCTTCAAGGAGTAAGAGAGGGAATTGGAGAGACAAAATGGGTAGAGTTTGGCGGAGCCAAAGGCTTTGGGAGTGTGGGTAAGGAGGTAGAGGTGGGGGCCTTTTATAAGAGAAGAGGAGGGGCACTCTTGTAAAGTTACAAAATGTTAGTTTATTATCAAAATACTTTCGGATTATAAAGGTCCCATGTCACGACCCGACCTCGGGGCCCGTGCCGTGACTACCCCAAGGCCGCCTTCCATAGGCCAGGGGCTGGCGACTAGCACCAAGGCATAAAATCCCGGTAAACAGGGAAGGCATTGCCTTTATAAGTAACAACCACCACAGAGTCAGCAAGCGGAAAGTAACTACAAAGTGCAGAAAAGTAAAGGGGGCCGGAATACAAGACCAACTGAAAGTACAACTGAAAAGGTAAAGAACAGCAACTGAAGAAAAGACGGAGGCCTCGTGTCGTCCACTGGCAATCCCACCTGAAGGGTGGGTACAGATAGCCTCCAGGCTCCTCGGGTCCCACGTCCGCTCCGAGCACGTCCCGCCCAGTGGTCCACCTCCACGTACCGTCCTGCTCCACACCCCAACCGTGATCAGCACTGTCCGTCATCTGCATCCAACACAACAAGTTGCGGGCATAGCCCGTGTAGGGGTGAGTATAAGCTACTCAGTAAGGACCCCGAGACCCCTGAAGGTCTCCCGAAATCCACAAAGGATATAGCACAAAAGGAAGGTGCAATCACGAAGTAACATCTGACTCGACTTAGGTATATGCCAATACATATACCTAAGTCCCCATTTCTAGCTCTACTCTCGAGCTCAAGGTCAACTCGATCCATACAGGAAAGAAAGACTCAAATCCACCAGGGAGAGTAAATAGTAAATAATAAATCCACATAGGATAGTTCAACTCAATCCACAAAGGAGAGTAACATAAGATTCAGCTCAACCATGTATACTTTTTCAGATGACGTCAAAGATGATCACTGATCCATCTAAGTCGTCGGACCCACGAAGGATCGATAGGTAATAACCCCCGCAAAAGAACCACACAGGATCGGGCTCACACAGAACCTGTAGGCAGTTGCTCACACAGAACCGGTAGTAAGGACCCACACAGGATCGGGCCCACACAGGACCTGTAGCACTGATCCACGTAGGATCGCTGAGTGCAGTAGTCGACGCAGTCCACTGAGGATCTCCGCACAGTCGTCGCCGCAGTCCACGAAGGATCTCTGCTCTGTCGTCGTCGCAGTCCACGGAGGATCTCTGCTCTGTCGTCGAAGTCACAGCCAGCACTAGGGTTCCCGCACACAGCGAGCTCGTTTAGGAGGGTCTGCCCCACGAGCCGAGAGGCTGATACATCAACTGACACGTAGTCCGAAGTTGATGTATCCAAAAGTTCCGTATCGACAACAGGATCTCAACGCAATAGACGGCGCGTCAATCAGACGCCCGGTTTGAGAGTTGTTGGCATTTTCGTCACAGGGACCCGGTTGGTTTTTAGGGAAAACCCAACACGACCGTACTCCGCTTGTGTCCGATCCTCGGGCGGAGTATGCCAAAAGTTCCGTCTCACTTAGGGGAAACTACCACAGCTGACGGTACGTCGATCGGACGTCCGTAGCTCAAGTTATGGGCGTTTCCGCTCCGAGGGCCCGGTTGGTTTCGTGTACGAACCAACCCGGCCGAACCCAAAGTCTTCCGAAACCTTGAGTGTAATATACCGAAAAGACCTTATCGATCCAAGGATCGCGTAGCCGCTGACGGTTCGTAAATCGGAGGTCCCAGGCCCAAGATACGGGCAAAAGACCGAAGAGGGCCCGAAAACGGGGGTTCTGGGCCCGGGGCGACCCGAACCGGGTCGACCCGACCCGGCCCGACCCGACTAGGCAGGGTCCGGTCCGGCCTGGGCGCAGCCCGGCCGACCGGACCGGCCGGCTCGGCTTCGGCCGAGCGGCCGAAGAAAACCGCCGCGGGTTTGACCCGCGGCTTGGAGGAACGCGGCCCGCGCGGGCCGCGTGCTGGGTGGCCGGACCGCGGACGCGGTCCGGCGGTTCGCCTCCGCCGCGGCCGAGCCGCGGCGGATTCCTCCGGCGGCGCGCCGGGCGCCGCTGACTCCGGTCCCCTGCGACGCCGCGTCGGCGACCCGCGCCGCCGCCGCCTTCCACGGGCCGCCAGAGTTGCTCCGGTGGCCCGTTTTGCCTCCCGTCTGCGCCATAGCTCCTCCTGGGGGCCGATCTTCACTGCGGGATCAACGGATCGCCCCTGACGCACGGTTCGTCGTCGTCCGCCAAATCCGCACAACAAAAAGATCGGCGGAGGGTTCCTGGGTCTTGTTCGTTAGATCCGCACCCTCCGCGTTAGTCATAAAATCATCGGGAGGGATTAAGGCAGCCACAATTTTATCCAAAAATAAAATTGTTCAAGTTTGGTTCTTTAATAAAAAAGAATTAGATCACGGGAACGAATCACCAAGAAATATAAAATCCCTACCTCGATGTCGCCGTCGGACGTGAGGTCGTCGCGGAATCGCTCGTCACGGAAGGAGGAGATCGTCGCGTCGTCGCGGAAGAGACGTTCGTCGCACCGCGGGAAAAACGTCGCGCCGACGATCTCCGGATCTAGAACAAACGGATTTAATTAATTAAATCCGTTGTCATTGAAATTAAAAAGGGAGAATTAAACGATCCGTTTCTCACCTTAGTTGCCGAACGAGGATCGGCCGCGGAAGAAGAGGCGTCGCCGAAGAACGTCTCGGGTAGAGCTCGTCGACGTCGCAGATCACGGTGTGCGTCGTCGAATTCCGGTCGCCGGCGTTCTTCGCGTTCTTCGCGTTCTTCGCGTGGAGAGTGGAGGCTCAGAGAATTCGCACAACGATAGCAATCCTCCAAAATAGACAAGTTTGTCTATTTTATTAATTTGCCAACGAACGCAAACGCGTAAGTAACGACCCATTAAATTCGTTGAATTAATTCAACAAATGGAACAGCCCATTTAATTCACGAAATAAACCGCCCAATTAAATGGTCTGTTAAGAATTAAGGAAAACACGTCAGTTGACTTTTCAGTTACTTGACGGGTTTTCGCGGGTGCGTTACTTAGCGAAAGAAACGGCGGGGCTCGTGCGGGCCCCACCTCACAAATATCCTACCATGAGGGTAGGATATTTCTGGATAGCACCCTATCTGCTTTAACTCAGCTCAAGTGGCTTCCAAGCGAATTCCAAGCGGCATATGTGAAATAAAATAAAGTTGTCGCACAACCTTTATTTTATTTCCGACTTAAAGCCCAAAATTTTAAAAACCACGGTTGAGCAAACACAACTCCGGAAGAGGCGTTTCTAAGCAAATACCGGCGCTGCGATTTCATCGGTGCCCTCAGAATTCGATTCCGGGCACCGGTTCAAAAGATAGAAAACCCCGCTCGTCCGTTCACTGAACGTACCCGAGCCAAACTTCGGAAATTGATTCCAGGCACACCGGGCCTCGGAATCAGGTGCCGTCTGAAGCTGCGCTCTTGTAAAATTCCAAAGAAAATTAAGAAAAAAATTTACTTGAAATTTGCGGGTCTTTACATTACTCTCACCTCAGGGCTTTATGTCCCTGTAAAGATACATCAAAAACTAGGGGAACAAATGGGGGTACTGAGCATGCATTTGAGCCTTCCGCTCCCAAGTGCTCTCCTGGAGGTTCCCGTGCTGCCATCTGACGCGCACAAGAGGAATCGACCGCCCACGTAGGACCCGCTCCTGTCGATCCTCGATCTCCACTGGGACCTCCGCAAAAGTCGCCCCATAGTCCACGTCCGGCTCCCCAAAGTCGATGATGTGTGTCGGGTCGTGCACGTATCTCCTCAGCTGAGACACGTGGATGACGTCGTGCACCCGGTGCAACTGAGGTGGTAGAGCCAGGCAATAAGCCACCTCTCCTATCCTGCTGAGGACCTGGAAAGGCCCGATGAAGCGTGGAGACAACTTGTCGCCTCGGCCAAATCTCCGTAAACCACGTCGAGGTGAGACACGCAAAAAGACATGGTCCCCATCCTCGAACTCTAGTGGCCTCCGCCTCCTATCAGCATATGACTTCTGTCGGCTCTGAGCTGTCCTCATCCTCTCCTGGATGATCTGGACCTTCTCTGTCGTGGCTCGGACCATCTCTGGTCCCACGAGTGCTGACTCCCCAGGGTTTGTCCAGCACAACGGTGATCTACAGGGTCTGCCGTACAACGCCTCGTATGGTGCCATCCCGATGGTGAAGTGGTAGCTGTTGTTGTACGCAAACTCCACCAAGGGTAGGTGGTCCTCCCAGCTGCGACCAAAGTCGAGAACACATGCACGGAGCATGTCCTCGAGTGTCTGTATGGTCCTCTCCGTCTGACCATCTGTCTGAGGGTGGAAGGCTGTGCTCAGATGGAGCCGCGTCCCGAACGCCTCCTGCAACCCCTTCCAAAGCCGGGAAGTGAAACGAGCATCTCGATCGGAGACGATAGACGATGGCACACCGTGAAGCCGTACGATCTCCTGGACGTAAAGACGTCCCAATATCTCCACTGAGCCCTGCTCTCTGATGGGTAAGAAGTGTGCCGACTTTGTGAGTCGGTCGACAATCACCCAAATGGAGTCGTGACCTCTGGAAGTGCATGGAAGTCCAGTCACGAAGTCCATAGATATGCCGTCCCACTTCCACTCCGGGACCTCCAAGGGTTGTACTAAGCCTGCTGGTACCTGATGCTCTGCCTTCACCTGCTGGCAGGTGAGGCATCATGAAATGAATTCTGCCACAGCTTTCTTCATGCCCGGCCACCAGTGCTGTCGTCTGAGATCCTGGTACATCTTCGCCGCTCCGGGATGTACCGCCAAGGGAGAAGTGTGAAACTCTCTCAGCACCACCTCTCGTAAAGCGACTGGTACGAAGGTACGTCCTCTAAAAAGGATTTCGTGCTCTGCTCCAAGGGAGAAACCAGCAGGCGCCTGACCTGAGGATATCAGTGCACGCCGGGTCTCACAGTCAGCGTCCCCACGCCGAGCCTCTCTGACCCGCTGTAGAAGTGGAGGAGAGACTGTGAGGGACTGAAGAAAGGTTTCTCCATCTCTATCCACGAAGGATATCTGTAAGGAGGCTAGCTGCTCCGTCGCCTCCTCAAGTAGTTGAATGCCCGTCCTCCTACTGAGGGCATCAGCTACCACGTTCCCCTTCCCAGGAGTATAGACTATCTCAAAGTCATAGTCCTGGAGGAACTCAAGCCATCTCCGCTGTCTCAGGTTCAGGTCCTTCTGAGAGAAGATATACCTGAGACTCTGGTGGTCAGAAAAGACTGTGAAGCGCTCGTCCATCAGATAGTGCCGCCAAGTCTTCAGAGCGAAGACCACTGCTGCTAACTCCAGGTCATGAGTGGCGTAGTTCTGCTCATGCGGCCTCAACTGACGTGACCCATAGGCGATCACGGCCCACTCCTGCATCAGGACGCACCCGAGTCCAGTCCCTGATGCATCGCAGTAAACTACGTATCCAACTCCCTCCTCAGGCAACCTCAAGATAGGTGCACTGGTCAATCTAAGTCTCAGCTCCTGGAAGCTCTGCTGACATCTGTCTGACCACACAAAGGGTTTCCCCTTCTTTGTCAAGGCTGAGAGTGGTGCCGCAACTCTGGAGAAGTCTGGCACAAATCTCCGAGAGTATCCAGCTAGGCCCAAGAAGCTCCGCACCTCCGTCACGCTCCTGGGTGTCTCCCAAGCTAGAACTGTCTCGGTCTTCGCGGGATCCACTGCAACTCCCACCTCAGAGATGACATGCCCCAAGAAGTGGACCTCACGTAACCAGAACTGGCACTTTGAGAGCTTGCCATAAAGATGGTGCTCTCGGAGTGTGTATAGCACAACTCGCAGGTGGTAGGCAAGCTCCTCCTCAGTCTTCGAGTATACCAAAATGTCGTCAATGAAGACCACGACAAATCGGTCGAGGTATGGCTGGAAGATCCTGTTCATGAGGCTCATGAACACTGCTGGAGCATTGGTTACGCCGAACGGCATAACCAAGAACTCATAATGGCCATACCGACACCTGAAGGCCGCCTTCTGCACGTCCTCGTCTCGAACTCTGAGCTGATGATAGCCTGACCGGAGGTCTATCTTCGAGAACCACCGCGCTCCCTTGAGCTGATCGAAGAGGTCATCAATCCGTGACAGCGGATACTTGTTCCTCACTGTCACCTGGTTCAGGCGACGATAGTCGACCCACAGTCGCAAGCTCCCGTCCGCCTTCTTGGCGAACAATATCGGGGAAGCCCAGGGTGAAACACTGGGTCGGATAAACCCCTTGCTCTGCAAGTCCTCCAACTGTACCTGCAGCTCTCGAAGCTCGGCGGGGGCCATCCGATATGCTGGAGTAGATATCGGGGCTGTCCCGGGGTACAAGTCGATGTAAAAGTCTACCTCTCTACGAGGAGGTAGCCCTGGAACGTCGTCGGGAAAGACGTCCACGTACTGGTCCACCACTGCAGGAAAAACTGGACTTCGCACGTCCAGTGCTCCTAGGATGAGGCTAGCCAACTGATGAGATATGGGCTGCACACTCCTCCGCGGAAGTCCATCCTGTTCTGCAAAGGTTCCCTTCTTGCCGGTGAAGGTAAACCTGCTCCCGTCAGTGTGAACACATCGCACCTTGCGCCTAAAACAGTCGATCTGGGCATGAACTGTGGATAGACAATCCATGCCCAAGATGACGTCGTAAGGCCTCGACGCCGCTACAAGGAGATTCCAGCCGAAGCTCTCGCCTCCTAGAGTAAGCTCACACTGCCGACACCGGTGCGTAATCGTCGACTCTGCTCCCGTAGGAGTCTCTAGCCGTAAGGATCGAGCCAACGGCTCAGTCGGAATCTCCGAGCTCCGAACAAGGGAAGAGGCTATGAAAGAGTGACTCGCTCCTGTGTCTATAAGTACTGCAGCAAGGGTGGAATAGACACAGATCGTACCTCGAATCATCTCTGGCATGTCGGGGTCGTAGGCCTCCGCTGCCTGGAGCTGGGCCTGTCCCTGCCCGCCAGCTCCCTGTGGTCGAGGTGGCCCTCCTGGTGGTGGTGGGGGTAGAGCCTGGAAGCGTCGCCCACCACCCGCTGCTCGGCCAGCTCCTCTGCCTCGTCCGCCTCCTCCCTGCGGACCGCCACGGTCGACCCTCTGCCTCTGCCTGGGTGGCCCCTCCACCGTCTGCTGCTCCTCTGAACGGCGAGTCGGGCAGTCATGAGCCATGTGACCCTGCCCGCCGCAGGAGTAGCACTTCCTGCCTCTCGGAAGGCTGGCACTCCGCTGTGTGCCCCGCACTGCTGAGCCGGTGTCCTGAGGCCGTCTGCGTGGGGGTCTGGTCTGCCTGGACCCGAGAGTCATCTGTCGGCTACCTGCTGCCGAAGACTCAGCTACCTGCCGCCCTACGCTAGGTCTCGCCACTGAAGAAGGCTCTACCAGGAAGCTCTCGATCAGGAGGGCTCGCTCCAGTACTCCCGCCTGGGTCGGAATGCTGAGGGAGATCAGCGACGCCCGAATCTCCTGCCGCAAGCCCTGCTCGAAGGTCCGGGCCCGGAAGAAGGGGTCTCGTACCATGTCGGTCGAGTAGCGAGATAGGTCAGTGAACCTCGTCGCGTACTGAGTGACCGTCATGCTGCCCTGGCACAGCTGGAGAAGCTCCTGGATGCGCACCGCTCGGAGGGTGGCCGGGACGAACTCAGAGCGGAAGAGGCTCTCGAAGTCCGTCCAGAGCAAGGATGCCTCATCGTGAACCTGGAGCATCAAGATCCACCATCGTCCTGCCGCTGCCTGCAGGAGGCTTGCCGCGAGAATCACCATGAGATCCGCTGGTGTCCTCACTAGCCTAAATATCTGTACCACCGCCTCTAGCCAGTCCTCGGCGGCTTGGGGGTCCGCCTCACCGCGAAACCTGGGCGGTCGCTGGCTCTGAAACTCATGCAGTGCCCTGAGGCGACGTGCATCGTCAGCGTCTGGTACTGGTAGCATCGGTGGCTCGGCGGGTAAAGCTACCGCCGGTGCCACTGCTGGCAAAGGGCCCTGCATCGAGGCCTCGTCGCTCGGTGGGCTGCCGTCACGCCCTACACTCGGAACCCTAGCTGGCTGTCGTCTCGGGGCTATCCTGAAAAGGAGAACAAGAGCACCACAGTCAGAACAGTATACCTGGTGAGCTGGCATAAGTAATCACAAGGAAAACTTGAGACTTTCATGAAGCTGATCAGTATACCCGGTGAGCTGACACAAGTAATCACAAAGAAAACTTGAAACAAACACGCAATCAATGTTTTCATGCATTAAGTCGGAAATCAGGAGTCAGGGTCCTGGTGTACGGATACGTCGGTCGCCGCACCAACACTGGGCTCCCTGAACTGATAACCACACTCAATACACTAAACACTATTGCTTCATATAGGAAGAAAAGACGATCAGAGTCTGCGGTAGAACCGACCGCCTCTGATACCAATTTGTCACGACCCGACCTCGGGGCCCGTGCCGTGACTACCCCAAGCCCACCTTCCATAGGCCAGGGGCAGGCGACTAGCACCAAGGCGTAAAATCCCGGTAAACAGGGAAGGCATTGCCTTTATAAGTAACAACCACCACAGAGTCAGCAAGCGGAAAGTAACTACAAAGTGCAGAAAAGTAAAGGGGGCCGGAATACAAGCCCAACTGAAAGTACAACTGAAAAGGTAAAGAACAACAACTGAAGAAAAGACGGCGGCCTCGTGTCGTCCACTGGCAATCCCACCTGAAGGGTGGGTACAGATAGCCTCCAGGCTCCTCGGGTCCCACGTCCGCTCCGAGCACGTCCCGCCCAGTGGTCCACCTCCAGGTACCCTCCTGCTCCACGCCCCAACCGTGATCAGCGCTGTCCGTCGTCTGCATCCCACACAACAAGGTGCGGGCATAGCCCGTGCAGAGGTGAGTATAAGCTACTCAGTAAGGACCCTGAGACCCCCGAAGGTCTCCCGAAATCCACAAAGGATATAGCACAAAAGGAAGGTGCAATCACGAAGTAACATCTGACTCGACTTAGGTATATGCCCATACATATACCTAAGTCCCCATTTCTAGCTCTGCTCTCGAGCTCAAGGTCAACTCGATCCACACAGGAAAGCAAGACTCAAATCCACCAGGGAGAGTAAATAGTAAATAATAAATCCACATAGGATAGTTCAACACAATCCACAAAGGAGAGTAACATAAGATTCAGCTCAACCAGGTATACTTTTTCAGATGACGTCAAAGATGATCACTGATCCATCTATGTCGTCGGACCCACGAAGGATCGATAGGTACTAACCCCTCAAAAGACCCACACAGGATCGGGCTCACACAGAACCTGTAGGCAGTGGCTCCCACAGAACCGGTATTAAGGACCCACACAGGATCGGGCCCACACAGGACCTGTAGCACTGATCCACGTAGGATCGCTGAGTGCAGTAGTCGACGCAGTCCACTGAGGATCTCCGCACAGTCGTCGCCGCAGTCCACGAAGGATCTCTGCTCTGTCGTCGTCGCAGTCCACGGAGGATCTCTGCTCTGTCGTCGAAGTCACAGCCAGCACTAGGGTTCCCGCACACAGCGAGCTCGTTTAGGAGGGTCCGCTCCACGAGCCGAGAGGCTGATACATCAACTGACACGTAGTCCGAAGTTGATGTATCCAAAAGTTCCGTATCGACAACAGGATCTCAACACAACAGACGGCGCGTCAATCGGACGCCCGGTCTGAGAGTTATTGGCATTTTCGTCCCAGGGGCCCGTTTGGTTTTTAGGGCAAAACCAACCCGACCGTACTCCTACTATGTCCGATCCTCAAGCGGAGTATGCCAAAAGTTCCGTCTCACTTAGAGGAAACTACCACAGCTGACGGTACGTAGATCGGGCGTCCGTAGCTCAAGTTATGGGCGTTTCCGCTCCGAGGGCCCGGTTGGTTTCGTGTACGAACCAACCCAGCCGAACCCAATGTCTTCCGAAACCTTGAGTGTAATATACCGAAACGACCGTATCGATCCAAGGATCGCGTATCCGCTGACGGTTCGTCAATCGGAGGTCCCAGACCCAAGATACGGGCAAAAGACCGAAGAGATCCCGAAAACGGGGGTTTTGGGCCCGGGGCGACCCGACCCGAACAACCCCTGGGTCGGCCGAACCGGGTCGACCCGAACCGGCTCGACCCGAGCCGGCCCGACCCGGCTCGGCCGGGTCCGGTCCGGCCTGGGCGCGGCCCGACCGACCGGACCGGCCGGCTCGGCTTCGGCCGAGCGGCCGAAGAAAACCGCCGCGGGTTTGACCCGCGGCTTGGAGGAACGCGGCCCGCGCGGGCCGCGTGCTGGGTGGCCGGACCACAGACGCGGTCCGGCGGTTCGCCGCCGCCGCGGCCGAGCCGCGGCGGATTCCTCCGGCGGCGCGCCGGGCGCCGGAGTTGCTCCGGTGGCCCGTTTTGCCTCACGTCTACGCCATAGCTCCTCCCGGGGGCCGATCTTCACTGCGGGATCAACGGATCGCCCCTGCCGCACGGTTCGTCGTCGTTCGCCAAATCCGCACAACAAAAAGATCGGCGGAGGGTTGCCGGGTCTTGTTCGTTAGATCCGCACCCTCCGCGTTAGTCATAAAATCATCGGGAGGGATTAAGGCAGCCACAATTTTATCCAAAAATAAAATTGTTCAAGTTTGGTTCTTTAATTAAAAAGAATTAGATCACGGGAACGAATCACCAAGAAAAATAAAATCCCTACCTCGATGTCGCCGTCGGACGTGAGGTCATCGCGGAATCGCTCGTCACGGAAGGAGGGGATCGTCGCGTCGTCGCGGAAGAGACGTTCGTCGCACCGCGGGAAAAACGGCGCGCCGACGATCTCCGGATCTAGAACAAACGGATTTAATTAATTATATCCGTTGTCATTGAAATTAAAAAGGGAGAATTAAACGATCCGTTTCTCACCTTAGTTGATGAACGAGGATCGGCCGCGGAAGAAGAGGCGTCGCCGAAGAACGTCGCGGGTAGAGCTCGTCGATGTCGCAGATCACGGTGTGCGTCGTCGAATTCCGGTCGCCGGCGTTCTTCGCGTTCTTCGCGTTCTTCGCGTGGAGAGTGGAGGCTCAGAGAATTTGCACAACGATAGCAATCCTCCAAAATAGACAAGTTTGTCTATTTTATTAATTTGCCAAAGAACGCAAACGCGTAAGTAACGACCCATTAAATTCGTTGAATTAATTCAACGAATGGAACAGCCCATTTAATTCACGAAATAAACCGCCCAATTAAATGGTCTGTTAAGAATTATGGAAAACGCGTCGGTTGACTTTTCAGTTCTTTGACGGGTTTTCGCGGGTGCGTTACTTAGCGAAAGAAACGGCGGGGCTCGTGCGGGCCCCACCTCACAAATATCCTACCATGAGGGTAGGATATTTCCGGATAGCACCCTATCCGCTTTAACTCAGCTCAATTGGCTTCCAAGCAACTTCCAAGAGGCTTAATTGAAATAAAATAAAGTTGTCGCACAACCTTTATTTTATTTCCGACTTAAAGCCCAAAATTTTAAAAACCACGGTTGAGCAAACGCAACTCCGGAATAGGCGTTTCTAAGAAAATACTGGCGCTGCGATTTCATCGGTGCCCTCAGAATTCGATTCCGGGCACTGGTTCAAAAGATAGAAAACCCCGCTCATCCGTTCAGTAAACGTACCCAAGCCAAACTTCGGAAATTGATTCCGGACACACTGGGCCTCGGAATCAGGTGTCGTCTGAAGCTGCGGTCTTGTAAAATTCCAAAGAAAATTAAGAAAACAATTTCCTTGATATTTGCGGGTCTTTACATCCCACATTGATTTATTTCTAGGATAAGGTGATAAGGGTTCTAACTCCACTCCTCCAATAGGATTTGGACATGTTTAGGTCTTAGATATTACATTATCATTCCATTTTATTTTAATCATTAAATAGTGAGGACATCGCTGCATCATCATGATGTCATAAATAATTTAATTTATTTAATGTCAAAGAATTATAAAAAAAATACGATGATGTAGAAAATCTTTTTATCTTTCTAATAAATATTTATAGTCAAAATTCTGACTTGTATAACCCCATGTAAAATTTTTTTTAGTAAAACATCTCATGTGTGTGTCATTTTTACATTAACAGTAAATAAAAATTTATTTATGTCATTTCCCAACCAAAGTGGCTCCATGGGGTCCCCAAGTTGACCCATGGCTTTTCTTGGTCGGCCATGACATATCCAATAAGGTTAGGACATGTGTCAAGGTATTTTCATTTTATTATAATATCATTTTTTCCTTAAACCACACTAATTACCTCTAATCGCGATTAAAAACTTAATAAGTTACTATTCACCAAAAAATTATTTTAATCTCATTGAACCACATTTTACATATTAATGACAAACATGTATGTCGGATTTTTGAAATTCAAAACACAGAAGTGGTAAAATTTCATTTAAACGAAAAATCAGTTTTTATAAGTATCACTTAGTGGTTTCACAATTCATCAAAAATAGAAGTTTTTCAGAAAAATACCAAAAATTCACCCTAAGCTATATTTGATATTACAAATTCAAAAATGAAGTCTATTTTAAAAAATTCAAAACATATAAGTCAAATTAATTAATTTAATAATTAATTCCCACTGTCATAACAAATAGCGTGTTTTTATGAAACAATAAGTATCAAAAGATTGACAGTAGTTTAAGTCCGATTTCAAAGTGAAATTAATTCCAACGACCACTATTGGATTTAATGGTAAAAATATATTCAAATTTCACTTTAAAACCAATTCAAAAGATAATATAGTCATATAAATAAATCTGATTAAAAATAAGGTTTTGAATTAAAATACAACATTTTACATTATTCATTAAAAAATAAACTTTATCGGAAAAATACCAAAAATTTACACAATGTAAAATTTGATGTCCCGATTATAAAAAAGAGTTTTATTTGGTCCAAAAGAATGTATAAGAGTGATCAAAACTATATTTAATGATAGTTCTCCATCAAAAGGCGATAAGTGAACCTTTAGTGAAAATTAGGGTATAAAAGCCTAAAATTGAATTCTTTCCATATTTTAGGCCTTTATCTTTTATTGGATAAATGTAAAAACATTTAAAAAACATATATAATCATATTTTAGTTATTTCTATCCATTCCCGCCAATACAACAGCTACATGTTAACTACCATTTAAAATAATATTATTTTATTATTAGAGTGCAACGTAAGATTCCCAGGAAACTCGTTGTTGCGTGTTGGGTACGCCATTGAGCATAGCGTCCCCTTTAATGTAATATTAATATTTCATTCACAAATATGGATAAATATGAAAATGTCATATTCTTTATTTACCTAGGGTGTTACATATATACTGACCACAAGAATCTTAAATATATATTCACACAGAAAGAGTTTCATATGCCCTAGAGAAGATGGATAGAGATCATCAAGGATTATGATTGTTCAATACATTGCCAACCTAGGAAAGCGAACAAGGTGGAAAATTCCCTAAGTAGAAAGGACCCAACGATTCTATCAATGATGAGAATTGAGAAGGCTTTAATCTTTTTAGACTTGATAAAGATGGACATGGGAATAATAAAGAAGGGAACATCATCAATCCTTTCACAAATTATTTCTCAACAGTCTCTTTTGAAAAGGTTAAAGGATGCTCAAACGGATGATGTGGGAATTCAGGAAAAAGTGGAAGCTATAAAAAAGTGGATAACCATGGAGTTTAATGTTAATAAAGAAGGAATTGTGCGATTTGGGAAAAGACTATGTGTTCCATCGAGTCTGAAGCTGAAGAGGGGAACTTTTGGATAATGCACATAGTTTAAATTTCTCTATTCACACAGGGTGCACAAAGATGTATCGAGATCATCGAGAAAACTTTTGGTGGGATAATATAAAGAAGGAGATCGCTGAATATACATCAAAGTGCCTGGTGTTCCAGCAAGTGAAGGAAGATAGGAAGAAGTCTAAGGGGATGATGCAACCATTGGCCATACCAGAATGGAAATGAGAGAACCTAACCATGGACTTTGTCACTGGACTTCTTAGGACATCTAAAGGAAGAAATGTGATCTGGGTTGTGGTCGATCGTCTTAAAAAGACTACACAGTTCATTGCTATTCGGGAGGATTTCTCATTGGGTCAACTGGCACGAATATATATCAATGATGTGGTAAGATTGCATGGATTACCACTATCTATTGTGTTTGACCGAGATCCAAGATTCACCTATATGTTTTGGAAGATTCTTCAACATGCTCTGAATACTGAACTGATCTTTAGTATGGCCTATCATCCTCAAACTGATGGTCAATCTGAACAGACTATCCAAACACTTGAGGACATGTTGAGAGCATTCTCAATGGACTTTAAAGGAGGATGGGATCAAAATCTTCCTTTGGTTGAGTTCTCATGTAATAACAGTTTCCACTAAAGCATTCAAATGGAACCATATGAAGCCATGTATGGGAAAAGGTTCAAAACACTAGCATGTTGGGATGAGGTCAGTGAACGTAAGCTGCATGGACCAGAAATGGTTTAAGAAATGGTGGAGAAGGTGAAAACCATTCAACAGCATATCAAGGCAGCCCAGAGTCGACAAAAGAGTTGTGCAGATAACCATCGATGAGACCTTGAGTTTAATGTTGGAGACAAGGTGTTTCTATGAATATATCTATGGAAGAAGGTCATGAGGTTTGGAAAGAATGGGATGTTAAGTCCAAGGTCCATCAGCCCCATCAAGATTCTTTATCGTGTCAGGGATGTGGCCTATCGACTAGCACTTCCACCTACCATTTCCAAAGTACATGATGTCTTTCATGTATCCCTCTTAAGGAAGTACATACCGGACCCTTCACATGTACTCTCTTCTGAGGTGGTACAATTAGAAGATTATCTTTCTTATGAGGATCAACCAGTGATGATCTTAGATCATAGAGAAAATGTTATATTAAATAAGACAATTCCCCTCGTCAAGTTGTTGTGGAGAAACCACAAGTTTGAGGAAGTGACTTTGGAATTGGAGGAAATGACGAAGCTGAGTTACCCACATCTATTTTAGTGTGGGAAAATGAAAATTTTGAGGTCAAAATTTCTTAAGGGGGGAATATTGTAATGACCAAAAGTTTCATTAATGGAAATCCCTCTTGATATAATTAAATGTTTCAATATGTTTATATAAAATTTCAACTTCTTTGGTTTTATGTTAATAATTTTGACCGTTACTAATATAGTTGTTGAAAAGTGATCACATGAATAGTATAAATATTGGGCTTTAAGAAATCCAATTTACTCAGACAAAAGAAGCGATGGCCTCATCCAGTAGAATTGATCCTTACGAAGCCCATTTGTCGGAGATCATAAAGGAGGTGGAATCCATGGGCTTCGATCATGACCATGCCCAAGCAGAGCTTCATCATGTCAAGCTTGAATGGGACCATCTACATGAAAAATGGAAGTTGATAGAGATTACCACTCGAGCAATGTTATCCGGGCCATGCCAAGAGTCTGTCACCATCCCACACCTTACCCTTAGGTCTTATACGACAGTTTTAAGGGGTTATATAACAAATATCTAGTACTATGTTCATGTACATTATTTTTTTATATAATAATGAATATACCTTTTTTTCATTTTTGATACATTGTAAATAGTTTTTAAAGTACAAATAGTGTTTTTAGTTATTTTTTAATTAAAAACATTATTTTATTAAATTAAGGGATTTTTTAATTAAATAATATTTTAATAAAATATTATTATTAAATTAATTTTTATTAAATATAAATGATCTTATAATTTTATGAATGCAAAAATAATTTTTATTATGTTTTGGAAGCCATTTCTGTAAAAACCCGTGAATTTTTGATAAATGTCAGTTTTTATTTTAAAATTGAAAATTAATATATTTATGAAAATCTTTAGATAAAATAAATGTTATTTATGGAATCAGGATGTTGAAATTATCCAACGGTGAATTTTTCATAATTTTCTTAGACAGTTAAAATTTTGGGTAAAAATTAAGTATTGTTTAAATATATAATGTGTTTTATGACATCATAATGACCCAATAGTGATGTAATAAAATAATATAATATTTATGTTCGTTAAATATATGTTTTACCATTAAAATAATGTGATTTTGGGTTTCTTTACTTACTTTTATTATCATTAATGGACCCCTCAAGACTTATTAAACACCTTGTCTTTTTATATTATTTTTCATTGGAGTGTGACTGACCTCCACATAAGCAAACCTATTATTTCAAGAGCTTCGGACTATCGCCATATGAAATATTGTTTTCCTATTCCCTTTTCCAAACACCATGGGAAAAAACCATGGGATGGTCTGTGTCTTGGATTAATTTAATAAAAGGGGTCCCAAACCTAAATAATTAAGAATTCCCTCACCTTTCATATATAAACCCAGCCATACTCCCACTTCCTCATCACTCAAAGCCTTTGGAGTTCATCGAACCTATGACCTACTCTCTCTAGAATCCTCACAAGGTGCCCCAAGCTCCCAAGAATCCTCTCTCAAGTCTTTCTCAAGCCTTTGGAAGCACACTTCCATGTAAGGGTTTTTTCTTTCTTTCAGTTTTTTTGTCCACTTTTCATTAGGTTGTTTTTCCCTTTTAATTTCAATTATGAATGTTGGGGTATAGTTTCGAACCTCCCACATACTGCCCTATTTATGATTGAAATATGGGATACCCCTTTCTCTCTTATTAAATGCCTCCCATGTACACCTATTACTAAGCCGAAATTACAAAAGGAACTTCTCTCTCCTCTTTTACATTCAAGCAATACATTTGTATTATGAACCTAAATTCCATTACAATTGTTGTGAAATGTATATATATGTCCTCATTACTGTCCATTACATGTAAATATTATGAGTAACCCCTTTCTCTCCCAACAAACTTTTTTATGAATTCTTATGTCACGCAATTACGCTGACGAAATTGCACCGATTTTCTAAGCTAATGCCATTGTGTAGTGAATACCATGCTCATTTCTCTATCAAGGGTATTCACCTTTATGCTCATTTACTTATTTATTATAAGGTTCCAGGTATTAATTCCATATTACTTTATCATGGAATAAATGATTATGTTTTATGAATCCATGTTTTATGATCCATGTGGCACACTTATGCATGAAATGAAATGTTTAAGAAGGGTGTGCCCTTATAGTGCTCCAATGAATTTGGTAAAGTATAGTATCATGATACGTCATGTGAAATGAGTGTTGACTCATGATAATTCAAGTCTAACAAGGGTTTACTCGTGCTTCATGTGCAATGAGATTTTACTCATGCTCCATGTGTAGTGAGCGTTGGCTCATGATAATTCCATGTTAAGTGATGTTTCCACATTTCCATGTTAAGATTATCATGCTTTATCATGACTTTATGTTCATGTTTCTCTTTTCCTCTATTGATATTCCTATTGTTTAACATGTATTTTACTCCTTGTGTATTCCGTTTTTATTCCCTTACTGGGCTTTATAGCTCACCCTTTTCTTATGCATGTCCTCAGGTTAACCAATGCAATACTAAGTGCGAGGGAATATAGTGGTCATGAAACGAAAGTTTTCAAAAAAGATGTTGTATTTAATGTTTCATGTTTCTTTGTAATGATCCTAATCACCAAAGACACTAAACCTCTTAATATTCTTTGTTGTATCAAGTGAGTTTTTATGTAATAAATTATGTTTATGTTTGTATTAAAAACTAGGGTTGTCATACGCTGTGTAGTTTTATTTTGAAAACAAGTACACGTCGTGTGTTATTAAATGTACACGTAATGCATTTTTTATTTTGGAAAGGAAATGAATAAATGAACACAAGATTTAAATGCCATGTACATTGAATGTACACGCTATGTAGTTTTCAAAACTCTACAACCTCAAACCCGATTATAAGAGTTATTGAAAAAATAAAAAACATAACGCGTTTATTTCTTTTCATAACTCTACAACCACAAACCCGATTATAAATATCATCACACCCCCAAGTCTTTTCCAAAACTCCAGAGAATCATTGTGCACAAAAACTCTGGAGAATTATTTCAAGGTCGAAAGAACCTCTTCCTCCAAGAACACTCTAAAGACCAAGAGAGATCCTCTTCCATCAGATCAAGATGATCTAATGTGGACAACTCAAGCAAAGGATTCTCCACGCTAGCACCTGGAGACTCCTTTGGTGACGTCCCAAGATACGTTGTACACATGTGGATCACCGCTAGAGGAAGTCTCAACTTGGATTTTGCGACGCAACGACGAATCATATTAGAATGTGATCAATAACATCAACGAAGATAGAACAACCAAAAGTTATTTCTTTTAAATTGATTAAATTAATTATAATCAACCTGTAAAGATCCTACTTTGTGGTTCTGAGACTTTACTTTTCATTGTCCATTTCTGTGATTTGATCCATGGAGACTGGAATTTATCGTCGTATTGATCCCAGATTGATCATTGTTAATGAAAAAAGGCCAAGTGGTCACATCAACCAATGTGCTTCCACTACACTCAGAACCTTCACTATTGACCACATGTACAACATGTAAATATAAGGTGTTCATTTTTGACTCATGTACCAAATATAGAAAAAATGAACATTATTGAATTAAATGATTAAATAATGTTTATTACATGGTAATAAGTGATATAAAATGAATACTAAAATTTTAATTTTTTTTTGCAATTAGAAACTATCTTTAGTTTATTATTCACGAGATTCACGAACGACCGAGGCAAGTTGGACGTGAGGTAAATGAACTTCTTAACCCAATTCCCATTATTTGGGTTGAACATATATTTGTTATTTATTTCATTCTTTGATTATGTGAGGGATGAATTTTTATATATTATCATGTATTAATAATTTATTTATGTGAGCTTATAGTGAATACACATAAGAGATCTATTTTATTTTCGAAATGATCTTCATAAAGGACTTCGTCTCAATCTACTATCGTCGAGGCATATTTTTTTTCTAATACACGACATTCTTTTATACATTTTATAAAGACATTTGACTTTTAATTTAATTCAAAATGAATTTTTTTATACAAATCATTTTACTAAATTAAAAAAAATTAATGTTTATTTTTAACATAAGCGATGACAACGTCCTTTCCACCGCCGTGAGTATTGTTTGATATTTGGCTTCCTTAACAAGATGTAATGTTTTTAAAAGGAAAAATAAATACCATATACTCTTATTATGTATTTTGTTATTGAAAATGATTTTGATAATGAATTTATTATTTCAATATCTTGGAATGATATTTTCTAATTACAATGTTGAAATCTTATCTTTCCATTATTCTTATGTTATGCGTTATTATCATTTATGGTTCTTGGGAATTATTTATGTATAGGGGTGGTTCCGTGATAATCATAAGGTGGGTGAGCCCGAGATAGCTCTATAATGAATTTGGTAATGTGACAAAGGTAAACATGAATGTTTCTCATATGAGATATATGGAGTATACTGTGATGGGTATTCCAAAGTAACTCCCTATGTAGCTGTAATAGCTACAATATAAGTATGTTATGGATGCCACTAGTTACCTTTATGATCTATGATTTCTATATGTTATTTATAAAATCTTATGATTTCATGAGGTATGTTAAATAGTTCATGTTTTTTATGTATTTATGAACAAATCATTTCTTTGTTTGTGTTATAACCCTTACTGAGCTTTTTATGCTCATCCCCTATTTTGAAATGTTTTCACAGGACATAAAGATGAATATTGTCAAGGATGAGATCATGGAAAAGTAATGTTTTCTAAAACATGGAACTATACACGAATCATTTTTTTCAATAGTTTTTATTTTATGAAATAAATGGAAATTGGGTAGAAGTGTCTACTTTGAAATAATTTAAGATGTAATAGTTGTGTCCAAATTATTTAAAACATTAAACCTGAAATGATCCTCAATGTAAATTATTCATTTAATTCAATATTATTTAATGGTTAAGGTTAGGTCTTTATAGTTGGTATCATAGGTCATTTTAGATAGCTTTAGAAGTTAGGGTATTGTTAAATTAATATCCAAAAAATAATTTATGTTATTATTGAAATCAAATAGCATTTATAGATCACTATTTTGCATATCCTAAGATATTTCTATGTTCATGATGGTTTTCCGTAGAGGAAATATGGCAGCTATGTTGGGACGACATCAAGAGGACGAAAACATTCTAAATCAGCAACTTGAGATGGTTGGAATCAGAACTCAAAATTTTGATACAGTGATGACACAATTTAATCTACCTATAAATGTTGTTGGTATCCATGTATGATATCAGCCAGATCAACCATTAATGAACATGTCAGTAGTGGAGCATTTAATGAGGCAAAATCCCCAATCATTTAGAGGATCATCGGACTCGGTGCTTTCATAAGGGTGGATTAAAGCACTAGAAAGGATTTTTTATGTCATGGATTATTCAGAACATCAAAATTTTAGTCTCATTGATTACCATTTGGAAGGTGAAGCTGATCAGTGGTGGTCGATGGTGAAAAATATCAGGGACAGTGAAGAGATTGATGCTCTCGATTGGGATGAATTAAAATATATGTTTCTTGAGAAATATCTTCATATGTTGGTTCATCTTAGAATGGAAAAACAATTTCTAGAATTGAGGTAGGAGGATGACATAGTGTCTACTTATGAAGCAAAATTCACTCGACTGCCATGGTAGGCTCCAAATTTAATACGAGATCTTGATAGTAAAATCAATCGTTTTTTACTCAAGATTAAAGCCAATGTATCGAAGGGATTTAGCTTCAATTGAGTTAAAAAGTTATGAAAAACACGTTTGTTGTAAGGGGAAGGTGGAAATTGATTTTTCTAAGGATAATGTTTTCTTTAAAAAACAACTAAATAAGAGGTCGAGGTGGCAGGTGAAAAGGAAAACTCTTCAAAAAAGTTCAATGGTAAAAAACATAAGATTACAGTTTCTGAAAATTGTGGTAAAAATGATGTTTCAAAATGTCTGTTGAATTCTAGTAAGTGCTACCAATGTGGTAAAATGGGACATAAGGCTCGTAACTGCACTGAAAAAGATCATGGTAATGGTGAGATAAAATCTGATTTATAGTCAGTAAAATGTTTTAAGTGCAATTAAATGGGTCATTATGAAAATGAGTGTCCAACAATGAACTCAACCAAAGGAATGTATCTAGACTACAAAAATAAATGGGTAGTGAAATAATTTACAACAACATCAATAGATGTGGGGCCATCAAATGACGGTGTATCAGGTACACTATTTGTTTTTTAAGATTATGCCAATGTGTTTATTGATTCATTTTCTACAAACTCTTTCTTTTCTGAGAAATTTTCTAGTAAATTGGGGATTCTATCTGAAGATATGAATACATAACATACACTAAAAATACATGTAGGAAATTTTGAGACAAAAAGATAAAATAAGAGCATTTCGGTCCTTGTATGTGGAAACAATCTACCTACAATCCTTTTTTTCCTATAGTAGAGTTTGATGTTATTTTGGGTATGGATTGGATTTTTGTTTATCATGCTAAGATTAACTACAGAGCTAAAGAGGTTTATTTTAAGAATGATTTTTAGTTTTTATACAAAGATGAACCTTTTCCTTCGATAACATATCAGGAAGATGATAAACAAGTTAAATATGGAAATGAATGTTACCTTGCACATATTGTTGAAAATAAAGGAACTGTTTAGATTTATAATGTGCTAGTGGTAAATGAGTACCTTTGTGTTTTTTCTGATGAGTTGTGCGGTATTATACCTGATCGATAAGTTGAATTTACTGTTGACTTAGTTCTTGATGCTATAAAAATTTCAAAACCCCCTTATCAAATGGCTAAAATAAAACATTTAGAGTTAAATAAGAAATTGTAGAAGATATTAGAAAAAGGTTTCATTCGACCTAGCACGTCAAAATGGGGTACTCATGTCTTTTATGTTAAAAAAAGATGGTTCAATGAGACTTTTCATTGATTACAGATCATTTAATAACATCACTATTAAGAACAAGTATCATTTTATTTATATCGATGATTTGTTTGATTAGCTCCAGGGAGCTCAGTATTTTTCGAAGATTGATTTGATGACGGGGTACCATCGGTTTAAAGTAAAGTAGACATTCCGTAGACCGCATTTCATTCTAGATATGACCATTATGAATTTGTAGTTATAAATTTTGGTTTAACCAATGGACCTACTATATTTATTGATCTTTTGAATATATCATTCCATGAGTTCTTGGATAAGTTTCTGGTTCTGTTCATTGATGATATTTTGGTTTATTCCTAAAGTAAAGTGGAACATGAAAGTAATTTAAGGGTTTTCATGAAAAACTTAAATAAAAAGAAACTATTTGGGAAAATTCAGAAAGTGTGAGTTTTGGTTACAACAATTTTTTTCCTTGGTCACATTGTCTCAAAAAATGGCATAACGGTTGATCTTACTAAAATAAAAGTTGTTGTAGAGTGGCCAAGACCCACAAATATAAAAGAGAATCATATTTTTCTTGGTTTGGAAGATTATTATTGGAGGTTTGTTGAATATGTTTCATTATTATCTAGTCCAATGACTAAGTAAACTTGAAAAGGTGTTAAGTTTGTCTTGACAAAAGAATGTGCTGATTGTTTTCAGGAATTGAAAAGAAGATTGTGGATTTCTTCAGTTTGGAACTGCCATCCAGAAATGGTGAGTTTGTTATCTACAGTGATTCTTCATTGAAAGGACTTGGTTGTGTCCTAATCCCTAATGATCAGGTAATTACTTATGCTTCACGTCAGTTGAAACCTCATGAGTTAAATTACCCTACTCATGATTTAGAATTATCTGTTACTGTTTTTTCTTTAAAAATTTAGTGACACCATTTGTATGGATTAAAATGTAAAATATATACTGATAAAAAAAATTTAAAGTATATATTCACTCAGAATGAATTGAACATGAGACAGAGGAGAAGGATGAAATTAATCAACGATTACGATTGAATGATCCATTACAATCCTTGAAAAGTTAATAAATTGTCTAATCCTTTTAGTCAAAAAAGTTATGCTTCATTAACCATGTTAATTTCGGAACAAGATCCTTTGATTATTGATTTGATGAACTTTGCAATAGAAATTATTGGTACAGAAAATTCTTTTGTTTTGTATCAGGTGTCAGTGAAATCATATCTATTAGACAGAATAAAGCAAGTGTAGAACGAAGACAGTGAGTTATAGAAAAAGGTAGAGATGGTTCAGAAGGGTAGGTTGTCTGATATTAACATTGATAATGATTGTGTTTTGAGGTTTAGGAAGAGATTATGTGTACCTTGTGATTCACAATTGATGAATGAGTTATTATGTGAATCTCATTGTTCTCCATTTTCAGTTCATCCTAGTAGTAATAAGATGTATAGTGATATTCAGGGGTATTACTGGTGGGATGGAAGGAAAAGTGATATTGCTGATTTTACTGTGATGTGTTTGACTTGTCAATAGGTTAAAGTAGAGTGGCAGTTAATGAAAGGGATGCATCAGCCGTTACCAGTGCCAGAGTGTAAATATGGATATATATATCCATGGACATTGTTGTGGGATTACCGAAGGAATTTTTAGGTAATAATGAAATATAGGTTATAGTAGATCGATTGACTAAATATTCTCATTTCCTTCCTATTAGAGATACTTTGTCTCTATATTAAAATTCTTGGTTTTAATTTAACGAGATACTTAGGTTACATGGAGTTCCTTTTTTATTGTATCAGATCATGATCCCAGGTTTACTTATATCTTTTGGAACGACCTTCAATAGTTTTTGGGTACTGAATTAAATTTTAATACAGCTTTTCATCCTCAATTAGATGGGTAATCATAATGAACAATTCAGACATTGGAGGATTTGTTATGTGTTTGATCGATGTATTATCAGTGATGTTGGGATCAACATCTTTCTTTGGTTGATTTTTCATATAATTACACTTTTCATTCCAGTATACAGATGGCTCCATTTGAGGAATTATATGGAAAGCGTTGTTGAACACTAGCTTTTTGGGATGAAGTAGGTGGAAGGAAGCTAATGGGACCAGAATTCATAGAAGAGATGGAAGAGAAAGTTTAATAGTTTTAAAAGCACATGAGAACAACTCAGAGAAGACAGAAAATTTATCTAGGTAACTGGAGGAAGGATATTCCTATTGAGGTTGGTGATCGTGTTTTTCTCAAAGTTTCTCCATGGAAAAGTGTGATGTGTTTTGGTAAGAATGGAAAGTAGAGTCTGAGGTTCATCAGACCTTATAAAATTCTGGAGAAAGTTGGATCAGTTTCATACTAGTGGCTTTACCTCTCAGTTTATCCTAGTTACACAATGTTTTTCATGTTTTGATGTTGATAAAGTATATTCCATATCCATCTCATGTTTTGAGCCCAGAGGTAGTTCAGTTGGAAGAGAATATCTCTTATGAAGAACAACCAGTCCAGATTCTTGACCATAGAGAGAAAGGGTCTGAATATGTTAATTCACCATGTAAAGGTTTTTTGGAAAACCCATATAGTTGAAGAGGTAACATGGGAATCTGAAAATGCTATGAGAGATAAATAACCCCACTTATTTTGATAAGGGAATAAAAATTACGAGGATGAAATTCCCAAAGGGGGGATGGATTTAACACCCTAGGTAAATGAAGAATAGAATATTCTCCAACATATTAATATGAGTGAATTAAATATTAATTTTAATTTAAAAGGGTTCTATGTTCGATAACGTATCTGATACGCAACAACAAGTTTATTTGAAATCTTACATTGTACACTAATAAAAATTATTATTATTTTAAATGGAAGTAAACTCCTAGTATATGTATTGGAAGGAACGAAAAAATATAACTAAAATATGTTTATACATGTTTGTTAAATTCATTTAATTTTATCCAATAAAATTTAATGGCTTAAAATGTGAATGAATCTAATTTCAAGCATAATTTACATTAAAAGGTCGATTTATTGCCTTTTAATGGAGAACCATCATTAATTATATTTTTAGTTACTTTAATACATTCAATAGGACCAAATAAAATCCTTCTTTATAATGGTGAGATCAAAATTTACATTGGGTATATTTTTGATATTTTTATGATAATGATTATTTTTTATGAATACTGAAAAATATTGTATTTTAATTCAAAATTGAATTTTAGTATAAATTATTTATATGTTTAGATTAATTTTTAAATTGGTTTTAAACATTAATAAGAATATAATTTTACTATTTAATCCAATGTTGTTCATTGGAATTAATTTAACTTTGAAATTGTACATAAACAACTGTCAATATTTTGATAGTTATTGTTTCTTAAAAACACGCTATTTGTTTTAACAACGAGAATTAATTTTAAATTAATTAATGCAAATTCTATGTTTATAATTTGGTAAAATAGACATAATTTTTGAATTAGTAATATAAAATATATTCTAGGATGAATTTATGATATTTTTCTGAAAAACATCAATTTTTGATGAATAGTGAAACCACTTAGCAGTATATAACAAATTAAATTTCTCATTTAAATGTAATTTTTACAACATCTGTGAATTCAATTTTGAAAATCTAACATACATGGTTTTTATTGTTAAGTAAAATGTGGTTCAATAAGATGAACATAATTTTTGGTGAATAGTAACATTTGACTTTTATTTACAGTGGTTAAAGTTAAATACTGTAATTCAATGAAAAAGAATAATATAATAATTCAAAATTACCTTAACACTTGTCCTAACCTTATTGGATGAGTAATGGCTGAACATGGGTATCTTTGGGTCGATTATGGGACCCCATGGAGATGCTTATGAATGACAATGACATTTTAGATTAATTAATTTAATGTAAAGACAAAAAGGACCAAAACAAATATCTCTTTGTAAATAAATTTTTACATGGTGTAATATAAGTTATATTTTTGACTGTAAATATTCATTGCAAAGATAAAAAAATTTACTACATCATTTTATTTATTATATAATTTTTAGATATTGAATAAATTAAATTATTTATGACACAATAATGAAGTTGTGTTTTCCTCTGTAATAAATCATTTAATTAAATAATATTATAAATATTAAAATAATATCCAAAACTAGTCTAATTCTTATTTGATGATTTTATTTCGACCATGAGTCTTCTAATATTTAACTCTAATGTTTTTTAGACCTTTGAAAACTTAATATCTTTATATAATAAAAAAATTCACACTTTCCCAAAGAGACCCTCCTCCTCCTTATAAAAGGAGACCATTTCTAACAAATTCCTCAAACCACTCAAGCTGTTTGGCTCATCCAACCTCTACCAAATTTAGATCCCTACATCACTCTCCTCCACCTATATTCCTTACCTTAGGCAAAAGGCACACCAAGAATTCCTTTTGGTTCAAAAGAAAGGAAGTTACCCAAATTAAAGGTAAAAGTTTCACTTTAATTCTTTTGTTTTATATTGTTTTATTTTACTTTACAACCCCTAAAATATTTTTATTCATTTCATTTATAACAACACCAGTATACTAAAAATAATAGGATGTTTTTATGAGAATTATTAGAACTATAGTTACAGAAAACTCCATCTAATGGGTGAAGAACACAATGTTTCTATGGATGACAAACAAACGCCTCACGAAACAATGATTGTTTGATTATCTCCTACCGCCTCTCATGGTGTCCATTAAGATGAAAGTATATTTATATATTATATATATATTTTGTTTATTTTTTCTTTATGCTTCTATATTTTTCAATTATATCATACCATTATGGTTTCCCTTATGGGTAAACGCGATAATTTCATTTGAGGAATTGCGGACTACCACCCCCTCAAAGTGATATGACTCGTTCATGCCATATGTGGGACGTATAAAGGATAGATTTAATGATATTATGTATGATATTATACTGGAATTCTAATATACCTATGAATCGTTAGGTTTTAAATTCCATTAAAGTAAGAAATAGAAATGAATGTAGCGTTCAAGCATACGTACGAGTTACCGTCTCCATGAACTGTGCATTTCATTTCATACCTCCAAATGATATATACTATTATAAATATATATATATATATATATTGGATTTATATGATATATATGATATCTAAATAATGAATTTCATTCTAGATATAATGGAATGTTGACCACATGGACAACATGTAAATATAAGGTGATCATTTTTTACTCAAGTACCAAATATCGACAAAATGAACATTATTAACATAAATGATTAAATTTTGTTTATAACATTGTAAAAAGTGATATAAAAGGAATAATAATTTTGAAAAGGGTTCTTAATCATGTATAAATTACTTTAGTTTATTATTCAGGAAATTATAGAACGATCGAGTCATGTCAGACACGTGGTAAGAGAACATTTTCACTGAATTCCCATTCTTTGGGTTGAACTTATCTTTCTTATTTATGTCATTATTTGATTATGTGAGAAATTAATTTTTATATGTTATCATGTATTTATATTTTCATTATGTGATCTTATGGAAAATACAAATAAGTGATCTATTTTATTTACAAATTTATCTTTGTAAGGGACTTCATCTCAATCTCTTTTCATTGAGGCATACATTTTTCTAATACATGAGTTTATTTTATACATTATATAAAATCCATTGAAATTTCATTTCATTCAAATGGAATCTTTTTATGTGAGACATTTTACGAAAGAAATAAAAATAATGGTTGTTTTTAAGGTTAGTGGTGACAACGACCTTTCTACCGCCACGAGTATTATTGAATCTATGGATTCCTTAAAAATCTGTAATGTTTTTAAAAGGAAAAACAAATAACATATACTATTATTACATATTTTGGTATTGAAAATTATTTTTAGAAGGGATTTATTATTTCAATATCTTGATGTGGTTTTTTTGCAATGTGGTATGTTATCTTTTCTTTATGCTTATGTTATGTGTTATGATAATGTTAGGGTTCTTGGGAATTATTTACATATATGGTGGTTCCATGATAAACCTAGTGTTGGTGAGCCTGAGATATGTCACCAATGCATTGGGTAACATGATTAAGGTAAACGTTAATGTTCCTCCTAATAGATTTAGGTAATATACTGTAATGGTTATTAAAATTTTACTCCCTATGTAGTTGTGATAGCTACAACATAAATATTTTATGGATTCCACAAGGTGTCATTATGATATATGATTTTTATTTGTTATTCATAAAGGCTTTTGATTTCATGAGTAAAGTAAAAGAGTTCATGTTTGTTATGTATTTATGAAAAAAAATCTTTCTTTTTTTATAACCCTTGATTATCTTTTTATGCTCATCACAAATTTTGATATTTTTTTCACAAGACTTAAAGATGAATACAGTCAAGGATGGGATCATGGAAAAGTCATGATGACTAAAACATGGAACTAAACATGACTCTTTCTTCCAAGATATTTTATCTTTTGATAAAAATGGAAACTATGTTGAAGTGTATACTTTGTAATCTTTTGAGATGTAGTAGTTACGTCCTAATTCTCTAAAACTCTATTGATGAAAAGGTCCTCAATGTGAATTATTCATTTAATTCAATATTATGTAATATTTAAGGCCTGGTCCTTATATAGTTGGACATATTTGGCCTATTATTTCCTATGATATGGGAATAATGGTAATTTTTTTAATGTTTAGATGATTTACTTGAGGTTTTATGAGATGTTACTTTTCTTGATAGAGGTTCATTGGACTCTCATGATGAAAATCACTAATGTAATTTTGGTTTCATGGATTTATTTAGAAACATTATTGTTTTCTATACTAACTATAAGGCTCCGACCTTAAACATTACTTAATATTGAATTAAATGAATAATTCACATTGAGGATATTTTCAGGTTTAGAGTTTTAGAGAATTAGAACATAACTATTACATCTCAAAAGATTTACAATGTAGACACTTCTACCAAGTTTCCATAGAATAAAAAAACTCTTAAAAAGAAACATGTCTAGTTCCATGTTTTATATAGTATGAATTTCCCTTGATCCCATCCTTGACCCTATTCCACATTAAGTCCTGTGAAAAACATTTTAAAAAAACTTAGGGTGAGCATAAAAAGCTCAGTAAGGGATACACAAAGAATAAAAACTGTTAGTTTATCAAAACAAAAATTAAACCATGTATACTTTATCAAAGTAATAATTTTCACCTTTATGAAGTAGTAAAAACTCTTCACTGAATAAAAGATCATTATTTACCCTTTTGTAACCAAAATATAACCATAAAACCCATATAAAGAACACATAACATATAATGGTAACTTGGGACATAATCATACTTAAGTGGAATAACCATACGATCGACTTCCACACGTATCACTTAATAGAATAGCCTTACGGCCAACTTCCATACATACTTAATGGAATAGACATACGGCCAACTTCTATACCTAATGCATTGGAGGTTATAACGTAACCACCCATCCTGGTATTCACGGCACCACCCGTCATATGGTTTGTCACATAACCACCTGTCAAATGTCCTAGTACCATTATAAAAATCATAAGACATAAAAAAAATATAATGGAAAGAAAAAATTTCCACACTTTGATCACAATATATCACATAAATATATTGACATAACAAATCTATTATAAAAACCATTTTCAATACCAAAATACATAAAAGAGTATATGGTTTTTATTTCATTTTAAAAAAACATTACGTCTTGTTCAGGAAGCCAAAGACCAAATAATACTCACGGTGGTGGAAAAGGTCGTTGTCACCGCGTATGTTAAAAGAATCATTCCTTTTTGTCTTTTTGTAAATCGATTTGTAGAAAAATATTACTTTTGTATAAAAGTAAAAGTCAAAGGGGTTTATGAACCATATAAAATAAAGTTGTGTATACAACAAAATATGCCTCAATGAAAGGAGATTGAGACGAAGTCCCTTACAACGATCATTTAAAAAAAATAGATCTAATATGTGTATTCACTATAAGTACACATAAAGAAAGTAAAAATAAAATATATTACATAATAATATCATGACATAATATGAATGTAGGAGATTAACCCAAAGAATGGATATCAGGTTAAGAAGTTCCCTTAACTCGGGTCCGACTTGACTCGATCGTTCTTTAACGTCCTGAATAATAAACATGAGTTAATTTCTAATTTCTTAAGAATTTTTTTCAGGTTCATTATTACTTTTATATCACTTATTACCATGTTATAAACATTATGTAATCATTTAAGTTAATAATGTTTGTTTTGTCGATATTTGGTTCTTAAGTCAAATGTGGACTTCTTACAATTACATGTTGTACGTGTGGTCAAAGGTTCATTATATCCAGAATTATATTCATGATTTGGATATCATATATATCATATATATCCATCATATAAATTTATTTATAATATTGAATAATAATTTACTGGTAAGAAATGAAATGCACAGTTCATGGAGACGGTAAGCCGTACGTACGCATGAACGCTACTTTCATTTCTATGTCATATTAATGGAATTAAAACTAAATGAGAGGTGTGTATATTTTAATTCCAGAAAAATATTAATAATTTATATGTAACATACATCATATATATCCATTATATATATGTACTTATAATAGTACAATACATTTGGGGATAAGAAATGAACTGCACCGTTCATAGAGACGGTAAGACGTACGTACGCATGAACGCTGCTTCCCTTTATATTTCATATTTTATGAAATTGAATCCTAATTATATAATGGTATATTATAATTCCAGTTTAATATAAAATATAATTTCATAACTCTATCCTTTATACGTCCCGCATATGGTATTATCGAATCAAATCACATTGAGGGGGCGGTAGTCCGCACTTCCTTAAATGAAGATATCGTGTTTACCCATAATGGAAACCATAAAGGTATTCCCAAAATGAAAAATACAGAATCTTAAGTAAAACATAAACATATTATATATCATATATAAATATAGTGTCATCTTAATGGCCACCTTTGAAGGTATTAAAAGAATGTTGAACAATCATCGTTTCGTAAGGCAGAAATTCGCCAACCACAGAAATAGTATGTTCTTAAACCATTAGATGTAGATGTGTGTAAGTGTAGCTTGAAATATTCTTATAACAACATCCTAGTATATTGAAGATACTTGAGTTGTTTCAAAATAAATGAATAAAAAGAGTTTACGGGTTTGGAGAATCAAAATAAAACAAAAGAACACAAGTGAAGACATCAGCTTAAAATCGAATAACTCTCTTAGATTTGAGCTCAAAGGATTCCTTGGGAAGACTTATGCCCAAAGTGAGGCTTCAAAGAGTAAGAGAGGGATGTGGAGAGACAAAATGGGAAGGGTTTGTCCGAGCCAAAGGCTTTGGAGGTGTGGGTAAGGTGGTAGAGGTGGGTGCCTTTTATAAGAGGAGAGGAGGGGCACTCTTGGAAAGTATGGAAATGTTACATTATTTTAGAATGAGTTTCGGATTTTAATGGTCACACGTTGATGTGTTTCGAGGATAAGGTGATAAGGGTTCGAAATACACCCATCCAATAGGTTTTGGAGATGTGTAGGTCATTGATTTTACATTATCATTTCATTTTATTTAAATCCTTTATTAATGAGGTAATCGCTGCATCATCATGATGTCATAAATAATTTAATTAATTTAATGTCTAAAAAATAAAAAACAAATATCATGATGTAGAAAATATTTTTAACTTTCTAATGATTATTTATAGTCAAAAATCAGATTTTTATAACCCCATGTAAAAATTGTTTTAGTAAAACAACTCATGTTTGTGTCATTTTTACTTTAACATTTAATAGAAAGTTATTTATGTCATTTCCAAAACAATGTGGCTCCATGGGGTCCCCAAGATGACCCATGGATTTTATTGTTCGGCCATGACACATCCAATGATGTTAGGACATGTTTCAATATCATCTCATATTATTAAAACATTATTTTTACCTTAAACTACACTAATTACCTCTAATCGCGATTAAAAACTTAAAAGTTACTATTCACAAAAAAATTATTTTAATCCTATTGAACCACATTTTACTTCTTAATGACAACCATGTATGTCGGATTTTTTAAATTTAAAACACAGAAGTGGTAAAATTTCATTTAAACGAAAAATCAGTTTTTATAAGTACCACTTACTGGTTTCACTATTCATCAAAAATTGAAGTTTTCAGAAAAAATACCAAAACATCACCCTAATATATATTTGATATTATGAATTCAAAAATAAAGTCTATTTTACAAAATTCAAAACATATAAGTCACATTAATTGATTTAATAATTAATTCTCTCTGTCATGACAAATAGCGTGTTTTTATGAAACAATAAGTATCAAAAGATTGACACAAGTTTAAGTCCGATTTCAATGTGAAATTAATTCCAACGACCACTGTTGGATTAAATGGTAAAAATATATTCTAATTTCACTTTAAAACCAATTCAAAAGATAATCTAATCATATAAATAAATTATATTAAAATGTGGGTTTGAATTAAAATACAACATTTTACACTATTAATTAAAAAATGAACTTTAATGGAAAAATAACAAAAATTTAGACAAAGTAAATTTTGTTGTCCCAATTATAAAGAAGAGTTTTATTTGGTCCAATAGAATTTATAAGATTGAACAAAACTATATTTAATGATGGTTCTCCATCAAAAGGCGATAAGTGAACCTTTAGTGAAAATTAGGGCATATATTCCTAAAATTGAATTCTTTTTGTATTTTAAGCCTTTATCTTTTATTTGATAAAAGTAAAAACATTTAAAAAACATATATAATCTTATTTTAGTTATTTCTATCCATTCTAGCCAATAAAATGGATATCTGTTAAATACCATTCAAAATAATATTATTTGATTACTTGTGTGCAACGTAAGATTTCAAAGAAACTCTTTGTTGCGTATCAGGTACGCTATCGAACATAGAAACCCCTTTAAAGTAAAATTAATATTTAATTCGTAAATATTAATAAATATGAAAATGTTTTATTCATTATTTACCTAGGATGTTACATCCTTCCCCCCTTTTGGGAATTGCGTCCTCGTAATTTTATTCACTTATCAAAATAACTGTGGGTATTTATCCCTCATAGAATTTTTAGATTCCCACGTTGCCTCTTCAACCATATGGTTTTTCCACAAAACCATTACCTGGTGAATTACCTTATTTCGCAACACTTTCTCTCTTCGGTCAAGAATCTGGACTGGTTGTTCTTCATTAGATAGGTTCTCTTCCAGCTGAACTACCTCTGGACTCAAAACATGAGATGGATCTGGCATATACTTCCTCAACATCGAAACATGAAACACATTGTGTACCTGAGATAAACTCGGAGGTAAAGCCACTCGGTAAGCAACTGATCCAACTTTCTCCAGAATTTCATATGGTCCAATGAACCTTGGACTCATCTTTCCTTTCATACCAAATCCCATCACACTTTTCCATGGAGAAACCTTGAGAAAAACATGATCATCTACCTCGAAAGATAGAACCTTCCTCCGGTTATCTTCGTAACTCTTCTGCCTGCTCTGAGCTGTTCTCATGTGTTTCTGAATCAACTGAACTTTTTCTGCCATCTCTTCTACCAATTGAGGTCCCATCAGCTTCCTTTCACCAACTTCATCCCAAAATGATGGAGTTCGACACCACAACCCATATAATGCCTCAAATGGTTCAATCTATATACTGGAATGAAAAATGTTATTATAAGAAAACTCAACCAAAGAATTATGTTGGTCCTAAATTCCATGATAATCCATCGAACAAGCTTGTAGAATATCCTCCAAGGTCTGAATTTTTTGTTCTGACTGCCCATCTGATTACGGATGAAAATCTATACTAAAATTTAATTAAGTACCCAACGACTTCTGAAAGCCTTTCCAAAAGTTATAAGTAAACCTGGGATCATAGTCAGATACAATGGAGAGAGGAAATCCATGTAATCTGACTATCTATTTAAGATACAAACGGGAAAGTTGATCTAGGAAAAAATTATCTCGTATGGCAAGGAAATGAGCAGATTTAGTCAATCGATCAACAATAACCCAGATTGCATTATTATCTCGATATTTCTTCAGTAATCCCACGAAAAAATCCATGGATATATTTTCACATTTCCACTCTGGCATTGGTAAAGGCTGAAGAATCCCTTTCGGTAACAGCCGCTCTGTTATAACCTACTGACAAGTCGAACACTTCATAGTAAAATCAGCAATATCCCTTTTCATTCCATCCCACCAGTAATACTCCCGCAGATCTCTATACATCTTAGTACTGCCATGATGAACTGAAAACGGGGAACTATGAGCCTAACATAACAACCCATTATTCAACTGTGAATCACCAGGGACACATAATCTCTTCCTAAACCTCAAAACACAATCATTATCAATGTTGAATTCCGGCAACTTACCCTTCTGAAACAGCTCTACCTTTTTCTACAACTCACTGTCTTCCCTCTGTGCTTTCTTAATGCTGTCTAATAGGGATGATCTCAATGATACCTGAAACAAAACAGAAGAACATCCTACACCAAAAACTTCTATGCCAAAGTTCATCAAATCCTTAACCAAAGGATCACATTCCAAACGTAACATTGTTAATGAAGCATTACTTTTTCGACTCAATGTAGCAACCACTTTATTTGCTTTTCTCGGATGGAAATGAATTATACAATCATAATCCTTGATTAATTCTAGACATCTCCTCTGTCTCATTTTCAATTCTTTCTGAGTGAATATATACTTTAATCTTTTGTGATCGGTATATATTTCACACTTTACTCCATTCAAATGATGCCTCCATATTTTCAAAGAAAAAACAACAACAGCTAATTCCAAATCATGTGTAGGGTAATTTACCTCATGAGATTTCAACTGGCGTGAAGCATAAGCAATTACCTGATCATTATGCATTAGGACACAACCGAGTCCTTTTAATGAAGCATCACTGTAGATAACAAACTCACCATTCCTGGAAGGATGTTCCAAAACTGGAGCATTCACCATTATTCTTTTCAACTCCGGAAAACAATCATCACATTCTTTATTCCATATAATCTTAACACCCTTCCAAGTTAGCTTAGTCATTGGACTAGATAACCATGAAAAATTTTCAACAAACCTTTGGTAGTAACCTGCCAAACCAAGGAATCTACGGATCTCGGTTACATTTGTGGCTCTTGGCCATTCTTCATCAACTTTTGTTTTAGCAGGATCAACAATTATGCAATTTTTTGAAACAATATAACCAAGGAAAGAATTTTATTGCAACCAAAACTCACACTTTCTGAATTTACCATTAAATTTCTTTTTTTAAGGTTTGAAAAATAACCCTTAAATGTCTTTCATGCTCCTCTTTACTTTTAGAAAAAACCAAAATATCCTCAATAAACACAACCACCATTTATCACATGATTCAACTGAGCCATCAGTGTAGTAAACTGCTCAATTATGATTCTGACCATCTCTATTTGTTGATTCGAAAGGTCATTATACTCAGCATGCTTTCCTAGAAAAGATACTTTGTTTCCTATATGGAAAACCATTCTTATCATAGAAATATCTTAGGTGAAGCAACATGGTAATCTTTAAATGATATATCATTTCAGTCATACCATAAATTAACTTATAATTTAACAATTTTCTAACTCTTAAAGTTGTCTAAAACGACCATTGATACAAACTATAAGGCCCCGACTTTAAATCTTACTTAATGTTGAATTAAATGAATAATTCACATTGAGGATATTTTCAGGTTTAGAGTTTTAGAGAATTAGAGCATAACTATTACATCTCAAAATATTTACAAAGTAGACACTTCTACCAAGTTTCCATAGAATAAAAAAACTCATAAAAAGAAACATGTCTAGTTCAATGTTTTATATAGCATGACTTTCCCTTGATCCCATCCTTGACCCTAATCCTCATTAAGTCCTGTGAAAAACATTTCAAAAAAAAAACTTGGGGCGAGCATAAAAAGCTCAGTAAGGGATACACAAAGAATAAAAACTGTTAGTTTATCAAAACAAAAAGTAAACCATGTATACTTTATCAAAGTAATACTTTTCACATTTACGAAGTAGTAAAACCTCTTCACTGAATAAAAGATAATTACATACCCTTTTGTAACCAAAAGATTACCATAAAACCCATATAAATAACACATAACATATAATGGTAACTTGGGACATAAACATACTTAAGTGGAATAACCATACGATCGACTTCCACACATATCACTTAATTGAATAGCCATACGGCCAACTTCCATACATACTTAATGGAATAGCCATATGGTCAACTTCCATAACCAATGAATTGAATGTTATAACGTAACCACCAGTCCTGGTATTCACGGCACCACCAGTCATATGGTTTATCACATAACCACCGTCAAATGTCCAAGTACCATTAATAAAATCATAAGACTTAAAGCAAACATAATGGAAAGAAAACATTTCCACACTTTGATCACAATATATCAAATAAATATATTGACAGAACAAATCCATTATAAAAACAATTTTCAATACCAAAATACATAAAAGATTATATGGTTTTTATTTCATTTTAAAAAAAACATTACGGCTTGTCCAGGAAGCCAAAGACCAAATAATACTCGTGGCGGTGGAAAAGGTCATTGTCACCGCGTACGTTAAAAGAAATATTCCATTTTGTCATTTTGTAAAACGCTTCGTAGAAAAAGATTCCTTTTGTATAAAAGTAAAATTCAAAGGGGTTTATACACCGTATAAAAGAAAGTTGTGTATAAAACGAAATATTCCTCAATGAAAGGAGATTGAGACAAAGTCCCTTACAAAGATCATTTTTAAATAAAATAGATCTATTATGTGTATTCACTATAAGTACACATAAAGAAAGTAAATATACAATATAGGACATAATAATATCATGACATAATTAGAAAGTAGGAGATTAACCCAAAGAATGGCAATCAGGTTAAGAAGTTCCTTTACCTCGGGTCCGACTTGACTCTATCGTTTTTTAACGTCCTGAATAATAAACTTGAGTTAATTTATAATTGATTAAGAACCTTCTTCAAGTTCATTATTACTTTTATATCACTTATTGCCATGTTATAAACATTATTTAATCATTTAAGTTAATAATGTTTGTTTTGTCGATATTTGGTTCTTAAGTCGAAAGTGGACTTCTTACAATTACATGTTGTACGTGTGGTCAAAGGTTCATTATATCCAGAATTATATTCATGATTTGGATTTCATATATATCATATATATCCAGAATATACATTTAGTTATAATATTAAATAATCATTTAGAGGTAATAAATGAAATGCACCGTTCATGGAGACGGTAAGCCGTACGTACGCATGAACGCTACTTTCATTTCTATGTCATATTAATGGTATTAACACTAAATGAGAGGTATTCATATTTTAATTACAGAATAATATTCATCATTTATATGTAACATACATCATATATATCCATTATATATATGTACTTAAAATAGTACATTACATTTGGGGATAAGAAATGAAATGCACCGTTCATAGAGACGGTAAGTATAAGGCCCCAGCCTTAAACCTTACTTAATATTGAATTAAATGAATAATTCACATTGAGGATATTTTCAGGATTAGAGTTTTAGAGAATTAGAACATAACTATTACATCTTAAAAGATTACAAAGTAGACACTTCTACTAAGTCTCCATAAAAAAACTCTTAAAAAGAAAGATGTCTAGATTCCATGTTTTAGATAGCATGAAATTCCCTTGTTCCCATCCTTGACCTTATTCCACTTTAAGTCCTGTGAAAAACATTTCGAAAAACTTGGGGTGAGCATAAAAAGCTCAGTAAGGGATACAAAAAGAATGAAAACTGTTAGTTTTTCAAACATCAAGTAAACCATGTATACTATATCAAAGTAATACCTTCACCTTCATGAAGTAGTAAAAAAAAATCTTCACTGAATAAAGTATCATTACTTACCTTTTTGTAACCAAAGAATTACCATAAAACCCATATAAAGAACACATAGAATATATAAAGGTAACTTGGGACATAAACATACTTAAGTGGAATAACCATACGGTTGACTTCCACACACATCACTTAATGGAATATCCATACAGCCAATTTCCATACATACTTAATGGAATAGCCATACGCCCGACTTCCATACCCAATGCATTGGAGGTTATAACGTAACCACCCGTCCTGGTATTCACGGCACCACCCGTCATATGGTTTATAACGTAACCACCCGTTAAAATGTCCAAGTACCAATATAAAATCATAAAACATAAAACCAATATAAAGGAATGATAACATTTCCACATTTCAATCACAATATATCATAAATATATTGACATAATAAAATCCTTTATCAAAACCTTTTTCAATAACAAAATAAAGAAAAGATTATATGGTATTTATTTTATTCTAAAAACATTATGGCTTGTTGAGAAAGCCAAAGATCAAATAATACTCGCGGTGGCGGAAAAGGTTGTTGTCGCCGCGTACGTTAAAAGAAACATTCCTTTTGGTCGTTTTGTAAAACGCTTCGTAGAAAAAAGATTCCTTTTGTATAAAAGTAAAAGTCAAAGGGTTTTATACACCGTATAAAAGAAAGTTGTGTATAAAATAAAATATGCCTCAATGAAAGGAGATCGAGACGAAGTCCCTTACCTTGGGTCCGACTTGACTCGATCGTTCTTTAACGTCCTGAATAATAAACTTGAGTTAATTTATAATTGATTAAGAACCTTTTTAAAGTTCATTATTCTTTTTATATCACTTATTTCTATGCTATAAACATTATGTAACCATTTAAGTTAATAATGTTTGTTTTGTCAATATTTGGTTCTTAAGTCGAAAGTTGACTTCTTACAATTACATGTTATTCGTGTGGTCAAAAGTTCTTTATATCCAGAATGAAATTACCGATTTGGATATAATATGTATCATATATATCCAGCATATACATGTATTTATAACATTATATAATCATTTAGAGGTAAGAAATGAAATGCACCGTTCATGGAGACGGTAATCCGTACGTACGCATCAACGCTACTTTCATTTCATTGTCATATTAGTGGAATTAGAACTAAATGAGAGGTATGTATATTTTAATTCCAGAATTATATTCATCATTTAGATATATCATTAATTATATATATACATTATATACATGTCATTTTAATAGTACATTACATTTGGGGATAAGAAATGAAATGCACCGTTCATGGAGACGGTAAGCCGTACGTACGCATGAACGCTACTTTCATTTCTATGTCATACATTAATGGAAAGAAATAATAATTATATAGAGGTATATTATAATTCAATTATAACATCAGATATAATAACTTTAAATCCATCCTTTACACGTCCCACATATGGCACTAACGAATCACATCACTTTGAGGGGGCGGTAGTCCGCACTTCCTTAAATGAAGATATCGTGTTTACCCATAATGGAAACCATAAAGGTATGCCAAAAATGAAAAATAAATAATCTTAAGGAAAACATAAACATATTATATATCATATATAAAAATAGTGACATCATAATGGCCACCCTTGAAGGTGTTAAATGAATATTGAACAATCATCGTTTCGGGAGGCAGAATTTCGCCATCCACGGAAACCGTATGTTCTTTAACCATTTGATGTAGTTGTGTGAGAGTGTAGCTCAAATAAATCTTATAAAAACATCCTAGTATAATGAAGATACATGTGTTGTTACAAAAGAAGTAAATAAAAAGATTTTAGAGGGTTGGATAAGTAAAATAAGACAAATGAACAAGAGAGAATGAATTACCTTTAAAAGAGTAACTCCCTTTTGATTTGAGCCTAAAGGATTCCTTTGAAAGGATTCTGCCCAAATAGAATCCTCTAGGGTGAGGAGAGGGGTGTGGAGAGAGTAATTGGGCAGGGGTTGGCCGAGCCAAAGGCTTGAGAAGTGTGTGAAATGGGGTAGAGGTGGGGGCCTTTTATAAGTGGAGAGGAGGGTCACTTTTGGAAAGTAAAGAAATATTACTTTATTTGAAACTGTGTTTCGGTTTTAAAAGGTCCCACATTGATATAATTCGTGGATAAGGTGATAAGGGTTAGAAATCCACTCATACAATTGGTTTTTTCCATGTGTAGGTTTTAGATTTTTCATTATCTTTCCATTTTATTTAAATCGTCAAATAATGATGTCATTGCTGCATCATTATTATGTCATATATAATTTAATTTATTTAATGTCTAAAAATTATCAAAAAAATACTATGATTTAGGAAATATTTTGAGCTTTCCAATGACTCTTTATAATCAAAATTTGGACTTGTATAACCCCACTCAAAAATTATTTTAGTAAAACAATTTATGTTAGTGTCATTTTCACTTTAACATTAAATAAAAATATATTAATGTCATTTTCCAACTAAAGTGTCTCCATGGGGTCCCCAAGTTGACCCATGGCTTGTCTTGGTCGTCCATGACACAACCAATAGGTTTAGGACAAGTTTCATGGTGTTTTCACATTCTTATAATACCATTTTTACCTTAAAATACACTAATTACCTCTAATCGCGATTAATGAAAAAAAGTTACTATTCACCAAAAAATTATTTTATTCTCATTGAACCACATTTTACTTCTTAATTACTACCATGTATGTCGGATTTTCAATATTCAATACACATTATTGGTAAACTTTCATTTAACTGAAAAATCAGTTTGCTTGATTACCACTTAGTGGTTTCACTATTCATCAAAAATTGACGTTTTTCAGAAAATTACCAAAAATTCACCCTAAGCTATATTTGATATTCCGAAATCAAAAATGAAGTCCATTTTATAAAATTCATAACATATAAGTCAAATTAATTAATTTAATAATTAATTCCCACTGTCAGAGCAAATAGCGTGTTTTTGTGAAACAATAAGTATCAAAAGATTGACACTAGTTTAAGTCCGATTTCAAAGTGAAATTAATTCCAACGACCACTATTGGATTCAATGGTAAAAATATTTTCTAATTTCACTTTAAAACCAATTCAAAGGATAATATAATCATATTAATAAATCAGATTAAAAAGAGGTTTTGAATTAAAATACAACATTTTAGACTATTCATTAAAAAAAATGAACTTTATCAGAAAGGTACCAAAATTTTTCACAAAGTAAATTTTGATGTCCCGATTCTAAAGAAGAGTTATATTTGGTCCAAAATAAAGTATAAGAGTGATAAAAACTATATTTAATGACGGTTCACCATTAAAAGGTGATAAGTGAACCTTTAGTGAAAATTATAGTATATATGCCCTAAAATTGAACTCTTTCCGTATTTTAAGACTTTATCTTTTATTGGGTAAATGTATAAACATTCAAAAACATATATAATCATATTTTAGTTATTTATATCCATTCCCTCCAGTACAACGGCTACTTGTTAACTAACATTTAAAATAATATTATTTTATTACTAGTGTGCTACGTAAGTTTCAAAGAAACTCATCGTTGCGTATCGGGTACGCTATCGAACATAACAACACCTTTAAAATAAAATTAATATTTAATTCATAAATATTAATAAATATTTAAATTCTTTATTCTTTATTTACCTGGGATGTTACATCCTTCCCCCCTTTTGGGAATTGCGTCCTCGCAATTTTATTCACTTATCAAAATAAGTGGGGGTATTTATCCCTCATAGCATTTTCAGATTCCCACGTTGCCTCTTCAATCACATGGTTTTTCCAAAAAACCTTTACCTGATGAATAACCTTATTCCGTAACACCTGCTCCCTGTGGTCAAGAATCTGGACCGGTTGTTCCTCATAATATAGGTTCTCTTCCAGCTGAACTACCTCTGGGCTCAAAACATGAGATGGATCTGGCATATACTTTCTCAACATCGAAATGTGAAAAAAATTGTGTACCTGAGATAAACTTGGAGGTAAAGCCACCCGGTATGCAACTGATCCAACTCTCTCTAGAATTTCGTATGGTCCAATAAACCTTGGACTCAGCTTTCCTTTCTTACCAAATCTCATCACACTTTTCCAAGGAGAAAACTTGAGAAATACATGATCACCTACCTCGAAAGATAGATCCTTCCTCCGGTTATCCGAATAACTCTTCTGCCTGCTCTGAGCTGTTCTCATGTGTTTTCTGAATCAACTGAACTTTTTCTGCCATCTCTTCTACCAATTCTCGTCCCATCAACTTCCTTTCACCAACTTCATCCCAGAAAGCTGGAGTTCGACACCGCTTCCCATATAATGCCTAAAATGGTGCCATATGTATACTGGAATGAAAACTGTTATTATAAGAAAACTCAACCAAAGAAAGATGTTGGTCCCAACTTCCCTGATAATCAATCGAACAAGCTCGTAGCATATCCTCCAATGTCTAGATTGTTTGTTCTGACTGCCCATCTGATTGAGGATGAAAAGCTGCACTAAAATTTAATTCAGTACCCAAAGACTTCTGAAGGCCTTTCCAAAAGTTAGATGTGAACCTGGGATCACGATAAGATATAATGGAGAGATGAACTCCATGTAACCTGACTATCTCTTTAAGATACAAACGGGAAAGTTGATCAAGAGAGAAAGTATCTCGTATAGCAAGGAAATGAGCACATTTGGTCAAGCGATCAACAATAACCCAGATTGCATTATTACCTCGAGATGTCTTCGGTAATCCAACAACAAAGTCCATGGATATATTCTCCCATGTCCACTCTGGAACTGGTAAAGGCTGATGCATCCCTTTCAGTAACAGCCTCTCTGCTTTAACCTGTTTACATGTTAAACACTTCACAGTAAAATCAGGAATGTCTCTTTTCATTCCATCCCACCAGTAATACTCCCGCAGACCATTGTATATCTTAGTACTGCCAGGATGAAAAAACAACTCATTCTTCAACTGTGAATCACAAGGCACACATAACCTCTTCACAAACCTCAAAACACAAACACAAACTTATCCAAGAACTCATGGAAAATTTTATTCATAAGGTCCATGAATACAGCAGGTGCATTGGTTAACCCAAAAGGCATAACTACAAATTCATAATGGCCATATCTAGTACGGAACGTAGTCTTCGGAACGTCTTCTTCTTTTACTTTCAACTGATGGTACCCCGACCTCAAGTCAATCTTCGAAACAAAACTGAGCTCCCTGGAGCTGATACCACTTCATTCAATGGCCCAACATCTGCTGAAGTTGTTGCAAAGGATTTCACCACCCCTTTCTGCTTGTAGTCTGGCTGCATTCCCCTAGTTGAGTTCTTCTTTGGACACTCGTTTGCATAATGACCCATTTCATTACACTTAAAACATCTTACCGTTGGCTTTTCATTTCCTGCTTGATCATCTTCCTTACAGTTACGAGCAATATGACCAGACTTACCACACCGAAAGCACTTACCAGACTTGGATAAACATTCTCCAGGATGCATTTTACCACACTTCTCACAGGATGGATATTTGGTTTTCTTACCTCCTTGCTTCTTTGATGAATTCTTCCCCTTTTCCTGCCAACTAGACCTCTTATTTTGTTGTTTGTCATAGAACACCTGATCATCGACAAACTCCATTTCCACCTTCTCCACACATCGAACAAGTTTTTCATAACTTTTGAACTCACGAGAAGCTAATGCCCTTAGATACTTTGGCTTTAACCCTGAGTAAAACGGTTTATTTTACTATCAAGATCTCGTATGAAGTTTGGAGCATACCTTGCCAATCGAGTGAACTTTTCTTCATAAGAAGCCACTGAATCATCCTCCTGCCTCAATTCTAGGAACTAATTTTCCATCCTAAGACGAACCACCTTAGGAAAATATTTCTCAAGAAACATACCTTTGAATTCGTCCCAGTGAAGATCCTCAATCTCATCACTATCCCTTATATTTTTCACCATCGACCACCACTGATCAGCTTCACCTTCAAAACGGTAAATAGCAAGACTAACCTTTTCATGTTCTGAACACCCCATGACATCAAAAATCTTTTCCAGTGCTTTAATCCACCCTTCAGCTTGCACAGGGTCAGATGATCCTCTGAATGATGGGGGATGTTGCCTCATGAAATGTTCCACCACTGACATGTTCCTCTGCGGTTGATCTGGCTGATCTTGTGCATGGATACCACCACCATTTATAGCCTGAGTCAACTGTGCCATCACTGCAACAAACTGTTCAGTTCCGATTCCGACCATCTCAGGTTGCTGATTTGGAAGGTTATCTTCCTCCTGATGTCTTCCCAACATAGCTGCTTTGTTTCCTCTGCGGAAAACCATTCTGAACACAGAAATATCTTAGGCGAAGAAACATGGTAATCCGTAAATGCTATATCATTTCAATCATATTATAATTTAACACTTTTCTAACTCCTAAAGTTGTCTAAACCGACCTTTCATACCAACTATAAGGCCCCAGCCTTAAACCTTACTTAATATTGAATTAAATGAATAATTCACATTGAGGATCTTTTCAGGTTTAGAGTTTTAGAGAATTTGAACATAACTATTACATCATAAAAGATTACAAAGTAGACACTTCTACTAAGTCTCCATAAAAAACTCTTAAAAAGAATGATGTCTAGATTCCATGTTTTAGATAGCATGAAATTCCCTTGATCCCATCCTTGACCTTATTCCACTTTATGTCACGTGAAAACCATTTCGAAAAACTTGGGGTGAGCATAAAAAGCTCAGTATGGGATACAAAAAGAATGAAAACTGTTAGTTTTTCAAACATCAAGTAAACCATGTATACTATATCAAAGTAATACCTTCACCTTCATGATGTAGTAAAAAAATCTTCACTAAATAAAGTATCATTACTTACCTTTTTGTAACCAAAGGATTACCATAAAACCCATATAAAGAACACATAGAATATATAAAGGTAACTTGGGACATAAACATACTTAAGTGGAATAACCATAAGGTTGACTTCCACACATATCACTTAATGGAATATCCATACGGCCAATTTCCATACATACTTAATGGAATAGCCATACGGCCGACTTCCATACCCAATGTATTGGAGGTTATAACGTAACCACCCGTCCTGGTATTCACGACACCACCCGTCATATGGTTTATAACGTAACCACCCGTTAAAATGTCCAAGTACCAATATAAAATCATAAAACATAAAACCAATATAAAGGAATGATAAAATTTCCACATTTCAATCACAATATATCATAAATATATTGACATAATAAAATCCTTTATCAAAACCTTTTTCAATACCAAAATACATAAAAGAGTATATGGTATTTATTTTATTCTAAAAACATTACGACTTGCTGAGAAAGCCAAAGATCAAATAATACTCGCGGTGGCGGAAAAGGTCGTTGTCGCCACGTACGTTAAAAGAAACATTCCTTTTTGTCGTTTTGTAAAACGCTTCCTAGAAAAAAGATTCCTTTTGTATAAAAGTAAAATTCAAAGGGTTTTATACACCGTATAAAAGAAATTTGTGTAAAAAATAAAATATGCCTCAATGAAAGGATATCGAGATGAAGTCCCTTACCTTGGGTCCGACTTGACTCGATCGTTCTTTAACGTCCTGAATAATAAACTTGAGTTAATTTATACTTGATTAAGAACCTTTTTAAAGATCATTATTCTTTTTATATCACTTATTTCCATGCTATAAACATTATGTAACCATTTAAGTTAATAATGTTTGTTTTGTCAATATTTGGTTCTTAAGTCAAAAGTTGACTTCTTACAATTACATGTTATTCGTGTGGGCAAAAGTTCTTTATATCCAGAATGAAATTACCGATGTGGATATAATATGTATCATATATATCCAGAATATACATGTATGTATAATATTACATAATCATTTAGAGGTAAGAAATGAAATGCACCGTTCATGGAGACGGTAAGCCGTACGTACTCATGAACGCTACTTTCATTTCTTTGTCATATTAGTGGAATTAAAACTAAATGAGAGGTATGTATATTTTAATTCCAGAATTATAGTCATCATTTAGATAAATCATTAATTATATATATACAATATATACATGTAATTTTAATAGTACATTACATTTGTGGATAAGAAATGAAATGCACCGTTCGTGGAGACGGTAAGCCGTACGTACGCATGAACACTACTTTCATTTCTATGTCATACATTAATGGAAAGAAATAATAATGATATAGAGGTATATTATAATTCCAGTATAACATAATATATAATAACTTTAAATACATCCTTTACACATCCCACATATGGCATTAACGAATCACATCACTTTGAGGGGGCGGTAGTCCGCACTTCCTTAAATGAAGATATCGTGTTTACCAATAATGGAAACCATAAAGGTATGCCAAAAATGAAAAATACAGAAGCTTAAAGAAAACATAAACATATTATATATCATATATAAAAATAGTGACATCATAATGGCCACCCTTGAAGGTGTTAAATGAGTATTGAACAATCATCGTTTCGGGAGGCAGAATTTCGCCATCCACGGAAACCGTATGTTCTTTAACCATTTGATGTAGTTGTGTGAGAGTGTAGCTCGAATAAATCATATGAAAACATCCTAGTATATTGAATATACTGGTTTTGTTACAAAAGAAGTAAATAAAAAGAGTTTGGAGGGTTGGAGAAGCAAAATAATACAAATGAACAAGAGAGAATGAATTACCTTTAAAAGTGTAACTCCCTTTTGATTTGAGCCTAAAGGCTTCCTTTGAAAGGATTCTGCCCAATGGGAATCCTCTAGGATGAGTAGAGGTATGTGGATAGAGTAATTGGGCAGGGGTTGGCCGAGAAAAAGGCTTGAGAAGTGTGTGAAATGGGGTAGAGGTGGGGGCCTTTTATAAGAGGAGAGGAGGGGCACTTTTGGAAAGTAAAGAAATATTACTTTATTTGAAATTTGGTTTCGGTTTTAAAAGCTCCCACATTGATATAATTCGTGGATAAGGTGATAAGGGTTCGAAATCCACTCATCCAATTGGTTTTGGCCATGTGTAGGTTTTAGATTTTTCATTATCTTTCAATTTTATTTAAATCGTCAAATAATGATGTCATCGCTGCATCATTATTATGTCATATATAATTTAATTTATTTAATGTCTAAAAATTATATTAAAAATACTATGATGTAATCAATCGTTTTATCTTTCCAATGAGTATTTATAATCAAAATTTGGACTTCTATAACCCCACTCAAAAATTATTTTAGTAATACAATTTATGTTAGTGTCATTTTCACTTTAACATTAAATAAAAATATATTAATGTCATTTTCCAACTAAAGTGGCTCCATGGGGTCCCCAAGTTGACCCATGGATTGTCTTGGTCGGCCATGACACAACCAATAGGTGTAGGACAAGTTTCATGGTGTTTTCACATTCTTATAATACCATTTTTACCTTAAACTACACTAATTACCTCTAATCGCGATTAATGAAAAAATGTTACTATTCACCAAAAAATTATTTTAATCTCATTGAACCACATTTTACTTCTTAATGACAACCATGTATGTCGGATTTTCAAAATTCAATACACATTAGTGGTAAACTTTCATTTAACTGAAAAATCAGTTTGCTTGATTACCACTTAGTGGTTTCACTATTCATCAAAAATTGAAGTTTTTCAGAAAATTACCAAAAATTCACCCTAAGCTATATTTGATATTCCGAATTCAAAAATGAAGTCCATTTTACAAAATTCAAAACATATAAGTCAAATTAATTAATTTAATAATTAATTCCCGCTGTCAGAGCAAATAGCGTGTTTTTGTGAAACAATATGTATCAAAAGATTGACACTAGTTTAAGTCCGATTTCAAAGTGAAATTAATTCCAACGACCACTATTGGATTCAATGGTAAAAATATTTTTTAATTTCACTTTAAAACCAATTAAAAAGATAATATAATCATATAAATAAATCAGATTAAAAAGAGGTTTTGAATTAAAATACAACATTTTACACTATTCATTAAAAAAATGGACTTTATCAGAAAGGTACCAAAAATTTACACAAAGTAAATTTTGATGTCCCGATTCTAAAGAAGAGTTATATTTGGTCCAAAATAAAGTATAAGAGTGATAAAAACTATATTTAATGACGGTTCACCATTAAAAGGTGATAAGTGAACCTTTAGTGAAAATTAGAGTATATATGCCCTAAAATTGAACTCTTTCTGTATTTTAAGCCTTTATCTTTTATTGGGTAAATGTATAAACATTCAAAAACATATATAATCATATTTTAGTTATTTCTATCCATTCCCGCCAGTACAACGGCTACTTGTTAACTAACATTTAAAATAATATTATTTTATTACTAGTGTGCTACGTAAGTTTCAAAGAAACTTATCGTTGCGTATCGGGTACGCTATCGAACATAGAAACCCCTTTAAAATAAAATTAATATTTAATTCGTAAATATTAATAAATATGAAAATTCTTTATTCTTTATTTACCTAGGATGTTACAGTAAGTCGTACGTACGCATGAACGCTGCATCCATTTCTATTTCGTATTTTATGAAATAGAATCATAATAATATATCGGTATATTATAATTCCAGTGTAATATCATATATAATATCCTAACTCTATCCTTTATACGTCGTACATATGGTATTAATGAATCAAATCACTTTGAGGGGGCGGTAGTCCGCACTTCCTTAAATGTAGATATCGCGTTTACCCACAATGGAAACCATAAAGGTATGCCCAAAATGAAAAATACAGAAGCTTAAGGAAAACATAAACATATTATATATCATATATAATTATAGTTTCATCTTAATGGCCGCCTTTTAAGGTGTTAAAATAATGTTGAACAATCATCGTTTCGTGAGGCAGAAATTTTCCAACCCCAGAAACAGCATGTTATTTAACCATTAGATGTAGATGTGTGTAAGTGTAGCTTGAAATATTCTTATAACAACATCCTAGTATATTGAATATACTTGAGTTGTTACAAAATAAATGAATAAAAAGAGTATAGAGGGTTGGAGAAGCAAAATAAAACAAAAGAACACAAGTGAAGACATCACCTTAAAATCGGGTAACTCTCTTAGATTTGAGCTAAAAGGCTTCCTTGGGAAGACTTCTTCCCAAAGTGAGGCTTCAAAGAGTAATAGAGGGATGTGTAGAGACAAAATTGGCAGGGGTTGGTAGAGAAAAAGGCTTTGGATGTGTGGGTAAGGTGGTAGATGTGGGGGCCTTTTATAAGAGGAGAGGAGGGGCACTCTTGGAAAGTAAGGAAATGTTACTTTATTTTAGAATGTTTTTCGGATTCTAATGGTCCCAAATTGATATGTTTCGAGGATAAGTTGATAAGGGTTCTAAATACACCCATACAATAGGTTTTTTACATGTTTAGGTCCTAGATTTTACATTATCATTTCATTTTATTTAAATCCTTTATTAATGAGGTAATCGCTGCATCATCATGATGTCATAAATAATTTAATTAATTTAATTTATAAAAATTATAAAACAAATGTCATGATGTAGGAAATCTTTTTAGATTTATAATTAATATTTATAGTCAAAATGATGATTTTTATAACCCCATGTAAAAATTGTTTTAGTAAAACAACTCATGTTTGGGTCATCTTTAATTTAACATTTAATAAAAAGTTATTTATGTCATTTCCCAAAAAAACTGGTTCCATGGGGTCCCCAATTTGACCTATGGATTTTCATGGTTGTCCATGAAACATCTAATGAGGGTAGGACATGTTTCAAGCTCATCTCATATTATTAAAAGATTATTTTTACCTTAAATTACACTAATTACCTCTAATCGCAATTAAAAACTTAAAAGTTACTATTCACCAAAAAATTATTTTAATCTCATTGAACCACATTTTACTTCATAATGACAACCATGTATGTCGGATTTTTAAAATTGAAAACACCGAAGTGGTAAAATTTCATTTAAACGAAAAATCAGTTTTTATAAGTACCACTTAGTGGTTTCACTATTCATCCAAAAATGATGTTTTTCAGAAAAAATACCAAAAATTCACCCTAAGATATATTTGATATTCTGAATTCAAAAATGAAGTATATTTTACAAAATTAAAAACATATAAGTAGCATTAATTAATTTAATAATTAATTACCGCTGTCATGACAATGAGCGTGTTTTTATGAAATAATAAGTATCAAAAGATTGACACTAGTTTAAGTCCGCTTTCAAAGTGAAATTAATTTCAATGACCACTATTGGATTAAATGGTAAAAATATATTCGAATTTCACTTCAAAAAAAATTCAAAACATAATCTAATCATATAAATAAATTATATTAAAAAGAGGTTTTGAATTAAAATACTACATTTTACACTATTCATTAAAAAATGAACTTTATCGGAAAAATACCAAAAATTTACACAAAGTAAATTTTGATGACCCAATTCTAAAGAAGAGTTTTATTTGGTCCAATAGAATGTATAAGTGTGAACAAAACTATATTTAATGACGGTTCTCCATCAAATGGCGATAAGTGAACCTTTAGTGATAATTAGGGCATATATGCCAAAAATTGAATTCTTTCTGTATTTTAAGCCTTTATCTTTTATTAGAAAAAAGTAAAAACATTTAAAAAACTTATATAACCATATTTTAGTTTTTTCTATCCATTCCCGCCAATACAACGACTATGTGTTAACTACCATTTAAAATAATATTATTTGATTACTTGTGTGCAACGCAAGATTTCAAAGAAACTATTTGTTGCGTATTGGGAACGCTATCTAACATAGCAACCCCTTTAAAATAAATTAATATTTAATTCTTAATTATTAATAAATATGAAAATGTATTATTCATTATTTAACTGGGATGTTACACTAACACAAATGACATTGTGATTAAATTCAATGGGAACTGAAGGGTAGATTGTTTGTTTCTATTTTGATGTAATTCTATGGTGTTGGGTGATCATGAAATTAACATTGGTATTGTGGTGGTGATAAGAATGTTGGAATAAATCACAAAGGTAACATTTTTCTAGGTATGTTTGAATAGATAGTGGATCATAGATAGTATATAAGTTATTGGGACAATATTTTGTAATGTGTGAATTTTTAGAGTATTAGATTGTTTCAATTGTGGAGTTTTATAAAAATGTACACCCTTGAGGTTTATATGTGAATGATGTAGTTTATTGGTCATCTATGGTTCCATAGAGATGTGGATCAACAATCCTCTATATGAAATTCTAGACATTTTTATATTGAATTTTATAGAGGAATGAGTTCCAAAGATTATATTTTTATAAGGTATACGTCCCTCTATGATTAATGGTAAAATTAAATATGGATTAGTGTCTTGTTCTGTGGTAATATCATATATATTATTTACACGAATTGATAAGAAAGACTATATTTGGTACATTTTGTGGTTTCAATAATAGATAGGTATGATTTAATCAAGATATTGTGTTGGTTATGATTGGAAATAGACGCCTCGACCTCCTTAAATTATGGAATTTTTGGGGAATTCCTAAGGTGTTGTTCTTGGAGTTTGAGAAATGGTTGCCAATAGATATCTCATGTTATCACTAATATATGAGAGAAGTGGTCATTCCTAGTAATTATGTTCAGTAATTGTTGGTTCATTGGTGATTGATATATAACCTTATTTTTGTAGGTTTAAAACCGTGATGATACATGTCATGGGACTGTAAAGGGTAAGGATGGATGTTGGTGGGTTCAATAATAATGTTTAACTAATTTCGTAGCAAATCATGTATTTGGATTCATATAAAATGAATTAAAGACTATACTGGATGATATTTGTCATGGATAGGTATTTATATTTGATCTAATGGTGGGTCAGATAAATAGACTATATTTCTCATTATTGGAGTATGATGGAGTATTTGGCTGGCTAATGATCAAATTATTAAATTAAATTGAGTATCAGGGTTATAATTTTTTGTTGTTATATGGATAGCCTCATGATGAATATGGAGACTAGAGAATCAAAATTATATAATGATATATAGAGTGGAAAGGGTTGTCTAGGATTTTTTTAAAAATGTTTGGTTAAATAAGGATTGACCAATGTTTTCATGTAAAATTGGGTTCGGTTAACTGGGAACCACAAATATCATGTCATCAGGAAACTAAAAAATCATTCTAGTAGGGGAATCCAATAGTGTGAATCATCATGGAATTGAATCAACCCATGTGATATTTTTCATGTGTTGAAAAGCACCATTATGATGATGATAAATTTATTTATGTGACCTTTTCTTCTATTTAAATATGTGTTTCATTTAGTTTCATTTCAGTATTTAAAAGTTGATATGATTATGGCACGATGTTTTGAGGAATATTACCCCGCATTTTTGAGTTTGTTGAAAAATCATATTTATATATCCTCAATAAAATACATAGAATTAAGGGTGATTTTATAATCATGATATATTATAATTAACGGGTAGAAGAAAACAATGACTTCTCATGAATGAGAACTGTTATGTTTGTTTGGTCATGAAATCAATTGTTGTTTAGGGTATGAATATATTGAATGAACATGAATATTAGGTTTACAGATCATGGATAATTTAAGAAATTGATTTTAATTATTAAATTTTATGAGTTATACCATCCCATTGGATTGTTTTTTAATATGTAATGAGGACCTAGAGGTTTCTCTAGTACTCAGGTGAATGTCATGAGCTTCAGGTTTATGTTCTTAATTTTGGGAAATGTATTTAACCTGTTAATGGTTTTCATAGGGTAAGAAAACCAAATATTGGAATACCATGTAGGTTTTTTCATCATAAAATTGTGGCTCTTTGTTTTTTCATGTTTTCATAAAATATATTAAAACCTACAATTTTATTTTATATGGTAATTTCATTATTAATCGATGTTTAGAAGACATGTGTTGCAAAACCATGCAGAATCTCATGTTCCATTATATGTATCAATCAAAAATTGCCCCTCTCAAATTAAAAAACCTTTCCTCTCATCCATCACTACACATAGTTGTACCTGTGGTGTAAAACCATCAAATTTTTTAAAAAAAATATTATTTATTTATATATTTTTCAATACATAATAATAGATATTATGATAATATTGTTATACTATAAAATTATTATGTCACGACCCATCCTCGGGGCCCGTGCCGTGACTACCCCAAGCCCGCCTTCCATAGGCCAGGGGCTGGTGACTAGCACCAAGGGGTCAATCCCAATAAAAACGGAAGGCATTGCCTTTGTAAAGTAAACAAAAACCACAGAGCAAGAAAGCAGTAGAATTAAACACTAAGTAAAAACTGATTACAACAGTAAGTGCGGAAAAAGTAAGTGGGCCAGAATACAAACCCAAACTGAAAGTAAGGTACAACTGGAAAGGAAAAACAACAACTGAATGTAAAGCCACAACGTCAAGTTGTCCACTCGAAACCCCACCTTAAGGGTGAGTACAGATAGCCACCACAGCTCCTCGGGACCACCCGTCCGCTCCGAGAACGTCCCGCCCAGTGGTCCACCTCCAGGTACCGTCCTTCTCCGCAAGCCTCAACCATGATCAGTGATGTCCGTCGTCTGCAACCAACACAACGTAGTGCGGGAATAGCCCATGCAGGGGTGAGTATAAGCTACTCAGTAGGGACCCCGAGACCCCTGAAGGTCTCCCAGAATCCACAAAGGAAAAATCCACAAGGAAAAGATACAATCACAAAGTAAAAATCGACTCTACTTAGGTATATGCCCATACATATACCTAAGTCATTAATTCCAGTACGCTCAAACATCCGAGCCCATGTAAAACCCAGTCCACATAGGAAAGTAATATGTAAATCCACACAAGAGAGCACAACACAATCCACATAGGAAATCAAAACAGGATTCAGCTCACACAGGTATACTTTTTGATATGACGATAGAGATGATCAGATATATCCACTGATTCATCTAAGTTGTCGGAACCACAAAGGATCGATAGGTACTAACCCCTGCAATGACCCACAAAGGATCTGACCCACACTGGATCGTTAGGTAACTAACCACCGCAATGACCCACAAAGGATCTGACCCACACATGATCGATAGGTAACTAACCCACGCAAAGACCCAGACAGGATCAGACCCACATAGGATTTGTAGGCGCTGGCCCACAGAGGACCATTGAGCGCTGACCCACATAGGATCGATCCCACACAGGATCTGTAGCACTGATCCACATAGGATCGCAGAGTGATGTAGTCGTCGTCGTCGAGTCCACTGAGGATCTCTGTATAGTCGTCGTCGTCGTCGCAGTCGAAGCCAACTCTAGGGTTCCTGCACACAGCAAGCTCATTCGGGAGGGTCCGCTCCACGATCCCAGAGGCTGATACATCAACTGACACATGGTCCAGAGTTGATGTATCCAAATGTTCCGCATCATCAACATGAACTCAAGGTCGTAGACGGCGCGTCAATCGGACGCCCAGTCTGAGAGTTAATGGTGTTTTCGTCCCAGGGGCCCGGTTGGTTTTTAAGTCAAAACCAACCCTACCGTACTCCACCTACGTCCAAACCTCAGGCAGAGTAAGCCAAAAGATCCGTCTCACGTAGAGGAATCAATCAAAGTCGATGGAACCTCAATCGGACGTCTGGAGCTTATGTTATAAGTGTTTCCGCTCCGAGGGCCCGGTTGGTTTCGTGTACAAACCAACCCAGTCGAACCCAAAGTATTCCGAAACCTTGAGTGTAATGTACTTAAATGACCGTCTCGATCAAAGGATCGCATTGCCACTAACGGTGCATCGATCAGAGGTTCGTAGCTCATGATACTGAAAAAAGACCGAAAGAGGTCCGAAAACGGGGGGTTTGGGCCCTGACCGACCCGACCCAACCCCCCCGGGTCGGCCCAAACCGGCTCGACCCGACCCAGGTCCGGATCCGACCCGGATGGCGCGACCCGGCCCGGCTAGCACGGCCCGGCCTGGGCTGGGCGCGACCCGGCTAGCACTGGCCGGGTGGCCAGTGGGTCGGCTTGGTCGTTACGGCCGAGCGAAGCGGGGGGCGCGCTGCCCCCCGAGTGAAGGATACGCGGCCCCGCGTGGGGCCAACCTTGCCAGCGGATGTGGCCGGCTGCCACGTCTCGTGCCTCTTTGGTCCTGCGCGGTCGCGGGATCGCGCCTTGCCACCGCGGCTTCAGCCGCAACGGCTCCTTCCGGCGGCGCGCCGGGCGCCGCCGCCACCTGCCGTCGGCGCCGCCGTGCCGATGAGGCGTGCCGGTGGGCTGCTCCGCGGACCACCGGATGAGTTCCAGTGGTCGTAAATTCATGCCGAATTCACCATTGGCGCTCACGGTGTCCATCCTTCACTGTGAGGACCACACAGCGTCCGTGCGGCCTACTTCAACATCGCCTGCCATTCCGCACACCAAGAATGAAGGGACGGTGGGTTCAGACTTGTTCTTTGGTCTGCACCCATCGTGTTAGCGGTTTTAAAAGTCTCACAACAAATTTTAAACAAACCACGGATATAATCACATAGATTAAAAAGAACAAAAACCCCTACCTCAACGTTGTCGTCGAACTTGAGTTCGTCGCGGAATTGACCGTCACGGAAGAAGAGGATCGTCGCATCGCGGAAGGGGCATTGCTTTCGTCGCGGTACACGGTGTCGCATAGTCAAACTCCGAGGATTAAAGTCACACAGATTTAATTGAACCAATTAAACCCATGTTGAGGATATAATTCACAATGGAATTAAAAGAAACGTAATCCCCTACCTCAATCAGTTGTTGATCAAAGATTATCGCGGGGAAGGAACGTCGCGGAAGGAGGATCGTCGGCGTCGCGGTAAACGGCGTCGCGCCGTTGATCTTTGAGGGTTCGGTGTTCTTCGTCGCCCTTCATCGGAGGTCGGTGTTCTTCGCGTTATTCGCGTTCCTCGTGTTCTTCGCGAAGGAGGAAATAGATCATCATGTTTTAGAGCTTTCCCCAAATCCTCCCAACAAGAAATCCCTCAACAAAAAGTGTTGGTCTCTTTTTATTCCCATGCCAATGATTTGAAAAGGAAATGAAAAATTAATTCGAAGAATTAATTTTAACAATTTAACTACCCAATTTAATGGGGAAGTTCTTAACCATAAAAACGCACAGTTGAGTTTCATTAAAGAGGGGGTTGCGGGTGTGTTACATAGGAGGGACGAAACGGTGGGGCTTGTGCGGGGCCCACCTCAAAAATATATTACCAAGTGGGTAGGATATTTTGGGTTCCACCCTATCCAATTAACATAGAATAAGTGGATTTAAGTGGATTTAAGTGAAATAAAATAAAGTGTTGCACCACTTTTATTTTATTTCATAACATAACCCCAAAAATTAATAACAACACCTGAGCAAACGCAACTCCGGAAAAGGCGTTTCTAAGAAAATACTGGCGCTGCGGTTCCATCGGTGCCCTCAGAATTTGATTCTGAGCACTTGTTCAAAAGTTATAAAACCCCGCTCGTTCGTTCACTGAACGTACCCGAGACAAACTTCGAAAAATGATTTCGGGCACAACGGGCCTCGGAATCAGGTGCTGTCAGAAACCGCATTCTTGTAAAATTCTAATGAAAAATAAGAAAAAAAATATCCTTGAATTCTATGGGTATTTACATCACTCCCACCTCAGGGATTTACATCCCTGTAAAGATACATCATAAACAAGGGAAACTAAAGTTGTTACTGAGCACGCATCTGAGCCTCCCGCTCCCAAGTGCTCTCCCAGAGGTTCCCCGTGCTGCAATCTGATGTGCACTATAGGAATCGACTGTCCACGTAGGACCCGCTCCTGTCGATCCTCAATATCCACCGGGACCTCCGCAAACGTCAGTCCATCATAAATGTCCATCTCCCCATGGTCAATGATATGCATCGGGTCGTGTACATATCTCCTCAGCTGGGATACGTGGATGACGTCGTTCCCCCGGTGCAACTAAGGTGGTAGAGCCAGGTGATAAGCCACCTTGCCAATCCTGCTAAGATCCTGGAATGGTCCGATGAAGCATGGAGACAACATTCCACCTCGTCCAAATCTATGTAATCCATGTCGAGGTGAGACACGCAAGAAGACGTGGCCTCCATCCTCGAACTCTAGTGGCCTCCACCTCCTGTCAGCATAGGACTTCTGCCGGCTCTGAGCTGTCCTCATCCACTCTTGGATGATCTAAACCTTCTCTGTCGTGGCCTGGACCATCTCCGGTCCCACAAGTGCTGACTCCCCAAGGTTTGTCCAGCACAATGGAGATCTGCAAGGTCGGCCGTACAACGCCTCGTATGGTTCCATTCCGATGGTGGAGTGGTAGCTTTTGTTGTACGCGAACTCTACCAAGGGTAAGTGGTCCTCCCAGCTGCAACCAAATTCGAGGACACATGCACGAAGCATGTCCTCAAGAGTCTGAATGGTCCGCTCCATCTGACCATCCGTTTGAGGGTGAAAGGCGGTGCTCAGACGTAGCTGTATCCCAAACGCCTCCGGCAACCCCTTCCAAATCCGAGAAGTAAAGCGAGCATCTTGATCAGAGACGATAGATGATGGCACACCGTGAAGTCGTACAATCTCATGAAAATAGAGACGTCCCAAGCTCTCCACTGAGCCCTTCTCTCTGATGGGTAAGAAGTGAGCCGACTTGGTGAGTCGGTCGACAATCACGCAAATAGAGTCGTGACCTCTGGAAGTGCGTGGAAGTCCAATCATGAAGTCCATAGATATCCCATCCCAATTCCACTCCAGGACCTCCAAGGGAAGCACCAAGCCTGCTGGTACCTGATGCTCTGCCTTCACTTGTTGGCAGGTGAGGCATCAAGAAATGAACTCTTCCACATCCTTCTTCATGCCCAGCCACGTGTGCTGTCGACTGAGATCCCGGTACATCTTCACCACTCCAGGATGTACTGCGAAAGGAGAAGTGTGAAACTCTCTCAGCACCTCATCCCATAAAACAACTAGTAACAAGGTACGTCCTATGAAAATGATTCCGTGCTCTGCTCCAAGGGAGAAACCATCAGGTTCCTGTCCTGAGGATATCTGTACACGCTGCGTCTCACAGTCAGCGTCCCCACACTGTGCCTCTCTGACCCGCTGCAGCAGTGGAGGGGTGACTGTGAGAGACTGTAGGAAGGCTACTCCATCTCTATCCACGAAGGATATCTTCAAAGCTGCTAGCGTTTCTTTCACCTCCTCAAGTAGCTGAATTCCCGTCCTCCTGCTGAGAGAATCGGCTACTACGTTTCCCTTCCCAGGACTATAAACTATCTTAAAGTCATAGTCCAGGAGGAACTCGAGCCATCACCGCTATCTCAGGTTCAAGTATTTCAGAGAGATGATGTACCTGAGACTCTGATGGTCAGAATAGACTGTAGAGTGCTCACCCATCAAGTAGTGTCCCCATTTCTTCAGAGCGAAGATCACTACTGCTAACTCCAGGTCATGGGTAGAGTAGTTCTGCTCATGCGGCCTCAACTAACGTGATCCATAGGTGATCACCACCCGCTCCTACATCAGGACACATTTGAGTCTCATCCCTGGTGCATCGCAGTAGACTACATACCCTACTCCCTCCTTTGGAAGTCTCAAGAGAGGGGCACTAGTCAATCTATGTATCCGCTTCTGGAAGCTCTGCTGACATCTGTCTGACCACACAAAGGGTTTCCCCTTCTTTGTAAGAGCTGAGAGTGGTGCCGCCACTCTGGAGAAGTCTAGAACAAATCTCTGATAGTATCCAGCTAGTCCCAAGAAACTCCGCACCTCCGTCACGCTCCTGGTCGGCTCCCAAGCTAGCACTGCCTCGACTACCCCAAGAAGTGGACCTCACGTATCCCAAACTAACACTTCGAGAGTTTTCCATAAAGCTAGTGCTCTCGGAGTGTTTCTAGTACAACCCGAAAGTAGTAGGTGTGATCCTCCTCAGTCTTTGAGTATATCAAAATGTCGTCGATGAATACCAAGACAAGGTAAAGTACACAAAAAGTGGTTTTCACAATGTACTATCATCTAATACATTTATAATCTTTTGTATGGAATGTAAGACTGTTAGTCCTAACACTGAACAGCTTGGACTACTAAGGTACTAACCAGTGCTGATTACCCTTGGATTGGTGGGACATACATAGTTGTTCCCACCATGGATATGTCAGGTCACACAGATTGTATCCCCACATAGGGTAAAATAGACGTTCTACACATGGCCTCATATTGTTGGTCCACATAGGGATGATTATAGCTGGTCCACACCAGTCCTCTTATAACTGGTTCAGAAAACGATGATTGTAGTTAGATCGCATAGAGATGCTTATAGCCGGTACACACAAGGCTACTTATATCTGCTCCACACATGGCTCCATGATGCTAGTCCACACAATGCCACTTATCAACTAGGTCTGCAGGGTCACATAAACCCACTTGTCAACAGTCTTCGGTTCATATCTAACCTCAAGATTCCAGCTCATATCATTCTTGATTCTAGGATAATCTAAATCTCAAGACATTGTTAGTATATCAAGAACCAAAAAATCCCACTTAGAAAATCCACAATGAATCACATTGTGTCAAGGGTCCCAATGCTGCAAATGGAATATCTATCGGATGTTCGATCTGAATGATATTGGAATTTTTGTAAACAGTTGTCCGTTATGCCTGACTCGACCAGTCCCGGACGGGTATTGACCAACTAGGGTAGGCATGGATATTGGTTAAAGACCATTGGGTCTTGATATCCCCAACACAGTTCGGTCAGGGTTCTAGCCCGACGGCATTCCCATTGACCAAATTTCATACAGGCTGAACAATAACTTGTAGACCGGTTCATTCCCGGCCCGGGCCACTTGCTAGATAGGTTCTTCCTATCAAATCAATTGACATTGGTGGGCCAATTATTCTCTATCCCAGACCATGAAACATTCTATTTCATTCCATTGGCCTAGCCCGTTTGGACATCCACATCCCCCAAATGCTTGAACACTCGCAGGGAGTTCAGTTCACGATGCACATGGCAGACTGATGCCAGATGCCAATTCCACACACAACCTAGATTTTCTTTCCAGATCCTGCTACAACCTACCAGTATGGGCCACTCCTCCAATGTGGTGCCCGATAAACTCACATGTTTGCACCGATTAGTTTACATGGACCAGTTTCCCCACATGTCTCATGGCTTCTCCATGGGTCGAGCTCACCGCTGCAGTTTTCGAACATGTAGTCTACGCTATGTGTGCCTCTAATGTGGCTGGGTCGTAGAATCTGCGTGCTATCATCCTCCAACTACCATGCCAACAACTTTTGTTGTGGCCAAGCCCAAGCGCCACCTCTCACCTACCACTGTGATCAGGGGATCGTGGCCCGGTTCCTCAACCGTTGCACGGTACAACCACTGATATCTTATATTGCGGTCTCATTCTAGTGTCTCATCCTGCCTAGTCACTGCCCTTCGGCCTGGATCCCAAGCATCAATTGTAATATCATTCATAAGGCCATGTAGAATAGGGAGAGGGATATGGAAGGGATCACAAAGAACATCCTTATGAACAAATATCATGTGATCATGTTGGTCCTGAATTTTTCATGTTAGTGGGATCATGACATATAAATTATAAATCTCCATTATTTTATCCTGATATCAACCTCCTATTATATTTCCCAATCCCACAAAGAAAATCCATTCGTGGATCAACATGTTATATAGTTGATCCACAATTTTTGATAATAGAGGGAGAGTGGGGAAATCAATTCTTTAATAATTTAAACCCCTACATGGGAAGGGAGATTTCTTGGTGATGGTTTTCTATTGCTATCCATTGATCTCTAGCTTAATTCTCTCTCCAAGGGTATCCCTGCCATATTTTGATTCACCGAAGTTTGTCATTGGAGAGTTTTCCTTCAAATACTCAGAGGATTTTCCAAGATCCAAATTTGATCATTAATTTTTGTTTCCCATTAAATTGGAAAAATGTCACAATAATTAAATTCTGATGATTCGCCACTATTACACTATTTCATTTATGAATATATATTTTTATTACATTGTTTTGGGCATCATTAGAGGGTTAAATTTATGGAATAATATAGTTGTCTCAATTATACCTTGTAGGGAACAATTTAAAAGTAAATAAATTTTTATTATTATTTATTTTTTCTCAAAATGTTTGAAAAACATGTTTTTCCCTCGACCCACACCAGTCGAGGTTATGTTCTTCCAAAGGATAAAATATCATCAAAAACTCAATTATGATATCAAATATGTAATCCATGTTATCGTTTGTTAGTTATGTGAATTCAAAAATATAATATATTTTATTTAAATTGTTTTATTTAATGTTATGTCCCAAAAAACCTTTTAGATCTAGCTCATTTCAGCCGAAGTTGGGCTATTAATAAGAAAATCATTCCCTTGTGAACTCAACGGTTATATCGTATTTCCAATCTATGTAACCATTTATGAGTTGTATGGATTTCAAAATAAAATAAAACTATTAAATTATTTTATATATGGCCATAAACTACTTTCCACTATTGACTGGTGCTGACCAATGTTAGGCTCTTCCTATTGAAAGAATACTCACACGAGCTCAACGGTGTTCATGTATATTCAAACCATATCACCGTTCATGAGTTATATGGAATTTTAAAATAAAAAAAATTTATTTAATTATATATTTATGGTTATGACATTTTAGGTTTTCTCACCGGAGGCACTCATCGACTAAAATTAAGATATGCATATAGTAAACCCACCATCTGGAACATAATGGTGCCCTCGAATTTCTTATTCAGAAACCCATTAAACTATTATTCCACTTTTTCATGAAACCTTATCACGCACATAGTATAAAAAATAATTTTTCTGACAGATCATTCCTGGCACTCCGAGCCTCAGAATCGAATGTCGTCTCAGTGCCTAAACATGAATTAATCACACGTAATTTTAAAAAATTCATAGAATTCCCAGATTTTACACCATGAAATTTGATGTATATTCAAGGACCACCTTCATCATATTATTCCAAAAATACATCTCTTTGAGATCTTGTTACATATTTGTGCTCCATCAATGAATTGATAAAATCAAATAATCTATGTCTTACATAAGATCTTTTATTAAATATATAGTAGATGTTACACATAATCATGTATCAAATTTTATATCCCTTTCCTAAAAAATATTGATCTATAAGGATTTACCATTTCATCAGTCTTCCACCTTCTTATAAATTTCTATATCATTTATTTGATCATATATAATTTTCTCCAATATGATGGTTAAGAAATAAATTGAAAAATAATGATTATTTAATTCCTTAATTAATCCCATGTCAATCCATTTCGAATCTATGAGTATTGGATCCTTATAAATTGTTTTCAATGATAATTTTACTCATTCCTTTGTACATAGATAACCCACATAATTATTCTTTTCTCCATGATTATAATGATTTGTTCAGACATAATTCATGATGAGAACTAACCATCACAAATAATAAATAGTAATATCCACCTATGTGAATAAATATTTGATGCTCTTATGACCAGTATATATGTTAAAAATCTCCCCATGGAGATAATTATTCCTTATTTTAAACATGAATGTCACTGATTCTATATCTAGATCAGGTTTTGGGATTGTTTTACTAATGAATTAAAATTTCCTTGAAAGATAGAAATTATCAATATCATATTGCATCTTTTTATTGATTAATTATTATTTGAAGCATCGATGTATAACATAAAGAGTTCCAAACATGGAAGATGTGTGAGTACTGGATCAATGATATGCTTAATTTTAGATCTTTAAATATGTATTCACATTCGTTGAAGAACTTTTCTCTCATCTAAGTCAACATGGACAGTGATTTTGATATTCATGATAAAACATTCACAAATCACCAGTAATACCAGAATGAAACATGAACATGATGGAAGTCCAAGAAATATGACTTTCTGGACTATGCTTTTATTTCCTTTGTCTTAGAATTTCCAACACATATTCCATTTTGGTGATAAGAGGCCCCATGAATGATACATTCACTCTAAATAATTCACCCTTACTATACTTTTCATAATTTTTTCCAGTCACAATCAGTTTTTCATAGTATTAAAATGCTTCACTCATTCAGTCATTCTATTAGAGTATATGAGAATATCAACAATAGTGAATAAAACAAATTAATTGAGGAAATCTCTAAAAAACATATTCATCAATTCTGTTATTAAGTATAGATCATTAGTCAGTCTTGTGGGAAGAAATATTAAATCATAGTGTTTATACCTCAATCAAAAGAATTTCATTGGAATATCTTCTATTTTAACAATTATTTTATGAAATCCTGACCAATGTTACACATATTAAATACATGTGGCCCCATGTAGTTGATTGAATAAGAAATCTATCTATAGAAGGGGATACATGTATTTTATTGTGATTTTTTTGATATCATTATGATGAATACATTGGTGAATCCATCCATCCTTCATCATGATGAATATTTATGGCTCAAACTATAGTGAAGAAATCAGGTGTATAAAACCATTATTATATTACATAGTAACTACATCATCAGTCAATCCAACTCAATAAAAGATATTGTATATGGTGTCCTTCTAATATGTAGATATCTAGGAATATGTTTGATATGTAAATCAACCTCTTATTCCAATGAAAGACCAGATAATTTATTAGAGAACACATAGATTTAATCCCTCACATTGGGAATGAATTTATGTATAGTTTTATCCATAGTATCAATCATTTGAGATAGATACACATTATTATATTGAAATAATATCCAAATTTGAGTTGATGGTTCTAAAATATTTTTATCTTCCACCTTACACATATTCAAAATTGGAAAATGCCTTCAGATGTCAATAGTGATCTCACATTACATAATGTTTGTGTTGCCTTAATTTAATGATATCCAACCCATGACTTATATATATTAAAATTCCACAAAAATATACATGATATTATATTTGAAAGGATTAGTCAACATATATTAACTAGTGATCATTTATATACTTTGGAAACAATAATATCTCGATTTTCTATTATTACAGATAAATCACCCTCTATATTATGAGTTTATGTTTGAATAGTTCATCATGAATTACAAGATATTATATAATAAATATAACTATAATAATATAGAACATTATCAGTTATTGAATTAATAAGAAATGTACCTATCACCACATCCTTTTCAGGTTCCACCTTATTTGTAGTGATGTAAAAAGACTTCCCTCACTCCTTTGGCATTGGTAGATGATGCTGCAAATTACCCTCAAGAACTCAAGGTTTAGTAATCTGGCATGTATAGTTTCCATTTTCCATACATTTGAATCATTTTAATATATTTTTTTATCCTTTCATCCACCAAAATTTCCGGCTTCCACATGTCGGATTGATATTCATGAGCTAGGTGATTTTGTCTTGCATAGTTGATGCATTTCCATTTTCGTCTAAGGAAATAACCATGATTATTATTTCAACATTTTTGACATGATTTTTTTGATATTTTATTCTAGTTTTCATTAGATACCCTAACATGAAACTATATACTTCAGTTCATATCTCCATTGAAATGTGACAATACTCCAAACATTATCTTCACTTTGAGAGAACACTGAATCAATTCTTCATAAATCAAAATATATTGATTTGATAGTGACTTTTTAAAGATTTATTTTAATCAAATAATGAATATATCTATTTTTATAACAATTTTAATAGAAAAAACAATCACCTATAATAGATTCCTTGAGAAATTTTATTATTATCTTGTGATAGATTCACATTTAATTTTCTTCAACTATATAAATTCTTCCTCCATATTCGTATGAAGAGTTATAGGGAAATAAATGTTAATAAATATTTTATTACCATCCTCCAAGTCCATTTTTTGGAATTTCATTCTTCGTCATAGTGTTCTTTATTAATCCCCACCATTAATTATCCTCCCCATCTAAATGATAAATATACATAATCACCTTCACCATCTTAGAATAGTGAACCATTGAAAAAATGATATCCATTAATGAATTGTGGATTTGGATATCCACTAAATTTATAGGGTTGATTTCTCATAATGGACATGATATCCAGTGTCACCCTCATAGGTTCATGACGATGCTCAACATTATTCTGGTTATATATCATACCCTGATACCAAGAAGTAAGCATCTCCCTGAAAATTTGAACTCCACCTCTCACAACATTTGGGATTTCATTCATGAAATATGTTCATTGTCACTGACATTGATTTTTGGCATGGTTTTCTCTTCTTAAAAACATGTACTAAAATAAAAAATGATTCAACAAAGCTTAAGTTAACTTTTAATTAATAAATACTTTATTTCTTATTGCAAAATTACTAAATTTAAAATTGTGTGTGATTTATATGTTTCATGTTTTTCTAAAAAATGATTCTTTACTTCTTACATATACATTTTCTCATTCATAGTATTTTTACTAAAATTATCTTACATGAAATCTGAAATTTACTAATCTAGTATTGTATACCTACTATATAATTATTAATTTACATAACTTATTGTTACATCACATTAATGGTAAATAACATAAAAGTGTCATTGAACCATTGTAAAAAGGCTTACTATCTTGGAATAATTATAACAATAAAAAATATTTAAATAATAAAGTATAAAATTATTTAATTAATTACTTCATAGCTTCTTATTGGCCCATGATTTCTCCTTAGTGAAATTATTCCATGGAGGATATACATTTAATGAATAATAGAGCTAAAATACTAGAATGATGATAAATGAGAGACATGATTCATGGATGAGCATAAACATGATCATAATATCATTATAAAAGGATGATAATAATAACAATGACAGGAATAATAAGATAATTTCAAGGAATGTAGAATTCAATTAAAAATAAACATCATGTCTTAATGGTCAACTACCACACAACGATGTCAAAAATGTTAGAATCATGTTCATGGATAACATATGGGAATCATAATAAAATCATTAATTTTGTCTAATCCCTTTTCATGTTCACACATATTTTACATTATCTCATTAGATTCATTACATTACCTAATTCATCAGGCAATTTTATAATATGAAGAACTCAAATCAAATCAAAACATTTAGACAATCATATGTATCACAAAGAACATATATCAATATTGTTCATAAAATACCCTTGTAATGGAAGGGGTTAAATGATAATTTCATAAAGCCTATATTCATGAGTAATATTTTAGGTTTTCCAAATCAAATATGGAAATACATACATGGTATAATAATCATCAATAGTGAGTGAAGAATAATGATTCTCAAGAGATGTAAAATATGTTTTATTTTAAAAGAATAGTTATTTTGGAAAAATATATTCATTTTTCATAAAAATATATTAAAAAATATTTATTACTTATAAAATAGTATTTTATGAAAGGAAATTATATTTATGAAAAATTAATAGAACATCAATTGTATAATTAAGTGAAATAGGGATGACCCAAGGAAATCGAGTTGGGTTCGAGAATCCCCTTGACTTATGTTTGAATTCGTTCATTACATTAATATACAAAATAATCCAATTATATTTATAAATTAAATATAAATAACCAAATATAGGTTTATTTTATTCATTATAATTTTATTATGTAATTTTATGACAATTTCATCCTATTATATTGTTCAATTTTATCATTCATGAGTGTTAATTTTCATATTTTTCTGGATATTTTCATTTTATACTTGCATGGATGTTCATGTAAAATGTGGATAATTATCTAGAATTGAGATTATAATTTTAATGAAAATACATAATAATATATGGTTTCATATATTTTTTATTATAATATTGGAATATTAATAATTATATAAAGAGCTAATTGAAATGATTTAATTTACTTTGGAGAATTTTGTTCCAATTATGATTTTATATCATCATGTTTATATATATAGGCTCTTGAATACTAAATACATTTTCATATAAATAAAAATATTATTTATCAATAAAAAAATATTATTAATAGCTATAAATGATATAGTAAAAAATTAAAATTTATCATCCATGTTGGTGACAAATCGAAACACAATAGGCGATATTTAAAATTTTAGAATAAAAATAAAAGGGGAATATATTTGAAGTTGAATTAAAACATTATAATAATAAAATTTAATATTATAAATAAAAATTATGTTATCATGCATCATATATATGTATATTTTTGGAGAAGATGTCAAATGAAATTAAATTGAAAAAAAAATATAGAAAAAGAAAGATGATTCTACGTCATGATTTTTTATCATTGCGAGAACATCTTTAGGGAAATCTGATAGGATTTTTTATTAGAATAAGGGCTCTAGGATATGGGGTTGTGTATTTGGAATTGGATTTCATATATCATGTAAAATAATTATGTTTCATAATTTTTTAGTACAATATATGTGTATGGGTAGTATTTATATGGTGGAGATGAGTGTTTTTAAATTATTTTATACATTAGTATATTATTTTCATCATTAACTAGGAATTGTTTAATCCATATCATTTTGTATATTAAATTAATTATGTAAAAATATATAATTGGGCGTAATATCATCCCTAAATCACTAAAGTCATAGAAATTCATGTATTTAGTTTGTATTACAAATTATCATATTTTAATATTCACCAGAAATTCATGTATTTGAGAACAATACCAAAAATACATTCTATATTTTTAATATATACAATTAAATAATAAAATCCATTTAATTAAATTTATTTTCTAAATTTCTAAAAGATATTATTAATTAATATCAACATTTTCTTTGAAAATAATAATTTTAAAACTAAAATTGATTTTATAACACATTGATATCATATTTACTATCTCATATAATTATATTATAATCATAATAAACAACATTAATTTTCTTAAATACATATTTTTAATATATATTTCTATTTATTAATTATATATAATATATTTAGTTACTTATACCATGATATAATTATGACATATTATCATTTAAAAAATAATTAAATTTTATTTGTTTTTTAATAAATGATTTTAAAATTATATTGGCCATATTATTATTCATAGTGGTTAGATTACTATATTAAGAGTCATTTTACTGTTCGCTTGGATGTGGTTCCTTGAAAAATTGGAAATTACCTTATTATATTCATTATTCATTTGAAAAGATTTTATTTTTTCTATGTGAATTTATATGATTTATAATATAATGAAAAATTATAGTATGGGTGTTACCAAATATGAAATTATGTGTTGTGTCATTATTCATCTAATTTTTTCATCAAATGGGAAATGTAATCATTTCCCATGGTTATGTGTGGGTTACCACCTATAAAAATTAGTGTGATTAATTTTCAATAAATATATCTCATCATTATTTTTTAGGATACATTTATATCATATATATGATATTAATTATATAATTATTGTTCTTAAATAATTTTTTATTATTTACATTACATTTTTAGATCCACTGAAAAATAGAAACATTGCTAATATGTATGTATGGACTATCGTCACTATGTATGAATGTGAATCATTTTTCGTTAAAGATTAATATTAATAGTAAGATTAGTTTTTTTTAATTAGTTATTATTATACCTTATAAATGATTTATTTTTTTGGATATAGAGAAATGATTAAATTTTGTGTACCAGAACATCTGAATCAACAAAATAATTAAAAACGAAATAGAGAAACATAAAATAATTATTTAAATAAATAATTATTATCAAATGGGTGATGAAAAGATAACATTTAATACTAAATTTTATTATATGTATGTAGATGGATTTTATAGAATTATAATAAATTTAAAATAATTATATAATATGTTATAAAACCTACATAATAATTCATACGTGATATAATAGTTTCCCATCATACATTAATTTCTCTAGGATATAAATATTATTCACATTATTATTTATTTGTATTGTATATATAATTCATATTAATGTATTTTATTATTATTTTTATTATTGTTAATTGAATTATTAATCTATATAATGTTTTATTTTTCATACAACACGATTGGGGGAATTCCTAATTGATTTGTTGAAATTGGTCTATAATGGGATCTGAGTCATATTTGAAAATTAAACATCAAAATTCAATAGATGAGAAAAAATATCTTCTTTAAAAACATCATCAAACTCTTTTAAAATATTATTATCATTGATGTTGTGTTTCTATACATCATTATTAGATAAATAAAATTTCTTAATAATAATATGAATATATGAAATATATGTGATATCAATTGTATGTATATATTTATCCAGGCATTAATAAGAATTTATAGATTTCTTTCAAATAACAAATGTTCCTTCAATACCTTTATAATTGAAATTTAATATGTAAAATGAAATTAAATACATACATAAAATTAAATTAAATTAGAAGGAGAAAAATAATATTTTAATTTAGTACATTCCCACAAACAAGAACTGTACATGAATCATGTACATGAGATATTATCATCATACTATTAGATATTTTACTCATAACTAAATATATAATCATTGAGGACAAGACATTAAAATCTCTGATAATTTTTTAGATATTAGATAACTCATATAAATATGCTTAAATACTATACTTAATCCTTTTATCATCATTAATACCATATAATATTTTTTATTTTATCCTAAGTCACTCAATACAATCAAAATGGTTTTAATAATCAGCAAACATCATTAATAAAAGTAAAATTTCATGAGAAATCATTCATATCATGTATAAATAATTAAACATTATAATCATTCTATAAAACCATTGTTTAAACACATTATATCTATTTTTATCATCTATTAAAATAATTTATAATTTTTCATACTGAAAATGAGATTAAAACCAAAAATACCCCCAATGAATGTTGAAATAGTTGTATAGTAATCGATCATTCACCAAGCACCAGACTGATGGTTGAGAAAATCTAAACACATAATGTTTGGGTTATTAAAACTAGTATCATATATTACAAAACAAAATCCACATATAATATCCATATGGAGATATATTTTAATAGGAACATGAAACTATTTTTTACCTTAACATATGATATTATCCTATTATTAGGCTTATACTATATATTTTCAGTATATGTATTTAACAATATTTTAATAATATAGTTAACCCTTATTTATTAAAAACTATATTGACCCAAAAGTTTCATAAATAAATATTACATCATATATAAATAATATTCATTACTTAAATGTAAAATCTATGAATGAAGCGTAATAGATAGCATCATTGTACTCCCAATACATATAAAAACTAGTACATAAAAGGTCTAGATCATTTTCCAATATTTTTTTATATCTAGATCCCTTAATATTCATATCACACATAAAACCATTAGTAATTTTGAAGGGAATGGAAATATATGAACGGGAGATATAATATTCTTAGTAGGGTTAAAATGATGAGATATGAGTCATTGATCAAAATATAGAAAAAGATATCCATAATATATTAAAAACGTGTAAAACACTATACACAAATCACAAATAATCTGTCAAAAATTATTAATCACGAATCATGGAATACGGATTTGTAAATCAAAAAAACATACACTACAGATTATTGAATCATCAATAACTCAACATGATCTTTGAGAAACTAACATAACAATAATTAATATGTTTTCAGAATATGAGTATGATTATATAATCATTGTATTAGTCAAGGATAAATTTCATATTTATTATACTAGATTTGGTTTACTCTCTATTCAATCATTCCTTAGTTAATGTTCACTCCCAAAACTATTGTCACGAACCAGCCCGAGTCAACCATGAACTGGTCACAAGGGCCAAGCTATGACAAGTCCCGAGAGGCGTTCCCGACCCTATAGGGATGGTTAATAGACCAAGGGAATCAATAGAGTACAAAAGGGAATATTTTATCCAATATATAAAAAATCAATCAAAAATACGAAAGAAATGGACAACATGAAATACATTTGTATAAAAACTGAACTGTACATTATTTGTACATGAAACTGAAAGTACAACTAAATGAACAACACAACTGAACAAACCTGATAACAAAATAACTCCATGTTACCATCTTTTCACTCTCTGGTATAATGATCACATGTCACCCAATGTGATCGAACTCATGATGAAACCTGCACAAGGGATAAAAACAGAAGAATACTATAGGCGTGAGTATTAATACTCAGTAGTTTTTCCTGATATTCTATATCCAATGGAAATCCTTATAAATAAAAGAAACATCAATTTCAATTTTTAAAAACACTTTTGAAGATATTTTTGCAAATTGAGGTCCAATTATATAAAAATTTACCAGACCAAAACTTACATGTTTTATAAACAAGAATGCTAGAAACAAATTTTAAAGAGTTGCAACATCAAAATTAAAATAATTTTAAAGAGGGATACATTAAAAAATTTAATCATTTATATAAATCATACACACTGATGAATTAATCATCCAAACCCACTATATTCCAATGATGAGTACAAAACTGACAATGAGCACAACTCACGGGAACACCCCCATGCACTAGTTAGTTGTAATCCCCAGGTACCTTGTATCTCAGTGAAAGTAACCATAATAAATTTTTGTTCTTATACACACAATACACTAGTATATATCATACCCATAACCTAGTGGCCCCCAAAAATTATCATCATCATAGTTTAGTTTGTGTTTTCATCTTCAAACTTGCTACGTGAAACATGGGACAAAGCCCACGGGATAACTAGCATATTAGTACATGTCCGCCCACCTAGATACCTGGGATTAACTTTAGTGCTCAATAAAGAAACGTATCTTATAAAATACTATTTTCAGTTAAAAATTAAATTACCAAACCATAAACACAAAAACAGACATAAAACATGCTTCACATTTCTTTCACGAATCACTAAGCCACTAAAAAGATTCGTAAAACAATTTCAAGCAATATAACGAGGATTTTCACATAAAATCCATTGAAAAATGTTTTTTTAAGGCCTGAAACACATTGAAAACATAAAAAACAAGATTTGGAATCCCAAAAATAATTATGTCACTTTCATGGACTATATAATGTCCTCAAAAGATAGAACAAGAAATGAATATAGAAACCATTTTTACAAAAAAAATGCCAAACATGGCTTTATACCTTTTTAAAAATAAAAATTTCACCAAGGTATGCATTTAAATTTTATTAATGAGGTGTAAAAATACCATTTAAAGCAGAAAAAATATTCATATATCTCTTAAAACACTCATACTACATATTTCAAAAAACAACCATTTTCATAAGGCTGTTAAATGGGTCATTTTCCAACATCTCAGGCGAAAACATGTTATGAACCAAAACCCATTTACTTGTAAAATATATTACTAATTGGAAATACCTATAGAGAACCAATAATACCATTTATCATTATTAAAATTCATTTATAAATCCAAACATATAATTTTTTAAATCAGACATCACACATAAAAGACAACCTGGCAATTTGTCGAACATATGTCATGCCATTTTTAAACAGAACAATTTATTTTAAGAACTTTTCAAGGAATAAAACAAAAATTTCCGAAAATATTTTATTAGAGATTATATAACATGTTAATAATACCATAATCCAGGTTTTAAACCACTCAAAACAGTTTCAAAAGATAAAAAACATTTAAAAAACACTTGGTGTGCACTTTGATGACAAAACAACTCTATATTTCACAAAATAAGGCTCAAACAACCATTTTTCACACCAATAAAATTTTCCAATGGATGAACAACAAAAATAAACATATATCTGATGTGAAAAATAATTAAATGATGAGTCTTAAATGATAAAGGCATGTTCAAGGGATATCCGACCTCAAATCCTTGACGTATTGGAAACGTAACCCCAAAATCACTATATGAGGGATTATAAAAATGAACCTATGATGACCAGCCCCAAATGAACAAAACCCACATAAAATCATAGTATAACAGAGCCCTAGGTTGGCCATTACTAGTGGAGATTATTAAACCAAGTAACAATGAATGGAGGAGGAAGAGGAAAGAGAAAGTAGAAGGAATCTCACCTTGCCACCTAGAAAACTCTTCGTCATCCTTTAGATCCACAACCATAGAGATAATTTAAGGGCTTGTAACTTTTTTTAGAAGCTCGTATGGTCAGGAATAACTAGGGGAAGATGATTTTTTGGAAAAATAGTACGAATTGAATGACTTGTGGTTGAAACAATTTAACTTCTAAATTCTGGACGTTTTTTTGGAAACCAGAGAACATTCGACCAAATAAAAGATTCCAATGATCTCCAAGGAGGTAAATTTTATAATGGGGATTAATATAGTTACTTTGTATTTGAGTGGGAGGTGGAATAATAGAAAAATAGAAAAATAGAAAAATATATATAATAAATAATTTTTTTACAAATAGAAATGGTCTCATGGGTTAGCCCATTACCTAAATAAGTAACACAAATTCACCATGTTTAGGAATTTATATGGGGTCCAAAAGTATATTTTAGTAATAATATGTCAGGGGAGGAAAATTGGGAAGTGTAATTAATGAAAAATGTTGAAAATCAAAGGAGTTATTAAAGAAACAAATTTGGTTTATAAACATGAAATGGGCTTACTGTGGGCCCAAATCATGAAATAACCACCCATTCACCAAAAACATCTAAACTAGAATTGGGGAACCAAAATTATGGTTATTATAAATATATGGATATTCATAATTCCAAATTAATCTCAACCAAAACCTAAGAAAAAGATCAGGATATTCAATGAAAAAGATCAAAACCAGGACATGAAAAGAAAAAAGAAATGGTTGTGGCCACTATAACATTGGAAAACATCCTTTACCGATATGTTTTTAAACCATTTTATAAAAAATTTAATCTCATGAGATATCCACATGTAACCATATAATTAGGTGGATATATAATTTTTGTCCGAAACATCACATAATCGAATCTATACATATGATCTCCGTAAGATCATAAAACTTTCCTCAATTCAATAATGAATACCCCATTGAATGTAAAATATTTTAATAAACATTTCATCATCATAATTTTAAACCATTTAGATAAATAATACATATGATGAAATTTTATAATACACCAATTATTTTATAAAAAACATCAATTGGTGTTTTTATATTGGAAAATAAATTTTAAAGATCACTAAAACATTTTTTGAATAAAATACCACTTTAATTTAAAAAGCACATATTTAAAATCATAAAATTTAAAAAAAATTAAGAAAAATATATATTAAAATTTAATAATGAAAAGTATATACTATTTATTTTAAAAAATAGTATACAAGATGATATAGAAACATGTTAGTGTGGTGTACGTAGGAATAAAAATTCAATTCACATATTTGGTAAAAGCTCAGTAGTTCAACCATCAATAAAATAAAAAAAGAATCATTAAAATAAGTATTATATAGATTAAAAAATATCATAAATATTTAATATATCATTTTTCTACTGTAAAAAAATTCATCAATAAGTCTTACTGAAAATATTGACATTGATAAAAAGAATTCCATACTGTAGAGTAAAAAAAGGTCAAATTTACATAATACTCTTATTTCAGTTGTTTTAATAAATAAAGAGTTGAAAATTATTGTAAAAATTTTAATCAATATAAATAAATTTAGTATAATAAATTGTATATAATTTTTAGTGTTTATTATATTATTTTTCCACAAAAATTTTAATCAGAAATAATCTCATTAAATTTTTTGTACAGAATCCCATTACAAAATGTATTAAATTAATTTTAAGTCATTATATTTCAATATAATAGATGTATATTTTTTTTAATTAAATTGAATAAGCAAAATCATAACTATAATACCATACATGGTCTCCATATAAAATCTTTTCACTCATTCACTAAAAATCATTAATTTTCGTTATAATTTTAGGTGTTAACTGCTTCGTTTTCCTCCTATGTTTTTGTTCGGCAGTTTTGGTCATATCTCATTAATCTAAATAACATAAAATATAGAATATAAATAATGACATAAATATAATATGTATCAATTATATACATATATATAACCATTCATGTAAACCATTTTTGAAAAATTAATTGCATCCCATCATAGTGTCAATACTTTATAGATATGCATGAGTGATGTTACCATTTTTTACTAGATAGAATGACTGACTGTTTTATAATAATATATCATTATATAACTATTATAATGTCATTATTTTAATACATATAGATTATGTTTTTATAATAAACAACCATGATAAATGGTTATGTAAAATGAATCATATCACTACGTAGATATGACAGACTACAAGTATGTAGAAGTTATATTTTCATCTCCCATTTGTTGGAGAAGTTTTAGTGAATGGCTGGGTATACATATTAATAATATTTTAGTATATTTATGAAACCATTTTTATCATGTTAAATTGTATAAATAATTTTAATATGATGTTTATTAAGAAATAAAATTGGATGATCTTTGTTTTGTTTAATACCAATTCTTTGAGATACCACCTTTTGATAACATCTTAAACATTGATGAATTGTTCCTTGGAGATGAAAAAATTTTATATGTTGAATGAAATTAATAGCGAAAGGATATTTATTACACATTTTCTTTATATTTATTTATCATGTATTTGTAATAAGGGAGGATGGGTGGATCCATTTTATATGTAAAAAGAAAATAGATATGTAATTTCCTAAATGATTTCACGGATGTAATGTCACTATCTTGTGAATGTGTATCATAATGAAAAATTACTCATATTTGGAAAAATATTTTGTTTCAATATATTCGTATAAAATTTTTTTTATATAATTAATATGCATGTCTCTTGGCTCAGCCACAACCATCCTATAATCCCATTTAACCTAAATTCTTGTAACCAAATCTAATTGTGTTTTACCATTCAATATATAAATAATAAGTTTAAAATATTCAATTATATTAATTTTTATGATTCTAAATATGAAATTAAAATTATAGGATTCAATTTATATATATGTAATAAATTAATTTAAAATAATCATGCAAAAAAACAATAAACTGTTTCAAATAATAAAAATTTTAAATCATAAAACCAAATTTACATTCATTTTAATCCTTGTAAAAACCAAAAAAAATTAATGATAAGATATATTATTATCTATATAATATATATTATTCATCAATAATAGTAATCAATATTTAATTTTTTCCAATTATGATAAATTAAAGTGTACGTAGAAAAACAATTTTTTTAAAAATATTTTTTTTAATACAAAAATTATCTTATACCAAAATAAAGTATAATATTTATTAATAATTAATTAATTAATCTATTTATAACTATAAAATTATTATTTTAGATTATTAATAGATTCAAAAAATAATGGTTATTTTTTATTTAATAAAATTATATTTTATACAATAATCAATAATTTTTTAACTATTCAAAAAAACATAGCATCAAAAAAATATAAAAATTAACCATAAGATTATATTGAAATAATGATTACTATAATAACATAAATGTTCACATGAAGAATTTATAAATGGAAGATAGTTATTATAAATTCTTATTTATAAAAATATAAGGAAAATAATTTTGTATAAAACATATTTCAAAAACAAAAATTTATAAAACTGAAAACTGAGTATTTATAAATTATAAATTAATCAATATTTCTTATTTATTTATAAAAATTATCAATATATTTATACTTACTTTATTATTACTATTAATTTATTTAAATAAATCTACTTGGTTTTAATAGATTATTATATCATGATTCACTAAACATTATTTTATAGGTAAATAAATATATTGAATACATCAAGTATAATTCAATAGAAATATATATAATATTAGAGATTTATATTAAACATTTATAGAATAATATCATATGTAATATTTTTATAAAATATTATAATCATTATCTATTAAATAATTTTCCATTTTAAAGTTATTTTATAGATATGCTTTTATAAAAACTCATACAAAATCATAGAAACATTTTTAAAATACCTGAATGCTAAAATTTAGTCTACACATTCCAAATGATGCAAAAAACGATTGTAAGATAACTCTTTCAAACTTGTATGTGGAACTTATGAAAATAATTTATTTTTCATTTCCCCAACATTAACATGGAACTTCAGACTCATATCCATTTGTAGAATTTCAACCCAATCAACATTTAATTAATTAATAATATATACATATCAACTCTAGAAAAATTCAAATACAATTTATACAACTAAACACTATTTATAGTGTTATGATATTATTACACTACCAAAATATGATTTATCTCATAAAATATTGTACATGTATCACTCAATAATAAATATAATTCATCAATATTTGTAAAAATTATTATGTAACAACACAGCCAAATATATTTAATTATTTATAGATATATATTATTCAAAATTGATCACATCCCATGGAACTGAAATCAGCATCAAATTATTAATATTTTCATGACAAAATTCATTGAATGAAATCCAAAATTTCTTCATCAACATCAAAAATATTATTTCCAGTCATTTGTAGAATTATTTTAATCTATGTAATAATCGGATAAACACAATCAAATTTACATATTAAAGATGGTATACCACTATTTATTTTATTCGTTAAATTCTCAAATAATTTATATAAATATAAAATAATAAAATATAACTTCTAAATAGGTTTTCTATGTAATTTTTTATCATTAATTTGAATATAATAATTATTTATTTCATAGTAATAATGATAGTACCACAGGTACATATTGCAACACTGGGCTGTGATATATTATATAAAATTCTCACTCTGTGAATGTATTAAACCTATCTAATGGAAATAATCTTATCTTATCAACAAAATCCTATTTTCCTAAAAACATTTACACTTGTTCAACTAAAAAATATATTTTATCATGCATATTGTATTCATATTAATTGAATACAAATAAAACAAAACAAAAATTTATTCAGAAATATCCCCCATTTTAATGTATTCCAAAAAAATCTAAAATACATTTCAATATGTTTTTTATTTTATTCTTTCTCCACATTGTAATTAATATCCAGGAATCATTAGAGAAGATGATATAATCTATTTTATAGTAATGCACAGTCAATATTCCAAATATAAAAAGAACATTAACTATTACTAGTGTAGAAAACAATAGGTTATATTCTTGATAAAAAGTCTAATCCATTATATAATTAATAACATGAAAGAAAAATTCCTTTCCAAATTCCTTTTCACATTTATCAAAATAATAAAAAATTGATCAATGAGTTATCAGGAAATTTTTTTACACAATTTAATAAAAAAATTAACTCATAAGATAAAAATATTCAAATCATCTATTAGGTGGGTATACTAATATAATATATTCAAACCTCTTCAATTATATATTTTTTTTCAATATCCACATTAAGGTTAGTTTCATATGATTCTATAATAGGGATGTTATAATATGAAATCATACATTTTATGAAACACTTTTGATAAAGTTTCAATAAATTCCTCAATTTAAAAAAAAATGTTCGAGCTTTTCAATTTATCAAAATGTCTCCCCATAAATGTGATATTACAATATATTCTACATGTATTATCTCATAAAATAATTTACTCCATGATTACAAATATTAGATCACATATATGATGTTGTTATCTTTTTTCCCTTCCATATTTTAATACATGTTTATCCACTAATTTATCCCACATAATCAAAAATAACATCCAATTCCATATTAAAATATAATAATAATTGTGTTCAGAAAAAAGGTGGAACTTCATTTCTCCTTACTAATAGTACGATTTTTAGGAATTTATTCTCATTATTGATATTTTTTTATATTTCTACCTCCATGTTAGGGTGGATTGTTAATGCTTCAATTTTAGAATATACATGTCATTTTCCTGAGTACTATAATTTAATTTATTTTGAAAAAATAATCTACGTATGGGATATTTATCTCATAAAATAACAAAAATATAATTTTAAATAATTATTGGCCAGATATCTTTATGAATACAATTTCTTATAAAACTATTATTATTTATTTTTTTGAGTAAATTTTATAATTAATTACCTAGAATTTTATAAATATTTTTATATTAAATCATCCCATTTTTTAAAACATTATATGAAATGTATCATATGGTTATATGTTTTTATTTTTCTAAATATATTAATTTATTAGTTAATAGCGAATAATACTAATTTTATTGAAAATCACATTTTTTATGTATTTATAGAGTCCCATTTTATGATGATGTTATGCTAAAACATCATTAGTTTATTTTAATTAACCATTTTATAATCAAATTCATTTTAATCAATATAATGATATTTTTTTGTACAATGATTCTTATACATAAATTGCATTTTTCTGGAAAACCATTTTTCATCAATATTTTTTGGTTTTTTATATTTCATTTATACAACATAAAGGGAATGAATCTGATAAAATGGATTCAATATTTAGATTCAAAATTTATTAATTTGGTAAATATTTATGAATTAAAAATTTTCATTACTAATATTAATGATGGTAAGTATTTTTCACCTTCTTAATGGTAATATAGCGTCATTAAGGGAAAAAATATTATCACAGTCATTAAATATATTGACAACACCTACCATATTTTAGTTTGATGAGTTTATTTTTACCATACCCATTCATTTATATAAAATATAAAACCTAGGTTCCATTTTTCGTTAACAAAAACAGAAAGGTATAATTTTAAGTGATGAATAAATACATCGTATGACCCAATTTGTTTTAATATCTCTAATTTTTATCATAGGTGTAAAAAATAAGTTATGCTAAATTATAAAAATATAAATAAAATATGAATGAAATTTTTCATTAATTGTTTTTTAGTTACTATATATGAAATTATTACCTCAAATACGTACGCAATCCTAAGAAAAATTATACACAATTAGTAGATAAGTCATGTATATTATTTTAAAAATGTAAAAAAGTATTATTTTTCAGATGAGTTTTGGGATTTGATTAATTTAATGTATAAGTATAATTTATTTGAGATATTTTTGATGTGTAAATTTAATTAAATAACTATCTAGGCACTTTCAACAAATAAACAGTGTTAATAGTCCAAAAAATGGCCATAATGGTTTCCAATATTTAATAATATATTATTAAATGATATAAAATTCACAATAATTTAATATTCAATTAAATGAATGTGATATTCTATATAATATGAACTATTATCATATTATGGGACAATTTTCCTTTATTAGTAAAATTATTTACCCTTAAAGTGTAGAAATAATTTATATCATGGAAATCATCAAAATGGTTAGTGGTGGTTAAAACCAAGTGGTATGTGTTAAAAAATTACATAAACTAGTATAAATAATATTTTATGAGATGAAATCTATGTATATTTATCATAAGTTAGTAATATACCTATTTGAGATATATATAAATGAATATTAAATTATATTAATTTAATTAGTTATGTAATTCCAGGTTTTCCCATATCCTCTATTTTATAAGGATGCCACATGTCTTCTATTTTTACACTTATTTATCTACATAAATTGAAAATACAATACCAGAAAATCTTCTCAAATTTCTAAAAAAAATGTTGAGCAAGTGTTGTTTTCAATAATACTGTATCTTTTTATGATGTTTTTGATAATCACGAATACCCATATTTATTATCATAATAATTTTACTTTTTGTATATATCAGTAAATTCATATGATATATTTATTTATTTTAGAATAATATTTAATCATTTTTATCAACATGTTCGAATATCACAATAGCGTGTTCTGGAAACATATTTAGTGCTCTATATGTTCGGAAATCCCATTAATGTGTTCTAAAAAATCTGTTCATACCCTATATTAAGGAGCGTACCGAGATAATAAAATCGGTTTTTTATGGTTTATCAGAAATATAATAAAAAATAACCTTATCATTATTATGGAATGTTATGTTTTTTTCTCAAAAGTATGGTTCATCAACCATACATTTGTAAAAAAACCTTATGTTTTATCAAAAACGATGGTTCATGTTCCTTATGCTTATAAGTTGATAACTGTATAGATTATATACTATAATTTTGAAAGATGAAGATAAAAAATGTGTATCAACCTTACGATGTGAACCTTACGTTGAGAACCTTACGTTCAGAGAAATTATGTTATGCAGTCCAACCCTGTGTTGGGGCTCGAAGATTAAAACATGAATTTATCGAGTAACGGTCTTTATATGTATTATCATTTTGATTTCCACCCATATTAAAATATTGATTTTAAATCACATATTTTATTTACAAAATGACGTTTTATTTGTGATTCAATGGATCATTTTTAGAGGATATTTTCATGCTGAATATTAAAGACATTTATGAATACTCTGTTATTAAAACATTTGAATATCACGATTATCTAAGATACTTTTTTTGGATCTAAATTTGAAAGGAAAAAAATTGTCTTTATTATATATATCTATGTTTTTTTGAATTACTTTGACAAAATATATATTATTGTGAAAGAGATGAGAAAAACAGATTCATGAGTGTTTCACGACTATGATTTTTAGAGATATTGGTGTTTTATAGATCTGCTTTCACTAGTTTCAAAAAAAATGGATTCATGAAGAATAATAAACTGATTGAAGATTCATCGTTACTTCATCGAAGATCTTTTGCGAATCTATTAAATATGATGAAGTTATTTATTTATTTATTGAAAACTAGATCGGCTTATAACATCTTCTACCTAAATATCATTATTTCTGAAAACATCGATATATTTAATGTAAGTTGTGTCATGTTGCAACTATGAAGAACAAACGTGATAGTATTTTCAATCAAATACACCTCTTATTTTGAGTAATCTGCTTCTTGTACTAAGTTGTGTATTCAGTTATCTGTATGAACAAGAAGGCATTATTTTAGCCTTAATTTATAACGGTGTCAACTGCCTACACTCATTTATGAACAGTCTATTGATAATAGGATTAGATATTGAAAATCACCTTTCTTGTGGAGTAGAGCATTGGTGGAGTGGACAATGGGCCTTCTATTCCCTGAACCATTATACATCCTTGTGTTATTTATTTGTTTATTTTCCACTGCATAAAAAATCTGGTAAATATAATATGGAAAAACATGGTCATCATCATGATTAATAAATAATTTGTAAATGACAAAAATTCACCCCCACCCATTGTGTATTTGGTATATACAAATACCTCAATTTTTATAATAGGGGGATCTTTTTTCAAGTCTATAACAAGAAGAATGTTTTTTGGTTATACAGAGAATAATGGTTGATGCACGAGAGGGTAGGTCATTGGTATGTGCTCCCTACATCAATGGTGGAAATTATGGATGTTGGAAATCTATAATGATCATCTACTTAACGAACCTTTGATACATAGTGCACTAAAAAAACATAACTCCCAATGTGATTCCAGAGAAAAATGAAACTTGTATTACTGATACGGAAGCAGAGTAGAACATAAACTCAAAATATATAAACTTTATCATCTATTTTATTGGATTAAATGAATTAATCAGGGTATCTCAGTGTCTGGCGTCTTATGAAATGTGGCAGACTATTGTATTTGCCTATTAAGTAACTTACAGTGTCAGACAGATGAGATATGCCACTATAAAACTGCAATTTGACACATTCTGAATGATTTATGGAGAATGAATCACCCAGATAAATATAAGGATTATAGAAATTTTAAATAATATCACAACCCTGAGTGAGATTATCAAACAAGAAGATTGGTCCCTGATTGTTCTAAGAGTAATACCACCAATATGGAATGGAATTTTGGCATCCCTTAGAAAATCATCACCAGTCATAAATCAGAAAATGAAAGAGTTAATTGGAACTCTTATGATGTATTAAGCTGAGAAGAAATATTAAGAAAATGTGAATACTTTATTGATAATGAGACAAATTTTTTTTAAAAGTAACATCCCAATGGAAATACATAGAAATGAGGAATGAAATGACGTTTAAATCAGAAAATTCATATTTATAATATTCAGATGTCGAACTCGCTCAGCTAGAATGAATGTTCATAAAATTCTACCGAAAGAAGAAGGGATTCAGAAAAACCATCAAAAAATATAAAATACAACAATGGTAAAACAGATTCTATTAATGAAAAAAGATGGTTCACATGTAACCTTACTATCCATAAATAAAAAGATAAAAGAAAATGAATTTTTTGAAAAACTATGATTATGAGTAGAAATGAAAAATATACATAAATTCCACATTGAGTGTTTCTAAAGACTCCAGTAGATCATCAATGTCTGACTTAGAAAAGGGAGAATAAAATCAAAGAGGGAACATGTGAATTATGGTAGAAGATTATGAGGTATACTAATTTTACCCATCTGATTCGGATTCAAGTTCATTCTATTAAAATGAAAATATTGTGGCCTACTACAATATTCTAGAAATGAAATATGATTCATTATTTAAGAAACATAAATCACTAAAAAATATTCACACTCCTGTATTAGAAAAATAGAAACTCTGCTAAAATAACATTAAGAGTTAATTGAAAAATAAAATTCCTCAAACACAAACAATACAGATATTGAATCATAAATAAAAATACATCAAATGGAATTAGAAACATACCAATGTGATGCTTTTGATTTTTTTAAAAATAAAATATTCTAAATAAAATTCATGGAAAATGTAATTAAAGAGGAAATGTTGGGAATAAGCAGTAAAGGTGAGAAACCCAAACAATATAAAAACTATTTTCTACCATGTATAGAAGTTAAAATTTACAAACTACTATATAACAAAATATCACATAATAAAAAATAGTAATTTAAGGAAACTGGAAATAAGTGGGACTAAGAAAGACTTGGTTTCAAGACATTTATTTGATTCTAATGATTATAGAAAAACTATGCATTTATGGGTTCCCATATCATTGTTATCTTACACTACTTGACCCAAGAAAATATGGGTACCAAACAAACCTTTGTATAAATTCCTTTTTAGGAGGTAGGTCAAAGAAGCAGAAAAAATGAAATATGGTATATGGACAGTGGGTTGTCTAGACATATGAGTGGAATATAATCAAATTTTAGAACACTAACTCAAAATGAAGAAGGAATAGTCACATTCAGTGATAATGCTAAAGGTAAAATAATTATCATTTGAACTACTGGAGATCCAAAAGTTGTGTCAATTAATAATGTACTCTATGTACAAGTATTGAAACATGACATGATAAGTATCTATCATCTCTTTGATGATGGTTATTCTGTTGATTTTTCTATCCACTTAAATATTGTTTTTTATGATAAATTTCTTAAATTAACTACACCCAGAACGGATAATGTTTATACCTTGGAGTTAAAAAATATTTTGTAAACAAAATGTTAATTCCTTAACTGCTAAGATAAATGAATCATCGATATGGAATAGAAGGCTTCGACATTGCAATATATATTCTCTACATAGTATATCTAAGATTATATTAGTTTCTTATTTTACAATTCTCAAATTTTAATGTTATAGATTTTGTGATGCTTGTCAACTTGGAAAGAAGGACATATCATCTTTCAGATCTGTTAATAAAATTTATACATCTAATCCTCTATTATTCACACATATGGATTTGTTTGGACTTTCATGAATAGCATGTTTGGCTTTGAAATTTTATATATATATTTTTTAAGGTGATGACCATTCCAAATTTACTAGGATTTAATTTCAAAAAAACTAAAACGGTGATTTTTCTATATTTTTATGTTTTTACAAAGCTGTTCAAAATTAAAAAAAGTTTAAATTAGTTTCATTATGAAGTGTTCATGGTGGAGAATTTGAGAATCTAGAATTTAATTCTTTTTATTCAAATATATGTATTAAACATTACTTCTTTAGACCAAGAACACCTAAAAATGGAATTGTTGAAATAATAAATAAGTCTATTCATGAAATGGCTAGGAATATTCTAAATGAATACAATATTCCTACCTATTTTTGGGGAGATGTTGTAAGAAAAACCAGTTATACAATGAATAGTGCTTTAATCATACTGATTTTTAAAAAGTCACCCTAGGAGCTCTGGAATATTATAAATCCATAGGTAAATAACATTAATGTTTTTAAAAGAAATATTTACACATTAAACACCAAAGAAAATCATGGTAAGATTGATCCAAAATCCGATTAACGAATTTTCATAGGATATTATGCTACTTCAAAAGTATATATAGTTTTTTAATAAAATGTCAAGGATTGTTGAAGAATCAGTTCATGTTAATTTTTATGAATCTTTTCCCTTTATGAAAATGAAAGAAAAAATGATGAATCTATCTCTAATAGTAACATGTGACGTGAAAACATGAAAGATGATTTCAAAAAAGATATAAATAAATTTCATTCTAGTTCAGAAGAACATGAAATTGATTAACCTAACAGTCTAATACCATGACAATATAGAACCCTAAAAATCACCATTTAGAAACTGTTATGGGAGACCTAGATATAATAATAAAAACATGGTGAAATATTTTAAATATTGTTTAATTCTCATCCTTCCTATCCCAATTATAACATAAGTCATTAGAACAAGCCGTAGTTGATGAATGTTGGATGATTGAAATTAAAGTAGAACTAAAATAGATCACGATAAATGATGTTTGGAATTTATTTAAAATAACTCAGAACAATTCAGTTATAGGGACTAAATGGGTCTTTAGAAATAAACATGATGAATAAGGAATAAAAACCTGAAATTAAGAAAGAAATGTAGCTAAAGTATATAATCCAGAAGTCGTTAAAGATTATTATGAGAACATTTCACATGTAACCAGATTAGAATCCATTAGGATCCTTTGAGCCTTTGCATCTCATATTAACATTAAATTATTTCAGATGGATGTTATGTCTCCCTTTTTAAAAGGTTTTTTATTAGAGGATGTTTATGTTGAGAAACATTCTGGTTTTGAAAATCCACAAAAACCATATTCTGTTTTCAAACATACTAAAGAAAATTATGGTCTCAAACAACCACCTAAATCTTGGAATGAAATATTAAGTTCTTTTCTTCTAAAAAATTATTTCACTATTTGGATGGAAAATCCACCATTATTTAAGAAAATTTTTGACTTTAATATTTTATTAGTTAATTTTTTTTTGATGATATAAATATTGGTTCAAAAAATAAAAAACTATGTCATGAGTTTTCAAATTTAATGCCAAAAGAATTTGAAATGATTATAATGGGAGATTTAAATTTCATTTTAGGACATAATTATTAATAAAATTATTTTAGAAATGATTTATATCAAAGAAAATAAATTACTAATTTACTAAAGAAATTTGGACATAAAAATATTAAGACATGTACATCTCCTATGTGTACTAATATAAAACATGATTTGGATGAAACTAGAAAATCAATATACAATAAGTCATATATAGTTATGATTGGTAGTTTATTATATCTTGCTGCTAGCTGGCTAGATATAATTTATTCAATCTGTCTTTGTGCCATTTTCAATCTAATCCTAATGAATCTCACTTCAATGCTGTCAAAATTATTTTTAGATAATTAAAACGAACTTTTTTCTAAATCTATTCTCTATCAAAAAACATATGATTTTAATTTAATTTCATATTCAGATGCAGAATTCAAATATAGTAGATTATATATAATAAGAAACTTAGCTACTTGTTACTTTTTAGGAAAATCGTTAGTGTCAATGTCTAGTAAGAAACAACACACATTTTCCCAATCAACATCTAATTCAGAATATGTATATGCAGGTAGTTGTTGTGAACATGTTCTTGGGATGAAAAACACCATTATGGAGTTTGGACTAAATTTAAATAATACACCTATTTTATATGATAATAAAAGTGATATAAATATTTTATGAACCCCTATTAATCATTTTTGTACTATGAATATTGATATAAAACATCATTTTCTAAGAGATTATCATCTTATAAATGACATATTCCTAGAATTAGCAATGCAATTCAATTAAATGATATTTTTACTAAACCACTTCCCACTGAAAGGACTTTTTTTATTAAGGGGGATGTAGGTTTATTTATTTTTATAAGAATTTTTTAATTTTCAATATTTTATTTCAATTGTTATTTTATCTTTTTTATTAAAACTTGTTTTTTTTTAATTTAAAAATTTGTCAGTTCTGCATTAAATTTATGTAGAATAGGTTCTGAATTTTTATTATAATAATTACTATGTTCTTAATGACATGGAAATCATCGATGTCACAAACTGTTTCAAATTCCAAACCTGTTTTTTCCACAAAAACTGTCTGAAACAAAAAAAATACCCTTATAGATGTTTTCTACAATCAACAACATCATTGAAACCCTAATCCTTATAGACATAAGAACATTGAAATAGGTATGTTCAAGACAAAGATAATCATGGAAAAAGAAGCTAGTAATTCAAAGGATCATCGCATGGTAGGAAGAATGATTCTAGAGGGAAAAGTGATCGCCTAGGAATGGTTGTTTCAAATGGATATAATTCTGCGGAAAGCGATTTCATTTCAAAATCTATATCAAACATTCAGTGGTTAAAATAAATAGTTTATATATGAGATACAGGTTTATCAAATTTTCAAATATTTCTAGTTCAGTCTTGGAGATATAGAAGACACCAAATGATAAAAAATTAAAGATCGGGATTTTTGAATTTCTTCTATAGAAATATAAAGAATCTTAAACTTCCCTCGTGATGGATATTATCATTCTGATTAAAAAATAGTGGAGATAAGTCAAATAAGTTAGAAAATATTATATCAATTTTATTTGGTTATTCAAACATAAGTAAAGCTTTAGTGAAGGATCTGTAACCTGATCAGAAGATTCTTGAAATGTTTGTGCATGTAACACCCCAAGATTTTATAAGAAATATTCTTTTTAATTTCATTTATGTCTTATATTTTACAATACACCAGGATTTTATTTTAGTAAATTTGACACCGTATTAGCTTGCACTATACGCAACACTATTCTGGTCTCGTGTTACACATAATTTCAAATTCATTTTATAGAATTTATTCTACGCAACATTAAGTATAGATTTTGTTTAATGTATAAATATAACAAGTTTTGATTATGTTATATGAAACACCAATGAGAGGTTCCACAACATGAATCCCTAACTTGGATTTCATTACACCAATATTGACCTTCCTCAATAGCGTGTGTAGTACGCAATACTGAGTTTCACTAAACAACGATATGTTATTAAAATATTATATAAACTAGCTGTTATGAATAGTAATACCCACTTTTTGAAATTTTATAAATTTTATCATTCAAAATGGAAGTCATTTATGGATTCGGAATATCAAAAATATCTTAGGGTTAATTTTTTGTATTTTTCTGAAAACATTCAATTTTTGATGAATAGTGAAAACACTGAGTTATAGTTTATAACTGAATTTTTATTTAAATAACTATTTATTATATATAAATTTATTTTAGGTCAAAATAGATACATAATACTTATATATGTTCAATGTGATTCATTGGAGTGATTTTATAATAATTTTATATATATAAAAATCATATTAAACTTTTTACCGTCTTTTACCCACCTTCTAGGAGAATTTGAAAATTTACATAAAACATAATTTTAGTACTTATGTGAGTGGAATTTCAAAAATCTGAGAGATGCTGTTGATATAAGTAAGTAATATGTGGTTCAATAAGATAAAAATAATTTTTTTGGAATAGTAACTTTTTTACTTTTATCTACCATCGTTAAAAGTAAATAGGGTAATTAAGGGTAAAAATGATATTATTATTACCCTAAAACATGTCCTAATTCTATTTTATAAGTGAAACTCGACCCAAAGCAACCCTAGGAATAAAATATGACCATTTAGGTCCAATTGGATTAGTTTAGTTCATTTATTAATATTTAATTTAATGAAGAGTTAAAAGAGTTAAAATCAATGTTTAATAAGTAAAAAATAATAATATTAGGTTATAAATTAGTTAAATTATAAAATAATTATTAATTATAAAGATAAAAATATTTCCTACATAATAGTATTTTATTTATTATTTTTAGATATTAAATAATTTAATTTATTTATGATACAATGATGATGCAGTAATTACCTTATTAATGAAATATTAACATAATTGATGTTATAAATTCCAAAATAAATTTAATTTGAGCCTTTATATAAATTACACTAATTTTTTGGTTAATATAAAATATTAGGGTTGGTTAGATGTATTTTTTTCGAAGTAATATTGCTGTTGTGAATTTAACAAAAACAAAATACCAAATAGTGTCCAAATTGACATAAAAGAATTTAAAAAAAATTATATTATTAATTTTTATTTTATTCCTAAGAATATATGGTTCGGAAAAAAAATACTTATATAATAATATATATAACATTAATGAACTATTTGGGGTTCTATTGGTAGTTTATAGTATGTTTATTAACCATATAGTGTAAGAATACAAGAAGACAAGGTAAAAGTTAAATTATTTAACATAGAGTTAAATATAAATGATAAGGTTAAAATGGTAACCTAAACTTGTATAAAACCAATTGGTTGTGTGGATTTCTACCCATTCTCACCCTATCCTCGAAATAAGTCTCTTTGGAGCCATTATAAACCAAATTTGAATTTATTATAAAATAATATTTTAATTTTTTCCTTAGGTGCCCCTCGCCCCCCATATAAAAGGGAATCTCCTCCCTCTCATCTTCACAAATATTTGAGCCTTAAATCAAATCCATCCTCTGGCAATTTTAATTCTACACTTCCATAGAAACATACTAGATGTTTTGGTCTTCTTCAAAGACCAAATTTAGTAATCTATGAGGAGGTTAAGATGAGGCGCGTCGAAGCAGAGGTAATCTCTTCTACCGATTTTTTCAAGTATCATTATTCATATACATCATCTTATTTCATTGTTTCATTATAATGTAATAACATAACTATAAATAATATACTGATATGTTATTATAAATATGAAAGAACTACATTTCACCTTCTATCCATCTTATGGAAAACAAAATCATCGCGCGTGCGTACGTACGAAATATCATCTCCATGCCGTGGTGTAATCTATTTTTCCACCACCGCCTTACATGGATGTGTATAATGGTGTATGGAATATCTATATATGGTTATTATAACATGATACTAATTCTTAGATATTATATCATCCACTCCAATTCCATTCAATAATAATGGGAACGATATCATTGCTCGTGCGTACGTACAGATTAGTGTCTCCACGACGCGATGAGATTCATTCTCCATGTTAACCATTAAAGAATGATTATAAGATATATATAGTGAATAATAATGATATATATGACATGATAATTATAATGTATTTATTTATATATGTATATTTCATCTACTTACTTCCATTCTAGTCAATAAGGAAAGGAAAATAGCGTTCATGCGTACGTACGACCTACCGTCTCCATGAACGGCGTTTTTTATTTCATTTATCTATATTATATATATATATATATATATACTGAATATATATGATACATAAATCATTTTTTACATTCTTGAAGTAATTAAATCACGATATATGAAATAATAAGATCAAGAACAACAAGTCCAAACACGTACGATAAATAAAATGATTTTACCCAAAACGCTACTTTAACATGGAATTGACAAAAGAATGGGTAATATAAAGTCATAAGTGAATCATATATGATATAATAAATATTATTATGGTTCTGTTACAAGTTAATAATATTTTTAAACCAACTATACAGTATTCTCGGACACACAGAAGAAATTTTACATAAGGTAAGGGATAATTTTGCAATCTCATTTTTATCCATGATTGTTTTTACATAAGTATTTATTGGGGATATATTCTTCATCCCTGTACATAAAAATGTTTTTCATAAAGTGAATAATATTCTTCCATGTAATTTTAAAGTCATTTTTACCCCACAGTGTCTTTTAATTTGTGTTATGGAAGGTATCTTTCTTTTGTTTACCATACGTGGTACTTTATGACTTTTCCATTAAAAGTACAACGAGAATGTTTTTTTTACTTATAAGACATGAATGGATTTTTTTGGTTTCATAACGACTTATCTTCATGAATCATGTTCTAAAATATTTCTTTATTATTTTCAACAAAAATCTTGTTCTTTTAAAATTGCATGTCATTTTGTGAAATGAATATTATTTTGAAGACAAAAGGATATTTTCATCAAGAATTAATTTCAAGTGTTTTATCAATAATATTTATCATATAATATGACATTATATATCATGTTGTTGTTTAAAGTATAATTTCTCTATTATTTAAATGGATTTATTTTTATTACTATGAAATTATATCCATTTGTTTTATATGAAAAATTTCACGATGAGATGATGTTTATGAAACACATTTTATTTATTGGGTTATAATGAATGATTTATGTTTATTTAATGTCACAAGTAAGAGTGATTTCATTATGATATGGTTGGGACATATATCTCCCTCCAATTCATTGGGTAAATATTTATATCTCATGAGATAGACATGGCTGGAATGGAAAGTTAATCTGGTTTAGTAATAGAGGACTGGAACGAGGAGTGAAATAGATTCAGTAAGGGACTTTGTCCACTATGATGGTCTTGGCAGCAATGCCTTGGCTAATATGGAAATCATAACATGTGATTAATGGGTTCCACATGTTTTATTCCCATTATATTTTATCATGATTAATGTTCGTTTATGATCTATGACTTATGTACTGCCAAGATTTATGTCAATGCTCAAGATTTTGATGTTTTATGTTCATGTTTTTATGATCAAAAGTTTATGGATGGTTTTTATTTTCACCATGTTTACTCTTACTGGGAATTTGAGCTCAACCTTTTTATATTTTATTTTCCCCATGATATAAAGGAAGGTTTTTCGTAAGAAAACCAAAGGGGGAAATATTTATAGGAGATGTTGAAGATCATTCACCATGATTAGAATATTATGTTCCGAGTTTCCAGAGATAGTAAGCTAATACGGTCTTTGGGAATCTGTGTTTGTCAGGTATTAAGTATTATAGAAATTTAATGTAATTTCCATGTACGTCATGTATGGGTCTCTACAATTGGTGTTAGAGTAGATGAGTTAGTAACGAATCTGATCCTTGGGAACTCTCACGTGTCAGCGTTGGACAAAGCATGGCTCTCTGCCCAAGGGCTTCATGAGAAAATGGCTACCACTAGGGATGGTGGTGTGTCCCACCCAGGGGGTGTAGCCTCCCATGGGGTTCTCTAATAGGTATCAATTATAGTCCATTGGAAATAATTCCCGACCTCTATAGTTGGTATCAAACTGAAGGTTTAGTTAACCTTTGGAAACTAGGAAGCGAAAAATTTAGTGAGATCCCTAGAGATATTTCTAAGGTATTTCTAGGGATTTCCCTAAGGATAAGTATAATTATAAGTTATATTAATAGAATTAAGGTAATGATCTTATAATTAAACCTAATATGTTTGATATTTAAGGTAGTCCCCCTTTATTATGTTGTTTTCCTAGCAAAATTTTTTCCTCTCACGCTATTCTTTTTGGTTTTTAGACGATGGCTGAAACCCGAAGGAACCATGATGATCAATGTAATGGAAAATGAAATAATTTTCTTCTTGAACAACCCAATGTTATGGGAGATGGAGTGAAAAATATTATTGTTATACTGACACAAACTATGAATCATTATGTACTTCCAAATGAGCAGAGAAGAGAACAATATTCAATTGATTCCTTCATGAGGCAACATCCACCTTCTTTCAGTTGGTCTTCTGATCCACTTATTGCTGAACAATGAATCAGTACCATTGAAAAGATATTTTCCATACTTCATTATTTAAAACATGAAATAGCCATTCTGGATTTTTACCATTTAGAAGGTGAAGAAGACCAATGGTGGAATCTAAATAAGAATATGAGTCCCCAAGATGAAATTGAATCCATGTAATGGGATGAGTTCAATAACTTATTTTTCAATAATTACTTCCCTCATATTCTTCATAAAAATATGGAAAAAGAGTTCCTTGATCTTAAGAAAAGGGATGATAAATATGTTGGTTTCTACGAAGTGAATTTTGCAAGGCTTTCAAGGTATGCATCTGGCATTATCATCCAACCTGAAAGTAAAGTTGATCGATTCTTCTGTGGCTTAAAACCAATTCATCGAATGGAATTAGCTATATGAGTCTTCAATAGCTATGAAGAAATTGTGGGTTGTGATATCAAGTTAGAAATGGAATTCAGTGTTACGTATCCATGTCATGGTCTTTACAAGAAACAAAATATGGAGTTCAAAGAAAAATCTCAAAACAATGGTGAAAAGAAGACTAATGTTTCGTTATGCTCAATATGTGGAAAGAAGCATGGTGGAGATTGTCTTAAGGGGACTAGAAAATGTTTTATGTGTGGAAAAGAAGGTCATCGGGGAGCTGAGTGTTGATGTAATGGAAATGGGTAGCTAATGACTCGAATAGAGAAAAGACTACAGAGAACGCACCACTAACCCTTCAATTCTACAAGTGTAAGGAAATGGGGAATTATGCTAATTGATGCTCTAATCCAAGGGTTAATGATGATCGACGTGAGTAACCACTTAAGGAAAAGCAAAAAGGGAAGTCACTTGCCGTCACTATTTGTGATATTGAATATGACAATAATGTTTTGGAATAATTAAGGGTTTATGTAATGTGATCTCAAAATAATATCATGGAATCTCATTTATAGTACTATGGAATATTGGAATATCTATATGTTGGTTAATTATGGTTTTCTATAATTATATGGTACCAGTTACCATGAAACGTGATTGAAATACTTTTCTAAAGAAAATGATATGCGCATAATGAATGGATATGGAGAAAATAATATGATTGATGGTATTAATGATCTCATGATTGATGTAAGGACAATGTATTATGATGGTTTGAGTATATAGAATATTTTGTATTTTGGTATGTGGAAAGAGTTAACTATTGATAGAATTCATGTTTTCACTAAGGTTCAATGGTTATTCATTTTTCAAGATAATACATGATTAAAGAATTCAAATGTTTGGAATGTGGACAACAAGATATATCTTATGATATATATGGGATAGATGGTGGTATTTACATGCTTGGTAAATGACTTTTCTAGTAATCATTTTCTTTCTACAATGAGATTGGATAGAAGTATTTTTGATAAAATTGGAATGGATTATTTTGGTAAAGAAGATATTATTGATTAAGGGTAGATATTTTTTTATTATTTCTGGAATGTTATAATGGTGTAGTTTTAGAAGAAGGACAACATACAGAACGAGCGACAACCCATCGCATCCGACAAGGCTGTGGGAATCGAACCAAAAACTGAAGCGTGACATGACTTTATCGCCTACCACAGGCTTACAGGAAGTCCATGGTTAGTAGAAACAAGTTTTATTTTATTAAGCGATATGATAGATGATGTATATGTCAATTTTTGGAACCATATATGATTAGTCTCACGATAATATGGACTTTTGTATATAACTTTTTCTAACCTTATGTTTGAGCCATATGGAATGACCTATCATTTCATTGCATGATCTGCTAACACTTTACGAAAGACAAATTCAACTTCATTTCTTTAAGCGATGAAGTGGAAATTTTTTAAAGCATGGACAACAGTGAGATTGTACCAAAATCAATACGTATTTATTTTAATTCAAAAATATTCTTCAACAATAAGGAAATGATATTGAAAACCAAAAAAGTGGTCCTAATTCCCTCATATCTGATGAATTTGAAGGTACATTAGATCGTCACAAATTTATGGCTTTGTGATTGTTGGATTTCTCATATCCATGTTCTGTACCACTCTTCATTACAACATGATGGTTAGATTTCTCTTCCATATCCATATTGTCACCTATGTTCTCCTATGTGGAAACCCATTGATGAGTTAATTTGGGTATCCGTTACGTTTCATACATCACTTTCTAAAATTAAGAATGACTATTTCTTTTTACGATGTGGGTTTCTGTGAATGAATCTTTCAAGTAGTAAAAGATTTATAACCCTGACGAATTTCGAGGGTGAAATTCATTTTAAGGGGGTAGAATGTAACACCCCGGGATTTTATATGATATATTATTTTTAATTCATTTGATTTCTTCTATTATACAGTACACCAAGATTATCTTATACTATATGCAACACCGTATTAGATTGCAGTATACACAAAACTATTCTTGGCTCATGATACACGCAATTTCAAGTTCGTTTTGTAGAAATTATTCTACGAAACATTAAGTATAGATTTTGGTCAATGTATAAATGAAAAAAGTTTTGATTATGATATACACAACACCAAAGGGATCTTCCACTACATGAAACCCTAACTTGGATTGCACTACATGCAATCATGACCATCCTCAATAGCGTGTGTAGTATGTAATACTCAGTTTCACTAAACAACGATATGTTATTAAAATATTCTATAAACTAGCCGTAATAAAGAGTAATATCCACCTTTTAAAATTTTTAAAATTTTCTTTTTCAAAATGGACTTCATTTTTGGATTCGGAATATCGAAATTATCTTATGGTGAATTTTTTGTATTTTTCTAAAAATTTCAATTTTTGATGAATAGTGAAAAACACTGAGTTATAGTTTAAAACCAATTTTTTATTTAAATAATTGTTTATTTTATTTAAATTTATTTTAGGTCAAAATAGAATCATAATAACTATATAGGTTCAATTTAATTAATTGGAGTCATTTTATAATAATTTCAGATATATAAAAATTTCATTGATCTTTTTATCTTCTTTTACCCACCTCCTATGAAAATTTTCAAATTTAAATAAAACATAATTTTACCACTTTTTTTAGTGGAATTTGACAAATCCGAGACACACATTTGATATAAATAAATAAAATGTGGTTCAATAAGATAAAAATAATGTTTGGTGAATAGTAACTTTTTTACTTTTATCTACCACGGTTAAAAGTAAATAGGGTAATTAAGGGTAAAATGATATTATTATTAAACTAACACACATCCTAATTCTATTGGATATGTAAAATTAGACCAAAAACGATCTTAGAAATAAAATATGACTATTTAGGTCCACATCGATTAGATTATGACATTTATTATTATTTAACTCAAAGAAAAGTTAAAAGAGTTAAAATCGATGTTTAATAAGTAAATAATTTTTAATATAGGGTAATACAGAAGATAAATTTGACTATAAATATTCATTGGAAAGAAAAAAATATTTCTTACAAAATTTTATTTTATTTATTATTTTTAGAGATTAAATAATTTAATTTATTTATGACACAATGATGATGCAGTAATTATCTCAACAATGAAATATTATCATAATTGATGTTATAAATACCAAAATAAATATAATTTGAGACTTTTTATAAATTACAATAATTTTAAATGTTAATATAACATATTATGGGTTTTTAGATAAATTTTTTTGAAGTAATAATGTTGTTATGAAGATTATAAAAACTAAATACCAATAGTATCAAAATTGAAATAAAAGTGTTTTTAAAACAAATATTATATTATTAGTTGTTATTCTATTCATAAAAATATATGGTTTTTCCAAAAGACTTGTATAATAATATATATGACATTAAGGAACCAAATGGGGTTCGATTGGCAGTTTATTGTATGTTTATTAACCATATAGTGTAAGAATACAAGAAGACACGTTAAAAGTTAAATTATTTAACTTAGAGTTTAATCTAAATGATATGGTTAAATTGGAAACCTAAACTTCTCTAAAACATATTGGTTGAGTGTATTTATACCCATCCCCACCCTATCCTAGAAATAAGTAAATTTGGAGCCATTATTAATAGAATATGTATTTTTTATAAAATAATATTTTAAGATTTTCCTAGGGTTCCCCTCACCCCCTTATAAAAAGGCACTTCCTCCATCTCCACTTCACACAACCTTGGGCCTTAATGCTCTGCCAAACACTACCCATTTCACTTATACACATTAATAGAAACCTACTAGAGGTTAAATTCATCTTCAATGACCATATTTATTTCCCTAAGAGGAGGTTTAGAGGAGGCACGTCGAAGAAGAGGTAATCACTTCTATCGATTATTTCATATTTTATTATTCTTATACATCCTCTTATTTAGTTGTTTCATTATAAAGTAATAACATAAGTATAACTAATATACTGATATGTTATTATAAATATTAAACAACCTCATTTCAACTTCTATACATCCTATGGAAAATGAAATCACAGCGCGGGCGTACGTACGAAATATCATCTCCTTGCTGTGGTGTAATCAGTTTTTCCACCACCTACATACATGGATGGGTATAAAGGTGTAAAGAATAACTATATATGGTTTTTAGGACATTATAATCATTCATAGATATTATATCATCCACTTTAATTTCATTCAATAATAATGGGAATGATATCATCTCTCATGCGTACATACGGATTACCGTCTCCACGACGCGATGAGATTCATTATCCATGATAACCATTCAAGAATTATTATAAAGTATATATAATGAATAATAATGATATATGTGACCCAATAATGATACCGGATTTATGTATATATATATTTCATATACTTACTTCCATTCAAGTAAATAATGAAATGAAAACATCGTTCATGCGTACGTACGTACTACTGTCAACATGAACTGCGTGTTTCATTTCATTTATCTATATTATATATATATATACTGAATATATATGATATATAAATAATGTTTTATATTCTGTATGTAATTAAATCATGATATAATTAATATTAATATCAAGAACAACAATTCCAAACACGTAAGATAAATGAAATGATTTTACCCAAAACGCTGCATTAACATGGAATTGACAAAAGAACGGGTAATATAAAGTCTTAAGTGATTCATATATGATATCATAAGTATTATTATGTTTCTGTTACAAGTTAATAATATGTTTAAACCCACTATACAGGATTCTCGGACACATATGGATGAAATTGGACATGTGGTAAGGGATAATATTGCAATCTCATTTTTATCCGAGATTGCTTTTAGGTAAGTATATACTAGGGTTATATTTTTCATCCATGTACATAAAAATGTTTTTCATAAAGTGATTAATATTCTTCCATGTATGTTTAAATTCAATTTCCCCTCTTTGAATTTTACTTTGTGTTATGAAAGTAATCATTCTTTTGTTTACTATATGTGGTACTTTTTGACTCTTCCATTATAAGTACGAGGAGAATGTTTTTTTCTAATAATAAAGGAATGGATTTTTACAGTTTCATAATGCCTTATTTTCATGAAGCATACTCTATAATATTTCATTATTATTTTCACCAAAAATCTCGTTCTTTTAAAATTTCTTGGAATTTTTTGAAATGAAAATGATTTTGAAGACGAAAAGATAATTTCCTCAAGAATTCATTTAAAGTGTTTGATCAAATCTATTTTCCATATAAGATGACATTATTTAGCATGTTTATGTTTTGAGTATAATGTATCTATTTATTACATGGTATGGTTTTTATTATTATGAAATTATATCCATTAGTTTTTTATGGATTATGTCACGATGATATGATGTTTATGAAACCCATTTTATTCTTTGGGTTATGATGAATGATTTATGTTTATTTTATGGCACAGGTAAGAATAATTTCATTATGAGATGGGTGGGACCTCTATCTCCCTCCAGTGAATTGGGAAAATATTAATATCTCATGTGATAAACATTGGTGGAATGACAAGTTAATCTGGTTCATTGATACATGATTGGAACGAGGAGTGAACTAGATTCAGTAAGGGACTTTGTCCCCTATGATGGTCTTGGCAGTATTGCCTTGGCTACTATGGAAATCATAACAGGTTCTTAATGTATTCCACAAGTACATGTTTTATTCCCATGCTATCTTATCATGATTAATGTTCCTTTATGATCTATGACTTATGAACTTCCATGATTTATGTCATTGCTCAAGATTTTGTTTTTTTATGTTCATGTTTTAATGTTCAAATGTTTATTGATTGTTTTTATGTTCTCCATGTTTAATCATTCTGAGCATTTGAGTTCACCATTTTTTTTATTATCCCCAAGATATAAATAAATGTTTTAGGGATGAAAACCAAAGGTGAATATCTTTATGGGAGATGTTGAAGATCTTTATCCATGATTAAAATAATACGTTTTGAGTTTCCAAAGCCACTAAACTGATATGGTCTTTGGGCATCTGTTTTTGTCATGTATTAGGTATTCCGAAAAAGTAATGTAATTTCGATTTATGTCAAGTATGGGTCTCTACAGCACATACAAGGATTGCACATAGGATGTTAGAGATGTATATGATTTTGGTTCCAGAGATGTAATTATTGTTTATTAAGGGAGAAATAAAGCTGATTTTCCGAGATATATGGTAAGATATCTCCAATACTATTTCCAACAAGATGCTACCATAAACATCTATACCAATGGGAGGTTTATTTCCATATCACTGTTTAAATATGATATGTTATGATTAATCAATTCCAGACTAAGATTCCATCACAACAATATTTTCAATGTTGGCACTCTAGGAAGATTTTCTTCTTCTGGAGTACTATAAAAAGAAATCTTATGCATGTTAGAGTTGAGGAAGACCGGGAATCAGCTCAGGGGAAGAAACCTACTAAATCCAAAAAAGGTGTGCCTAAATCAAGAGTAATTTGAATATCAAGAAGACTGATATTTGATAATATTGATTCCCCTTCTGTTGAGGAATATAAATATGAACTTGTGAGGAGAAACCATAGAGAGGCACATGTTGCTGAGGAGCCTGTTCAAGTAACCATATGAATAACTGAACCTATTCTAAGCAAAAGATTTATTAAAGAATATGCAATATGGTAAGTTGACTAACAAAAAATTCTAAGATTTAGGTGACTCTACTAGTGGAAAAAATACATTATTCCTCCAACTGTTGAAAATATTGGAGAAGTTGATATAGAAAGATCTGAAGTTGTATAACCAACTGTGATTGTTCCAAAGTAATTAGCTCCAATGGAACATGTTTTTGAGGATCTAGCCGTAGAAGAACTCCATGAAGAAGATTCTCAGGATGAAAATGAAAATGTGAATATGAATCAAGTAAAGAACAATTCTGAAATTAAAACTAAAATTATTGGTAAAGATTTATCTATGTATGAGTTTGGAAAGGACATGAAGGAAAAATTAGTGGAGAATCCATTACAGTGGAATGATGAGGAGAAGTCAGATGATGAATACCTATATCTAGCACTAATAAATCTAGTGGATGCTCAGACTAAGAATCAAGAATGAGGTGCCTTTGATTCTGATAATGATCATGTAGAGGAGTTGACCTAAAAATTTATAATGTTTAAAATGAAAAAGCATCTTTGAGAAGAGCATTAGAAAAGAAGCCACAAAAGTTTTAGAACTTGAAAGAGAGATCAGTTTCAAAAATGAATGTGGAGGTTTTTAAGAAGATAATGTTATCAGTAGTTGAATAAATGATATATGAAATGGTAATGATGTCAGATTTGGAAGATTTTATAATTTTCATAAAGCATCAATTTTCCACTCTCAGGGATAATCAACTAGGTTCCTCATCTATTGTTCCTGATTTGATGAGGAGATTACATGACATTATAGTATAAATTAACAATATGAATGATAGATTTAATGACTTATAGTGAAACATAGCTCCATTATCTATTATCCTAGATAATCAAAAGATTTTTGTTGACCATATTTCCTCAGATGAACCAGGGATTAGAGTATTGTTGAAAAGATTCACAAATAAACTCAATCAGTTTATAGTGAAAGAAGAGTGGATACATGAGTTTTTCAAAGTCAATTTTTTAATACATCTATCTGACTCAATAAGGAATGGGTCTCATAGTCTAGTTAGGTGATTGACTAATGGAAATGTTGATACTGCAACTGTCAGAGGTCATGGAAATCATTAAGATTCACTAAAACCAGTTTCCCAACCCTTTTAGCCCAACATTGGTTCCCATTGTCTTTATTTTTCTTGTAATTTTATTTTAAATAATATATATTTTCATCCCATGTTTTTGTGTTATTAATTTTTTTTATTTTCATTTCTATGTTAGAATTCCAATAATCCCAATTTTGATATTGATATATAGTTTACAATATCATTTATATAAGTTCATTGCTACATTAAAATGAGTTTTATTCCTTCATCTATCATTCGTTTTGACATCGCAAAAGGGGGTGAAATATGGATAATCATAATATTTTTTTGGAGGATAAATATTTTTAATCACAACTAACAGAAGTCTTTATTTATAGTGGAGATTTTTTTTCATTATAATGGGGGATAAAATGTAAAAAATAAGATATGATTTTATTAAAATAAATTTTTTTATCATTGAAAACATCTAAATTATATTCAATTTATCTTCTAAGATAATTTCATTGGATATTACATGCATTTTGGGGGTCATCAAAAATGGTAGATTGTTGATCAAGTGTTGTTTTCAACAATACTCCATATTTTAATGATTATTTTGATGTTCACAAATAACATTATTTCTTATTCTAATGATTTTACATTGAGTATATTTTAGTAAATTAATATTATTTTTCCCGTATTTTGGAATAATATCTATTAATTTTCGTCTACATGATCTGAAATCACTTTAGAGTGTTCTGGAAACATAGGTCATGCTCTACATGTTCATGAAATCACTTTAGTGTATTCTGGTAACACGGTTCATACACTACATTATGGAGCATAGTGAAAGGATAAATTCCATAATTTACGGTTTATCAGAAATGTTTGGAAGAAAAACCCTACATTAGGAAGGATCCATATGTTTGGGATATCATAAAGGTATTGAATAAGAAACCTATGTCTAGTATGGAATATTTTGTTTATTTCTCAGAAATATGGTTCATCAACCTTATATTTGTTAACAGCCTTATGTTTTATAAAAAACTATAGATCATGTACTTTACATTTAGAAGCTGATAAAATTATGGATTATATATTGTACCTTTGAAATATGTAATGAAAATTATTGTTCATCAACCTTATATTGTGAACCATATGTTGTGAACCATATGTTCAGAGAATGTATGTGATGTAGTTCAACTCTACGTTTGGCATCAGATAGTCCAACATGACATAATCGAGTAATGGTCATTATACGGATTATCAGGGTGATTTCAAGACAAAATAAAAGCTCAATTTTAATGCACATATTTTATTTATTCAATGCCAATTTTTTTGTGATTCAAAGGATATTTTTTAGAGGATCATTTCATGTTGAATATTAAGTACAATTACGACTAATCTGTTATTCAATCTTTGGAATATCATGATTCTATAAGAGTATTTTGTGGATCTGAATTTGAATGGAAAATGTTTTTCTTTATTATATATATCTATGTTATTTTGAATTAAAGAGTAAATGATAAATATCACTATAAAAGAGATGATAATAATAGATTCTTGAATTTTTTACGACTACAATTTTTAGATACATTTGAGTTTTACAGATCTACTGGCACTAATTACGATTAAACATGGTTTTCTAAAGAACAATAAATACATTGATGACTCATCATTTATTCATTTAATGTCTATTGGGAATATAATAAAGTAACTAAAGTTATATCTATATCTACTGCAATCCAAATAGGCTCATAACTACATCTACCTAATGATTATTCTTTCTAAATATGTCGATCTATCTAATGTATGTTGCATGATGTTTCATCTAATAAGAAAAAAATTAGAAAGTATTTTCAAACAATTACTCCTTTTATTTTCAGTAATCAGATTCTCATACTAAGATAGGTATTTGGTTATGTGTATGAACCAGAAGGCACTATTTCAACCTTAATTTTTAAAGGTGTCAACTGCAAGCACTCAGTTGTGAACCGTATGTTGATAAGAGGACTAGATATTGAAAATAACGAAGCTCGTGGAGTAGAGTGTTGGTGGAGTGGACTAGAGGGCTTCTATTCCCCGAACCACTATACATCCTTGTGTTTTTAAATTTTTTATTTTAGACGGCATAAAAAATATGATAAATTTTAATAGGACTGACTTGGTCAAGATCATGATTCGTGAAGAATTAGTAAAAGACACAATTCACCCCACCCCCTCTTTTTTCTATTTGGTGTAACCCGATCAAAAACATTCTAGATATATCAGTCTTATTAAAATAAAATCCCTAAGTTCATTAATGATACATTCAATGGTGGTTCCTCAAATAAGATGTAAGGTTCATAACTAGTAATTTTCATTTTTATTCTTTATATATATAAGGTCTCGACCATAAACCTTAATTAAAATTGAATTAAAAGAATAATTCACATTGAGGATCTTTTTAGGTTTAGAGTTTTAGAGAATTAGGACATAACTATTACATCTCAAAAGATTACAAAGTAGACACTTCTACTATGATTCCATAAAATAAAAAACTCTTAAAAAGAGACTTGTCTAGTTCCATGTTTTATATAACATCACTTTCCCTTGATCCCGTCCTTGACCCTATTCCACATTAAGTCCTGTGAAAAACATTTCAAAAAAACATGGGGTGAGCATAAAAAGCTCAGTAAGGGATACACAACGAATGAAAACTGTTAGTTTTTCAAACATCACGTAAACCATGTATAAATTATCAAAGTAATACCTTCACCTTCATGAAGAAGTAAAAACTCTTCACTGAATAAAATATCATTACTTACCCTTTTGTAACCAAAGGATTGCCATAAAACCCATATAAAGAACACATAACATATAAAGGTAACTTGGGACATAAACATACTTAAGTGGAATAACCATACGGTCGACTTCCACACATATCACTTAATGGAATAGCCATACGACAAACTTCCATACATACTTAATGGAATAGCCATACGGCCGACTTCCATACCCAATGCATTGGAGGTTATAACGTAACCACCCATCCCGGTATTCACGGCACCACCCGTCATATGGTTTATCATGTAACCACTCGTCAAATTTCCAAGTACCAATATAAAATCATAAAACAAATACAATGGAGAGAAAAAATTACCACACTTTGATCACCATATATGACATAAATATATTGAAATAACTAATCCATTATAAGAACAATTTTCAATACCAAAATACATAAAAGAGTGTATGGTATTTATTTCATTTTAAAAACATTACAGCTTGTTGAGGAAGCCAAAGACCAAATAATACTCGCTGCGGCGGAAAAGGTCGTTGTCACCGCATATGTTAAAAGAAACATTCTTTTTTGTCATTTTGTAAAATGCTTCATAGAAAAAGATTCCTTTTTTATAAAAGTAATATTCAAAGGGGTTTATACACTGTATAAAAGAAAGTTGTGTATAAAACAAAATATGCCTCAATGAACGGAGATTTAGACAAAGTCCCTTACCTCGGGTCCGACTTGACTTGATTGTTCTTTAACATCCTGAATAATAAACTTGAGTTAAAATCTATTTTCATAAGAACCTTTTTCAAGTTCATTATTCCTTTTATATCACTTATTTCTATGTTATAAACAATATGTAACCATTGATGTTAATAATGTTCGTTTTGTCGATATTTGGTTCTTAAGTCGAAAGTGGACTTCTTACAATTACATGTTGTTCGTGTGGTGAAAGGTTCCTTATATAAATAATGATATTCCTGATTTTGATATCATATATATCATATATATCCTTCATATACATGTATTTATAATATTACATAATCATTTAGAGGTAAGAAATGAAATGCACCATTCATGGAGATGGTAAGCTGTATGTACGCATGAACACTACTTTCATTTCTTTGTCATATTAAGGGAATTAAAACTAAATGAGATGTATGTATATTTCAATTACAGAATTATATTCATAATTTAGATGTATCATTCATCATATATATCCATTATATACATGTACATATAATAGTACATTACATTTGGGTATAAGAAATGAAATTCACCGTTCATGGAGACGGTAAGCCGTACGTACGCATGAACGCTAATTTCATTTCTATCTCATATTTTAATGGAAAAAAATAATGATATAGAGGTATATTATAATTCCAGTATAACATCATATATAATAACTTTAAATCCATCCTTTATACGTCCCACATATGGCATTAACGAATCAAATCACTTTGAGGGGGCGGTAATCCGCACTTCCTTAAATGAAGATATCGCGTTTAACCATTATGGAAACCATAAAGGTATTACCAAAATGAAAAATACAGAAGCTTAAGGAAAACATAAACATATTATATATCATATATAAATATAGTGTCATCTTAATGGCCACCTTTGAAGGTGTTAATAGAATGTTGAACAATCATTGTTTCGGGAGGCAGAAATTCACCATCCACGGAAACAGTATGTTCTTTAACCATTAGATGTAGGTGTGTGTAAGTGTAGCTTGAATACATCTTATAACAACATCCTAGTATATTTATGATACTGTAGTTGTTACAAACTGAATGAACAAAAAGAGTTTAGGGGGTTGGAGAAGCAAAATAAAACAAATGGACTCAAGTGAAGACATTACCTTAAAATCGGGTAACTCCCTTTGGTTTGAGCTCAAAGGCTCCCTTGGGAAGACTTATTCCCAAATTGAGGCTTCAAGGAGTAATAGAGGTAAGTGGAGAGACAAAATGGTCCGGGGTTGGCCGAGACAATGGCTTTGGGAGTGTGGGTAAGGAGGTAGAGGTGGGGGCCTTTTATAAGAGGAGAGGAGGGGTACTCTTGTAATGTTACAAAATGTTACTTTATTTTCAAAAGAGTTTCTGATTTTAAAGGTCCCAAATTGATGTATTTCTAGGATAAGGTGATGAGGGTTCGAAATCCACTCATCCAATAGGTTTTGGACATGTTTAGGCCTTAGATTTCACATTATCTTTCCATTTTATTTAAATCGTTAAATAATGAGGTCATCGCTGCATCACCATGATGTCATTAATTATTTAATTTATATAATGTCTAAAAATTATAAAAAAATTATTATGATGTAGGAACTATTTTTATCTTTCCAATAACTATTTATAGTAAAAAATATGACTTGTATAACCCCAGGTAAAAATTGTTTCAGTAAAACATTTCATGTTTGTGTCATTTTTTACTTTAAAATTAAATAAAAGGTATTTATGTCATTTTCCAACCAATGTGGCTCCATGGGGTCCCCAAGTGGATCCATGGATTTTCTTGGTCGTCCATGATACATCCAATGAGGGTAGTACATGTGTCTAGGTCATTTCATTTTATTAAAACATTATTCTTACCTTAAACTACACAAATTACCTCTAATCGCGATTAAGAACTTAAGAGTTACTATTCACCAAAAAATTATTTTAATCTCATTGAACCACATTTTACTTCATAATGAAAACCATTTATGTCAGATTTTTGAAATTAAAAACACCGAAGTTGTAAAATTTCATTTAAACGAAAAATCAGTTTTTATAAGTACCACTTAGTGGTTTCACTATTCATCAAAAATTGAAGTTTTTCAGAAAAATACAAAAAATTCACCCTAAGCTATATTTGATATTCCTAATTCAAAAATGAAGTTTATTTTACAAAATTAAAAACATATAATTCAAATTAATTAATTTAATAATTAATTCCCACTATCATGACAAATAGTGTGTTTTTATGAAACAATAAGTATCAAATGATTGGCAATAGTTTAAGTCCGATATCAAAGTGAAATAAATTCGAACGACCACTATTGGATTTAATGGTAAAAATATTTTATAATGTCACTTTAAAACCAATTCAAATGATAATATAATCATATAAATAAATTAGATTAAAAAGAGGTTTTGAATTAAAATACAACATTTTACACTATTCATTAAAAATTGATCTTTATCGGAAAGATACAAAAATATTACACAAAGTAAATTTTGATGTCCTGATTCTAAAGAAGAGTTATATTTGGTCCAATAGAATTTATAATATTTATCAAAACTATATTTAATGACAATTCTCCATCAAAAGGTGATAAGTGAACCTATAGTAAAAATTAGGGTATAAATGCCTAAAATTGAATTCTTTCCATATTTTAAGCCTCTATCTTTTATTAGATAAATGTAAAAACATTTAAAAAACATATATAATCATATTTTAGTTACTTCGATCAATTCCCGCCAATACAAAAGCTACATGATAACTACCATTTAAAATAATATTATTATATTACTAGTGTGCAACATAAGTTTTGAAAGGAACTCATCGTTGCGTATCGGGTACGCTATCGAACATAGAAACCCCTTTAAAGTAAAATTAATATTTAATTCGTAAATATTAATAAATACGAAAATGTTTTATTCATTATTTTCTTGGGATGTTACATCTTTCCCCCCTTTTGGGAATTGCGTCCTTGCAATTTTATTCACTTATCAAAATAAGTGGGGGTATTTATCCCTCATAGCATTTTCAGATTCCCACGTTGCCTCTTCAGCCATATGGTTTTCCACAAAACCTTTACCTGATGAATTACCTTATTTTGCAACACTTTCTCTCTTCGGTCAAGAATTTAGACTGGTTGTTCTTCATAAGATAGGTTCTCTTCCAACTGAACTACCTCTGGACTCAAAACATGAGATGAATCTTGCATATACTTCCTCAACATCGAAACATGAAAAACATTGTGTACCTGAGATAAACTCAGAGGTAATGCCACTTTGTATGCAACTGATCCAACTCTCTCCAGAATTTAATATGGTCCAATGATACATGGACTCAGCTTTCCTTTCTTACCAAGTCGCATCACACTTTTCTATGGAGAAACCTTGAGAAAAACATGATCACCTACCTCGAAAGATAGATCCTTCCTCCGGTTATCCGAATAACTCTTCTGCCTACTCTGAGCTGTTTTCATGTGTTTCTGAATCAACTAAACCTTTTCTTCCATCTCTTCTATCAATCCGGGTCCCATCAGCTTCCTTTCACCCACTTCATCCCAAAATGCTGGAGTTCGACACCGCTTCCCATATAATGCCTCAAATGGTTCCATCTGTATAATGGAATGCAAACTGTTATTATATGAAAACTCAACCAAAGAATGATCTTGGTCCAAACTTCCCTGATAATCAATCGAACAAGAATGTATCATATCTTACAATGTCTGAATTGTTCGTTCTGACTGCCCATCTGATTGAGGATGAAAAGCTATACTAAAATTTAATTTAGTACCCAACGACTTCTGAAGGCCTTTCCAAAAGATAGAAGTAAAACTAGGATCACGGTCAGATACAATGGAGAGAGGAAATCCATGTAACTTGACTATCTCCTTAATATACAAACGGGAAAGTTGATCTATGGAAAAATTATCTCTTATAGGAAGGAAATGAGCAGATTTAGTCAAGCGATCAACAATAACCCAGATTTCATTATTACCTCGAGATGTCTTCGGTAATCCCACAACAAAGTCCATGGATATATTCTCCCATTTCCACTCTGGCACTGGTAGAGGCTAAAGCATCCCTTTCGGTAACTGCCGCTCTGCTTTAACCTGCTGACAAGTCAAACACTTCATAGTAAAATCAGCAATATCTCTTTTCATTCCATCCCACAAGTAATACTCCCACAGATCTCTTTACATCTTAGTACTGCCAGGATGAACTGAAAACGGAGAACTATGAGCCTCACATAACAACTCATTCTTCAACTATGAATCAAAAGGCACACATAATCTCTTCCCAAACCTCAAAACACAATCATTATCAATGTTGAATTCAGGCAACTTACCCTTCTGAACAGCTCTACCTTTTTCTGCAACTCACTATCTTCCCTCTGTGCTTGCTTAATTCTTTCTGATAGGGATGATCTCATTGATACCTGAAAAAAACAGAATAACATCCTACACCAACAACTTATATGCCAAAGTTCATCAAATCAAATCCAAAGGATCTCGTTCCAAACATATCATGGTTAATGAAACATTACTTTCTCGACTCAAAGGATTAGCCGCTTTATTTGCTTTTCCCAGATGGTAGTGAATTGTACAATCATAATCATTGATTAATTCCATCAATATACTATGTCTCATGTTCAATTCTTTATGAGTGAATATATACTTTAAACTTTTGTGATCAGTATATATTTCACACTTTACTCCATACAAATGATGCCTCCAAATTTTTAAAGCAAAAACAACAGCAGCTAATTCCAAATCATGTGTAGGGTAATTTACCTCATGAGTTTTCAACTAACGTGAAGCATAATCAATTACCTGATCATTCTACATAAGGACACAACCATGTCCCTTCAACGAAGCATCACTGTATATAACAAACTAACCATTTATGGATGGAAGTGGAAAAACTGGAGCATTCACCAATCTTCTTTTCAACTCCTGAAAACAATCATCACATTCTTTTGTCCAGATGAACTTAACACCCTTACGAGTTAGCTTAGTCATTGGACTAGATAACCGTGAAAAATTTTCAACAAATCATCGGTAGTAACCTGCCAAACCAGAAAACTACAGATCTCGTTTACAGTTGTAGTTCTTAGAGATTCTTCACCAACTTTTGTTTTAGCAGTATCAACAGTTATGCCATCTTTTGAAACAATGTGACCCATGAATGAAATTTGTTGTAACCAAAACTCACACTTGCTGAATTTTCCATATAGTTTCTTTTCTTTTAAGGTTTGCAAGATAACCCTTATATGAATTTCATGCTCCGCTTTACTTTTAGAAAACAGCAAAATATCTTCATTAAAAACAACCAACATTTTTCACCTGAGTCAAATGAGCCATCACTACAACAAACTGGTTAGTTCTGATTCTGACCATCTCAGTATGCTGATTTGGAAGGCCATTTCCCTCAGCATGCCTTCCCAAAACAGCTTCTCTATTTCCTCTATGAAAAACCATTCTTAACACTGAAATACCTTAGGTGAAGCAACATGGTAATCTTTAAATGCTATATCATTTCAATCATACCATAAATTAATTTATAATTTAACAATTTTCTAACTCCTAAAGTTGTCTAAACCGACCATTGATACCAATTATAAGGCCCCGGCCTTATACCTTACTTAATATTGAATTAAATGAATAATTCACATTGAGGATATTTTTAGGTTTAGTGTTTTAGAGAATTAGGACATAACTATTACATCTCAAAAGATTAAAAAGTAGACACTTCTACTATGTTTCCATAAAATAAAAAAACTCTTAAAAAGAGACATGTCTAGTTCCATGTTTTATATTGCATGACTTTCCATTGATCCCGTCCTTGACCCTATTCCAGGTTAATTCCTGTGAAAAACATTTCAAAAAAACTTGGGGTGAGCATAAAAAGCTCAGTAAGAGATACACAAAGAATGAAAACTGTTAGTTTTGCAAACATCATGTAAACCATGTAAACTTTATCAAAGTAATACCTTCACCTTCATGAAGAAGTAAAAACTCTTCACTGAATAAAATATAATTACTTACCCTTTTGTAACCAACGGATTGCCATAAAACCCATATAAAGGACACATAACATATAAAGGTAACTTGGGTCATAAACATACTTAAGTGGAATAACCATACGGTAGAATTCCACACATATCATTTAATGGAATAGTCATACGGCCAACTTCCATACATACTTAATGGAATAGCCATACGGCCGACTTCCATACCCAATGCATTGGAGGTTATAATGTAACCACCCGTCCTGGTATTCATGGCACCACCCATCATATGGTTTATCACATAACCACCCGTCAAATGTCCAAGTACCAATATAAAATCATAAAACTAATATAATGGAAAGAAAACATTTCCACACTTTGATCACAATGTATCACATAAATACATTGACATAAAAAATCAATTATAAAAACCATTTTCAATACCAAAATAAATAAAAGATTATATGGTATTTATTTAATTTTAAAAACATTACAGCTTGTTGAGGAAGCCAAAGACCAAATAATACTCACAGCGGCGGAAAAGTTCGTTTTCACCGCATATGTTAAAAGAAACATTTCTTTTTGTCGTTTTGTAAAATGATTCATAGAAAAAAATTTCTTTTTTTATAAAAGTAAAAGTCAATGGGGTTTATACACCATATAGAAGAAAGTTGTGTATAAAACGAAATATGCCTCAATAAAAGGAGATTGAAACAAAGTCCCTTACCTTGGGTCCAACTTCACTCGATCGTTCTTTAACGTCCTGAATAATAAACTTGAGTTAATTTCTATTTTCTTAAGAACCTTTTTCAAGTTCATTATTCCTTTTATATCACTTATTTCTATGTTATAAACATTATGTAACCATTTAAGTTAATAATGTTCATTTTGTCGATATTTGGTTCTTAAGTCGAAAGTGGACTTCTTACAATTACATGTTGTTCGTGTGGTCAAAGGTTCTTTATATCCAGAATGACATTCCTGATTTGGATATCATATATATCATATATATCCATAATATACATGTATTTATAATATTACATAATCATTTAGAGGTAATAAATGAAATGCACCATTCATGGAGATGGTAAGCCGTACGTACACATTAATGCTACTTTCATTTCTTTGTCACATTAATGGAATTAAAACTAAATGAGAGGTATGTATATTTCAATTACAGAATTATATTCATCATTTAGATGTATCATTCATCATATATATTCATTATATACATGTACTTATAATAGTACATTATATTTGGGGATAAGAAATGAAATGCACCGTTCATGGAGACGGTAAGTCGTACGTACGCATTAACGCTACATTCATTTCTATCTCATACATTAATGGAAAGAAATAATAATGATATAGAGTTATATTATAATTCCATTATAAATTCATATATAATAACTTTAAATCCATCCTTTATACGTCCCACATATGGCATTAACGAATCAAATCACTTTGAGGGGGAGGTAGTCTGCACTTCCTTAAATGAAGATATCGCTTTTACCCATAATGGAAACCCTAAAGATATTCCCAAAATGAAAAATACATAATCTTAAGGAAAACATAAACATATTATATATAATATATAAATATGTTGTCACCTTAATGGCCACCTTTGAAGGTGTTAAGAGAATGTTGAATAATCATCGTTTCGGGAGGCAGAAATTCGCCATCCACGAAAACAGTATGTTCTTTAACCATTAGATGTAGGTGTGTGTAAGTGTATCTTGAATCCTTCTTATAACAACATCCTAGTATATTGATGATACTGGAGTTGTTACAAACGGAATGATCAAAAAGAGTTTAGGGGGATGGAGAAGCAAAATAAAACAAAAGGACTCAAGTGAAGACATTACCTTAAAATCGGGTAACTCCCTTTAGTTTGAGCTCAAAGGATTCCTTGGGAAGACTTATACCCAATGTGAGGCTTCAAGAAGTAAGAGAGGTAAGTGGAGAGACAAAATGGGTAGGGTTTGGCCGAGCCAAAGTGTTTGGGAGTGTGGGTAATGAGGTAGAGGTGGGGGCCTTTTATAAGAGGAGAGGAGGGGCACTCTTGTAAAGTTAAAAAATGTTACCTTATTTTCAAAAGGGTTTCGGATTTTAAAGGCCCCACATTGACGTATTTCGAGGATAAGGCAATCAAGGTTCTAAATTCACTCATCCAATAGGTTTTGGACATGTTTAGGCCTTATATTTTACATTATCTTTCCATTTTATTTAAATCGTTAAATAATGAGGTCATCGTTGCATCATCATGATGTCATAAATAATTTAATTTATTTAATGTTCAAAAATTATAAAGAAATTACTATGATGTAGGAAATATTTTTATATTTCCAATGACTATTTATAGTTAAAAATATGACTTGTATAACCCCATGTAAAAATTGTTTTAGTAAAACATTTCATGTTTGTGTAATTTTTTATTTTAATATTAAATAAAAGGTATTTATGACATTTTCCAACCAAAGTGGATCCATGGGGTCCCCAAGTTGACCCATGGATTTTCATGGTCGGCCATGACATATCCAATGAGCGTAGGACATGTGTCTAGGTCATTTCATTTTATTGAAACATTATTCTTACCTTAAACTACACTAATTACCTCTAATCACGATTAAGAACTTAAGAGTTACTATTCACCAAAAAATTATTTTAATCTCATTGAACCACATTTTACTTATTAATGACAACCATGTTTGTCGGATTTTTGAAATTAAAAACACAGAAGTGGTAAAATTTCATTTAAACGGAAAATCAGTTTTTATAAGTACCACTTAGTGGTTTCACTATTCATCAAAAATTGAAGTTTTTCAGAAAAATACCAAAAATTCACCCTAAGCTATATTTGATATTCCGAATTAAAAAATGAAGTCTATTTAAAAAAATTCCAAACATATAAGTCACATTAATTAATTTAATAATTAATTCTCGTTGTCATGACAAATAGCGTGTTTTTATGAAACAATAAGTATCAAAAGATTGACACTAGTTTAAGTCCAATTTCAACGTGAAATTAATTCCAACGACCACTATTGGATTTAATGGTAAAAATATTTTCTAATTTTACTTTAAAACCAATTCAAATGATAATCTAATAATATAAATAAATTATATTAAAAAGAGGTTTTGAATTAAAAAACAACATTTTACACTATTCATTAAAAAAATGAACTTTATCGGAAAGATACCAAAAATTTAGACAAAGTAAATTTTGATGTCCCGATTCTAAAGAATAGTTATATTTGGTCCAATAGAATTTATAAGATTGGTCAAAACTATATTTAATTACGGTCCGCCATCAAAAGGTGATAAGTGAACCTTTAGTAAAATTTAGGGTATAAATGCCTAAAATTGAATTCTTTACGTATTTTAAGCCTTTATATTTTATTGGATAAATGTAAAAACATTTAAAAAACATATATAATCATATTTTAGTTATTTATATCCATTCCCATCAATACAACGACTACATGTTAACTACCATTTAAAATAATATTATTATATTACTAGTGTGCAATGTATGTTTTCAAAGGAACTCATCATTGCGTATCGGGTACGCTATCGAACATAGCTACCCCATTAAAGTAAAATTAATATTTAATTATTAAATATTAATAAATACGAAAATGTTTTATTTATTATTTACCTGGGATGTTACAATCTATCACCATATATTCTATCAGAACCATTCCATTATATTAAAATCCTTGTCTCCCATTGATTGCGATGTTATTATATTTAAATAATAACCCTATTTGTCTATTTTTTCCATCACATATTTATATAGATGTGCATAATAATGAAATTAATAAATATATCTAATAATATTGACATTATTATGGTTCAAATAAGAAACTCATTATTTATCATTGATTCGTTGCTTCCATCATAAAATGGTTACATCAATCGTGCATATCGACAAACAACATTCTCCATAAAGTGATTCAATTATTTTATTGTCACCAAATTATATGAATAGTTATAACACTATATAAATTATTTAAATATTATTCTTAAATCATATTTATTATCATGGAAATGATTGGACCATGATCAATGTAAAACTTTTGTAACTACCAAACCATAACATTCATGAAAAGCCAAATAATATACAGTAAAAAACAATGATTTTATGAAATAATTATTAATAAATTATTCTCGAAAAGTAATAATTGGATAACATATGATATTATAATTATGTATATTTTTCATATATAATCATATTATAATTTCCTATTTGTTATATATGATTATAGAGAAAATAATAATTAGTTTGGATGTCATGAAAGGGTTTGTCGCATAACATTTAAAACAGTTATATATGTATAATGTTAAATACATTTTTACATTTTATGTTCATATACATACCATTAAGTTCATATAATTTTAATATAATGAAAATTTAGGGGATTTAAAATTTTATATTAGGTTCAATCTTTCCTTTGTAATGGAATTGGCGATTACAAAATTATTAATGGTTCTTCATCTCATTGTTGTTTCGTTGATACTTGTTTCTATTATGCACTATTTTTTCGACAATTTATTTAATTAATATACTAATATTAATTATATATAATATTATAAATGAGTTTATTATTTCATAGCTCTTAATATTCATATTATACTATAGTGGTTATAGTTTTATGTTAAAATCTCATTTTTAACGGGATTATTTGTGATTAAATATCATTGATTAACCTATATGATAATTCTTTTTCAAATATTATCGATATTATTATCCAATATTTATTAATTTAGATATTATGTGTTCTTTTAATTTTACAATATTTAATTTCTATATATTTTGAAAGAATGTTTTTATTTAAAACTACAGTTGTTTTTCTATTCAAAATAGAGTTTTTCGTTCCATGTAAATGTTTTTTAAATGATTTCATAAATGTTTATAACATACTATTATTAATGTTTGAAGTCATATTCCTCCATGTTTTAATTTCACTATAAATATTTAAAAATAATACTCTTGTAATATTTTGAACAAAATACTTTTAACATTTTAATGAAAATTTGGAAGTACTCTTTGTTTTAACACACATAAAATGATGTTAATTTACAATCATTATGGATAGTAAATGATTTGACTTTTTTCTACTATATTCACATGTTTATTTATGAATAAATTTATATCATTTATATTTTGGAATATGTTTATATTTTAATTAATATATTTAAAAATAGAAAATTTATTTTCATCTAGAAAAGTAAAAATGATATTTTAAAAAGAGTTTTTCATTTATGATAAAATACATTGATGTTAATTTTGAGTCACATTGTATATAATTTTATGATACAGACATTATTCATTAAATAGATGGTTCTTATTAATTATGATTAGATATTGATGAAACTTATTCTCTATTTCCTAGGTTTCTTAAATATGGAATTATAATTGTTTTCATCATCTAGATGAATACATAGGCATAAATTATGATTATGTTATGGGTGGGTATTTTATATCTATCAAATTCACTATATAATATCAATTCTTTATCATATAAAAGGGTACATGAGTTTTTATCACAATCCCAAAATTAGTTACACCAGATGTTATAAAAATCCCCATATATGGTATACAAATGGTTATCCCAAGACTAATGATAGTATATAGGCGGATAACCCCAGATTAACATGTATTGAATTTCTAGGTGGTTATCCTTAACGTAGGATTTCTATCATTTTGATTAATCATAAATTTCAATCACACTTTTAGGTTTTCATATATTAATGATATATTCTCATTAAACATGAATTTTTATTATTATTCATGTCCATAAAAATTCATGTTGCAATCCTTGAAACATGATTATGAGGTATGGATTTTTTATTGTTAATATATAATATTATTATCATGCTATAAAACCATTATTATATTGTTATTTTTATAAATTATCATATATTTATATTTATTATGGTTATCCTTACTATGAATCTAATATCATGTATTCTTATGTCATCGTTTCATTATGGTATGATGAAAATTTATTGGTATGTTTTTCTAGAGAAGGGTAGTTGATGCGATGAACATTATGGGAGTTTATATAAAATTATATCATCTATTTATTTATGTATCCATGATTCCAAATACAGTAAACAATTTTGGTTATTGGGAGTGAATTGTTTTTAATGAATTTAATATATATCTAAAATGATGTAATTTTTATTTAGAATATGTGTTTCACTATATGGGATCTTATACCCCTATTTTTTACTTAATACCAATTATATTATGGGTTATTCATGGTAATTTATTCTACTAATTGAGTTATGTATTCCTTCATTATCATTTTTTCTTATTTTCCTATTTTGAATCTGTGGTTTAGGAAATTTTAAATTTCATTTTATATTAATTAAACCAAATCATTGATAACATCATCCAAAATTGGTATGTATTCTAATGATCATTTCTATAGAACATCCGATGATGATACATGCATATCGATTTGAGGTATTTTGAAGAAGTTATATCACCAGAACCATTCTAAAATGATTTTGATTGAATTTATTGAAAATAAGTCATTGAATTATACATTATAATTAGGGACTTATTTTTTCCTGGATATAACTGCATATTGGGAGTGGACCATATCTCGTTTCTTTAGGTTTCTATGAAAGGATGTGACACTGTGAGATTTTTGGAATTATTTGTATTTAAATTATGTTACATAGTTATTTTAATAAAATTAAAAATTATTTAAATAAACAAGTATGAATTTTTATAATTAATTTTTTATTTCTATTCCATGATATAGGTTCTCAGGTGGGTTGGTTATGTACTTTTATACATAATTGAGCTTATGTAGGAATTTTTTTGTTATACTATACAGGAATCATCATGAGTGAGACAGATTTTCCCTATGCATTACCCTTTTGGGAAATATTTTTTTATGTGTATAATTTGATATGTGTTATCACTACTTAATTAGATCAACCCCATTAAAATTATGTACATTTATTAATAAATGAAAAATTCATATAAATCGATGAAGGTATAAAGGTTCATTATTAAACATTGATAACAGGATTACTACCTTGATTTCTAGTATTCGGTAGATTATTTAAAAATATTTTCTTCTAGATATATAAAATACTAGGTTAAGTAATTAAATATGTATTGAAGAATTTACTTTATTTTTCATATTTTCATTAAACAACACCATATAGATGGGGTGTCGGAATATGATTCTTATCCTAAGTGTTCCATAGAAGAACAATGTGATTCAAAATTGAGAATGGGTTAGTTTAATAATTATTGGGATGGTTTCTACATCTTATATAGAAAGTGACCCCATGGTTGGGAAAACAATGGGTAGATTATATAACGAAATTAGAGGACCAATATAGAGTAATATTTGATTTGAGATGAGAATTATTTCCCATATCTAGAGATGTTCCGGAATGAATTATTCTAATATTCTAGAGAGGCCATTGTGTAATGTGATTATTCTGGGGGATGTGATTCTAAATGAATGATGAGAATTACCATAGAGAGATGTTTGAAATTGGGAAACCCATATTGGGTGTCTGTGAAGTGTTGTTTTCTAGAAATCCATAGTGGGTCCCCCATTGTTATGTTAACCCTTAATAGGGTTAGTGTGAGAATGGGTAGAGATGATTTCAAATGTAACAATGGATATCGACTGAAATATTTGAACTAGGTAGGTATGGATTGATGTAGATTGGTCATGTCATTCATATCTTAAACATCGATATGGAATATGGTTTTAATAAATATATATCTCAGGTTATTGTTATTGTTATTATTATAATTATTATTAGATAATACCAGGTGGATCAAAGTCCCCATTGAAATATGTTGATTGGATACACGGTATTACCACTATGGGATACAAATATTCCAAATGATGATGTGATGAAATAAATTACCTCCATATTATTTAGATGATATATATTTTGGATGATGGATATATGCTTAAAAATATCTAGGATCAAAAATTATATGTTATTTTATTTTATATGATTCATACTGATTCTTAGGATACGACGTTTTACCTTATGGTGGTTTGGGAAATTGTGAGTGATAACAAACATATAGTGTTTTACCATTTGTGTTGGGAAATATGATTATTGATTCTTAGAATATGGTGTATTTCTAGTGATATTTTTTGAAAGGCAATGTGATTCCAAAATATTAGTGGGATTCCTAGAATTTATTTAAAGAGAAACCTAAGATTCAATTTATATGGATGAATGATTAGGGATTTTAACTGATATTCTGAGGATTCCTTGTATTTGGTGATGACCAAAAATTAATACGGGATTCTATATATTATCTCCCGAGTATCGAAAGATTCATAATAATAATATGAGATTCGTGTAAATGTTTTAAGAATATAGTTTTTATTCACTATGTAATAATGTTCATGATATATATTTCTGGGAATTGTATCCACCTATCGATCAATATGTTTTATTCATATAGATATTTAACACTACCTAAATAATGTATAATCAATCATAAATTTCCTTTTTTAACCATGTAATTTAATTTTATTATTTATTTATATTTATGCACAATTTTATTTATTCATATGAGCGTATCACATGTCCATAAATTATATTTATTTATTACATTTGGAACCCCTTTGGTGGTCCCCTACTATGTTATAATCACAACATTCACACGCATCTATAATATATCTGTACATGAGTAGATTTAATTTATCATAGGTTAGGGTAGGGTATTATCCCAATGTTTCATTATGGGGGGTTATATCATTTATGGGACTAGATTTTGGAAAGATGTGGGGCTTAGGGAGGGTTGTAGGGTCTCATTTATGTATTATTCATTTATTAATTTTAGATATGTGATAAACATAAAAGGTGATTATTTGATGTATAATACAATGAATATATGCTTTGACCATTCGTTTGATAATCCATGTTATATATTTCCATCCAATTAATAAGATTATTTGTTTTGAATGAATTTTGGTTATTTATATGAACATATTTTATTTTAATATATCTGTATATTTTCCCCATGGTAGCACCCTGAACACTATCTTCTACTAGTTACTCTATATGGATTGAGAAGACACTTATGGGGTAACATGGAAACACTAGTCTATGTTCAATCAATGGATTCTGACCAGAGGAATTTATTGTATAAACCTCCAATATTTCATACAACAGAAGTCCAAATGATGTAAGGATTGTGTTTTCCTGAAATAAAATTATACTAATATACCACATTGTATTAAAATTCATAGTTGATCAGGAAATTAAATTACAAAATAATTAAATATATAAAATGATTTACATAATGATCATAAAAATTTAATTTGAATATGAATATGATAATTTAGCATTAACAACATTTTATAATGATAAATAATCCCATTATCTTGAATGATATACGGGTTCCACTAAATGTTCAATGCATTAGTAGAATTCCTTCTAGGATAAATCTATTCATCCTAAAATATTAGAGTTATTCTTGACATTTTGTAATGACATATCATGTACTAATATCTTATATCAATATGGTTGATCATACAATTAAATTAATTATTTTTAGAAATGATAACAATTTTTTTGACCCATTTATAGGTTTATATCATAATTAAGATTTCTTATATGGTATTTTCTTTCAACAATAAAAATTTTATTTAATAACTACCTAAATAAATATGTATATGTATTTTTGTTGAAAATTAATTATAGATAAATATTCTATTAGACCGAAAAAGTGATTACATTTCTAAAAATTAATTTTTTTATAGCATCTCTATATATCAATCATACAAACAAAATAATCAGATTATAATATTTAACATTGTAAAATGATTATACAATAGGTTAAAATGAAATAAATTTTAAAGTAATATTGCTTTATTTGAATATTATTTTCACAGCACCATAGTATAATTCATTAAGTAGTGACTAAAATCTTTCAGACATTAAAAAATCAACATATCACAATATGTAGAAATATGGTATAACAAAATTCCAATCATTCCTTTATATAGTACCAGTACCACAATTATCACAATGTTATGTAATACATATATATAGGTTTTGATTAATAAAATTATCATTACTCATAACACTATCTGTATAAAAATGTTTTAAAATATCTTTGGTGAGTTCAATTTGATTTAAAATTAAATGATTAATATTTTTTAAATATGACATAAAAAGAATAAGTTTAACTACACCGTATATATCATTTCAATATAGCATTCTATTAAAATACATAAAAATCAATTTAATGGTTTTTTGTTGAAATGAAACATTATATAATAAAAATAAATTATATATTACAAGATATATATTAATAATTATCTTATTAAAAGATTCATAGAGAAATTTTTGTTTTGAAAAAAAATCTAAAATACATGTTTTACTACACCAAAATCCATGAGTATACATTAAAACATAGAACATTTAGATATATTTAAAGAATGATATTATAAAATATAATTTTTTAACCAAAGAATCTATTCTATTTAAAAAAACCTTATGAATAGAAAATTTGTAAAATTCATTATTGACATCCATAAGATAAATCATTAAATCAAAATGTGTAATATATTCTAACAATATTATAATACATAAATTATATAGAAAAGTTTAATTATTTTTATAATTAATCCCTTATTTTTAATTATTCATTTTAAACCTTTTGTTGACTTATTTATAACTACAGTTACTAACTAAACTAGTTAATTTTTCCAAAAAACACCATTTTTTTAATATTAATGAAGTACTATAATATTTTCAAAAAATGTCATAATTTGTTCATTCAAAATGATTTATATCATCATGAATTAATATCACCTATTTTTTATACTAATAACGTATTTAATATTCTTGCGTTAAATTTTTTAAGATTTTAATTTTTAAACTAGATCTGTAAAGTGGATAATGCAATATAATTTTTTTCATGTTATCCAACTACAACATCAAAATGATGATTTTTTATCATCCTAAAGAGTATGTGTAATGTCGGTGATTGGGAAATAAAATATAAAAACATTATTAAGGTTTTCTTTTATGTATCCATCATGTAATTTATCATTATAATTAACATCAATTATATTATTTTGGGATGTATTAGTGATTTTTTATCAAAAGATATTATAGTTTCTCAACTATGTTTTTGGTTATATATATATATCAAAAAAATTATATTAGTACATTAATTCAAAACATAAATTGGTTCATTGAACAAAAACATAATTTATTAAAGGCTAAATAAAATATTGATATTCATTTAACTAAATTAAAAAAACTAGAATGCAAATTCACATTGTTATTTGGAAGAATTTTTTTTAAATGTTATATGTTAATTTCTCTTTTTATTTCTTGATATTAATGTCAAATAAATAACCTAAATGAAACAAAAATCAGGACACCCCATTACACATGAAGATCTCCCATATCCCCAATATTTATTTATTGGTTTAATAATTCTCAATGTATTGTTACTGATAAATTTTACCAATATGGTTAGTCAACTATAAATAATGGTAGAAAGTAGTACTTTAAATACATTTATGTCAAAAAATACATATAAACCACTTGATTTCTTATTGATAACAATGATGGGTATGATATAAAATCATTAAAGTGTTATGATAACCTTAATAATTTATCTAAAACACCATCTGAAACAAATTATGGAGACATGTTGATCATTGAAAGGAAAAAAAATCGTCCAACATCAAATTGAACAAATTATTACATAAATTATAACATAATGTTACATGCCCAATACGTTGAATTTATATGATGTTTGAATATAATTATGCATATAAAGACACTAATATTCCAACATAAATTAAATTCCTACAAATGTGTTCTTTACAACAATATAATAATTTTTAAAATATATATAGAAAAATAGATTCACAGGAAATTATTATTAAAATTACAAATTTTTAGAATGAAGTAAAAGAGTGAATGAAATTAAATAGAAATAACTCTATGTTCTTCTAGGATCCTCACTAAATATCACACAATTCATGAAATCTCGATAATAATTATAATTTAGAGGGATTTAAATTGTTTATAACGTCCTATAATGGTTAGTTGGGTTTAATAGAGACCGAAAAACACTTCTTATTTGATATTAAATGGATTATGAAACACAAGAAAAAAAACCATTAATGTTAAATAATATCTTCTAAAATTATAAAATATGACACTATACCTATTTAGATTATACATATTATATGGAAATTTTGTCATTGTTCATCCATTAATGATGAATATCAAAAATAAGATGAAAATGGACTCCCCCTCTAGGATGTATCTCCATGTTACTAAATAAGATGATATTTTTATTGGGATTCATCATTCATCATGGTTTTCTAAGTCCTCGTGAGATAAAAGAGGTATAACAGCATAGCTTGTGGCAAAAGAACTTTTATCCAACGATTGAGAAGACATATATTAATTCACACTTTCTAATTGAATGTGAACTTCCTACATTATATATATATATCCACTAATGATGTTGCTTGAAGGCTCAAGAGTTTACTCTTGTTTTATAATTCATGTGTATTGTAGCCCACCAACTGATCTAACTCTACTATTAAATGACCAGAGTTTCATTACAACTATGTGCTTCTCCCTATTTAACAAACGTTCAAACGTGTAGTTTGAAAGCATGGGGTGATATTGTGGAGACTATAATATTTGTAAATAACAATAATAACAAAAAATAAACAAAGTATAATACGATTAAATAATAACTGAAATTATTACAAAATAAAAGGCATAGAGTTAAAAAACATAACATATTATCAAGGTCATATTAAACATAAATTATAAATATAATTATCGATTAAAAAGAATAAATATTATTAAATTAAGAGTAATTCTAACACTAATGAACCAAATAACTCATCCCTAAAACAATTGCATCCCTATCATATAGAACCTATACTCCCACATAAAATAAGTATTATATAATTTTCATATACCCTTACTTATACCTAGTTCCTTAAATTATTAATGCATTCTGAATGGTTCATTCATGTCATGAGTATGAAATATATTTTCCACCTACAAAAAAAATCATATCTTATATCTTTTTATATATTAGTATATTATATAAGTAATAAATAATAATTAATGTATATAAAGTATCCTAATTCACTCAATATTTATAAGAATATAATGATACTCTACGTACATTTTCCATCACAAGAGTAAAATAATGAATGCGTATTCTATCATTCTTGGAGATATTAATTTCTTAAATTAATACCCATTTAATTCATGTTATATATCCTATATAAGTAGATTTACCATAAAAATTCCAAAAAAATACCTCACTATCAAATTATTAATTCTATCCAAAAGCTACTCCCAACATTTCACTCAGCATGTGTATCAATATTCTGTATTTCGTGGTTTCATCCACAAAGAATTTTGGACCCTATATTGTGAACCTACACGATACCAATGGTAAACACCATTTAATTATATTTATTGGGTCTATGAAGCCCACCATACATAATGAGTACAGTATACTCCCACATGGCCCATTCACCATGTGTGAATAACCATAGTGGTATCATAAATGATATGATGATAATTAATCAATAACATCATATGAAACAACTTTGGGGAACCACCTCTGTATAATTTTAATAGACAACACTATCCTCATCACTAAAAAACAGTAAAAATATTACCCTCTAAAAAAATCAAATCCTTAACATGGTACCTCTTTCCCATCAAAATGTTAAACAAAAAAACCAAGCCATACTATTCTAAACCAGTTATTTATTTCTTGAAACTAACCCTTGTTTTCTCATAGTAATAATAGAATATGAATGGGTTTATTTTACTAGAATATCCTAGAATATCCTACCTCATCCAATATATGATAAATCTAATAAAATTTATATGGAATACGAAAAAAATAGCCACAAAATACATAGATTATGTTAGACTCAACGTGTTACTAACATATTGATATATCAACATCAATAAAATTATTCACCAGAATATAAAAAACCAAGAAATTTTGGGGATTTAGGAAATGATGTTAGAACATCAAGAAATCAGGATATCAAGTACACATAAACTACTATCCATTCCTATTTTTCCATATTCATTGAATGAAATACAAAATTTTTATTATTCAACTTGAATATATCATTTGTAATAACACAATAATAATATATATTTTTAAATCTAATTATCATCAATAAATATGTAAAATATCATTTTATAACATTTCCAGATCCAAAATTATCATTTTAGTATGTTTATGAAATTTTCATTATTGTGAAATTTATAGAAACACATCAAATCATACAAATTGAAAATATGCCCCTAGTAAAAAAAATTTTGTTACTAAAATAAATTACTCATAATTTTTTTGTGAAAAATTATTTTCACTTAATCATAAATGGTGTCTCCAAATATAACTATAATACTTCATTCATTCCCAAAATGGTACTCATACATTTTTCGAAAATAACATCTTTTAATGAGAAGTTAATCCTAATCATTACCATTACCAAATATTTTATTTTTATCATACAATGGGAATATTATTTTTCCAAGAATATTCATTTTAACCAAACTTTTCTAATAATAATCTTACATAAAAATATAAAACATATGTTTTTTTAGTTCCAAATTTCATAAAATCTACTACAAATACAAACAACTCTCAAAACATAAAAATTCTAGTTTATATCTCCAATAAAATTGTATACCCTCATATATATGTAGATTAATGTTATAAAAAAATTAAATTTATTTTAAAACAAATAAATCCCCAAACTTATGAAAAACCCCGAGGCCCATTCCCCAGCATACACTATAACCCAAGTAAAAAAATAAAGATTCTAATTTACACCAAAAAATTATAATACTTATACTAAATAACTATGAGAAATTCCAAGGACCTTATGACCCATAAACTATAAGATAACTCTCTAACAAGATATCATGTTCACTTTTCGACCAACACATACCAAAATCCAACAATCACACCCAATGGTTTTCTAAATACTACACCAATGATGAACCAATCTATATTTCCCACACATATATAGACAAAATCATCTACTTTGTGTAGCTAATCAACACATTACATGGGACCTCCACAAAACACAAATCACCAAAATTTTATAACAAATAAAAATATACACAACATTGAATAGAATAACCTACCTATATAGTATATGTAGTCTAATTAACCACAGATATTCACCATTTCCCCAATCATTCTAATACCCCCATACAGTACACATCGCCACTGGTTCCCACTTTATACTTATTCATAATAAATTCATTTTATTTTATATGTTCACATCTAGAACCCATACACATCACATAAAACCATAATCATACTACCATGAAGTATCTATAAATGTATGTGGATTTTCAGAAAACATTGAGTATGTCAACTTGATCGCATAAAAATGAATTGACACCAAACTACTCAATGCCAACACAACCTATAGATCCATGCTGACTATAGAAAAATATACCCACTACAAGGAATACCATCAACTACAATGATCTATGAATGTAAATGAATCTTTTCTACTAGTTTCAGTTCATACTCTTCATCCAAGATCATGTATTGTAATCTAATCCAATCTAGGAAACTCATCTATTTATGAGGTCTTATAACAAAACCTTTCAAACTTCCCAACCTACCTAAAAACCTGAAATTCCTAATTTGTTATATCATAGTCACCTCAAATATATTATACTATTCTACACTACATGAATGTCATTAACAACCCACATTGTTGTGGTGTAATCTCACATTTACATTGACATCCCCACTATGATTCTTCACAACCCCTCTTTCAACTACCGAAATATCCACTAACTATATTTCCCATCAACGATGATTTTCTTATGATAAATACCTATGAAATGCTTCACTGTACAATAATTTATTATACCAATTTTTATTATAGTCCATTATAATGATAGTTACCTATATCTTTATATAATATGGTAATCCAACATTCAATCATTATTCCCTGATGATCCTATCTCCTTTCATAATTTCTATAAATCATTGATAGTAAATTAATTATCAAGTATAACATATAATATGAAACATTACCAATTAAATTTTCATCAAATCATGTTATTTTGTTTTAATTAAATATCATAGAGAATAATTTTTTGATGAAAATGATCTCAAATTCATTCAACACAAACTGTTTGTGTGAGACGGTAAATTACTACTTATCCCCCACCGTATTTCTATGGCCTTATATGAATGTAAATAATCATATTCACCCTCTTCCCATGTGGTGCCTCAATCAATTTTTAAACCATCTATATTGACATGATTATATATTTTCTCACTTGTATCCCACCCACATCTTTTAATAATGTTGGATCCTATAATTTGAACTACTATGTCATATAGACCATGGATGGTTCAATTCTATATCATTGATAAATACTTTAGACAACTTAAACCAGGATATTCCTTAACTACTAAAAAAACCAAAACATAATCTCTTCTAAAAATTATGTACTTCTTACTCATCTCATCACCCCTATTTTTACCCCATGAACTTCATCTAAGAACCTCCCCTAGAACATGTCTATGTTTCCTCATGTTGTCAACCACCTGAAACATAAATGAAATAAATATAACTGGCATATCTTAAAGAATAAAATATCATTCTCAATATAGATGTAATATTCTACATATAACAAATAGTCAATTTTTCACAATAAATTTTACCCACTAAAACATTACATTACCCTAACTCCCCGAAGAAACTTACCATCTAGCTTCACTTCCCTACCGATCCAAATTTGGATATGGCACAATTCCATTTCATACACAAATAGGATCAGTATAATTATTCATACCAATAGATTCCCATCTGATCTAACTTTGTTAAATACTTCCATGAACAAAAATATGTAATAATTATATAATATATTGATGACACTATAAACAGGTGAACAACTTTCCATTCCATGAACCACTACCCATCCTAGTTAAGATATGTAGAATTACACCAATAGTCTGTATAAGAAAAAAACTATTTTGTTAAATATTCCAAACATTATTGACATAAATTTACTTTTTATTTTACATTCCAATCATGAATCTATAGATACAAAAAAATCATGTGAGTGTGATATATATAATATAAGGCATGGTAATTTCATCTTGCTTCTCATTTTATGATTTCTATATAGATTTAAATAATATTGTCTTCCAATATAATCCCAATAATATGACATTACTATAATTTTGAAAACAAAATAATCAATAATAGTTCCTATATTATCATGTAATTCTCTATATACGTGTTCTATCAATAGTTATTGAACGATATACATCCCACGTTACATTTCTAATGATGTGGGAAAATAATTTATAAATCATCATTTACCACAAAAAATTTTAAAAACAGATATATTAAATAAAAATTACAATATATATTTATGAAGTGTTGTAATTCCAATTTTTTAAAACCATTAATTGATGTTATTTTGAAATTCCATGACTCCTATCACTCAACATTAAAAAAAATCATGATTTTCTAGTCAAAATATGTCTCTATTTTTAGGCCAAATACTATATAATAGTCATGAGTGTCAATAATAATATCATGGGTAGAATACACCTAACAAATATAATAAGATAAAATTAAAACAACCAAGCACATTCATTTATAAATGTTAAAAATAATGAGAAAATTTATACATTCATCTATTTTAAGAAATAAATACCCATTTATGAATTCATAAAAACCCAAAAAAAGGACCACATAAAATATAACATTTATCAGAACAAATTTAATCAAATATTGAGACATCATGGCCTAATCGAACCAACTATAAAATAAATAAGAACTATTAATAAATCTCATTAATCACCATTACTCTCATCACTAGAAGGATGTGGATATAATAACGTTAAATTTAAATATACTAAGCGTGAAAATTTTTTCACATTCCTTGAAGGGACTGTGAATGATTTGAGATTGAATTTTATAGCACACCACCAATAGTGTCCCTAAATAATATTGATAATTATATATTTTTATTAAAATAATGATAAAAATTCCAAATTGATTATATAACCTACTCATCTTTAGCTCATGTACCACCGAGAAAACTTTTCAGTGGTCTTTTCATTAATGTAGTTGAATGATGTATCAATAGTCATTATGTCCATAATATTACATGGCCATTCATCCAAACCCATGATACATTGACTATACATCATATATAACCACATTAAAATTCATATGTGCATCACAACTTCCCACCCACATACCCTAAATTCCATCCAAATGTCTGTACCAGTATTTATCACAATATAGAGTTTAGTGAACAAAAATATATTATCCGAGAGTTGGTTGTGTCATTATTTCATTGTAAATTGATAAATAAAATCTTATATTAAAGGAATGAATAATTTAGTAGTATTAAAAAACAAGATAAATATTTAAATCTCACCTTATAATTTGAAACATAAAATTTAAAATAAATTTACTTAAATATTATTCATCTTGAAACACATTCATAGATTTGTTATTCATATCATTGGAAAAGGATAAAAATATCTGTGATTTAAAATAATTAGTATGGGTTATATATACTATACTTTATCATGAATAATCACATAATTATAAACATGATACTGTAAAAATGTTATAACACATGTCATTTTATCTATAAAATGATCCTGTCAAATAAAATTGAAGAATTAAATGAAGATAAAATGTTTCAATATAAAAATCATATATTCCTGAAACACATACAAAGATACTATTAATGATAATCACAAGGGAATTATTAACTAATTTCATTATGATTTGATTCATAATACTAGTACATTAAACATACAATTTATGTCTTGTGCCAAGACAATTTAATCTATGGTAAGGAATAAACAAAAATTCTATTTAATAAGGCTACAAAAATTGTTTCTCACAGGAGAAAAATTGATGCACTAAAGTAATGTGTAATATCATCCCCACCCATCACATGATATGTACAATTCATTTATTATAATAATAAACAGAAAAAGTTAAGCAATATTCCATAAAAACAATTACTATCCATATATGAAGTACTAATATAAACAATAATAATAAATTCCCCCAAAAAATGTACAAAATCCATCGATAAAAATATTGTGGATGGTAAAACTAGTGTATATCTGATGTCATGAATATATTTCTGCAAATACAGTTGGTGTAATGAAAAAAAAATTATAATGATCAATTAAAAATTTATTCATGAAATTTACACGATTCACCAATATCTTATTTAAAACAAAAAACCCCAAATATATGGAAAAGGATTATTTTAAAATAACCTTTATTATTATGTATAAATAACAAAAACCATGATTTTTAATGGTGTTGGTAAATCTTATTCATTATTTATAAGATAAAAAATTTACTTTCATAACATGGTAAAAAATGTATAGTCACATACCAATCAAAAAATATCTAAAAGACTACTTTTTAACAATTTTGAAAACGTAAAAAATTTGTAAAAATATATTTTTAAAAAATTATAATAATAATAAATCACTTAAAATTAATATATATATTATATGGATATAGAATAAAAATATTTATATCTGATTATTAATGTTTTATTCAATCTATGATTTTGAGAGTGATGCCAAACATTAGAGGATGGGTGTCATATTCCCTGTGAGGGAGGATATTTTTCATTATTTCTTAAAAAATAATGATAATATAAATTTTATATTATGTAAACATTGATCAGAATTGACATAATATTGTTATTATATTAGTATGAGTCTAAATACATTAAACTAATATCATTTTGAAAAAAATTTCATATGTTATTAAACTTATAATTTATTTTTAAACTTTGATTAAGCCTATTTCCAATTTCTACAATATTTAATGTTCTTTATATTTTAGGGTCATGAATATTACAGTAATAAGTAAAATGACACATAAATAGAGCATGGTAGATATTTTCCACAATTTACCACAAATTTTATTGAATATATATTTTTTTATGTTTTATTTTATTTTATAAAATATCAGCTATTATAAAACATTATTAATACTTTTTCACCAATTTTCATTTAATTTGACATTAAATACATCATGAAAATGATGGAATTATAATATTACCATACTATATATCTATACAATTCATATAATAAAAATATTAATCCAATTTTCAATGCATAAAATTTTATTAATATCATTAATTTTATTTATTTGATTAATTTAATATATATTTAAATAGTGTTTTGTAAGTATTTAGGTGAATTATTCTATCACAAATATTTTAAAATAAATTAACATGATAAAAGATTAATTAATATTCCAAATATTTTATTGAAGAATAAAATTTATGTCTATCCTCAACATATAATATTACTTATATTATATGTAATAATGTTACATTTTCATATTTATCATATACGTTAATATTATAAAGTCCAAAATAAATTAAATTTTATAACTAGATTCCATTTTTTAAAATGAAAACAGAGATTGAATAAATACACTAATAAAATAAGTTAATGTGTTATGTTCATTTTTAGTCTCTACAATATTTTTTATCCTTAATTACCCCATTTACGCTTATGTAGGCAGGAACTATTTTATATTGTTACAATTTTTAATTAAAAAAATAAAAAGGCGGTATTTACCTAATTCAATCCATCATATTGAAAATATTGAATCTATTTTTCAAAATTTTATTTATATATGGTAATATATTTTTTAAAAAAATTAAAATTTTGATGATTTTTTTTCAAAAAAAAATGAATTTTTTGTAAAAAAATGTTTTATACAATATTATACTATTAAATTTATTCAATTCAAAATAAGTGTATTATTGATAATATTATTGAACTCATTTTAATTTGAAACCAATTTAGTATAAATTGAAACATTCTAATTTCTTCAAAGAAGAATATTGTTTTAATTGAAAAATAATATCTTCCCATATTCGCTGGAAAATCAATAATTTCATAAAACACCCAATGTATAATCTATTTAAATTCATAAATTTTAATTAAAAATATTCTTTTAATTTTTAAATAAAAATTTCTAAAATAATTTGAAATATAATATATTTTTATAAAAAAATCTTGAAAAATAAAATGTTTTTTCAAAAATTGTTTTATTAATATATAAAATTATTTATATGAAAATTTTGTATGTATTTATTATTAAAAATATCCTCAAATAAATCTAATATATATATTTTAATTACTTTTTACCCGATTAATTCATTACATTTCGATGACTTGTGTATGATGGAAAAAATTTGGTAAAAATTATTTTCTGATTTGTTTGTGATTAGTTCGGTTTATTGTATAAGCTATCAAATATAGTATTATTTTAAAATATCATGTTATTAAATTATAAAATCTCTTTAAATTAATTGATCTATAACAACATTATCATGTTCTAGGAATCAAACTTAAAAATTAATTTTTTTGAAAAACTAATATCTTAAATATTATTATTAAATATTCTATAAAGAAAGATGGAAATGGAAATATGAAGGACATCCGAAATAACAAAAAAACTAGGTATAGAAATAGGAGAACAATAGTGGTAATTTTCATCATTATCTATTACTAAAATGTTATAATGGTCAATAGAAAATTATTCATGTACAAATTTTACATATTTCCAAAATGATGATAGTCCTAGATTAAATAAACTCTTTAAATAAAATAAACTCATGTTTTGGGGTAATTTTTAGTCACGTCATATTATTTTTAATCGTAATTACACAATTTATTTTTATTGTGGTGATTCTTATTTACTATAGTTACTATTCGTCATGAACAAAAATAAAAGTATACTATTACCAAAGTTTGACCTCATAAATAGAAATATTGAATTCATTTATCATGACAACATTTTTATAAATTGATGATGATTATTTAATATTAAAATTATAAAAACAAAAAAAAAAGTTTTTTAGATATAGTCATTTTAATGTATAAAATTTCATTCATATTAAAATAAACCATAAAATTTATTCCAATTAACATAATTAGATTATTAGTAACATATGAGTTCTATTTATACATAAACTGATTTTTTGAAATATATGTATCTACCTTTTTAATATATGAAATCAATAATACAATTTTTTATGAAATTTTGTTTTTTCCTCTCTTCACTTAAAATTCGTTTATTTCATTAAAATCAAAAAACATCACTATAAAAAAATTTAGATATGAGGATTTAAAAATTTATTCTAATTTTAAAATTTTATTTTTCTAAATGGTGTATAGTCTACTTATAATTCAACCACATAAAATGTAATAGAAATCCAATTTGAATGAAAATCTATATTTAATGTATAAAATTATATTAAGGAAAAATAATTTTTTATTTATTATTAACAAATTAATTATATAAAAACCATATATATATTTTTAGTAACCGTATTCATAACTACCAAATTAATATTTACGATAGAATTGTCATATTAAAATAATAATATTTCGTGGTTCTTTTTAGCTTGATATTGTGTCTTGGTTACACTATCAAACAAAATGTGCATTTAAAAACAATATGTTTAACATTTTCCCACAACCCATCAATAAATTTGTTCCTCATATTTGGAGATTATTATTTGAATTCAATTTGAAATTTTATTTGTGGGAAACCAACATACTAAAAATATTTCATAATACAATCTTCTAATATATGGAAAAACAAATATGAAGGGGAAATGGAATAATGAAAAAAAGGTTCTTAAATAGTATAAAATTAGTGGGAAGTCAAAATATAGACATAGAGGATTAGACTAATTCTGATGACCTAATATATAGTGGTAGAAGACATGTAATAGAGGTATCTATTGAAAACAACACTATTAAACCATTATGGGTTAAAAGATGATCAATTCATTTGAAATTATTGTAATTGGATGAAATTTAAATTTTATGATCATTTTCTCTAAATTTAAGGTATTATATAACACCCCATCCCGGATTCAACTGAAGATATTATCCCATACTAGTTGGTTAAAAGACCTCAAACTCATCTCCTAGTACCTTAGGGGATACCGACTAGTAGTGAGGTCATAGGTTCTGAAAGTAGTGATACAATGTCTACTTAACAACATTAGAAAATAGCACAAATAGGTATATATCATACTTATAATTAAATATATGGAGTGATTAAGTCAATAAAATCAAATATAGAACATGTTTTAATAATAATATAATCAACAATAAGATTCATGAGAATTGTGTGCATTCAAACAAAAATGGTCCCACACTAGACTGACCAAATAGTTATTGGAGTAAAAAAATAGAAAAAAATTAAAATTCTCCACTGCTATCTTTGATCAAAACCCAATAACCTTTTTCTAGAAATAATAGAACTAGACTAACCTATCTAGAATATCCCATATTTGAGTCTTTACTATATCAGGAAACTATAGACGTCATCCATACCCACCATGTAGTTATTCTCGAATTAAAAATGAGAATAATGCTATACACGTACCCTAAGAATCAGGTGCATGGGTGAAAAAATATATTTGTAGGCCAACCACGTGAAGAACCAATAAAAACATATGAACTTTATTCATGAAAAAATATATATTATCCGCCTAACTAAGACAATACTAAAAAGATTATTTAATTTAATAAACGTGAAACCACCGTCAAACCATGACTCCACAAACCTAGTGAATTAGAAAAGTGTAACATTGGATGACCATATTTATATGATTACACATGTATAGTCCCATACCTATAAATATATACATAAAAATGAATATTCATGACAATGGTGAATGAAATTACCTAAACCAAAGTGAATTCAATCCTTTTCCCATAAGCATGTTTACCTAGACATCCTGTTCAAGAGAATTGAGCAAGACATTGTTCTACTCAATAAGTGTATCATTAAGTTGATCTATGGTTCCTTAATCTGAATTAACATTTAATCATTTTATAAAACACCATAAATATCTATATGCATGCTACACCACCATAGAGGGATACTCATCCTCCAAATGAGTTCACCTACACTTCCCTCCAATCACTAAAATTGTGGATTTCTGGGAAAAAAATATGAAAAAATGTAATTCGTCCCTGTGATTGATTCCATGATTATAGATCATTTAAAATATTGTCTATTGTTTGATCCCAGGGTCATTATCCATTAGTGGTCATAAGATTATGAACTATAATAATCATCATGGGCCTGACCCTTTTGTAAATTAGAAAGTATAACTCATGGTTGTTGTGTTATACACACCCCTAGAGTCAAAAATATGGGGAAATAGATTAAAACCAACCATTTAGAAGATTCAAATCATTCCTTGTATCAAATGATGTGAGAGACCATTTCCAACAATGTGGCCATGTAATCTGTAAGGGAGAGCATAATCATCCATATCACACAGGAGAACATAATCTTTCCTTAGTATTAATATGAAAAGGATTGAGTAATCACCCTCACAATAATTCCAACAATATGTAGTGGAATCATCTTCATCAATCCTTATAGAATAAAAATTCTTGATTATTATTTATAGGGACATAAAAAACATATACAATAATCATATTCTAAATATCAAAATACTATGATAAACCTTCGGACATCCCAATAATAAAATAATCAAATATACAGGCTCAACTACAATATCCTATATAGAATGTCTGGGTAAAAATGTTTAGGAAATAACTTTTATGAGAAGAAAAATCCTAGGAATGCATGCATGGGAATCCCAATTATAATTAATGAACCTAGGAATAAATTTTCGGAATCCTAAAGAAAAATATTAATGACAGGAATTAGGGACAACAACAACCTATCAGGAAGCACCATTGGATATCATTGTTACAACTACAATACACTTGAACATGAATAATAAATGAAGTGTGGTTGTCTTAATGATCAAACCTGGCATTATTACTTTTGACCCATGGGATTATATATTCAACATGACTTGAAGGTGACACTCGATACCATCTCTAGTAAAAAAAGACATCAAAAGTCATGTTTGGTAAAAAAAAGGGGGAATTCACTGGGTCCCACAATTCACAACATTCATGATGAATCCTAAAATGAAACCACATGGTCTAAAAAAGCTAAGGAATCCTTCTAGGGATCCTTAGCTGAAAAGGAAATATAATGAATCATGCATGGGATCCTCAAATTGAATTTCAATAGAGGCTTCATAGAAGGGATCATTGAGCGAAAAATAAAAATATACATCCTAAAAGGGACACTCATAGTGGTACATTTGTGGTGTTATCATACTAATAATTACATGATTCCGTATAAATGCAATAGAATCATATTGGGGAAACTTGGTATTGAATAAAGATATAGGCAAGCTACATGGGATCATATAGGTCAAAATGTAGGCAGTGGAATACTATATGGCATCCTAGAGTGAAAATGGTCACACATCCTCTTAGGATTGAAGGGAAGATATTGCAAGGGAGAATTCCATAATGGAAAATATACAAAATCATCCATCAAGATAGATATATAGATCATATTAGATAAAATAAATCACCTACAGGAGTAAACATAAATGGATTACAAAATAAAGAACCACTATATTAAATAAATTCTATATCAATGTGATCAAATCACAACACGGATGATAGAATCGAAATATACTTAAAAATATAATCAAAATAGACTACTCATATGTCCAAAATTGACTCCTAGGAAAAATGATAAAAAAAACCCAATGGGGGTTAAAAATGAAGAGTACACTATGTGTTAACTTGGTACCTGGTTTATACCATCAAGGCCTCACATTGTCCTGCACCATATCATATACATGGTGTGTTAACAGCCAAGTAAATAGTGTATAATATCAGTAAATGGGGTGTACCATTCATGTGGTACATGAATGTTCCCATAAAATGGAATGGCCATGTACATAGAATAGACTTGTAATTTTACATGGATTTAAACTACATGGGGTTTTGTTGTGTACATCACATGGCCATTTTCCCCTTAAATAGACAACCTGGTTGAGTACTAAAATATATGGTAAAGTACCAATACATGTAGTTTATACCTCATACATGGTGTTTACTTCAGAAAAATCATCTTCCCTAAAATGGAATTACATATAAAATGTGTTCCCTTAACAACATGTTGTGTTGATGGATTTTCCATAATTGGAAACACCAAAATTACACTAAAACCCTTGTACCTTTCACAAAAAATGAAATATCTTTCCACTAAGGGCCATAAAAAATCATATAAGGGTATTTAAACTAGAAAACCTATAATATATTGTGATTTACATAGAAATATAAAAATATCATTTCTTTGGGAAGAATCTACTGATGCATTGCTCATTTCTGCGGTCCATAGTTTCTGCACGACAATTCTGCACATCCCAATATATATGGAAGTACATCCTTATCTCCCTCTCTCATTCTCTATAACTCCCTCTTTATTTATCTATTTATTTATATCTCCCTATCTCACTCAGTCATGTAATGTTGGTGGCCCAATGAGTCTGTGTGGGAATCTAGAAGATTAAAGGAAGGAATGAAAAAAAATAAGAAAAATAAATGAAAAATATAAAAAAAATGAATAAAAATTGGGAGGAGGGATTCTGTACACGGAGTAAAACTTTAGTTTAAGACCCAACTAGTAAAACAACCCATTTTGATGTCAATTAATGAGATGGAATCTTAATAATATGATCTGTTCGTAATATATGATTGAAAAACAAATAAAAATCAATCAATATTCAATTTATTAAATATTACATATTATTTATTCCTCTAAATTTTAAAAATCTCTAAAAACAAAAACAAAACTATTTACATAGTGTAATGACACTATTTTTGGAAAAACGAGTGAATTGAAAAATTATCTAGGATCATATATTATGTAAAAATGTCCACTGACCATATAAATGATTCTAAAAGAAAATATTCAAATTTCTACTATTAATTTATGTCAATAAAAATATAATTCCATATAATCCCCCACCAAAAACATTCTCATCACTGAGAAGTATTTTGATAATACTTGTAGCCATGCGCTCACCCTAGAAATGTCCAATGTAAATCTATATTCATTTTCCAAAGACAATTTTTGTAACATCAACAATTATCACCTACACTGAAGTCATTTCACTATAACCGAACTAGACCTCTCTACAACAGCAATACCCATCTCTTCATATTAAAAAATCCTCAATATAAATATATCTAAATGAAAATAAGATTTCAAAAAAAAAATTCAACACCCTTAGATGGGCAATGGTGTACTCCCCATCACATGGTAAACCTTACTCCGCTTATTACGAAACCTCGATAGATTTTCCTTCCCCAACCATAGATGAACACTAAATAATAATGAAATCATAGTTTTATTCCAATGCTCTCTCTCTATACTTAGGATGAACAAAAGAGATAAGACAATAAAATCTCACCAATTGTACAACATGATTTCATTATATTTTGTGGATAGATCTTCTAAGACACTGTCCAAAAACACTGGATGACCCACCTTTTAACCAAAACCTACATCCATGTCTCCCATAACAGTATGTCTAGGACCACCAATGGGTCAATATCCATAGGGTAAATAATTTAATCACTATACCACCTCTGCTAGTGATTTAAATTTTTTATATAAAACAACTAATGAAGATATATTCATATGGAACGCCTTGAAAACATAAGTCCCTGACTCAAACTTGAACACTCACCAATCTATGATTTAACGGCACCACAGGCAACTAGCATATAAGGTTATCAACAGAAACACACTCCAAAGAGCCATTCATTACAATGATAAGAAAATCGTGTTACCCAACATTTTAATTTCCTTAATTTAGAATATTTATTAGATCTATTATGAAAAATGGGGCACCTCATCTATTCCATGACTTATTCCATGTTCGGCTATCACCCTACATTGTTCCAGTCACGAGCATCTAACTAAACTATATCTATGTTAACAATTATGAAACAAAATAACAGGAAGAATAAGATCATGAAAAATAATTACTACTAAAGCTAGTCTTAATACCAAAAAACCAAAGGTGATTTTAAAAAATACAGTCCTCAAGATTCCGGTAGCACCAAATTCGATCACCTACCATGGATCAATCACATAACTAGAATAAAACAAATCCCAATTCCTAAAATTTCATTCATAAACCCTTGAAGAATCATATATCGGTATCCCTAAATAAAATGTATGTTGGCTTATCTTGTTTGGAGTGATTTTAAGGGCCTCTAGGTCTCCAACCTACCACTACAAATCTTATCTCACAAATAGGTCATATGGTCTAACAACCTAAACTAATGGATGTAACCGCTTTGAAGAAGCTAAAGATCATAATGAACTAAAATGGTCAAAATAATAAACCCTACCTACAAGGGCCTGATCCTCCCTATGAATCTTCAAATTTAACTTCATCCTAGAGGACATGACACCAATTATGAATATATACTGAGCTACCAATAACAAGACGTCTATATACAGTACTACCCAATGTAATACCATTTCTAATGATATTTTATTGTATCCATAGCCATATTACTATTATATCATATATGATAACTATGAATTAATAAACAACAACCTAAAAAGGGTAAAAAAGGGATTCTCATACCATATCACCTTATTGGGCTCACAAAACCTCCCATAAATAATGATTAATTAATAAACATCAATACCAAAAATATCAACATAGATCCCAAAAACCATCCATCAGTAGGATATATATATACATATATAAGTTAGAATAATTGAATAATACTCATATATTAGTACAATTACACACCATTATGTCTATTTGATGTGAATCCTACCTTTCAAATATGATTTATGATCATCATCCTACCTTCTCTGTCAATGTATCAAAATCAATCACAGTTATCTTTTCAATGGCAAAAAGCCAAATATTCACAGTAAATCATAGATTCCACAAAACATGAAATGTCCTAGACCTCTCTATTCCATTCCTTTGCTAAAATATGGTTTAGTATGTGTTTCGAGAGGTCATGGTGACTTATCCCTAATAAATTTCAAAATTTCTAGTTATGTGAATAGTGTGTCCGGCATTAGTAGGTGTGTAGTGTTTATAGCATCAGTAGGGTAAATGTGTTTCTAGAATTTGTAGGTGTACTATGTTTCTAACATCTATATATGTATAGTGTTTCCTATATAAGTAGGTGTACAATGTTTCCAACATCAGTAGGTGTAGGGTATTTCCATCATTGGTAGGTGAACAAATTTCTTGTCATCAATAGGTGATCTATGTTTTTATCATCGGTATGTTTATATTTTTCTATCATTGATAGGTGTAATGTGTTTCAATATTTGGAAGGTGTACAACATTTCCAACATCAGTAGGTGTATGGGTTTTCCATCTTCCTATATTTTATTCCCATTAATATTTTATTTTATATTAAATGAATTCAAGGACATGTATTAATGGATTTAAGGAAAATAAAATCCCATAACTAATATATTAATTTTCATAACACTTGGGATGCCTTTACATGGTCAGACCACAAATATTAAGAACATCTGATTTTAATAAAAAATCCATTGTATCATAAATCATTACTCTGTTAATCATCTAAAGGGACTAGATATATTCCTTCATTATTATAAATTCTTATTACTTTGTGGGAGGTTCTCACACCTTTACTTATTCCCATAAGAGTGGTGTGATTGATCCTTAATAATTGGATCATTTACCCATGATGTTTATTCCTAATACATGCACAACCCAATTTTGGTGCAATATGTATGTGTTAGTCCCACATAGATAGACGGTATGACATACAAACGTTCTATTGTTTCCATTAATCCTTTTCACACTATTTTTTCCATTCCAGGATATCTTATGTGAACTCTATGTTTCTAATAGAGTATTTTTTTGGTGTTGGTTGGTGCAGTCATGTCGCGGAATCCTCTGGTGGATGCAATTTTCATAGGGGAGGAGGATGAATCCATTATGTAGAACATTCTCATATTAATAGCATCATGAACAGGGGATACATTGCTTATCTATTCATTTATCTGAATTCATATTGTTTTCATGAAATAGCCACTAGACCATAATGGAATTGACATGAAAAATATTTGAACATGATAAATATATTAGTATCGATCGTATGTTTTTCCTCTAATTTTTATAGATAGTGTGATATCTAGGATTTCTTTATTCAGCATGTTGTTCGTGAAGAAAATTGTGGGGGAACATTAATTGGGATAAATTGTAATTATTTTTCAAAGATAAAGAGGCATGTAAATGAATCTGGTTTTTGTTGTTGTAATTTGATTTTAATGAAATTGGTGTAGTAACCATGTATAAATTTTTTATATCTATGATAGATTTCTATTTAGTATGTGTATAGTTAGATCATTCTATAAATGAACCAATTAGTTCAAGATAAATTAATGAAATAGTTTATTGATAAATAATAATTCATTATATGGTTTTCTGTTACCCTCACTCTTATCATGATCGAGAGCCTTATCTATGGATCCTTGAGGTCTTTTCGTGTTTGAAGGAATAATTCAGTGTTTAAGGGCTAAGAGATATATTCATATGATGTTTGTTTTCCAACTGATTGGGTGGTGATGTGAGCTTAGATGGAAGTTGTGATATGTGGGGGTAGGGAGGTCCACTGTTTGTGGTATCAGTTGATTCCTTGAGTGGGGAGATGCATCAGTTCATGCATGTGGGAGTCATGGAGGACACTAGAGTTGATGAAACCGGTTGGATGTGAATATTGGATTCTCCATAAATCAGCATTAAATTCACTACAGTTCATGGTAGTTGATCTAGTATAACCTCTATCCAAAATAGAAGAATATGTGTGGAGTATGACACTTGATTTCCATGTTTAGATTCTCAAAAGTAGATGGATCATTGATTTTTATATAGGTTGAAAAGACTCGATGGGTCATTCACCTACACAATGAGTTGATTCCCATGCCCTTGGTAGCTTATAATTTTTTTCTATTATTCTTGGGGAAATGGGAATGTAAAAATAATGATAATAAATGATTTAATAAATGATTTTAACCCATGGGGTTGGATCATGATGGGACGTAATGTTGAGGATTCAATTTAAAGGAATGTTGTACTTTGGTGTGTTGCTAATGAATATAATGTGTAATTTTTAATGATTAATTGTTGTTTAACGAATTAATTAACATAAAGTGCTACTGATAAATATTTAATGTAGTAATGTAATAAATCACATTAAATTTTTGTGTTCTCATATGATACCTAGTCTTAGAAGTGGCATTCGGGAGTCCAAGGGACATTAGTTGCAGTTGAGTCTTAGACTATGTTGTGCCCACAGTGTGGTTGTGAGCATTAGTATATTATATAAATATGGACTTTATATATGCTACTCCACCTATTTTTTTAGGGAAACTAACACCTCAGGGATTTTTTGCCTTATGGGGTGGTGTTTTCCCTAACATTCTGATGGGAGGATGTATTTCTTACTACCCACTTTGGCCCCACTCTCTTATATAGGTTGTTAAATGTGCCAGTAGGAACAATAATTATTTTTCCTCGTATAAGTATGTAGAGGGTTGTAATGTCTAGAGTTTATTCACACCCATGTATTCTGGATATTGTTTCCCATTGACTATATTGGTGTAAAGTGTTTATTTTATGAGGTCTTGAGGATCCTTACATGGGTTATCGAATCTAATGGACTGAGGTATAATTCTGGGCATATGATACAAATCATGAATGATGTGTGGTTCTTGGAAACTACATGTTTACTTAGATTTTGTGAATTCGGTGGTTCTGTTGCACGAGTTTCATGTTGTGGGGCTTCACCCAGGTGTCTATGGTCATGCCTTTTGCAGAGAGATCATCAGGACGTGCGACATTAGGGGAAAACATCAAACTAATGGGGAAGTTGTAGTGGGTTAACCTTAATAATCATTATTATATTATATACTATTGTATGAGATACATGGTTAGAGTAGACATGGTTTGTTTGGTAACATTATATACCTTTTTAGGCGATAAGTTAGGTTCATTGTAATTCACTGTTCATTAGCATACTTTCATTACTTATTCACAAGAGACTCCCAAGAAGATCCAACAGAGTATAGTATTAAGCTCATCCTATCTGTATATAAAATTTTTTCTTGTCACACGGAGAAGTTTTTAGGTCAATATATTTACTACTAGCTAGGGGTTGCAAGAGTTGTTCAGGATTCCTACTCTATTCTATTTTTACATTCTTTGGGTACTCGTAGTTTTCCATATTAGTTGAAGTAGTTTTTGCAAGACATTACATATGTGTATATGATATTTCTGTTATATTGTATTCAATTTTGGAGTTGGTTGGTGTGTGTCTTATTTATATTTTTCATATGTTATCTCTTTGTGGTTAATGCTTCCAATTTGTGTGTTTAATATACCATTGGTGATAGTCGCTAACCCGGGGTGCTCTAGAGGTGGGAATAGTTGGCACTATACCCCTTCTCACATTTCAGGCCCTATAGAGGTACACCATGTTGGAAGTGGGTCATGATATTGTGGTATCAGAACACTTGTTGACAGATAAGATGGAGTTTGGTGTTAGGTACATGGGAGGTTGCATGGGATGGTAGGGAAACATTGTCAGTCAAGTATAGAAAGTGATGTAAACAATGGTGATCAGCAAAGACATATGAATTTATGGCCACATGTGACCAAGTGCAAAGTCAATTATATTTTTAGTGTCTAATAATTGAGGTGATAGTAGTTACAAGGTATAGAACTTGAAAATGATCATTTGTAATTCTTCATTGTGTTTGTGTTTTAACGGGTAGCCCTTGGGATCAGATAACCTAAAATGAGTAAAATAATACTATTAATTAATTAATATTGATTCATTGATATTCTAGGGTTAGGAGCTCTAAATATTTTTTATTTTTCAGGTTTGGATCATGGTCAAAATCCTCATTAGGTTCAAACAAAAGATGTCTATCAGGCTCTCCCAGTAGATCACCACAGTTTTGAGGATGATAACAACGACACAAGGAGTAGGACACATGGTGAGTTTCAGAACTAGAGTCTACAAAAGTACAATGACTCCATTTCATATGTATTCACAAAATATTCGTTGGAGGATGTTGATATACACTATAGTTTGATTAGTTCTCATAATGAGCACTTGGTGTCTTTGTTGTGATGATTCTACGTGGAGCAATGATGAATTTTTTGTTCAGGTTTCTTGGAGATCATGATGAGACAACGATATCATGGGAGGATTTTTGAGACAAGTTCAGAGTCGATATTAATTCTTCTACTATGAAGGTTATTTTACCAAAAATATACATACCCCTCGATAAGGGATATCCTATGTGAGTGTGCTTGGAATCAATTTCAGTAACCTTTTATGATATGTTTCAGACCTGTTTCTAGTTGAGGAGGCAAGGGGGGGAATTTTTAGGATGCTTTGCATACATAGATACACTACATGGTCACCCCATTGATTCAAAAGATATATCATGAGGTGATGGAAATGGTGGTGGTCATCTATAGAAAATTGGCCAACACCATATCATCATGAGAGGGGAGTTTTCATGGTTCCTCACAAAGTAGAGTTGTGGTCCAGGGTTCACTGTTTTTATGAAAAAAGTGTTTTCGTTAGGTTGGGGGTAGGTCTGAGTCCTAAACATCTCATTTATATGGGGATAGTGGTTATTAGGTATATTCCAAGACATAATTATGTTGATTTTCTTTTGTAGGTCAAGGCCAACAGTAGCAAGAGTGACCAACCATTCAGAGTGCTCATCATGAATCAGGTGTTCCGCTCCATGTTCTCTGATAAAGACAATTCCAGCTGAGGTAGTGGCAACATGTTTCTCTATCATAGGTTCAAAAGAGAGTTCATGGGGTATGAATAATACATACCCATTATTCCCCACCCCCATCCACATATATATGATACATCCATTGTTGTCATCGTCATCAGCTTCGAAGAGTCCGCTGAGGAGTTCATGTTCAACTTCATGTTTTAGTGTTGCCAGTGCTAGGCAAGCCAGATGTCATTCGCGGTCCCTGTTTCCTTTTTCCAACATGGGTGTGTGCCTTGATTGATTATGGAGTGGCACACTCTTTTATATCCTCAACCATTTTCCATGCTTGGGGACATGAGGTAGAGAGGCTTCCAGTTCCCTTGACATTTATTTCCCAAATTGGAGGTCAAGCTGATTTTTTTGAAGTATGTAGTGACTATGAGTTTGTGATGGGGTATCACTTCTCTTGGTGATATTTTTTATCTTTACAGATACAACCATAATTTTTCATCATGGGGATTGATAGGTTTTATTTGTTTTAGGCTATCTCAGACTGCTTCAGGAGGCAGGTTGTGTTCATTGATGCTGATAGAGTGGAAGTGGTTTTTTTGTCGATATTTACCCTTAGATGGGTTAGAGGTGTGTTCCATCATTGTCATACTTTATGGTTGAGCTGATTCTGAGTTCATATGAGGTTCAGTAGTAGTTTTTTTTTTCTTACGGTTGTATAAGAATACCCTGATATCTTTCCAGAAGATGATGTAGCATTACCCCACCCACCCCCTACCCCCTAATGAGAGATTTCCATTAGGATCAGGATACTATCTGGAGCATCACCTATATCTATGTGTTTGTATAGGATGGATCCTTTTGAGTTATTAGAGATATGTATACAGCATTATGGTATATTCCAATTTTGTATTGTTAACATTATTTTGTCAATGGGGGGTGTACAATTTTTGTACATGAATAAGGATGATGTCAGTTTGTAGTTATATATCAATTATCATCTCCTATACAAGTGATAGATATTATTCATTATCCCCATATACATATTAATGATTTAATATATCAAATAATAGGTATAAGTTGGTTATAAAAGATGTAATTGTGGTCAGGATATCATAGTTTCTTGTGAAGGATGAGTATATTTCAAAGATTGCCTTATGTTGTCGTCATGGGCATTACGAGTTCATTGTAAGGCAGTTTGGTGTGACGAATGATCCTATTATGTCATTGGAATTGGTGAATGATTTTTTGTGTGGGTTATTATATAATAGTTTGTTGGTTATTATTGACAAAATCATTGGTACTCCACATATGAGAAGTGGCATGTTGTTTTTGAAATTCATTGTCAACAATAGATTTTTGAGGATTTGTCAAATTGTGAGTCTTGGGCATGGGAAGTTCATTTATTGGGGAATGTTGTATCCCATCTAGGAGTAGTTGTAGATCTGGCAGTGATATAATTAGTTTTGTATTGGGATACCCCCATGACAGTGTCAAAGTGCGAATATTCCTTGGTATCTTAGACAACTACATGGTGTTTTTAGCCAATTTCCCTCAGCTAGTGACTTATCTAATATAATTGATAAGGAGAGGATCACACATTTGTGTGGAATGATCTGTGTCAAGAATCATTTGAGTATGTGAAGAAGAAGTTGGTAAGTGATCTTTTAAAATGTCTTCCATTATAGGGAGTTTAGTATGATGTTTCCTGTAATGCTTTACATCCAGGGTTAGGTTTAGTTCTGATGTAGATGATATCTGTTTTTACTTATGGGTATCAACAATTTCATCCCCATAAATTTAACTATTCCTCCCATTATCATGAGTTGTCACTTGTGGTTGTTACTCTAATGTTGTGAATATATTTCATCAGTGAACATTTCATTGTGTTTTTCAATTATCATAATAGCCTATGATATGCTTTCTTCCAGAAATGCATGAACTTATGTCAACATTGATTGATGATTTTCTAACAAAATAAAATTTTGAAATCTCGTATATCCTTGGAATGGGGAGTGATGTCGTAATGTAGATGAGCAACAAGTCTTGTAGTGATACAGTGAATAAAAATTGGGATTCTTGTAAATTTATGGAAGAATATTCAACAATACATCTCAATATGGTATAAGTTGGGCCATATGTTGTATTTTTCAAATGATGGTGTTGTCATCTCTAGTGTTGTGGGTGGAAGAGTACATGTTGGGGGATCTAAGGGATGAGGTTTGAAGGGACCGAGTTGTTTTTAGTGAGGCCCATAATCATTGGGTTGGAGATAAACAACACTGAGTGTTGTATAAAGGAATTATTTTTGTTCCTTTGGCCATGTGTGAGATAGTTCATAGAGAGCTCCACAGATCACCCTCAACTAATCATTATGGAGTGAAAAGATATACCAAGCCTTGAGGCGTCATTTTTTGTGGCCTGTAATGATGCAAGTAGTTTCATAGATTGGTTCTAGATATTTGTTCGTGAAGATGGTGAAGGTCTAGCACTATATCCTCGATGGTTTTCTTCAGCCATTAGATATTCCTCAGTTAAAGTGGGAGGTCATACCAATGTACTTCATTACTTTTTTACATCAATATAAATGTGTAAATGACATTATTTTTGTGTTTTTGGATTATTTAACAAAATAAAATAACTTTATTATGATCATGGAGCCCTCTCAGTGGATGTTTTTTCAAGACAGTATGAGGAAGAGTTGCTGAGACACCACAGAGTCCCTCAGGAAGATCATTTACGATCATGATCCTCATTTTACATCTAGGGTATGGAGAGGTCTCTATCATTCTCATGGCAATCAGCTATGTCTTAGAAATACTTTTCATCCACATATGGATGGATAGACAGAGTGGACAATCTAGAAACATGAAGAAATGTTGATCTCTAGTGTCCAAGATTTTGGAGGTTCATGGATGAGACACTTTACCTTGGTTGATTTTTTATAAAACAATAGTTTTCACTCCATCATCATTATGGAGCTTTTTGAAAACTTTTATGGCTTACCATTATGTTATTTTTCGTACGTCACAGGGGTGGGAGAGTCACCAATACTAAGACCATAACTACTGTAGAATACAAAATTGTTTTTTTGGTGATTCATGAGAGGATGATGACAAAAAAAGTATCATTAGAAATCATATAACTATCCACAGAGGAGTCCATTGATGTTTTATGTTTTGGATCACATGTTTATGTAGGTTAATCCTCCTCATGGGAAGCGAAGGATTGGTCGTGGTAGTAAGATGTCTCCCTGGTTTGTTAGGATATTCATGGTGTTTTCTCATGTTGTATTTATGGCATATCGAGTATCGCACCACCCTCAGATGAGAAGTATACACAATGATATTCATGTTTCATAGATTTTTATTTATCTTCATGATGACCATCACATCATCAATTGGGTAGAGATCGATGTTGATTATGATGCGACCAATGAGGTATAGCCAGTGGAGATCCATGCCTGCAGGGACAAGGTGTTCCATGGGAATTGTATCCCATTGGTTTGTGTCTTGTGGTGACATGTTGGAATGGAGGAGAGTAACTAGTAATGTGAGTTGCAGATACGTTCCCACAATCTATAGTAGTATGACGTTTGAAACTATTAATGTTACAATGTATGCTTTGAGGTTATAGACCATTTATTCTTAGGAGATGTCTTTCTTTTGATTCTTATTGTGTATTTCTATGTTTTAATAGGTAACTCAATCGGTGGTTGTTCTGACCCCTTTACTATTTCCATTTTGGTTGTTTTAAATTCTCGAGGATGGGAATGTTATGAAAGGGATCTGTTGCAATGGACTGGACCACTCGTGTCCATTCCTTTACTGAAATTTGGAATTTGAGGTTTTGTATGGGTCAAGGTGACTTATCCCCAACACATTTTCAAATTTTCAGTTCTGTTAATACAGTTTCTAGCATCGATGGGTGTATAGTGTGTCCAACATCAGTAGGGTTACAATGATTTCAACATCCGTAGGTGTACATTGTTTCCACCATATGTTGTTATGCAGTATATCCAGCATCGATTGGTATACAATGTTTATAGAATCAGTAAGTGTACATTATTTCCAGCAGCAATAGGTTCATAGTGTTTCCAGAATCCATAGGTGTACAGTGTTTCCAGAATTGGTATGTGTACATTGATTTCATCAACAATAGGTGTACTGGGATTCTAGAATTGGTTGGCGTATGTTGTTTCCATCATTGTATAGTTTCATCCTTTTATTGTTTTCATTAAAAGTAAGTGTATTAAATGACTTTTTTTATGGGATTTAAGGCTGATTCAATGAAAATAACTTTTATATTAATTTTCATAATTATCAGGATGTCTTTACTTGTTCAAATCGTGTGTTTTAATGTGATCCGCTTTTATTGAACCATCCAGCGTATCCTAAACATGTGCTCCATAAATCATACAAAGTGAATATATATATTCCTCTCTTGTTCAACCTTCATATTCCCTAGTGTGAGAAGAACGATCCTTTATTTATTCCCATAGGAAAGGTCTGATCGAACCTAAATCCTTGGATAATTTCCCCTTGACGTTTCTTCTTACTACATGCACACTCCCTATTTTGGTGCAAGAAGCTAGTGTCGATCCATCATCGACATATGGTACGATATACCAATTTCCATGTCAATTAATTGATCATTTCCCTTATTTTTACCCATTTCATGTTATGGAATGTGATCATTATGCTTCTAATGGAGTTGTATTGGTTGTCGATTTGTGTGGTGGTGCCGCATCATCCTTGGGTGGATGGAGTTTTTATTGGGGAGGAGATCGTAAAATGTTGTGTGCATAGTTCTTGTATAAATCAAGATAATTACCTTTTGTGGTAGGGGATTAGTTTCTTCTACATTATTTTATGTTCATTCCTATTGTTATTATAATTTAGACACTGGACCCAAATGTAATTGAAATAATAAATACTTGAACTGGATAAATCAATTTGTATTGATCGTACATTATGGAATCTTTTTTTTCTAGTTAGAGAGATGTCTACGATTTCATTATTTATCAAGATGTTCTTAGTGTAAATGGTTAAAGAAATTATATTTGGTCTAATTTTAATTATTTTTCAATGTTAATGAGGAATGAAAATGAATTCGGTTGTTGTTGTGTTAATTTTATGTTAATCAAATTGGTGGAGTAAGAATGTATTAATTTGTCATGGTTATGTTATATTTCTATTTAGGTTTTATATATTTAAAAACACTATTAATGATATAGTTATTTTAATATTGATTAATGAAGTAGTTGATTGGTAAAATAGAATTCTTTATAGGGTTTTGATTTACCCACTTTATTTCAATGGACAAGAGACTTATGAATGGATCATTGAGGGCTCGTGGTGTTTGAAGGAAAAATCCTTGTTTAAGGTTCGATGGACCATTATAGTTGTGGTTTTTTTTTCTACTAGTTGTGTTATGATGTGAGCCTGGATAGATATTGTAATACGTTGTTGTGGGTATTTCCACTGGTTGTGGCAGCAGTTGATCCCTAGAGTGGTGGGATGCCTCTGTTTATGCATGTGGTTATCAAGGAGGACACTAGAGAAGATGAAACAGTTTGTATGTGAATGTTGGATTCATGATAAATTTTTGGGTTTGTTTATCTATATTACATTCCAAAATTCTTAAAGAATCTAGTCGTGTTTACCCGATTCCAAAAAATGGGTGAAGACCCATAGGGTATGCCACATGCATTCTATGTTTATATTCTCAAGGGATAATGTGTTTATGGTCATTATATAGGTGGACAAGACTCATTATGTTGTTCACGTACTCAACATGTTGAGACCCTTTCTCTTAGTAGATTAAAATTTTTATTTTATGATGGCAAGCAGAATGAGAAAGTAATAATATTGTTAATAAATTATTGAATAAATTTCATTATCACATGTGGTTGGATCATGCTGGGATGGAATGTTGAGGTTCCAGTTTAATGGAACAATGTAATTTTTTGTGACGCTAATGAAATATAATGTGGAATTATTAATAGTTTTTAATGTTTAATGTATTAATTAACGTAATTTGAAACTGATAAAAATGGATAGACGTAATGAAATAAATCACTTTATATGGTTGTGTGCTTATAGGATACCTATTCTTAGATGTGGAAGATGGGAGTCTAAGGGGAGTTAGCCAAAATTGAGTCTAATAATATGTTATTCCCTTAGTGTGGTTGTGAGCATTGGTATATTTTGTACTTTTTTTATTTATATATTCTTTCTATCCCTTTAGTTAGGGAATATGAAACCTGGGGATTCTGAGCAAAGGGTTTGTGTTTTCCGAAATATTTTTGTTGGGGGATGAATGGATTACTACACCCTTCGACACTGCTATCTTATCTTGATAGTTACTTGTGCCTGTAAGAAAAACAGTTATTTTTATCCATATATGTGTGTAGTGGGATGTAATGTCTTGTGGTTATTCACACACATATATTCTGGACATATTTTCCCATGGACTAATATATGTGTAACATCTATATGTGAGGATTTCTTGAGAATCTTTACTCAGAGTATGGGCTGTAATGGACTTAGATACAATGCCCGACATATGATAAACATTATGTTAGATATGATGGCTTCCAAAAACTACCAGGTTGCATTGGATTCATGGATGTGGTGGTTGATTTTTGTGAGGATCCTGTTGTGGTGATTTTACTAGGTGTTTGTGGAAATGCCTTTATGGAGAGGGATGCTTAACATGTGTGACATTGATTAAAATCATAAAACCAATGGGGAAGTTGTAGAGGGGTACCCATGATATTAGTTATAATATTATATACACTTTTCTAAGATACTTGTTGTGTGTGTCCATGTTGAGGGTAGGAACTTATTATTCTAGTTTAGGGGATGATTTAGTTTTACTTGTTCTACAATGTGCTTTAGAATGCTTTGAATTGTTTTTCATGAGAGAGACCAGGGTGGATCATAATTATTATACTGTCTTTACAACCCTATGTGTATATAAATATTATATAGGCCACTTAGAGAAGGTTAAAGATCTGTCTGATTATTAATAGTGTGGGTTACTGGAGCTATTCAGGCTTTTTGGTTTTTGTTATTTTTACATTATGTTTGTACTTGCAGTTTTAAATTTTAGTTGTAGTGGTTTTTAAATTACATCAAATATATGTACTTTGGATTTATTTTATGTCACAATCTGAGTTTGAGATTAATTTTTTCATATCATATCTATCTATTTAGCATGAGTTCTCTTAGAGGGCAATTCCTCAATTATTATTTTTAATATAACCTTAGTGCTAGTCTCCAACCTGAGGCCTAATGGAGGATGATTTGAGGGTCACTATATCCCTTCTCATACTGTCAGCCCAGGTGGGGTACACCTTGTGTGGAGGGGGTCTTGTCAAAACATGTGTGATTATCAGTTGTAAAATCATATAAAAATATGGCATCACATATCATAAATCAAATCCAATATTCTATATACATGGACGTATTACAAGAATATGTGTTCTCAAAGCACCCATCTGATCTCCATCACTAGTTCTGACACTTTCTTAACAATCATATATATCATATCCTTAATTACAATGACTAATAAATAAAACTTATAATACCACTATGTAGCCTTCAGACTATGATTCTAAAACAACAGTTCCCAAATCGGGATGCTTACATGGCCTCAACCGTGTCAACCTATACACCAAAGGATTTCTTCTAGAAACAAGTGAATGTAGTTTTATAATAGAGAGAATATTACTTATTAAAAACTGTTATAAAAACATTTAAATAGATATTTATCATACACATATGTAAATAAAAAAGGCGAGGAATTAGTAAATAAATGAAATATAACAAGTCATAATAATAAATGAATACTCTATTAATTCCCAAATTGTTATGAAAATATGTAAAACTCATATAATCGTCTGGGATTTCCAAAACTATAATGGGGTACAAAAAAAACTGAAATAAATGTATAGGTCTCTATTATTAAATCCAATCCAGACCACATTCCTGATCACCTATCACTATCAAACTACATCATCCAAATCAGAACAACCCAGAAGGGAATAATAGCTTGATCATGCGAATCCAGGCCTCAACCCTATATTTCGTGAAATAGTTGTCAACCAAAAATGTATATAAAATTTCTATACATACACCAAGGTGAAAATTAAGTTGTGAGAAATAATTTTTTCAGTCCACCCCAAAACAGAATCTATATAATGTTCTATATATAGTGCTTTCAAAATATGTCTGATCAGCCTAGATGAGATGTAACTGAAATGATAAGAAAATTTAATAAGTGTTACGACAAAGTCAATAAATGAGTATGTAATCTCAGTAAAAAGAGAATGTAAAACCATTGATATTCAAATCCATATTAGTATACATGTGTCATCACTGACATATAAATATATTCAAAAAATTGGAATAATCTTGAGTAAGGAAAACAAAATAACAGATATCGGTCAATATTTGATCCTTGGGTTCTTAATACTGGTCTATAATACCTCTTATGCGGGTTCATTGAGTTATATGTCATTCAACTCAATATGTGTATCCTAATGAAAATCTTTATCGGTGTAATCCAAATCAAAATGTAAATGATTCGTCCAATTCTTAAATTACCACTGTGAAATATAAATCATTATTGGGGGATACTCTTCCTAAACCTGGGTTCACACATTCACACCCCCAACACCTAAAACCATTGATTCCAGTATTGAATGGTTTAACATACTTCAAATTGTCACAAAGCATGAAAACATGCATCTTAGGACATGTAAATCATGAGAAATGTCTCAGCCTATGGTATAGTTCTGTAGGATGTCTTGAAAATTAAAACACAGATACTCCCTATGTTTTTGACCCTTATGAAATCGACAAGTTTAACTCACATGTGAGACACTGTGACAACCCTTGGAGTCTCTAATAAGGTAACTATGAATCATCCCTATCATCGGGAAGAGTGTAATCATTCATGGTATCCATTGATGTGAGACTACATGTCCAACACCATGGTAATGTAATCATTAAGGGAGAGTGTAGTCATCAACATCCCTTTGGATATTGTAATCATATATGAGAATGAAAAGATCCCTGAGAGTGTAGTCATCCCCATCACATATCAAATAGTGGAGAGAAGAATATTCATTATCACCAAATATATAATAACTCTCGATTAGTATCACTTTTATGGACACCATGCCCATATATCATAATCATGAGCCCAATATCAATATACTATGAATGAAATTTTTTCAAATAAATAATATAATAATCATTTATACATGCTCAACAACTAGATCCCATGTAGTTCCTCAGGGAATAAATGTATAAGAAATAGCATGTCTCATAATCTAAATACCATGAAATAACATTTGGGAATCTGAAATTGAGTGAATATCTAAGGATAAATGTACGACATTCATAGAGTCTAAAAGGTTCCTCAAATAAGGAAAACATTCCACCAGCCAGGAAGAACCCCTGAATATCATATTTCCATTAAATATAAACTCATGAATGAATAAAAAAACTTGTGTGGTCGTGGGGAGGAACAACCCAACACTAATACGACAACCCCTAGTATTAAATGTTTTTCATCATTCTATGCTAACACCTAATACCATATCTACAAAAAATGAAGACCAAACTTGTGGTTGGTAAAATAATAGGGCACTGAATGGGTCCATGATGTCAAAAAACTAAAGAGGAATCCAATTTTTGATCTTCATGGTATAAAAGAAGATGATACATCCTAAACGAGATCCTAATCTAAAAAGTTCAAATGAGGAATCGTAAATGGGATATTTGAATTGAAAGTCGAAAGTGGATTACTAGAAGGGATCCTTGAGTGGTAAATCAATACAGGTATCCTATAAGATATCATCAAAATGATATATAAGTGACATGATCTTTCTACAGATTCCATAGAAGATCATGTAAAAAATGGTATCCCATGTGGGACCCTTCATACAAAAATAATATGATTAATCACCATGATATAATTTAGATAACAAAGGAGGAAGTAGAATCCTACTGGGGGTCTATGAAAAAAAAATTCATGATATCTTAGTCTAGAGGGGAAAACTCACAAAGGAGACATCATCAATGAAAAATATACCATAGAACCATCCTATAAAGAGAGATTAGGGATTATATCTTATAAGGAGTTTCAAAATCAAGAGATAACTAAAAATGTTATCGAGTTATGAAATAATAAATTCAGGAAATTACACATAAGATTCTACAAAACACCTCACAAGTCTTACAATAATGATATAAAAGATAAAATTTCATAGTGTAATACACATAGGTCCAAAAAGAACTACTTAGTGAAAAGATAAAAAACCCAAAGAAGGATGAAATGGAAGGAGTGCAGTGCATGGTTCCATGGTACATCGTGTGTACCCTCATGGACTCAAATGGGAATATACATTAGCTAGTACTTGACATGTAAATATCCAATTATAGGGATTATATAATGGATACACGATGTTTACACTACATGGCGAATGTACACATGTCCCTCAAATGTCATGAGCATGTACACGGCTTGGTAATATACCACAACCTGGGGTCCGACCCACACAGGGTCAGTCCGTGAAATCCACAAGACCATATTCCCCTTACATTGAAAACCAGGAGGGGTACTTAAGTACATTATCATGTAACAATACATGCTTTTTATACCCCATACATAGTTTTTACTTCTGAAAATTCATCTTCCATGAATAAACAAATAATATTAAATGTTATATGAACAATATGTCATGAAAATGTGTTTTCCTAAAATAGAAAACCCACAAATTGCCCAGAAATGCCTATTTCATCTAAAAAGAAACTTATCAGGACACAATGTCCACCAGAAAGTATATAATGTTGTTTAAACAAGAAAATAAAAAATTAATGGGGATTTATCTTAGAAACAAAAAAAAGACCAATGTTTTTGTGGTATCAATATAATTACCACTCATTTCCACAACCCATTGTTTTTTCATGAGGATTGGGCTTGTCCTCAGCACCACGCCGGTATAATATTCACCCATCAAACATAATATCTCCCCCTAGATCTCTAACATGTTCTTGCATTATATGTATCCTAATGGGCATTCACGAGATGATGTATGATTAATGAAAATAAAAAACACAAGAATAAAAAATTAAATTACATGAAAAATATAGAAATGAAGATCGGGGGATAATATGTCACTAGTTCCCACATCGAGTTTATGTCACATAATGGAAAATGATAATGTCCTAGAATTAGTGGATAAGATTTAATGTCAATAAGAATCATCGTTTAAAATATAAGATCAAATGAACCTTCATGAATAAATTAAATTTTCATTTATAAAATAATAATCATTATTTATTATCCTAAATGTTTTTCTATCGATAAAACAGTCAAACATCTATACTTGTATAATCAACATAATTTAGGAGTCACTAAGTGTTCAGAAAAATTATATGATATTCTCTATAAGGTAAAATGACAATTTTTGGTTTATATGAATCAGAAATAAAAAATTCTAACTTTTACAAATACTTTCTTTCTAGAAAATTAAAATTCATTACAAATAACATTAACATAAAGACTATGTATAAGGGAAATTATAATGTAACTAAATGTATAATTTATTCCATTTATCAATTTCCAATACAATCTTATTTTTCATTTACTGATATGTATTCAATAGGATTTATTATTTCCTTAACACCTATATTAATATTTTAATAGATCATTTGATACAAAAAATAATGAAAATTATTTCATTTTATCACATAATATTTAAAAAAAATGTTTAAAAAATGTTATATTATATAATTTATCAACATCTAAAACCTCACCGAAAACATTAAAAAGATCAATTTATATTATTCTAAATTTACTTATCCTTATATCCCATCCAAAATACATATTTTCATGTTGTACATTATAAATTTTTGGATGATTTCATTAAATTTCCAAAATGAGATTATAATTAATTCCCCCATTGATCCTAAATTTCAAATTAATTTCTCATACAAAAATATTTTAATTGTTGTATAATTATAAACCCTCAGTGAAATGATAAATACTCATAATAATTAACCATAATTATATTCATTAAATAAAATAATAATTCAAAATAGAATCCATGAATCCAAAAAATTCAATAAACTCCATCATAAATTTAAATTTTTTTAAATCAATAATCATTTTAATGGTTTCCACTACTATTTTATTAACATAATAAATGTCAATCACATATTTACTCCATCAAAACATTACACAATTAATATTAGGATCATATTAAGTGTTTTCATTCTCCTAAGAATATTTTTCCATTGAATATATCATGGCCATGAAATAAATTTTCTCATTCATCTTCATAACAAATCATCTGATTTAATTTCCATAAAAATAATAATTTTTTTATAATCCTCAAATTTTTCATTATTTTTATAATGTAAATATCATTAATATAACAATTCTAAATTAAAATTCTAAAATACAATTATATAACCACATTAATATGTCCACTTTGATGATTGTAAAAATATATATCCTTCTATGTGATGGGAGTTATCACTCAGGATTTGGAAATTGACTTAGTGAATTCCTCTGTTACCCACATATAATTCATTAACATCCTCAAATATTTGATACACTGTTTCATTTATTTCCAAAATAAAATAAACCCCTCCCTTCATTGGGACATCACCAATGGGTTTTCATTCAAAATTTATGACTGGAGGAAAATTTGTCCTTATTTCCACTATAGTTTCCACTATGGGAGCTTGTAGAAAAAAATTTGTTCTCTAATTTGTTGAGTCCAAAATTTAGTTAAACATATATTTTTTATCATATTTCATGATAAAAATTAAGAAATAAAATAATAATAATTTTCACGATATTCATCATCTCATTTGGAATATAATAATCATTATGTTGTCCATCATATTCATCATTAACATGGATTCTTCTAATTCTATTCGTTGATTGAAACCAAAAATCATAGTATGAGACACAATATTCATAGTGGGAAATCACGAAATTTCATTTATAGGAAATCTAAATTATGAAAAATCAATTTCATTTTATGTATCATAATGTTTAACCTAAGAAATATTTATTTATAATTAATTCAAATCCATGGTAATGGTTCATAATAAAAATTTCAATTTTACTATTCATATTATTAGGGTTTTCTAGAAAAATATCATTTTCTATAAACACTCACCATAAACCATAATACTTTCTGATATATATTTTAAGATTGAATTTTTATATTATTACACCTATATGAATATCTTATAAATAATAATCCGCTTCTAATATTTAATAAGGGGTGTGTTTCTAGGAAAACAACATAATATACTTGATAGGAGAAAATTATAAAATTATAATTCAAAATTTAAATATTCTTAATTAATGTTATATAATTATTTTTCGTCTTGTATTTTTTCCTTAAAATAGTTCCCAATGTGCTTCCTGAACTTCCTATAATTCTATTATTCATCACTCAAACTCTAATAGATATGATTTGGAGGTTAATTTATTAAATTGAAAATAAATGTAAGTATTTATATCCCGATAGAAAAAATAATTTATTATTAATTGAAAAATTGATACATGATTCAATCTAAAATTAGATTCAAAATCTTAAAATATAAAACCTAATGAAAAAATTATTATTAATCTTAAACTCAATAAAATGTTTATTATATATATATTGTGTAAATAGAAAATATATTGTCATATTCGATAAATTATATTGGTTTTTTAAATTGTAATCTATCATGATTGAATAATTAATATTCAATATATAATGTTATATAATGTAAAATACATGTAATTAAATCAATTAATTAATAATAAATAATATTATGGAAGTAGTAAAAAAAATATCGAATGATTCCATTAAATAATAACATATAATTGAAACAAATCTTTGTATGTTACTATAAATAATAATAAAAAAATTATATATTATTTTATAATAAAAAATTCATTATTATTGACATTTGAAATTTATCATTAAGTATTTATGTTAGGTAAGGTTAAACATTTGGTATGAATAAAGAAAAGAAAATCAAAATGGGTAACCAATTGTATTGAATCATAAGTAATATCCATGATACAAAGTGCAAATAAATTTTCAGCCCATAATATCACTTAATGTGTCTGTATTATTCATTATTTGAAAAAACAATACAATTTAATAAATTATTATTATCATTGTAATAACATCCACATGGAATTCCGATATCTTCTAAAAACAATAATAACATAAATCGCACATAAAAGTATCAGTGAGGGAATAAATATTTTATATCCATATTAAATCATAATATTCAAAATATAAGATTCACATATATAATAACAATTTAATAAAATCACATGAAACATTCAAGAATAAAAACCCCTTTTTTATATTGATATAAATTATTTGAAATGTAAAAATTCCTAAAATATTATGTAAAATGAGTTATATGAAAATAAAATTAAAAAATATTAAATGATTCATTAAAAAATTTAGTTGTAATGTAATTAGAATGTTCCATTCATTCCATATATTTTTAACAAAATATTGTATTCAATAATTTCTAAAAGTTGGAAATGTATATATAACTCATTATTAAATCATTGGATAACAGTTAAAAAAATATTTGAAAATTTTATGGGCAATATTGATATATAAGGTAATTTCATTATAGAGAAGAAAAAAATGTTTCATTCCATTATAAATATGATTTTTGTTATCATTAGTTTTAACACTGTATAAAATTATTATAAAAATTTATTTATAAAGAAATAAATAGATTATATAAATATATAATTATTTTATTCAATAAATATAATTTAATTATACTTTTTGACTAAATCAAAATAAATCTAAAATAATAATGATATTGTGAAATAAACCCTTACCATATTGGTAACATTAAAATCATAAAACTTTTGAAAGAAGTAACATCATATAGAAAATAAAATTCAATAAAAGTAAAAATATTATATATATATATATATATATAACATATTAATGGGGTAGTTGATAAAAATCAATAAATAAGATATGTGTATAACAAAACATATATTCTAATGAATATGATTTGAGCAGAAGAACCCATACCTCAGGACTCACTTCATTCATATGTGTTCAATCCTTCTATATAGAAAATAATGGCTATGTATTAATGTATTGTATAATAATATTCATTCATATCAAACCATATATTATTAACTTATTACATTTTATCACGCATTTATTAATAATTCGTCAATAAAAATTGCTATTATCGGTTATAAGAGCATTTCGTTCATTTATTTTCAGTTTTGGTAGTTTTGATACTTTTATATAGATCATGGTTTAAAAATTTCTAGATTTTTATTACAGATATTATTATCATATTCACTAATTATATGTTTATTTATATAATTCATAAAATATAAATATTGAAAAAATAATTACAACATTCCAAGAGATAGTAAGTCGTATGTACATATGAATGTTATGTTCCCTTATAGAAGGCTGGAAGGAAATAATTTTAAACAATAATCAACCTTTATTGAATCATTTTTATAAAATATATATAAAATATATACATTAAATCCATCCATATTACCAATTATGTCAATTGTAAAATAAAAATTAATCACATCACATTGTGTAGACGGTAGTCAATATGTATCCATATGAGACATTATCGTTTTCCAACAAATTAGTTTGTAAAAATTTAGAATGATATTATAATTTATATAAAATATTTATTCCATATATATAATATATATTAATTATATCAATTATAATAATCATCAATGAAATGTGGTGATTAAAAATTAATTACAATACTATGTCGATGCAGTAATCTATGTGTACCCCAACACAATTTAATCAATTTTTATAGGATTTATAAGAGATTGAAAATTATATCACCATAATCAAAATTAAATATATGTATATTTATGAATCTACAATATTGTTTTTTTTATTTTTACAATTTATTGATTTGAATTTAATGAATAATAAAATATTATAGAGTTGTTAAAGATGATTACTGTAAGAACCATGTTCTTATTTTTTGAGGTAAGAGTTTCTTCGTTCCCTTTTCCTTAAGTGTTTTCTACAAAATAAGTATAATGGGGTAAAATCTCAAAATTTGGCGGTACACACCATGTACTTTTCCACTTGTTGTGTACTTTTGCCGTGTCGAATGAGTACATAGGGCATGTAGGCCTGTCGGTGATGAAGCCTGTAAAAAATTACTACATGCTATGTACATTGTATATACACATCGTGTAATTAGTCAGAAGGTGAACAGTATGGTGGTGGGAGTAGCCGCCTGTAGAGAAACAGTAAAGACCGTGTATTCAGAAATATAGGTCGCATAATCATGTCAGCAAATGAATAGTGAGAAGTTGGAATGTGGTTGTCTAAGGAACACTTAAAAAGTGGAAATTACATGTCATGTACCTCGAGAGTACATTCCATTTATTTTCTTTTTTTCACTTAAAATGGGAAGTAGCCACCTCTTTCAAAAGAGGATGCTTTCAAAGTTGTGAAGCCATAGGAGAGACGGCTGAACCTCGGAAATGATCTCAATCACACACCAGGAATCTGTATCTTCCGTCGTCTATCATGTTAGGACTGTACAGGTAAGCCCTTCCCTCTCCATATGTGATTCTTTCCAATTCTTACCAAAGGGGAAGTTATTTGACTTTGAATGGGTGAATTTTTATCCCAGATCTATGTCGTTCACAGACGAATCGGGAGGCGCCATTCACGTATAGCGATCAGTGGGGATCGATGTAGGTGGTGTGGAGTTTAATTCTAACTGTGGAGTGTTTTTGTGTACTGTTGTGCTATGATCCCATGTTTGGGGTGTCGTATGGCTGAGGCCATGACTGATTAAATACCAAGAATTTCATATGAATTTTTTTGAATATGTGTAACTACTGTTTGGGGTCATTGCTTGGATCCAGGGCCACCCCATGGGTGAGATTCCCTTGTTTATCAATTTGCCCAGGATACTCAAGGGTATGCCGAGATAGCATATTTTGGGTTTTCTTAATAGGGAACATATTAATTACATGCTTAGCCTGAGGGCAGTGCTATTCTTAGCCTGAGGGAAGTGTTTTGCTTAGCATAAGGGAAGTGTTTGTCTAGGTTGAGGGCAGTGTTCTGTTTAGCATGAGGGAAACTTTTATTATGCCTGTGGGAAGTAGGTTAAGTGCCTAAGAGAAATATCGCATATTCCTAAGGGAAATATTTATTATGCCTAATGGAAATCCCTTGAGGGTTTTGATTCTGATTACCTTAGAGTATGTTTTTTCATGTTTGACGACATTGTTTACTTTGAATATTCATTGTGGTGATTTATTATATTATACCTACAATGGTAAATCGCCTCCTTGGTATTTATTTACCCTCTAATTATTAGATATATGGTTATTGTTTTTTCTCTGGCACTTAATGGGAGATTTTCTATGGCATTCTTCCTTTTTATTACATAACTTTTCATTATATTTTACAACCAGAGGATCATTAAAGTCTATTTTCTTGGAAATTGGGAAATTAATACATGAAAACAACAAAAAAAATCTTCTAAACCACTTTTACAGATTCATCATAGGTTGATCCTATGTGCAACTACTTCATCTCATATCCTGGTGACATACATCAATGGAAAGGGTGAGCAGAAGGCCCAGTAAGGGTAAATAAAGGAATCAGTTTACTTGTTTAACAATAACAACATATAGACATGAGAAAAGGAAGTATAGGAATATCATAATGAAAAGAACATGGAAAATAACTTGAATATGTGGCTTCAAAATTTCATTTAGTGATTCATGAACATATTTCCAAGGATTATCCCCAAGGTGTGATAAAAATTACGAAGGTTATTCACCAAGATATCGTGAAACATGTCATGTCTAGAGATTAATTCATTACCCAATGCATTAGAGTGATATCTGGGCACAAACATAATATGTCTTTATTTTCATGTGAGAAACATATATTATAATAAAAAATTTCATAAATAACCAATAGATAATAAATGAAATGGTTTTCATTTCAGAATCATGACGTTTTAAAAGTTCTTAATAATACGATCATTATATCATTTATAACCCATGGAAAGGGATTGAACGCTATATGTATGTCCATTCAAGAATAAAATATATCCTCTTTATATATTTATGAACACTAATTGAAATGAAATAGGTCTAGGTATTCACATAAATAAACAAGATAATTTCTTGAGAGAAAGAGATAAAAATTTTGAGAGGAAATTTCTACAGAATAACGGCTATATAACATGGTTTTAGAAAATAATAAAAAGATAGGGTACATGGGTAACCCACTCAGAAATAACTCATATTAAAATATAAATGCATAATAACTTGGATAAAATAAAATGGTATGGATATTTTAATGACATACCACAAGAAAATTAATCATGAATGGAAAGAGATGATGCGATTTCTTATGAGAAATTCGGCAGGCTAACGGTGTCACTTAAAAATTCAGAAAAAAAATTGATGAAACTGGAAAGGGTATATAAAAAATTAGACATGAAATTTAATTTAATTAGGGAATATAATAACATACCCTCAACATAATTCAATGTAAACTAGAAGACACAACATAAAGGAATTCGTGACTTAAAAGAGGATGGTGAAGGGATCCCTTACCATGAAGAGTAAATTCAAAGGCATGATATTCAAGACCTTGGGAGGATTGAGGAACCTTGTGAGGACACCTTGGGAGGTAAGGAGACAAGAACATAGTTTAGGATGAATTTGGAATGAAATTAATGAGTGAAATGGCTTGGTATTTATAGGAAAAGTGAGTAATAAATAATTAATTTCTAAGGGACACCTCATCGGTGGTATTTGAAAACCCATGGGATTTCCCATGGTATTTTCCCATGGTATTGGCCACTTGGGACACCTAATAGCATATATCACTATTAATAAGTCTTCCAGAAATCATACATCAATATTACATCCTTAATGGTGTCATTAAACACCCGAAACTCAAAAATACATTTTTACTATTCACTGAAAATTCAAATGTTTCAGAAAAATCCCTAAAATTCACCATAACCTAATATTGATTCTCTGAATAAAAAAATTAATTCCATTTTATGAAAATAATTTTATAAATAATTTTCATTTTATTTTTAAATATAATCATTATTTATCCGAAAAATAAAACATTAAAATTGTAACTCATTTTGTAACACCTTAAAAGAGTAGTCAAGGTACCATAAAATTATCATATAACTATAATAAAATAAGGTAAAATTTTTTATTGAATTTTATGAAAATACATTTACATTTTAAATTATTAAATTGATTATAAAATTTTTAAACAAAATATTTATGGCATTAAAAAATACCAAAACTTAAACTATGACTGTTTTTTCACATTTAAGATGTCTAAAATGTATTTATAAATTAATGGGTGAAGTTTCTATTTTTATTGTTCATTACTCTTCATATGGGTATGTTACTATTCCTACTTTACTATTTACTAAATACTATGTTGATTTTATTAGACTCTAAATTTCTTACTAAACACAAATATAGAAGTCCATTTTCTAAAAATAATTTCACATTATTAATTATTAAATGAATACAATAATAGTTTAAAATACCCTTTTTTACTAAATTTTTCAATAATACACATCCTATATTTATCTGGATATTTGAAATTCTCAACATTTCCATAAGAATAATAACAATTTTATTTATATAAAAATATTACACAAAGAAGCTAAGGCCTCATTACATAGCCCCTTATAATACCATCATATGACCTAAGTGTAAGGTGTGCTATGGTGATAGAATCTTTGGGTGTCTCGGACAATATTGCTCTAGTGGTGATTTCTAGCAGCTTGATCTTCTCCCTTATGCGATTCCATTCATGATTCATACATTGATGTTCGGCTTCGGCTTGGTCCAGAGAGAAGCCCAATGATGCTACCTCCTTCCCAAGCTCTGACAGAAGTACGTTATATGGCTCAATTCTGCAAGATAGGGCCATTCAATATTATTTCTATATTAATTAACCAAGATAACCGTATTTATAAAAACACAATGTTAAGATTATAGTTTCCAATGGTCATATTGACCAACGGTCATTTTGAAAAATGGTCATATTTACCAATGGTCATATAATAGTCTAAACCCAATAATATCATTTTAATTATTCCCACTTCATTAATTGAAGGATTTAGTTTTGTTGATTATAAAATAAAATAACAAACAAAATTTAAAATCAAATATAATTTAAATGTTTGGGTCATTACATTATTCCCCCCTTAAGAAATTTATCCCCTGAAATTTTTATCTTTTAAACCATGAAGGGAAAAGGTGTGGGTACTTCTTCCTCATAAACTCCTCCGGTTCCCATGTGGGATCTTTATATTTTTGGTTCCTCTACAACAACTTAACAAGGTGGGTTGTCTTGTTGTGTAGAACCTTGTCTTTATGATCCACGTTCTCTACCAGCTGCTCCTCATAAGAGAGGACATGTTTCAGTTGTACCACCTCCGGATTTAGTATATGTGAAGGGTTAGGTATTTACTTTTTCCAGAGGGATATGTGGAAGACATCATGAACATGGGATATATTTTGAGGAAGTGCAAGCCAACAGGCCACTACTACCACACGATCAACGATTTCATAGGGGCCAATGTTCCAAGGTCTGAGCTTCCCTTTCTTCCCAAACCTCATGACTCTCTTCCAAGATCAAATCCAAAGAAAGTCTTTGTCATAAAAATCAAACTTCTGGTCCCTTCGACGGTTATCGGCATAGCTCTTTTGCCTACTCTGAGCAGCCTTAATGTGTTTTTGGATGGCATGGACCTTTTCTGTCATATCTTGCACAAGATAATTCCCAATAAGCTTCCTCTCACCATCTTCATCCCAATAAGTAGGTATTCTACATCACATCCCAATGAGAGATTCATAGGGTTCCATTTGAATGATCTAGTGGAAACTATTGTTGTAAGAGAACTCAACTAAAGTGTGATGATGATTCCATCAACCTTTAAATTCCATTGATCATGTTCTCAGCATGTCCTCGATTGTTTGAGTAGTCCTATCAGATTTTCCATTAGTTTGGGGGTGATAGGCTATACTGAAATTCAAATCAGTTCTTAGAGCTTGTTGAAGACATATCTAGAATTTTGATGTGAACATTAGATTATGATTAGATACGATAGAATGTGGAACTCCATGCAGCCTTACCACTTCTTTCATGTAAATCCTAGAAAGTTGATCAAGAGAGAAATCTTACCGAATGGAGATAAAATGGGCAGTCTTGGTGAGACGGTCCATACTAACCCATATCGCATTATTTCCATTGGAAGTTACCGGGAGACCATTGATGATATCCATAGTGATATTGTCTCATTTCCATGCTGGTATGGGTAGTGGTTGCCATACCCCATTAGGAAGTTGTTGCTCTGCCTTCACTTGCTGACATACCAGGAACCTTGAAGTGTATTCATTAATCTCCTTTTTTATATTATCCCACCAATAATAATCATGAAGGACACTATTCATTTTCATGCTACCATGATGTATAGAGAAGTTAGATCTTTGAGCGTCATCCATTATCTCCTTTTTTATTTATAGAATAGTTGGAACATAGACTTTTACGAAATTTTAGTACACCATCTTGATCAATATTTTACTCACAAAACTTCTCATCCTTCACAGACTCAAACTTCTTCTGTAATAAAGGATATTATTTATGATCTTTTATTGATCTTCTCCAGTAGTGATTGTTAAGAAATCATTTAGGTTAGGGTTGATGATGTCCCTTCCCTTATAATTCTCATTTCTATCTTTACTAGAACATTGATCAGAGGATATCTTTCAATCCCCATAATGGACAGAACAACAGGGTCTTTCCACCTTAATGCATCCGTGACTTTGTTTTCCCTTCTTGGATGATAATGAATTGAATAATCATTGTCTTTAATGAGTTCCAACCATCTCCTTTGTCTCATGTTTAATTAATTTTTTTGTGAAAATATACATCAAACATTTATGGACTGTTTATATATAACTTTTCTCCCCATAAAGAGAGTGCATCCATATCTTCATAGAAAAAACAACTACAGATAGCTCCATATCATGCATAGGATAGTTCTGATCATGACTCTTCAACTGTCGAGATGCATAAGCAATGACCTTTTAATTTTACATGATGACATACCCAATTCCTTTTACTGATGCAACGCTAAAAATAATGAATCCTTCTCCAGATGAGGGGAGATTTAACATAGGTGCAGTAACCAATCACTTCATCAACTCTTGGAAACTTATCTCACACTCCATTGTCCAAATGAACTTGACCCCTTTTCGAGTAAACATGGATAATAGATTATATTTTCATGAAAAGTTCTTCAAAAACCTCCTATAATATCCCGCTAATCCTTGGAAACTACGAATCTCAGTTATTGTTGTAGGATAAGGCCAATCCTCTATAACTTTTGTCTTTGTAGGGTCAATTGTTATTCCTTAATTGGTAACAATGTTCCCCAAGAAAGAAACATGTTGTAACCAGACCTCACATTTACTGAGCTTTCCAAAAAGTATCTCCTTCCACTAAGTTTGTTAAATAACCCAATGATGATCCTCATCCTCCTCACAACATTTAAAATATATCAGAATATCATCAATAAAAACTATCACAATGTTTTTAAGGTATTATTTAAAGATTATAATCATCAAATCCATAAAAATAGAAAGTGCATTAGTCAGTCCAAAAGTCATAACAACAATCTCATAATGCACATATCTTTGTCAGAAGGCAATATTTGGAATATCTTCTTTCTTTACCCTCAATTGAGGGTAACTAGATCGATGATCAATCTTAGAGAAGAATTGAGCCCCACGAAGTTGGTCAAATAAGTCATCAATTCTTGGAAGAGGGTATTTGTTCATTAATTTGATCCCATTCAGTTCTCTAAAGTCAATGCATAACCTCATTAATCCATCCTTCTTCTTCACAATGAGAATAGGTTCTCCCTATGTAGACACAGTCAGTCGAATAAACCCCTTCTCCAAAAGACCTTCAAATTGTTTCCTCAATTCCTCCAGCTCCACATTTTCCATCCTATATGGGGTCTTTGATATATGATGAGATCCAGGTACTAGTTCAATAGATATATCTACCTCTCTTTCTAGGGTAGGTCCAGGAAACATATCATGAAATACGTCAATGTATTCCTGAACGATGGGTACATTTTTAATCATCAATCATTCATTTCATTTTTCTTCTTTACCGATCAATTCCATAAAGAAAGATATAGGAGGTTCTTCTAGACAATGATCAGGTTGAGATATCTTTCCTTGGAAGATAACTGTAGGTTTTCCATTCAAGACTACTGAGATTTCCTTAATTCTGCATTTGATATTAACATTATACATTGAGATCCAGTCCATCCCTAGTATAATGTCGAATTTCATCATGGGAATGTCTACTAGATTTTCAATAATATTATTCCCACCAAAGTAAATACTGGATTTTCTAAACACTAATGATGCTTGGATAATCCCTCCTGGAGTAATGACTGATTACTCTTCTTTTTTCAAGTCAGGGGTTGATTCTAATTTCATTGCAAACTGGGAGGAAATAAAGGAATGTGTTGAACTAGATTCAATCAAAGTACATGATAGCTTTGAGAGAACAATAGGCGTACCTCATACCACGCCATTTGGAACTTTAACTTCATCTATTGTAATATCAAAAGCACGACCTTGCTATCTTGGCCTTCGTTGAGGCTAATGGTGGTTCCCCTCCATCGCCCTCAGATTTGGTCAGTGATTGGAAAAGTTCCCAAGTTGTCCTCACATAAAGCACTGAACATCAGGTAGGGCTTGCACCATCTTCCTCTTGTCGCTAGTGTTTGGATGTTGAGGTTTCACCTCACTATGAAAAATCCTCACAATATGGCCATCTCTTCCACACTTTTAGCATTTCCTGCTCCCGAGCTGGTAGTTCCTTGAATGCTTTATCCCACATTTATTACACATGGGATGTTGCACTTTCTTGACTCTTCTTCCATGATGAAAGGCCCTCCCTAATCTGGGCACCATAGATCTCTTTTTGCCATTTTATTTATGAGACCACGGTGTCTAACCAAACTCTAGTTCGACATTCATCTCACTCCGCACAATCTCTTCTTAGCTATCATAGTCTCGGTTGGCTAGATTCTTCCGTAGATGAGGTCTCAGCCCACCGAAAAATCTATCAACCATACTATTTGGATCCATGAAAAATCTAGAGTAATTTTGGGAAAGTTGAGTGATGTTCATCTCATAGCTTCCGACAGATTCATTCTCCATCTTCTTAAGCGCAAGAAACTCCTTCTCTATTCTTGTTCTCATGGAATGAGGGAAATACTTACAGAAGAAGATCCCTCTGAACTCTTCCCACTCCATAACTTCAACCTCCACTCTTTGCCTTGGGTTTTTAATCAACTCCCGCCACTGATCAGATTTTCCTTCTAAGCGATAGATAGCTAGGGTGACCTTCTCTTGATCTGAACAGTGGAGCACAAAAAATATCTACTCAATGGAGATGATCCACTGTTAAGAAATTAAAGGGTTAGTAGATCCACTGATGTTCAGTGGTCTTTGATGCATAAAGTGTCACGAACCGTCCTTGGGGCCTGTTCAGTGACTTCCCCAAGCCCGCATTCCATAGTCTAGGGGCTGGTGACTATCACCAAAGGCATAAATCTCTACGCTGGGAAGGAATTTCCATTATGAATGTAAACAAACACAACATAGTATGCTACATGAATTAAAAACTAAGTGAATACTATATACAGAAAGTAGTGATGAATATAAGGGGCCTAGAAATGAAAGTCCAATAGTAAAGTATAGGTACAACGGAAAGCAAGTACAACTAAAAAAGGGACAATAGCTAAAAAGGGACGCTCCTTGAACGTCTTCCAAGTATCCTACCTGAAGGTAAGATACATAAGTGCACCTCATCACTCCACATCAATCAGTGTGCTCCGTGTACTGTCTCGCTGTGTGGTCCACCACCGGGTATCGTCCGGTCCTTGCTTGCTCTCGGCCTCCGTCAACGCTTGTCTGTCGTCTGCATCCAACACAACAAAGTGAGGGCATAACCCATGCAGGGGTGAGTATAATGATACTCAGTAGGGACCCCAAGACCCCTGAAGGTCTCCCAAAATCCACAAAGGATAAACCACAGAAAAAAGATACAATCACCAAGTATCAAAAAAACCTACTTAGGTATATTCCCATATATATCCCTAAGTTATCAATCTCAGTTCGGCTCCAACTCTTGAGACCAAAACACAATCCATTCTACACAGGAAGTAACGTCAATCACATCGATGATAAATATTTTAAGTATAGACTCAACTCACATAGGTATACATATTTGGTATAGCGATATAGATGATCAGATATAGTCACTGATTCATCTAAGCTGTCGAACCCACACAGGATACAAGATCAGCTAAGCTATCAGACCCACATAGGATACAAGACTAGCTACTCTCTCTGACCCAGACAGGATATAAGTATTGAGGTCAATACTGCCAAACCCACACAAGATACTAGAGGAGTAGTCAATTCTGCCAGACCCACATATGATGCAAGAATAGTCGTCATCACCGTCGAACCCACCGAGGATCACAGTACGGTAGTCAGTGCAGTTGCAGCCAGCACTAGGGTCCCCACACACAGCACGATCGATTCTGGGAGGGTCCGCTCCTCGAGAAAAGGGGGGTGATACATAAACTATCACGATGTAAAATGTTTATGTATCCAAAAGTTTCGTCTCATAAAAAAATCCAATATGACAGACATCGCGTCAATCAGACTTCCGATCTAAGAGTTATTGGATTTTCTGTTCTAGGGGCCTGATTGGAATTATGCTCGTTCCAAACATGGCCATTTTCAAAAGTATTCCATAACACACATAGATTAGCTCAAAAGGACCACCATTTCATTATGATCTTTGTTCCATAGACGTTGCATCAAACATATGTGCGGTCTAGAAGATATTCGTATTTAAGTGAAATGGGCCCGACCCGTCATGCCCGGTGGGCTAGCAGGGCGACCCGTCCTGGCTTGGCGGGTTTGAACCAGATGGGTGGTGGGCCCAAACCGGCCTGTGGCGGGCTGTGGCTTAGCCAGTTTTCCAAGCTGAGTAGGGGATCATAGCCCCCCGGTTTTCTGAAATGGCGGTGCCGAGTGGCGCCACCCCTCTTGGCCGGACGGCTAAAGCCGACCGGTCTACTCCGACGCGAGCGGCTCGCGGTTCCTTTGCACATGGCAACAGCAGGCTCCATGGTCCTCCAGCCCAAGAGACATTAGGCATCGGTTCTTCCTACCCATCCAGTCGAGAGACCAGCCTGTTCTTCATTGGCCGAGCGGCCCATGGATGTGGGTCGCGGTTTTCCTCCACGCGGCCGGTGCGCGGCCGCCTCTACCTCCGGCCGTTGATTCATCCATCTTCCAAGTCTTGTGGTTATCCTATGGTGTGGTGTGATAGCACCATGCCTTTTTTACATCACCTCTGTCGACAAACAATCAATAAACTAATGGAGGGACATCGGGTCGTGTTTGTTTGGCCTGCGCCCTCCGTGTTAATTGATAACAAGGGCCACAATCGAATAAAGGAAACATCGAAGAATCGAGTATATAAATTTATTCTTTCAAAATAAAACATAAACCCCCTACCTTGAAAATAAATTTTCACGTCGACGAGCCGTGGATGACCGTGTCATGGAAGTCGGGCGTTGAAGAATACGGACGTTGATTCCATTGACGTCGGGGTGCGTCTGAAGAGGAATCGTTGTGGGAGAAGATCCTAGCATTCATCATCAGAGATGTTCTTAATTGAAAAACGATGTTCTTAGTTGAGAGAATGAAGTTCCACCAAGGTTTTTCTCCCAAGGTATCCCCACAAATATTTTCCAGGGAAAAAATAAAATATAATGCTTCCCCATATTATAATAATATTTCCATCTATTTCAAAAGGATTCAAATCCTTTCAATTTAATTAATGAAGATATTAATTAAATTCGTTGGCACAAAAAGAGAAAAGGGAGGTGGAGAGTTCACAAATTATTAGGGGAGGTGTCATAATAATGAATGGAGTTAATGGTTAGTTTAAGGAGAATATGAAGGGTAAGAGATTGTGTGGACCCCACCTCAATTTAAATCCTCCCATGGGAGGTTAGGGTTTAGTGGCCTCCACCCCTAACCTCTTCCAAGAGACTTAAACCACCTATCAAAATAAAAATTTATTGTACACACATTTTTATTTAAACTTCCATTTTTAATTGGAACCAAACATTATAACTTATATCCTCTATAAAATGCAACTACGGTAAAGGTCCTATTACGCGAATATCGACGCAACAAGTTCATCGGTTTCCTCAGATTTTAATTCTGAGCACTGGTCCAAAAGATAGAGAAACCCACACGTAGGTTTACTGAATGTACCCGAACATAACTTCAGAAGTTGATTCGGGGCACACTGGGCCTCGGAATCAGGAACCTTCAAAAACCGTGGACTCATAAAAATCAAATGAAATTAGGAAAAAAATGATTGAAATTTCAGGGTCATTACATTACCTGCACCTCGGAGCTTTACATTCCCATAATTCTACAACACACACTATGAAAACAAATGGGGATACTGAGCATGCATTTGATCCTCCTACTCCCATGTGCTCTCCTAGAGGTTCTCATTCCACCAATGAATGCGCAGTAGAGGAATTGACCGTCCACACAGGACCCAATCCTATCGATCCTTGATCTCCACTGGGACCTCTATGATTGTCTCTCTGTCATCGATCTCTAGCTCCCCATAGACGATGATGTAGGACGGGTCGTGAACGTATCTCCTCAGATGAGATATGTGGAAGACATCCTGCACCCGATGCATCTGAGGTGGAAGGGCCAGGCGGTAAGACACCTCAACAACCCTGCTGAGGACCTAGAATGGTCCGATGAAATGCATAGATAAATTGCCTCCCCGGACATATCTCTATAGACATCATCGAGATGAGACTTGTATGAAGACGTGGTCTCCATCCACGAACACCATAGGTCTCCATCTCCAATCATAACATGACTTCTATCTTCTATTTGCAGTGTTCATTCACTACTAAATGATCTGCACATTCTCTGTCATAGACTACACCATTTCTGGTCCTACATGTGCTGACTCCCCTGGGTCAGTCCAGCAGAGAGGTGATCTATAAGGTCAGTCGTATAGTGCCTCGTAAGGTTCCATACCAATGGTGGAGTGGAATCTATGGTTGTACGTAAACGCCACCATGGGATTGTGATCCTCCCAACTGTGACAAAAGTTGAGGACACATGCACGGAGCATTTCCTCAAGAGTCTAAATGGTCCTCTCAGTCTGACCATCCATCTGAGGATGGAAGACTACGATTGGAAGTAGTTGTTTCCCAAATGCCTCCTGCAACCCCTTCCAATTCCAGGAAGTAAATCGTGTGTCGGAATCAGAAACAATTATCAATGGCACACCATGAAGCCGTATAATCTCTTGTTTGTAGAGGCATCCCAAGATCTCTATTGAGCCCTGCTCTCTGTTCATCATGTAGTGGGCTGACATGGTGAGTCGGTCGACAATCACCTAGATAGATTCATGTCCTCTGGATGTACATGGAAGACCCATCATGAAATCTATGGATATTCCATCCCAATCCCACTTTGGAATCTCTAAAGGTTTTACCAATCCTGCTAGTACCTGTTGCTCTGCCTTCACTTGGTGACAAGTGAGGCATCGAGAGACTAACTCTGCTAATAATTTCTTCATACCCGGCCACCAATTCTCTCATCTGAGGTCCTGATACATCTTCTCCACTCTTGGATGTACCCCTAGATGGGATGTATCTAACTCCTTCACCACCTCCTCCTATAAAGCAACTGGTATTAGGGTACATCCTCTGAAGAGGTTCACATGATCCCCACCATCAGAAAACCCATCAGGTGCCTGTCCTGAGGATATCTGAGCACGTCGATTCTCACAATCAATATCTCCATGTTGTGCCTCCCTGACTCGCTGCAAAAGTGGAAGAGATACTATGAGAGACTGTAGAAAAGTTGCTAAATATCTATACACAAAAGATATCTCCAAGGCGAATAGCTGCTCTGTTGCCTCACCTAGTAGCTGAATTCCTGATCTCCTGTTGAGAGCATCTGCTAAAAACTTCCCCTTCCTAAAAGTATAGAATATATTGAATTCATAGTCTTGGAGTAACTCGATCCATCTTCATTGTCTCAGGTTCAATTCCTTCTGCAAGAAGTTGTACCTGAGACTCTGGTGGTCAAAGTAGACTATAAAATGCTCACCCATAAGATAGTGCTGCAACATCTTCAAGGAGAAGACCACTGATGCTAAATCTAGTTCATGGGTAGCGTAGGTCTGCTCATGCTGTTTCTGCTTCCGAGAACCATATGTGATCATTACTCGCTCCTGTATCAGGGCACAGGCATGTATGGTCCCTGATGTGTCGCCGTAAACTATGTACACTACGCCCTCCTCATATAGCCTCAATATGGGAGAAATGTTCAATCTCTAACTCAGTTACTGACTTTTCTACTGACATCTATTTGACATAATGAATGGTTTCCCCTTCTTTGTCAAAGCTGATAGTGGTGCTGCAACTCTAGAGAAGTCTGGCACAAAGGAAAGTCTAGCCGACTCCTGAGTGATCGGCTACACCCACTTATGCATGATTCCATCCTATGCGGTCTAGGTTTTCCTTTTTTCTGACCATGGAAAACCCCATCCCAATGTTGTAGGTAATACACAACCTTTTTCCCTAATATAGTCAATCTATGAATAAACTGTGGTTTCCCATTCCACACCAAAGTTAACATCGTAAGGCCTCGACGCTGCCAGCAAGAGGTTCCAACCAAAACTCTTGCCTCAAGGGTCAGATCACACCATCAGCGTATGTGTGATTATCGAGTCTCCTCCCAAATGTATCTCAAGATGTGAGGGTCAAGTCAATGTCTTAACTAGAAACTCTAGGTCTTGGTCATGATTCGTGGAAGGAATGAAGGATTGGTACCTATGTCTATTGACCCGAAACCTAGTAGTAGAGAGAGACCGTACCTAAAATCGATCTTAAAGCCCTTGGGTCACACTCCTTCACCTCATGAAGCTACTCTCTCCCCATACCCACGAGCTCCATGAGCCTAGCAGGGACTATAAAGGCGGATGGTTGTAACATGTCAAAATGTTCACCACCTCCTGCTGCTCTCCTAGCTCTGCGTCCATGTCTGCTGCCCTACACAATCTAGTCCACACAGGAAGTAAAGTCAATCACATCGATGATAATTATTTGATGTTAAGACTCATCTCACATAGGTATACATATTTTTTTATAGTGATAAAGATGATCAGATGTTGTCACTGATTCATCTAAGCTATCGGACCCACACAGGATACAAGACCAGCTAAGATGTCGGTCCACAAATGATACAAAACTAGTTACTCTGTCGGACCCACACAGGATAAAAGTACAAAGGTCAATACTGCCGAAGCCACACAGGATACAAGAGTAGTATTCAATACTTCCAGACCCACACAGGATAAAATAACTGTAGTCGTCGCAGTCAAAACCACAGAGGATCCCAATATGGTAGTCAGCACAGTTGCAGCCAGCTCTTGGGTTCCCACACACAACACACTCCAATCACGGAGGGTCCGATCCTCGAGCAAAGGGGGTAGATACATCAACAATCACAAAGAACAGATTTGATGTATCCTGAAGTTTTGTTTCATCAAAAGGTACCCAACGTGAAAGACAACGCATCAATCGGACGCTCGATCTAAGAGGTATTGGATTTTCCATTCAAGGGGTCCTGTTCGAATTATGCTCGTTCGAAACCCATACATTTTCCAATGTTTTCCAAAAATCACTTGTATTATCGGAAAAGGACCATCTCATTACAAGGATCTCAGTGCCGTAGATGGCTCGTCGAACGTATGCGAGTTCTAGAAGATATTCACAATTAAGCGAAATGGGCCCAGCCCATCAAGACCGGTGGGCTAGCGGGGCGGCCCGTCCAGGCTCAGAAGGTCCGACCTGGCTGGGGGTAGGCCCGACCCGGAGGGGCACGAGCCGGCCTGGCGATAGGTGGTCCGGCCCGTATAAGGGCGGTCCGGCCCACGGCGGGCAGCGGCTCGGCTAGAAAGCCCAGCGGAGCTGGGGGGGGTTTCTTAATCAGTGACACCGAGTTTCATTGCCCCTCTGCCCAGCTGGCCAAAGATGGACGGTCTTCTCCGATGCCAGCGGCCCATGGTTCCCACACACGCTACACCAGAGGGTGCTGCAGCTCACTTCATCCCGTCCGGTAGGCGGCCGACAGGTTCGCTGTTGAAGCGGCATGAAGAGAGGGGTTTGTGGTCTTCCCACAACGTGGTGCCAAGGAGGTGCCATTGTCTTCCATACTAGTCATCATTAGCTGGCCGGTTCTTCCTGCCCAGCCGATTGCAAGACCAGACATTTCTTCTTCGGCTGAGTGGCCCCCGAATGTGGGACGCGGCCGCAGCTACCTCCGGTCATCGATACCGCTGCCTTCCCTGTCACGTGGTTCTCCTCTGACATGGTGTGATGGCACCGCACCTTCTTGACTTCGCCTCCATCGACAAACAATCAATAAACCAATGGAGGGACGTCGGGCCGTGTCAGTTCGGCACGTGCCCTTCGCATTAATTGATAAAAAGGCCACCGTAGAATAAAGAAAAAATCGAAGAATAGAGGATATAATTTTATTCTTTCAAAATTAAACATTAACCCCCTACCTCAAATATGATCTTGCACGTCGATGATCCACTGATGAAGGTGTCACAGAAGTCAGGAATCGTAGAAGACGGACGTCGATTCAATTGACGCTAGGGTGCGTCTGAAGAGGAAGCACTGTAGGAGAAGTTCTTCACATTCTTCGTCAGAGATGTTCTTCATTGATGAACAGTTTACTTCATCAAGAGAATGAAATTCCACCGAGAGTTTTCTCCCAAGTTCTCCCCACAAATATTTTCCATGGAAAAAATAAAATAGAAGGATTACCCAAATTATAATAATACTTCCATCCATTTCAAAATGATTCAAATCCTTTCAATTTAATTAATGAAGATACTAATTCGATTTTTTGGCACAAAAAGAGAAAAGGAAGGTGGACAGTTCACAATTAATGAGGGGAGGAGTCATAATAATAAAGGAGTTAATGGTGAGTTTAAGGAGAAGTTGAAGGGATAGAGCTCATGTGGGCCCCACCCCAAGTTAAATCTCCCAAGCGATGTTAGTGTGTAGTGGGCCCCACCCCTAACCTCCACCAAGAGACTTAAACCACCTTTCAAAATAAAAATGTGTTGTACACACATTTTCATTTAAACATCCAATTTTAATTGGACCCCCAAAGTACAACTTCCATCCTGTATAAAACGCAACTACGGTAAAGGTCCTCTTATGCAAATATTGGAGTTGCGAGTTCATCGGTTTCCTCAGATTTCAATTCCGAGCACTGGTCCAAAATATATAAAAACCCACACGTACGTTTACTAAACGTACCCAAAAAAAACTTCAGAAATTGATTCAGGGAAAATTGGGCCTCAGAATCAGGCGCCATAAAAAAATGTGGACTCGTAAAATTTCAATGAAATTACGAAAAAAATTCCTTGAAATTTACAAGTCTTTAGATAAATGACTCAAAAAAATGTTTTTCCCTTCGCTATGAAATATTTCTCTCAGATTGAATCAAGTTATTTCCCAAAACTTTAGTCAGTTGGTTCATCATTCACATGAATGTTTCAATTCCGGCTTTCATCAGATAGTCGTTATTTCATGGTCCATTGTTGTCATCATTTGCATGGTTCCTCCTATTTCCCACCATTTATAAAAGAATAAAACCTTTGGGAGAAACATATTTAATTTACAAATTTTTTAACTATGAATGATTTATGTCTTAAAACTTCTTTTTAATATTACATTTCTCTATAAATCCTTCATAATTATTCTTAAAAATCTTATGATTAACCAAACATATCCCCCGGGAGTGTCATAACCAAGAGTGTAGCAAGTTCCATTATTGTGCATCAGTTCCCATTCGAGTCTAGATCAAAGAAGTTTTTTTAGGTTTTACCCCTATGTACATCTGTTCCAGAACCGCCTCTATCTGCTTGTATCCAGACATGTATGTATTTTCTTTATAACCTATGTACTCAATACTCACCGAACTACCAGGATGTTCTCTTATATTTAAACTTTTCTATAGGATTATTCCTAATTTTTTCATAGCCTAATTTCCATAAATAACTAATCTTTCCTTTGATACCAACTATGGCATCCTGCATTTTTATTACATAACTTTTCATTATATTTTACAACCATAGGATCTTTAAAGTCTAGTGTCTTGAATGTAATGAACTTAATACATCAAAACAACATAAAAAATCTTCTAAACCACTTGTAGGGCTTAATCATAGGATCATACTATGTACAACTACTGCATCTCTTATCTTGGAGACATTAATCAAAGGAAAGGGTGAGCAGAAGGCCCAGTAATGGTAAATAAAGGAATCAGTTTACTTGTTTAGCAAAAAAACATAAAGACATGAGCAATGAATGTATAAGAATATCATAATGAAAAGAACATGGAATATAACTTGAATATGTGGCTTCAACATTTCATTTATACATTCATTAACATATCACAAGGAATTATCCCCATGGTTTCAAATAAAATACCAAGGTTATTCACCAAGGTATCGTGAAACTTGTCATCTCTATAGATTAATTCATTACCTAATGCATTGTAGAACTATGAGGGCGAACCCTAAATATGTCTTTATTTTCATTTTAACCACATATATCATAATCAAACATTTCATAAATGACCCATAGAGAATAAAATAAATGGGATTCATTTAAAAATCAATACATTTTAAAAGTTCTTAAAAATAAGATCATTATATCATTTATAACCCATGGAATTGGAGTGAGGATTATATGCATGTCCATTACAGAATAAAAAATATATATATATTATATATTTATTAACACCAATTGAAACGAAATTGGTCCGAGTATTCACATAAATAAAAAAGGATAATTTCTTGAGAGAAACTGATAGAAATTTTGAGATGAAATTTATGCAGCATAACGACTATATAACATGGTTTAAGAAAATAATAAAAAGAGAGTGTACAAGGGTAAACCAGTAATAAATAACTCATATTAAAATATAAATATATAATAACATGATGAAAAGAAAATGGTATGGATATTTTAATGACATACCACAGGAAAAGGAAACATCAAAGGAAAGAGATGATGTAATTTCTTATATGAAATTCGGCAGCCTAACGGCATCACATAAAAATTCAAAAAACAAATTCATGAGAGAGAAAATGGTATCTCAATAATTAGACTTGAAATGGATAGTAATGAGGAAACATAAAAACATACCCTCAACATAATGTGACAGAAACTAGAAGACATAACATAGCAGAATACATGACTTAAAAGAGGAGGCTGAAAGGATCCCTTACCTTGAAGAGTAACTTTGAAGGCTTGAAGGTTGGGACCTTGGGAGTCTTGAGGCACCTTGGGAGGACACCATGGGAATTATGGTGACCAAAAAATCGTTGATTATGATTTTGGAATGAAATTAATGAGGGAAATGGCTTGGTATTTAAATGAAAAAAGGGTGCATAAATTATTAATTTTCGAGGGACACCTCATCGGTGATATTTGAAAAACCATGGGCATGAACATGGTATTTTCCTATGGTATTTTCCACTTGGGACACCTCATAACATATATCATTATTCATAAGTTGACTAGAAATCTTACATAATTATTACATCATTAATGATGTCATTAAACACACAAAACTCAAAACTGCACTTTTACTATTCACCGAAAATTCAACTGTTTCAGAAAAATCCCTTAAATTCAACCTAAACAAATATTGAAGCTCTAAATTAAAAAATTAATTCCCTTTTATGAAAATAATTTTATTAATATTTTTAACTAAATTTTTTAATAAATTCATTATTTATCCCAAAATACAACTTTAAAACTATAACTCATTTTGTAACACATGAAAAGAGTAATCACGGACCCATAAAATTATCAAATCACTATTAGAAAATAAGGTAACAATTTATGATTAAATTTTATGAAAATAAATTTCCATTTTATGATATTAAATTAATTATAAAACTGCAAATAAAATATTTAAGGCATACAAAAATACCAAAACATAAACTATGACTGTTTATTCACATTTACGATGTCTAAAATGTATTTATACCTTCATGGGTGATGTTTCTAATTTTTTTTTCAAATTAATATTCATTACTATTCATATGGGTATGTTACTATTCCTACGTTACTGTTTAATATGAACATTATTGATCTTATTAGACATTAAATTTCTCACCGAACACAACTGTAGAAGATGAGTTCATGAAAATCATTTCACATTTTTAATTATTTAATGAATACAAAAATAGTTTAAAATACCATTTTTTCCAAAATTCATCAATAATACACTTCCTGTATTTATCATGATATTTGAAATTCACATATTTTCCATAAGAAGAAATAGAAAGTTTATTTATATAAAAAGATTACACAATGAAGCTAAGGTCTCATTACATAACCCCTTATAACACCAGCATAGGACTAAAGTGTAAGAGGTTCTATGGTGATAGAATCATAGGGTGGCTCAGACAAAATTTTCCAAGTGATGATTTCTATCATCTTGAACTTCTCCTTTAAGAGATTTCGTCCAAGATTCATACGTTGATGTTCGGCTTGGGCTTGGTCTAAATCATTTCCCAATGATGTTACCTCCTTCCCAAGCTCTGACAAATGGGCTTTAAAGGGCTCGATTCTAATGGATGAGGCCATTCAATCATCTTTATGTATTAATTATCCAATATAATCGTACATACAGAAACACAACGTTAAGATTATAGTTTCCAATGGCCATATTGACCAAAGGTCATTTAACATTCAAATCCCAACAGTCTCATTTTAATTATACCCACTTCATTAAATAAAGGATATAGTTTTGTTGAGTATAAAATAAAACAACAAACAAAATTAGTAAAAAATAGAACTGAAAAGTTCAAGTCATTACATTGTCAGCAGATGCTGAGTCTCGAAAACATATAAATCAATTATATTTAATTGTTAAATGATAATTAAATGGAAGAGGAACTGGTAGGAGTAGCTGCTCTTGAGTACATTCTAGTTTACTGCATTTCATTATTGCACAATGTTGTTGCACATTTTCACTAACATTATGGAACAAAGCATTGGTGGTTTCCTACATGGATTTATTTCTCAAACAATATTTGGGTCATGTCTTGGGCCCAAACAAATTATATTGCTGCAGTTGTGGATAAGAGCAACGGTCTCTATACAAGTACTTGATAGTTGCAGAGGAGTGGGATAGCATGGGACCAAGATTAATCTTGCGATGCTGCTGAGTTCCTGCATCGCTGTTTTGTTTTTCTTTTCAATACTTGTATCTTGTATTGTATTGTATTTGATTGCAGTGTATCCTATTTGAAATACTTAAATAAAATAGGACATATTTCATCATCATATGTATACGACTGTTTCCATCATTTACTTCTGTACTGTTTCCCATTTCCTCTTATTATTGTTTTATGTTTCTTTGTTTGGGTATGTTAATATTTTTCTGTTGTGCAACACTTTCAAAAATGAGGGCGTAGATTCCCCACTATCAGACTTAGGCCTTCACTATAAGTCAGAAGCCTCTGGCATTTGGAGAAATGCGCTTGGGTTCATGTGACCAACCGATTTTGGGGAACTCGTTGTGTGGCACCCGGATCCGGGACGTTACAAAGTGGTATCAGAGGGGTTCTTTTCATTGACTTACTCTTTGGACCATATAGATAGGGATAATACAGAATTGGTATTTGGTAATATGTTGTGCCCGATAGTAGCTAACTTATGTACATGGAAAAGCAAATTTACACTATGTTTCAATTTTACAGATTTTTCAGTTTTACAATTGATCTGATTTTCAACGTTGGGTGACACATTTGTGTTGTGCTATTTATATTTTATTCTTGGGTATTGTTTAGTTGTATCCCAATGAGATGATGGTATGCCATCTCATGCATCATTTAGGCACATGTTAGAATCACATGACATGCATAGTTTCTTTTCCATGTAGGTGCATTAAAATTTTAATTTTTTTTGGTCTATTTTGTGCTAGAAAATGCAAGTTGTTGTGATATGTAGCTTGATAAAATACCTTCTATTTGATAGGGTATTTTTTTGTAAGGTTTTATGAATGAACGCCAAACATTGGTTCTTGAAAATTACGGGCCCTCGTCAATCAGAATTTGGTGGATCCTCGACTTGTTGAGTTTTTAAAAACACTTAAAATATTCAATGCCCTGTTTCCCAGGGAGTATTGGGCCTTACAGGTCGGAATTTGGCACTTTGGTATTCGTTAAGTGTTTTTATGCACTCCGGAGTAGTTTTTGAGGTCGACTATCTGGAAATCCAGACAACACGGTGTGTAGTTCTCTGAACACATGCCATTTCCTCCATTGTTCAGGAAGAAATGATAAAAAAATTAGTACACGTCGTGTAGTCTCTAACCATGTCACAGGCCGTGTGGGTAGAGACACGAGAGGGGGAAGTTGTAGAGGGAACAAGTTGTGTCCCGACTATACATGCCATGCCGTGTTGACCCTATGTCCGCCCTTGTAACTAACAACACAGATGTAGGAATCTTCATTTACACATGCCGTGTCAATGTCGAACACACCGTGTAGTGTATCCTAGGAATCCGATCATCTAGCAAACAACACGGGTCGGTGTTATCCTTCATTATAAATGTTGTGTGCCTGTGGGACATGTTGTGTAGTCATGATCTCTGAAAGACCTTGTAGACATGGCCTTGTGGCTGGGGAAACAGGTGGTGTGCAAACTGTGTGTGGGTGTGACATGTCTTGTAGTGTCATCTAAGTAGCCGACCATGACACTAAAAACATGGGCAATTGGAATTTAGGTCGTACGCGCCGTGTCTATTTAGAACAAGCTGTGTGGTTTGAGCAGTGTACCCGGTCGTGTTTCGAACAACACAGGTTGGGGAATCACATCCAGTGCACACCATGTAGACTGTATACACATCGTGTAGTACTGTTGAAAATAGAGCCAAGTGGCTAAGTTATGTAAAGGGACTCTGGATGGGGAAGAAAATTCATGTACATGCCGTGTGTACTGACAACACGCTGTGTGCTTGGGGTGTTACATGACAAGTACTAGAAGAGTACACAACAATTTTAAGGACTTAAGGGGACATTCCATTTAGTTATTATACACATAGTGCATTATTGTTTTGTATAACTTGAGTACTTTATTACTTCTGTTCCCTTCTTACACACTTTTTTTCAGTTTTTGATGATCTTAATATAAGGCGCATTTTTGACCTTGTAGAGTCATGTCACCGAGACGAGCATGAGTTTTTTTTCAAGAGAGTGGTGATGATTATACTCTACATATGGTAGGCCATGGGCTACAGATGGATCCTCCAGAAATTCCAGATGTGGCACCCACCGTTATACCGGACGCAGGCGCGAATACATAGTTATGTGAAGGTATTACGTGGTTCATGCAAACCTTCCCGGTAGCATCGATGGTTGTTACATATATGGCAGAGCTGAAACGTATATTTCAGTAGCATCATCCACCTACATTTTTAGTGGATGGAGGACCACAGGCTGCAGAGTCATGGCTAGGTTCTATGAAAACTATCTTTGAACATCTAGAGACACCTATTGGGAGGAGGGTCAAGCTCTCTACTTATATGTTGTGTGATTCCACGATGAGATGGTGGGATGTTACCTCCCAGACTGAGAATCATAAAGACATGGAATGGGATGATTTTCAGGTAGTCTTATATGAAATTTTCATTCTAGAGATTCTAAGGGAAGATCGTGCTCGAGAGTTCATGAATCTACAGCAGGGCTCCATGTTAGTGATGGATTATTCTTCTTACTTTGATGAGCTACAATGTTTTACACATGTTCTAGTGGTTGAAGAGAAGTTGAGGGATAGACTCTTTGAGGTTGGTTTTCAGTATGACATCCGAGCACTACTGAATGTTTTCATCTTTCCTATAGTTCATGCTATTTTGAACAAGTCACTAATTACTGAGCAGAACCTGCAGAAAGCAAGTAGTGCAGGCCAGGGCGGTTCAGCACCAGTTTCTGGTACTATTTCTACTGGAAAGAGGAAAAGGAAGATGAATTTCTCTCACTTTGGCAGTAATAGGAAGAATAATTCTTCACATGACCAGGTAATATGATTCTAGTGTGGTAAATAAGGGCATAAGAGACCTCAGAATCCAGGTGACTCAGTGGAGTGCCGATCTTGCTGTAAGGTGGACCATATCAAGAGTTTTTGCAGGGAATTTCCACTAGTTACTAGTTGTAGGGGTTCTGTTTAGGCTCTGCCTATAGGACCTAGGCCAGCGGCTTACTACTAGTCAGGGAATTGGAACATGTTTGGAAATTCAGGCCGATGTGGTGGTTGTGGACGGGGTAGCCAGACACCAGGATCTCAAAGACAAGAGGGCGGGTCAGCACATGTTATCCAGGCTCTGTCACAAGGTCGCGAAACATGACAGGCTTATGCAGTGCGACAGACCAAACATGACCAAGATCTCGGACATTCCACTATTAGAGGTACTATTTTATTTTCTTTTGTTTTGTCTTCAGTACTTTTTTATACTGGTGCTACACATAGCTTTATATATGTTCCCATTGTGGAGAGCATTGGGCACTATGTATCTTGTTCTTCTTCTAATATTATGACACTAGAGAATCCATTAGGAATTATAATGGCATGTTTGTGTAATTTTAAGGAGTTCCCCCTAGAGGTTGGTGGGTGTCACATTATGTGGGACCTCTAGGTTATAGAGATGATGAACTATGATGTTATTCTCAGGATGGACTGGTTGGTACCCTTTCGAGCCTTTGTATATTGCTATTGTTTTATGGTCAGTTTTACGTCACCAGAGGGTGGAGATTTTCTATACAAGGGTGAGTGGGATGTCCAGGTGATCTGAGCTGGACCCGAGCATCGTGAGCGAGGTGGAGTGATAGCCTAGATTGAGAGTTTATATCATGATGACTAGGGAAATTTTATAAAGGATTTCCCTATAGTGGTTGATCATTTCAAGGATGTCTTCCTAGATGAATTTTCATGTCTATATACAGAGCTGGAGATTTCTTTTTCTATTGAGATTCTGCCAGGAGTGGCACCAGTGTCCATTTCTCCTTACAGGATGGCTACAACAGAGTTACAATAGCTCAAGAGGTAGTTAGAGTAGTTAAAGGCAAAGGGTTTCATTTGAACCAATACTTCACCTTGGGGTTTCCCTGTCCTGTTTTCGAAGAAGGCGGATAGTACCTTCAGAATCTATGTGGATTATCGGTAGTTGAACTCATTGACGGTTAAGAACCAATATAACTTCATGAGGATTGATGATCTTTTTGATCAACTTCGAGGATCCGGAGTGTTCTCTATGAATGACTTGAGATCCAGATATCACCAGTTGTGCATTTGACCATCAGACATATCGCTTACAGCTTTGCGGAGGAGATATGGTCTATATGAGTACTTGTACATGCAGTTCGGACTCATGAACACATCAGCTATTTTCATGGATCTGATGAATCCTGTGTTCCACCCATATTTTTATTTTTTGTTGTAGTCTTTGTGGACGATATCTTGGTGTACTCTCACACTCGACAAGCCCATTCTACCCATCCTAATATTGTAATGAGTACATTGATAGAGAATCAATTACATGATATGCTCTGAAAGTGCCACTTTTGAACAGACCAGATACACTTCCTGGGGCATGTTATCTCAGAGGCAGGACTTGCAGTAGACCTAGGGAAAGTGATAGCATTAGTTTCATGGGAGCATCCTAAGAATGTGATATAAATACAATGTTTATTGGGGATGGATGGATACTACATGTGCTTTATACAAGACTTCACTATCTTAGAAGCGCCATCGACATGTTTGACTAAGATGGGAGTGAATTTTGTTTGGTCAGAAGCTTGTGAGACAGCCTTTCAGGAGTTGAAAAGAAGGATTCCATCATCACCAGTCCTGATACTTCTAGAGCAACCAAAAAAATATACGGTTTACTATGATGCATCAGGTGTTGGGTTGGGAGCATTGTTGATATAGGTCAATAGAGTAGTTTCGTACGGGTCTCGACAGTTGAGGACACGTGAGAGGAATTACCTGACACGTGATCTTGAGTTGGCTGTTGTTGTTAATTCATTACATTTTCAGAGACATTATCTCTCGAGAGATCATTTATTGCGGTTTATAGAACAAAAAAGTCTTAAATATATCTTTACCTATCATGAAATGAATTTGAGACAGCAAAGGTGAGTAGAATATCTTTAGTCATTCAACTTTGAGCTTGCCTATACACCTGGTAAGGGTAACGTATTTGCTGATGCATTGAGTAGGAGGACTCAGATACAGGTATTGCAGGAGTCCAGTGGTGAGTGAAGCTTATGGATTTGTTATTTGATATGAATTTGGAGGTGCATGATAGTCCAGGTTGAGCCTATCTTTCATCCATATCTGTGACTTCTACCCTCTTGGATAGAGTGAGGATGAGACAACTATCAGATTTAGAAGGCCTAGTTCTATGGGTTTTGGTGGCAAGTGAGGACACACCTCCTGGTTAGACGATCGAATATGACGAGGTACTATGCATCCATGTACAAGTGTGGGTTCTAGGGGATATACACGAGGAGTTGATGTGGGAATTTCATGATCTATCTTGGGTGGTGCATCCAGGAGTTACCAAAATTTACCATAAAATGAGACGTCAGTATTGGGGGCCAGGTATGAAAAGGGAGGTAGATAGTTTTGTTACGAGATGTTACACCTATCAGTAGGTTAAGGAAAAGTATCAGAGGCCATCTAGACTATTACAACAATTACCCATTACAGAGTGGAAATGGGATGATGTCGCGATGGATTTCGTGACTTCATTGTCGAGGGCACCTCGAGGCAGTGATACATTGTGGGATGTTGTGTACAGACTTACTAAGGAGGCTCACTTTTTCTGATCAATGAGACCTTTGGTGTTGATGAGTATGTTATTTTATATATCCAAGAGATAACATGTCTTTATGGGGTCCCTCATTCTATCATTTCAGATAGGGACTCTCGTTTTACGTCTCATTTCTTGCAGTGTTTTCAGTGGGAACTGGGTACACAAGTGCTTCTGAGAACTGCATACCACCATCAGACCGATGTCCAGCCAGAGAGTACGATACAACTGCTTGAGGACATGTATTGTGCATGTGGCCTAGGGTTTGGGGATCTTGGGAGAGGCACATACCCCTGGTCAAGTTTTCCTACACTAATATTTTTTAGAAAAACTATTGAGATGACAAATTATGATTCTTTATATGGTAGGCCATGCCGATCACCTTTGTGCTAGTTAGTGGTAGGTTTGGAATCATTATTGGGACCACGTCTCATGCAAGAGACGTTATATCAGGTCCAGTAGATTCAGAAGCAGATGGATACTGCACAGTCTCATCAAAAATCCAATGTTGATCGCCGCAGAAGAAACTTGGAGTTCATGACATAGGATCAGGTTTTCTTGCTTGTTTAATCGAGGTTGGGACACAGGTGGATCAGGAGATAGCGTAAACATTCACCGAGGTATGTCGGGCCGTTTGTGATTTTGGAGAGAGTCATGTCAGATGCCTATCAGTTTCAGTTGCTGTAGAGGTATCGGGCCATGCATGACATCTTACATGTATCTCAGCAATGCTATTATCACTCAGACACGTCTCACATTTTTCATCTGGAGATGTTTGAACTTCAGGTTGATGCATCATTTTAGGAGTATCTGATTCGTATTGTTGAAAGGAGCACCAAGGTTCTCTTAGGCCAGTCAGTTCCTCTCATATGGGTGATATGGTAGCATAGCCTAGTGCAAGATAGAACTTGGGAGTGGGAGACCAATGTACGTGCTTAGTGGTAATATTTTTTCATAGATTTATCTTTACCCCCCTTTGAAGGGAAATTCGGGGATGAATAGAATTAAGGGGGATTTTTTTAAGAACCCGGTTCTTATTTTTTGAGGTATGAGTTTTTTCTATCCTTTTTACTTAAGTGTTTGTTAAAAAAATAAGAAAAATTAGGTAAAATACCAAAAATTTTGAGTACACTACTTGTACTTTTCCACACACAGTGTACATTAGTCTTCTGTAATGAGTACACAGGGCGTGTAGGCCTGTCGGCGCTAAAGGGTGTAAAAAAAACTAACTACATGCCGTGTAATCAGTCGGCTGGTGAACAGTAAGGCAGTGGGAGTAGCCACCAGTAGAGTGACAATACATGCCATGTATTCAGAAATACATTTCATGAAATCATGTCGACAAATGATTTGTGATGCGGTGGAAATTGGTCACCAAAAAAACAATTAAAACAGTGGAAGGTACACACCTTGTACTTGAATGTACATGGCATGTAGTTTGTTTTTTTTTGTTTAAAAATGGGAAGTATCATCCTCATTCAATATTAGAATCTTAGAAAACTAGTAAGCCGTGATAGAGATGGCCAAACCTTTGAAAAGATCTCGATGACACAATGGGAATATGTTTCTTCCTCCATCGATCATGTTTGGAATGCAGAGGTAAGCCCTTCCCTCTCGTTGTGTGTTTCTTTACATTTATAACCCTAAGGGATGTTATTTCAGTTTCAATGGGTGATTGTTTATCCCATATCTATTACATTCATAGACGATTCATGAGGTTTCATTCATGTATAACAGTCAATGGAGATCGAGGTAGATGGTGTGGTGTTTAATTCCTACCATTGTGTGTTTTTGTGTACCGTTGTGCTATGCACCCATGTTTGGGGTGTCGTATGGTTGAGACCTTGACTGATTAAATATTTATAATTGCATAGGTAATTTATTGAATATGTGTAACTGGTGTTTGGGATCATTTCTTGGATCCAGGGCCACCCCGTGAGTGTGTTTCCCTTGTTTATTCATTTGGCCAGGTTACCCGAGGGTATGTAGAGATAACATGTTTTGGATTTTCATAAGAGGGAACATATTTATTACTTTCTTAGCCTAATGGAAGTGTTTTTCTAAACCTACCCATAGTGTTTTTCTTATCCTGAGGGCAGTGTTTGTTTAGCCTGAGGGTAGTGTTTTGTTTAGCCTAAGGGCAAGATTTTTTATGCATGTGGGCAGTAGCTTCCGTGCTTGAGGGAAATATCTCATATTCCTGAAGGAAATATTTGTTATTCATTAGGGAAATCACATAAGGGTTTCGATTCTGATTACTCGATGGTAAGGTTTTTCATGTCAATGGACTCTTTTTACATTTAATATTGAATGTGGTGATTTCTTATGTTATACCTTCCAAGATAAATTACATGTCTTGTACTGTTTTACCGTCTACTTGTTAGATAGCTGGATTTGGTTTATGTTGTGCCACTGAATGTGAGATTTTTGGCTGAGGCTATTTATCAAAAACTTATAATTTAATTATATTGAATTGGTAAATAATAATTAAATTGAAATGGAACAGGTAGGAGTATCTGCTTTCGATTACTTCATAGTTTACTACATTTCATTATTGCACAATGTTATTGCACATTTTCACTGACATTTGGGCACATACCATTGGTGCTTGACTACTAGGATTTATTTCTCACACTTTGTTTGGGTCATGTCTTGGGACCAAACTGATTATATTGTTGCATGTGTGGATTAGGGAAAGGGTCCCTATACAGGTACACGATTAATGCAAAGGAGTTGGAGAGAATGGGACCAATCTTAGGCTTGCGATGCTATTGAGTTCTTATTGTGCTATTTTTTTGTGTTTCTGTACTTGTATCTTGTATTGTATTGTATTTTATTGTAGTGTATCCTATTTTTAATTCTTTCTTATGTTAGGACATATTTCATCATCATATTTATATGAATTTTTCCATCTTTTAATTTTATATTTTTGCCCATTTCTGCTTAGTATTGTTTACTAATTTCTCTTTTCGGTATGTTTATATTTTTCCTCTATGATACACATTGAAAAATGAGGTCATAGTTTCACCAATATCAGACATAGGCCCTCGCTTCTAGTCGGCAACCTTTGGGGTTTGGGGAAATGTGCTTGAGGTCATGTAACCAATTTTGTTCGGGCCACCCGTTGTTTGGCACCCAGATCCGAGACATTACAATTACCTTTTCTTCGAATGATATCATTTATATCTTCTCAAGATTATCCTCAGGTTGGTATTTTATTCTATCATAAAGAATACATATTTCTATTTGTAATTATAAGGTAATTTTTATTTTTTATGATACGATTCAAAAATATGCATAATGAAAATAGAGGTGGTGAGGCCATTTATAAGTGTTGGGATGCATGTTGTATTAATTTCATCAAGAACTAAAATAATGAAAATTATTTCTTATTTGAATATGACTCCATGTTTATATAATTTTAATATAATAATACTATTAATCTACATAGAGTCATTAAATAAATTTTTATATGTTTTTGTTGTTTTATCATCTTTATCAATTAGTTTTAAACAACAAGTAACCTTGTTTACAATTACCATAATATTAAGGATTCATAAAAATTACGGGTCCATAATTTATCCACAAAGTTAAATAAACCATTAATGGACATTGGATTATATTTTAAACCATATCCAATTTATAGTTATGAAGATAAAATTTTTATGAATTATAAATCATTTATTAAATAAATTTCTATTATAAAAGATCAATAATGTCATTCTTGAAAATATTCATTTAATTGGAAATTTACTAAATAAAAAAATGTAATTATAATATTATAAATTCACACATCCCTATGATTTCATTTGTATCAAAAAAATTTGGACAACACAAATTCATCTTATATGTATTACATCTAAATTTTATAAAATAATTTATTTTATTTTTATATTAATTGAATTAATATTATGTCGATGTTACATAAGAATTTATTCAATTTATTCAATCATAAACAATATAAGATAAATTTCCATTATAAAAATATTCAATTATAATTCACATATACATTTACAAGAAAATATAATTAATATTTATCTATATGAGAAAAATTTATTTATATTATTAGAATGAATGTGAATATTTCATCTTTATATTTTACAAAAATGTTATACATGTAAAAATCCAGGAAAAATTGAACCATGATGCCATATTATCTATGGATTTAAGAACATTGTCGAAATACACTAATAAAATTAGATAATGGTATGTTTTTGGGTCATTTATAGTCCCTATAGTATTATATCCAACAATAATTACATGTTTTAACAATACTATGGTGAAAATTATTTAATGTTGTTAATATTTATAATAGAAAAATAATGGGGAATATTTAAAAAAATCAAATCATTATTTCAATTTTTTAATATTTTTTTCATGATTCAATATCTATAGTTTGATGAAATTTATATATGATTAAAACTAATTTTGTAGAGAAAAACAAATTTTCATAAAAATAAATTATTAATTCTCCAAATTATTTTTTCCAAAAGTAAACAAAATACTGATTCTGATGAAAATAAATTGAATATTAATAGTATAATAGAAATTATTTTATTTTTATACTAAATTTTTGATAAATAATATTTTTAAATTCTCTATAAAAAATATAGTTTTCAATGAAAATTATTATTTTCCAGAGATCACTATAAACACAATATTATTAGAGAAACAAAAATCCTAATATAATTTTGATATGATGATTTCAATATTTATTTAAATTTTATATAATATATATTATATAAGTATAAGTAATTAATTAAAATTATCACTAGAAAAAACGAAATAAAATCATTTTCTATGTAAATATATTTTTGAAAGATATTTTGATTTTAACTATATTTAATTATTTATCTATTGTTTATAAATTCATTATATATAACCATAATATATATATATATATATATATTCGTAATTTGTGTATCCCTACTTATAACCTCAAAATAATTGGATATGTTATAATGGTCAAATATAAATAATAACATTTTTTGGTTTGATTATGCTTCGTGGTTTGTGTTGTATAAACTATAATATATAGTGTTATTTTAATATCCAGTTGTTTTATAAGGAGGGTAATGATATCCAATTCGATGGTCTCTCTCACCACCAATTTTTCCATATAATGTAGGACCTCCCATGTAATAGTATCAAGAATCATAATTTTATACCTCTTAGTTTTCAAAGGCCACAACCCACAATGAGTAGATTAAACCACCTCATGATGAATTCCTTTTTCCCAACTAACCTAGACGGACTATCATCCCCCATGTTGGGAAGAAAATAATAAAATACAAAATAAGACCATTGGTAAACAAATTTTTTCAGGGAAATAATATTCAACATAATCCCCATTACCAGTTAACAACAAAAACATTACATCTAAAAAATACTCAATAATTAATATGAACATTCATGGCCATTAAAAAATAAAACTATAAAACCATGACATACTATTCCAACCCAAAATTTCCATAATATTCTACACACTGGTATATCCTGGTGAAAATTTAATCCCCCGTATGTGTCATTATTTTTTCGCATATGAAGTAATATGAATTTGTGTTTACTAAAAATCACATAACAAATGAATAACATGAGAGAATCATTAAGAAACCTACATGGATTATGTTGGAATCCACTTGTTAAGAACATAGATATATTTCTATTTCAATCATTACGGTTAGAAAAATTCAATAAAATGTCATCAATTATAGATTTTCAATGACTCATAAAAGAATCATGATAAATATGAATATTAAAAATATAATTATTTCTAGTATTACCCTTAGATACACCATAGATTATATGTCACAAGAAACCAAAATGATTTGGTTATAATGATTCATAGAGAAAATGAGAAAAATGATAAATATTCTCAATGTGGTTATGGTTATTTAACACCTAAAATTATATTTTAGAACATATTACTATCACAACCCATCATATGGGGATTGAACATGACTACCCTAAGCAAGCCTTCCATAGGCTAGGGGTTTGTGACTAGCACCTGAAGGATTTTACAGAATGGGGAAGGGATTTCCACAGAGATCTTTACACACTCAAAAAAGTGAATCTGAAGTAAACACCAAAATAAATAAGGTATAGCCACGAGGATAAATTAAAACCACAAGTAAAATTGGAAACTGGAAAAAGTGGGATGAAATATAATCCCTAAAATAGAAATGAATGTAAAAAAGTTATCTTATATACCCTAGAGCTCTACCTAGTGGGTAGTAGATATATGTTTTAATTTGAAGAAGTATAAATCGACTAGTCCTAACACACCAAGCTCAAATGAGTCCCAAAACACCATAGTCTTCCATAGAGCGTTTGTAGTATGCTCTAAACACACACATGTGGGAAGAACTCATGCATGGGTGATTATAACAATTCCCAGTAGGGAACCCGAGACCTCTAATGGTTTCTCAGTAATCCATAGAAGAAAATATCACATGAAATACCACAAAGGTACTATCACAAGCATGATCTAAATCATAAGACACAATAAAAAAGATACAAATCTCTCTAATGGTATAACATCAAGGTTACTATGATAGGTATGAATAGGCATAAAGCTAGATCATCCTATTGGTATTAACTTGACTACTGACCTATATAGATAATTATATGCTGACCTGTATTGGTCACTGTATGATAACCTGTAATGTTCTCTAAATGTAGACTCGTATTGGTCGCAATATATTAACCCATATTGGTTGATGATGTTAACCTATAATTATTTATTCTACTGACTCTTATTAGATGATGGTGCTGACCAGTATTGGTCACTGGTACTAAACCATATTGGTCGCTAATATAGAGGTAGGGATGAACAGTTGTTCAACTAGATCATCCCACACTAGATTTTTGGATGTTGTCCGGTATTGGTTGCTCTTCTTCTCCATATCACAGTCGGCAACTGGATTCCCATTAAAATCCTCCCTGACCTCTTGAAGAATCTGCACCTCAATTCATCATTCATATATTAAATAATACCAAGACCCTAAAAAAATACCAAAGGGACATCCTTTTTATAGGGGTCCCAATGTGAAAAAAGATGCAGTGATCGGACACTGGGTCTGTGAGATATGGGCAATTTTGAAAAAAGGTATGTGTTGTATTCAAGTCTGATCCAACCCAGTTAAGACATCAACCTCTATCAAAACTCACTTGCGGTATCAACTATAGACAGCCTTGTTATAGGGGTCCTTATTCCACATAAGGTGATTCAATCAAACACATGGTTCTTTAGTGACACCCATTTCTATGAAATTGGGGTGATCGCACCGCATTCCAATATAGCTCAGTCAGTCATGACAGAATATTCCATAGGGAATGCTTCCCAAAAGGGATCACAACGCTAGTGATAACGTGTCAAACGAATAATTAGTTCGTCAGTTACATTTGTTTCTTTATTCACGGGCCACATGGGTCTAGGCCTGGTCTGGCTTGGTCAGGCCGGCCCAACCCAACGTGTCTTTGGGACTACCTGACACCACCCAAGTATGGTCCATTAAGGTTTGGGATAGTTTACTAGTTTCACCTATCAGGATCATCCCAACTGGTTCAGAGGCTCGGGTCATGGTTGACTCGGCCGGCCTGGTGGGGCTCAGCCCACCTACGCTGGCTCGCTAGGCCACAGGTCTAGCATGGCCTAGAGGATGAGTCTTCTTGTTATGGGGTCAGGCCCGACCCGCTGAGCAGGTCGGGCTTGTTAGGCCAGCCCATGTCTAGTCCTATCCGCCAGATGGAAGACCGCCCCTTCAAACCATCCAAGATTATGAGGGGCTATTTCTTCTGATACAACATGGGGTTTGAGTAGCCGCCTCCTGCCACCTATGGTACTTGTGATTGTCGAACTTTTCCAGCATGGCCGGCTGGGCTGGCCACCTTTGGCCCACATGGTACGCAATGGTGCACCCCTTCCCACTGCTTGTGGCCTATTGCCGCATGCCTCCTTCATCCTCCACCAGTGTGGAATGCCGATAGTTGTTTTCGCAGGCCTCAAGATATTCTTCAGTGGTCCATTCATTATGTCATTTGTGCCTATTGGCCTCCCAGATTGATAATTCCATGGTGTAAACATCCTTCTTGCATTACCATTGTATTGGTATAACCTTCCCCAAATAACCTTACAAAAAAACAAGAGGTGGTGTGTCTGGGCCTTGTTCGTTTGGCCCACGCCCTCTACGTTATCATTAAAACAAGAGGGAGGTAATTATTCAACACAATTTAATAATAATGTATCCCATTCCAATCCTCCTCAACAACTACCGACAAATTCATTTGATATGAATAGAATTGAGGGAAAAAAAATTAAAAAGACAACCCCAACCTCATGATTCTATTCGTTGACCTTCAGATCGATCCTGCAATGAGCTTTATAAATCCTACATTATCCATCGGTGGAAGGCGTGGCATCAATTCTTCAGGGTTTCCTTGCTAGATGAAGACATTCCAAAACCCAACCCCGAGTTCTATTTAAATAGAATGGTGAAATGCGAGAAACACCTTGCAGAATTAATGAGGTTCATTAATTGATGTAATTAATGATCCTCATTAATTGACATAATTGAATTTCTTCATTAATTTAGTTAAAGGTTGTTACACCACCTAAGTGTAACCATGAAATTTATAGACCATAATTAAAGGTCATACCACCTCCGCAGTCTCGGCCACTGCTGCTCAACTAGTTTTGGGAAAAAGAAAAAGAAATAAAATAACAATTTATATTATTTTATTATTTCATTAAATGTCACTAAATTATCATATTCAACGAACCATCTTCAGTTGATGTGAAGCTTCCATTAAGCATATCCTAGACCTGCATATTCAATGGTTCCCATGGATTTGTAATCCGAGCACCAATTCAAAAGATAGCAAACTCCGCCCACACATTTACTAATCGTACCCAAAAAAAGTTCATATATTCATTTCAAGAAGATAATTCCTCACAATTACACACCGTAAATTTTTACAGGCTCATAATAATTGAAAATAATCTGTATAAAAAATTACATGGAATTTTTTATGTCTTTACATTCTCTCCAACATTAGGGACATTCATCCTGGATATCTTAAAAAGGATACAAAAAAAAGGGGAACTGGGCACCCATATGATCCTCTCACTCCAATTTTCCCAAATTTATATTCCTATGCTCAACAAAATACTAATATTATAATCGACCATCCCGAAAGGATTTTCTCCTGTCAATCCTCTATCTCCACCGGGTACTCCACAAAAGTCTCCATGTCATCAATATCTAGCTTTCCATGGTCGATGAAGTGAGATGAGATCATGCTAATATCTCTTATACTAGGATATTTTGATGATTTCGTGCACCCTCACCAACTATGGTGGTAGTTACGAGAGGTATGCCACCTCTCCAATCCTCCAAATTTTCAAGAATGGCCTGATAAACCACTGTGAGAATTTTCCACTTCAGCCAAATCATTGTAGTCTCTGTCGAGGGGAGAATGACAAGAAAACATGGTCCCCATCTTGGAACTCTAGTGGACTCCATCTATTATCATCATAGGACTTCTTTCAGCTCTGTGTAGTCTCTATCCACTCTTATATAACATGTAACTTCTCAATGGTAGCATGTACCATCTCAATCCCAACAATTATTGTCTCTCCTGGATCAATCCATAACAAGGGTAATCTGCATGATCATCCATACAATTACAAAAAAGGGGACATTCCAATGGTGGAGTGTTAGATGATGTTGTACGAAAACTCCACCACGGGTTGTTGTTTCTGCCTACTATGACCAAAATCTAGAACACATGCATGAAGCCTATCCTCCATGCACTCTTCAACCAGTCATCTGGTAGGGGCTCTCACAGTTAATGCCTACTCGACAAGAATTCTCTCAATTATAAAATCTTTCTCTATCACCCCAATCAATGTTGTGATGCTAAAAGAACTATAATATCTCAAATATCTTATTAAATCCCCTTAAAAATGTCTTGTATTTGAGTTAAGGGTCTTGTACAATGTTTTTGGAGTATCGGGGTAGGTTAGTAAATCTCACCGAGTACTAAGCCACAGTCTGGCTTCCAAACAGCAGATGCAGCAGCTCTTAAATATGCACAGAGCATTATGTCACTGGAATGAAATCCAAACCTGAAATGGATCTCAATGTCTGACCTGGTGAGGGTCATCTCCTCATGCACCGAGAGCATCGATCTCCACCATCATCATGTCGAGCCCTTAAAAGGAATATCATCTCATATTTCAATCTTCTCTGCGGGTGTCTCTACTATACAATGGTCACTGAAAACATCATAAAGCCACTCATTTAAATCCTGGTGGTCCTTCCCATCTCAAAAACTCATATTCCTCTATCTCTAGAACTCTTGAAAATCTCTCAGATGGTTTGCCTAATCCACTGGTACCATCTGATGCCCATCAGTTGTTTGTGCTACCGGAACTCCACCTGAAGGTCCCATCACTGTTATTGGTCCTTTTCTCAATTCCTAGTCACTCGGTGGGACAATGTCATCATCTATAACTGGAATACTAGCTTACTATATTCGTGGAGGCATCATGTAAAAAATAGATTTTCCACAGTCAATCAGTTATACCAAGTGACCCGACTCAAGAATGATCAAGAATATTTTTCAATACACCTCAAATCGGTGTTTTAATTTATAGAGTCCGAAAAAAAATCATGGTTATAGTGTATGGATACATTTTCCACCACACCAACACAAGACTACATGAACTAAATAATTAACTGAAGACACATTACACCATTTCCATGTTAGAAGTAGATAATTAGTTCTTCTACTAGAACTAACATCCCTTTGATACCACTTTTTCATGACACAACACATAGGGCCCAGACATGACCACTCCAATCCCACCATCCATAGGTCGGGGGTTAGTGACTAGCACCTGAATGAATTTCCTGAACAGGGAAGGCATTTCATTAATTAAATGTACACCATCTTATTGGTTGCATGATGTCGACCCGTATTGGTCGATGATGAAGACCAGTATTGCTAATTTGTGCTAACCCATATTGGTTGCCGGTACAAAGGTAGGGATGATTACTTTTACAACTAGATCATCCCACTATGTAATTTCTGATGCTGATCCTTGTTTGTCGCTCTACTTCTTCATGCCATATCTAGAAATTGGATTCCCGCACGATGGTCGCCTAATTTTCAGAATAGTTTAATCCTCAAGACATCAGTCAAATTCATTGGTATGAAGACCCGCAAAAATTTTACCCAATATACAGCATCATAATAGGGGTTCCAACATGATAAACGGCATGTCGATCGGATCCTCGTTCTATGAGAGATGGGAACTTTTGTAAAAAGGGAACGGTTGGATTCATGTCTGATCCAACATAGGTCCACATCAAACTACAGAAAAACTCAATTATAGTATATCCAAAACTATCTTGTCAATAGGGTCCTTTTTCCACAAACAATGTGTCGATTGGACACATAGTTTTTTAGTTACACCCCTTTCTGTGAAACTAGGTTGACGCACCTTAGTTGAGCCAGGCTCAGTCAGGCCCTCTTGAATATCCTAATGGTAACATTTTTTAAAAGGGCTCCCAACTCCACAGACAACATGTCAATCAGACACCGGGTTCGTCTATTATGACAATTTATTTATTTACCGGCCGATTGCGTCTAGAAAAGGTATGACTCTATCAGGCAGCCTTGACGCAATGGGTACCGAGGTCTACCTGAACCTACTAGGTTCAGATCCATTAAGGGTTGGACCAGTTCACTGGGTCCATCCCTTTGTGGTTCATCCAAATGGTTCACATTCTCGGGCCATGGTTGGCCCGACACGACGGGTAGGGCTAGGCCCACCACCACTAGCCCACTGGGCAGTGAGTCCAGCTCGGTTACCCTGAAGGCGCACTGCTCTTACCAACCTCCCGTATAGATGTAGTGTTTCCTCGTCCAGTGCAGCGCAACATGGATCGGGGTCCGCATTGCCCCTTCCTTCCACTGGCCGTAGCTACTATTGTTTCCCGCACCTCTAGGTGCAACCCTTCTCCCCTGCGGTCGGCTCGAGGTGGAATCATTTTCCAACCATAGTGTAGAGCCATACAGCCACACGTGGTCGGCTTCTTCGACCTTCCTACGGCTGCCACTGGCATAGTGCACCAACAGTTGTTTCTGCAAGCCACCGGACATGCTCCGGTGATTCATTTTGGTGATGTCTGCACCTATGGGCCTCCTAGATTGTGGCCGTGGCAACTTGACATTCTGCCTCATGTTGTTGTTGAATTCTGAAAACCATCCCTAATTTATATATAAATAAAAATACTAGTGGTGAAGGGTCCATGCTTTGTTCATTTCACCAGTTCCCTCTGCATTAGAATTAAATAAGAGGGATGTAATTATTCATAAAATTTTAATAACTATGAACACCGTTCAAATCCCCCAGAACAACTGCCCTCAAATTCAATAGAGAGGAATATAATTGAGGTAGAAATCATGAATTAAAATAAAACCCATACCTTTTGATTCATTGGGGACATTATAGATGGTTGTTCCTCCACATTCGTGTGTATTGATGGTGAATGAGAAGGCTTGTGTGCATTGGCGTTCTTCATCTTTCATCCTTCAGATCAATCATACAATGGGTGTTGTCAATACTCTGTTCTCCATCGGTGGTAGGCATGGCGTCACATTATCAGAGGTTCCACGCATGATGAGGTCGGTTTAAAACCCCACCCATATGTCAATTTAAATAAGAGGGGAAAGGCAAGACACACCTTGAGGAATTAATGAGGTTCATTAATTGACATAATTAATGTGCATCTTTAATTGATGTAATTAAAGTGTCTCATAAATTATGTGAGGGGTGGTTACACCATCAATGTGATACTGTGCAATTAACACCACATAATTAATGGTAGGAACAACGTTGTTGTCCCCAGAACTACTTCTCAACTGGTGTTAGGAAAATGAAAAACATAAAAAATACCAATTTATATTATATTATTATTTATTTAAAAGTTACAAAAACTATTTTCTTCTCCTGACCAATTGTGATAGAAGTGAATCTCCCCTTAAGAAAATCGTGGTTATACATATTCAACGGTTCCCTCGGTTTTTTAATCCAAGCACCAATTCAAAATATTGAAAACGCCACCCACGTGTTTACTTAACATACCTGGAAAAAAGTTCAGAAATTCATTCAGGGCACATAGTGCCTCAGAATTATGTGCCATCAATATTCACAAACTCATAATAATCACAAATAATTTAATATAATTTAAATTGTATTTTTCTGAGTCTTTAAAATTACCAACATAATTAATAATTATTGTTATGTTGGGAATTCATGATAAATATCTTCATAGTGAAAATATTGAAAAAACCGGCACCATAACTCAAAAAAATAACCCATTCAAAAAAAATTGATAGTTATTTAAAACATATAATATCTTGTTTTTCCTTTTACAAAAATATTTACACATTGTTGGTCATACTAACTATAATGATAACGCTAAAAATATTGTTCACATTAACAAATATTTAGATACATTAAGCCATAGTTACTCTAATATTACTATTAATAGCTATTAAATTTCAAAATAGTATCTAATAAATTTTGAAAATGTAAGTAAGACTTTTTTTTAAAACATTACTCTTACTCATTCCCCATCACATATATTTTTTCATTATCATAAAATATGTATCTTACATGTTTAAATGTATCAATTTTTCTCAAAACATAGTAAAATTGAATCATACTCACAATAATTTGCTATTTATGATTTTAACATAACCAAATTTAATGAAATAAACTAACACTCTAGAAACACCATAATAAAAATCAAGTAATCATTCCCACTATTTTTAAAATTACTAAAACCAAAAACAAAAGAATATTGATAATAGTAACAACACTAATGATATTATATGTAATTTTAGTCCTCTGATCTTGATCCCTCCCCTACATCTCATTCCAAATTCTTTATCAAACCCTGATCTCCTCTATAAGGTCCAAATTCACAAGGTCACTCCTAGACATGAACTAAATCGCATTGTGAAAAAATGATACCTTATAAGTAAAGCTACCATACCCAAGTCATGTAACTCTTACATTAATATAATTAATTCATATTCATTACATCTTATGAAATATATTTTTTATAGAAGACCTAAAATATTACATGAATTATAGATATTATCATTTAGAATAAATTCAATCATTGTATGTTAGATAATATCATAAAATATGATTCAACTATAAACAAATAATTTCAAGTCACCAAAAAATATAACATTATTCTGTGAGGTAATGTCATGAAATAACATTTCAATCCTTTCATGAAACATTATTAAATTTAAAATGACATAACCCAAAATGAATGCATAACATGGTCATCATGAAAATAATAATCTTTGACTAGTTATATCATTACATTCTATATGACTTATATATATCACACACACACACACACATATACTCTTTAAATCATGCCTCTATTAATCTCTCACATAAAATAAATTGAAAGAGACTTACTTTACAATTAACATTTGAACATATCAAATCTGATAAAATCTCAAATCACATCTACAAATCTTTTGGATATCATCCGAATCACTTTTTAATGATATATTCATTTTCATGAAGTATCATATCATATTAAATACCATCAAATGGATTATAAAAAAACTTTTTATTCAATCTAAAATACATATATAGATGATATATATTTCTAAATAAATCATTATTTAGTCAACCATGATGTTTAACCACATTAACATTTGTAGAATTAAAAAAATTAATAAATTATAGTAAAAATAACAAAAAAAATGTGTATTATCAATAAAAAATGAATCCCTACTGAAAAATGTTTTTTGGATTCATCTATATCAATCGCTTATATCTCTACACCTACGTAAACTAGTCACACCACATGCTATCCTATAATATAATATTTAATCAATGTCGAATACATTGAGTGACTATGAGACAAGAATTATTTACGTAGTATATATCCAACTTAGTTTTCATCAACTATCATAGTATATATTAACAATGAGGGTGAATAAATAAATTTTTATTCAATTTAATGGATGGTAAAATAATATAACTCTCATAAAAATATATAAGAACCTAGTATTCCCTCACTATGTGTGAATACAAATACCTCTATCTATATAAATCGATGTATGAGATGTCACACTCATCATATAATAGGAATTTTTTTCACAATTTTTCTCTATCTATGGAGTTGATCAGAAACATAGCCAACCACCCTAGGATAACCTATGGATTTGGGTTTTTTATAAGGATGGATTCGGATTTTTAAGGTTATCATGTTTGGTATCTCACCAAAAATACGTAAAATGTATTATATATATTATCCGAAAACCTATAGAATATGATATATATAGAGCATGCCACTCTTTATGGTATACATAACAGGTTATCCTTTAAAAAATTATTGTTAATGACTCACTATTTTATTTTGTATCTCATATAATAATAAAACTCAAAATAATCAAAGTATTAATCATATTCTATAACATTCAATGATAAATATTCATATGGGATAACTCAAAATAATATGTAGAGTGTTTATTTATCACATCATTTCACCAAAATTATATCATTTATTACAAATATTCATCCAAAATGAAAGAATGTTATGGTCATTATATAATTTTATAAAATAAATATAATATTTTTAATACTCTTTTAATAATACATAACTAAACCATTAGTAAGGAAATGTTTTCTATATCATATATTATAGAAATTCTCACCAACCTCGTGTTTTCATAAATTTTTTATTGGGTTCTTAAATAACTAAAATTATATGTATTTATCACTAAATATCTATGAGATTTAGAATAACCCTCCCCCACTAACCCATAATGTGATTATAATATACAAATAAAGGAATTATTCTTAATTGTGTAATTTTCGAATCATATTCATAATAATAATCCTTTTGAATATGTTTTTAATCCTTTAATTTAAAACATAAAATATAACGGCGTTAATAACCTATGTTCCAAATATTGTGACTTTAAATTTGTATCATTATCATTCATCAGTATCAATACATAAAATGTTTCCTTCAAGAAAATATGGTAGTAAATGTAACAATATATATTATTACTTATTCGTACATCATAAACCTCTTACTATATAAAATTTCATTCACATATTTATAGTTACCAAATATAAATAATTACATTTCTCTGTACCTACATACCCAAAAATACTTTTTTTATATTATTTAAAAACCACATTGGATTTAAATTAATTAATCCATTATAAATTAATGAAATTAATTTTTCCATTATAACTAAATTTTATACATTACCTTTCAATTTACTAATTCGTATAATATATGTTTTTGAAATTAATCAGAAATATAAATAATTATAGATTATAATAATCCCTTATTTTTTTATCTTTTTTACTTTTCAATGATAAAATATACTTTTACTGACATCTTAGATCCTAAATTCATTTTCGGTGATCACATTAAGATATAAAAACATTATTTTAATTTATAAATAATTCTTATATATATTTAGTGGATATTTTTTTAAGTAAACTATTGTATCTATATCATATATATAAATATATGATTTAGAGTACATACCTCAATATTGCAGCCTATATTTATGAATACCATTGATGAGTGGTGGTAAAATTTGAAATTGTATTTATACAACCATCTTTATAATACTCCATTTTCCTTGATAAAAAATGTTTATCCTTATCAATTTTTCAAATAATGTTATATAATATTGTGACTCATAAACAATGTGCATTATATTACCTCATATTATTTAAAAAAACCTTTTTATTAATCAATATCTCTTAATAAATAATATAATTAATAAAAACCAAAAAATCTTTTATTTAGATCCACATGATATTGTTATATTATTTTAAATTTAAATGCAATATGTATAGTCTCTTTCCATATTTACATGAATGAAAAATAATAATATATATTAACTCATACTTTAATTTTAAAATATTGTATATTCAAATCAATTTTAAAACATATATTTGGTCTCACATACACTTCAAAAAATATTGGTTGATTTATATATAACCAATAGAGTATGTTAAAATTACACTATGTTTCCAAAACCCCATCTTGTATTTCAAAAAATTCCATAATATGAAATCAATTCCATTCCTACTTGATTACACCTTTTTGTTTCAATGAACATGACGGTATAGTTGGATAAACATTATTTTACTCTCTGTCTATGTTTTTTCCATCTATTCTGATCTTTCGTTTATATACACTACCCATTATTACCCAAAACTATAAATCACGTTAATAGTTCATCTATTTTCAATAAGAATATAGATGTTCTTGTCAAAAAAAAATTATACACTTTTTTCTCACTTATGTGTATCCCTAAAAATAATATGTTCTCTTCAAATGGGTTTTTATTTTACTGGTCATATGTGTTTCTTATATTATGATTATAATTTCTATGGTTTAATCTCAATATTATGTTTGATGATGATGAAGTTTATATTATCTATAAAAAATCATTTATTAGATGAATATGATGTCTTTTTACAATTTAATATGGAAAATTTTAAATGGCCCCCACTAAAATCATTCTACCTTTTAAATTTACCTTATATTTAACAATTAAAAGATCTGTATCTCACTAAGTAATGAGTCTTCATTTACATCCCCCACCCCACATTTTTATTTGAGATTGGAATCATTCTAATCATTAAAAATATGAATCTTGGATAATTTATCCTAAAACTAAATATCCGATATTAAATATTGATAGGATGAAACACCATACATATTTTGATTAAAAAATTATCTTCTCAATCAATTTATCAACATGGAAAATTGAGCATTATGTGAATTATGATATACTATAAAAATATTATTATTTAAATTATATAATTATAATCAAGATGGTATATTTTTTGAATGAGTATTTTGAAACTAATATTTAAAAATAGGTAAAATTGTTTCATTTATTTAATTTTTTTTAATTATTGTTTATTAAATATGTACTCGTTTTTAGGAAAGACGATTTATGATAAAAAATTGGTTTTTATTAAAAAAATTATATTTTCTTTCATAAGTTCAAATAATATTAAATATATAAATTATTTTAGAAATAATATTTTAGTAATTGTGCATAAATTTTTAAATCAATAGTTACAATTTGTCATATGGTTAATTTTGTGTTTTTTCTAAAAATAATTGCATTTTTCTAAAAATTGAAGAATACTACTATTTTTTAAATGGTCATTTCACCTATTAAATAAAATAATTTAAAATTTACCTTATTTTTTGAGTTATATCACAATGAAAAATAAGTATCATTTTTTATAAATTATCCAAATAATTTCACTAAAATCGACATTATACATGATTTTGGTATAATATCAAATTATAGAATAAAAACATTTTTTTATAAAAAAAAATCACCGTTGTTGATGAATTGAAATTAATATTGGTCTTCTATAATTATATAAATTTATTATTGAATAAATTATTCAATTTTTTGAATAATAAAGATTAAATTTTGAATATATTTCCCTTTTTTGGTACTGTAAATAGTATCATTAGTAGAGATCTGTCACCATAGTATTTGGTATAACAGGTAACCATGGATAAAAATAATGTGATAAGGCATTAAAATCAATATAAATCATACAATAATTCAATTTTAAGAGTTTATTTCAACTATGATTATATAATACTCTAATATATTGATTCTTATTGTGATTATTATTTCATAATGTCTTGTATATAATTTTAATTTAATAATAATTACAAAATGTCACATTTTTTTTAAATTTTACTGATATATTATCTTTGGGATAAATAAATTAATATCTGTTAAAAGTAGTTATCTTGATTTTAATATGTAATGAATATGATAATTTTTTTATTTTAAGGGATTTTTAAATTGCATTTAATTAATATAAAATTATGATACAATGCTTGTTCAACCTGTATAATAAATCTAGTAAATTATTTTAAAAAAAGTAAAAGAAATATTTCTTGATCAATTATAATGTTACATGAATTTGATAATAATTTAAAATATTTTATTTGTGGTTAAAAAATTTCAATTTCCTATACATTTCTATTGAGATGACAGTAATTTAAACATATATAAGTAGTCTAAAAAACAGATTTATTGATTTTTATATAATACAATTTATTAAAAAAATTATTAAAAATGAAAATAAATAAAATGGGATGTTTATAATGTTAATAATTTTACAATTTCAAAAATGTATCATTTGAGTTCCATTTTTCATTTTAAAATTAAATTTATTACCCATAAAACCTAAAATATTTTTTGACATGTTTATGGTTAAATAGGGTTAATGTAGGGTTTAAACTGAATTATATGGATTAATATGATAGAAATTCATATTTAAATATTATTTTATGCTAATATTTCGATCTTATAATCCTTTTCTTATAATATATATCATTTTGGAATAATATTATATGCTATTTATTTTAATTATATGTATATCTTTTATGAGGTTTCATGTATTTCATTTCCTAACATTTAAATGGAAAAACTCATATATTCAATTATTCACAAATTTTGATATTTCTATATTAGAAAACACATACCTAAATACCAATATATATTCCTTCCCTTTTGTTCTTGATCATCCGGTCTTACCCTAAGAGCTTAATTTTAAGGGTTAACGTGTATTTGAAAGAAGTAATCTAAATTAATTTCTAATCTTCATACTCAAAATTTTAATAGTTTATTTCTTTTAGTCTTCCTATAAGTATTTTATGTCCATAATTACCTTATTACTCTAGTTTAATCAACATAAATATATATTATTATGGTTACAGAACATCTATTTTCCAATCACATTCTATCAAATGGTAAATTAATGATTCAGTCATCCGTATTTATGGACTATTGCATCTATGTAATGATATGATTTTTTCCACCACTAAATTTAATTATTCAATTTTATTATGTACTTATTTTTTATATATTATTTTTTAAATAATTATTATTCATTAATTATAACATCTTATCTACCTGCTTACATTACAATCTTTTGTGAAATTATAATGCTACTCAGTCATACGTGTTGACTACCACATCCAGGAGGAAATAGTATTCATTTCCTTAGTCTTCATTACCTAGTTTGTAATAAGGATATATTTTATTAAAATACATGAAATATATTTTATTATAATGATTCATTAAAATTCAAATGACCCAGAAAATAAAATGTTATTTTTTTATATATTTGGGACTTTTTCAAGTTTGTGAAAATTAAAATTGTGTTATTCTGAGGCCCTATGACCCCAAAATGATGATTTGTAAAATTTTTATGGAATGTTTAGAAAACGGGCAGGTAGAATTTTCAATCATTTGAGGTAGTGCACAGAATTGAAATCCAAGTGAACTATTGAATCTGCATAGCTGGTATTCTCTTTACAGAAGCATCCCATTGACTGAAGTCAGTCGTGAGAAAATTATAGTTATTGGAATTCTTAAATAATAATAAAATAACATTTTTATTGTTATTTTATCTTTTTTTTCTACAATGGTTGAGCAGAATTGGCGAGACTAAAGATATGTCATGACATTATGGGGCATGACTCATCAATTGTGTAATTTCACCATTGTGAATTAAATGATGTTCATTAATTACTCATTTATTGAACCTCATTAATTTCTTTGTGTGTTACTCATAGTTTCACCCTGGTATATATATGTGGATCATGGATGAGTTTTTACATGGCATCACCACATGAGGAAACACTAGTAATGTACCGTGACTCCACACACTGATGGAGGATGGATTCTTGGCTGACAACGATCTTGGATTGGGGAATGTCGATAACTCCATCCAACGAGGATGCTCCTCTGGCTTCATACCCTCAAGCGTCGAAGTACCACATTTCTAAGGGGTCACCAATAGTCATAAAGGAAGGGTGTTTATTTTTAAGATGTCTCTGATGAATTAAATTCTCTCCATATTGTTATAATGTAATGCAGTGAGCATGGGCCTAATGAACAAGGCCTTGACCATCTACTACTTCTCTCATGTTGCGTTCTTTAGAGTATGTTTCCTCAATAAGACAAAAATGTTAAATAGTGGGTCACACAATGTAGATGACATATTGGGAGGCCGGTAGGCATAGACGGGGGTAGAAATGGAGCTCTAGAGCACCGTCAAAGAACCGTAAATGTTTAGTTGGCGAGTCACCAGTGAGAGATGGTGGCAACTGACAACAGTCAGGCATAGCGGTAGTAGGTGGAGTGCCAGCCCGTTTCGCAGAGGGGAGCTTCATCATCATGACATAGTGGCCAAAGTTGGTGGTAGACATCTCAGTCGGCTGTAGATGCAGAGGTGGAGGCGCCATGCCACTGTGCACCACTGATTGAAGAAATTTTCTGCCCAAAGATACGTTAGAGGAGGATGGGACCCACATCCCAAGAACCATGTGATAGTGATTGATAATGGTATCCAAACGTCTCTTTAAAGAAATTTGGCATGTGGACCTTGCGCCCCACATGGGGCACGCTAGAAGGTGGATGTGGGCTGGCTGAATAGACCACCCCGCCCAGTATACTGGACCCTCCCAGTGGACCGGACCCGCCCAGTGGACCAGACACCCCTAGTAGGCATAAGTGGGTAGGTAGAGCCCCACCCGGTGGGCCGAGAAACCATCGGCTCGGGCCCAAGAACTGAATTGGGACAACCCTAAATGGGCTGGACCTGAGCAGGGTAAAGAATTCCACATGACCCATGGTGGTGAGCCAACCAGACTGAGTCGGACCAGGCCCAGACCCAATCACCCCCCGAATAAAGAAACTACCATAAATAACCAACTGTATTTCTATTTGACATACAATCAGTGGCTTTGCGAACCATATTGGATAGTGGTCCCATTGGCATTATCCTGCTGGCCCGACCAAGTTGGGCCAGACCAATGTGTGGTCACCCACATTTCACAGAATTTTGTGTAACTAATAGAAAGAATGCCTGATAAAAGTGTCATTTGTGGAATAAGGTACCTTAAGACAAGCCGGTCATTTGGAGATAGAAAAAGTTTGTTTTAGTAGAGTTTGAAATGTGACCTAGTTTGGATCAGTCTTGAATCCAAACAGGCCCTTTTTAAAAAAGTGCCCATATGTGACAGACCGAATGTCTGATCGAAACCTCGTCTATCACATTAGGATCCCTATGATGGGGGATGTCCCTTGGGTAGGTTTTTAGTAGGACTTTGTACTAGTTGAAGAAACATTGGGGGATTGGGGGGAAAATAATTCTAGAGAATAGACGTGCTTCGTGCGGGAATCTGGTGGATGACTGTGACATGAGGAAGAATACCCAAGAAAGAGGTTCCACATCAGGAACTCTAGAGTGCGATGATCTTGATTTATGAATAAACATACCTACCACTACATCTATGGCCAAGACGGGTCAACACCAGTGACCAATACAGATCATCACCATCAACCATTATGTGTCAGCACCAGCAACCAATATGGGTCAACATCTAGCGAACAAGATGGGTCAGCACCCATGACAAAGACAAGAAAACATCTAGCGGCCAATACGGGTCAACATACTGTGACCTATACGGGTTAAGAGTATAGTTACGATGTATAGATGATATGGATTTATGACTAGCCATCCCTATCATAGTTACCTTGATGTTATACCATTAGAGTGAGTGTTCTCTTTTTCATCATTCTTTTTGATTTAGATAATAATTTTGATATTACAATTGTGGTATTTATTATGAGGATTTATTTTTTTGGATTACTGATATACTTTCAGGGGTCTCAGGGTCCTCTAATGAGTTGCTATACTCACCCGTTTCATGGGTTCCACCCACACGTGTTAGTCTGTTGTAGACTACTAATGCTCTAAGGCAGAATTTGGAGGTTCTAGACTTGGTGGAGCATGGAGTGATGGGAGTAGTCAAGATCCTCTTATTCAACATCAGACCTACAATGACTACCCACAAGGTATAGATCCAGGTTAGATGTGAAATTAGTTAAATTTTATTCAATTTCAAGGGGTTACATCCCACCCAAGGTTTTTAGTTTTCAACATTACATGGGATTGTACATTACTCTCGTGGTAGTACCATTATTTTTTTGTTGTTTACCTCTGATTAAATTTTTTATTCTGTAAAGTTATATAAGAAAATTCATGCCCTATTTTTGAAAATATTTTAGGTTCTATTCAACAAAACCTAGCCTATGTATGTTGGGTTTTGGGTTGTCACCTCCAGGCCCCGTTGGGAGGTTGTGACAAAGGGGAATCAGAGGATGGTCAACTCTACCAGAATAACTGAGAGTCTACATTAATGAAGTAATGGTGTAATGTTTCTTGAGTTTATTTTTCAGTTCAGGTATTCTAGTGTTGGTGTGGAGGTTTATGTATCCATACACCAGGAACATGAATTCTGTTTTCTAACTCATTAACAGAAAACACATGTTGAAGTGTTTTGAAATGTTTTATTTACCTTTTTTATGTCATCTCACCAAGTATAACTTATTTACCATGGCACATCTATTATTTATAGGATGACTCCATGAAGATATACAACCAGGATTCCAATTAGATAATGTGACATTGGACCAACGAGCAGAGAGGTGTCGGTACAGGGACCACTCACAGTGATGGCACCTTTGGGTGGCATACCAGCTGAACCACAACCCGTTGAGTTGCAGATGCTACTAGTTGATCATGCCCGCCAATTGAGCATGTTTCATGATTTCTAGAGATAGAGGCCACCATTGTTTCGAGGTAAGAGAGACCCCTATGCAGTAGAGGACTGGCTTGAGGCAGTTTCATGGGTCATTCTCTAAGTAGAGACACCCACCGAGCAGATGGAGATATTGGCAGCTATCCTTCTTCAGGGATCAACTAGACGATGGTGGGGCTCGATGATCTAGATGAATGATGAGACACCCCTCATTTTTTGTACTTTCAATGCCTTCATTGGATGATGTTTGTGAAAATGACACTATGCTCTGTGTGTATTCAAAAGCTATTGTATCAATAGTAGGGTAGACAGAGTATGGATTAGTACTTAAAAGTGATTTAATGACCTCTCCCGATACTCCATCGACATCATACGAGACCCTTACATCAGGGCCCATACCATTGAGAAAGGTATCCCACAAGAGAACATAGTTGCGAGAGTTCCTCTCAGTATCCAAAAATAGGCTATGGTGGTTGAGCAATATTTTCATAAGGAGAGCATCCTTGCTGAGTAGGAACTGATATTGAGATCCTCTACTAGAAAATAGGTGGAAAAGTCATATGTAGATGGTAGTTAACAGGTGACATAGAAGCCCAAGTGGGCATGATCTTCCATAGGGCGACCCCAGGACATAGTGTCAGAGGTGTGGGTATCGAGAGGTTGTTTAATCCTCTAGGAAGTCATGATATTTTTTTCAGTGGGGGAAAGGGCTACAATGCTTGTGAATGTATGAATCCCTGCATGGATGATCAAAAAATGCTGGAGGGGACACTGAGGTAGCAGTAGTGGCAGGAGCCTGAGAATCTAGGTGTAAGATGTTGTGGGGGAGTAGGATATGGAGCAGGAGGTGGTCAGGGACACCAAAGACCACCACCACCATCCCCCTAGTGGTCCACCACAAGATCATGGAGTGGGTGGATGGGTACTGGAACAACTACATGCTGTAGAGGCTCATGATTCTGATGTCCCAGAGAAGATACGAGGTACGATTTGTATCATATCTTCATTAGTAGTAGTACTTATCAAAATAGGTTGTAGCCCTTCTTTCCTTGCTGAAGACTTAGTTCGATACTCTGAGATTCTGAATGAGCATTTTGATCAACCTTTTCATTTGGATACTCATACGCGAGGATATTCAGTGGTCAGACTCTAGTGTCTAATGTGTGATATTACTCACGAAGAGAGTGTTTCAAATATGTTCTTCTAGTATGGGCATTGAGTCCCTACTACGTAATTCTAGGCATGTATTAGCTATCATTCGTTCACACATAGATTGACTACTGAATAAGTACAATGAGATATATATGAAGAGAGGGAGGCTACATTCCCTTATTTGGTGATAAGGAAAAACAAAAAAGAATGAGATGGACGTGATCTCATGAGGATGAAACTGATTACATATCATCAGACATGCATGACCTTCGACATAGTGGATAAGGTGAGGCCAATGTTTCAAGTGGCGGCAGATGAGTATTAGGACGTCTTTCCAGAAGATGTCCCGGGAAAACATCCCCGTAGAGAGGTAGACTTACAGATTGACTTTTACCCAGTAACAACAATTATATCTGCACCAGCATATCATATGGCACCTACGGAGCCCTGATAACTAAGGGTATAGTTGGATGACTTATAGGTTTTGGGATTCATAAGTCCTAGTGTTTATCTAGGGGAACCCCTGATGTTTTTTCCAAGAAGGAAGACGAACTATTGAGGATGTATTTGGACTTCTTTTGCCTAAACCAGGTGACCGTGAAGATCATGCATCCTTTGTAAAGGATTGATGATTTGTTTTATCAGTTGAAATGAGAAAAGTGGTTCTTGACGATATAACTGATACCAGGCTATCACTATCTTCATGTGTGAGATGAGGACATCCCAAATATGGCCTTAATGTGAAGTTTTTTCCCATTATGAGTTCTTGGTGATGCCTTTTGGTGTGACCAACGCTCTTGGTGTGTTCATGGGGCTTATGAACATGATAGTTTATCTATACCTCGATCACTTTGTGGTGTTATTCATCGACAACATCTTCGTGCACTCAACATCCGAGGAATATCATGGAGTATACATAACGATGGTTCAAGATTCACTCCAGGAGAACCCGTTATATGTGAAGCTCTTAATGTATGAGTGTTTGATACAGAAGTTCCACTTATTGGGACATGTCATCTCAGAGGTTATAGTTTCATTGTATCCACTGAATATCATGGTAGTAATAGCTTGGGAACCACCAAGGAGTGTTACTGATTTGCAAGGATTTCTTGGATTAGCAGGATACTATCAGTGGTTCATACCTGAATTGTCCATAGTAGCAGTACCTATGAATTGCATGATGAATAAAGGAAAAACATTCCTGTGGTCAAAGAAATAACAACAGATCATTCAATTGCATAGGAAATTCATGAACAGAACTCCCATCCTGAGGTTTCTGATGGAGGACACCGACTACATGGTTTACTGTGATGCATCATGTACCAGTATTGGTTTTCTCCTGATGTAGTTTAATGTAGTTATTTATAATGGCTCATGAAATATGATGTCTCGTGAGAGGGTTTATGCGACTCATGACATAGAGTTAGAATCAATATTCTTTTCATTAATGATGTGGTGACACTACATGGTGGGAGAGAAGTTCACTATTTACTCAGAACACAAGAGTATGAGATATATCTTTATAGAGAAAGATTCGAATTGGGGACGATGACATTTGATAGAGTTCCTCTAAGACTATGACTTCTATATATTATATACTCCTGGGAAGGAGTATGTTGTGGTGGATGCACTTAGATGTATATCGAGTTTGAAACTATTTAACAAGGATTCAGAGAATTTTGCCTCACATCATATGTACTGCAAGGATTGGGATAATAAATTATACCTCAAATCGATGGTATATTTCCTTCCACTATTTATGTGATTTAGGGAGGCACAAATTAGATATATTATCTACGAGACCACAAGTGATTATATATCATCATGACATGCACCTGACTTTTATTATGAAGAATTGGAGAAGCAATCATTTTCTATGGACATACAATTGTACTAGTGGTGTTACGAGAGGAGTTGAAAAAGTTCTATAAAACCCCCTTGGTAGTACATCCAGGCATGCTGATGATATATCAAGACCTCCAATGTCAGTACTATTGTATAGGGGTGACGAAATTTCTAGCGGTGAATGTTTCTAGATGTCTCACATTCCATCAAATGAAGGCCAAGCACAAAGTACAAGGAGACTTGACCTAACCCCTCAAGATACCAGATTGAATATGGGAAGGGATATCAATGAAATTCATGATGGGGTTACCACAAACATCATGAGGTAACAATACAATCTGTGTGATCATTTAACGACTCACAAATTCATCCCAGATACTTTCTATTCAAGAGAAGGGTTCAGTAGAGATCTTGGGATATCTCTAGATTTATAAGATCAGGTGACTTCATGGGGAGCCTTTGACGATTGTCTTAGACCGTGACACATGATTCCCATCCTGATTGTGGGAAGGATTTTAGCTTTATTTCAAGACTCATCATCGCTTGAGAAAAGATTGGCACTTGCAGACTGATTGTCAAATACAGTAGACCTTCCATACCATGGAACACATGCTTCATGCATGTGTCTTAGAGTTTGGATGTAGTTGGAAGACCACATAACCTTGGTAGAGTTTGGGTACCACAACAGCTACCACTCCACCATTAGTATGGACCTTTTGAGGTTTTTTATAAGAAGCCATGAAAATAGTTATTATTCTACACGGATCCATGAGATCCATCACTCGTGGGCCAAATGATTATATGGGCCACCTCTGTGAAGCTGTATGTAATCTTAGAGCAGATGAAGACTCCACAGAGCCAACAGAAATCCTATGCTTATAGGTGACAGAGGCCACTATTGTTCTAGGAGGGGGAACTCATATTCTTGTGAGTCTCCCCTCGATGGAGACTATAGAGATTTGGTCAAGGCAAAAAACTCTCACAGAGGTTTATTGGTCCATTATTGATACTTCATAGGATTAGTTAGGAGGCATACTGCTTGGAACTGCCACTACCGTTGGAGAGGGTACATTACGTCTTCCACGTATCCCAGCTGAGGAGATACGTGCATGACCATATCACGTCATTGACCATGGTGAGATGGATATTGATGATGTGGAAACTTTTGTGGAGTTCCCAGTGGAGGTAGAGGATTGACAGTAGCGGGTCCTTAATGGTTGATCGATTCCTCTAGTGCGATTTCATTGGAAGCATGAGAATCTTCAAGATAGAACATATGAACCAGGGGCTCATATGGATGCACAATACCCATATTTGATTGAGTATACTTGTTTGTAATTTTGGGACATAAATCCCTAAGTTGGAGATAATGTAATGACTTGAAAATTTCATATATTAGTTTATTATTTGTGATTTTTACAAGTCTGAAAAAATTGATGATGCTTGATTCTGAGGCCCGGTGTGCCCAGAATGAATTTCTAAACATTTTTAAGTTATATTAAGAAAACTCATGGGTGGAAATTTCTATCTATTGAACCGATGCATGGAATTTAAATTTGAGAGCACTATTGAATTTTCAGCACCGAGATTCGCTTAAGGGATGTTTCACATCGACTGCAGTTCGATGGGATAAAATGATAGTTTTTGGAATTTTTAAATAATAATATAATAACAATTTTATCTTTATTTTATCATTCACTTCTCCAATGGATGAGTGGTGTTGGAGGGAATGGTAACAAGTCCATCCAATATTTTTCTTTACTTATCAATTATGTAACTGCACCGTAGTGAATTAAAATAGGTTAACAAACTACTCATTTAATGAACCTCGTTAATATTTTTTGTGTGTGTTACTCACCTATTAACCCATATATATATGAGGCTGAGGTATGAGTTTACACATGGATTCACCTAGTAGAGAAACTCTGGAAATGTATCGTGACGCTATCCACCGACAGAGGACGGATGCTTGGGCGGAAACGATCCATGGTCGATGAATGTTGACAACTCCATCCAATGAATACTTTACTCCTTCCACATACCTTTGAATGTGGACATATTGCCTTCTGTTGTAGTCACCAACAATCATCGAGGTATGGGTTTTTTCTGAGTTTTTATATGATAAATTAAATTTCCTCCTACTTGTAATCATGCATCATGGAGGGAACAGTCCAGAAAAACAAGGCATCGACCTTCCATCGCTTCACTCATGTTTCCTTCTTCAAGGACTATTACCTCAATTTGATAGAAACACGAAACAACAGTTCTAGCTATGATGGTGGCATCCAAGGAGTCATGTAGGCATAGAAAGAAATAGAAACAGATCTTCGGAACACTGTCAGATCCCCGTAGAAGATCCTCTTGTGTGACACCGGCATGGCAGTGTCGTTGACTAACACCGAAAAACAATAGAGGTGGCCTAAAATGGCTGATTGCGGTAGTAGCGGGTAGTACTTCATCACACCCCAATTAGGGGAGGAGCGAAATCTTGTCGCGTTGGCTGCAGGTGGTGTATGATACCTTGGCTGGCCACAGACATGGAGGCAGAGACATCACACCATCATGTACTATTGATTGAAGAATTTTACAGTAGAGGATGATGGGACCCATGTACCATGTATCTAGAAGACCACATAGAGCCATAAAATAAATGGATCTGAAAGGCTCCTTAGAGAAATTTGGTAGGTGAACCGTGCGCCACCCGTGGGGCACACAAGCAGGCTAATGTGGGCTGACCGAACGGGCCGGACCAGCCCAACGGAGCAGAACTGCTGCATAGAGGGCCAGTGCGGGTCTTCCATGCCCCACACGGTTGGTTGATCCATCCACAACCTAGGCCCACGAAACACTACCAACCGACCTTATATGATCCAGACCTGAGTAGGGTCATGAAAAACCTAGTACATGATGGGATAGGATGGCCGACCGAGTCGGGCTAAGCCTAGACACAATCGACCCTCGAATAATGAAATTCTCACAACTGACAAAATGGGTGTCTGTTTGAAATGATACTAGTGGAGTTAGGATCCTTTATTGAAAGCAGTCCCTTTGGCATTATTTGGTGGGCCTGACCAAGCCTAGCTAGATAGAGGTGTGTTCACCCATGTTTCACAGAATGTGGTATATGTAACAGAACAGTGGTCCTATCGATGCACCGTCTATGGAATAAGGACCCTCGAGACAAGGTTTTCCTTTGTATTTTATGTATGTTATTTTCACAGAGTTTTTTGTGAGACATGGGATGGATTAGTCTTGAATCAAACTAGTCCCCTTTTAAAAAGGTGCCCATATCTCACAGATCGGGTGTCCGATCGATGCGCCATCTGTCACGTTAACACCCCTATGACGAGAAAATCCTATTTGTATTCTTTTAGAGGGTATTTGTACTGGTTAAAAAATGAATGATTTATTTCAGAACATAGTCTTCCTAAAATTAGAATTCCTTTGTGCGAGAATCCAGTTTCTGGCTATGACATGAGAATAAAGAGAGACCAATGCGGGTTACCATCATGAACTCCGGAGTGAGATGTTCTTGTTGTATGACTAAACATCCCTACCTCACCATCAAAATCCAAGATGAGTCAGCACCAGCGACCAATAATGGTCTTCACCAGCAAGAAATACAGTTCAACACTAGTGACCAATACGGTCCATCATCTAGCGACCAAGATGGGTCAACAACATCGTCCAATATAAGTCATCATCTATTGACTAATACAGGTCAGCCGTAGAGTTACTAAAAATAGGATGGTATGGATTTATTAATATTCATCCCTATCCCATTAACATTGAAGTTATACAATTACAGTGATTTTTATCTTTTGCTTCGTGCTTTTTGATTTAGACCATTCTTATGGTATTACCATTGTAGTATTTCTCGTTATGTTTTCTATTGTGGATTACTGGGAGACCATCGGGGATCTTGGGGTCCCCTACTGAGTTGTTAGACTCACTCCATTCATGGGATCCACCCACAACTGGGGGTCTGGTGTAGACTACTAACTCTCTGGGGAAGTCTTTAGAGGATTGGGAATTTGTGGATCTTGGTTCGATGATAGCATTCAGAATACTCTTCTTCAACATCAGATTTAAAACTACTACTCTATGTAGAGATCGATGGATTATGTGATGGTTTTTTACTTTTATTCTGTTTTTAGGGCCTGTATTCTTGCCCACTATTTTTAGTTTACATTTGTACTTGTGGTTTTACTTTACTCTCGCTGTCATACAATACATTTGTTCATTGTTTACTTCAATTTATATAATTGAGTGTGAACAGATCTTTAAGGAAATTCCTTCTTTGTTTGAGAAAAAACCATCAAGTGCTAGTAACTAACCCCTGGACTATGGAAGGCGGGCTTGAGTTAGTCACACCAGAGCCCCATGGGACTGGTTGTGAAAAAAATGGAATTATTATTTTCACTTCATTCGTTCAATACATTTAATAGTTGAAAAAATAATAGTTTATATATAATAGAGACAATATCCACAATGTAATATAATTCATTGTTAATAAAAAAATTATAATAATGGTTATTAAAGTGTATATAATGATTATATATGATTATAATAGAATTATTAAGGTTGTATATATAATGGAACCATGATCAATATGCACTGTTTTTACCTATCAAACTGAAAGATACATAAAAAATGAAACGATTTACATTCATGAATGATGATTATAAAAAATAATATTTATATTTATATTCTGAAATGAAAAAATAGATTTAATAAGATATTATAATTATTTATATTATTCTAGTTCATAATCATAAAAAATTTAAATTTATTATACAATAAGTTGAAAATCACTTTTGAGATAAGGCAAAATTATGGTAAGGGTTTCTCATAAAGGTATTAATTATTTTACACACATGCCATTTTCTCAACTAGTTTATTTTTTTACACTGTATATATATCCTATATTATATCTCCTTTTATGAATATTTATATAGTCATAAAATTTTATGTTTCGTTTTATGTAATTTCACCCAGGGTGTTTTGATTCAAAACAAAAAATGACAATAATGGTTTATTTAAAAACCCATCCCATATTTAAAAATCATTATTTTTATGTTTCCATTATAATAATGATATGATATTTATATATTAATAATAATATTTTTTTATTACAATCTTGTTATTTAATTTTTTAATTTATTAAGTACATTTTATATAATTTTTATACACAAATGTCTAATGGAATGACTTCGAGGAAATCTAAATAATTTTATAGGATTAGAATTATTTTATTCCATATCTAATTTTTCATCAAAATTCATTCAAGAATGTTCTTATTATTATTTAATTTATTAAATTCATTTTTACCATGTTTTACTTATATGTAAAAAAAATTCATGGAATATTATTTCGTTTATCATAACGATACAATTTTTATGAAATGATATAATGAATCCCTTATTTTATCATTTCCTATTTGTAGTTATTTGACCAACTTTGTGAATATTATTTTTCATAAACCTTCCATTACTTGTTTATATAGACATTTCCATTGATTTTTGTTCATAATACTCAAAAAATTAAATGATTTAAAATAATTGATTTGAAAATGAATGTATATTTTTCTAATCATATGTTGTTATAATCATATAAAAGAATTTATATATATCTAATCATAATTTTATAAATAATATAAGTTTCTATGTATGTACTCAAATGATACAGTCCAATAAATTTTTCATGGGGTTTTATTTTAATTTGCTTAATATTTATTGATAATGTAGAATATTTATATTATGTGTTATCATTTTTTGATATGAATATTTATGGTGATTTTGTATTTACATGTTAGTTTACCTTTTTATATGATAAATTAATTGGAAATATGATTCCAAGTTCAGGGTCTATTATATCCCCTCAACATATATGTGTGTCCCATTAGAGAAACTAGTTGAGGTATATGGATATGTATGTGGTACAATTTATGATTTCCATTCATGAGGTTTTGATGTATAAATTATGATGTTAGAGTATATGAATTATTTAATATTCAAAATTTTATGTGTATATAGTGGAATATTTAAGATTTAATTTCATAAATGGAATGTTTCCCATTTTAGGATATTATTTATGTAGAAAATTTTTATTAATTTTTTTCACTACCATATTATTCATGATTTGATTTTTTAAGATGTCTTTTATTGAACACATATTCATATTAAGAATTTGATCTCACACATTATTGTATTGAATTTTCATTAATATAACATGAATATATCTATGAATGTATATTGGAAAAAAGTAGAAGAAATTGTAATGTTATCCAATGAACTGTAACTTACATTTCAATTTTTCAAATTTAAGGTCAGAATCACGTATGTATGTATTTTATTAATACTGCTAAAATATTAAATCCTCACGATATGATCACATGTATATTTTTTCTATTATAGTATATGAATAAATAGATATGGGTTATTAGTTTTTTTCCAAAATATGTTAATGAGATTAAACTGTCATCATTCCTAGGGATTTCAGGACAATGTTTAACTAACACTCAATGTGTGGTATGGTAGCCTAAACCATAAGAATATACATTATAATCATTCTATACATTATATACTCTACAAGAACCTATATTTTAAAGAATGTACATAGTTGATTTATGAGTTTCATGACACGTTTTTATTAGTATGAATCCAACAATATGAATTTGAAGGGTATTTAATCTCACTATGGTATATCAATTTATTCCTTTTATATATAAATTGATCATTTTATTTTTTTTTGGAATTTTACAACATCAACCATATCAAAATATTCAATCCATATTGATCAATATATGTTTCCATAACTCATTGTTTTTGTTACTTGTTTAAAATTTTATAGGAAATATATTTAAACAAATCCAAATACATATCATATATTTGGAAAATTATCCTTTTAGAATTATTTATTAAATTTTAGAAATCTAAAAATCTGCACAAGACATGGTGTGGATGCACATATATATTATTCCCACCATTCTTGAATATAGAATAAGCATCCAAAAAAACAAGAAGTCTGACCAAATTAACCTCTTCCGGTAGACACTTTAATGAGTTGTTTTTTTAATAAATCATAAATCTTACACCTGATTTTTATAAACTATACCCAATAATTAAATTCCGGCTAATGAAATTAATTATACATATAATTCAACATTAATAGAAACAAAATTATTTATCATAACTATAATGTATCTCATTAGATACTTGTAATATAATATCTAGAAGAAGGTCTATAATTAAACCAAACCATAAAATTATAGATAATATTTTTTTATTCATCCATAAAAATGTAATACAATTATAAACACTATATATTCGATTTATTATATGCAATCGTACATATTATTTAATATATTCAATTTTTTCTTTTAATATATGATGGTTTATGAATTATATAAATATATAATCATATTTATACTATGTAATCCTTTTACATAATCAAAATATACCATTCCTAACATTATTTAAACCAATATCAATTTAATCATCAGAACTATGTTGCATAAAATTTTATAATATCCTAAATAAATGACTGTAATATGAATATTTAATATAGTGTATAATGAAAAATTCATGATATCAAACATAAAATCATTATATATGGAATTATTTTTAGTGTTTATACCTTATAAAAATTACCTTTATGATTTGGTAATAAAAAATATATTTCTATTTAATAAAAAATTTGATATAATTATGTAAATTTTATTATTAATATTATCATTCCTATATATCCCAACAACAGTCAAGGCCTAGAATGTTCCATGTGAAAGGGATGTTGTATAAAACTGTGAAAACTTATCTCATCCTATTGAAAGAGGGAAGTGGTATAAATTAATTAGGGGGAATAGACATCCCATTAAAACCTATATTCCCTTAGGATAAATACATGAATAGAATAAATATGTAAAAAATATATACACATACCGATTATTTCATTGTTATAAACAAATAATATGTTGACATGATAATAACGTATCAATGAAAACAAATATCATGTCATAACATAAAAAATTATAATCATGATTCATTAAATATTCCATTATCTAAACTATCCCAACTAATATTTAATAGTTTTGGAATTCAGGCACATTAAATAGAATTTATCATATAATAAAGTAAATTTTCTATTAACATGATTAAAACCTAATAATTTTATGTCATTGTATATAATAATATGAATTTCTAAAATATATACAAAAATTAAGAAAATAAAATCATAGGTTATGGAATATATGTCTATTAATTATATTTTTCAGATAATCTATAACAATTAACATATTCATTTGAGGGTAAACCTATTATTCATTAAAACTGATTAAATATGGTTATACCTAAAACATTGGTTTTATATATGTTGTAATAAAAAAACACCTTTTAGAAGAACAATATTAGTATTATTTTTTCACATACATACCCAATGAATCATATACAAATAATTATTTTTAGTATGGAAATTGTGTTTGAAACACACTGATAAGTACATATATCATTTTGAGGTAGGTTTTCTGAAATAGATTTTTTAATGAAAATAATTTTTTTTCAATAATAAAAAAACATTATACACTATATCATATAAAACATTTTCTAATAATTTTTAGTAGATATAAAATTTAAAAAAACATTTAATGGTTAAAGTGTTTTATATAAAAACAATAATTAGTCTAATACATTAAAAATTAAACAATTATATACATTTAGAATATGTATTTTATTTTAGTAGTAACCGTGTTAAATAATAATTCTTATTTATACGTCACATTATTCATTTCTACTGAGTAATCCTATTAATTACCATATCATTAATTCACCGATTTAACTATTGGTAAATATTTTTTTTTCAATATAACCAAATTTAGTTAACTTTGTATGAAATTATTGAATTTTATAATTATGATAATGTTAAATAGTAGGAATGAATTTAAAAAAAGTTAGTATCACATCCCTTTTTTGATTTTACTCCATAATGGATGTTTTTCTAAAAATATTTATGGGTACATAAGGAATCAAGATGAATGTTTTTAATGTTATTTGATAATTTAAATTACTATCATATTGATGGATTAAATAAAATTTAGGTTCCTAAATTTATAGTGATGAAGAGAGTTAAATTTATTATATTTATTTTCATTATATCAATGTGAAGGAAATTTAGTATGTGATATCATTTGGAGTTGATGATTTACATTGTGAATGAATAAATATACACCTTAGATGTAGTTGGAAAAACTATGATATATATTTATAATATGGTATTCACTTATTCATTGTAGATATACTCATAGGGGAGAAATTTTCATTAATAATGACGTTTAAGAAAACATCCCTAACAATAGAAAAGGTCAGCTACTTATTGTAATACATGGATTAAAATATTCAAGAAATGTGTATATATATATATAAGATGATGATGAATTCATGAATCAAGTATGTGATAAGAAATTATAACTGATCATATTTGATAAAATAACCATCTACCACTTGATAGTTATTAATTATGTGAGATATTTTTATATTGGATATGAATCTTACTGAATGAATGATTTATGAACCATATATGTGTTTTGGAGCATATTGGTTTCTATATATATTGATTAACACACATATATAATGATTGGAGAAATAAATTTTCTAATATTTTAAGTTATTATTTTCTAAATATTCATGGATATTTTTAAATGTTGTTTACATATATATTGATATTATTTTAGATTTATCTAAATTGTTTTGAGAGTCCTCATTTAATCAATAAACTTTTTAATGTTTTCTTGAGTTGAAATGAAGTAAAAACATTTTTCTTTATAATGTTTGATTAGATTCCATGATAATTTAAAGTTGTTATGGTATTTTGATTTTATGTTTAAAATTGAAAAGTGAACTCATCCATATATAAGATTACATGAACATAATTTCATTATATATAAGGGTTTTCTACAAAATTTAGAATCGAAAATTGGAAAATAATTTGGAAGATTCCTGGAAAAATACGAGTCAATGTTATAGTCCAAAACATGTGTAACAGTAACTTCAAAGCAATAAATAACTTGTAAGGGTTCCTCTGGGAAGGATTATGAAAAATTATCAATTTTTAGAGTTTAATTAGGATATATAGTGATTATTTTCTTCATACATAAGCGCATTCATTGAGGAGGCGTAAGGTTACTCAATTTGAATGGGATTATTAATGTACATAAAAGAAAATATAAAACATAATCGTCATTATTTCAATAAATTAGGGTATTCATTATTGGTTAAGGGACATACACAACCGTACACATAAATTTGTTAAATATGAAAAATTACGAAAACCCACTAGGATTCATTATGATAATTTATCAATACATAATGTCTATAAAAATATTTTATGTAATTTTTTATGGTTAACATATTATGTAAATGGTAATTATCTATAGATCAATGTTAAACGATGAAATGCTAGATTTCAAAAACTGCATATCACAACAATATTTGGGATTTTACACTTATACAATATGATATTAGGGGGAATTAAATGAAATTAACATGTGAGGATCATTGTATTATAAATATTGGATTTCAAATATGTATATTAGAAATCCTTTATAATGATAAAAATCTCATGGTTTCATAAGAATATAGTCAACTAATTTTAAACAAAAAGACGGGTATAAATGAAGTATTAGTTTCATAAAATTTGAGAAGACCAAAATCAAAATAATATTTCTATTTAAATTAAAAAAATTTTGAAATAATATTCATGTGAATATAAGAAAAAAATTATAAGAATAAAAAATTAATGTATCTAAAAGAATGTAAAAAAATTGATACTACAATATTGATAAAATTTGAGTGGTTATCAATGTGAGATATTTTGTTGAAATTATATAGATAATATATTCTATTTATCATAATAATAAGAGAAGGTTGAAGGTGGTTGATTTGGTTTTTCAACTATATATCTTTTATCATCAAAAAGAAAAAGTGATGCAATATATAAATGAATAAAAATAAATAAGTTTGAGTATGTATGGACCTCTTGATTTTAGATTAATGTTTTTTGTGATAAGTCCCTTAAATTGAAATATTTATTTTTTGACCATGTATAATAATATTTTCCTTTAACATGGTATGGGTCCTGAAATAATTAATTAAACATAAAAAATGTACATGCTACTATAAAAGAATATATATGTTTATATAAAGACTTGTTTCAAAAGAAGAATATCATTCCCGGTTAATGCATTGAAATCCTATAGAATATATAAAATAATAATTTAGAGATGATGTTAGTGGATAATTTAAGGTAATGGGGAGTCTATATAATCATAGTTGATCTAGTCAACCAGATTCTTTTTAACGATAGATATATTTTTTGTTAGGGTTTATAAAAACTATACGGTTAAAGACGATATCATTCTGTTTAGTGTTATTGTTGAGATAAGTATGATACAATCTCACCCACTAAAATAAAATTTCTACCCAATAAATTAATACATCATTAATCTCAACCCCAAAAAAATATATATAGTACTCCAAGAGTGGAGTTGATGCTTGATAACATATTGTGTGTTGTTGTATATTGATTATTTAATACCTTCATTATATTAGTCTGAGTTCCAAAATACATTATATATATACATATTAATGGATATATATCAATGAATTGTAATAGGGTACATTAAATAAAATAAAATTATAAGAACTATCACAAATATTCACCACCACTGCAAGTCACAACATGATCATTAAGGATCATCATGTGGAATTATATATAATCCTTTTTTCAATGATTTGAAATATTTTCATAAAAAATTATTTTTATGATGTATATATTAGGGAAATGTCTAATGTTTCCTCTTATTGAGGAATAATTTTATATGCCTATTCATACAAACAATGATGATTCATATAACACTATGAAAAACAAGAAGCAAATATAGGAAATATAGTTGAGAATGATATGAAAAAAATATAATGACCATTCCCTATTGGTAATCCATGTGTTTGTTCATCTATTTCTATTGAGAATCAATCTATTAAAGAATTTGGGTTAGAGTGTGAAGTGTATTATTCCATTTTATTTGTTAAAGACACAAAATCTTAAGTTAATTATTATAAGAATAAATATACCATTCAAGATTTCACAGATATAATTGGAATTACTGGAGAAATATGTGACGAAAAATAATAACCTATGTCTTATGTACAAATGAAAAAACATTATATAATAAATTATAAAAGATAAAAACCCCACCTAACTTGTTGATTACCTTGGATAGTCCATTGATATTTTTATGGAAACTTCATCCCTTGAGGAATAATAATTTTAAAAAATGGTTATTCGTATGTGATTATGAAAATAAATAAATATATAATTTTTTCATTGGACTCTTTTTTTGTAATTAAGTATGATTAATTTGAGATAAATTTCAAAATGCTAAATGATCTTGATAATTCTATAAAAAATGGCATTAATATTGATTAAATTTTGATATGATAAAATATGAATGTGATAATACATTTAAATAACATAAAGGATTAAAATTATTATATATCTAAAATATCACAATCTAGAAGTTAATTTATAAATAATGAAGTTTGATACGGGGAATCATTATAAGAAGATGAAATAAGAACTTATGCGATGAAATGTTCTTCTACGAGTCATTCTTTAAAAAACAATCAGGTTAATATGAATAGGGGATTGAGGTCATCAATCATTCAATCTAGTATAATCTCAAGGAAAAATTAAAAATAAAATTCATGCATATAAATTATTCACTAATTTCATTAATATTAAAAAAGTACGTTATATTTAACATTATTAGAAAAATTTAGTAGAAAAAAAAGAAAAACAATACATAACTATATAAATAGAGGATGTAAGCATGATAAATCAGAGAAATAATAATAAAAAATAAAATAATTATGTTTTTTTAATATAATGGTGTTTTATAATAATTTATTGGGGTTGTAATATAATGATAATTTTTTTCATTATTTAAATTTTTAATGTTTTTGGAATAATTAAATTGGTTTTTTGGAATAATATATAAATTCATGTATATTATAGAAATCCTACAATAAGGGGGTATGCGTTGAATTAATTTATATAAAATAGTAATAATCTATCAATCAATAATTTGTTTGAATGATTAGATAACATATTTTAAAATTACCACACAAGTGATCACAATGATAAAGAGTGATAATATAAATATAAAAACCAAATACTATAACATATTAGAGTAATAATAAAACAAAAAATGAATAAAAAAAGTGAAATAGATATTATTTAACAATATTGTGTAAGAAATAGAAGAAATTTGTTAATAAAAACCACTTAAGGAGAAAGTTGAGATTGAATCTATTAAGGCCACCTTGGTATATACACAAAATTATGTGTTGTGAAATAATGTTGGTGACATTTTAGATCAATATAAACCATTTTATCCCTTTACTTATTTAATTGTTAAAGATATCTATAATCTCATTATCTTATATTCATTTATTCATTAACATACACACAAACTTTACATGTTATTTATAATTTACAAATTTTAATAACAAAGGTTATTAATATGAGATATTGGAAAATAATCCATGACCACCTGACCCACAATGAAATCTGTTTAATATAAAAACAAGAAGGGAATTTCCTTAAAACCTAAGTTTCACAATATTATATTTGAGAGTGATTTCATATTATTTTCACAGATTTTATTCCCCAACCTAATATCAATTTATTTTTGATATAATTGGATAAAATAGTTATACTATTTAATGAAAAAAAGAATGAAGAAAATTAGTATTCTTATTTTTTATATCCAATAATCCCCAAAAATTCATCTTATGAGTAACACAGACTACTAATCTTTATTTTTTTTATTCTCTGTAAATCCAAAAAAAATTCTTCTTCTTATGAGATTCATTACCAATAAAACCTACTCTTTGTATTATTATTATTATTAAAAAACTATAAAATATTCTTTTTATACTCAATTTCTCTCTCTCTTTTCTTCTCTTTTTATCTTATTTTAATATTATATATAATGTTTCTCTTCTTTATATAATCTTCTCTTTATATGTGTGTATGAATGATTATCACAGAGTTAGTTCACCTTTATCATTACATAGAAATATTAATTCATGAATTTGAAAATATAAATGTTCAAATTTTTGAATATATTCTATTTAGTGTATTATAGATTATAAAAATAATAAATTTTTAATCATCAGTTACCTTCTTCTAGTTTTTTCTCTTACATATATATTAAAATAATAATTTCTGAATGAATTATTCTGATTTACCAATATAATTATTAATTCAAAACCCCGTGATTATTAACATTACTATCCTTGATAAGGCACAAATATAACATACTGTATTTTCAATAATATAATTCATAATATCCATAAATACTCTATTAAAGACTTCAATTTTACATATTCATTTCATTCTATGATATAAAAAAATATCATGAAGTATTTAGTTCAATAAATTATCATATTAAATGTTTATTGATACCAAGATATTAAACATATAATAGGTGTAATATTTTATATCATTATTTGTTGAATCAATATCATAGTTTATCATTCTTCATCATTCATTAAACATTCTATAGTTATTATTATACATTTGTGGATATATTTCCTAAAAAATTATCTTCCAAAAATTTCACAAAATTTCATGTTTCATTATCATTATTTTTTGTGATATAAGTTTTTTTTAATCAATACATATTCACTTAGAATATTTTGAATCATAGATTTAAATTCAATAAAGAAGGAACAAAATATTCCATATCATCATGTTAATAATACCAGGATTTAGTTCACAATGCACCGTCTAAAATTTTTTTCACATGAAACAAATATTTTCAATGAGAATCTCTTAAATTTAATCAATATACTAGATACTGAAAATCATTAAATACATGATTCTATATTTTATTGACCAGTTTTCATGTACATCAATGTATTCAAGAATGTGTACTCACTAGTGTGACCTATCATGTATCAATATTTACATCCATTTTTATTTTCAAATGTAACTAATTTTTTTGGAATGCTGATTATCTTATATTGAAGAAAATCATATTATGATGTCTTTAAAAATATGTGTTTTCTATTAATAATATAACTTCATAATATTACTATTTTCTATTTTTCAGCATTCTTCATTATTATACAATTCATCTATGATCATCAATTTTTGAAAGATGAAAAATATTTTTGGTGTATTTAAAATTTATAAGAACACTATATTTTCCTTTTAAAAAATATCTCAAATACTGTGAAAAAAACTCATAAACCATAACATTGTAATTAACAAACATCTATAATTAAAATATATTTCCTATTTATACAAACTTATTAAATTTAAGGCCATAGTTTTAATGAAATTGGAAAAAATATTGATTTTTAAATTTCAAATATTCTTATCAAATAGACAATTTTTAAAATAAAATATACTAATAAATCTATAATGAGTCTTTGACATCACAAATTGATTTTCCTCACAATATTCACTTATTGGATTAAATAAAATAATATATTCATTTATTACATAAGTAAATTGAAAAAAATTAATGTGGTGAGATCAAATTATAAGTAATGTTAACCATAATAACAAATCATAACATCAGATACATCAAGGATAATATTATATCATATAGAGAATGATCCAAAGAAATATGGCATGAATGAAAGGATAATATCATATTGAATTTTATTAAATTTTGATCATAAAATATCATATAGGAATAAAATAAAATATGGGAAATACATAAATATGAAATTATATTTATTGGACCACTTCATAATTATCATACCATAGTATGAAATTATAACAAAAAACACATCATAATTGGACTGGATGACTCGAAATTTCAATGATATGTCACGAGATAGAAGGATTACTCAATTTATCATAAGTATATATAACTTTTCACTCACCTATCAGAAACTAAAAAACATACATACACATTCCAAATGGTTTCAGATTGAATATCGTAAAAATTCAACTAAATATAATGTGACATATAACATTTTCATTTGGATTCCAAATATATCAATAACAATTCAATTAAAAGAAATATCATGATAATCTAGAAGAAAAAATATTTCCCCCATGTTTTATATGAATGGTATAATCCTCTATGGGTTTCGATGTGGTCTCTAGTTTGTGAAACTTCTATAAAGTCATAGTTTGTTGTAACTGATTTTAATTTATTTATCCCCCTTCTCAAAAAATTATAAGTAAAAAATAATTTGGTTCCCAATGATATTGTGAATCAATATTGGTAAATCAATCTAACTAAATATTTTTATGAATATGATATATAATCCATTTTAGAAAATGATATTTGATTTACAGAAAAATGTATTAAATAAGTCGACCTATTGGGTATCATGGTGAGAACCCTTAAATCAGTAAATATATTTTAATGTCTTTATAGTATAAATAATATGATGAAAATAATTCATATGCTAGTGAGTGATTAGAAAATAAAGAATAAGTAATGGGTTATCCCATATGTGTAAAAGATGTTTTAATAATCCATCCAGGTATAAAAGATCGATTGTTTTATTGGAATTACCCAAATTATCAAGAACGAGATGTTGATTAATAATACTCTCAGAATAATTTGATACATTTACTTAAAAATAACAAATACAAATTTAAATATAAATAAATAAAAAATTATTTTAATATTGAAAATGTAAAATAACAATTTCAATTTTATGAAACCTTCCTAGTATAGATAAGAAGTCTCTTAGAAAATAAATATTTAGAGAAAATATATATTCACATTGAATCATATAAATGTTATCACTTCAATTTGAATTGTAACATTATAAAAAATTAATTATTTATCTTTATGTCTATTTAAAATAAGTTCAACATAGTGTATAATAACCATACGATAGAATGGATAGTGTGCACGTTAGAACATTTTAATGTATTACATTAGTATCACCATTTTTTGAAAAATAACTAAATTGAAGAACTGTATCTTCCATTAAAATATTTTATTTAAAAACATTTCATATAAATTATTATAATATCATTCATTTTTAAAAGATTACGTTTTTAATAAATTCTAGGTATACCAATATAATATTTTTCATTCGAAAATATGGATACTTAAAAAACTATTTCTATGAATTTGTTGGTAATTATTAATTTCTTTGAAGCATTTTTCATGAAAATTTTATTAGAGAATTTAAAAATTTTCAATTAATAGTATTAGATTACCAAAGGATAATGTAAATATAATATATAAGTATATGGATGGAAAAAAAGACACTTGTATAATCAATGTTAGTAATAAAATATTACCTCAGGGAAAAAGAACATGAGTCGAGGCCTGAGTAAATTTTGAACAAAAACATTATGAAGAGAAACAGATTAAAAATAAACCCCAAATTCTATGTATAAATGTTATTTCATGATTATTTAAAACATTTTTATAAAAATAACATATAAAATTAAATAGGTGTATAAAATAAAAGATGTCTCAAGAAGGGACTTTGAGATAAAAATTATGCTACCTTTTTTCCACACATTTTAATCAAACTTCAACATCATGGAAAAAATAGTTTTATCTTAACAATTTATTTTGGAAATTTATTAATCTCTATGTCCATTTTTTATACATAATTTATAATTTTATAAAATTAAAACATTTGTACATTATACATTATTTTTTACATCATATGTTCACCCTGTTAACAGTCATGAATATTCCATGTAACATTAATGTTAATCTATGGTATATATTACCATTTTAAAAATTACTAGATTATATATGGTTCTGTAATATATATTTCTTTATTAGTTATAATTTTTATCCCTTGATATTTAATTACTATTATTCATGGTGAAATTGGAGATAATATTTCATCAAAATATTTATTGAATAAATTGTTATATATAAGAAAAATGTTTAGATATTAATATTATAACTCCAAAATAATTAAATTATATTTAATAATATATTGTTAAATATAAATAATGTTATATAATATTCTGTAATCATTCACAATATAAAAATTTAAAAAAGAACCAAATTGGTTGTGAAATGACCCAATCAAATGCATGTCATAATGATCGAATGAGTAATAATTTACTGTTAAATATTTTTTATTTATCATTTAATTATTCTTATAAATTTAATATATATCATATATCTCCAAGAAACAAATTATTATTATCATTAATAGTGGGAGGAGATAAAAATAGAATTTTTCATTCAGGGAGGGGGTAGCTCACTAGTATGCGCAAAAAACAAAACCTATTATCAATAAATTTTGGAATTCATTATAGTAGAAATATAATCACTTATCAATGATAGAAATATTTTAGAAATAATATTATTTCACTAATTAAACTTTTAGTTCATTTTATATACAATTCCAAATAGAAATATGTCCCCTCATTCATCGCCCCAGTAGTCCACAATTACGCATGACAAATGATCTAATTCTTTATCAAATGGAGAAAATATGTTAAACTAATAAGTGAATATTTCATAATATTATAAGATAAATAAATAAAATAATTTTTAATCAATCCCATCCATGAAACAAAACATAATATGTGTTAATTAAATACAAATTTCATCATGTCGTGGAGTCGGTAGTATAAAAATATTCATGATCAATACATTTTATTTTTCATAGTGGATGATATTGGATGATTGAATGATTTTTTTAAAAAAATATTATTAATACCAATATATTGGTAATTTTATATTAATATTCTAAATGAATATATGGAATATTTGGATGATAAAAACTAAAATAATAGTTTTATAAGAGAGGAATAGTCAAATTTATTACATTTATTTTCATTCAAATTTTCCTTCTCAGGGATTATATTAAGGTAACTAAATAAAAAAAGGATTAGTTTCAGGGGCTATTGTTCTAGTCGGATTAATTGAGAATTTTTTGGATTTCAAACCGATTAAAATTATTCAAATTTATTTGGTGGGATTGGTTCATATTTGTAGTGTAGAAAAAACCACATTTTAGGGAAAAGTATATCAATTAATGGATAAGAATGAAATGTTATGTGTGATTGGTGACATGTGTGAGATAAAGATGGTAAAAACATAATTATGATTAAATAACATAAAATTTAATTCTAAAATTTTAAAATTTCATGTTATCATATAGAATACTCATGCCACATTATATTTATATCTCAAACACTAATTAGACATAATTAAACATTAATCAACATAATTAATTTATCACTAATAAAACAAGTACAGAATCATTACCAAATATATTGGTGATTCTTCTAAATTTTGGCTTTTTTAAAACTATTTCATTTAACAAAAATTCAAAAATAGTATTTTAAATTAATCAAATTGAAAATTAATACTCCTTTTCAATAAATAGTGTGTTTAAGCCTTAATCTTATATATATATATTAAGAAAATAATGGATATTAATATACATGATATAAAAAAATTATAAATAATTGTGTTTGTTGACATTAAAATATATCTATAAATTATTTTTACCAAATTATTAATTTATACATATAAAAGACATAAAAATAGTTTCTCTATTATGGTAATCTTTTACTTTGGTTTTGAAAATATTGACATGGTTTTTTCTATGATTAAATAATATATTAAAATTAATTAAAATATATATTAATTTTATATTTTTTTTCTAAGATGGTTTTATAAACTAATTTTCATTATTATATATTGATATTAATAGAAATATAATAATTTTTGAATGAAATATCATTTTTAAGAAGAAAATATATTTTTTAAAATGACTCAAAAATTCATATTAAGAAAATATTGATATTATAAATTCAAAAATATATTTTTTAAAAAATATATTATTATTTTTTAAATTTATAAATTTATCATTAAATAGAAAATAAAATATATAAAGATAAACTAATTTTATTTATAAAAGATAAATACATTTTAATAAATGATGTTTTTCTCATATAATTTCCTATTGAATTTAATATTTAAAAAAATAATAATAAAATTAATAGATACATTATATGTTATCATAATTATATGTAAATATGAATAATTTAATTTACTATTGTATCATGGGACTTATTTAATAAATCCTGAAGAAATATATGAAAAATAATATTAATTAAAAGGAAAATATAAATCCTAACAACTGGAGATATTAAAAAGACGTTATATTACACCTTAGAATGAAAAATGTATTTATCTATACTTTAATTCATATAATAATATGAAAATATCATTTTAAAATCCACATCCTAATATTTGAGATTAACCGGCAATTCGAAATCTCATGTGTGGTTAGAAATTCATCATGAGGTAGGTTTGTATTACTTAAATAGTTCGTTTAAATTTTTCCTTTTAATCAATTTTAATTACATAATGTGGTCAAAAGATTATTTAAACATCACCAATCAAGTAAATCATTTAGTTATTAATATATTCTATGTGGTCAGATAATTTTTCATTACTTCTAACTTCCTGTGATAATTTCTGGTTCTTTATGAGGTTAGTTAAATATACATTCAAGCAGTAGGTTACTATTAATCATGTGACCACTTAAATCACCTTTCACAAGTAAACCATTATAAAATTAATCAATATTTTTTTCTCATTAGAATCATGGATATACCATGTTTATAAAAATAATCAAATACATATATATATTCATAATAAATTGTATTCACAAATGAAATCAAATTCATCAATAAAAATCCCAAAAATTTATTTCAAAATCATTAATGCTAATAGTTATTATAAAAAATCGTCAATTATATATAATAAACATGAAAAATACTAATGGGTTCCATATTTCCTTAAATGTACTCTTAATCATATCATATTTACCAAAATTCAATAAAAATAAAACTCACATAATGTGGTATCGACAATCCCCCATTTATATTTGTTGGAAATTCATTTTAAATGATTTTAAAAAATGTGTTTCCTTTTCCCTCATCTCCCCAAAATTAATCAATATATTATTTCATATTATCTCTCCATTATCAAAAATAAATACTACAAACATGGTAATTAATAAAAAAAAATTAATTAATATATATTCAATAAACTATTCCACTCCAAGTCTTTGTGTTCCACGATCGGTGTAGAAAACAATGGGTCTTTATTTGGATAGTAATGTTCTTTAATATAATATTGATTATGATAAATATAATGTGATATATATTTATCATTCTTATAATATTATCAGCCTTTTCATAGATTATACCAATTGTGATATAAATCCTATATAGAATAAGTCATTCTAAAACTCCCACACTCATTTTAACCAACAAGTCAAAAACATTCATTCACAATTCATGATTTCTATTCATGGAAACTCCACTAAATCAATTTGTAAAATAAAAAATTTAAATTACTCTAATTTGGAATAAATATATATTCATTATTTAAAAAATTTAAATATTAGTTAAAATTTTGATATATTTAGAAATATATAACATTTCAAAAGAAGTCCTTCAATATAATATTAAATCAAATTAATTAATGTGAAATATAGAGTATAGTATCTACTTTATCATTCATTCACTATTCAATCCCTCAAGGAAATACATAGGCCAACATTCATCATTTTGATTCACGTAAAATAATATATCATTTTACACTAAATGGGTAAAGAATGCTAATATGGAACTTTTTTAATGGTTTTCCAAATATTATAAGCTCTAATATTAATATAGGATGTTTTTATTTGACATATTTTTTTTCAATTCTAAAATATTATATCAATCTAGGATGTCATAATGATAATTTTATAACATTTTTTCTAATAAAAAACATATTTCATATTTATCGAAGATAATCCAACAATCCTATTTCCATGAATCCCAATTAGGAGATAAATTATAATTGGTGTCATTTTCATTTTTATATCTATAATTGATACCCATAAATTCTCGTCAGGTTCTACGAATCATTACATTATTTAACATTAATTCTATAAATTGAATGTATAAATACATTAAATAATTGTCTACGTTAAATGTGTGGGTCTTATTTTTCATTACTGTGATTAGTAGGGACCAAAGGATATTATTAAATATATATATCCACTTCTCATTATTGAATTTATTAATTAAAATCATATTTAAACAATGGAATCATTAATCCTAAAACATAATTACATTAATTTTATGATATGGTATATATATCATTATCTATAAAATCATATGCACTACCCTATGAAATATTCATACATTTTATGGATTCATTATGTTTTAATAATTATATAAATAAATTTGTACTATGTCTAGTGATATTTTAAATCTCACACATAATATCTTTAACATAATTTTTTAACATCCACCCAATAAATTATGGTTCTTCATATTGAATCATTTATTTTTCTTTTTCCACTATTATTTTTTAATAAATTTACCTTTATTTTTAAAAAATTATTTTTGTTATGATATAAGTATATCATTGTGTATGTTTCATTAAAATTTAATGTTTTCATGTGGTTATTTCTTATTCAAATAATATCTTATAGATTTTAAAATCATTCAGATCTTATTGGGAATTATTTTTAATTATTATTCAATTTTATTTCTATTCAATTTTTTTACACCTATCTTTCACCAGTCTTATTTGAAACCTTCATCAGAGCATTTTAGATTTAAACATAATATTTTTGGCATCCAAAGGTTCACCCATTCTATAATATCAATGTGTGTTGTATTATAATATTATTATTCATTTGTTCATATTGAGATATTTTTCCATTATCCATATTACCCCCATTATTTCATTGATCATAGATATCATCAAGGATAAAAAAATATATATTTAGTATATATTTTTATCATAACATATGGATGTTGCTTCATCGTTTTAGAAAACCTACCCCTCAAAATGGGGTTTTTATGAAAATATAATTTGTAAGGGTTGTAATAACACCCCAATGCATTGGTCCCAATCATATTTCCTCACTAATAGTGACCATAAAATTTTGATATTTTTAATTTATATTCATGCTAACCAATTTTTTAGTATGATTTGTTTCGACTTATGTTTTTACTAGTTGATTCTATTATGGTTTAATATTTCATAATCATAATTTTATAATCCATGTGAAATGTGGTAAGATTCTTCTAATTTTTTTATTATCAATATATGTATTGATTTTGTTTTGAAACCTTCATTTTCAATGAAACAATATTTATGAAGATTATTTAAAAATATATAGATACTTACTTCGTCACCATAAGTGGTAATGAGATATATTGAAACTATATTATATTAATTTTTCTTATACTATGCACCTATAATAATTTTATTATTCTGTAGATAATTTGGTTAATTCAGCTCATACTACATCAATTTTTTGTAAAAAATAAATATTTGTATTGTCGATATTTGTAACATTTAATTATAATTCATTAAACATTATAATGAGATTACAAATTTTATATAAAATAAATATAATTTTATTATCAAAAAATTTTCATATTTTAATTCAATTTACTAGGAATTCTGATATTTTCTTGTAGCTGGTGTCAACCTAAATGATCAACATTGATTTTTACTATAGCTAGGGATTAGTGGTATTTATGTTATTTTATTTTTTTGTTCTCTTGAATAATATATTATATTTGATAGTATTATTTATTTCTTCCTTTTCATTAACCGAAATTAACCATTTATTATCATCATTTAAAAACCTTATCTAAACATATATATTGCTTTTACCTATCTACTTATCATATTTGGGGAACATTATTTAGTCAATAAATTAATAATGAAGATCCATCACTATGTTGTATGTTAGTTCATAAATGTGGGTCATATCATCTTGTTATTTTTTTTAAAAATAAACAAAATAATGAATGGTATTTCTCTTTAAAAATAGTGTATGAAATTTTTATATATAAAATAATTGATATATTTTTTGAATTATAAAATTATGATCACATTCCCTATATTCCTATTAAATTTGATAATCCATCTATATAGTAGTAATTTGATAATGTTTTTTTTCTTCATAATGGTTAGATCTATAATATTAAATTATAATGATTGATATAATGTATTCTATCGAAAATATGTATATCATTCTCCTATTATCCACATATTTCATTCTATTATTCATAATATTTTGGTACTAATAAATTTCTAATCCAATATAGAGATAACATCAATTAAATTTTACATCATTTTTAATACATAAAAAATCATATCATCATAATTGAACAACATATAATATAGAGAATGTAATCAATGGTGAAACATGGATCAAATATTAATTTCTAAATATAGTAATAAATATATTAAATATTATGAGGGGTGGTGATTTATAATTGGATCTATTTCCTAAAAATTTAATTTATTTATGCCTTTATTACCTTAACATATTATGATCTCTCTTAAATGGTTCTCTTAAATTTCATTCATTAATCAACACATGAACAATGTGGGTAGTATATATATGATTGTCATCACATACTAAGAAAGGATATTATTTTTCTCAATTGGGTAATATTCAATGGCCTCAAGGCCCAAAATAAATAATTTTTAAATTAAAAATATCTTCCATAAATCCAGGAAATATATTTATTTATATAGTATCATCATTAATTATTTTTTTATTATTTGAATGTATGAAATTCTTGAACAAAATCATGATTATTAATGGGTTTACTAAGACTTCTCCATCCACTATTAAATAAATAAAACCTGAAATAATTATAGTGTATTTCTTATGGAAAATAATATATAAACACTCTTAATAGAAACATGGGTAAATGATACTCAATTCTGAAGTTCCATTTGTGAAAATTAATGATACAACCTTCTTGTTATTAAGTAATTTTCAATCAACAATGAAAATTCATAATATTGTTCTTAATATATAAATGAATGTTCTAACACTATTCATCTAAAATATTATTCATTTTACTTTTATTTGATTCTTCATTTTCTTTAATGGATATGATATACACTAGTTTTCTTCATCTTAGCTATAAATCTAAAAATGTGTCTGAGGATTATTATCTCATCTGTAGGTATCTATATTCTTGTAACCTAAATATTATATAATTAATATTGGTTTCAAGAATCTATAAGAGTTTATATTTTTTTAATTGCATGTTATGTATATAGTTATTAAATAATGTTGTGTAAGTTACCATTATATTGATTCATCTCATTCATCTTCATTAAAAATATAGTACACGAATGCATTATTTTAAATTACAAATATTATCAATAATTCAAAACACTGTTATATTGACCAAAATTTTCTATTTTCATACCCACAATGATAATTATTTACTGTCATTAATATAATTAAAATATACCCTAAATAATCTATTAAAGACCTGATTCTTCCATCTTCATTTCTCTACATCGTATATTTAGATATCATGAATCCATCACTTTAAAACAATCTTATTAAATGCAAATTCACATTGGTTAGTAAAATAATATTTAATTGTACTCAAGGACCAATTTACTCATAGAATACAACTCATATATATTTATTCACCTTCTTACATTAATGTACCTATATTTATAATCCTTTATTTTTTATGATATTTCTATGTAAAAATATCATCCAACTCATTGAACAAACCAACTGCATATCATTGAGAAATATCATTATATATATATATATATTTAATTTAATACATTTCTCAATTGGAATCTTATGATTCATGGTTTCAACATCAATATAATTTATCATGCAGATTTATATCATGATGTTATCATCACTACAGTTTAGTTCACAATGTAGAATCTAAAATACGGTTATCAAATAAAAAATCAAATTTGTGGTTACCTCATACACTTATTTTTTATATCACATATAGAAACCATTCACAGACATGATTAAAAATCAATAATGTCCAAATTTGTACATATAATAGCATTGCAGTTTAAAATATTTCATTCATAGAACGTCTGGTATCAAAATATATATACATTTATATTTTCATACATAAAAAATCTTTTGGGAACATAGACACACCTCCATAAGAAATAAACTTTTGTAGATATTCCAATATGTAAATCATACATCGATAATAATTTAAATGTTTCAACACTTATTCAACCATCATTTAAAACACTACCATTTTATTTGTTATTACTTCTAACTTCTTTTTATTTTCATACAAAAAACTCTTTCTAATAATAATCGTAAACGTTATAATTTTATTTGATCTTTGGAAGTACAAAATTATTTTAATCAACTTAATTAATTATCAAATTATTCAAATCTTCATGTATATAATATATTTTCAATTATTTTACATTCTATTTATATGTATCTTTAAGACAAAACTATTGTTCTGCTACTCAATAATTATTAGGTAGTCTTCATGTGGTAAGAATACATTTTATAATACAGATGAAAATGATTATATAAATTGGGTCAAATGGAATTAATTTTTATGGCCACATTTTCATGGCTACACCACCTACCATTTAAAATTCATGGAAATTAATCTACATCATGAGGTAAATATATCAACCATGACATCACACTTCACACATTTTATACCAATTCTAAAAGAAATAAATTGATTTACCCTTAATGTGGTTGGTTATATTTCATCATTTTGTCACATGAATCACCCTTAATAATATAACCATTAAAAAATAATCCATATATATAAATAATTAAAATAAATATTATGAAGGGAATGACATAATAATATTATTCACAATGATAATAATCATTGTTGTTATAAATTTTATTAATTAATGAACAAATATTAAATAAATAAATTTTTTTCTTAAATAATGTTCAAAAACTACAATTCTAGATACTCTTATGTATCTTTTAAAAATATAATCGTACATGATATATGTATTATCGTATGATCTTAGTGATTTTATTTTCTATTTGAGAAAAAAAAATTATTAAAATTTTACCATTTTACGATATTCCCCTTGTGTGTATTCTATTCTGTTCCTATAGGATATCACAATGAGTGAAGATATTATAAATGGATAATAATAGGTGATACATCAATGATTAAATCCTTTCATTCTTTTAGGTAACTATTCTATAAATCAAACATAAAAAAATATTATTATAATTGAGGATGATGTGTTTAGTGTAAAAAAATATGAATATACTTGTCACACCATGATTAAAAAAACAATGCACATGTGAAATATTTCTAACAATGCATGGTGATTACATGGAAGAGAATGATAGAGAAATTCTGTAACATAAATGGGATACAATAATATGGTATAAAATGTTCTCTAGTTATTTCTAGGATGATCTAGAATTTGATGTTTGTGGAATTTTGTTTCTATGAGCCTATCTATTTAATATCTTAATGATTTTTAGTAATAAAGATAATCTAATCCCATTTATATCATTCCCATTTATATTTGGGATTGTATTGGGATAGTAGTATATATATTGGAACTCCCCCTATACCTCTCTCAAATCCATGGTGTGTTCCCTATATCTCTACCATAAATTTACATTCATGATGCATCACATATTTTAAATAGAGAGTTCACACCATTATATCCAGAAATTTATCATGAGGAAAACCCTTAGCTAATCTAGATTATACTGATAATGTTTAATAAAATAATACAACTCACCTACTCAGTGTTTTATGGTGGAACCACCTATTTGTAGGTATAATGTAGAAACACGATGATATAATGATGAAAAGTATCCTCATTGTTTTGTATCATATAGTATAATTTTGAGGGAAAAATAATTCTTTAATATGATGAATGTAATACACTGAGATGTTATGGATTATATTGTTTCTAAAAACATCTATATATTATATATCCTGGGTTACTCATACCACCAAGATTTCACCAACTATTATACAATATTAATGTTATTATTTATATTGTTGAGTCAATAAGACATCCTTATGACTATTCCATTTCATCATGTTCGGGGGATATTGATGAGTCAATAAGGTTTCATTATGAATTTTCCATTCATTCATGTTTTTAAAATCCCAAATACCCTATCTTAAGGAAAATATCATTTTTACTATGATTTTTCATAATAAGGACAATTTTCCTTCCCCAACGAAATTTTTTTCTTACCATGTTTTCATTATTAATATTTTAGTTGCTCTAAAATCCAACCATTTTTATTCATATATGTAAAATTTAATTTCAAACCTGAATGCTCGGAATTCTATAAATATTTTGATATTGAGTATTCAGTTTTCAGGATCTGAATTTAGACTCCAATTTTTCATATATTTAGAACCTAATTTCTCTGAAATTCATACTCTAAATTCTCTGATGTTCAGACTGTGAATTCTCTGAAATTCAGACTCTGAATTCTCTAAAATTCAGACTATGATTTCTCTAAATTTCAGACTCTTGATTCTCTGAGATTCAGACTCCAAATTATCATAAATTCATACTCTAAATTCCATATTATACAGACACTAAATTCCTTAGAATTCTGGTTCCTAATTCTTGATAATTTATGTTCCAAAATCCATAGAATTCCAGCTCGAATACATTAGAATTCAGGTTCTGAATTTCTTATAAATCACGTTCTGAATTAATCAATATTTCAGTTTCAAATTCCTTAGAATTCAGGATCTGAATTCCTCAGAATTCAAACTCTGAATTCTATATAATTCGTACTCTGAATTCCTTGAAAAATGAAATCTGAATATTCTTGCAATATAGAATCTGAATGTTTTTATACTTCGAACATTAGACTCCAGATATATTTATTTGTTTAAGAAACCTTATTCTTATTACCTTTTTTATAGGTATAAAAATTTCCATGCATTCTGTTATTTTCTAACCATTATTTGAGTAACACATGTTTAGGTCCCTCCAAAATTCAATGAAAATATGACCATTGGAGGAGGGATTCGACCTTTGATGATGTTCCTATAAATATAAGTTCATTTGAACAATCTCAACACTATTCTATCCCTCTAGAGATTAAATACCGTTAAAGTGATTTCTAGGAGAGACACTCATGCTTTTTGTGTACTGAACATCTTTTCCAATATTGCTTCGTGGAACTCTGATTGTTGCTGTGTACAATCGAGGTCTTCTGGGGATAGGAAGACAGAGGTGCTAACTACCTTGAAGTTCGATGGCTTTCAGGGATAGCAAGACAAAATCAAATATTCGTATCGAGGGCTTATCCGAGTATGTGTATGATAGAATTTCATGAATGTGAAAATTAGGGGCCCTTTATCCAAGGTTGTTGGATACCCTATACTTTGGGGTAAATGATTTACCACATAATTTTATTTTTTCATGTTTGTTTTCCACTGAATTTTTATTATTAAGGAATGTATAACTATCTTATACTTGTGTATTCTTTTATTGTGATAATCAATATTCTATACGCTTTATGGTAGAATCTTTTTCTTTGTAAACATTTGTTATCTTTCATTTTTAGAACTACATTTCTAGAATATAGAATGTTTATAGAACCTAGAGGTCTTTTGAATTTACATAGTTTAACTTTTTAAAAAAATTTAAGGTTTTATACAATCATTGAATGTTCCAAAAGAATTTTTAAATTATACAATTCAACCCCCTCCCTCTTGTATAATGAGCATTTACATCATTATTTCGATCCTACAATTGTTATCAGAGATCTGGTCTATAATATATATATATATTCACATATATGTTTTCTTGCTCATGTTTTTCATTGTTCTATATTTTACTTATTAGGATATTTTTATCCTTGTTTAAAAACTTTTATTACTATGAAGTTTTTCCTGACAGGTTTTTCCATTGAGATGGCAGGAATGAATGTTTCTTCAATTGATAATATTAATCCTACTAGACCACATATGATTAGTGGAAATGGTTATGAATATTGGAGAGGTTGTATGAGTACTTTTGTTATTAACACTGGAGTTGACAACTTTTTTATACTTACTCAATATTACAAGATTCCAGATAAGGACATCAGAACATGTGAAAATCATGAAAACATATAATATCAACTAAACTGTAAGGTACTCAATACTCTGTTGTGTTCCATGTATAGAAATATATATAACCATCTTTCTTCTTCTGAATCTGTAAATTATATTTGGATGAAGCTTGTAGTAGCTCATTTTGAAACTTCAAAAGATATTAAAACTAGAAGAGCTTTTCTTAGAGATGAGTATCATGGTTTTTTCATTCCTTATGGAGAACCTGAACGTAAAGAAAAATAATGATTTATATCTATTGATATAATTTTTCAATCTATGGGTAAAAAAGGTTTAGACGATGAGGTACTTTTGGACCAGATTATAGACATCATGCCTAATGAGTGGGAATCAAAGAGAAAAACTATTGGTGAGAATAGAATTTTCTCACAGATTACTATTGATGAGCATTTTGGAACACTTCTGCAACATAAAACTAGAATGAAAAGATATGCTGATATAAATAAGAATAAGAATGGAATGAAAGTGTTTCTTTTACAACTACCTCTATTCATATGAAACCCAAGACTCCTGAAATAGTTACTAGATCTATGTCTTAGAAGATTACTATTTTATAAGAATCAAGTGAATGTGAACATTCTAATAATGAACTAGCTAATATTTCTCAATGGATGAACAAGATAGTTGGAAAGAAAGACATTCAGAAAAGATACATGTAGATGCAAAGAAAAGAAAAGAAATAATCTGAAGTTGCTTGTTATGAATACAAAATAGTGGGGCATATAAGGACAGATTGTCCTATACATACGAGAAAAGATAGAAAGGAATAACATTCTGATAGGAATAAAAATAAATACTATAAGTGTAAGGTTGAGAATGTTTTGAAAGATAGGGACACATGGAGTGCCATTGGTGGAGATTCTTCTAATGAATCCTCATAGTACAAATCTTCTAGTTAGAAGAATCTTGGTTTACATGCCAAGTTACCTATTGAAAATCATTATTTAATGGAAAATGTACATAATGTTAAATCCATGAACAACGTATCCATGAAAGATAATTATAGTGATAGTAAATATTATGAATCCTTATATGAAGAATCTTTTTTTTTGATGAATATAATAACTTACCTACTTATAAATAAGATTCTAGGTTTTCTATGCTCCTTGGGAATAAATATTCAAAAGTAAAGAAAATATTTGATAGGGAAAATTCCACGATTTATATTCTTACAAGAAAAATAACAAATCTATCTAAAGAACTTGATAATAAAATGAGTGATTTTAAAAATATTTCAAAAACCCTTGAGGAAGTTAATTCTGAGAAGGATAAAATTACTATGGATCTAGAAAATGTAAATTCTAAGAAAAATGTTTTCAAGCCTAAATCTGGTGCTAAAACTAATGTTTTTGAAGATAAGATCTTTGTTATTATACTGATTTTATAAATATTTTCCATCAGAAAGTGTTGGTCAAACATTACCTTAAGTAAGAAAAACATTGATAAAATGTTTTCTCAAATTCAACCTTAAATAAATAATTCTAGTTTTGGTTATACTAGTTTGATATCATTTTTTTGTAACAATTATTTGTTTCTCAAAGTGCTCCATTTTTCAATAAGAGTCAATGTGGTGGGCATTGGGAAAAAGTTTTTCTTTAAACTAAACATAGTATTTAGGTTATCATAAATCTTGTCTTTCTAAGAAAATTGGATTCCTAAAATTTTTCTTTCATATGTTTCCACATCCATGATAGTTTGGGTTCCAAAATCTAACTCTCTAGTTTTCATGAAAATAATGATAATACCAATTGGAACACATGATACATGGATTTTGGATGCTTTTATCATATGACTGGTAACAAAAACATCTTTGAAATGATTATCAAGATGAAGGGAGTAAAAGTAACATTCAGGGATAATACTCGGGGAGAAATTATTATTATATGTAATATTGTTCTTCTTGAAAAAACATTGATTTCAAATATTTTATTTGTTAAGGGTCTTAAGAATAACCTCATTAGTATAACTCAATTATATGATTACGTTTACATTGTGAATTTTAGGAATGACAAGTGTTTAGTACACAATTCCAAGAAAGAATTTATTCTTTATTTCCATAAGTAACAGTGTGTTTACACACTACACATAGAATACCTTAGGAAGTATGATATACCATGTCTTAGTGGAATGGAAGATCATTCTTGGTTATGGTATAAATGGTTAGGACACAATAACCTTAGGAACCTATGAAAACTCTCTAAGAAAAGATTAGTTAAGGATCATCTGGAGCATATATTTGATTCTTCAAAAGGTTGTGATACTTTTCAATATAGAAATCAACATAAGTCAACTTCTAAATTAGTCAGTGAAGTCTCAACTACTGGTGCATTACAGTTAGTGCACATGGATCTTCCTGGCCCAACACAAACTGGAAGCATTGGAGGAAAATATTATGTATTTTTTTAGTTAATGATTACACTTGATTTACATGGGTCTATAATATAGGAAATAAATCTAAAGATTTTCTTATTAAAGAAAATTTAGAGACCATGTTATGGTAAAAACCTTATTTTGAAAACTATTCATAGTGATCATGGGAGAGAATTTCAAAATTCTGATTTGTAAAATTTCTATAGAAGAAAAGGAATTACTCATAACATCTCAGCACCAAGAAATACTCAACAAAATGGTTTGGTTGAATAAAGAAATGAAATTCTTCAAGTGATAGCAAGAAACATATTGAGTGAATATTCAATAGCCAAATTGTTTTAGGCTGAAGTTGTAGGTACAAATTGTTGTAATATAAATCGTGTTTTGATTAGACCTTTTCTTAATAAAACACCTTATGAGTTAGGGAATGGTAGAAAACCTACACGTTCCTATTTCAAGGTTTTTGGAAGAAAATTATTCATTCTGAATACTAAATATAATCTACAAAAATTCACACCAAAATATGATAAAATAATATTCTTAGGATACTACACAATCTCTAAGGATTATAGAGTTTTCAATAAAAATACTTGTACTGTTGAAGAAAAAAAACATGTCTAATTTGTTGAAATTGATCCTTTTGTTTTTAAACAACCTCAACCTACATCATCAGATGTTTTTTTAAAAACTGATTATCAACCCTTGATAGGAGATCCATCTGATACGTAAAATGGTCAATAAAATGTTTTAGAAGCATTTACTCTAGAAAATTTCCAACACTATGTTGATGAACAGGTTTTAGAAAACCCAAATCAGTTGTTTCTTAAGAATCATCCTAGTGATAGTATCATTGATGATGTAAATTAAAATTTAAGGACAGGATGATCCTTATGAAATGAAGTTGAACATCTATAATTCATTTCCTAAATAAAACCAAAAAAGCACTGATGAATCTTTAGGTGATGATGATTGGATAAAATCTATGCAAGATGAGCTAAATGAATATGAAAGAAATAATGCCTGGTTCTTGGTTGAAATACCTAATGAAACATCTATTATTGGAGTAAAATGGTTTTTCAGAAACAAGTGTGATGAAAATGGAATCATAGTAAGAAATAAATCTAGATTTGTTGCAAAAGACTATATTCAACAGGAAGGCATAGAATATAAATAAACCTATTATCCAATTTCTAGATTGTAATCTATTCATATTCTACTTGCCTCTACACCATTCTTCAATTTCAAACTTTTTCAAATGGATGTTAAATTTGTTTTCCATAGTGGTTTTGTCCAAGAGTATGTTTTTGTTGAAAAAACTCATTTTTTTAATATTCATAACATCTTAAACATGTTTACAAACTTACTAAAGAATTTTGTGGACTTAATCAAGCCCCTTGAGCATCGTATGATAGACTTACAAGGTTTTTGGTCCAAAATAATTTTTTTAGAGAAATGTTGATCCAAAAAATTTTATATTGAAATAAAAGATAAATGTTTTAATTTTTCCAATTTATGTTGATGATAGCATATTTTTTTGAACTAAACAATCTTTAACATGATTCCTTTCTGGATCTAATGAAATCATAGTTTGAAATGAGTATTATGGGTGAGTTAACATTTTTCCAAGGTATTAAAATTCCTAAAAAATCATAAGAAATCTATATATCTCAACAAAATTATATTAAATAACTTCTTAACAACTATGTATTTGACAACACTAATAGTGTAGGTACTCCCATTGGTACCTCAAATTCACTTGATCTTGATGAATCTAGGAAAATAGTAGATCAATAATTATTTAGAGGTATGATAGGATGTTTACATTAATTTATAGCTAGTCATCCAGATGTAATGATTTTAGTTTGATTATGTATAATATATCAATCCAATCCTAAGAAATCTCATTTAACCGTAGTGAAAAATATTTTTCACTACTTACAAGGAACCATGGATTTAGGACTCATATATACTTTTGGAAATTATTTTGTTTTAAAATGTTTTTTGGATACTGAAATTGGTGGATGTAAAATTTATAGGAAATTTACCTCCCGAACATGTCATTTCTTAGGATATTCATTAGTTTCTTGGTCATAAAGAATGAATCAATAAGTAACACTTTCCACTGCTGAAGCTGAATATGTAGCAACTGGAAGATGTTGTGATCATGTGTTGTTGATGCAACCACACTCACAATCTATGGTATGAGTTTTAACAAAAGACAAATATTGTGTGATAATACTGGTGCCATTTCCTTAAGTAATAACCATGCACATCACTCTACTGCGAAACACATAGATATTATGCATCTCTTTATTTAGGATCACACACAAAAAAGAGATGTCATTCTTCAATTTATCAAAACACATGATCAACTTGATGATATTTTTACAAAATCTATACCATCCGATAGATATGAATACATTAAACAAAAGATAGAAATGATAAATGTAATGTAATATTCATTATTAACATCTTGATGAAACCAATCTCATAATAATAAGAAACTCATTTTCATAGGGGGAGTGCATTTTCTTGTTAGCTAAATATAAATTTTTGTAATGAAAATTTTCATTTTCAAAATTCTTATAGTCAAAATTTTTATAGTCAAAAATTTTTGTAGTTAAAATTTTTCCATAATAAAAATTTTGGTATCTAATGTTCTCCAAAAAAATTTTCTCATTACGAATAATCATCATAGTGATCCATAATGTATGTTTCCTTTCCTAAGTCTTCATTATAATTTTTTTTCTTGCTAGAAGTTTTTTTTGTCTTAAATTTTTTGGATTCAGTTTTCCTAAAATACAAATGTATTATTTTTTAAAATCCTTAAAAGAACGGAATATATCAAAATCCTTCTCCAGCTATCATCTTAACCATTAGATCTTTTGAAAACGTTTTCAACTGTTAGATCAATTTGGGAAGGTGAATTGTCACTTAAGTTTCCTAAATAATGGACCCCCAATGGTTGTCCCACATCGAAACTCAAGCCTTCACATGCTGAAGCTCTACCCTTCCTTATTAAGCCTGTTCCGGATCTTCAAGGTTTCCTCAGTTTCGAATTACTGTTAATGAATTGTCTCAAAAATAAATTTCATCTGTAATTGAAATCCTTGAATGGAATATTTATAGAGGATGGTTAGTTCATCTGAATTTCATTGATAAGTATTATTCTATTATTTCTAATAATATCAAGCAGAATGAGGTGGAGAGTGTTTTCATATCGAAACCAAAAGCACAGGATCCGGTGTATCCGGATTGGCTAGTTGAATTATACAAGACAGTAAGCTATTTCAATGAAAGAGGAAGAGATAAATTTTGTTTTAAGATTTACGGGAAGACATATTCACTTTCATATAGTAAGTCAGCCCGTATGATTGGTATTCATTATGAAGGGGAAGCTGAGTTCTGTATTCACAAACTACCTAATGTATCAGGCTCCTTTGATAAGGAAAAAGATCTATCATGCCTTGGGATTTCAGAGGTGAAGACTCAAAATATATTACATCTATCAATAAACAATCAGATTCATGAATTGTGGGTTCAAGGGATTTTCATATCGAGAAAAGTAGAAAAGGATACTCCAAAGAAGAGTGATTTGTATATATTGTATTTCATGGTGAACTTAATAAAGATTAATCGGGTGATGTATATCTTGGATACGATTAAAAATATCATGAATGGGAATTTTAAGTCTTATATTATCATGTATCCAACCATTCTTTCAAAGTTCGTTGTTCTTTTTGTCCAGTACTTCAAGATTACATGCAATTCCAAGACGAGGAACTCCACGGTGATGCTGATAAGTGATGCTATACTAATGAGGATGAATATTGGCTTTAATAGACAATATGGATATTTTTATTATCTTTTAGAAAATTTAGTTGAAGCCCTAATAAAGAAACATGAAGCAGATGAGACATATTAGAAGGGTGGAAGGAAGAGAAAATCCAAGGAGCCAGAAGAGAAAGCAAAAACCCTAGTGGCTAAGGAAAGTCAGTCAGCATCACCAAAGCCTGAGAAGAAAAATACATATACTGATGAAGTGGATTCAAAGTGAAGAGATGATAAGAAGAACTAGAATGAAAGAGAACCTATGTTTGTTTTCGACCCTCTTGAAGAAAATGATTTGAATGAAAAGGTTGATGATGATATTGAGATGAAAAAGAAAGATAAGAAGTAGAAGAAGATTTTGATGGAAGATGATGTATTCCAATACCATCTCAAAGAAACCGAGAAAGAATATAAGTAGTTTCAGATACCAAAGTTGTTTCATCAAGAATCGCTTATTGAGACTCTGGGAATGAAGTTTTCAATTCCATAAAAACATCAAGAAGAAGTAGTTAAAGAAGAAGAATTTGAACAAGAAGAAAAATAAAATAAGAAGAAGAATGAAGTGGTGACTCTGAAGATATGTTAATGCAGGTAGAGAAATATCATGAGAAAGAAATACCTTAGGAGAAATTATCATTCCGAACCTCTCAATCCAAAACATCATAGCATGCTAATCATGTGAAGGATGAAGGGTACTATGAAAATGATGTAATGAAACTATCAGGGAAAGATAGAAACAATAAATATTTCATTCACCAATAGTTTGTTGAGGTAGGAGTTGAAAAAGAAGAAGTTGATGATGATAAAATTTTTTAGCTATAAAATTGTGGACATGAATATCCCAATCAAGAATAAGTCATTCTGGAAGATGATAAGGGAAAATAGGTGGTTGTGGATACAACTAGAAAATCTATTCTAATAAAAAAAATTTAGTGGTTCATCGAAGAGGAAGTTAGTAGAATTAGAAAAGGAATCCTCACTTACCAAAGTCTCGGATTCCGAATCGTCCTCTCTTGGACATGAATTTTTAGTTCAGTATTTGAAGAAGCTGGTTGGGACTAGTGAAATATTTAATATTATAGACTCGAGATGTTATATTCTTCAGCATTAATTAAATAAAAAATTGGATTCAGTATTGTAACACCACAAGATTTTATGAAAAATATTATTTTCATTAATGTCTTGTGTTGTATTCTACACCAAGATTACCTTGCGCTATACGCAACACCGTATTAGCTTGCAGTATACGCATCACTATTCTTGGACCGTGTTACACACAATTTTGATAATAGTTATTCTATGCAACATTGAGTATATATATATATGTGTTAAATGTATAAATGAAATATGGTTAGATTCTGTTATACGAAACAACGAAGGATTCTTTCACAACACGCAACCCTGACTTGGCTTTCATTACACGCAATCGCGACCTTCCTCGATAGCGTGTGTTGTACGCAATACCGGGGTTTAATAAACAATGATATATTATTATAATATTGTCATAAACTAGCCGTTATGAATATTATTAACTAAATTTTGAATTTTATAACATTATTATTCATCTTACACATTTTCTAGAACATGGTATAAGAACAAAATAAATTTTTCGGGTAAAATAAGTATTTTTCAAAAAATGCAGTTTTGCCACCTTTTGATGGCGCACCCACTTTAAATCTAGTTTTTGACATGTTTATATGTTAAATTTGACAAAATAAAATTCTTATTTTGAATCAGGATGTAAAAATTTACATTAGATAATGTTTGGATATTTTTCCGATAACATTCATATTATAATGAATAGTAAAAACACGCTGTATTTTAATTAAAAACAACTTTTTTCATCATAATATCTTATGTGGTTAAATTATAATATTTAATGGTTTTAAATTATAAATAGAATATATTTTTACCATTTAATATATTGTATGTCATTAGCATTAAGTTTACCTTCAATTCTTAGGTTAAATCAATTCAATCTTTTGCAATGTTTTAAACAAAAACCCGTTTTTATTCGACAACGAGATTAATTTTAATTTAATTTCTGCAACTTCTGTGTATTGAATTTTAAAAAATGGATTCCATATTAGGAATCAGTGGGTCCAAATTATTTTAATAGGCTACTTTTTATTTTTGGGAATTATGAATAGTAACTATGGTTAATTTTATTTACCGTAGTTAAAGGTAAATCGGGTAATTAAGGGTAAATATAATATTATAAAATTTCCCTAACACATGCCAAAATTTTATTTTATGGATAAAAGTAAACCCATATCAACTAAGGGTCGGATTAGATTCATTTTATGGACTTTTGACCATGAAAATAATTTAATTATTATTAAAACCAAAGAAAGTGACAACATGTCACTTTCTTAAATCTTATAAGTACAATAATTTTAACATAGTGATAAACATCATAAAACTTAGAACATGAATAGTATCCAGAAAGTTAACAAAATTATCTACATCATGAGAATTTATTTAGAATTTTTCGGGATTAAATAGTTATCATTAATTATGACACAATAGTGATGCAGAAATTATTTATCTAGTGAAAAATCCAGAATATAGTTTTTATTAAACTAATAGTGACCATAAAAGAAACAAAACCCTGACCAAAACTTATTGGTCATGTAAATTGAAACAATAATCATCCAATGGTCTAATATTTGACCATTTGGAGTCTTATAAAAACAATTATGACACTTATATTATTTTATTTTAAATGATGCCAAAGTTGTCACCTCCATAATTTAATAAATATAACAATTTAAATATTGTTATTTTAAGATGATAAATTAGATTAAAAGTATTATTGTGAAAGGTAATATATTTATCTTAATCATATTATTTAATTTTAAATTTTTATGCAACAAATAAGTATATTAAATAATTATAAACAAATGATGTAGTAAATATTTTATTAAGAGATAAACCGAATAAATGGTTTTAAAAATAATAAAATAAATATTATATGAACTATTTAATGTGATCCACTAATTTTATAGATACATATGACATTTTATTAATATATTAAATCTTTTAGTTTGGACATATCTTCTGTATATATTTTATTTAAATTCAAATAAATGAATAGTGTGAAAATTGACACTATTGTTATTTTATAAAAATAACACATTATAAAATTGTTTAAAAATCACAAAAATATTTAAAAATTATAAATATAAAATTAAATGGTCTATAATTTTATAAAGTAAACAATTATGGAAAATTCACAACAAATAAGTAATTATTTGTTATAATTTAAAATTTATAATTTTATTACCACAAATAAACTTAAATAGATTAAATAAGGATAAATCAAAATGATAAGGTATAAAATAATATCCAAAAATGTCAAAATTTGATTGTTTGGTGAGATTAAAACCCTATCTCATCTAATATCCTAATATGAGTCATTTTTGGAGGTTTTTAAGTGGGGTTAGATTTATTATAAATTAATATTTTTAAGAATTCAAAAGGTGCCCCTCTCCTCCCTTATAAAAGGGCACCCCCTCCCTCTCTTCCTCACACAAATTTGAGCCTTCAAGCTCGACCAACCCCTGCCAAATTCTCTTCTCCACTTCCCTAGAAATATCCTAGAGGTTCTGGTATTCCTCAAAGACCAATTTTAGTGCCCTAAGAGGAGGTCTCAAAAAGGTGCTTCAAAGAAGAGGTAATTTCCGTTACCGATTCTTTCACCTTTATTTATTCTTCCACTTATTCTTATTAGGTTGTTTCATTATGAAGTAATAAAATCAGTATCACTCATATACTTATATGTCATTATAAGTATGAAAAAATCCTAATTCACCATCTATCCATCCTACGGAAAACGAAATCACCGCGCGTGCGTACGTAAAGAATACCTTCTCCACGCCGTGGTGTAATATGTTTTTCCACCAACACCTTACATGGATGGGTATTATGGTGTAATGAATAACTATACATAGTTATTTAAACAACATAATGATTCTGATATATTGTATCATCCACTCCAATTCAATTCAATAATTATGGAAATGATATCATCGCTCGTGCTTACGTACGGACTACCGTCTCCACGACGCGATGAGATTCATTCTCCATGTTAACCATTTAAGAATGATTATAAAGTATATATAATCAATAATAATGAAATATATGACATTAAAAAGCTACTGGATTTATGTGTATATATATGTATGTCATCTACTTAATTCCACTCAATTCAATAAGGAAACGAAAACAGCGTTCATGCGTACGTACGGACTACCGTCTCCATGAACGGTGTATTTCTTTCCATTTATCGGTCCATTATATATATGTATATTCTGAATATATACTATATATAAATCATGTTTTATATTCTATAATTAAGTAATAATGATCTACGTAATCATATGAATAATTACAAGATAAAACACGAACGACAAATGAGACGATTTTACCCAAAACGCTACTTTAACATTAATTTACAAAAGAACGGGTAATATAAAGTCATAAGTGATCCATATATGATATAATAACAATGAATATGATTCTGTAATAAGTCAATGACATTATTTAAATCATTATACAGGAGGTTCGGACACTTACGAAGCAAATCGGACCTAAGGTAAGGGAAATATCACAATCTCAATTTTATTCAAGATTGTTTATACTTCAGAATTTACTGGGGTGTATTTTATCATCCACATTCATGTTTCCTCAATATGTAATAATATTTCCATCCACCTAAAATTTTTTAAATCCAATTTTACCCTTCGGTGAGTTTTTAGTAAAAGATATGAATGGAATCTTTTGTCGTTTTTCGTAGGAGGTACTTTTTGACTATTCCGACAAAAGTATGAAGAATGTTTTTTTAACTTATACGGCATGAATGGATTTTTAAAACATTATTTCCAAGAAGATTCCTTTACAAGTTTTCAATTTTATTTTTAATCAACTTCTTTTAGTTTAGAATTGTATGACATGTTAAGAAAGGAAAACTATTTTTGAAGAAGAAAGGATATTTTCCTCAAGAATAGAGTTCAAGTGTTTTATCAAAATTATTTTCCATCTAAGATAATAAAGGGTTATGTTTTTGTCCCTATTATTACATTGACTTGATTATGTTGTGATGGAATTATTTTTATGAATTCCTTAATCTTATATGAATTGTTTTATAATGTCATGATGTTTAAGATTCCCATTTGTATTACATGGGTTATGCAATGATGTATGATTTATGATTTGTGGCACACATAAGAATGGTATCATTATGAGATTGGTGGGACCTATATCTCCCTCCAATGAATTGGGTAATGATTTTATATCTCATGAGATAGACATGGCTGGAATGGTAGGTTATACCGGTTCAGTGAAACAGGACTGAAACGAGGGTGACTCGGTTCAGAAATGGACATTGTCCACTAAGATAGTCTTGGCAATGAGTCTTGACTAATAAGAAATGATTCTCTATGATTATGTGTCAATGCCACAACGTTTCATGTTTTATGTTATGATTATTGGGAATTCATTTCACTACTATGATTTATCCCATGTTATGAAATTATGCTCTCTTTTGCAGGTTAAGATTTCCAAAATGTTATGTTCTTATGAATATGATGTGATTGATATTTATTTTGTTTACCCATACTGAGCATTTGATCTCACCCTTTTATGTTTTCTTTTCCCCAGGATATAAAGAAAGGTTTTAGGTAAAAAAATGGAAGATCTTTATGGGAGATGTTGATGATCTTTCACCACGATTAGAAGATTATATTCCAAGTTTCCAAAGACACTAAACTATTACTATACTTGTGTGTGTCTTTTGTTATGTACTAAGTATTCCACAAAAAAAATGTAATGTCCGTGTACGTCAAGATTTGGGTCTCTACAGTTGGTATCAGAGGAAAGGTTTAGTCAACCTTTGGAAACTAGGACGCGAAAACGTTAGTGAGATCCCTAGAGATATTTCTAAGGTATGTCTAGGGATGTCCCTAAGGATAATTATACATATAGGATATAGTCCTTGAACTACGGTAACGATCTTAGAATTAAACCCAAGATGATAGATAATGAAGTGAATTCCCCTTTATTATGTTGTTTTACCTATCATGATTTTTCTCACTCACACTATTTTTTTGGTTTTAGAAAACGACTGGAAACAAGATGATTCACGATAATAGAGGATATGAGGGACAGTGGAATGATATTCTTCATGAGAAACCAAATCAAATGAGATTTGAAAGTGAAGTGCACTGTGTTGCATTTGTTGTCAATGAGGCATGAGGTTGTCTTGGAATGAATGGAAGTCAAGGAATGTCAAGATGTGAATGACAAAGGTTTTGATGGTGTTGGTGATGAAGAGAGAATGGCCATAGTACTAAGATGCATGTCACTTAGGAGATTCACTAAGTGTCATAGGAGATGTGGTTGAAACATTCTCTAGTTATATCAGACGATTGTTGAGCTGTTATTAAAGTTCCAAGAACTTGTATCAACTGGATACAAAGTCACAACAATGTTAGAGGACTATGCATTGTTAAGACAATGCATGAGGAGATGAAGATGAACCATCCACTACATCTAAGTGGATGACGTGAGCTGAAGAGGTCCATGCACTATCACTTAGTGCATATGAATTGAAGAAGATCCAACTTGATCTCTGATTAGATCAACGAAGCACATTGAAGAAGTTATGTGATTCAGGAGCTCGGTTGATGAAGAACCTTCAAGAATTTCCCTCCTAAGTAATGAATATATGTTGAGGAGATTGTGGAATTCTTAAGAAGAAGAGAAGAGAATAAATGAAGAGGAAGATGGCTTGAAGTGGCATTTGGAATTTCACATTATGTATGTGGTTACTTTGTTTTTTATACAAAGTACTCTCTACCTTTGCCAAAAAATATGGCCAGCCAAGGCACCTTGAGGGTTCAACCCCAAGGCATGGGCGCTAGGGCACCACGGCCATGGGGGAACCCGTGGGGCGAGCCAGGGCGGCAGGGCGCACACCCAAGACACCGCATGGGCGCCTAGGGCACGCCCGAAGGAGCACGGAAGGGGCGTAGGAGCGCGCCCCCAAGAGTGTCACCGTGCATAGAGGGCGCATAGCACGCGCTCGAGTGGCAGAGTGGGCGCAAGAGCGCACCCGCAGAGAGAACCCGGTGCGGGGCGGCACATGGAGGGGAGAAGTTCAACTGAAGTGAGGATGGGAGTGGAACTTTGATAAACCGTGGAAAAACTGGCCGTGGCTTCGATGTGGGATGCGGAATTTTTCCGCGGAGCGAATCCCAGCCACTCATCTGATCTCACGGACGATCGGCGCCGCTCATCTAATCCGCCGCGCTCCCGATCTGATCCAAGCCGTCAAAGGTTTTTGATCCCCGCATCCAACGACCCAGCGTCCGTCTTCAACCTCGAGCATAGCCACTACCACCCGCGAGCTTCTTTCGAACCAGAGACCTCCCCGAGGATAGAAATGAAGTGTCCGACCACCTCCGGCCAATCTAATTGCTCCAACGAGGTCGTCTGGCCACAAAGAATCCATCCATGCTATAAAATGACCTTGCATGCATCAAATGAAGAAATTGGAGTTCGGCCGAGGCATGCAACGTTGCCGAGGCTTTGAAGGGTTCGTGATTTGCATGGATTTGAAGCAAAGAGGCCGTGCATGCGTTCTAAGTCACATGCACGTGAAGAAGATAATAAATAAAAGAACCCGCATGCACCGAAGAGAAAACGCAAAAATTTGGAAAGATTTTGAAGATTTGAAATCTTCGGTGATTCAAGATTTAACACGCGGATGAACCGAGGCTCTCCTCGCCTATAAAAAGATAGCCCGAGCACTTGGAGTGCTTGCTGAAAAACTCGAGAGAAGTCTCGTGAGAGCTCTTGTGCCTCGCGAAGAATTACTGCGCGCAACACTTGCGCGGCAGAAGCCCAGAGCTCCCATTAGCTCTGTAAGGATCCTTTTGCGCACCTCTTGCGCGAAAGAAGAACTGAGAGGTCCCCTGCACGCCTTCCCTTTGCGCGTCAGGAAGACCCGAGGCAGCCGCATCACATGCGCGCTCTCGTGGTTTGTTGAAGCTTGCACGGCCGAGGTGCCTTGCACCTTTGAGGAGTCTTGCGTGGCAGTGACACTTGCGCCTGCCTTATGCACCCAAGTGCTTGCGCGACAGAAGATAAGTTGGCCGCACCCCTTGCGTGCCTCCTTTGGAGTTCGGGTGGAATAGCAAAAGAAGGTCGAGACCACACCATTGTGTGTGTGTGCTAAAGTGAAGGAAGTAAGCCGAGGCCAAGTGTGTGCCAAGTGTAGAAGCGGACCCAAGGCTTTCATGCCTTGTGTGTGCACCAAGTGAAGACACATTTTGTGTGTGCAAAATTGAAGAACAACCTACGGGTTAAGGGTGTGCGACAAGAAGTGGGAAGAGGCCCAAGTCAAGTGTGTGCAAAACAAAGAACAATTTATGTGTACTTGAACAAGTAACAAAGAAGGCCGAACCTAGGTGTGTACAAAGTGTACGCATTTAGAAGTTGAAGGAAGAGGACATCCACACTAAAGTATAACACACTTTTAAGTGTGTAATCAAAAGAAATAAAGTGCGTGAAGTTCAGAGAAGGTGTGTGTGCTGAAAGAATGACACCCTTTGAGGGTTTACTGCACCTAGAAGAAGAACAGGAGAGTGAATGCATTCATGCATGAACATGCGCACGTAATCAAAGATTAGATCAGTGGTGTGCAATTGAGTTGTCCAAGACTTGAAGATCATGAAGAGAATTGAGAAGGCCATGCAGTCAGTGCATGAGGATTCAGAGTTGCCATGAATTCAGTGCATGAAGTTGTTTTGAACTGAGACTGGACTAGACTGAAGTTAAAGACATCATTAGTCTGAGTATTCAGTAGTTGGAGAGAAGCCAGGTCATCCTTAGAAGAAGGTGATAAAGCCTGAGCAAGACGAGAAAACCTGATCAACCCAAGTTATCAGAGGTACAGAGCAAGGCCAGCAGTCTTTATCCCGGGCTGCTGAAGATACTTGAAGAGCTGAACAAGAAGAAGAGCTACTCGTGTGACTCGAGGAGCCAGGAGAAGCCCCCTGTGAGACTCAGGGTGGAAGAAGTCTTCAGTGGGATTCTGGAGCAGGCCAGTGGGACTCTGGTAACACTGTGTGAAGCAGTATAAAGACCCTCCTGTGGGACTCAGGAGAGATACGGTGGGAAGCTGTATCGACCATTGTAATACTAACAGATTATAATGGGAGAATCCATGCTGGGAGAGCATGGAAAGGACGTAGGCCTTTGGTGCCGAACCTTGTAAATCCTTGTGTCATGTGCCTTTATATTTACTGCATCATTCGAGGAAAGGTGAGAGATACAAGAAGAGTGGATCGAGGCTTTAACCAGCCATAGAGGTTTAATTGATTAAGAATCAATTAGTAAAATGTTTTAAGGGATCACTGATTCACCCCCTCCCCCTCTCAGTGATTCACGCTGATCTTGGCACTTCAATTGGTATCAGAGGGAGGTTACCTCTAAAAGATCCAAGAGAGTCTTTATGGAGTGCAGATTTGAGGAAATGAGTGACCAGCCTCAAATGGAGATATCTTCCATGACTCAGAAAAATAGAAAGAAGAAACGGGAAAAGATGATGAAGAAGAAGGTTGTTGCAATCAGAGAAACTCTTTCTATAGAAAGAAATGTGAAAGTCACATCAGATGACAATTCTTTTTTATCATTCTTCTGATGAAGCCTGCTCTAGCTGTGATGAAGATGGAAGGAACAATGATCTTCTAAATGCAATCAAATATCTTCAGAAGACAGTCCATAAGGAAGTGGCAATGTGTATAGCTACAGGCCTCCTTGATCTTCAAGAAGAAAAATTATAGCTAGAAGATGAAGCCAATTCTCTGGAAGTCCAATTGGCTAAAAGGGTTGGCATAACCAACACTCTCAGAAATCTGGTGAAGGCTAAGGATGAAACAGTTTCTCTTTGCAATGATAGATATGAAGATACTTGTGAAGAATTGCAAAGAATCCTTTCTGAGAAAGAAATATTTATGATAATGATCAAAGATGTTTTCCATGCACTGGAAAAGAGGCACAAAGTTTCAATGAATGTCAGAGATGCTCAACTTGAAGACAAAGTAAACAGGGTAAAGGAGCTTGACAATTCATTACAAGAAATGATGAAGGTGCATGAAGACCAGTTAGAACAGCTGAAAGAAAATTGGGAAGGAAGGCTATGAACTATTGAGGATGAGAAGAACTCCCTCAATATGAAATGCTTCGAACTAGAGGTGATATTGAAAAATCTGCAATCACCCAAAGCTGAATCCTCCCAGTCAGCTGAAAGAAGAAATGTTGCTACTCAAGTAAGCTTTGAGAAGGATGATTCTAAGAGAAAGACATCCTCTAATAAAAGGGCAACAAATTCTAAAAAGAAGGTACCATCCATACCATCTTGTACTGATGCTTCTAATTGTGTTTCCACAAAAAGTGCAGGATGGAAAAATAATTCCAAACAAGTATGGATGATGAAAATGAAGAAGAAGAGCTCTCCTGAAGCAGCACAACAATTCAAGACAAGTACCCAACAATCAGAAGGACTGAAGAGGCCAATATTTGTGGGTCAGTGTTGGTGTTGTAACAAGTATGAGCATTGTGCAAAGGATTGTTGGTACAATCCACTGAATTCCAAAGTACAGAGGAAGCCCATGCCTAGGGGGAGCAAGCCAGAAGAAAAGGAGCAGCATCCACAGGTCCAGAGACATCTGTTTACTACAAATAGATTTGGATTACTTGACAACATCTGGGATGATTGAAAAAGTGGTCAAATAGATACATGTCAATCTCCAACTGTATCCAGAGCTCAAAAGAAGAAAAGATCACAGAACCTAGCTCAGAAAGCATCCTTGGGAAGCAAACAGAATAGAGGTGACAATGCTCCCAAGAAGATGTTTAAAAAGGAAGAGAAGTCCTTGGAATTCAAATACAAGAAGGGTGATGCATCCAGAAGGACCACCAAGAAATGCTTCTACTGTGGGAAGAAAGGACATATCATGGATCTTTGTAAACAAGCCATGAAATTCAATAGAGGCAGACCGGACTCAAACAGACAATCAATCCAGAAGAAGCAGAAGGGATTGGTTGAAATTAAGTTGCATAAGAAAGGTAGCTTAACAGCATCAAAAGAACCATATGGAATTTCCAAAACTGAGGCCTCACATCCAAATGACTTGTTAGTCATATGGCCTAATCAGTTGCAACTTGCCAGAGAACTGCAAAGAGATGAAGATGAAGCACTGGCAATTGCTAAGGCAAAAAGGAAACAAAAGATTTCACATGAAGATGTATTGAGATCCACACCAGCACAAACATCATTGAAGATCAAATGTGCAAGTGTGAAGAATGGTGAAAATGGGACATCTCGGTTGAGAGAATCTTCTCAACCTTGTTGTTCACATTGATGAACCAAGGAGGTTCCATCTTATTCCCTTATACTTCTGGTATTTACATGTGCTAACATTACAGGGAATTGAAGATGATGATCATTCTCAACTGGTGGATGGTTTGGACAGAATGGAGTGCACCCCTTGAGGGGGATCCAATCTTTAGAAGATGGGATTCTGAGATTTAATACCATCTTGAGAAAAGTGAAGGTAATCCAATCATACTTTCATCCCTTGTTTCTTAATTGTATTCATCATGACAATGAAGGGGGAGTATTGATTGAAGACAAATGGTTAAAAGGGGGAGCTTTATCTTTTCACCTGAACTTTCTAATGAGTTTTGTGAAGTATGTGTAGGATTTAGCAATTCATTGTTATATCTGAAAAATTTCAAACCCCTAAAGCATGATCTCACATGTTATAGTGAATGTGGACAGCTTTGAATTCCTTGGTCATATCACTCTTGTTTTCTACACCGGGTTAGCCCAAGTAGACTTAGAGCTGATTTACTAAAGGTTCATTGCTCAAGTGAACATGTGACATCATCCCTCTCTCAGTGTTTTTCAAGAAAATACTTTTCAAAGGGAGGACGAGATTTTTGAAAGAGAACCACACCACACCTTTGCATTTGATTGCCAATAAGGGGGAGAAAATATTGGCACACATATTGACCCATTCATATGTGCTAAAGAAGTGTATTGACAACAAATACAAAGGGGGAGATTGAAGTGAACTGTGTTGCATTTGTTGTCAATGAGGCATGAGGTTGTCTTGGAATGAATGGAAGTCAAGGAATGTCAAGATGTGAATGACAAAGGTTGTGATGGTGTTGGTGATGAAGAGAGAATGGCCATAGTACTAAGATGCATGTCACTTAGGAGATTCACTAAGTGGCATAGGAGATGTGGTTGAAACATTCTCTAGTTATATCAGACGATTGTTGAGCTGTTCTTAAAGTTCCAAGAACTTGTATCAACTGGATACAATGTCACAACAATGATAGAAGACTATGCATTGTTAAGACAATGCATGAGGAGATGTAGATGAACCATCCACTACTTCTAAGTTGATGACGTGAGCTGAAGAGGTCTATGCACTATCACTTAGTGCATATGAATTGAAGAAGATCCAACTTGATCTCTGATTAGATCAACGAAGCACATTGAAGAAGTTATGTGATTCAGGATCTCGGTTGATGAAGAACCTTCAAGAATTTCCCTCCTAAGTAATGAATATATGTTGAGGAGATTGTGGAATTCTTAAGAAGAAGAGAAGAGAAGAAATGAAGAGGAAGATGGCTTGAAGTGGCATTTGGCATTTCACGTTATGTATGTGGTCACTTTGTTTTTTATACAAAGTACTCTCTACCTTTGCCAAAAAATATGGCCAGCCAAGGCACCTTGAGGGTTCAACCCCAAGGCATGGGCGCTAGGGCACCACGCCCATGGGGGAACCCGTGGGGCGAGCCAGGGCGGCAGGGTGCACACCCAAGACACCGCATGGGCGCCTGGGGCACGCCCGAAGGAGCACGGAAGGGGCGTAGGAGCGCGCCCCCAAGAGTGTCACTGTGCATAGAGGGCGCATAGCGCGCAGCCCGCGTGGCAGAGTGGGCGCAAGAGCGCGCCCGCAGAGAGAACCCGGTGCGGGGCGGCACCGGGAGGGGAGAAGTTCAACTGAAGTGAGGATGGGAGCGGAACTTTGATAAACCGCGGAAAAACTGGCCGCGGCTTCGATGTGGGATGCGGAATTTTTCCGCGGAGTGAATCCCAGTCGCTCATCTGATCTCGTGGACGATCGGCGCCGCTCATCTAATCCGCCGTGCTCCCGATCTGATCCAAGCCATCGAAGGTATTTGATCACCGCATCCAACGGCCCAGCGTCCGTCTTCAACCTCGAGCATAGCCAATGCCACCCGCGAGCTTCCTTCGAACCAGATACCTCCCCGAGGATAGAAATGAAGTGTCCGACCACCTTCGGCCAATCTAATTTCTCCAACGAGGTCGTCTGGCCACAAAGAAGCCATCCATGCTATAAAATGACTTTGCATGCATCAAATGAAGAAATTGGAGTTCGGCCGAGGCATGCAACGTTTCCGAGGCTTTGAAGGGTTCGTGATTTGCATGGAATGGAAGAAAAGAGGTCGTGCATGCGTTCTAAGTCGCATGCACGTGAAGAAGATAATAAATAAAAGAACCCACGTGCACCGAAGAGAAAACACAAAAATTTGGAAAGATTTTGAAGATCCGAAATCTTTAGTGATTCATGATTTAACACGCGGATGAACCGAGGCTCTCCTCACCTATAAAAAGAGAGCCCGAGCACTTGGAGTGCTTGCTGAAAAACTCGAGAGAAGTCTCGTGAGAGCTCTTGTGCCTCGCGAAGAATTACTGCGCGCAACACTTGCGCGGCAGAAGCCCGGAGCTCCCATTAGCTCCGTAAGGATCCTTTTGTGCACCTCTTGCACGAAAGAAGAACTGAGAGGTCCCCTGCGCGCCTTCCCTTTGCGCGGCAGGAAGACCCGAGGCAGCCGCATCACTTGCACGCTCTCGTGGTTTGTTGAAGCTTGCGCGGCCGAGGTGCCTTGCACCTTTGAGGAGTCTTGCGTGGCAGTGACACTTGCGCCTGCCTTATGCACCCAAGTGCTTGAGCTACAGAAGATAAGTTGGTCGCACCCCTTGCGTGCCTCCTTTGGAGTTCGGGTGGAATAGCAAAAGAAGGCCGAGACCACACCATTGTGTGTGTGTGCTAAAGTGAAGGAAGTAAGCCGAGGCCAAGTGTGTGCCAAGTGGAGAAGAGGACCCGAGGCTTTCATGCCTTGTGTTTTCACCAAGTGAAGACACATTTTATGTGTGCAAAATTGAAGAACAACCTACGGGTTAAGGGTGTGCAACTAGAAGTGGGATGAGGCCCAAGTCAAGTGTGTGCAAAACAAAGAACAATTTATGTGTACTTGAACAAGTAACAAAGAAGGCCGAACCTAGGTGTGTACAAAGTGTACGCATTTAGAAGTTGAAGGAAGAGGACATCCACACTAAAGTATAACACACTTTTAAGTGTGTAATCAAAAGAAATAAAGTATGTGAAGTTCAGAGAAGGTCTGTGTGCTGAAAGAATTACACCCTTTGAGGGTTTACTGCACCTAGAAGAAGAACAGGAGAGTGCATGCATTCATTCATGCACATGCGCACGTAATCAAAGATTAGATCAGTGGTGTGAAATTGAGTTGTCCAAGACTTAAAGATCTTGAAGAGAATTGAGAAGGCCATGCGGTCAGTGCATGATGATTCAGAGTTCCCATGCATTCAGTGCATGAAGTTGTTTTGAACTGAGACTGGACCAGACTAAAGTTAAAGACATCATTTGTCTGAGTATTCAGTAGTTGGAGAGAAGCCAGGTCATCCTTAGAAGAAGGTGATAAAGCCTGAGCAAGACGAGAAGACCTGATCAACCCAAGTGATCAGAGGTACAGAGCAAGGCCAGCAGTCTTTATCCCAGGCTGCTGAAGATACTTGAAGAGCTGAACAAGAAGAAGAGCTACTCGTGTGACTCGAGGAGCTAGGAGAAGCCCCCTGTGAGACTCAGGGTGGAAGAAGTCTTCAGTGGGATTCTGGAGCAGGCCAGTGGGACTCTGGTAACACTGTGTGAAGCAGTATAAAGACCCTCCTGTGGGACTCAGGTGAGATATGGTGGGAATCTGTATCGACCATTGTAATACTAACAGATTATAATGGGAGAATCCATGCTGGGATAGCATGGCAAGGACGTAGGCCTTTGGTGCTGAACCTTGTAAATCCTTGTGTCCTGTGCATTTATATTTACTGCATCATTCGAGGAAAGGTGAGAGATACAAGAAGAGTGGATCGAGGCTTAACCAGCCATAGAGGTTTAATTGATTAAGAATCAATTAGTAAAAAGTTTTAAGGGATCACTGATTCACCCTCTCCCCCTCTCAGTGATTCACACTGATCTGGGAACTTCAGAATGTCCAAAAATCATTATTATGCCGAATCAGCAATCTCATAATATGATCAACAAACTCAAATTTGGTAAGTTTCCTGACTCGACTAATAAGAGAAAGATGGATTTTCATGATGATCATAGAGGAAAGAATGTTCAATTTCCACTATGTAAATCATGTGGGAAGAGGCATCAAGGAGAATGTTTCAAAGGAACTGGAAGATTCTTTGGGTGTGGAAAAGAAGGACACAAAGCCAGTAAGTGTAATGGAAAAGTTTCAGTTAACACCATGGATGAGGTTAATGGTATTGCTACGACATCAACAATGGTTAAATGTTTTAAATGTGGAATGTACGGGCATTATGCAAACCAATGCCCTAATGGAATGTCTCATGAAGAGAATCGGTATGGTCGTATGGGTAGTATTTTTGTTGATGATGATGAAGAGACTACACATGATATGTGAGATGAAAGAATTGTTGAATCTCGATCAATGGTTTAAGAAGGTAGTGGAATGATTACATGTTTATCAAGTGTAATTTTGTACTATATAATAAAAAGACATCTAAGGATTGTTACACTGTTTTCTTTCTTTATGTTTTGAAAGTTTATGATGAATGGTATGAGTAACAATGAAAGGTTATTCAGATATTTTTTGGAAAGTGGATGATATGCGCATAATGAAGTGATAAAGAGAAAATGAAATGTTTGACTTTATTCATGAGATCATTATTGATATAAGGACTAATTATATAGAATTTTGAGGATTTTGGTATTTGGAAAGAGTTATCTTTTGACAGCACTCATGTTTTCACTAAGGTTCAATGGGTATTCAAGAGAATACATGATTAAGGCCTTGGAATGCTTGTAATTTGACCAACAAGATATATCTTATGATATACGGGGGATAAATGATGGCATTCACATGATTGTTCTGTGACATTTCCAGTAATCATTTTCATTATACTATGAGCTTTGACCAAATTATTTTAGATAAGCCTAAATATTAGAATGGATTATGTTGGACATAAGTTAGGATAAAATGTTTTTTGATATTATTGGTGGGATTTTATAATAATATAGCTTTAGAAAAAGGACCACCTGCAGGACGGGCGACAGACCATCGCTTCGGACAAGGATGTGGGAATCGAATCTACAACCGAAGTGAGACTGGCCTTTATCGCCTACCACTGGCCTACACGAAGTCCCTGGTTAGTAGAAACTAGTTTTATTTTATTAAGAGGTATGATATATGAAATATATGTTCAACCTCACAAAAGACGGACTTATGAATATTTGATAACTATTGCTAACCTTTTGTTTGAAATAGATGGAATGACCCATCATTCTATCACATGATCTTTTAACACTTCATTTCTTTAAGAGATGAAGTGGAAACTGTTCAAAGCAGTAACAACAGTGAGATTGAACCAAAATCAAGTAAGTATTCCTTCTAATTCAAAATTTTCAACTTTAGGGAAATGATATTGAAAACCAAAAACGTTTTCCTAGTGATCTTATATCTGATGAATCAGATGGTTCCCTAGATCATCACAAATTTATGGCTTTGTGATTGTTGGCTTTTTCATAGCCATGTCCGCTACCACTATCCATCAGAACATGATGGTTAGATTTCTCTTCCATGTCCATATTTTCACCTATGTTCTCCTATGTGGATACCCAGTGATTATTTAACTTGGGTAACCATTACGTTTTATACTTTAGTTTTTAAAGATAAGTTTTGGTATTCCTTTTTACGATGTGGGTTTCTATCAAAGAAACTTTCAAATAGTAAACCATTTATAACCCCGACGAATTTCGAGGGAGAAATTCATTTTAAGGGGGGTAGAATGTAACACCCCTAGATTTTATGAAAAATATTATTTTCATTAATGTCTTGTGTTGTATTTTACACCAAGATTACCTTGCGCTATACGCAACACCATATTATCTTGCAGTATACGCAACACTATTCTTGGACCTTGTTACACACAATTTTGATAATAATTATTCTACGAAAAATTGAGTATATATATATATATATGTTAATGGAATAAATGAAATATGGTTAGATTCTGTTATATGAAACAATGAAGGATTATTTCACAACATGCAACCCTGACTTGGCTTGCATTACACACAATCACGACCTTTCTCGATAGCGTGTGTTATACGCAATACCGTGTTTTAATAAACAATGATATATTATTATAATATTGTCATGAACTAGCCGTTATGAATAGTATTAACTAAATTTTAAATTTTATAACATTATTATTCATCTTACACATTTTCTAGAACATGGTATAAGAACAAAATAAATTTTTTGGGTAAAATAAGTATTTTTCAAAAAATGCAGTTTTGACGCCTTTTGATGGCGCACCCACTTTAAATCTAGTTTTTAACATGTTTATATGTTCAATTTGACAAAATAAAATTCTTTTTTTTAATCAGGATGTAAAAATTTACATTAGATAAAGTTTTGATATTTTTCCGATAACTTTCATATTTTAATGAATAGTAAAAACACGCTATATTTTAATTAATTTTTTTTTCATCATAATATCTTATGTGGTTAAATTATAATATTGAATGGTTTTAAAGTATAAATAGAATATATTTTTACCATTCAATATAATTTATGTCATTAACATTGATTTTACCTTGAATTCGTAGGTTAAATCAATTCAATTTTTTGCAATGTTTTAAACAAAAACCCGTTTTTATTCGACAACGGGATTAATTTTAATTTAATTTCTGCAACTTCTGTGTATTGAATTTTAAAAAATGGATTCCATATTTAGAATCAGTGGGTCCAAATTATGTTCATAGGCTACTTTTTATTTTTGGGAATTATGAATAGTAACTACGGTAAATTTTATTTACCATAGTTAAAGGTAAATCGGGTAATTAAGGGTAAATATAATATTATAAAATTACCCTAACACATGCCAAAATTCTATTTGATGGCTAAAAGTAAACCCATATCAACTTAGGGTCGGATTAGATTCATTTTATGGACTTTTGACTATGAAAATAATTTAATTATTATTAAAACCAAAGAAAGTGACAACATGTCACTTTCTTAAATCTTATAAGTATAATAATTTTAACAAAGTGATAAACATCATAAAACTTCAAACATGAATAGTATCCAGAAAGATAAAAAAATTATCTATATCATGAGTATTTATTTAGAATTTTCTGGGAGTAAATAGTTATCATTAATTGTGACACAATAGTGATGCAGAAATTATTTATCTAGTGAAAAATCAAGAATATAGTTTTTATTAAACTAATAGTGACCATAAAAGGCACAAAACCCTGACCAAAACTTATTTTTCATCTAAATTGAAACAATAATCATCCAATGGTATAACGTTTGACAATTTGGAGTCTTATACAAGCAATTATGACACATATATTATTTTATTTTAAATGATGCCAAAGTTGGCACCTTCATAATTTAATAAATATAACAATTTAAATATTGTGATTTTAAGATGATAAATTCGAGTAAATGTATTATTGTGAAAGTTAATATATTTATCTTAATCATAGGATTTTATATTAAATTTTTATGCAACAAATAAGTATATTAAATAATTATACAAAAATGATGTAGTAATTATTTTATTAAGAGATGAACCAAATAAATGGTTTTAAAAATAATAAAATAAATATTATATGAACTATTTAATGTGATCCACTACTTTTATATATACATATGACCTTTTATTAATATATTAAAGCTTTTATTTTGAACATATCTTCTGTATATATTTTATTTAAATTCAAATAAATGAATAGTGTCAAAATTGACAATATTGTTATTTTATAAAAATAACATATTATAAAATTGTTTAGAAATCACAAAAATATTTAAAAATTATAAATTTATATTTATATGGTCTATAATGTTATAAAGTAAACAATTATGGAAAATTCACAACAAATAAGTAATTATTAGTTATAATTTAAAATTTAAAATTTTATTACCACAAATAAACTTAAATAGATTAAATAAGGATAAATCAAAATTATAAAGTTTAAAATAACATCCAAACATGTCTAAATTTGATTGGATGATGATAGTACAACCCTATCTCATCTAATCTCTGAATATGAGTCATTTTTGGAGGTTTTTAAGTGGGGTTAGATTTATTATAAATTAATAATTTTAAGAATTCCAAAGGTGCCCCTCTCCTCCCTTATAAATGGGCACCCCCTCCCTCTCTTCCTCACACAACTTTGAGCCTTCAAGCTCGGCCAAAACCTGCCAAATTCACTTCTCCACTTCCCTAGAAACATCCTAGAGGTTCTGGTCTTCCTCAAAGAATAATTTTAGTGCCCTAAGAGGAGGTCTCAAAAAGGCGCTTCAAATAAAAGGTAATTTCCGTTACCGATTCTTTCACCTTTATTCCTTCTTCCAATTCTTCTTATTAGGTTGTTTCATTATGAAGTAATAACATCAGTATCACTCATATACTAATATGTTATTATAAGTATGAAACAATCCTAATTCACCATCTATCCATCCTACGGAAAACAAAATCACCGCGCGTGCGTACGTACGGAATACCATCTCCACGTCGTGTTGTAATCTGTTTTTCCACCAACACCTTACATGGATGGGTATTATGGTGTAAAGAATAACTATACATAGTTATTATAACATCATAATGATTCTGATATATTGTATCATCCACTCAAATTCAATTCAATAATTATGGAAATGATATCATCGCTCGTGCGTACGTACGAACTACCGTCTCCACGACGCGATGAGATTCATTCTCCATGTTAACCATTTAAGAATGATTATAAAGTATATATAAGCAATAATAATGAAATATATGACATTATAAAGCTACTGGATTTATGTGTATATATATTTATGTCATCTACTTAATTCCACTCAATTCAATAAGGAAACGAAAACATCGTTCATGCGTACGTACGGCCTACCGTCTCCATAAACGGTGTATTTCTTTCCATTTATCGATCCATTATATATATGTATATTATGAATATATATTATATATAAATAATGTTTTATATTCTATAATTAAGTAATAATTATCTAAGTAATCATATGAATAATTACAAGATAAAACATGAACGACAAATGAGACGATTTTACCCAAAACGCTACTTTAACATGAATTTACAAAACAATGGGTAATATAAAGTCATAAGTGAACCATATATGATATAATAAAAATGAATATGATTCTGTAATAAGTCAATGACATTATTTAAATCATTATACAGGAGGTTCGGACACTTACGAAGCAAATCAGACATAAGGTAAGGGAAATATCACAATCTCATTTTTATTTGAGATTGTTTATACTTCAGAATTTACTGGGGTGTATTTTATTATCCACATCCATGTTTCCTCAATATGTAATAATATTTCCATCCACCTAAAATTGTTTAAATCCAATTTTACCCTTAAGTGAGTTTTTAGTAAAATATATGAACGGAATCTTTTGTCGTTTTTCGTACGAGTTACTTTTTGACTATTCCGACAAAAGTACGAAGAATGTTTTTTTTAACTTATACGACATGAATGGATTTTTAAAACATTATTTCCAAGAAGCTTCCTTTACAAGTTTTCAAGTTTATTTTTAATAAACTTATTTTAGTTTAGAATTGTATGACATGTTAAGAAAGGGGAACTATTTTTGAAGAAGAAAGGATATTTTCCTCAAGAATGAAGTTCAAGTGTTTTATCAAAATTATTTTCCATCTAAGATAATAAAGGGTTGTGTTTTTGTCCCTATTATTACATTGACTTGATTATGTTGTGATGGAATTATTTTTATGAATTCCTTTATCTTATATGAATTGTTTTATGATGTCGTGATGTTTAAGATTCCCATTTGTATTACATGGGTTATGCAATGATGTATGATTTATGATTTTGTGGCACACATAAGAATGGTATCATTATGAGATGGGTGGGACCTATATCTCCCTCCAATGCATTGGGTAAAGATTTTATATCTCATGAGATAGACATGGCTGGAATGGTAGGTTATACCGGTTCAGTGAAACACGACTGAAACGAGGGTGACTCGGTTCAGAAATGGACTTTGTCCACTAAGATAGACTTGGCAATGAGTCTTGACTAATAAGATATGATTCTCTATGATTATGTGTGTATTCCACAATGTTTCATGTTTTATGTTATGATTATTGGGATTTCATTTCACTACTATGATTTATCCCATGTTATGAAATTATGCTCTCTTTTACAGGTTAAGATTTCCAAAATGTTATGTTCTTATGAATATGATGTGATTGATATTTCTTTTGTTTACCCTTACTGATCATTTGAGCTCACCCTTTTATGTTTTCTTTTCCCCAGGATATAAAGAAAGGTTTTAGGTAAAAAAATGGAAGATCTTTATGGGAGATGTTGAATATCTTTCACCATGATTAGAAGATTATATTCCGAGTTTCCAAAGACACTAAACTATTACTATCCTTGTGTGTGTATTTTTTTTATTTACTAAGTATTACGCAAAAGTAATGTAATGTCCATGTACGTCAATCTTTGGGTCTCTAAAAGTATCCATGGTGATGGATAAATTTGTAAAACTTGAGGTAGACTTCTATACTTTTCTCATTGGATATAAAGCTCATAAAATATGTTGTAAGATGATGACAAGTTGGTCAAGGAAAATAATATAATAGCTGTAAATCCTTGTCAAATATCAATATATTTTCATGGTTGGTTTTTACATTGAGGATGTGAAGATCAAGGATCTCACTAATAGTTTTTAGGAAAAGCTGACTCTTGAATAGACTTCTCCGAAGAAAGAATTTAAGGAACTGAATGGGAATCTAAATTCAGTTTCTAATACTTTGAAGAGGAATGGGATCTCAAAATTGAGAGTGAAGAGAATCTTTTTAAGAAATAAAAAGTTATGAAGGCTCAGGAAGAATCGCATAAGGCTTAGGAAGAGAAAATCAAATCCTTAAAGGAGAAAACTGAAGTTCAGGATCAGTTACCCAAGCATTCAAAGGAGGATCACAAGGTTCATAAGATATTGAAAACCATAGTGATGAAGCGATTCCAAAGGAGGTGGAAGGATAATCCTTCACAAAAACAAATTTTTGTTGTATTATCTTATTGTACAATTTCATTAAATCATAATGAATTTCTTAATGTTGTTTTATGTTGGTTTTTTAGTTCTAATCATTCATGTACATATTTCTTTTCCATTACCTATATTTCTTTTTTAAAATCACAAAGGCAGATAAAGGAATGACTAAAAAAGAATAATTAGTGAAGAATAAGTTTTCCTATGAAATGGGGTGTTCATATGTGGGGGACATTTCATCATGAATATTTTTATTTGCAAGAAAATAAAAAATCTCATTCAAGAAACTCAGAATTTGATGTATAGAGATTTCAAAGCCTAAGGGGGAGTTAGTCATATTCACTTTTATCCATATGTAAAGGGAGATAAGTTTTTATTTACAATATAATAAAAATTCTAATGTCCTTATATATTTTTTCTTAAGGATGTTTGTGAAATCAAGAAATGTGGATATTGTTGAGTCAATAAGATTTTTTTATGACATTTACATTCACTCGTGTTTCGGGGAGATTGTTGAGTCAATATGATTTCCTTATGAATTTTCCATTCCTTTATGTTTTTAAAATCACAAACAACCTATCCTAAGGAAAATTTCATTCTCCCTATAACTTTTTTAATAAGGAATATTTTCCATCTCCATGGAAAATTTATTCTTTCCATGTTTTCATTATTTATATTTTAGTTGCTCTAAAATTTAACTCTTTTTATTCCTATGTGTAAAATTCGGATTCACATCTAAAGCCTCTAAATTCTATAAATATTTATATATAGAGTATTCTATTTTCAGGATCTGAATTTAGACTCCGAATTCTCTGAAATTCAGAATCCAAATTCTATGAAATTAAGTCCCTGATTTTTTCTGAAATTCAGACTTTGAATTCTTTTAAATTCATACTCAGAATTCAATGAAATTCAAACTCCAAATTTAATGAAATTCAGACTCCTAATTTTTTGAAATTCTTACTACAAATTCTTTTAAAATCAATCTCTACATTCCTTTGAATTCAAAATATCAATTAATTAGAATTAAGGTTAAAAATTCATGATAATTCATGTTCAGAATTCCTTAAAATTCAGGTTTTGATTTCCATAGAATTCTGGTTGCGAATTCCATAGAATTCATGTTCTGAATTCCTCAGAATTTAGGTTTTCAATTCCCCATAATTCTAACTCCAAATTCTATAGAATACTAACTATGAATTTCTTGAAAAATAGTATCCAAATATTCATGCTATATAGAATCTGAATGTTTTATGAATCTAAAATTTAGACTCTAGAAATTTATATTTTATTAAGAATCTTTATAATGTATACCATTGATATAGGTATAATACGACATCGTGCATTCTGTTATTTACTAACTGTTGTTTAAGTTACACATGTATAGGTCCCTCCGAAATTCTTAGAAAATATGACCATAGGAATTGGTAGCCAACTGTTGAAGATGTTCTTATAAATAGAATCTCAGTTAAATGATCTCAACAATGTTTTATGACTCTAGAAATTACATACTACTAAACTGATTTCCAGAGAGAGACAATCATGCTTTGTGTGTACTGAACATGTTGTTCAAGATTGCTTTATACGACTCTGATTATTGCTATGTATAATCTAGGGTTTCCAGGGATAGGAAGACAGAGGTTCCTACTACCATGATGTTCAAGGGCCTGCAGGGATAGTAAGATAGAGTCTGATATTCATATTATGGGCTTACCCTGGTGTGGGTAAGACAAACTTTCCTAAAATTATAAATCAAGGGACCTTTATCCATGGTTTTTGGATACCCAACTCTTTGGTTTAAAAGATTTTCTTATTGTTAATATTATTATTTCACGTTTATTTTTCACTTCATTTTTATTATTAAGGAAAGTTTAACTATCTTGTATTATCTTATTCATATACTCTGATTATCATGATTCTATATGATTTAAGGTAGAATCTTTGTCATTAGAAACTTTTGTTAAGGATAATTTCTGGAACCATCTTCTTGAAATCATGCATGTTTATAGAACAGAGAGGTATAATGAATTTACCTTATTTAACATTTTTAAACAATATATGGTTTTATTCAATATTTAAAACACCCAAAAGAATTTTTAAATTGTACAATTCACCCCCTCTTGTATATTTAGCATCTACATTCTTATTTCGATCATACATAAATATAAACTATATAAGCATTACAAAAAATCATGAATAATTAATATTAATAAGCATAATTTTCAAATAAATTATCATGATTTAACACAAATTAAATTTTTTTATAAATAAATACTTACTTTTGCAATGTCTTTATATTCCTTAAAAATAAATTTTTAAATAAATTGTTTTTTATTTAGTTGTTTAACAAATTATAAAATTAATATTTTCTTATTTTTTAAACTTTATTTTCAAATTTTCAATTTACCATTGGAATACATACATCAAAATATTAATAAGGTGGTTTTCTAATATATTTTTTAAATGATTATTTTTTAACGTATGATGTCAAATGCATGTTTTTATTTAAAAAATTACTTTTTGACTAACAAATATATATGATACCATTTTTTTAAATTGATTGGAAAATTATACTTAGTAAAATTATATAATTAGAGATCCAAATTAATTTATTATAATATATTTCTTTTTTTAATTTTTGTACAAATTTTTTTTTATATTTCTACATGTTTTTCATTTGAAAAATAATTTCTATTCACGTCTGCTACAACATTTTTAAATTAAAATTTTTAAATTATATGATAATAATTAAGGTGAAATGATTCCCTAAATTTCAAATATTAGTATAATATGTTAAATTTTATTTACATTCATTAATAATAATAATATAATTAAAATATTAATTACTATAATTATGGTCAAAATGGGTTTGAATGAGTTAAACCTAAAAGGAAAAGGTTAATATTTCCATAAAATCTTATTTAATCACTATTTTCTAGGAATATTTTAAATTAATCCTTAATAATTTTTTTCCTACGATCATTATTAAAACATTTCAGGATAAATAATTTATCAATTTGAAATCTTATGTAAAATTTCTATGTAGATTTCTTGTGGGTTTCTTTCCACATATACTAATGGATATCTCCCCTATACCCCAAACATTATGGTCCTTTAGGATCATCCATTGAGTACCCAATAATATTAATTAATTAACCCCTAATATCCACTATTCCTTAGTTTTTTTAGGAAACCCTTCTACAAAAGAATAATTTATAAATTGAATGTGACACTTTGATATAGAAATAGATCTCCTAACCATGTGTTGTCAATTTATTAAATGTTCCACCAATAAGAAATATTTTATATAAATTTAGAGTAAAATAAAATTGTTATATACCATATATATATATGTTATTTTCAAAGAATTAAATTATAATTATCTCTTATTCCTTAAAATTGGAAACAAAAATTTCGACCATGTGTATGGTAGACTGCCACATCGTGAACCATGTAACTTGTTTTCCATCACTACCTATCAAGGAAATGTATAATGGTTGACATAAAGTATATTGACTACAATTTTAAAATTAATATTTATACTTAATCATAATATCACATATTATTTCGTAAATTCAATATCTATGTATTAATCAATGTCAGTCGTGGGTCCGATGGACTGCCACTTCCTGAAGCGATGTTATGCATTTTTCATTTACGTTTTACATAGACGGTAAAAAGTGAAATGTTAATGAACATATTGATTTATATATATAACATAACACAAATTTGGTAATGTTAATATATTTTTCACATTTAATTAATTTCATATAAATAGAAAATGGAAACAACATTCAAAAATAAAAAAAGCATGTTGTCTCCATAAATAATGTAGTTGATTATATATATATATATATATATGTAATCGACTACTATAAGTAAATATATAAATATTATATATTGTATTTATATCATGGTTTACATTCTTAATATTATGGAAACATGGTAACCTTAAAACAAAAGAAAATATGTAAAAAAAGGATAAATGTAATATCTTTCTCTTTATTACCTGAAATGTGATTTAAACAAGGAATTATTAAATAATAAGTAAAAATGAAATGTTTAAATCATACATGGTTAATATATATTATTATGGTTATTTAATATATTAATAATAAACTAATATTTATTTTATAGGATTTTAGAAATTTTTCGATGTATTTCACGACATATGGTTTGCTATTTTTGAATAAATTATCTTTTTTAAGATATATGTTATATTATGATCCAATATTCAGTTTTGAGGTTGACATATAGTCAAATTGAAATCCAATATCTATAATTTAATTATTTTAATGATTTTTAATGTTTCATTTTATGTTTATCTTTAATAGGGATTTGTAGGGTCCCGAAAATTCCAAAGGGGGGAAATCCAATTAACCCAAGACTTGGAAGATGATTGAACCGGTCCACGCACCGGCTCCCAGTAAAAGCACGTAGTCGGTTCGGCAGACTGCCCTCCCGCAAATCCACGGACTAGCGTCATCCGCGAAATAGAGGCAGGGACCTCCGCGGGCGTGAAGCAAGATGGGTGCCAGGCCGGTCCACTGCAGCGAGCCGCCCCCTCCGCAGACCGATGTCATTCGCGAGATAGAAGTGGAGAGGTGCACAACTGTAGAGCAATTCGGCAGGTCTCTGGTCCAAAAATACATGGTTGACTGAGTCATCCGTGGATGAGGATTCCATCATGGGATTCTGCAAAGGCCTTGTGCCCATCCTATTCATGGCTCTATAAATTATCACCGAGGGGAATCAAAATAGAAAAAAAATAGAGGAAGGATGGGTGAAAACCCATGGGGAGATACTGGAGGAATCGCTCCAAGCGGTGTTCCACGGCCATCTGCGGACCCCAAACCATCTGTGGATGAACTCTTACATGGAGAGGAGAAACCATTCCATGAACCACATGCGGCCAGATCCTCTGTGGCCATCCCATAACAGCCATTTCCTTCGTGGATAGTCCCTCTGCGGCCACCCCTTCCGTGGACCACTGTCGTTCACGAAATGGAGGCGGATCCCCTCCGTGGGTGACAAGTAGGATGGGTGCCAGCCCCTTTGCAGAAACCCTTCACGGACATCCTCCTTCGCGGACATCCTCCTCCATGTAAATTATCCTTCACGTACAGCTTCCTTTGTGTCCTGCTCCTTCATGAAAATCACCCTTCGCGGATGACCATTTTCTATAAAGGGCCTCCCATGTGTAAGTCCCACATCAACCATTTCTGGGAATCTCTTACCTAGTTGTCATGACCACATGATGTTAAACTGTATGAAAACCGTCCTCTCTACATGACTCTAAACTGTAGTATACCTTATGTTCCAATAATTGGATGTCTCTTGCTCCATGCAAGAGATGCCTCATGCCATGTTTACAGTGGCGTAACTTCCAGAGCGCTGGAATCCATTCAAACATTCCATCACTCCACCCCACGCATTGTGTGTCCTTCATTCAGATCTTCATTCTCTTGTATGTCTGAAGGTACCCCCTAACGTCCTGGCCTCATGACTCATCGGCTCACTTATCGTCCTGGGCCAACGCCCTTGAAGACTTTGGACAACACATCGGGATAGGTCATGTGTTTCGAACATGGTCAGAAGTCGACCCTCATTTTTTTGTCACCATATCAGGCTAACGTGATATGGATGTTGTGTTTTGAACACGTTCAATAGTTATCCTTCATCTCCATGCCACTCTCATTGTGTTCCGGATGACGGGTATGTGATTCACACTTTTCATCTCCCGTTATTTGGACAGATTCTAACGCCCTTGGTGTTATCCCGCTTGTGCACTTGCGCATAGGTGTATGCCTCAATTATATGCCTCAAACCACCAGTGAGTTGGGATGCCCTCATGGTCAGACATGAGGAAAGAACCTAGGACGCTTCCTTGCATAAGCCCCATTCACCAGTGCCGCTTTTTAGTAGCACATGGGCATCCATCTCAGAGTAAGCCCCGACCTTATAAGATGCCTCATGCACTGATCACAGTGGCGTAATTTCAAGAGTGCTGGAATCCATTCAAACATTACATCACTCCATCCCACGCTTTGTTTGTCCTTCATTCGAATCTTCATACTCTCTTATGTCTGAAGGGACCCCCTAACGGCATGGCCTCATGCCGCATCAGCTCACCTACCATCCTGGGCCAACGCCCCTAAAGACTTTGGACAACACATCGAGATAGGTCCTGTGTTTCAAACATGGTTAGCAGTCGACCCTCATTTGTTCGTCCCCATTTGAGGCTAATGTGATATGAATGATGTGTTTCGAACATGGTCAACCGCTATCTTCCATCACCAGGACACCCTCATTGTGTTCCGGATGTCGAGCATGTAATTTACACTTTTCATCTCCCGTTGTTCAGACTGATTCCAATGCCCTTGGCGTTATCCCTCTTGTGCACTTGCGCATAGGCGTTGGCCACCATTATATCCCTCAACCCACTAGTGAGTTGGGTTGCCCTTAAGTCCATACATGAGGAAGACACATGGAAGTCCAACTCAAATTAAGCCCCAATTTAATGGGTCGCCCTCATGCGTAAGCCCCACTCCACTTCTCATGGATGCACCTTTTGCGAAGTGGTCATCTGGTCCCTGCCGCCTCTTGTTTCGCACACCAAGCATGAATCAATGGGGCATAGAGTAATAATCGACCATGACATCCTCTTATGGGCCTCCTCAGAGTGTAAGACCAAATCCACCATATGGGCCTCCTCAGAGTGTAAGCCCCAATCCATCACCATGGGCCCCCTCAGAGCATAAGTCCCAAGACGATCCGAACTATGTAGACTTTGATCCCTGTCTCCTTGGTAGGCTACGTAGGAAGCCTCCCTCAGGTTCAAACCCAACAACAGGTTGATCCGACTATCTTCACATCGGTTCACTGAGTCACCCCTAGTGCCGCCTTAATGAGTTCCAACTCCACGGGGTCATTAATCCAACAAGGGGTGGTAAACCTCAGGCCTAAATGATTCTGAATCCCATGCGTCCAGTTGACCATTGCCGATCATGGGTTAAATCTGTGGATACTATGTTTGGGTATAAACCATATATTCACGAACATATGAATACGTGTTAAATCTATAAGAGAATCTCGGAACATGCAATAATTCCCCCCAAAAGGGTGCGATGAACCCGAATTCCCATCCTCTCGACCAATGTGAGTTCTTAAGTGTCGCTAGTCAGACCATCCTTCGAATGCCTGCCTTTGGAAAGCAGTTCCATACATCATCAGATATGGATCCGTTGGGAGTTTCGAGGCCGAAAACCAAAACCCCGCGAAACAAAAATGGGGAACCTGACGTGAATATTTAACCAAGAATGGAGGATTTAACATAATCCCACCACATGCCACCTTTTACTCATTAGGAGGGCTACGCAAGGTCGTAAATTGCGCGTGGGATCATGAGATGATGCTTTGACTGTTCTACTGCTTGTATTTTCTAAAATGGTTTGCCGGTACAACCATCAGAACTCCCTTCGTTCCAATGGCATCGAAAAGGAACTCACAAGCGCGTGCTTCCGACAATGCAGTGACAGGATGTTCTCACCTACGGAGGACCCCGTGACCCACCCAGCATCTTCAACGCTGGGTCTCAGACACGCTGATTCAAGAGTACCACATTGTTGGACTCCTCATGTGTTAATCATGTTTTAATGATCACAAATTCTATTACTGTTAACTAATCTCAATCTTCATTACACATCTTGTTAATGCTCTTCAATCTCCATAATAACTACACATCCTGTTTTAATGATAACAAATCTTATGGATGTTAATTACTCTATTATTTACAATTCTTATACATGGTCACTAATCTCACATATATTTTCAAGCCTTTATATTTATGATTCATGTTCCCTTAATCTCTAATTATTAAACTTAATCCATATTCTGCATATTACTATCTAAGTCCAAATACAGATACTTGACTAAGTATAGACACACCTTGAAGGACTCACCGTGACCCACTCACTGTGACCCAGACACTGTGAAGGACTCACAGTGACCCAGACACCATGATGGACTCACCGTGACCCACTCACCATGACCCAGACACCGTGAAGGACTCACCGTGACCCAGACACTGTGACAGACTCACCGTGACCCAGACACCATTACTTCGACACCGTGAGCTAGACACCGTGACATGGACATACCATGAAGTTCATACTATGAAGATCATGTCGTGAACCATATATCGTGAAGAAGACACCGTTTACTTTATCACTGTGACACTGTTTCTTAACTCTGCCAATGTTATTTAAATAATTCCAACGGTCATATTTGATGTTTTTAATGAAATTAATGTTATTTAATGATAGTTGTTGGCATATCAGGAAATCGTATCTCGTACCTATGAAAATGGAATCATTCATACTACCAGAACTAGTGGAATATATAAGGAAGTTTGAGCTGCAGTACACGTGAATGAACTGGCATGCAAATGTGAATATACAACGAGAAGAACTAACATACACCTGAGAGCACTGCACAGAATGAGAAGAACAATCCTGAGTAAGAAAGAGATTTCTACACTTTCAAAGAACTCTTATGAATGCAATCCAACACCACTGAAGAACACACGATGAATCAAGAGATCATTGTTATTCCTGTAGAATACAAGCTGATCTACGACACTCTGTTTTTCAACAGAAAAACCAGAGAATGACTCAGAAGCATTCTTGCTGAATCCAATGTGTCCATAGATTCATTGATAATCACTAGAGATTTCTAAACTCTTATCTATTCTCTCTAAGAGATTTATTTACTAACTTTTGAGCAGGGTGGTGTACTCTGTATTTCTTATACATACACAGTCTTATGAACCTAATTGGAGGATATCGAAATCCTCACTCCAAATATCTAAACTCTTGTTTACCCACATCAACTGTGGAAGAGGTCCTTGTGTGGCCTGGTCTTTGTTTTGTTTCCCACGAAGAATAGTGGTAGAGGTCCCTGTGTGGCCTGGGTAGTTTTGTAAACTATTGTTAACCACGATCCAGGGTGTGGATCAAATTTATATAAATTTTAGAGGACTAAGTCTCGGCTTGAGACTGAACCTCTTTTTATATCTGTTATGCATCTTTTGTTTAAGTTCAATGTATACTACATATATATTATTTATTCCGCTGCTATTACATTGAAATACAAAACAATATTAAGGCTACTTTGATAGTCAAATTAGCAAGTGTTTACCCTTATTGTAAATTAGTAGGTTAGTTTCAAATGTTATTTTGATATTTTGGTTAAATTAATGGAGACCTAATCAATATTTGAGAAGCTAAGTGAACATTTACAATCTGTATAAATTCAATACAGTTTAACATATTTTAAAAATCGGGAGATTTTAAATAGACAATATTTGAACATAAATTTTAATTGGAACTCAATTCACCCCCCCTCTTGAGTATCCAATCCGACCAACATTTGGTATCGAATTTTTTTTTTGTTTAAGGACTTTTGAAATACACTGTTTTTCAACATTGATTTTAGCTTCACCTTTAAAAGATCTTAAATTCATGTTAGTTCTAAATTTTTTCTCTTTACATTATCTTTCTAAAATATAGTCATGGATAATAGACTAGAGGGTGTTGTTACTAACATTCCAACTTTCTTCAATGGTACAAACTATGCTCAGTGGAAACATAAAATAAAAATTCATTTAGAAATCATGGGTTTTGATATCTGGACTGCTATAGAGTCACAATATAAAATTCCAGAAACTGAAAGAGTAATGTGGGATGAACCTACAAAGACTGCCTACAATAATAATTGTAAAGCCATGAATGCCCTGTACTGTGCTCTAGGAGATGAGGAGTTTAACAGAATTTATGATTGCAAAACTGATTTTGAAATATGGGATACTTTGTTTGTTTCTCATGATGGAACAACCAATGTTAAAGAAATGAAATTAAATAATTACACTATTAAATATGATAATTTTAAAATGAAGACTGATGAACCTATTTTTGATATGTATCTCAGGTTTAATGAGATAGTAAATACATTGAATTCACTCGGAAAGGCCATTCTAGCAAAGGAACAAATTATGAGAATCTTGAGATGTTTACCAGACCGATGGAGAGGCACATTTGTTTCAATCAGAGAGTCATGTGACATTGCTGCTCTACCTGTCAAAGAACTCATTGGTAATCTTATGACGTATGAGGAAGAACTCAAGGTGAATAAAGAGGAAGATGATGAACCTAAGAGAAAATATGTGGATTTAAAGACTACTACTTCAAAGAATAAGGACACAGAAAAAGCTCAAATACAAACTGACAATTCAACCAGTGAAAATTCAGACTCTTATAGTGATTCTAAAATGGTTCAGATAGCCAGAAGGTTTAAGTAATTTTATAGGAAGAAGAAATTTTTCATAAAATAAAAATATAAAGGAAAGTATGACAATAAGGGATATCAGAAGAAGGATTGGAAAAAGCCAGATAAAAGCGATAAAGTTGTTTGCTATGAGCGAAAAAGGAAAAAACACATTAAAGAAGACTTCCCAAAGCTAAAATTCAAGAAGAAATATGATTATAAGGACAGTAAGTACAAAAAGGCTATGAAGGCTACCTGGAGTGCTTCTCAAGATAACACAAGTGAATCTGAAATGTCTGATTCTGAAAGAAATCATCCCAACATGTTTTTCATGACAAACACATCTGAGGGAACCTGCTTGAAGAGTTCCCACAAGAAGAAATGGTAATGGATAGTGGCTGTTCAAGACATATGTTTGTGGATTACTCATGCTTCAAGAGGTTAATAAAGGTTGATGGAGGTCATGTCACCTTTGGTGGTAATTCTAAAGGAATGATCACTGGCCTAGGCCAAATTGGCAACACTAATTCAGTTTTAACCTCGAATTATTTATTTTATGATGGACTTAAATATAATCTATTAAGTATTTATCAATTATTTGATGATGGTTTTAATGTCAAATTTGAAAATGATTCTTGTAATTTTTTTATTCTAAAAATGTTTTTGTATTTTCTGCTATAAGAAATGAAAATATTTATGTTGTTGATTTAAATTACATAGCTAAGAAAAATGTTACCTGTTTAAATTCTTTTCATAAAGAGTCATGGTTATGCCATAGAAGATTAGGACACTGAAATATACACTCACATAGAAAACTAACTAGGAAGAACTTAGTTAGAGACCTACCCAATCTTGAGTTTCCAAGTGACAATGTTTGTAATCTCTGTCAAAAGGAAAAGCAACATAAGGATTCTTTTAAATCAAAGAAATAAGATTCAACTTCTCAACCTCTCGAGTCGGTTAACATGGATTTGTCTGGACCATCTACATTTTCTAGCTTAAATGGGAAGCCCTATGTCTATATCCTAGTAGATGAATTTTCTATATATACTTGGGTATACTTTTTAGATCACAAAAGTGAAGCTTGATCTTACTTTTTTAAGTACTCCAAATCTGTAGAAAATCAAAGGGGACTTAAGATTAAAACCCTAAGAAGTGATCATGGCCGTGAGTTTGAGAATCATGATTTTGAATCCTATTTCTCACACAATGGCTATAGTCATAACATTTCTGCTCCTAGGACACCACATCACAATGGTGTAGTAGAAAGAAGAAATAGAACCCTGTAAGAAATTGCTAGAAATATGCTTAATGAATATGACCTGCCTATTTTTTTTGGGATGAAGCTATGAATACAGCTTGTCATATCATTAATAGTGTCTTAATTAGACCTGTTCTTAAGAATACCCCATATGAGTTGTGGAACAATAGAAAACCTAGAGTTAGTTACTTTAGAGTCTTTGTTTGAAATGTCATTATTCTCAATACAAAAGATAATCTTGATAAGTTTGCTTCTAAGAGTGATGAAGGAATATTTATAGGATATTCTTTAACCAGTAAGGCTTATAGAGTTTTCTATAAAAGAAAATATTGTGTGGAAGAATCTGTTCACATAAAATTTGATGAAACTGATCCACATGAGCCTAAAACCTCTCTTGAAAATCTTGAAGAAGATTTATTTGTTCTGGACCTTAATGACAAATCTAATGAACCTGCTATAAAGACAACCAGTTCTAGACATATTTCAGAATCTTCCCCAAATAAACCCAAACCTAGAGGTGAACCTGAAGTTTCTATCCCTACCATTACTAGATCAACTAGAATTCAAAAGAATCATCCATTAGATGCTATTGTAGGAAATCTTGATAGAGGGACTTAGACTAGAGCTTCTCTTAGAAATCAGGTTAAACATCAAGCCTTCTTATCATAGCTTGAACCTAAAAACATTGATGATGCTATTAATGATGAATTTTGGGTAATTACTATGAAATAATAACTCAATCAATTTGAAATAAATAAAGTTTGCAATCTTGTTGAAAGGCCTAACGACACTTTCAAAATATGCACTAAATGGGTGTTTAGAAATAAAGTATATGAATCTGAAAAAACATAGTTAGAAATAAATCTAGGCTAGTTGCACAAGGCTAAAATCAAGAAGAAGGAATTGACTATGAGGAGACTTTCTCTCCAGTATCCCGATTAGAAGCTATTATGATTTTACATTCTTATGCTGCACATCTAAATTTCAAACTATATCAAATGGATGTCAAGGGTGAATTCTTGAATGGATATATTGCTGAGGATGTTTTTGTTGAACAACCACATGGTTTTTCAAACCGTCATTTTCCAAATCATATTTTCAAATTATCAAAAGCTTTATATGGTTTAAAGCATGATCCAAGAGCTTGGTATGATAGATTAAGTACTTCTCTAATTTCAAAAAGTTTTAGAAAAGGAATATCTGATCCAACTATGTTTAGAAAATAAATTTCTAAATATTTTTTAGTTGTACAAATTTATGTAGATGATATTATTTTTGGATCTTCAAGAAATTCCATATGCACTGATTTTCCTAAAATTATGCAAAATGAATTTGAAATGAGTTTAATGGGTGAACATAAATTATTTCTTGGATTTCAAATCTTTCAAAATGATAATGGAATTATTTTAACCCAAATTAAATATACTAAAGATATTTTAAACTGTTTTGGATTGGATTGAAAAATAAGTAGTAACACTCCAATGAGTACCACCTGTCAGATGGATGTTGATGAAGATGGTAAATCTGTTGATCAAACCACTTATAGAGGAATGATTGGAAGTCTACTATACCTGACTTCTAGTCATCCTGATATTATGTTTAGTGTGTGTATGTGTGCTAGTTTTCAAGAAAACCCTAAAGAGTCACATTTAAATGTTGTGAAGAGAATTCTCAAATACCTCAAGCATACTCCCAATTTAGGATTGTTATATCCCAAAGGACAGTGATTTAAATTAGTTAGTTATTGTGATTCTGATTTTGTGGGATGTAAGTTAGATAGAAAAATCACCTCCGGAACGTGTTATCTTTTAGGAAAGTCACTAGTATCATGGTGTAGTAAGAAACGAAATTCTATTGCATTATATACTGCAGAAGCTGAATACATAGCTGCTGGAAGTTGTTGTGCACAAATTTTGTGGATGAAACACACATTACTATACTATGGATATCAATTCATACATGACCCAATAAATTGTGACAACACAAGTGCTATTAATATTTCTAAGAATCCTATTTTTCATTCTAGGACAAAACATATTGATGTAAGACATCACTTTTTAAGGGATCATTATCAAAAAGGTGATATCACATTGGAATTCATTGGTACTGAATATCAACTTTCTGATATATTCACTAAACCATTAAATTATGAGATATTATACTACATCATACATAATATTGTTATGATTAATCATTAGTAAATATCTTACTGATCATAATGTTTAATACTTTACTATATTTTACTTTACGGTTTCATGGTCACTGTGTCTATGTTACTGTTTTATGCCCACGATCTGTCAACTCGCTATCTCACAATGACTATACAGAATGTTCACTATCTCACCGTGATAACTACCAACCGTCTCACCATGATGACTATTTTTCATCAGACCATAAATCCTACTCACGGTCTCACCATAAATATTTTTTTATATTCTTATTTTAAGCCTTATCGTGGTAATTTTTATTTCACTAATATTTGATTTCCCACGTTTTTGTTTTTATGATGTTTGAAATTCCCAAATGATAAAACGTAAGGGTTTTATATGATTCCTTACCCGAAATCTCTCCTGAACCCTATCTTCCCTCTCACCCGAACCTTCAGTGAATGCCAAGGATGAAGCATCCATTTTCACCCCTGTCTGAGAAGCGCCGCTCTACGAAACAGAAGAGGATACCGAGGATAGCTCCTGAAGGACCTCTAAACCCAAACATGGTAAGCCATACAGTTTCACCTAAAAAAGAGGATTTCGCGTAGTGTTTGATGTCTAGAAGATCTTTAGTTCTGAAAGTTTTAAGAGAACAAGGATGTATTGAATGGTTCACTGGACAGAATAGACCAATTTACCCGAGATTGGTATTTCAATTATATTAGTATGTGAAGTTTTCCTTTGAGTTTGGAGAAAGATTTATGGTAAAAAGATGGATAAATGGCCAGAAGTTCTCTTTCTCTTCGAGGTTGTGGGTTGCATGCCTATGGTTTCCACATGAAGGAGTTTGTGAAGATTAATAGAGAGACCATCCTCCAACAACCGACATCATTGACCTGGAGAATGCTTTGGAAATACGGACTAGAAATGGCACCAAGCGAAGGGCTATAGCTGCTGAATTAGATGGGGAGACAAGACTTCTGTTCAAGTTTGTTCAGAATTTGATTAGTCTGAGAAAAGGAGATATTGTAGTGAGGATGTATCAGGATGTGTTCCTGATTCACCTGTAGAAGAATGGCCATAAGATCAACCTTTGTAAGTATGTTATTACCCATATCTGTGGGATGATCAAAGTCACTTCCAAATCCACCTCCTAGTTTTACTCAATGATGATTTCAGCCATGTTAGTTGCCAAAGGGATGGTTGGGCTGAATGAAGAAAAGTTAGAAGAATTTTATTTCTTCCTATCCATGCTTATCATCAGAAGGATGAATATTAGCTGGAACCCCTGGAATAATCAGTGGGTTGAGGATAATGATCAACTCTATAAAAAGTTTAATCATGTTGACTATCCAAGAAGGCCTAAAAATCTATCTGATCTTGGTTTGGAACCAGATGAAGTGGCTGAGTATTCAGAAGAAGAAGAAGAAGAGGAAGTAACAGCTGAAGTATCTCCTGGAGAAGAAGCTAGAAGAATTCCAATGGAAACAACTCCTATTGAAAATGAAAGGACTGTTGTCCATGCTGTTATCTCTGCTGAGATACCTCAAGGAGAGGAAGCTGCTATTAGTTTGAGAGAAGAGGAAGCTCCTGCTTCTAGTGCGGATGTAAATCCAGAAGCTCATCCTAATGCTGCAAGAAAATTGGGTTTTTTTTATTCAGAATGGCAAGCAACCTTATAGGTAGATCCTGTTGAAGAGGATCTTTCTGTTGAGAAAGAAGCATATCTGGAAGCTCAACCAGTGGAACAATCGGTTCATGATATTATTCCCTCTACTAAAGAGAGGATGGAAATTTCCTTTCAGTTGGCAAGGAAAGAGTTTGCTGAAGAGATCAGAGATGATCCTGTGGATCTTGATCATGTTTCTGAGCCTCAATAATCTGAAAGGGAAGCACAATTTGAGGGGGAGGAACATCAAAACTTTGATATTATAGAAGCTAGATCTACTGAAGCTTATCAACCTTCTGTCTCATACTCTATGCACACTAGATATTAATTCCCAAGATTTTATGATGTAAATGAGTCACAACATGTGACTACAACTGGAATAGATCATTCTTCTCTGTTTCAACTGAAGTCTATTGCTAATCTAGTACTAGAATCAGAGCCCCAACCCCGATCTGAATCAAAATATGAGTTAGAAGATGACTCTGAACCTCAACCAGATTCTAAACCTCTGTCGTTACCTTCTCCCTTACCCGAGCATCACTCATTTGTGACCAAAGATGATCTGAAAATTTTTGGAGAGATGTTGTTAGCTGGAGTTGAGAAAATTATCTCCACTCAACCTCATCCAGTGACTCAGTTAAGTAAAGAAGATGCATAAATTATCTTCGAAAATATTATCTTTCATATTCAACCAAGGATGATCTGAGAAATTCAAGAAGTCAGAGTTGAGAATCAGTTGCTGAGTACTGATGTTGCAAATCTGAAAAATATGACAGAAAACTTGCAGAATGAGTTATCTTTGAGACCAATGTCTGATCCTATTTCTACCCCTGCACCAGTTTCTACTTCTCCTGATCCATATGAATCCCACCTTACTAGGGAAATTGTGTCTCAAGTTCATCCATATCTACTTTCTTTTTATGAGAAGATTGGAAAAAGACACACCAATATGCTGGAACGCATGAGTGAGCTTGTAGATAATCTGAATAAGCTTATAGATGAATACACTAGATGCCTGCAAAAAGTTCTGAAACTGCTTAAAATTCTAACCGAAGCTGTCGAGGCTTCACCTGCTTCTGGTCAGACCTCCAAATCTTCTTTGGATGAGTCAATGTTGACATACATAATCAAGGAAGAACATCAGAGTGCCTTTAGTGGCTTGGATCTATCTTCTTTGTCAGAAGTGGTTAAGAACAATGATGAAGCATTGGACTTGGTTAGGATTCATTCTAAGATAGCCAATGATGCTCAACAAGAGATCACCAAGAAAAAAGATATGTATATCTCTTAGATTTCCTCTAAAAGTGATATGACAGATCACTTTAGATATCTTGTGGAAAATTTTAGAATCCCTCTGGTGACTCATGATTTTAAAGATCAAGTTTAGAAACTTATAGAGTTCACCAGATTGTTGGACCGATTTATGGAGAATAAGGATGATTTTGAAAAGGCTATGAAATATGGTGGAGAAATCATTACTGATTTCATTAATCTTTTGAGGTCGTATCTTCATGTACAGAGTACTGTTATAGTTTCTCCAGCTGCTACACCCCTTAGACCTGGTCTACCTACCGTAGCCTCAACTACCATGACAGTTAGCCAAGCTATTTCTCAGATCTAGCTAGTCATTCTTGACAGCCACAGCCTAGGTCTTCTACTTCTCCCACATTGGCTCCATCTGTTTTTGAAGTTCTACCCTTGTCCTCTTTGTCTACCACATCTATGCCTTCTTCTGCTTCAGCACCAGCTCCTGCTGCTAATAAAGGAAAGGAAAAGATGGATCGCAGAAGAGTCTGGGGACTATTTTCCTTTTGATGGGATGTCATTTCTTGTTTCATGTTTTTATTTCTCTTGTATGAGCTATTCTGAATCTTTTTTTAATGATGACTGATTTCTTTCATTTCATTTTCTCTACCTTTTGATAATCCCAAAAGGGGGATAAAACTAAAAGTATAAATGGGGGAGATAAACTACAAGTGTCAGTACAATAATGAGATATGCTCTTCTAATTGTCTAGTTTCTTTACTATTACATTTCATTTATATTATGACTATATCTGATTTGTCATCATCAAAAAGGGGGAAATTGTTGGAATCATCATGTGTTAATCATGCTTTAATGATCACAAATCCTATTACTATTAATTAATCTCAATCTTCATTGCAAATCTTGCTAATACTCTTCAATCTCAATAATAACTACACATCCTGTTTTATTGATAAAAAATCTTATGGATGTTAATTACTCTCTTTATTATTTACAAGTCTTATGCATGATCACAAATCTAACATATATTATCAAGACTTTATATTTATGATTCATGTTCTCTTACTCTCTAATGATTAAACTTAATCCATATTCTGCATATTACTATCTAAGTCCAAATACAGATATTTGATTATGTATGGACACACCGTGAAGGACTCACCGTGACCCACTCATCATGACCCAGACACCGTGCACGACTCACCGTGACCCAGACACTGTGAAGGACTCACCGTGACCCAGACACCGTGAAGGACTCACCATGACCCACTCACCATGACCCAGACACCGTGAAGGACTCACCGTGACCCAGATACCGTGAAGGACTCACTGTGACCCAGACACCTTGAAGGACTCACCGTGACCCAGACACCGTGATGGACAAACTGTGACCTCGACACCCTGATCTAGACACCATGACATGGACATACCGTGAAGTTCATACCGTGAACCACATACAATGAAGAAGACATTGTTTACATAATCACTGTGAGACCATTTCTTAACACTTTGTCAATAGTATTTAAATAATGCTAATGGTCATATTTGACGTTTTTAATGCAATTAATGTTATTTAATGATAGTTGTTTGCATATCAGGAAACCATATCTCGTACCTATGAGAAGGGAATCATTCCAACTACCAGAACTGGTGGAATATATAAGGAAGTTTGAGATGCAGTACACGTGAAAGAAGTGGTGTGAAAGTGTGAATATACAACGAGAAGAACTTACATACACCTGAGAGCATAGTGATGAAAGAGAAGAACAATCCTGAGCAAGAAATAGATTGCAAGACATTCAAATAACTCTTTTGAATGCAATCCAACACCACTTAAGAACACACGACAAATCAAGAGATCATTGTCATTCCTTTAGAATACAAGCTGAACTACAACACTCTGTTTTTCAATAGAAAAAACAGAGAAGGACTCAGAAGCATTCCTTCTATATCCAACGAGTCCAGAGCTACAATGATATTACTAGATCATTCTAAACTCTTATCTAGTCTCTCTAAGTGATTTATTTATTATCTTTTGATCAGTGTGGTGTACTTTGTATTTCTTATACACACATTGTCTCCTACACTAAACTGGAGGATATCAAAATCCTCACTCAAAATCTCTTAACTCTTGTTTACCCACATCAATTGTGGAAGAGGTCTTTGTGTGGCATGGTCATTGTTTTGTTTCCCACGAAGAACAGTGGTAGAGGTCCCTGCGTGTCTTGGACAGTTCTGTAAACTATTTTTAACCCCAATCCAGGGGGTGGATCAAATTTATATAAATTTGAGAGGACTAAGTCTCGGCTTGAGACTGAACCTCTTGTTTTATCTACTATGCATCATTAGTTTATGTTCAATGTATACTACATATATCTTATTTATTCCTCTACTATTACTTTGAAATACAAAACTATTTTAAAGATACTTGGATAGTTAAATTATTAAGTGTTTACACTTATTGTAAATCAGTAGGTTAGTTTCAAAAGTTAGTTTGATCTTGTGGTTAAATTAACTTAGACCTAATCAATATTTGAGAAGCTGAGTGAACATTTAAAATCTGTATAAATTCAGTACAGTTTAACTTATTTTATAAATTGGGGGATTTTAAATAAACAATCTTTTAAAAGAAATTTTAATTGGAACTCTATTTACCCCCCTCTTGAGTATCCACTCCGACCAACACACTTAAATGGTAATCTCCCAATTATGGAGGTGGCCATGCATGCCCTCAATTCCTCCAGGAATCGCTGGTCACCTTCCCAGTAGCGGCTGTAATGGCAGATCCAGACAGTCGCTGTTGCTGCCTCCAAAAGTTTTAGGAGTCTATTCTCGGAACGGGGCAATGAGTACCTCCCTTATCTTAGGGAGGCGGATGAGGTCGACGTTGAGGACTTCATCCCCACCGAATGGGGGTTCTGCTCCAAGGCCCCTGCCGGCAGACATCATCGCGGTCATTCCGTGATTCAACATCCTCAAGCTGAGGAGGATGTCTCCCTGAGGATTCAGGACCATACTCCCTGAGCTCCGGCCCCTCGGACTGCCTGATGAGGGCGGCAGACGTACAATCAGGGATCGGTAATCACCATGGTCCCTAAGGAGGAGCTCTGCTTCCCACCCGCAGAGACGTACCATGAACAGGCACCTACAAATATTCACTCCTCCCGAGACCGCCATCCAAACATGGTGGCATCGTACGAGCCACCACGCACCCCTGTCGAGCTCCATCAATCCCATCTCTCACATAGGACGACACGTACCAGGCAGGCACCTCTCCTTGCCCAGGGTCATGAAGCCCACCAACCTGACGTGGTGGCGACCCGACACCTACAGGACCAGCTCCTAGCAACTGCTTCTAACGCCCGCCATCCTGATATGGTGGGGATCAACAAAGAATGCCACCTGGATGTGGCGGCACATCATACACTGGAACGTCTCCCTGCTAACAAAGGTCACCGACTCAATACGGTGGTAAACCAATATATGCAGGGCCAACTCCCTGTGAATGCATGTAAAGTCTGCCACCCCGATGTGGTGGAAAATGGAGAGATAAACCGGTGTATCCCAGTACAGGTAATATTCATTCACCTATCCCGACATAGGAGAATTGTCAGTACCCACTAACCACCGGAGGACCAGAGCAGGATATTACTACTCTGATACCTAAATGGGACATCATACCTGTTCCAGCCAATGATGTCTATCTACATATCCTGGAAATGATGGAGGAGCATTTATCAATCCCAGATCATATCTTGTGGACTTGCCAAAATGTAATTGTATCAGCGGAAACAACAAGGATTCATGCTCGTGAGCCTATCTCCCCAATTGAGTCTACTCATCTAAGAGATGAGATAACTGCCTCGGAGCATATCTGCATCACTACTACAGCCTAGGAGGGTCGCCGACCATATTCTGCGACGCAAGGGAAATCAGATCGAGCAGCTACACTCGTTCCAACTGGGGGACACCCGTCCATCATGGTGGATTCTCCAGAGCAAGCATATATCCCTAATAAAAGTCAATATGGTCATCGACGTATCTCAGAAGCATCATAGGGCCCAATTGAACAGGGAACCAAATGAGGTGAAGGTCGTTGTCAAAAGCAGACAGTCCCCGTAGCCCGCAAAAGAGCGCCCCGAACATGCCGAAGGCAGCCAGAAAATAAAGAGGGAGTTCATGACTCCGCTCTAATGGAAGCTGGGGTTCCCAACGCTGCTAAGCATACATCAAAGGCTCAGAACCCTGCCCACCCATTACCATATTATAGGAGTGGGAGTAGCATTTGTGAAGGTCCTCCCCGCAATGTCGCTACCAGCAGCTCTAAAGTTCCTCCCCAGAGCACCCCTGGGGGCCTCCCCTGCGGGCATATAATGATCGGTCACAAGAGCTCCTCTTATGATGTGAGTCACAGAAACCATCCGTGTGACCAGAATATCGAGCAGTAAGAAGGTCCCCCACTTGCTTCGGTCCTTCCTGAAGGTCTTCCCCGGGGTATACACTACAATCACTCTCCATGTAGTGGGATCACATATTATGATAGTAGTCCTCGATATCATAGTCGCAACTATGAAGGCCCTCCCCGCAGTGACGTCTCATCATGACAAGAAGGTACTCCCCTTTTCATCGCCTTCCCTGAAGGTCCTCCACAAGGGTTACACTGCAACAGAACTCCACACAGCCAGGCATCAGATCACGGTGGTAGTCCTCACCACCATGATAATGGAGGTCCTCTCCGTAGAGACTTCAAGAAATGATGAGGCACTTATCTCATTGCGGTACATTCTAGAGGCCCTCCCCAGGATGTATTCCGTAGATATTATCCCTACGACATCAATAATGGTAGTCCCCTCCATTGCTACAACTGTGCTGGTAGTCCTCACCACCACGACCACCATTGCGATGGTCCTCCCCGCATTGGCCCCAAGCAACAAGAAGTTCCTCCCCTTGTCGCGGTGTGTCATGAAGGTCCTCCCTGGGATGCAAGTCAAACTTCAATCCATGATTGTCATCATCACCAAGATGGAAGTTGTTACGAAGGTCTTCCCCGTAACGACGCTACGCAGCCAGAAGGTCCTCCCCTTACTGCGACACACCTTGGAGGTCCTCCCTTGGGTCTGCACTGCAAAAGTCCTCTATGCAGTGAAGCATCAAGAAGTAATGGTATTACTTGCCATTACGGTCGACATTTTGGAAGTCCTCCCCATGATGACATATTATATCGAGAGGAAGGTCCTCCTCCTGTCGAATCAAGCACCGAAAGGACCTCGTATGCCTAGGCACTTAGAAGGACGGGATCGAGCATGTCAAATTCCCAGCTTGTCGCCGAAGACATCCTTATGTCATCAATAGACTGTCTAGGGCCACGTTAATCCTCTGAACCACCTTGGAATCTCCCACATAATGACTCATCACATACTGGTCCCACTACCTCCAACCACATTGGCAGCAAGCATCTTAGTTGGGCCGACCAGGTAGAGGAGTCACTAGTGGAAAAGTATTCTGATATGCTTCAATTGAGGAAACGATTGTCTAGGGATGATATACCTGTTATGTTTTGGCCTACGGACACCTCTCAGTTCGACATACCTAGAGATTTTTCGGATGAATGTGTGCATGACTTCTACCATAATATATAGACAACCCTCCACCAACTGAAATAAAGATTCCTGCCCTACGACAGGTATGCAGACCACGTCAAGGAGATTAGAGACCTCCTGTGTCACATCGACCAAGAATATCTTTCTTCAGCATGGAAACAGTGACCCGATAGGCATAGAGGAATCATGGAGATAGCCTACCTCCGTGTGCTGCACCAGCTGCACAGCCTCATTGGTGACGCTCCGACGAGAGTCCATATCAGGGGATGGGGAGAACATGGAGCTCTACATTTCACTATGCTACTCGCCCAGAAAAACCTGTTTGGCATGGTGTCTAGAAACATCATCACGTCCATAGAGAAATTGAGTGGTCTCCTTGTTCAGGAAAGGAAACACACCCAGCAGAGCCAGGCCTTGAGTATGTCCCATAATTGTCAGGCCCGGTGGGAACGAGCCATTCAAGGATGCCTGAATCAGGCCACCAAGAGCATACAACATGCCTCTCGCCTAAGAGAGTCCAATCAACGATCTTTGCCTACCTCCCCATAAGGGATTTATTCACAGAAGAACTTAGCACCAAACCCAGTTCACCCCCAAATGCGGGCACGCAAGATCAGGTAGGTAGCAATAGCCGCAGCCATTGCCGCAATCCAGGGCCAACCCGAGCCTGTAGGTCTGGGGGAATTTTTAACAACAAATTACCCCGTAAGACTAATAAAACCAGGAAGAGACTCAATGTCAAAGGAACGAAGCAAACCCCAGCGCTCAGGGCTGGGGGCATTATTACCCCATGAACAACAACCTCCCCCATGAGAATCAGTATTCTCTCATCTTGGGAGGATTGTCAAAAGAGGGGGTTCTCGTACTATCCCGTCATTTGAATCACCATCCCCTCCGAGAGGAAGGTGCACTTTAAGGTCGCATCAAAGAACTCTCCATGTCACCCTTCGTCAAGAAGTCCGAAGGCAATCCCAGGACACAAAAGGGAAGGCCGGAAGAAGACGCGGGAAATCCTCTTTCCATTTGGAAGATAACATCTTCTCCGCCCCACGATATGCATCTATCAACGACATAGACGTTAAACCCATGGGTGATACCGGGGAAAATGAAAATCCGGATGGATCGAAAGACGATAGTTCCGGTCAGGCTGTGACTAACAACAATCCACCAGCTGTGCACACCCAGAACCAGAGGGTCGCCCTAAATATGGTCGTCCTTCTAGCCAATCCACCTCCTCCTACCTAGCGAGCTTCCAACATGGATAAGAATAAATGACTGGTTACCCTTAACCCGCCTCCTTCTCTTGACACAGATGAGCCACTCACGCTCAAAGAGAGATTTGCTCGACAGAAAGAAGAGATGAAAGAATTGTGGTGGCTTAAAGCCGAGCTAATCCAGAGGTACCACCTTATTGAAAGTGCGTCCTAGGAAGAACCACATCATGCACTCCCTGAAAGTGCACCTCAAAGGCTAAGGGTTTCCCCGATAAATGAAATATGGTCAGGGATCCCGTCCAACAAGGCACCTGGCCCGTCCAACTACCTAAATAGAGATTCAGATGAATACCAAGACTTCCATCCACTCAGGAAGCAACCTGAGCGAGTACACCTGAACCCTCCGAAGGTGCCACCAACGGCACACGCACCCTTGGTGCCGGCCAATCCGGATCCTCATGGAATGCCTCGGGCTACGCCTGCTCAGGACCAGGCCCAACAGGATGTAAAACATGGTCTAACCAACACCATCGAGGCATTAACAACTCTATTGGAAGCGACGGAAGGTCGACGTGCTCCGATATAGCCAGATCGGAAACCCTACCCAGATCGGGTGAGCAACACACCACCTCCACCCAATTTTGGAAGCCCTGTATTCCCTATCGTTAATGGATCAGGCGATCTAGAGCAGCATCTCATGCACTAAGCATCCTATTGCGACCCTATGATGGGAACTCTAGAGCAACAAGAAGCAGTGAAACTCAGATGCTTCATACGGACCTTACAAGGATACACCTTCCTTTGGTATATGATTCTGCCAGCCCAGTCAATAAAGAATTGGGAAGACCTTCGGCAGTAGTTGCTGCTCCACTTCAGCTCAATGTTGCCTAAAACAACGGTCAGCGATCTCATGAACTGCCGGAAGAGGGAGAAAGAGAGGGTCTCAGTTTTCATCGCTAGATGGAAAGGTATGAACTATTCTCTGAATAGGCCGATGCCTCAAGATGTGATGCTAGCCATATGCATCTATAATCTTCATGATGAGCTGCGAACACCACTTATACCATTGGAGTGCACCACTGGATTTTGCCATCTCTCATCCATCGCCCAGAGAATGGAGGACTCCCGGAAATGGACTAATTCAATGTCCCGAATAGCCTCGCAAGCCCCTATGAAAAGGGACCCTTGAGCTGAAGCGTCTGCTGTCACACTCAAGTCTACCCCTATGCCCGCTCCACCGCTCAGTCCTCCACCAAATCATTAAGGGCCCCCTGCATATTAGCAGCCACCTCCACCTAAATGAGACGATCAACAAGGAACGAAGTGAACCCATTTTGAAGAAAAAAGACAGAAAAATATACTCATTTCGAGACGATCAAATCCGTGACTACTTCACTGCTCCCATGAACTTCAACTTTCTCCGCCTTTCGGAGCCGAGGAAGCCTGAAGAGGTTGGCCGCGATGACAGCCCAGATTACTGCCCCTACCATTGGATGTCGGGACACAGTATCCGAGAATGCTTTTTCTTTAAAGACCTCCAGCAGAGGATGGTAGACTTCGGGCAGGTCGAGCTGGGACCTCCCCCAGCACATCTGGCATGTATCTCTACCACAGATTCTGACAAAGAGGAGGGGTGGCAGAATATCACTAGCAAACAGGGTTAGAAATTTGACAACTGGATGACTCGGAAAACTATTAACCGAGCCCAGGGCATACTCTGAGCTCAACTATAGAAGCTTGTGTTACCATCAACAGCCCCTGAAGCCGCAAAGCCGATAGTATCAGCCACACAAGCCTCAATTAGCCAGTCATCCAGGCGTAATAAAATAAGGAGGAAACAATTGCAAGAGGAGCAGTCTGCGATGAGGCCAAAGTTTGTCCCAACCATGGTATATTATATGCCCTTGAATTTGGTGCCACGGGCACCAACCCACCAAACGGCACCATCGGAGACAACCTACCAGGTTGACCTGTAATAGGATGAAGAGTCAATATTTGGTTCTATTAACGTCATCCATCTTATGGAATCATTCCCTGACGAAGGGTATGGTTACGAACCCGAGTTCGCTATATGAGGAGTCAGGAGGAGAAATCGCAGAGGTAGGGGATACCAGGGGAGGTGCAGCTGTGGCCGAAACCAACCCTACGGCTGGAACCTAGCCCAAAACGTTAATATTGCGGAAACCCATGGGAGAGCCCTTCAACGGACTCAGGAGGAGAAGGAATGCCCCTCCACCTCAACAAGCAGCCACTTTGGCCCTATTGTTCTGCAATACCCACCAGAGGAGGAGCAAGTGTCTGGCCAACTAGTGCGCAAAAACAGACCGGCCGGGCCAAGTCACCAAAACATGAGAGCACCATCGATATCTGACCCCACAGCTAGCCCCTCCTCGTCAAATTCCCCAACCCCTATAGCACCCACCATGACTCTCCCGCCAACGGAGAAGCATCGGCTGCTAGAGCAGAAATATGATATCCTTAAGAAACTGGCATTGGTACCAGCCAAGATGTCCATCCTGGATGCCCTGAGTCTGTAATCAGACCTCATAAAGGCACTTATAGAAGCTTTGATCATCCCCCAGGAGTTTCAAGCCGAGGTAGCCACCGCTGAAATTTACCGGACGGAGACTAACCTTGCTGAATGCAATGCCGTGATTTCCTTCACTGATTAGGATGAAGAAGTCATCATGAAAGGACACATCAGACCACTATATGTGTCTGGCACACTGAATGGTATTGAGATCCAGAAATTATTGATATACAATGGCTTTGTAGTTATCCTCCTTCCCCTATGGACACTCTTTAAGTTGTTCTACAGTGAGGAAGACATAATTCCCTTGGCCACAACTCTGTTGGGTTATGACAAGAGTGAGCAGAAACCAATGGGAAAAATTAAGCTAAAGACCCATTTTGGTGACCTGGTATCCTACACCGAATTCCTGGTGGTCTGGTAGAGCACAACGTTCAATGCCCTACTGGGAAAGTCATGGCTCCATAAGCACATGGTCGTTCCTTCATCCTATCACCAGTATATCAAGTACTGCGTCAATGGAAAAAGTGGAACATTTCATGTCGACAAGGCCCCTTTCAAGCTCTCTGAGTCACATTACATTGACTCCGAGTTCTATGAGAAAAAGAAAAAGAAGCATTTGGTCGATGGTGTCAATTGGATCCCTGCTTCAAATGGCCTGGAAATGGTTCCTGATGACCCCCTCAGGTAGCTTGGTAGTGATTATGTCCTTCCAATCAACCATGTTGAGAGTAGGAGTTCATGTATGAACATGCACTCGAATGTCCTCATGACTTCATCCATGATGGCCGAGCACGACAATGTGAGAACGTCCGTCGACCCTCGATCTGGGGATGAATACTCAAGCGGGGATGCTCACGATACATCTCCCTCAAACCCCCGAAAACCCGTGTCAGGAACTCTCTCCCCATCGGATCAATAAGTTGAGGACTTGGGAGAACAAGAGGGGGAAGATCTCAGGGATGCACCTCCTGTATTTGAGGAAGGTATCTCCACTACTATCGACGAACTCATGGAAATAAACCTGGGTACCGAGGAATATCCAAGCCCTACTCTCATTAGTGCATCCATGTCCCCCGAGGAGCAGGAATTATATAACTATTTCCTAAGGCAACATTGGGATGTATTCACATGGAATTACATAAAAATGCCAGGGATCGATCCCGTAGTGGCAACGCATCACCTAGGTCTTCCAAAAGATCACTAGGGCTATAAACAGGCCGCTAGAAGGACGCATCCCTCACATGACACCAAAATAGAGGCTGAATTCGATAAGATCATTAAACAAGGCTTCATTTGAGAGGTCTAGTACCCCATTTGGTTGGCTAACATCATCCCTGTGAAGAAAAAGAATGTAGAAATCTATTTCTTCATCGATTTCAGATATCTCAATCAGCATTTCCCGAAAGATGAATTCTTGGTTCCAATCACCGAATTATTAATTGATGTGGCGGCTGAGTATGAGGCTCTATCCTTCATGGATGGATATTCCGAAAATAATCAAATCAGGATGGCCCGAGAAGACAAAGAAGCCACTGCCTGCAGGGACCCTCAAGGGGTATTCAGTTACTGGGTCATTCCCTTTGGTCTCAATAATGTTAGCACCACATATCAGCGTTCCATGCATTGGATCTCTAAACCATTCCTGGGGAAATTCGTTGAATGTTACATGGATGACCTAGTGGTCAAGTCCAAACAGAGCTCGGATCACCTATCAGACCTTGAGTCCGTCTTCAACAAGCTCTGATAGCATAGCTTGAAGATGAACCCCTTGAAATGCGCCTTTGGGGTTACCTCAGGGAAATTTCGTGGCTTCATCATACACCATCGTGGCATCGAAGTAGACCCTGAGAAGATAATGGATATCCTTGGCCTGCCGCCTCCCAGCAATCTCACTGAGTTGAGGAGATTCCAAGGACAACTATCCTATATCAGGCGGTTCATAGCCAACCTGGAAGACAAATGTTTTCCCTTCACCAGGTTAATGAAGAAGGGGGTCATGTACCAATGGACAGATGACTGCCAAGAGCCGTTAGACAACATGAAAAAGTACATCATAATCCCATCAGCACTCATGCCCCTGGTTGAAGGAATACCTCTCATCTTGTATGTGACAACCTTAGAGTGATCACTGGGAGCCTTCCTCACACAAAAGAATGACACGGGCAGTGAAAACAGTCTCTATTACCTCAGCCAAACAATAATTGATGCTGAGACTCGATACTAAAATATTGAGAAGAACTGTTTGGCCTCGTTCTTTGCAGTTCAAAAGTTGCAACATTATCTGCAGCATCACGAAGTCCACTTGGTCTTGCGAAGTAACCTGCTCAAGTACATCCTCAGTCACCCGATGCTAACCAGACACCTATCCTGATGGGCGGTCATCCTGCAACAGTTTGACATCCGGTTTGTGCCTTAGAAAGCCATCAAGGGTCAAGCATTAGCAGACTTCCTGGCAGAGCAGCCTTTGACAGGGACCACTGCACCGGATGTCGAGCTACCTGATGAAGACATCTTCTCAATTCAAGAGGAGTTCCCAGCATGGGAAATGTTCTTTGACGGCGCTTCATAAAGCCCAACCGGGAAGAGTATGGAGGATACCATATTCAACAATGTGGGTTTGGGGATAATACTTGTGTATCCAGAAAAGGCAGTCCTACCATATTCCTTCCTCCTATCAGAGGGGTGCACGAACAATGAAGCGGAATATAAAGCCTTCATTTCAGGCCTGGAACTCGCACTCCAGGCACAAGTACAACACCATAAGGTAAAAGGTGACTCGGAACTGGTCATCAAGCAAGTAAATGGTGACTATGCTATTAAAAATGAGGAGTTGATCCCCCTATTTGACCATGATGGAGTATTAATGGTGGAATTCTCCACAGAACCTACATTAACCTATATTCCCTTGTCTAAGAATGCTCAGGTTGATGCATTAGCCATCGCGGCCATAGCCCTTGCTGACCCAGGCTGGGATGAAACAGTTATCAGTATTGCTCACCGTCGAATGGTATTTCCATTTGTTCAGACTAGAACGGAAGAAATCCACGAATTCAGTCCTATCCCCAAGACATATGCTCCTACCACCGGCTCGATGACCCCCATTGAAAACTACCTTCAACGGGGAGAACTTCCATCAGATAGGTCGGAATGAGAGAAAATACAGAGGAGGGTAATCAACTTTGTCCTATATAGTGGCACGGTTCAGCAAGAGGTCGTCTAGAAATGAGGCCTCAATGGAGTGATCTTCAGATGAATTGATGGAGAAGAAACCACCGCCGTAATGAATGAAGTACATACAGGAGAATGTGGAGCACATCAACCAAGGACAAAGCTTTCCCATCATGTTTGAAAGCTTGGTTACTACTGGCCTATAATGGCATGAGACTGCGAGCGTTTTACTACAATATGACACTCATTCCAAATTCATGCCAACTTCATACACCATCCCCTAGAGTTACTCCATCAATCCAAGTACTCCACGACAATTTCCATCTGGGGAATGGATTTCGTGGGACCATATCCTCCCGCCACGGCCAAAGAGCTGAAGTATATCCTCACGCCAACCGACTTCTTTTCCAAATGGGCAGAATCCATACCCTTCAAGGAAGTTGGGGCAAGAAATATTGTCAGCTTTGTGAAGACCAATATCATCGCCAGATTTGGCATCCCTCATACCATACTGACGGAAAACGACACCAACTTCTGCTCTACTGAATTGGAGAAACTATACCAGGAATATGGTACCAAGGCTAACCATTCATCCCGCAACCATGTAGAAGCCAGCTGACAGATAGAGGCTTTCAACAAGACCATATCCAACATTCTCCATAAAATAGTCGACAAAGACAAGAAGTCATGGCCGAATAAACTCCTCTATGCATTGTGGGATTATCGAACCACAATCTGCACCGCTACTCGAGCTACCCCATACTCATTAGTGTACGGCACAGAGGTGGTCCTGACCATTGAACTCCAACTCCCCTATCTCTGTGTTGCTATCTATGATCAACTGTCTGGCGAGGAGAAGGATGAAAAGAGGCTAGGTGAATTGGAGAAGCTAGACGAGAAGCGGTAGCACACTTTGCACCATCTGGAGGTATACCAGAACCGGATCGCATGAGCCTTCAACAAAAAGGAATGCCTCTGGTCTTTCTTGGAAGGAGAATTGGTATTGGTCCTCCGGACCCCAATGATACCTGGAAGAAAACCTCCAAAGCTAGAGCCCAAGTGAGAGGGACCATAAGTTGTGCACAAGGTCTACTCTAACAGAGCATATACCCTGATCTCCATGGACGGACAATTCACAACTGCTCCTCCAAATGTGATATTCCTAATGAAATATTTCATATAGAGACAAGGTGTATTTACGTCCTCACCGCATGACGTTAAACTGCATGGAGTACGTCCTCACCGCATGATGTTAAACTGCATGGCGTGCATCCTCACCGCATGTCGTTAAACTACATGGAGTTCTTCCTCACCGCATGACGTTAAACAGCATGGAGTTCGTCCTCACCACATGATGTTAAACTGCATGGAGTTCGTCCTTACCACACAACGTTAAACTGCATGGATAATATGATTCAATAATGATACCTTACCCCGTGTATGAACCAGACCTGCACGGGGTATATTCATGTCCTCTGCACATGATGATAACTGCATGAAATCTAATAATACCCCTCGTTCACACCACATGACATTAAACTGTATGGCTTTCGTCCTCACCGTATGACGTTAAACTGAACGGATTTCAAATAACTACGTACGTCTTGATTCCTGCCCTTGCAGGATACGTAGTGACGCCGGGATCCCCTATCCTGTCCTAGCCACTCCCTAAAAATGCCTTCTTTCCCCCATGTATGGACCAGACCTGCATGGGGTGTATCCCTTTCCCTCATCGCACGACGTTAAACTGCACGGTCAAGAAGTTTTAACAATGCCCCACTCCCCCTGTGTATGGACCAGACCTGCACGGGGTGTACCTCTTTCAGAGAACTATGTGCAGCTTGATTCCTACCCTCACAGGATAAGTAGTGACACCAGGTTCTCCAGTCCTGGCCCAACCCCCTAAAAAAAGATAAAAATGCCCTTTCCCCCCGTGTACGAACCAGACCGGCATGGGGTGTACTTCTCGTCCTTACCGCACGACATAAAACTACATGAATAACAAGATTAAAAAATACTTCGTTTTCCCCGTGTGTGGGCTAGACCTGTACGGGGAGTATTTTAGCGTCCTTTCCGCATGACGTTAAACTTCAAAGACAATAATTTTAAAAATTACCTTTCTCCCGTGCATGAACTAGACCTGCACGGGGTGTATACTTCATCCTTACCGCATGACGTTAAACTGCACGGACTTCATCCTAACCGCATGACGTTAAACTGCATAGACTTCATCCGAACCGCATGATGTTAAACTTCACGGACTTCATCTTTACCGTATGACGTTAAACTGCACGGACTTCATCCTCACCGCATGACATTAAACTGCATGGACTTCGTCGCGACCCACCCAAGACACATGGCGATACGATATAGATCTACACTTTTCATGGGATGTATCCTTTCCATACATCAGACTCCATGACCTGGATAATTATGGATCTTCCTAACCACTCATGGCCATCGGAAGTGGAATGTTATCAACCCAGGGACACCTTTGTACGACTATGCATACCATGCCCTCAGTAGCTATGAATATTGATATCCCCTGGCTCATCCATCAAAGGAAAGATTTCCTCAGGCGATACTCTTCCTAGATCCATACGGTTACCGGCCTCAGATCCCTTATATCACATCTCTCAATCCAGAAGTTTATGGTGAAGTGGTTTACAAGTTCTTTCCCCTTTTCACATCCTAGTGTTGCTACAGTATCTCTATCTGGATAGACTATGTGTCCGCCGGTGGTTCACGTAGCGACTTGCATTAACAAACATCTAGCCAGGACTAGGCTACTTTGACTCAACGGACAATTGCAGTGAAGATGTTTCTTATATACCCGAACACTATTATCCTGACATGCTGAAATCTGCACTGTGAGAAATTGCGGATTCTCATAATCATTCACGGCCATCAAAACTAGAAAGTAATCGACCCGTGGACACCTTTGCATGACTATGCATGTAGAGACACGAATCTTGACATACATGGACATTACATTACTTTTCTGGAATACTTAGTACATAACAAAAGACACACACAAGGATCATAATAGTTTAGTGTCTTTGGAAACTCGGAATATAATCTTCTAATCGTGGTGAATGATCTTCAACATCACCCATAATGATCTTCCATTTTTTTTACCTGAAACCTTTCTTTATATCCTGGGGAAAAGAAAACATAAAAGGGTGAGCTCAAATGCTCAGTAAGGGTAAACAAAAGAAATATCAATCACATCATATTCAAAAGAACATAACATTTTGGAAATCTTAACCTGCAAAAGAGAGCATAATTTCATAACATGGGATAAATCATAGTACTGAAATGAAATCCCAATAATCACAACATAAAACATGAAACATTGTGGCATACACACATAATCATATAGAATCATATCTTATTAGTCAAGACTCATTGCCAATACTATCTTAGTGGACAAAGTCCATTTCTGAACCGAGTCACCCTCGTTTCAGTCCTGTTTCACTAAACCGGTATAACCTACCATTCCATCCATGTCTATCTCATGAGATATAAAATCTTTACCCAATGCATTGGAGGGAGATATAGGTCCCACCCATCTCATAATGATACCATTCTTATGTATTCCACAAAATCATAAATCATACATCATTGCATAACCCATGTAATACAAATGGGAATCTTAAACATCATTACATCATAAGACAATTCATATAAGATAAAGGAATTCATAAAAATAATTCCATCACAACATAATCAAGTCAATGTAAGAATAGGGACGAAAACATAACCCTTTATTATCTTAGATGGAAAATAATTTTGATAAAACACTTGAACTCCATTCTGGAGGAAAATATCCTTTCTTCTTCAAAAATAGTTTTCCTTTCTTAACATGTCATACAATTATAAACTAAAAGAAGTTGCTAAAAAATAAACATGAAAACTTGTAAAGGAAGCTTCTTGGAAATAATGTTTTAAAAATCCATTCATGCCGTATAAGTAAAAAAAACATTCTTCGTACTTTTGTCGAAATAGTCAAAAAGTACCTTGTACGAAAAACGAAAAAAGATTCCGTTCATATCTTTTACTAAAAACTCACCGAAGGGTAAAATTGGATTTAAACAATTGTAGGTGGATAGAAATATTATTAAATATTGAGGAAACATGGATGTGGATGATAAAATACACCCCAGTAAATTCTGAAGTATAAACAATCTCGAATAAAAATGAGATTGTGATATTTCCCTTACCTTAGTTCCGATTTGCTTCGTAAGTGTCCGAACCTACTGTATGATGATTTAAATAATGTCATTGACTTATTAAAAAATCATATTCATTGTTATTATATCATATATGGTTCACTTATGACTTTATATTACCTGTTCTTTTGTAAATTTATGTTAAAGTAGTATTTTGGGTAAAATCGTCTCATTTGTCGTTCGTGTTTTATCTTGTAATTATTCATATGATTACTTAAATCATTATTACTTAATTATAGAATATAAAACATTATTTATATATAATATATATTCAGAATATACATATATATAATGGATCGATAAATGGAAAGAAATACATCGTTCATGGAGACTGTAGGCCGTACGTACGCATGAACGCTATTTTCGTTTCCTTATTGAATTGAGTGGAATTAAGTAGATGACATACTTATATATACACATAAATCCAGTAGCTTTATAATGTCTTATATTTCATTATTATTTCTTATATATACTTTATAATCATTCTTAAATGGTTAACATGGAGAATGAATCTCATCGTGTCGTGGAGACGGTAGTCCGTACGTACGCATGAGCGATGATATCGTTTCCATAATTATTGAATTGAATTGGAGTGGATGATACAATATATCAGAATCATTATGATGTTATAATAACTATGTATAGTTATTCTTTACACCATAATACCCATCCATGTAAGGTGTTGGTGGAAAAACAGATAACACCACGGCGTGGAGACGGTATTCCGTACGTACGCACGCGCGGTGATTTCATTTTCCATAGGATGTATAGGTGGTGAATTAGGATTGTTTCATACTTATAATAACATATCAGTATATGAGTGATACTGATTTTATTACATCATAATGAAACAACCTAAGAAGAAGAAGTGGAAGAAGAAATAAAGGTGAAAGAATCGGTAATGGAAATTACCACTTCTTTGAAGCGCCTTTTTGAGTCCTCCACTTAGGGCACTAAATTTGGTCTTTGAGGAAGACCAGAACATCTAGGATGTTTCTAGGGAAGTGGAGAAGAGAATTTGGTAGGGGTTGGCCGAGCATGAAGGCTCAAATTTGTGTGAGGAAGAGAGGGATGGGGTGCCTTTTTATAAGGGAGGAGAGGGGCACCTTTGGAATTCTTAAAAATATTAATTTATAATAAATCTAACCCAACTTCAAAACCTAGAAAAATGACTCATATTCTGAGATTAGATGAGATAGGGTTGTAATCTCATCAACCAATAAAATTTAGACATGTTTGGATCTTATTTTAAACCTTATCATTTTGATTTATCCTTATTTAATCTATTTAAGTTTATTTGTGGAAACAAATTCTAAATTTTAAATTATAACAAATAATTACTTATTTGATGTGAATTTTACACAATTGTTTACTTTATAACATTATAGACTATATAAATTTAAATTTATAATTTTTAAATATTTTTGTGATAATATGTTATTTTTATAAAATAACAATAGTGTCAATTTTGACACTATTCATTTATTTGAATTTAAATAAAATATATACAGAAGATATGTTCCAACTAAAAGCTTTAATATATTAATAAAATGTCATATGTATCTATAAAATTAGTTGATCACATTGAATAGTTCATATAATATTTATTTTATTATTTTTAAAACCATTTATTTGGTTTATCTCTTAATAAAATAATTATACATCATTTTTGTATAATTATTTAATATACTTATTTGTTGCATAAAAATTTAAAATAAATTCATATGATTAAGATAAATATATTACACTTCACAATAATACTTTTAATGGAATTTATCATCTTAAAATCACAATATTTAAATTGTTATATTTATTAAATTATGAAGGTGACAACTTTGGCATCATTTAAAATAAAATAATATAAGTGTCATAATTGCTTGTATAAGACTCCAAATGGTAAAATATTCGACCATTGGATGATTATAATTTCAATTTACATGACCAATTAGTTTTGTTCAGGGTTTTGTGCCTTTTATGGTCACTATTAGTTTAATAAAAACTATATTCTTGATTTTTCACTAGATAAATAATTTCTGCATCACTATTGTGTCACAATTAATGATAACTATTTAATGCAAAAAAATTCTAAATAAATTCTCATGATGTATATAATTTTGTTAGCTTTCTGGATACTATTAATGTTCGAATTTTTATGATGTTTATCACTATGTTAAAATTATTATACTTATAAGATTTAAGAAAGTGACATGTTGTCACATTCTTTGGTTTTAATAATAACTAAATTATTTTCATGGTCAAAAGTCCATTAAATGAATCTAATCCGACACTTAGTTGATATGGGTTTACTTTTATCCATCAAATAGAATTTTGGCATGTGTTATAGTAATTTTATAATATTATATTTACCTTTAATTACCTGATTTACCTTTAACTATGGTAAATAAAATTTACCGTAGTTACTATTCATAATTTCCAAAAATAAAAAGTAGTCTATTAACATAATTTAGACCCACTTATTCCAAATATGGAATCCATTTTTTTAAATTCAATACACAGAAGTTACAAAAATTAAATTAAAATTAATCCTGTTGTCGAATAAAAACGGGTTTTTGTTTAATACATTGCAAAAGATTGAATTGATTTAACCTACGAATTCAAGGTAAAATCAATGCTAATGACATACATTATATTAAATGGTAAAAATATATTCTATTTATAATTTAATAGATTAAATATTATAATTTAACCACATAAGATATTATGATGAAAAAAGTTGTTTTTAATTAAAATATAGCGTGTTTTTACTATTCATTAAAATATGAAAGTTATCGAAAAAATATCAAAACTTTATCTAATATAAATTTTTACATCCTGATTCAAAAGACGAATTTTATTTTGTCAAATTGAACATATAAACATGTCAAAAACCAGATTTAAAGTGGGTGCGCCATCAAAAGGCGGCAAAACTGCATTTTTTTAAAAATACTTATTTTACCTGAAAAATTTATTTTGTTCTTATACCATGTTCTAGAAAATGTGTAAGATGAATAATAATGTTATAAAATTCAAAATTTAGTAAATACTATTCATAACGGCTAGTTCATGACAATATTATAATAATATATCATTGTTTATTAAAACCCGGTATTGCGTACAACACACGTTATCGAGGAAGGTCGTGATTGCGTGTAATACAAGCCAAGTCAGGGTTGCGTGTTGTGAAAGAATCCTTAGTTGTTTCGTATAACAGAATCCAACCATATTTCATTTATACATTTAACATATATATATATATATATACTCAATGTTGCGTAGAATAACTATTATCAAAATTTTGTATAACACAGTCCCAGAATAGTGTTGCATATACTGCAAGCTAATACGGTGTTGCATATAGCGCAAGGTAATCTTGGTGTAGAATACAACACAAGACATTAATGAAAATAATATTTTTCATAAAATCTCTGGGTGTTACATTATACCCCCCTTAAAATGAATTTCACCCTCGAAATTCATCAGGGTTATAAATGGTTTACTATTTGAAAGTTTCTTTGATAGAAACCCACATTGTAAAAAAGAATACCAAAACTTATCATTAAAAACTAAAGTATAAAACATAATGTTTACCCAAGTTAACTAATCACTGGGTATCCACATAGATGAACATAGGTGAAAATATGGACATGGAAGAGAAATCTAACCATCATGTTCTGATGGAGAGTGGTAGAGGACATAGCTATGAAAAAGCCAACAATCACAAAGCCATAAATTTGTGATGATCTAGGGTACCATCTGATTCATCGGATATAAGATCACTAGGACAACATTTTTGGTTTTCAATATCATTTCCCTAAAGTTGAAAATTTTGAATTAGAAGAAATACTTACTTGATTTTGGTATAATATCACTGTTGTTCCTACTTTGAACAGTTTACACATCATCTCTTAAAGAAATGAAGTGTTAAAAGATCATGTGATAGAATGATGGGCCATTCCATCTGTTTCAAACAAAAGGTTAGCAATAGTTATCAAATATTCATAAGTACTTCTTTTGTGAGGTTGAACTTATACTTCATATATCATACCTCTTAATAAAATAAAACTAGTTTCTACTAACCAGGGACCCCCTGTAGGCCAGTGGTAGGCGATAAAGGCCAGTCGCACTTCGGTTGTAGATTTGATTCCCATAGCCTTGTCCGAAGCGATGGGTTGCCGCCCATCCTACAGGTTGTCCTTTTTCTAAAGCTATATTACTATAACATCCCATCAATAATATCGAAAAAAAATTTATCCTAACTTATGTACAACATAATCCATTCCAATCTTTAGGCTTATCTTAAATACTTCAGTCCAAGCTCATAGTATAAAGAAAATGATTACTTGAAATGTCACAGAACAATCACGTGAATTCCATCATTTATCCACCATATATCATAAGATATATCTTGTTGGTGAAATTCCAAGAATTCAAAGGCCTTAATCATGTATTCTCTTGAATACCCATTGAACCTTAGTGAAAACATGAGTGTTGTCAAAAGATAACTCTTTCCACATACCAAAAATCCTCAAAATTCTATATACTTAGTCCTTATATCAATCATGAGCTCATGAATACTGTCAAACATTTCATTTTCTCTTTATCACTTCATTATGCGCATATCATCCACTTTCCAAAAAATATCTGAATAACCTTTCATTGTTACTCATACCATTCATCATAAACTTTCAAAACTTAAGGAAAGACAATAGTGTAACAATCCTTAGATGTCTTTTTATTCTATAGTACAACATTACATTTGATAAACATGTAATCATTCCACTACCTTCTTAAACCATTGACCGAGCTTCAACAATTCTTTCATCTCACATATCATGTGTAGTCTCTTCATCATCAACAACAAAAATACTACCCATACGACCATACCGATTCTCTTCATGAGACATTTCCTTAGGGCATTGGTTTGCATAATGCCCGTACATTCCACATTTAAAACATTTAACCATTGTTGATGTCGTAGCAATACCATTAACCTCATCCATGGTGTTAACTGAAACTTTTCCATTTCACTTACGGGATTTGTGTCCTTCTTTTCCACACCCAAAGCATCTTCCAGTTCCTTTGAAACATTCTCCTTGATGCCTCTTCCCACATGATTTACATAGGGGATATTGAAGTTTCTTTTCTCTATGATCATCATGAAACTCCATCATTCTCTTATTATCCGAGTCAGGAAACTTACCAAATTTGAGTTTATTGATCATATTATGAGATTTCTGATTCGGCATAATAATGATTTTTGGACTTTCAAATCCCATTTCATTTTGTTGCTCATGAAGAATATCATTCCATTGACCCTCATATCCTCTATTATCGTGAATCATCTTGTTTCCAGTCATTTTCTAAAACCAAAAAAAAATAGTGTGAGTGAAAAAAATCATGATAGGTAAAACAACATAATATAGGGGAATTAACTTCAATATCTAACATCTTGGGTTTAACTCTAAGATCGTTACCGTAGTGCTAGGACTATATCCTATATGTATACTTATCCTTAGGGACATCCCTAGACATACCTTAGAAATATCTCTAGAGATCTCACTAACGTTTTCGCGTCCTAGTTTCCAAAGGATGACTAAACCTTTCCTCTGATACCAACTGTAGAGACCCAAAGCTTGACGTACATGGACATTACATTACTTTTGCGGAATACATAGTACATAACAAAAGACACACACAAGGATTGTAATAGTTTAGTGTCTTTGGAAACTCGGAATATAATCTTCTAATCGTGGTGAAAGATCTTCAACATCTCCCATAATGATCTTCCATTTTTTTACCTAAAACCTTTCTTTATATCCTAGGGAAAAGAAAACATAAAAGGGTGAGCTCAAATGCTCAGTAAGGGTAAACAAAAGAAATATCAATCACATCATATTCATAAGAACATAACATTTTGGAAATCTTAACCTGCAAAAGAGAGCATAATTTCATAACATTTGATAAATCACAGCAGTGAAATGAAATCCCAATAATCATAACATAAAACATGAAACATTGTGGCATACAAACATAATAATAGAGAATCATATCTTATTAGTCACGACTCATTTCCAGGACTATCATAGTCGACAAAGTCCATTTCTGAACCGAGTCACCCTCGTTTCAGTCCTGTTTCACTGAACCGGTATAACCTACCATTCCAACCATGTCTATCTCATGAGATATATAATCTTTACCTAATGCATTGGAGGGAGATATAGGTCCCACCCATCTCATAATGATATAATTCTTATGTGTGCCACAAAATCATAAATCATACATCATTTCATAACCCATGTAATACAAATGGGAATCTTAAACATCATGACATCATAAATCAATTCATATAAGATAAAGGAATTCATAAAAATAATTCCATCACATCATAATCAAGTCAATGTAATAATAGGGACAAAAACATAACCCTTTATTATCTTAGATGGAAAATAATTTCGATAAAACACTTGAACTCCATTCTTGAGGAAAATATCATTTCTTCTTCAAAAATAGTTTTCCTTTCTTAACATGTCATACAATTATAAAATAAAAGAAGTTGATTAAAAATAAACTTGAAAACTTGTAAAGGATGCTTCTTGGAAATAATGTTTTAAAAATTCATTCATTCCGTATAAGTTAAAAAAACATTCTTCGTACTTTTGTCGGAATAGTCAAAATGTACCTTGTACGAAAAACGATAAAAGATTTCGTTCATATCTTTTACTAAAAACTCACCGAAGGGTAAAATTGGATTTAAAAAATTGTAGGTGTATGGAAAAATTATTACATATTGAGGAAACATGGATGTGGATGATAAAATAAACCCCAGTAAATTCTGAAGTATAAACAATCTCGAATAAAAATGAGATTGTGATATTTCCCTTACCTTAGGTCCGATTTGCTTCGTAAGTGTCCGAACCTCATGTATAATGATTTAAATAATGTCATTGAATTATTAAAGAATCATATTAATTGTTATTATATCATATATGGTTCACTTATGACTTTATATTATCCGTTCTTTTGTAAATTCATGTTAAAGTAGCGTTTTGGGTAAAATCGTCTCATTTGTCGTTCGTGTTTTATCTTTTAATTATTCATATGATTACTTAGATCATTATTACTTAATTATAGAATATAAAACATGATTTGTATATAATATATATTCAGAATATACATATATATAATGGATCGATAAATGGAAAAAAAATACACCGTTCATGGAGACGGTAGGCCGTACGTACGCATGAACGCTGTTTTCGTTTCCTTATTGAATTGAGTGGAATTAAGTAGATGACATACATATATATAAACATAAATACAGTAGCTTTATAATTTCATATATTTCATTATTATTTCTTATATATACTTTATAATCATTCATAAATGGTTAACATGGAGAATGAATCTCATCGCGTCGTGGAGACGGTAGTCCGTACGTACGCACGAGCGATGATATCATTTCCATAATTATTGAATTGAGTTGGAGTGGATGATACAATATATAAGAATCATTATGATTTTATAATAACTATGTATAGTTATTCTTTACACCATAATACCCATCCATGTAAGGTGTTGTTGGAAAAACAGATTACACCACGGCGTGGAGACGGTATTCCGTACGTACGCACGCGCGGTGATTTTGTTTTTCGTAGGATGGATAGATGGTGAATTAGGATTGTTTCATACTTATAATAGAATATCAGTATATGAGTGATACTGATTTTATTACTTCATAATGAAACAACCTAAGAAGAAGAAGTGGAAGAAGAAATAAAGGTGAAAGAATCGGTAACGGAAATTACCTCTTCTTTGGAGCGCCTTTTTGAGACCTCCTCTTAGGGCACTAAAATTGGCCTTTGAGGAAGACCAGAACCTCTAGGATGTTTCTAGGGAAGTGGAGAAGAGAATTTGGAAGGGTTTTTCCGAGCATGAAGGCTCAATGTTATGTGAGGAAGAGAGGGATGGGGTGCCCTTTTATAAGGGAGGAGAGGGGCACCTTTGGAATTCATAAAAATATTAATTTATAATAAATCTAACCCCACTTAAAAACCTCCAAAAATTTCCCATATTAGGAGATTAGATGATATAGGGTTGTATTCTCGTCAACCAATAAAAGTTAGACATGTTTGGATATTTTTTTAAACCTTATCATTTTGATTTATCCTTATTTAATCTATTTAAGTTTATTTGTGGTAATAAAATTCTAAATTTTAAATTATAACAAATAATTAATTATTTGTTGTGAATTTTCCATAATTGTTTACTTTATAACATTATAGACCATATAAATTTAAATTTATAATTTTTAAATATTTTTATGATAATATGTTATTTTTATAAAATAATAATAGTGTCAATTTTGACACTATTCATTTATTTGAATTTAAATAAAATATATACAGAAGATATGTTGAAATTAAAAGCTTTAATATATTAATAAATGGTCATATTTATCTATAAAATTAGTGTATCACATTAAATAGTTCATATAATATTTATTTAATTATTTTTAAAACCATTTATTTGGTTTATCTCTTAATAAAATAATTACTACATCATTTTTGTATAATTATTTAATATACTTATTTGTTTCATAAAAATTTAAAATAAAATCATATGATTAAGATAAATATATTACCTTTCAAAATAATACTTTTACTCGAATTTATCATCTTAAAATCACAATATTTAAATTGTTATATTTATTAAATTATGAAGGTGACAACTTTGGCATCATTTAAAATAAAATAATATAAGTGTCATAATTGCTTGTATAAGACTCCAAATGGTCAAATATTCGACCATTGGGTGATTATAGTTTCAATTTACATGACCAATAAGTTTTGGTCAGGGTTTTGTGCCTTTTATGGTCACTATTAGTTTAATAAAAACTATATTCTTGATTTTTCACTAGATAAATAATTTCTGCATCACTATTGTGTCACAATTAATGATAACTATTTAATCCCAAAAAATTATAAATAAATTCTCATGATGTAGATAATTTTTTTAGATTTCTGGATACTATTCATGTTCGAAGTTTTATTATGTTTATCACTAAGTTAAAATTATTATACTTATAAGATTTAAGAAAGTGACATGTTGTCACTTTCTTTGGTTTTAATAATAATTAAATTATTTTCATGGTCAAATGTCCATAAAATGAATCTAATCCGACCCTTAGTTGATATGGGTTTAATTTTATCCATCAAATATAATTTTGGCATGTGTTAGGGTAATTTTATAATATTATATTTACCCTTAATTACCCGATTTACCTTTAACTATTGTAAATAAAATTTACCGTAGTTACTATTTACAATTCCCAAAAATAAAAAGTAGCCTATTAACATAATTTGGACCCACGGATTCCAAATATGGAATCCATTTTTTTAAAATTCAATACACAGAAGTTGCAGAAATTAAATTAAAATTAATCCCATTGTCCAATAAAAACGGGTTTTTATTTAAAACATTGCAAAAGATTTAATTGATTTAACCTGCGAATTCAAGGTAAAATCAATGCTAATTCCATAAATTATATTAAATGGTAAAAACAAATTCTATTTATACTTTTCAACCATTCAATATTATAATTTAACCACATAAGATATTATGATGAAAAAAGTTGTTTTTAATTAAAATATAGCGTGTTTTTACTATTCATTAATATATGAAAGTTATCGGAAAAATATCAAAACCTTATCTAATGTAAATTTTTACATCCTGATTCAAAAGAAGAATTTTATTTTTTCAAATTGAACATATAAACTTTTCCAAAACTATATTTAAAGTGGGTGCGCCATCAAAAGGCGGTAAAACTGCATTTTTTTTGAAAAAAACTTATTTTACCCGAAAAATTTATTTTCTTCTTATACCATGTTCTAGAAAATGTGTAAGATGAATAATAATGTTATAAAATTCAAATTTTAGTAAATACAATTCATAACGGCTAGTTCATGACAATATTATAATAATATGTCATTGTTTATTAAAACCTGGTATTGCATACAACACACGCTATCGAGGAAGGTCGCGATTGCGTGTAATGCATGCCAAGTTAGGGTTGCGTGTTGTGAAATAATCCTTCGTTGTTTCGTATAAAAAAATCCAACCATATTTCATTTATACATTTAACATATATATATATATACTCAATGTTGCGTAGAATAACTATTATCAAAATTGTATGTAACACGGTCCAAGAATTGTGTTGCGTATACTACAAGCTAATAAGGTGTTGCGTATAGCGCAAGGTAATATTGGTGTAGAATACAACACAGGACATTAATGAAAATAATATTTTTCATAAAATCTGGGGGTGTTACAATGCATACCATGCCCGCAGCGGCTCTGTATAATGATAGCCTCCGGCTCATCCATAAAAGGCAAGATTTCTTCGGGCAGTACTCTTCATAGATCCATACGCTTACCGGCCTCAGAGCCCCCACGCCATACCTCCGGATCCGGGAAAATTCAAAGTTGCCATATACAAACTTAATTCCCCACCTTGTTCCAATTATATCAGAACATGATGACCCCGTTATCCTTCGAGTGACTGTAGCAATAGTCACCCAATGGTCCGAGCTCTATGACCGAAAATCTAGGAGTACATCGTCCCTCCCACCTGATGTTAAACTGCATGGAATAAAGGTACAACCCTGCACGCAAAATAAATCAGCGCAGGGAGCTCTCTAAGCATTAACAGCAACCAGGGCCGAGTATGCCCGACATGTCCAGACATTTTCCAACCAAATGAAAAACTTCATGGCTCGGATAATTTTGGATCCTCATAACCATTCACGTCCATCAGAAGTGGAAAGTAATCGACATGTGGACACCTTTGCATGATTACGAATACCATGACCTCAGTGGCTCTATATATTGATAGCCCCTGGCCCGTCTACCAAAGGCAAGATTTCCTCAGGCAGTACTCTTCCTAGCTCCGTACGCTTACTGGCCTCAGAGCCCCCATATCACCTCTCCTGAACCAAGAAGCCCCAGAACCCTGATTTACACTGATCAACCACCCTCCACGTCTGGTGAATGTTGAGATATTCAAGCCCAGTTACATTCTAATGAAGAGAGGCCTTTGAAACTGCGTCCTTACCGCATGACGTTAAACTGCACGGGACATATTTGTTGCTTGATGATAAAACTTAAAAGACCAAGCATTAATCATCTAGGGAAATGCCTCCAACCACTAGTGTTTTCACTATCTTAAAAAAAATCCCCCCATCCTCGCTACATTACGTCAAACTGCACAGAAACCTTTAAATAATTCCCCTCGTTCTTACTGCATGATGCTAAACTTCACTGAATATATCCTAACCACATGACGATAAACTACATGGTCCAACCTGCCACAGGTTCAGTAAGGAATGGAGGCCTTTTTCTGTCATTCATTGGATGGGTCAGACTGACACAAGTCTTCATCTCACACCCGCGGGAGAAGGGATTACTTCACCCATTCTCGGGATGTTTATTCTAGATGGTTCCCCCATATCCAGGAACCCTCTCATCATAAACCATACTCTGCACTCACAAAAATCCGATCTCTCATAAGCCACCCCTGGTGGTCCCAAAACCCAAATTCCCAGAAGTTGCTTGGCTATCGGGGGAATTCAATCATTGGACTAAGGAAACCATAGCATGACTATGAATACCACACCCTCATCGGCTCTGCATATTGATATCCCCTGGCCTATCTACCAAAGTCATGATTTCCTTAGGCAATTCTTCTCTCCATAAGGCTCTTGGACCCAGAGCCCCCATGACTATCCGGGGATTCAAAAACCCTCTGAGCTACAGTTTACCAACCTTTTTCACAGCCCTGCCTAAATATGGTGGAACGTATTTGACAAGATTACTGAGAACCAGAAGAAGTCATTTCATTTGATATAATGTCCCAACTTCATGACTTTAATCTATGCCAAGATTGAACCATCCCTCGTGCTAACTAAAATGCGTAAGGAAGTGGTCTCTTGACCACGCTTCTAATTAGTACGGATGTTCCCAAAACCCTTTCAGATGTTACAATCCCCTTCTGAACCACCCCTGCTGGTTTTCATAATTTTCCAATCCACCCATCATGGTTTCCATGAGCCGGACTTCCATGAAGTCCCCTGGCCATCAGAAATGGACCGTCATTGACTTAAGGAAACCTTTTTATGACTATTCATACCTTCCCTCAACATATCTGCATATTGATTACCCTTGGTCTGTCTACCAAAGTCAATACTTCCTTAGTAAATTCTCTTCCTACCTCTGTACGCCGATGCGGCTCCCATGCCTTGGGACATGCCCTGCCTGTCGTCCAAATATGTTTTCCCCCACATGCGTCTGAAGGGTATTAAGACATCTTCTGGCCAACCAACCCTCATTGGGGCCCTTTCCCCACCGTGATTGGTAAAATATGTTCGACATAAAACATCAATAATGATATTCTTGTCAGCGGTACTTTAAACCGCTCACAAAAAAAAGAGGTACAGATCCTGTTATGCCGAAAACCTGAAAAGGGCAACCTAAGCAAAATCCAGGCCATAAACGCTAGGTTCACACTAAATGAGCCCAGAAAAAATCAGGGTATTAAAAGAAGAGACAAAAAAGTTTGTGGGTATTGTCTATAAATCCCTATCAATAGTCAAACTATGCTCGCTGGACCCCATGGTCAAGGAAAAAGTTATAGTTTGTTTTTCCGGAATTATGATTAATTCTAATTCAGTGGATTGTTATTTACTCAACAATTGTTTTCATGTAACAATGAAATTTCACAGCCACAAGTGATTGAAAAAGACTATGTTTCGTTCGAACAAAGTAAAAGAAGGGTGTCCACAAGCTGGGGTCTCACCATCACAAAAAAATGGAGAGGGGTATGTAAAACAGAGGGTACAAGAGTGGATTTGATAGTCATAAAGGAGCCTGACTCGCTCTATCCACCAGATTAGCAACCGCGCGGTAGAGGTCATTACAAGACCATTCCAACATGTCCTTCTCCCTGGATTCAACCTCAGCCACCGGAAGAGTATGCTCCACTGTTATCTGGAGACTGTTGATCACGTTTCTAGGGGCTTCGAGACGACCGGTCACAACTGACAACTGATCCCTCAGCCTAACTGCACATTCTTCACAATCTTACAACTCAGAGGATAGAATGGTCATCTGATCTCGAGAGGTTGCCTCCTGTTCCATCAGCTGATAGAGCTATATCGTGGCTTCCTCCGGGTCTTGGGTCCCGCAATAAGCAGTAGCGCAGTGAGCAATTTTGCGTTCACTAGTGGTAGCTTCTTCACGAGCCATGATAACTTGGAAAGCAAGAGAATGGAACTGTCGATAGTCAAAGCTGCCCAACCCCATGCCCAGGAAGAGCTATCGAAGAGGTTCAGTCTTAGTTTCCATCTCATCTAGAGGAATTTCAGAAATGATCTCGCAAATCTAGGGCCAGGACCACCTACGCACCTCCCAGTGGTCTGCCATGACACAAGGATCTTTGGAATCCTCACTGGATGACACAAGAATGAAATTGGGCATTGCAACCAGTGCATGCATGTGCTTGCTAGAAGTTGGTTCTGAAACTGGAATGTCTGGGGCCTCTAACCCCGGTTCAGGCATAGGGATCAAGTTTCCAAGCCCGCTGATAGGTGGCAAAACGTCCGGGATTGTCTTGCTGGGACCTGGAACCACAAGGTCGTCCCCATCCACGTCCAAGAAGGATGAACCCACCTGATCTTCGGCCATCGCAGGACTGGGAGAGGAAAATCCACTAAGACACTTTGATCGATGAGCAAGCAGTCAATCCTCCCTTAGAGCTGATGGGGAAGGTGCGATAGACACGACAGCCACAGTACCTCCTGATTTGGGAACATACCGATTGGCCTTCCTTAGGATCCCATCGGGATAGTATTTTTTCCATGCCTTTGCATACTCCATGGAATGGCCAGCGGTCACCCCCACGACAGGAAAGGGAATGGTCATGTTGGATCCCTCTCGCGTCAGCATCAGCCACCATTGACGAAGTGTGGCTGGGTCCAGTACTCGAGCCTAAGGAGGGGGGAGGGGAACTTGGACATTCATGCACCCAAACTTGCGATAAAAGTGATACGGTATATACAACTCGCACAGAGAAACCCCATCGATCCACGCTGACAGAAATCCGTCCCGTAGAGAGATCATGTATGATCGCTCCCCTAGGCTCCCCCGGTGGTTATCAACTAAGACACCAGAAGGGGTGGGGTAGAGAGTGAAAGAAAACTGGGAAAAATTGCTCATAAGCTCAAGGACTTCACCAGAGCTGAGGGATTTCAGGCAAACCCCAGCTATATCAAGAAGGTTAGGCCGAAAAGAAGGGAGTGGGATGACCGTGTTGTGACGATACTCATAGTAGCAACAATGATCTGCTACCCAGCCATACAAAATTTGAAATGGCTCACATAGACAGAAGAGTGACCCACCCTTCTGTATATGACTCAACAGTTCAAAAATATGGGCTAGTGTGGGCACGACCGAATTTCCCAGGCGGCCCTCTCCCAGATCAACCGCCATCATCAGGGTAAAAGACCTGACGCCATGATTAATATCCCAATAAGGGAATAGACACTCGCTCAGGAACATAGCAAACACGCCCGCCAGCCGGAGCAATGGCGGCACACCAGGGCGCACCTCACAACCCCACGAGAAGTAGTCTCCTATCTCCAAAACTGCCCTATAGGAACCTGGGGAGGTTCGTGACTACTGAGAAGGATGAGTCCTGGGGAGCTTGATCTTCATCACAGGTCCAGTGGTGTTCAGAAATAACCAAATCTAGGTACTATAGGGAATAAGGGAGCGGGCATGCAATGCCTGACCCAATGACTACTCTGCTATAACCAATAGATCCCTCACCAATAAAGGCACTTGTTCAACGATGTCCCATGCATCAGGGGAAGACAGAAATTTGTCATACATTTCACCAAAAATATGGATTCCTCCCAATTGATGTATATCCCACAAAATGATACAAACTACACCATGGGAAAGGTGGAAAGTGTTAGTGCTTGAACACCAGGGACTGAGTAGGTCTAGAAGGACCAAGGATGGTCGGTAAATGGAAAATTAGGAGGCCCACACTGTGGAATATAAATTGGCTGCTTCTAGTGATTTAGGAGACTCCCGGTAGTGATGATGGACCCAAAAATCCTAGGCCCAGAGATTTGAGATGAGCCTGCCAGGTCGAAGATCCCACTTAGGAATCCACCCCGCATCAGGATATACTCGAGAAAGGTTGGTAATAGAAGGGTAACTCTTGAAGACAGCCACCTGAGAAAAGTTTTGGTCTTGCGGATCACTTTGGATCCAAACAGAGCCCCTCAAAATGAAGGTGTCTTTCTTGTTAGAGTCGGAAACCATCTCACCCGATTGGGTAAGGTTCGCTTGAATACACTTGGACAGTGCTTCCAATAAAGGAGAAAGAAGACCTGAGAATGTGGGTGGAATAGGGACATCGTCTTAAAGAATGAATCCATGAAGTGAAAGTCGATTTGATAGTGGATAATCCAGGAGCTCAGGAGGGAGAAAATCATTCAAGGAACTATTTCTAGGAATGATGGACAGACTAGGGTCCTCTTAGATGTTCTCCTCTCTACAAATCATTGCAAAACGTCTCCCTGATCATATTGGGAGCAGCTCTACAACATGCCTAAGTGCAGAAAAAGGGGGGACCATATTTTCTCCATGCATAAAAAAGTCCTATAGTCGGTTAGTCTAGAATAAAAATATGGACAAAAATACCAAATATATGGCTGAGGATCAATTGGGGATCCATTATCAGCAAAGTCTGCGAGGAGGCCTGGAAGGATGGTTCGCGATGACAACATCTTGTGAACCGGCCCATCGCAAAAACAATCTGCTAAACCTTGGCCCGCGGAGTGTTGGACAAGAAATCGCGAACCATGTTGCTCTGCCGAATTTCAATCCTGGATTTAAGTGGTTACGTTTGGAAGACTTAGACCATTTAATGTTCGGAAGATTTTAGTCTGTGGAACATCGAAACCATGGAGCATTAAAACAGTAGATCATTGATAACACGGAGCACCGAAACAATGAAGCAAAGTTCCTCCACAGTCCGTCATGATGTAATTTTTAATTAATTAAGAGTAATGGTTCGCGGTTTGGGAATTGGTTTGCGGGTGAAGGCGACCGCGAAGGTGCAATGGTTCACGGAAGTCGCAGTCAGTTTGCGGACAAAGCACTTCGCGAAGGAACGAGAACGCGGAGGCGAGGGAGCTCTGGTTTAGTGAATAATTCGGTAAAGGACTAATCAAGGCCCCCCCGTATTTATAGGTGTGGTCCCCTACTGGGTCCACTGCCCTACCGCAAACCATCTTAGTTTTAGGACTACTTTTCATCGAAATGGCATCATCTTCATTTCGATCGGACCCCATTCAGATGGGGGACATTTGTAGGGTCCTAAAAAACCCCCAACAGAGATTCTACCCAAATCCCCCAAAACAATTAGGGAAAAGAACGGAGAAAAATCAAATAGGGAAACAAGTAGACCGGTCCACAGACCGGTCCAATGAAAACGCAATGTGGCCAGGCCTCGTGAAGCACCCCCTCCGCGATCCATCGTAGTTCGCGGAATGGAGGCGGAGATCCTCCGTGGTCACGAGGGATGATGGGCACCAATCCGGTTCACCATCATGAACCGCCCCAACCATGGACCGTGTCGACTGGTTCAAGCTGCATCTGCTGTCGTTCGTAGAATGGAGGCGGAACCCTCCGCGGCCGTGAAGAAATCCCTGAGCTCGGTTCACGAGGGGGGGGGGGAAGCTTTCAATACCCACCGTGAACTACGTATTGACCAAGTCAGATGTAAAGTGGGTATTCTGTCATGGGCCTCTGCAAAAGGTGTCGCGTGAGCGCAGATAGATCTATTTACCCACTTTATAAAAGGAGACCGAGGGGGAAAGGAGGAGGGATTCAGAGATTCAGATTCAGACGATTCTAAGGCGGAGGAAGAGAAGAGCGATCAGACTCAGGTGGAATGATTTCGAAGTAATGCTTCAGATTTCCCAAAGACCGAAGTTCCAGTTCGTGAACCAGAGTAGGTATAAACATGGGAATGAACTAATAAGGAACCAAAAATTCATAATAATTTGGTGAACTACGAAATCAAAATAAAATAAAAAAAGAATACCGCGAACCATAACCCCTATGTGGATGCACTCCCCAAAGACCAGGGAGTTTATGCCTCTTTTCCAACCCGTTGCACCGCATAGCACCCTCCTACGCAGGAGAAACCTCGACCGACGAACCTCGATCGGTGCCGCCCTTGGCTACCACTACTTCCGTGGAACCCTCTACATACCCCCCTGGTACGCGGCCCGAACCCGAATCCGTGAACCACCCTGGTTCATGGGATTATCGGTATACCGCGAACCACCTGGATTCATGAGATGACAACCAGTCTGCGGACCATCCTGGTTCGCAGATGGCCTCTTAGTTCGCGGACCCTCCTGGTTCGTGGATGGCCTCTTAGTCCACGGACCACCTTGGTTCGCGGATGGCCCCTCCAGCCGCATATCACTTCCCAACGCGAAGGGCACCAAAACCTTCAGAGTTCCTATTCCCCAAGCTGGATAGAATCCCTCCAATCCAGCCTGATCCCCCGTGACTCTTTCACGGGCCTACTCATCGGCCCCGAGCCAAGGCCTCCACCAAAGCCACCGGATCCGTATGGTGTAACCCTCAGGAACATCAGCGCACCGTTTTCAGTTCACATACACACGGTAAATAGAGTTGAAGTGATTTCCCTGACCCTTGATAAGATTTCCGAAACATTCCTGGGTTCACATTCCCATGGTAATGTGGAGTCTGAGCTTAGGAGTCCCTTTTCTGCCCCTCTACTTGGCAAGGGATTCTCCAGGTGGTAAAATACCCATAAAAAGGGAGCCCTCATGCACTGAAAGAGAGGAGATGGGGACAAGAGCACCCCCTTTCCCTCTCCTGCTACGCTTTCTCACCATGGGACTCCTCAGAGTGTGAGCCCCAATATATCACCATGGGCCACCGTCATGCGTAAGACCCACTCCACTTCTCACGGATGCATCTTTGGCGATGTGATCCTCTCATCCATGATTCCCCTTGTATCTCACACTGACCATGACTCACGTGGGCTTAGAGTAAGTATCAACCATGACATCCTCTTATGGCCCTCCTAAGAGTGTAAGCCCCAATACACCCTATGGGCCTCCTCGTAGTGTAAGCCCCAATCCACCCTATGGGCCTCCTCATAGTGTAATCCCCAATCCAACATCTCAGGCCGCCTCAGAGCATAAGTCCTAAGACGATCCAAACTATGTGTACTTTGATCCCTGTCTCCTAGGCGGGGTAGGTAGGAAGCCTCTTTGAGGTTCATGCATAATAGAAGGTCTTTCTGACCCCATTTCACATCGGTTTACCAACATCTTAAGCCACGTCTTTGCAAAAGCCCCAAACTAATACGATCTACGAGGAAATTGATTCCCTACCACAGGGATAAATAGGATGCCTCCCCGAGGTTCAAGCCCGATCACAACTGGACTCCTGGGCCCACCTTCACGTCGGTTCTCCAACACTCCCAAATTGAACTACGTGGACTTTGATCCATGTCTCGTAGGAATGGTACGTAGGAAGCCTCCCCAAGGTTCAATCCCAACAACCGGTTGATCCGACTATCTTCACACCGGTTCGCCAAGTCACTCTTAGTGCCGACTCAATGAGTTCCGAATCCATGGGGTCATTAATCCAACGAGGGATGGTAAACCTCAGGCCTAAATGATTCTGAATCCCCTGTGTCCAGTTGACCATTTCCAATCAAGGGTTAAATCCGTGGATACAATGTTTGGGTATAAACCAAAGATTCACGAACATATGAATACATCTTAAATCTATAAGAGTGTCCTCGAACATGCAATAATTCCCCCCAAAAGGGTCCAATGAGCCCGGATTCCCATCCTCTCGACCAATGTGAGTTCTTAAGCATCGCTGGTCAGACCATCCTGTGAATGCCTGCCTTTGGAAAGTAGGTCCGTGCATCATCGGATACAGAGCCGTTGGGTGTTTCGAGGCAGAAACCCAAAAACCCTATGAAACAGGATTACAATTTAATAGTTGACACATTAGTATGAGTTTTATATTATAATGTCATCATTTATAATAGTTTTAATGAATATTCATTTAATTATTAAATAATATAATATATTTGTAAGTAAATTTGTTCATTTTTATATAATATATTTATTGCACGAGAATAATTTTTTCCATTCATTTTCCTCTCATTATGAACTCAACATTACAAAATAATGTATTTAATGAAACCGTATTTATCTCTCTCTAATCAGAAACAATTTTTTTCAATAGCCATATTTTTAAAAAAATAAAACAATTTTTATAATAATAAAATTTGATATTTTAAAAAACAATGAATGAGTTATTCTTCTAAAAATGATCTCAATGGAATATTATTGTTGTTTTCCAAAAAACATCATTTTAATTTTTTTCAAAATTTTTGAATGTACTATTTTCTGAAATGTACTGCATAGATGTAATTTCTCTCAATAATTAAAATTATTATAATTGCATTTCTCATAATTATTATCAATGGTACATTCAATGAAAATTATTTTCAATATTTTTTATGAATTTATATTTTTATGAAGGTTTTCTTCAAATAAAGATTATTTTCCTCAACAAATGTTCCAAGTGAATTTTATTTCAAAATAACATTCTATTTCAGATAAAAAAAATTTATGATTGTTAATATATAACTAGGATTAGATCTGTTGATACAGTTTTTAACACATCTATAGATAAATTACGTTTACGATGATAATATTTTCATAGAGCCCATTTCTTTTACATATGTTATTTTGTGATGAATTTTTTTATGAAACCCATTTTTCAATAGATTCTAATATGATAAAAGATTTATGATTTTATAGAACACATATATATGATTTTTCATAAGTTACATGTAGAAGAATATCTACCTCCAATGAATTGGGCAGTGGTCGATATCTCATTGGCAAATAAAACATAAATGGGGAGTGATCCCAAATTAGTAAGGGGCATTGTACACTATGACTGTATTGGGAGTGAGTCTTTATTAATATAATTTTTACATGAGTTAAACCTTTAGACTATTATTTCCATGTAAATTATACATCACTATTTGGGAAAAAAATTATCTACCAATGTTTAAGAAACAATTCCATGCCTTATTCATAGATCATTCCATTATAGATCATTCTATTTTAGTACCGTATGATTTATTTATTTTGAAATATCAATATTAATGTAATAAATTGGGATTATGATTATTGATATGTATGGTATATTTTTAAAATGGGATGTCAATGTTAAAATACCATAATGGTCATGTTATGTTCATGTATCCCCCGTGTTTACCCTTACTATGAATCTGATACCTAAATTTTAAAAGTTTACGTTCATAATGTTATAAAGAATTATAATTTTTAGGATATGTGTAACTAGGATATTTTTATGAAAAAATATGTGAGAAATGATACTGGACTGTTATGAGTTTCTTTGATTCCATTTTTATAATTGTGCAATAAAAAAAGGTTTCATTGTGGATTGTTATGTTATTTAATAAATATAAATTTATTAACATGTAAAAATTATTTATGTAAATTGAGGGTTTCTCTAGGTGCGGTCCTTTTATTTGTTATATAAAACAAATTCAATCTTTCATCAAATAGATTTTCTTCCATTAACGATTTAGTCCACTTCTCACTCATGTGATTATTTTTCCTCCCCCATATTTATACCCTTATCCATTATTAATTTGGAATTGAAATTAAAATTTATTGATGAATCCAGTGTTATAAAATTATAGTGAAAATTTACAATTGTATTTTCCTTCGCCATTTTCAGTTTTCATATTGAATTTTTTCATAATCCTATAATAGAGAAAATCATTATATTCTTAATTGTTTTATTCACTACATCAATGATCGTCAAATTGTATAATTTTAGGATTCCTCATATATTAAAAATCAATTTACTTCTTAAAAATATTTTTAAATTTCATTTCTTTCTAAATATCATAGGAAGCATGTAGTTGGGGTTTGGATTTGTATTAATAATCATATAATTCTACATGAAAATGGGGATTCAAAACCCATTGGACACAGGTACTGTAGGAGCACTGTAGATTACTGTAGCATTGGCTGCACTGTACTAAAAAACGAGCACTGTAGATGTGGTAAGTCACTATAGCAAGGGCAGGGGACTATAGCAGCAGTGGGTACTACAGTAATACTACTCACATTATAGGCTTTTGGCTAAAAATTTGGGCATACAGGCCATATAATGGGCTAAATGCCCACTGGGACATCAGGCTATGTAATGGGTCTCTCACTAGCTAGTTAAAGTGGAATTTTATTTTTTTAAATAATAAATGAGGCTTCTGACCCAACCTTTTAAAAAAATCATTGGACACATATATATAATATATAATTATTCTATGAAAAAATAATTCACATTTTCTGAAGTAGACGCTTTAGGATCAATCATATCTCAAATGCTTAAGGCCCCAAACATAAAAATTACTTAATCTTGAGTTAAATAAAAAAAATCAGTTTCTTTACATCAAGGATATTTTATGTTTTATAGATTTATATAATTCATCCATAAATATACATAACAAATTAAATATTACAAATTAGAATCTTCTACTCACAATCCATTTTTCATCTTAGAAGAAATAATTTTAAAAAGAAACATGGTTTTTATTTTTGTTAAAACATGGTAACATTTTCGTGATACCATTCATGACATTATTTTCATTTATAATCCTAGTAAAAAATTTTCAAAACATGGGATAGGGATAAAAAAACATAGTAATTGATACATAAAAAGAAAACTCTTATCATTTCTAGAACATGTAAACTATGAATAGATTTTCATAATTCAATACTTTTATCCTTTTTTAAGTAGTAATTACTATTGAACAAATATATACTCACTATATACCCATTTGTTACCCAAATATTACAATGAAACATATTTAAAAAATCATATTACATATAATGGTTAATTGAGATATAATCATACTTAAATGCAATAATTACACCACCCACTTCCCCACATAACATTATTAAAAATGTAATATTCATATGGTCAACTTCCATAGACAATGCATTGGAGCATATAACGTGACCACCAATACATAGATTATCATAGAACCATCCAAATTTAGTTTATCATGTAACCAACCATTTTTTGATTATCACATAACCACCTAAAAATGTCCATATTCCATTATATATTCATGGAACATTAATTATTTCAATTAACGATATTTTACTCATAAAATTTAATTTGAAATAAAAATAAATAATTTCCATATACTTTAATAGTCAACAAATAACAAATAAATTTCCTCCACCACAATACACAAAAGAGAATAAAGAATTTCATTCCCTTAAAAACATTAAATCTTAGAGAAGAATCTAAATATAAAATAATAGTTACAGTGGTTGGAGGGTTATTATCACCTCATACGTCAAATACATTATTTTTATTATTTAGTAAAAAAAGTCATAAAAAATATTCAATCCTAATGAAATAAATATTTAATGGGGTTATAAAATGTATAAATAAGGTTGTGTAAAAAATAAATTATTCCTCAATGAACGGAGATTGAGATGATGTCCCTAATAAAGATCATATCCTTAGATTAAGGATAAATAAATGATATAATTATGTATGAAAAATATAAATACACACAATATATGTTGATATTCCTTGTAAAACAATTAGATTTAATTCACATATATCCATGGAAAAAAACAAATGACGTGGATATTTAACTCAATGAATCGAAATTTAATAAAGGTTTCCCTTAACTTGAGTATGAATTATATAATTCACTCTTTATATTCCTGAATAATAAACCTAGGTAAATTTTATCATTATATAGAAATTTTTTCAAATTTATTATATATTTTACATTACTTTTTTCCATGTTATAGCAATTATTTAATTATTTGAGTGGACATCAGACATTTTGTTGATGTTCGGTACATCAGTCAAAAATGTACTTGTTATGATTAAAAATTTTCCATGTGTCCAAAATTCAATTATATATACACTATAATTAATTATTTAATTATCATATATGTCATTTATATATATATTTATAATAATAAATTATATTTGCAGATAAAAATTGAAATGCATCGGTCATGGAGACGATAGGTTGTATATACGCATGAATGCTACTTATAATTCTTTATCATTTTAAATGAATTAAAACTAAATTATAAAAAGAAATATTATAATTAAATAATAATATTAATGTTATATATGTATCATGATTTCATTAATTCCATCCTTTATACGTTACAAATATGGCATGGATGGGTCATCTAACTTTTAGTGGGCGGTAGACCACATTTCGTGAAATGAAATTAACATATTTAGAGATTATGAAAAGCAAAAAGGTTTGTAATAATAAATATTACATGATAATAGTGAAATTATAAATATAATATTTTATATATTTAAATAGGGTTCCATTGTAATGGCCACCATGAGAGTTGGAATGATAAATTTGAACAGTCATCATTTCGTGAGGTAGTATTTTGATGTACAAATAAACTGTATGTTCCATACCGAAAAATTGTAGATCTGTGTGAGTTTATATTGAATAATTATAATAAAAACAGCCAAGTATATTTATTTTAAACTTATATATGTAATAATATAATTAAAAGAGCATAGGGAGTTGAGAGGGAAAATGAAATAAATGCATTTTAGAAAATGTAACTGCTAAATAAGGTAATTCCTTTTGGTTTTTGATAAAAGGCATAAATTAGTTCACTTATTACATAATAAAAGCTTCTTGGTGAAATGTGTGTATTATGGGAAGTTGTTTGATATATTTATTTGGTGATAAACAGGTAATGAGAGGTGTGGGGATGTGGGTACAATTGGTGGCATGTTTTAAATGGGAGGATGGGCACCAATGGAAATTATTGGAAAGATATTTTATTATAAATTATTTTTTGAATTATAATATCTCAATTGTGTTATATTTATAAGATAATATGAGTTTGGGTATAAATCATATCAACCAATATGTTTTATAAAACATTATGTCACAAATATTACCTTTTTGTTCGGCTTTATCCCTTATCTAAATAAATTAACACTTCCAATTTCTTCTTATGTTTTTACAATAATTGGTTAATAAATTTAATTTAAAATTTCAAAAAAAGATCATGTGGACAAATAACGATATATTAAACATTATCTAATATAGTTTTTCAAATAATTTATTTTTATGATTATTATATTATTTAATAAAATAGTATTTGATTAAAAACTCATTTATGTTAATTTTGACTATATTTATTAATTGACATTTGTTAAAGTAATAAAAACGTGATTTATTCTTATATAACTACATTAACATAATAATAACAATACATCATTGTCCTAAAAATTATTGGATGGAATAAAAATTTTAAATTACAATTATTATAATATTTACTATATCATTTATTTTATTTTTTCTTTAATAAGGTAATCATTGCATCATTGTTTTTCATAAATAATTTAATTTATCTTATATATAAAGATTATAAATATAATACCACGATGTAGTAAATATGTTTATCTCTATAATGAATATTTATAGTCTAATATATAAGTTATATATCAATTTAATAAAATCAATTTAGTAAAAGCTTACATGTTTTTGAATTATTTATATTTACATTAAATTAATTATTATAACATGTCATTATCACTCCTAAGTGGAAAACAAATTCCAAATGTTCGACATAGGGATTTTTTTTCTCAAATAACATAATAAATAAGTTCATTACACATGTTAAGGTTTTTTTATATTGTTATAATAATTTTTTAAACATTATTAACCTAATTTACCATTTAACTGTGATACATAATAATAATTTTTTACGTTTCTCTTCACAATGTACAAAATTAAAAGGTACCTATTTACATGATTTGGACCTTATTGTTTAAATAACGAAATCCATTTTTCCAAAGTCAAAAAAATTAATATTCATTAATTAATTTAAAATAAATTACTATTGTCAAAACCAAAAATTGGGGTTTAAATAGGTAAAAACTATTAAATGATTGACATGTGTTTATGTGAAATATAGTCAAAAAATTACATCCAATGACAAATATTGGATTAAATAATAAAAAAATTATCCAAATAAAATTTAAGACTAAGTAAAATGATAACATAACTATATAAAGAAACTAGACAAAAAAGGAGTTTGATTTAATATGTTTTATTTTTTAATACCCATTAAAATATGATTTTATTAGAAAAATTACAGAAAATAAACCAAATTTATTTTTATGTCCTGATACTAAATAATACGTCTATAATTTCAAATAGAAATTATAAAATTATCAACAAATAGAATTAAAATATGGGTTTCCATTAAAAGCAGCATAAACAACCTTATGAAAATATTAGAGTATGAAATGCTTAAATTGTGATTTATTTTTCTTTTAAGACTCCAAAATTCAGTTGACCAATTTGAAAACATTTAATAAACATGTGTAATAATATTATAAATAGTTATTTTGATATATCTCAATACAAATACTATATATTTACTACCATTTAATGTAATAATAATATTTTTTTTATAACATTGTGTTCGCTACAACATATGCTTTTGGAGAAACCCTTTATTGCATATCGAGTGCACTATGAGAGATAAAATCCCCTTTTTTGTAAAACCACTCAGTAATTAATAAATTCTAATATATATTAAAATTTATTATTATATACTTACCTGTGGCTTTACATCCTTCCCCACACTGTAAATTTTGTGCTCAAAATTTAAATTTGTGCTTCGTAATGAATGTATCATGTCACTTTAGTGAATTCCCACATAGTAAAAGAGTCAAAAAACCTTCACATTAAAATAATTAAAGTGATGTTAAAACATCAGATGAGATAAAAAATACTAGGGTTCCATATTGAAAACATGGATATAGATTAAATGGTATCTATGATGTTCAGATGGAATGTGATAGAAAATGATGGCAGAAAAAAAGTTAACAAATTCAAAACCATATATTTGTGATTGGTTAAATGGTATTTGACTTCATATGCAGAAAGAAAACAATAAATCTTATACATTAAGATCCTATTAATAATGGAGTGGAATTATTTTAATTCATAGAATAAAAACCTCTGGAAATACACTTGCATAACTTGTAGAGTTTCGTCCATTAATCTAATTATACCACAAACTCATATTTTACTCCAAAAAATGAGTATTTAGGATGATTTTATTCACGCATGATGCACAATAATCAACATAAAAAACCTAAATCAATAAAAAATTGATATCTATATTTCTAATATACCATTAATCATTGTTTGAATCCTCATGTATTAATCATGTTTTAATGATCACAAATCTTATTCAGTCTATAAACTTTGTTAATATCGTGTAATCTATTTTACATCAAATGTATAGTTGTTTAGTAAAGATATCTAGAGATCAGAAGTTCTATAAATTAAGTTTGATTAAAATACACAATCCATTATTTACTTTAGAATGATTTCATTGATGAATGATTATGTATAATACATTCTATGAATATCACTACTTATGTCTGAATAAAAATATTTGGCTAAGTCTGAGTCACTGTGAGTCTTCCACTAGTTATGTTTTTCAGGAAAAGAACCCAGACATTTTGAACCACATACCATGACCGAGACACAATGAACCAAACACCATCACCCAGACAACGTGAACTAGACACTGTGAACACGAGACCATGACCCAAACACCGTGAACCTGACATAGTGACCCTAACACCATGACTCAGACATCGTGAACCAGACACCATGAACTAGAAGCAGTGAACCAAACATTGTGACCACAAATAGTGACCATCCAAACACCCTGGACAATACATAGACCATTTAAAGAGACACATGTTCATTATGACGCCGTTTACAGTCAAACTGTGGCAATGTTTCTTAATCTGTTTTTTTTTGATTTTCAATTTAATTATTTAAAGTCATATTTTATGATGTTAAATGCACTGAAAATATAAATTTTTTTGCAGACATTTCACATGATAGTGTGAGGTATGATGGGAAGAATACAAGAAACATGTATGCTCCAACACATGCACTCTATGATAAATGAGTAGTGTGTCCTAGAAACTGTATGTACATGAATGTAAAATAATGTGAAGCAAGTGTGTTAGCACAGAAACCAAGAAAACACTCAGAGCATTACTTAAGAGAGAATGGTCACATAAAACGCAAAACTGGTGAAGAATACATGAAACATATTAGAATCCCATATTGGTTGAAATCATGACCACGACGAACATCCTCCAATATAGATAACTTGCGACACATTGTTTTCACTAATTGGAGTTGATTTTTGCATCTTTTTCATCTTAGAAGTTTAGAGATGCATAGAAAAACACTAAGAGCACTTATTACCATATCTTAGATTTTTTTCCTTATTGTGTATCATTTTTCTTCAGAAAGTGTCGGTATCTATATAATAACACACACTATCTCCTACGTTAAATAGAATGATATAAGATATCATTTACCAAACATATTTCTAGACTAGTGTATAGCCACAAAAAAGTGGGGAAGAGGTCCCTGTGTATCCCAGTAATTTTTACTCACATAGAATTGTGGAAGAGGTCATGTGAAATGGAGAATATTGTGTACTATTGTTAACCCTGATCTAGGGTGTGGATCATGTTTATTTATATAATTTTTTTTGTGGATGTTGATCACCATGTGAAGTGGATTAGGTCTCAGATTGAGACTAAACCACTTATTTTATATCTGTTATGCTTATTAAATTTAGTTTTCTCTGTTTTACTGTTTAACTCAGAATACACTAAATTCACATTGATAGTAAATCATGGAGTGAAGTTATAATTTTTTTCCTTTTAGAATATCTTCAAATGTAATTTTAATAACTACCATTAACATAACTGAGAATTAATCAATCTTCTAAGAAGTTCATTAAATAGTCACACTTTCAAAAATGTATTACTTTGATTTTCTAGGTTGTATTTAAATTTATTGGTGAAACCAAATAGGAATATTTTTTAAAACATAAATTTTTAATGACACTCAATCCATCCAACTATTGAGTGATCTACTCCAACCAACATTTAGTATTATAGGAGTTTTTTAGGACTCTGTTTTTATCCATATTCAACTGTTGTTGTAGATGTACATTAAATATTTTAAAATTTCTTTTATTTATAAAATTATATCTCTATCAATGTATTCCTTTAATATGGATAATATATGGGATGGTTTTGAAACCGACAAACCACCATTATTTAATGGAGCCAATTATTCTCAATGGGAAAATAAAAATGAAAATTCATTTATAAAGTATGGGTTTTGAAATTCGATCATTATTTGTAGATGTATATAATATTCCTGCTACTCATAAGACAATTTGGGATTAACCTACAAAAAATTTCTACAGTAACAATTGAAATTCTATGAACTATTTATATTGATCTTTAAGAGATTAATAATTTAATATAATTTCTGCATATTAAACTACTAATAAAATTTGGGATACCTTGTCTATTTGACATGAAGGAACATCTAGTATAAAATAAATGAGAATTAATATTTATAGTATTAAATATGAAAAAGATATTATGAATCCTGATGATCCTATTTTTGAGATGTATCTTAGGTTCAATGAATTTTTTTACACAATGATTTTTCTTGGAAGGGAAGTCACTGCCAAGGAACAGTTCATGAAAATTCCAAGATGTATACCTGATAGATGGATATAAGCATCTATCTCTATTATATAATCATGCAACATTGGAAAACTACCTATAAAAGAACTCATTGGGAAACTGATTATGTATGAAGACGAGCGAAAAGTCAACAAGGAAGAGGAGGATGAACCCAAAAAAATATTTGGCATTCAAGACCACCACCTCTAAACAAAAAGGCGAAGTTAAATTTGAATTTTCTATAGATATTTCTAGTAGTGCACAATTATTATGTGATAGTGATGAGGAGATGGCTCAATTCAACAAAATATTCAAAAGATATTACAAGATGAATAATTTTTTTCAGAAATCCAAACATCAATAGAAAATATGATCAAAAAATCAGTTGGAATAATGATTGGAAAAGAAGTAACAAGAATGATTATATTTTCTACTATGAACATAAGCATAAAGGAAATATCGTGGCTGACGGTCCAAAGATCAAGTACAAAAATAAATATTAGGACACAGACATTAGGTATAAAAAGGAAATGAAAGCAACCTAGAGTGATTCAAAGGACTGTTCAAGTGACCTAGAAACATCACATGATGAATAGGCTAAGAAGCTAATATGTGTTTTATGACATAAAAATCTGAGGATAGCTTCTTAAAGAGTTCCTTTAAATGTTTATGGAACTTGGAAAGTATGTTTCTTGAAAAATGTCAAAAGTCTACTCATTATTCAAGAATCTATGAAAAATTAATGGAGGAGAAGTCACTTTTCGTGACAATTCCAAAGGTAAAATCATTGTCCTTGGAAAAATTGTTAACTCTAACTTAGTTTTGATTTATAATGTACTATTTTTGAATGGATGGAAATATAATCATCTGATTATTTCACAATTATGTGATGATGGATTTCATGTATGATTCAAAAATGATGCTTGAAATTTTTTTTAATTCCAAGGATGAATTAGTTTTTTTCATTAATAAGTGAAAATGATTATTATGTTAACATAGATTTTTTATTTTATCAAAACACTTCTTGTTTAAGTGAATTTCATAATATGTATTGTATTTGGAATACGATACAAGGAAACTATAATATTATCTCCCTTAGAAAGCTAACAAATAATGCTTAGTCAAAGTCCTATCGAAACTTGATTTTACAAGTGATAATGTCTGTAACCCCTATCAAAAGGGAGAAAAACCAAATTCCCTTCAAACCAATCAATGAATTGTCAACTTATAGATCTCTCAAATTGGTTCACATGGACTTTTTTGAACTATCTAGATTTTCTAGTTTAAATAGGAAGACCTATATTTATGTTCTTGTCAACGACTTCCCTATATATACATAGACCTTTTTTTGGATCCCAAAAGTGAATCCCACTCTTAGATTACAAATTATTACAGGTCTATATAAAATCCTTGTGGATATAAAATTAAGACCTTGAGATGTGATCATGGTCATGAGTTTGAAAATCAGGAGTTTGAAACCTTTTTGTCAAAAAATTGATATAGTCACAATTTTTATACCCCTAGAACACCTCAACAGAATGGTGTAGTAGATTGAAGAAATAGAACTATGGAAGAGATTTCTAGAACAATGATTAGTGAATATGAAATACCTATTTATTTTAGGGCTGAAGCTAAAAATACAATATGCTACATTATGAAAAGTGTATTGACAAAACCTATTCTTAAAAGGAATTCTTATGAGTTGTGGAACAATAGAAAACCCAAATTTAGCTATACCAATGTTTTTGGTTGCAAAGTCATTATCCTTAATACTAGGGACAATAATGAAAAAAATTCATAAAAGAGTGATGAAAGAATATTTTAGGATATTCAATTTACCATAAAGCCAATAGAGTGTTCAATATAGAACTAAATGTGTGGAAGAATGTGTCCATGTCAAATTTGATGAAACAGATCCACATGAGCTTAAGAATATTCTAGATAACCTGGAGGATGATGTATAAAATCTAGATTGTAATTTAAAATCCTCAAACTATCCTTTGAATGAATCTGTGAAAAATTCCAGTTCTGGAAATTTTATAGACTCAAGTCACATTGAGCCTAAACATCTTGATGAACTTAAAATCACTAGTCAATTATTTTCTAGAGTTGTTAGAACTCTTATTAACCATCTCTTAGATATTATTGTCAGAGACTTATACAAACCACTCAAACTAGTTGTTATCTTAGAAATAAGGTTGAACATCATGTCTTCTTGTCACAACATGAACCTAAAAACATTAATGATGCTATGAATGATGAATTTTTGGTGATTTCTATGCAAGAATAACATTATCATTTGAAAGAAATAATGTTTGGAAACTTGTTGAATGACCCAAGGACACATTTAATATAGGAAAATATTGGAGTTAAGTAATTAGGTAGATGAAGTTGGTAACATAGTTAGAAACAAGGAGAAATTGGTTGCACAAACCTATAGTACAGAGGAAGGAATTGACTGTAAAGAGACCTTTTCACCACTAGCTAGATTTGAAGCCATGATAATTCGTCTTTCTTATACAGCACATCTGAATTTCATACTATATCAAATGGATGGTAATAGTGCATTCCTAAACTATTATATATCTGAGGATGTCTTTGTTGAGAAACCTCTTGGTTTTAAAAACCCTCATTTTCCAAGTCATATTTTAAAATTATAAAAATATTTATATGGTCTAAACCAAGCTCCAAGACCTTGGTATGATAGGCTGAGTACTTTTATTATTTCTAAAAGTTTTACATAAGGAATAGATGATCTTACAAAATTATAAAACGAATTTACAGTGATCTATTAGTTGTTAAAATATATGTATATGACATTATCTTTGGATCTTCATGAAATTATTTCGGTATTTATTTTTATAAAATGATGAAAAATAAATTTGAAATGAGGTTAACGGGTGAACTAAAAATCGTTCCTGGATTTCAAATCATTCAAAATATTTATGGTATTATTATAAAAAATTGAAAATACAATACAGGTATTCTAAAACTTTTTGTGTTGGATATCACTATAGGTAGTGACCCTCCAATGTGTACCACTTGTAAGTTGGTTCCTGATGAATATGGAAAATTTGTTGATCATTCTATATATAGAGGAATGATTTGATGTTTACTCTACATAACTGCTAGTCGACCAGACAATATGATTAATGTCTTTATGTGTGAAAAATTTAATGAAAATCCTAAAGAGTCTCATTAAAATTCTGTTAAGAGAATTTTCAAATACCTCAAATATATACCCAATGTAAGACTGTTCTATCCTAGAGAACAATACTTTGAATTAATTAGTTATTCTGGTGCTGAATTCGGTGGCTATAAGTTAGATAAAAAAAGCATATCAAGAACATGTAACTTTTTAGGAAATTCATTAGTATCATGGTGTTTTAAGAAACCAAATTCTGTTTCATATTCTATGGAAGAAACAGAATACATAGCTAAAGGTAGTTGGTGTACAAAAATTTTGTTGATGAAACACACATTACTAGATCATCGATATCAATTCAAAAATGTACCTATAACTTGTGACAACACAAGTGCTATTAAAATCTCAAAAAATCATGTTTCACACTATATGATAAAGCATATTGATGTAAGACATCACATTTTGAGAGATCATTATCAAAATAGTGATATCACTTTGGAATTAATTGGAATGGAATATCATCATATAGATATATTCACTAAAAAATTAAATTTTGATAGAATAGACAAAATCATACACGAATTTGGTATGATAAACCTTTTGTAAATATCTTACTGTTTCATATATTAGTGTTTAATATCATACTATTTCATATTTTTCTATCTCAAGACTTGCAGTTTCATGTTTAAATTCTCATAGTTATTCATTATTGGTTTTTGTGTGACACTTATAGTCTCTAACAATATGGTAACATGGTCTAGAAATCACACTTATTACAGTCACACTATAATCATTTCTTACTATATGACCATGAATTCCAGTTACTGTCTCAACATATTAATTTTTTGTTATTTTGATTATAAATTAGAACCATTATCACCTTGATTACTTATTTTTCCCTTTTTCATTTTGGTGCTTTTGTTTTTGTGACTATTGGTTTTCATAAATTATTAAATAAAAAAAGATTCACTCATTCTTCACTCGAGCTCTCTTACATTATCTCATATCATATTCCCACTTCAATAGTTCTCTCTATCAAACATTTAGTGAATTCCAAGGATGAAATTTCTTTCATCGTCAACTCCTGAGAAATCAATTTCAAAGAAGAAGAATATCTCACCTAAGTCAGCACCTGATGGTCCTCTAAATCCGAATCTGGTGAACCAAATTTTAGTACCTAAGAAATAGATATTCCCAAAGAGTTTTCTATTGAGTAATTCTCCGGTTTTGAACTTATTGAAAGAGAATGGATTGTTAGATTGGTTTGCAAAAGAATATAGACCTATCTACCTGAAGCTAGTTGCACAATTTTATCAGTTTTTACAATTGTAATTTGATTCAAAGAGTGGATCTTTTGTAAGAAGATAGAGAAATGGCCCGAGATGCACATTTTATTTTAGGATATTGATTGCATTCATTATGATACCTCATGAAGGTATTTTTGAAGATTAACAGAGTGGTACTTCAACTCAAAGTGAATTCATTGTTTTGGAATATTCCATGAAAAGATTAACTGGAAATGAAACCAAGAGTAGAGCCATCACTACTGAACTTGATAGAGAATCTTGAAATCGTTATAAATTTATTCAAAACATGAATAGACCCATGAAAGGTGATTTTTTAGTACATAAATATCATGATATATTTTTGATTCATCTCATGAAAATTGAAAATTAGATAAATCTTTGTAAGTATGTCATACACCATATATGTAAAATGATCAAGACCACATCCAAGTCAACCTCCCTATTCTATTCTTAACTTATCTCAGACATGTTATCTATAAAAGGATTGGATGACCAAAAGAAGAAGTTTCCAATTATTATGAATTCATTCTTTAAATATATATTATAAAGTGTATGAAAATCAATTCGAATCCTTGGTAAAAGGCATGGGTTGAAGACAATGATATGATTTTTGAAAAGGTCAATCCAATGGAACATCCTTCACGACCAAAATGTATTTCAAATCCTTGTTTAAAACTAGGTAATGTTATTGAGTATTATGAAGAAGGATAAGAATAAGAGGCTTATTTTCTCCTTGATAAATTTTCTATGATGGGGAATACAATACTCCTACTCCTCATGTTGTAATTGAGAAGGAAATACGTGTTCCTATAGATGTTGCTGGTTTGAAAGAACAAACCAATGTGGAAGAAGAATATATTGTTATTGAGACAAAGAAAATTTTTTTATAGAAGAGCATAGAGGAGAAGATATTCATATTAGGCAAGATGCTACAATTTAGGATCTCCTAGAAGAACAAGTTGTTCATGAAATCATTCATTCTGCTGAAGAGTGAATGGATAAATCCTTTCAATTGGCTCGATAGTAAATTATTGAGGAAATAATTGATCAATTTGTGGAAATAAATAAAGTTTTTATATACTTGAGTCCTGAGAAGGATTAACCTATTGAGGGGGTGTATGCCGCCGATCTAGAATCTTTTGTAGTGTCAAATCCACATTATCCAAAAATAGTGGAAACATGGTATAAATTTCCAATATATTATGATGTGGATGAATCACAAGAAGTCTTAGTCCATGGTTTTGAACTTTCTACTATGTTTCAGTTGAAAATGGAATTTTCTCCTAAATCTATTTCTTCCCAAAAAACTGAGAATATCTCATATTATATATTGTATCCCTCAACAGAACCAACAACCATGGGGAATAAAGATCACCTGAATGAATTTTGAGCAACCCTTTCGGTTGGGGTTGAAAAACTCTTGAGTACCCAATCATCTCCTATAACAAATCTACGTTAAGGAGATGCTTCACTATTATTGAAAAAATCCATTATGAAGATTCACTCCAAATTGATTCATGAAATTTAGGAAGTTAGAATTGAAAACAAACTGCATAGTGATGAAGTATAGACTCTAAGAAGTATGGTTGAATAAATGCAGAAAGTGCATAATTTGACATCAGTTCATTCTTCTTATTATGTTGAGATTTGTGTTTCTCAAACCCCATAAGATACTGCCTCTCAGATTCAATCTCATTTAGATTCATTAGCTGAAATGGTCACTAAAAGAAATAAATAAATAGTAAATGAGATGTGTGAGCTTGTTTTTGGTCTTATCATGAAAACTGGAGAGTATAAGGGGTGCCTTCAGAATGTTCTCAATCAATTGAAATCACATACTTTATATGTCACTACTTCTATTACCTCTGGTAAATTTTCTCAAACATCCTTAGACTATTTTCTATTTCAAATAGTGGTCAAAGAGGAAATTCATGTTTTTCATAGTGGTGTTAATAATGAATCACTATATGAAGATATCAAGAACAGTGATAGACTTCGTGATTTGTTGAAAATCATTTCTATTTTTTCTAATGATTCTTAGCATGAAATTTCAATGAATGTATATTTCTACTCAAATATGATCTTCTATAATAATGACATGACAAATAACTTCAATTATCATTTGGAAAATATAAGGATTCTTCCTATTACTCATTCCATCAATACTGAAGTTAAAAGGATCACAGAGTTCACTCGTCTATTGGACATGTTTATGGAGAACCAGAATGACTTTGAAAAGTACATGTAGTATGTTGTGGTGATAATCTATGATTTTATCAATCTTTTAAGGCCATATATTCATGTATTGATTACTGCCATAGTTATTCCTGTGGATACCCGTCTGAGATCTAGTTTTCCTACCTAAAACTAAGCCCTAGAATCCACATCTATGTATGTCTGTCAAGCCCTGAGTTATATCAGGCCTGTAATCCTTGATCAACAGTTTCCCCGATCTTATACTACACATACATTGGCCCCTTCTATCTTTAAAGGTATTCGTTTAACATCTCGGTCGACCATCTCACTCCATTCTTATACCTCAACCTCTCTCTTATGGATTTTTATTATGATCCTACTTCTATGGTCAAAGTGATGACCAGTGAGTGATGAAGAATATTGACTACTCTCTTTTGATATGAATATTGCTTCATTTGTTTTGATGTCAATTGTTTGTACTGAAACTCTTTTTATGTAATTCATTGTGAAATTTTCTTCTATTTTATTATTGACTATTTTTTATAATCCAAAATGGGGGGGGAATATATATATGTCATATGAACATTGGGAATATGTAGTTTGAAAAAATATACAATCTAAATACACATGACTTGTGATAGTAAAAAAGGGGGAGATTATTAGAATCCCCATCTATTAATCATGTTTTAAGGATATCAAATCTTATTTAGTCTATAAACCCTATTAATCCCATCTAATATATATCACATCAATTGTAATGTTGTTTATTAAATCTATCCAAATAACTTAAGTGCTATACGTTATGTTTTATTATTGTACACTATCATTGATTTACTTTATAATGATGTATTTGATGAATGTTGAAGTCTAATCCATTCAATAAATATCACTTATTACATCTGAATACAGATATTTTGCTAAGTCTTAGACACGATGAGTTTTCCACCAGAATAAGTGTGGAAGACGTATTTGTGTGGCCTAGTAATTTTACCCACGTTGAAATGTGGAAGAGGTCATGTGAACTATACATTCTTGTGTGTTGTTGTTAACCCTTATCCTGGGTGTAGATCAAGTTTATTTATATAAACTTCTTCGTGGAAGGTGATCACCAAGTGTAGTGAATTATGTCTTGGCTTGTTACTGAAACACTTGTTTTTTAAATATTGTGCTGTTTAAATTTTTTTCTCTATTTTATTTTTTAACTAAGAATTCACAAAATCCTCTTTAACCATCAATCTTGGAATGAAGTTTTTTTTACAAATCCAAATATCATAAAAATTAAGATTAATAACTACCATTAACATTACTAATAATTGATAAATTTCCTAATAAATTATTTTAGCAATCAGACTTTCATAACTACATTAATTTGATTAATCGGTCTGTATTTACATTTATTGTTGAAACCTTATAAGAATAATTTTTTCAATCAGAAATTTTTATAGAAAATTCATTCACCCCTCCCTTTTGACTGATCTACTCCAACCAACAATCATTAACCAAAAACCATAATGGTTTATACAGGATCAAATAATTCGGCTACAAAGAATATTACTTTTTATGAAAAGGGGAAACTTTTAATATCTAAAATTAAATAGTAAAACACAATGTTAAATATAAACCATTAAATTAATAATTTCCCTTAAAATTCATCAAAATAAAACAAACTAATATTTAATACCAATATTCAGAAAGATTTGATCACACAATCTTCCATGATAAATCATGACATTTAATAATAAATTACATTGACCACTCTAAAAGTTTCATATTGAAAAGTAATTAACAAAAACATATATTCTCCATGATAAATAAAAATTTGCATAGGTACTCTAAATCACCTTAATTCCAAAATTAAAAACATTTATTATTATAAAAAATATATTTAAACCATTACTTTTAAGTTAAAATACCATAGTATTTTATTTAACATAATTATAAAATGTACCAAAAATAGTGAATGTCTCAAAAAATTACATTTTTCACCTAATCCTCCTATTGTTTTCCAATTCCATTGATATCCATTTAATAAAATATATGTTCAAAAAATAATTTTGATTATTTCTTCAAACTTGTTTAACCTACATTAAAAAATATTACTAACCAGAGACTTCACATAGTACAATTTTAGGTAATGTGCCCTTATCACTCATTAGTTATGGGATTGAATCATGTGTCCTTGCCCGACATGATGGGTTGTCACCCATCCTATTAGTTTTCCTTTTTCTAAAACTATATAATTAATATATCACTCTCATAATGTGATGACATATTTATAAAAATAACCTTAACATATTTTAATCTTAAATTTATATCATTTCATTCCATTTACATAAAAAAAATTTATTAACCCATATATACATAAAAATAAAGTGTCATATAATCCCTAATGGTTATTTATAATTTTTCCCATAAAAGAAAAGTTAAATCTTCATAAAATTACATTTTTACATGTAAAACAAATGTTTTACACATAATAAGAATTGCTTCCCAAGTATTCCCATTATCAAAAGAGAATTAATACTCGTAAATATTTCAGCATCATACAATCTACCATAACTAAAGAATTACTTTATAATAATTTGATGTTATTCATGATACATTAACCATCCTTGTCAATATTTTTCCTTAATACATATTTCATAAAAAAATGAATATTTTTTAAAGATTAAATCATGTCCAATCATAAGATAAAAAATAATTTTTCCCATTTATTTGTCATTTTCAGTTGCCTCATCTTCAATTAGATTGGAATTATTTATTGGTAATCAAATAATTTTGTGTTATTTCTTATAAAATTATTATGCATTCATTGTAGGACATAGATTTTTATTATGAAAATTCTCCCCACATTTTAAAAATTCAATTGATAACCCAAAATAAAATTTATTCCCATTAGTGGAGTTAACTGAACACATCCTTTTTCCTTGGAAAGTTATTAGTTTATAACCATCATTGACACATTTATAAGATCTCAATATACCATTAAAACATTTTTCATGGTGTTTCTTTCCACATACATGACATTTTTGTAATTTAATATACTATACTTTAAAATTATTACATGAACTTCCACAGGTATTCATTTCTCACAAATATGATTCCTTATTAAAATCACAAAGGTTTATGTTGTAAATCACGACTCTAGATAGTTATTTTATAATAAACACAAGATTTATCATTGTTGATATAATTACATTAACTGTCTTATTCAGAAAACCACCAAATATTCCTTCACATAAACTGTTTCTTTGGCGCTTGTTAGGTCAATAAATTTACTACAACTCAAAAGGATAGTGTCAATATACCACTAAAAACATTATATATTTTCTTATGAATAATATAAACACTAATATATATATATATATATATCCATGTTATCATAAAATAATTTAATTTATCAAAAATAACGGTGAATTCTTATAATATGATAACCATTGTGGTTATATACAACTTGTCTGTTATACTCAAATAACACTCTAAGTTCTAAATTTTTATTAAATGACCTATAAAACCAACTATATGGACAAGGGCTTTAAATTTACTTAATCATGAGTTATGTTAATATATTTACTTTCATTAACATAATAGATTATTTTATGTTTAGAGACTTTGATAATTAGTTCATAACATATATATAACAACTTAAATATTTCTATATAGACACTTCTACTCATAATCCATTTTTCTTCTAAAAATAATACATTTAAAAATAAACATGGTTTCTCTTCATGTTTAAACACCATAAATTTTCCATGATCCCATCCTTGACACTATTATCCATTAAAATACTATGAAATTAATTTCAAAACATGGGATGGGCATAAGAAGATATTTATGGTATACATAAGAAGGAAAATTTATAGCGTTTATAAAACATGTGTTCCACGAATAAATTTTAATATTTTAATACTTCTCAGCTTTATTAAGTCATAATTATTCCTCACTAAATATATTCTCATCTAATACACTTTTGTAATAAAAATATTACCATGAAACATATATTAATCTATATATATAATATAAAATATTACATGGGACATAATCCTAATTAAATTCAATAACTATATGATAAACATCCACATATATCACTTCTACAAATAGAATATACATTCAGTAAAATTCCATATGCAATGCGTTGAAGGTTATAATGTGACCACCAATAAATGGTTTATCCCATAACCACCCGTATTTTTTTATCATGGAATCACCAATCAAATTTCTATGTACCACTATATAATCATAAAACATAAGTAATGTAAATTATTAACATTTCACTAATAAAATTAATTTCCAATCACAAGAAATCATTTAATGTTATAGATATAATCAATATAATTTCAAATAAATTTTTAGTACTAAAAAACCAATATTGGGAATAAGGTATTTCAGTCCCTTTAAAAAAATTAAATCGTATACAGGAAGAAAAATATCCAATCACGGTTAAAGTGGCCAATTTTTTTTTGTAGTTGTATACATTAATAATAGTATTATTCTTGTATAGTGAAACATTTCAGAGAAAAATACTCTTTTTAACCAAAATAAATATTAAATGGTGTTTATTATACACCGTATAAAGGAGATAATGTAAAAATTAACATATACATCAATGAAAGGATATTAAGAATAAGTCCCTTATAATGATTGTATCATTGAATTAAAGATAAATCAATGAAATAGTTATGCGTGAAAAATATAAATACACCCAATATATGTGGATGTATAATTTAAAACAATAATAGGTAATTCAAATATATTTTTGGAAAAATAGAACCAATGATATTGATATTAAACTCAGTGAATGGAAATTGAGTTATGATTCCCCTTAATTCGAGTCTGAATTGTCTCATTCGTTATTTATATTATAAAATAAAAAACATATTTTAATCAATAATTTAATAAAAACATTTTTAATGTTTATTATTAATTTTATATTACTTATAACCTTCTTATATCAATTAGTTAATTATTTTACTTCATATCAGATGTTTTTTTGATGATCAGTACATGAGTTAAAAATGAACTTGTAATGATTAAAAATTGTATATGTTGTCATAATACCATTATATCAAGAACAATATTAATTATTTTAATATCCTATAAATCCAGTATATATGTATTTATAATAATCTATAATATTTTGAGATCATAAATGAAATGCATTGTTCATGGAGACAATTGATTATACGTCTAAATGAATGCTATCTTTATTTATTACTCATATTAAAGGAATAAAAAATAAATGATAAATAGGTATATTATAATTAAATTATTATATATATATTATATACGTCACATATTTTCATTAACTACATCATTTATATGTTCTATTTATGGAATTAATGAGTCATATCACTTTGAGTGGGCGATAGTCCCCACTTCCTCAAATGAAATTATCGTATTTACACATTTTGAAAGGCATAAAGGTATATTATTATAAATATTTAATAATAAAATAGATATTATAAATATAATTTATATCATATATAAATACATTTCCATCATAATATTCATAATGAGAGGTGTTAAGAGAAAATTGAACAATAATAATTTCATGAGGTAGTAGATCATCATACATAGAAACTATATTTTCAATATCCATTAAATGGATGTGTGTGTGAGTGTAGGATGAATAAATAGCATAAGAAATGTTTTTATATTTAGTATACTTTGTTTTTTCATATAATCAATTAATAAAATGATTGTAACATCACGTTACGTTTTCACGTAATTTTGACGTTTTTAAGTACCTCCGTTTTGGAGTAAAGACTTGGGTTGCATTTGGATGATCTTTTAAAGAAAAACTAGAGGAAAATTTGTTGTGGATGATTTTCACATGGTTTGACAAACCATGCGACCAAATCGTGCCAGCCTTGAAACCTAGACAGAATCCTCCACACGGGTGGCACACAGTTTGTCTTACCATGCGGCAAAGCCATGCGAGAAGGGTGGCCGAGGCAGTAGCTCACACATGGTTAGCGCACGGTTTGTTAAACCGTGCAGTCAAACCATTCGGTCACTTAAATGAGATCCTTAAAATGTAGATCTCGCTCGGTTTTTCCTCTAAGTGCCTTATTTTTCCTCTTAAGCAGCCCTAACTCAGTATTTTTCTTCTCCTAAGGTCAGAGAGGGTTCTCCCATCATTTTAGAGGAGATCCAATGGCTCATATTGGTGAATGGAAGCCAGATTATTGAGGTATGTGATCGTTCTTCATCATTCATGATTGGTTTCTTAGATCTACTTAGATCTAATTATCTTCTTCTCTTGGTTCCTCGGATCCACACCCATTGTGGGTAGATCTAGGTGTGTGGTACCAAATTTGATGTGATTAGGTCTTGATCTTTCTAGGAGAAGAGATCTATGGTGGGTTCTTGAAGAAGAAACCCAGTTTTCTTGAGCGTTCTTGACCGTTGTGGTCTTGGTCAAAACCATCAAGGATGGTGGTTCCCTCCAGACTTGCCAAATGGGTTATCATAGTATTTGCTTGATTTATTTCAATTGTTGATTTAAATTCAATTGCTCAAATTTCCTTTCAATTAACTAATAATAAACTCGATTCCATTGAATAGAGATATTTGAAATGGTTTTGTCATAGAAATGTGGGAAACCCCCAATTCCATTGAATTGGGTGTGTTTATGGAAATTTGGTTGATTTAAATTGTTTAATTTAAATTGTGGATTTGATGCAAATGTTTTTAATTAAATTATTGAATTTAATTGAGGAAAAGAAATGTCTAATTATGGAATTGGTTTTGAATTGATTTCAAACTTATGAAAATGTATTAAGATGATTTTATAGAACCCACTGGTTTTATCTTGTGAGAAAGGATGGTTTTGAATAAAACCTGTTTTGGTTATAAATGGAATGAGATTTGAACTTTTGAATTGGAAGCATGGGATTGATCATATTATAAGCATTCATAAAATAGTTCGCCCATCATGTAAGAGCATATAAAAGCCTTAGGTAGTTAGAGAGTTATTTGGATACACTCTATGCTACGACAACGTTCTAAAACATACCTATTTAGGGTCACATCCCCGATGGGTTGGTGACGAGTCTCCTTTGGCCAATGTCATAGGGGCGTGTGTATACTCATTTTGCTGAGTTCATGTAGAGAGTGTGGAATACTATAACTGATTAATACTATCATACATTTTGGCAGATGACCATGTTTCTCACTTGTTTATTTATATATGAGATATAAATGTATGCCAATGTTATGAAACTGTTTTACATGCCAATTAAATTTACATGAACTATTTTACGTAACCGTTTTTATTTGATCCATTAATTTATAAATATTTCATCATTGTAAAGCCATTTCATAAATTTATTTTCTCCATCATTTGAAAATGTATAACATGTTTTGTTAAAATATGATTTTGATTTTCCAAACCTATTTATTTGAAATAGAGAGCTTTTCATTGGCTAATCTATGTTTGGAATCTGTTATGCAATTTTTAGTGGTATTCTACTAGGCTTAGGCTCACACCCTACTTTTTTCCTTTGGGTGTTTGTAGACTTCCTTCTTATAGGATCGAGTAGAGAGAAGGAATCTTTTTGAGGTGGATCTAGTTGTTGATCTTCTCTTGGTGAGTTGTGTCCTTAGGGACATTGGGGATATTTTCCCTTTTTAGTACCTAGGATGTAGAACATTAGTATTTTTTCCCTCTATGTATTTTAGTACATCACTCCCGATTGAGTTCATTTTGTAATGCATTCTTTTTTGTTTTTTATTTCTTCCGCAGTCTTGTGGAAGAAATCATTCCCACTTGCATGTTGTGTGATGCTAGTTGCTAGTCACTGACCCGTCAGGATCAGGAACAGCCTTAGGGCTATGTCAGGGCCAGCTCGGTTATCAGGTTACCAGGGTACCTGGGCTGGTTCATGAAAAAGTGGTATCATAGGGAGGTTAAGCATCTTGCGTTGATGAGAGTATGCATTTGAGTATTCTTGTTGGTAATATGGAGGTAGTTGTGATTGAGTTCCTTGACAGCTCTCACCACAATGAACCTGAAGTCACCAGGGTTGGATACGGAAATATGACTTGTGGATTAGTTCTAGTATTTTCCTTATTTTGATTTGGATAGAGTGGAAACCAAATCTTGTTATCCCTTCTTTTAAGAATAGTTTTCCTTGTTAATCGGTTTGAGTGTTAATCCATGTATTTTTATGTTGTGCAACATCATTCCTTTGAGAAGACGTAGAGCACAGATCTAAAAAGTGGCTAATACTGAACCTCATCATGTGAGTTATATTGTGGTTCTGAGTCTGGTTGAGGTTATTGTTCTCATTGTCCATGCTCTGGGACATGCACCACCTCTAGTTCATATTCAAACTCCAGCTAAAGATCCTCATGGTGAAACTCTCTGAAGTCATTCTCGTGAGTTCTTATGTAAAAATCCACCAGTTTTCAAGGGCTCCACCGATCTTCGATAGGATGAGGAATGGTTGAGTAATATTGAACGTCTTTTTGGGTTCTTGGAGACACCTGATGTGATCAAGGTGAAGTGTGCCACCTTCGTGCTGGAGGGACCAAGTAGGAGATGGTGGGACACGGTGGAGATGGTTGAGAAACATGAGGGTTTAGAATGGAAAGACTTTAGGGTTCTTTTCACTAACCAGATCTATCTAGAAAAAACGGTTTTGGCTAAGGCTATGGAGTTTATTAAGCTTGAGCAGGCCAAAAAAACTATGACTGAGTACTCAAATTTCTTTTCTGAGTTGGAACAGTTTGCTACTAATATTTTATCTATTGAGAGGATGAAGGCTTGACGATTCGAGTTGGTACTTCGATCAAATATATGTTCTCAGGTTTTCTTACTGAAAATACCCACTTATGCCGATGTGCTGGATAGGGCCATTATGGTTGAGATGGACATGACAGGAATGTCAGGGTTGAAGGAGGTTCTTTTCTCTCTATGTGGAAGTGTTGGTTCCTTCAAAATAAAATGGTATCAAGAAGTTTCTTATGGAAAATCTCAAAAACAGAGTTTTTCTAAACCTCATGTAACAACAGGAGGGGCTTATTTGACATGCTATTAGTATGGAAAGCCAGGAAATTTTAAGAGGGTTTGCACAGAGGCAGCCAAGAACTGTAGCTACTACGGATGTTTAGGGAACTTCCAGATATTCTTCCATCACTTCTCTACTCCATGTAGTTGAATAGGATATTCAGTACCTCCAAATACTGCGAGGCAATCAAATGATTCTTCTAAAAAAGGGTTCCAGCCACAGTCATCTATAACAAAGCTTATTCACACAGTGGAAGAGTTGTCAGAGGTAGCTGATGCAGGTCCCACAACTGTGACAGGTACCATTACTCTAGCTTCATCTTTAGTGATGGATCTTTTTGATACCAGTCCATCTCACTCTTTTATTTCAACCCATATTGTTAATCTTATTAATCTACCCTATGGAACTTTTATCTTGTGTGATGGATATTACTGCACCCCTTGGTACAATGAGAGAAAATGATCTTTATTGTCCTACTTGTGTCTTCTCTCTAACAAATGTTGATCATGCTTGGTGTTTCTTGGTTCTTGACATGAAATATTTTGACCACATATTTGGGATGAATTGGCTCATTTTCAATAATTCCAAGATTGATTATTATCTGCGACGAGTCTACCTTACAAAAACTAGTGGTGTGTCTCTTGTTTTTCAAGGAGAATGGGACCCAAGGTCAAGAAGAGCTAGACCCTCTTATACAGAGTTGGGGAAAGTTATATCAGTATTTGCATTAGATCTGATGAGTGACTCAATGTGTGGTGATCTTCCTCCAGTCGTCATTGAGTTTCCTGATGTGTTTCCTTCTGAATTCTCTAGTTTGCCACCAGTAATAGAGGTTGACTTTTATATCGACTTAATGCCTGGTACCGAACCAGTTTTTATTCCCTCTTTCCATATGGCTCCAACAAAAATGAAAGAACTGAATTCTCAGTAAGATGATCTTCTTGATAAAGGTTTTATATGCCCAAATGTGCCCCATTGGGCAGCTCTAGTTCTCTTTCCCAAGAAGGCTGATGGTTGTTTTCTCTTATGTGTTGATTATCGAAATCTCAATCGAGTTACTATAATGAAAAAATATTTGTTACCACGAATTGATTATTTGTTTGATCAATTGAATGGTAAAAAGTGGTTTTCAAAAATTGATCTTCGATCGGGTTACAATCAGTTGAGGATAAAAGAATCTGACATTCAAAAGACCTCTTTTAAGATTAGGTACGGCCATTATGAGTATCTTGTTATGCCCTTCGGCCTAACAAATTCTCCTACAGTATTCATGGCATTGATAAAATATGTTTTCCATGAGTATCTAGAAACTTTCTTGGAAGTATTTTTGGATTAAATTTTTGTCTACTCTAAATTTGAGGAGGAACGTGTGCTTCATCTGAGAATAGTTCTAAGTCTTATAAGGAATCACAGACATTATTTCAAGATTTAAAAGTGTCATTTCTAGATTTGAGAAGTGAAATTCCTGGGACATGTCACATTAGAATAAGGAATATCAGTTGATCCTAAAAAGGTGAGGGCTGTTATGTCTTGGGAACATCCCAAAAAATGTTTTTGAGATTCAGAGTTTCTTGGGTTTAGTAGGATATTATCGCTGGTTTGTTAAAGACTTCTCAAATTTAGCCTCTCCAATGACTTCTGTGACATGAAAGGGAGTGATGTTTTGATAGAATGATAAATTTCAGTGTTCTTTTGTTGAGATAAAGTTTCTTTTAACTACTGTTCCGATGTTAACTCTTCCTAAGGCTCAGATAGGTTATGTGGTCTTCTGTGATGCATCAGGTTTAGGTCTGGGATGTGTCCTCCTGTAGAGTAAAAAGGTTGTTGCCTATGGATCTCATCAGATTAAGCCTCATGAAAAGAACTATCCTACCCAAGACCTTGATATTGAAGCCGTAATGCATGCACATATGTGTTAGAGACATTACCTTTATGGAGAATGGTTTACTGTGTATTCAGGCCACAAGATCTTGAGTTATATCTTTTCTCAAAACATTTGAATCTCCACCAAAGGCGTTGGGTGGAGTACCTACAATACATAAACATTGACATTGCCTATACTCTAGGGAAAGGAAATGTAGTTGTAGACGTGTTAAGCAGGAAACTTCCATTGCAGGCTGTGAAAGAATCATCGGAAGAATGGTGTTTGATGGATCTTTTTGCTCAGTTGCATATTGGAGTTCAGTGGAAGGGTAATGAAGTTTCTTTAGCTAGTGTTCAGTTGACTTCTACTCTCCTCGATTTAATTAATCAAGAGCAACAACTGGATGATGAATTCCATAGCATTAGGGACTCTCTTTATGGTGGGGAGACATACACCCCATGGTCGTTCTCCAAAGAGGGTGTTCTGTTTTATTGAAATGGTTATATTGTCCCGTTATTGGCAAGGAAGGATGTGATGGGGGATTTCCATAACTCTCAGTGGGATGTACACCCAAGAACCACAAAAATGTTCTATGATATGAGACAACAGTTTTGGTGGCCAGGTATGAGATGCGACATTGCTGATTTTATATCTCATTACTATACATTCCAACAGGAGAAAGACAAGCACCAGAAACCTTAGGGTTTGCTTCAACCACTTCCAGTCCCTACGTGGAAGTGAGATGAGATCTATATGGACTTTTTTTTGAGTTACCTCAAACCCAGAGGAAGAAGAACATAATATGGGTTGTGATTGATAGACTGAACATGTCGTCTCACTTTATACCTATTTGAGATATAACCAAACATAAAGAGTTGGTGAATGTCTATGTGAAATAATTCGTTCGTTTTCATGGAGTTCCATCTACTATAGTCTCTGATAGGGATCCCCAATTTACTTATCACATTTGGATAGGCCTTTAGGAGACACTGGGATCTCTGGTCTCTTTGAGCACGACCTACCATCCATAGTCATATGGAAAAATAGGTAGAGCTATTCAGATTCTTGAGAATATGATCTGTGCATGTATTCTTTACTTTGGTGGGAGTTGGGATGATAATCTGGGGCTAGTTTAGTTTTCCTATAACAACAATTATCAATCTGAAATAAAAAATTACTCATTTTGAGGCTTTGTATGACCGTTCATGTAAATCTTCATTATGTTGGTCGGCGATTGGTGAAAGTTCCTTAGTAGGACCGAGTTTGGTTCAAGAGACGACAACTAAGATCTAGTTGATTCATTAGAAAATGGTGACACCACATAGTCGGTACAAGCCTTATGCTAATCATCATCGTAATCCTTTAGAGTTCTTAGTTGGTGACCAGGTGTTCTTGAATGTTTCACCCTATTTTGTTCATCGACGGATCTAGAGGGAAGGGAATCTTACTCCTCGTTATGTGGGAACTTTTGAGGTTATTGGTCTTGTGGGGAAAGTTGCTTACCATCTAGATCTACCACCACAGATGACGTCGATACATAATGTCTTCCATGTATCATAGATATGATAGTATCTCTCTGATCCATCTCATGTTGTGAGATGGAGTCATCTTGAGATTGAACCAGATTTATCTGTTAATGAACTAACAGTTATGGTTGTTGATTCTGAGACCAAGGTACTTCGTGGGAGAATGATACCTCTAGTCTGTGTGCTATGGAAACATGGTTCTGATTCTCATGAGATGTGGGAAAGGGAGGAACTAATGACGGAGAAGTGGCCACATCATTTTGACGTAGAGGCTTCTTCATAGGATTTCTGGGGGTAGAAAGATCGTATGGTGGGGTGGTTGTAACATCACATTACGTTTTCAGGTACTTTTGATGTTTTTAATTACCTCTATTTTGGAGTAAAGACTTGGGTTGAGTTGGGTGAAATTTTAATGAAAAACTAGAGGACAGTGTGTTGTGCATGATTTACACACGATTTGACAAACTGTGCGACCGGACCGTGCCAACCATGAAACATGGACAGAAGCTTCCCCACGAGTGATGCACAGTTTGTCTAACCGTGTGACAAAGTCATATGATATGGGTGGTCGAGGTAGTATCTCATGCACGGTTAGCGCATGGTTTGTCAGACCGTGCGGCAAAACCGTGCAGTCACTTAAAAGAGATCTATAAATTTTGGATCTCACACAGTTTTGCCTCTAAGTGCCGCGTTTTTCCTCTTGTGCAGCCGTAACTTAGGATTTTTCTTCTCCTAGGTTCATAGATGCTTCTACCATTGTTCTGGAGATTATCCAAAGGCTCCACTTGGATAATGGAAGCTGTATTCTTGAGGTATGTGATCGTTCTTCATCATTATTGGTTGGTTTCTTAGATCAACTTAGATATACTTCTCTTCTTCTATTATTTCCTTGGATCCACACCCGTTGTGGGTAGATATAAGTGTGGGGTACCATATTTGGTGAGATTTGGTCTTGATCTTTCTAAGATAAGAGATCTATGGTGGGTTCTTGAAGAAGTAACCTAGTTTTCTTTAGCATTCTCGGCCATTGTGGTCTTGGTCAAAACCTTCAAGGTAGGTGGTTCCGTCCTGACATTCCAAATGGTTTATCATTTTATTTTCTTGATTTATTTCAATTGTTGATTTAAATTCAATTTCTCAAATTTGTTTTTAATTAACTCATAAAAACATGATTCCATTTAATTGAGATATTTGAAATCGTTTTGGCATAAAAATGTGGGAAAACCCCAATTCCATTGAATTGGGTGTGATTATGGAAATTTGGTCTATTTAAATTGTTTAATTTAAATTTTGTATTTGATGGAAATGTTTTCAATTAAATTGTTGAATTTATTTGAGGAAAAGAAATGGGTAATGATGGAAATGGTTTTGAATGAATTTCAAACTTTTGAAAATGGATTAAAATGATTTGATAGAAACCCATTGGTTTTATCTTGTGAGAAAGGCGTGTTTTGAATAAAACATGTTTTGGTTTTAAATGGAATGAAATTGGCACTTTTGAAATGGAAGAATGGGATTGATCGTATTTTAAGCATTCTTAAAATAGTTCTCCTATCATGTAAGATCACATGCAAGCCTTTGATAGTTAGTGAGTTATTTGGATACACTATACGCTACGACAACATTCTAAAACATACTTGCAGTGGGTCACATCCCCGACGGGTTGGTGATGAGTCTCCTTTGGCCAGTGTTATAGGGACCTGTTTATACACATTTTGGTGAGTTCGCTTAGAGAGTGAAGAATCCTATAACTAATTAATTCTATCGTACCTTTTGGCATATCACCATGTTACTCGCTTGTTTATTTATATTTGAGATATAAATGTATGCCAAGGTTATGAAACTATTTTACATGCCTACTAGATTTACATGAAATGTTTTATGTAACCATTTTTATTTAATCCATTAATTTGGAAATATTACATCATTGTAAATCCTTTTATTAAATTTATTATTTCCATCATTTGAAAATTTATAGCATGTTTTGTTAAAATATGCTTATGATTTTCCAGACCTGTTTATTTGAAATGGAGAGCTTTTCTTTGGATAATATATGTTTGGAATTTTTTACAGAATTTTTGGTTGTATCCTAATGGGCTTATTCTCACACCCTACTTTTTCCTTTGGCTATTTGTAGACTTCATTCTTCCAGGCTCGAGCAAAGGGAAGTAATCTCTTTGAGGTGGATCAAGTTGTTGATCTTCTCTTGGTGAGTTGTGTCCTAACGGACCTTGGTTATGTTTTCCCTTTTTATTACTTGGGTTGTAGTACTTTGGACTTTTTTTGCCTCTTTGTATTTTGGTACATTACTCCTATTGGAGTTTCTTTTGTAATGCATAATGTTTTTGTTTTCTATTGCTTCCACACTCTTGTAGTAGAAATTATGCACAATTTCATGTTGTGTGATGCCAGGTGCTAGTTGTCAACCTTTGGGGATCGGGAAGGCCCTTCAGGATATGTCAGGGCCAGCTCGGTTATCGGGTTACCAGGGTATCCAGGCTGGTTCGTGACATTGAGCATAGAGGGTGGAGATGGAAATTAAAGGAAAGGATCTTGAGGGAAGCTGTTTTCTCTAAATCGGGTAACTCATTTTTGTTTCTGCTAAAACACTACATAGATATTCATTATTCATATGGTATGGCTTCTATTATTTATTTTGTGATTTTTATATCATATAAGAGTTGTTTTTGGGTAATCCAAGGGGCGTGAGAGGTGTGAGGAAGTGGGTAGAGGTGGGTAGAGGTGGTTTCCTTTTATAAGAGGGAGGATGGGAATTTTATATTATTCTTGAATTATTTTTTTATAAATTATATAGAGAATTATAATTGATAATATGGGATATATTTAGATTAATTGATGAATGTGGGTTTAAATACTCTCAAAAAATATGTTTTAGAATGTTTTAGGTCACATATTTAACATTATCTTTTGGCTTTATCCCTAAGTTAAATAAATGAACTATTATCGCGTCTTTTGGTATTTTTACACTATATGGATAATATGGTTTCAATAGAATTACATGAGATCATAGAAAGGATAATTAATGGGTGTTTTTATATTATATTAGTCATTAGGATGAATATTATATTTTAATGACTTTTATATCATATAATTAAATAATATTTGTTTTAATATCTAATTTTTGTCAATTTTGACACTATTTAGTAATTTATTTTTTATAACTAGAAAAAATAATTCATTAAAAAAACTCAATTATCTCAAATATAAATTTTCAAAAATATCTGTAAAATTAGTGGATATAATAAAAAATTTCAAAGAGAATTTATTTTAATATTTACAATGTCATTTATTTGAATTTTTCATTAATAAGGTAATTACATAATCAACATTGTGTAAACAATAAATTTATTTATTTAATGTCTAAATATTATATATATAATACCCTGATTTAAGGGTTAATATTAAATTTCTAATTAATACATATTTTCAAATATATATGTTATATTACCCCATATTTAAATAGTTTTACTAAAATGATAAATATTAATTTTATATGTCTCTTTTCATTAAATTAATTATTATAACATGTCCTTGTCACACCTATGTGGAATATAATTGAATAAAGATAATAATATAGTGTTCTTTTTTCACCCAAGACTCATAAAATAAGATTAGTACACATTTTAGGGTGGTTTTATATAATTTAATATTATTATAACCCTTATGTAAATAATTTACCCTTTAAAAGTGGTAAATAAAAAAAATTAGTTATGATGTTATTCATAAAGTAAAAAAACTAACTATCTAAATAATTTGGAAATTATGATTCCAAATATTGAATCCATTTATCAAAATTCAAAACAATCAAGTTTCAATAAATAATTAAAAATTAATTATCGTCTTCGAAACTAGTATTGAGTTTTTATGATATGGACTCTATCAAAATATTGAAATGTGTTTATGTCTAATTAAAATGGAAAAATTTATCAAAAGAAAATAATTGGATTAAATTATAAAAAACTTATCGCATTATACATTATAACTAATTAATATGGTAATTTAACCATATAAATAATTAATACAAAAAATCATTTTTTAATTAAAATGCAGTATTTTTCATTAATAATTAAAATATTAATTTTATCATCAATAATCAAAAAATTCCACCAAAGTAACATTCTATATCCAACTTATAAGGAATATGTTTATTATGTCAAATATAATAAATTAAATTTTCAAAAAAATAAATAAATAATTTTTATCCATCAAAAGGTGGGAAAACTACCTTTTAAAAATATATGGGTATTTAATACAAAAAAATTGATTTGTTTTCTCAATTTTAGCCTAAAAAATTCATTGGATAAATTTAATAACATTTAAAAAAAATGGAAAATCATATTATAGTTCGTTATATTAATTCCTTCTTTCACAACAACATGGAATTAAGTACCATTTAAAATACTAATAATTTTATTATACTAATTTTCTGTATAACTATGAGTTGTGGGAAATGTAAGAATTTGGAGAAACACTTTGTAGATTATTGATTATGCTATCAGAGATAACTTCCTCATTAAGGTAAAACCACTATCTAAATCATAAATAATAATATACAAGAAAAGATCTTATTTTATAATTTAATTTTTTGTCAATGATTCTTCATCTTTAGATTCTTAATAATATGTGTGTCGTATTTGTTTTATGTGAAACAAATGATGTCACTAATGATTTAATTAATCCTTATGAAATAGTCGTGTATAATTTCACAACCATCCATATTAATATATATGATATTAGTTATCCATATAATTTTGTTTCGTTTCATTACATTAAAAAAATTGAAAATGTTTTCAATTATTTTCAATTTCTATTTTTTTGAGGCATGTAACCTTCATATATACTTTATCGGACAAATATTTGAAAATTAAATTCAATTGTTTTATATTTACTGTTATATTCTATTTTCCATCAATATCCATGGAATAACCATTCTACCTTTGTGTAATCACAAAAATTGATGAATTCACAACATATAATCAAACTAGATAGAGAGATATAATCATATTATGCATTTATCCATGATAAATTTTTCAATAGAAGGTTGGATTACATCTATATCTGTATAAAATGAGAATTTTCTCATCATATATAGATATTACAGATGGAAAATTCATTTCATACAATTTAATTTCCAATGTATAATGCGACCCATTAATGTTGGATGGTTTTATTAGTTGAATTGTTTTTAAAACAGTATTTATATAGAAGTAAAAATATATGATTTGTTAATGTAATGATCATATCAATATTTATACTCACCCTTATACATATTAAATTGATGTATGAAATAAATTAGGTAAAATTTTATTTTTTATTCCTCAGTCCAAATATGGGAACCTACCTTCTGATGTATTTGATTATAATCCAACGACATATATTCCAAAAATATTTGCATATATTATTACAATAGTGGATATGGATAAAATCCAAATTTACTATGATATTATAATCGAATGAATTACCCATTACATAATATGGATGTACGATGTAATCACCATAATCTTATAGATGTTGGTATAACAATTTTTTCATATTTAGAAATATTCTTAATAAGTGAACTTTGCTAAATAACTTTTACCCCCTAAATCATAAGTATAAAATTAAGTAATCCTATTACACCATAGTGGAGTCAATGTATGCAACTAATTTATTATTAAATATCATAAAAATATTCCAATAAATTATATTTTATAACTCTTATATATTGTCCCTCAACCATCCAATCATCCAAATAACAGACATTGATTACATAACTGGTAATTATTCTAGAAATATAGATCATATTGTTCAACCTCATCGATTAATGAATCTTATTAATCAATATATCTACATCTTATTTTATCAAAAGAAATAGAATCATGATCTGAATGAAATCATTCTTTTTATTCTCAAACTTCTTCCAATAAACATAGAAAATGTCGACACTGATCATTGAATTGTATGCTTCGTTGATTTATGAATTGAAAAACATTACCCCATCCAAATATATGAATTTCATTGTTATTCATTAAAACATACCTGAATTTTAGTGTAATTAATATTTTAGGATCATGAAATATCCCCCTAAATAAAAAACTTATTTCATGAATATTTACTTTCTATAATCTCACTCGATATACACAAAATAAGATTGGCTTTATATTGATAATGTGATGTATATTGGTGTAAACTATTATTCTATCATCTAGACCACCATCTCATGACTTCATATTATCCATTAATCATATATAACACAAAATATTTTATTTATTAAATCATTTTATCTCTTGTAGTATGAATTTAACTTGTTCCAACGTTCATTACATAGACATATATCCAAACCATGGCTTCTGACATATTCACTATTTATTGTTCAATCTTCTTTATCATTATACATCATACTCATAAGAAATATTTTCCTCTAACTGAAACAAGTTATGAAAGTTCTATTTTCAAATAAATCTATATTCTAGTCATCCATCCCTCAAAACTAGTTAATATGAGGTTCTCGTCATATAAAATGTTTTGTATTCTAACACTTTTGAATGATTTAATTCTACGTTACCCAAACAGTAATTGTTTTGATTGAAAAATGTTTACATAAAAACCAATTTTAAATATGGGTTATGTCATCATAATATTTTTTAAACAATCTCCCACAATCACATAAAATTCTCTTCCTCCATTTTAATCCATTGGAAAACTTCTAATGGAAAACTCCTATAATCCCATATTCTATTTAATTATCCTTCATCAAAATGAACTCAACATTAATCATAATATAACATTTAATAGTATTTATTTTTTTATAATTAAATATTAACATATAGTCATTATAATTTTATTATCAAATATTTATATTGATCAATAATCTTGTTTTCCTCCCCTTCTGATAACATTACAACTCAACAATTAGAGCTCAAATAAAGTCATACATCATTTTACTATGTATATTCTTTTACTCTGAACATCATATCCTTTCAAACATCTATTATGGATATGAAATAACATGTATCCAGGATTAATATTAATGTATATTACTTATAACATCATGAATATATAAATAAATAAAGCATGGACATGAGAGTGTATGCTATTTTATATTTGTGTACCTTTTAACTCTAGAATTTTTACATGTTCCATTGTATAATATTAACTAAATTAATATACCTAGAATTTATTTGAAATATTTAACTAAATCAGTATCATTTTTTCCTGAAATTTTTAGAATAATTAAAACTACTGCTTTCGATTCTTTTTCGGGGCATGATCCCACAACGTGTGCACTTTCACTAGTACAATACATTGTACCTCACATTCCCTCTTTCCAAATGTGAAAAATATTCATCACTTCTTCAACATTGTGTGATTTGTGATCGAAATGGAATGATGATGCATTGGTTCATCCTTTAATTGATTCCTCTATAGAAAAAATCTCCTATTTCAAGTCCCTCTTATAGATTATGACATTTTACTTAAACTCATTTTAGATGTTTATATTCATAGACATCAGTTCATTACACTACATTTGTATGCACATTCAAGTGGTTCTAGTCAGGGTAGAAAAAATTTAATAAGAGAGTAATCATATAGGGAATTAATGGCATGTTGGGATATTGGGTCACTGGAACACTATACTTCTTCACATGAGGGATTATCAATTGTGTGTAATCATGATACATCCCACAATTACTACAGGTTATTTTATTCCAAAGTCATGTATTCTGACATTTTCCTCATGCATCCCATGATTAACATATTATATGCCGTGAGTTTTATGTTTACTGGATATGAAGAGGGATTTATCAAGATTCTTGATAAATGAGGACCTTAGATGTACATCCATGGGAGGGAGCACCTGGAAGATTTATAAGACTGTTGGATCATAATTCCTAAAGAGATAGGACTAGAGGTGGAGTGTATCTTGAAGGAAATATTTTACACCATGAATGGGTACATCCCATAGAGGGAAAGAACCTTTATTGACTAACATATGGGTGGGAATTATTTTGATGAAATTTTTTTCTGTTGTGTCCAGAAAGGGAATGATTTAACACCATAAGGGTTTATCAAAACACAAATGAGGGAGGATTAGGGAGTTAGACCACAATGTGGAGGACACCAAAGATTACTATTGCTTGGTATTATACCAGGGGGTGGATTCCTATGTGCCATGTGTGGGTGAACCTGTCTAAAACCAAGGTAGATTGGAAGAGTGATTTTTGGATTATACATTGTTAGATGCCCATCGTAGGGAGATCAATCATGGTTGGATGTTATGGATTGTGTGGGGATTATTCATGGTCAATTTCACAAACCAGAATAGGATTTCATCCAAACAGACACCCATCCTAGTGCACAAAATGACCCTAAGGGCATTTTCGATTCACATGGCCTTGAAACTAATCTCAGAAATCAATATTATACTAATGGTAAGGATAAATCCCAATAAAAAAGGATAAAAAATAACATAAAAGTGAATAATCCAACCATAACCGAATCTAAAATAAATTATATAAATAGATTCAGTTACAAATAACTGAACAGAAAAAAAACAAAAAAAAACTACAAACACAAAAAAAAACTACTACAAAATGGTGTCTATGTGACCTCCTTGGTCACCTACAACAATAAGACCACATCTTCTCAAACTATAAGAACTTGAGATAGGAAACCGTAACAATGTATGATCCTCCAAAACAGACCAGTTCTACGGACACCGAGTGGTTCTTGTATGGTGTGTTATAGGAAAATCATTAGAAAATCAAAAAAATAATCCATGGGTTTCCCTTAACAAAAAAATAAATTAACACTATCCTGAAAAAAATGTATTAAAAATAAGGTTATTCACATTTGAAATAATAATACAAGCTTCCCATTTTAAAATCCAATAGATTCCACATACCATTTCAAAAACAGATTACCAATTTATAACCACATCCCAAAATAAGGAATATCGGGGTTGAATTTAAAAATTAACATGTAGTGCAATATGGTAACAACTAAAGATTAAGGTAAACAAGAAAAACAGATAATAAAAATGATAAATCCTAAACATCTCGAGAGAACCCACTACTATACTCGGTTCGGAACCATCTGGTGGCATATAGTGAATCCCCTATGTCTATTACCATCCACCGACCTCAATAGACCAATCCAGTTGCATTTCCCTCCTATCCTGAAAAAAATCTAGGAGGGTGCCAACCAATATAATCAGGGAAGGAAACCTACAATCCGAATATCATCTTATAGACTCCCAGGAACCAAATGCAATACTAAAATGTGTTAGGGGGAGTCCCCCACATGTGTGACTCGCCTAACATTCCTCCCACATAATTTCCTTCCCCAAACATGGATAGTGCTATTTGATAACCCATATTGGGAAATGATATCAATATAGGATATCCATATATACATATATCTCACTTTTTAACATTATTTATCATGGATTTCACATCATATAAATAACAAATAATTTCATAAAACAATTTAAATCTCCACACAAGCACTCACATTTTCCAAACCACATCCATCCCAGTGTTACAATGTGCCAACCATGATTTATAATTCTAAAACCAAAACACATTTACTATTCCCCTTCAACCTAATTTCCCAATGCCTACAAAAAAAGAATTTTAAATGCGCAACACCAAATGGTCTATTATGTTAAAAACCAAAATTACATCAATGTGATGATGATAAGACACAATGAAATTAAATTGATAAATATAATTCAATACCATTTAGAACCTAGACATATTTTCTAAAATAAATAAAATCATTATTTTTATCATGAAATTTAATAAAACATTCAATTCATTTTTAATTATGTGATATGTAATATAGGACCGAGGGTTTGAAAGGGGGAATGATAGAGGAGGGGTAAATGATGTCAAATATGGGTTTTAAAATTATGTCAAGTCATTATAAATTTTAGGCCCAAGTATGTGGGAATCCAAAAAAAACAAGGGTGTTCCCACATCTAATAGAATTTTTCAATGGTATATGAAATTTCCCAAAACCATTTTTGAGAGGAAAATTATTTTTTTCCAACCAATATAATGAGAATTAAATATGTTTCATGCCTTAGGAAATTACCAATTCACACATAGTACCCCATCATAAAATTATAAACATGGTATTATAACATTAAATGGGAAAATAAAATCTCAAAAAACCCAATTACATTTTAAAAGAATACATGAAATTTTTTCAAACATCTAAAGGGAACATTCATAGAGGTAGACACAAATAAGTACCTAAAATCCTATTATTAACACAATGTACCAACACAAAATAACCACAATAATATATATATATATATATATGGGTTATTAAGGATTAAAGAATATCTCAAATCTAATTAAATTCTCCTAGTAATCTATATTATTCCTCTTAATGGAGGAAATATGGAATCAGATACCTCAGTGGTGTGGGAACACAACAAAAACTTCTGAGAGGAGAGATATAATCCCCACAATCTATTCGAATTTCCTTGATCCAAGGGAAAATAAAAAATCATAAAACATATCCATTAGGGAACATACAAGGGAGGAAACCCAAAATAAATCAATGAAACAAATAGAGAGAAAATATGAGAATATCAATGGGATATATTTTATGAAATGATCATAGATAATTACTAACCATTATTGAGAAATAACCTAAAATGTATCTGAATATGATGGTGAACAATGGGGGGTCCCTGTGGTCGATACCCAATAGGTATGATTCAAATGAGAGGTTTAATCACTTAAATATGATTTTTAGATTAAATGTTATTTATCTCGTAATATGGTGTATGGTTATTCTTCCCATTTTGGTAAACCATGTGAAAATAGTGAAAATGCTACTGGAAACCTAAACAAAATTACATGTTTAAGTTATATGGCTTTGAAAAATTATTCCTAAAATGTGTAACCTGACAAATTGTCAAAGCCCCTCAAATAACACTCCAACCACTAGGGAATCCCACCAATTGATCCTTGATTGATTTAAATAAAATATAGTGACACCTTTTGATTATAGAACTCTCCACCATTCAAATAATAATTATAACATTCAAAATAAATGTGAGGTTGTTTAGAAGAAATAAAAAACCAAAACAAAAGCACTATTGTTGGACACTCAACTCGAACCTCAATAATTTGATCCATTATCGATAAATAAATATTAATAATAAAAACCACTTTCAGGGTGTGTAAATGCAACAAAATAATCAAAGATGATAGATCTAAGTGCCATATATAGTTTTAACACTCCAGATACAATGGTAAAAGAATCAAATATAATTCCAATCCACTGGGCTTCGTCCATGACCGGAAACCCTAAAAAATTCCCAAAACAATATGGAGTGGGACGATATGGGATGTGTAAAGTGGAGGATATGATGATGAAATCATTAAGACTCATTAACCACAAGTGAGATATCACCAATTAAATGGTTTATTACGGTTGATAATGAATGGGGGAACCCTCAGGTCTATTACCAATATGTGGGTATTAAAATGATAGGTGGAATCAATGAGTTAATATTTTCAAAATAAAAGTTATTTTTCTCATAATAGGAGAAACAATTTCACAACATTTATTGGTAAACTATTCACACACCATGAAAATTATACTGTAAAGTTCATCATTTTCTCAGGTTTATGTTTCATGGTTTTGGAATACAATGCTCTAACCATTTGACCTGCATATATGGAAAAAACCCCATCAAATAACACTCCAAAAACTACAGAATCCAATCAAATGATCAATTATAAATTAAACATAGTATAGAGACACAATGGGTTGTACAAAATCTACACAATGAAAAATTATCCAAATAAAATTCACAGAAATAATGAGTTGGGTTACAAGAAAACTAAAACTACCAATATAGAAGGACATTTTATGGATACTCAACTTGAATTTGATTCTAATATCAAATATCGATAAATAAATAAACACAAATATAGCCCATGATCAGTGTGTGACAACAATATACATGTGTGCTACAAGGATTAGCGATGATGGGAATGGGGATTACGCTATAGAACATCCCAAATGGATGGAATGCTCTCATTGAGATGTGATGCCTTTGTTAATGATTATGATTGAAATGAGGGATGTGCTAATAGAAATGATATAATGGATGGAGTTTGGGGGATGATATACTTGATCCTCAAGAAGGCTTCATACATAACCTAATGGTTGGGAAGCGAATTCCATGTAGTTAGGCATTTGGTGATGAGACCCGAAACGAGTCAGCTTGTGAGAATGGAGCATATTGATTTGGATCTGAATGATGATTATCCTTTTAGTGGGAGTGATCCTTTTGATAAATAACATCTTGAGGGAATGAAAAGTGTGGGAATGTATGTCACGATTAATTTTTAAGGATATTACCTATGTAGAAAGTGTAGTCGACCTGGATCAATGTCCTCAGAGTATCATAATGTGGCATGGAATCCAGGATTACACATGAATAGTTTTCCATTGATATGTTGGGGCTTAATCATGGATAACAACATAGTAGTATTCATATTGGGAATAGTTTACCCAAGCAGGAAGCTCAAAAAGAATATTGAGAATGTGGTTGAATTTAAATATCATAATAGGACATGATATCCTAGGTTAAAATTGTGGTGGATTATGGATGAAATGGGTGATGGATGATGAATCATTATATTTTGTATAGGTGGATACTTGATGATGTGCCCCATATTGGTATGATTTCACATCACAAGGGTATATCCCTTGGATGGAAAACATGAGTTTAACAACAGATGGATAAAAATACTATCTTATAGAGATCTCAAGGTGGTGTGTCTCATGAAGTAAGAATGTCCCCTTGTGCAGGATGATCTTGACACTGATGTATGTGGATTGGAGAGGGTGAACCTAAGGAGGGGGAACCAATTTTTATCTATGGTTAACACTAGTCCCCAATGAGGTGTCCCATGTACCCTTCCTATGTGGCATGGATCAAATCCTATGGTGTTTGAGAAGGTGATGAAGATTAAACAAGGTTAGTATCCAAAATGGATGGCATGGTATCATCATTATAAGGTTTTGGTGATAGAGTGTATCATGGGGTTGAACATGTGGAGGTTTTCATAGTATCAATGCTGGATGGAAATAAATGGTCATATAGTTCTAGATGAGGGAATTAGTGCTTATACATAAGGAGGAGTAAAAATCATGTGGTTGTTACTTACACTTGAGAGTCACCTGAGTTCCTCTATAGAGAGATAATAATGTTGATGGGGCATACAGATAGATATATCCTAGGAGCCTATTTGGAGAGGCAATGATATGGATGTGATTACACATGGAAGATTCCAGTGTAATACTATAGAGCATCAATGATATGGATTGTCCATACACATGTAAGATGCATGGGAGCCGCTATAGGGGTGAAATGATATAGATGATGTTTATATGTGGATGTAGCCTACGTGCTAATATAGTGTTTCAATGATATGGATTCGTCATACGCATGGGAGTTTCTATGGTGCCTATGGAGGGGAAATTATATTGATGAGGCCTATGTGTGAAAGAAATACTAGTGTCTCAATTGAACAACAAGGATATGGATGTGATTTCACATGGGAGCTTCCTGAGTAAAACTATGCATTAGGAAAGATATGGATGGGGATTATGCCTAAGAGTTTCCCAAGTACCTCTATTTAGTGAAAAAGATGTGGATTGGTCTTACACATGGAATCATCCAATATTCCACCATGGTGAGGCAATTATATGAATGGGGATTATGTGTGTTACTTACCCTAGTTCCACTATGGATAAGTAATTATATAGATGGGGCATACACATGGCTACAACCTTGGTTCCACTATGGTGCGGAAATGATATAGATACAGAATACACATGGAAGAATACCAGATACCACTCAATAGAGGTAATGATATGGATGGGTCCTATACATTGTATTTTCCCATTATATCATCCTTCTATATGTCCATGATTTAATCCTAATTTCATTTTATGAGGTATGTTTCTAGTTCATCAACATGTGAATGGAATATGTGTCTGTTCTAAAGATAAAGACATGATGTGTATTATGCATCACTAAAAAGGCATCATATTCATTAGTTATAGGTTTTGGTAAAGTTTAATTTCATTTAGTGAGGACTATTAGTCTTATGAGTCCAAGAAATAGATTTTTCTGAACTTACACAGGAGTGTGACTTGTAGTTTGTCCCATCATAAAATCCATATGTTGATGATTAAATAGTTTCATGAGGAATGTATAGACTATTGGTGCGTTCAGAATTCACGATGATAACATCAACTCACTACATGTGAATAAGATGAATAGATATATTTAGAATGAAGTGGTCCCATGGGGTTCTATGGATTATCTAAAATCATGGAATTCCAGAGGTAGAAGATGGTTAAGAATACAAACATAAACTAAAAAGTCACTAACCCGACACAAAAATTTCAAGGGGAGACTCTGAAATTTTCATGGGGGGTCATTGAGGGTAGTGAAGGGATGAGGCCAGAGGCCTGGGAGCGCGGTCTATCACGGATCCTAAGAAAGGGTGTGGGGAAAAATCCCCAATGATATGAACTAGCTAGAAGGTTGTTGGACGTTGTTGCACATACGATTGGGTTGTTAGGTAGTGGTGTGGGACATATTGGACACCAAGGAAATATTATTATGATGATTGGGGTTTTTACAAGATCAAGGTTTCATGTAAGAGGTGTTCTTCTATGGACCTGGTTTATGCTGAAAAGAGAATGGGTGAGGATCAAACCATAATAGGCCCACGAAATGGATGACCCTAGGGGAAAATGGTGAATGATATCTATATTTAGGGATCCATTCATCCTATCTTTTTTAATTTATTAGTCATGCATCTAGAAAATTAGAATATGATCTTTGGAGGATCATGAAAAGGGAGGGTGTCCACATCTATATTGTGGAAAAATATTTAGTGTCAACATGTATGGTTCTAGGAACTGAAGAGGTAATCTCCACATCTGTGTCTGAAGCAGCTACATGCGCACATGTAAGTGTCTTCTTGATGACACATTGAGGTAGTAAGTACTTTGCACGAGGATTCAAATTTTGGGATCATATATAAAAACATGTGTGAATCAGCCTTTTTATTTTTACACTGAATATAAGTAAAATCATAGATAAGCATTTCATTGGGTGTGTAATAGAGAAGTGTGTTGATTTCAACCTTGCATGGACATCCCGATACTTGAACACAAATTCGTATTTCTTTTACGTGGTTCCATTGTGTCTAAAGGTGCCTTTATTTCAACCAAAGATAACTATAGTGACTCTATGTGAGAATTAGAACCTCTAACACCACAGATAATACAATTGTAATGACTCGACCCTAGTTACCCAGAATCAGTTCATTATTACATAATATTTGCATGATCACAAAGGATAAAATCTCAAAATCCTGATCACTTTAGTATATTTATAAGTACTAGATACAAACAAATGTTTTAAATTACCTTATTAAATGAAAAAACAAAAAAAATCCCTATTGAACACATTCATCTCTCATAGATTATCCCGGTACGTCATACATATTATACTTCTTTGCATCCTAGGAAAAATCAAACATTGAAAGGTTTGGGATTAGGTGTTCAGTAAGGATAAAAATATAGTAGAATCCTTCGTAAATATGCACAAACTTTTAAATCATTGAATATGACTGAAACAAAATCCTTTAAATCTTATACATATGCATAATATGGAAATTATAAATCAATTAATTCAATTTAGATATTCACATGGATATTCTACTAGTCGAATAATCACATGTAATATCAATATCCAATTTCACAATGATTGAATGCATAATGTCAGATGTCGTAACCACATATTCAAGGCCTAGCACCAAGAAAACCAATATGATTTTGTCAAGGCCGTGTTCCATGACACTTTTTAGACACATGAGGCCAACTGATTCATTGAAAAGGGATATCGGGCTCCACCACTCACTTACTCAGTCCAATGCGTTCCTTATGTTAAAAGGATGGAACATAACATAAACATTCATATTAAAAAGAGCATATTAAATGTTAATAATTTAACCATAAACCATAAATGGTATAAAAATAACATATCTGCATTCAAACATGTCACAAGAGAATCATTACAATATGGAATATTGTAGAATAATAAATCAACTTCAAACATGTGTAATATCTATCAAAGGATGCTGATAGAGATAAAATCAAAACAATTTGGGAAGAATATTCATTTATTTTGAAATCATTAAAAAGTTATATAATTATAAAAGAAAACATTTATTTTGAAAATATTCATATAATCTTGTAAGGAAAGCTTTGAAGATGTTATAATGGTGGAAAATATCCACACTAGTAATATATGTTAAAAAAAATTCTTTCTGTAATTATGTCAAAATGGTCATAAAGGACATTGTTTGGAAAATGTCAGAAAGATTCCATTATAAACACTTTATAAAAATTAAATAAATGGTATCATTTACATTAACCCTTATTCAGGAAAATAGAAAAAATTATCTCAAATATTTTTTTATGAAACATGGATGTGGATGATAAATATGTCCCTGTAGATACTCATGTATAAACAACAGTAGATAATAAACAGATTGTAGAATTAACCCTTTCCATGTAATTTTCCATGGTTAAAGGTACATTAACCTCTTGTATAATAGTTAAATAATTGTTATTAAATTATATAAGAACCATATACATAAATAATATAATATATAGATCTTTTATTATTGATTTGTTAATAATATTTATGTAGTATCATTGTTTTGGATGTTAACTGATTCGTTTTCTATTATATATTATATTATATAAGTCATGTTTAATATGTACATAAAGTATTTGATACATATACAGAATTTAATTAAGTTCTTTAAAAATTACTCTTATTCATAAAATGAAAATCAATCTTGAATGGTTATGATTTGGAATGAATCTCATCTCATTCGTGAAGATAGTAATACAAATGTATGGAAGAGAGAAAATACCATTTTATTGTTGGTGAAAACTTACGAAATTGGATGGAATATTGTATATATACTGAATAATTATCATGTTATATTTATAATTGTCATCAATTATACTCATTATTATACCAATTCAAATAATGAAGTGTTGAATAACAAACTACACCATGACGTGGAGACGGTAAGTCGTACGTACGCACGCATGGTGAATTTTTCATTCAAAGGATGGATGGAATAATGAATATGGTTGTAACATATTTATAGTAAAATCATTATATGTATAACTTACTAGAGTTATTTTTTATGGAAACAACAAATAAATAGAAATTGGAAGAAGAAAAGTACTTTGGAAGAAGTGATAAATTTATTACATCTTCTTCAGGTGCTTCCTTTTGATTTGATCGAAAGGGCTCTATAGATTGGTTTCTGATAAAAGTATGTCTTATATGTTTAAGTGAGGGTTTTTGGTAGGATATTTGAGAAGGGGTTGGCTGAGCCAAATGGCATTGGAGGTGTGATTTTGGGAGAAGGGTAAGTACCCTTTTATAAAATAGGTGAGAGTCTCTTTAGGAAAAGCTTAAAATATTAATTTATTATACAATCATATTCAGATTCTAAGGGCTCAAAAATAATTAAATTCGAGTATAAGCTTGGTATAGAGAGATTAAAGATAAAAAATGTTATAGATAGGTTTTGGACCCCATATTAACCTTATATTTTAGATTTATCTCATAGTTAAATAGTTTAAATTTTACCTTCTATTCTTCTATTATTATAATAAATGGTTAATAAACATACAATATAAATTAAAAAAACCACAAGTGGATAATTATATATATATATATATATCCTTATCTATGTCCTTTTTATAATCCGTAGATTTTTAAAGAATGTTATATCAATTAATAATATAGTATTGTTTTAAACTCATTTATGTCAATGTTGAAACTATTTAGTATTTTGTTTTTTGTGAATTTCATAACAAATTATTCATTTAAAAAAAATTCTTTAATAAACCATAATAAGAAATATTAACCATTAATATTAATATAATACATAAAAACTCCCATTTTAAAATTATTTTAATATTCTTAATATCTATTATCTTAATCTTTTAAAAATAAGGTAATTGCTGCATCGTATTTGTGTCATAAATAAACTTAATAATTTAATGAATAAAAATTATATATAAAATTAAAATTTGTAGGAAATATTTTTATCATTATAAGGAATATTTATTGTTGAATTAATCTTATGTATGTCCCTATATTGAAAATGTTTTAGTAATTAAATTTTTAATTTAACACTTTTAACTCTTCTTTAAATAAATTAATAATAAGTGTCCTAATCTAATCAAAGTGACCCAAAAGGATCATATTCTATTACTAAAGTTGATTTTGGTCGATATAAACTTATCCAATAGAGATAGTAATGTGTGAGGGTAATTATAATATAATTAATAGCTTTAATTTTCCTATTTAATTATAACAGTGGTAAATAATATTGAAAAGTTACTATTCACAAAAAAACTATTTTCATTCTATTAAAGCACATTTTAATTACATACGTAAACCATGTCTCTTGGATTTTTTAAATTCAATTCATAGATGCAGTAAAATTACATTTTATAAAAATTTTCAAATGTGCCAAGAAGTTGAGAAAAAAATATTACAAAATTAAATAAAATTTCATATATCTAGTTTTATTATAAAATGAATACAGTGAAATAAATTGAAAATATATATGTATTATGTATCTATTTTTACCTTAAACAATTAATAAAAAATAACTAATTATTTAAATAAAAATTTACGTTTTAGACAATAACATATTGTTTTTCAGTACTGATAAAAAATTAATGTTTTCAAAAAAATCTGAAAATTCACCCTAAGATAAAATTAATAATAAAAATACAAAAATGAAGTCCATTTTGAAGAATTAAATTTATAAAATTTAAAAAATATGGTATTACTATTCATAAAAGCTCTTTTGATTGGTTGTGGTGTGAAAGAACTCGATGTTGTGTACAACACAATATATTGCATTATTCAAAGGGAAATTTACAATTGAAGCTTTAGCTATTACATTATTCCCTCCATCATATAATTTCGTCCTTGAAATTTATAGAATACTACTGAAAATAATGATTCAAATAGTTCTTCATTATATTTTTATTGGGTTCCCACGTTTCCTCTTTTATCTTATGGGTTGTCCATAGATCTTTTATAGGACGAGTCATTCGGTTTTATAGCACATGTTCCCTAGTACCAAGAATCACGACAGTCTCTTCACAATAAGACAAAATAAGTTCTAGTTATATTTTATCAAAGTTGAGTACATGTGTTGGGTCAGGCATGTATTTTCTCAACAACGATACATGGAACACATCATGAACATTATAGGGACTTGGAGACATTGCAAAATGGTAATCTTGAAGTCCAATTCATTCTAGTATTTTAAATGATACGATATACCTGGGATATAATTTACCCTTCTCACTAAGATGTATAACAACCATCCATATAGATACCTTCAATAAAAAATTATCTCCTACTTGAAATTCCAAATATTACTTTGGTTTCTGACATAGCTCTCTTCCCTATATCGATATTCTTTGATGTGGGTTTGGATAATATTCACCTTTTACAATGTTTTCTCAACATGTTTTGGGCCATCGAGTTTTCGTTCACCAACACCATCCCAAAAATTTCGTCTGCAACATCTATTTATATATACATATTCAAATGGTGCCATCTGAATAAATTAATGGAAGGTATTATTATCGAAAAATTTTACCATATGTAAATATTGATACCCCATATCTTGAATGTCATTTGAACCAGATCTCAACATGTCTTCTATGGTTTGAATATTCTATTCTGATGAACAATCAGTTTGAGTGTGGTAGGCAGTACTGAAATGATGTTTAATATCCATGTCATTCTATAGACTTTTTCAGAATCATGATGAAAAATGCTGATCACGATAAGAAACCATCGATATTGGCACACCATGATGTCTTACAACTTCATCAATATATTGTCTTTCTAAAGATTCATATGGTAATTCTTCTACTATAGAATGAAAATGTGTTGACTTGGTAAGGAGGTAAACAACGACTCATAATGCATCATTACTTCTAGTAGTCTTTGGTTGCCAGATAACAATATCTATCATAATATCATCCTATTTCCTATCAAGTAATATAATAGGATTCATGAATCCTCCAGGATGTTGTCTTCAAGACATAACTTGTAGAAAAACCATATATCATGACACATAGTAAAAAATCCCCCTTTATGTTTTTCCACCAAAAATGATCATCCAAATCTCTATAAATATTAATGCTACCATGATATATATGAAAATTCGAGCTGTGAGCATCATCCAAAAATTTTATTTTTTGATCAGGTATATCTGGAACACAATTTCTCATCCCAAAATTCAAAATTCCATCACGATATATGAAGTAAATCAACCTCCCATCATTCACAACTTTAATTTTCATTTTAATCCCCTCTTCAACATTCTGAGAAATTTTTATCCTTTCTAGTAAAGATGGTTTAGAAACCATTTGAATAAGTATTGATGTTTCAAATAATATTCTTATTCTCATATCGATCATTACATGATCCATGACCATAATTTCCCTTTCGAATCATGTCTTGTTCAAAAATCCATGATCCTTTCTGCTCAAAGCATCTGCCACTTTATTTTCTTCCCCCGAGTGGTAGTGTATAGTGTAATCATAATCTTTGAATACATTAAGACATCATCTTTGCCTCATGTTTATTATTTCTGTAAGAAGATATACATCAAACTCTGTTGATCTGTACATATCTCACATTTTTTCCCATTGTGGTTGTGTCTCCATATCATCAACGAAAATATTACAGCTGCTAACTCGAGATCATGGGTGGGATTTTTTACATGAAATTGTAGTTGTCATGATGATTAGGCAATAAATCTATAATTCTATAGAACGAAACAACCAAGTCCTTTTGTTGAATAATCATTATAAATAAATAACCCATCATTACTCTATGGTAGAGTCATGAATGTAGAATTGAATAATCTTCTATTATGTTCTTTAAAACATTCATAACACACTTTTTTTCAATGAAATTTATCCCCTTTACGTGTGAGCTTGGTTAATTGTTTATCGAACTAGGAAAAATTCTGGGAAAACACTGATAATAACATGCTAAACCAATAAAACTGTGTACCTTATTTATACAGGTCAGTGCTGGTGAATCATGTATGGCTCTTTTCATAGAAGGATCAATAGTGATTCAATCCCTAAAGACAATTTGGCCATAAAAAGAAATCTTCTGAAGCCAGTATTCACACTTGTTAAACATCCCATATAATTCATTTCTTCTAGGAGTCATTAGAATAGTGTGAAAGCTATTTTCATTATCATCATAGATTTTTGAGAATACAATGATATATTCAATAAATACCACTAAAAATTCATCCAGATATTTCTTGAAAACATTATTCATTAGATCCATGACGACAAAAGTTGGATCAGTCGGTCCAACAAAAATTACTGTAAAATCGTAATGCCCATACCAGGTAAAAAATGGTGTCTTCAGAATGACATCCTTATTTAGATACAACTAATGATATCTAGATCGAAGGAAAGTCTTTAAAAAATACTGATCTCCATGAATTTGATTGAATAAATCAATAGTGTGAGGTACGACATACTTTTTCTTTATTGTTATTGCATTGATGTCCATTTAGTCAATTAACAACCTTATAGATCTATCTTTCTTCATAAAAAAATGAACAGGGGCTTCCCATGGACAATCACATGGGAGAATAAATCCTTTATTAAGAAATTCAACTATTTTTTTCTTTAGTTAAACTAATTTCATAGTGGAAATTCTATAAGGGGTGTTTGATATGTGCTTTGAAACAGGAATTAAATAAATAGAAAAATTGATTTCTTATTCTGGAGGATGTACAGGTAAATCATCTAGAATGGAAAGAAAATATTATTGAACTGTAGGTACATCATATATTTGAACAGCCCTTTCCACACACATAGTTATTTCATTCTCTTCCTCTCCAATAATTGAATTTAGTAGAGCTATTGGGTGTGGGTCTAGAAAAGAATCAGGCAGTGTCATTTTTGATCTAATGATAAGGTACTCCTTATCATCATCAAAACATGTACCCTTCTTCTTCTTATAATAAATGTTTGCATCATGTTCTGAAATCCAATCCATACCGATGATTATATCAAATTCAATCATGGGTATGATAATGAGATCAGCCAATAAAGAACATTTATATTCCTTAATTGGAACTGATTGACAAAACATTTATTCAATGTTACTTCCCTTAGGATTTTTTACAAACAACTCCCTTGTTAAATCAAATAATAAACATCTAATTTTCATAGAAAAATGTGATGATATGAAATAATTTGATGATCTAGAATCAATTAATTAATTGGATAAATTTGAGGAAACCATTAAATTAGCTGCCACCACATCATTCGGAGCTTCAAGCTCATCAGTAGTGAACTTATAAACTTACCCTTCCTCCCTTATCATTTTTTGAGTAATATTACCCTAACTATTTGGAAATTCATTTTTATAATTCCCCATTTCTCTAAAATTTTAGCATTCATCATTGACAACCTCTTTCTTTCCTTTTCAATCACTAGCTTGTTTTCCTTTTTCACCACACATCTAATAGACTCCCATTCCGTTTAGGAATGTATCAGAGTGTTTCTTCCCACATTTATAGGAGGATTGAAATTCATCATTTCCTTTATTCCCCTTATTTAAATTTCCAGTGTATCCAACAGATCTCTTCTTCACTTTCTTTTTTTATAATGTATTAAGATATATAGAATTCTATTTCGGTCTTGATATCACATGAGAAAATATCTTCATATGATGAGAATGATTTTGAGTTAAATTCATGATGAAGAAATGGTTTTAACTCATTGAATAATCATTCAATATTACTCATTGGTCTATGTATATAATGTTCTACATTCCTTACTTACCTTGTAATGTTATCCTCATACTTTGTGATATTATTATCCTCTTTTTTCCTCAGACTCATAAATTGTCTTTCCATATCCACTTGATGGTCATGAGGAAATTATTGATCTATGAAAATATATCCTAACAACCTCCATTACACATTTGGAACATCTCCATCCTCCATTGTGGTAGGAATTAAAGGCCACCATTGATCTGCATCTCCCATGAGGTGATCAACTGTGCTAATATTTTTGTACATTTAACTACTCCATAAGGAATGAAATATTTTCTCTATGAATATTATCCACTGCTCAGATACATATTTATTTGTAGTCCCATTGAATGTTGGTGGTTTTTGCCTCATTAAGAGGTATAACATTGATCTAATGTGTTGTAGATCTAGGTTCTTTATATGGGTAAGCTAATTATTCATAACATGAGTGAGTTGTCTCAGTATAGTAATAAGTTGTTCAACACATATTGAATCACTAACTCCCATGTAATTGTCTTGAGTAGGAGGGAAATCCCTATATGGTTATGTTCATTGATATAAGTTCCATTACTTCAACTAGGATCCATTTATAAAAATGGAATGCACTAGATTAGTTAACAAATTGTAATAAAAAAATTCAAACTACTAAAATACCTTACATAAATTGATCAGTTTATGGATATAATTTATAATAATAATAATAAACAATTATTTGAGGAGTTATTTTCTCATAAATCATTTATATTGGTTTATAAAGAAAATATGAATTATTCTAAGCATGTCCCATTATATTTTCATAACCAAGAGTGAAACTAGAACCATTGTCGTGTACCAGGATACCTCAGGTATAACATGAAATTCTGTGCTAGAGTTTTCACTCCTAGGTACATTTGTGCTAGAGATGCCTCTACCCGCACGTATCAAGAAATTGATGTAATTATTGAAAAATAAACAAAATCTCTACATTAATTTTTTTAACACCCCGAGATTTTATGAAAAATATTCTTTTAATTTCATTAATGTCTTGTGTTGTGTGCTACACCACAATTACCTTGCACTATACGCAACACCGTATTAGGTTGCAGTATACGCAACACTATTCTTGGATTGTGTTACACACAATTTTGATAATAGTTATTCTACGCAACATTGAGTATATATATATATATATTCAATGTATAAATGAAATATGGTTGGATTAGGTTATACAAAACAACGAGGATTCTTGCACAACACGCAACCCTGACTTGGATTGCATTACACGCAATCGCGTCCTTCCTCGATAGCGTGTGTTGTACGCAATACTGGGTATTGCTAAACAACGATATATTATTATAATATTATAATGAACTAGCTGTTATGAATATTATTAACTAAATTTTGAATTTTATAACATTATTATTCATCTTACACATTTTCTAGAACATGGTATAAGAACAAAATAATTTTTTTGGGTAAAATAAGTATTCTTCAAAAAATGCAGTTTTGCCGCCTTTTGATGGCACACCCACTTTAAATCTAGTTTTCACATGTTTATAAGTTAAATTTGACAAAATAAACTTCTTCTTTGGAATCAAGAAATAAAAATTTACTTTGGATAAATTTTTCATATTATTCTGGTAACTTTCATATTTTGTTGAATAGTAAAAACACGCTATATTTTAATTAAAAACAACTTCTTTCTTCACAATAATTTATATGGTTAAATTATAATATTGAATGTTTTTAAAGTATAAATATAATATATTTTTACCATTTAATATAATTTAGGTCATTAGCATTGATTTTACATTAAATTCGTAGGTTAAATCAATTCAATCTTTTGTAATGTTTTAAAGAAAAACCCGTTTTCTTTCAACAATGGGATTAATTTTAATTTAATTTCTGAAACATTTGTGTATTGAAATTGGAAAAGTGGATTCCATATATGGAATCAGTGGGTCCAAATTATGTTAATAAGCTACTTTTTATTTTTGGGAATTATGAATAGTAACTACTGTAAATTTTATTTACCATAGTTAAAGGTAAATCGGGTAATTAAGGGTAAATATAATATTATAAAATTACCCTAACACATTCCAAAATACTATTGGATGACTAAAAGGCGACCCATATCACCTAAGGTTCATATTAGATTCATTTAATGGACTTCTGACCATGAAAATAATTTAATTATTTTTAAAACCAAAGAAAGTGACAACATGTCACTCTCTTAAATCTTATAAGTATAATAATTTTAATTGAGTGATAAACATCATAAAACCTCGAACAAGAATAGTATTCAGAAATCTAATAAATTTATCTATATCATGATAATTTATTTATAATTTTTAGGGATTAAATAATTGACATTAATGGTGATACATTAATGATACAGAAATTATTTATTAAGTGAAAAATAAGTAATATAGTTTTTATTGAAATAATAAATCCCATTAAAAGGCACACAAACCTGACCATAACTTATTGGTAGTGTATATCTACACCTTAATCATACAATAACCTAATATATAACCGTTTGGAGCCTTATAAAAGTGATTATGACACTTATATTATTTTATTTTAAATGATGCCAAAGTTGTCACCTTCATAATTTAATAAATATAACAATTTAAATATTGAGATTTTAAGATGATAAATTCTAGTAAAAGTATTATTATGAACTTTAATAGATTTATATTCTACATAGGATTTTATTTTTAATTGTTATGCAAATAATAAGTATGTTAAATAATTATACAAAAATATTGTAGAAATTATTTTATTAAGAGATAAACCAAATAAATGGTTTTAGAAATAATAAAATAAATATTATATGAACTATTTAATGTGATACAATAATTTTATAGATACATATGACTTTTTATGAATCTATTAAATCTTTTATTTCTAATATATCTTCTGTATATAGTTTATTTAAATTCAAATAAATGAATAGTGTCAAAATTGACACTATTGATATTTTATAAAAATAACATATTATAAAATTGTTTAAAAATCACAAAAATATTTAACAATTATAAATTTAAATTTATATGGTCTATAATGTTATAAAGTAACCAATTATGGAAAATTAACAACAAATAAGTAATTACTTTTTATAATTTAAAATTTCGAATTTTATTACCACATATAAACTTAAATAGATTAAATAAGGATAAATCAAAATGAAAAGGATTAAAATAAGATCCAAACATGTCTAAATTTGATTGTTTGATGGTATTACAACCCTTCCTCATCTAATATTAGAATATGAGTCATTTTTGGAGGTTTTTAAGTGGGGTTAAATTTATTATAAATTAATATTTTTTAGAATTCCAAAGGTGCCCCTCTCCTCCCTTATAAAAGGGCACCTCCTCCCTCTCTTCCTCACACCTCTTTGAGCCTTCATTCTCAGCCAAACCCTGCCCAATTCTCTTCTACACTTCCCTAGAAACATCATATAGGTCCTGGTTTTCTTCAACGACCAATTTTAGTTCCCTAAAAGAAGGTCTCAAAGAGGCGCTTCAAAGAAGAGGTAATGTTCCTTACCGATTATTTCAACTTTATTTCTTCTTCTACATATTCGTATTTAGTTGTATCATTATGAAGTAATAACATCAGTATCACTAATATACTTATATGTTATTATATATATTAAAAAACCCTATTTCACCATTTATCCGTCCTATGGAAAATGAAATCACCGCGTGTGCGTACGTACGAGATACCGTCTCCACGTCGTGGTGTAATCTATTTTCCCCCATCACCTTACTTGGATGGGTATAATGGTGTAAATAATTTCTATATATGATTATTGTAATGTGATATTGATTCTGAAATAGTATACATACACTCCAATACCATTCCACGATCACAGGAATGATATCATCACTCGTGCGTACGTACAGACTACCGTCTCCACGAACACGATGAGATTCATTTTCCATGATTAACCATTCAAGAATGATTATAAAGAATATATAATGAATAATAATTAAATATATGGAATAATAATTCTACTGGATTTATTTATATATATAGATATTTCATCTATTTAATTTCATTCAACTCAATAAGGAAACGAAAACAGTGTTCATGCGTATGTACGACCTACCGTCTCCATGAACAGTGTATTTCTTTCCATTTATCAATCTATTACATATATATATTTTCCAAATATATATTATATATAAATCATGTTTTATATTTTGGAATTAATTAATCATGATCTATGTAATCATATGAATAATTACAAGTCAAAACACGAATGACAAATGAAACGATTTTACCCAAAACACTCTTTAACATGGAATTTACAAAAGAACGGGTAATATAAAGTCAAATGTGACCATATATGATATCATAACAATGAATATTATTCTGTAATAAGTCAATGACATTATTTAAATCATTATACAGGAGGTTCGGATACGTATGAAGCATATCGGTCCTAAGGTAAGGGATAATTTTGCAAATCTCATTTTTATCTGAGATTGCTTATTCGTAAGTATTTACTGGGGCTATTTCTGTCATGTCCATGTTTTATAAAACTGTTTTCGTGTATTTATAAAGTCCTTTTTACCCATTTTTGACTTTTACTACATGGTATGTATGGAATCTTTCTCTTATTTACGTTACGAGGTACTTTTCTTACTTTTCTGACAAAAGTACGAGGAGAATGTTATTTTTATCTTATACTACGTGAACGGATTTTTACGGTTTTATAAAGCCTTGTTTTCATGAAGCTTCCTCCAAAAGCATATATGACTATTTTCATTAAAATACTTTTCATTTAAAATTGCATGACATTTTGTAAGAAGAAAATGATTTTTGATGAAAAAAGGATATTTTCCTCAAGAATTCATTTCAAGTGTTTTATCAAAACCATTTTTCATCTAAGATGACTTTATTTAATATGTATATGTATCAAGTATTATGTCTCTATGATTTACATGGTTTCACTTATCTTATTATGAAATGAAATCCATTTCTTTTATATGGATTATGTGATGATGGTATGATGTTTATGAAACCCATTTTATTCATTGGGTTTTTATGAATGATGTATGTTTATTTTGTGGCACAAGTAACAATGATTTCATTATGAGATTGGTGGGACCTATATCTCCCTCCAATGCATTGGGTAAAGATTTTATATCTCATGAGATATACATGGATAGAACGGTAAGTTATTCCGGTTTAGTGTTACAGGACTGAAACGACGAGTGAACTCGATTCAGAATGGGACTTTGTCCACTAAGATGGTCTTGGCAGCAATGCCTTGGCTACTATGGAAATCATTACATGTGCTTAATGGATGCTACAATTACATGTTTTATTCCCATCCTATTTTATCATGGTTTATGTTCCATTATGATCTATGCCTTATTTACTTCCATGTTTTATGTCATTGCTCATGATTTTGATGTTTAAACATTACGTTCATGTTTTTAAGTTCAAATGTATATCTTATGTTTTATTTTATCCATGCTTACCCTTACTGAGCATTTTAACTCACCCTTTTTATTTTTTATTTTCCCCCAGGATGAAAATAAAGGTTTTAGGTAAAGATACAAAAAGTGGAAGATCTTTTTGGGAGATGTTGAAGATCTTTCAGCACGATTAGAAGATTACGTTCCAAGTTTCCAATGACACTAAATTATTACGGTCCTTGTGTGTCTTTTTTGTTATGTATTAAGTATTATTAAAAAGTTATATAATGTCCATATATGTCAAGCTTAGGGTATCTACAGTTGGTATCATAGGAAAGGTTTAGTGAACCTTTGGAAACTAGGATACGAAAACGTTAGTGAGATCCCTAGAGATATTTCAAAGGTATGTCTAGGGATGTATCTAAGGATAAGTATACGTATAGGATATATTCTTAGAACTATGGTAATGATATTAGAATTTCACCTAACATGCTAGATATTAGAGTTACTCCCCCTTGATTATGATTTTTGTCTCTCACACTATTCTTTTTGGGTTTTAGAAAATGGCTGGAAAGAAGATGATTCACGGTAATGGAGGATATTATGGGCAATGAAATGATATTCTTCATGAGAAACCAAAATAAATTGGATTTGGAAGTCCAAACATAATTATTATTCCTAATCAACAATCTCATAATACGATCAATAAACTCAAATTTGGTAAGTTTCTTGACTTGGATAATAAGAGAAAGATGAGGTTTCATGATGATCATAGAAGAAAGAATGTTCAATTTCCGCTATGTAAATCATGTGGGAAGAGTCATGATGGAGAATGTTTTAAAGGAACTGGAAGATGATTTGGGTGTGGAAAAGAAGGAAACAAAGCCAATAAGTGAAAAGGAAATGGTTCAGTTAACACCATGGATGAGGATAATGGTATTGCTATGACATCAACAATGGTTAAATGTTTCAAATGTGGAATGTACGTGCATTATGAAAACAATGATCTAAGGGAAAGTCTCATGAAGAGAATCAGTATGGTCGTATGGGTAGAATTTATGTTGATGATGATGAAGAGACTACAAATGATATGTGAGATGAAAGAATTATTAAAGCTCAGTCAATGGTTTAATAATGTAGTGGAATGATTATATGTTTATCATGTGTAATGTTTTATAATTAATATCATGGTACTATGGAATAAGGAGACATCTATGGATTGTTACACTGTTTTCATTCCATAAGTTTTGAAAGTGTATGATGAATGGTACCAGTAACCATGAATGGTTATTTAGATATTTTTGGAATGTAGATGATATGAGCATAATGAAGGGATACTGGGAAACTTAATTGTTTGATAGTATTGATGATCTCATGACTTATATAAGGAGAAGGTTATATCATGGTTTGAGTATATCGAATTTTTTGGATTTTGGTATGTGGAAAGTTTTAAAATTTAACAACATCCATGTTTTCACTAAGGTTCAATGGGTATTCATTATTTAATAGAATACATGATTAAGGTATTCACATGTTTGTAATTTGACCAAAAAGACATATCATATGATATATGGGGGATAAATTATGGCATTCACATGATTGTTATGTGACATTTCAAGTCATCTTTTTCTTTATACTATGATGTTGGACCGAAGTATTTTATATAAGCTTAAATTTTGGAATGGATTATGTTAGACATAAGTTAGTTCGATATTATTGATGGGATGTTATAGTAATGTAGTTTTAGAAAAGGACAACCTGCTGGATGGGAGACAGCCCATCGCATCAGACAAGGCTGTGGGAATCGAACCCACAACCGAAGTACGACTGGCCTTTATCGCCTACCAATGGCCTACAGGAAGTCCCTGGTTAGTAGACACCAGTTTTATTTTCATAAGTGACATGATATATTTATTATAAGTACATTTTTGGAACCATATACAGTTAATCTAACCATAAGATGGACATATATCTTTTTCTATCTTTTTTTTAAAGAGATGGAATGACCCATCATTCTATCACATGATCTTCTAACACATCACGAATATCAAATTCAACTTCATTTCATTAAAGGATGAAGTGGAAATTGTTCAATTCACGAACAACAGTGAGATTGTTCCAAAATCATGTAATTATTTCTTTTAATTCATCAACTTTAGGGAAGTGATCTTGAAAACCAAAAATTTTCTCCTAGTTCCCTTATATCTGATGAATCAGATGGTACCTTAGATCATCACAAATCAATAGCTTTGTGATTTCTGGATTTTTCATAGCCATGTTCTCTACCACTCTCCATCAGAACTTGATGGTTAGATTTTTCTTCTATATCCATATTTTCACCTATGTTCTCCTACGTGGAAACCCAAGGATGAGTTAATTTCGGTAACTGTTACATTTAATACATTATTTTTTAAAGCCATGTTTTGTTATACCTTTTTAAAATGTGGGTTTCTATTAAACAAACTTTGGAGTAGTAAACCATTTATAACCCCAACGAATTTCGAAGGCAAAAATCATTTTAAGGGGGGTAGAGTGTAACACTCTGAGAATTTATGAAAAATATTCTTTTAATTTCATTAATGTCTTGTGTTGTATGCTACACCAAGATTACCTTGCGCTATACGCAACACCATATTAGCTTGCAGTATACACAACACTGTTCTTGGATCGTGTTACACAAAATTTTGATAATAGTTATTCTATGAAACATTGAGAATATATATATATATATATATATATTCAATGTATAAATGAAATATTGTTGGATTCTGTTATACGAAGCAATGAAGGATTCTTGCACAACACGCAACCGTGACTTGGCTTGCATTACACGCAATCGCGACCTTCCTCGATAGCGTGTGTTGTACGTAATACTGGGGTTTGCTAAACAACGATATATTATTATAATATTATTATGAACTAGCCGTTATGAATAGTATTAAATAAATTTTGAATTTTATAACATTATAATTTATCTTACACATTTTCTAGAACATGGTATAAGAACAAAATAAATTTTTTGGGTAAAATAAGTATTTTTAAAAAAATTCAGTTTTGCCGCCTTTTGATGGTGCACCCACTTTAAATCTAGTTTTTTACATGTTTATAAGTTCAATTTTACAAAATAAAATTCTTCTTTGGAATCAAGAAATAAAAATTTACTTTGGATAAATTTTTCATATTATTCTGGTAACTTTCATATTTTGATGAATAGTAAAAACACACTATATTTTAATTAAAAAAAACTTTTTTCATCGCAATAATTTATATGGTTAAATTATAAAATTCAATGGATTTAACGTTTAAATAGAATATATTTTTACCATTTAATATAATTTATGTCGTTATCATTGATTTTACATTAAATTCGTAGTTTAAATCAATTCAATCTTTTGCACTGTTTTGAAGAAAAACATGTTTTCTTTCGACAATAGGATTAATTTTAATTTAGTTTCTGCAACATTTGTGTATTGAATTAGGAAAAATGGATTCCGTATTTGTAATCAGTGGGTCCAAATTATGTTAATAAGCTACTTTTTATTTTTGGGAATTATGAATAGTAACTACGATAAATTTTATTTACCATAGTTAAAGATAAATCGGGTAATTAATGGTAAATATAATAATATAAAATTACCCTAACACATGCCAAAATACTATTTGATGACTAAATGTCGACCCATATCACATAAGGGTCAGATTAGATTCATTTAATGGACTTTTGACAATGAAAATAATTTAATTATTATTAAAACCAAAGAAAGTGACACCATGCCAGTCTCTTAAATCTTATAAGTATAATAATTTTAATTGAGTGATAAACATCATAATCTTCAAACATGAATAGTCTTCATAAATATAATAAATTTATCTACATAATGATAATTTATTTATAATTTTTATGGATTAAATAATTGTCATTAATGGTGATACATTAATGATACAGAAATTATTTATTAAGTGAAAAATAAGTAATATAGTTTTTATTGAAATAATAATTCCCATTAAAAAGCCCACAAACCTGACCAAAACTTATTTTTAGTGTATATATACACCTTAATAATACAATAACCTAATATATAACCGTTTGGAGCCTTATAAAACTGATTATGACACTTATATTATTTTATTTTAAATGATGCCAAAGTTGTCACCTTCATAATTTAATAAATATAAAAGTTTAAATATTGTGATTTTAAGATGATAAATTCGAGTAAAAGTATTATTGTGAAATTTAAAAGATTTATATTAATCATATGATTTTCATTTTAATTTTAATGCAACAAATAAGTATATTAAATAATTATACAAAAATGTTGTAGTAATTATTTTATTAATAGATAAACCAAATAAATGGTTTTAAAAATAATAAAATAAATATTATATGAACTATTTAATGTGATAAACTAATTTTATTGATACATATGACATCTTATGAATCTATGAAAGCTTTTATTTCGAACATATCTTCTGTATATATTTTTTTTAAAGTCAAAGAAATGAATAGTGTCAAAATTGACACTATTTTTATTTTATAAAAATAACATATTATAATTTTTTTTAAAAATAACAAAAATATTTATAATTATAAATTTAAATTTATATGGTTTATAATGTTACCAAGTAACCAATTATAGAAAATTCACAACAAATAAATAATTATTTGTTGTAATTTAAAATTTAGAATTTTATTACCACAAATAAACTTAAATAGATTAAATAAGGATAAATCAAAATGATAAGGTTTAAAATAAGATCCAAATATGTCTAAATTTGATTGGTTCATGAGATTACAACCCTATATCATCTAATCTTTTAATATGAGTCATTTTTATAGGTTTTTAAGTGGGGTTAGATTTATTATAAATTAATATTTTTAAGAATTCCAAAGGTGCCCCTCTCCTCCCTTATAAAACGGCACCTCGTCCCTCTCTTCCACACACCTCTTTGAGCCTCCATGCTCTTCCAACCCCAGCCAAATTCTATTCTCCACTTCCCTAGAAATATCATAGAGGTCTTGTTATTCTTCAAAGAACAATTTTAGTGCCCTAAAAGGAGGTCTCAAAGAGGCGTTTCAAAGAAGAGGTAATGTTCGTTACCGATTCTTTCAACATTATTTTTTCTTCTACTTATTCTTCTTCAGTTGTTTTATTATGAAGTAATAACATCAGTATCACTCATATACTGATATGTTATTATATGTATTAAACAACCCTATTTCACCATATATCCATCCTACGGAAAACGAAATCACTGCGCGTGCGTACGTACATGATACCATCTCCACGATGTGGTGTAATCTATTTTCCACCATCACCTTACTTGGATAGGTATAATGGTGTAAATAATGACTATATATTATTATTGTAAAGTTATATTGATTCTGAAATAGTATAGATACACTTCAATACAATTCCACGATCACGGGAATGATATCATCGCTCAAGCGTACGTATGGACTACCATCTCCACGAACGCGATGACATTCATTTTCCATGATTAACCATTAATGAATGATTATAAAGCATATATATGAATAATAATTAAATATATGGAATAATAATGCTACTGGATTTATTTATATATATATATATCATCTATTTAATTTCATTCAACTCAATAAGGAAACAAAAACAATGTTCATGCGTACGTACGACCTACCGTCTCCATGAACGGTGTATTTCGTTCCATTTATCGATCTATAATATATATGTATATTCTGAATATAAATTATATATAAATCATGTTTTATATTGTGGAATTATGTAATCATTATCTAAGTAATCATATGAATAATTACAAGTCAAAACACAGACGAAAAATGAAACGATTTTACCCAAAACGCTTTTTAACATGGAATTTACAAAAGAATGGGTAATATAAAGTCATAAGTGAACCATATATGATATCATAACAATGAATATGATTCTGTAATAAGTCAATGACATTATTTAAATCATTATACAGAAGGTTCTGATACGTACGAAGCATATCAGACCAAAGGTAAGGGATAATTTTGCAAATCTCATTTTTATCAGAGATTTCTTATTCATAAGTATTTACTGGGGCTATTTCTATCATGTCCATGTTTTATAAAAGTGTTTTCATGTATGTATAAAGTCCCTTTTACCCATTTTTGACTTTTACTACATGGTATGTATGGAATCTTTCTCTTATTTACGTTACGAGGAACTTTTTTTACTTTTCCGACAAAAGTACGAGGAGATTGTTATTTTTAACTTATACGGCTTGAACACATTTTTACGGTTCTATAAAGCCTTGAATTCATGAAGCTTCCTCCAAAAGATTTCATGACTATTTTCAACAAAATAATTTTCTTTTAAAATTTCATGACATTTTGTGAAAAGAAAATGTTTTTGAAGAAAAAAGGATATTTTCCTCAAGAATTCATTTAAAGTGTTTTATCAAAACCATTTTTCATCAAAGATGACATTATTTAATATGTGTATATTTCAAGTATAATTTCTCTATGATTTACATGGTTTCACTTCTCTTATTATGAAATGATATCCATTTCTTTTATATGGATTATGTGAAAATGGTATGATGTTTATGAAACCCATTTTATTCATTGGGTTTTTATGAATGTTGTATGTTTATTTTGTGGCACAAGTAATAACGATTTCATTATGGGATGGGTGGGACCTATATCTACCTCCAATGCACTGGTTAAAGATTTTATATCTCATGAGATAGACATGGATGGAACGGTAAGTTAATCTGGTTCCGTGTTATAGGACTAAAACGAGGAGTGAACTCAATTCAAAATGGGACTTTGTCCACTAAGATGGTCTTGGCAGCAATGCCTTGGATACTATAAAAATCATTACATGTGCTTAATGGATTCCACAATTAAATGTTTTATTCCCATGCTATTTTATCATGGTTTATGTTCCATTATGATCTATTCCTTATTTACTTCCATGTGTTATGTCGTTGCTCAAGATTTTGATGTTTAAACATTATGTTCATGGTTTTAAGTTCAAATGTATATGGTATGTTTTATTTTATCCATGCTTACCCTTATTGAGCATTTGAGCTCACCCTTTTTATGTTTTATTTTCCCCCAGGATCAAAAGAAAGGTTTTAGGTAAATAAACAAAAAGTGGAAGATCTTTTTGGGAGATGTTGAAGATCTTTCACCACGATTAGAAGATTACGTTCCATGTTTCCAAAGACACTAAACTATTACGGTCCTTGTGTGTCTTTTTTGTTATGTATTAAGTATTCCGCAAAAGTAATGTAATGTCCATGTTTGTCAAGCTTAGGGTCTCTACAAAATTCATGGATGTTTTTCAACCCAAATAATCAATTTCTATCTTAGGGTAATGTTCTCTAATCACAGTTTTTCTAAATATATCTTCCATGGTTTATACTAATGTTTTTATGAAACCAATTGCAATGCACTGACCCTATTTACCCAGAGTCAGTGAATTAATACATAACATTGGAATGGTCACAAGGGATCAAACCCCAAAAGGGGAAAAACCATGAATGGTATAAAAATAATCCATCCACATTCAAACATATCACAAAACCTTCAGAATAATATAAAATAATGTATCTTAATAAATCATCTTCAAACAAGTGTAAATTTAATGAAAGGATAATGACATAGATGAAATCAAAACAATTTGAGAGTATATTATATTTATTTTTAAATCATTTAAAATTTATATAATTATAAAAGAAAATAATTATTTTTAAAATTTTCTTATAATCTTGTAAGGAAATCATTGAATATGTTATAATGGAAAAAAATAGCCACACTAATTGTATACGTTAAGAAAAAATTCTTTCATTAATTTTGTTGAAAAGGTCATAAAGTACCTTATTTGGAAAACAACGGAATAATTACATTATAAAATATTAATTAAAAGTAAAACAAGGGTATAAATGAATTTAAACCATAGTCTATGAGATAAAAAAATTGAAATACATTTTTAAGATACACTGATGTGGAAAATTAATAGGCCCCAGTAGATAAACACGTATAAACAACCTCAGATAACAAATAGATTGTAGAAATAACCCTTAACTTGTAATTTTCCAATGTATAGGGTACGTTAAACTCAAATATAATATTTAAATTATTGTTATTAAATTATAAATTAACGATATACATAAATACAATATTATATATTGTCTTATAATGTTTCATTGTTAATAATATTTAAGCATTATCATTGTTTTGGTTGTTAGATGATTCTTTTTTTTTTTGTATTTTTGGTTTGGTAATTCATGATTAATATGGATATCATGTATTTGATTCAGATCCAGATATATATTAAGTTTTTTTAAAAAATATTTTCTTTTATAAAATAATTATTATTCTTGAATGGTTATGATGGGTAATGAATCTCATCGCGTTCGTGGAGATGGAAATAAGTACGTACGCCCAAGTGACAATACAATTATATTGATGCTGAAATTATATTTAATTGGACGGTATATTATATATATACAATTACTATAAAATGTTTTATTTATTTTTAAAATAAATTATACTCAATATTATAACCATTCAAATAATGAAGTGTTGAATAAAAAACTACACCTTGACGTGGATATGTAAGTCGTGCTTACACACGTATGGTGACGATGTCATTCATAAGATGTATAGAATAATGAATATGGTTGTAAAATACTTATAATAATGTCTTACTATGTATAAGGTAATGGATTTATTATTTTGTTATAGAAACAACAAAGAAAGAGGAATTAGAAGAAGAAAAGAACATTGGAAGAGGTGACAAAATTATTACATCTTCTTCATGTGATTCAATTTGATTTGATCAAAAGGGATCCATAGGTTGTCTTAGGTTCAATTTAAGACTTCTAGGATGAATTAAGGGCTGTTGGGAGGAAATGTTTAGTAGGTTTTGGTAGAGCCAAATGGATTTGGATGTATAATTTGGGGAGATGTGGAAGTACCATTTTATAATAGTGGTGAGGGTCACTTTAGGAAATGATTAAAATATTAAAGTATTATACAATCTTAATCAAATTCTAATGGTTCCAATTTGATTTAGTTTGAGGCTATGGTGGGTATATGTCAATAAACTCTCATCCAATCGGTTATAGATAGGTTTAGGTCATCATATTAACCATATCCTTTAGATTTAACTCTTACTGAAATAGTTTAACTTTTACCATGCATTCATATATTATTATAAAAAATACTGAATAAACATACTATAAAAAGCCAATACAACCCCAAGTGGTTAATTATTGATATATATATATATATCCTTATCTAAGTACTTTATCGAATACATGTCTTTCTAGGAATATTATATCTATTAATAATAAATTATTTGTTTTAAAAACACATTTATATTAATTATAACAATATTTATTATTGGATTTTCGTGAAATTCATAAAAACATTATCACTTAAAAAAATTAATTTATCAACCATAAAATTTCATATTAACTTATAAAATTCGTGGAAGACATAAAAAGTATCAATTTATATTTATTTTAATATTCATAATATCAATTATTTTAATCTTTCAGAAATACGGTAATTTTTACATCTTCAGTATGTCATAAGTAAATATAAATCATTATTGTCTACAAATAATAAATAAAATACCAATATATTTGAACCATTTTTATATTTATATTTAATATTTATCGTTGAATTTATCTTATTTATAATCAATTATAAAAAATTATTTACTTATTACAATTTAAGTTTAACACTTTTAACACTTCTTTAAATAAAATAATAATAATTGTCATAATCTAATCCAAGTGGACAGAAAGGGTCATATTTAGTTTCTATGGTATATTTTGCTTAATATACACATATGAAAAATAATTAACTCTTGTGTTATGGTAATTATAATATAATTATTACCTTTAATTAGCCTATTTACATTTAACCATTGTTAAAAAATTTCCTAAGTTACTATTAAATAAAAATTGTTTTCATATTAATGAAAACAATTTTACATATTGATATCAACTATGTATCCTATATTTTCTAAATTTAATTCACAGAAGGGGTAAAATTTAGTTTTATGAAGATTTCAAATGATCCCAAAAGATACTTAAAATATGTTTAAAAGGTTTTACAAAAATTTATATATCTAATATTTTTATAAAATGACACCAACAAATTACATTGAAAATATATATGTATTATGTATCTATTTTGAGCTAAAAAAATTATATAAATAATTAATTATTTAAATAAAACATCATTTTAAAACAATAACGCATTTCTTTTCACTATTCATGAAAAATTGAATGTTTTATAAAAAATAATAAAATTCACCCAAAACTAATTTTGATATTTCTAATCAAAAAATGATGTCCATTTTCAAGAATAAAATATATGAAATTTCTAAAAGTGGGTATTACTCTTAATTATGGATAGTTTGATTGGTCGTGGTGTACTGGAACTCGATGTTGCGTACAACGCAAGCTATTGAATTATTCAATGGGAAACATACTATGGAAGATTGGAATCTTACAATAATGGGTTCTAAAATTTATCACAAAAACAAACCAATGAATAAATATTTGTTTCTTTGATAGGTTATGGAATGCTAGGGAACAAAATAATTATTTCATAACCTTCAAATATCTTCCACATATAATATTTCAATATTAAGGTTTTTCACTAAATGAAATACACAGGGGAATGTGAATAACCGATTGATGAAATATTTGTATCCCAATAGATCATTAAATAATATGTTTTACAGAATAAAAATTATTATTTTAACATCTATAGAGTACACATAGTGTATATTTAAAGTGTCCCATATATTGGATGGTATGTGACTCTATCATGTTTGTGGGTGACTCTCACCCTATACCTAAAAGATCTATATATATGTTTTACTCTTTTATAGTGGAGATACTACCATATAATAATAAAAGGAGTGATTCCACCCAAATATCATGTGATTCATGTTTAACAATGTATATACTATGGAGGGTGGATTTTATTAAGATACAACAATGCGAACTCCATTACGCAAAAAATGAGCACTAATTGCATAAAATCCTTCAAATATTGGTACATTGTTTATTTATTTTATATTTATAATACAACTTCTAATTATACTACATGATCGATATAGGTTTATTTTTGTCTTATTTTTTCAATAGTATTTAACAATGTTCATTTATTCATATGAAATAAATCATTTCTATAAAAGAAACACAATTAAGTTCGAAAAAAGATCTCTTTTTTCTTATTAGGAGTTCATTATTATTGAATAAATTGAGTGTCACAATGTCCTTAAGATATATGTGATACTATAAAGGTTGTTGGTGAGATGAATGAATCATAAATTATTTTTTATATACATATGTTATTTTCACATGATTAATTACAAATGGATGCATAAACTTAATTTCTTGAAAGAATACGTAATTACATTAACTATAAAATGGGAATAATGATTCGTCTTAATCGAGTTATGGATTATGGTTATAATAAAATTCTAAAACTATACATAATACACTGTTCTGACTTATTCTAAATACAAACTACAACATACCATATACTAGATATTACAGTTTCTTTTTCCCTAACACTCGTACAATTGATTAATACTATATATAAGGAGTGTTGTATGAAGTTAGTCCCATAAAACTAGTGAATTAATATCATGTAGAGAAATTATCAATGACAAATGATCCACCATGATGTAGTTTTAACTTATGTGGTTCCTAATAATTGTAATTCTTCAAAAAAATTTGGTTTGTTATCTCATAGTGTGTTTATTTTATTCCTCTGTAACACCTTTTAGATATCCCACAAGGCATGTGCATTAGTTTTAATCAAACAAATGCATGTATCATAAGATTATTCCACCATATTATTATATAATCAACCTATATCGTTTAATCCTACATATATTTATTAAAGGAGAAAACATAATTTTTCCCTAACATTCATATATGAATTTAATTTTATTATATTTATAAAATTTTATATTATTTGAAAATTGTACAATGAAATATTTATTTATAATTTTTTTTCTAAATTAATATATTATAATTTTATTATTATTATTAAATAAAATGTTTTGAAATCTGTTCATAAGAATCCATTGTTATTAATTTTCATTACCTTTTCTTATTTATATATAATTCCATATAATTTATAATTAAATTTTTTATTTAGACATTTCTATGAAAATATATATAATGATTATAAATTCAAAAGTATGGGAAAAATATAAGAGTATAAATTTAGAATTTTTAATTATACAAAATAACATAATATGAATTATTTAAATTAATGGAATTATTTGAAGAAATAATTTAAATAATGCTAAAATGATTTTCATTAATTGATTTGATAATAATTTGAATAAATTTTCGATATTTGATATTTTAATTATGAAACATTATTACCCAATTTAATTACTGTATAAAATAATTATATCATAATTTATAGAATATATTTAAGGAAAATTATCAGTACTGGATAATATGAAGTTGTTTTTATTTATAATTAATTCAAAAATTATATTTATATAATAAAGAATTGTCTATAAGGTAAGAAAAAATTTAAAAAAAATGTTTATAATTAGCTATGCAGATTAATTTTATGTAAATTAGAATCTCATGTTCAATTACATAAATTTTCCTTTTTTTAATTATTCCCTAGTTAATTACTCAATAATATAATGTTAAAATATTAAATTGTTATGTTCGTGATGTAGTTTAATGTTCTTCAACTACTTATATATATATTCATGCATGCATATGTGTAGGTTTAAGATATGTATGATATGCGTTTAGTTTATTTCCTTCATTACATTATCATTTATTAAGTATGTATGTTGAATTAAATATTTATTAATGATCTATACATATAATATGTTATTATTTTTACATAATTGAATTATATATTGAGAAAAATATTAATTGGTAGAGGGAAATAGGATAAAAGATCTCCCTACCCAGAAGGCATTTGTCCTGTCAAGAAATTTGAAGGTGGACTACTTCTGGAGATAGGATTACTAAAATAGAAATTATTAACATAAACTTATGTTAAGATATTACATGAAATGGTTTTATATGAATTAGGTATTTTATTCATTTATTGATTCATTAATATAGTTTAATTTTAATTTTAGATAGTAAAACATGTTTTCATTTCATTACCGATATAGAACTCAATCTGTTTGGAACATATTGATTTTTGGAAGGAATATTATTTTAAAATATAGCAATATATCTATTTATACATGTAAAATAAATTCCAGAGATACGACAATGAGAAAATGTCTAAATTAAAATTTATATGTGTTATATTCATTCCGAAGACTTGTAAACCTAGATAAGACTATATTCTTATTTATCGTGTTTGATATGGGTAACACATATTTGGGACACCCTAATAATATTAAATTAATAATGATATTTTGTATAGTATATCCATATGTTGGACACAAAAAAGTGTTTTATACTTATCCATTGAAGAGTCATATATTATACGTTTGGGTAAATTCATTACATAATTACATATGTGCCATGTGAAATTCCAATGAATACTCATTACATATTGATAAATTGAATATAGATCATTAATGGATATGATAATTTCTTGGTGGGTGAACATTTAAGTAGGGTTGTACATTTTAAATTACATTATTGAATGAATTAAAAAACTAATTCTCATTAGATAAGAGATTTTTTATAGATTGAGGCCATCACCATAATCCATATTAAAATTCAGATAAATATTAATAAAATAATGAGATTAATATATGAATATTTTTATACTAGTATTAACCATAAAAATTATTTTCAAGAGAGGGAAAATTATATTTGTTTTAGAAAATAACTTCTTGATTTGACAACTATTGAAATAGTTCTACAAAATAAATTACATTATAAGAAGAAAATTTTTCCCATACAGTTATAGATGATTTTTATGAATGACTAATTAAGGAATATAACTATCAATAATATCTATCATACATATAGAAGGTGCTAATGAAATAGTGAGAATGAAGGAATTTTCTAATGCTTTTTCGCATGAGGAATTAAATAGGTTATAAAGTTATAAATGTATCATGAAATTTTCTTTTGGAATTCTCAATGTTCATTTAATTGATGAAGAATATAATGTGATATCCGGGTTATGTGTTTAATCAACTATAGAAGTTTTAAAATATTCAAAATTAAAGAAGAAAATTTAGTTTTAGTTTGAAATAGTAATTTTTTTCATGTATACAACCATGGTTATTTGTGATAGAATATGTTTTTTGGAAGATGGTGAAATGATTACTCAATATAGAATCATCATGAATACGTCATGGTTTTTGAGATAATTAAGAAAAATATAATTTATAATATTAGTGTGATTTAAATTAATTCATTGGTTTTGAGGAGTATGTGATACCAAATTTATATATTACATATATTGAGAGTATACTACAGTTCATAATGATGGGATATATGAATATAAGTTTTAGTTTTCCTTGAAGTGAGTATGTAAAGAGTTGATTTATATATTATTTAAATTTAATGGAATATATAAATATCATATTAATCAATATAATGTATTTGTATAAATATACAATTTTTTATATAATAAGATATTTTTTACTAATAATTATTTTCTCTAAACAACATGATTTCAGGGATCTAATATTAATGTTTTATCATCCATTGAATTCAATAACATTTTTTCAGAAAAAAATATTGTTAAATAAAATGAAATAATAATTATATACTATATAATATTTTTAGTTAAAATATAGGGAAATGAGATTTCACCACCACCATGTGTGGATTACAAAAAAATAATATTATTATCATGAAAATTATTTACCCAAATAGAAGATTATATATGATGTTGGAATAATAATTTGTTTCCAAAATATAATATATATATATATATAAGTAAATAAGTTTTATATCCTTAAAATGATCATTTATTTATTAGAATAATATTAGTGAAATAATATGGTCATTAATTTTCTAGTTGGAGAATTTTCGAACATCAAGAATTTCAATTATAAATTATAAATTATTATTTCTATGAAAATTAAATGTTAATTTCATTGTATCCAATAGTATTTGAAAATTTATTTGTAAAGTGTTAATTAATCTATTTAAAAGAAGAAATTTAAAAATTTTTCTTGGAATAATGATCATGTTTTTCTAAAGACTTATAAGTAGACAAAATAATAAACTGACATCATAACATTCCATGTTGTAAAATTAAAATGATTGAATATTTTACTCATGTTGGACATTAAGATTATGATTCAAAATTATCATAACTATTTATAATATCATACATAAAATTCTTTACACAGGTTATATTTAAATAGAAGTATTATATTATATAGTCACATGTTTATTTGTCAATAATTACATTATGATATAATTTTATTAAAAATTCCAATGAAAGTACAACAAATAGTTCTTTATTCAAGAAGTATATCAAATAGGATATGATAGAAAAAATCATTGGTATGGTTTTTATATGTTAATATAATAGAATAAGATTATAAAATTTATCATGTAATAAATATGGTAATGTACACCATATAATTCATTCTTGTGTGTTTATCATACGAATATATTGAGATTTTTTTCAGGATTTGAAATGATAATTTTAAAATTAATGAAATTTTTTTAGTTATCCCTAATTTATGATCAACATTTATCATTACAGGTGATGTTAAAATATCACTGTTTACATTAGTAGTATCCTTTTATCAAGATATAAAATATTATCATAATTAATAATGATAGTTTTTTTACATTGGAAATAACATGAATTATACCACATTGGTTCCCATAGACACTGTATTTTGTAACTGGGTGTTTTTGGTTAAAATTTATATTACCAAATACATTAGGTTGGAAATATAAATAATATAAAAAACGTAAAATTTGTTAAATTTATAACCTAAGTCATATCAATAAGATAATCTAAGGTGGTTGGGTATGTCACTGAAGATGACACTTGTTTGTGATTAACCAATATCTAATTTGTACACTAATATCAATATTATTTTATATATACCATCAATATAGATAAAATGAGTATGTTTAAGGAAATGAAAAGATAATACCTTATATGTGCCTATTTATTCTGGACATTTTAATATTGTGTTCTAATAAATAATGGTAATGGCATGTTATATATTCCAAAAATTTGAAAAACTATGTATATTGAGTCAATAACATGTGAGTATGATATATAATATTGACATAAATAATGTCTCATAATCACATCATTCCATAGACTAACATATAACATAAAAATGTATGATGTCTTATGATATATCTAACCCCTGGGAAAAAATTTCTATCCATCAGTTATTTAAATAAATACATTGCTATTTTATTTATAAAAATCCCTATATTTTTCATACCCTTTTTGTTTTGTCTCTCGATTGGATAAGAAATAACTTATATGTGATTCTATTCCATCATAATCCTTCACACCTTTGTTACCACCATTATCATCTATTAACTTCTTGAAATCTTCCCATCATCATTATTCTCTAATATGCATATTTTTATTTCTAGGCTTATCCCATGAAACTATATTCTCCTCCCTGACCCCTACACCAATACCACACTAACCTCTTCTATTCTTTGTTTTTTTACTATTTAAAGAATGTTAATAAAATGAAATACTATAAACATACTCTATTCATTCTATATTATTAGATATTCTACGTATAAAGAATAAATTAGAAGATAATAAATAAATTTAGATATTATTATGTACAAACCCATAAAAGATTGAATAATATAATTTCATAGTAAATTTGATGTTGGTATAAGTGATATTAAATTTAGGGTGAATTATTATTAATTAACATGGGAGATATTTTTAATGTTTAAAAAATCATCAATATTTATGGATTTCGTTAACATTCTAGTTATATAAATTATATATAATTAATAATATATATATTAGCAATTTTTTATATTATAATGTAAATAAATATATGTAATGAAAATACTAACATATAATGTAGAATTTCATGTTATACATATTAAATCATCAACTTTTTATAGTTTTGGTTTATAAGTATTTATAAAGGCTTTTATAAAGGCACTGATATAGAGATACAAAGATCACTCAAGGGGAATAAGAGTGTACGTCCATCAATTCTACATTAGGTCTACTAGAATTAGACGGTATAAATTTTACATCTTCTACTCAGATTACTCAGGGAGTATAAGATAATTGTTCTACCATATCAAACTAAGGTAAAACTCACAAAATACTTGACATTGTTTTATTACTTATTTTCTTTATCATATTATACATTCATTTACATTTATTCATACTATTGACTCTGTAAGGAAGAATACTTTCTTAACATGACCTCGGTACCACATAGAGCCTATTCTAATGTCATTCCATTCCATATTTTTTTCAACATGATAACATTATATTCATATATATTTATAAATTGGGGAAATTTATTTTATATACATTTAAAAATAATAAAACAAGGTTAAAGAATATTATCCCACAAAATTTTTTCAGTCTCCTAGAATGAAATATTAAAATCAAATTTGATCTATATAGGCTACCCATTGGGGATAGTAATAAAATATATTGATTTATTTTATTCTAATAGTAATACATGGTTGTGTCCCTAGATGTTCATTTATCTAATTAGATGCTTATTCCATTATCTGGGATAGATAAATATTCACATAGTATAATAATGGTATTATCAGAATTTTATATTCATATATTATTACATTTCATGATATTTAATATTAGAATAATTATATATTGAATTCTATGAATTATTATTATGATAATATTATGGAATGAATTTAATAAAAAACATTATTTTTGTCATAGATGTATGAGAAGGATAGTTGGGGAACTCCTAAGGTCATGTGGTATATTGTTTATCATCACCAGGTCAAAATACATATTATATATTATTATATGACTGTGTATTAAATATATTTTTCTCATAAAATTTGAAGAATAAATTAATTATATTTTATTTATGTTTATTCTATGATAAATATATATATTCATGAGAAGATTATTATTCCCCAAAAAATTGTGTTGAATTGTATTTTCTGGAAATAATATTAAATTGATCTCTTTATAATATTATTATTTTTATATATACCCATACCACATCAAATAATATATTTTTTAAAAATTTTATTAATGATTTTATTAATTATACTTGAATAAGGATGGTCAATATATTAGATAAACATATATATGGTTTTAAGATAATTAAAAATGATTAACTTTATGAACGTTAATCTGTAAAAAACTTTGGGTAAATCATTTTAATTATTATTTTGTGTTATTCAGTCAATTTGATATTTGATCATGATATTGAATTAATATTATAAACTCTATGCATATTATAATCCCAACTATTAAATATAATCTTTAGTAGCACTATTGGGTTATATTTATTTTGTTTTAGGAATGATGGATTGTGGTCACTTAAGAGTGGATACTTATATATCATCTCAATCAGGACCATTATGATTTTCATATATATCACTATCATCGATATCAGAGTCATGTTGGTTATAACTCTTTGTGATCCTTAATAATAGAGAAAAAATAATAAAATTATAATTATAATTAAAGATCACATGTCAATTTTTACGACATAAAATTATTGAATTTCAATATTAGAGATTGTAATAACTACATTGTTTCGAAGGATGAAAGGTAGATTTCCAAATCTAATTATACCAGTAAAGATGTATTTATGAGAAATATACATCATAAATTGAAAAAACAAATCTTCTTTTCATTACCTAATTATTTTTTCACATTAGAATCATAAATCCTTTTACCAATGAAATATTTATAAATCGACACATTTTGCCTTTATTTTCTATAATTATGTATTTTATTTGTAGGATAATTATTATATATATATATTTAAATTCTTTCAAATATTATTTGGTCATATGAATATCATACATTTCAATATTATATGATATGGTTTATGTGATTTTGGGGAAATTAAATTTATTTCCATTCTTTTTTTATTGTTTTATTATATTTTTTGTAATGCTAGGTGGCTTTAGTTTGGTTGTTTAGATTATTTCTATCCATTTTAGAATTATATAGGTCTATTTTATTATGTTTTATTGGTTAAATAAAAGTTTTGGCACTATTTGGTTTTTGTTGGATCATTCATGGTATGTTATTTTATATTAGTTTGACTGTGTTATAGTATTCTATTCAATATTTAATTTTTTTTCGTTTTATATTGGTTTGTGTTAAGTTGGTTTGGTTAGGATCTAGTTTTGTAATTTTTTTGGTTTTCTTTTGATTCATAATTATTTATTTCAGGTTAGTTATATTTAAATTATTTATAATGTTATTAATGAATATTTTACATTAAAACAACCTTGGTTAGTTTGGATCCATTCACTTTCCATTGATTTAATTTAAATGAGTTTCATTTAGCACTAATATATTATTTATATTTGGATTAATTTGGTAGGAATAAAATTGATTGATATATGATGGTTTTTGATAGCTATATTTTTTATTCTATCTATTTGAGTATATTTTTAATGACATATATTTATTTTGGTAATTTTTTAATGATTACACTGTTATTTTTTTAAGTAATAAAACTTTTCTAGAAAAATCCAGATGTATAGGTTCTATTTTTGTTCATATTTTTTTCCTTTTCAGTCTTTTTAGTTTTATTTGGATCAATTTACACAAGTTATGTGTGATTTTATATTATTTTAGTTACTTATATTTTATTAAATTAATTGGAATACAAAAAATTGCATTGTGGGAGAAGACCGGTCAAACGATGATAGGTTAGGTATGTTTGTTCATTTTAATTTTCCAATTTTTTTGGTATAAATAAATATGAATAAAATTATTTTTTATATATGAATATTTATGTATATTTAATTACTAATGGATTAGTTTAGGTATGTATTTTTCAGTTTATTAATTATTTGTTAAATTTAGTTTTTGTTACTTTTTTTTATTGGTTTGATTCAGAATACATTCATTTTATTTAATTTTTTATAATTTTATATGGTTCAATTAAATTTTTTCTATTATGTAATATTTTTATTATGGTAGTTCATTTTAGTTTTACTCACAAAATCCATGATTTAGGTAATGAAGTTCTATTCTATGTAATTTTTGTTTAAAATATATAAAACATACCACTACGAATAAAAGTGATTAGTTTTAAATTTATTATAAAAAAATTAATTGGTTAGAGGGGGAACCATTACATTACCCATCAACCAACTCCTTAATACACGACCTTGAAGGACCTACAGACCTATAACCATATAATAGTCCCTCTCCTAGATAATTGATAAATTTTAAAAAGATACCGACCCTTTCCATAGAATCAAATCTAGATGTGATCTATACAACATGCATGAATCCCTTTCCAATTGGATGATTCCATACCCTCAAATTCACATGATATCATAACCCTACCAATATTGTATATGAACCTTAAACTCCCAGGACCTTCACTATTGATAGACCTTATATTTGTCACTGATATTGTACATCTATATTCCTTCACCTCAGACGTCCACCTATGGACACCATGATCTCATGTTGCATCCCAGGTCTCCCATTGACTAGCCCAAACACCACCATCGATGTCTGCCCCACTTCATACCATGTCACCATCGTTCAACTTGACCACCCACACCAGGCGATTGATACCTCAAACACACTTCTTTTGATCATACTCCTACTTCAATTGTGATTACCCCCATAGTATCTCATGACTCCACCGTCGTGCCCAACCACCCTCAGCCGATGCTGGAGCCATTTAAAAGCGCCCCACCGATTGTAATTCTAACCTATGATTCCCATAGTATGATGCACAATGTCTCCTGATATTGGAATTTCTATAGAGTACATCTCGCGCTTACACATATCCCCTATAAATAGTAAAATTGGAATCTACGTTTTATTAAACCCTAGTTGGTGGAGATTATAGGTTACCTTTAACCACTTGTCTAAGAACACAACATCTAGTTAAAAAGTGAATTAGTTTCCAAAAAAATATAACACTTTTATAAATATTGATATTTCAAGTGTTAAAATTAAGAACTGGATTGTTAAAATCTTGATCGCAAGTGTTAATTTGAATTTTTTTCTTTTTATTTGTTTAGTTATTTTTAAAATAATTGACAAATAATATCATATTTCATAATTTATTGAAGTCATTATTTAAATTATGAATGAAAACTATTAAAAATGTGTCCAATCATCTAATAATGGTTTTAATAAAAAAATTATAAATTTATCACATAACTTCATATAATGGAATTCATGATATCTTATTTTTGGGAAGGATTTACAAAGGATATTTTTCTTTGGGATTATATGATTCCTCTTTTTCACTATTTTCATTGTCAGTGTTTTTTGAATACTTTTAATACAAATATATTTTAAAAAAATATATGAATTTCAAAACTAAATAAATCTTATAAGGATGAAGTTTATGATAATAAGGACCCATCCAGATATATTAATGGTGAGGGAGAGTGATTTTTGTTGAAAGCACAAAAATATTATATTATTGATTATGTTATAAAATTGAAAATTATAACAATATTTCATTATTTTATATTGTTTTTTCATAAATTTATAAATGAAAATTTGATTTTAATGTTATACATGGATGATAGTTTATTTTAATGGTGGATTATGTTAGGTCATCATGAAAAACATTTCCAATAAAATGTAATTTAGAATTCATTTTAACATCTAAAAAATAGATTTAATCATAAAACCCCCTATAAATATTCTATATAATATAAATAACAAATCATATTTTTTTATAAAATGATCTAATTTTGGTAAATTTTGTTGAATAACAACAATTATTTCATAAATTACCATTGAAAAATTGTAATCATTGTGAATTATTTCCTATTAAAAATGGATAATTTTAGTGAATTAATACCTAATGTAAAACATAGTGATGGGTTTTGTTAATCATCATGAAATTATTTTAAAGTAGTAGTAATGAAAATTATTCTAGTAAATAAATTTTTAGTGATTTATTTAAATATATTATTGTGATAAATTTATTGAGGTAAATTTTTTTTCAGAAGATCACAGGTCATATTTATATAGATAGAGTGCCATTAATTCCTCACTTGAGGTATCAATTTTTTTAAAATTATAATTTATGGAATTATTATTTCCTCAATGAAATAAAATATTATGTTGTCCCACTTTTTTCTTGATTGAATGGGATTTATTTCGACGCAACAAGTTGTTAAGAGAATATTATAGTTGTAATCCAAAATATTTTTTGGACCAGTAATTTTTTTTTCAAATGATGTGAAATAAGATGATATATATAATATAATTCAAAATGTTATTTAAATGTTATCCAAAATTAATTTTGGATATTATTTCTAATGTTGTTGTATATAATACAAAATATGTTTAAATTTCACTACTTCCATATTAAATTTTTTAATGTTGGAGATTAAAGTGAATATGCTATAAATCCATATATTCGAGTGATATGTTTTTTCTCATATCAAATTGTACGATTAAGGTATTTTGTTACCTCTGATTTAACACATCTAATTCTCACTTTATGATAGTTCATTTCAAATTATGTCAATGAAATTATTTGGTATCTGATATTTGAATAATAAATTTCATATCTCAACCACTAATAATTTGTTGTTAATAAATAGCATCTTTAATGGAAATGCATGGATGAATTTCGTACAATAACAATTATAATTTCTATAAATAAAATCATCATTCACTAATGTGGATGAAAATATATGAAATAATGGATAAAAAACCATAGAGTTTCCTTGTTAATTATTTAATAAACCAATTATATTTTATTATTTTTTTCTATCATAAATCCTATTGACTCTATGCCTCTATTGTGATGATCTCAATCATCATTAATCCATACAACCTGAGATAACAGAATAATTTGAGTGGTGGTTTTATCCCACATGAAAAATGGATGATAAATTTATAAATCATGTTTAAAACAAGTATTAGGGGAGCCTTTAGGATTAATCTATGTGATATTGATCAAAAATTTAAATAAGATATATACAGCGACCACCATAAGTGAATACGAAATATTTTATTCACTTTATATTTGCAGTTAGGATTCAATAATTCTTCCATGTTTGATATTATATTAATGGTTTCTTATTATTTATATTATTTTTAATGAGTGTTGTTTAATTCAACAATATAGTACAGAAATTAGTCACTTTCCCATAAGTAAAATTAAAAAAACAACCATTCCATGGGCCTACTGTGTACTTGGTATGGGGACAAAAATGTGCCAACCTACCCTTAAATTATCATTGGGTACCTAGTAAAACATAATATTATAAACTTAGTTGGGAATTTATTTTAAACTACATGGATACAAAAAATTAGACAGAAACATTATTCATACATGCGAAGACCTTTATTTCATCTTAATAATTAGAATTCAATGAAATAAATCATTAAATAAGAACAAACCCATTCATAGAATCATATATTCAAATTTCAATAAAATTTCATTACTAAATGTCCTAAAATACATTATAACCTCTATGAGCAACAAAACCACTATGGAAGCTATTTGCGGGGGGAGTTATTCCCTGTTGTTCTCTTTCGCGTAATTCTTTTTGGATGGTCATCCCTTCAGTTTTGGTATTTCCCCTTTCAGTTCCTGTTATGGTTTTTGTTGTCTTTATCACAGGTGAGGGTGGTTATGTCACTCAAGGAGGTGGATTTGAGGAATGGTTTGAGATCCTGGCATGGCCCTTGGTTTTCATTCATGATGATGTTTTTCTTCTTGTCGGCACTTCTCGGCGTTAATTCAATTGATGGTTTCTGGTTTATTCTGTTTTGTTTTGGTCAATTTTTTTCTAGGATCATTCATGAGAAGGTCATGGATTTCTATAGAGTCTTTAAGGTATTTCAACTCTTCAGTGGCATCGTGGTTCGTCTCTCCTCTCCAGGTCGGTCTGGTTTGGAAAATATCATGGAAGCTTTGGGATCTATCGTTCGAGTGGCCCACGGTGTTCCAGGAGTGTAGACCTTCATTCAGTGGTGTGAAGTGATGGAAGTGTTGTGATGATGGATGTGACGTCGTGGAAGGTGCAGTGACTCGATTGCAACAATGTTTGATGCATTACTCAATGTAGGATTCCTGGACGGCTGTGTGATTTGCAGTCTGTGTTGACACGTCGGTTCTCCCATCTGCCTTTTGAATTTGTAATTTGTTTTTTGTGATTTGATTCTTGAATGGTGTCAGTGTAATTTGATCTATGTGGTTCCCAATTTCTCCTCAAAGTGGATTTTAAGAAAACAAAAAAAATTATTTGGACCTATAACACTACCAATACAATGAATTTACATAGATAAACCTAATAGTTAACCTCATGTGCTTATCAAATACAGATGGACCAAACTATGAATCATATACATAAAAATGGGACCCAAATGTATCATTGGAAAATAAAATCTACTAATACATCAATGAATAAAAATAATGGGTATAAAAATTTCTATAACACAGTTACCAAAAATACTACCAATATTATTTACTGACTTTCTAATCCATTATATTCCAACCATCTTCTGAAAAAATATATAGTAATAAAATACAACAATATTAAGGCAAAATATGAATCAACAAGATGAATCAATATAAATATCATCTATACTTATGTTCACAAAATGATAATACATATTAATTAATCCTACTTGACATCAAAATATTTCAATTCATCATATATATCAAAATTAGATTCAATGTTCCATTTCAAGATCCATTTTCAAAAAAAAATACCCATTAATTTCTTTTATAAAAAAATTTGTATTATTAATTCAATAATAAATATACTTTTCAATTTCATTTCAATGCCATTTAATTATTTTTTTCACTAAATTTTATATAAATTTATTAAATTTATTACCAGTACATTAACGAATACAAATATTATTTCCCCTAAAAATTATAATTTTCACATTTATGTGAAACAGTTATCGTGAAAACTATATTTTAAATATTTGAAAATATTAATTGTCTGAGACAAGAATTTTAATGAGAAAATTATAATTTTTTCTTATTAAATGATTTTTGATATAAAAAATGTATACATTAATTTCAATGAAAACTCATCCTTATTCATTGTCATTATCCTATAAAATAAGTCTACATTAACATTTACTATATGTAATAAAATAAAAAAACCCTTCTTTAAATTATTACTTTTACTCACATGAAAATAATATATTAATAATGTAATATAATCATGTTGTATAATGAAAATAATAGAATAATATAAGTGATAATATTAAAAAGATTTAAATATAAAAATAACCGAAATTACAAAAAGAATTGTGATCCTTTATATCCAACAAATACTTTTAAAAATACACGGGATTATCTTCATTAATTATGTAATAGATAAATGGTATCCACGAAAACATTTTATTCATTGTTAGTTTATATTAATAATTATTTTTTCAATAGAATTTAATAATTTAATAATTATTTGCTGGTACATATGTTCTGGTAAATCATATAGTTAAGAAAAATCAAAATATTTGGGTCTTAGTAGTGAACTTACCAATATATTATTACTAATCCATATTTGAGGTACCCAAAAAAATAACACATCAACAATTGTGGTGCCTACCAAGCTACATTAACATCCCTAGTAACATGATCATCCACCAGAAATATGATTTTAGTTAATTTTAATGGGTTATTTATAATTTATTAATTTTAATACGTCATGTATATACTCAATCATGGCCATCCTAACATCTATAACTAATAAATTATATAAATTACAATCTACTATTTACTTGTAACAATAATGATATCAATAACCTAAAAAACACATCCATCAGGATCCCACATAACCTTATAATAAATACACGATACCCAAGTGCTAGATACCAACACATGTCTTATTTTATTATTGGGGAGTAATTTTCCTTCAAAGTTTAGTCATGAATTAATAAAGGTGTCCAATACTACATTAATGAAACATATTTCATTCAACTTAGATAAACCACTTGATAAAATTTATATAAAATGATTAGGCCTCTTGTACACATCGATATGTTCCAACATAACCTTAATCCTCCAACATGTAACACCCCAGGTAAATAAAGAATATGACATTTTCATATTTATCCATATTTGTGAATAAAATATTAATATTACTTTAAAGGGGATGCTATGAAAGATGGTGTACCCAATACGCAACAATGAGTTTCTTGGGAATCCTGCATTGCACTCTAATAATAAAATAATATTATTTTAATTAGTAGTTAACGCCTAGCCATTGTAATGGCGAGAATGAACAGAAATAACTACAAAATGATTATATATGTTTGTCAAATATTTTTAATTTTTACAATAAATGTTAGAGGATTAAAAATGCAAATGAATCCAATTTTAAGCGTAAACATTCCAATATTTTTTAAAAGGACGAATAACCGCCTTTTGATGGAGAAACTCTTTTAAATCCACTTTTTGATAGTTTTATGTGTTATATTTTACAAAATAAAATTCTTCTTTAGAATCGGGACATCAAAATTTACTTTGTGTAAATTTTTTGTAATTTTCCGAAAAAGTTCAATTTTTAATGAATAGGGAAAATGTTGTATTTTAATTCAAATCCACTTTTTAATATAATTTATTTATATTATTAGATTATATTTTTAATTGGTTTTAAAGTGAAATTAGAATATATTTTTACCATTTAATCCAATAGTGTTCGTTGGAATTAATTTCACTTTGAAATCGGACTTAAACTAGTGTCAATCTTTTGATACATTTAGTTTCATAAAAACACACTATTTGTTTTGACAGCGGGAATTAATTATTAAATTAATTAATTCAACTTATATGTTTTGAATTTTGTAAAATAGACATCATTTTTGAATTTGGAATATCAAATATTGCTTAGGGTAAATTTTTGGTAATTTTCTGAAAAACTTCAATTTTTTATGAATAGTGAAACCACTAAGTGGTACTTATAAAAGCTGATTTTCCATTTAAATGAAATTTTTCCATCTTTGCATTTTGAATTTCAAAAATCTGACATACATGGTTATCATTAAGAAGTAAAATGTGGTTCAATGGGATTAAAATATTTTTTTGGTGAATAGTAACTTATTAAGTTTTTAATCGCGATAAGAGGTAATTAGTGTAGTTTAATGAATGAATAATGTTTTAATAAAATTAAATGACCTAGACACATGTCCTACCCTCATTGGATGTGTCATGGGCGACCAAGACAATCCAATGGTAAACTTTGGGACCCCATGGAGCCACTTTGGTTGGAAAATGACATAAATATCTTTTTATTTAATGTTAAAGTAAAAATGACAAAAACATGAGATGTTTTACTAAAACAATTTTTACATTGGGTTATACAAGTCATAATTTTGACTATAAATAATAAATGGAAATCTAAAAAGATTTCCTACATCATATTATTATTTTTATAATTTTTAGAAATTATATAAATTAAATTATTTATGACACCATGATGATGCAGCGATGACCTCATTATTTAACGATTTAAATAAAATGGAAAGATAATGTAAAATCGAAGACCTACACATGTCCAAAACCTATTTTATGGGTGTATTTATAATCCTTATCACCTTATCCTAGAAACACATCAATGTGGGACCATTAAAATCCGAAACTCATTCTAAAATAAAGTAACATTTCTTTACTTTCAAGAGTGTCCTTCCTCTCCTCTTATAAAAGGCCCCCACATCTACCTCCTTACCCACACCTCCAAAGCCATTGGCTCGGCCAACCCCAGCCTATATTGTCTCTCCACATCCTTCTCTAACTCTTAGAATCCTCACTTTGGTCCGAAGTCTTCCCAAGGAAGCCTTTGATCTCAAACCAAAGGAAGTTACCCCATTTTAAGGTAATGTCTTCACTTGTGTCCTTTTGTTTTATTTTGCTTCTCCAACCCCCTAAACACTTTTTATTTACTTCTTTTGTAACAACTATAGTATATTGAATATACTAGTATTTAGTTATTAGAATTATTCTAGCTACACATACACACACCTTCGTCTAATGGTTAAAGAAAATATTGTTTCTGTGGTTGGCGATTTTCTGCCTCACGAAACGATTATTGTTCAATATTCTTTTAACACCTATAAAGGTGTCTATTAAGATGTCACTATATTCATATATTATATATAATATGAATATGTTTTACTTAAACTTCTGTATTTTTCATTTATGGTATATCTTTTATGGTTACCATTATGAGTAAACACGATATCTTCATTTTAGAAAGTGCAGACTACCGCCCCCTCAAAGTAATTTGATTCGTTAATACCATATGTGGTACATATAAAGGATATATTTAATGATATTATATATGATACCATACTGGAATTAAAATACTATTATGTATCATTATGTTTTAATTCCATTTAATATGAAATATAAATGGAAGTAGCATTCATGCGTACGTACGGCTTACCGTCTCCATGAACGGTACATTTCATTTCTTATCTCAAAATGTTATTTACTATTATAAGTACATATATATAATGGATATATATGTAATATATTAAATCTAAATTATGGATATCATTCTGGAATTATAACATATATATATATCTCTCATTTTGTATTAATTCCATTAATATGACGAAAAATGAATGTAGCGTTCATGCGTACGTACGGCCTACCGTCTCCATGAACAGTGCTTTTAATTATTATCTCCAAATGCTATGGAATAGAATAAAATGAATATATAATGGATATATATGATATTTAAAACATCAATACTATTCTGGATATGATGTACCTATAACTACATGGAAAATTATTTTCCAACAAGTTCAATTTTTGACTCATGTACCAAACATCGACAAAAAGGTCTGATATGAACTCATATTATTAACCAATTATTATAACATTAAAATATGTGATATGAAATGAATAATAATATTTATAGGATGTCCTTAAGAAATTATAAATTGACCAAATTTTATTATTTAGGACTATAAAGAAACGAACAAGACAAGTTGGACTTGAGGTAAGGGATCTGACTCCTCTCTTTCAATTAAAGTACAATCTTTTATGTCATTCCTATTAAATATCATCTTTCTTGTTATTGGGATATTCTTTTATATTACTATTACAGTAATTTTTATGTTCATATGATGAGAGACCCTATTCTCTCTCATCAATCCATTTTGGAAGTTTTGAGTGGCGCCGTTAGGCTGCCAAATTTTCGTAAGAGATCCTACTTCTCTCGTTCATTTTAAGTACTCTCCTTTATGTAAATTCTTTTAAGCTCCTATTTGTTATGTTGGGGGATGTTATTTTATATTCCTCTTTCTTTAAAATTTATGTTAACATGATGAGAGACCCTATTTGATCTCATTAAACCATTTTGGAAGTTTTGAGTGGCGCCATTAGGCTGCCGAGTTTTTGTAAGAGATTTTTCATCTCACTTTTATTCCCGTGATATTTATGCTACATTTGCAACAATTTACTTTGAGTGGTGTATGTACTGCCCATTATTTTACTCATTGTGTAATATACTTTTATTTATGAGTATTTACATCAATGTTGTATTTTCCTTCTTTCACGGGGCGTATGTTTCGAACGATACCCATGTCGGTAAGGGAACCTTTCACCCTCTTCTTTTTAAAAGACTTCTTCTATTATATCTTTTAATTCACATACTATTGTGATGGGATATGTTCTTCTATATCCTTATTGATTTAAATTTTATTTCCATGTGATGAGATACCATTTTTATCTCTCATCAACTCATTTTCTGAATTTTTTAGTGACGCCATTAGGCTGTCAAATTTTTGCAAGGGAACTTCTTAACCCAAATTTGATTCTTTGGGATAAACTTGTACTCCTTGAATATGTGCTGCTATGAATATGTTTGAATAAACTCTGACTGTTTTACACTTAATATCCACTTATATTTGGTGTATTCATTTGTCACACATAATTATGTAATTTATTTATCCTTAAACCAAGGATATCGTCTTTGTAAGGGTCTTCGTCTCAATATCCATTCATTGAGGCATATTTTGTTTTATACACAACATTCTTTTATACGGTGTATAAACCCCTTTGACTTTTACATTTATCCAAAAAGGAATCTTTTTTATACGAAGCGTTTTACTAAACGACAAAAGGGAAGGTTTTTGTCGTACGTATGCGGCGACAACGACTTCTTCGCCACTGTGACCATTATTTGAGTTTCGGATTCCTCTACAAGCCATACCTTCTTTTTAAAAGAAAAATAAATACCATGTTTTACATTTATTTTGGTATTGAAAATGGTTTTCATAATGTTTTTATATCAATGTTTTGTGTTGATTTCTTGTGATTGAAAGGTGGAAATGTTATGATTCCTTTATGTGTGTTTTATGTGATAGGATTATGTTATGGTTCTTGGGCATTATTATGAAGATGGGTGGTTTCTTGATAAACTAAGGGCGGGTGAGCCCAATATAGCTCTCTAATTCATTGGGTAACGCGAAGGAGTGAAATGTTAATATTTCTCCGATGATATTTAAGGAATATACTATGGTGGGTCTTCCAAACTTAACCAAGAGGGTTAGTCCCTACGTAAGAATGTTATGAATGCCTCAAGTTACCTTTTATGTCTTATGATTTCTATTATTTTTTCATGATTTTATGTGGTATGTTATAGTGATTATGTTTTATGGGTAAAGTATGATTTCATTCTTATGTATATATGAACTCATGTTTCCATTCCATATTTTTTTATAACCCTTACTAAGCTTTTTATGCTCATCCCATGTTTTTTTAAATGTTTTTCACAGGTCAAGGGAAAGGCACATGATATGATGATAGTGTCAAGGAAGAGACAAGAAAGAATACATGCTTTATTTTTAAATATGTTTCCGTTGATGGAAAAAAATGAATACTATCTTTTATGTAACTACATTGTGTAAATGTGGAATGTAATGAATGTTTTATGATCTAATTATCTAAAACTCTAAACCTGAAAAGATACTCAATGTGTAATCCTGTAATAAATCAATATTAAGTAAGGTTTAAGGCTGGGGCCTTATAGTTGGTATCAAAGGTCAGTTTAGATAACTTTAGATGTTAGGGTATTCATTAATCACAAGGGACATTACCATAATGGTTAGGATTTCAAAAAGAGTCCTAGTTTTAGATAAAGTGAATGCGTAAGTATATCTTAGTGTTTACCTTCCTCATTAGTACATGATGGTTTTGTTGATATACTCACACTGACATTTCTTTTTTTTAGTTAATGGATGGATCTAGCAGGCACCAAAGAGAGAACAGGTATGAAGGAATCTGTGGTGGTTCTCTGATTAAGATACTAGATAAAATGGGGGATTTAATGAGGAAACTCATGGTTGTTCTAAACCAACTATCAAGGAGTCATGATGAACCACTTGAACCTTGGTATGATCTGTAATGAATCATGTACGAGATGACCAATTGATGTGGAAGTTCAGGTAATAATTATAAAGGTAACCATTAGAGTTTATATGATCCTTACTTTTGAGGTAATTATGGGTAATTATATGTTATGATGGAAAATGAAAGGCATGAGTTAAAATTGAGGTTAAAATATGTTATGATTGTTTTTGAAGATTTTATCTCGTTTTGGGGAATGTTTTAAGAATTATATAGTTTTGGAAAAAGGACAACACGCAGACCGTGTGACAACCCGTCGCATTTGACAAAGCTGCGGGAATCGAACCCACAACCAAAGTGCTACTGGTATTTATCACCTACCATGGGACTACGTGAATTCCTTGGTTAATTTGACTGATTGTTTTTAGTATATGATTTTATGAATTAAGATTAAGTTGATTTTGGGTTATCTATGAAATTTATTAACCTATCATGGAGGATATGTGATTAGGTTGATTACTTTTCAATACGAGACATTAAGAGCAACTGCTGTTGTTTGGAGATAAATGTTACGATTTAACTTGGAAGACTATGTGACTAAATCCTTCAAATATTTGGGTTTCAATCTTATTTTGGTTTACATTGATGAATTTTATGGACAAATTGTTTATCGGATGGTCCTCGTTGATCATTGGGTTTTGTTAGACAAAATTTTAGAGATTAAGAATAGATTTTCTTTTTATAAAGGGTTATCCTTTTCTAGATTATCTGATCTTGTAATAACCTTTTTGGTTTTGTTTTTGGTTAAAGTATAAAGACATGGGAAGTATATAGTTCTCATTGGTGGATTAGGTGAATCTCTAAAAGTTGATTATAGTACTATTAATGTGAATAAGTCTTCCTAAATACTCGTCTTATGGAGAAAATATGAGTTTGTGTAGGGAATCTAATAAAAGTTGAAAGTCAACATGATAAGTGATTATGTTTCCTTATGAATAAATTCCTCAATAAAATGCAACTTAAAACAAAAATGTTGTCTATTAACTTTTCCTACTGGGGAATCGAATACCGTTTAACCCATCACATGTTTGTGATTTTCTTGTGGTTAACTTTCTCCTAAACATGTTTTTTATCACTCTCCATCAGAACATGTCCCTATGTTTTCTCCTCCGTGTCCATGTTTTCCTACTTGGAATCCTAGTATGGGTTAACTCGGGTGACCTTTTTAATTAACTTTCTTTATTTTAAAGTAATTATTTTACTGACTCTTGTTCCGATGTGGGATTTTCAATGAAGTTTCCAAGCCAAATTTTAAAAATTGCGAGGACGGAATTCCCAAAAGGGGGGAAGGATGTAACACCCCAGGTAAATAAATAATATGACATTTTCATATTTATCCATATTTGTGAATAAAATATTGATATTACTTTAAAGGGGACGCTATGCACGATGGCGTACCCAATAAGCAACAATGAGTTTCTTGGGAATCTTGCGTTGCACTCTAATAATAAATTAATATTATTTTAAATAGTAGTTAACGCCTAGCCATTGTAATGGCGGGAATGAACAGAAATAACTACAAAATGATTATATATGTTTGTCAAAAAATTTTAATTTTTACAATAAATGTTAGAGGATTAAAAATGCAAATGAATCGAATTTTAAGCGTAAACATTCCAATATTTTTTAAAAGGTCGATTAACCGCCTTTTGATGGCGAACCTCTTTTAAATCCACTTTTTGATAGTTTTATGTGTTATATTTTACAAAATAAAATTCTTCTTTAGAATTGGGACATCAAAATTTACTTTGTGTAAATTTTTGGTATTTTTCCGAAAAAGTTCAATTTTTAATGAATAGTGAAAATGTTGTATTTTAATTCAAATCCACTTTTTAATCTAATTTATTTATATGATTATATTATATTTTTAATTGTTTTTAAAGTGAAATTAGAATATATTTTTACCATTTAATCCAATAGTGTTCATTGGAATTAATTTCACTTTGAAATCGGACGTAAACTAGTGTCAATCTTTTGATACATTTTGTTTCATAAAAACACACTATTTGTTTTGACAGTGGGAATTAATTACTAAGTTAATTAATGCAACTTATATGTTTTGAATTTTTTAAAATAGACATCATTTTTGAATTCGGAATATCAAATATAGCTTAGGGTGAATTTTTGATAATTTTCTGAAAAACTTCAATTTTTGATGAATAGTGAAACCACTAAGTGGTACTTATAAAAGCGGATTATCCATTTAAATGAAATTTTTCCATCTTTGTGGTTTGAATTTCAAAAATCCGACATAAATGGTTTTTATTAAGAATTAAAATGTGGTTCAATGGGATTAAAATATTTTTTGGTGAATAGTAACTTATTAAGTTTTTAATTGCGATTAGAGGTAATTAGTGTAGTTTAAGGAAAGAATAATGTTTTAATAAAATGAAATGACCTCAAAACATGTCCTACCCTCATTGGATGTGTCATGGCCGACCAAAAAAATCCATGGGTCAACTTGGGGTCCCCATGGAGCCACTTTGGTTGGAAAATGACATAAATAACTTTTTATTTAATGTTAAAGTAAAAATGACACAAACATGAGATGTTTTACTAAAACAATTTTTATATGGGGTTATAAAAGTCAGATTTTTGACTATAAATAATCAATAGAAAGATAAAAAGACTTCTTACATCATATTATTATTTTTTAATAATTTTTAGACATTAAATAAATTAAATTATTTATGACATCATGATGATGCAGCGATGACCTCATTATTTAACGATTTAAATAAAATGGAAAGATAATGTAAAATCTAAGACCTAAAGAAGTCCAAAACCAATTGGATGGGTGGATTTCCAACCCTTATCACATTATCCTCGAAACACATCAATGTGGGACCATTAAAATCCGAAACTCATTCTAAAATAACGTAACATTTCTTTACTTTCCAAGAGTGCCCCTCCTATCCTCTTATAAAAGGCCCCCACCTCTACCTCCTTACCCACACCTCAAAAGCCATTGGCTCAGCCAAACCCTGCCCATTTTTTCTCTTAACATCCCTCTATAACTCTTAGAAGCCTCACATTAGTCATAAGTCTTACCAAGGAATCCTTTGAGCTCAAACCAAAGGAAGTTACCTGATTTTAAGGTAATGTCTTCACTTGTGACCTTTTGTTTTATTTTGCTTCTCCAACCCCCTAAACTATTTTTATTCATTTCAATTGTAACAAATCCAGTATCTCCAATATACTAGGATGTTGTTATAAGATGGATTCGAGCTACACCTACAAACACATTCTTATAATGGTTAATGAACATACTGTTTCTGTGGTTGGCGATTTTCTGCCTCACGAAACGATGATTGTTCAATATTATTTTAACACCTTTAAAGGTGGCCTTTAAGATGTCACTATATTTATATATTATATATAATATGTTTATGTTTTAATTAATCTTATATATTTTTCATTTATGTCATATCCTTTATTGTTACCATTATGATTAAACGCGATATCTTCATTTTATGTAGGGCGGACTACCGCCCCCTCAAAGTGATTTGATCCGTTAATACCATATGTGGTACGTATAAAGGATATATTTAATGATATTATATATGATACCATACTGGAATTAAAATACTATTATGTATCATTTTGTTTTAATTCCATTAAATATGAAATAGAAATGGAAGTAGTGTTCATGCGTACGTACGGCTTACCGTCTCCATGAACGGTACATTTCATTTCTTATCTCAAAATGTTATGTACTATTATAAGTACATATATATAATGGATATATATGTAATATATTAAATATAAATTTTGGATATCATTATGGAATTATAAAATATATATATCTCTCATTTTGTTTTAATTCCATTAATATGACAAAAAATGAAAGTAGTGTTCATGTGTACGTACGACCTACCGTCTCCATGAACGGTGCTTTTAAGTTTTATCTCCAAATGCTATGGAATAGTATACAATTAATATATACTGGATATATATGATATTTAAAACATCAATACTATTCTGGATATGATGTACCTATAACTACATTGAAAATTATTTTCCAACAAGTTCAATTTTTGACTCATGTACCAAACATCGACAAAAACATCTGATATGAACTCATATTATTAACCAATTATTATAACATTAAAATATGTGATATGAACTGAATAATAATCATTATAGGATGCCATTAATCAATTATAAATTGACCTATGTTTATTATTTTGGACTATAAAGAAATGAACAAGACAAGTTGGACTTGAGGTAAGGGATCTGAATCATCTCTTTCTTTTAAAGTACACTCTTTTATGTCATTCCTTTTAAAGATCATCTTTATTGTTATTGGGATATTCCTTTATATTACTCTTATAGTAATTTTTATGTTCATATGATGAGAGACCCTATTCTCTCTCATCAATCCATTTTGGATGTTTTGAGTGGCGTCGTTAGGCTGCCGAACTTTCGTAAGAGATCCCACTTCTCTCTTTCTTTTTAAGTACTCTCCTTTATGTCACTTCTTTGAAGCTCCTCTTTGTTATGTTGGGGGATGTTCTTTTATATTCCTCTTTCTATAAAATTTATGTTTATATGATGAGAGACCCTATTTGATCTCACCCATCCATTTTGGATGTTTTGAGTGGCGCCGTTAGGCCGCCGAGTTTTCGTAAGAGATTTTTCATCTCACTTTTATTCCCGTGAGATTTATGCTACATTTGGAACAATTTTCTTTTGAGTGGTGTATGTACTGCACATTATTTTACTCATTGTGTAATATACTTTCATTTATGAGTATTTACATCAATGTTGTATTGTCCTTCTTTCACGGGGCGTATGTTTCGAAAGATACCCATATCGGTAAGGGAACCTTTCAACCTCCTCTTTTTAAAAGACTTCTTCTGTTATGTCATTTAATTCACATACTATTATGTTGGGATATGTTCTTCTATATCCTTATTGATTTAAATTTTATGTCCATGTAATGAGATACCCTTTTTATCTCTCATCAACTCATTTTCTGAATTTTGTAGTGACGCCATTAGGCTGTCAAATTTTTGCAAGGGAACTTCTTAACCCAAATTTGATTCTTTGGGATAAACTTGTACTCCTTGAATATGTGCTGATATGAATATGTGTGAATAACCTCTGATTTTTTTACACTTAATATCCACTTATATTTGGTGTATTCTTTTGTCACACATAATTGTGTAATTTATTTATCCTTAAACCAAGGATACCGTCATTGTAAGGGTCTTCGTCTCAATCTCCATTCATTGAGGAATATTTTGTTTTATACACAACCTTCTTTTATACGGTGTATAAACCCCTTTTAATTTTTTGTTTATCCAAAAAGAAATCTTTTTTATACGAAGCATTTTACTAAACGACAAAAGGGAAGGTTTTTGTCGTACGTATGCGGCGACAACGACTTCTTCGCCGCCTTGACCATTATTTGAGTTTAGGCTTCCTATACAAGCCATACATTCTTTTTAAAAGAACAATAAATACCATGTTTTACATTTATTTTGGTTTTGAAAATGGTTTTCATAATTTTTTTATATCAATTTTTTGTGTTGATATCTTGTGATTGAAAGGTGGAAATGTTATGTTTCCTTTATGCATGTTTTATGTGATACGATTATGTTATGGTTCATGGGAATTATTATGAAGACAGGTGGTTCTGTGATAAACTAAGGGCGGGTGAGAACGATATATCTCTCTAATGCATTGGGTAACGCGAATGAGTGAAATGTTAAGGTTTCTCCGAAGAGATTTAGGGAATATACTGTGGTGGGTATTCCAAACGTAACCAAGAGGGTTAATCCCTACGTAAGAATGCTATGAATGCCTCATGTTACCTTTTATGTCTTATTATTTCTATGATTTATTCATGATTTTATGAGATATGTTAAAGTGATTATGTTTTATGGGTAAATTATGATTTCATTCTTATGTATATATGAACTCATGTTTCCTTTCCAGAATTTTTATAACCCTTACTGTGCTTTTTATGCTCATCCCATGTTTTTTTAAATGTTTTTCGCAGGTCAAGGGAAAGGTATATGATATGACGATAGTGTCAAGGAAGTGTCAAGAAATAATCCATGCTTTATTTTTAAATATGTTTCCGTTGATGGAAAAAAATGAATACTATCTTTTACTTAACCACTTTGTTTAAATGTGGAATGTAATGCATGTTTTATGATCTAATTCTCTAAAAATCTAAACCTAAAACGACCCTCAATGTGTAATATTGTAATAAATCAAGATTATGTATGGTTTATGGTTGGGTACTTATAAACATCGACACCAATAGAAGTCAACCTGTGCTCATTATAATTATGAATAGGAAACGAAAATCATCAAACATATAGTAGTACATGTTTTTATCATAAAAAGTAATATGAAGTTACATGTCCACCAGAGTGCACATATCTGGTGTGGTCATATAATACTTAATAGGAAACCACTAAGAATTCAACTTATAAAAAATACACAAATGTGTATTCTTTATATGAATTTAATCATTTATATTAATATATAGACCAAAATATTTATAGATAACTATTAATAAAACATGGAATTGATACTTTCTAGTATAAAATCAATGAATGAAAGGCTATAATGATCTATTTACATTGAATGTTTCCTCACACAATAGATCTTAATATTTAATATACTAGTAATGATTTTAGGAAATAGGTGTTGAAATATTTATCTAATCCCATCACGGTATATAACAATATGTGCTTGGGAATAACCTATCTCATAGGATGGTTATGATATATACTATGTCAATGAATTATCTCATTTTGTGGAATGTGGATTTGGGTAAAAAGTAGTTTGGTTGAAACCCCAATCCAATTTAACACATTATATCAGTAACAAAAATTGAATCATTAAATATATACTAGAGAAACCAAAAAATATTCCAATTCAAATATGATTATAATCCATCAAATTATAATCAATGTGCAAATCATTTCAATGAAAATAGTTATCAAACTTCTTAATATAAAAAAATAGTCATACTTCAATAAAAAAATATATTATAAAAAATCCTATAAATAAATCAAAATATATACATATTGGCATACTCTATATTAGTTATTACATAATATAGTGAATTTTATTTTCATACTGTTAAAAATTTAACAAATGTAATCCATGTACATATCACAATAAATTTAAAAACCTATATAAAAAATAATCCAAACATATATATGGTTATGGAATTCAAATATCATCAAAATAATTTATAAATAGGTTATACTAGTTCAAATATTCAAATTGGGGGTTTTTTTATTCTTTTAAAATTGACTTTCTGGAAGAATAAATAGATTTTAGGTTTTATTAGATATAAATTATGTGGTATACAAATGATAGTCATAACCAGTACACGCACAATGCTTCATAGATAAAGAATTTAAGGTTCATAATCACTAATTTTGAAAATGATCACTAATAATTTACTTCGTTCAATTGTAGTTTTTCTCAAATTGAATTTATTTTTATGAAAAAAATAAATTTTTGACAGAGTATTAAAAAAAATTATTTATAAATTACATATTTTAATATTGAATGAAATAATATTCGAAAGTGAAAGTAGTTTAAGTAAAATAATAAATAATTATGGGGGTTTTCTATAAAATCATTATTAAATGGATCTCATTATAAAAAAAATTAAGTAAATCCTTTAATACAATGTATCCAGTATGGGTAGTAACTCAGACAAATATGATATATTATTAATATACCATGTCATTCTATTCCATATATTTTTCTCTATTTCTATCTCAATAATTATTTTGTAAATACATGTAAATTTCAAGGAAATAGTTTTTTCTTAAATTCTTTGGGATCTTACGAGTACGCAGTTTTTGACGACACCTAATTCCGAGCCCCCGTGTGCCCGGAATCAATTTCTAAAGTTTAGATCGGGTACATTTAGTGAACAAACGAGCGGGTTTTTCTATCTTTTGAACCGGTCCTCAGAATTGAAATCTAAGGGCACCGATGAAACCACATAGTCAGTAATTTCTTAGGAGAGCCTTTACCGAAGATGTTTTTTCTTGGGAAGAGTTGTTTAAAAAAAGTGTTTTAAATAAAAGTGAATAAAATTGTGGTACAATTTTATTTCTAACTAAGGTTGTTTTATCATACATGGGGAAGTTAGGCTGGGACCCACTAGCATCCTAACTACCCATTTGAGGATAAATGTGAGGTAGGGCCCGCACGAGCCCGAACCCTTCACATTCCCTAAAACCCCTAAACCCCCCATTAATCTCCATGTTTTTATTATTGGAAAACCTCTTGAAATTAATTAAGTAACTCCTCCTCTCTCACTTTAATTCATGCCAACACTAAATTTATTAAACCTCTTCAATTAATATAACTTTGTGTTTGAATTTTATGTTTTTGAAATACATGGAAAAGTAAAATAAAATAAGGGGAATCTTATTTTATTTTTGGGTGAGAATTGTTGTGTGAGGAGGATTTGGAAGGATAGCTCTAATGCTTTGAAGAACTTCTTCCTCCGACGAAGAACGACCATCATTCTCGACGAAGAACGCTTCCCGGTTCTCCATCAAGGGAGGAGACACCGTCGTGGGGAATTCGCAAATGACGATATCACCTTTCTGACATCAACGAACGACACCACCTCACTGCAGATTGTGTCACGAGGTAGGGGTTAATTCTTTTTTTCAAGTTTTATCATTGACCTTTGTTGATTTAAATTTGCCCGCAAGTTATCATTATAACGGGAGGAGATCGAACTGCACAAACACAGCCGATCCTTCTCCCCTTTATCTTGTTGATCACTGTTGACATTTGACACGAAGGTGGTGTGGTAATGTTGCACCATGTGGGGATGAAGAGGACTGCGGCCGGAGCGGGCCGCGGTGGGGGTGCGCGGTGCCGTCGTGCCACGCCGAAGAAGCCAAGGGAGGATGCGGCCGGATCGGGGCGCGGCGGAGGGGGGCAGCGCCGTTGCACCGCGGCAATCAAGAAAGAGCTTCGGAGGTCCAGCAGCGGTGGCCGGCTATGCCGGCCGCTGGTGTCTGCAGGAGGTGGGAACCTGAAGTGTCCTGCGGCGGCTCAACCAGCCAGCCATAAAGGCTAGACGTTTTCAGGAAACCGGGGGGGGGGGGTGTAACCCCCCTGACAGCAATTAAGGTGGACCCCATGGGTCCACCATTTCTGAAACAAGGGGGCGTGCACCTTTCACCCCGCTCGGCCAGCGCCGATCCATGACCAGCTTCCGAGCTAGGCCTCAGGCCGCCGGGCTTGGCCGCGCCCATCCAGGCTGGGTCGGACAGGCCCCAACCCCCCTATATTTCGGACCAGGTTAATTCAAACGCTCAAATCTTGAGCTACAAACCTCTGATCGATGCACCGTCTATTTTGTAAGGATCCTTGGATCTAGACGGTCGTTTTGGTATATTACACTCAATGTTTAGGAAAATTTTGTGTATGTCCGGGTTGGTTTGAACAAGAAACCAATCGGGCCCTTGGAGCAGAAATGTTTATAACTTAAGGGATGGATGTCCGAATGATGTTCCGTAAATTAAATTGTATTACAAATAGTGAGACTGTTATTTTACCTTACTCCACTTGAGTTTTGTATGCAGTTGGAGTAGGGTCAGGTTGGTTTTAGTTTAAAAACCAACCGGGCCCCTCGGACAGAAAAGACAATATCTCTCAAAACGGGCGTCTGATTGACGCGCCGTCTGTCGCGTTGAGTTCTCATTGATTAGACGGAACTTTTTGATACATAAACTCAAGACTTCGTGACAGTTGATGTATCGAACCTCATGGATCGTGGAGCGAACCCTCCTGGAATCTTGCGTGTTGTGTGCGGGAACCCTAGAGCTAGCTGCGGCAGCGATGACAACTGTACTTGGATCCTACGTGGGTGCGGAAGCGATGAAAATTGTACTTGGATCCATTTTGGGTTTGGCATCTAGGAAGACTGTACTTGGATCTTGCATGGTTTTGATAGTGAGGATGAATGTACTTGGATCCTCCATGGGTTCGGCAGTGAGGACGACTGTACTTGGATCCTCCGTGGGTTCAACAGTGAGGAAGACTGTACTTAGAGCCTTTGTGGGTTCGACAGCGAGGATGACTGTACTTGGATCCTACCTGGGTTCGGTAGAGATGGTTACTATACTTGGATCCTACCTGGGTTCGGCAGTGACAAATTTTATACTTGGATCCTACATGGCTTCGGCAGAGAGGATGATTCAGAGGTTACATCTAATCATCTCCAGCACTCTTCGTGAGTAGTATAACTGTGTGAGATGAGTCTTGACATTCAATCATAATCATTTATGTGATTGACTTTCTTTTCTATGTGGACTGGGTTGTGATTTCCTGTGTGGACATGGTTGTGATTTCCTGTGTGGACTGGGTTGTCATTTCCTGTGTGGACTGGGTTTTGATTTCCTATGTGGACTGGGTTGTGATTTCCCGTGTGGACAGGGTTGTGATTTCCTGTGTGGACTGGGTTGTTATTTCCTGTGTGCACTGGGTTATGATTCCCTAAATCGACTAAGTTGTGATTTCCTATATGGAATGGGTTGTGATTTCCTATGTGGATTGGGTTGTGCTATCCGGTGTGGTCTGGGTTATACTTGGGCTCATGAGTTGGAGCAGAACTGGAATTGATGACTTAGGTATATGTATGGGAATATACCTAAGTAGAGTCGCTTGATACTTTGTGATTGTATCCTTACTTTGTGGTTTACTCTTCATGGATTATGGGAGGCCATCGGGGGTCTCAAGGTCCCTACATAGTATCGTATACTCACCCCTACACGGGCTATGCCCGCACTACCTTGTCTTGGTTTCAAACAACGGACAACACTGATCATGGTTGAGGCTTGTGGAGCGGGATGGAATCTAGTGGTGGACTATCAGGTGGGACGTACACGGAGTCGACAGACGGATCCGAGGAGCTGAGGAGACCATCTGTACCCACCCGTCAGCTGGGTTTTCCGGAGGACGTCTCAGTGGTTGCTGCTCTACTTTTCAGCTATTGTACTTTACGTTTCTCAGTTGTACTGTACATTCAGCTGGTTTTTGTAAACTGGCCCATTTACTTTCCAGCACTTACTTTTGTACTCAGTTTACTTAGTGTTTACTTCACCTTGTGTACTCTGTTGTGTTTGATTACTTGTATTAAGACAATGTCTTCACTTTTATCGGGATTTACGCCTTTGGTGCTAGTCGCCAGCCCCAGGCCCATGGAAGGCGGTCTTGGGGTAGTCACGGCATGGGCCCCTAGGGCGGTTTGTGACAGATTCAACCTCTTATCCATGGTGAAGTATGTATCATTGACTTATACCTCATGAGGTAACTATATAGAGTATTTATCAAATGTAATTATATTAAATGATAAAATAGGGTAATATTATAAAAATATGTAGTCTATATATGCATGCCTCTCAATTTAATCAACCATGTATTGCATTTATAAAATCCTTCTTAGTCTATATAGGTTTTAGGGATAGTTTTTTATGTTATGAGGGTATATAAATTTCTATTCGAAAAATTTATTCAAAAAACATTAAAATATGAATTCTACACCCTTATATATATTTCATTGATATATACTAAATCAAATAAATTTCTATTACATGTTAAAAAACCATATGAATATTTACAATAAATATACTCCTAAATAAAACAATTTTGTCATATTTAGTGTCACAGATACTATAGTGAGCCATACCTTCCATTCATTGATATCATGTCTGAATAGATGAATTTACATTACATATCATAAATACCCATACCAAAAAACAATTATGGCTATTGAATTTGGAAAATTTTATAAATAAAACAATATTTTTTATGTAAACTAAATCATCTCCAACTATTATAACTCTTATTATAAAATTTAAACATAACATCATGGATCACAACTATAGGAAAAAACTATAAAAAAGGGTGATCTCGAATGTTTAGTAAGGGTAAACAATTGAGATATCAACATAATGTGAGAATAAGGAAACATGAAATTGAGAATAAATCTTGAAAACCATACTATGTATCTCATATATCAAAAACATGAGTAATAATATATATAGTTTCATTTTATAATTCATGAATTATAATGAAATAAAATCACTTGATCCATGAGAACATAAATTTTCCACAAGAAAAATATTTATTCCATACATTTAAAAATATAAAATAATTTACTTAGTATTTGAATATCATCACACAAAAGATTCATCCTGGAATGTATTCACTCCATAATCCACTGTTGTATTCATGGTTCACTTTAATTATAATCGTAGTGCACATTGTTCCTTACTGAAATTGGTGCATTCTCCATTCCTATCCTATTTATCTCATTATACATTAACCAGTACTCAATGAATTGGATAGAGATATAGGCACCACCTATCAAATAATAAAAATATTACATATTGTTTCCACAAAATCATAAAACATTAATTATATTGGAACCCTTGATATGAAATCGGTTTTATAAACATCTCTACATTGTATAACACATAGAAGGGATATAAGTGTAATAATAATTTAATCAACTTATCAAATCATATCTTGTTCTGAATGGATGTGTTTCATAAAAAATATATTAATCAGAAGCATAAATCAGTTAGATAATGTATAAAGATGGTATTATTGGATCATATCCCCAATAATGTTTATGTAACATTAAAGGATGTCATATTAGATGGAAAATGGTTTCAAATGATCACTCAGAACATTTTTTGAGGATGATAACCTTTCCAGATATAATGATAATTTAAATTTATAAATTTAAAAAATATTATATAAAATATTTTCTGAGAAAAAATTGACAAGATTTAAAGGAATTGAATAATCACTAAATTTTCCTAACATAAAGAATTACCATTCATGTAGTAAATGTTAAAACGATAATGCCTACAATATTTTTCAAACAAGTCAAAATAGCCTTTCTCAGAAAATGAATATATGATTCTTATTTTTTTCCAAATTGTTAAATATTAGGTAATGGTTATTGAATTATATAAAAAAAATTATAACATTAATAGAAAAAATTAAAACTTTTTTTAAAACATTGATATTGAAGAAAAATATTTTTCAACCGAAGAGTGAAATATAATATTTTTTATTAAAATTATTTGTTCAACATCATATGTTATTAATGGATGTAAATTTAAATAGGAAAATTTATTCTCTAGTACTAAAAATAAGATAATAAAATACATTAGTATCTTAAAATATATATATCAATATTACATCCCTGGAAGAATAATCATAAAATTCCCAATAATCCATAAGATTATAACATAAAAACATCAACAATTTGGAAATATTTTAATCATAATCCTAATAAAATAAGAAAATATATATATATTTAAATCCACATAAAATTCATCATAATAAAAAATGAATTCATTTTTAGAACATATACCACATAGAAGAGAAAAATAGGGAATGTGGCATTATTCCCACAGAAAAAATGGTTAGACAAAATTAATCTCACATCAATGTAAAAATATGAATTATAACCCCATAAAATAAAAATATATATTTAAAAAATATATATATTTAAAATAATTAGATTCATGTTATATTATTTCAACCAGTTATTATATACACCACATAAAACCTAGTGGTTGATATAGTATATGTCTCTATGAAATAAAAAGAGAGACTAGGAATTCCCAACCACTAGTATTGAATTTTATAATAAATGTTCAAATCTAATGTATTTTAAATATATAATTATTATATATCTATTAAAAAAATATTAATAGATAACAATAAATTTTTGATTCTATTATTACCTTTTATTAACTATGAATTAAACTGTAATTTTTAAAATCATGAATTCATTAATAAAATTTCTATTTTTCATGTTTGTTCTGATTTTTTATTTTTGTAATTTATCTTCTATTTTGGTTCTATAATCACTATAATGTTAAACAAGAAATAAATATCATAAATATTCTTTATATATTTTTTTAATAGTAATCCATAAAATTTAATTGTATAAAATGAATTACATATTTCATGATGATGGTATGTCATGTGTATGCTCGAACAATGTTTCCATTTTGTTGACTAAAAAACAATATAAATGTAAAAAATATATCCTATTTATATAATCACATATATTTCATTGATATAATATATATTTTGTCACAAACCAAACATGGTTGACCCTGAACTGGTCAGCAGAGTTGATATGCAGCCATCCCCAAGAGGTGTTCCCAATACTCTCGAGATGGAAACATGCTCCAAGGAATCAATAGACGACAATTGGGAATCATTTATCCTATTGAAATTAAATAATGAAACACAAAGAAAAGAGAACCATTCAAAACAAACAAATGATGGGAAGAAAAAGAATGGCAAACACATACTAACCATACCATGACCCAAAAATCCATGTGACCCGGAGAGTCACACTCCAACACCTAGAGCAATCGTTGCCCAAGGTGATCCAAACCAAGGTTGTAACCACCAAGAGAAACTAAAAAATGGAAAATACTATACGCATGAGTATTAAAACTTAATAGGTGTTCCCAACAAATAACTATTCCCAAATAACTACCTTTAATGAAATAATTTACTAATTCATGGTTTGAAATATATTATAAAAAATATTGGTTTACCCAAAAACATTCATTTATAATACATGTAATAGTACATTTAACTATTTAATTAAATAAAATATTAATGAATGAAGAAAAAAAATGTGCATTACATTTTTTTGAGTAATATTAGCCAAACAGTTTGGAAATTCATTTTTATAATTGGATAAATTTGATGAAACCATTAAATTAGCAACCACCACATCATTAGGAGCATCAACCTCATCAGTAATTAAATAAAATATTAATTATTTAAGAAACAAAATGTGCATTACATTTTTTTGAGTAATATTAGCCTAACAGTTTGGAAATTCATTTTTATAATTGGATAAATTTGAGGAAACCATTAAATTAGCTGCCACCACATCATTAGGAGCATCAACCTCATCAGTAGTGATCTTATAAACTTAGCCTTCCTACCTTGTCATTTTTTGAGTAATATTACCCTAACAGTTTGGAAATTCATTTTTATAATTCCCCATTTCTCTAATATTTTATCACTCATCATTGAAAACCATTTTTTTCCCTTTCAATCACTAGCTTGTTTTCCTTTTTCACCACACTTCTAATAGACTACCGTTCCATTTAGGAATGTATCAGAGTTTTTATTCCCAAATTTATAGGAGGATTGATATTAATCATTTCCTTTATTCCCCTTATTTAAATTTCTAGAGCTTCCAATAGATCTCTTCTTCACTTGCTTTTATATAATGTCTTAAGACATAAAGAATTCTATTTCGGCCTTAATAGCACATGATACAATATCTTCATACAATGTTAATGATTATGAGACTAATTCTTGATGAAGAAATTATTTTAACTCATTGAAGAATCATTAAATATTACTCATTGGGCTATGTATATAAAGTTATACATTCCTTGCTAACCTTGTAATGTTAGCCTCGTACTTTGTGATATTATTATCATCCTTTTTCCTTAGACTCAGAAATTGTCTTTCCATATCCACTTGATGTTCATGAGGAAATTATTAATCTATGAAAATATATCTAAACAACCTCCATTCCAAATTTGGTACATCTTCATCCTCCATTGTGGTAGGAATTAATGGCCACCATTGATTTGCATCTCCCATGAGGTGATAAACTGTTCTAAAATTTTTGTCTATTTAACTACTCCCTAAGGAATGAAATGTTTTCTCTGTGAATATTATCCGTTGATCAGCTACATATATATTTTTAGTCCCATTGAATTTTGTTGGTTGTTGCCTCATTAAGCGGTATAACATTGATCTATTGTGTTGTAGATCTGGGTGCTTTATATGGGTAAGCTAATTATTCATAACATGAGTGAGTTGTCTCAGTATAGTAATAAGTTGTTCAACACCTATTGAATCACTAAATCCACTATAATTGTCTTTAGTATGAGGGAAATCCCTACATAGTTATGTTCATTGATATAGGTTCCATTCCATCAACTAGGATCCATTTATAAAAATGTAATACACTAGATTAGTTAACAAATTGTAAAAAAAATTCCAAACTAATAAAATACCTTAAATTAATTGATCAGTTTATGGATATAATTTATAATAATAATAACAATAATCAATTATTTGAGGAAGTATGTTCTCATGAATCATTTATATTGGTTTTAAAGATAATATGAATTATTCTAAGACTATCCCATAAGATTTTCATAACCAAGAGTGAAATAAGAACTGTTGTCATGTACCAGGATACCTCAGGTCAATCATGAAATTCTGTGCCAGAGTTTTCACTCCAAGGTACATTTTTGCTAGAGCTGCCTCTACCCGCACGTATCAATAAAGGGATGAAATTCATGAAAAATAAACAAAAGCTCTACATTAACAAAATTCATGGATGTTTTTCTACCCAAATAATCAATTTCTATCTTAGGGTAATGTTCTATAATTAGTGTTTTCCTGAATATAGCTTCCATGGTTTATACTAATGATTTTATGATACCAATTGCAATGCACTGACCCTATTTACCCAGAGTCAGTGCATTAATACATAACATTGGAATGATAACAAGGGATCAAACCCTGAAAGGCCAAAAACCATTAATGGTATAAAAATAACCCATCCACATTCAAACATATCATATAACCTTCAGAATAATAGAGACGATTGTATCTTAATAAATCATCTTCAAACAAATGTAAATTCCATTAAAAGATGTTGACATAGATGAAATCAATAAAATTTGAGAGAATATTCTCTTTATTTTTAAATCATTTAATATTTATAGAATTATAAAAGAAAATATATATTTTTAAAATTTAATTATAATCTTGTAAGGGAATATTTGAATATGTTAAAATGGAAGAAAATAGCCACACTAATTGTATACATTAAGAAAACATGCTTTCATCAATTTTGTTGAAAATGCCATAAAGGACATTGTTTGGAAATCAATAGAATAATTACATTATAAAATATTAATTAAATGAAAAACAAGGGTATAAATGAATTTAAACCATATTCTAGGAAAAAAATTGAAATACATTTTTATGATACACTGATGTGGATAATAAATAGGCCACAGTAGATACAAACGTATAAACAACCTCAGATAATAAATAGATTGTAGAAATAACCATTAACTTGTAATTTTCCATGGTATGGGGTACGAAAAAATCAAATATAATATCTATATAATTTTTTTTAAATTATAAATGATCCATATACATAAATATTATATTATACATTGTCTTATAATGTTGCATTGTTAATAATATTTAAGCAGTATCATTGTTCTTGTTGTTGACTGATTCTTTTTTTTATATTTTTGGTTTGGTAATTAATGTTTAATATGGATATCATGTATTTGATTCATATCCAGACTGATATTATGTTTTTTAAAAAATTATTTTCTTTTATAAAATAATTATTATTCTTGAATGGTTATTATGGGGAATGAATCTCATCGCGTTCGTGGAGATGGAAATACGTACGTACACACGAGTGACAATACAATTATATTGATACTGAAATTATATGTAATTGGATGGTATATTATATATCTACAATTACTTTAAAATGTTGTATTTATTCTTAAAATCAATTATACTCATTATTATAACCATTCAAATAATGAATTGTTGAATAAAAAACTACACCATGACGTGGAGATGTAAGTCGTGCTTACACACGTATGGTGACGTTGTCATTCATATGATGTATAGAATAATGAATATGGTTGTAAAATATTTATAATAATGTCACAGTATGAATAAGGTAATGGATTTATTATTTTTTTATAGAAACAACAAAGAAATACGAATTATAAGAAGAAAAGAACTTTGGAAGAGGTGACGAAATTATTACATCATCTTTATGTGATTCCATTTGATTTGATCAAAAGGGATCCATAGGTTGTCTTGGGATCAATTTAAGTCTTCTAGGATGAATTGAGGGCTGTTGGGAGGATATTTTTAGTATGGTTTGGCTGAACCAAATGGATTTGGATGTTTGATTTGGGGAAATGTGGAAGTACCATTTTATAAGAGTGGTGAGGGTCACTTTAGGAAAAGATTAAAATATTAAAGTATTATACAATCCTATTCAAATTCTAATGGTTCCAATATGATTTATTTTGATGCTATGGTGGGGATAGGTCGATAAACTCTAATCCAATAGGTTATAGATAGGTTTAGGTCATCATATTAACCATATCATTTAGATCTAATTCTTAGTGAAATAGTTTAACTTTTACCATGTATTCATGTATTATTATAAAAAATAGTGAATAAACATACTATAAAATGGAAATAGAACCCCAAGTGGTTAATTATTGATATATATATCCTTATGTAAGTACTTTATCGAATACATATATTTCTAAGAATATTATATCTATTAATAATATATTATTTGTTTTAAAAAACCCATTTATGTTAATTATTACAATATTTATTATTAGATTTTTGTGAAATTCATAAAGACATTATCATTTAAAAAAATTATTTATTCAACCATAAAATAAAATATTAACCTATAAAATTCATGGAAGATATAAAAAGTCTCAATTTACATTTATTTTAATATTCATAATATCAATTATATTAATCTTTCAGAAATACGGTAATTTTTACATCTTCAGTATGTTATAAATAAATTTAATTCATTATTGTCTACAAATTATAAATAAAATACCAATATATTGGAACCATTTTTATATTTATATTGAATATTTATCGTTGAATTTATCTTATTTATATCCAATTATAAAAAATAATTTACTTATTACAATTTGAGTTTAACACTTTTAACACTTCTTTAAATAAAATATTAATAAATGTCATAATCTAATCCAAGTGGACCCAAAGGATCATATTTTGTTTCTATGCTCGATTTTTTTGATATAAACTTATGAAATATAATTAATTCTTGAGTTATGGTTATTATAATATCATTATTACCTTTAATTAGTCTATTTACATTTAACCATTGTCAATAAATTTCCTAAGTTACTATTAAATAAAAATTGTTTTAATCCTAATGAACCCAATTTTACATATAGATATCAACTATGTCTCCTATTATTTTTTAAATTTAATTCACAGAAGGGGTAAAATTCAGTTTTATGAAGATTTCAAATGTTCCCAGAAGATAGTTAAATGATTTTTAAAAGATTTAACAAAATTTTATATATCTAATCTTATTATAAAATGACACCAATATATTAAATTGAATATATATATATATATATTATGTATCTATTTTCACCTAAAAAAATTATATAAATAACTAATTATTTAAATAAAACATATTTTTTAAACTATAACACATTTCTTTTCACTATTCATCAAAAATTGAATGTTTTATAAAAAATAATAAAATTCACCCAAAACTAATTTTGATATTTCTAATCGAAAAATTATGTCCATTTTGAAGAATAAAATATATAAAATTTCTAAAAGTGGGTATTACTATTCATTATGTATAGTTTGATTGGTCGTGGTGTGCTGGAACTCGATGTTGCATACAACACAAGCTATTGAATTAATCAAAGGGAAACATACCATGGAAGACTGGGATGTTACAATAATGGGTTCTACAATTTATCACAAAAACAAACCAATCAATAAATAGTTATTTCATTGATAGGTTATGTAATTCTTGGGAACAAAATAATTATTTCATAACATTCAAATATCTTCCACATATAATATTCCAATATTAAGGTTTTGCACTAAATGATATACAATAGGGAATGTGAAAAACCGAGTGATGAAAAAGTTGTATCCCAATATATCATTGAATATTATCTTTTAAAGTATAAAAATTATTATTTTAACACCTATAGAGTACCCATAGTGTATATTTAAACTGTCCCATATATTGGATGGTATGTGACTCTAGCATGTTTGTGGGTGACTCTCACCCTATCCCTCAAATATCTATATCTTTTTTACTCTTTTATAGTGGAGATACTACCATATAATAATAAAAGGAGTGATTCCACCCAAATTTCATGTGATTCATATTCAACAATGGATATACTATGGATGGTGGATTTTATTAAGATACAACTTTGTGAACTCCATTACGCAAAAAAAAAATGAACACTAATATCATGAAAACCTTCAAAAATTGGTATATGGTTTATTTATTTTATATTTATAATACGACTTCTATTTATTAAACATGATCGATATAGGTTTATTTTTGCCTTATTTTTTCAATAGTATTTACAAATGTTCATTTATTCATATGAAATAAATCAATTCTATAAAAGAAACACAATTAGATTCGAAAAAAGATCTCTTTTTTCTTATTAGGAGTTCATTCTTATTAAATAAATTAAGTGTCACAATGTCCTTAAGATATAGGTGATACTATAAAGGTAGTTTGTGAGATTAATGAATCATAAATTATTTTTTTATATTCATATGTTATTTTCACATGATTAATTACAAATTGATGCATTATCTTAATGTTTTGAACGAAAATGTAATTACATTAACTATAAAATAGAAATTAATGATTCGTCTTAATAGAGTTATGGATAATGGTTATAATAAAATTCTAAAACTATATATAATACATTATTATCACTTATTCTAAATACAAACTACAACATACCATATACTAGATATTATAGTTTCTTTTACCCTAACACTGGTACAGTGGATTAATACTATATAGATAGAGTGTTGTATGATGTTAGTCCCATAAAACTAGTGAATTAAAGTCATGTAGAGAAATTTTCAATGAAAAATGATCCACCATGAAGTATTTTTAACTTATGTGGTTTCTAATAATTGTAATTCTTCAAAAAAAAAGTTGGTTTGTTATCTCATAGTGTGTTGATTTTATTCTTCTGTTACACCTTTTAGATATCCCACAAGGCATGTGCATTAGCATTAATAAAACAAATGCATGTATCATAAGATGATTCCCCCATATTATTATATAATCAACCTATATCGTTTAATCCTAAATATATTTATTAAAGGAGAAAACCAATTTTTTCCCTAACATTCATATATGAATTTAATTTTATTGTATTTAAAAATTTTAATATTTAATTGAAAACAATACAATGAAATATGTATGTATAATGTTTTTTCTAAATTAATAAATTATAATTTTATTATTATTATTAAATAAAATGTTTTTAAATCCGTTCATAAGAATCCATTGTTATTAATTTTCCTAACCTTTTCTTATTTATATAGAATTCCATATAATTTTAAATTAAATTATTTATGTAGACATTTCTATGAAAATATATAAAATGATTATAAATTCAAAAGTATGGGAAAAATATAAGAGTATAAATTTTGAATTTTTAATTATACAATGTAACATAATATAAATTATTTAAATTAATGGCATTATTTGAAGAAATAATTTAAACAATGCTAAAATTATTTTCATTAATTGATTTGATAATAATTAGAATAAATTTTAGATATTTGATATTTTAATTATGAAAAATTATTACACAATTTAATTAATGTATAAAATAATTATATCATAATTTATAGAATATATTTAATGAAAATTATCAGTACTGGATAATATGAAGTGGTTTTTATTTATAATTAATTCAAAAATTATATTTATATAATAATGAATTGTCTATAAGGTAAGAAAAAATTTAAAAAAATATTTATAATTAGGTATTTATATAAATATTATTTAAATTAGAATCTCATGTTCAATTAGATAAATTTATCATTTTTTAATTATTCCATAATTAATTACTCAATAATATAATGTTAACATATTAAATTCTTATGTGTAACACCCCTAGCTTCCACGATACACTTCTATTTGAATAATACAGTAGCGTGTGTTGTACGTAACTTCGAGTTCTAACACACACCACAACCAATCAATGTAGCCGTTATGAATAGTAATACCTACTTTTTAATATTTCAGAAATTTTATCTCTCAAAATGGACTTTATTTTTGGATTTGGAGTATCGATTTTAGCCTAAGGTGAAATTTTGGTACTTTTCAGATAACTTTAATATTTTGATGAATAGTGAAAATTACTAAATTTTAATTAAAAATAACTTTTTAAATCAAAATAATTAATATTGATAAATAATGAATTTGAGTGTTTTTAAAGTATAATTAGAATATATTTTTACTGTTTTATCCAATGATGTTCAGTAGAATTAATTTCACTTTGAAATTGGACATAAACAATTGTAAACCTTTTGATATATATTGTTTGTTAAAAACACGCTATTTGTTGTTACAGCGGGAATTAATTATAAAATTAATTAATGCAACATATATTTTTGGAATTTTTTAAAATTGAAATCATTTTTGTATTTGAAATATCAATTGTAACTTAGGGTGAAATTTTGGCGTTGTTCTGAAAAACTTCAATTTTTGATGAATAGTGAAACTACTAAGTAGTAGTTAAAAAACTGAATTTTTCATAAAACTTAATTTTACCACTTCTTTGATTGAAATTTAGAAAATATTAGATACACGGTTAATATCAATGAGTAAAATTTGGTTCAATGAGATAAAAATATTTTTTGTGAATAGTAACTTTTTACTTTTATTTACCACGGTTAAAAGTAAATAAGGTAATTAAAGGTAAAAATGATATTAATATTACCCTAACACATGTCCTAATTCTATTGGAAAAGTTTATCTCGACAAAAAACAACTTTAGTAATAAAATATTATCATTTAGGTCCACTTTGATTAGATTAGGATATTTATTATTATTTAATTCAAAGAAGAGTTAAAAATGTTAAAATCAATGTTTATTTACTAAAACATTTTTAATACAGGGTAATACATAAGATAGATTCGATTGTAAATATTCATTAGAAAGCTAAAATTATTTCCTACATAATGATATTATATTTATAATATTTAGACAATAAAAAATATAATTTATTTATGACACAATGATAATCCAGTAATTACCATAATAGTTTAAAAATTAAAATAATTGATATTATAAATACCCAAATAAATTTAATGTGAATCTTTTTATAAATTAAAATAATTTTATATGTTAATATGACATGTTAGTATTTATGTAATTATCTTTTTCGATGTAATAATTCAGTTATGATTTTTAGAAAAATCAATTATTGAATAGTGTCAAAATTGACATAAAGAGTTTTTAAAACAAATATTATATTATTAATCGATATTAAATTCCTAAAAATCTAAGGTTCAGCCAAGATACTTATATCATGATAGTTGTATCATTAATTGACCACTTGGGGGTCTCTTGGATGTATATAGTGAGTTTATTGACCATATAATATAAAAATAAAAAGAGACATTGTAAAAGTGAAACTAATTAACTAAGAGTTAATACTTAATGATAAGGTTAATATAATGACCAAAACCTGTCTAAATTCTATTGGTTGAGTGGTTTTCGACCCATACCCACCATAAACTTTAAATAGTCCACTTTGGAGCCATTAAAAACCGAATATAAATTTATTATAAAATAATATTTCTAGCTTTTCCAAAGGTGCCCCTCACCCCTCTTATAAAAGGGCACTCTCCCTTCTCATTAACTCACACCTTCAAAGCCTTTTGGTTCAGCCAACCTCTAACCATATACTCTCTCATTTCCCTCACATAATCCTAGAGGCCTTCCTTTAGTCATAAATCCAACTTAAAGATTCCTTTTGATCAAATCAAAAGGAAGAACCCGAAGAAGAGTTAATGATTTCACCACCCTTTTTCATGTTCCTTTATTCTTCCACTTCTTGTTTCTTTGTTATTTCCACTCTAAAATAATGAATCTAGTATCTCCTATATACTGTAATATTATTATAAGTATGTTACAACCATATTCAGTATTCTATCCATCCTTTGAATGACATGTCACCATACGTGCGTACGTACGGCTTACCGTCTCCATGTCGTTGTGTAATTGTTATTCAATATATTATTATTTGGATTGGTATCATAATGATTTATAATTTATGTAAATAGTAAATATAACATGATAATGATTATTTATATATGATATACCATCAAATTATATATTATTTTAATATCAACAGAATGATATTTTCGCTCATGCGTACGTATGGATTACCGTCTCCACAATGCGATGAGATTCATTTCCAAATTCACCATTCATCGACGATTATAAAAATATATATTACTAATATGTTTGTAATATATGACATAATAATGATACTGGAGATATATATATATATATATATAGATATATATAAGGATTTGTGTACTTACATATATCTTATTCATTTACTTCCGTTCAATACTATATGAAAACAGAAACAACGTTTATGCGTACGTACAGACTACCATCTCCATTAACGGTGTTTTACATTTCATATATTTGTATATTATACATATTTATATTCTAAATATATATGATATATTTATCATGTTTTATATTCTATAAGTATTTTAAATCATGATCTATGTGATACAACCAAGAGTGACATGTTAAAACACGTACGATAAAGAAAGTGATTATTACCCAAAATGATAACTTAACATGGAAATTACTATTAAATGGGTAATATAAAGTCATAAATGAATCAGGTATGATATCATAAATATTAATATGGTTCTGGTATAATTTAATAACATACTATGATCTTCGTACAGGAGGTTAAATGTACCCTCTACTAAAGGAAAGGGCAAGGTAAGGGGTTTTCATCTCACTCCTTATTCCCGTGAGATTCATGACATATTGCCACTATTACCATTTGTGTGGTGTATGTACTGCCCATAATTTTATTCATTGTGTAATACACTTTAATTTATGTGTATTTACATAATCATTGTATGATACCTCTTTCATAGGTTGTATGTTTCGTAAGTTACCAAATTGGTAAGGGTTAATTCCTCAATCTCATCATTATCCGAGATTGTTTATGTGTAAGTATTTACTGGGACATTTTTATCATCCATGTCCATTTTTCATAAAAATGATTTCAAAATGATGATTTTATGTATATTTAATGGAACTCTTTATCAAGATCAGAATTTCGAATGTTTTAAAGATTTATCTTTCTAAATCTTTCTAATTAATGTCCATGTTTTCAAAATGATTTTAAGGATTTATTTATATGGACGTGAATGTTTTGAAATGATAATTCTTTTCAAAAGTTTCAAAGTGGTATGTGACACTTTTATTCAAAAATTGATTTTACAATTATTCCTTTATAAATGTGTGACTTTTAAATGTTTTTACAAAAAGGATATTTCTCTCAAAAAGTTTTACTCGTCATTTTCATCTCTTTCAACATAATTCGATGTATTTTAAGCTCATTTGAAGTTGATTTATCATACAAAACATACATTGAAGGTTTTTTGATATGTTTGACTATGGATGTGTTATTTTTATACCATTCATGGATTATGGAGAAAGTATTGACATTTTGTATGCTAGTTTTAATATAATGTTTATGTTATGTTTAAACCTATTCATATGAGGAATGCATTGGACTTAATATGTTACGGGTGGAGCCTACTATTTCTCCTTGATGCATCGGTAGGTTTAATGAGACAAACTAGTGTCTTGTCAAAAGGCCTTGACAAAATCTTATTTGTAGTCTTGGCATGAGTCCTTGGCTATGTGGTTTTGATAGTCTGGCATTATGCATTCCATCATTATGAAAGTGGTTAGTGATATTGCATGTGATTATTCTATTAGTAGAATATCCATGTGAATAAGTAAATGGGATTATTTCATTTTATTTCTGCCATATTATGTTGATGTTCATGTTTAAAATGCTTTTTTTTAGTTTAATACATTGCCTTAAATGTTTATGCTTATTTTTGGAAGTTTCTGCTGTATTGCTTACCCTTACTGAGCATTTGAGCTCACCCCTTTCTATGTTTTCTTTTTCCCAGGATTCCAAGAAGTTTAAGGTGATTGATATATAGGGTTAAGCCAAGGGAATAATGGCATTCATAAAGATTATTTATGTTGTTTTTTACATTTTAAAGTGGAAATGTAACATTCATGTATGTGATCTATTTTTCCAAGACTACTAAATTGGTCAGTCCTTCGGGACTTGATTCCTTGTAATCATGCCAATGTTTTAAAATAATGCACCGACTCTGGGTAACTGGGGTAGGGGCATTACATTATGTTCATGATGTAGTTTAATGTTCTTGAACTGCTTATATATATATTCATGCATGCATATATGTAGGTTTAAGATATTTATGATAGTGTGTTTAGTATTTTTCCTTCATTACATTATCATTTATTATGTAATTATGTTGAATTAAATAATTATTAATGATCTATAAATATAATATGTTATTATTTTTATATAATTGAATTACATATTGAGAAAAGTATTCATTGGTAGAGGAAAATAGGATAAAAGATCTCCCTACCCGGAAGGCATTTGTCCTGTCAGAAAATTTGAAGGTAGACTACTTCTGGAGATAGGATTACTAAAATAGAAATTATTAACATAAAATTATTTTAAGATATTACATGAAATGATTTTATATACATTATGTATGTTATTAATTTAGTGATTCATTAATATAGTTTAATTTTAATTTTGTATAGTAAAACATGTTTTGATTTCATTACAGTATATACCCCAATCTATTTGGAACATATTGATTATTGAAAGCAATATTATTATAAAAAAATTCAATATATCTATTCATATATGTAAAAGAAATACCAGAGATATGACAATGAGAAAATTTCTACATTAAAATTTATTTGTGTTATATTCTTTCCGAAGACTGGTTAACATGAATAAGACTATATTCTTATTCATTGTGTTTGATATGGGTAACACATATTTGGGACACCCTAATAATATTAAATTAATAATGTAATTTTGTATAGTATATCCATATGTTGGACACAAAGACGTTTTTTATACTTATCCATTCAAGAGTCATATATTATATGTTTGGGAAAATTCATTACATAATTACCTATGTGCCACATGAAATGCCAATGAATACTCATTACATATTGATGAATTCTCCATGGATCAGTAATGAATATGATAATTTCTTGGTGGGTGAACATTTAAGTAGGGGTGTATATTTTAAATGACATTATTGAATGAATTAAAAAACTAATTCTCATAAGATAAGAGATTTTTTATAGATTGAGTCCATCACCATAATCCAAATTAAAATTAAGATAAATATTAATAAAATACAAAGATTAATGAATGAATGTTTTTATACTAGTACGAACCATAACAATTATTTTCAATAGAGACAAAATTATATGTGTTTTAGAAAATAACTTCTTGATTTGGAAACTATTGAAATAGTTCTACAAAATAATTTACAATATAAGAAGAAAATTTTTCACATACAGTTATAGATGATTTTGATTAATTATTAATTAAGGAATATTACTATCCATAATATCTATCATACATACAGAAGTTGCTAATGAAATAGTGAGAATGAAGGAATTTTCTAATGCTTCTTCGCATGAGGAATTAGATAGGTTATAAAGATATAAATGTATCATGAAAAGTTTTACTATAATTCTCAATGTTCATTTAATTGATGAAGAATATAATGTGATATCCGGGTTAGGTGTTTTATCAACTATAGAAGTTTGGAAATTTTCAAAATTAAAGAAGAAAATGTAGTTTTAATTTCCAATAGTAATTTTTTTCATGTATACAACCATGGTTATTAATGATAGAATATGTTTTTTGGAAGATGGTGAAATGATTACTCAATATAGAATTATCATGAATGCATCATGGTGTTTGAGATACTTTAGAAAAATATAATTTATAATATTATTGTGATTGGAATTAATTCATTGGTTTTGAAGAGTATGTGATACCAAATATATATATTACATATATTGAGAGTATACTAAAATTCATAATCATGGGTGATATGAATATAAGTTTTAGTCTTCCTTGAAGTATGTATGTAAAGGGTTGATTTATAAATTATTTAAATTTAATGGAATATAGAAATCTCATGTTAATCAATATAATGTATTTGTATAAATATATAAGTTTTTATATAATAAGATATATTTTAGTAATAATTAATTTCTCTAAACAACATGATTTCATTGATCTAATATAAATGTTTTATCTTCCCTTGAATTAAATAACTTGATTTCAGAATAAAATAATGTTAAATAATATGAAATAATAATTAAATATTATATTATATTTTTAGTTAAAATATAGGGAAATGAGATTTCACCACCACAATGTGTGGATTACAAAAAAATAATATTCTTATCATGAAAATTCTATACCCAAAAAGAAGATTATATATGATGTTGGAATAATAGTTTTTTTCCAAAAAATTATATATATATATATATATAAGTAAATTAGTTTTAAATCATTAAAATGTTCATTTATTTATTAGAATAATATTAGTGAAATAATATGGTCATTAATTCTCTAGTTGGAGAATTTTTGAACATCGAGAATTTCAATTACAATTTATAAAAGATTATTTCTATGAAAATTAAATGTTAATTTAATTGTATCTAATAGTGTTTGAAAATGTATTTGTAAAGTGTTAATTAATCTATTTCAAAGAATAAATTTTAAAAAAATTCATGGAATAATGATCATGTTTTTATAAAGAGTTATAAGTAGACAAAATAATATACTGACATCATAACATTACATGTTGTAAAATTAAAATGATTGAATATTTTACTGATGTTGGACATTAAGATTATGATTCAAAATTATCATAAATATTCATAATATCATTCATAAAATTCTTTACTCAAGTTGTATTTAAATAGAAATATTATATTACACAGTAACATATTTATTTTTCAAGAATTACATTATGATATAATTTTATTAAAAAATCCAATGAAAATGCATCAAACAGTTCTTTGTTCAAGAAGTATATCAAATAGGATATGATAGAAAAATTCACTGGTATGGTTTTTAAATGTTAATATAATAGTATAGGAATATAAAATTTATCATGTAAAAAATATGGGAATGTACACCATATAATTCATTCTTGTGTGTTTATCGTATGAATATATTGATATTTTTTTCTGGATTTGAAATGATAATTTAAAAATTAATGATTTTTTGTTAGTTATCTCTAATTGATGATCAACATTTATCATTACAGGTCATGTTAAAATATAATTTTTTTACTTTAGTATTATCCTTGTATAAAGATATAAAATATGATCTTAATTAATAATGATAGTTTTTCTACATTGGAAATAACATGAATTACACCACATTGGATCCCATAGACTCTGTATTTCGTAACTAGGTATTTTTGATTCAAATTTATATTACCAACTACATTATGTTGTAAATATAAATAATATGAAAACTTTAAAATTTGTTAAATTTATCACCTAAGTCTTATCAATAAGATAATCTGATGTGGTTGGGTATGTCACTGAAGATGACACTAGTTTGTGATTAACCAATATCTAATTTGTACACTAATATCAGTATTATTTTATATATTCCATCAATATTGATAAAATGAGTATGTTTAAGGAAATGAAAAGATAATATGTTGTATGTGCCTATTTATTCAGTACATTTTAGTATTGTGTTCTAATACATAAGGGTAATGGCATGTAATATATTCCAAAAATTTGAAAATCTATGTATATATAGTCAATAACATTTGAGTATGATATATAATATTGACATAAATAATTTCTCATAATCACATCATTCCATAGACTAACATATCACATAAAAATGTATGATGTCTTATAATATACCTAACCCCTGGGAAAAATTTCTATCCATCTGTTATTTAAATAAATACATTACTATTTTATTTATAAAAAACCCCATATTTTTCTTACCCTTTTTGTTATATTGCTCGATTGGATAAGAAAAAATTTATATGTGATTCTATTCCATCATAATCCTTCAAAACCTTTGTTACCACCATTATCATCTATTAACATCTCACAATCTTCCCATCATCGTTATTCTCTAATAAGCGTATTTTTATATCTAGGATTCTCCCATTACACTATATTCACCTCCCTGACCCCTACAATAATACCACACTAACCTCTACTCTTCTTTGTTTTTTTAATATATCAGGAATTTTAATAAAATTAAATACTAAAAACATAATCTATTCATTCTATATCATTAGATATACTATGTATAAAGAATAACATAGAAGATAATAAATAAATTTTGATATTATTGTGTACAAACCAATAAAAGATTGAATAATATAACATAATAGTAAATTTGATGTTGGTATAAGTGATATTAAATTTACGGTGAATTTTTTTTAATTAACGTGGGAGAAAATTTTAATGTTTAAAAAATCATCAATATTTATGGATTTCATTAACCTTTTAGTTAAATAAATTAAATATAATTAAAAATATACTTATCAGTAATTTTTTATATGATAATGTAAATAAATATATGTAATGAAAATAATAACATATAACGTAGAATTTCATGTTATACGTATTAAATCATCAACATTTAATAGTTTTGGTTTATAATTATTTATAAAGTCTTTCATAAAGGGACTGATATGGAGATACAAAGATCACTCAAGGTGAATAAGAGTGTATATCCTCCAATTCTACATTGGGTCCACTGGATGTAAAGGGTATAAATTTTACATCATCTACTCAGATTACTCAAGGAGTATGAAATAATGGTTCTACCAAATCAAAATAAGGTAAAACTCACAAAATACCTGACATTGTTTTCATTACTTATTTTCTTTATCATATTATAGATTCATTTACATGTATTCATACTATTGACTCTGTAGGGAAGCATACTTTCTGAACATGACCACGTTACCACATAGAGGCTATTCGAATGTCATTTCTTTCCATATGTTTTTCAACATGATAACATTATATTCATATATATTTATAAAATGGGTGAATTTATTTTATATACATTTAAAAATAATAACACAAGTTTGAAGAATATTATCCCACAAAATGTTTTCAGTCTCCTAGAATGAAATATTAAAATCAAATTTGATCTATATTGGCTACCCATTGGGGATTGTAATAAAATATATTGATTGATTTTATGCTAATAGTAATACATGGTTGTGTCCCTAGATGATCATTAATCGAATTAGATGCTTATTCCATTATCAGGGATAGATAAATATTCACATAGTATATTAAAGGTATTATGAGAATTTTGTATTCATATATTATTACATTTCATGATATTTAATAGTAAGATAAATATATATTGAATTATATGATTTTTTATTACGATAATATTATGGAATGAATTTAATAAAACATCATTATTTTTGTCATAGATTTATGGGAAGGATAGTTGGGGAATTCGTAAGGTCATGTGGAATATTTTTTATCATCACCAGGTCAAAATATATATTATATATTATTATATGACTATGTATTATATATATTTTTTTCTCAAAAAATTTGGAGAATAAATTAATTATATTTTATTTATTTTTCTTATATGATAAATATAAATATTCATGAGAAAATTGTTATTCCCCAAAACATTTCGTTGAATTGTTTTTTCTGAAAATAAGATTAAATTGATCTATTTATAATAATATTATTTTTATATATACTCATACCACATCAAATAATATATTTTTTAAAACTATTTTTTATGATTTTTTAATTATACTTGAATAAGGTTGGTCTATATATTATATAAACATCTATATGTTTTTAAGACAATTAAAATTGATTAACTTTATGAACGTTAATCTGTAAAAAACATTGGGTAAATCATTTTAATTAATAATTTGTGTTATTCAGTCAATTTGATATTTAATCATGCTATAGAATTAATAGTATAAACTCAATGCATATTGGAATCCCAACCATTCCATATAATCATTAGTATCATTATTGGGTTATATTTTTGTTGTATTAGGAATGATGGATTGTGGTCACTTAAGAGTGGATACTTATAGATCATCTCAATCAGAACCATTATGATTTTCATATATATCATTATCATCGATAGCAGATTCATGTTTGTTATAACTCTTTCTGGTCCTTCATAATGGAAAAAAAATAATAAAATTACAATTATAATTAAAGATCACATGTAAATTTTTATGACATATAATTATTGAATTTCAATATTTGAGACTGTAATAACTACATTGTTTAGAAGGATGAAAGGTAGATTTCCAAATTTAATATACCAGTAAAGATGGATTTATAAAAAATATACATCATAAATTGAAAAATCAATTCTTCTTTTCATTAACTAAATTTTGTTCACATTAGAATCATTAATCCTTTTACCAATAAAATATTTATAAATCGACACATTTTGCCTATATTTTCTATAATTATGTATTTCATTTCTAGGATAATTTATATATATATATGTAAATTCATTCAAATATTATTTGGCCATATCAATATAATTCATTTCAATATTATATGATATGGATTATGTGATTTTGGGGAAATTAAATTTATTCCCATTCTTTTTTTGTTGTTTTATTATATATTTGTTTAATGTTAGGTGGCTTTCGTTTGGTTTTTTAGATTTATTCTATCCATTTTAGATTTTTATAGGTGTATTTTATTATGTTTTATTGGTTCAATATTCGTTTTGGCATGATTTGGTTTTTTTGGATCATTCTTGGTAAGTTATTTTATCTTAGTTTGACTGTGTGAGAGTATTCTATTCAATATTTAATTTTTTTGTTCATTTTATATTGGTTTGCGTTAAGTTGGTTTGGTTAGGATCTAGTATTGTAATTTTTTTTGTTTTCGTTTTCATTCATAATTATTTATTTCAGGGTAGTTATATTTAATTTATTTATAATGTTATTAATTAATATTTTACATTAGGATAACCTTGGTTAGTTTGGATCCATTCACTTTCCATTGATTTAATTTAAATGAATTTCATTTAGCACTATTATATTATTTTTATTTGGATTAATTTGATAGGAATAAAAAAGGTTTGATATATGATGGTTTATTATAGCTAGATTTTTTCTTCTATCACTTTGTGTATATTTTTAATGACATATATTTATTTTGGTAATTTTTTAAGGAGTACACATTTATTTTATTGAGCAAGTAATCATATTTTTCTAGAAAAAACCAGATGTATAGGTTCTAATTTTTTCATATTTTTTTTCCATTTCAGTCTTTTTAGTTTTATTGGCATCAATTTACACTAGTTATGTCTGATTTAATATTATTTTAGTTACTTATATTTGATTAAATTAATCGGAATACAAAAAATTGCATTTTGGGAGAAGACCGGTCAAACGATGATAGGTTAGGTATGTTTGTTAATTTTAATTTTCCACATTTTTTTGGTATATGTAAATATGAATAAAGCTAATTTTTATATATCAATATTTACGTATATTTAATTACAAATGGATTAGTTTAGGTATGTGTTTTTCGGTTAATTATTTATTTGTTAAATTTAGTTTTTTTGTTTCATTTAGCACTATTATATTATTTTTATTGGTTTGATTCAGAATAAATTTTAAAAAGATATCGACCCTTTCCATAACATCAAATATAGATGTGATCTATACAACATGCATGATTCCCTTTCCAATTGGATGATTCCATACCCTCAAATTCATGTGATATAATATCCCTACCAATATGGTATATGCGCCTTATACTCACAGGACCTTCACAATTGATAGACCTTATTTTTTTCACAGATATTGTACTTCTATATTCCTTCACCTCAGACGTCCACATATGGACACGAAGATCTCATGCTGCATCCTAGGTCTCCCATTGACTAGCCAAAACACCACCACCGGTGTCTTCCCCACTTCATTCCATGTCACCATCTTTCAACTTGACCACCCACACCAGGCGATTGATATCTCTAACACACTTCTATTGATCATCCTCCCACTTTAATTGTGATTACCCCCATAGTATCTCATGACTCCACCCTCATGCCCGACCACCCTCAGCCGATGCTGGAGCCATTGACAATCTCCCCAACGATTGTAATTCTAACCTATGAATCCCATAGTGTGATGCACAATGTCTCATGATATTGGAATTTCTATAGATGACATCTCGGGCTTACCCATATCCCCTATAAATCCTAAAATTTGAAGCTACATTTTATTAAACACTAGTAGTTGGAGATTCTAGGTTCCCTTTAACCACTTGTCTAAGAACCCAACATCTAGTTAAAAAGTGACTTATTTTCCAAAAAAATATAACACTTTTATAAAAATTGATATTTCAAGTTTTAAAATTAAGAACTGAATTGTTAAAATCTTGATCACAAGTGTTAATTTTAATTTTTTCTCTTTTTATTTTTTTTATTGTTTTTAAAATAATTGACAAATAATATCATATTTCATAATTTATTGAAGTCATTATTTAAATTATGAATGAAAACTATTAAAAATGTGTCCAATCATCAAATAATGGTTTTAATAAAAAATTTCTAAATTTATCACATAACTTCATATAATGGAATTCATGATATATTATTTTTGGAGAAGGATTTACAAAGGATATTTTTCTTTGGGATTATATGATTCCTCTTTTTCACTATTTTCATTTTCAGTGTTTTTGAAATTTTTTTAATAAAAATATATGTTAAAAATATATGAATTTCCAAACTAAATAAATCTAATAAGGATGACGTTTATGAGAATAAGGATCCATCCAGAGATATTAATTGTGAGGGAGAGTGATTTTTGTTGAAAAACACAAAAATCTTATATTATTGATTATGTTATCAAATTGAAAATTATAACAATATTTCATTATTTTATATTGTTTTTTCATAAATTTATAAATGAAAATTTGATTTTAATGTTGTAAATGGATGATAGTTTATTTTATTGGTGGATTATATTAGGTCATCATGAAAAACATTTCCAACAAATTGTAATTTACAATTCATTTTAACATCTAAAAAATAGAATTAATCATAAAACCCCTTATAAATTTTCTATATAATATAAATAAAAAATCATATTTTTTATAAAATGATCTAATTTTTGTAAATTTTGTTGAATAACAACAATTATTTCATAAATTACCATTGAAAAATTGTAATCATTGTGAATTAGTTTCTATAAAAAATGGAGAATTTTAGTGAATTAATACATAATGTAAAACATAGTGATGGGTTTTGTTAATCATCATGAAATTATTTAAAAGTAGTAGTAATGATAATTATTCTACTAAATAAATTTTTAGTGACTTATTTAAATATATTTTTGAGATAAATTTATTGAGATATAGTTTTTTTCAGAAGATAACAGGTTATATTTATATAGATAGAGTGCCATTAATTCCTCACTTGATGTATCAATTTATTTACAATTATAATTTATGGAATTATTATTTTCACAATGAAATAAAATATTATGTTGTCCCACTTTTTTCTTGATTGAATGGGATTTATTTCGACGCAATGAGTTGTTAAGTGAATATTATAGTTGTAATCCAAAATATTTTTTGGACCAGTTATTTTTTTTTTCAAATTATATGAAATAAGATGATGCATATAATATAATTCCTAATGTTATTTAAATGTTATGAAAATTAATTATGGATATTATTTATTCTGTTGTTTTATATAATACATCATATGTTTAAATTTCACTACTTCCATATTACGTTTTGGAATGTTGGAGATTAAAGTGAATATGCTATAAATCCATATATTATAGTGATATGTTTTTTTCATATCAAATTTTATGAATGGGGTATTTTTTTACCTCTAATTTAACACATACAATTCTCAATTTATGATAGTTCATTTCAAATTGTGTTAATGAAATTATTTGGTATATGATATTTTAATAATAAACTTCGTATCTCTACCACTAATAATTTTTTGTTAATAAATTGCATCTTTAATGGAAACAAATGGTTGAATGTCATCCAATAAAAATTATAATTTTTATAAATAAAATCATCATTCACTAATGTGGTTGAAAATATATGAAATAATGGATAAAAAACCATAGATTTTCCATAGTAATTATTTAATGAACCAATTATATTATATTATTTTTTATTCTATCATAAATCCTATTGACTCTTTACCTCCCGAATGATGATCTCAATCATCATTAATCAATTCAACCAGAGATACCAGAATAATTTGAGTGAAGGTGTTATCCCACATGAAAAATGGATGATAAATTAATAATTCATGTGTAAAACAAGGATTAGAGAAGCCTTTTGGATTACTCTATGTGATATTCATAAAAAAATTTAAGTATGAAATATACAGTTACCACCATAAGTGAATACGAAATAGTTTATTCACTTTATATTTACAGTTTGGTTTTAATAATTATTCCTTGTTTGATATTATATTAATGGTTTCTAATTATTTGTAATATTTTTAATGAGTGTTGTTGTAACACCCGAGATTTTTATGAGTAATATTTTGTTTTTATATATATCATCAAAGGAATATTTTACTACATACTATCTTGGATTAATTTACCCGCAACCGCGACCTTCCTCGATAGCTTGCGTCGTACGCAATACTGAGTTTCACTAAACAATGATATGCTATTAAAATATTTTTAAAACTAGCCGTTATGAATAGTAATAACCACTTTTTAACATTTTATAAATTATATTTTTCAAAATGGACTTCATTTTTGGATTCGGAATACCGAAATTAGCCTAGGTTGAAATTTTGGTATTTTTCTGAAAACATTCAATATTTGATGAATAGTGAAACCACTAAGTGGTAGGTTAAAAACTGAATTTTGCATAAAACTTAATTTTACTGCTTCTGTGAATGGAATTTCGAAAATCCGAGAGACACGGTTAATATCAAGGACTAAAATGTGGTTCAATGAGATGAAAATAATTTTTTGGTGAATAGTAACTTTTTACTTTTTTTACCGCGGTTAATAGTAAATAGGGTAACTAAGGGTAAATATGATATTAATATTACCCTAACACATGTCCTAATTCTATTGGACAAGTGTAATTCTACCAAAAACAAACTTAGGAATAAAATATGACCATTTAGGCCCACTTGGATTAGATTAGAACATTTATTATTAATTTATTTAAAGAAGGGTTAAAATAGTTAAAATCATAGTTTAATAAGTAAATCATTTTTAATATGGGGTTATACATAAGATAAATTAGACTATAAATATTAATTAGAAATCTAAAAAATATTTCCTCCATGATGGTAATTTATTTATAATTTTTAGACATTAAATAATTTAATTTATTTATGACACAATGATGATGCAGTAATTATCTTATTAATGAAATATTGACATAATTGATATTATAACCACCACAATAAATGTAATTTTAGCCTTTTTATGAATTACACTAATTTTCTATGTTACTATGATATATTAGTGTTGATTTAATCAACTTTGTTTGAACATATAATTCTGTTATGACTTTCACAAAAATCATATATCAAATTGTGTCAAAATTGACACAAAATAGTTTTTAAATCAAATATTATATTATTAATTGTTATTTTATTCCTAAAAATCTAAGGTTCGGCCAAATGACTTAGATAAGGATATATATATTAATAATAAACAATTTGGGGTTCGTTTGGCATGTTATAGTAAGTGTATTAACCATATAGTGTAAGAAAACAAAAAGACACGGTAAAAGTTAAATTATTTAACTTAGAGTTAAATCTAATTGATAAGGTTAAAATAATAACCTAAACTTGTCTAAATCCTATTGGTTGATAGGATTTCGACCCATCCCCACTTTAGCACAGAAATAAGACCCTTTGGAAGCATTATAAACCGATTTTGACTTTAATATAAAATAATATTTTGAGGTATTCCTAAGGTGCCCCTCTCCTCCCTTATAAAAGGGCACCTCCTCCCCCTCCTCCTCACACCAATTTGAGCACTCAAGCTCGCCCAACCCCTGAAATTTTCTCCTCTCCACTTCCCTAGAATAATCCTAGAGGTCCTGGTCTTCTTCAAAGACCAATCTTAGTACCCTAAGTGGAGGATTCAAAGAGGCATTCCAAAGAAGATGTAATATCCATTACTGATCTTTTCAATTTCTTTCTTCTTCAACTTCTTCTTCTTTAGTTGTTTCATGATAATGTAATAACATCAGTATTACTTACATACTGATATGTTATTATAAATATGAAACAACCCTAATTCTCTTTCTATCCATCCTACGGAAAAATGAAATCACCGCGCGTGCGTACGTACGGAATACCGTCTCCACGCCGTGGTGTAATCTATTTTCCACCATCACCTTACAAGGATGGGTATAATGGTGTAATGAGTAACTATTTATGATTATTATAAAGTAATATTGATACTGAAATAATATACATATACTCCAATACAATTCCATGATCATAGGAACGATATCATCACTCGTGCGTACGCACGGAATACCGTCTCCACGATGTGATGTGACTCGTTCTACATGATCATCATTACATAGTAATTATATAAATGAATTTAATGAATAAATATGATATATGTTACACTAATACCATTCTGGATATAAGGTATCTATAACCTTAAAAGAAGAATAATAATTTATTCGGCAAAACACGCATAAGAACAAAAGGCAATAAAGACCCGAGTAACAAGTAACAATGAAATATTACTAACAAGAAGCTAAGAATATGACCATATATGATATCATATCAATATTTATGATTCTGGAATAAATCAATAACATTATTTAAACCATTATACAGGAGCTTCGGACACGTACAAAGCAAATCGGACCTAAGGTAAGGGAAATATCACAATCTAATTTTTATCTGAGATTGTTTATACATTAGTATTTACTGGGGTGTATTTTATCATCCACATCCATGTTTCCTCAATATGTAATATTATTTCCATCCACCTACAATTGTTTAAATACAATTTTACCCTTCGGTGAGTTTTTTGTAAAGGATATGAAAGGAATCTATTTTCATTTTTTTCATACGAGGTACTTTTTGACTTTCCGACAAAAGTACGAGAAGAATGTCTTTTAACTTATACGGCACGAAATGATTTTTACGGTTTTATAAAGCCTTATTTTCATGAAGCTTCTTACAAAATATTTCATGACTATTTTCAATAAAATCTTTTTCTTTTAAAATTGCATGATGTTTTGTGAAACGAAATTGATTTTGAAGAAGAAAGGATATTTTCTTCAAGAATTCAATTCAAGTGTTTTATCAAAATTATTTTCCATCTAAGATAATAAAGGGTTCTCTTTATATCTATATTTTTAGATTGATTTGACTATGTTTTGATGGAATTATGTTTATGAATTCCTTTATCTTATATGAATGTTTTGATGATGTCATGTTGTTTAAGAATCCCATTTTTATTACATGGGTTATGTAATGATGTATGATTTATGATTTTGTGGCACACATAAGAATGGTATCATTATGAGATGGGTGGGACCTATATCTCCCTCCAATACATTGGGTAAAGATTTTATATCTCATGAGATAGACATGGCTGGAACGGTAGGTTATACCGGTTCAGTGAACAGGACTGGAACGAGGGTGACTCGGTTCAGAAAGGGACTTTGTCCACTAAGATAGTCTTGGAAATGAGTCATGACTAACAAGAAATGATTTTCCATGATTATGTGTGCATGCCACAAAGTTTCAAGTTTCATGTTATGATTATGGGGATCTCATTTTCACTTCTATGATTTGTTCAATGTTAATATATTATGATCTCTTTTGCAGGTTATGATTTTCAAAAAGATATGATATGATTTTTATTTCCTTTATTTGCCCTTGCTGAGCATTTGAGCTCACCCTTTTATGTTTTCTTTTCCCCAGGTCAGGAAGATGGATATTAAGTAGAATATGCTAAAAGGGACCCTAGATAAGATGAAATAAATGGGAGACACCATAGAAGATTTATGAACCAGTTGTTTATGTTTTCCAGTTTCTAAATACACTATACCTATACGGTCCTTTGTGGTTTTTTCATATGTTGTAATAAGTGTAATTCAATTTTGAAGTATTAACAATGTATGTAAAGTATGGGTCGTTATAGATGGTATCAGAGGAAACGTATAGTCAACCTTTGGAAACTAGGATGTGAAAGCCTTAGTAAGAACCCTAAGGATAAGTCTAAGCATAGAGCACAATATTAGTGTTTTAGAAATGGCCATGAATACCCTAGGATAAGACCTTAAGTGTGAAATTTTATCCTTGATTATGTGGTTTTCCTATTATAATTAGTGTTGCTCACACTATTCTTCTTGGTTTTAGTCAATGGCTGGAACCCGAAGGAACGATGTTAATGCGGAATGCGATGGGCAATGCAATGATTGTCCCCCTGAGAAACCAAACGATATGAGAGATGGAATGCAAAATCTTGTAGCCATGCTCACACAACTTTCTCAAGCTCTGAATCATGTAGGACTTCCAAACGAGCAAAGGAAAGAGCAACATTCTGTTGAATCCTTCATGAGGCAGCGCCCACCTTCTTTCAGTGTGTCTACTGATCCATTAGTTGCTAAACAATGGATTAGTACTACTAAAAAGATATTTTCAGTTCTTCAATGTTCCGAACATGATAAAGTCATCCTAGTAGTGTATCGTTTGGAAGGAGATGCTGATCAATGGTGGAATCTTATTAAGAATATGAGGCAAAGGGATGAAATTGAGTCCATGGAATGGGATGAGTTCAAGAACTTATTTTTCAATAAGTACTTCCCTCGTATTCTCCGAACAATGATAGAGAAAGAGTTTCTTGAACTGAATCAAAGGGATGATGAATCTGTTGGTACCTATGAAGCAAATTTTACAAGACTTGCAAGGTACGCATCTGTATTATTATCCAACCTGAGAGTAAGATCGATCGATTCTTTAGTGGCTTAAAACAAAGTTTTCGAAGGGCGTTAGCCATAAGGGACTTCAATAGCTATGAGGAAATCGTTCGATGAGCTCTCAAAGTCGAGATGGAGATTGGAGTAACCCATCAGTCATATGGGTTTGATAAGAAGAGGAAAATGGAATTCAAAGGAAAATCTAAAGAGCACACTGAAAAGAAGATGAGATTTCCCTTATGCTCAAAGTGTGGAAAGAAACATGGAGGGAGTTGTCTTAAAGGGACAAGTAAATGTTTCAAATGTGGAAAGGAAGGTCATTGGGCATTTGAATGTCATGATAATGGGAAGAAGATGTCTAATGATGCAAACAAAGGAAGGGATACACAGAATGAACCTACTACACTTCAATGTTTCAAGTGCAAGGAGATGGGGCATTATGCCAATCAATGCACAAATCCAAGGGTTGATGATGATGGTTGACGTCAACAAAATCTTAATGCTAAAGACAAAGGAAAGTCACATGCAATTTCTATCAGCGATGTGGAGTACGATAACGATGTGGTGAAAGGTACACTTACCATCCACTCTAAAGTAGCAAATGTTTTATTTGATTCTGGATCCACCCACTCTTTTATTTCTAAAGAATTTTCTAAGGGTATCACCATATTACCTCAACAATTAGATGTTGAGTTAGCTGTGACAACACCTAATGGCACAACAGTCGCATCAAAAGTTTATAATTCTTCTCCGATCGAAGTTTGTGGGAAAGTGCTTCCTGCAAATCTTGTGATCCTTCCTTTAGTGGAATTTTATGTGATTCTTGTCATGGATTGGCTTTCTCTACATGGAGCTCATATCAATTTCCAAATAAGGGAAGTCACATTTCATATTCCAGATCAATCTACGATCGTCTACCAATGCAAGGATGAACATAACCTTCCAGTGGAAATTTCTTCCATCTTATGGGTCTTGATTCCACTAAATGAAGGTTATTTATCTCAAATGGTTGGTGAGAAACTCACGATTAATAATATTCCCATTGTACGGGAGTTTGATGATGTCTTTCCAGAGGAATTATCGGGTCTTCCACCAAATCGTGAAGTTGAGTTTTCAATAGAACTCGTACCGGGTGCTTTGCCTATTTCAAAGACACCTTATAGAATGACCCCAATTGAGTTGCAGGAATTGAAGAAGCAACTCCAAGAGAATCTTGATAAGGGATTCATACGCCCTAGTGCGTCACCTTGGGGAGCACCTGTTCTATTTGTTAAGAAGAAAGATGGATCAATGAAACTCTGCATTGATTATCGAGAACTTAACAAGATCACTATCAAGAACAAATATCCTCTCCCACGCATTGATGACTTATTTGACCAACTACGTGGAGCTCAATACTTTTCCAAGATTGATCTTCGTTCTGGGTATCATCAATTAAGGGTCAAAAGGGAGGATATACCAAAGACGGCTTTCCGTACAAGGTATGGACACTATGAATTTATAGTGATGCCATTTGGTCTTACTAATGCCCCTGCTATCTTCATGGATCTAATGAATAGAGTCTTTAGAGACTATCTTGATCAATTTGTGGTAGTCTTTATAGACGATATTCTTGTCTATTCAAAGAGCAAGGAAGAGCATGAAGATCACTTGAGAATTATATTGAAGACCCTGAGAAAGGAGAAGATTTATGCCAAATTTACCAAGTGTGAATTTTGGCTTCAAAAAGTTGCATTTTTGGGTCACATAATCTCAAAAGAGGGGATATCTGTGGATCCAGCAAAAAAGAGGTTATCGAAAGATGGTCGATACCAACAACAGTAACTGAGATCTGAAGTTTTCTTGGTTTGGCTGGATATTATCGACGTTTTGTAAAGGATATTTCACGATTATCTAATCCACTCACCAAGTTGACTCGGAAAGGAGTTAAGTTTGTCTGGACAGAGGAATGTGAAGAGAATTTCAAGGAGTTGAAAAGAAGGTTATCCAGTGCACCTGTGCTCACACTGCCTTGTAGTGGAGAAAGGTTTGTGATCTACAGTGATGCATCCAAGAAGGGATTGGGGTGTGTTCTTATGCAAAATGATATGGTGATAGCTTATGCCTCACGACAGTTGAAAATCCATGAGCAAAATTACCCAACACATGATTTGGAGTTGGCTGCGGTAATATTTGCATTAAAGATTTGGAGGCATTACCTTTATGGAGAAAGGTGTGATATTTATACTGATCATAAAAGTTTAAAGTATATTATCACACAAAAGGAGCTGAATATGCGTTAAAGAAGATGGTTGGAGCTGATTAAGGATTATGACTGCTCAATCCATTACCACCCTTGGAAAGCAAACAAGGTGGAAGATGCATTAAGTCGACAAGACCATGCTATTTTATCCATGATGAGGATCACAAAAGATCCAATATTTATGGATTTACAAAGGATGGATCTTGGAATTATAATGGAAGGGGAAAAATCTTATCTTTCTCAAATGAATGTTCAACCATCTATACATGTGAAGATTAAAGAGGCACAGAAAAAAGATGTCGAGTTACAAATGAAGGTGAGAAATGTTCCTGAATTCAACCTTGATTGTGATGGGATAATAAAGTTCAGGAATTGGGTTTGTGTTCCTCCCATCCCCGAATTAAAGAAGGATCTGCTGGATGAGGCTCATAGTTATTCGTTCTCTATTCATCCTGGAAGCACGAAGATGTATAGGGACATGAAAGAGTACTTCTGGTGGGATGACATGAAAAGAGATGTTTCTGAATATGTCTCTCGATTCTTGGTTTGTCAACAAGTTAAAGCTGAGAGACAGAAGTCTAAGGGGATGTTACAACCATTACCCATACCCGAATGGAAATGGGAAAACATCACTATGGACTTTGTCACAGGACTTCCTAAAACATCCAAAGGCAATATTGCTATCTGGGTCATAGTTGATCGTCTTACAAAGTCTGCACACTTCATTGCTATTAGAGAGGATTTCTCTCTAGATCAGCTTGCCAGGATATATGTAAAGGAAGTGGTAAGATTGCATGGAGTACCACTTTCTATTATATCTGATCGGGATCCGAGATTTACCTCGAAGTTCTGGCGAAGTCTTTAGCATACTCTGGATACAGAGTTGAGTTTCAGCACTGCTTATCATCCTCAGACAGACGGTCAGTCTGAGAGAACAATTCAAACCCTAGAAGATATGTTGAGAGCTTGCTCTATGGATTTCAAAGGAGGTTGGGATCAACATATACCTTTGGTGGAATTTTCTTATAATAATAGCTTTCACTCCAGTATTCAGATGGATCCTTATGAAGCTCTCTATGGAAAGAAATGCAGGAATCCAACTTGCTGGGATGAAGTTGGAGAAAGAAAGCTATTAGGACTAGATCTCATTGATGAAATGGCAGAAAAGGTCAGATCTATTCAACAACACATAAGAGCAGCTCAGAGTCGACAGAAAATTTATGCCGACAACCGAAGAAAAGACCTAGAGTTTGAAGTGGGTGATAAAGTGTTCTTACGAATATCTCCCTGGAAGAGGGTTATGAGATTTGGAAAGAAGGGGAAGTTGAGCCCTAGATATATCCGTCCTTTCGAAATACTGGATCGTGTTGGAAAGGTAGCTTACCGAATGGTGCTTCCACCGAATCTCTCTCAAGTTCACGATGTGTTCCATGTATCTCTCCTGAGAATGTACATACCTGATCCTCCACATGTACTCAGCTCAGAAGTTGTACCGCTGGAGCAAGATCTTTCTTATGAAGAACAACCGATAGAGATTCTGGATCGTAGCGAAAAAGTCCAACGAAACAAGACCACTCGATTGGTGAAAGTTTTATGGAGGAACCACCAACTTGAAGAAGCTACATGGGAGCTTGAGGATATGATGAGGGAGAAGTATCCTCATCTGTTTGTTACAAAGTGACGAATTTCGAAGGAGAAATTATTTTTAAGGGGGGTAGAATGTAACACCCGATATTTTTATGAGTAATATTTTGTTTTTATATATATCATCAAAGGAATCTTTCCCTACATACTATCTTGGCTTACTTTACACGCAACCGCGACCTTCCTCGATAGCTTGCGTCGTACGCAATACTGAGTTTCACTAAACAACGATATGCTATTAAAATATTATAAAAACTAGCCGTTATGAATAGTAATAACCACTTTTTAAAATTTTATAAATTTTATCTTTCAAAATGGACTTCTTTTTTGGATTCGGAATACCGAAATTATCCTAGGGTGAAATTTTGGTATTTTTCTGAAAACTTTCAATTTTTGATGAATAGTGAAACCACTAAGTGGTAGGTTAAAAACTGAATTTTGCATAAAACATAATTTTACCGCTTCTGTAAATAGAATTTCGAAAATACGAGAGACACGGTTAATATCAAGGACTAAAATGTAGTTCAATGAGATGAAAATAATTTTTTCGTAAATAGTAACTTTTTACTTTTTTTACCGCGGTTAATAGTAAATAGGGTAACTAAGGGTAAATATGATATTAATATTACCCTAACACATATCCTAATTCTATTGGAAAAGTGTAATTCGACCAAAAACAAACTTAGGAATAAAATATGACCATTTAGGCCCACTTGGATTAGATTAGGACATTTATTATTAATTTATTTAAAGAAGGGTTAAAATAGTTAAAATCAAAGTATAATAAGTAAATCATTTTTAATATGGGGTTAAACATAAGATAAATTCGACTATAAATATTCATTAGAAAGATAAAAAGATTTCCTACATGATGGTATTTTATTTATAGTTTTTAGAAATTAAATAATTTAATTTATTTATGACACAATGATGATGCAGTAATTTTCTTATTAATGAAATATTGACACAATTGATGTTATAAACACCAAAATAAATGTAATTTGATACTTTTTATGAATTCCACTAATTTTCTAGGTTAATATGAAATATTAGTGTTGATTTAATCAAATTGGTTCGAACATATAATTCTGTTATGACTTTCACAAAAATCATATATCAAATAGTGTCAAAATTGACACAAAATAGTTTTTAAATCAAATATTATATTATTAATTGTTATTTTATTCCTAAAAATCTAAGGTTCGGCAAAATGACTTAGATAAGGATATATATATTAATAATAAACTATTTAGGGTTCGTTTGGCATGTTATATTAATTTTATTAACCATATAGTGTAAGAAAACAAAAAGACACGGTAAAAGTTAAATTATTTAACTTAGAGTTAAATCTAATTGATAAGGTTAAAATAATTACCTAAACTTGTCTAAATCCTTTTGTTTGATAGGATTTAGACCCATCCCCACTTTAGCTTCGAAATAAGACCCTTTGGAACCATATAAACCGATTTTGACTTTAATATAAAATAATATTTTGAGGTATTCCTAAGGTGCCCCTCTCCTCCCTTATAAAAGGGCACCTCCTCCCCCTCCTCCTCACACCAATTTGAGCACTCAAGCTCGGCCAACCCCTGCCATTTTCTCCTCTCCACTTCCCTAGAATAATCCTATAGGACCTGGTATTCTTCACAGACCAATCTTAGAACCCTAAGTGGAGGATTCAAAGAGGCGTTCCAAAGAAGAGGTAATATCCATTACCGATCTTTTCAATTTCATTCTTCTTAAACTTATTCTTCTTTAGTTGTTTCATGATAAAGTAATGACATCAGTATTACTTACATACTGATATGTTATTATAAATATGAAACAAACCCAATTCACCTTCTATCCATCCTACGGAAAAATAAAATCACTGCGCGTGCGTACGTACGGAATACCGTCTCCATGCCGTGGTGTAATCTATTTTCCACCATCACCTTACAAGGATGGGTATAATGATGTAATGAGTAACTATTTATGATTATTATAAAGTAATATTGATACTGAAATAATATACATATACTCCAATACAATTCCATGATCATAGGAACGATATCATCACTCGTGCGTACGTACGGAATACCGTCTCCACGATGTGATGTGACTCGTTCTACATGATCATCATTACATAGTAATTATATAAATGAATTTAATGAATAAATATGATATATGTTACACTAATACCATTCTGGATATAAGGTATCTATAACCTTATAATAAGAATAAGAATTTATTCGGCAAAACACGCATAAGAACAAAAGGCAATAAAGACCCGAGTAACAAGTAACAATGAAATATTACTAACAAGAAGCTAAGAATATGACCATATATGATATCATATCAATATTTATGATTCTGGAATAAGTCAATAACATTATTTAAACCATTATACAGGAGCTTCGGACATGTACAAAGCAAATCGGACCTAAGGTAAGGGAAATATCACAATCTCATTTTTATCCGAGATTGTTTATACATTAGTATTTACTGGGGTGTATTTTATCATCCACATCCATGTTTCCTCAATATGTAATATTATTTCCATCCACCTACAATTTTTTAAATACAATTTTACCATTCGGTGAGTTTTTAGTAAAGGATATGAAAGGAATCTTTTTTCGTTTTTTTCATACGAGGTACTTTTTGACTTTCCGACAAAAGTATGAGAAGAATGTTTTTTAACTTATACGGCACGAACATATTTTTACGGTTTTATAAAGCCTTATTTTCATGAAGCTTCCTCCAAAATATTTCATGAATATTTTCAATAAAATCTCTTTCTTTTAAAATTGCATGATGTTTTGTGAAAAGAAATTGATTTTGAAGAAGAAAGGATATTTTCCTCAAGAATTCAATTCAAGTGTTTTATCAAAATTATTTTCCATCTAAGATAATAAAGGGTTCTCTTTCTATCCATATTTTTACATTGATTTGACTATGTTTTGATGGAATTATGTTTATGAATTCCTTTATCTTATATGAATGGTTTTATGATGTCATGTTGTTTACGAATCCCATTTTTATTACATGGGTTTTGTAATGATGTATGATTTATTATTTTGTGGCACACATAAGAATGGTATCATTATGAGATGGGTGAGACCTATATCTCCCTCCAATGCATTGGGTAAAGATTTTATATCTCATGAGATAGACATGGCTGGAATGGTAGGTTATACCGGTTCAGTGAACAGGACTGGAACGAGGGTGACTCGGTTCAGAAAGGGACTTTGTCCACTAAGATAGTCTTGGAAATGAGTCATGACTAACAAGAAATGATTTTCCATGATTATGTGTGCATGCCACAAAGTTTCAAGTTTCATGTTATTATTATGGGGATCTCATTTTCACTTCTATGATTTGTTCCATGTTAAGATATTATGATCTCTTTTGCAGGTTATGATTTTCAAAAAGATATGATATGATTTTTATTTCCTTTATTTGCCCTTGCTGAGCATTTGAGCTCACCCTTTTGTGTTTTCTTTTCCCTAGGTCAGGAAGATGGATATTAAGTAGAATATGCTAAAAGGGACCCTAGATATGATGAAATAAATGGGAGACACCGTAGAAGATTTATGAACCAGTTGTTTATGTTTCCCAGTTTCTAAAGACACTATACCTATACGGTCCTTTGTGGTTTTGTCATATGTTGTAATAAGTGTACTTCAATTTTGAAGTATTAACAATGTATGTAAAGTATGGGTCGTTATAGTTGTTTAATTCAACAATATAATACAGAAATTAGTCACATTCCCATAAGTAAAATTCAAAAAAAAACCATTCCATGGGCCAACTGTGAACTTGGTATGGGGCCAAAAATATGCCAACCTACCCTTAAATGATCATTGGGTACCTATTAAAACATAATATTATAAAATTATGTGGGAATTTATTTTAAACTACATGGATAAAAAAAATTATGTAAAAACATTATTCATACATGTGAACACCAATACTTTCATCTTAATAATTCAAATTCAATGAAATAAATCATTAAATAAGAACAACCATGTTAATGGAATCATAAATTCAAATTTCAATAAAATTTTATTACTAAATGTTCTAAAATACATTATATCCTCTATGTGAAATAAAACCATTGTGGAAGCGATTTGTGGGGGGAGTTATTCCCTGTTGTTCTCTTTTGCGTAATTCTATTTGGATGGTCCTCCCTTCAGTTTTGGTATTTCCCATTTCAGTTCCTGTTATGGTTTGTGTTGTCTTTTTCATAGGTGATGGTGGTTATGTCACTCAAGGAGGTGGATTCGAGGAATGGTTTGATATCCTGGCATGGCCCTTGGTTTTCATTCATGATAATGTTGTTGTTATTGTCGGCACTTCTTAGAGTTAATTCAAATGATGGTTTCTGGTTTATTTTTTTGGTTTTGGTCAATTTTTTGCTGGGATCAATCTTGAGAAGGTTATGGATCTCTATGAAGGCTTTAAGCTATTTCAACTCTGTCGTGGAATCGTGGTTCGTCTCTCCTCTCCGGGTCAGTCTGGTTTGGAAAATATCAATGAAGCTTTGGGATCTGTCGTTCTCGTGGCCCACGGTGTTCCAGGAGTGCAGACCTTCATTCAGTAGTGATAAGTGATGACAGTGGTGTGATGATGGTGGTGACGTCGTGGAAGGTGCAGTGACTCGATTGCAACAATGTTTGATACATTACTTGATGTAGGATTCTTGGACGGCAGTGTGATTTGCAGTCTATGTTGGCACATCAGTTCCTGTTGCGGCCTTTTGAATTAGTAATTGGTTTTTGTGATTTCAATATTGAATGGTGTTAGTGTAATTTGATCTTTGGGGTTCCCAATTTCTCCTCAAAGTGGCTTTTATGAAATCAAAAAAATGATTTGGACATCTAACACTACCCATCCTTTGAATTTACATAGATAAACCTAATTTTCATCCTCAAGTGCTTATCAAATATAGATGGACCAAACTCTAAATCATATACACAAAAATGGGACCCAAATATATCATTGGAAAATAAAATATATTAATAAATCAATGAATAAAAATAAAGGGTATCAAAATTTCTATAACACAGTTACTAGAAATACTACAAATATTATTTACTAACTTTCTAATCCATAATATTCCATCCATCTTCGGAAGAAAAATATAGTACAAAAATACAACAATATTAAGGAAACATATGAATCAACAAGATGAATCAATATAAATATCATCTATACTTATGTTCTCAAAATGATAATACTTAATCCTACTTAACTACAAAATATTTCAATTCATCATATATATCAAAAATAGATTCAATGTTCCATTTAAAGATCCATTTTCAAAAAAAAATACCCAATAATTACTTTTATAAAAAAAATTGTATTATACATTCAATAATAAATATTCTTTTCAATTTAATTTCAATGAAATTTAATTAATTTTTTCACTTAATTTTATATAAATTTATTAAATTTATTACTAGTACATTAATGAAAACAATGATTATTTCCCCTAAAAATTCTAATTTTCACATTTATGTGAATTTGTTATCATGAAAACTATGTTTTACATATTTGAAAATATTAATTGTCTCATACAAAAATTTCAATGAGAAAATTATCATTTTTTCTTATTAAAGGATTTTTGATATAAAAATGTATACATTAATCTCAATGAAAACACATCCTTATTCATTGTCATTATCCTGTAAAATATGTCTACATTAACATTTACTATATGTAATGAAATAAAAAAAACTATTCCTTATATTATTACTTTTACTCACATGAAAATAATATGTTAATAATGTAATATAACCATGTTGTATACTGACTATAATATAATTATATAAGTGATACTATGAAAAAGATTTAAATATAAAAAAAACTGAAATTAAAAATGGAATTGTGATCCTTTATATCAATGAAATACTTTTAGAAATCCATGGGATAATCTTCATTAATTATGTAATAGATAAATGGTATACACGGAAACATTTTATACATTGTTAGTTTATATTAATAATTATTTTTTCACAGGAATTTAATAATTTAATAATTATTTGCTGGTCCATATGTTCTTGTATATCATATAGTTTATGAAAAATCGAAATATTTGGGTCTTGGTAGTGAACTTACCAATATATTATTACTAATCCACAGTTGAGGTACCCAAAAAAAATAACACATCAATAATAGTGGTGCCTACCAAGCTACATTAACATCCCAAGTAACATGATCTTCCACCAGAAATATGATTTTAGTTAATTTTAATGGGTTATTTATAATTTATTAATTTTAATAATTCATGTATATAATCAATAATGGCCATCCTAACATCTATATCTAATAAATTATATAAATTGAAAACTACTATTTTTTTGTAACAATAATGAAATGAATAACCTAAAAAACACATCCACAGGATCCCACATAACCCAATAATAAATACATGATCCCCATGTGCTAGATACCAACACATGTCTTATTTTATTATTGGGGAGTAATTTTCTTTCTATGTTTAGTCATGAATTAATGAAGGTATCCAATACTACATTAATGAAACACATTTCATTTAACTTAGATAAACCACTTGATAAAATTTATATAAAATGATTAGGCCTCATGTACACATCGATATGTTCCAACATAACCTTAATCCTCCAACATCGACACCAAAAGAAGTCTGCCTATACTCATTATAATTATTAATAGGAAATGAAAATCCTCAAACATATAGTAGTTCATGTTTTTATCATAAAAAGTAATATGAAGTTACATGTCCACCGGAGTGCACATATATGGTGAGGTCATATAATACTTAATAGGAAACCACTAAGGTTTCAACTTTTAAAAAATACCCAAATGTGTTTTCTTTATATGAATTTAATCATTTATATTAATATATAGACCAAAATATTTATAGATCACTATTAATAAAACATGGAATTGATACTTTCTAGAATAAAATAAATGAATGAAAGTCTATAATGATCTATTTACATTGAATGTTTAAACACACAATGGCTATTAATATTAAATATACTAGTAATGATTTTAGGAAATAGGTGTTGAAATATTTATCTAATCCAACCACGGTATACCAAAATATGAGCTTGGGAATAACCTACCTCACAGGATGGTTATGATGTATACTATGTCGATGAATTATCTCATTTTTTGGAATGTGGATTGGGGTATAAAGTAGTTTGGTTGAACCCCCAATCCAATTTAACACATTATATCAGTAATAAAAATACAATCATTAAATATATACTAGAGAAATCCAAAAATATTCCAATTCAACTATGATTATAATCCATCCAATTAGAATCCTTGTCCAAATCATTTCATTCAAAACAGTTATCAAACTCCTTAATATAAAATAAATAGGCATACTTCAATAAAAATTATATTATAAAAAATCCAATAAATAAATCAAAATTTATACATATTGGCATAATATATATTAGTTATTACATAGCATAGTGAATTTTATTTTCATACTATTAAAAATTTAACATTTTAATCCATGTACATCTCACACTAAATTTAAAAACCTATATAAAAAATAATCCAAACATATAATTGGTTATGGAATTCAAATATCATCAAAATAATTTAGAAATAGGTTATACTAGTTCCAATATTCAAACTGGGGGTTGTTTTTAGCCTTTTAAAATTGATTTTATGGAAGAATAAATAGATTTTAGGTTTTATTAGATATAAATTATGTGGTAGAAAAATGATAGTCATAACCAGTACACGCCTAATGCTTCATAGATAAAGAATTTAAGATTCATAATAACTATGTTTTAAAATGATCACTAATAATTGACTTCGTTCAATTGTAGATTTTCTCAAATTAAATTTATTTTTATGAAAAAAATAAATTTTTAACACAGTATTTAAAAAAATTCTTTATAAATTATATATATTAATACTGAATGAAATAATATTCTAAATTGAAAGTAGTTTAATTAAAATAATATATAATTATGAGGGTTTTCTATAAAATTATGATTTAATAGATCTCATTATAAAAAAATAATTAAGTAAAGTTTTTAATACAAGGTATCCAGTATGGGTAGAAACTCAGATAAATATGAAATATTATTAATATACCAGTTCATCCCATTCCATATATTTTTCTATGTTTCTATCTCACTAATGATACTCTAAAGACCTATAAATTTCAAGGAAATTTTTTTCCTTAAATTCTTTGGGATTTTACGACTACGCAGTTTCTGACGGCACCTGATTCTGAGGCCCGGTGTGCCCGGAACCAATTTCTGAAGTTTAACTCGGGTACGTTTAGTGAACGAACGGGCAGGTTTTTCTATCTTTTGAACCGGTGATGAGAATTGAAATCTGAGGGCACCAATGAAACCACAACACCGGTAATTGCTTAGGAGATCCTTTACCAAAGATGTGTTTTCTTAGGAAGAGCTTTCTAAAAAAAGTGTTTTAAATAAAAGTGAATAAAATTGTGGTACAATTTTATTTCTAACTAAATTGGTTTTATCCTACATAGGGAAGTTAGGGTGGGACCCACTAGGATCCTAACTACCAATGTGATGATAAGTGTGAGGTGGGGCCCACACGAGCCCAAACCCTTCACATTCCCTAAATCCCCTAAAACCCCCCATTAAACTCCATGTTTTTAATGTTGGGAAAACTCTTGAACATAATTAAGTAACTCCTCCTCGCTCACATTAATTCATGCCAACACTTAATTGATTAAACCTCTTCAATTAATTTATCTAAGTGTTTGAATTTTACGTTATTGAAATACATGGAAAAGTAAAATAAAATAAGGGGAAGCTTATTTTAATTTTGGGTGAGAATTGTTGTGTGAGGAGGATATGGAGGGATAGATCTAAAGATTTGAAAAAATTCTTCCTCCGATGAAGAAAGATCATCCTTCTCGATGATGAACGATTCCTGGTTCTCCATCAAGGGAGGAGACATCGTCACGGGGAATTCGCAAACGACAACATCACCTTTCTGACCTCAACGAACGACACCACCTCTCCGCAGATCACGTCACGAGGTAGGGGTTAATTCTTTTGTTCATGTTTTATCATCGAACTTCGTTGATTTAAATTTGGCCGCATGTTATCATTATAACGGGAGGAGATTGGACTGCAAAAACACGGCCGATCATCCTCCCCTTTTTCTTCTTGATCACTGTTGATGTTTGAGGCGAAGGCGGTGTGGTGTCGTTGCACCGCGCGGGGATGAAGAGGACCGCGGACGGAGCGGGCCGTGGTGGGGGTGCATGGTGTCGTTGCGCCGTGCCAGAGAAGCCAAGGGAGGTCGTGGACGGATCGGGGCGCGGTGGAGGGGTGTGGCGCCTTTGCGCCACGACGGTCGAGCAAGAGCCGTAGTGGTCCAACAGGGGCGGCCGGCTGTGCCGGCCGCCGGTGTCTCCAGGAGGTGGGACCCTGAAGTGTCCTGCGGCAGCTCACCCGGCCGACCATAATGGCCGGCCTCTTTGGGAAACCAGGGGGGTTTAACCCCTCCGATATCAATTAGGGAGGACACCACGGGTCTGCCGTTTCTGAAAATAGGTGGTGCGCCCCTTGCGCACCGCTCGGCCAGCGTCGAGCTGCGGCTGGCTTCCAACCCGGGCCATAGGCTGTCGGGCCAGGCCGCACCCAATCGGGCCGACCCAGGGGGGTTTTGGGCCGAGTTGGACAGGGCCCGGACCCCCTATTTTTCAGACCAGGTTCATTCAAATGCTCATATCTTGAGCTACAGACCATCGATCAATGGACCTTCAGTTGCATAAGGATCCTTCGATCAAGACGATCGTTTTTGTATATTACACTCGAGGTTTTGGCAAATTTTGTGTATGGCCATGTTGGTTTGAACCCGAAACCAACCGGGCCCTTGGAGCAGAAATGCGTATAACTTAAGGACCAGACGTCCGAATGATGTGACGTCAATTACATTGCATTACCCTTAGTGAGAATGTTCTTTTAGATTACTGCACTTGAGGTTTGGATGCATTTGGAGTAGGGTCAGGTTGGTTTTAGTTTAAAAAACAATCGGGCCCCTGGGACGGAAAAACCAATATCTCTCAAACCGGTCGTCCGATTGATGCGCCGTCTATCGCGTTGAGTTCCTATTGATGAGACAGAACATTGTGATACATCAACTCTGGAATTCGTGACAATTGATGTATTGAACCTCATGGATCGTGGAGTTAACCCTCCCGGAATCAAGCGTGTTGTGTGCGGGAACCCTAGAGCTAGCTGCGGCAGCGATGAAAACTGTACTTGGATCCTCCGTGGGTGCGGCAGCGATGAAAACTGTACATGGGTCCTCCATGGGTATGGAAGCGATGGTGGATGTACTTGGATCCTGCATGGGTTCGGCAGCAAGGACGTCTGTACTTGGATCATCTGTGGGTTTGGCAGTGAGGACGAATGTACTTCGATCCTCCGTGGGTTCGGCAGTGAGGAAGACTGTGCTTGGATCCTCTGGGGGTTCGGCAGTGAGGACGACTGTACTTGGATCCTACCTGGGTTCGGTAGAGATGGTTAATATACTTGGATCCTACGTGGGTTCGGTAGTGATGAAATTTATACATGGATCCTACATGGGTTCGGCAGAGATGATGATTCATAGGTTACATCTAATCATCTCCACCACTCTTCGTGAGTAGTATACCTGTGTGAGATGAGTCTTGACTTTCAATCATTATCATTGATGTGATTGACTTGATTTCCTGCGTGGAATTTGTTGTGATTTCCTATGTGGAATGGGTTGTGATTTCCTATGTGGACTGGGTTGTCATTTCCTATGTGGACTGGGTTGTCATTTCCTGTGTGAACTGGGTTGTGATTTCCTGTGTGGACTGGCTTGTGATTTCCTGTGTGGACTGGGTTGTGATTTCCTATGTGGACTGGGTTGTGATTCCCTGTGTTGACTGGGTTGTGATTTCCTGTGTGGACTGGGTTGTGATTTCCTGTGTAGACTGGGTTGTGCTATCCTATAACGGTCTGGGATATACTTGGGCTCGTGAGTTGGAGCTGAATTGCAATTGATGACTTAGGTATATGTATGGTAATATACCTAAGTAGATTTGCTTGATACTTCATGATTGTATCCTTACTTTGTGGTTTACTCATTGTGGATTCTGGGAGGCCTTCGGGGATCTCGAGGTCTCTACTGACTATCGTATACTCACCCATACACGGGCTATGCCCGCACTACATTTTGTTGGTTTCAGACGATGGACAACACTTATCGTGGTTGAGGCTTGTGGAGAGGGACAGAATCTGGAGGTATACTATCAGGTGGGACGTACAGGGAGTGGACAAACGGATCCGAGGAGTTGAGGAGACCATCTGTATCCACCCTTCAGGTTGGGTTTCCAGAGGGCGTCTCAGTGGTTGCTGCTCTACTTTTCAACTGTTGTACTTAACTTTTCTCAGTTTTAATATACATTCAGTTGAGTTTGTATACTGTCCCATTTACTTTCCAGGACATACTTTTGTACTCAGTTTACTTAGTGTTTACTTCATCTTGCGTACTCTGTTTGTGTTTGATTACTTGTATTAAGACAATTCCTTCCCTTTTATCGGGATTTATGCCTTTGGTTCTAGTCGTCAGCCCCCGGCCTATAGAAGGCGGTCTTGGGGTAGTCACAGCATAGGCCCCGAGGATGGGTCATGACAGATTCAACCTCTTATCCATGATGAAATATTTATCATTCACTTATACCTCATGAGGTAACTATATGGAGTATTTATCAAATGTAATTATATTAAATGATAAAATAAGGTAATATTATAAAAAATGTAGTAGATATATGCATGCCTCCCAATTTAATCAACCATGTATTGCATTTATAAAATCATTTTTAGTCTATATGGGTTTTATGGATTGTTTTTAATGTTATGAGGGTACATAAATTTCCATTCGAAAAATTTATTCAAAAAACATTAAAACATGAATTATACACCATTATATATATTTCATTGATATATACTAAATCAAATTAATTTTTATTACATGTTACAAAAACCATATGAATATTTACAATAAATATACTACTAAATAAAACAATTTTGTCATATTTAGTGTCAGAGATACTATAGTGATCCATACCTTCCATTCATTGATATCATGTCTGAATAGATGAATTTCCATTACATATCATAAATACCCAAACCAAAAAACATTTATGGATATTGAATTTGGAAAATTTTATAAATAAAACAATATTTTTTATGTAAACTATATCATCTCCCATAACTAAAACTCTTATTATAAAATTTAAACATAACATCTTGGATCAAAACAATAAGAAAAAACCATAAGAAAGGGTGATCTAGAATGTTTAGTAAGGGTAAACAAGTGAGATATCAACATAATGTGAGAATAAAGATACATGAAAATGAGAATAAATATTGAAAACCATACCATGTGTCACATATATCATAAACATGAGTAATAATATATATAGTTTCATTTTATAAGTCATGAATTATAATGAAATCAAATAACTTGATCCATAAGAACAAAAATTTTCCACAAGAAAAGTATTTATTCCATACATTTAAAAATATAAAATAATTTCCTTAGTAGTCAAATATCATCACACAAAAATTTCATCCTGGAATGTATTCACTCCATAATCCACTATTGTATTCATGGTTCACATTTATTGCAATCGTAGTGCACATTTCTCATTACTAAACTGGGTGTATTCCCCATTCATATCCTATTTATCTCATTATATATTAATCAGTACCTAATGAATTGGATAGAGATATAGGTACCACCTATCAAATAATGAAAATATTACATATTGTTTCCACAAAATTAAAGAACAATAATTATATTGGAAACCTTGATATGAAATCGGTTTTATAAACATTTCTACAATGTATAACACATAGAAGGGATATGAGTGTAACAATAATTTAATCACCTTATCAAATCATAACCTATTCTGAATGGATGTGGTTCATAAAAATATATTAATCAGAAGCATAAATCAGTTAGATAATGTATAAAGATGGTATCATTGGATCATATCCCCAATAATGTTTATGTAACATTAAAGGATGTCATATTAGATGGAAAATGGTTTCAAATGATAACTCGGAACATTTTTTGAGGATGATATCCTTTCTAGATATAAAGATAATTTAAATTTATAAATTTCAAAAATATTATATAAAATATTTTCCTATAAAAAATTTAGAAGTTTTAAATGAATAGATTAATCACTTAATTTTCCTAACATAAGGATTTACCATTCATGTAGTAAATGTTAAAACGATAATGCCTACAATATTTTTCAATTAAGTCAAAATAGACTTTCTCAGAAAATGAATATATGATCCCTATTTTTTTCAAAATTGTTAAATATTCAATAATGGGTATTAAATTATATAAAAAAATTGTATAACATTAATAAAAAAAATAAAACTTTTTTTAAAACATGGATACTGAAGAAAAACAATTTTCAACCGAAGAGTCAAATATAATATTTTTTATTAAAATTATTTTTTCAGTATCATATGTTATTAATTGATGTAAATTGAAATAGAAAAATGTATTTTCTAGTACTTAAAATAGGATAATAAAATACATTAGTATCTTAAAATATATAGGACAATATTACATCACTCGAAGAATAATCATAAAAATCCCAATAATCCATAAGATTATAACATAAAAACATCAACAATTTAGAAATATTTGAATCATAATCCTAATAAAATAAGAAAAAATATATATATTTAAATCTACATAGAATTCATCATAATAAAAAAGTAAATTTATTTTTAGTATATATACCACATAGAAGATAAAAATAGATAATGTGGCATTATTCCCACTAAAATAATGGTTAGAAAAAATTAATCTCACATCTATGTGAACATATGAATTATAACCCCATAAAATAATAAAATATATTTAAAAAAAATAATATATTTAAAATATTTAGATTCATGTTATATCATTTCAACCAGTTATTATATACACCACAAAAAAATGATTAGTTGATATAGTATATGTCTCTATGAAATAAAAGAGAGACTAGGAATCCCTTACCACTAGTATTTAATTTTATGATAAATATTCGATCCTAATGTCTTATAAATATATAATTATTATATATCTATTAAAAAATATTAATAGATAACAATAAATTTATGATTCTATTATTACCTTTTATTAAATGTGAATTAAAATGTAATTTTTAAAATCATGAATTCATAATAACATTTCTGTTTTTCATGTTTGTTCTGATTTTTTATTTTTTTTATTTTTCTTTTATCGTGATTCTATAATCACAATAATGTTAAACAAGAAATAAATATCATGCATATTCTCTATCTATGTTTTAATAGTAATCTACAAAATTTAATTGTATAAAATGAATTATATATTTCATGACGATGGTATGTCATCTGTATGCTCGAACGATGTTTCCATTTTTTTGACTAAAAAACAATATAAATGTAAAAAATATATCCTATTTATATAATCACATATATTTATTGATATCATATATATTTTGTCACGAACCAAATAGCGTCGACCCGGAACTGCTCAGCAGAGTTGACCTATGGCCATGCCCAAGAGGTGTTCCCAATACTTTTGAGATGGAAACATGCTTCAAGGCAAAAATAGACAACAATTGGGAATGATTTATCTTATTGAAATTAAATAATGAAACACACAAAAAAAGAGAACCATGCAAAACAAACAAATTACGGGGTGAAAAAGAATGGAAAACAACACCTACTAACCATACCATGACCCAAAAATCCATGTGACTCGGAGAGTCACACTCCAACACCTAGACCAATCGTTGCCCAAGGTGATCCAAACCAAGGTTGGAACCAGCAAGAGAAACTAAAAACTATAAAATACTATACGCATGAGTATTAAAATTTAGTAGGTTTTCCAAAAAATAACTATTCCCAAAGAACGAATTTTAAAGAAATAATTTACTAATACATGGTTTGAAATAAATTATAAAAAATATGGGTTTCCCTACAAACATTGGTTTATAATATATGTACTCGTACATTTAACAATTTAATTTAAAAAAAAGTTTAATGGTTGAAGAAAAAAAATGTGCATTACATTTTCAAACATTTTTGTGAACAATTTAAAGTCCCAAAATTTAGTTGTTAGTCAAGAAGAAAACCACAGACAACACACCACACATAGTAATGGAAATGGTAAAGTAGTAAATGGTGACCATAAACTAAACTAGTCCCTTAATCATCTTCCACATAGAAATAAGAACTAATGAAAACATGGGTAAAACCTAGGAACTCAAGAAAAATACAGAACATACTATAAATGTGACTCGTCCTAAAGGAATACCTACTCTCAATGATGTCAAAATTCCATAACGCTCGATATTTCGCAACTTGGACATACCGAAGCACCCAATCCCCTATCTGAGCAATGTTCGTAATAACGCCACTAGCATGTGCATAATATAAACTAGTGCATCAATCATTCATAGAAGATTCAAATACAATGTCAGGTTCCCATGCAACGTACTAAATGAACAATGGGGTGAGTCAACAATGTCAATATTGAAACCAATCACCGCGTATGAATGTCACGCACAACAACTCTCACAAACAATGTACATAGAAAGGTCACCTATGAGGCTCCTCAAAGCGAGTTTTTAAAATCATTTACATTATTTAAGTGCCAAATGATCCTTAACTAACCACTTCACAACCACCCATTTCCAAAAGAACCATCACTCCACTTTTAGAATCCATCACACACTTGGAAATCTGTTTAAGAAACCCAAATCACTAATTTAAAAATATAACACCTTCTCAAAATCCAATGTGGAATTTTATCAATGCTTATTATGCCCTGATAAAAGAACACATTCTCAGGCAATTCATGATGATGAGAGAACTACGATCATTCACAACAAACATTTATTCAAAATATAACTACATAATATTATTTAATATTTATTTAAAATCAATGAAATTCATTAAAATTAATAAATTCTGAATATAATGGAAATTACAGTGGGTGGAAACATTGACTCTCAGTCTAAACATAGTTACATGAATAGATTGGGGCGTTGGTAGGGGACCAAATGGATGTATGACTGCCGGACACGGGGGGTTCACAATGGAGAGAGATAGATGGTGGTCAAAAATCAGGTGTGAGGTGGATGTGTGTGAGAAGGTGAAGTGGCAAGGTAGTGCCGGTGTGGCCGATGTAGGCAGCCAATGCAGGGCATGAGCGTCGTAGGGAGGCTAATGTAGGGAGGGTGGTCAACCAGGGAACACTGTCAGTGGTGTGACGATCGAAGGAGTACGAGGCTAACATGCGGATGGATGGTGGCTGAAGAAAGAGGAAATGAGATGGCTAGTGGAGGAGGAGGTAACAGGTGGATGCTGTGTAGGAGGAAAAAACCATGAGTTATAACTCATTCTCATAATAGAAACCCCTTAACCACCACCACACAAAACCCAGTCCATCCATTTCAACCATGGAGTGAACAAATATAAAACATCTCTGACACGAATTCGTATAATCCTAGTCCATCGTAACAAATGGGTGTACTCTTATTTCAACATTTTGTCAATGGTAAGAACATAGAATTAGGTGGTTCTACACAAAATCACCCGCCACCAAACCATACATGAAAAGAATCTTTGATACTATCACATGGAGGCCCAAAGAGACTCCCCACCAATAGGATTAGGCTAACACTGAATTACATCAGGTGTAACGTTGCAAGACCGTTTGTGGGTCTCCCAACTATAAGAACTGACGAGGATAACTGATCATGGAAACATCAATCACGGACCAAAAACCCCCACCTTGAGGGGGGTGGGGGAAAATTGTAGAGCATCAAAACTACCACCAACTACATATCAACAACATCTCACCCTCTGAAGAACTCAAAATATGTCACAGTAAGTAAAAATATTAAAACAAGGCCCTTTTTCACTACTGGTGTTCTCCGTACTATACTCCAGCTACACTCAAGAAATTATGGTTGGAGAACTAATGATTGAAGCATCTCATGCCACTTATTTCGACATTAAAAATTCCCAAAAATAACATGTGTACCATAATTATTCTAAACAAACTTCCAATAAATATAATGGTTTCAAATATTATCTAAAATAACCATTCTTACGAATGAAAGAAAAGAAACACCACAAAAAGCTAGAAGAGATGACCACTCCATCCAAATAACACTACAAATAGAAAACCAAAAAGTGATCCCCAACATTGTCATAATCTTACAGAGTTTCCTATGTGACCTTCGATGATATAGGTTTGTGTTTAACATGGTTCTTGGAAACACCTCGTAAAAATCACCGCAAATGACCCAGATGACCACATGTGTGCCAGAGATTTAGACAACTCGGGCACATCATCCTTTTGTGACCCTGCATACCACACTACTGACAAATACTATAATTAATATCTGATGAATATTACTAAAGAACTAAAGGAATCTTTGTTCTTCTATTATAGCCACCATCATCAGGTCTCATACAATTATTTCTATCACTATCATCTACAACACTTCCCATTTTTAGGGGATGATTTGCCACCTCATGTCTCTTACTAACATAGCTCCACACAATATGTATTTCCACAAAACATCTGATAAGGTGGTAAGGTTGAGTTCATGAACATTCGACTGTATTTGAGGTCATATCCCAAACTCAAATGGATGAGGCTTTTTGGGATCGTTTTCAACAAACCATTTTTCATATGGAACTTGTTATGAGAAGAACTAGTAGAATTATAATACTGATTGATCAAACTACTGAAGACAACACAACATAATCCTCTTCCATAGCATTGTCACCTCAGAGAAGTATTGTTAGATGAATAATGAATCGAAGAATTTCCATGTGAGATCTTCTCGAGGATTTCTTCGAGACACGAACTTCCACCATTTATAGTTTTCGCCTTCATGCATAATTTTATCCCACTTCACCTTCAATGACTCATGTGGTGCGAGAAGACATAAGTTCCTCTATATCATTCAAAAAATATCCTGAACCTCTAGGGGATATTCTGTTCCATATAATAGAGGAGGGTTCAATTTCGAAAACATGAGGATATAGTCTATGGCCAGATCAACTGGAGGATTGGCTAAGGGCACACCACCTAAAGCATCACATAGGCCATTCATTAGAAAATTGTGGGGGTGCGAACTATGTAACATAGAAACAAAGAGCTTAATCAAACATGGTTATCACCATTACTAATTAAAAATTTCACAAATTCCAAAATAAAATGTTACACAATATTTCATAGATATAAAAATGCCCAAACTATCCACAACTAGAAACTAGGGCCGATGGGTGACTCAGACATATGGTGGGCGGCGATATGCCAGTCACTCCACCGTCACAGAGATCATTCTAGGGTATTTTAATTTGATCCACATGGCTTTCCCAGCCCTAAGAGCTAACATGGATAATTTACGAACTTCCATTTCAGTTCACAATACAAAAAAATTTAATGGAACAAAAAAGACACCAACATCCCGGACATTCCATGGTATACTGTGGTTCGGAACAAGTAAGTGTTAATGAAGTCCTTCCCATCCCATCGCCTTGAGTCCCGAGAATTATAATCCTTCAACCATTATATCCCAAAACAATGATGTTTTCATAGAAAAACAAGGTCAACCCAAGAGCTTACATTCCTTGATTCCATATTTTCACAACCCAACCCAGGTCAACCTTAAACGGGTCATTCAAGATGATCTACAGCAATGCTCGAGAGGCATTCCCGATCATCCCAGGATGAATTCAATTTCCAATGAATCAATAAAAGGCCATTGAGAATGATTTCTTATAGTGTAAATTAATACTGAAGCCGAAAAAATAGAACAACAACAAAGAAACAAACGACATAAATGAAAAGAAGGCATACAACACATACTAACATGTCCACAACCCAAAACTCCATGTGACCCTGAGAGTCACTCTTCAACACCAAAACCAAACGCCACCCAAGGAGAACCCAACCAGAGTTGGAACATGCAAGAGAAACTAAAAAAAATAAAATTAATTAGTCTTTAGTATTAAAACAAAATAGGCATTCCCAAAAAAATTGTCCCAAAGCACTACCCATAAATAATGTATTTACTAATTCATGGTTTGAATGAAATTATATAAATTATGGGTTTCCACACACTTTTTCATTAAAAAACAAGTATTAGTCCATTTACCATATTTATTTTAAAATAAATATAATTTTTTAGGGGAAATGTACATTGAATTTTAAAACATTTTTGTGAACAATTTAAAATATAAAAATTTAGTTGTCAGTCAATAGAAAATTCTAACACCAAACAACAAGAACAATAAGGGAAATGGGAATGTAGAAAATAGAGACCAGAAACTGAAATAGTCTCCTCAATCTTCTTCCACATACCAATATGAACTAAAGAAAACATGGGTCAAACCTATGAGCATGTGAACAATATAGAACTTACTATAAATTTCCCTTATCTTGAGTCATTCATACTCTTGATGACAGAATAACTCCCTTACACTACGTATTTCCCTACTTGGACTTACCGTGGGGCCCAATATCTAAGAAGAGTAATGCATACACTAAGGGACACTACCCAGTTCATAATCTAAACTAGTTTAACAATCATTTTATGATGATTCACATAAAATTCCAGGTTTCCAAGAAGAGTACTAAATGAAAAATGGGGTGAGTCGACATAGTTAATCAACAAATCAATCACCAGGAATGAATATCACACACAGAAACTCACATAATAAATGTATACAGCATGGTCACCCCTATGTCACCACAAAGAGAGTTTTCCAAATAAGTTACTTTACTAAAGTGCCAAATGGTGCTTAACCAACCACTCAACACCCACCCATTTCTAGAAGAACCAACACACCACTTTTGAAACCCAGAACACACATGGAAACATGATTAAGAAACTCAAATCACTATTTTAAATATAAAAAAATATGAAAAAGACAATGGGGCATTTTTTCAACACTTATTATTCATAGATAAATGAACACATTTTCATGAAATTCAATCTCAAGATAAAAATACTTTCTTTCAAGATAATCAATTATTCTACAAATATCTACTTATTGTTATATAATATTTATATAAAATCAATGAAATGACATGAAATTAATAAATTCTGAATATAAGGTCAAGTGTAGTGGGGGACATACCGTGAATCACAGTCCAAACACAATAACACAACATGCCTCTCACATTCCTAGAAGCACGTGAAATCTGGTGACCGTGGTATCGCCGGATTACCTCACCAATGCGCTAAAACAAACCTAAAATAACTAAAATACATAAAAAAGAATTTAAAAAAACCAAAAAAATCCAATGAAAAATAACAACCTCTACATGTTTTCAAAGCATATTTCGCACCAAACTAACTCATTAAAAAACACAACAAAATAAATAATTTAGGAGAAAAAATTAAACAAACCAAAATTATCTATATTAACACACAATGTCTTATAAAATAAATATATTCAATAAATAAATAATTAATATTAATTGAATTAATGTTATGCATGAATTCAAATTAATTTTAAATTCAATGGGGAAAGAGTCGACATGGGGAGTAATCGATTAGAAGAGTCATGAGACACTCAAAAAAGGGTGGCACACACACGAGAAGGGTGAGTCGTTGGCCATAAATAAAGAAGACATGAAGAATTAATGGCTGGGAAAACATGCATGTTGCATTGACGGGGCTAGATAGAGCTGTGAGGGTCGCAGTTCATATGGGTGCATGCCAGAATGGGTGGAAGGCGTGATAGGAGGGCGGTGAAAATGGGAGGGGGTGCACCGACAAGGTAAGGACGGCTGGTGGGTTGGTTCACGGGCAAGGAACTAGCTGAAGGTAGGTCTTCCAGAGGGGGGGGGGGTCATGACAGGGAGAGGGGGAGGTCGTCCAGATAGTGGGGGCAATGATGGGGTGCACTAGAGGCTGTAGTTGAAAGGGGGAGCAGGTACATCCGGTGCAGTCATCTAGTGCAAGGATGGAGCACTGATGGGTGGTCGGTGTTTGGTGGGAGGTCGGCCAGGGCATGTGGATGGCGATGTGACCATCATAGGAGTGAGAGGCTAGCGGGAGGGAGGATGGAAGCCGAAGGAGGAGGCAGCGAAATGTCGAGGGAATGAGTAGGTGATGGGAAAATTTAGCGCATTATAATAAAACGTCGGGGAAGGTGTTGCGCATTAGAGTAGGGAGCACATGAGTGTGGCAGCATGCATGGAGGGGGAGAGCAAGAGGGTTGGCCGCACTCGAGTTAGAAAATGTGGAAATAAAAATAAATTAATGTAAATAAACATACGAAAAATGATAAAAATAAAAAATTACAAATAATAAGAATGATTAAAACAATATTAATGATATAATGCTAAAACTAATAATTTTATTTATAAAAAATTTCGTAATAATAATAATATGAATAAAGAAATAATATTATAATCTAATTTCATTTAAATTTAATCTTTTTTTTTTCTTTATCTTATTTCATTCATTATAATAATGCTATTGCACAGACCATGTCATAACATTTACCTAATTCAGAAGAAGGTTCTAGGGTGCCCTGTCAATAGTGCAGTTACTGTAACATCCCAGGTAAATAAAGAATAAAGAATTTTCATATTTATTAATATTTACGAATTAAATATTAATTTTAATTAAAAGGGTTTTCTACGTTCGATAGCGTACTCGGTACGCAACGATGAGTTTATTTGAAAACTTACGTTGCACACAAGTAATAAAATAATTTTATTTTAAATGTTAGTTAACGAGTAGCCGATGTACTGGAGGGAATGGATAGAAATAAATAAAATATGATTATATATGTTTTTAAATGTTTTTACATTTACCCAATAAAAGATAAAGGTATAAAATACGGATAGAGTTCAATTTTAGGCATTTATACCCTAATTTTCATGAAAGGTCCACTTATCACCTTTTGACGGAGAACCGTCATTAAATATAGTTTTGATCACTCTTATACTTTATTTTGGACCAAATATAACTCTTCTTTAGAATCGGGACATCAAAATTTACTTTGTGTAAATTTTTTGGTACCTTTCTGATAAAGTTCATTTTTTTATGAATAATGTAAAATGTTGTATTTTAATTCAAAACCTCTTTTTAATATAATTTATTTATATGATTATATTATCTTTTGAATTGGTTTTAAAGTGAAATTAGAAAATATTTTTACCATTAAATCCAATAGTGGTCGTTGGAATTAATTTCACTTTGAAATCGGACTTAAACTAGTGTCAATCTTTTGATACTTATTGTTTCATAAAAACATGCTATTTGCTATGACAGCGGGAATTAATTATTAAATTAATTAATGTGACTTATATGTTTTGAATTTTGTAAAATAGACTTCATTTTTGAATTCGTAATATCAAATATAGCTTAGGGTGAATTTTTGGTAATTTTCTGAAAAACTTCAATTTTTGATGAATAGTGAAACCACTAAGTGGTAATCAAACAAACTGATTTTTCAGTTAAATGAAAGTTTACCACTAATGTGTATTGAATTTTGAAAATCCGAAATACATGTTTGTCATTATGAAGTAAAATGTGGTTCAATGAGATTATAATAATTTTTGGTGAATAGTAACTTATTAAGTTCTTAATCGCTATTAGAGGTAATTAGTGTAGTTTAAGGTAAAAATGATATTTTAAAAATGTGAAAACACCATGACACTTGTCCTACACCTATTGGGTGAGTCATGGCCGACCAAGACAAGCCATGGGCCAACTTGGGGACCCCATGGAGCCACTTTAGTTGGAAAATGACATTAATATATTTTTATTTAATGTTAAAGTGAAAATGACACTAACATAAATTGTTTTACTAAAATACTTTTTGTGTGGGGTTATGCAAGTCCAAATTTTGATTATAAATAGTCATTGGAAATATAAACAGATTTCCTACATCATTGTATTTTTTTAATAATTATTAGACATTAAATAAATTAAATTATTTATGACATAATAATGATGCAGCGATGACATCATTATTTGACGATTTAAATAAAATGGAATGATAATGAAACATATAAACCCTACATATGGCCAAAACCAATTGGATGAGTGTATATCGAACCCTTATCACCTTATACATGAATATATCAATGTGGGACCTTTTAAAACAGAAACACATTTTCAAATAAAGGAATATCTCTTTACTTTCCAAAAGTGCCCCTCCTCTCCTCTTATAAAAGGCCCCCACCTCTACCCCATTTCACACTCTCCTCAAGCCTTTGGCTCGGCCCAACCCTGCCCAATTACTCTCTCCACATCCCTCTCCTAATCCTAGAGGATTCCCCTTGGGAATAATCCTTTCAAAGGAAGCCTTTAGGCTCAAATCAAAAGGGAGTTACACATTTAATGGTAATTCATTCTCTCTTGTTCATTTGTTTTATTTTGCTTCGCCAACCCTCTAAACTCTTTTTATTTACTTCTTTTGTAACAACACCAGTATCTTAAATATAATAGGATGTTTTTATAAGATTTATTTGAGCTACACTCTCACACAACTACATCAAATGGTTAAAGAACATACGGTTTCCGTGGATGGCGAAATTCTGCCTCCCAAAATGATGATTGTTCAATACTCATTTAACACCTTCAAGGGTGGCCATTATGATGTCACTATTTTTATATATGATATATAATATGTTTATGTTTTCTTTAAGCTTCTGTATTTTTCATTTTTTGGCATACCTTTATGGTTTCCATTATGAGTAAACACGATATCATCATTTAAGGAAGCGCGGACTACCGCCCCCTAAAAGTGATGTGATTCGTTAATGCCATATGTGGGACGTGTAAAGGATGGCTTTAAAGTTATTATATATGATGTTATACTGGAATTATAATACACCTCTATATAATTATTATTTCTTTTCATTAAAGTATGAGATATAAATGAAAGTAGCGTTCATGCGTACGTACGGCTTACCGTCTCCATGAACGGTGCATTTCATTTCTTATCCCCAAATGTAATGTACTATTAAAATTAGATGTATATAATGTATATATATAATTAATGATATATCTAAATGATTAATATAATTCTGGAATTAAAATATACATACCTCTCATTTAGTTTTAATTCCACTAATATGACAATGAAATGAAAGTAGCGTTCATGCGTACGTACGGCTTACCATCTCCATGAACGGTGCATTTAATTTATTACCTCTAAATGATTATATAATATTATAAATACATGTATATTCTGGATATATATGATACATTTTATATCCAAATCGGGAATTTCATTCTGGATATAAAGAAATTTTGACCACATGAACAACATGTAATTGTAAGAAGTCAACTTTCGACTTAAGAACCAAATATTGACAAAACAAACATTATTAACTTAAATGGTTACATAATGTTTAAAACATGGAAATAAGTGATATAAAAGGAATAATTAACTTTAAAAAGGTTCTTAATCAAGTATAAATTAACTCAAGTTTATTATTCAGGGCGTTAAAAAACGATCGAGTCAAATCGGACCCGAGGTAAGGGACTTCGTATCAATCTCCTTTCATTGAGGCATATTTCATTTTATACACAACTTTCTTTTATAAGGTGTATAAAACCTTTGACTTTTACTTTTATACAAAAGGAATCTTTTTCTACGAAGGGTTTTACTAAACGACAAAAAGGAATGTTTTTTTTAACGTACGCGGTGACAACGACTTTTTCCGCCGCCGCGAGTATTATTTGTTCTTTGGCTTTCTCAACAAGCCGTAATGTTTTTAGAATAAAATAAATACCATATACTCTTTTATGTATTTTGGTATTGAAAATGGTTTTGAAAAAGGATTCTATTATGTCAATATATTTATGATATATTGTGATTGAAATGTGTAAATGTTATCATTCCTTTATATTGGTTTTATGTTTTATGATTTTATATTGGTACTTGGACATTTTAATGGGTGGTTACGTTATAAACCATATGACGGGTGGTGCCGTGAATACCAGGATGGGTGGTTACATTATAACCTCCAATGCATTGGGTATGGAAGTCGGCCGTATGGCTATTCCATTATGTATGTATGGAAATTGGCCGTATGGCTATTCCATTAAGTGATATGTGTGGAAGTCAACCGTATTGTTATTCCAGTTAAGTATGTTTATGTCCCAAGTTACCTTTATATATTCTATGTGTTCCTTATATGGGTTTTATGGTAATCCTTTGGTTACAAAAAGGTAAGTAACGATACTTTATTCAGTGAAGAGTTTTTTTTACTACTTCATGAAGGTGAAGGTATTACTTTGATAGAGTATATATGTTTTACTTGATGTTTGAAAAACTAATAGTTTTCATTCTTTCTGTATCCCTTACTGAGCTTTTTATGCTCACCCCAAGTTTTTTTGAAATGTTTTTTACAGGACTTAATGTGGAATAAGGTCAACGATGGGATCAAGGGAATGTCATGCTATCTAAAACATGGAATCTAGACATCTTTCTTTTTAAGAGTTTTTATTTTATGGAGACTTAGTAGAAGTGTCTACTTTGTAATATTTTAAGATGTAATAGTTATGTTCTAATTCTCTAAAACTCTAAACCTGAAAAGATCCTCAATGTGAATTATTCATTTAATTCAATATTAAGTAATGTTTTAGGCTGGGGCATTATAGTTGGTATCAAAGGTCAGTTTAGACAACTTTAGGAGTTAGAAAAGTGTTAAATTATAATATGATTGAAATGATATAGCATTTACGGATTACCATGTTGCTTCGCCTAAGATATTTCTGTGTTCAGAATGGTTTTCCGTAGAGGAAACAAAGCAGCTATGTTGGGACGACATCAGGAGGAAGATAACCTTCCAAATCAGCAACCTGAGATGGTCGGAATCGGAACTGAACAGTTTTTTGTAGTGATGGCACAGTTGACTCAGGCTATAAATGGTGGTGGTATCCATGCACGAGATCAGCCAGATCAACCGCAGAGGAACATGTCAGTGGTGGAACATTTCATGAGGCAACATCCCCCATCATTCAGAGGATCATCTGACCCTGTGCAAGCTGAAGGGTGGATTAAAGCACTGAAGAAGATTTTTGATGTCATGGGGTGTTCAGAACATCAAATGGTTAGTCTTGTTGTTTACCGTTTTGAAGGTGAAGCAGATCAGTGGTGGTCTATGGTTAAAAATATCAGGGACGCCGAGGAGATTGATTCTCTTGACTGGGATGAATTCAAAGGTATGTTTCTTGAGAAGTATTTTCCTAAGGCTGTTCGACTTAGGATGGAAAAGCAATTCTTGGAATTGAAGCAAGAGGAAGACTCAGTGGCTGCCTATGAAGAAAGGTTCACTCGATTGGCATGGTATGCTCCAAATTTTATCCGGGACCTTGATAGTAAAATCAATCGTTTTTTCTCAGGATTAAATCCAAAGTATCGAAGGGAATTAGCTTCTCGTGAGTTTAAAAGTTATGAAAAGCTTGTTCGATGTGCTGAGAAGGTGGAAATGGAGTTTGCCGATGACCAAGTTTTCTATAACAACCAGCAGAAGAAGAGACCGAGGTGGCAGGAGAAAGGTAAGAATTCTTCAAAAAAGTCTGATGGTAAGAGAACTAAGTTTCCAGTTTGTGATAAATGTGGCAAAAGGCATGCTGGGGAATGTCTTCTGAATTCTGGGAAGTGCTACCGATGTGGTAAGATGGGACATAAGGCTCGTGATTGCACTGAAAAGGATCAAGGTGAAGGTAAGAACAAATTTGATTTAAAGTTAGTGAAATGTTATAAGTGCAATGAGATGGGTCACTATGCAAACGAGTGTCCGACAAGGATCTTGAGTGATGGGAAGCAGTTAGACTACAAGCAGAAAGGGGTGGTGAAATCCTTTGCAACTACTTCAGCAGATGTCAGGCCATCAAATGAAGCTGTATCAGGCACTTTGTTTGTTTTTTCAGATTATGCCAGTGTGTTGTTTGATTCGGGGTCTACACATTCTTTCATCTCTGAAACCTTTTCTAGTAAAATGGGAATACCATCTCAAGAAATGACTCCTGAACTTTTGGTAAAAACACCTGGGGGGAATGTTGAGGCAAAAAGAATTTATAAGAATCTTCCTATCCTTATCTGTGGAAAGAACCTACTTGCAAACCTTATTGTTCTACCTCTAGTAGAGTTTGATGTTATCCTGGGTATGGATTGGCTCTCTATTTACCATGCTAAGATTGACTGTAGAGCTAAAGAAGTTTCTTTTCAGAAAGACTTTCAGTTTGATTACAAGAATGAACCATTACTTTTGATAACATATCAAGAGGCCGAGAAACTTGTAAAAGATGGAAATGAATGTAACCTTGCACACGTCGTTGAAAATAAAGGAACTGTTCAGATTAATGATGTGCCAGTGGTAAATGAGTATCCTGATGTTTTTTCTGATGAGTTGCCTGGAATAATACCAGATCGGGAAGTTGAGTTTACTGTTGACTTAGTTCCTGATGCTAAGCCAATTTCAAAACCCCCTTATCGAATGGCACAAATTGAACTTTTAGAGTTGAAGGAGCAATTGCAAGATTTATTAGAGAAAGGTTTCATTAGTCCTAGTACATAACCATGGGGTGCTCCTGTTCTATTTGTTAAAAAGAAAGATGGTTCTATGAGACTTTGCATTGATTATAGAGCCTTGAATAATATCACTGTTAAGAACAAATATCCTTTGCCTCATATCGATGATTTGTTTGATCAGCTCCAGGGAGCTCAGTTTTTTTCAAAGATTGACTTGAGATCGGGGTACCATCAGTTGAAGGTAAAGGAGGCAGATATTCCGAAGACCACGTTCCATATGAGATATGGGCATTATGAATTTGTAGTAATGCCTTTTGGGCTAACCAATGCACCTGATGTATTCATGGACTTAATGAATAGAATTTTCCATGAGTTATTGGATAAGTTTGTGGTGGTTTTCATTGATGTTATTTTAGTGTTTTCTAAAAGTAAAGAGGATCATGAAAAAAATTTAAGGATTATCTTGCAAACCATAAAAGAAAAGAAATTTTATGGGAAACTCAGCAAGTGTGAGTTTTGGTTGCAACAAATTTCTTTCCTTGGTCACATTATTTCTAAAGATGGAATAACTATTGATCCTGCAAAAACAAAAGTTGTGGAAGAATGGCCAAGACCCACAAATGTAACCGAGATTCGTAGCTTCCTTGGTTTGGCGGGCTATTACCGATGGTTTGTTAGAAATTTTTCACGGTTATCTAGTCCAATGACTAAGCTAACTCGGAAGGGTGTTAAGTTTATCTGGACAAAAGAATGTGATGATTGTTTTCAGGAATTGAAAAGAAGATTGGTGATTGCTCCAGTTTTGGCACTACCTTCCAGGAATGGTGAGTTTGTTATATACAGTGATGCTTCATTGAAAGGACTTGGTTGCGTCCTAATGCAGAATGATCAGGTAATTGCTTATGCTTCACGACAGTTGAAAACTCATGAGGTAAATTACCCTACACAAGATTTGGAATTATCTGCTGTTGTTTTTTCTTTAAAAATTTGGAGGCATCATTTGTATGGAGTAAAGTGTGAAATATATACCGATCACAAAAGTTTAAAGTATATATTTAATCAGAAAGGGTTAAACATGAGACAAAGGAGATGGCTGGAATTAATCAAGGATTTGATTGTACAATTCATTACCATCCGGGAAAATCAAATAAAGTGGCTGATGCTTTGAGTCAAAAAAGTAATGCTTCATTAGCAATGTTGCGTTTGGAACGTGATCCTTTGGTCAAGGATTTAATGAACTTTGGCATAGAAGTTGCTGGTGCAGGAAGTCCTTCTGTTTTGTTTCAGGTATCAGTGAGATCTTCTCTATCAGATAGAATCAAGCAAGCACAGAAGCAAGACAGTGAGTTGCAGAAAAGGGTAGAGCTGGTTCAGAAAGGTAAGTTGCATGAATTCAACATTGATAGTGATTGTGTTTTGAGATTTGGTAAGAGATTGTGTGTGCCTTGTGATTCACAGTTGAAGAGAGAGTTGTTATGTGATGCTCATAGTTCTCCGTTTTCAGTTCATCCGGGCAGTACTAAGATGTATAGTGATCTGCGGGAGTATTACTGGTGGGATGGAATGAAAAGAGACATTTCTGATTTTACTGTGAAGTGTTTGACTTGTCAGCAGGTTAAAGCAGAGCGGCAGTTACCGAAAGGGATGCTTCAGCCTTTACCAGTGCCAGAGTGGACATGGGAGAATATATCCATGGACTTTGTTGTTAGATTACCGAAGACATCACGAGGTAATAATGCAATCTGGGTTATTGTTGATCGCTTGACCAAATCTGCTCATTTCCTTGATATACGAGACACTTTCTCTCTTGATCAACTTTCCCGTTTGTATCTTAAAGAGATAGTCAGGTTACATGGAGTTCCTCTCTCCATTGTATTGGATCGTGATCCCAGGTTTACTTCTAACTTTTGGAAAGGCCTTTAAAAGTCGTTGGGTACTGAATTAAATTTTAGTACAGCTTTTCATCCTCAATCAGATGGGAAGTCAGAACGAACAATTCAGACATTGGAGGATATGCTATGAGCTTGTTTGATGGATTATCGGGGAAGTTGGGACCAACATCTTTCTTTGGTTGAGTTTTCTTATAATAACAGTTTTCATTCCAGTATACAGATGGCACCATTTGAGGCATTATATGGGAAGCGGTGTCGAACTCCATCATTTTGGGATGAAGTGGGTGAAATGAAGTTGATGGGACCAGAATTGGTAGAAGAGATGGCAGAAAAAGTTCAGTTGATTCAGAAACACATGAGAACAGCTCAGAGCAGGCAGAATAGTTATGCGGATAACCGGAGGAAGGACTTATCTTTTGAGGTAGGTGATCATGTTTTTCTCAAGGTTTCTCCTTGGAAAAGTGTGATGACATTTGGTAAGAAAGGAAAGTTGAGTCCAAGGTTTATTGGACCATATGAAATTCTGGAAAGAGTTGGATCAGTTTCATACTGAGTGGCTTTACCTCCGAGTTTATCTCAGGTACACAATGTTTTTCATGTTTTAATTTTGAGAAAGTATATGCCAGATCCATCTCATGTTTTGAGTCCAGAGGTAGTTTAGCTGGAAGAGAACCTATATTATGAGGAACAACCGATCCAGATTCTTGACCACAGGGAGTAAGTGTTACGGAATAAGGTGATTCATCAGGTAAAGTTTTTGTGGAAAAACCATGTGATTGAAGAGGCAACGTGGGAATCTGAAAATGCTATAAGGGATAAATACCCCCACTTATTTTGATAAGTGAATAAAATTGCGAGGACGCAATTCGCAAAAGGGGGGAAGGATGTAACATCCCAGGTAAATAAAGAATAAAGAATTTTCATATTTATTAATATTTATGAATTAAATATTAATTTTAATTAAAAGGGTTTTCTACGTTCGATAGCGTACTCGGTACGCAACGATGAGTTTCTTTGAAAACTTACGTTGCACACAAGTAATAAAATAATATTATTTTAAATGTTAGTTAACGAGTAGCCGTTGTACTAGAGGGAATGGATAGAAATAAATAAAATATGATTATATATGTTTTTAAATGTTTTTACATTTACCCAATAAAAGATAAAGGTATAAAATATGGATAGAGTTCAATTTTAGGCATTTATACCCTAATTTTCATGAAAGGTCCATTTATCACCTTTTGACGGAGAACCGTCATTAAATATAGTTTTGATAACTCTTATACTTTATTTTGGACTAAATATAACTCTTCTTTAGAATCGGGACACCAAAATTTACTTTGTGTAAATTTTTGGTACCTTTCTGATAATGTTCATTTTTTTTATGAATAGTGTAAAATGTTGTATTTAATTCAAAACCTCTTTTTAATATAATTTATTTATATGATTATATTATCTTTTGAATTGGTTTTAAAGTGAAATTATAAAATATTTTTACCATTAAATCCAATAGTGGTCGTTGGAATTAATTTCACTTTGAAATCGGACTTAAACTAGTGTCAATCTTTTGATACTTATTGTTTCATAAAAACACGCTATTTGCTCTGACAGCGGGAATTAATTATTAAATTAATTAATGTGACTTATATTTTTTGAATTTTGTAAAATAGACTTCATTTTTGAATTCGTAATATCAAATATAGCTTAGGGTGAATTTTTGGTAATTTTCTGAAAAACTTCACTTTTTGATGAATAGTGAAACCACTAAGTGGTAATCAAGCAAACTGAATTTTCAGTTAAATGAAAGTTTAGCACTAATGTGTATGGAATTTTGAAAATCCGACATACATGGTTGTCATTAAGAAGTAAAATGTGGTTCAATGAGATTATAATAATTTTTGGTGAATAGTAACTTATTAAGTTCTTAATCGCTATTAGAGGTAATTAGTGTAGTTTAAGGTAAAAATGATATTATAAAAATGTGAAAACACCATGAAACTTGTCCTACACCTATGTGTGAGTCATGGCCGACCAAGAAAATCCATGGGCCAACTTGGGGACCCCATGGAGCCACTTTAGTTGGAAAATGACATTAATATATTTTTATTTAATGTTAAAGTGAAAATGACACTAACATAAATTGTTTTACTAAAATAATTTTAGATTGAGGTTATACAAGTACAAATTTTGATTATAAATAGTCATTGGAAAGCTAAAATGATTTCCTACATCATAGTATTTTTTTATAATTTTTAGAAATTAAATAAAGTAAATTATTTATGACATAATAATGATGCAGTGATGACATCATTATTTGACGATTTAAATAAAATGGAAAGATAATGAAAAATCTATAACCTACACATGGCCAAAAACAATTTGATGAGTGGATTTCGAACCCTTATCACCTTATCCACGAATTATATCAATGTGGGACCTTTTAAAACCGAAACACATTTTCAAATAAAGTAATATCTCTTTACTTTCCAAAAATGCCCCTCCTCTCCTCTTATAAAAGGCCCCCACCTCTACCCCATTTCACACACTTCTCAAGCCTTTGGCTCTGCCAAAACCTGCCCAAATACTCACCCCACATCCCTATCATCATCCTAGAGGATTCTCTTTAGGATGAATCCTTTCAAAGGAATCATTTAGGCTCAAATCAAAAGGGAGTTACACTTTTAAAGGTAATTCATTCTCTCTTGTTCATTTGTTTTATTTTGCTTCTCCAACCCTCTAAACTCATTTTATTTACTTCTTTTGTAACAACACAAGTATCTTCAATATACTAGCATATTTTTATAAGATTTATTTGAGCTACACTCTCACACAACTACATCAAATGGTTAAAGAACATACGGTTTCTGTGGATGGCGAAATTCTGCCTCCCGAAATGATGATTGTTCAATACTCATTTAACACATTCAAGGGTGGCCATTATGATGTCACTATTTTTATATATGATATATAATATGTTTATGTTTTTTTTAAGCTTCTGTATTTTTCATTTTTGGCATACATTTATGGTTTCCATTATGAGTAAACACGATATCTTCATTTAAGGATGTGCGGACTACCGCCCCCTAAAAGTGATGTGATTCGTTAATGCCATATGTGGGACTTGTAAAGGATGGATTTAAAGTTATTATATATGATGTTATACTGGAATTATAATATACCTCTATATCATTATTATTTCTTTCCATTAAAGTATGAGATAGAAATGAAAGTAGCATTCATGCGTACGTACGGCTTACCGTCTCCATGAACGGTGCATTTCATTTCATATCCCCAAATGTAATGTACTATTAAAATTACATGTATATAATGTATATATATAATTAATGATATATCTAAATGATTAATATAATTCTGGAATTAAAATATACATACCTCTCATTTAGTTTTAATTCCACTAATATGACAAAGAAATGAAAGTAGCGTTCATGCGTACGTACGGCTTACCGTCTCCATGAACGGTGCATTTCATTTCTTACCTCTAAAGGATTATGTAATATTATAAATACATGTATATGCTGGATATATATGATACATTTTATATCAAAATCGGGAATTTCATTCTGGATATAAAGAACTTTTGACCACATGAACAACATGTAATTGTAAGAAGTCAACTTTCTACTTAAGAACCAAATATTGACAAAACAAACATTATTAACATAAATGATTACATAGTGTTTATAACATGGAAATAAGTGATATAAAAGGAATAATGAACTTCAAAAAGGTTCTTAATCAAGTATAAATTAACTCAAGTTTATTATTCAGGGCGTTAAAGAACGATCGAGTCAAATCGGACCCGAGGTAAGGGACTTCGTCTCAATATCCTTTCATTGAGGCATATTTCGTTTTATACAAAACCTTCTTTTATACGGTGTGTAAAACCTTTGACTTTTACTTTTATACAAAATGAATCTTTTTCTACGAAGGGTTTTACTAAATGACAAATAGGAATGTTTTTTGAACGTACGCGGTGACAACGACTTTTTCCGCCGCCGCGAGTATTATTTGTTCTTTGGATTTCTCAACAAGCCGTAATGTTTTTAGAATAAAATAAATACCATATACTCTTTTATGTATTTTGGTATTGAAAACGGTTTTGAAAAAGGATTCTATTATGTCAATATATTTATGATATATTGTGATTGAAATGTGGAAATGTTATCATTCCTTTATATTGGTTTTATGTTTTATGATTTTATATTGGTACTTGGACATTTTAACGGGTGGTTACGTTATAAACCATATGACGGGTGGTGCCATGAATACCAGGACGGGTGGTTACGTTATAACCTCCAATGCATTGGTTATAGAAGTTGGACGTATGGATATTCCATTAAGTATGTATGGAAATTGGCCGTATGGCTAATCCATTAAGTGATATGCGTGGAATTCAACCGTATGGTTATTCCACTTAAGTATGTTTATGTCCCAAGTTATCTTTATATGTTCTATGTGTTCCTTATATGGGTTTTATGGTAATCCTTTGGTTACAAAAAGGTATGTAATGATACTTTATTCAGTGAAGAGTTTTTTTTACTACTTCATGAAGGTGAAGGTATTACTTTAATAGAGTATACATGTTTTACTTGATGTTTGAAAAACTAACAGTTTTCATTCTTTCTGTATCCCTTACTGAGCTTTTTATGCTCACCCCACGTTTTTTTGAAATGTTTTTCACAGGACTTAATGTGGAATAAGGTCAAGGATGGGATCAAGGGAATGTCATGCTATCTAAAACATGGAATCTAGACATCTTTCTTTTTAAGAGTTTTTATTTTATGGAGACTTAGTAGAAGTGTCTACTTTGTAATCTTTTAAGATGTAATAGTTATGTTCTAATTCTCTAAAACTCTAAACCTGAAAAGATCCTCAATGTGAATTATTCATTTAATTCAATATTAAGTAAGGTTTAAGGCTGGGGCCTTATAGTTACACTATGCGACTCATAAAAATTTTAATAATGAAGATAACGACAATTATTTCATTCTTAATAACAAAAACACTCTTAATAATAATAATAGTAATAATAATAATAATATTGATTTTCATGATGATGATCATCATGATGACGATGATGATGATAATAATATCGATGATGATGATGATGATGATGATGATGAAAATAATAATAATAATAATAATAATAATAATAATAATAAATTTATTAATATTGTAAAAATTATAAAAATAATAATTTTACTAATAAAAATTCATTAATAATAATATAATATTAATATACAGGACATAATAAAATTATTACTAAGTTATGTTTTTTATTTAACTAAATTTTAATTTTTTCTTTTTTGAATCATTTAATTATTTCATTTTGCTGATTCAGACACCGCAAACATGCAGGTCCTTAGGCTAACTACTTGTATTCTGCTAGCCATGCGGTTCCCGCTCACAGGTCCAAATATCAATAATAATAAGAATAAGAATAAAAATAAAAATAATAATAGTAATCATGATGATGATGATGATGATGATAAAATAATATAATAATAAATGCAATCATTTCATTTAAAAAAATAACGATAATATTCTTAAGAACAATAAAAATTTTAAACAACACAGTAATTATCATTTATTTTGATTACATGTTTACTGATTTTAATTTTCATAAGATAAATAGGTCGTGCAGTTTCCTGGGTGAAGACGCAAGGGTTTTCCAAAACGTTTTTCTCATGTATGCCTAGTAATGTCAAACCCAAACATGATCTTTTTGAAATAAACTCAAAATTATCATTCAGGATTCAAACTAAACGTCGAGAAAAATATTAAAATCTAAATAAAATAATTAAAACAACTAAATACATTGGTCAGGGTGGGACATATTCCATAAAAAAATTAATACCATATATGGAAAATAATTTTAATAATGTATCACATCACTTTGAGGAGAAAGTAGTCAACAAGTACACATGAGTGATGCCAGTGTTATACATCAGATTGGATGGTGAGAAGGTAGATGTGATATGGAAATTAAAAAATAATTATTATATGATTTATAAAATAATTATTCGTTAAATACATCATTACATCCACCCATAAGAGGTAGTGATGGAAAACAACATATGTCTGTTCGCGATGCAGTAGCTGTAGTATCGCCGATCACATATTTTAATTACCTTTTCATGAGAGAGGATAAATATATAAGTAATTACTTTGAAATAGCCAAATATAATTTTTTAAAATATTTATTTATTTATATGATAATTTATTGAGATTATTTTTTGTAGTAAAATGAATAAATAAAACAAAAATACGTTTTTATGGATTAAAAAACTTCTTCAGATAACTTTTTTTATGTTTACAAAAAATAATTATTATGAGGGTTTCATAATCACACTATGAACTATAGGATTAAAGGGGGGAAATTATGTTATTTATTTGGTTCTGGATATTCAAATCCAAATTTCTTTTAGAGTGTTAATAGGTTATGATACGGGGTGCTCTTTTATAAGTGGGGGAGTGGCGAAACATGAAATTTTTTAAAATAAAATTGTATTCGCAAATTTTTATCATTCAATAAAGCTACAAAATGGGTCATTATAGAACCATAGATAATAAAAAAATCTATATAGAAAAAAAAATAGTTGAAAAAATTTGAAGGTTATATAAACCATCACCGTTTTAGAATACACCCTAATAAACCTATTTAACCTAAAAAACATTATTTTACTATCACTATATTTTCTATATATAATGATAAAATATTAATTTAACTTCAATATATATTATTAGTTATAGTTATTTAAAATATTGAATTCATTTTTCAAAATACAATAGATTGAGCTATCAAAATTTGATTAAAATAAATCCAAACAACAAGACAAAACAGATTGTTTTCCAATTTCGATGTTTGAATAAGAATATGACGTTTTAATAAAAAAAATTAAATATTAAATTTATTCCAAATGTCAAAATATTCCAGATTATGATATAATTTTACTAATTATACATGTAAATAAAAATTATAATAAGATTTAACATGTAAATTATTTAAAAAAATAATTATTTCAAAAATATATATATTTTTCAATATTAGTAAAAAATAAATCATTTATAATATGTACCAAAAAATAAATATATTATAATGGTAAGAGGATTATTTCAACATCAAATTTCAATTTCCTAATTTTTTTTCTATAATTAGAAATATTTAATTTTAATTTTTTACAGAAAGCATTGAAACATATTTTTTAGATGAAGTTTATACTAGTTGTATATAAAATATTTACCATAAAATAAAGTACCTATTAATAATTCAATTTTATTATTTAAAACCCATTATATTTAATTTTATATAATTCATTACTCTTATTCATTACACTATTTTTAATAGGTCATTTTTAATGGTTAGGTTTTAATAATAATATTTATACTATAATGTAATTTAAAAAAAGTCGGTGTCACTTATAAAATAAACTATCAAAAAATTAAACATATTTGAATTATTTTTATAAAATCATACGGTTTTATATTATACCCCCAATAAAAATATATTTTATTTTAAATTTCTATCACCAAGATATTGACATCTAATGATACTTATAACTAATTATATACCCAGGCCACTATATAGAATCCTCATGTTGGTGGTTTATCCATAAAACCTTCAGCAAGTGTGTGTAATTGCTTCATATAACCTTCTCTATATGTTATATAATATCCCAATTTTTTTCATCATTGGAAATATCCTAATTATGTTGAATTTCGTATGAGTTAATTACGTTTGATGGATCAGTTTTGTACATTCTTAGGAGAGAAACATTTAATACATCATAGACTTGAGATATGATTACTGGATGATCCCAGAGATTACAAACCATCCCTATAAAATAATGACTCCAAAAAAAGAAAAATATACATAGGTATAATGTTTAATATCTTCATGAATCTCATAACAAAACTCTATAATTAAATTCACTGGAAATACTTCACACCAAAAACAAATTCCTGATCACACTGATGATTGGTAGTATAGATTTTTCATCAATCAGATACCATGATGAGTTATTTAATGTATATGAAAATCCTTATCATTTCCTCATCTATATCATTTTACAAAATATTATTTCTATAAATTAATCCCCAATTATTCTATCCCTACACGTATTTCCCAAGTTGCATTTATATTGTGTGATTTGAATTCTCGATTTAATATTATATGTGTTAAAAACTCAACTAGAGTAAAGTGATGATCCTGAAAATCTATTACAAATATAAAAAACATCATAGAATACCCTCTAGTGATAAACTGTTTCATACGACCAATAACACACACATATATATAGATGATAAAATGTGATGAAACACAACTGTATTTCAATAACTTACAAAATAAATTACCAAAACTTCATGGTAAATATTCAATCCTAATTAGATACAATATAATATGTCACTCCAAACAACATATCTCTTTCTTATGTAATTCCATGAAAGATGGACTAGAATTCAATATTATATAATAGAGATGAATATTATTTAATCTATAAGGATATCAAAATCAAACCATTTAGCATTGTTCCCTTTATTCATTTTAGGCATTCTAATGAAAATATCCATGGTGGTGTTCTCCTATTTACATTATGGTATGGTTAGTGGTTGTATTATTAACATATACATTAGTCTCTCATCCTAAACTTCCTATCATACGAATAATGAATATAAAAACAATGAGATATCTCCCTTTATGTCATCCCACTAGAAATTATATTTTTAATACCTATATATCTTTTTACTTCTATAACAATTAATGAAAGATGATATATTATCCTTATTTTATAGATCCTTAAAATATAGTATAGATAGAACACATACATGTTTATTAAACAATTTCATTCTTTTGCAATTAATGTCATACTTATGAAACGTTCACATATTCTTCTAAAGATGTATATCATTTCTCTTGGAATATTTAGTGATAAAAAAGATATATAGTTGAACACTCATTTATGAAAGATATTATTTATCCAATTCTATTAATATTTTCAAATACTTCCTATGAAAATCATGACATGTTGAATATTTTTCAATCTCTATCTTAAATAACCTAACATGATCCTTTCGATTCAATTCATCATCCACCTTGTACATGATTCAATTGTGTTAATTAATTGAGTAGTCTTAATCATTAATCATCTTCTATCACCTCCCTTGGAACATATTTAAATAATTATATGTGAATATATACATTAATAATTTATGATCAGTATATATAAAACATCATTATCGATAATGATATTTCATCCATATCATTCAATCATAACATACCGAAACTATCTCTAAATACATAGTTTAATAACATTCCCATGAAAAATTAATTGTAACGATGTACAATTTTTAACCATGAAATTATCCATTAATACACATGACATTCATTTATTGTATTTATAACTATAGTTATAAAACCCATATCTATGTTAGGGTAGTATAAATACTGATTCACTGATTAAGCTTCCCGTTTAACCCCTAAAATATTTTTAGTATTCATCTGTCAAGAAGAACATAACTCCCATAAAATTTAAATTTGTATGTGAGATAAATAGTCATGATCAATTCTCCAAAAATAATTGATAATACCATTCCAAACCAATAAAACATTGAATCTAAACTACTGTGGTTGGTTTGGGAAAGTGTTCAATATAATACCACATTTATGGATCCACCAATATACCCTCTCTAGAGATTTTATGACAGGTAAAATGATATATTTTTTAGGAAAAATTAACATTTTATAATTTTTTTAATAATTTTATCTTTATGTAATGTTTTATTTACAATCTTCGTGTAGTATTAATGAAATTATTTTCATTTTGAATATAGATGAATTTTATTTATTAATAATACCACCATATAATCTATGTAATATATAAATTATATATTCACTAAATACATTACGATAGTGTGAGAAATTATTATTACTAAATAGAATCAATATATATTCATTCTGTATATTCGATTTGTCGAAGGTTGTCTATTGTATGTCGAACATCATAACTCACAATTTATGATATCTGTATTGTGTGTAAATGATGGAGCAGTATTGGACTCTATACATTTAATAATAAAATTCATCAATAATTTATTGTGGAAAAATATTTATTATTTTTATCTTGTTTATTTCCCAATAATAATTTCATTATCACATTGATCTGTCATTATTCTTAATAAGAATGAATATTTCTCCCCCCACAGTGATACACTAGAAAAAATGAATCCATTGTAAATATTATCTGACAGTAACTTCTTCAATTCATGTAACTGAAATGTGTATAATAAATATTGAGTGATTGAAATAGTTTTCAACCCATGTTAGTGAACTATGGAAATTTCAACATCAGTGTTCAGTGGAAGACATAGAAACTATTTTAGAAAGACCCAAACAAAATTCCACACAATATTGATATAATATATGACCCGTTCTTACAAAAAAACTAAGTAAAAAACTCAATTTTAAAGGGAATTAATAGCAATTAAACGTATGTTATTTCCAGTGGAAAATTATATTTATCACCATATTGATAACGTATCATATGATGTTTAGAAATTAAAACTTTGAGTTTCATTCTTGGAATAATGATTTGGGATTTATATTGGGAAATTCAATAATTGCCTAAGATTTCATCAAATTCATACATTGGTATAATTACATGATTTTCAAGATCCACATTCCCATACACATCAACAGGAGAAAAATAATATACTTAAGATGAGGTATTCATAACATTGGGGGATTTTACTACCAAATAATCATATAATCATTGCAGATATGAACTAATATTTCTATATAATTTCCATTTTATTCTGTAGTTTATATTTTTAATATCAAATAAGATACATCAATATTTATTCATACATGTCACCACCCTAACATCATCTTTCTGTATTCAATTCCTTTGTAAAACCAAAATGATATGCATGACTACAAACCATATTTTTTGGAGTTATCAATAATTCATCAGATTTCTAAATGTAGGAAGGTCATTTTCATGAATTGACATCTTTTTTTTATCCATGATTGTACAATATCATCATTAAAATCATTCATTTTGGTTCATAATGAGTTTTTTAATTTCCAAAAAATATATTGTGAATGTGTCAAACCATGTCTGCAGCAAGACCCTTTTTCCTACACCATGTGATAATCAATTCAAATCCCAATGCACATTTTTCATAGTTATAACACCTTGGAAAAACAATAATATATCAAATTCCTCTAATATTACCAAGAAAAGGATGTATATTATTAGAAACCACTATATCAATCATTCTCTAATTTTGAAGAGTATTTTTATATATATAGTCTCATCCATATTTTTCTCACTAAATTTGTCTCATTCATGATTCGAATGCATGACTAAAAAATCTTTGATACCAACTATGATTTCCCAAAATTTTCATAAATAGATATGAAATATAAATTTTTTAAATTTCAATATATAATATAATGATGCACACCTAAAACATTTATGTATAGTGAATTTAGAAACATTGATACATAAAATACATGTACATTGGTAAGTTAAATCATCTCCCATGACAAGAACTCTATATACACATATCATACATAACATCTTGATTCATAAAATATGGAAAATATTATATTAAATGTTGATATTAGGTGTCAAATAAGGATAAACAAGGGAGATACCCACAAAAAATGAATATATGGGTATAAGAACATGAGAATAACATTTAAAAACTAAGGCATTCATATAACAGGTCATAAACATTGGACATGGAATAAATCATGGATGACCATAAAATATAAATCCTAAAATTATAAAAGAAAAACATAATAATAATAAAACACTTATATAAGACAATGATTTTTATTACAAATTATCATATAACACAATTTTATTAAGAGATAATCCTCATTGAAAATACTATCATGGTGGAATGGTTTCACTCCACAAAAACATATTAGTCAACATTATCCCACAGTACTATCATAGTGTAACCATTTTACTTCCAATATAGTTTATCTCCCCAATCCACTATTTTTTATCTCATGAGATATCAATCATTACCCAATGCATTGGAAGAAGATATCAGTTCCACATATCACATAATAAAAATTATTAATATGTGTTCCCAAAGATCAAAAATCATTCATTATATCATAACCCATAAAATAAAATGCGTTTTCTAGAAATTTTATCATAACATAACCTATGGGAGAGAAATATATTTTATAATCATTTCACTGTTAATTTATAGAATAAACATTATAAATGGAATGGGTTTCATAATAAAATCACCATCCTAATGAAAAATAATACAAATAATGAATAAGGATGTTATATATATATATTATATAACAATTAATCCTAATATAGCATTTGTATATGTTATCATATGTTGAAAATTCGGTTGAAATATCCATAGGAAATTTTCACAAGGAATAAAACCATTCTACTTTAAAAAGAAATAATTAATATTTCAAAATGACCAAAATATTTATGAAATTTATTTATTTGAATATAACCTTGGAAACATACAATGGAATATTTTAGTTATTTAGTGACCATGATAGTGGGAAATACATTTTATCTCGTACATGTTAAAATAAATATTCTTATCTTATTTAGGGTATAAATTAAAAATGAAATTATTTAGAAAATGACTATAATTTTCCTTTTAATCCATTAAATAAAAATTACAATGTAAGTAAAATTTTCATTAAATAATATATTTATTATATTGAAACATAATTTATAACCCCTATTGGATTAACATGGATATGGTTTGAAATATATTTTTGTCCAAAGAGTGAAATAATGTTAATTTTTTTTTAAAAATCGTATTTTTTACATTTTGAGTACATAAAAAGAATAAAATTAAAGAGATCATTTATTATCCAAAAATAAAAATAGGTATTAAAGAAATCATCATATATATATAATTATATTTCATTATAAGAAGCATAATCTTAACCAATCATGATAAACAATGGCCTTGTAACATAAAACATTTACCAATATTTTATTGTTCAATAGTAAGAAACAATAAAAAATAACATTATATGGTCAAGTAATATCTCATGATTTTCTATATAAAAATAATAAAATTCATTCATAGGAAAAATATAGATTTAAAAAAATGTGAATGTGGCAAGTGTCCTATATAAATAATAGTGACAAGAAAACCCCCTTACATCATTATTAATGATGGATCATAACCCCCATCAAATAATAACATCAATTTAAACATAAATTATAATCAAAATAGGTCTAATAATAATAGAAAAGGTCCAATTGATATTATATACCTCACATAAAAGAAATTATCGGTGAGTATTTATCTCCTATAAATAATAGATTGGCTCAAAATCCACAACCAAATGTCTTTATTTCTTCAAAAACATTCAAAACAATGATATAATATATAAATATTCATTATTAATCTATTACGCACTAAAATATTATTTATAATACCATATATGATTTATTTAAGATGTTTAATTAACTATTTATACAAAATTTTCTTTGTTAGAATGACATTTCAAGTAATAACTGCTTCGTTTTTAGTTAATGTTTTTGGTTCACTATTATATGTAATTTTATTTTCTTCATTGTTAAATCCACTCTATAATGTAAATATGGGAAAATATGTTCATTATTTTGGTATTTATATAAATCTATTATATTTAGAGAAAAAAAGTTATTTACACATTTCAAGGAGATGGTAGGTTGTATATACACTTGAAGGTTTTTCCATTTTCATGACTTTCAATAGGAATGAAAGGTAAATAACATATCACATGCAAATAATAATTTATATTTAGTTGATTTCATATATATATATTCATTAAATATACCATTATCCCCAATAATTTCATAATAAAATAAAAAATGTATCACCGCACTTAGTGGAGGTCATGCGTTATACATTTAGACGAGAAATGATATTGTTATGAGAATGGATGGAAAGTAAGAATTTATATGTGAGATTAAAATTTCATAAGAATAATTATATCATAAATATCATAAAATTTTATTAAATCCATCATTACATTTATCTTTAATTGGTGTTTATAGAAAATTAATTGAAGTATTATGTGTAGTGGTAGTTCATCAAACACATGATTGAAATTTTAATTAACCATTTAACAAGAGTGTAGACTGATATATGTCATTACAGAAACAATATTACCTCTCATTATATGGAATATTCATGTTTAATATATCATAATTGTATTGTATGATTTTAATTAGTAATATGAACATATTATAAAATAATTCATGGTTTAGGCCAATAAAAATTATTTAGATAACACTATTAGGTTTTATAAAAAATCATTCATTGTAGGTTCTCTAATGAAATCAAAGATCCTAGGATGTGGGTAGGAAATTAATGAAATAATTTATGTAGGTATTTTATTATCATAAATGATTTGGATGTGTGATAAAGAGAGGACTGATGGTTCCATTTTAGACGGGAGGAAGAGAACACTAGAATCTTTGGATAATAAAAATGTATAATGTCATATTAAACATAAAAAATGGTAAAAATGGATCATTATTAATCCATATAGGATATAATCAATATATATAGACATGATATAATTTTTGGATAATTTTATACATTATTTAAACCCCCAATCATGATATATTATAATCCTGAAACCCCTTTTAAACCTTATCCAGGATAATTAATTATTATTATTATTACTATTCATTATAAAAAAATTGAATATATCATAAATTTTTTATTATAATTATTCAAAATGTGAAATCATGTTTTTAAAGTAGAAATACATAGAAGTAATATAATTAGATTTAAAATTAAACCTATAGGTGCCGTGAATATAATTTTCCAAAGAAAATGTACACCTAATTATAAGGAGATTTAAAATAAAAAACAATATGGACATGATTAAAATGATATAAATTAGATCAATAATGATATAATAATATTACTTATAAAATGATATAAAAAATCAACAAGTTTATTCATAAAAATAATTGATAGTTTTTAATGAAAACAATCATTATCATCATTCTTTACAAAATTAATTTATTAATAAAAAAAAATCAATTCACTCTATGATATTATTAAAAAAAATTATTCTATAAAAGTGGTTAATTTTTAATTTTTCCTCTAAAATTAGAGATAATTAATTTTTTTTAATTGTAAACAAAAAGAAATAAAAAAACATTTTCTAGAAAAAATGAATCTTCAAAATATATCATGGCTTTAACAAAAATTAATTACATATTTATCAATAAATTTTCATTATATAAAACTATTATGTATAATTTTACTTTTTTGATAAGTATTATTTATACTGAATAGTTTTCTGATGCGTGGTAGAGGTTATGATAAAAAAATATTAAAAGCATTGTGTAGATATATATTACATAGTATTTAATGCAATAAAATATATTAATTAAATCAAATTTATTTGATATAATAAATTTCATAATATCTTAATGTGTTACTATTACCGAATTTAATTAATGATATACTAGTTAATTGAATAATAAAAACCCTTCTCATCTCACATTTTATGATTAAAATATGAATCTTATATTGATATATAATAAATTTCATTAATTATTAATATTCTTCCATATATTAGTAATGGTATAAACATTAATATATTAAAAATAGAATCGGTTAAAATCATTTTGTGTCATACTTATTACGAATAATTAAACTATATTTTAATTGTAACAAAATAATATGAAATAAATTTCCATTTATAAATGCATTTCCATATTTAAAATGTATTTAACATATACATATATAATTTTAAAAAAACATGTGATTATTATCTTTTAAAAAAGTCAAATTTAATTTATTATATTAAAAAAATTGTTAATGATATTCCCAAAAAAGAAAAAAAATTAATATGGATTTTTAAAAACTTATAATATAATATTTTTAAATGATCAGTACCTCATTTGCAATCATAAACAGAATAAATCTAGAAATCAACAACTTACATTCAATTTTTTTTATTTACCAAATCACAAAAATATCCATAATAAATTTAAAATTAGAACCTATAATAATTCATTTAACAATATAAAAATAATTATAAAAATCAATAATTAGATAAACCCATTATTAACTAAATATTATGGTTCTCTAAATCAAGGTATGAAATAAAGGAAACTATAAACCATGTAGGGAGATTCAAAAATATAATATAATATTTCTCAAGGACATTGATTATATTATAAATTATTGAATCACTCATAGAAAGAGAGTAATATGAAAATTCAATGAAGTTTGTATATGAAGGAAAGGGGTTACGAATTCTTACACCTAATGAAATTAAAAAGATTTCAATATTTTTCATGGTGGATAATGAATACCACAAAAATAGATGTATAATTAGGGAAATATATGGTGTTTAGATAAGTGTAAATCATTGTAATTTTTAGGATGATTTATTAATAATGTAGAAGGGGGGGATTACTCACATGAACTAAATTTATTAAATCAAACTCTTCCCAAGACCCTACCCTTTACCAATTATAGTGCCATTGGGAACAAACTAGCGTACCCAGGTTCTGAAAACCCCTGTGTAGATTACTAGGTCCTAGATGGGGCCTTATTAAGTAAATACTGTCACATGTGGTTTAAAACTAAATGTGGGGACATCACATACACTACATGAAATCATAGACCAACTATCAAACCCTAAAATATACCTAATGAAACTTATAATTTAATCCTAACAATTCAAATTCAATAATCTAGTTTGAAATATTAAAATGAACCCCTATATTGAATAAATAATTTAAATGTACATATTATTTTATATATTAATTCCCATAGAAAATTTATAAAAATGATCTATGTTACTAAATTTTCACTTTTTAGGAATACATATGGATTTTAAAAAAGTTATAATAAAAAATATTAATTACATTTTAATATTAACTAACATCCTAAACAAGCTAAATATTAATAATTATGATACACGGTAACTCTAATAGATTAATAATTTTTTACCAATCGTATTTTATTGAGGCATTCTAGTATTATAGAAACTTGATTATATTCATCTAATTAATAAATAAATACAAATAATTTAAATTCATATTTATATTCATTACTACTTATCTGAAAATTAATGGTCGATACATTAATATTTTAAAATGTTGTCACATTATTTGAAAAAAATTAAATATACACTTCCATGGAGATAAAAAGAATAGAAAGATGAATGTAAAATATTAAATAATGGGGTTGTAAGAATAATCATTTGAACCATGAAAATATTATTTAGAAGTTCCATATAAATTATTATAATAGAAGTCTTGTTTTCAATATATTTAAACAAATTTAATTTAATAATGTGCCATATATAATTTGATATGTGTAATAGAATATATATTTATTTTTAATCAATGGTTTAAACATTATAGATATAAAAATTTCTAAAAATATTATAATGTGCATTGAAATTACAATTATCTTGGATCTTGTGGTAGATATAATAATAAATAGAAATACTGAAATATAATAAAAAATTCTTGTAAATAATATATCATAATTAAATATTACAATCACTCACGCTTATCTCCATAATAATGTAAAAATTACGAATTTTAATATTAATAATGCATTACTAATCATTAAATATAATGTACTTACTATCATTGAATAACTATATAGTAATGTTTAAATTTTAGTTTTTCAAAATAAAAACTAATTATTAAGAATTTTTTATGAACATTGATTAATAATTCAAGATTTAAATCCCTATAGCTAGATAGTGATAGTCTATAACAATGGTTTTAGTCATTATGAGAATCTATCAATTATAAAAATTTAGAAATATATTAGTCGACCTAGAATTTTATGATATAGTACCAAGTACAGAAAGTTGTCCATATTCATTTTGTGAAACATATTTTTATGGATCATATCAGAATTATTATTTGAATGTTACACAGTGATTTCTATGAGACTACATCAGATTATTTTCTTGATTTACAAGGGAAATGTTTAAATTTTAATATATATTTTTGTGATATTTACATGAAATTTAACTGGGTCTTAATGGATGTTGTAGTTTTTCTTTAAAACATTTATGTTTTCCAATACCAATGGTGATTCCAATGTAAAATATGTATGTTTTAGTAAATGGTTGACTGGATGAACACATCTATAATGATGATATTGGACCACTGCTCATGTTAAAATATTCGGAATTATAATTAGTTAGTTAGTGATAATTTTTTCATATAATAATATTATTCTTTATGTTAATGATTATTATAGAAATATTTTATATTATACAAAAAATTAATGCTTTTGGGTTCTCCAAAGGATGGAGGACATAAATACCGAATAGTTTAATCTCATAATATAATTATTTTACAACAAATTTAGATTTGTATGTTTCAAATATTCTATTTTTTGATAGATTGTTAGTGATGTGGTAATTATCGTGTTGTTATTTATGCTTATAATGGCTTCAAATGTCCTATAATATAATTGGAAAGTGGATCAACATATTTCCAATCATCCTAAGATTTGTACAGTGTATTTCATTTCTCCTTGTTTGTTTTTGAATTATCAATATATTTCAACACCCTATAATAATGACACATATTTTGGTACAATAACAATTTGTAATAAATTATTAAACAAATTATTAATGTCAATGTCCTTTCCATCATTCATTCATGATTATATGGGCGTCAAATTTTATATAAGGGATCAAGAGGGGAGATACAATTTTTATCAGGATAAATTTAATAGGATGTATTTCAATTTATGGAGGATACATATAAAATATTATCTTTTACAAATGGAAATTGATGATATATTTAAATGGTTAAAATGAAATAAATATAAAAAAATTAAATGGAAGAGTATTCATGGGATGGTATTTTCATGGTTTCAATGTCAGTAGCATTGATTTTTCATAAAAAATCATAGAAGTGAATACTGTACTAGTGCCAATGAATGATCTGGTTAATATAATTTAGACTCGAAATATAATAAAAAATGTTGTCAATGTAGTTTTTATTCAACCTGAGCATATCATAAGAAAAACCAATTTGTTATCATTGGAATGACTTTAACATGAATTAGTTTCCTCTAAATTTTGATAAATGTCATGGAAGATATCGGAGATAAATTAATACATTAATGTCTACTAGAATAATGAGATGTTATGGTAACACATGGGAGTTTCTCTTATGTGATTATTGAATTATTGTTTCATTGTGAGAGAGATCCAATTGTTCGTAAGGATATCATATTGAAGGAGGATTATGCAAAAATTTTATCTATACTTAACTCCAAATGAATATTTTAAATACCTTGAGACCAATAGACCTAATCTAGTTACATAATTTATTATATTGTAATTAAATACAAGGAATATCATCCCATGGAACCATATAAATTAGTTTTTTTTATAAAACTAGATATATACTTTAATATTACATTAAAATTTAAATCATAAAATGAGAAATAGATATTTCATTTTGTGAATTTAATTATTCATGTAGAGAATTCCTACATATCAATCATAATAATCTTCATGTAATCATGTGGAAAACAAAACAAAATCAATGTATGATCTGGAATTATTAGTAAGGTTTATGAATGATGAAATCATTTATATATAAACAATAACAAGTATGATAATGTAATATAACTTAAAACACATTCCATTTAATCGATATATTTTTGAAAATCTTAGTACACTAAAAATATCATAGTAAAAACCATGTGGATAAAAATAATAGAATTCATAATGATTTACATTCGTAACAATTGGATTTCATGTTTCATAGGAACATGAATCCTTTACCATAAAGTCCATTCACAAAATAGTTTAATATTTATGTGAAAAAACGTAATTAATTTGGCCACTTGATTTATCTCATGAGACTACCAATGCATCGAGGAGATTTTTTATAAACAGTCCCCACTGATTTTTTCATGTTCAAAAAATAAATTATATATCAAATAATCGGTGGAATAAATATTCACTATCAACCAATTAATAAATTCATAATAAAATACATATTTAAAATTATTTCCCAAGTTATTGAAATGACATACAAAGAAGACACTATAAATGATAATGGTATAGGGATTAAAAAAATATTCATATCAATTTTATAAAAAATATATATATTTAGGATAAATATTTATTTCATTTAATGGTGATGATGAATAAAACAAAGGGGGTGGTATATACACAATATAAAAGAAATTAGATGTGTAATATATAAATATTCCTCAAATAAGTGAAAACAAGATGAGGTAACTAGAAAGATAATATGATTAATAAAATTAAATGATTATTTTTATCCACCATAAACGCACATAAATATATGAAATTTAAAATAACATAATCAACTTTAATTAAACACATTACCTATATTTGACATAATCAATGAAATATATGTTTAACACCATTAATTAAAACAATGTTATGAATTACCTTACCATTTGTAATCAGTCAAATCATATGAGAGATAATATTAATAATTATCAAATAAAACTTTGAATAAAATGAAGATAATTAGATTCATTAAATTATAATGATATTTGAATTATATTTAAAACATACACAATGAATAAGTGTTTAAAAAGGCATTTATCTCACTAAAGTAAAAGTGAGTGAAGAAACCAGTACCTCACCCATCTCTTTAGGGTATCATATTTAACCTCTTTTATGATGGATTAATAGATGTTATTAATTAATTCCTTAAAATTTATTAATATTTATAATTACTTCTGTTATATTTTATAACATATTATTATACATCATTAATAATATTTTTATTATTTTCTTTGTTTCAGGTCCTTTGGTTTTAAGGTTTCATGATCGATTTATTTGTGTATAACTAGGGATTTTCTTATAAAATCATATTACAACTTCTAATGTATAATGAAATGATTCTAATTGAATAATATAGGTTTTTTAAACGCATTTATCAATTTTAGTTGAAACATGATTATGATTCTTTTTCTAAAATGAAAATAAAATGTATTTATTTTTTTTTGCAGTTATTTCGAACATCACAAAACATTTTCATTATTTTAATATTATGCCTATATGATAGTACCATGACCTGATAAATGTTATAAAATACATATTAAAATATTATTTATGGATTATAGTAGGTTTATGAGTGTACATGATGGAAGTAATGTAAAACACACAAAATCAATATTCACAGTGTTTATTAACCGCATAATTTTGAGAGCAGTTTTGATTCATTGAATAAAAGGATGTAATGAATCAAATTTATATAAGATATTCCCATATAAAAATAAAATTATAGTATATTAATTAATATATATATATATATATTTCATTCCTTGATTTATGAATTAGTTTAGGAGAAATTAAAATAAGGGGAAAATTTAAGAGAGTTGCTTTAAAAAAAATCATCTTCCATGTCACCTACTTAATAGATCATATAAGCACCATAGAATTGGTAATTTCATGATCCTAGTAGCACATGGATGTGGTTTCTGGAATTATGATAATTTTTAGAACATATTAGAAGATTTTAGTTTTTTTATGTGAAATGTGGTGGTGATGGTGGTATGTATACTTGTGGAGGGGTGGTTTTATGTCATTAAATAATGATTATTTTATAAATCATCCTAACCACATTGTGTTGGAATTAATACAATGAATATTTCATATAATAAATTAATTAATGATGGATTAGGGATTATTATTAAATCAACCTACAATTTCATGTTTTATGTTTTAGGTATCTTATACTTGAACCCTTTATCTTTTACTCATTACATTACATTACATATACTATAGTAAATATTTCATACCATTGAAATGTTTTATTTATCAAACATAATGTGATCATATGGCCCCCTTAAAACCTTATTATTAAAAATATGGAATCCATTTTATCAAAATTAATTATCATAATTATAAAATCAAAATTAAAATTATTCTCATAGATGGGATGAGAAATGGGGTTTTTAAAATAATAATTATAAAAAGCATCATGAAATTAGTATCTAAATTTATAATAAATATTATTTAAATGACAAATATTTGATTAATAGTTAAATATTATTCATAGTAATACATTTAATAAAATAAAAATATTAATTTACCCATAAATATTATTTTTATGGAATTCCAATTTTCATTTACAATTCTGTGTTTTTCACTATTCATAATAATTTAAAATGATCTAAAAAATACAAAAAAAATAAAAAAAGAAAATTATTTTATTATTCATAACACAATGATGTTTATTTTTAAAAATAATATATATTAAAATATCAAATCATATTTTCCTAACAAGTATTCCATCAAATGGAGGAAATACTACCCTAAAAAATAGGTTTTGTCCTTAAAATCGAATTTATTATTATATTAATCCAATCAATCATATATTACGAATTAAAGATATTATTAAATATATAATATATAAATTTAATTAAAAACATTCACTATTAGCGATTAATTTTATTTATTATGATAAATTTCCATGATGAGTAATAATATAATTTTATAATAAAACACATCGTTTATGCCCAAATAGCTTTTACATTAATTTATAATTAATTAGTAAACTATGAATACATTTCATTAAAATGTTAAAAATTATATTTCATATTTTATTCAATCTCATTTTTTACAGGATTTCAAATGGATATTAGAAAACTGTCACATTTAAATAATAATATCTTATCATTGGTTTCTGCTCGATTTGTCATATTTTGTATGGTATTGATGATAATGTTTTCTTTTTAATATAAATATATGTTACATAATGACAATTTTTTCAATACAATGCCTATAAAAAATGAAAATTATGAATATGGGGAGAGAAGTAATGATTAATCATCTTGGACCTAGCAAGTATATATCCATTTGGGAGAAAATGGGATCAAAATGAATGATAGTAGTGATCCAAATGTAAATTTTTGAAGAGGTTGATATTGAATTTCATGACATGAAAACACTTCAATTGATGGTGAGATAAATTAATTACTAAGTTTTAATATTTCAATAGGATAATGGATTAAATATTATGTACATTCATTACATTCAATTACCCATAAGGGTTTAAGGTGAATTATGCATAAAAATTATCCATCATGGATAATCCAGTTGAAGATAAGTTCATTAAGATCACAAAAAAGGACGATGAAAAATAGCTAAAGTTAAAATGAATATCAATTGGGATATATAGAGTTCACAACACAATATATTTAACAAATATTCTAATTTCACATGGCCAACTAGACAATGTAACTTTCAATAAAACAACACAAATGAATTATGAAAGAAAATATAAGGTCCATGGTTGGGGCAAAATGTGTAAAATAATGGAAATTATATCTGAATAATGGATAAAATAGATATATAATTACAATAATGAGAACATTTAAAATTTCACAGTTTGGTAACTACTTTATTTATATCCTTACAAATAAAAACATACACATCTTATTATTATTGGGTATATTAAATATTTAAAACATGGGTATAAAAAATAATGGGTGTATAATAATCAAAATAAAAGAAATATTTCATTTAATATATCTTGAAATTCACATAAATATTAGAAGATAGAGAATATGGATAAGGGTTTTATTTGGATTTCATGTGTTTAAACTATTGGTGGGTCAATATATTTTACATCATTAATTGATATAATATTATGAAAATTTTATGTCTACACACATATGAAAAAAATTAGTTGTTGAAAAAATTATTATAACTTTATCATAGATAATGAGATAAATAGAAATTCGATGTAGTGTTGGTATGATAATTTTGGAGAATTTGGAAACATATATTATAGATATTTTTATTTAGAAACATAATCATGCCTTGTTTAATGATTCCAAAAACAATACATAATATATGTCTAACAATGTGGATTAATTTGAAACTGACTAAGTTATCTAGTGTAATGAAACTATATTCAATAATTCATAATGAAATAGGTCAATAATTAGTTAAATTTGATGCTTATATTTTGAACAACATTCCTTCAATGATGTTGGGATAAGAGATTTAGGAATAGATATGGTCCTCAAAAAACTATAAATTTCCCTAGTGAATCTATTTTTGAAATATCAATGATTTACATTTAGAATCTAATGAATTTTAGAAAATAAAGAAAATCAGAAGATTTATTCTTTCATGGATTTGGGGATAGAATCTATGGTTTCAAGAAATAAATAATGTTAATGAGAATAAAATTATAATATTTTATTTTTAGTTTAAAGGGTAGGTATTTTTGAAACAAAAGAACATGTTATGCGGTCTAGATGGACAATTTAATCAAAATAAACATCCACATTAATCTCAATAAATATTTTAGAATTGAAGATGTTTAAAAAAGATAATGTAGTATAGAATATTAATAGGAATAGATATGTAATTTCAATGTAACATAATGTGTTAGGAAATTAAATGATCAATTAAGAGATTAAAAATTTGATGTTTTGGATGACAAAATTACAAAAGTATAGAAACCAATGGCTGAATTATAGAGGTTTACTAGGATTATATAATAAATAAATTGATCTGAAACATATTAAAAATAACAAATTCTTACTTATAGATGATATCCAAATACCCTTAATGAATTAAAGAATCTCAGTTATTCATAAAATTGGTACTTACCAATTAAAGTGGAAATGGATTTGTTTCATGAAAATGTTACATTGGAGTTAATAGAAACACCACATGGGAGGAATGCATTTCCAAATTAGTTGTTCTTCATGTGAAAGAATATTTTAATGGTAGAAGGATTTAGTAGTATGGAACAGTTATAATGTGGTTTCAATGGAACAAATGATTTGATTTACTTTAAATTTTGTCGCCCATATTCAAAAATAAAATGATTCATATGTTGTTGAAAAGAGTTTTTTCGATATGTTTATATTTAGATTAGATAAATTCAAATATAAAATTAGTTATTGATTATTTGGACGAGAAAATATACATAATGAAATTGTTAGATTCCTGGAAAATGGGATGATATAATGGTGTGTAATACAAATATAATTCATTATGTATTGAATAATGTTATAAGAAAATGAAACTAGACATTAGTTGTATTTATGGTGGAAAAAATTTCATCAAAATAAAATCAAATCACTAGTTATACATAATGGTGTACAAATATATATGTTTTATAAAACTTATCATTTAAGTATTTGAATGAGACTATAAGATCCAAATTAGAAATGGAATAATGCTCTTAAATATGATTTATCTATAAGAATCTAAATAAAATGGGGATACTAATTAAGATAATCCTATATACCAGAATATTGGTTTTGTATCATAAGAAATACTTTTATAATATCATTGAGATACAAATATTGAAAAAATTCAAATCTTTTTCAACTATAATAGATTTAAAAATAATGTAATTTAAATATAAATCCCTGAAAATAGATGATGAATCTACATTCATGATGAAATATTCATCTTCATCAGTTGAATGTTTCATGGATTATTAAATCATTTTTACAAGTTAAACAAATTAATTTCAAATAATATATGGAATTAAATTTATGGAGAATATGCGAATGATAAATTTTATAATGTAAAATTTATAAAAGAATATAGGCTTCTGTTTTGAAAATATCATTGTTGTAATTCCACATCGTGAAAAAAGAAAATAGAACATCATCATTATATGAATGTAAGGATGTTTCAAGGTAAACAATAATATCACAAACTATATTTCCAAATATGATAAAATATGCTAAATGTGATTATTTGGACATGGAAGAAAATATCGATTACCCAATAATTATATAGAGTGATAAATATCATTTGTCTAATTAAATTTAATAATCAAGAGGATGTTAAAAACCAGAAAACCATAAACCAAATATGTGTCTAAAATGTCACTAATATCACTAGAATTAAAAATAATAATTTTTTTTGAATTCAATATCCATTTCTTATATTTTAGGAATAAATTGTACTACTAGACTAAGAGTATATGGAAATAAACTTACCAAATATTTTCAATTTCATCAATTCATAAATTTTATTTACTATATAATAATTTTCTCTAAAAAAACATATTATAAATATATTTTTCTCACAAGAGGCACTAATATTAAACTCTAAAAGGAACATATGATCTTAAATTGGATAAAAATATATTCCTACTATACCAATACATTAACAAAAATCAATATATTTAGCACATGTTATGATAATTCCAACAAAAATTAAAACCTAAAATGATGAAATTATAAATAAATATCGATAATTAAATAGTAATACCCAATGATTAGATAATATAAATCTAAAAAAACCTCAATAATGATGGGTAGATTAATGTTATAAACATGGTAGATTAATATTTTTCTAGTTTAGTGGAAATGATTTATATATTTTCCCACAATTTAAATTTAGTACGGGTAATCCTAAAAGGAAATAATATTGTAACATAAACATTATACATTAGTTTTGTATTAGTTAAAAAAACAAAGTACACAATATAATAAAAAATGATTAATTTTAAATATATTATATTACCATTTTAATACCTAACATACTATTTATTATTCCACTAGACATTCAAATCACCCTTATATTAACTATTAAATCATAAAAATGAGCATTCAATTGAAACTACATAGTTTTTGATGCATTTTTCATTTAAATGGTTTCAGCCCTTTCTCTTCAATCATGGTTCCATCATATAAAAATTCATAATAATTCCATAATAATTATATTTATTAATCATATAATATTTTATAATTATTAAAATAATTTTTTGATGAAATATGAATCACAAAGTTGTGAAGAGCTGATCGTCCACATGCATTCATGAGAAAAATTATTATTTAACAATAGATAAAAGAATAACAATTTATACATGATAATATAACAATATAATCTTAATTACTCCATAAATTTCATATATAAAAATTAAAAAAATAACAATCAATATAAATTATTGATAGTGTTGTAAAATTAATCATCATGCTACATGGTTGTGGTAGTCCACACACAAGCACGAGTAATACATTTATTCCTCATTTGTTGAAATTTTTGTGGAAAATGTTAAATAGATCAAAAATATATAAATTATGTTCATTTTTTTATAATAAATTCATTATTTTTTAATGGATACAAAAAAATTGGATGATTTATAATATGAAATCAAATATAAATTACATAGTTAGAAGGTATGGCTCTTCATTGAGAAACCAAATTTGGCTTACATATTTTTCCTTGAAAGGATTGAATTATAATGTCAAATAAAAATATGATATTGGGGATTTACTATTTAGCTAGGTATTTTCCATGGTAAGAGGATCAAAATATTTTACGATGAGAGGAGATGTGGAGTTTTTTATAAGGGATAGAGTTAAAACACTACGAAATATGAAATGATTAAAATATTATATTATATTACTCAATTTAAATTACTCATACTCTAATATTTTTTGAAATATAGTAGATAAATAAATAGCCAATAGTATTTATAATTTTTTTAGTTCATTTAATCCCTTATTATTGTAGTTTCAATCATTTTATCATTTATAACTATTAACATGATAAATGTATTTTTAGTAAATGATATTACTCAAAATATGAATAAATAATGTTGAAATTAATAAATAATTTTATCTATGATTACAATAAATATAGGATCAATTCTATAATTTTCAATTTCTATTAGTGTAAGAAATTTATTTTCATATAAACTCACTAATCATGACAAACCCATCTTAACGAAAAATGTATTCTTATAAATTAAAATAAGTTTAATTTCATTCAGTTCCAAGTAAAAAATTGTGTTTATATTGAAATATATTATCTTAAAAATTATTTAAATTAATTCATTATTATAAATAAATTTAATTATAAAATATGGAATCATGTGGGGGGGGGGAATTATTTATTTTAATGTCATAAATGTTTTACTAAAATGCATTTATATTAAATTATAAATACTTTGAAACTATTTAATTAATTTTATACAAAATTAATCTTTGAATATTATTATTTTTCTTATACCTATACATCATAAATAATCTAACTTCGAGGTGAGATCTATCAAATTAAATAATAATTATTCAATGTAATGTCATGATTTGTTTAAACATATTATATCATGTGAAGTAAGACATAAAAGAAATAATATTTATATAGTGATAAATATATAATAAAATATCATTTTTTTGTTTTTATGTATTTAATGGGACATGTTATTTTATATACTAATGAAGATTGTTTGATGTGAGTTTCTCATTACAAAGGTTCTATGGGAAATTGTTTTGTGAAATTGTGGACATTGAGGATCATAATTCATTTCAACTATCCTTAACTGCACATCCCATATTTTTAGAGGCATCCGACCAGTAGAAATGTTACAATGAAATACTAAGGGAGACAATACCCACATATAATAGAAAAACTTTACTAGAGTAACCAAAAATTCCAAGAAGAAATAATTATAGTTTATTGAACCAATAAAACATACATATTCTATAAATATTAATGTTTGATAAAACATTCATATATTGAAACTGAGATCCCGCTAAACTGGTTATATAGAAAATGAAATAAAATATATAATTTGCTCCATTATCATCACCATTCCTTACCACAATCCAAAAATCATAATTTTTAGAGCTTCAGTTAGGTTATTTTCTTCTTATCTTTTGGTAAAACATAATGGGATCATATAATATTCAAGTGAAAATATTTTTTTAGGGTGACATAATTTCATATTATTATGGTCTTTATATTTATCCATAAAATAGTAAGTAAATATATTGTATAAAACATTGATATTTTTAGAAAAAATAATAAGTTAAAAAGTATAATAAATGTCCAGAACTAATCATTGGTTTTTTATATCACACCTATTATTGATATTACCAACATAAAATTGTTTTTGGATGTATGAGAGCATAATTAAAATCCATCAAATAGAATCACATCCAATCCTAGAATCAATAATCACTATATCATATTGAAAATTCTTATATCCCACAATCAATTATTTAAATTCCTTCAGGAACGCAAGACAAAAAAAATACCTACACAAGAATCTTGTAACATATAATTAGTAACTTGGGAAAAAATTATCCTATCATTGGAATCCGAAAATATTTAATCATGAACCCATAATAATTCTATCATATACCTAAAATCATGAGCATCATTGGGAACACAAGAAAAATAACTCCCACAATGGAATCATATATTTCAACACAAAAATTATAGGATAATACAAAATCACACAAAAATAATAATATCATAGATATTTTCATCATATCATATGGGCCTACCATCTTCTCCTTGTAACCATGCAGTATATTATATCATTTGAAACATGTGGACATACCCCCTCCACGAATTAGAGAAAAATAATATATCGCCCAAATAGTAATCTATGGTTTTGATTCTGTATTTCCAATGAAATATTCAATATATTATATAATTAGAAACACATGGTAATACTAAATTTGTTGCCTAGAAACAAATCAGTTACACCCGAGGAAACAAATCACCCTAAAACCTCATGTGTGTGTGTGTATTAGTTATACTCTAGGTAATATCCTCTAATGATAATATACTATAAAATAACATGAGTAGACACTCACTATATCATACAACACATTTTTTATTGTGGTTAGTAATGAACACAATTTGGGTTCATCACTTGTGTCCAAGCATGATGCTCCAAGAATGTCTCCTCATCCAACTGTCCTCATAGATTGTTCCCTTAATATTTTTTAATTATACACAAACATCACTCTAATGAAATATAAATTCAAATCAAACATACATAATCAACCCATATGGTTTTTTATACCCTTATGAATCTTTATTCACCATCATCCATCCATTTCTTAAGTCCCTATTGTTTTGTTTTATCTTAAAATCCCCTTGATGTCACTAACATAAAGTGTTTAATCCAAATCCATTTCCCATTAAACATCATTACTCTATTCCATAAACTAGGAAACCATAAAAATATATCTCACAATATATACCTTGCTTATACTATGAAATGTCCTCAAATCGTCATCATGACCCTCACATGATTCTTATTACCCACCTCCCTTTATAGATTCCTCATCACATTACATTGGTGGAACTATTATATCATGCATCATTCACCCTAAAATTATATTTCCAACGTCTAATAATTGAATTTATGGACCCAAATCATGATCCATTAAAAATTATTCTATAAATTGAGAATTCACAAGTCCAATTATAGCTCAATTAGATATAACAAACATGCCCCGACGAGGGGATAATATTTGTAATATACCATAATGTACAAGGTTTCTTCACCAAACAAATTATTCTGCTAATGTACTTATTCCAATGTTGATATATTATTCTAAAATACATGATATGTCTCAAAGAAACATATAGTTCGAATCACACACAGAGCACTATGTCAGATATTATTTTTGATATTGTGTTTGATTTTATATAGTGTCAATATGGGTAGTTATTTTCATGTCACTATATTTTCATATGAGATAAATTAGAAAAAGAATACTATTATTAAAAAAGAAGTTAATTTAAAAACCCATATCATAGGTAACATTGTTAATAAACATTCAAAATTTTAAACACAAAAGGGACCAAATCATGGTGGTACTAATGTTGTTGTTTCAGATCACATATGCGTCATTGTTCATACCAACATTGGCATACTCGTGTATGTGGTTTGAATAATAGTCACCAATTTAAAGACCATAATTTACAAAAAAACCACACAACCAATCCAACATTGTAGATTTGGTCATGGTTCTTGATAGAATACATATGTATCATTGTGAAGCCCAGAATGGATGTAAGAAATATGTGACATTCATTTAATATTTCAAATTAAAAAAAAAAATTATTGACAACATAATGACGAATGGTTGTCAAAATTTTATTCATAAAATATGATCTAAAATATTATAATGACGATTTAATTATTATTTACTGTATCAATAATCATGGAATTTGGATTTAGGCCACCATTCAAAGATGATTTTATAGATTTTTTTTGGTAATTTATGTGACAAATTGTTAATTTAATTCACACTACATGGTGATAATAATGATCAATGATGTAGTTCTGGATTCCCTTCCATAATTAAGGTCATATGTTTTATTGAGGAATTATGGATAGAAAATTTAATGACTTATAATACACAGGTAGTAGTATAATTTAATTGGATTTTTATTTTACGTTTATATATATTATAAAGTATAACATTGATAGGGCATGTTTTCAAGGATTTACTATGAATATATTAAATTTTAAAGAGTCATATACAAAATTTATTGAAAAGTGAATAAGAATATAACAATACCTGATTTCTTGAATGTGATCGAACTGATTATTCAAAGAATTCATTGAATCAATATCACACCAAATATAAAATTATTTTAAAATAAAATAGGCTTCCTCTAAGAAACTATTTAAGGCATTATGATTAGTACATTTGAATATCGATTGATCCATCATCATACTCAGTATTATTTAGAAATACCATTCTTGATTATATGTTGTAAGAGGATTTTGAAATAGTTGACAATCCTTGTTGGTGGGTAGCCAAGATGGAAAAGAGTCAGTATGGGGTAGTTGAACCTTGACAATATAATGTGCCTTGATCTATCATTATTTTTTATAGGAGTAATATATTATAGATTAAATTTAGTGGATTAATAAATTTCATTTTTTGATGTTGTTGTATCTAAAAGGGAACAACTTTTAATAACAAAAATGACACTAATTCACCCCTCTCCCACATTTTTATCCAATATGATCCAATAAAGTGGTATCATAGGATGATTATTCTTATATTTATTGTCTTTCATAATTTTTTTAATAACATTTATTAATTGAAAATGTTATAATATATATAATCTAAATTAGATGGAGGATAGATATATTATATCTATTATGAAAAATCTGGAGATTTATTTATAAACATGGAAAAATATGAAGAATCTAGTGTTAATGAAGATGAAGAAGAACATAAAGAGAGTGTCCTAACAAATTGATTATAATAAGAGTGTTGAATGTTGTAATAATTATTTTTACTACGATCATTGAGAATATATTGTTCAACATATGATGATGATACATTAATTAATTATAATCATTATGAGATTAATGATTATCTATTAAAGGTTCCCAATGATGTGATAAATTATTATTTTATGAACTATAAATATACTTCATGATGAGGAATTATCAATAAAAATATTAATATAGTGAAATTGATGTGGACGTCCCTAAAGATGAATCCATTTAAAACATAAAAAAAAAGTAGTTAGAGTAGAATAATAATAATAATCTCTTACCATTAAAGATATTTTCTTACTATAAAGTAATTCCAATTAATATTTTTAGAATGATATCTTTAATATTGATTATGTTGAACCATTGTATTCACATGAAATTTCACTAAAATATCAATGGATAAAATAGAAGAATAGTTAGTGGTCAATGAAAAACTAGAAAAGTAACCTAAAAAATGATTAAAATAATTTTGAAAAATAAGTGAAGAACAAATAATGATGATAAAATATGATTTTGATGATAAAATATATTTTATTAAATATGGGTTGAATCCCATCAATATTATGTGATTTTTAGGTTTGAGATTATAAAACCCATAATCATTAATATCTCAAACTACCCATGTTTATAAATAAATGTGGGTTTCCACACATGTCTTAGTAGAGAGTCATGACTCTAAGAATACCTGTTTTTTTGGAAATAATAGAATGACAAAATGCTAATATCAAATATAAGCATCCTCTCATAAAAAATCATCTTATTACCCAAAATATATCATAGGTATTGTTGTTTCATTAAAAATTGGTATATTTTTTAATAAATATTATTGTAATGTATGGATTGTAAAAAAATATATAGATAAAAAAGTAATTAAGAGTGGATGAGAGAATATTTATAAGTTGATTAAAAAATGATGATGGATCCAATCAATAATTGTATGGTGAAAACCATGTAAAATCATGGTAGATTTCACTGGAAAATAACAGTAGGAGGATACATGGTTATTTATGGATTTACTAAAAGTTTAAAATGAAATCATTTGGATAATTGTATAACATGTCTGTTCCTAATGTTAATTAATATATTCAATACATGGGGATAATAGCTAATTATATGAGAACATCATTTGAGATAAATATGTCATGAAATATTCCATTTAATTGAAACATATAAAAATATGGTATATTATCTAAATGTTATCATATAACTATACATGAATCCACACAACTATAAAAAAAATTACATAAATATTGGGAGAATTTTTTAATAATGTGAAATAACATAGAACTTCGTTTTCTCAAATGAAAATTGTATTAAATGAGGTTTCCCTCAAATTAAAAATAAAAAATTGAATATATTAATGATCTAGGATACAAGGAACCTCTCAACCTATGTGTTACCACTGGTTCATAGATTGGTTCCACATTATTCATTTAATATTATATATTCCATGTGATATAATACATATAATATAAGGATATCATTACGACTGTCACTTCTGAACATAAAATGGTATCATTTATGAATGTAGTACTTATCCATGGTTAATAAAACCTGATTTCACCCCTTGACGTGAAAATATTTTATGATTTTTTTAAAACATTTCATTTATAGAAAACATGGATAAATAGTAAAATAAGATTCAATAATAAAATTTTAATCCAATTTAATATTCAATAAATTTTTCAAGGGGGATATTTTGATCTCAAAATATGTGATAAAGGGGGACTTATTTCATGAACATAAATTATTTTGATGTCATGTTGAGATGTTTTCATGAGAATCATGATAAATATTCTCTAAAAATCTATGTTTTTATGAAATAATTGATTATCTAAACATGTTATATTGTTATGGAGTATTATGTGTATATTATCTAATATTTGTAATATCTATCTTATTTTATACACTAGGATAGCCCATGTGTGAAATGGTGTTTTTATTTTATTTAAGGATAACTCATTGAATATTATAGTATTTAAATGTCGAACATGGTTTGTAACATCCCAAGTAAGTAATGAATAATATATATAGTTATCTATGTCTATTAATGAATTATATAGTGTTTTAGAGGCTTAAAATGAGAATAAATCCAACCTAAAGCATGAAATACTCTAATATTTTTAAAAGATTATTTTACCACCTTTTGGTGGAGAATCATTTTTAAATCTATATTTTAAAAATTTTATAAGCTATATTTTTCAAAATAAATTTATTCTCTATTATTGGGACATTGAAATTTACTTTGGATAAATTTCTGGTATTTTTCTGATAATGTTCATTTTTTAATGAATAGTGAAAAATGTTGTATTTTAATTCAAACCTATTTTTAATCTAATTTATTTATATGAATAGATTATATTTTTAATTGGTTTATAGTGAAAGTAGAATATACTTTTACCATTTAATCCAATAGTTGTCATTGGAATTAATTTCACTTTGAAATTGTACTTAAACTAGTGTCAATATTTTGATATATATTGTTTCATAAAAACACGCTATTTGTTCTGACAGTAGGAATTAGTTATTATATTAATTATTGTAACTTATATGTTTTATATTTTTTAAAATAGAAATATATTTTGAATTCGGAATATCAAATATAGCTTAGGGTGATGTTTTGGTATTGTTCTGAAAAACTTCAATTTTTGATGAATAGTGAAACCACTAAGTGGTACTTAATAAAAACTGATTTTTCAGTTAAATGAAATTTTACCACCTCTACGTTTTGAATTTCAAAAATCCGAAATATATGGTTGTCATTAGGAAGTAAAATGTGGTTCAATGGGATTAAAATATTTTTTTGGTGAATAGTAACTTTTAAGTTTTAATCGCAATTAGAGGTAATTAGTGTAGTTTAAGGTAAAAATAATGTTTTAATAATATTAAATGACCTTGACACATGTCCTACCCTTATTGGATGTGTCAGGGCCGTCCAATACAACCCATGGGTCTATTTTTGGGACCCCATGGAGCCACTTGGGTAAGATAATGACATTAATGCCTTTTATTTAAAGTAAAAGTAAAAATGACACAAACATATATTGTTTTACTAAAACAATTTTTACATGAGGTTATAAAAATCAGATTTTTGACTAAAAATAGTAATTGTAAATCTAAAAATATTTCATACATCATTGTATTTGTTTTGTAATTTTTAGATATTAAATAAATTAAATTATTTATGACATCATAAGGATGCAACGATTACCTCATTATTTAAAGATTTAAATAAAATGAAAATATAATGTAAACTCTATGGAATACACATTTAAAAAACCTATTGTATGATTATATTTCAAACCCTTATAACCTTATCCTAAAAATACCTCAATGTGGGACATTTAAAATCTGAAACTCTTTTGAAAATAAAGTAACATTTTATACCTTCCCAAGAGTGCCCCTCCTCTCCTCTTATAAAAGGCCCCCACCTCTACCTCCTTACCCACACCTCTCAAGCCTTTTTATCGGCCAATTTATGATCATTTTTTCTTTACACATCTCTCTCCTCATCCTAGAAGCCTTACCTTAGGTAGTATGCTCTTCAAGAAACCCTTTTGGTTCAAACCAAACGGAGTTACCCGATTTTAAGGTAATGCCTTCACTTGTGTTCTTTTGTATTATTTTGCTTCTCCAACCCCCTAAACTATTTTTATTAATTTCTTTGGTAACAACTCCAGTATCTTCAAGATACTAGGACGTTGTTATAATAAGGATTCAAGCTACACATACACACACCTCCTTCTAATGGTTAAAGAATATACTGTTTCTGTGGATTGTGAATTTCTGGCTCACGAAATGATGATTGTTCAATATTCTTTTATCACTTTCAAAGGAGGCCATTAATATGTCACTATATTTATATATGATATATAATATTTTTATGTTTTCCTTCAACTTATGTATTTTTAATTTATGGAATACATTTATGGTTTCCATTATGGGTAAACATGATATCTTCATTTTAGGACGTGCGGACTACCACCCCCTCAAAGTGATTTGATTTATTAATACCATATGTGGTACGCATAAAGTATAGATTTAATGATATTAAATATAATAAAATACTAGAATTATAATACTATTATGTATCATTATGTTTTAATTCCATTAAATATTAAATAAAAATGGAAGTAGCATTCATGCGTACGTACGGCTTACCGTCTCCATGAACGGTGCATTTCATTTCTTTCCTATAAATGTTATGTAATATTAAAAATGCATGTATATAATGGATATACATGATATATATGATATCTAAATAATGAATATAATTTTGGATATAATGGATATTTTACCACATGAACAACTTGTAATTACAAGAAGTATATTTTTGACTCAAGTGCCCTAGGTCGACAAAACGACCATTATTATCCGAAATAATTAAATAGTGTTCATGACAAGGTAGTAAGTGATATAAAAAGAATAATGAACTTGTAAAAGGTTCTTAAGCAAGTAGAAATTAACTCAAGTTTATTATTTTGGAGGTTAAATAATGATCGAGTCAATCCAGACACGAGGTAAAGGAATTCGTCTCAATCTACTTTCATTGAGGCATATTTTGTTTTATACACAACTTTCTTTTATACGGTGTATAAACACCTTTGACATTTACGATTATTCAAAAGGAATATTTTTATACAAATCATTTACTAAACGAATAAAGGGAAGGTTTTTTTGTTGTACGTATGCGGCGACAACGACTTCTCCAACATTGTGACAATTATTTGAGTTTCAGCTTCCTCTTCAAGCCATAACTTTTTTTGAATGAAAAATAAATACCATGTTTTACTTTTCTTTTATTTTGGTATTGAAAATGGTTTTCATAATGTTTTTATATCAATGTGTTTTATTGATATCTTGTGATTGAAAAGTGGAAATGTTGTGTTTTCTTTCTGCATGTTTTATGTTATACGATTATGTTATGGTTCATGGGCATTGTAATGAAGACAGGTGGTTCCGTGATAAACTAAGTGCGGGTGAGATCGATATAGCTCTCCAATGCATTTGGTAACACAAAGCAGTTAAACGTTAAGGATTCTCCGAAGATATTTAGGGAATATACTGTGATGGGTATTCCAAACGTAACCAAGAGGGTTACTCCCTACATAAGAACATTATTAATGCCTCAAGTTACCTTTATGTATTATGATTTCTATGATTTATTCATGATTTGATGTGGTATGTTAATGTGCTTATGTTTTATGGGAAAAGTATGATTTTATTCTTATGTATATTTGAACTCCTACTTCCTTTCCATATTTTTATTACCCTTACTCAGCTTTTTATGCTCATCCCATGTTTTTGAAATTTTTTTCACAGGTCAAGGGAATGGTACATGATATGATGATAGTGTCAAGGAAATATCAAGAAAGAATCCATGTTTTATTTTAAATATTTTTTCTTTGATGGGAAAAATTAATAAAATCTTTTATGTAACCATTTTGATTAAATGTGGAATGTAATGCAAGTTTTATGATCTAATTCTCTAAAACTCTAAACCTGAAAAGATCCCCAATGTGTAATATTGTAAAAACTCAAGATTATGTAATTTTTAAGGATGGGGCCTTATATTTGGTATCAATGGTCGGTTTAGAATACTTTAGGAGTTAGAATTATTTTAAATGATTATCCAAAAATATGTTTTTTATGGTAAAATTGAAATGATATAGCATTTGAAGATTACCATGTTGCTTCATCTAGGAAATGTTTGTTCAGAATGGTTTTCCGTAGAGGAAACAGGGAAGCAGTGCTAGGAGGGAATACAGAAGGAAATGACCTTCCGATTCAGCATCCTGAGATGGTTGAAATTGGAACTGAATAGTCTGTTGCAGTAATGGCGCAGTTGACTCAAGCGATAAATGGTGGCGGTATCCATGCATGAGATCAGCCAGATCAACCGTAGAGGAACATGTCAGTGGTGGTACATTTCATGAGGCAACATCCACCATCATTTAGAGGATCATCTGACCTTGTGCTAGCTGAAGGGTGGATTAAATCACTGGAGAAGATTTTCAATGTAATGGGGTGTTCAGACAATCAAAAGGTTTGTCTTGCTATTTACCATTTAGAGGGTGAAGCAGATCAGTGGTGGTCGATGGTTAAAAATATCAGGGACACTGATGAGATTGATGCTCTCGACTGAGATAAATTCAAAGGTATGTTTCTTGAGAAGTATTTTCCTAAGGCTGTTCGAATTAGGATGTAAAAACAATTCCTGGAATTGAGGCAAGAGGATGACTCAGTGACTGCCTATGAAGAAGGGTTTACTCAATTGGCAAGGTATGCTCCAATTTTTATCCAATACCTTGATAGTAAAATCAATAGTTTTTACTCAGGATTAAAGCCAAAATATTGAAGGGAATTAGCTTCTCGTGAGGTCAAAAGTTATGAAAAGCTTGTTCGATGTTCTGAGACGATGGAAATGGAGTTTGCCGATGATCAAGTGTTCTATAAAAACCAACAGAAGAAGAGACCGAGGTGGCAGGAGAAAGGGAATAATTATTCAAAAAATTCTGATGTTAAGAAAACTAAGTTTCTAGTTTGTGATAAATGTGGTAAAAGGCATGCTGGGGAATGTCTTCTGAATTCTAAAAAGTTCTACCAATGTGGTAAGATGGGACATAAGGCTCGTGATTGCACTGAAAAAGATCAGGGTGATGGTAATACCAAATTTTATTTACAGTTAGTGAAATGTTTTAAATGCAATTAGATGGGTCACTATGCAAATGAGTGTCCGATAAATAGCTTGAGTGATGGGAATCAGTTAGAATACAAGCAGAAAGGGGTGGTGAAATCCTTTGTAACCACTTCAGCAGATGTCGGGCCATCAAATGAAGTTGTATCAGGTACTTTTTTTGTTTTTTCAGATTATGCCAGTGTGTTTTTTGATTCGGGGTCTACACATTCTTTCATCTCTGAAAAATTTTCTAGTAAAATGGGAATACCATCTCATGAAATGACTCCTGAACTTGTTGTAAAAACACCTGGGGGAAATGTTAAGGCAAAAAGAATTTATAAAAATCTTCGAATCCTTATCCGTGGAAAGAACCTACTTGAAAACCTTATTGTTTTACCTCTAGTAGAGTTTGATGTTATCCTGGGTATGGATTGGCTCTCTATTAACCATGCTAATATTTACTATAGAGAAAAAGAAGTTTCTTTTCAGAAAGACTTTCAGTTTGTGTACAAGAATGAACCCTTACTGTTGATAACATATCAAGAGGCCGAGAAACTTGTAAAAGATGGAAATAACTTTTACCTTGCACATATCATTGAAAACAATGGAACTATTCAAATTAATGATGTGAAAGTGGTAAATGAGTAACCTGATGTTTTTCTTGATGAGTTTCTTGGAATAATACCAGATCGGGAAGTTGAATTTACTATTGACATACTTCCTGATGCTAAGCCAATTTCAGAACCCCCTTATCGAATGGATCAAACTAAACTTTTAGAGTTGAAGGAGCAATTGCAATCTTTATTAGAGAAAGGTTTCATTTGACCTAGCACATCACCATGGGGTGCTCCAGTTTTATTTGTTAAAAAGAAATATGGTTCTATGAGACTTTTCATTGATTATAGAGCCTGGATTAACATCACTGTTAAGTACAAATATCCTTTGCCTCATATCGATGAATTGTTTGATCAGCTCCAGGGAGCTCATTATTTTTCAAATATTGACCTGAGATCAGGGTACCATCAGTTGAAGGTAAAGGAATCATATGTTCCAAAGACCACGTTTTGTACAAGATATGGCCATTATGAATTTGTAGTAATGCCTTTTGGGCTAACCAATGCACCTGCTGTATTCATAGACATAATGAATAGAATTTTCCATGCGTCTTGGATAAGTTTTTGGTGGTTTTAATTGATGATATTGTGGTGTTTTCTAAAATTAAAGAGGAGCATGAAAGACATTTAAGGGTTATTTTGGAAACCTTGAAGGAAAATAAATTCTATGGGAAATTCAGCAAGTGTGAGTTTTGGTTGCAACAAATTTCTTTCCTTTGTCACATTGTATCTAATGTGGGGATAACTATTGATCCTGCAAAAACAAAGGTTGTTGAAGAATGGCCAAAACCCACAAATGTAACTGTGATTTGTAGCTTCCTTGGTATGGCAGGCTATTACTGAAGGTTTGCTAGAAATTTTTCATGGTTATCTAGTCCAATGACTAAGCTAACTCGGAAGGGTGTTAAGATTATCTGGACAAAAGAATATGATGATTGTTTTCAGGAATTGAAAAGAAGATTGGTGAATGCTCCAGTTTTGGCACTACCTTCCAGGAATGGTGAGTTTCTAATCTATAGTGATGTTTCATTGAAAGGACTCGGTTGTGTCCTAATATAGAATGATCAGGTAATTGCATATGCTTCACATCAGTTGAAAACTCATCAGGTAAATTTCCCCACACATGATTTGGAATTAGCTACTGTTGTTTTCACTATAAAAATTTGGAGGCATCATTTGTATGGAGTAAAGTGTGAAATATATACTAATCAAGAAAGTTTAAAGTATATATTCACTCAGAAATAATTGAACATCAGATAGAGGAGATGGCTAGAATTAATCAAATATTATGATTTTACAATTCATTACCATCCGGGAAAAGAAAATAAAGTGGCTGATGCTTTGAGTCGAAAAAGTAATGCTTCATTAACAATGTTGCGTTTGGAATGCGATCCTTTGGTTAAAGATTTGATGAAATTTGGCATAAAAGTTGTTGGTGCAGGATGTCCTTCTATTTTGTTTCAAGTACGAGTGAAATCTTCTCTATCAGACAGAATCATGCAAGCACAGAAGCAAGACAACGAGTTGCAGAAAAAGGTAGAGCTGGTTCAGAAGGGTAAGTTGCCTGAATTAAAAATTGATAATGATTGTGTTTTGAGATTTGGGAAGAGATTGTGTGTGCCTTGTGATTCATCGTTGAAGAGAGAGTTGTTATGTGAAACTAATAGTTCTCTATTTTCAGTTCATCCAGGAAGTATTAAGATGTATAGAGATCTTCGGGAGTATTACTAGTGGGACGGAATGAAAAAGGATATAGCTGATTTTACTTTGAAGTGTTTGACTTGTCAATAGGTAAAAGCAGAGCGGCAGTTACCGAATGAGATGCTTCAGCCTTTACCAGTACCGGAGTGGAAATGGGAGAATATATCCATGGACTTCGTTGTGGGATTGTCGAAGACACCTCGAGGTAATAATGCAATCTGGGTTATTGTTGATCGCTGGACTAAATCTGCTCATTTCCTTGCTATACGAGATACATTTTCCCCAGATCTACTTTCATGTTTGTATCTTAAAAATATAGTCAGGTTTCATGGAGTTCCCCTCTCCATTGTATCTGATCGTGATCCCAGGTTTACATTTATCTTTTGGAAAGGCCTTCAGAAGTCGTTGGGTAAATGAATTAAATTTTAGTACAACTTTTCACCCTCAATCAGATGGCTAGTCTGAACGAACAATTAAGACATTGGAAGATATGCTACGTGCTTGTTCGATGGATTATCAGGGAAGTTGGGACCAACATCTTTCTTTGGTTGAATTTTTATATAATAACAGTTTTCATTCCAGTATACAGATGGCACCATTTGAGGCGTTATACGGGAAGCAGTGTCGAACTCCATCTTTCCAGGATGAAGTGGGTGAAAGGAAGTTTATGGGACCAGAATTGGTATAAGAGTTGGCAGAAAAAGATCAGCTGATATAGAGACACATGAGAACAACTTAGAGCAGGTAGATGAGTTATGCAGACAACAGGAGGAAGGATCTCTCTTTTGAGGTAGGTGATCATGTCTTCCTCAACGTCTCACCATGGAAAAGTGTGATGCGATTTGGTAAGAAAGGAAAGTTGAGTCCACAGTTCATTGGACCATATTAAATTTTAGAGAGAGTTTGATCGGTTGCATACCGAGTGGCTTCACCTCCGAGTATATCTCAAGTACACAATGTTTTTCATATTTCGATGTTGAGAAAGTATATGCCAGATCCATCTCATGTTTTGAGCCCATATGTAGTTTAGTTGGAAGAGAATCTCTCTTATGAAGAACAACCAGTCCAGATTCTTCACCGAAGGGAGAAAGTGTTGCGAAATAAGGTAATTCACCAGGTAAAGGTTTTGTGGAAAAACTATATGGTTGAAGAGGCAATGTGGGAATCTGAAAATGCTATGAGGGATAAATACCCCCACTTATTCGATAAGTAAATAAATTACGGGGATGCAATTTTCTAAAGGGGGAAGGATGCAACATACCATGTAAGTAATTAATAATAGATATAGTTATCTATGTCTATTTATGAATTAGATAGTGTTTTAAGGGCTTAAAATGATAATAAATCCAACCTAAAGCATGAAATACTCTAATATTTTTAAAAGATTGTTTTACCACCTTATTATGGCGAAACATTTCTAAATACATATTTTCACAATTTTATAAGCTATATTTGTCAAAATAAACTTATTATTTATGATTGGGACATTGAAATTTACTTTGGATAAATTTCTGGTATTTTTCTGATAATGTTCATTTTTTAATGAATAGTAAAAAATGTTGTATTTTAATTCAGAACCACTTTTGAATCTAATTTATTTATATTATTATATTATCTTTTGAATTGGTTTTAAAGTGAAATTAGAATATATTTTTACCATTTAATCCAATAGTGGTCATTGGAATTAATTTCACTTTGAAATTGAACTTAAACTAGTGTCAACCTTTTGATATATATTGTTTCATAAAAACATGCTATTTGTTCTGACAGCGGGAATTAGTTATTAAATTAATAATTGTAACTTATATGTTTTGAATTTTCTCAAATAGACATCTTTTTTTAATTCAAAATATCAAATATATCTTAGGGTGATGTTTCAGTATTTTTCTGAAAAACATCAATTTTTGATGAATAGTGAAAACACTAAGTGGTTCTTAAAAAAAACAGATTTTTCTTTTAAATGAAATTTTACCACCTCTGTGTTTTTGAATTTCAAAAATCTGACATAAATGGTTGTCATTAGGAAGTAAAATTTGGTTCAATGGGATTAAAATAATTTTTTGGTGAATAGTAACTTTTATGATTTAATCACGATTAGAGGTAATTAGTGTATTTTAAGGTAAACATAATGTTTTAATAATATGAAATGACCTTGACACATGTCCTAACCATATTGGATGTGTCATGGTCGACCCAGACAACCCATGGGTTGATTTTTGGGACCCTATATAGCCACATGGGTATGATAATGACATTAATGCCTTTTATTTAAAGTAAAAATAAAAATGACACAAACATGTATTGTTTACTAAAACAATTTTTACATGGGGTTATTCAAGTCATATTTTTTACTATAAATAGTCATTGGAAAGTTAATAATATTTCCTACATCATGGGTTTTTTTATAATTTTTAGACATTAAATAAATTAAAATATTTATGACATCATGATGATGCAGCGATTACCTCATTATTTAACGATTTAAATAAAATGAAAAGATAATGTAAAATATAAGGCCTACACATGTAAAAAACCTATTGTATGAGTATATTTCGAACCCTTATCACCTTATCATCAAAATACATCAATGTGGGACCTTTATAATCCGAAACTCTTTTTAAAATTAAGTAACATTTTATACCTTTCCAAGAGTGCCCCTCCTATCCTTTTATAAAATCCCCCCACCTCTACCTTCTTACCCACACCTCTCAAGCCTTTGGCTTGACCAATATCTGATCCTTTGGTCTATCCACATCCCTATCCTCATCTTAGAAGCCTTACCATAAGCAGAAATCTCTTCAAGAAACCCTTTTGTTTCAAACCAAAGGGAGTTACCTGATTTTAAGGTAATGTCTTCACTTGTGTTCTTTTGTTTTAATTTGCTTCTCCAACCCCCTAAACACTTTTTATTAATTTATTTTGTAACAAATACAGTATCTTAAATATACTATGATGTTTTTAAAATATTTATTCAAGCTACAATTACACACACCTACATGTAATGGTTTAATAACATATTGTTTCTGTGGATGATGAATTTCTGTCTCACGAAACGATGATTGTTCAATATTATTTTAACACCTTCAAAGGTGGACATTAAGATGTAACTATTTTTATATATGATTTATAATAATATTTATGTTTTCCTTAAGATTCTTAATTTTTCATTTATGTAATACCTTAATGGATTCCATTATGGGTAAACGCGATATCTTCATTTTAGGAAGTGCGGACTTCCGCCCCCTCAAAGTGATTTGATTTGTTAATACCATATGTGGTAAGTATAAAGGATAGATATAATGATATTATATATAATACTATACTATAATTATAATACTATTATGTATCATTATGTTTTAATTCCAATAAATATGAAATAGAAATTGAAGTAACGTTCATGCGTACGTACGACTTACCGTCTCCATGAACGGTGCATTTCATTTGTTATCTCTAAATGTTATGTAATATTATAAATGAATGTATTTAATGGATATATATTATATATATTATATCTACATAATGAATATAATTTTGGATATAATGGACATTTTAACACATGAACAACTTGTAATTACAAGAAGTATATTTTTGACTCAAGTGCCTAGGGTCGACAAAAAGACCATTATTATCCTAAATAATTACATAGTGTTCATGAAATGGTAATAAGTGATATAAAAGGAATAATGAACTTGAAAATGTTCTTAATAAAGTATAAATTAACTCAATTGTATTATTCAGGAGGTTAATGAATGATCGAGTCAAGTCGGACACGAGGTAAGGGAATCCGTCTCAATCTCCTTTCATTGAGGCGTATTTTGTTTTATACACAACTTTCATTTATACGGTGTATAAACCCCTTTGAATTTTATGACTATTCAAAAGGAATGTTTTTATACTAAGTGTTTAATAAATGAAAAAAAGTAATTCTTTTGTCGTACGTATGTGGTGACAAAGACTTCTCCACTGCCGTGACCATTATTTATGTTTCGGATACCTCTACAGTCCATATCTTTTTTTTGAATGAAAATTAAATACCATGTTTTACTTTTCTTTTTATTTTGTTATTGAAAATGGTTTTCATAATGTTTTTATATCAATGTGTTGTATTGATATCTTGTGATTGAAAAGTGGAAATGTTATGTTCCCTTTATACTTGTTTTCTATGATATGATTATGTTATGGTTCTTGGTCATTATTATGAATATGGGTGGTTCCATGAGAAACTAAGGGCGGGTGAGCCCGATATAGCTCTCCAACGCATTGGGTAACGAGAAGGAGTTAAATGTTGAGGTTTCTCCAAAGAGATTTAGGGAATATACTATTATGGGTATTCCAAACGTAACCAAGAGGGTTACTCCCTACATAAGAATGTTATGAATGCATCAAGTTACCTTTATGTCTTATGATTCCTATGATTTATTCATTATTTGATGAGGTATGTTAAATTGATTATGTTTTATGGGTAAAGTATGATTCCATTATTATGTACATGTCAACTCATGTTTCCTTTCCATATTTTTATAACCCTTACTGAGATTTTTATGCTCATCCTATGTTTTTGAAATGTTTTTCACAGGTTAAGGGAATGGTACATGATATGATGATAGTGTCAAGGAAGTGTCAAGAAAGATTCCATGTTTTATTTAAAATATTTTTCCATTGATGGGAAAAATGAATAATATCTTTTATGTCACCACTTTGTTTAAATGTGGAATGCAATGCAAGTTTTATGATCTAATTCTCTAAAACTATAAACCTGAAAAAGATCCCCAATGTGTAATCTTGTAATAACTCAAGATTAAGTAATGTTTATGGTTGGGGCCTTATATAGATAGTACCAAACAATAGATATTAGAGTTGTTCTTGAAATAATACTTATATAGAATAGGGAATAATGAAATGGATGTTGAGAAGCTATGGTTTTATTTGAAGATCATTAGTCATAATGACAAAGAATTTGTCACCCTGATATGGTGAAGTTCATATTGAATGTTGTAACATAAAATATGAGTTAAAGGATTATGATTATTCAAAAATTGTTATTGAATTTTTCAATAATAATGAAATTTATTTTATAAACAATATTCTTTTATGATTTGATATATTTTTATGAAATAATTAAAGTAAAATATATTGTGATTTAATTAACAATATAAAATGAAAATAGAGATCTATGATGTATTTATGGATTGAATACTAGAAATCATTTCATGGGAGTCATTGACGAGTTATACATGGTTTCATTAGAGACCTATAATTGACTGAAAGGTTTCCAAATTATTTAAATTTGGGTTTACATATTCTGAATAGAGGATTGACACCTCTATTTGGGTATACCATGAAGTTGTTCCTTCCAATAGAGGAACTATGTGAGAATTTTATACATCCTATATCAATAAAATATGATCAAGAAGAAAATACACGATTTCATAAAGGAAATATACCTTGGTAATTATAGACTAGGTTGAATATTTTTTTCACAATACGTAGATGGAGTTTCATGGATAATAGACACAGAGAAAGAAACTATTAACGATTTTAAAACATAGTTTACATTAAAATAAATTGTTCGATTTTCACATATAGAAAGATTGAATTTCTATGTAGAATAGTATACATCATGGAGAGAAATTTAATTATTATTTGTTGGATAATAATTATAAATCTGTTGTATCCATAATAGGACACTATATGTCGAGAGAACACATTTGACATTGTGAATTATGATATTATTGAAATATTGAAGTCTTTATACGAAGGGGAAAACAAATAAAGGAAGGAGTGTGCATTTCAATTCAAACATTGTAACTATCATGTTCCTTGATCTATAATTAATTCAATATATATGGAATGTTGGATGTATATTATATTGGGAATAAATAACATTCATAGGTTCTATAGGTTCAGTTTATTAAGGAGTATGTCACCAAATAAATGATCTAACTTATTCACATCCCCACATCCCATTAATCCAATAAAATCAAAAAATTTACCATATATTATGACATATCATGCATCCTAATATAAGGTGTACTATAACATGATATGTAACTCAAAAATGGAGTTATGAGATATACGTATTCAAACCCCATGTCATCTTATAATATTCCTACATGGAATGTATATAGGGATGATCTGATGTGTAGATTTCGTCATTATCATTTGTTGAAATAAAAAAAATCAAATTTTTTTATTGAATTACATGTCATGTTATAAGGATTTCCATATAAAAAATATCTAAAACCTTCTTGAATCACCTATTTCTCTATAAATAACTATTTAATGGCCTTTAGTTATCCTACAACATAAAATAATTAATAAAAAAAATTAAAAATGGAAAAGAAATAGGGTTGAGGTAATAACATATATCACAATCCCAGATCATAGTGTGTATCTGAAACATCAATGAATCACATCAATAATCTAAATATTATGGCCATTTTTTTATATAACTCTAATTAGATCATCATAGGATTATTTTAATACCTATACCTCTCTCTTCAACTCCAAATTTCAATGAGGGGAGTCTATCCTCCACCTCCAGTTATTGAAGGGGAAAATATGGTTAGTAAAAAAAATAATTATTAATTATTAATATAAACTAACAATCCACTTAAAATTATTTACCCAATACATAGAAGAATATAATATTTTAAAAATATAATATATAAAAAATCACATTTTTAAATATTTGAGTGTGTGATAAAAATTAATAGCTATTTAATAAATTTAGAATATTAAAAAAATTACTGGATTGTAATTTAGCACAACTATATCCCAATTATAAAAATAATATAATGAGATAAATGAACCTAGAAAAAAACTACATGTTCATTTTCTAGGAATAATGAATAATTCACCCCCATAAGTACCAAATACGCCGAGATTCACATGATCAATGAAAATGTCTTTTCGGACACAAACCATGTGAAAAATATTACCATTGAATGTTTTTAAAACACTCACTCATTGTAACACCCCAGGTAAATAAAGAATATGACATCTTTATATTTATCCATATTTGTGAATAAAATATTAATATGACCATAAAGGGGACGCTATGCTCGATGGCGTACCCAACACGCAACAATGAGTTTCTTGGGAATCTTACGTTACACTCTAATAATAAAATAATATTATTCTAAATGGTAGTTAACATGTAGCCGTTGTAATTGCGGGAATGGATATAAATAACTAAAATATGATTATATATGTTCTTAAATATTTTTACATTTATACAATAAAAGATAAAGGCTTAAAATACGGAAAGAATTCAATTTTAGTCGAATATGCCCTAGTTTTCACTAAAGGTTCACTTATCACCTTTTGATGGAGAACCGTCATTAAATATAGTTTTGTTCACTCTTAAACATTCTTTTGCACCAAATAAAACTCTTATTAAGAATCGGGACATCAAAATTTACTTTGTGTAAATTTTTGGTATCTTTCCGATAAAGTTCTTTTTTTAATGAATAGTGTAAAATGTTGTATTTTAATTCAAAACCACTTTTTAATCTAATTTATTTATATGATTAGATTATATTTTGAATTGTTTTTAAAGTTAAATTAGAAAATATTTTTACCATTAAATCCAATAGTGGTCGTTGGAATCAATTTCACTTTGAAATCAGACTTAAACTAGTGTCAATCTTTTGATACTTATTGTTTCATAAAACACGCTATTTGTCATGACAGCGGGAATTAATTATTAAATTAATTAATGTGACTTATATGTTTTGAATTTTGTAAAACGGACTTCATTTTTGAATTTGGAATATCAAATATAGCTTAGGGTGAATTTTTGGGATTTTTCTGAAAAACTTCAATTTTTGATGAATAGTGAAACCACTAAGTGGTACTTATAAAAACTGATTTTCTGTTTAAATGAAATTTTTCCATCATTGTGTTTTGAATTTCAAAAATCCGACATACATGGTTGTCATTAAGAAGTAAAATGTGGTTCAATGAGATTATAATAATTTTTTGGTTAATAGTAACTTATTAAGTTCTTAATCGCGATTAGTGGTAATTAGTGTAATTTAAGGTAAAATGATATTATAAGAATGTGAAAACACCATGAAACTTGTCCTACACCTATTGGGTGAGTCATTGCCGAAAAAGACAAGCCATGGGCCAACTTGGGGACCCCATGGAGCCACTTTAGTTGGAAAATGACAATAATATATTTTTATTTAATGTTAAAATTAAATTGACACAAACATGATATGTTTTACTAAAACAATTTTTAAGTGGGGTTATAAAAGTCATATTTTTTATTATAAATAGTCATTGGAAATCTAAAAGGATTTTCTACATCATGGTATTTTTTTTATAATTTTCAGACACTATATAAATAAAATTATTTATGACATCATGATGATGCAGCGATGACCTCATTATTTAACGATTTAAATAAAATGGAAAGATAATGTAAAATCTATGAACTACACATGTCCAAAACTTATTGGATGAGTGGATTTAGAAGCCTTATCACCTTATCCACTAATTTTATCAATGTGGGACCTTTTAAAACCGAAAAACATTTTCAAATAAAGTAATATTTCTTTACTTTCCAAAAGTGCCCCTCCTCTTCTCTTATAAAAGGCCCCCACCTCTACCACCTTACACACATTCCTCAAGCCTTTGGCTCGGACAACCCCTGCCCATTTACTCTCTACACATCTCTCTCCTCATCCTAGAGGATTCCCATTGGGCATAATCCTTTCAAAGGAAGCCTTTAGTCTCAAATCAAAAGGAGTTACACTTTTAAAGGTAATTCATTCTCTCATGTTCATTTGTTTTATTTTGCTTCTCCAAACCCCTAAACTCTTTTTATTTACTTATTTTATAACAACAACAGTATCTTCAATATACTAGGATGTTGTTATAAGATTTATTCGAGCTACACCCTCACACAACCACATCAAAGGGTTAAAGAACATACGGTTTCCGTGGATGGAAAAATTCATCCTCCCGAAACGATGATCGTTCAATACTCATTTAACACCTTCAAAGGTGACCATTATGATGTCACTATTTTTATATATGATATATAATATGTTTATGTTTTACTTATGCTTCTTTATTTTTCTTTTGTGTCTTACCTTTATGGCTTCCATTATGGGTATACGCGATATCTTCATTTTAGGAAGTGCGGACTACCGCCCCCTCAAAGTGATGTGATTCGTTAATGCCATACGTGAGATGTATAAAGGATGGATTTAATGTTATTATATATGATATTATACTGGAATTATTATATACCCCTATATAATTATTATTTATTTCCATTAAAGTATGTTATAGAAATGAAAGTAGCGTTCATGCGTACGTACGGCTTACCGTCTCCATGAACGGTGCATTTCATTTCTTATCCCCAAATTTAATGTACTATTAAAAGTACATTTATATACTGGATATATATAATTAATGATATACCTAAATTATGAATATAATTCTGGAATTAAAATATACATACCTCTCATTTAGTTTATTTCCATTTAACATGACAAAGAAATGAAAGTAGCGTTCATGCGTACGTACGGATTACCGTCTCCATGAACTGTGCATTTCATTTCTTACCTCTAAATGATTATGTAATATTATAAATACATGTATATTCTGGATATATATGATATATATGATATCCAAATCAGGAATGTCATTCTGGATATAAAGAACCTTTGACCACACGAACAACATGTAATTGTAAGAAGTCCACTTTCGACTTAAGAACAAAATATCGACAAAACAAACATGATTAACTTAAATGATTAAATAATGTGTATAACATGGTAATAAGTGATATAAAAGGAATAATGAACTTGAAAAAGGTTCTTAAGGAAGTATAAATTAACTCAAGTTTATTATTCAGGAGATTAAAGAACGATCGAGTCAAGTCGGACCCGAGGTAAGGGATCCTACAACTCTCTTTCTTTTTAAGTACACTATTTTATGTCATCTCTTTTAAGATCATATTTCTTATGATTGGGATGTTCTTTTATATTACTCATACTGTAATTTTTATTTTCATGTGATGAGATACCCTATTCTCTCTCATCAATCCATTTTGGAAGTTTTGAGTGGCGCCGTTAGGCTGCCGAACTTTCGTATGAGATCTAACGTCTCTCTTTCTTTTTAAGTACTCTCCTTTATGTCACTTATTTTAGGCTCCTCTTTGTAATGTTGGGGGATGTTATTTTATATTCCTTTTTCTGTAAATTTTATTGTAATGTGATTAGATACCCTATTTGATCTCATCAATCCATATTCGGAAGTTTTATGTGGCGCCGTTAGGCTGCCGAGTTTTCGTAAGGGATTTTTCATCTCACTTTTATTCCCGTGAGATTTATGCTACATTTGCCACAAATTACATTGAGTGTTGTATGTACTGCACATTATTCTACTCGTTTTGTAATATACTTTCGTTTATGAGTATTTACATCAATGATCTATTAACCTTCTTTCATGGGGTGTATGTTTTGAAAGATACCCAAGTCGGTAAGGTAACCTTTCACCCTACTCTTTTTTAAAAGACTTCTTTTGATTGGTCTTTTAATTTACATATTGTTATGTTGGTATATGTTCTCATATATCCTTATTGATGTAAATTTTATGTCCAAGTGATGAGATACACTTTTTATCTCTCATCAACTCATTTTGATGCGATGTTGTTAGGCTGTCAAGGGAACTGTTTAACCCAATTTCAATTTCTTTGGGTTCAACATGTAGTCATTGAATATGTCATCCATTGAATATGTGTGAATGACCTTTTATTGTTTTACACTTAATATCCACTTATATTGGGTGTATTTATATTTGTCACACATATTTTTGAGATTGATTTGTCCTTAATTTAAGGATACCTTCTTTATAAGGGATTTCATCACATTTGACATTTCTATTGAGGGTTCATTGTTGTTATGCACCAATTCACTCTTATATGGTGTATATACTGTCCTTTGGAGTATTATATCATGAATCCATTTATCCTCATGATATTATAAAGTTCTGACTAAATGTTATTCCTCAATTATTGTATTCAAGTGTTTCTAATTTTGGTAAAACCCCTTTAACCAAAATGTCATTTTAAATGTTTTAATTATTTGATCTTAATAATATCCATGTTTTCAAAATGGTTTTAAGGATTTATTTATATGGATATTAATGGTTTAAAATTTTAAGCTTCAAGGTGGTAAGGGACACTTTGATTCAAAAATCTATGTATTAAATGTTTTAAAGGGTTTTGAAAATGGTTTTGATAAAGGATTCTATTATGATATATTGTGATGTGGAAATGTTATCATTCATTTATATTGGTTTTATGTTTTATGATTTTATATTGGTACTTGGACATTTTAACGGGTGGTTACATTATAAACCATATGACGGGTGGTGCCGTGAATACCAGGACGGGTGGTTACGTTATAACCTCCAATGCATTGGGTATGGAAGTCGGCCGTATGGCTATTCCATTAAGTATGTATGGAAATTGGCCGTATGGCTATTCCATTAAGTGATATGTGTGGGAGTCAACTGTATGGTTATTCCACTTAAGTATGTTTATGTCCCAAGTTACCTTTATATATGTTATGTGTTCTTTATATGGGTTTTATGGTAATCCTTTGGTTACAAAAAGGTAAGTAATGATACTTTTTTTCAGTGAAAAGTTTTTACTACTTCATGAAGGTGAAAGTATTACATTGATAAAGTATTCATGGTTTACTTGTTGTTTTGAAAAACTAACAGTTTTCATTCTTTGTGTATCCCTTACTGAGCTTTTTATGCTCATCCCAAGTTTTTGAAATGTTTTTCACAGGACATAGCGTGGAATAGGGTCAAGGATGGGATCAAGGGAATGTCATGCTACCTAAAACATGGAACTATACATGTTTCTTTTAAAGAGTTTTTTATTTTATGGAAATTTAGTAGAAGTGACTACTTTGTAATCTTTTGAGATGTAATAGTTATGTCCTAATTCTCTAAAACTCTAAACCTGAAAAGATCCTCAATGTGAATTACTCATTTAATTCAATATTAAGTAAGGTTTAAGGATGGGTCCTTATAGTTGGTATCAAAGGTCGGTTTAGATAACTTTAGAGGTTAGGGTATTCTTTAAGCATAATTGACAATTACCATAATGGTTAGGATTTCAGAAAGAGTCTTAGTTTTAGATAAAGTGAATGAGTAAGTATATCTTATTGTATATATTACTCATTAGTACATGATGGTTTTTTTGATATACTCACACTGACCTTTTTGGTTTTAGTAAATGGCTGGATTTAGCAGGCACTAAAGTAATAGTGGATGTGAAGGAAACTGTGACAATTTTTTGAGCAAGCAACTGAATGATATGGGAGCTGCAATGAGAACTCTTTTGATTATCCTCAACCAACTATCTGGAGTCATGATTGACCACCTAAACCTTGGAGATTTCTCTAAGGCATCATATATGCAAGAAACAAATCCCTACGGATGTACATGTAATAATCATAAAGTTAAGTGTGTTCAAAAACCTATGTGTCAAAGATGTGGAAAGAAACACCTAGGAAAATGTTTCAAAGGGACAGAAATATGCTATAGATATGGAAATGAAGGTCATAAAGCAAGAACCTTCCATGGAAAAAGGAAGCATCCAGTTGACTCGAGGAAAGGGAAAGAATTTCTTTCTGAGGGATCAATTGAATGTTTTAAATGTGGTGTGCATGGTCATTATGTAAACACATGTTCTATGAAGAAGTTTCGTGAATGGGGTCACCAAGATCGTACAAATATTCGTTTAACAATACCTAATGCCATTCCGATTGAGGATGAAGAAACTGACAATGACCAATCAAAGGTATGTACTATTTCATGACTATTGTTTTCTTATTTTGGAATCTTAGGATATGATTCATGATTTTGTTTGTAGGAAAGAGGTATTTCGGAATAAGTTGGAAATGAATGGATAATGGGTCATGAAGAATGTTGAATGAGTAAGCTGTCAACATATAAGGGCTTCAAGAGTTAGGGTGAAATTCTTAAGAGTATTAAGTCTCTTTTGATGATGGGGTTACATTAGAAGACTTTTTATATTATGTGTAACCCTGATGTTTAATATAGGCAAATTTTATTCAAGTAATAGTTATCTTTTCTTTTGTGGACATAGTTATAAAGAACCATTTGTGTTTATATGATCCTTACTTTTGAGGTAATTATGGGTTACCATATGTTATGATTGAAGTGAAAGGCATGAGATAAAATTGAGGTTAAATTATGTTATTGTTATTTTTGATGATTTTATCCCTTTTTGGGTAATGATTTGAGAATTATATAGTTTTGGAAAAAGGACAACACGCAGACCGTGTGACAACCCATCGCGTCGGATAATGCTGCGGGAATCGAACCCACAACCAAAGTGCGACTGGTATTTATCACCTACCACTAGACTACGTGAAGCCCCTGGTTAGTTTGACTGATTCTTTTTAGTTATATGATTTTATGATTTAATAGTAAGTTTATTTTGGGTTATTTATGAAAATGATTAACCTATCATGGAGGATATGTGATTAGGTTAATTACATTTCAATATGAGACTTTAGAAGCAATTGATGTTGTTTGGAGATAAGTGTTACGATTTAACTTGGAAGACTATGTGACTAAATCCTTCAAACAGTTGGGTTTCAATCTTAGATTGGTTTACTTTGAAGAATTTTATGGACAAATTATTTATCGGATGGTCCTCTTTGAACTTTGGGTTTTGTTGGACAAATTTTGGAGATTAAGAATAGATTTTATTTTTATAAGGGGTTATCCTTTTCTGGATTATCAGATCTTGTACTAACCTTTTTGGTTTTGTTTTGGTTAAAGCCTAAAAACATGGGATATATATAGTTCTCTTTTGGGGATTAGGTGATTCTCTAGAAGTTGATTATAGTACTCTTAATGCGAATAAGTCTCCCTAAATACTCGTCTTTTGGAAAAAATATGAGTTTGACTAAGGAATCTAGTAAAAGATGAAAGTCAACATGATAAGTTATTATGCTTCCTTATGAATAAATTCCTCAATAAAAAGTAACTTAAAACAAACATTTTGTCTATTAACTTTTCCTACTGGGGAACCCAACACCGTTTAACCCATCACAAGTTTGTGATTTTCTTATTGTTAACTTTCTCCTAAACATGTTTTCTATCACCATCCATCGGAACATGATCCTATGTTTTCTCCTCCATGTCCATATTTTCATACTTAGAATCCTAGTATGGGTTAACTTAGGTGACCTCTGTGCTTATCTTTCTTTATTTTAAAGTGATTGTTTTACCAACTCTTGTTCCGATGTGGGACGTTCAAAGATGTTTCCAAGCGCAATTTTAAAATTGCGAGGACGCAATTCCCAAAAGGGGGGAAGGATGTAACACCCCAGGTAAATAAAGAATATGACATCTTTATATTTATCCATATTTGTGAATAAAATATTAATATGACTTTAAAGGGGACGCTATGCTCGATGGCGTACCCAACACGCAACAACGAGTTTCTTGGGAATCTTACGTTGCACTCTAATAATAAAATAATATTATTCTAAATGGTAGTTAACATGTAGCTGTTGTAATGGAGGGAATGGATAGAAATAACTAAAATATGATTATATATGTTCTTAAATATTTTTACATTTATACAATAAAAGATAAAGGCTTAAAATACGGAAAGAATTCAATTTTAGGCGTATATGCCCTAGTTTTCACTAAAGGTTCACTTATCACCTTTTGATGGAGAAACGTCATTAAATATAGTTTTGTTCACTATTAAACATTATTTTGGACCAAATAAAACTCTTATTAAGAATCGGGATATCAAAATTTACTTTGTGTAAATTTTTGGTATCTTTCCGATAAAGTTCTTTTTTTAATGAATTTTGTAAAATGTTGTATTTTAATTCAAAACCACTTTTTAATCTAATTTATTTATAGTATTAGATTACATTTTGAATTGGTTTTAAAGTTAAATTAGAAAATATTTTTACCATTAAATCCAATAGTGGTCGTTGGAATCAATTTCACTTTGAAATCAGACTTAAACTAGTGTCAATCTTTTGATACTTATTGTTTCAAAAAACACGCTATTTGTCATGACAGCGGGAATTAATTATTAAATTAATTAATGTGACTTATATGTTTTGAATTTTGTAAAACAGACTTCATTTCTGAATTTGGAATATCAAATATAGCTTAGGGTGAATTTTTGGGATTTTTCTGAAAAACTTCAATTTTTGATGAATAGTGAAACCACTAAGTGGTACTTATAAAAACTGATTTTCCGTTTAAATGAAATTTTTCCATCATTGTGTTTTGAATTTCAAAAATCCGACATACATTGTTGTCATTAAGAAGTAAAATGTGGTTCAATGAGATTATAATAATTTTTTGGTGAATAGTAACTTATTAAGTTCTTAATTGCGATTAGTGGTAATTAGTGTAATTTAAGTTAAAAATGATATTATAAGAATGGGAAAACACCATAACACTTGTCCTACACCTATTGGGTGAGTCATTTTTCGAGCAAGACAAGCCATGGGCCAACTTGGGGACCCCATGGAGCCACTTTAGTTGGAAAATGACAATAATATATTTTTATTTAATGTTAAAATTAAATTGACACAAACATGATATGTTTTACTAAAACAATTTTTAAATGGGTTTATACAAGTCATATATTTTATTATAAATAGTCATTGGAAAGCTAAAACGATTTCCTACATCATGGTATTTTTTTTATAATTTTCAGACACTAAATAAATTAAATTATTTATGACATCATAATGATGCAGCGATGACCTCATTATTTAACGATTTAAATAAAATGGAAAGATAATGTAAAATCTATGAACTACACATGTCCAAAAATTATTGTATGAGTGGATTTCGAAGCCGTATCACCTTATCCACGAATTTTATCAATGTGGGACCTTTTAAAACTGAAACACATTTTCAAATAAAGTAATATTTCTTTACTTTCCAAAAGTGCCCCTCCTCTCCTCTTATAAAAGGCCCCCACCTCTACCACCTTACACACACTCCTCAAGCCATTGGCTCGGCCAACCCCTGCCCATTTACTCTATCCACATATCTCTACTCATCCTAGAGGATTCCCTTTGGGCATAATCCTTTCAAAGGAATCCTTTAGGCTCAAATCAAAAGGAGTTACACTTTTAAAGGTAATTTATTCTCTCATGTTCATTTGTTTTATTTTGCTTCTCCAACCCCCTAAACTCTTTTTATTTACTACTTTAATAACAACACCAGTATCTTCAATATACTAGGATGTTGTTATAAGATTTATTCTAGCTACACCCTCACACAACCACATCAAATGGTTAAAGAACATACGGTTTCCGTGGATGGAAAAATTCTACCTCCCGAAACGATGATTGTTCAATACTCATTTAACACCTTCAAAGGTGGCCATTATGATGTCACTATTATTATATATGATATATAATATGTTTATGTTTTACTTATGCTTCTTTATTTTTCTTTTGTGTCTTACCTTTATGGCTTCCATTATGGGTATACGCGATATCTTCATTTTAGGAAGTGCGGACTACCGCCCCCTCAAAGTGATGTGATTCGTTAATGCCATACGTGGGATGTATAAAGGATGGATTTAATGTTATTATATATGATATTATACTGGAATTATTATATACACCTATATCATTATTATTTCTTTCCATTAAAGTATGATATAGAAATGAAAGTAGCGTTCATGCGTACGTACGGCTTACCGTCTCCATGAACGGTGCATTTCATTTCTTATCCCCAAATTTAATGTACTATTAAAATTACATGTATATAATGGATATATATAATTAATGATATATCTAAATTATGAATATAATTCTGGAATTAAAATATACATACCTCTCATTTAGTTTATTTCCATTTAACATGACAAAGAAATGAAAGTAGTGTTCATGCGTACGTACGGCTTACCGTCTCCATGAACGGTGCATTTCATTTCTTATCTCTAAATGATTATGTAATATTATAAATATATTTATATGCTGGATATATATGATATATATGATATCCAAATCAGGAATGTCATTCTGGATATAAAGAACCTTTTACCACACGAACAACATGTAATTATAAGAAGTCCACTTTCGACTTAAGAACCAAATATCGACAAAACAAACATGATTAACTTAAATGATTAAATAATGTTTATAACATGGTAATAAGTGATATAAAATGAATAATGAACTTGAAAATGGTTCTTAAAGAAGTATAAATTAACTCAAGTTTATTATTAAGGAGATTAAAGAACGATCGAGTCAAGTCGGACCCGAGGTAAGGGATCCTACAACTCTCTTTCTTTTTAAGTACCCTATTTTATGTCATCTCTTTTAAGCTCATATTTCTTATGATTGGGATGTTCTTTTATATTACTCCTACTGTAATTTTTATTTTCATGTGATGAGATACCCTATTTTCTCTCATCAATCCATTTTGGATGTTTTGAGTGGCGCCGTTAGGCTGCCGAACTTTCGTAAGAGATCTAACGTCTCTCTTTCTTTTTAAGTACTCTCTTTTATGTCACTTATTTTAGGCTCCTCTTTGTAATGTTGGGGGATGTTCTTTTATATTCCTTTTTCTGTAAATTTTATTGTAATGTGATTAGATACCCTATTTGATCTCATCAATCCATATTCGGAAGTTTTATGTGGCGTCGTTAGGCTGCCGAGTTTTCGTAAGGGATTTTTCATCTCACTTTTATTCCCGTGGGATTTATGCTACATTTGCCACAAATTACATTGAGTGGTGTATGTACTGCAAATTATTATACTCTTTGTGTAATATACTTTCGTTTATGAGTATTTACATCAATTATCTATTAACCTTCTTTCATGGGGTGTATGTTTTGAAAGATACCCAAGTCGGTAAGGGAACCTTTCACCCTACTCTTTTTTAAAAGACTTCTTTTGTTTGGTCTTTTAATTTACATATTGTTATGTTGGTATATGTTCTCATATATCCATATTGATGTAAATTTTATGTCCATGTGATGAGATACACTTTTTATCTCTCATCAACTCATTTTGATGCGATGTTGTTAGGCTGTCAAGGGAACTGTTTAACCCAATTTCGATTTCTTTGGGTTCAACATGTAGTCATTGAATATGTCATCCATTGAATATGTGTGAATGACCTTTTATTGTTTTACACTTAATATCCACTTATATTGGGTGTATTAATATTTGTCACACATATTTTTGAGATTGATTTGTCCTTAATTTAAGGATACCTTCTTTATAAGGGATTTCATCACATTTGACATTTCTATTGAGGGTTCATTGTTGTTATGCACCAATTAACTCTTATATGGTGTATATTATATACTTTGGAGTATTATATCATGAATCCATTTCTCCTCATGATATTATAAAGTTCTGACTAAATGTTATTCCTCAATTATTGTATTCATGTGTTTCTAATTTTGGTAAAACCCCTTTAACCAAAATGTTATTTTAAATGTTTTAATTATTTGATCTTATTAATATCCATGTTTTCAAAATGGTTTTAAGGATTTATTTATATGGATATTAATGGTTTATATTTTTAAGCTTCAAGGTGGTGTGGGACACTTTGATTCAAAAATCTATGTATTAAATGTTTTAAAGGGTTTTGAAAATGGTTTTGATAAAGGATTCTATTATGATATATTGTGATGTGGAAATGTTATCATTCATTTATATTGGTTTTATGTTTTATGATTTTATATTGGTACTTGGATATTTTAACGGGTGGTTACGTTATAAACCATATGACGGGTGGTGCCGTGAATACCAGGACGGGTGGTTACGTTATAACCTCCAATGCATTGGGTATGGAAGTCGGTCGTATGGCTATTCCATTAATTATGTATGGAAATTGGCCGTATGGCTATTCCATTAAGTGATATGTGTGGGAGTCAACCGTATGGTTATTCCACTTAAGTATGTTTATGTCCCAAGTTACCTTTATATATGTTATGTGTTCTTTATATGGGTTTTATGGTAATCCTTTGGTTACAAAAAGGTAAGTAATGATACTTTTTTTTTCAGTGAAATGTTTTTACTACTTCATGAAGGTGAAAGTATTACATTGATAAAGTATTCATGGTTTACTTGTTGTTTTGAAAAACTAAGAGTTCTCATTCTTTGTGTATCCCTTACTGAGCTTCTTATGCTCATCCCAAGTTTTTGAAATTTTTTTCACAGGACATAGTGTGGAATAGGGTCAAGGATGGGATCAAGGGAATGTCATGCTACCTAAAACATGGATCTATACATGTTTCTTTTAAAGAGTTTTTTATTTTATGGAAATTTAGTAGAAGTGACTACTTTGTAATCTTTTGAGATGTAATAGTTATGTATTAATTCTCTAAAACTCTAAACCTGAAAAGATCCTCAATGTGAATTACTCATTTAATTCAAAATTAAGTAAGGTTTAAGGCTGGGGCCTTATACTCATGATAAGACTCATAATTATAAAATACCCCCAACATTAGGACCAAAAATTAATATTTCCTATAAGTTTCATAACTAGTTACAATCCAGTTCATTAAATACTATCCACCATAACATTTCTTGTCCCATAAAAGACACAAATGTAGTCCAATCCTTATTATGGACAAACTTGTGTAATAAATTCTTTACCAAATCATTTGGTCCCATTTTCAAATGATCAAAAAACCCCACTAAGCTTTAATCATAATCCACTCTATAAAATACAATTTACAATATATTCTCATCGCTGTCAATGAACATCAAGATATTTTTCAACCACACCCTTTAATCATGAGATATCAATGATTCAATGACTAATCCATTCATATTCTCATGATTCTTCCAACAATATGAATATACATATAATGGATGATACCATGTCATGATTTCCCCAACCATAGGAATCTCATTCCCATAAATAAAACATATATAACTCTATCAACATGATCCGCTTATTTTCCAACCCACCACACTGAAAATCATGAAAAAATATTATACTCGTCATCTCATTTTATTTTCCCAAAAAACAGAGTTCCTACACTATTATGTTTTATCACATCTCTCTGTGATATTTATATAATTTCTATAGGCATCACAAGAAAATCTGATAACAAATTATAATGTCCAATCAAACACATGATCTAATTAAATTGTTGGAATATAAAATACACACACCAATCATCATTATCACACCATGAGAAACAATGCACAAATGATTTTGATCTCTCATAGATCACACCCTATTTCATTCTAATACTAGTTCCCCGTCATTATTTTATCATAATACCATGAAAACTCATTTAATTAGACCATATCCCAATAGAACCAAATAAAATCAATTCTACATTTCCACATGATTTCGAGTTATATAGTGTCCATCCAGAAAATTTTCTCATTGTATCTACAATCCTCTCCCAATTATGTTTGTACACCGAAGACCAATTCAATACTATGAACTATAAGACTATCCACATCATCTCTCTATATAATTCATCAATTAATCTCTAAACCCATGACATGTAAAAACCCTCTCATATTGGTTGGACATTTATATATCACTCATATCTAAGTACAAACATAAAAATATAATTACATTCCATTTTCGGATGACCGTGAAATTCTTTATCAATAATCAACAATGTTTTTTCAATAATTATGGTCATAGAGTCCCTATCCAATGGTGATATCCCTACAATATTGAATCCCTTACACATCTTTTCAAAATAAATCACTAATAGGTTCCATCATCACTCATGTGTTTCTCCTTTATATCCATATTCACACATCATTTCAATCCATTTCATGTTAGAAGCTCCAATAAGTGTTACCATAGTACATAAATCCTTACACTATATCACATCATGTATCTTATGAAACATATCCCCTTATTATCAAAACCCCAAAAATATAGGCCCATATGTATGTCACAAATCATAGCGGTTAAAATATCGCTACAAAAAAATGTCACACCTCATCCATGGTCACATCCAATCTCCAAAAATATACCACAACCTACTAAATTCTTAATACTCTATTATAATTTGTAAAAAAAAATGTTGTTAATCACCACAAAATCATCACATCTCTTGTGTTCTCTAAAAACCCATTCGATTATAAATAGACATTCGATTAATCCACACACTTATCAACCGCAAAAATGAAATATGTTTGACTCCGCACACACATTCTATTATGCACACATTATTCCTAATGAAATCAATGTGAACCCCAACTATCATATTCAAAATTACTTGTTAATGTATACGAACAAAAATAATTATTTACACTATCCATATAAATTAAATCTCAATATATCATGATATTGATCTTACATAACCTAGTTTTACAAACCAGATCACAAAAAAATGTGTCGTACCTCACCAAACCAATGATCATGAACCTTATAAACTTAATATTCCATAATAAAATTCAATATCGACAATATAGATAGACCTACATGATCTATTTTAAAACATATCAAATGAATATCACTCAGGCCAATTCCTACCAAAATATCTCTTACCACCTAAGCATATGATGAGACCAATGAATAAACTACATAAATATAACATCACATCCTGAGTAATAAAAAATCACATATATTCATGATATGTGACTGTAATGGTTTACATATTTTATATAACTGACCTATGATAAAATTATTTCAATAATAATATTCAAAATATCCCTAAATTACCTTCATATTAGTAACATTATTATCATGTTAAAAATCTATTCTTTCATAAAAACTAATGGATGTTAAAAAAATAAATTGTGATAATTTTTTTCAAATATTGGAAATAGATAAGATATCAATCATAATAAATTGAAATGATTGTATGGTTATGAGAACATAATCAAATTAATATTTTAAATGTTACATATTCATACATAAAAAATCATAGATCAGAAACCAAAAAATAATGCGATATATAGAAGAATGATCAATATGAAACATCAAAATAATAATTCATGTACTAACATAGTCATGTGGAATTATAAAAATAATAAATCATTATTTAGGATGATTTATTTTACTATTTCATTCTATCTTTTCATCTTACAGTGATGCAATGCAGGTTACCCCAAGGTCCATCATTATAAATGGTTATGGATTCCATTACATTAATCAGAAATTTCAAGTCTTTAATAAAAATATAATGATGAGATATTAGTTCCTCCATATATTAATTCCACTTTATATCTTGTATCTTAGTCTAGGTATATCTCTTATATTTATTTCATGTTTGTAAAATTAATTCTTAGTTCCATCTCAAGGAGGAAACTTGTTCATTACAATACTTTTTCTAAAAAGGGTTCCATTTTTTTTTGAGAAGTAGTATCATTGGGAATGTATTGAATATCAAGATTATGTGACTATTTTGAAACCTATAAATTATATCTCATTAGGGGGAATCACACATGATAAGAATATTGTGAATAAAACTGTAGGTATCCCATTTGAATCATTCGGTAGTTGATTCCATGTGAATAGTTATGATAAGGATTTTTACCATAGGAATACCATGTTTACAATATTGCACAGATATTTCAGATCATGTTGAGTCATATATTTATTGTTTTTTGGGGCACTTTCATAGATTTAACATATTGTGGGGATATTTTATTCATTGTTTTAACAGAGTATGGGGACAAGTTGGTCAAAGGGGTCATTTCTTGTGGGGAAAGCGGTAGATTTATAAAATCTAATTCATGTGGATTGGTCATAGATTAGACTAATTGTAGGGATTTGGTCATGATTTTAACATTTTTTTTTATATTTTGGTCATAGTTTCAACATCTTATGGGGATTGGTTTATAAGTTTATCTCCAACTGGTAATAGTATTTCCATAGGATTAATGTATTGTGGGACATATTTACCCATTAATTAATGTTATCTGGGGATAGGTATGTTGAATGTTTATATTCTTGTGGGAACAAGTTTCTTATAGGATTAATGTCTTATGGTGAAAGGTATGTTTGTGGATTATTATTGAGAATGTACATGTTGGAAGTTATGTGTTCCCCATGGTAGAATATGACCACTATTGAAAGGTTTTGTAGAATGTGTCACCAGGTGGAAGATGACCACACCAAAATGATTTGGTAGAGTGATTGTTAATCAAGATAGATCATCATAGATATACCCTAGATATGATGGTATGTTAGTATTTATCCTTGTGGAGATATATTATGAACTATATTGGTAATCAAGGAACAAAACCCATTTATATTTTTCCGAAATTTGGGGTCATGCTATAACATATATCGATATTGTTTAACATAATTCAATAATTATGATCATGACATTAAAGGAGTGTATAAAAGGTACAATGTAGGGAAAACATATGGTATTCATGTGTGTTATGGTTGTACGGTGACATCCCAATGTGTTGTAGAAGTGGTATCCCATGGTGATCGTACATGGGGAATCCCATTCTAATTTTTGTTGATATGAATACAAATTTGAATTTTATTCTGAGGATTTTGTCTTGTAGATTAATTTTATACAACTAAGTCATGGAGATATGATCTCTCATGTCTTGTCTCTATGATATTTTTTGGGTTATTATAGAGTAGTACATTTAAAATAGGGTGTGAAAATCACAAAAGGCCTCTATACCATGAATGCTTGGTTGGTTTGTATAATTATTACATGTTTAGGGATTACATTACATTTGTTCATTCACCTCATGGTGAATAATGGCATTCATAATGTCGTTGAGGAGTTGAAATAATAAGCATTGATGATAGGGTTTATATTCATAGTAAAACTATGAATTAGTGTAAATATTATTAGTAGAAAAATGTAGTGTAATTTCACATTATTTACTTGATGTAATGTTCAAATACATCAGGGTAGGAGATACTGATCTCATTGAGATTTGGGGGTGGTTGAACCTGTTTTGGATTGGTATGGTTTCCTCAAGAACAAAACATTAACAAATGGGTTTCGATGAATGGAGGATCCATGGGGAGGCTTCAATGATGGGTTTCACAAATGACATGATGTCATGATATTTAGATAATTCAAAATGTCTATGGGTAACATGAAAGATCAAGTTTTATGATACTATATGAAACATCCCTGTAGTAATGACTTGGTTCACATGAAATTGGTTTCATTATGGATAGTTTTATCTCGACATCCTAAGAGACACAATTTTATTTCATCTTTTAAGAGGTCCATAAACATTTATGAAAATAATATCCACCATGGGTTATGGTTGTCAAAAACCAATTGAAGGCCATTTCTCATTATATCATTACCTTTGAAAATACATCTCCTCTCATGCTTGTGATTATTACATGTTTTTTGAATTTATAGGATTTATTGAAAACTAAAGGGTCACATCATCCCAAAAAGGGAACATGGGGAGGCATATATACTCACTCCTATGAAATGACATCTATTTAATAAAAGATAAAATATTTTTTATAAGTCGTTGATGTTTTAAGGGATAAAATTCTTCGAACGAGACATATGATTTGTGGGGTTATTCACCTCAATCACTTTGTGACTGATGAGATATGCAAAATATAATTACATTTCATTGAGTTAACCTCTTAAAAAACTATTATGTTAGTAACTTACATGAACTATAGATATGTTTCATGAATCATACATCCTTAAGAATAGTCAGGATGAATACATCCGTGTGACGGAGATTTATGTGATGCTTTTTATCATCACAGAAAAAAACCATAGTTGTATTGTTAATACTATTTGGAATGAATTTGTTTTGAAACAGATATTAATTCCTTTAACTCTCCCATAAAATTTATATTTTTATGTCAAAAAATCCCCCTCCCCCAGCTCATAATTTTATATAAATAAAGATAACAAGGGAATATTTTTTTGGAAAATTGATAAGAATTGGGATTAGAAATCCCAAATCATGAATCTCTAACATACCATATTCATGTAAATATTTGGGTGGTTCATATAGTGGAGCATAAATATTTCTAAAAATATTTTACAATAATTTTATTCAACAAAATGAAGATATTATGTATTTTTTTCAATTTTTATACCAACATATCATGAATATAACAAATTTTATGAAATGTAGTACCATGAATATACCATTGTGCTTTAGAATATTTTGCAAAAATTGCCCTAAATAACAAAATTTTTAAAACAATTCCAATACATTTACATGCCTGGAATGAAATTTCCACTAATGTTTTGAAAAACATTCTATTAGGGAAGGGATATGGCTATTAGTCTCATTATTGGGGAGAGAGTTTTCATCGAGTCAGATTAATGTAGACTCACTCAATTTCTAAATAAGGCTCAACATAGTTATTCCTTATGAAGAAGGCCACTTTATTGGTTTCAAGTTAACAAATAATGTTTTAATCACTTTTTTTAATTGGGATGATCCCACCTATAGGTTTAGGAATATTCTTGGACAGTACAATTGGAATTGTTCTATTGGATACCATATTATTAAGAACCATGAATCTCATATATCACATACCCTATGGAGCAATGTTAAAAACATTTATGTTGATGAGTTGGTTGAAGAGGTTTATCCCCATTATTGTGAGATAAATATTAAGGTGGGTATTAAAAATCAACTCAATTAATAGAAAGAGGAATGTGAGTTCTACCATTGTGGAAGATTCATTGAAAAATGGGCCAGGGTTTAATGGGTATGAAAATACCATCATGAATTTGTGGTGGAATGAAATTAGATTGGTCAGTATGAGTAGAATTGGTTAAAAACATTCAATGTATACCATCATCAATACATTATAGTAGAGATGCTGAGAATGTGGTCACTAGGAAAAACCCCATTTCACATACATCATTGGAAGGTCAATGTTGGATTATGTGGCCTCTACCAAATCATTGGGATCCCCATTATAAGAGATATTTGTGATGAATTCTATATATATGAGGATATTTTTGATGACTCAGCGTATGTTATAGGGATAAAAAGATTGTTTCTTTACATGGTATAAAGGAAGAGTGACCGCAAACTAGAAATGATGGGCATATCTTCAACGAAATGGTTTGGGAATTATCAAAATGAACTAGAATATAGGCTACTAAGAGGCCACATCATTGTCTAAAGGGGAATCAATGAGGCAAGGGGACCTCAAATTGAATTATTATAGGTAAAAATTAGTATAAAAAGTTTGTATACATCATAAATACCATGTTTACTATAGTATTTATGGAATAGTTCATTCAAATTATTATTTCTCGGTGGATGTTTACATTTTGAGATTCACACATGGCGGTGTAGCTGATAAACCTCATAATAGATGTGATTCTAATGATTATGTATTGAATCAAACAAGTATTAACTATATTGGATAATATTTATAAGGTTATTTTCCACATTATCCAAGGTAACCCCCCCAATTGTGTATGTATTCCCTTTGATTTTCTATGGAATGAATGTCACACATGTGGATATAGGAGTATATGAACCCCATTTTCCACCAAGAACATGTTTTCATTTGAAAAACCTCAATATAATTAGGTGTTGTCCTATTGACATTGTATCAAGAGATATTCTATAAAGGATTAGACTAGGGGAAAACAAATTTTACCATCATATTTACCTTCTCAAAATAATGTTAACAAACGATGGAAGAAGTTTATTTTAGTAGATGTCATACCTAAAAAGATTTAAGTAGGGGTATTGGATATGATCTTGTATTTTAAGGTGATTTTATATTTTCACACACCATACCACATTTTATATTAGTTTCAATGACTCCATATTCCATCCCCAATGGAGTATATTTATTCCATAGTAATTGTTACTACTTAGTTCTCACAAAAATGTTGTGAATGAGTTTACGGATGATGGCATGGGGTAAAATTAGATATCATAAGCTACAAATTTAAATGGTCTTATGCAGCATTACACACATAAGTGGTAGGGAGTGTACACCACAAGCATGATAATAATACTAGTGTCTAGGTAATATGTGGTTGTTTCTATTGAAATAAATGTTCTTGGTGATCATCATGCTGGCAATGCAGCATAGGATAAGAGGATCCAACTAGGATAAAAGGGACCATAAAGACAATAAGTTCATGTCATGTGTTGGTGGAATCCATTGAGTATGGGGAATTAATAGGATCAAAACTCCCCCAAATCCTATATGATAGGAAGGATGACCCTTTGGAGTGGTATTGATGGAACATCACTAAGGTCCCAAAAATTATTTTTGTCACCAATATAATCATAAAAAAATATTTTCTATAACACCTTTGATAGTTAGTGGATCCATAAATATTACGCATTTTCATGATATATGTAATCATCTATAATTTTTGAGAATATTCCTCACTATGATGGGTAATTTGACGAGAGGATTCCATATATCATGAGTGATGGGAATATATAATATGGACGATTTACAATATCAAGTTTTCATTGACTGACTATGTAATGGTACTATTTGGAATTCCTGCACCTCAAATTATTCTTATGTCCCAAATATATTAATGCGTAACATGGGGTAAGGTATTTATTGAAGAGGATTCCATAGGGAGTGAAACATACCAAAATCTCCCAAGGTATGGGGCCCCACCATCGATTAGTTAAATTCCACTATTTTTTTAGTTTTGACCAAGTTTTATCCCCTGATGTCTCTATATTACTCTATAAAATTTTATGGGTATTAGATTTTAGCTAGGAAGGGTATGTTCATGAGGAAATTTATATGTAGATCGAGGTATCCCCATCCTATGAAATGGAGGGTTCAGGGTGTCCATTTGGTGACGTAATCACAAGTGGACGACTTTGCATTGAAGTAGAACCCAAAACTAGGGTGAAAAATCAGCTTCCAAAAAACTAGTGGATTTAATATGAACCTATTTTTTTGCTATTTGGGATATACAATGACAGTTATCTTCTTATATTCATCCCTATTTACATATTATTTCTATTATCTATGTCATGAATCACTATAACATAATTAAATGTATGTTCAATTAATGTTTTGACATTATCTAGCTATGTATTTGCTCGTGCTTGGGGTAGTGATAATGGAAAAGGTCATTCTTTTGAAAATGGTGGTCGAGGAAGTTAAGTTAGTAGTGATTTTCAATTTTGTTCCACACTATGTTTCTTATAGAGATGATGCATCAATGGAGGATTTAAAAGTTATTATTAATACTGGGATTATTACAGAGGCTATGAAGACCTTTCATATCTCAGATGTTTCTCCGGTGAAAAATAATAGAGATGAGACATCAAAGTAGGAGATTTGTATCATGCAACTAATTGAGGTAAATAAGAGGACAATGGTGAATGATTTTTCCACTGATATTACACAAGAGGTAACATGGGATTCTAATATAGGTGAGAGATATGGGGATGCTGTTCTATCCCTTAAACCATGGTTTATAATGCATGAGACCTTCATAGGGCTGACCCTTCTACTTCTGTGTTTGTTTCCTTCCCTCAGTAAAAGCCTGGTATATATAAGAAAATTTCAGATTATGACTCATATATTATTTTTGAACTTCAATTATTTTAATTTAATGAATAAATGAGTGTGTTAAAATTCATCAATCCAACACTACTAGATGATCGACCAAATCGAGTGGGATATATCAACCATTGTTTTGTCTAACTAGTTATCAATGGGGTGCATTCATGTAGCATCCATGTATTATTTTTTGACTTTATAATGGATAAGTCTCTTGTTAAATTGAATGATTTTGATATATTTTTGGTAAATAATGAATGTTTTGGGTACCTAGGAACTTCATGTTACAGGGGAGGATATTTCTCATATGGATGAGTACACACAACATCATCCACCTATCATCAATTATGAATTACATATAACTAGTCAACTTAGGGATTAGATAGTGGAGGATTTCTATAGATCTATATAGGTGACATATATTGATGTTTACTTCCAATCTGATTCATATTGAGTGAGATATAGGGATGAATAATTTCCCCTACAATTGTGGAAGTGGCTACCAATCTGGAGTAGCGGTAGTGGAACCTAAATTCAAAACAATATAGGATCGTTAAGATTATCTTCATGGTAACATGGTATGAACCTAAGGAAATAAAATTTTACCCTACAATAAATTGATGTCTCTATCTTCTGGACAACTCTTAGAAACATTATTATGGTTTATTTTAAATTCCATATTTGTTGAAATGAATGACTTATTTTTTCCATACATTTCAATAATTTCAATATACAACCAAAAAATAATTTCAAAGTCCTCATGAGTCATGATAAGTGTGGGAAATATTGAAAAAAACAACATTTCTCATTGATATGTGTGTTCCAAGCAAGGTTCAAATAGTTTGTGTTTAGACAAATTTAATCATAGTTAATAGCATCTAGACTGATATTTTTTTGGATGGAGTACAATTTTATCCTCCCATTCGAATTGCATTGTAAATATGATCTTGTTTAAATATAGGGTAATTAAAAGTAAGTTTTATTACACTTGAGCAAATGGGGTGTGATGGAGAATGTGAATCGTGATTCATATTATCTGGATCACAAAGTGGGTAGTGCAGGGGCCCAGTAATATACATTCCACTATAATGATGAAATATAGTTTTTAAGGTGTTATGGGAGACCAAGGTGACTTATTCCCAACACATTAAAATTTTCTACTTTTGTGAATAGTGTTTATAGTTTTTTTAACAGTTCTGTAGATCAGTAATTTGTGGATAGTTTTTCAGTGAGTCATTTGTGAATGGTACTATAGGTGAGTCCTTTATGAACCATCCTCTCGGTGAATCATTTGTGGAATGTTCATTAGATGATCCATTTTTTGAACAGTTCTAACGGTTAGTCATTTGTGAAAAGTTCTTTCAGTAAGTCATTTATGAATTTTGTTTCCATATTCTTATAGTTCTCCCCTTTAATGTATTCATGGAAGTAAAATGCATCCAAATATTTCTTTTATGTTATTTAAGAATGATTTAATGTTCAGAAATCATATTTTTATATTCACATGTTTCTTGGTTCCATTACAGAGTAAAACTGTGAAATGTTGAGGGGATTTGAAATTAATGTATAATCTAAACCTTATATCAATAGCTACTCTATTTATATTTTCACAATGTTGACATACATTCTTCTTAGTTCATACATATTTTATTTAGGTACAAGGAACCTAGAACCTATCTTCCTGATGAGACGTTCAATTATGATGTAACATTTTATTGAATTTACCCTTGATAAGCACCCCAATTTTGGTGCAATAATAAAGTGTCAATATGACATCGATAAAAGTTATGGTATATCTATATTCTTAATGGTTTTTCAATTTTTTTCTCCTTTTATCCCTTCTGCATTATGACACATGATATCAAAGTTTCTAATGAACCATTCATGGGTGTTGATTGATGTTGTGATGCAGCATCCCTGGGTGGATGCAGTCATTATGGAATAACTTATCATAATATATTATATTTGAATATTTTCATGAAAATAACATCAAGACTATATTGAGGAAGGGGATTTTGGATTATCTATTCTATTTAGGTGAAATAATATTTTTAGCATGTTTTATCCCACAAGATCATATTGGTAGTTATATAATAAATTTTCAAACTAGATTAAAATGATTGGAATACATCATATTTTGTTGCCTATGGATTTGAAAGATTGTGTGATGTCTATGATATTCCTTTTTTCATGTAATTATTTATAGAAATTGGTAAATAACATAAATATCGAATTGTGTGTAAATAGTTTGGATAAAAATAAAGTGGCATATTAATGAATCCATTTTTTTGGTGATGTGATCATTTAATTGAATTGGTTAAAATTATTGATGCATGCTTATTATTGTTCATAAAGAAATTGATGGAATGTTAAATTAATTGGTTAATTAATTTCGATCGATATGATAGATTACTATATAGTTTACTCATAGTTGAAACTTTAATATAATGAATAGATTAATTCAATATTTATTAATGAATTAATTTTTTAATAATTTATAATTTTTTTAGGTTTTATTGTTACCCCATTCTTTTTAAGGCCAAATCCTAATGATTAGAGATGTGAGAGATCTTCATCTGTAAAGGATGGATGAATTGCATTAAGGCACGAAATCAGTTTATTTGTTGTTTATTTCATACTCCTTGTGTTGTGATATGATCCTGGATGGTATTTGTGATATTTGGTGTAGGGAGGGCTAGTGGTTGTGGCCATAGTTGACACTTATTGTGGTGAGATGCATCGGTTTCTACATGTGGGTGTTAAGGAGGACATCTGAGTTGATGGTACCAGTTGAAGCTAAGATTACCAGTTGATGTGATGGTTGTTTCTTATTGAACGTGTTGTCTGGTTATATTCATTACATTCCCCACTAATAGAGAAATGTAATCATTATTAACATACTTAATAAAGATTATAAGATGCTCAATATATGTTGCGTGCTTTCTGTTATGATATTATTAAGGATAAAAGGGTCTACACACATTCTATAGGTTTAAATGACACGATGGGTAGTTGATCTACCCATCATATCAATCCCCTTATGTTTGGTAGATTATATTGATTTTATAGAATGTATAGAATTATAGAAAGTAATAATGATGTCTATAAATGATTGAATAACTGATATTAACCAAAAGGGTTGGATATTTCTGGGATGCAATGCGTAGGTTACAATATAAAGGGACTATGGGCTTGGGTTGGTTTTACCAGAGCATGTAAAACGTTTATGAAATGACAATGAAATTAAATGTGGAATTGATAATGGTTAATGAATGTTTAAAAAATTAATTAACAAAATGGGATACTGATTTAAATGGATAACATGTTTTAATAAATATCTTTTAATTGTTTGGTGCTTATAGTATATATAGTATTAATAGTGGTAGTCGATAGTCCAGGATATGATAGTTGTAATTGTATCTAACAATGGGTTTTTCCCACATTTTTTTGAACTATTCTACATTATGTAATTTTTTTGTTTCTATATTATAAACCACCCTTTTATGTTTGGGAAACTAACACCCCGAGGATTCTGCGCTCTGGGGTGTGTTTTCCCCAACATTTTGAGGGGAGGATGAATGGATGACTTCCACATTTATCCCTACTCTACTCCATTAGTAGTTACTTTTTCTAGTAGAGAAAATGGTTAGTTTTACCCATATATGTTTGTATATGGATATAATGGATTGTTTTTATTTATTCCAATATATTCTGGTATAGTTTTCTATAGACTACTATAGGTGTAACCTATATAGGCTATGTGGCTTGAGTATCCTTACATGGCGTATGGGATTTAATGTCTTGAGTTATAATTACCAAATATAATGCATGTTATTCAAGCTAAGGTAGATATCATAAACTACCTAGTTACTTTGGTTTTTTGGAGGTAGTGGTTTGATGTATGAGATTCATGTTGTTTTTTGACTCCCATGTGTTTGCGGGAAAACGTTTTTTGAGAGATATGCTGGGGATGTGCGATGCTGGGGCCAAGCTGAAAATGAATGGTGAAGTGGAATCGGGGTACCCATTATCTTCATTAGTATACAGTATACTCTTGTATGAGAGACATTGAGATATTAGCAATGGTGATTTTGGGTTCATAGTATCCCTATTGAGGTGATGTTTTAGTTTCCCATTTGATCAATATGAATTAGCATGATTTCTTAACTTTTTCACTAGAGAATCCAGATATTATCCTACAAGGTATGATATTATATTAACCATATGTATATATAAACTAATTTTTAGGTCACATGGAGCAGTTTGGTCATTAGGATAGTTACATCAAGCATGGGGTTGAAAGATCTGGTTGAGAATTATGGTTACTGCCTTTTTAATTTATTACATCACTTTCAGTTTCCTTTTTCAGTTGTATTATGCATCACATGACATTAAATATGTGTACTGGGGATTTATTTTATATTATAGACTGAGTCTGAATTGGTTTTTTTCTTATCTCTCAATTTTTCATGTATTCTTCATGAGGGTATTGTCTCCAATTTGTGTGTTAACTACTTCCTTGGTTCTAGTCAACATCACGGGGTCCACTGGAGGTGGGACTCAGGTGCCAGTATTTATATTTTAAATTTTTCGGCTGATAAAGAGTACAAATAGTTCGTATGGGGTCTGGAATGACTATTATCTGAGGTCTGGATGAGGGATATTATTGTGTTTTGATTTAGGCACATGTGAGTCTGCGTTTTTTTGGTAAGGTAATGATGTCATATATGTTAAATATGTACTGTAAATAGGGAGACTAGATAAGATATATGTATTTTTATCCCTCTATAATCCTATGCATGGAACTCTATTATTGGTATTGTTCATGTAAAAATCCTGGTGATGTTATCTATGTAAAAATCATTGATAAATATGTTTCATAGATTATGATCATGTTAGTTTAGGCCTTCTGTTCATTTTTTTTGTTTCAATTGGAATTTTTAAAACCCCATATGTATACTAATATTAAAATCACTATTAAATGACTATATTAATAATGGTAATGAATCTAAATAATTTTATAAATTTGAGATGATATAAAGAAGCCAAATATATTCATGTATTCTTATACTATAATATATTGCAGGTAATTTAAATAAATAATATGGGGAAATATGATGATAAATTTTCTAGTCATTACATTATCTCCCAACATACATTTTACCCTTTATCATTTTATTTCACACACTATGAAAATATGAGGGTAAAAAAATTTCATCACCTCTAATGGTTCCCTCATTTCATATTCACACATGTAGTTTATCCACATCACATTGACTGGGTACTTTTTCTTATTACACAGAACATTGTTTCTACAATCTAATATCTCCACAGATAGATCCTCTTATGATTCATCATTATCTAAAGGTACAATGTATAAATAGTGTACATGTGAGGGTTCATCAATGCACTTTCTCAAAAGTCTTACATGGAATACAACATGTGATTGATATAGGTTAGGTTTGAGTGAAAGTTGATCGTCCCCCACAACAAGGTGATAATAAATCTAAAGGGGAGAAATGTATCATGGACTAAGATTTCATTTCATCCAATATATCATGAAATTAGTCTATAGAGATATGTAGATTAATACCATATATACAACCCCAAACTATATAACTCATCAATGATTGTCATAATAGGTCTTCTGTCAACACTAAGATACCTTGATGTGCTGCTAAATAGTCAAAAACTTTTCAACAATTTCCTCATCCATTTTTGGACCTAGTAGTTTTTGTTCTACAACACCATCCCAAAATAATGTTTGTATTCCGCTCATCCCATAAAGGCCTTTATAAAGATTCATTTTAATGATTGAGTGCAATCATTTATTTTATGAGAACATTTCCAAAGGTAGATGATGATACTACCCTCCTTTGATGTCAATGGAGAATTCTATCAACCATTCCTCAAGTGTTTGGATAGTCTGTTCATATTAGAAATCATTTTGGGAATGGCAATCCATGATTAATTTCACCTTGGTATTTGAATCCTTTTGAAGTGTCCTCTTGAACATGGTTGTAAATCTTGGTACTTCATTATATATATTGGGTAGTGTTGTTCCATGATGCCACATTTCTTCTCTAATATACATCATTTTTTTCAATTGAGATGTCATCGAAAGTTTCAATTAATTGATCAGTATTTGTAATACTATAAAAAACAACCAATATATAATTATTTCCTCTTGATTTAATTGAATAGGCTGTAATAATTTACATGGAAATAATTCCCATTTCTAGGTAGGTATGGGTAATGGTATCATCATCCACATGGTTATGTTTCCTTCCACGTACTCTTAAACGCATAAAAAAAATCAAGATTTATATTCCACTATCTCATTTTTTATATTTTTCCTCCAATAGTTTTATTTTTGATCTTGATACACTATTATTCTTACTATATGGATAGAGAAACTCAAACTATATGAATCAATCAATATCTCCTTATTTAACTATTTATTTTATGGTACATGTAGTCTTGACCCAAAATTAAACTATTCCTTATTCATTGTTATTTATTACTGTGGATTTATATTTAATTATAACATCAACATTTATTTTGGTTCCTAAAATAACTATTTATCCATCCAATATTGTATCATGAATTGATATTTGATAATTCATTTTTGAAATGGTTGATGATGTTCCTCCTTTTATGGTTTCACATTTCCATTATTTTTATGTCAAATAAGATTGGATCATTAACAATTATCATCACTGATAAAATCATTGAATAATTTTATCATAATGAATTTCCTACATTATTTATTTTTCTATGATGCTCTAGTATTTAGAAGTAATATTTATTGATCTCTAACCATCACCATTGGTCTGTATTCATCTCTTCACGTGTGAATAAATATCTAAGGATTTTCTGTATTGTTTATTTTTCCAACTTATCCCCAATTATATAATGGTACCATATTTTAAATTCAATGATTACAGTAGTCTTCTATATATCATTAATTAGGTAGTTTTGATCCTGAAAATTTAATTAACATTAAGCTTATTATATCACTTTTACAATCTGAATTTACACACATCTCAATCCCTTCTTCCAAGCATCACTGAATACCATGAAATTTTCTCAACTTATGTGTAGTGTGAGTACATGTGAAATGATAACCCTCATTTTTAAATCCTTAATTTCTACTTCAAATTCATCATTACATGAATTATTGACTCCATTTCTAGGTACCTTGGTTAACATGCTTGAAAATCATGAGAAATTTCTCAAAAATCGATGATAGCACATAGATAATCGACAAATAATATGAATATATAACAAATATGTTGTACATGAAAATACATAATTTAATTATCTCATTAAAGGTTATAGAGATTTCCCATTTTTGTGATAATATTCTCCATGAATGTGACATCCTTTAACTAGAACTATTATTTGATATAATTTTTCTAATGACAACCCCTTTTAGGGTCTTAATCATAGAGCTCAGATGCTTATCCTTCTCCTCCGTAATTTTTTAGAATATTTGAATATCATATAAAATGATTAAAAAAAATTTATTCTGGAAATCCCCACAGAATATATTCATCAATTCAATGATGATTTGTGGATAATTAGTGTATTAAAATGGAATTAATGTGAACATATAGTGCCTGTAACATGTACAAAAATATATCTTGGGGATATCCTCTTTCTTCAATGTAACTTGGATAAACCCTGACTGTAGATCCACCTTAATGACTATTGTTCTACACCTAGAAAATCTTAAATTTCATAATTTTTTGGAAGTGGATACTTGAACATTATTGTGATCATATTGATATCATTATAATCAAAGAAAATGGAAATTTACCCATGTTTTTCCGGATGAATAGGACCAGTGCACCTCAAGGTGAAGCACCTATGAAAATGATCCCTTTGTCTATTTTTTTAATTGATGTTTCATAATCTCCTTGAAATCCAAAAAATTAAAACTATATAGAGTTATTGATAATGGTAACTCCCTAAAATTATATTTATTTAAAATTCAGCCACTCGATTATGAGGAATACTATAAAATTATTTGGGAAAGAAAATAGTGAATTACCTCACAATGGATCTATCTTCAAGGAATAAAAATTCATTACAACAAATAATTTGAGCTAGATATTAATTCCCACATGGAAATAAATTCCATGAATGATAATTTGATACTAAATAATATTCATTCATCCCCTTTCATTCGTACAGAATCTGATGATGATTCAAGATACAAAGAGCGATTTCTTTGTCATAGAAATTTATGTTGGCTGTAAATAAAAAATGACAATACATACACATAATTACATGAAATTCTAGAAATGGGAGTATGAAAAGGTTCTCTACGAAGTTAAGCCCTAAAATTTTGACACTGGAGGAGTTCTATACATGTGATGTAATAATTTCACCATTTTTATCACTGATATATCTACATCAATGATTTTTTGGTGTTGTTTAAATAGTTCAAATAAACATTTATGATATGAATGATTTTATTGATCTATAATAAAAAATTACATTTTCTATTACTTAATGAATATAAAGATACCTTTCACATCATCTTTTTATTGATCCACCTCAGCTGTTTTGATTGAAAAAGTCTGCCATTATTATCATGGAGGTTGGTGGTTATTTGTAAAATCCCTTATTTCAGTGAAATAGACAGAAACGTTCGATGGTTCCTCATAGATGATGTAATGAAAAATGTTCCATGGTTTGACCACATAATTAATTTCCTTCATTATATTATTTTTAATCTACATTCATAAATCACTATCTAGGTATCCTTCCATCCATCACCTAAATAATTTCCTTGTCCACGTTAGAAAATATTTTTTTTGTGATTTTCCATCCTTTTGAAAAATGAAATACTGAAATTATGTAGCACCAATGGAATGGTAGATGTGTCTCATTGATTTCTTTTATTGTTAAACTTTTTCTCCCAAATAGAATCATCAATACATATCTTGAGGGAAAGTAAATTCCTTTACATTTTACATTAGAGAGTGTCAATAAAATATATATAAAATTTAATTTTATTGAATTCCATCTACCCCAAAAATTTGATCTTTTCATTAGTATTCATATTCTTAATCAATTTCCACCATTGATCAGCTTCTACATCCATACGATAAACAAAAAATTGAACTGTCTACGGTATTGAACATTGAATTAAAGAGAAGATTTTATCAATGAAATTTATCCATTATTCCCTATTTAAGGGATCACATAATCCATTGAATGAATGAGGCCAATGTCACATAAAGATATCAATTGTATATTTTTCATTCATAGGTGTATATGGTCGTTCTTCATGTACCATGTTTCTATTCAAATCTTGATTCATCTGAGGGATTATAGTCATAACGTTCGCGATTATTTCTCCACCTAGGGTGGGAATTTTTTTGGAGCGTTGTAGTATAGACCATCACATTTTTGTGTGTACTTGGTTCCTCTTATTTCCATCCATTATCATGAACAAATGGAAAATTTAGTATTTTTATTTTTAAAATATTAATAACATAAATAAGAATCCAGTGAATTTAAAGGTATAATATATAAATTAAATCTATTTCATAAACATTTGAACTTTTAGTCTAAAATATATGATATCCATGATCTCTATCCTAATATTTATTCGTTGGGAAATTATTTGTTCTAGTAACAATCATTCATAATGATATTATGAATTTAAAAAATTTTCTCCCCATTTAGATTCAAACATGGTGTGAAACATGGCCTATTTCCATGAACCAGTTCCTAGTTGAGGCTAAATCAACATGGTGTTTTTTGGTATTGCTCTTATGTACATATTTTCTTGACCCACATCTACTTGTTATATCCATACATGGATTTATTTTCATGATAAACAACTTAATATTTACATACAAAAATTTAAGGATATATTATAATACTATGTCTTATCAAGGGCAGGTTTTTTATAGAGCTTTTTAATTATAATTGAAAATTAAAAAACCATTAAATTGATAAATATAATGAAAACACATTCATTTATTATATATAAATTCATGAACTGTTACACAATATTAAACATAAAAATCTAATATGATTGATATTTATATTGTATTTGGGAATTATGTGCCTTACCAACTAATATGAAATCGTATTTGAATCATCTCTATTGAAAACTCTATTAACAAGTAAATATATAAACTGAAATTGTATAAATTGTGGATATACATATGAAAGGGTTGATCTATAAATACTAGTAAGGTAATAAATATGGAATAACCAGAATAATTAAATACATGATAGAAAATATTAATATAAATGTGGAATAAAATGAGTAATAATCATAAAAATGAACAATGAAGCATAGTATGACATGGAAATCAAAAAGACGAAATGAGTGATGTGAAAGAAAAACATATAAAACTACAATGCAAACATATGTGAACACTAAAAACAATGAAATAATGTTAAAAAAAGTACCATGATGGATTATTTTCACTCACTTTTCATTTCCATGATGTCTCGTGAGTCTAAAACATTACCTTATTCAATATAACACTACATGATTCTAAGCACACCCATTACATTCATTTCATTCTAATATTTATGTGTTATACATAGATCCTAAAACATAGATTCCATTATCATCATATTTTATTTCATGATAATGGAGTGTGATATGCATATATGTATTTCCCTAATAAATATTTTTTTGATCATAATTGTGAAAAACATGATAGAAACTGGATAAGGGTATTCAATACACAATTTTTTAGCATGGATATTCAAATAGATATTTCAGCAACATAACTAGGGAGTATAACTATTCATGGAAGGATAATTAATAAAATGGTGTCTCTTGTAATTTATACATAAAAATAGAATCAACATGTATAGGGATTAAGATATCAAATAAATAGAAAAATTAAATATGATACATAAGAAAATCAAGATAATTGTATATAAATGTGAAATAAAAGAACACTAACATTGAGAGTGTGACTCCAAATTCTTGGGAGGATCATCTGGGGAGCACAAGGGAATATTGGGAGGACTCAAGAGAGTGGAGGGAATAGTAAAAGAATTCCACATGTATTTTTACTGAAGATAAATGAGATATTAGAAGAGTGTATGTATAAAAAGTGTGGGGAATTCGATATCCTTTCATAAAATTATGTCTTCGAATATATATAATAAAATTAAAAAAACCACAATCATTACCATGGATTATGACAATACCTTTTCAAAAAAAGGAATTGTTTATAATTTTCTTATAAGTCAAGGGGTCAAATGTATTAAAATAATACCAATGGTGATGTATAGGTGAGTAATACTCTGACATATATTATTATAAAACCATAAATTATATTAATTTTTTTGGAGGGCTCATAATAGATATGAAAAATTATTCCAATAAATATAATATTAAATTATTGGTAAGGGGAAAATATATTTTGTTATTGATACCATTTATATTATTTATTAAATCGTTTTTTGTATCACCATTTTGTCATAATACACACCATATATTTATATTGTTTTTAATTATTAACACAATATAAGATTATTGTTGAAAAGTAAGAAAAATTAAGTATTACATAATCTCGAATTATGATTCTAATAATTATATTTAGTATATCCCAATAATGTTATAAATATGGTAATTTTCACATTTTAAATAATAATGGACATTTATTGAGAAATGGTGTGTTTTTTGAAAATAATAGTATATGTACGCTATAAAAATTGTATATCACATCATAAAAATTATATGATAATATATATTTGATATAAAATATTTACTATCAATTAAAATTTTATTAATTTTAAAAATAAATTAATTCATCAAAATAATGTATTTATTGGAATATTAATATTAACAAGAATTAGAATTTGTGTTCTATTGTATAAAACGAAAAATCAGTTATGATGTAACAATAATAATACGTAAATATTTTCATTAATTTATTAAAAAAACATACAAAATCATATTTCTAGGTTCATCATACATTTAGATTTAATACACAATAAAATTTTAAAAGGGTAAGGCGTAAGACAATGAGTTGTTCATGGGGTGGTTTAGTGTGAATTGTTTTCCTCATGACCACAATGAGCTTGAACATACCTCATAAATGGGTTTTCTCTTCTTATATATTTTGATATCAGATGGGGGTTGTCAAGGGAAAATACCAGCGATCAAACCAGCTGGGTATTATCTGAAAATTGGGCTTTGTAGTGTTTGATCATATTGGTTGAGTACATTACATCCTTTTTCAATGTCAATTGGATTTCCTTAAACCCCATATTTATACAAATCATATGATCATAGTTCAATGGATTTATTATAAATTGAAATGATTCACTATAGTATTGATAATCCAATAAGATATATGGAACCCAATTAAGTGAATTTGTTATCAATTACCATATTACATAGAGATATATTTAATTAAATCATATTTATAAATTTATTTTTAAAAGGTTGGTCGATATAATAAGACATTAAAATTTAGGGTATCATAAAAAAAATTAAATATTAGGATTGAAATTATTCCCTTATATTTATAACTCATAAAAATACATGAAAATACTCATATGTTAGAATAGTATGGAGAAGGATTCATAATATCATTAATTTAATGAAGTGTAATTTTTTTGTCTATCAATGACAAATAGTGATCTACATAAAAAAGTGGAAATATATTTAATAGGTCATGATGTTGAGTGGAAAAAATGGAGATTCGGAATATATCATACAGTAAATAGAAGAAATAATTTTTAAATTTATCATTATAATTGTTAAATAATAGTCACAGAGATACAATTTTAATGATGTGAAGGAATCAACTCTAATATATGGAAAATAAAAATAGATGGATGCGTGATAATAAGATGAGTTCCCCATAAAAAATATTCAGTATTAATTGGAATAACAGTAGTATGATATCATAGTCTACTCAAATGATAATGAGGAGAGATAAACATATGAATGATTTTGTTCAAAAATCTATTAAAAAGAAAATTGGATGAGTGAACTCGTTAACTTGGTCAAAATTCCCCACAAAACAAAACTACAAAAGTTGATTCCTTGATAATGGGTATTTATCAGACATGATTATGAGAATGAATCAATTGGAAAATATGATGGCTTGTGATGACATGGAAAATTATATTTGAATCTATCAATAATTAAAACAATCAATGGAACAATAATTTTTTTTGAATAAGGGTGTCTAAAAATTATGGAGGTTCTTTATGATGATTTCCTTGGAAAAAATATAGTAAGTGTTAGTAAAATGATTCAATTTTTTACATGATACCACATTCATCTACAATGGATATCTTAATAAATGAATAACTAAAAACTAATTGATAATAGGAATTACATCCAATGAAAATATTTTCTAAGTACATTAAATGGATAACACTTGTTTCATTATGGTAGAAAATGAAAACAACCATTATATTTAATTGATTGTTCAGATCAATAAACATATCATGGATGATTTGTTAAAAATAATGTTTGAAGTTTATATTATTAATACTATATATGATGAGGAGAAAACATGTGATGATTTTTGTTGATGAAATTTAGTGAGAAATACATACTGTCTGAAGAATAAAATTGATTCAGATATGTTAGAAAATTATCACATTTATGTATATACTACAATAAATATTCTCATAAAATTTTTCTTTCAATGGGATATAAGAATTATAAATGTAGAATAATAAATATTCTTTATTCATTTAATGGAATATTTTACACCTATTCTAATTTATTAATCTACCTAATGAATCATGGAATGAAACATGATGTCTCAGTAATAAGAATACCACAAAAATGGTGTCATGAAAAATGATGAACCAAATGGTATAACATATAGAAAAAAATTACACATCAAAAGTAAAATATCTCTCCCAAATTAAAATGATGATTTTTATGTTCTACTGAATATAAAAATTGATCTATTTGATACTCATTGAAGAGAATAATCCATAATAAATTTTAAAATAGATTACAAATGTTTTGATAATATTAATTTTTTTGGTAATGATTGTTACAAACATATCATGGATTGAACTCAATGAAAAATATTGGTATTTAATATTCCATTAATTCTCCCTATTGGGAACCACTATTGTTCTTGTATAGATTGTTATAATGACCCTAATATAATACCTAGAAATAGACACATATTGGAGACAAATATAAATGGTATAATAAAATCAAATGGATTGTATCACCCTCATAATTCCCAGTAACATAAAATGAGAACACTGGTCTATTACATAATAAAACACTAATCCCAATATTAAATTATATATACGATTTCCTATAGAACCAACGTTTCTATGAATCTATATAAAAATGAAAATAATTCATATATCTAAGAATCATACCATAGATCCATACCTCATCAATGTAATTTCTATCATGGTAACAAAATTAATCCTTGAAACCTAATTTTTTTTATATGTAAGAATTTTTATACATGTAAAATCTGAAAGATCTTGTAACATCCCAGGTAAATAAAGAATATGAAATATTCATATTTATTAATATTTGTGAATAAGATATTAATATAAATTAAAATGGAATGCTATGTTCAATGGCATACCCAATACGAAACAATGAGTTTCGTTGAAATCTTACATTGCACACTAATAATATAATAATATTATTTTAACTGGTAGTTAATGCCTATAAATTATAATTGCATGAATGAACAGAACTAACTACCAAATTACTATATATTCTTGTCAAATATTTTATAATTTATCCAAATAAATTTTAGAGGCTTAAAATAAAATTGAATCCAATTTTAAGCATAAATATTTTAATATTCTTTAAAAAATTGATTAACCGCCTTTTGATTGAAAACCATTTTTAAATATTTTTTTGATAATTTTATATGTTATATTTGACAAAATAAAATCCTTCTTTAGAATAAATAAATGAAAATTTACTTTGTGTAAATTTTTGTTATTTTTCCGATAAAGTTCATTATTTAATGAATAGTGAAAATACTGTATTTTAATTCAAACCCCCTTTTTAGTCTAATTTATTTATATGGTCAGATTATATTTTTAATTGGTTTTAAAGTGTAATTTTAATATATTTTTACCATTTAATCCAATGGTGGTCATTTTAATTAATATCACATTGAAATTGGACATAAAAAAGTGTCATTCTATTAATAGATATTGTTTCTTAAAAACACACTATTTGTTTTGACAGCGGGAATTGATTATAAAATTAATTAATTCAACTTCTATGTTTTTAATTTGGAAAAATTGATATCATTTTTTAATTTGGAATATCAAATATATCTGAGGGTGAATTTTTGGTATTTTTCTGACAAATGTTCATTTTCATTGAATAATGAAAAATACTGCATTTTAATTCAAAACAGCCTTTTCATCCACTTTATTTAATATTTATATTTTCATTTAAATTGTTTTTAATGTGAAATTTAATTATGTTTTTATCATTTAATACAATTTTTGTCATTTTATGTAATTTCACTTTAAAATTGGATGTAAAAACAAATCAATATTTTGATAGATTTTACTTCTTAAAAACATGTCTCTGGTTTTGACAACAGGAATTATTTTAAATTAATTACTGCAATTTATTTGTTTTGAATTTGATAAAATTTATTCAATTTTTTGATTAATAAGGTCTAAATTTTGTAATTAAGACACTTTTTTTGGACATTATGAATAGTAATGACGATAACTATCTTTAATTATCGCATTTAATTAGTAATCGGGTAGTTAAGGGTAATAAAATAATATCATAAAAATATAAAATGACCCCAAAATGTGTACTAATGCTATTTTTGGTGTCATGGCCTACCATGGTATGCCTTTTCCCAACCTTGGGATCCCATGGAATCACTTTAGTGTGATAGTGACCGTTTATCATATTTTTTTAAAGAAAAGAAAAATGTAACCAAAGTATGTATCACCTAAGTAAAACAATTTTAATTTTGTTTAAATAAATGATATATTTTACAATAAAAATAATTTGGAAATTAAAAAATATTTCCTACATGATGGTAATTTTTTTATAATTTGTAGACATTAAATAAATAAATTAATTTATGACACTGTGATGATGCAGTGATTACCTCATTAATGAATGATTTAAATAAAATGAGAAGATAAGGTAAAATCTAAGACGTAAGATTATCAAAAACTTATTGGATGGGATGATTTAGAACACTTATCAACTTATCCTATATATATAAAATTTTCAGACCTTTAATATCCTAAAATCATTTAATAATAAAGTATCTTTTCAAGACTTTCGAAGAGTGCCCCTCCTCCCTCTTATAAAAGGCTCCCACCTCTACCCCCTTACCCACACCTCTCAAGCCTTTGGCTCGACCAAAATCTGCTCATTTTATCTCTCAACATCCCTATATTCATCCTATAATCCTTACCTTATGCAGAAAGCTCTTCAAGAAACCCTTTTGGTTCAAACCAAAGGGAGTTACACGATTTAAATGTAATGAATTTTCTTATGTTCTTTTGTTTTATTTTGTTTCTACAACTCCTTACAATATTTCTATTACTTTATTTTGTAAAAACACAGTATTGTAAATATACTAGGATGTTTTTATGAGAATTATTAGAGCTACACTTACACACACCTCCATCTAATGGTTAAATAACATACTGTTTCCATGGATGGAGAATTACTGCCTCGCGAAATGATGATTGTTCTATCTTCTCCCACCACCTCTCATGGTGGCCATTATGACGGAACTATATTTATTTATGTTATAAATTAAATTTATTTTCTCTCTATTCTTCTGTATTTTACATTTAAAACATACCTTTATGCTTTTCATGTTGTGTAAATGCGATAATTTCATTTGAGGAAGTGTGGACTACCGCCCCCTCAAGTGATGTGAATCATTCATGCAATACATGGAATGTATAAATAATGAAATTAATGAAATTATGTGACGTATATAACATATATATTATAATGGAATTATAATATGTATATATATATATATATCTCATTTTGTTTTAAATCCATTAATGTGATAAAGAAATGAAAGTAGCGTTCATGTGAACGTACGACCTACCGTCTCCATTAATGGTGCATTTCATTTTTATCTTCAAATGTTATGTAATAGTATAAAATGATTATATAATGGATATATATGATATTTAGATAATTAATTCCATTCTGGAGGTGATTTAATTACAACTACATAGGAAATTATTTTCAAACAAGTTTATTTTTTACTCATATACCGAACATTGACAAAAACGTCTGATATGATCTCACATAATTAACTAATTATTGTAACATTATAATATGTGATATGAATTGAACAGTAAACTTTAAATTAGGCCTTTAATCAAATATTAATATACCAAAGTTTATTATTCAGGTATATAAATAAACGAACAAGACAAGTCGGACTTGAGGTAAGAGATCCAACCCCTCTCTTTCTTTTTAAGTACTCTCTTTTATGTCACTTATTTTAATATACTCTTTCTTATGTTGAGGTTTGTTATTATATATTCCTCATACTGTAATTTTTATGTTAAAATGATGAGATACCATAATTGATATATTCAATCCGTTTTTGGAAGATTTATGTGTCGTCGTTTGGCTGTCGAATTTTCGTAAGGGGATATCTTATCTCACTTTTAATTCCATGAGATTTCCATTGTTCGCCACTTATTTATTGCATGTGGTGTATTCTGTTCTTCCATTTTATATATATTATCATGATTATATTTATATTCGTGGAATTCTATGATTCATATTGTTTTTATTATATTTTGGTCATACGACTCGATTGATTACAATGAAGTATTGGGGTTTTATCTCACTTTTTATTCTCATGAGATTCATGCTATATTTGTCACTATCTCTATTGTGTGGTGTATTTACTGACCATGATTCTACTATTTGTGTAATATACTATCATTTATCTGTATTTACATCAGCATTGTTTGTTCCTTCTTTCATGGGGTGTACGTTTCGAAAGTTACCCAAATCGGTAAGGGATTCCTTCACCCTCGTCTTTTTCAAAAGACATTTTTTGTTATGTCTTTTAATTTACAACTTATTATGTTGGGATATGTTCTTATCTATCCTTATTGCTATAAATATTATGTACATGGTATGATATACCCCTTTCTCTCTCATCAACTCATTTTATGAATTTTAAAGTGACGCTATCAGGCTTTTGAATTTCTGTAAGGGAACTTCTAAACCCAATTTCAATTATTAGGATCAAACCTCTACTTCATGATTATATAGTACTATGAATATGTGTGGATGACCTCTGATTGTTTTACACTTAATATCCTCTTATGATAGGTGTATTTATATTTTCCACACATAATCATGTAATTGATTTAGCCTTAATCCAGGGATACTGAATTTGTAAGGGACTCTGTCTCAATCTACTTTCATTGAGGCATATTTCGTTTTATACACAACTTTCTTTTATACAGTCTATAAACCCCCTTGAATTTTACTTTTATTCAAATGGAATATTTTTATAAGATGTTTTTTACTAAATGACAAAAGGGAATGTTTTGGTCTTACGTATGCGGCGACAATGACTTCTCCACCGCCATAACCATTATTTGAGTTTTGGCTTCCTATAAGAGCCATAATTTTTTAAATGAAAAATAAATACCATGTTTTTATTTTCTTTTATTTTGGTATTGAAAATGGTTTTGATAGTGTTTTTATTATTTTAATTTTTTTTGATATCTTGTGATTGAAATGTGGAAATGTTATGTTTCATTTATGCATGTTTTATTTGTTATGATCATGTTATGGTTCTTGGTCATTGTTTATGAAGAAGATTGGTTCCATGATAAAATAAGGGAGGGTGAGCCCGATATAGCTCTCCAATGCATTGGGTAATGCGAATGAGTTAAACTCTAAGGTTTCTCCGAAGAGATTTATGGAATATACTGTAATTGGTTGTCTAAACGTAACCATGAGTGTTACTCCCTACGTAAGAATTTTATGAATGCCTCAAGTTACCTTTATGTCTTATGTTTTCTATGAGTTATTCATAAATATTATGACTTAATAAGGTATGTTAAAGTTCTTATTTTTTAAGAGTAAAGTATGATTTCATTGATTCTTATGTATACATGGACTCATGTTTTCTTTTCGTATTTTTATATCCCTTACTGAGCTTTTTATGTTCACCCCACGTTTTTGAAATGTTTTGCACATGACTTAAAGGTGAATAGGGTCAAGGATTAGATCAAGGAAATATATTCTATCTAAAACATGGAAATAGACAAGTTTCTTTTTAAGAGTTTTTATTTTATGAAAAAAATGGAAACTAAGTAGATGTGCGTACATTGTATTCTTGTGAGATTAATAGTTATGTCTTAATTCTCTAAAACTCTAAACCTAAAAAGATCCTCAATGTGAATTATTCATTTAATTCAAGATTATGCAATGTTTTAAGGCTGGGTCCTTATGTTTGGTATCATAGGTTGGTTTAGATAAATTTAGAGGTTAGAATGTTATTTAAGTATAAGTGACAAGTTGTAGATAACCACAATGGTTAGTATAATGGATGGAGTCATTGTTTTTTCTTGAAAGTTCTAATGAGTTTGAGAAAACTTGGATAAGTATATCTTAGTGTTTATCTTCCTCATTATTATATGATGATTCTAATGATATACTCACACTGTCCTTTTTGGTTCTAGTAAATGGCTGGATCTAGCAGGCACCAAAGTAACCGTGGATGTGAAGAAAACTGTGACAGTTTTTTGAATGAACAACTGAATGATATGGGAGCTGCAATGAGAACTCTTGTTGTATTTCTCAACCAAATATCAAGAGTCATGATTAACCACTATAACCTTAGCATGTTCTATAATGCATCATGTATTAGATAACCAACTTTATGTGGAAATTCATGTAATAATTATAAAGGTAACAATTAGGGTTTACATGATCGTTACTTTTGAGGTAATTATGGGTTACTATATGTTATGATGGAAAATTAAAGGCATGAGATAAACTTGATGTTAAATTATGTTATGGTTATTTTTTATGATTTTATCACTTTTTGGGAGATTTTTTAAGAATTATATAGTTTTGGAAAAAGAACAACTCATAGACCATGTGACAAACTGTCACATCAGACAAAGCTATGGGAATTGAACCCACAACCAAAGTGTGACTGGTATTTATCGCATACCACTGGACTACATGAAGTCCCTGGTTAGTATGAAAAATTATTTTTAGTTAGATGATCTTATGTATTAGGAATAAGTTTATTTTTGGTTATTTGTGGAAATGATTAACCTATCATGAAGTATATGTGACTAGGTTAGTTAATTTTCAGTATGATACTTTAAGAGTAATTGATGTTATTTGGAGATAAATGTTAAGATTTATCTTGGAAGACTATGTTATTAAATCCTTCTGAGATTTGGGTTTAATTCTTAGTTTGGATTACTTTGAATAATTTTATGGATAGCTATTTATTGAATGTTCTTTGATGAACTTTGAGTTTTGTTGGAAAAATTATGTAGATTAAGAGTGGTATTTATTTTTATAAAGGATTATCCTTTTTGGGTATTATCTGATCTTGTACTAACAATTTTTTTGGGTTTGGTTAAGGTCTAAAGACATGGGAAATATATATTTCATCTCTTTTTGGTTAGGTGATTCTATAGACGTTGATTATAGCACTCTTAATATGAACAATTCATCCTGAAATACTCATCGTTTGGAGATAATTTGAGTTTGTGTTATAAATCTAGTAAAATATGAAAGTCTACATGACAAGTGAGTATGTTTCCATATGATTTAGTCATGCTCATAAATAAATTCCTATATGAAAAGTAACTTAAAACAAAAATATTGTATGTTAACTTTTTCTACTAGGGAATCAAATACCGTTTAACCCATCATATATTTGGGATTTTCTTGGGGTTAACTTTCTCCTAATCATGTTTTCCATCACTCCCCATCAGAACATGACCGTTGTTTTCTCCTCCATATCCATGTTTTCATGGAATCGTAGTATGGGTTAACTAAGGTTACATTTTTTACTTCTCTTTATTTATTTTAAAGTGACTGTTTAATTGACTCATTTTCTGATGTGGAGCTTTCAATAAAATTTCCAAGCCCAATTTTAAAATTACGAGGGCGCAATTCCCAAAAGGGGGGAAGGATGTAACATCCCAGGTAAATAAAGAATATGAAATTTTTATATTTATTAATATTTTTGAATAAAATGTTAATATTACTTTAAAGGTAATTCTATGTTCAATGGTGTACCCAATAAGCAACAATAAGTTTCTTTGAAATCTTACGTTGCACACTAATAATATAATAATATTATTTTAAATGGTCATTAACACCTAGCCATTGTAATGGCAGGAATGAATATAAATAACTACCAAATGATTATATATTCGTTTCAAATATTTTTTCACTTATCCAAATAAATTTTAGAGGCTTAAAATTCAAATGAATCCAATTTTATGCATAAATCTTCTCATATTCGTTTAATGGTCGATTAAACGCCTTTTAATGGAAATCCCTTGTTAAATATATTTTTAATAATTTTATATGTTATATTTGACAAAATAAAATCATTCTTCATAATCAAGACATCAAAATTTACTTTGTGTAAATTTTTGTTATTTTGCCGATAAAGTTCATTTTTAATGAATAGTGAAAATGCTTTATTTTAATTCAAAACCTCCTTTTACTCTAATTTATTTATATTGTAAGGTTATCCTTTTAATTAATTTTAAACTTTCATTAAAATATATTTTTACCGTTTAATCCAATGGTGGTAATTTGAATTAATTTCACTTTGAAGTTGGACATAAACAAGTGTCAATCTTTTAATAGATATTGTTTCCAAAAAACACGCTATTTGTTTTGACAATGGAAATGTATTATAATATTAATTAATGCAAATTGTATGTTTTGAATTTGGTAAAATTGATATCATTTTTTAATTTTTAATATCAAATATATCTTAGGGTGATTTTTGGAATTTTTCTGACAAATGTTCATTTTCAATAAATAGTGAAAAATACAGCATTATAATTCAAAACTTCCTTTTCATCCAATTTATTTATATAAATAGATTGTAATTTTAATTGGTTTTAAGATGTAATTTAATAATGTTTTTATAATTTAATACAATTTTGGTCATTTTATATAAGTTCACTTTTAAATTGGATGTAAAAACAAATCAATCTTTTGATAGATTTTACTTCTTAAAAACCTGTCTTTGTTATTGACAATGGGAATTATTTAAATTAATTACTGAAATTTCTTTGTTTGGAATTTGATAAAATGGATTCCATATTTGGAATCATAAGGTCCAAATTATGTAACTAATACTCTTTTGTTTTTGGACATTATGAATAGTAATGATGGTAATTATCTTTAATTATCATGTTTAATTAGTAATCAGATAGTTACGGGTAATAAAATAATATCATTAAAATATAAAATTACCCCAACATGTGTCCTAATTCTATTTGTGGTGTCAAGCCCAACCATGGTATGCTTTTTTCCAACCTTGGGACCCCATGGATTCACTTTAGTGTGATAATGACCTTTTATCATAAAGAAAGGAAAATGTAACGAAAGTATGTATCACCTAAGTAAAAAAAATTTAATTTTGTTTATATAAATGATCTCTTTGAAAATGAAAATTATTTGGAATGATAAAATGATTTCCTACCTGATTTTAGTTTTTTTTTATAATTTTTAGACATTATATAAAAAAATTTATTTATGACACCGTGATGATGCACTGATTACCTCATTAATGAATGATTTAAATAAAATGAGAAGATAAGGTAACATATAAGACGTACACTTCTCAAGAAACCTATTAGATGGGTGGATTTGAAACCGTTATCAACTTATCCTTGAAATATATAATTTTTGGACCTTTAATATCCAAAAATCATTTTATAATAAAGTAACTTCCCAAGACCTTCCAAGAGTGCCCCTCCTACCTCTTATAAAAGGTCCCCACATATACCCCCTTACCCACACCTCTCAAGACTTTGGCTCAACCAAACTCTGCGAATTTTATCTCTCCACATCCCTATCTTCATTCTAGAATCCTTAACATGTGCAGAAAGCTCTTCAAGACACCATTTTGGTTCAAACCAAAAGGGAGTTACCCGATTTAAAGGTAATGTATTTTCTTATGTTCTTTTGTGTTATTTTTATTCTCAAACTACTTAAACTCATTTTATTCATTTCTTTTGTAACAAAAACAGTATATTAAATACACTATGATGTTTTTATGATAATTATTCGTGCTAAAATTACACACACCTATGTCTAATGGTTAATGAACATACTATTTCCGTGGATGGCGAATTACTGCCTCACGAAACGATGATTGTTCTATCATCTCCTACCACCTATATTGGTGGCCATTATTATAGAACTATATTTATTTATGATATATATCATATTTATTTCATCTATATTCTTATTTATTTTACATTTAAAACATACCTTTATGCTTTTCATGTTGTGAAAATGCGATAATTTCATTTGAGGAAGTGTGGACTACCGCCCCCTCAAGTGATGTGACTCCTTCATGCAATACATGGAATGTATAAAGAATGATGTTAATGAACTTATGTGACCTATATAACATATATATTATACTGGAATTATAATATATATATATATATATCTCATTTAGTTTTAATTACATTAATGTGACAAAGAAATGAAAGTATCATTCATGCGTACGTACGACCTACCGTCTCCATGAACGGTGCATTTCATTTTTATCTCCAAATGTTATGAAATAGTATAAAATTAATATATACTGGATATATATGATATTTAATTCATTAATTACATTCTGGAGATGATTTACTTATAACTACATAGGCAATTATTTGTAAACAAGTTTATTTTTGACTCATATACCGAACAACGAAAAAAACGTCTTATATGAACTCACATAATTAACTAATTATTATAACATTATAATATGTGATATGAATTGAATAATAAACTATAAATGTGGTGATTATGCAATTATTAATTTACCAATGTTTATTATTCATTAATATAAATAAATGAACAAGACAGGTCAGACTTGAGGTAAGGGATCCAACATCTTTCTTTCTTTTTTAAGTACTCTCTTTTATGTCAATTCATTCAAGATAATCTGTCATATGTTGGGGGATATTCTTATATATTAAAATTACTGTACTTTTTATGTTAATATTATGAGAGACCCTAATTGATATCTTCAATCAATTTTTTTATGTTTTAAGTGGCGATATTAGGCTGCCGAATTTTCATAAGGGGATATATTATCTCACTTTTAATTCTGTGAGATTTCCATTGTTCGCCACTTATTTATTGAATGTGGTGTATTGTGTTCCTACATTTGATATATGTGATGATTATTATATTTATATTCATGGTATTCTGTGATTCATATTGTTTTTATTATCTTTTGGATATACGACTCGATTGATTACAATGAAGTATGGGGGTTTTATCTCACTTTTTATTATCGTGAGATTCATGTTATATTTGTCAATATCTACATTGTGTGGTGTATGTACTGACCATTATTCTACTCTTTGTGTAATATAATATCATTTACGGGTATTTTCATTAGTAGTTTTTAGTCTTTCTTTTATGGGGTGTATGTTTCGAAAGTTACCCAAATCGGTAAGGGATTCTTTCAGCCTTCTATTTTTTAAAAGACATTTTTTTGTCTTTTAATTTACACCATGTTTTGTTGAGATTTTTTATTATATATCCTTTTTTTCTATAAATATTATATTCAAGTGATTATGAACCCTTTTCTATCTCATCAACTCATTTTCTGAATTTTATAGTAACGTCGTTGGTCTGTCGAATTTCTGTAAGGGAACTTCTAAATCCAATTTCAATTCTTTGGAGCAAACTTATACTTCTTGATTATGTCGTACTATGAATATGTTTGGATTACCTCCAATTTCTTTACAATTAATATCCTCTTATGTTAGGTTTATTTATATTTTCCACACACGATCATGTAATTGTTTTATCCTTAATCCAAGGATACTGACTTTGTAAGGGACTTCATCTCAATCTCCTTTCATTGAGGCATATTTTGTTTTATACAAAACTTTTTTTATACGGTTTATAAAACCCCTTGACATTTACTTTTATTCAAAAGGAATCTTTTTATACGAAGTGTTTTACTAAACGACAAAAGGGAATGTTTTTGTCTTATGTATACGGTGTCAACGACTTCTCCACCGCCATGACCATTATTTTATTTTCGGCTTCCTCTATGAGCCATAACTTTTTTTAAATGAAAAAACAAATACCATGTTTTAATTTTCTTTTATTTTGGTATTGAAAATGGTTTTGATAATGTTTTGATTATATCAATGTGTTTTCTATATCTTCTGATTGAGATGTGGAAATGTTATGTTTCTTTTATGCATGTTTTATTTGATACGATTATGTTGTGGTTCTCGAGCATTGTTTATGAAGACGGGTGGTTCTGTGATAAACTAAGGGAATGTGAGACTGATATAGTTCTTCAATGCATTGGGTAACGTGACGGAGTTAAACTCTAAGGTTTATCCGAATGGATTTAGGGAATATAATGTAATGGGCATTCTAAATGTTATCATGATGGTTACTCCCTACGTAAGAATGTTATGAATGCCTCATGTTACCTTTATGTCTTATGTTTTCTAGGAGTTATTAATAAATATTATGATTTCATAAGGTATGTTAATGTGCTTATGTTTTAAGAGTAATGAATGATTTCATTGATTCTTATGTATACAAGGAATAATGTTTTCTTTTCGTATTTTTATATACCATACTGAGCTTTTTACACTCACCCCATGTTTTTGAAATGTTTTCCACATGAATTAAAGGTGAATAGGGTTAAGGATGGGATCAAGGAAATACATTCTATCTAAAACATGTAACCTGACAAGTTTCTTTTTAAGAGTTTTTATTTTATGAAAAAATGTAAACTGATTAGAAGTGCCTACTTTTTAATCTTGTGAGATGTAATAATTATGTCCCAATTCTCTAAAACTCTAACCCTGAAAAGATCCTTAATGTGAATTATTCATTTAATTAAAGATTTTTTAATGTTCTAAGGCTGGGTCCTTATAGATCCTCCTAAAGACATCTTATAAAAATTTAGAAGAAGAAAACTAATTCCATAGTGAGTGAAAATCCAGGTCATCAAAAACCGGCAATAGTTTATTTATCACCCAACCTGACTAATGATCTTTCTTCCTATATCATATCCTTCTATAATAACGTAATATCAACCCAATATATCATGAATGAACCATGAAACAACTTCCCCACTAGTATTTTATTCCCATAAGTCAAATATATTTATTATCCTTCTAACATCACTCAAATATAACCACATACAAACATCTTGAATCACAACTACATTAGGTTGTTAATATCAAAAAATAGTTCATATTTATATTTTTTTAAGATGGATTATGGTTGTGGAGGTTGAAAAATGCCACTTATATATTATAACTACTTCATTAGTCTTAATATACCTATTTATAAACATTAATTTATATGTAATAATTTTTAATATTTACTTATGAGAAAATTATTTTTGTTAAATCACCTAATATAGATCTATTCACTATCATCCATTATATTTATGAAATAATATTAATAGGTATCATGATAAATTTTTTTGAAGAATTTTAATGATTTGTTTTATTTTTGATTAAAATGTCCCTAATTAGGAACTCATATATTTTTATAGGGTGAAATTTAATAAATATAATGGGTGAAATTTTTTTTCCCATGAATAATTCTTTATAACCACATTGAAAAAATAAATACATGAAAATAAATTTATTTCAACACTAATTGTGGTGGAACCATGCTTGGAAGATAAAAATTTCTTACTGAGGATTAACTACATTATTACGTAATGATGATTTAATGTTTTATATTTCTTATTATAATAAAGAGAAATATATATATTTTTGAATGTTTGTCTTCCCAGTTCTAATGTTTTCCCAATGAGGAACAACTATCCATTTTCATACAATTTATGAGGAACATTTAAGGAACCCATGATTATGGTTTTGTGTGATGTATATAAACGACATCTAATTATAAAAAAAATTTCTATAAAATTTTATTTCTAATATTTTATTTATACAATTTATTAGTGGATCTATATTATTAGTTAGTATAAATTGTATTGGGTGGATTAGAAAGTAAAAATAGTGTAAATCCACTGACATGGATTATGTTGATAAATTTTAAATAATTAGATCACATTCCCAAAATATGTGTTTTAAACAACTAAGAAAATCCTATATAACCTTTGAATATTTCTATGGGGGACTTTTGTGACAATCGCAGAGTGATAAAACTAATGGAAATCTAGTACAACATTAAAAATGCATCATATAGGGATTTGATACCATTTTTATATATTTGGTGGGAAAATGTATCACCATTGAAAATTAAATTGGTACAAATAAACAAGTGGTATCTATATTTAATAAATATTGTCCATTACTTCATTAATTAATCATCAGTTTTATAATTTTGTAAAAACACCCCCTTCAGCATGAGGAAGTATATAATTTTAACAATTACTTATATGCATCTGATATATATTTATGATTATTATATTTTTTGGACATGATATTTGTTTTTATTATCAATTTTTGATTGATCTATTAAAATTGATTCTCTGGTTTTCCGTAGAGGGTAAATATCACATTTAGGGGTAACATTTATGAAGGTGTTTCAGGTTGAGCCCTATTATAAAAACATAGAAAATATTGAAAATAAATGAAAAACATACTGTCTAACAAGATTCATATCATCTTGTAAATATATACCATTATAGATTAAATGTCATAATCAAACTTATATGAGTCACCATAATGTCTCTACTAGTTAGAGTAAAATTCAACAGGACCATGGGACCAGGTATGAATCTACAAAATCATGTTTTTCTTAAGGTATACTTTTAGATATTTAATTTCATTTTTTTATTTAATCTTTCATCTATAATTGGTATCAACTAAATCTAGAATTTTTGGGGTATTGTCTTTATCTCAATTTTATAAAAAATTATCTAATCATGTAAACATTGAGTTATGAAGGGAAAAATTAATTAATATATGGAATTGATACAGATCCATATTATTGATATTAAATAATGATGTTAGGTGTAACCAATAAACCCAAGAGAGTGATTTTTATAAAAAAAAAATAGATAATTATATGTGTTTATTGAACACCATAAAGAATTTATGGGCCAAGGAAATAAATGTATGGTAATTTTCATTAATTTTGATTGGAGTAAATTTCGTTTTCGATAGATTTTTAATAGAAAAATATATGGATAATCCTTGTTAGAACTAAAATATTCTTTGGAGTGGTGTATTTTATAATTTATTTCATAGAAATGTAATAGAAGTTATCAAACATTAATAGGTCCCATGTATGATTAACCCATAAAATATATTGGTTTTTCTAGGGGTCCATGTGGATACATAAGAAGGGTTTGGAATCATACAAGTGTATCTTACATTTAATGAGGATATCCCACATCATGATGGTTTTTATGAATGATTATAAAAATATTGAACTAAAAGGGGTTTTTATGGTAGAAATGTGGAACAAACAAAAATATGTACTATTTCGTAATATTTTTTAAATGTAGTATTATGGTTTTAGTATCATTACATAATACCTTTTAATTAAATTAATGTTTATATTAATGTTATGAAGAAGTAAATAGGTCACACTACAACCAAGATAAAAACATTATAGAAGTACTAAATACAAATGGTCTACACAAATACATACTTGGTAATATAAAAGAGGGTGTATTGTTTGATTAATTATATGAGTGGGATTTTATGAGAATAATTGACTCCTAATAAAATTAAGAGTACCATGCCATAAAATGGTAGGATCTTGAGATAATATGAATTGATCACAATGTTATATTTAATGAATTTAGATATTAAGTTTTAATGTGTTATTTTTATGTGGTCATTTAGTATAGATTATGTTATAATAGGTTAAAACAGACTATGATATCAAATTATTTAATGAGATTCACACCACATTAATGGAAGTATACAAAAAAAATATGTAGATCTAGGATATTTGGAAAGATAAAATCCATCTGAAATAAATACGGGATTACGTTTGAACTGTTTGATATAAACTGAGATTAATAAAAAAATCATGACATATTCATTGGATGAAATTTTTAGAATACTTGGAAGATGATATGGATTAATGAATCATTGGTATTGATAATAATAATGTTATAAAAATCCAAGAGAACAATAATTGAAATATTATGAAATTATAGAGAAGGTTGTTTTGTGACTAATTCCAGAAAAGATGGCGATTTCATGAATTAAAATCTCAAATATAATTTCTTTATTGATATGTTTATTATATATTTTGAAGAATCTCCATAATAGAATTATTTATCGTATATTATTATATTAATTATCTCTAAGTAGTGAGAAAAGTGATAAGATGAGATGCCACGTGTCACCTAAACCTCATATTCTCATAATATTTATTTTAATTATATTTATTTGGCATAATTTTCAAGGATTCATTGTTTTCTAGTTATATTAATAATATTTATAAATATAAATGTGAAGATTGATTTATAGGGACACCTCAGAATATTTATTTTCCTGATCACCATGTAAATGGTTTTGGTTTGGAGGGTAGAATGAGGAATAACCAAACTGAGACACCTATTTTAATGGGTTTTTTGATTGATGGATTCCCAATAGAAAAATCGGTGTCAAAAACAAAAATAATGGTCATTAATTATGTTTGGGGTGTCAGGTGTATATAATCATGGGGATCAAAAAAAATACCTTTATATTGTAGATTATATATGGTGGGTATTTTTTGTTGACCATGGGGAACCACATTCCATGGAAAATCCCATGATGTTTTGGTGTGCTCCCTACCCACCATGATGGGAATAACTGTTCCACAACATGGTTTTTAGGCATTTTGGGACTCATCGAAGATGGCCTATACAACGACTCCTTTCATGGTTCATGAGAATGTGTAATTTTATGTATCTATATATTTTATTAAAAAATGTGCATTTATAGACCATCAATCATTTATATTAAGAACTTCCTGGGAGTATATATTTTCCTCTCCTAAAATTTCACTATAATAGGATATCCTTAGGTTAATCCCCTATATTTTAATTAATGTTATTGTTACCTCAATATTGATAAAGTTTTATACCTCTATAGATAAATAATATTTATATTTCGTTTGTTTTTTCATATGTTACTATATTGTCAAGAATTTTATATTATACTTTACTTATAAGTTTTAAATGAACAAATGATCATTCCAATGATTTTTTCATTTTTGTTATATTTTTGTTCAGTATTCATCTTTCATTTTAAAGTTTATTGATCCTTGTTATGGTGCAATTAGACCCCTATTTTTGAATATAGTGAAATATCACTGAATTCCCTCAAAATAGTCATGTCTTCTAGGATGGTTTTTTCCTTAGACTCGGTCATATGATAAAGATACACATAATGATATGGAAATAATTTACATGGTGGAGATGATGTTGCTAAAGAAGATTTATCTTCTTACTTTCACTTTTATAGAATCAATGATTGATTTTCCATAAGATGTGTGATTTCCATCACAAAACAATTTATGTGGGATCTATATAGGGAAATCCAATCCATGAAATGAATTTCATCCAATTCCACCAGTTTTAGAATGACGAGGTTTGCCAAAAATAAGATACACAAATTGTGACAAGGGATGTGTTATATTCATGGGATGTAATGATTTCCCCTTTTTCCGTTCTCACCAACATATCTAATTCAATAATTTGTGGTGGTGTTGGGATTATTATTCTAAACATTCAGGATATAAAAAATTTGTTTAACTAAAATTAAAAATTATGTTCTATATTCTTGAATGAATAACATACCTACATATCACCACTTCATTTTCAGGGTTCTATTTGGTGGTGGTGATGGAAAAAGATCTTCCTTGCTACCTTAGAGGTTAATGGTTGCCTACGAAGACCATTTCCATAGGGAATTAGTTTGTAATGTGCCCTAGTTATTTACAGTTGAAGAAATGAATAATGTGATTGGGGGTCCAATAGAGAGTTCCTCTACTCTATCACAACAAGTTGCTTTTCATGTTGACAGTTAATGGCTAGGAGCCCATCTCGTCCACACGTAAAGCATTTCATCATCCCCTTCATTAAATATCTATGGTGCTTCCTTCCAAACATTTTTCAAGTGGGGTACAATAATTTCATAGAACTATTTAATTTTTCCATCGGATCACCATAATTAAATTACACATTCCACTTCTTGTCTACATGACATCCCTGAGATTCACATATCTCTATTTCAACATTTAGGGAACATCATACAATTTCCTCATAGCTATCAATGGCATAGATCATTTTTGTTTTCCATAGGCTAGGTTCTTGCCCCCAAAAAAAGCAGTCAACCATGTATTTTGGGGTAACGACAAAGCCAGAGGCATATCTTTCAGGCCTAGTGATTTTTTACTTCTACACTCTAATCGATTCATCATCTTATTTTATTGAGGATAAAGAATTTCCTTTCCTTCAAAAGTCAAAGGGTGTGTGGAAAATATTTATTGAAAAACATTTTTTGTAAATAATCCCTTTCCAAACCCTTTATCTATTCCTCAGTCTTCATATTTTTTATCAATGTACACCATTCATCCCCTTCACCCTCCATACAATAAGAATCCATAAGGAACCAATCTTTTTTGGAATATTGAAGGATCAAGAATATCTTCTCGATGGAGTTGATCTATTGTTCATCGATTGAAAAATTAGATGATCCATTAAAAGTAATAGGACTTTTTCTCATGAAACCTTCGATTGTAGCTAGTTCATCATTAATGAAGGTTGGAAGATACACAAAAACCATTTGTTCTATTAGAAACATGACTTAACTTAGAGAGTATCATGACAATATTGTCTACTACAACTCTGATTGGATTGGGCATCTCATTAGAGCAATCATCATATTGGTCTTCACATCTAGTTTTAGATCGAGTCATCAAATTACTGGTAACTAGCTAGAATATATGTAATTTTATGGGTAACACATAAAGTGGAATCCAAAGGAAAAAAGCGATAACTAATAAATTACATTTATTTCCATAAAATATGAATTTATAGGATGCATTCTATGTTATCCATGATATGAATCCTATCATTTATTGATAATGAATATTTCATTCCCTTAATATTTGTTCATACTATGATTATGAATTTACCAAATCTGATCATCTGATAGTGTCAAATGATGAGTGTAGAAAGGCATATTCTTGTGCACCAATTCCCATTTGATTCTAGCTCAAAGTAGTATTTTCATTTTTTACTCCAAGATATATACATGCCAGAGCCACCACTACATGTTGTATCACGAAAATGTTGCATTTCTTGTTAAAAAACATAACATATAATAAAAAAATTAGGGATGTTTTTATTATACATTGTATTATCATTATGTAAGTAATTAGGGTTTTGTAAACCAAAACATTAATATATCAAAACAAATCCTCTGATACAAACTATAAAAACCCTAATCATTCTTACACATGTAAACCTATTTTATTAAATAGAAATGCACTTAATAAAACACTAAGGATATATAGGTCTAGTGTCTTAGAAAACCAGGAATATTTCCTGACATATTTAGTCATAATTAAAAACATCATAATTATAAACTTCTTTTACATGACCACAACATTCCTTCTTACTTTACATTGCATTGGATAACCTAAAGACATACATAAAAAAGGGCGAGCTATAAATCCCAGTATGGGAGTAAACAATGTATAAAATTGTTAATACTATACATTTTAGGAAATAATAATTTTAAGGGTTCATAATAGAATCACGAAATCAAAGGCATGATATAGGATGATTATCACAACATGGAGATGTGGCCACATCATTCAACAAGTTATTAGGATGACCCAAGACTCATTTCCCCTGGAAACTGAGTAAACCATCATTGAACTTGAATTAGAATGAGTGAAAAGTAATTTCTAATGGAATATCATTATGTTATTCTTAAACCAATGCATTGGAGTGCTATTAGATAACGTCATTATTAATCATTTCATTTCATGCATAAGTGTGATGTAAGGATAATATAACAAAAAATCATTCAACATCATAATATATTCAACAATTAAAGAATATAGAATAAATACATTTAATTACCATTCATTATGTATATGTCTATAATCATTAATGCCCATGATAGATAAATGGGTATGGTATTCACAACATAGTGATTTTTTCATTGAAAATCATGGTGGAATTTCAACTTCATAATGGTGTGACATTAAAATTCATAAAAATGGATGACGAGATTTAATGGGTTATCTCATTATATTTAAATGATATTTAATGTAAGTGGTAAATATATATACATGTCCCAACACATATATTTTGGATATAGAAGGTGTAACATATTAAAGAAACATGATGAATGATGAGAAATGGAATATCTCATATCAAATTTAGGCATTGTAACTGGTGTACATGGGAGAGCATAATGATAGGAAAAGAGACCTATAATTATTCAAAAATAAATATAGATGTATGGGGGATGTGGTAATTCATACCCCAAATTTTTTAATAGAAAATAAAAGTGTTTTTCATTATAAAGAAACAAGGAAAAAATGAGAAAGGAAGAAATCCCTTGGATGTATAATTCCGAAGTCATGGGAATGGCTGGAAAGAGGCTTCATGGGAATATATGGTTCATTGGGAATATTATAAATAGAGTAGGTCCAAGTAGAGACGTGATCAATGGTGTTTTTATTGAATAAATGTGGGATTGTTTCTTGTTATATATAGGAAAAGATATGGTTATTCTTTGATATTTCAAAAACATGGGTTTTGTAATCTATATAATTAAATATTCAAAACCATAAACCCAACCATGGATTTTTACCTTGGTTTTTCCAATGGGTAGTGGGAAAAATTATTTTATAAATCCATTGGCAAATATTTTTAAAATATTAAGCTTTATTATGTAGAGGTGAGTAATGATCTCAATGAATCATTTTTAAAATGATAAAATATTTTATAAGCCATAGAGGGTCCACTATGACATTGTGAAATTAATCAAAAAGAATTTAAAATCAAATTATTATAAATTTAAAACATATATTTTCTAAACTACCCTTTTATAGTATTTTATTATATCACTGTTGGGTCATAATGATGTTATAAAATAATTATATATTTATATGGTATTAAATATTTACCCAGAACATTCATTAGCTTAGAAAATTATGATAAAATCAATGGTAGATAATTTCTAGTCCTTTAATTAAAAAAATAATTTCAATTTTATCTAAATACTTTTTAAAATATGCGAATTTTTACTTTTGAAAAAACCCGACATTTATTGAAAATTTTTGGGTTTTGACAAAAACATATTTCAAACCATAATAAAAAATAAAATTACATTCAAAATTTTTTTTATCATAATTTATATATTTTAAAATTTAATTGCGTAATAAGATTTTATTAAAATATAATTTAATTAAAAAAATCCATTAATTCATTAAAATATATTTCATAAATGAATTTAAAAATTAAATAAAAAATATTATCTGTGCATTAAAAATAATTTACAAAGTAACAGTAATAGAATTAATGTATATTGTTTCTAAAAAAAATATGTAGGTAATCCTAGTTATAGGTTTTTGTTATGTAACCCCATATAACACCCCAATTAGAGCTAAGGGTAAGGTTTGGTTTGGTGATAGACTCTTGGTCTAGCTCAGATAGCATGGCTCGGGTGGTAATTTATGTTTACATCAACATCTCTCGTAGGAGATTCCATTCAAACATAACATGTTGTAGCTCAGATTGGTATTGGTCCAGAGAGATTCCCAATGAAGCTACCTCCTTTTCGAGCTCTGAAAAATGGGATTTGTGCGGAGAAATCCAATCGGGTGAGGCCATCACTTCCATTGTTTGACTAAATTGTATTGGTTAAAGCCTTATACTTATATTAATCATGTGGTCACTATTCAAAAACAATAATATAATTTCTAGTAATTATTAACAATATTTTAAAATCCAATTACATAAAACCAAGGCAGTGAATATTTTATATATAAAAAGTTTACATAATAATACATTTAATTAAATCAAGAGTAATTTTTATTAATAAAATACTGGGTCGTTACAATATTCCCCCTTTGTGAAATTTCACCCTCAAAATTTCCCTTTCCCACACAAAAATAGATGAATGTATCCATGCTTCATCATTTCCTTTGATTATCATGTTTCCTCTTAAACTTGTGGGTTTTCCTCAACACTATGATGAGGTAAATTATCTTATTTCGTATAACATTTTCCCTATGATCTAAGATCTCAACTGCCTTTTATTAATAAGAGATGTCAATCTCAAATTGTACCTCCTCTGGATTGATTACATGATATGGGTCAGGTATATACTTCCTCATGTGTGATACATGGTGTACATCATTTACATTAGATAGTTTCGGTGGGAGTATGATTCGATATGACACTACTCTAATGAGATCAAGGATATCAAAAGAAACAATGTACCGTGGCCTAAGCTTTCAATCCACCCCAAATATCATAACTGTCTTCCATGTTAAAATTAGTAGAAATACCATGTCTCCAATATCAGACTCTATGTGTCATCAAAAATTTCTAGCATAGCTCTTTTATCAAATCCAAGTAGTTGTAACGTGCTGGTGGATATTCATAACCTTCTCCACCATTTCTTCAACCATTTCTGGACCAAGGAGTTATCTCTCCCAACTTTTTCCCAACATGTCGGCATTCACACATCTCCTTGTGAAAGGATTCATGAGGATACATTTGTATGCTTGAGTGGAACCTATTATTTTAAGTGAACTCAATAATAAGAAGTTGGGGATCTCATCCTCCTTTGATTTCCATTGATAATTGTCTCAACATGTCCTCATGAACGTAGATATTATGATCATATTGTCCATCATTTTAAAGATGATTAGCTATACTGATGATCAGCTAAGTATTCGACGTGTGTTGGATACTCTTCTAGAACATAGAGGTGAATCTTGGATCTTGATCAGATACAATCGATAGTGGTACTCCATGAAACCTGACTACTTTGGTGATGTATATATGTTCCAGAAGACCAAATGATAAATCCTCTAGAATTTCAACAATATGTTTAGTCTTTTTAAAAATATCCACAATTACCCAGATACTATTTCTTTCTACTTTTGTCTTCGAATTTCTAGAGACAATGTCCATGTTGATGATCTCCCATTTTTGTATTGATATAATTAATGGTTCCATTATTCACTTTGAACTCTACCTCTCATCGTTCACTTTATGATATACTAGGATAATTTATTTAAACATAGAGATCTCTTTCTTAATTTTATCCAACTAATAATTCTCTCATAGATCTCAATACATATTTATGCTTCTTGGGTGAATAGAGAAATATGAACCATGTTCATCATCCAAATGTTCTTTCTTTAAAACTGAATTTTATAGAACACATAGTCTTGAGAAAATATCATAATTCTTTCATCATTAACCTTTAACTCTAAGGATTTCCCTTTGCTAATAGTTTCCAAATTCTTCTAAATTCCGACATCATCCTTTTGGGAAACCATTAAACTTTACAAATGAGATGGTAGAGCATAATTTTGAAAGGATTTATGATGTTCCCATCATTAGGATTCACATGTATGTATTCAACAAATTTATGAATATTGGATCCTTTTTCCTTCTCATAAACTATAGAATCACTAAGTCCTCTCTACTTAAATTATCTATCACCTTGTTTTCTTTTACCAGATGGTAGTTAATTGAGTCGTAATAATATTTGATCACCTCCAAGCATATTCATTCTCACATATATATATATCTCATTCTGTGTGAATATATATACCTTAATATTTTTTTGATTCATATATATTTAACACATTTCCCCAAAGATGTAATGTTGACATTTTTTAAAGCGTTGATTACTGCAGCCAACTCCAGAATAGTTTTTCCCATTAAATTTTCATTTCATAGAAACATAAATTATGGATTTTTCATTTTTAATTAGCACACAACTCATTCCATTATTTGATGCATAAATGAATACCACTAAATGTTTTCTACTTGGGGGTATTGTAAGAATGAGAATAGTGATAAGCCACTTTTTCAACTCCTCAAATCTATCTTATAATTCATCACTGTAAGATCAAATATCTCCTATAATGTTATCTTGGTAAAAGAGTTTATAAATCGAGATAAATTTCATAGAAATCTGTGATAATATCAACATACACCAGGAACCTACAGATATTTGTCACTGATGTTTCCCTCATCTATCCATCAATTTTATATGTCATTGAGGGATCAACCAATGTCTTTTTTCATGTAAAAATATGAAACATTAATGAAAAAACCTTCAAATGTAACACTCACTAGTAGTAAATTTCATATATCATTTCATTTTGCATGGTCTCTAGTATAGTTCTTCAAAGTTATTCATTCTTCTCCTTATTTTTTGTGCATATTATAATATTGTCCACAAAGACTAAAAAAATTATTGAGGTAATCTCCAAAGACTCTATTCATTAAGTACATAATGATTTATGAAGCATTGGTTTGTTAGAAATGAATTACTATTAATTCATAGTGCTTGTAACTTGTATGAAAATATTTATTAAGGATATCCCCCTTCGTTACCCATACATTGTAATATCCTGGATATAGATCTGGCATGGAAATGTTCTTTCCACCACATAGCTAATTGAAAAAGTCGTATATTTGTGGTAGAAGATACTTTTTCATTATTGAGATTTTTTTGATCACATGACAATCAATGAAACTGCACATTGAACAATACTTCTTCTTGATAAATAGGACTGGTGCACCCCATGGTGAAGCACTTGAGCGTATAAACCCTTTATCTAGATTCATCATTAGTTTTTTATTTAGGAACTAAATCTCCACAAAAACCATTATATTCTGAGTCTTTTAAATTATCAAAATCTCAAGTATATAATCAATCGATAATTCCAAATATCTTCAAGGAGGAAGACAAGTGAATTACTCAAGAAACACTATCAAATTACCTCAATAAAGGCCTGTCATCAATGATTTTTTCTTCTTTAGACTCAATCATCTGAGAATGATAAGTATGCTCATCGGGTAGTAATATACATTCTTTAGAAGATGTTTCTAAATAATATTTATCCTCCTCATTTTACTTGTATAGAATCTGGATTCGATTCTCCACATGGAGAGTGATTTCCCACCCACAATAATTTATATTGGCTCTATATAGGGAAATTCAATACATGAAAATAATTGCATCAAATTACACTAGAGGGAGTATGACAAGGTTTTCCGAGAGGTTCCATACAAATAATGAGATTGAGGAGGAGTTAATTAATGGGATGAATGATTTCCCCAATTCCATAGTCATTGGTATCTCTAAATTGATAATTTGTATTTGTGTTGATATTGTTAAACTAAACATTCGGGATAAAAAATGCGTAGAAATAGAATCAAATCTGTGTTTTCTATAGATGAATTAATAACTATCATACATGTGACCACTTCGTTTTTTGGGTTTGATTTGGTGGTAGTGGTGGAAAAATCTCTCCCTTCCTCCTTAGAGGTTGTTGGATGCCAAAGAAAACACCTGTCTTAGGTCACTAGTTTGTAATGGTCCATGGTTCATTATAGTAGAAGGAATGAACAATGGGTTTGGGGTCCAATGGAGAATTTTTCTCCTCTGTCACAACATTAGGTTTTTCTTGCTAATAGTTAATGGAATGGTGCCAATATCATCCACACCTAATGAATTTTCTCAACTTTTTTAGGTAATTTCTGGGGGGCTTCATTCTACACGTTTTGAATGTGGGGTGTTGGAATTTATTAGCATGGTTTGATTTTTCCATCGGGTCGCCAGAATTAAATACCACATTCCACTTGTTTTTCCCATGATACCACAAAAATTCATGTATATCTATTTCAACATTGTGGGAAAATCATATAATTAACTCATAGCTATCAAAGTCACAGATCAATAGGGTTTTACGTAAACTAGGTTTTATTCCACCAAAGAAGTAGTCAACCTTGAATTTCGAGGTAACAACTAATCTGAAGGCATATTGGGAAAGCCTTGTGATGTTTTAATCATATGATCTGATGGATTCATCCTCTTTTTTCTTTAGGGAAAGTAATTTCCATTTAATATTATGTCGGAGGGTGCAAGGAAAATATTTATCAATTTTTTTTGGAAATCCTTCAATTTGAAATCCTCAATCTCTTCCTTAGGCTTCACATTTTTTGTCAATGTCGACCATTGATCAGCTTCACACTCCATTCAATAAGCATCCAGAAGAACCTTATATTTTTTGGAACAATGATGGATGGAGAAAATCTTCTCAATGGAGTTGATCAATTGTTCGGCGACTAAGGGATCAAATGACACATTAAAAGTACGCGGAATTTTTCTCATGGAGCTCTCGATTGTATATTGTTATTTATTAGGGAGGGTTGGAAGATTCTCTAGAATCATGTTTCTATTCAAATTAAGAGTTAATTGAGATAGAATCATGAAAAATTATGTGATTCCCACTCTCATTGGATTTGGAATCCCATTAGAACAGACAACACATTGATCTTTATATCATTGTTTTAGCTCAAGTCCTCCTATTACCGACCATTCAATGGAATAAAATTAAAGATATGGGTAAAAAAGAAAGGGGAATAGAATGGAAAAAATGCATTGCTTCTAAATTACATTTATTTCCTCAGCTTATGAATTTTTTGGCTTCAATATATGTTATCCATGATCTAATTCCCAACATATATTCTTAGGGTAATTTTTTTATTTCCTTAATAATGGTTCATACAATTATTTTGAATTTAAAAAATAATATCCCTCGGGAGTATCAAACCAAGACTGAATCTAGGATGGTTTTCATGCAACAATTACTGTTCAATTCTAGCTCAAAGAAGAGTTTTCATTTTTTTCACCTTGATACATATATGCCATAGACACCTACAAGTGTTTGTATCTAGATAGGGATGTATTTTCATGATAAACCACATACTATATAATCACCAAAATTTAGGGATGTTTTTATTATACTCAGTATTTTACCTAAGGAAATCTCTAGGGTTTTATAATTATATTCCAAAAAATAAATAAACCTATCCATTGATTGAAACTATCAAAACCATACTATTTCATAAACACTATAAATTGAATTAGAAAATAAACATTCTCTTAAGGAAAATTTCATGATCGATAGGTCTAGTGTTTTTTTTGGAAAAGTGGGACATTACATGAAAACTTATTACATAATAAAAAAACTTTTTTTTTTAAAACATATTTTCCATGAACACAACATTCTTTCATAATTAACATTGCAAAGGTTTACCTGAGGAAATACATAAGAAAATGGTTATATATAAATCCCAGAAAGGAATAAACAATTTATAACATGAATAACAAAAAAAATAGGCAATAGGAATATCAATTGTGCATAAGAGGAACATGAACATAAAGTCATGATATAACTTATTATCACAACATGGAGATGTGGCTATATCATTTAACATTATATTAGCATTTTATAGGACTCATTTCACATAGATAATTAGTAAACAATTATTGATTAGGAATGATAATTAGTAAAATCTCATTGCACATGGAATATCATGGTACAATTTTGTACCCAATGCATTTGAGTGCTATTTAGCCCAACCCTTCTTAATTATTTCACTTCATGCATAAGTGTGCCACATTGATTATATAACATGGAGTCATTCAACACAATAAGCTATTCCAATATTTAATAATTTAGAATAAATATATGTAAGTACAATTCAATAAATATATGTTCATAATGGTTAATACCCTTGATAATGAAATGTGTATGGTATTCACAACATAAGGATTTCAGCGAGTAAAATTGTTTTTCAATTGCACCAGCATTACGACGTTACATCAATATTAATTAAATTGGTTTATGAGAGAGAAAGGGTTATATAATATTTTCTGAATGAAACTGAAATGAAGGGGGAAATAATGATAGAGGTCCCAGAAAATGGAATTTGGAAATAAAATGTGTATCATAATAATGAAACATGAAGAAAGATGAGAAGGAATATCTCTTAAAAAATTTAAGCATTGTAACAGGTGTAAATGGGAGAGATTAATTAGAGAGAAAGAAGTATATAATAATTCAAAAATAAGTATAAAATTATGGGGGAGGTTATAAATCATAACCAAGTATCTGTAATGGAAAATAAAAGGATATAAAAATATTAAAAAGCATGGAAAAATGAGAAATGAAGAAATCCCTTACTTGGATGCGTGATCCAAAATGCTTAGGAGAGTCTTGAGAGAGACTTTTTGGGATCTTGGGGTTCCATGGGAGAATGTAAATGAGAAGAGGGAAGAGTCGGGTTGTGATAGAAGGGTTTTGAGTGATTATAAGTGGGATCTTGTGTGGGATTATTTAGGAAAACTAGGGGTATTCTTTAATATTTCATAATCATATGTTCTTTAATCTAGTTAATTAAATATTCAAAACCACAAACTAAACAATGGATTTTTAGCATAGTTTTTTCCAAGGTGGAGTATAAAAAATTATTTTATATGTCAAATGGACGATGTAATTAAAATTACTGACTTTTTTATCTGGATATGTTTCACACTATCAAGGGAACCATTTTAAAATGTACAAATATTTTAGATGTCTGGGAGGGTCCACTAAGATATTTTAAAAATAATCAAAGAATTATAAAATCACATTATTAAAAATTCAAAAAATATATTTTCTGAAAACTCTTTTTATAATATTTTATTACATAACTATTAGGTCATTATGATCTCATAAAACACATTATATATTTATACGGTACTAATTTTTTTCTGAAAAAATTTATTATCTCAGAAAATTATGAAAAATTCGGTGATAGATAATTTTGACAACCTGAATTGAAAAATAATATTGATTTTGTATAATTAATTTTCTAAATATTTCAATTTATACATTTAAAATAAAAACCAATATTTATAAAATATTTGGATTTTGAAAAAAAACAGAATTCAATCATTAATAAAAATTAAAATTTTATTAATAACAAATATATCATAAATTATAATTAAAATTTTTAATTTAGAAATAATATTTTATTAAAACATGAGTTAATTAAACTAACCATTAAATAATAATATATTTCTTAATTGTATTTAAATATTAATTAATAAATACTATATGTTATTTAAAACCAATTTTAAAATTTACAATAATAAAATGAATGTATATTCATTATACAAAAATTATACACATAATCATAGTGCTAAGGTCTTGTAACATATCCCCTTATAACACCTGAATAAGAACTAAGGGTATGGTGTGCGATGATGATAGACTCTTGCGGTGGCTTAGTTAATATCTCTCTGTTGGTAATTTCTATTAACGTCAAATTCTCCTATATGAGATTCAATACAATCATAATTTGTAGAAGCATGAATTTGGATTGGTCTAGAGTGAATCCCAATGAGTCAACCTTCTATCAGAGCTCACACAAATGGGATTCCTATGGAGAAATTATAAAGGACCTGGTCATCAAATCCCTTGTCAGAGTTAATTGGATTTGTTAATGACCTATACTTATACTAATCATGTCTTCACTATTCAACAAATATAATATAAACGCTAGTAATTATTAACAGTGTTTTAAAATAAAATAACATAAAACCAAAGAATTAAAAGTTTTTTATATTTCTATTTTACATATAAATTCATTTAATTAGATTAAATACAATATTCATTAGTAACGGGTTGGGTCATTACTGGTTTCCAAGACATCTTTATTATGGAATGAAAAATTATTAATGCATATGGATGATGAAATTGACTTCACCCGCATATATAAGGTATTCCTTGTATATAAGAGTGTGACACTTGTATATCTTGAATAGAGAATATACTTGGCTATAAACTATATATGCATCAATAGGCTGATAATTGTTTTCACAAATTTACATCTAGGATCACAACACATTATGTTTAGAAATTACAAAGGATAATTCATCCTTTATTGGTTAATGTTTACTACACATTATTTCATTACATTACCACATTATTGTTATATCATTTTATATTATTCTAGTACCACATTTATAGTATGTTAATCAATTCCATTAAAATTTAATATTCTATTCCCATTATAATTTGTATACATGTTGTTGATATGTTCTCCTGTTACTTTTTTCCATTTCTATTCTTTTAGGTCATTTATTCAGTTGAAGCATCCTTCAAATTAAACTAAAGATCTTTTCTTGTAATGGCCCGGGCCTCTACGGTCCATTCCTTTTTGAAATGTGGCGCTGGAGGTGTGTCAGGAAGTCAAGGTTCCTTGGGGCTATGTTTGGGTGGACTTTTATGGAGAGCTATGGGAAATAGATTTTTCACGTTTAGCACAAGGTTTGGCCAAACCGTGCGGCCAAACTGTGAATGGTTGGTGTTGGAGGCAGTGGAAAACGCACGGTTAGCACACGGTTTGGCAAACCGTGGGGACTAACCCTGCGAGGAGTGTTTGTTGAGGCAGAAGCTAACGCATGGTTAGCGCACGATTTGCTAAACCGTACAGACTAACCATGCATGCACTTAAAGTTAGATCCTAAAATTGTGGATCTGAACTCTTTTGCCTCTAAATGTTTTGTTTAATCCCCTAAGAGGCCATCACTCGGGATTAACCTTCCTTGGAGGTAGAAGAACCTCTCCCAAGCATTTTGGAGGTGACCCGGAGGCTTTTCTTGGCGAATCGAAGGCGGTTCCTTGTGGTATGTGATTATTCTTTCTTTTTTTCTTTGATCTACTCCTCCTACTCTCTTGGTTTCCTAGATCTACGCCCGTTATGGGTAGATCTAAGCGTGAAGATGTCGAATATGAATAGCTTTGGTCTTGGTTGTGTTAGGAGAGGATATCTAAAGAAGATTCGTGGAGAATCGACTCGGTTTCTTGAGCATTCTTCGACCATCGTGGTTTCGTCAAAAACCTTTGAAGTAGGGATTTTACCATCGTCTCTCTAATTTTGGCATCATGCGGAATGGTTTTCCTCTTAATTTTATGAGACATAGATGAACCAATTTAAATGAAGATAATAACTGGTTTAAAGAACGGGGATGGGGAAGTTGTTATGTTTATTATTGTTTATCATATTGTTATGTTGTGAATTGAATAGGCTTATGCCCAATGAGAATCACGGTATTTGAGGGCCTTTTATTGCACAATTAAATGTTTCCCTATATTTCTAGACCATTTTATAGAATCTTTGTGGAATATGGAAATTTGTTAATCACGTAAAGTTGGATGATTATATGAATATCTGGAACCCTTGTGTGATAACCCCGATTGAACAAAATGGAATAATGAACATGTGGGTGTTGGTTTGGTTATGTGGTGTGTCAAAGGGGGGGGGGGGGTGAATCCCAGGTTATAACGAAATGGATGGGCAGCGGGGCTACGATAAATGATATTAAAGGGGAAATGATGTGTCATAAGCCTTGTTTTATGATACGGTTGTGGAGATGTGGTTATAGTGGCAGTAGGGCTGTAGTAATGAGTTGTTATATTAAAAGAAAATGGAAAGTTTATAAATGAATTTTGGGTAATGATAATGAATTAAATGCGGGAACAATCAATGGGGATTGATTGATGATAAAAAAGGTTTGTTTTGTGTTGCTTGTGTTCTATCTAACATGATTTGTGGTTGGCAGGGTTTTTCTACGAAACACTTGATCTAGTTTGATAATTTCCTAGTAGTTAAAGAACTAATAAACGAATACTATTGAAACATGAAAACATAAATGGGGTTGGGATTGTTTGTTGTATGAACGCTTCCTAGTAGCAATGCTAAGGCATATGCTCAGTTTCTCTATATAGAGGCCATAGGTTGGGCTGTGTGTTTGGTATACATATATTTATCTGTATCTTTGTGTTTTGTCGCACACCGCCCATGTTGAGCACCTAGTGTCGAACACTCCTATTTCATGGGAGAGGGTGTTTTCCCCTTAGTTACTGGCTCATTCATTCTCCTTCTTCCATAGGATGTGATGGCTTGAGGCGACCTTACACCTAAGACTCTTCAGGTAGGTTTCGATTGGTGTGATTTTTTCCCAAGACTTTTCGGGCAAGTTTACTGTTCCCAAGAATCTTCGATATGAGGCCCAGGTGTGTTCAGGTGGGGATGTGATATGTGGTTTGTGAGGCCCAGGTGTGTGTAGGCGAGATATGTGGTTGGTGAGGCCCATGTGTGTGTGGGAGGGATATGTGGTTTGTGAGGCCTAGGTGTGTGTGGGCGGGATGTGCGGCTTTTGAGGCCCAAGTGTGTGCGGGAAGGAAGAGTGTGGTAGCATCAGGATGTTCTCTGTTAGGAAGAGCAGCTAACTAGTGGGGGGAAATGGTTTGGGGTACCCAGTACTCTTGTTCTTATATACTACTACCTATTGTTTTGTGTTTTGGTGAGCATGGATGGTGAGGTTGGGTGGATAGAATTCCTTGCTCGGTTTTGGTTCTTCTATTGTTCTCATGGGACATTAGGATGTCTCCCCACCTGTGCATGAGAGCATTAGGTTTCCTTACTGAGTATACTTGTATTCTCACCCTAAATTTACTTTTAGGTTTCAAGGAGGACTACTAGGGCCGTGCGGGACCCTAATAGTCGGGACAGTTAGAGTTATTGCAGTTGATGTACTCTTGTTTCTTTTGGTATTGCACTTTTGAGTTTTCTTGTACTTTTACTTTGTTTCAGAATTGTTTAAACATGCATGTGGGATTGGTTTGGGTTTATTTTAATTTACTTGTTTTTTTTCTTTTTGGTGTTTTTATTATCTTATTTCCCGATCTTAAACAATAAAAAAGGGTAATGCCTCCCATATTTGTGAAAACTCATACCCTTGGTGCTAGTCGCCACTCCGAGGCCTACTAGAGGTGGGACTCTGGGGTCATTATCTCCCTTTCAACATTTCCAGCTCATAAGGGGAATCTTTTGTGGGAGGGTGTCGTGAAAAAATGGTATCATAGGTGACAGTTGACAGATAAGATGGATTCTGGAGTTAGACACCGGAAGGATTGCATGGGATGGTAGGGAAACAATGTTAGTTGATCTTTGTGCGTGACATAGGCTAGGGAATACTGGCTAGGACACGAGATTTTAGGGCCCCCCATGATCCGATGCAAGGAATCTGGGCCTACTAAATGATCAAGTGAGACTACATTTATTTCAGGTTAGAGACCATAGGGAAGGTAAATACATCATCATGTTTGTGTTTTACTTGTTTTGGGTGTTCTGGGAAAGAAATTGAAATAAAGTGATAAAATGAAACCTTGATAAATTTCCTTACTACTTTGGATTAGGTGATCATTGTTTACCGTAAAGCTACGACACCTGGACGTCGTCCCCGGGTGACTCAGACAGTCGAGGCCCAGCAGATTCAGGCAGTCGATCTGTTGAGGATTAACCAAGAGGAGGAAGATGATCAGTGGTAGAAGAATCTCCGTTCTTTCCAGCGACAAACCCTCAAGATGTATGAGGATAGTACTTCGGATATGGAGACATATGTGTGACTTGAGGAGATAGGGATCACTTTTACTTTGATCCATACTATGAGGGTGTACTGGGTTCCCCTAGCAGTCAGTCAGCTGAGAGGTGCGATGTGTTAGTGGTGAATGATCTACCTCAGGGAGAGGTCAGAGGTGGAGGTTCCGTGGGCAGACTTAGAGAATGAGTTCCGATAGGAATTACATTCTTCCATGATCAAGGCAGAGAAGCGGAATTAGTTACTCTCCCTCTAGTAGGGGAGTATGTCAGTACGAGAATTGGGGATCATGTTCAAGGGTCTCCTACACTTTTCTTCGGATATCTTTCCGGATGAGGAGTCTTGAGCGAGGCATTTGGAGGAGGCACTTCATCCTTCGCTCTAGTATGTTGTCACCCCCTTCACCCTTCTGATGTACATGGAAGTACAGAAGAAGGAAGAGGTTGTATAGAGGATTCACTCATAGGGAGGTGCAACACAAGAGGGGATATAGCTGGGTTCGTCGAAGGGGAAGGTAGTCAGCAGCAGGTCTCCTGCGACAGGACCTTCCAGATTCAGGCAAGTAGGGAGTAGGCCCCAGTAGTTCCAGTTAAGATCTTCAATTCCTCATCCATTTTTCACGAGCCCAGGACCGATGTATTCCTCTTGTAGATTTTTTGGGCACATTCAGAGTTGGTGCCCGACCCGAGATCAGTACGGTGGAGGTGGGCAGGTTCAGCGCCCGCCTCAGCAGCACCAGTTGCCGGCGAGGCCCTTCCAGCAACAACATGGCCCTACTCCTCTGAGGGTAGACTTTGCAGGTGGAGGCTGACCTCAGGGTGCTCCTCATGGACCTCAAACAGGGCATGGTCAAGGAGGTGGTCGACATCAGAGTGGCAGAGGAGATGGGTGTGGAAAGTTGCACATAATAGAGATGGCAGGTTCGGCAGGACCAAAGGTTGTGCAAGATACGATTTGTTTGTTCAACACTCTCGTTTCTTCTTTGTTCGATTTTAGATCTTCACACTCTTTTGTTTCACCCGGTCTAGCCCATGATTTGGGTCTAGATGTAGATATACTTTTCGTACCCCTGATGCTGAGTACACTAGTTGGAGGTCAGACTAGTTTATCTTGGGTTTTCTTGGGCTGTGGGCTGACGTTGGGACCGCATTGATCTAGTGGGGATCTTCTTTTTCTACAGATGCATCCATACGATGTCATCCTAGTCATCGACTGGCTATTTTCTTTTAGTTCCGTTATCGACTGCTTCCGATGAAGAGTAGTGTTCTCCAATGTGGATGGGAATCGTGTAGTTTTCATTGGCGATAGGAGCTATCAGGAGGGAAGCCGTCATGTGAAGCCTATCCCTTCCTTGTTAAGCAGGTTATCAATGGTTTCAGCTGATACAGAGATGATGGATATCCCAGAGGTTGTTGGGGAGTTCCTCGATGTTTTTATTTAGGAGGTTGTGACTCTACCCCCCCCCCCCCCCCCCCGATGTAACGTTGAGTTTGGGATAGACTTACAGCCTGGTGCCCGTTCGATTTCGATGGCCCCTTATCGGATGGCACCTCCGGAGTTGCGGGAGTTGTAGATTCAGATTGGCGATCTGATGGAGAAGGGTTTTGTTCGACCCAACATGTCACCATGGGGTGCTCTCATTTTGTTCCTGAATAAAGAAGATTGTGGTCTTAGGCTATTCATAGGCAACCGAAGGTTGAATCAGGTAACGACCATTAACCGTTAACCACTTCTAGTGATATATGATCTCTTTGACCAGCTGAGGGGAGCAGGTTGGTTTTCTAAGATTGATCTACGATCTGGATATCATCAGCTAAGGGTAAATTACAATGAAATCTCAAAGACGGCTTCTAGGTGCAGGTATGGGCACTTTGAGTTCATAGTGATGCCATTTGGAGTTACGAATGCACCAGCTGTGTTCATGGGACTTATGAACTTTGGCTTCTTAGAATTTCTAGACCGGTTCGTCATTGTGTTTATCGATGACATCCTGATCTACTCAAGATCAGAGGAGGAGCACGTTGAGAATCATAGGGCAGTCATTGAGGTCCTTCGACACCACCGTATTTATGGGTAATTGTCAAAGTGTATGTTCTTGATGTAATAAGTACACTTCCATGGGCACGTGGTGTCTCATAATAGAGTGTCAGTGGACCCGTCGAAGGTGGAGGCAGTTGTTTCTTGGGCGGTACCCAAGATCATGGAAGAAGTTCGTAGTTTCCTGGGGTTGGTAGGTTATTAACGGAGGTTCGTTTCGGACATCTCTCGAGTTGCTGCTCCATTGACATCATTGACTAGGAAAGGCCATGTCTTCATATGGAGCGATCAGTGCCAAAAAGCTTTTGACTACCTAAAGGAGAAGTTGTTCAGTGCTCTAGTACGTCGATTGTCAGAGGAAGGGTTTTTGTATAAGGTGTTTTGTGATGCTTTTGTCCTTTGTTTGGGGTATGTAATGATGCAGAAGAAGGGTGTGATCTGTTATGAGTCTAAGAAGTTGCGCCCTCACTAGCGTAACTATGCCACCCAAGACCTAGATCTTGCAGAAGTAGTGTTTTCACTGAAGTTGTGGCGACATTACCTATTTAGGGAGTGCTTCATGGTCTTCTTAGATCATAAGAGCTTACGTTATATCTTCTCCCATCATGACCTGAACTTACGGAAGCATAGATGGGTTGAGTTTCTCCAAGACTATGACATCAAGATCTCTTTCACTGAAGGTAAGGGAAATGTTGGGGCTGATGCCCTGAGTAGGAATTCGCATAAGGATGTGGTTCAGGAATCCACTGATGCTTGGACAACTATGGGAGAGTTTGATGCCTTGCACTTGGATGAAAGGTTAGAGGCTGTTAGAGGCTGTTTATTTCAGATGATGGTGTAGTCCTCCTTGATGCAGCGGGTGGAAGAGTCTCAGTGGGGAGACTCAGAGGTGGATGTAATGAGGGATTGTATCGATCAGGGAAAGGCTCCAGAAGGATTGTCATAGGACAACTGACATCAAATGCTTTTTCATGGAAGGTTGTTTATTCTGGAGGCGATGCATGAGGGAGTTCTATGTGAGTTCCATGGCTCAGCCTTGGTGGTGCATCCGAGAGTTTTGAAAATGTACTGAGGCCTGAGGGAATAGTTTTGGTGGCCCGGTGTGAAACAGGCAGTGGCAGAGTTCGTGGCTAAGTTCCTAGTGTTTCAGCAATTAAAGGCTGAACACCATGTTCCCAGTGGTTTGTTGCATCCTTTATATGAATCCGAGTGGATGTGGGATGACACCTCAATGGACTTCGTCACAGTACTACCCAGAGCTCAGGTTGGTTATGATGCTATCTGGGTAGTGGTGGATCGACTGAAGAAATCAGCCCACTTCTTAGAAATTAAGGAGTCGTGCCCGATGAGTACCATAACACAGAGGTACATAGACGAGTTGGTGCATTTACATGATGTTCTAAAGTCTATCATCTCATATCGGGATACTCTATTTGCCTCATGAGTCTAGAGGGGGTTACATCATGACATTGGAACCCAGCTACGCCTTAACACTGCAATCCACCCCCCGACCGATGGGTAGACAGAGCGGACTATCCAGACATTGGAGGACATGCTGTGAGTATGCGTTCTGGATTTCAGAGGATCATGGGTGTGACATTTTCCATTAGTAGAGTTTTCCTACAACAACAGCTTCCAATCTACTATTGACATGACACCGTTTGAGTATTTATATGGAATACCAAGTCGTTCATGCATTTTCTTGGAAGAGGTTGGTGTGACAGGTTCTCTTGGGCTAGATGTAGTACAGATCACCACAAAGAATTTTCAACTTGTGCGTGAGAGGATGAAAGCGGCTCAGGACCAACATAAGTCTTATACTGATCGTCGGAGGAGGCCCTTGGAGTTTGAGGTGGGAGATCATGTGTTCTTGAAGGTTTCTCCTCTATGGGGGTAGAAGAGGTTTGGGAAGGGGAGTAAGCTCTCCCCTAGATTCATCAGACCTTTCGAGGTGCTGAGGTGAGTCAGAGAGGTGGTATATCTGCTGGCCCGACCACCTTAGTTGGAGAAGGTTCATGACATCTTCCTCATCTCCCAACTTGATCGGTACTTACACGATGACTCTCACGTTATCGACTGGGGAGATCTAGATATGGGAGATGACGTGAACATCGAGGAACTACTAGTCAGAATCGATGGTCATGAAGAGAAGGTGCTCCATGGACAAACCATTTCCTTGGTTTGTGTGTTGTGGAGGAATGGCGGCCTCGAGGAGAGCACTTGGGAGTGGGAGGCTTAGATGCACGCTCAGTACCCGGAGTTTTTTATCTTGTTTATTGCTTTGTTCTTATGAGCTTTGTTTTGATGTTATACTATGTACCTTGGATATATGGAATGCCTGGCTTGTCGGTTGTGAGACGTTTTGTTTCCTTGTTCTCTAGAAGTGTGTAACATGTCCAGATGTATGGGGAATGAGAAAAACTTGATCCTTAATCGAGACACATTAATGTAGATGTGATTGAACCCATGCGGGCGATTCAGTGCCGCCTAAAGAGGATAATATCTCAACATGTGATAAGGAATTCCCCAAGCCATGTGTTTGGGTAGTTTGTTGTTTATACGGTGTTGGGGGTAGTGTAAGTTGGAACAAGTCCTAATATATGGAAGTGGGACGACCGAATTTTTAATCAAGATGCATTAATGAAAATGCGATTAAACATGTGCATGCAAGTTAGTGCCTAATAAAGTGGATAATATCTTGGTATAGGAGAAGGAATTCCTAACACCTATGATTAGGGTTGTTGGTTGGGTTCCTGATATAACAAAATCCCTAAGAGGTATCTTGTTGGGTTCCTCTGGGTTGGTTTTGAATTCTCGGGGACGAGAATGTTTTAAGAGGTATCTGGTGTAATTTCCTAGACCTCTCTAGTCCATTCCTTTGTGAAATGTGGTGCTGGAGGTGTGCAAAGAGGTCAAGGTTCCTTGGGAGTGTGTTTGGTTGGACTTTTAAGGAGAGATAAGGGCAACAGATTTCGCATGGTTAGCGCACAGTTTCGCTAAACCGTGTGGCCAAACCGTGAAAGGTTGGTGTTGGAGGCAATGTCTAATGCACAGTTTGGATAACCGTGTAGACTAACCATGCAAGGAGTGTTTGGCGAGGTAGAATTTAATGCACAGTTAGCGCATGGTTTGCTAAACCGGGTAGACTAACCATGCAGGCACTTAAAGTTAGATCCTAAAATTGTGGATCTGAACTCTTTTGCCTGTAAATGATTTGTTTAAGAACCTAAGTGGTCATAACTTGGGATTACACTTCCTTTGAGGTACAAGAACCTCTCCCAAGTGTTTTGGAGATGACCCAGATGCTTTTCTTGGCAAATCGAAGTCGGTTCCTTGAGGTATGTGATCATTATTTCTTGTTTTCTTAGATCAACTCCTCCTACTCTCTCGGTTTCTTAGATATACACCCATTATGGGTATATCTAAGCGTGCAGATGTCGAATATGTAGAGATTTGTTCTTGGTTATGTTAAGAGAGTATATCTAAAGAAGAGTCGCGGAGAATCGACCTGGTTTCTTGAGCGTTCTTCCACCGTCGTGGTTTCGTCAAAAACCATTGAAGTAGGGATTTTACCATCGTCTCTCTAATTTGTGCATTATGCAGGAAGGGTTTCCTCTTTCTTTAACAATACATAGTTGAACCAGTTTAAATGAAGATAATAATAGGCCTAAAGAACGGGGTTGGGAAACTTGTTATTTTTATCATTGTTTATCCTATTTTATGTTGTGAATTGAATAGGCTTATGCCTACTAAAATTCACGGTCGTTGGGGGACTTTTCTTGAGAAATTAAATGTCACCCTATCTTTCTCGACCTTTTTATGGAAACTTTGTGGAATATGGAAATTGGTTAATCATGTAAAGTTGTACAATTAAATGAATATCTGGAACCCTAGTGTGATCACCCCGGTTGAAAAAATTGGAATAATGAACATGTGGGTGTTGGTTTGGTTACGTGTTGTGTCAAAATGGGGGGGGGTGAATCCAAGGTTAATACGAATTGGATGGGCATCAGGGCTATGGAAAATTATATTAAAGGGGAAATAATGTGGCACGAGCCTTGTTTTTAGATACGGTTGTTAAGATGTGGTTATAGTGGTATCAGGGCTGTAGTAATGGGTTGTGATATTAAAAGAAAGTGGAAAGTAGATAAATGAACTATGGGGAATGATAATGAATTAAATGCGGGAAAAATCATTGGGTTTTTATTGATGATAAAAAGGTTGGTTTTTTGTTGCTTGTGTTCTATCTAACTTGATTTGTGGTTGGCGGGGTTTTTCTACGAAACACCTGATCTGGTTTGATAATTTTCCAGTAGTTAAGGAACTAATAAACTAATACTGTTGAAACCTGAAAACCTAAATGGGGTTGGGATTGTTTATTGTGTGAACTCTTTATAGTATCAGTGCCGAGGAACCTGATCAGTTTCTCTGTTTAGAGGCCATAGGTTGGGCAGTGTGTTTGGTATACATATATGTCTCTGTATCTTTGTGTTTTGTCGCACCCCACCCATGTTGAGAACCTAGTGTTGAATACTCCCATTTCATGGGAGAGGGTGTTTTCCAATTAGTTACTAGCTCTTTCATTCTACTTATTCTATAGGTTGTGATGGATTGAGGCGACCTTACACCTAAGACTCTTTGGGTAGGTTTCGATTGGTGTGATTTTAGCCCAAGACTATTCAGGCAGGTTTATTGTTCCCAAGAATCTTCGGGATGAGGCCTAGATGTGTTTTGGTAGGTATGCGATATGTGGTTTATGAGGCCCAGGTGCGTGCATGCGGGATTTGTGGTTTTTGAGGCCGAGGTGTGTGCGGGCGGGATATGTGGTTTGTGAGGCCGAGGTGTGTGCGGGAAGGATGTGTGGCTTTTGAGGCCCAGGTGTGTGCGGTCAGGAAGAGTGTGGTAGCGTTAGGACATTCACCGTTAGGAAGAGCACCTAACTAGTGGCGGGAAATGGTGTGGGGTACCCAATACTCTTGTTCTTATATACTACATCATGTTGTTTTTTGTTTTGGTGAGCGTGGCTGGTGAGGTTGGGTAGATATAATTCCTTGCTAGTTTATGGTTCTTCTATTGTTCTCATGGGACATTAGGATGTCTCCCCACCTGTGCATGAGACATTTAGGTCTCCTTACTGATTATACTTGTACTCTCACCCTATGTTTACTTTAAAGTATCCAGGAGGACTACTAGTGCCATGTGGGACCCTACAAGTCGGGACAGTTGGAGTTGTTGCAGTTGTTGTACTCTTGTTTCTTTTGGTATTGCCATTTTGAGTTTTCTTGTACTTGTACTTTGTTTCATAATTCTTTAAACATGCATGTGGGATTGGTTTGGGTTTATTTTCATTTAATTGTTCCTTTTCTTTTTGGTGTTTGACTCATCCTATTTCCCAATATTAGATAATAAAAAAGGGTAATGCCTCCCATATTTGTAAAAATTCATACCCTTGGTGCTAGTCTCCACTATCGGGCCTGCTGGAGGCGGGACTCGGGGGTTCATTATCTCCTTTTCACCATTGCCATCTCAGAAGGGGCATCTTTGGTGGGATGGGGTCGTGACATTTCCTCTTTAATTTTAATGTTTTTTGACATTTGATTATAAAACAATTCTTATATGAAATTATTTAGAAATTTTTTTTAAAAAAAATTATTCAAAATTCATTTTGGGATTTAAAAACTTGTTTATAATAAATTTCAATTTTTATATTCATCAATTGAAAAAATCCAATTTTTTAATTATATTTTAAAATCTAAAATTTATGGTTTATTGTGGTAAATGAAGTGCATATAATATATTTTTATTATCTATAAGTCTAATATAATAACACCATGTATGTACAAATTAGTGTCTATATAATTGAGTTTTTTTTTTGAAATTACCGGTTTGGTTTTGCAATCACTCTTGGAGAGAGATTGTATTTTGGATGGATGCAAAACGTGGAGGTCACCTCAAGATAATTATTTTTTATTGTGGTATTTTGGATGAAGTTTTATTTTATCCATAAATAATCATTATTTTGTTCCATTAATCTATAATTTGAAAAAATTGATTTTTTTATTGCAATGTATTGTAGTTAATATGGTTTTCATTATTTATTTGTGATATCCACTAATTTGAGATTCATATGGATCTATGATGAATAGAGTGGTCATGTCTGACTAATTGGTATAATACTAATGTAAAATCATATTTATTTGGTGAAATGAATCCCATTTTATGTAATTTATTACGTTATAATTAGTTCCATGCTCTAGATGATCATGAATTAACCTAGAGTCATTTTAAGAGACAGACTAGGTGCATGGTTTATGGGTGACCTGGGATGGTTTTTTAAATAATGGTATCATTTCACCCTCTTTTATTTTATCATGTGATTAAATTTTTGTATGGACTATCAAATTTTGAAGGATATTTGTAAAGATTGTGCAGTTGGCTCTTACTCATTATGAGCCTCATGTCTCAATGGGATGTTCGGTTGTGGGTCAAAATATTTTGAGATTTTACTATTTATTTACCGATTTTTATGACTTTGATTTATCTTTTTTCCTGTTATATTAATTTTATATAGTTTTTTAGGTTTATATTTTTGGGGGTGATATGGGAGAAGGAAAAAAACATGAACTAACTCACATGGGCCATCATTACTAATAGTATGAAGAAGGCTCCACTATAATCCAACATCCAATAATCATGGGGCTTTGTACATGAACTATATAAGAATACCATGAAAATAATGATTCTATTTACAAATGTTCCATTACACATGATCATAAATCCTCATACGCATCGTAGAATGAATATTTAAATAATTGAAATAATAAATTCCAAAAAACCCTCTAATATACCCTAACAGAGGGATAATGTACACAACCGAAGTAAATCGAGTAAATAAATACCCCAAAGACATGAAATTAGTTCTAACCATAAAATTTAGATAAAAATACCTCAGTTAGTGTCATAAAAGACTGAACATGGTATTTTTTGGACAACCAAATAGAATAACTATGCATCACCTTCATGAGGTTGACCAATCCATCCATTATTCATCCTAATATTTTTATAATACATAAAATGTTTAAGCACAAACCATATAGTGGTGTGTATACATATAATCATTAGGAAGACCTAAAATAGTCATGAATTAACACTTTCAAAGATATTCATCATTAAAAAACTTACTATAGGGTAAATAATTGATAACCAGTTTATATTATAAGAATGATAGATCTAATATGAGAATGTATAAGAGAATAAATCCATTCAAATATTTTAAATCATTAAGATGGATTTACGAGGTTATTCTATAAGAAAACATTATGTGATTCCCCTTAGGATGTTCCGAAATGGATAAAAATTCACACTGAATGATACATCAAATAATGATAATCAACTAATAGAATGAATTTTTTATCATAGTCCATAAGAGATTCCTTAATCCATCTATACTATTTAATATGATGGTATCACATGATCTATATGTAGGTAAGACATTCTTAGTTCTACTTAGGGAAATCCGAATAGATTATCCAGGCCTTGGGACCCAAAAATAAATGTTTACACTTTCCACAATTAACCAAGAGATAAATTATAATGCATAATGAGTCTCAAGGAGAGATTCAAGGCGATATTATAAGTATGAGATACATCAATTTTTTTCTGTGTACAATCATACATCGAATAGAAAACTAATGTGATGAAATATATGAGAAATAAACCTACACAACATTACAGAGTGGGTCATGGCATGCACCCCATGTCAAAAAATTGACTATGATTAATATAATCTACATGATATATACGATAACATACATAAATTTTAGGGTTGGTCTTGAAACAATATGAGTTCCTTAGAACAATATTAGTTTTAATCTTGGGTAACATGTTATTGAGTTCCCCTATATAGATATAGAGGCTACATAGGTTCATGGGTGTGTAACATTAGTACACAACGTGATTTAAATTGAGGTACATATGATGTGTGGGCTGAGCTATATGGTCATATGATTTTAAATCTAACATGAAATTCATGAATCAAAACAATAAGTTACATGATCAGAGTTCATTCAAAATACAAGCCTTGTAGTTTTGTTTTCTATTGAAATAGTGTACCTTTAATGTATCTTCTTATATCCAAATAATTTATCTGGTTTTTTCATTGTTCATTATTAGGACTCATTCAAATATGTCATCCATCAATCTTCCATTGCTGGAAATCAGTTTCTAGCCACCGATCAATCAAATAATAATCTCCCATTGAATTGTCACCGTCTCAAAGACCCTAGCATATGAAAACCATTAACAAAATTATTTCAAAGGAATATCTTTTCCATCAATGATCCTTTATCATTTTTTAATCCATAATGATGAATATGAAACTATGATCTATAAAAAATATAATCAATTTTATAATGAATTATCATATGATGAAAATAAGAATCAATGGACAAAAAAATACTAGGGATAATAAAATGAATTATAGTCTGAGAAATTCATAAAACAAAACATTAACACCAATGATAAATATATATGTTAATCTATAATCTATAGATGTTTAATATGATGAAATATATTAATATAAAATGTCCTTGAATCCATGAAAACCAAATAACTTATTCAAGAAAAATTAATAAATAATACCAATTTTCAATGGTTGACCAATGTTTGAATATTAGATGGAATAACCAATAACTACTATGATAGAAAAATTGTATAAAACCAAAAAAAAACAATACATAAAAATTGGATCAATAACTAATGAAGGAAAAACATTCATCATTTTCCTCATAGGTATGAGCGATCGTTAATGTATATCTTATCGATCCTCATTTCCATGATCATCCACCTACATTATCCACCTAAAATATTCTCCTGTGATTCTCAAAATGATGTATGGAGAACTAATAAGTATTCCACAATAAGAGATTATATAGTAATTATATCTTAACAAACTCACATAATAATTAGTTAGTTCATTAATTAATTAATTAATTAATCACCTATTTAATATACATGTTATTATACATCATCATAGAACCTGATGTGAAGAAACATATTATCACCCCATGAGTAAATACCATGTTCTAGTTTCAATGGATGTAGCAATTTCTCTTTCAAATACATTAATAATCAGTATATTAATTTTTTCATAAATTAAAAAATCTTATGAGTTAAAATATTTAATAATTTTTATTCATTATCATCAAGAATAATTGATGCCAAAAAATCAGAACTAAATCTATACTTATTCCAAAAACAATTTATTCAAAATATTCAGAAGGATTAATTTCAAAAACCAGATATAGTAAATTCTACATAAATTTTTTGATTTTCATCTAAAAATGTAATAAATACAGAAATATATATTGTTGAAAAGATGGAATATTGTTCTCTCATTCCTAGGAGAGTGCACGAATATTATTCGGTTTTCACTGAATTAGTACAAGGTGAATCATTTACGCACTATGGATCTTCCCCAAAAATATCCTTAACCTTCATAGTGTACTCTATAAAGGTGGCTACATCCTTGATGTCAACTTATCCCATTACATTAATATTGACTTGATCATACTTATATCTATAGACAGGATTCGTGGAAGACATCATGAACAATGTCTAATCACCAGGGTAATGACAAGAATTATGTAGCCTCTCTAATCCATAATATGACACTAAATTGACTAATGAAACATAAATATAGCCGTCCACTCTAAAATAATAGCCACAATCCACAATAAGATGAGGCCTTTAGGAAAAAATGGCCTCCCTTCATAAAATCAATATTCATTATAATCAAATCACATAGAACATATGATGGATCCAGAATATCCTCATCAAGTTGTGGATTCTCTTCACATTCCCCATTAGCATTGACACAAAATCTAGAGCCATTAGTGTTGATTCCCACATTATTGATCAACACAATAGGGACCTAAATGGTCACTCGTATAGGCTCTCAAATTATTATATACCAAATATAGAGTATAAGTTTTTATTGAATGAAAAATTATATATGTTTATAATCGCCTCCCAATGTCAACCAATGTCCAACTTATATGGCCCCATCATGTCCACAGGAAAAAATGGCCATCTTCATCTAGATGTCCTTATTGGGGTTGAATGTGGTGCTCATTGACAAACAGGTCTCAAAATACTCTATTACTGATTTCTTCCAATGGGATATGAAATGATTTTCATAGTAATAGAAAATAATCATGTGGACGCCATGATGTTTTATTACATTATTCCCAAGAAAGTGTCTCGTTATATCTAAAATACTATTCGTTCTAATGGTGAAAATGTGAGCTAACATAGTGAGTCAATCCATGATCACCCAAATTGCATGAAAACATATTAGACTCTTTGGAACTCTCATATCAAAATATATGGATATGTAATCCCACTTCAATTTTGGCATATGAAATGATAGGGCCAAAAATAATTTACCCTCATATTCAGTAGTAATATATTGAAATGTGAAAAATTGAGATGAAATCTCCAACATTATTCTTCATCCCTAACAACCTAAACTACTAATAAATATCTTAATACATATCTTCCATAGTAATATATATTGTTAATTGAGATTCATATAACCCACATAAAAATTCTTCGCAAATAAAGGATAACACAATAATCCATCAATAGAAGATGATGAAAATCACATCACCTTTAGATAATCTATCAGGATACACACTTTTAAATATCTATTTCTTGAAGAACTTCCAATAAATATTTTTTTTATACTCTGATATAAAATAGTAGCAGAGGGGTCACAAATATCGAACATAGAATCACTATTCCTCCCCCATCCATTAATAAGAAATAAAATAATAAAAATTACTCCAATACCTTTCCAAACAATGGAGAATGAGACATCCTACATAGATCATCTCCCACCACATTTCACTTAATAAGAGTGTGAACTATCACAAATTCAAAGTCTTATACATACTATGACCATTGCCTCTCTCTCATGTAGATACCTCGTTGAGTGAATATATACATGTGACTCTAAATGATAGAATAAACATAAATTTACCCACAATGTAGTTAATGCCACTGTCAACTCCAAACACTTTTTCCAAAATTGTGGTTTAGCGGTGGTTTAAACTACGTCTAAATCGTTCAATGATTGTTTTATAAAATCAGCGCTAAATTGTATTTCAACAATCAAATTATGATGGTTTATAAAAACCATCATAGAAAAATTTAGTTGTCATATCTAAATAATTTTATTTTTTATATTTAATTAATTATTATATTTATTTTCGTAATTAATAATTTAATCAATCAGTCAACTAATTTATTTATTTATTTATTATTACAATGTTCATACCCATGTCCATGAACAATCCCAATCAATATATAGAAATTCTATGTTTGGTGAGATTTGAACTCATTACCACTTGCTAATTCTCCCATGATTTTACCACTCTAACATGCTCTTCTTTTGGTGAATAAATAGAATTTAATAAACTTATATATATATATATATAAATTGAAAAAAATTAATTCATAAAAATCGACAAAAATAATAATAATAATTCTATAATTATTAAAAAATAATGATTAATCAATAATTAAAATTAATAAACAATATAAAATAATAAATAATGAATAAATAATAATTTATTATTCATTATTTATTTTTAATTTTTAAATATTATTAAATAATAATTAATAATAATAAATAATGAAATTAGTTTGGAAAATACAAAACTAAATAATTAAATTAATTAAGTTTTAAAATAAATAAATATATTAATTTCCTTATTTATTAATTAAATAAGTAATAAATAATAAAAAGTTAATAATAAATTATATATAATAAAATGTTAATAAAAATTAAAATAATAACAGAAATATGAATATTTTTTAACAAAATTTAGTAGATAATAAATATTAAATACTAAATAATATATAATATTAAATAAATTAATAAATTAATTAACAAATTTCTTTATTAAATAAATAAATAAATAAATTAAAGAATTCATCACAAAATAAATAAATACAACAATTAATTAAGTAAATAAATAAATAAAATAATTAATTAAGGATAAAAATTTAAAATTTATAAAAACATTTAGTCCTTAAAATAAGAATTTTTAAAAAATATTAATTTTTAAATAATAAATAATAAATAATAAATAATAAAAAATAAATAATATAGAATAAATACTACATAATAAATAATAAATAATAATAATAATAAATATAATAAACAATAATAAATAAATAATAAATAATAAATATAATTGTAATCAATAATAAGAAATAAAAAAATATCTAACAAATAAGACATAAATAACAAATAAAAAATTAAATGATTAATTATAGATGAAAATAAATAAACGAATAAATTATTTAATTAATTAAAAAATAAAATAAAAAATATATTAATATATATAAAAAATTATGAAAATAAATAAAGAAATAAATTATTTATTTATAAAAATAAAAATTAAAAAATGTAATTGAATAAAACAATAAAAAAATAAACAATCAAATAAAGTAAATATTAAATTATAAAAAATAAATAATATGATATAAATAATAATAAATACATTTTAAATAATAAGAAATAAATATTAGATGGATATAAATATCTTTTTATATATATATATATACCTAAAAAAATTACGTAGATATATATATATTCACATTTATGTTACATATATATATATATACTCAGGTATATAATTTTATATAAGTATAATTATATATATATATATAAACAGAAGTAAATATAAATATGATTAAATAAATATACACTCAAATATGATATATAAATATATAAACCCAAATATGTATAAATATTTACACAAATAATCATTAATTCATATAAACACATATATATTATATATATAATTAAAAATAATTTACTAGAAGAGGAGAATGCACAATTATTACAACACCATTAAATTAATAAGAATGTAAATCATTGGAATAAAATCACAAATGACATAAAAAAGATGAAGACACTCTTAAATAAAGATGAAATCTAATCGAATGTGTATGATATATTTATAAATATATACATTAATTTATTAAAATAAAATATATATTTATATTAATTAACATATATTAGAATATAAATATAAATATATATTAGTTTATCGGTAATGATACATGTGTATATTTAAACATTATATATATATATATTCCTATAGTTTTATTATAAATTATATTACATACTATTTTAATGATAATGATATATTTATATAAAAATAAATTTATATATAATTTTTACAATGAAATATATACATATATATGTATTTAATTACATATATTAGAATTTACAAATTAATATAATTTTTTAACCGCACATATTTATATGTAAACATTATATTTATTGGAATATATATACATTATAATGAATTTTTTTATTTTAAATAAAGCTGATTTTTTTAAATAAAATTAATAATATATATTTATTTCAATATTTTTTATATGGTAAAAAATACATTTTTATGTATATATGTATTTGTAGAAGTTATTTATTATTTGTAAATATAATAAAATGTACAAATATTGAATTCTAAATAAAACTAGATTATGAAAAAAGATAAAATTACAAAACCATAATATCAATATGAATGTATATTCTAGGAATAAATTAACCGCCTGTGAAAAAGTCCAACAAACACCCATAATGGTGGAAAATATTTCATCAAATGTTAAAAAATTTGGATATCTGGACCAAAAATATAGTTTTTGAGTCATTTTAGGCCTTTTTTAGTGACAAAAAAGGCACCATAAGTTTCCCTCGGCCTTTATTGGTGTATTGATCATTACAGGTTCAATTTTATATGAGGTAGAGCTCCAAAAAACAAATGGATCAAACGTTATAGCCATTCGATGTTCGTGTTTGATTTCAAACATTCCTCAATACTATAATACGTATTATTCTTTTATTTATTATGAATATAAATATAATACTGTAATATTTCATTTGATAAGCTTTTATTTTACTGTATTTGGAGATAAATCTTACCATCGGATCAAAAATTATGGCCATTTGATTCCAAATTATGATTTTCACCATAATTAAAATTTGTCTTCATTTAAAAATTATTGTTTTCAAGATATTATAAATATTTTTTAATTGAAAATTTATAAATAATGATTATATTATATAATAAATTATATATGATAGTAAATAATAAATATTATTTAATAGTTTTTAAATATATTTTCTTATTTTATTTTCCTTCAATTTTGATGCGATTTTTAAAAATCACTTCTATTTCACTTTAAGTTTTCTAAAAAACCACAACTAAAAGTAGTAGTAAGTTTTTATTGAATTTTTTAAACAAAATTATATAAAAATATTAATAATTTTTTGTTGGATTTTACACATTCCTCTAAAAAACTACCACAAAAAACAATTTATAAAATGTTGTTTTCCTATAGTGAAAACATAGTTCATGTAGTTTTTTTCATGATTTCTGAAATATTTTGAATCATAAGTAATACTGATCAACCTGTACATAGAAAACAATATGATCCCACCTATATATGAATTATCATCCAAATCATACTCAAATCATTATTCTATAAACCTTAATATCTGATCTCCTATCAACCTCTACCAAAGCATATCCGAATATTTGTTTTCAGTACTCTATCCAGAAAAAAGGATTAATATTTACATTATATGTACTCACATAGGGATCAATCTAAGAGAAATACCGAATGATCTTAATTTAAAATATAGACAATAAAAGTAAGAATAAGACCATTATTAACCCTTGGGTGGATCTTATTCTATTAATACCTCTATCATTGATGTGTCTATAGATTTTCCCACCTAAAAGATATCATGTATGAGAAATTGAGACACTGTAATCTAGAAGAAACACTTTTATAGTTTCCCATATAGCTAATACTCACTATATACATCAAACAAAAATCCTAAAATATGCTATATTCTTATCCACTGATGTCATTTAAATGATAATTTCATTGATGAATACCACAATAGACAGATATAGTAAAAGTTGGAATATCACATTAGTCTGCCCAATAAAAACAATTGAGGAATTTATCAAGCTAAATGGTATTAAAAAATACAAATAATAAATATAATTATATAAAAATTTGTTTTTATATATTCCCTTCTCACCTACATGAATATGATGGTATATTAACCAGAGTTCAATCATAGAGAACTACATTTTCTTCAACTATTGATTGAATGGTTTTTAATTATTAGTAACGAGTATTACTTTTTTAATTTACATAATAAATATTATTATAGTATATACAAAATAAATTCACCCATCCCCCTTATTATTTAATTACACTTGCAATATCCAAATGGACACACCGTGTTTAAAAAATCCATTATTATGAAGGTCCTTCAACAACATCAATAGCTCAAAATTTGTGGTGGTCAAAAGATATGCTACTAATGAAATCAGAGTAATATTATAGAAAAAATAAATTTATAGGATAACCACAAAATGGGGAGGTGAAATTGGAATTTTGTAATGTATGGTAACCATGTTCTCTTATTCCAATCTAGAGATCTAATAACCTTGTGATTTTGAGGCACTAAGACACAAGCTACACATGTGATGGTAAATCGGTTATAACATATTATGTATGAGCTCATTATGCTCTGATAGGAAATCCTTTTCACTCTGGAATTGTAATTAGTAATTTTATTTAACAAAACACTATTTAATAAGAGTATATTTTTTATAAGAAATACTAAAAAATATAAAAAATTTAACATATCAAAAAAGATATTTATTTTAATTTAATTTTATTGATAACATTCAATGCAAGTTACTACAAATCTAATAGAACCATTAAACTGGAAAGAATAAAAATGAATTACTAAATTAGAAAAATAATATTGTTTACTCATTTATACAATAAATTACATGGTTATATATTCCTTATGAATATAATAAGAATCATTTGAATAAAAAATTAACGTTTTCTAAAAAAATTTATTTCTCATAATGCTAGGTTTATCACACATTAAACCCATAATTTAAAATTTATTTGTACCAATTGTAGAAAATATATTTTGAAAAAATGAAATCATTTAGATATCATCATTTAAAATTTATATTAATATGTATATTTTACTTTTTATGAAAATATTAATTATTTGATGAATAGTGAACAATAATTATTTTTATTTGAATGCGCATTTTGGGATAAAAGAATTATAAATTTACATCATTTTTTTAAAGTAACATTAATTAAATTATATTATAATATAATAAATTTACATCATTGGAATTTATTTCATATTTATTTATTATATAAAATTATTTTAAACATTTGATTGTTTTTTTCTTTGGGAAATTGATTTCCCATCACACCTGGAGGTTTAATTTTAATTTTATTTCTTCCAAATATGCTTATTGAATTTGTAAAATAATAATTATGTATTTATAATCATCATTATTTATAACGTATAATAATTTTAAATAAAATTTTTATAATAATATAATATAAAAACATTACAAAATAATTACCACGATTAATGACAAAATCGATTTCAGAGTGTTTAAACCATGAATATAAGTGTTTGAATTTGCCTCAAAATTTTAAAAAACAATACATTAGATGGCCATATTTATATATTAATTACCATCTAATCCATTTTATGTGTTTTTTAGAAATTTTTCATTTACATTGACATATATATTATTTTATTTATAGAAAAATAAAAGGTCACCCTATTTCATTTAACTTTAAATAAAGAGTTTACAAAGAAAAAGATACAATATGTAAAAGAATGATGATGGTAATTTGGAAAATAATGAAATTAATATCATGATGATAATTTATTATTTATTATTATTAAATATACAATTACATTAAAATATAATGAAATGCCAACACGGTTTGTAACTATTTAATGGAAAAATAAAATAAATGATAGTATAATATTTAATGTAACATAAAATGAATCAATTATTATATCCCATGTGTTTTTTGGATTAATTTAACATGGTAGAAATGTTTTAAAATAAAATATTTTAATTAAAACTTTTTCTTAATGTTTTTAATGTAAAATTAAATGAATAGTTTCATAATTGACATTAATATTAATTTGTAATAAATAGTACTTTATTAAATGACTAAAAATTATGAACAATAATATCCTGAATCCGTTTGTTGGTATATGTTTTAATATATCATTCATATTACTTTCATTAACTAGTGTTCTTTTATAATAATTATATCAACCCCTAAATATTAAATACATTATTACCAAGGTAATGGGAAGAGAATGGTTTTGTGGTTTACATGAAATTGTGTTAAAATTAAAATTCAATTAAAATAAAAATTTTATTTTATAAATTTCCTTCCATTTTTAAACCAATATATAAAAAATATATAATTATAATAATTTATTTATTCATAAAATGATAAATTACCTAGGTATGGCTACTAGTAACTATAATGAAAACAAATATTATAAAAGAAATGAAGTTTAGAATTTATAGGAAATAATTTATATAAATGTTTCTAATTTCTGAGTGATGTTGGTTTTTATCAAAAATACCCTCCATCCATTAATTTAATTATAAATTTTTATTAATGTGGTGTGATATTTAATTTCAATTAATGTATTCTTTTGCATGTTGAAAAAAATATTAGTCTTCAATAATTATAAAAGTGTATTTCCCACTTACATCTTCACACCTATTATGATTTTTGGATCAAAATGTTAGTACCAAAATCCCTAAAAACATCCAAAAAAATATTTTATATAATTTTTTATTCCAAAAATACCAACCCTTGTGTACTTAAAAAGAGATACAATTGAGGTTTCTCTAAGAGAAGGTAATTATCTTAACTAAGCTATTCCCTTTTCCCATATCCTATCACCACATTAATTAATGTCCTAATAATTTATGCATAATAACAACATTATATATCATATACATAGATGTTATAATTTTTATCTAATAACTCATATACATCCACTCTTCCATCAAATGGGAAACAAAATCAATGATCGTGTATATGGTAGATACCACTTCACAGACCGATGTAATTTATTTTCCATCACCAACTATAATGGATGGATATAATGATGTATCAAAATTTTAAATATAATATTATAGATAGAAATATAAATTCTGAATTCAATTATCACATATAAATTCTTACATTTCAAACCAATAGGAAAACAAAAATGCTGGTCATGTGTATTTGTGGACTACCGCCTCTACATAGCGATGCAAAAGGTTTTTCAATTTATTATGAAATTTATTGTAATATGGATAATTTAATGAATACTAATGAAATATTTGATATAATAATGGTTAAAAATGGAAATATTTTCCCTTTATTGTGTTCTATATTTTAGGAAAATTAAAAAAATATGCATGCATATGTACGACCTACCTTCTCTATTAAATATGTAACTTATTTTCCCATCTATTGATATATTGAATTATTATAAATAAAAAAATAATGGTTTAATATGATTTTTAAATCATTGTTAATGTTATAGAGATGATGAATTTGTGATCAATTTAACTGTTATGAAATTACCAATCTAGAACACACTTGAAAAATGAAGCGATGATCACCTGAAACAATGATTTGTTAAAGAATTATTAATAAAAGAGACATAATATTCTATAATTAAATCATATATAGTGGGATTTATGTCATTATATTTTCTTATTGTTTTTATAAATATATATATTTATTATATTTTAGTTACTGACATGTACTAAGGAAATTAGTTAAAAGGTAATGGATTTTTAAATAATTTGATTTCTTTGAGGAATATTGTAATGTTATGAAACTATGTTAATTTATATGGTGAATATATTTAACAAAAAATCCTAGTGGGTCCCACTACATGACTACCCTTATCCTAAAATAAATAAGAGAGGTACTAATGATAAGAGTGTACTAGCCATATCCCACAAATGGGACTCATTAGCATAAGGAAGCTTTACACATGGACACAACTCAAAGGCAAAATTGAGGAAATGTATAAAAAACTAACTAAACAATACATTAATACCACTATATCATTAAATATAATATAAATATTAATTATACCTGAAAATAAATAGGGCCTAATACAACCCAACAGAATGAGTCTATAACCACAAGTCCATCCTAATAAAAACGAATTAATGCAGCTACTCTCTGAAAAGCAACAGGAAACACATCTATGTGTGTCCGACAACTCAAATAACCTTCTAGTCTAGGAATTCCATGGACTATATCGAATGGTTGATCGTATTCTAAAGGCACGACACATGTAGGAAAATCTTGTGCGGGGTTGATTATAACAATACTCTAAAATACACCCCAAATCCAAAAAGGAATACAACACATAAATATCATAGAGATATTTACATTTACCTCTACTAATGTACTTTTCTACTGAAAATATTACAATAGCATATAGATATACATAATCCAAGATAGACGGTGTAGAGGTAAGCCAAAACCAATTACCATCTATTTGATTCTTCTCGAAGAATGCTCATTATGGGGGAACCCACTCTTCAATCTATCATTTAATCAGAGACACTCATGAAGATGTCTATATCATTTCGGCCCTGCCCAAAGATAATTCTATGGTAAAGGAAGACAATGATTCATAAAGTGTTGATCCAACCAAGGCACACATAGAACTACCACCAACCTAATCTAGATAACACCACAACTTATAGGATCTTTTCAAGAAACATTATGGAATACCATTAACCCCACTTATGTATCCAACAAGATGGATGACCAATACATTACTTTTAGTGGTTATGTCTATTCCATAGGTCATCACTAGGGGTGATAATGGATCAAACTCATGGACCATAGAGGTATTCCATAATCTATATAAAACTCGACCTCTTGAGGTGATTATAATCCGTTGATGAAGTTGTAATGTTGTAATGAACCATTAAGGAATGGACCATGTAAACACTCGTAACCTATAATAGTTGAAAGTAAAAATCCCCACTTATCTCAAAATGAACTTCTCAACAATAGGGGTATTAACATCATAGATGGATCACCTATTAGATACTCTGTTTAACTGTTATAGCCACATTAAATGTTGAAAAGGAGGGTTATTTTTCCCAAGGACCAATAGTAGAGGTTGACTATAGTAGTCAACTACCCAAAAGACCAGCCTAAGTGAACCAATTTCAGCATTAGGTCCACTGTTTGTGGATGAACGGCTTTGGTAGTTGAAAGTAATAATTAACCACATGCGTTATGAGGTTACACGACAGTTGGAGATATCGTTTGTCATAGTTGACTATGGCACGACACCACCGCAGTTACGCTGGTCCGACCCATGTATTACCTGGATTCACCCTAGCTCTGTCCACATGGCCTTGACTGACCCCCTCATGGGTGGGATGCTTAGACTACCACCCAAAGCATGCATGGTTGTGTTTGTGGCATCCTGTCCATAGGTCTCCTCCACTGATGACACCTACCACCTTCACACGACACTCCATGCCTTTTCCATCCGGCACAAATCCTACATCCATTATCTAAAAATCATCCTCTAATGCCCAAAAATTTATGGTGTTTATGATCTAATATCTTCATTTACTGATCTACAAATTCCCATACTCTATTTCCAATTTCCCTCTAATCTGAGACTCTAATTCACCTTCACAGGAACCTAACAATGTCGATCCATGATCATGTGTATTCAATAGTGAGAATGTGTAGAACTAAGGGAGAAAAAAAATATTTCACTAAGAGGAAAAAACATAATACATTATTATTATTGTTATTTATCCCTTTCTGTTATAATGATAAATGAATAAAAATGAACATCAATCTGTCAATAATCACATAGATAATATCCCATCTTGAAATAATGACCAATTTCTGGGAAAATCTATAAACTAATTGTTCTTCATTCATTGTATAATAAATTAATGGAGAAAAAAACTAAAAACATTATGTCCTACCTCAATTATGAAAGATCAGAGATGAATAATAAAGAGTCGATTTCATTGTCGGCACAATTCATCAAATCAGATGTGTGTTGGTCGATCGATCAGTTATCATCTACCAATGGTTTCTATAGAGGTTATTTATCCATGAACCTAAGTAAATTATATGGTTATGATCCAAATCATTATTTTTTAAATACTTAATATAAATTAAGTTACCATGTAAAAATAATTTCTTTGTTATATTATTTTATTTATGGTTATATTCTCTGTGATATTTTCTACCAAAAACCCATGATGGATTATGTTATGTCATAGATAGGATAAAGATAGAATTCTGAGCTCAATGATAATCATAGATTTCTTATCCAGGCACATGATAAATAATTATTCATCTTTTTTAGTGAAAAATTGCATTCATGCTATTAAAATGCTTAATATTTTTAAAACATTAGTTCATGGAACGACTGTAACAATAATTTCATGCTCTCTCAGAGACTAGTACTTTAATCCAACAATTAATTATTAAAAAATAATACCAGTAAAATATGAGAAATTACGTTATCCCCCCATTGGGGCTTCACATCCTCGAAGTACGAAATAATTTATACTAAAATAGATTAGGGTATTCAGAACAAATCTGATCCTACCACTCCCCTATCCTCCCCCAATGTTTCTCGTGCATCTACCAGACATGAACTAATGGAAATCACATTCCTGTGAAGGATCATATTTTTCTATCCTTAATATAAACTAGATACTTAGTTAATGTCTCTCCATAATTGATGTACATGTCTCACCAGTAAATGATGTGTGATAGGTAATGCACGTACCCCCTCAGAGGTGATAAGTGGAAGGCGTCTTGTTCCTTATCTAACTAATACGGTAAATACATATGGTAATCCACCTTCCCAACTCTATTCTGTATCTATAATGGTATTACGATAATCAAAAATAACATTATCCCAGACCAAATCATAATAATTCACATCGAGATGAAACCTGAAGGAGCACATGGTCTTCTTTCTCAAAATACGGTGGCCTCTTTCACCAATCAACATATGACTTATGATGAATATGTGTAGTATTAATGCACTCTTATATGATATGAAAATTATCTATAGTATTTTCCACCAACTCAATTCCCATAACTTCTGACTCTCCAGTGTTAGTCTAGTAAAGTGGTCACCTATATTGTAACGCATACAAGGCCTTGAATGGTGCCACACTAATAGAGTAATGGTAGATATTATTTTACGAATAAAACACCAGTGGCAGGTGATCCTTCAAACATTAAACAAATATAACACACAATCCTTCATCATTTCTTCTAGAACCTGAATGGTCTACATAATCTGTCCATTCATCGGTGCGTGAAATGTTTTTTTCCAGCGTAATTGTTTCCCCAATTACTCATTTTATCCCTTCCACAGATTGATTTAATATCAACCATCAAATTCTGAAACTATCATCAATGGTACTACATGGAATCAAACTATCTTCTACACATAATGGAGTGCAACATTATCTACTAAACTCATATCCTAAAGCTATATGAAGGTGGTAGACATGTTTAGTTAGTCAAAAATCACCTAGATAGCATCGTGTCCCCTAGATTTACATTGTTAATCTGTCCCGATGACCATCAATATCCAGTCCCAATTCAATTTTGAATCATTGAGTGGTTGAGCCAAACCCACAGGATCCTAGTTCCCATCATTAACGTGATGAAAATTTAGGAATCAAGAGAATAATATTTTAACTCCATTATTCATTCATATCAAAAAATAAAATCATCAGAGGTCATGGACATCATTTGCACAGCTGGTGGTACAAATAATTGGGATATGTGAAACTCCCATAGAACCACCTCTCACTATGCCAATAGTACTATTGTCTGTCTTATGAATGAAATGACGTGTTCCACAACATTCAAATATCAATCAAGAGAATTTTTTGTAGAAAATTGAGAATATAAGGACTTTATGTATGTATCCCCATGTTTTTCTTCACAGAATCATTTTATGGATGTTTGGGTAGAAGATTTTTTTTAGGTAATCTTATCATTCTCCATCAACAAAGGATTATTTATATGAAACTAACTACTCTAAATACTCATTCAGGAACTGTGAAATATATCTTCTACATAGAGAATCTTCTACTATGATCCGCTTCGTAGGAGTGTTTAAAAATCTCAATGTAATTGTCACTAAGAAACACTTTTCATTTCCTCTTTTGGAATATCAAATCCTTCTGATACACATTATACATGAGTATCTTCTAGTCATGTTATATGATAAATAACTCTCCCATTAGGTAGTGTCGCCAAATCTCTAATGAAATGATTGTCCCTACAATCTCATGATCACACGTCACATTGTCCCTATCAAGTTTTATCAAATGGACGGAACCAAATAAAATCACTAATAGAATCAACATCAAGACACCACCAATCTTAGTTCGGATGCAACACATAAAACTAAATACTTGGTACCCTCCTATAGCTTTACCAGGAAGATAGTGCTCATCAATATCTTCTAATACAACATAAAACACTCTTATAAATTTTCCATCCACACAAAAGGATTCCCATTTCATGTCAAATCTATGAAGGTTACATCCACCCTATAAAAGTTGGAAACAATCAGAAAATTGTACCCTACTATGCCAAGGAACCTAACAACCTCAATAACACTTCTTGGGTGGATTCCATGAAAGAAATAACTCCATATTCACTGGATCCACTACATCTCTTTCCTCTAAAATGTTGTGCCCCATAAAATGGACCTCTCAAATCAAAAACTGACACATCGAGAGTTTCTCTTAAACTTGTTTCTCATAGATTGTGTTCGGTACCATCCTCAATTTTATTTCATGCTCCTACTTTGAGGTCACATATGTAAGGATGTCATCAATTATGACCACCATGAACTAGTCTATGTATGGTCATAAGATCCTATGAATGAGTCCCATGAACAATGCAGGGGCATTGGTTATAGGGAATAGAAACACTGAGAACATATTTTTTCTATAAATAAATCTAAAGGATATCATTTTTATATCACCATCCCATTCTTATAGATGGTGATTGCCAAATATAAGGATAATTTTCAAGAACCATTTTTCCCCTTCCAAATGATCGAACAGTTCATTGATCCACGGTAGTGGATAATTATATTTCATGGTGACTTAGTTCATGTCCCTATAATCCACACATAATTTCATCATCCCATATGCCTCCATAGAAAAAAAACATAGGCTAAATAGGGTGAAACAATGACTCTCATGAAGCCCTTCGTCTACAATTTCTCCAAATATACCCTTATCTCAAAACTCACATTATGTGCCACCTGATATGTAGGTGAAGATATTAGTGTCATCCTGGGGTATAGATCATTAATGAATTCTATCTCCATATGATGAGGAAATCCCTGAAAATACTTAGGAATGATTTCTTTATACATCACTAGCATTGTTGAAATTTGGGGACTCATATCATCCATTAAACCAAGGATTAGAATAGACAAATGATGAGTGATCAGAAAAACACTCTATTGTGTTAGACTATAGTAAAATGCTTGTGATTCTATATCACTAACAATGGAAAACCTGGTTCCATCACTACAGACACTCTGCACACTACGTCTAAAAATATAAAAATGAACATGAACTACGGAAGACAAGTCCATTCTAAAATGACTTTATTATGCCTTGAAACAATTAAAATGAGATCCCAATTAAAACACATTCCTATAATAGTTAGTTTGTACTAACATAAGCATTTTGTAATCAAATTATCCCCTCCTATATGAGTCTCTATGTATTATATTAGAGTAAAGGGTTCAAGATGAATCCTCGAGTTTCAAAATCAATTTATGGAAAAATGACAGAATATGACATATTTATATTAAATCTGCTGGTATGGTGGAAAAGAATGATAACATACCTTAACTCCTCCATGGAGAATCAGGGTTGGAAGACTATATTTCCAAAAATTGGCCTCATCCATTTCTACCAACTCCATGAGCCTAGCATGGACTAACTAGGTGTGTTGGCTATAATAGGATAAACCTCCGTCCTTTTCATGATACCATGTCAGCTCATCTACCACATCTAATACACTACAGTCCAAACTTATCATGTAAATTACTCTTTCTCATTTTCCCCTCAACTATATCCCAGTCATATATGTGATGGGTTGGGAATGCTATTTCTATATGTCCCCAACCATCGCATGAGAAACACAGTCTATCACTTCGTTGATTCGAGCCTCCCTAAATGCCCTACCATACTGACCTTGAATCCTAGGATTTCCTCATAAAATTAATGGTCCACATGTACCCCTATGACTACCATCGTTTATCTTATTCTAAGGTCACATATACCTGATTCCCACTACTAGATACCACTACAGATGTCAGCTCTACTAGGAAACTCTCCACATGAAGGGATCTATCAATTACCCTAAAATAAGTACAAATTATAAGCGATACATGGATTAAATGATTTCCCTGAGTAATCCATGATCTATGGTATGATCCTTGAAGAATATTCCATTTACCATAACCAAGGTGTAGTGAAAAAGATCACTAAGCATCACATAATAGTTTTCCATGGTCATACTGCCCTACTGCACATGCAGAAACTCCAATATGCCCACTTATCATAACCTGGAATGATTTTAATATTCTATGATGATATGTTAAATACCAATCTAGAAGACATTATTATCATCATGTGTGTAACTAACTATGATCCATGATTTACCTATAGATCCCTGAAAAATATTTTTGGAAAGGGTTTTCATATTATTGACAGGTTTCCCTATAAGGTGGAATACACGAGTGACTGTCTATAACCAATCTACATCCATATGGGGGTCTGGCTCACCCCAAAATCTGGGATGCTGTTTCTTATGAACCTAATAAAAATAACTCATCATTTGTGTATCCTAATATTATAGTACTATTAGTATATTCCACATGAAAAGGGGAAGTATAGTAGGTAAACCAACCGATGGTTATATATTTGGTACCTACCCATGTTTCGATCCCTCATCACTAGGAAGATCATTTTCATGATCATTGGGAAGAAATTCTAGTTGGATGTCAACATGGACGAATTCTGAAATAAAACACTGAGTACCAAAATTAATAGTGTATATCTAGAGATTTGGATAAAAAATGACATGTAAAACAAAACAATTTTTACACTATACATATACTATTATTTTCACAGGAACCAGTGTTTGACATACTAAGTCGAAAATAAGGTACTCATTGTCGTGGTGTATGGATATGTTAGCCACCAAACCAAAATAGCTTCCCTAGACTAAATAATGTACTCGAAACACATTAAACTATATACATAAACTAATCATACATTCACCTTGTCCTAAATAGAACCATTCCTCTATGATACCACTCTATCACAACCTACCCTAGTGGGGAACATGTTGTGCCTACCCAATTCCCTCTTATAATATACTTGGTTCTATTGACTAGCACCGAGTAGTCTTATATCAAAGATGAGAGGCACTACTATAATGTACATGTATGAACACACACATCACGAAGCCACAAATTCTGATATGTAAAAACACTAACTAAAAAATACATCTAAACAACTATATCAAACTACTCTAGTATAATAGTGAATCTACTAGAAAGTAAATAGGTCCAAATACAAGTCCACCAAAAAGAGTGTGTAACCAAAAGTCTATCCTATAATAAATGAGGAACTAGGATTGGTATATGAAAAACTGTCGAAACACACATTAGTTCATTCCAATATCAATAATAACTACCCAGTAAAATTATAATTGGGACTCCATTTAAATGATGATCATCTTTAGAAGACACAGCATGTGTGGGAAAAGTCTATTTATGGGTGAATATTACAATACATAGAAGGACACTGCAAAATTACAATGTAATACCACAAATAAATACCATCATGGAATATACATTCAGCTCTATAAAGGTATATGACTACAACACATATCACATGATCTTCCAGATATACTCAATCATAGAAAAAATTATATTGTTAATACACAACCAATTAATAGAAATAAGATTCTTATAAAAGAATTCGTTTTCTCAGAGAACTCACTCTTCAAACAATGATATACTGAAAGACACTTATGAATAGTTCTATCTCATTCGAGGCCTACTCGACGAGAACACATTGGTCATAGAAGACTATGATGCACATATAGTGTTTTTTCTAGACAAACAGGGAAATATAACATACCCATTCTGGATCAACCAACAATGTTGATGTTTTGGTGCATATACACTGGGGAATTCCACTAACCCTAATGTTGTGGAATGCTACTTTGATGAACAAAACCCTACACTATATTATTAGATCAATTCTACAAAACTCCACCATGGGTGATTGAGGATCACACTCTAGTCCCATGGAGATATAACATACTCTATCTTGGACTAATCCAATAGATGGGAATACAATCTAGTGGTGGTGATGTAATGTTGTACTAAGGCCGTGATATATGGTCAAAGGGAACACCCTAAAACAATATTGGTCAAAACAAATACTCATCACTTTCCTACAAAGGAAATTCTTGATTATGGGAGCTTAACACCACTAAAAATCGTCGATTGGACACTACATTTGATAGATATGGGCATATGATATTTTAAAAAGAGGGGGTCACGATTCCCTTTGGACTGGTTGTCTGTTCAATAAACCAACTGAGGTTGTCGAGCATGGAATAGGTCTTCCATTGTCATCCTGGTCTGACCCGACCAATCCGGACAATCCCTTCCAACTTGGCCCATACCGACCAGCTCACGTTAGGTTGATTAGGTAGCCGGGTGCAACATCCAAGCCACATTGTATCCCCATGTTCCATACCCCAATGCCTTTTATAGGACCTTCACAATCATGTTGTGACATCCTCATGGCACTACCATCTAAGGCCCTGGTTTCCACCGTGCATCATCGTGCGCCACCACTGATGTTAACCTCTTATGAACCTAATTTTAAGTGACACAAATCATAATCTAATTCCATAAAATCTAGTTTGATGCTGATCTGAGATCCTAATTTCCTAATCTACACAAACCCATCTTCTGTTGTTAGTTTGATTAAATTCAGAGGTGCAATAATGTTTGGAGCCTCCCAACATGGTAAAGTTGTGACCATGGGGATCCAAATGTGAATAATGTGAAGAATATAAGGAGGAAAGAACCAATATATCCATAAGGAATGATTTTCAACAATTATTCATGTCAGCCACAATTCATTTACATTATAATGATAAATGAATTGAAATAAAGATCCATCTCCCAAAAATCCCACAAATAAAATTCCATCCTACTAAAAAGTCCAAATAAAAATCCAATATATATGTTGATTGGTCCACATTAATCTTAGAATTTTAGAATAAAGAAATAAACTCAAAATAACATGACCTCGCTTGATTCTATTTGATCGTTTATATTGAACAAAACATTTGTTGTCCTCATTGGATTGGTTCATCGATTTTGATGTGCTTCATTTGATAAACATGTCATCTTCCACAAACACTTTATGATAGGTTCTTTCTCTATGCCTCTTAAGAAATTACAATGTTATGATCCTAACATTTAATTTCTGATAAGAAATAAAAAAAATAAAGTCACTACAACAAAATAATTTCATTATTTTTTTATTTATGGTTACATCCTCGTTAAATTTTTCTACAAAAAACTTATTTCCACTTATGTTATGTCATTCCCAGGGTAAGGATTACATTATGAGAATAACAATGCCCTCATATTTCAGATCATGGATTATTTTTCATTGTTATTCTGATTTTTTAGAAAAACCAAGTGGAATTGATATTAATTTTTTTAATATTTCTAGAATATTTTTGGGGCCCAATATGACTTGGAATTGAAATATACTACTCCTATGACTTATAAAATCATGAATTAAATTTTTTAAATTAAAGTTTATAGTTAATTTTTTTATTTCTTAATAGTTTTTATGGTTAAAAATATTACCAAATTAGTAATGACTTGTCATCTCCCATTTACTTCCCTGATAGCTATGTTATACTCACCAGTTATTTCATTAATGTGGTGTATATAGTTAAAAAATTGATATGTTATATGATTTAATATTTTTTCTTTATATAATTTAATATTTATTTGTAATTATTTCATTTTTTGGAGATTATTATTTAGATAATACCAATATAGTAAGTGTTTTTGGTATAATATTAATGTTTATCATGATTATTCTTGATTTTTATTTTGATGATGAAATATTATGATATATTATTAAAGAGACCCAAAATTTTAATATATATCAATTCATGAATATTTCATGTAATACTTCCTAATTTTTTCTAACTAAAATTACTAAGTAATTTTTTTGAAGTATTCATTTCATTCATATGTTCATTTTAAAATCCACCTTCATCCTAAAACACGTTTTAAAAAATTTTCATATATAATATAATTAAAAATTACTATATTAATTATTAAAGTAATTTTTATATTGGTTGGTTTTTAAATTTATTTTTTAATTTAATATTATTTTCATTTTCCAAAAAAAATACATTTTAAATTTTCCTACATAATTGTTAAAATATTCTTTCAAAATTCCTCATAATGAAGAGAAAATTTTTATTATCATGATACCTCATTACCATGATGACTCCTAAAAAATATCAAAAGTTTATTTTTTAAGAAAATGTATTTTACTAATATTATATAATTTTTTTTAATATTAGAACACACATTCGATGTGAAAATTCTACTTTCATCGTGAATACCTTCAATGACATATTTGTAGAATTTTAATTCATCAAAATCAAAAACACTTCTCATATATACAACCCACTAGAGATATGTTCTAATGATACCATTATTATTATTATTTTGAATATTTTGTGACTATTTTTACTAGGAATTTAATTTATTTATACCATTAATATTGTATTGGATGAATTATGATAATTTTATCAATCAGAGAAATTATCAATATTAATTTTTATATTTTTTCATTTTCACTGTTTATATTGATTATTTTTTTCCCTTTCATATGAGAAATAAATTAGACTTTTTACATTAATGGTGGGTAATGATATTTAACATTGATTTATTGGTGTGTATAAAGAGACAAATTGATTTTTTTTGTTGGGGCCTTTCCCATTTGTATATATGTATTTGAATAAAACCTTGAAGGTATTTAATATATCGTGGAACATATCCTTTTGGTTATATTTTTTATTTTTTGAATTATGAATTCTTCAATATGATTTTAGTTTTTGAAATCCATTTTATTATTTTATATTTATTAAAACAATGGATGTGGTTATAACTCATGAGACTGTTTAAATGACATTATTTGATCATCATTTATTCATTAAATAATATTTTTTATGTCCATGATCATGATTAAATGGAATTTGTTTTAGTTATTTTCCATTAAACATCTGCAATGTATTATGTATTCATTGTAACTCTTTTTGTATAACTTCCCTTACTGAGAATTATATATCACCCACTTCTTATGTTTCATTACCCCTGATAATAAGAAATGCTTTATATTTGATATATATTGATGTGCCAGAGGTAATACGTATTATATCAAGGAAAATTAATTATTATAATTTGGGTTTTTAGATGTATGTTATATTCATGTATAGATCTATTTTTCCAAGACAAATAATATGAATGTATATTAGTAATGTAGTCGCTGGTATGTATTTCCAATGCAATAATGTTTCTATGGAATCTATTCGATAGTTGTCAAGGACTTTATTGATAGTATAATACCATGATTAGTTGAATCCTTGGGATATAGATTTTTTAAAACATAGATTTGGGAACATAACCCTATGATTTTATTTCAATATATGAATATAAAACATCCAAAATATTTAGTGAGAAATAGATTTATAGTTTTTTCTAGATATACATCTCTATCTAGATATATCTAGTTGACAGGGTTATGGAAGAGATATTACTAGGGGTAATAAATTTGAAAAATTAATGTTATATTTTACTTGAATGTTACCTTGTACATGATATTATGACTTATTTTTCACATAATTTAAAAAACATGGGGGATAATATTGGGTTAATATATAATTTTTTTTCAAATAATTATCAAGGATTTTAATATATTATTATGTTTGAAACAATTCTTAATCTAATCATGTTTATTATTATGTGATTAATTATCATTAATATTTTTATTTTATATTAGATAATTCTATTTTTTACAATATATAGTATGTTTCATAATGTTATGATACAATTGAGTGTATGAAATTATTTCAAAATACTGCGTAGTTGACGGAAATGGAACTATATCAATGAATGTAAACCATACATGGACTTCCATCCCGAGAAATAAAATGATGTTGAATGTGGAGTTTTTGGAAGAAGTAATGAAATTATAACCATATTGAGGAATCTGAATTAGATTATGAGTATTATCATTCCTGTCTGTAGAACTATGTTAATCATAAGAAGTGTAATAATGTTAGGCCACTTTATGCATCAATCAACTCAATAATTCAATATGACTGAATATCCAATTTTAGAAACGGGATGTAATAGTTAATTAGAGAATATGTATTATTATTTGGGATGTAATGAGAAGGAAATTATTTCAGTGATGTTTATCATCTTTTAAGGGATTCAGATCATTTGTTTCAATTGAAATTTATATTATCTGGATTAGGAGTAAATAGAAAACATAGAGTAGAATGATTCTAATGTACTCTTATTGGAATAATATATTCGTCATGAAAAATGAAATAATTTAGATTTTAAATTTATATTTATAAAGTGATATGAATATGATTTTGTTTCTAATTATATAGAAACTTTTTTAAGGTAAAAAATAAATCATCCAGACATCAAACATAATCTAAATAGAATAATGTATTATTTTTACGGGACGTAGACAATTATTCAAAGGGAACTAGTCAGTTGAAAAAATTTGTAATAAGATAATATAGATATATAACTCTAAAAGAATTTTGGATTTTAAGTAAAATAATATATTTGGGGAATTAATGTGAAAATGGGTAATAATGAATAATAGAAATGATAATTTCCCACAAGTAATAATCGTGGGAAACAAACACCTTGGTACATGAATGAATGGAATGGTTTGTTTTATAATGTATCTATATAATGTATATCATGAATATTTTTTCATGTGTAATAAATCATCCTTTAATGTTCCATATTTCAATAGTAAGGTGTTAAGAATCCATACAAATGAATTCCTCATTCTCCCCAGGGAATATACATCATATAAGACTATGGGAAAAAGCTAAATGTTATTATATTAATACTTATAATCTAAAATGATTAATGTTATTATATATTTGGTTTCACAAATTATGTTATTGATTTATTTTTACTATTTATATTTTGGTTATAAGAATCATGAAACGTATAAGGATGTAACTATATTAGATTCCATTAAGGATTCGAAAGAATATGTTGAATTGATCCAATGGACACAAAAATTGATTTTATGGTAAATGTTAGTCATTAAGATACTGATTAAATTTTTGGGAACATTTTCGTAATTATTTTTATATTAATTAAAAAAATGATGACCTACAAGATAGGTTTAATCCTGTTACATCAGATAATATGGTGTGATGTAAACAAAAAATGGAAGGGGGATAAGGTTTTATCACTAACCAATGGCCCCATTCATGATTTATTTAATCTAAAATCGTTTTGAAATGATTTATTTTATGTATAAATATTTATAGAGTGGGTTAATTTTACATATTTCTATTATAATTGATTATTTTGATATTAATGAATTATATTGGATAACATATACTAACAATTTATGTTGTTCATAAATTTTTAAAGTCCTTGAGAATTTAATTTCGCTCTTTAATAGATATTATGTACTATATATAGTTAATTTTCATGATTCACGTATAAGTAATTAACATTTATTGTCCCTTAATTGAGTAATATATGATGTGGAAAATGATTAGACATAAACAAATGAAAAATTTGTTTATATTAGAGAAATATATATGATGTATTTTTATTTCCATATTTTTATTGTTTACGTGTTAAAATAATTAATTCAATATAGGAAACGCATATTGAAAAGAAAAGTTTTTCTTAATAACACTGTTTCTATCACATATTTATGACTTTTTTGTTTTTTTTCATTCTCTTAGTTATTTAATTTATATTGATCAGATATCTACATCATTCTCTAAATATATTTATTCATTACACTATGTATCTATTTTTATATAAATCTAATACTTTCTGAATTGGAAACATATATAACCGTTATTCCAAAAAATGTTTAAATTGTATTTATCTTTTATCAAGATTAAATTTTGTTAACCATTATCTTGATGTAGGTTTTGAACAATTTATTTTCCTATTTTGACCAAAATATAAATTCAATTAGAATATTTATTTATGGGGTAAAATATAACACCAAAAAAATAAAAAAAATGAAAATGTGTTTTATAGATTATGGTACATGTGACAACAAGCTTAAATTACCCATGAAATATATCCGTTTAATTTTAATAACAATAATAGCATGGGATACACACAACCCTGAGTATAAAAGAAAAATAAAATAGTATATCATTTAAAACTAAATGTAAAAATAGTGGGATTAAATATTAATAAAAAGGAATAAATATTATATTGTTTTCACATGTATAAAATAAATTCAACTGTTAAATATTGTTTAGTCATAAAATAAAAATAACTTTAAATAAAACAAATTTCTTTTCAAAGTTGGATTTTTTTTAAAAGTTATTATCATCACACTTTGTGCACATAAATTTAAATTATTTTTGAACAGTATTATAAAATTTATTTATAAAATGAAAGTAATTTCAGAAATTATAAATTCAAAATTATCATTTATATTTTTTTGTAATTTTTAAAAAATATTAATTTGTTTATAAATAGTCAACACTAATGGTTTTTATTGAAAAATTTGTTCCAAAATAATGAATGTAAATATAAATATAAATATAAATATAAATATAAATATAAATTTATTTAAAGGTAAAATTTGTATCACTATATTATGATAAATTTATTTTATATTATTTTATTCAATTTCTTATTCTATTTTTAAAAAGAACGGGTTTAAATTATTAAATGTTTTTTTCATTGGAAAAAATTTTCTTCATCATATCCCTTAGTTTAATTTCAAACTAAATTATGCCACATGAAGGAAATGAAATTTGAAATATTTATTAAATATTAATTATATTCATAATTTATATTACCTAATATGTTAAATGTTATTTTTGTTCATAATGAAAAATAAAATTATAAAATAATAATTAATATGGTTAAAGATTGAATGTGTTAATTGAGGGGGGGTCAAACTATAAAATATGTCTTATGATAGAAAAAATACTTGAATATGTTATGTTATCTACACATATTTCATCTGTTATTACCCCGGAATAAATCATTATTTTTTTGGACAAGTTGTATTGAATTTAGCCAATATTATAATTAAAGAAAAGAATAAGAAAAAATGCCAATGAGATTATTTAATATACCAATTATGTGTTAATATATGAAGAAAATTTAATATGTTAATGAATTATATTATTCATTTTAATTATATTAAAATTAATTTCATGAGGTTTATTTTTTTTATTTTTTATTATGTATAATATTATATTAAATTTGTAAACAACATCAATGTAGTAATTATTTTAATTAAGAAAATGATTACAAAAAAATTAAATTACTTATAAATTGATTTAGTTATTATTTTTCATTATTTTTTAGAAAAACGTAACATGATATAAATGTGTTATTATACTCTATTGTATCTTTACATTTTTCAGGATTTTGTTATCTCAAATTACATTAATAGTTTTAAGATTTTATATAATATATTTTTTTATTAAATGATTAATAATTATCAAATATCCTATCATATGAAAATTATATTTCTATTTTCAAATCATTTATATTGAATTCATGGTCTTATTTTTTGTTTAGAATAATTATAATTACCTATAAATAATAAAAACATCATTAAATGGTTAATGAGTAATATATTTTTTTCCATGGTCCATACACTTGTATTAAAAATAATTTCCCACAAACAAGTGATATTAATTTATAAATATGATATCATATTTAATAATATTATCTAAAAATTAAATAATTATTTTCATTTATTTAGTCATAAAATGATAAATTATGTATGTAAAAATCATATTTACCAATGTGGATAATAAAATGTTAAATATAAGGAAATTTTGTAGTTAAGGGTCAAAATGATTTAATTTTTTTTTGTGTTATATAATTTTTTTACCATATAATACCTATTTTACTTTCATCCGAATGTCCAGAAGACCTTGTTCTTATTTTATTATAGATAATCCTCCTTTTAAGGGTTGAAGGGTAACCCGTACATGACCCGTAGACCCATTGCCCAAGGCCCGACATGACCCGCAATACATGACCCGAAGGCCCAGATGCATACCATGCCCATTACATGACCCGTAGGCCTAGTCCACTAGAACTGCCCCTCCCCAGTGTCTTGCATCATTGATCGCCTTAGCTCCCCACCATTCATTGCTGATCGGCTAGCATCGCCTCGTACAAAGTTACACGGTGCCTGGTCCCGATGGCGGCTGCCATACCCTCTCATTCTTCCAATCTGGTTAGCTCTACATCTGGTGGATGCTACTCCTATTGCTCTGATCCTCTTATGGGGCCTGTTCTGTGTGAACTGGGCAATCCATGGTCTATGTGACCTGAAGGCCCTGAGTCCCGAAGTCCTTTGATGACCCAATGGCCCTAGAAACTCGTAGGACCAAACCGGTGGCCCGAAGGCCCAATTCGGGTGAATAGTTCCGGCTACCACAATACCAAACAGTGACTACTACAGTACTTCTACAATACTTCTATAGTACCCGGAAATTTTCCTACACCCAGTTTTGTGTCACATTGGGTGAGAGTGACTACCCAATATTGAATAGTTTTTTTGTATTTTAGAAATGCTCACTACAACAAAATTATAAAAGGAACATCCTCCCTCACTTATTAAAACAAAATAATTCCATTTTAATTATTAAACCTTGAATTCATTTATCCTTAAAATTTTAATTAACATTATGTAGATTTTTTACTTCCAATAATACATCCCCAATGGTCATTCATAAGAGAACATAAGAATGTTTATCTTATCTGAAATAATTATATTATATAAGATACATATTTTTTCTCCCCTCTTATCACCATAATTCATGCCATCATGATTTAAATATTATAAAAAATATAAAATATAGAGGCATTTTATTATGTTTTTGGAATAACTCATATACATCTCCCCTTATATCAAATGAAAAAAACCAATGATTATGTGTACATGGACTGCATCCTCATGATATGTTGTAATTTTTTTTATCATCACCACCTATTAAGGATGGTTCCAACATTGGATTTAATATTTGTATATTATATTTATGATTAATACAATTTTTCAATTATTATATCACAAAGAAAGTCTAGCCTTATATCCACTTGGAAAACAATAATTCCCATCTGAGTATATGTGGACAACATCCTCCACATATGGATATGAAATATTTTTCATTTTATTATGATATGGTTGATTATAAGGATATAAATAATGTATATAATTATAAATATTTATACAATAATGTTTCTATAATGGTGAGATGTTATTTACATGTCTTACATTCCATCTATTAGAAAAATACAAATAATGTCTGTGCGTAGGTAAGACCAACCGTGAATATGAATAGTGTATCTAATTTTTCAATATATAATTTTATAGACTATTATGAATAATTATATAATGATTATGTTTGTAATTTATATGATTTTGAACATTATTGATATTATGTAACCATAATCAAAGTATATGGATGTCTATTAGTGAACTAAAACAAACATGTAAACTGACGAAATTATAACCTGAAATAGTGATTTTAACAATGAATCATTAAAACATGTTTCATAATATACTATTATAAAAACATATATGTTATTATATTTCTGAAATTATTTCACTAATATATTTATATTATATATATATTTTTGTTTTTGGTGGTTTGAACACAATTAAATGAAATTAAAACAATAGTAATAGATTTTCTCTCAATTTATTTTCATTGTCCCATATATTAATGTTATATACCTAATTAATATTATATAGTGTATATAATACCCCTATGAAATTTAAAATCATGAATATAGTTCATCCGATGATATTTTAATTTTCACTTAGTTCTATTCTTTAATGGGGATTACAAATGAAATGATTAGTAAATTAGTAAGTGATTCTCATTACACTTTTACTTCTACCAGAAATCTTCCATATTCCAATATTTATTAATTATTTTATAGTTTATTCATACCCATTTGATTTCTAAATTTTTGAATTCAACATCATCAAGGATTTAAATTTTTTATTTAAAAATATTAATTTCATAGGGCTTAGGATTCAAAATATACCAAAGTGGTAAGGGTTTTTTTAACAATCCCATTGTTTATCGAGATTTTTCATGATTATGATTCCAAATAGTAAATATTGTGATATATATTTCAATGAACTCATTAATTATCATCTATTATGGTTATTCATGAAATTTTTCAGGCAATAATACAATTTTCCCTAATTAGTGGTTAAAATGATAGGTAAATTTTTTTAATAAAATATGACTTCATTTCATAATCTGAACAAAAACACATTATAATAAAACAATGTTATTTAAAAATTTGTAAAAATTTTTTTCTCATTAAAAAGTTTCTGCATTAAATAATATTTGAGCCATGTTTTTTTAAAATACATATCTATATATTTGAGTATTTTTCCGAAGAAGGTAACTTTGGTCATTTCATACATAAAAAATGATAGAATTCATTCTTTTTAATATACATATAATAAGAAAAAATTTATGCCTTGAATGGGAAATAATTTATTAGAATCTATCATAAAATTTTTAAAAATACATTTTTTATGGATATGGTTTTCTCTTATTTTCAATATAGTCATCATTTTTTAAACTGAGTTTCAATTGGAAATATTAATTTTTGTAAATAATGTTTTTAAAGACATCATTATGAAATTAATATTCATAAATGTTAATAAACCTTATTATAATTATTCTTCACAGGTAAATTTTATAATTATTCAAAATTGTAATTTCTCTAGATTTTTTATTATTAGTTTCAATGGGAATGTACAGTTTTGATAAAATTATTAGTACACAAGAAGGATTATTATTATATTTTTTAAGGGAGGTAATTATATAAATATTGTATCATAGTTTTTCAAAATTAAAATTTATGTCAATTATGTTCCAACCTATTCTTATTAGGAATATGTGGAACATGGTATGTGATGGGTGAGTCCTACTATAGCCCCTTGATTCATAGGTAGGACTAATGTGACATACTAAATTAGGGTTTGGACGTGGTCGTAATAATATTTATAAAGTTTTTTTACCTGTCCTTAATTGTGTTTTATATGTCTTGGAAAATTACCTTGATGATATATTTTCAATTTCCAATATTAATAATTCATTAATTATGAATATATTTACTGATGTCCTAGTTATAATGTTTTTTCTTATGACTACCCTCGATGAGTTTCACGATCTTGAGATTATTTATATGGAATTATTTTATAACTATTTATTCAAAACATTTTATTATCCATGATCAAGTTATTAATTAAATGGATTTTATTAGTTGTTTACATTGAATTATTGATTATATCATGTGTATTAAAGATATCATCTACTGTACTGAAACCCTTACCATGTTCTAAATATCACCACATTATTAGTTTTATTTTCACCATGACTCCAATAAATATTTCATGATTGATAGTCAATGACTAGTTATAAGGAATACCGAAGATATCAAAAGAAATATCTCTTATTTTATGATATCAAATGGATATGATAATAAGGTATGTATATATTATTACAAGACTAATAAACTATTAAATACATTGTAATTTGATTATTTATATATACTTCCAAAGTAATAATGTGTCCACAGAGTTGTGGGTACTAGGGTTTCTTTATTTACAATAGAAGACACAATGTTCTATATCATCTATTAGAAATAATCTATCTATGAATGGGCTGTTGATAATTAATCAATAAAAATAATGACATAAAATAGTATCATCAAAAACAAAAATATATCCCATGAGTAGTATTCCCCTCCATGATTAAAGTTAAACAAATAATGAAATTGTATGATTTGTTAATCTAATCTAGTGAAATATATATTTATATGGTTTGAAGTATATGAATAGTTGTAATATCCAATCATTAAATAAAGGATATTACTAAAATGTAATATCACGAACTATTTTTTTTAAAACTGACTATATAGTTGAATAAACGCATATTTTAGATATAATTAATCTAAGATACATTATGACAAACACCATAACTACATTTACCTATCCATGACCCCATCCAATTGTTCTAAAATGATGGAATGTATAACCATGGGTTTGTGGTTATTATATTTGATCATAACATCAAACATGACCTACAGCTCTTAAAATCCTCTATCAATATAGGATCCTTGAGGATTACTCAAACCCCCACTGGAAGGACTTGGTCAAGTCACATCCACTAGCAGGGTATTAAGTCCACTATTTTTCAACTATATACTACATAGTGGTTCAGAATGTAACATGAAATATTACCTCACCTATCATTAGAAACAAGCATAATTTATCGTATTTAACTATATCTGTTATATGACCTATGATCTAATTATCCTCTATATAAGAGTAAAACATAGATCATCTTATGTATATAGGTCCCCAAAAATGTTGATGGGTGACTTTCCGAGTGGAGTGTACACCTGGGAAAACATTAATCCACCTATAAACCAAAGATAGATCTCCAAAAAATAAGAACTTCCTTTAGGGAACATCCCGTCACCACATCTTGGGTGTAGAAACACCAAAATTCAAACATATCTATGAATCCCCCTCTCAAATTACAATGTTCATATTTAACTATTATGAACCATGTTGAGATAATGTCAAGTGAGGACGGTGAACCTCATTGTATACTCTATTACAAATATGCTTTCCATTTGCAACTCGATGATAATTAGTATATTAACTAATAGAAAAGTCTCCTGGACTCATATATGATCCACCATTGTCTAAGTATCTTCTTATCCCTAAAATATATGTGGACATTACCTTTGGAACTCATAAATATTTCTTATCGTACACATTTTATCATCCAATACGGCTGGAATGACCATCTTTTCAACGTAATAAAAACATCATCATACACTACTAGAGGAATGTCTTCTATTTTACTACAAGTGATATACTTATCAATAACTACATAGAGGATATAGCTCATTCACAAGACATGAATGGAGGCCTCAAAAATAATACTAATGACATATTAATCTTTTTATAAAATCTTGGATGTTTTTTTTTTCATCGAGGAATGGTGAAATAGTGAAAATATACCAGCATCAATATTTAGTATCAAAGAACTCCAATTAATAAAGATAATGGAACAACAACCCATTATTATATGATATATTAAAATTCTTATTCAATTATACTGGTGTCTTGCCATACTAGTTCAATTAGTAGGTTATTGGAGTCTTTATATTTGGATACATCAGTCAACCCACTATCTCTAGGGTCCCTAGCTAGAATCATGAGCTTTATATGCATTAAAATTATATCCCTACATCAATAAAAAATTATCATTATTTTTACATATCAAAAAACTATAAATGAAAATGATAAGATTTGATAAGACTTTATTTTGATGCAACTTAATGGGGACCTTTTGGATGTGGTAAGGTAAAAGATCCCAACCAAGGGTACATTCAATAGTCTACAGGTTTTGTCTTGTACCAAGTATTGATATAACATATATGGGAGACAATAGACAAATATACTGATAGAAATACATTATTCACCATTCACAGCATATCAATAAATAGTAAAAACCATACAAATAATTTTCTAAAAAATGTGTAATATCCCACAATAGATTATGGAAAAACACAATTTTTTTAAATATAAAATAAATAGGAATAAAAATCATATATTTGATAAATATTTAATATAATTGAATATTTTCACCAACACACAACCACCATGTCATAACATTTTCTTTATTACAATATCCACTATGAACCACAATAAATCTATAGAGCTGTGTCCACCTTGATATCTTTAAAACTGTATTTTATATGAATTATACATTAAACCTTTGGATAGTTTTATTATTAGGGGATAATATTGAAAACTCAGTATGATACCTTGAAATGAACAATAAATAAATCATAAATATAGGGTTAGATTAAAAATATAAACACGATTGTAAAGGATTGAGAACCATGATATATCCCTTGATGGATAAACTATATCCAATAAGGTTTCATACCTAACTATGAGTAGAACAATAAATATCATTAAACTGGTATTATAATTCAATACTATCAAAATGGGATCTATGATATTTTTAGGAAATGTTTGATGGAATGAAACTCCTCATTTGATTTCTATTTAAATGGGTATATTTAATATAATGATAGATGATTGTTCTTCAATGTAAATTAGAATACATAAAACCATATGTATTATTTCATATGATGGGATAACACACATCATATGATTGTAGTTGAAAACCTACCCTTATCCAGTGAAAATGGAATTGAGAATCAAAACCCCAGACCCATAGGGGGGGTACTTGACTCCCTCCAATAGAGACTTGTATATAGGGGATCACAATGTCAAAGAAGTATAGTGGGATACTGTAATGACCAGAATCTTTGGAAAAGGTACATATCATTATTTTTTCTTTCATATATATCATTTAAACTTCTGTAATGTGGGTAACATCCTAAGGATGGTTTGGGGAGTGTCTGGGGCTTGTTTGAAGCCCAAGAGTTTAAGAAATGGACTTGCAGATAGGGGTGCACAGTCTGCGCATGGCTTGTGCACGGTTTGGGTAAACCATGAGGCCTTTGGTCTGGAAGCACGGAGGTGTGCACAGTTTGCACACGGTTTGGGTAAACCTTGCTGTTAACCCGTGCAACACTTTTTATAGAGGTAGGGAAATGCACACGGATTGCACATGGTTTGGTAAACCGTGTGCCTAAACCGTGCGTCCCCAATCTGGGTAAATTTACCTTTTCCCCTAAATTCCATTTAAGCCTAAACCTATTCTTCATTTCTCCTTCCCATAGAAATAACATAGTAGGAGACCTCCTTGATCTCCCAAACCCTCTCCTCTCTCTTTTCCTTGTGGTTTCTTCATCTGAAGTCCAATCCTCGATTCGTTGAAGCCGTTGGATAGACTAAGGTAAGGATTACCATACTTGGCCTTCATTCCTTGATGAATCATGGTATCCTCTTCGCTATTTTGATGTAGGCTCATATGCCCTATTTTCAGGGCATTGGACTGGAAATCAGACATCTTCCAACCTACTGTGAATCTGAGGTCGATATCGAGCGAGCCTACTCGTACATCTCTAAGGTAGGTAGTAATGGGGTTTTCATTTGGGTTTTTCGTCTTTTCGGGTTTATACAGTTGTGCCAAGGTTTTCCTTTCACCAAAGCTCTAATTATTATCGACTGCTTACTGTCTAAATGACCTTTGTAATAGGAGGTTATGGGAACTACCCTCATCTAGGTGTTTGGGTACCATATGACTCCGGTATGGACACCCATATGTGTTATACCTTGAGTTTTAGACGCTTTTCACCTTTGGACCTTATGGACATGTCTTGGAATCCATTTTCCATGTGAGGCAAATGGGATGGTTTGGTTTGGGATTTGTTAAGATGAGTTATCCTAAACCCCTTTTATTATTTTAAATGCATGTTTGCCAGAATTGTGATTATGTGATATTGTGAGATGGAAATTCCATGTTTTATTGATATTAATTTAATAAGACGTGTTTTCCTTATAACATATGATAATTAAATTATAAAGCTTCGGGCCAGGGGTAGACTATGAGAGCTCCCCTATGATACGGCTTCGGGCTAGGGGCATACCGTGAGAGCTCCCTAATTAAATGATACAGCTTTGGGCCCGAGGTAGACTGTGAAAGATCCCCTATGATATAACTTCAGGCTAAGGGTAGACTATGAGAGCTCCCCTGAATAGTTATTAAGCCTTCGAGCTGGGGATAGACCGTGAGAGCTTCCCTAAGGTTGGGTTAGGGGTAGGATCGAGAGCACTGCCCCTGGGTTAAGGATGTCCATGAGTTCCATCCCGGTCCTACCCAACATATTATATATATGTATATAAATATATCTATCTCTAAATAAGCAGGTGACTCATTTATACATACCATCTATAAGCTGAAGTAGGTAGACCCGCCAGGTGTCCTTCCAGAACCTGAGCATGAAGGTTTCTATTTACTTTGCTTTACTTTGTTGCGGTCTATTACACATTGTTTAATTGAGATCACCATTTTTGTATTACACGTAGACACCGTTGGTGGTGGCCTACTGAGACTTGTCTCACACCCTACCCGGGCGCCCCTCTTAGCACCCGTGTAGAGTTTTCTGCTGCAGGTACTAGTAGGGGAAAGGGCCCTGTTTCAGGTTGCTGATGTCTATATATATGTTCTAGCTAGAGTTTTAGAGTAGTGGAACGATCTTGGATAGAGATGGTCATGGACTTCATTTTTGTTCTTTTGTTCTTTTAGTACTGCTTGTAGCATGCTAGTTTTTGTTTACTTTTGTATCAGCATGCCATGCATTCATTTTGTATTAGACACGACCTATGAGGATTTTTTATGTTATACAGGGTTTACTTTACCTTTTTAGTCCAGTTGTATGTTTTCCTATTCTCCTACTAATCCATTGTTTGTTCTTCCGTTATTCTATCACTTTACTGCTTCCCACTGTGTACTATGAAAAGGGGGTAAAGTCTCCCCATCGACTTACTAATAAACCCCCACTGTTAGCCAGTAGCCCTTGGCCTACGGGGAGATGGGCTCGGGGTCATGTGGCCAACCGGGCTCGGGGCTCGGGTTGTGAGGAAGCCAGGTCCGAGACGTCACAATGTGGTATCAGAGGATTTTCTTTCTTTATTACTTTACTATTTGGTGACAATCAATTGAAAAAGGGGAATTCTTATGGACTTAGTTATAAGTTCTTCTTGGGCGTCGCGATCCCATGTATAGGGTAAAGACTTAGTTTCCTAAACTATGTTTTTTTTGATTTTTCTATTTACTGTTGATGTCGTTTCACAGTCGGGTGCTTCAAATTTTTTTTGATGTTATTGAGATTTGAAATGTTGGAATTTGGATTTCATGGTTCGACCCGATGACATGAGGGTTATGCATTAGAACATGCATCATGATAGGAACAATATGATTAGGCCATGCATCTTTCCATGTCACGTTTATATTTTGAGCAAGCATTGCCTGTTGTTTATATACATGCCTTGTTTATATGTGTTCCTTTGTGCTAGACCTTCATGCTTGTTGTGTACTGAGAAATTTTTTGGTTTTAGTGGGTGTCACTCTTTGGTTCATAAGGTGTATGGGCCCTTAGGGATCGAAAAATGACATTCCAACTAAACCAATCTTTTTCTTTAAAAGAAATTTGAATGCTTGATTAGTGAAATTAAGTGAGAAATGACATCCAAGTGTGTGTCATATTTCAGTTCATGAGGAGTATGGGCCCTTATGGGATGGGAAATGCCATATCACTGGATTTGAAAATTTTGAATGTTTGATTGTTTTGCTAAGAACCCTTGTAGTTGTGGGTAGGTGACCATTGAGGTAGGATGGCGTAGTATCTGTCCTAGCTTCTAGAGTTCATCCTTTAATTTGTTGTCTTACTTTACTAAGATGTAAGTTTGGAATTGTAGCATTCTTCCTCCACGACGACCTCGAGTCATGCCCACTGAAGGCGGTGATGACCATGTTCCTGAGGTGGCGAGCCCTGACCGCCAGTTGATCTTCTAGTCAAGCCACCCATGGCTCCCTTTTCAATTCCTATGATGGGCACCGATGCCCAGTTTTCTGAGGGTTTCTTGAGGATGATGCAGAATATTCAAGGTGGCGTGTGATCTACCCCAAGTATGGCAGAGTTTACCCATGAGTTTCAGTTACAGCATCCTCCAACTTTTTTGGGATATGGAAGACCTATTGTTGTTGAGTCTTGGCTGTAGGTGATCCGGACCATCTTTTAACATCTCAAGATGCCCCCCGAGCAGAGAGTCAAATTAGCCATTTATATTCTATGCGATTCAGCTAGAAGGTGGTGGGACGTCATCACCCAGTCGAGACGGCATGGAGACATGGTCTAGGCAGATTTCTAAACAGTCTTTTATGAATTTTTCTTCCCCCAAACCTTGGGAGCTGATAGAGCTAGGGTGTTTTTGAACCTACAGCATGGGACCATGACAGTCATGGAGTACTCGTCCCGATTCATCGAACTACAACGTTTCACCCCATCTCTAGCTACTGATGATTCGATGGACACTAGACGCTTTGAGGATGGGATGAGTTACGCCATCCAGTTTCAGGTAAACGTGTTATGGTTTAAAAATATTCCAGATATTGTTAACCATGATCTGATTACTGAGTGGAATTGGACGGATGTAGATAGTGTGTACCAGGGTGGTTCAACACCAAAAGCTTCCAATGGGTCTTCTTCAGGGCGGATGAGACATTTTGAGTTTTCTTGTGGGGGAGCCAGTAGTCAGGCTCCAAGCACAGATAGTTCTTATATTTTCCATCAGTGTGAGAGGAAGGGAAACTTCAGGGCACAATGTCCGTGGAACCTAGTGGAATGAAATGGATGTGGAAGGATGGGTCACCTTCACTGTTTCTACAGTAAATCTTGTCCAGAGCCTAATGAGTAGGGTTCTTCACCCACTCCATGATCTTGTGTGGGATCGACAGGATCACGTCAGTCAGGCGGTTAGAATACCGTCGGCCGATCAGGCCGTGGCGGCAGTCGAGGTAGAGGTAACCAGGCGTATAACTCTCAGCACCAGCAGTGCAGGTCCGCTCAGGGTAGTAAGGACGTGGCTCAGGGTCCTGGTACTGGCCAGTTATATACAGTCATACCTGTGCTGCAGGAGCAGTATGCCAGGCCATCTACTGTACGTGGTACAATTTTAGTTGCCTCTACATTGGTATCTGCTTTGTTTGATACAGGCGCTTCTCACACATTCATATCGGAGGCTATCATGGAGAGTTTAGGCCTCGACGTTGAGTCGTATCACGGTGTGATTACTATAGATACCCCATTAGGTGTCTATTTAGAGGGCATTCACCGTTGTAAGAATTGTCCCCTCGAGGGGGGTGATTTCCTTTTCGTTTTGAACTTGTATGTTCGGGAGATGATAAGTTTTGATGTAATAATTGGGATGGACTTGTTAGTTCCCTATGGAGCACGTATTGACTGCTATTGTCGGAAGGTGACGTTTACATCCCCAGAGAGCGAAACACATGTGCATAAGGGAGAATGGGATCTTAGTGTGACACGAGCAGGACCCGAACAATAGAAGTTGGGTGGTGTCACGTCATAGGTTTCCAGTCTTTATCTCGATGACGAAGGGTTACAACCCACAACTTATCCTCCTGTAGTGGAGCGCTTTAGAGATGTCCTTCTTGATGACTTCTCTAGTCTACCTCTAGTGTGAGAGGTGGACATTACCATTGAGCATGTACCAGGAACAACACCAGTGACCATTCCTCCTTATAGGATGGCACCTAAGGAGCTTCGAGAGCTCAAGAGTCATTTAGAGGACCTGGAAGCAAAAAGCTTTATATGTCCCAGCACCTTTCCTTGGATATCACATGTTATCTTTTCTAAGAAGGCAGGTGGTACCCTTTGTCTTTGCATGGATTACCATAAATTAAATCAGGTGACGATTTAGAATTAGTAACATTTGTGTGGAATTGAGGACCTCTTCGATCAGATCTGAGGAGAAAAGGTGTTTTCCATGATAGATATGAGGTCGAGCTATCACCAGGTGCATGTTAGGACTTCATAAATACCTCATACGACATTCAAGAGAATGTATAGTCTCTATGAGTACCTAGTCATGTCGTTTGGGCTTACAAATGCACCTGCAGTTTTTATGGATCTTATGAATTGTATTTTTCACCCTTACCATGATTATTTTGTGGTGGTATTTTTGGATGATATCTTAGTCTATTCACTCCCGAGACACGACCATGAAACCCATATTGAGATCATGATGAATACACTAAGAGAGAATCATCTTTATGCTAAGCTGGGTAAATGCCACTTTTGGATAAATAAGGTTTACTTCCTGGGTCACATTATTTATGAGTCTGGTGTTTCAGTTGACCCTTAGAAGGTGAGTGATGTAGTCTCTAGGGAGAAACCCAAAAACGTCTTCAATATTAGGAGTTTCATTGGGATTGCTGGATATTATAGGCTATTTATTCAGGAATTTGCACGCCTAGCAGCACCGCTTACAGCTTTGACCAAAAAGGGGGTGAGATTTGAGTGGTCAGAACCTTGTGAAACAGGTTTTCAGGATCTAAAGGGAAGAATGAATTCGGCACCGATATTGATCTTACCAGAGCTGGGTACGTCTTATGTGGTCTATTATGACATGTCATGTATCAGGCTTGGAGATGTCTTGATGCAGGACGAGCGAGTCGTTGTGTATGGTTCTCGTTAGTTAAAGCCTCATGAACGGAATTATCCGACGCGTGTCCTCGAGCTCGCAGTGGTTGTTCATGCCTTATGTTGTTAGAGACACTATTTTTTGGGAGAAAAATTTGTGGTATTCACTGATCACAAAAGCCTCAAATATATCTTCACTCAGCGAGATCTGAATCGTAGGCAACGCATGTGGGTCTACTACCTGCAATATTTTGATTTCTAATTATCCTACACTCCTGGGAAAGAAAATTCAGTAGCCGACACTTCGATTCGGAAAACTCAGTCACAAGTTGTTTGAGAATTTAATGAGGAGTGGATGCGGGTGGCCCTATTTTCAGAGATGCACATTGAGGTTCAAGAGGGTCAGGGTTAGACCGTTCTCTCAGCCTTAGTGGTAACATCTTCTCTCTTGGAACGAGTTAGGGAAAGACAGTTATCCGATCCGAAAGGCCTTGTCCTACAGGAAAGTTTCGTTGATGATGCCTCTACTGATTGGTCCGTGGATGAGGGTGATACTCTATTGTTCCGTGGGCGTGTATGGGTCCCAACAGACATCAGATAGGAGATGATGAGAGATTTCCATGCCTCAGTTTGGGTAGTTCACCCTGGAATTGCCAAAGTGGATCGTGATTTGCAGCGATAGTATAGGTGGCCGAGCATGAAGTGGGAGATAGCCGGTTTCATCACGCGTTGTTCCACCTGTCAGTAGGTGAAGGTGGAACATCACCGTCCGGTAGGTCTTCTACCACCGTTGTCCATTCCGGAGTGGAAATGGGATGATTTTTCTATGGACTTTGTAACTGCATTACCTAGGTCACCTCGTGGTAGAGATGCAGTATGGGTTATCATCGACCGTCTGATGAAGGTCACACATTTCATACCAGTGCGGGATACCTTCACAGTTGATGACTTTAGAAGGATGTATGTTTTGGAAATAGTACGACTTCATGGAGAACCTCATTCAGTTATTTCAGATAGAGATCCTCGTTTTACATCTCGGTTCTGGCAGGTTTTATAGAAGGATTTAGGTACGCAGGTACTTTTGAGTATGGCCTATCACCCACAGACTGACCGACATACTGAGTGGACTATACAGGTACTAGAGGATATGTAACGTGCATGTGTTCTTGATTTTGGAGGTTCATGGGAGAAAAAAAATTCCTCTTGTCAAGTTCAGTTATAACAATAGCTTCCAAGATACCATTGAGATGGCTCCCTATGAAGCCTTATATGGTAGGCCTTATCGCTCACTTTTGTGTTGGCTTGAAGTAGGAGAGGCATCTGTTCTAGGACCACATCTTGTGCGGGAGACTACGAAGCATATACAACTTATCAGGAAGCATATGTAGACAGCTTAGTCTAGATAGCAGTCTTATGCTAACAAGGACCGACGACCTCTTGAGTTTGAGGTCGGGAACCGGGTTTCTTGAAGGTCTCACCCAGGTTAGGGCAGAGACCTATTCAGAAGCAGGGTAATATTTCCCCGAGGTTCATAAGACCCTTTGAGGTGGTGAAGAGGGTCAGACCAGTAGCTTACCAGCTTGCACTTCCACAGAGATATCAGGCCATGCACAATGTTTTTCATGTATCTCTGCTTCTCTGGTACTTTTCAGATCCGAATAACGTGTTTTAGCCTGATGAGGTTGAATTGGATATGGATGCTTCCTTCGAGGAGTATCCAATGCGAATTGTCGACCAGACTGTGAAGACACTATGAGGCAGGTCTATTCCTCTTGTATGAGTGCTATGGCAGCACAACTGGGTATAGGATGAGACCTGGGAGCAGGAGGCGGATATAAGATCTCAATGGCTGGAGCTTTTCACTGGTGACACCTATTTACCCTCGGAAGACCAACTCAGGGACGAGTTTCTTTAAGGAGGGGAGGTTTTAATGACTCGACTCTTTGGAAAAGGTACAGATCATTAATTTTTCTTCCAAATATTTCCTTTAAGATTCTGTAATGTGAGTAACATCCTAAGGAAGGTTCAGTGAGTGTCCGGGGCTTGTTCAGAGCTAGGGAGTTTGAGAAATGGACTTGCAGACAGGGGCACATGGCCTGCGAATGGCTTTCTCACAGATTTGGTAAACCATGCAGCCATTGGTCTCGAAGCAGGGAGGTGCGCACAGTTTGGGTAAACTGTGCACCTAACCCATGAAACCCTTTTTTTGGAGGCAAGGAAATGTTCACCGTTTGCCCACGGTTTGGTAAAACGTGCGCCTAAACCGTGCGTCCCTGATCTGGGTAAATTTACCTTTTTTCCCTAATTTCTATTTAATCCTTAACCAATTCTTTCTTTCTCCATCCTGATAGAACACAGGATGAGCCCTCCTTGAGCTCCCAAACCATCTCTTCTCTCTTTTCCTTGTGGTTTCTTCATCCGAAGTCCAATCCTCGATCCGTCGAAGCCGTTGGATAGCCTAAGGTAAGGCCTACCACACTTGGCCTTGTTTCTTCAATAAATTGTGGTACCCTCTTTGCTATTTTGATGCAGGATCATATGCCCTATTTTCAGGTCATTGTACTGGAACTCATATCTCTTCCATCCTACCATAAATCTGAGGTCGATATCAAGAGAGCATACTCCTACATCTCTAAGGTAGGTTGTCACATGGTTTTTAGTTTCGGTTTTCGTCTTTTCAGGTTTATACTGTCATGTCGAGGATTTCCTTTCACTAAATCTTTTATTATTATTGACTTCTTACTGTCTAAATGACCCTTGTGATAGGAGGTTATGGGATGTACCCTCAATTGGGTGTTTGAGAATAGTATGACTCCGGTATGGACACCCATAGGTGTTATACCATGAGTCTTACCCCTTTTTTACCTTTGGACCTTATGGACATGTCTTGGAATCCATTTTCCATGTGATGCAAATGGGATGGTTTAGTTATGTCTTGGCTAGGAGGAGTTAGCCTAAACACCTTTTATTATTTTAAATTCATGTTTGCTTCAAATGTGATTATGTGATATTGTGAGATGGAAATGCGATGTTTTATTGACATGCATGTTATATGAATTGTATGCCTTATAAACTATACTAATTAAATGAATAATCTTCGGGACAGTGGTAGACTGTGAGAGCTCCCCTATGATATGGCTTCGGGCTAGGGAAGACCGCGAGAGATCCCCAAATTATATGATACAGCATCGGGCCAGGGGTAGACCGTGCGAGATCCCCTATTTTACGGCTTAGGGCTAGGGGTAGACTGTGAGAGCTCCCTTGAATAATTATTAAGCCTTCGGGCCAGGGATAGACCATGAGAACTTCCACAAGGTTGGGCTAGGGGTAGGATTGAGAGCGTTGCCCCTGGGTTAATGATGTCTATGAGTTCCATCCCAGTACTACCCAACATATTATATATATATATATATATCTCTAAATAACCTGGTTACTCATTCAGACATACCATCTATGAGCTGAAGCAGGTAGACCCACCAGGTGTCCTTCCAGAACCTGAGCAGGAAGGTTGATATTTACTTTTCTTTACTTGCATGCAGTTTATTACACATAATTTACTTACGATTATAATTTTTGGATTACACGTAGACACCGTTGGTGGTGGACTACTGAGACTTGTCTCACAACCTACCTGGGCGGCCCCCTGGGCACCTGTGTAGACTTTTCTACTGCTGGTACTAGTAGGGGAAAGGGCCTTGTTTCAGGTTTCTGATGTCTATATATATGTTCTAGCTGGAGTTCCAGAGCAGAGGACCGATCTTGGATAGATATTCTCGTGGACTTCCTTTTTGTTCTTTTGTTCTTTTAGAGCTTCTTGTAGCATTCTAGTCTTTTGTTTACTTTTGTATCAGTATTCCATGCATTTATTTTGTATTAGACATAGCATATGAGGCTTCTGTATGTTATACAGGGTTTACATTAATTTTTTAGACCAGTTGTATGTTTTCATATTCTCCTACATATCCATTGTTTGTGCTTCCGCTATTCTATCAGTGTAATGCTTCCCGCTTTGTACTCTGTAAAGGAAGTAAAGTCTCCCCACCGACATACCATTAAACCCCTGCTGCTAGTCGGCAGCCCCTGGCCTACGGGGAGACGATCCAAGGGTCATGTGGCCAACTGATCTTGGGGCTTGGGTTGAGGGGCAGCTAGGTCCGGGATGTCATAGATACCATACCCTATCTATGGGTATTAATGACTATTATATCATGTTCCACATGGAATCCAACATATAAACAACTACTTGATGGTGTGAATATCTGATAAAGAAATGTACCTGTCATGTCTATGGGGGGAAATGGTTTTTCACCCCAATTTGGAAATCAGGTCATAAATAAATGCCATTTAATCAATATGTGAGATGTTTTAGATGAAATGTAGGTCCAGGTTTGGCACTCAGTGCATGGAGTAGTCATGAAGTCATGTTCTTTTTAGGTCACATGTTATGAGTCCCCACCACATACTATTTGAGACCACAAATATTATATGGTTTGTACCCAAATTACATGACATTCTAGACATCTATGGAAATAGGATGTTTGACAAGTTTCATGAATATGTTATATTTAACACCAAGATGAAACCTATGTTACACATCAAATATACATATGTTGTGTAAAAATTTTAACTACACTCTAGGTAGATGAGTTTCACCAAAAATTCTACACCATCAAATTATCTCATGATTATTATCAATTAACTTAATTAAAACATTATAAATTCATAAACCTATATCAACCATGCTTGATATGGATTTTTTTATTATCATAAATCAATTTTCCCATCGATAACATAAATCCTCATCTATTAGTGATGTCAAATCATCAAAAACACCCATCTTGAAAACCCCATTATCCTAATTTAGCCCAAAATTAATTTTCTATAAATGACCATTTTCAATTCCATAACCCACAATTATGAATCTAGAAGAATAAATCAACAATAGATTATTCAGTCATCCAATGAATTGGTTTTGAAGGATAATTTGAATCAGTTTTCAAACAAAATATCAAATATGAACACCAAACAAATGGATGAGAAATATGTAATCAAAAAAATTAGATTAAATGATGACTATATTAATACATAATTCATATTATATTCCGAAATATGGAAAAATATATAAATATATCATGTTATGGAATCAATGAATTCAAAATCATATGTTGAATGTTATATATGGAACATTAACTTGTAACTTTTGATCATTGGTTAAATACGAAGTATTTTAATTCATAATCAAAACCTTTTAAAAATTATGATAAAACCGATAAAAAAATACCCAATATAGTTGTTATTTTATCTCTAATAAATATTAATATTGTATGATTATAATAGTTTTAATTATTGATATATAATGTGTTCATGATCGATTGTCAATTCCAATATCATTTGTGAATATTATCAACAATGGATCTCCTTCCAATACTCCAATAACCAAATTCGTCTAGTCCACAAGGGTTCACTCATGAATTATTGAATAAAAATACATTTTTATCCTATTAATAAATAAGTTCATTAATTAATTAATTAATCCCATATATCATTCACTCGATATTGTGTACTATCACAGAGTGCAATGATAAAAAACATATGTATCTCATAGGGTAATCATATGTCATAGATTCAATGGATGTCCTAGTTTCCCACTATAGGATTCAATCGAGGCATAACTACATTATTTTTGAAATTATAAATGTATTTCACATAAATTAATTAATATTTTAATATATTATCATCATTGATTCCAAATATCTAAAAACCCACACCAAATACTAGAATATATCAAAAAATAATATTTAAAATATTCAAAAGTATTAATTTTAAAATTATGATCCATTATGTTCTCTTCCCCATCAATGATTTTCATCCCAAAAGTTAACACATACTAAGATAGGATGGGGTACTGATCTCACATATTGTTCATCTCATCCAATAACAAAAATATGGTGAATCAAGCACCTATAAAGGATGTTCTACTATGAATCCTTGATTACATCCATGTGGTCATAAATGGTGAATATATTATTTTTTCTTCTCTACATAGTCTAGATGGTCCGATAAATCATCCATGTATCTTTTCATTTAAGATACATGGAACATTTAATGAACTCAAACCAACAAAAAACGTAATCCCTGGTAGTACACAACCTCACCAATCACACACCGTACATGAAATGGATCAATGAAGCAGAAAAATATCTTTCATACCTAGAAATACATCTATAAAAAGGACACATTGAGACCTTCCAAAACACATAGTATCCCACTATAAAGTACATATTCCTCCATCATTGATCCATGTACTGATATTGATGTTTCCAGACTATCCCCATCTTCTCCTTGATGAAAAATAATTTTCTATCATCACTCGCACTAATTATGGTCCCATAAGTGCTAATTAGTCTAACTATAAATAATATAGTTGGGACCTGTATGGTATCCCATATATGTCCTTGAATTGTTCCACACAAATATTTGAGAGATAACTGATATTTTATTAATTTTATAATAATTGTATGTGATCATAGTAGATTTGGTAAAATTCTAACATGTACACCTATATCATGGTCTCCATGACATGAATTGTTTTTACAATATATTAATCACTATTGGGGAAGAACATTGTACTAATGAATAACTTGGTTTTGATGTGCTCATTTATAAATAATAAAAACTATGTTGGGAAAAAAGATAAATGGATTAAAATAATCATCGAGTGTAAACCATGAATTTTATTGATCTCTTACACAAAAAATATCCCACCCATTATACAATAATAAACTCACTGGTATAGAGGATCTGGGCTAATAGGTTAAGTAAATCCACCCTCACCAAAATAGAATCACTAACATCCATCATCAGTCAATTTCAAATAATGAAATATGTGGATATTCCACGACACTTCCATTTTGGTACATCAAGTGACAAGGCTATATTTATTGTAACCTAATTATCATCCTTTGCCTATTTATGGGAAAGACGAAAAGATATGTAATTTGTAATGTAAATATCCATCCCTAAAGAAAATAATATCTAATGATGATATTGATGTATCTTTTCAATACTATGATTTTATACTGAGGGATTTGTATAAAATATTTCTCACTACATCATCTCAAATTGATAATGAAACCATACTGCATTCTTATATGTGAATAAAATGATTCCTACAAGTATAGAATACAAAATTTTTTTCTCAGATGAATATATGGTCACACAAAAACTCAAATGTGATGGGGTAAATAAATGTTTTTATATGAATTTTATTATTGACTTATCCACCAAGGATAAATTAAATAGGGCATACTTCACCAATTCCTCATATATAAACTAGGAAAAACAATTCCTGATGAAATAATATTCTACATCATTCTTTTTCCACATAGTATATATTGTCTCAATGTCATCGTCCTACTATATCTCCATCCACAAAATCTATCTCGAGATGATATCACTCTATGTGATGATGTGTGTAATAAATATTTTATCATAATAGGAGACAGAATACTCAACCAAATTGTTTGGTATTCTAGTTTTTATTTCCAACAACATTCAGTCATTCTCTAAATCAATAGTTTTAATGTTTTTATCTTGTGGTATCAAATGTTTTGATTTGTTGGTAATAAAAACATAAAAAATATCTAAAAACATCCAAGAACTTGCCTATATGAATAATAAAACAATATGTACTCAAATTCATCTTCAAGAAACCATAAAATGCGAGAACATGTTAACAAGTTCTTCAATATCTCAATGGTGTCGAGGAACATCACTAACCACTAACAGATTCTACCATTTTTGTTTCATAGTAATATAACAAGATTAAATCATTGATATAAATATCAAAAGTGAACTATAGTAGTCATTCAATATATTCAAAATCTTTATTTTAATAATTCTATTCGGTGGATTTTAATATTGTATTTCGTGAATATTCAATTGTTCTAGAAAATGTAGACCTCATAAATAATATGTCCCAAAAAATTACACATCTATAATATGTAACATAAATATCAAGTGTTTCCCTTAATGATGGGTTGTTCAATGTTCATCTGTAAACATTTTTAATTTCGATGCATACAAATCTTATGATCCCGAGTATATAATAATGTATTAACTAAGTAGTATTAGAAACCATTTCTACAAAGTATGGAATATTCATCTAATGTTTCCCAAAAACTATTCTTGGGAATTAATCATTCCAATTGTAATCACTAGGTACTAAAATTATCATATTTATATCCTTATTTATTCCTCAATATATCCCATGCATGCACCTGAAGCTGGTAATATCCTATATTGAGGTTAATTTGAGAGAACCAACATTTCGCATTAATCTGATCAAAGAGGTTATTTATTTTGGGTAGTTGAAACCTTTTCTTGATATTAAGATAGTTTTTTAAAAAATACTAATACAACCATTTATATTTTTTTGAAAAAATCAATTAGATAATTAAAGGGAACACACTAGGATTAATAAAGGAATTTAACTAATGTAACTCCAAATAAAAACACATATCTATATTTTTACTAGGTTCCATATGATATTCTATTGAAGATATCAAATTAATCCTTGAATGTAAGTCAATAGACAAGTAAACGCCTCCTTGAGGATGTAATATATGTACATATCAAGGGAAGGCCTCTAGGTACTCCACATCCACTACAGGGAACCAAACATCTGTTGTGTATAAATCTTCTATATTTAACCTTTATAACAGTTGGTAAATAGAATATATCATCATACATTTAATCCTAATTTACTCGAAATGGAATTCCTTCTTCCTCATTAATGATGATCAAAAACCATATTCCCATGTATGCTATTCATATGTTGGAAAAATTAAATCTTGGCTTGGGTTTTAGATTGATAGTTGATTACAAGAATTACATGATATGGAATCATTACTTACACAAATATACCACCATATATGTTATACCCTCTATGATAGTAGTAATAATTTTTTCAAAAGAAGATGATCATAGAAACCCATCTCATGTTAGACTGCAGTCATGGGGGTATAACTATAAGAATCTATGGAAATTCCATCTCTTAAATGAGATATTTTCATTTAAAGGATTGGATGGAACCTATGAATACTAAATATAATTTGAGGGTGGAAAAAAATATCATGACATGAATCATGATGAGACAATAAAGGTTATAATCCTCATCAACCTGTAACTATCCATGTTTCTAGCCACTGGCCCTCTATGTCTAGAATAGACCACCATGACCTGGTGGTTGTGGTTTTGAGTCATAATGATCAAAATATCCCATGACAGCTCCTTATCGTATTCCATTATCTCCTCCATATGGATCTCACCATCTTTACCTAAAAATTCCCTAGTTTCATAATTGAATTTTACAAGGTATTCTACCTAACAACAATCAAATGTTTTATTAATAAATATTCAGTTCTAATTCAAGTACAATTGAATACATATTCATTAAAACTGATATTTTTATATTGACTCATCACATTATTGTATTCCATATGTGATGAGGGACATGTGGGTATCCATGCCATAATAATTCCATAATAGTTTTTATGTGGGATTTTTATTACAATGTGATTAATTGAAATGTGATGTTTAATTTTGTTGTGTATTTGGAATGCATCAGGGGTCTGGTAGTGGTTGGTTCCTCTTATTTATTGAAACATCCATTTAGTTTTTTTAACTCAAATCAATGGCATTGTATGTGAATAAAATGTTATATTGAGGAGAATTTACACGCTAGGAGCTCACATTATAACGTAATTATATTTTATTATTAGTATTTATCATAATTATTTTTATGATTCATAGTTTTTATATTTTTATAGGGAATTTGGACCTAGAAGATTGATGTGTTAGAGGAGGTCCTCCTTCCCACACCATGGAGTCCGAGATCCAAATATGTGGTTCTATTTTTGTGGGTGTCTATAGGATACAAAGAAAAACTGATAATTGTATTTTCATATGGTTATTTGGATATTGGACTCCCTCTATGAAATGGGTTGTCCAAAAAACCAAGTTTTTGATGTGAAATAAATCCAGATAATCGACGAGAATCTAGTAAAATACATAAAACCATCATTTATTTCTCTAATAGTGAAGTGGATCTCGCTATTTCTTATAGGGACATCCTTATGGTTTTTAGGATCAATTCAATGTTTTTCACTTTTGGATGAATGATGGTATGAAGAAACAATCCACTATAAATTATAATTATTTATTTTTATCACATGATGAAACCAATGAGTCCTTTATTAATGAAATGTTTAAAAAAATTCATGATGTCATTACATTTTTCCACTTCAAGTTAAAGATATTTAAATTTTCTTCAAGATTATACAGAAATAAAATATATAGCAATATAGATTTAGATATTAATATGGTAAAGAAGTGATAATGTTTGAATGCATAATAAGGAATCCAAAAAGTATTTACCCAAAAATAACTATACTCAGAAAGAACTTATTTTGTACATTTTAATTCATAATATTGATACTCTCTAGGGGTTATAGCTCCAAATTAAATATTTCAAAATTCGGGATATAGACTTCAAGTTAATTTATATTATTCATAGTGAATTGAATGTAAAGATCCATCATATATAGATAATTTAATGGTATAACATATTAATTAAATATTGTTATTTGTGATGGTCTAATAGATTATTTTAGTATTATATTCATAGAAGAAAATATCTATAATTCATATCAACTTGTTAATGGTGTTATTAGATCCACAATGAAATAAATGGAGAATGAAATTTTGATAGTAGATCCACATGATGATAAAATATTTAATGTCATATAATTCATTAATATATATAGTAGTTTCTGAAGTAATGGTTATCCATATAATTTATTTATTTATTTTTGAGACATTATGAAACATAAAATTGCACAGGTTTCCAAGGAGGTATTTATGAGAATATATATGCTTATTAGACTAAATGATCAATTATAATGATTTATTCCTCATTATTTTGGTAAAATTCAAATATTTGACACAGGGGTACATTTGTAAATTTATTTTCACTTTAAATCAAAATATATTAATCTTAATAAAAAAAATATAAAATTAATGATTCACTTTTTTATAGATAAATTTCCATCAAAGAAATTTTTTTTTGAATATTTACTTGAATATTGATATTTATAATGATTTTGATACATTAATATGGAACATTATTATGAAACTATATTAAAAATAAGGCTTTCTCGTTGATTTTTTGACAGATTAACTATATGTATTTGATCTCCAAATGTTATTTTAGTCTCAAATTATCTCCTACATTATTTTTTCGAATATTCAATAAGGTTTGGAAGGCAAATCATAATTATATGTTTCTCTTTGGATTTATCGATGGTTTCCATAGTATAATCCATATCAAGGATATTGAAAAACATTAAATATAACCATTAAATGATACTGTGAACCTAGGTTTTCCTTCACCCCTTATTTATACAGATGAAATTCTAATCTATAATGAATATAAAAATATTTTTATTAACTCTATTTTTTATATATATTTTTATTTTTAATATTTCATTGGGAAATCAATCACATTGAAAAAATTATTATTTATATTTTGGAATGGGATTTCAAAAACAAAGAAATGATTCATCCCAAAATTCATGAATAATAAAATAGGGAACCTACAATTCATTTAACACAACCTTTATCTATTTTTTTGGAAGATTTATTTCTATGCACCATGAATGTATTTACAATAATTTCTCATCAAAAAATACATAATTAAAGGTAAAAAAGTATAACATTGGGGGAATTTTCCTTTTAAACATGGATATCACATATATGTTAGTCTACTTCTTACTTATTTATTAGTGTAAAATTATGATGACAAATTAGTTGGAAACTTATGAAGTGGAATAATCCCTCGTATTCTTTGTGGGGGATCTTGCAGCTTCTTCAACTCTAGATGTATCCCCCTCCCTACACCATTAAAAGTCTATGAATTGGTGTTTGGAATAGCTTTGGTTCCCTTCATCATGAAGAGATATCTATATCCCATAGCTGGTCGTCTTATTTATCTAGACAATGTGATTTTTATGGATCATGATATTGGTGTGGTGATTTGTTTGATGGTGCCTTCTTAAACCATCACTATATCCCTTGCCACGACCCTGTTGCCCCCATACTCATTGCTTAGAATCATTGTAACGACCTTGTTCTAGAAGCCACCCAGAGGCACCCCATACCTAGTTGGTCACATGCCCTCAAGTGCATTTCCCCAGATGCTAGAGGCTACTGATAAGCAGTGATGGCCTTGGGTGTGATAGTGGGGAAACTATGCCCTCATTTTCAGAGAACACAATGGAAGTAAAAAAATACATAAAATAGCTGAAGAAGTAAATATCAAACATCAGTATACAGCGTATGACTGGAATAATAAAGCAGCTGGAGAACATCTATAAATGATGCATGAAACATATATCTATGAAATTATCCAAACAAGTCACAATGCTAGAATAAAAATAGTACTAAATCAAATTAGAAAATAAAAAATAAATAGTTACTCAGCATTGTAAGTATATTCTTGGACCTCTTCTATCCATATCCAAAGTAAGTCAAGTACTTGATGTTGAAGGGCACTTCCCTTATCTATACCTGCAATAATATAGTCAGTTTGGGCCTAAAAGTATGACCCTAACAGGGTGGGAGACTAAAGACCAGTAGTCAACCACCCAGATATCTATGCCTAATAGTCAGTGAATATATGGTAGGTAAAATTACAGAAAAAAGTAAACAAGAAGGCACTAAGTAGTAAACAATCCACATTTTCAAATCAAGCTACAATGAACAGACAACTAAACCTCAAACATGTATCCCTCTGGGAAGTACTCAAAGACATCCCCTATGGATCTACCTAAAAATAATACAAGCATCTCTCTGGGCAATACACTCAGTCTAACCCCTCTGGTTCAGTACATGAATATAAAAAGACTCTCTGAGGAAGCGCTCACAGTCTATCCCCATATAGTCAAAGGTAATGCAAGACTCTCTGAGCAACCTCACACAGTCCAATCCATGTATAGTCAAGTGTAGTGAAGGAATATCTGAGGAATATAACTCGGTCAATTCCCATTATATCCACAATGTCTATGACTCTTTGAGGAAGATCACTCAGTCAATTCCCCTTATATCCTAGGTTATACTATTCAAACAATGACTCTCTGTGGAAGCTCACGTGGTCAATACCCTTATATAAAAAAGCGAAGGACTCTCTGAGGATTCTCACTCAGTCAATTCCACTTTTATCGCCAACTGGTTCTCGGATCTCTGAGGATTCTCTCTCGGTCAATCCCCCTTATAGCCTAATTGCTCATAGACTCTTTGGGAAGCTCATCCGATCAATTCCGCTAATAGTCTACTACACCAGGTTCTCACAGCCCTATGAAGTTAGACTAGAATAGATGTGTAATTTGGCCTAATTAAATCAATAGAATTACTTGGATAACAGTCTACAACATATCAAGCATGTTAGAAAACAAACTCTCAATCATACAACAACATGCATGGAGAACAGGTAAAGCAGCCAAAGGATAAACAAGACTAAACAACCATAAATAGAACATGCATGGGAAAAACACATCCAAAGAATATCAATAAACACTATTCATATCTATATTACCTTTACACAAGCATATAAGGAATGTAGAAAAACAATAGGGGTAAAGCAGTAAACACACTATACCCAGTTCAAGGGTATTGGTGGAATTTTCACATAATACTCAAATAAATTCAACAGAAAGGCACAAACCACCCACCATAGGGTTAAGAGATCATTATATGTGATATTTGAAGCTTAAATATACTTAGAACATTGTATATCTAAGAAAACGTCAAAACAATTCAACCCACGATAACATGGAAAAGAAGAGAAATCATGAAACGAGGATGCAGCAGAAGAGAGAACTCACCGATGCGATTTGAATGCAATCGACAGTGTTCGATTTAGAGGAAGGAAAGAGACTCGAGGGCCCCATAATGATCAGTAGTCGTACGAGCTCTCTCAGATGAATGAGATCTAAAAGGAGGGTTCTCTATCCGACACATGAGATCGTAGTGCATTTAGTGAAAAAAACAAAATACACAGTGTGTACTTTTGAAGTACAGGATGTGTACTTTTTGTTTCTGTACTCCACATTAGGCGGCCTCCAAGTCATTCCACATGTTCGTTTGCAAGGCCACTACATGGCCAACACACGGCTACCCGCGGTAACTAAGTACACAGTGGGTAATCATAAAGTACATGATGTGTACTTAAAAAAATTCCCAAAACACATATTTTCTCAAAAACTATTGAAAAAGAGAAAAACATACCTGAAAAAAAGATCTGAGTTCTTATAAACATTCCCCCTTAATGAAATATGACACTGTATTTCAGTAGCACTGCGTAGAAGATAAAACCCCGAACAGCTTCGACCACTATGATCACACGTCTGCCTTCCTCTCCCATGTATCGTTCTGTACTCGCTCGTTCTCCCATAACACCCATACCAGAGGAACAGACCATCCATGAAAAACCTTCACCCAGCAATCTGAGATCCAGATAGGATGCTCTTCAAAGGATTCATCTTCTTTGAGCTCAACCTCTTCAGGTTGAAAGACATGAGACAAGTCTGAAAAGTAACGTCAGAGCTGAGAAACATGAAAAACATCAGGCATAGACCAGTAACTCTGAGGTAAATACAACCAATAGGCAACCGGCCCAACACTCTCCAACATCTGAAATGGCCCGACGTAGCTCGACGAATTTGTACCCTATCTCCTAATCCTATTGTGTTCCAACCTTTATGTGACATGCATGAAAACCAAATCCTCGACCTTGAATTCTAGAGTTTGTCTCCACTGATTAGAATAAGACTTTTTTTGACACTGCACATTTTCCATCCTCTTCAGAATCAACTCTATCTGCTTTGTGGTCTCTTGAATAAGAGGAGGTCCCAGAAAAGCTGCCTCTCTTGCCTCTAGTCCAAAAAATGGTGATCAACATAGCCTACATTACAAATCCTCAAAAGGTGTCATCTGAATTGTTTCTTGAAAAATATTGTTTTAGGAGAACTCCATAAGAGTTATATTATTCTCCCAAGAACCTCCAAAATCTATAATTCATTCTCAGGGCATGTCTTCATGCACCTGAATTGTACATTCATACTTGCCATATGTCTGGGGATTATAAGTTGTACTCAAAAGTACCTATGTACCTAAAGCCTTCTGAATCCCCTAGAAGACCCGATAAGTAAAACATGCATCCCTGTCTGAAACAATAGAGTGTGGAACTCCATGTAGACGTACAATCTCACGGATGTACAACCATCCCATCTCATCAACACTAAATGTCTCCTTGATTGGAAATAAGTGAGCGACTTTCATGAGATTGTCAATGACAACCCAAACTGCAACATTCCTATGAGGAAACCTCGACAAACTATTCAAGAAGTCCATCGCAATATCATTCCACTTCCACTCAAGAATGGGTATCTGATGTACGATCCCTGCTAGTCGTTGATGCACTATCTTCACCTTCTAACATGTTGAACACCTCATGATGAAACCTGCAACATACCTCTTCAAACCTAGACACCAATACAAACAGTGTAGATCACGATACATCATGGTGATTCCAGGATAAACTGGACAAATTGAGGAATGAAAGTCCTACATCACCTCCTCACGTTTGTCTTCTGGCACCCATACGTTCCCCTAGAAACGCAAGATCTGATTCTCGCGTATGGGTCATCTAGGAATATGGTCCACTCCAAAAACACATTCCCTTAGGACGAGGCCATCCGAATCTGATACCTGCATCATGTGAACTCGATCAAGAAGAGTAGAGGTAATAGCTACCACTAATAGAAAAGTTTGTCCCTATTTTTCATGCAACTCCAAATGCATCCCAGAGAATAGATCCATAAGCTTCCACCCACTAATGGCCTCTTGAACTGTCTGAATCAGAGTCCTCCTGCTCAGCGCATCTGCCACTACATTTTCCTTCCCATGCATATAGGCAAATTCAATGTTACAGAACTGTAGGTACTCAACCCACCTTCACTATCTCAAATTCAGATCATGAGGAGTGATGAAATACTTGAGACTCTTGTGGTTGATGAAAACCACCAAGTGATCTCCCAGATAAAAATGTCTCCAACAATGTAAGGCATGAACAACAGCTGCTAACACCAGATCATGCGTCTGGTAATTTCTCTCATGTGGCCTCACCTACCCAGACTTGTACACAACAACTCCCTCTCCCTCCATAAGCATAGACCCCAACAAGATACCTGATGCATCAAAGTAAATAGTATAGCTCTTTTCTATCTCTAGAAATACTAGTATTGGTGCTAAATTCAACATTCCATTTAGCTCCTGAAAGGCTGACTCACAAGAATCTGACCAAGAGAACTTCACACCCTTCTTAGTCAGACATGTCAAGGGGGTTTCTATGTGTGAAAAGTCTTGAATGAAATGTTTGTAATGTCCATCCAACCCTTGAAAACATCGCACCTCAAATAAATTCTTTGGCTGATCCTGATAGACTACAACTCTCACATTCTCTAGATCTACATAAACTCCTTCCTCTAAGATAATATGTCCCAATAAGTGAATCTGATTCATTCAAAAGTGGCACTTTGAGAGCATATAATATAACTGATGCTCCCTGAGTGTACTCAAAATGATATCAATATGGGTAGCATGGTCGTTTCGTGTGTGATATTACAACAAGATGTCATCCATGACGACCACGACGAAGTAATCCATGTTTGGATGGAACACTCAGTTCAGCAGTTCCAGTAAAACAATAGGTGCGTTCATGAGACCAAACAACATTACCATGTATTCATATAGACAATACCTGCCCTGGATATTTGTAAGAGGTATATCAGATGGTCTAACATGCAACTGATGATAACCGGACCTCAAGTTAATCTTCGAGAACACCCAGGATCCTCGAAGCTGATTAAAGAGATCTTCAATCCTCAGCAAGGGATATCAGTTCTTGACCGTCAATTGGTTCAGCTTCCAATAGTCCACTAAAATCATGAGGGTTTTATCTGCCTTCTTCCCAAACAGGACAACCAAACCCCAAGGAAAATTACTGGGTTGGATGAAACCCTTTTCCTGCAACTCCTCCAAATACTTTTTGTTCTCCAGCAACTCTGGTGTAGCCATTCTATAAGGATAAATGGACACAGGTGCCGCTCCTGGCACAATCTCAATAAGAAATTTCATCCTCTCATTCCATAGGAAATCCTGAAAATTCCTCTAGAAATAAATCTCTAAAACGATCCACTATTGGAGGAAAGTCTAACTGTGAAGTCCCCTGGTCATCCAGATATAGACTAGTAATCTGGATTGTAACTCCTTCCATCCCATGATGATTGGGTCCTGTTCTACTTGCCTGGAAATCCTATTTGCCCTTATGAAGAAATGATTCATCTCCTGGGGATGTGAAACTCACCCTCCGATTATAATAGTCAACAAATTCCTGTAATGGAACTAACCATCCATCCCATGAATGAAATCATATCATGTAATATCTAGGACATATAGGTTCTATATGAAGTGACACCCACCAACCTATAGAGGGAAATCTTTTCACTAGAGTAAACTCAGCGTTCTATTCCCCAACAGAGTGTAAGAAGGTAACTAAAGAAATAAAGCATTAATGTTTTACAAAAAATGACTAAACTGCATGTTCAATTCCTACCCGATGTGTTCTCTTAAGCCATTCACATGGGTGTGTACTCTTACCAAAACTGGTTGTGTAACACCCCAAACACACAACGTGTTCTCCAAACACACAGCGTGTATGTGAATCCGCTTACCCTGCCTATGTCCTTCTACACAGTTAAGCCACATGAATCTCCTAAGACAAGACTACATGGCGTGTTCAAGATAGACACAACATGAACTAGACAAGCTTCCCCTGGCCCGTGTTGTTAGTGAAACGTCCTGACACACGGCTCAAACCACATGACGTGTTCAAGGTAGACATGGTGTGTATGTGAATGGATAACAGTGAACCCTGTTGTTGGTTACATGGCCAGATTCCTAGGTCGGACTACACGACGTGTTCAACTGGTACACGATGTGTTTGTACAAGAAATTACATATCCAGTGTCTCGGCCAACACGACCAATGACACTGTTAGAGACTACATGGCGTGTACATAAAGTACATGGTGTGTTCTTAAGAAAAATAGTTTCTTCCCAAACAGAAGAACACATGGCATGTAATTAACATTAAACAACGTATATTCTAGGTTTTTCCAGATAGTAAGCCCCAGAAACTACTCCGGAAACTAGAAAACACTGAAACGGACAATGAAAGTGCCAATTTCCAATCTGTGAGGGACCATACACCCCACAGATCAATGTTTTTCATCTTCTACTTGTTGTAACAATAAAAACAGAGAAATGATCCACCAAATTCTGGTCCATGAGGTCCCATAACACCTGAAGAACCAAATTTTGGCATCCATTCAAGAAAAACGTCACAAAAAACAATACCCTATCAAACAACATGTATTTTTATAAAGACATCTATCAGAACAACATTAATATTATACACAACATCTATGACAACAACATGTAATCGCTAATTCATCCTAAATAGCATGGAAAAAATGCATAACTTGTTATTTTAACAAGTTCTTATATGATGAATGAGATGGAATACCCTCATCTCATTGGGTTGCGATAGAAATAGAACCTCAATAACATAAAAAATTACAGCACAAATAATGTGAATCACCCATAGTGAAATCAAATCAAATGTAGTCATGAAAAACTAGAAAATTTCAATAAACTAGGTAGGTTGAATTTCCCCTATACATGAGTTAGCTAATCATGGGCATAACTTATTACGAAGTACCTATTCCTTCATATCCCTGGCTAAATGATCCAAATAGTAAGTCAAGAGAAAATAATCCCTCTGATACCGCATTGTAGATTTCTAGTTCCGGAACCCACCTAGTGGTTCCCCGTACCCAGTTGGTCACATGGCCTCAAGCACATTTCCCTGAACGCCAGAGTCTGTCGACTAGTAGCGGGGGCCATGGATGTGATAGTGAAGAAACTATAACCTCCTGGGAAGAGTACAATGTAAAAAGTAAAAAAAAATACATACAATAGTAGAAGAAGTAAATATCCAACAGTAGTAAACAACGGAATAATGGAATAATAAAACAAATAGAGCACATCTATAAATGATGTGTGTTACATAATTCTTGGAATGTAGCGAAACAAGTCATAATGTTGGAATAAAAATAGTACTAAATCAAATAACAATATAAAATATAAACATCTCCTCAGCATCGTAAGCATATTATTGGTCCCATGCTCTCCAGTTCCACAGGAAGTCAAGAAACTGAAGTAAAAGGGTGCTTTCCCATATCTATACATGTAGCAATATAAGATGTTTTGGCCAAAATCATGATCCAAACATGTTGTGAGACTAAATCCTTGTACGAAACCACCATACGATTTGTACCTAATAGTCAGTGAATATACGGCGGGTAACATTACAGAAAACCAGTAAACAATGGGGCACTAAGCAGTAAACAATCCACAGTTTCAAATCAAGCTACCATGAATAAACAGTTAAACCTCAAATAGGTAACCCTCTAGGAAGTAATCACAGCCATACCCTTTGGTACTACCTAAAAAGAATACAAGAAAACCTCTAGGCAGTACACTCATGCTAACCCCTCTAGTTCATTATATGAATATAAACAAAACTCTCTGAAGAATGGCTCGCATTCTACCCCCTTATAGTCAATGGTAATGCAAGAATCTCTAAGGAATCTCACACAGTCTATTCACTGTATAATCTATTGTAGTAAAGGACTATTTGAGGAAGCTCACCCTGTCAATTCAATTATCGCCCCAAGGTCTAGGACTCTCTGAGGAAGCTCACTCGGTCAATTCTACTTATAGCCAAGGTCGTACAATTCAAACAAAGACTCTATGAGGAAGCTCACACAGTCAATCCCCTAATAGTCTAAAGAAAACAAGGACTCTCTGAGGAAGCTCATTCGTTCAATTCCCCTTATAGACCCAAGTTGTTCTAGGCTCTATGTGGATGCTCACTCGGTCAATCCCCCTTATAACCTATATGCTCAAAGACTCTTTGAGGAAGCTCACCCGGTCAATTCCCCTTATAGTCTATTACACCATGTTCTCACATACATGTGTAGGTCAACAAGAATAGTAGTGTAATATGTATAAATTAATCTTATATAACTACTTGGATAATAGTCTACAACATATCAAGCATGTCAGAAAACAAACTCTCCATCCTACAGCAATAGGCATGGAAAACAGGTAAAGCATCCAAAGTCTAAACAGGACCAAACGGTCCAAAACAGAACATGAATTGAAAAAACACATCCAAAGCATATAAATCAACCTTATTCTTATCCATATTATCTCTACACAAGAATACAAGCATGACGTGAAAACAATAGGGGTAAACGGTAACAACGCAATACCCCGTTCAAGGGTATTGGTAGAATTTTCACATAATACTCAATGACATTCAACAGAGAGGCACAAACCACATACCGTAGGGTTAGGATATCTCTATATTTGAACCTAAAATCTTGAATCTCATTATAACTCCATAGATTAATGAAGGAATCTAAAATGTTCACCCCATTATAACATGGAAAATAAATGAAATCATGAAATGAGGCTCCAGGAGAAGAGAGAACTCACCTATACGATTCCAACGCAACCAATGGTATTCAATTCAGAGGATGAATAGAGGCTACGGGGATCATCAATGATCTGTGGCCATATGGGCTCTCTCTAATGAACGAGACCTAAAAGAAGGGTGCTCTTTCCGTTAGATGTGACCTCGATACGTTTAATAAAAAAATACATGACCTGTATTTTTGGTGTACACAACGTGTACATGGTGTTTCCATACTTCTCATTAGGCAACCTCCAAGTCATTCCACATGGTCGTCTACAAGGCCTCTACACAGCCAGCACACAACAACCTATTGTAATCGAGTACACAACATGTACTCATAATGCACATGATTTGTACTTCAAAGATTTCTAGAAACTTCTATTTTCTCAAAATCACCATAAAAAGAGAAAAACATACCTGAAAAGATGATCTGGGTGATTACACTCATCACCATCAAATAATAGTAATATGAGTGGGTCTCCCTTTTCATGATCATCAAGAATAGACCCAGACTAAATTCTCCTCATTTCACCTACCATTATTGAGGGAAGATCCACAGATGGTTTTGTTGGATTCATAGGACCAATGTCATGGACTTCCTCTAGTGACATGAATGTTTATTCTCCTATCTCATTGAATATTTACACCCCTAACACCTCTAATCCATTATTGAATTTATTAATATCCACAAGAGCTCAGAAAAAGAAGCTAAGTGATAATTCCTCCTCCTATTTCAAAAAGGACAATAACCCCACAGCCGATCAAAGGGTTTTATTGTTCAATGATTCCCATTCACATTTGAAACAACTAGGGCATCAGTGAAAGGGTAAAAAAGAAATCATATTTCTATAAAATCCCTAAGAACAAGTTCAATCTTATTGTTGACCTTGATCATAATCATATCCTCTCCAAAATCAATGATATTACCCGAAGAATTATGCTACATGTATCCATGAATTCTGACACCACCAATCATCGCATTTTTATCTTTTGGAACAATAACATATCTATAGACCAGATTCCTGAAGGTTAACGGCACATACCTACCATGGTTACCTGTGATAGTGGATCCATCTTTGTGTCCTTTATATATAGATTTTTTTTGTCTAGCATAGGAATATTTTATGGGATGACCATAATACATATGACCGTAGTAACCTACCAATATTTTTTGGGTTATTTTAATGTCATCACCCATCATGAGGATAAGAACAACAATGGGGTCTTTCCCTAGTAATTCAACTTTGGATTTTCTTAATTGAGTTTCTAGTAATGGCCTCATGGAAATTGGATACTCCGGTGAACATATCACCTGGTGCAATAATCAATTTTGGGATCATTGCACATGGTGCCGCATGAACCAATTCCATGGTAACATGAAGGTCATAAATATTTACTCTAACAACAAGGTTATCCATATGGTGAATGTGATATCAGATCACTGATTTCTTTAGGATCATCTCTCTTCAAGTCAGGTGGTCAATGATCATTTTAGATTTTTTAGCAATGGAAAAAACTCCCTTATTATTAGGAACTGGTCATAGATTAATGGAGTGATACGTATTACGAGAATCAATGGTATTCCATTAATAGAAAAATGTAGACAATAAATAAATAGGACACATGATTTGTTGAAGGAGATACCTCATGGTGACAAGGTAATTGAATCAATCACTCATAATATTGAATGACTTTATTCGAGCTTGGATGGGTCCTGGAATGACCGGATTTTGGAAGAAATTTCCAATTAGAAGGTCATTATTGTAGATAAAATCCTTGAGTAGGAATACCTAAAGAGAGAGAAATATAGGATCATAAGGATTGGGAGGGTGATTTATTCACCGCTTACTTCCTTGCATGAATCATTGCGATGTTTTAGCCAGTTCAACTAAATATCATGATTTAAGATGGTTTATATTTAGATGATGTGAATGTTCAGGGGAACATTGATCATTCCTTCATCAAATACATTATTTTCAAAGAAAATCCATATATGAATAATTGTTACTCGAGAGGATATTTAGGGTTCCTAAATAACACTTCCAACCACGTTTCTATCCAAATCAATGAGATGTTGGGGGACATTCCTGAATTGAAAAAATATTTTAGGTAATTATGACCCTTAAAGCTAACAATGTGCTGGGTCTGTATGGTTTTCCACGTATGTTCTATATGGAATATAGTTATGGGTTAAAAAAGGAATTTATAGAGGCCCTTCGATATTTCATCTAGGGAGGAATCTTGACAAGAGTTTCATGTGCCACTACACATGTTCTCATTCCAAAAACTAGAATCCCCTCATCCATATTTCATAACAGACCGGTAAACATGTGTTACATACCATATAATTTTGTTGATAGATCGTCAACTCCATGTTTTCAGTTTATCTTTTGTGGTGGGTCTACATTGAACATGATAGATTTTTGTACGGTTGTTCAAATAAATGGGTAATTGGTTTGCCCAAATATATGATTAGGGACATCAAATCAAATACCCATGGATTGAACATGGGTATCAAACGTTATATGGACATGGAATATGATATACTAGAATGGGGATTCATCAATATAGTTCTCTTAGGTATGTGTTTTTTCACCGATCTACTATCCTCGTATTCATATTCATTAGTAACTTGTGGTTGGAAATTACTATTATGGGTAGGTCGCATGGTTTCTTTAAGGGAAATCATGGTCCAAGACATGTGATACCATATCATCGAGCCTATTTATCCACACCTAGGATATTATCATCCACTTCATATATATTCATGGGTAATTGAGAGATTCTACCATTCCAAAGAAAGATGAAACTCCCCCACCATCTCCCACCTCATATTTGAAGATGAAACATTATCCATCATCATTGCCAAAAAATGAAAATCCAATGAATTCCCAAGGAGCGTGAGGAATACGATCATTAAAGTGGACCCTCTATTAATAATAAAAAGTTAAATTTCATCATTTCCATCTGAAGTTCATCTATCAGTGTAGAGACCCAAATCTTTATGTACACGAACATTACATTACTTTTGCAAAATACTTAATACATGACAAAAATAGACGCCCAAAGACCGTATTAGTTTAGTGTATTTGGAATCTTAGAACATAATCTTTTAATCATGATAATAGATCTTAAAAATATCCCGCAAAAATCTTCCCCTATTGGTTTTCATACCTAAAATCTTTCTTTATATCCTGTGGAAAACAAAACATAAAAAGGGTGATCTCAAATGCTCAGTAAGGGTAAACATAGAGAATATAAAACAATCCATAAACATTTAAATGGAAAAACATGAACATAAAATCCAAATATCAAAATCTTGAGCGAAGACATAAATCTTGGAAGTATGTAATGCATATTTCATAATGGAACATCAATCATGATAAAATATCATGGAAATAAAACATGTAATTGTGGAAAACCATTAAGCACATGATATGATTTCCACAGTATCCAATGCATTTCTAGCAAGACCATCTTAGTGGACAAAGTCTCTTTCTGAATCGAGTTCACTCCTCGTTCCAGTCCTGTATCACTGAACCAGATTAACTTACCATTTCATCCATGTCTATCTCATGAGATATATATCTTTACCCAATGCATTGGAGGGAGATATATATCCCACCCACCTCATAATTAAATCATTCTTACTTGTGCCACAACATGATCATAAATCATTCATCATTACCCCAAGTATAAAATGGGTTTCATAAACATCATCCCATCATAACATAATCCATACAAAAAAATGGATATCATTTCATAATAAGAAAAGTGAAACCATGTAAATAATAGAGAAACTATACGTGAAATATTCACATATGGAATAATTCCATCTTAAATGGAAAATGGTTTTGATAAAGCACTTGAAATTAATTCATGAGGAAAATATCCATTCTTCTTCAAAATCATTTTCTTTTCATGAAATGCCATGCAATTTTAAAAGAAAATTATTTGTTTGAAAATTGTCATTAAATCATGTAGAGTAAGATTCATGAAAATATGACGTTATGAAACCGTAAAAATCCGTTCATGCCATATAAGTTAAAAAACATTCTTCTCGTACTTTATCCAGAAAAGTCAAAAAGAACCTAATATGGTGAACAAAAGAAAGATTCCTTCCATATGAAGAGGAAAAATTAAAAAATGGGTAAAAAGGACATTAAACATACATGAATTTGTTTTTATAAAACATGGACATGGATGATAACCAAAACCCCAGTAAATACTTATGAATAAACAATCTCAGATAAGAGCAAGATTGGAATAGTTATCCCTTACCTTATGTCCAATTTCTTCTGTATGTGTCTGAGACTCCTTTATAGTGGCTTTAAACATATTATTAACTTGTAATAGAACCATAATAATATTTATTATATCATATATGATTCACTTACGACATTATATTATCTGTTCATTTGTCAATTCCATGTTAAAGCAGCGTTTTGGTTAAAATCGTTTCATTTATCATACGTGTTTTGAAATGTAAATATTAATATGATTACTTAGATCATGATTACATAATCGCATAATATAAAACATGATTTATATATAATATATATTCAGAATATACATATATATAATAGATCGCTAAATGGAAAGAAATACACCGTTCTTGGAGACGGTACGCTGTACATACGAATGAATGCTGTTTTTAGATTCCTTACTGAATTGAATGGAATTAAGTAGATGACGTGAATATATAAATCCAGTAGAATTATTATGTCATATATTTCATGATTACTTATTATATATACTTTATAATCATTCTTTAATTGTTAACATGAAAATTGAATCTAATCGCGTCGTGGATATGGTAATCTGTTCGCACGTATGAGCGATGATATCGTTCACATATTTATTTAATGGTATTGGAGTGGATGATATAATATCATAGAATCAGTATGATGTTATAATAATAATATATAGTTATTCTTCTCACCATTATACCAATCCAAGTAATGTGGTGGCGGAAAAACTAATTACACCACGACATAGAGACTGTATTCCGTACGTATGCACACGTGGTGATTTCATTTTCCATTGGATGGATAGAAGGTGAAATAGGGCTGTTTCATATTTGTAATAACATATCAGTATATAAGTAATAATGAATTTATTATTTTATAACGAAACAACTAAATTAGTGTAAGTAGAAGAATAAGTAAACCTGAAAGAGTCGGTAGAAGAGATTACCTCTTCCTCGACGGACCTCCTTTAAATTTATTCTTAGGGAACTAGAGTTGTTTTTTTTTTGAGAAAACTAGAACCACTATGATGTAACTAGAGAGGTTTATAAGAGTAATTGGCAGGGGATGTCCGAGATTCATGGCTCAAAAGGGTGTGAAGAGAAGAGGGAAGGGGTGCCCTTTTTACAAGGGAGGAGAGGGGAACCATTGGAAAAACTTAAAATATTAATTTATAATAATGTCATATTCAGTTTACAATAGCTCCAAATTGATATATTTAGAAGCTAAAGTGGGGATGGGTCGAATTACTCTCAACCAATAGGTTTTAGACATGTTTTGGTTACTATATTAACCTTATCATTTAGATTTAACTCTATGTTAAATAATTTAACTTTTACCATGTCATCTTGTTTTCTTACACAATATGGTTAATAAACTTACTATAACAAGCCAAACGGACCCCAAGTGGTTCATTATTAATATATATAACATTTTCTAAGTCATTTTTCCGAACCTTATATTTTTCGGAATATAAAAACAATTAATAATATAATATTTGTTTTAAAAACTATTTTATGTCAATTTTGACACTATATTGTAATTGATTTTTGTTAAAGGCATAAAAGCATTATTAGTTTGAAAAAGTTAATTATATAAATACTAACATGTCATATTAACATAGAAAATTATTTTAATTCATATAATGTTTCAAATTAAATTTATTTGGGTATTTATAATATCAATTATTTTAATATTTTATTATTTAGGTAATTACTGCATCACCATTGTGTCATAATTAAATTTTACTATTTAATGATTAAAATTTATAAATAAAATACCATTAGGCATTAAATCTTTTTATCTTTATAACTAATATTTTAGTCGAATTTATCTTATGTATAACCCTATATTAAATATTTTTTAGTTATTAAACATTGATTTTAACTATTTTAACTCTTCTTTAAATAAAATAATAATAAATGTCCTAATCTAATCCAAGTAGACCTAAAGGGAAATATTTTATTCTTAAGGTTGTTTTTGGTAGAATTAAACTTATCCAATATAATTAAGACATGTGTTAGGGTAATAATAATATCATTTTTACCCATAGTTATCCTATTTACTTTTAACCGTGGTAAATAAAATAAAAAAGTTACTATTCACCAATTTTTTTTCTTATTGAACCACATTTTACTCCTTAATATTAACCATGTCTCTCATAATTTTTGAAATTCCACCCACTAAATTGGTAAAACAATGTTTTATGTAAGATTGGAAAAAGCTCCTAGGAGGTAGGTAAAAGACGGTGAAAAGTTCTATAAAATTTTTATATATCTAAAATTATTACAAAATGACTCCAATGAATTACATTGAACATATATAGGTATTATGTATCAATTTTTTTTACCTAAAATAAATTTAAATAAAATGAATAATTATTTAAATAAAAAGTATGTTTTTAAATAGTAACCTAGTGTTTTCACTATTCATCAAAAATTAAAAGTTTTGAGAAAAATACCAAAACATTACCCTAGGCTAATTTCAATATTCCGAATCCGAAAATGAAGTCCATTTTGAAAAATAAAATTTCAAAAAGTAGGTATTACTATTCATAATGGATTGTTTATATAATATTTTAAAACCATATCGTTGTTTAGTGAAACTTGGTATTGCGTACAACACATGTTATCGTGGAAGGTCGCGATTGTGTGTAAAGCAAGCCAAGTAAAGGTTGTGTGTAGTACAAGATTTCTTTGTTGTTGTGTATAATAGAATCCAATCGTATTTCATTTATTCATTGAATATATATATATATATATATATATATACATATATATATAATCAATGTTGCATAGAATAAATTCTATTAAACGAACTTGAAATTTTGTGTAACACGAGCCAAGAATAGTGTTGTGTATATGGTGTTGCGTATAGAACAGACTAATTTTGGTGTCACATACAACACAAGACATCAATGAAATTAAAAATAATAATTCTCATAAAATATTGCGTTGTTACAATCAGGGTATCCTTTATGGGATTCCTCATGGACATAAAAAGATTGAGCTTCCTAATGGACTATCTAGGCACTACCTACTCTTCCAGAAGAGTTAAAATTTGCGGCATTGATCACATCATTAGAAAGAACACTTACCTGATCCCCAACTAGAAAAGTTTATTCCTATCTATTAGGGACATATTGTGATGGATAATAACATTCTCCTTTTCTCTATCATGCATGACATTTATTCCATCATAGTACAAAAAGGAGTCATCACCAACATTGAAAATATCTCAAACCTGTTTATATGGGATGTCCATACTAATGAGTAACAATAGTGGGTATTAGGTCGTGAGATGTTGAGTCATGTTCATTTAGGAGGAATCAATTAGTGTATCCTTGTAATCACTCTCTATTGCATTCATTCCAATGTTTCCTCTAACTCCATTAGTTGTGTACACATTGGGGTATGTTCATGTAAATTATTTTTGATAGTTAATTAGAGTTTCTTGTGGGACATGGGTATCCCTTAATTTCCATCATTCTCCCTGTTTTTACGACACATAGTCCCCACACAAAAAATATTATTCGGAACGAGCTCTGTCCTTATGGAACCATACCTAGGATATCACAGTGATCAGATTCCTCGAATATCCAGCCTCTAATATAAAATTCAGGGATCTATGTAATTAGTGTACCCTCATCAAGGATTCTTTGAATGAATAAAAAATGGATACCTATAACCTTATCAAGATCAACTTGATCTAGATATGTGTTATTTTACTCTTTCCTCCTCAGGGACCTTATCTAAAAAAGAATATCACTAGTGTCTTCCATCCCATGAGAGTATGTTTTTTTTCAATGATGTTCACTATCCTAAAAAAATATCCATGTAGTTTATAATCCACACATTTTAGATTAGAAATAATGTTCTCCCCATGAGTAAGGAAATTATAATATGCATTAACAATGTGGTAACCCATTTCTCCTAATGTGAAATCCATATAGAGGAATGTGTTTCTCATATTTTCAATGAGGGATAATTGGTAAATGATGATTGGTCCTTCATTGATGATTTTACTACCTTCTCTTACCAATGCATGTGTGATGCCAAATTTCGTGACCATTGGTTCCACGATATGGTGTGTAAGGATGCAGGAAAAAAGTAATGGATAATCATATTTCATGCATGATGTTTTTTCATATGGAAGGATTTGAAGAAATAGAGATAGGTGGTGATCAATTACATAGGGATGTAAATTTTTTCTAGAATCTGAAACTACCCTATTGATCTAATAAAACTCACTATAATTTGGGGGATAGATCTATCCCTTTATCTACTTCTTTCATGCATTCAATTCTCTCTTCTCGATGGTAGTGCATTTAGAAACCAATGGATCCAGTTACATCAACCAATATGGGTTCTAATCTTAACACATATGGTTTATATATCTCGAGTGTAATCAGTGGATGATGTGTTGCCCACGACACCAGGTGTTATCTTATCTTAGTATGCACAACACACTATGGATGCAATTCTTCTCATCAGTGGAGGTGCACTCCCTTCTCACAAGACTTTTCTTATGCCTCTATGGGAATTTTTTTATCCCTAAGGCATAAATTAATTCCTAATCATTCTCAGTTCTTTATAGGGAACCTGACCAATTCCATTATAAATTTCTTATACCAAATAAAAATACCATGTTTTGCTTCCTGAAAATATCTGAATGGTTCACACAAGACATGAGAGAAATAGAGTGGTGGATCACCTATAATTTCTAGTGGCTTAGGATTCTGGTGTTTCCTACTTCTATAACATGATATTTTTGGAACCTCATGGTGTTAAAATTATTAGAGTGGATGGAATTGGGTGGTAATATTTTTTGACCCCATACTTTAAATGCTTCACTTTTCATTCCCTTGTATCTTTATTTAGATAATAAATAAATAAATGATGATGATACATGAAGAATGGGATAAAAAATACTAGTATCATAAATAATGAAACTATGGCTATTAATGTTTGAAATATTCTTAGTTCTAAACAAGACAAAATATTTTTCCCCATGGATGATTAATTGATAAAATTCATAAGTGAAAATAGTTTTCATCGAGATTCCATTTTGGTATTCATTTTAGTTATGGGTATTTTGAAATCAAATGGAACACTATTTTGAAACCTTCAAAATAAACTAATTTTATATTACAAAAAAAAATTATTTGAATCCATTTTGAATATATAATTTAGGTGACTAAAAATATTAATTGAATCAATTTTTATTGTGTTGATGAGCATCCTGATTATTTTTAACATATCCCACATATTTATATCATGTATTAAATATCATATCTTTATTTTAAAATATTGGAATAGATTATTGAAAATCAACTCAAAAATATATAATATAAATTATACTTTACATACACTTCCAATATTAAATATGTGAATAAAACAATGTTCTTTGAATCTATTCATGAAATAGATATTTTGTCCTTTGGGATAGATAACAATATGTTATGATCTGGTTTAATATGATCCCTATGGATGATTGGCTATAACATGTAATAATGTATTTTATTCTATTTTGTTTACAATTTCATACTAAATTAAATATATGTCAGGACACCATTATTGAATTTAAAAATTATATGATGACATTGTCATATTATAAATCACAATTTATTTAAAATATTTAAATATAATGAAACCTTGATGATTTCATGATATTGTTTTAAAGTTGATCATTAATGAATAGTTGAATAATATATTTTCCTATAGAAATAGAACCACTGTTCATTTTACTTATTATTATAATAAAAACCATAGATGTGATGGAAATAATATTCCCCTAAAACAAAAAATTACAGTTATATTAATTGATAAACAGATTACATTAATATTATATGTTGATTTTATTAATAAAAATATAATATTATTTACTATCACCAAGGTTCTTTAATTTGTGTGTGTTCCAAGAAATTCAATGTAGAAATTTTTTTCTGAAGGATTCAGTCAATATAGTCATAGATTAATGTGATTGTGAATTGTTATTCTCTACAACTATGGTGGTGTTTTAAAACATGTATAGGACTCATTAAGGTGTGTTTCCAACAAAAAATGGGTATCAATATAGAAAATTTTCTATAACTATGTATATCATTCAGGTTGTTAGATAAGATACTTAAGTAAAATGTAATGTGTAATTTATTGACTGTGACCCCACACAATTTGTGAATATTTTAATAATTAAATCATCATTTGTTCAATTAATGTTATATTGTAATTTTGGAGAAATCATGGGATCTTGGAGAAGATTCATATTATGGTTTCTTCCATTTACAAGAAGGATAACTCTTTTATTGATACAATATCTATTAAAACTACTGAGAATTGATAATCATCCCAATAAGTACACATTAATGATTTATTTTGTCATTTTAAACACTCTATTTTAAAAGTTTGTATTTATAACTATCTAAAATCCTTCAATTGAGTATCTCAATTTTCTATTGATAAATTTGATGAGAATGGATCACTTATCCTATCCCCATAGTTTCTTGGATTATATGTATAGTAATTGTTATAATTTTTGTTATTGTTTTTGTGTTTTTTATAATCTTCATTATTAATCATATATTAATTGTTGTTGATGATGTTTTCATTTCAAGGATTCCAACTAGGGTTAGAAAAAATCCTTCAAATGCCACAAATAATTCCCTATTAGAATGTAACAATGAATTTTTAGGAATATAATATATAATAAAGATTGTATTTCATTGATTGAGAGTATATGAAGAATGGAAATATCTAAAAAAGATTCATAGAAGCAATCATATGATATTATTTTTTTATATCATTATCATTTTTAGTTTTGAAATAGTTTTCAAAAATGGTTTGATATCTTACATTAATTTTGATCATGATGAAATTTTGGATATAATGTAAATGTGAAATTTTTTACATCATGGTATATATCATTTTTTCCAACATTGAAGGATGATTATAAATTAAACAATTTTATCAAGATGTTAACAGACATTTTGGGATTCTTTGAATGGATGATGACAACAAATGATTGTGGTTATAACAAATCAAATTACCCAATGATGAAATTAAAAGAAAACATTATTAGTACTGTTATTTTAATAATAAAAAATTAATTATAAGGGATTAATAATAGGGAATAAATCATGACCCTTTTAGTGGTGCAAGCACCCAAGACAAGGTTTTTATTCAAATATATTTTTTATGATATTTTTATTTTAATCCCATAAATTTATATTACATTGAATCAACTATAAGTGAAACTAAAAAACTAGATAATGAAACATAACATGTGATATATGGTAATTATGATTTAATTATAGTTTAATTTGATATTTCCATAAATATATAGGAGGATGTGGTGCTTAATATTATAGACTATTCAATAAAGACAATGATTATATAGTCAAAGATTCTCATATTTTTTTGAATTTTAATACATTGGACATATTATTTGTAATTTTAAAAGGATTAATGGTACATATTATTTGTAAATGATTTAGAGACTCTTGGAGTCTAAATGTATAATGATTAAAGCTAAGAGAGTTTTAATGTAAAAACATCTGGATTAATTCCCAAATAATATCATAGATTATATTAAGAATATTTATAATTATGTTATTATAGTTAAAACTAGATTTTTTTCCAAACCATTTGGGGAACAAGGTTCCATACAATGTAATGATAAAGGATGTAGTGATGGTAAGATAAAAACAATATTACGTGATTAAATAGCTAGATTTAATATAAAAATAAATTATTTTCATAATAAAGATAATTTTAGTATAGTTCATTTAAATTGGGATGTTATTATATATATTATCTTATTGGATGACTCGTCTAATATAAATGTAACAATTTTTTATGAAAACCTAATCTCCCTTACAATATCATAAAATATACTCATAACAAAAACTAGTTGATGAGGAATGTAACATCACCAATATTTCTACATGAAATAACATCATTGTTAAAATTAATTAAAAAATAAGTTATATTTTTTTTTCAGATTATTGATAATAATATTAGTGTTCCAATTATTTCACTTGTATCTTGGGCTAATTAGATTTCTGATTTTGAAGAAGATATTGAATTAAAATCAAAGGATGATGTTATGGATGATTATAACATGAATAAATCCCTAAATAAATGTATTGTAATAAAAAATCTCAGAATCACATAAAAAGGTATGAATTTTCCAAATTTATTGATCATGTTTTGGAATTTATGGGGATAAATAATTTAGTTACCACTAAAATGCATTATTTCTTGATCTCAAACTAAAAATATAATTTGATTAGACATAAAAAAGAAGGTTTCATATAAATAAATTTTTAATTTTAATTATTATACTCTAGGATACAGTATTGTCTCTCACATTTTTAATCACCTTTCCATGAGGGACAATGTATTCTCATCCTGAATGTTATATATTTCACTATTATATTCATTACTACTCATTACATTACTATTATAAAAGTTATTCATGATATTTTATGTTTCACCTCGTTCATTTAGTATAATACCTTCATGAATAATATAATGGATCATGGGGATGATCCTAAACTGATCTAAACTATTAAAAAGAATAATATTTTCATAATTTTTGATTTAAACTATTTTTTTAAACATTTAATGAATATACAATTTTAATTAAATAATGGTGCTTATAAATAATTTTATTATTTAAACATTAAAATTTATATAATGGATGTACAAAAGATGGGGAATGAGTACCATAGGGCTAGGAAAACCTCTAATGGGGTCAAATTGAAAAAATATTGATATAAGTTTTCTTCCATACACGAGAAGAGAAAAAATACATAATTTTATTCCCATAATAGATGTGATGCTAATCATTTTACTAAATAGATCTCAAATAATAGTAAAATAATTGAATTTTATAGAATGAATTATAATTTCAAAAAATCATAGATAGTTACTTATAATTGTGATGAAATAGTTTCACAATTATCGAATAATCATTCCTAATGAAATTCATGTAGAATGCTTACTTTGAAACTCAATAGTATTGAAATAGAAACTACATCATTGTGTAAATATTTATTAAGGCCTCTTGAAGGGGGAATAAAAAAAGTGAAAGAATTTTAAATTTTATAGAGAATTATTACTTCTAAATTTCATCCATAAATTAAATAAATTTTGAAGTTGGATATACTGGGAAAAAATTGGGTTATAAGGGAAAAAATGTTAACTGTTTTTTTGAACTGAGTGGGATTAAAGAACGATATATTAATAATATGATATTTTTATATGATACATCATGTAATTGATGTTTGAAAATAATTTTACTAGTTTAAAATTTAAAAAAAGTATCATAAACAATGGAAATAATATCAATAATGTATATGTAGGTTATTTTCAACAATTATATGATAATATATCATTGGTTAATAAAATTAATGTAGAGGATGTTATTGATACTTAATAGATATATATTCAAGATGATTAAAATGTTATTATTCTCTTTTGTGTAGGTGCGTATACAATCAAACATTTACCATATTCTAGATATCATAGCTATCTATGATATCTTCACTCATATGTTTTCCATCCTTTATTGGTAAATTTTCATCAAATATTTTGACATGGATCTCCATGATTTTTTTGCTATAAAATTTATGGCTATTAGATATAATTTTTTATTTAGTGATCTAATATTTAAAGATGATTATTTCTTTGATATAAAATATTTCATGTTTACTATTTTTGGAAATAAGATACCTAATTTTTTTCAGTCAAATTACAGATTTATAATTAGTCACATTATATTATAATGTAGCTTCATTAAAATAGAGTGTCTATATACTAGGATTATGAATTAAGTAAAATATTTCTATATAATTGGTGTGTGTGAGTATCTGAAAGGGGAAATCAATGATACATAATATGGATCCCTATTTGGATTTTTTGAAATCTGATGATACACATAGATGTGAATTCATTATGATTATCCTTAGAAGATATAGAAATTTATAATGATTAATTATTCTACATTAATCCATTCATCATTGTTCATAGATTTCTAAAATTTTTATTATTTCAATTAAATGAATTTTCCAATTCCCTAGAGTATTGAAAAAGTGGGATCCTTTCCTTGAATTTCTATATCTCATTATGGATGATTGCTTCATAAAATTCAAGTTGAAGATAGAAAATTTTGTCCTCTGGATAGAAATTAAATCTACAATGAACAAGAAGACTCCGATAAACAGTTTTTATGCAGTTGAATTCTTCCATTTTTGTTAAGTGAAAAATACATGTCTTATAATTATACTAATTATCTATGGACATTATAAACAAGCTATTGGTAATGTTATTAATGGGAGAAATGAATGTTTTATTTGAAAATAAATATGAAAATAATAAGAAATTAAATATAATTATGTACCTCATTATTAATACAACATGTTTCACATTTAATTAGTTGAGATATAATTTTTTTTTGGAATAACTTAATCCTCATATTTTGAATATATTTTTGTTAAATTCAAATATAAATTTTAATCATGTAAAAATAAAAACATATATATAGAATCTAGGAATCAAATTGTTCAGGTATATTTTTTATATATTTATTAGGACATTCATATATATATATATATGAGGAATTCATATCAAAAAAACTAAATATAACAATATTTATAAATTAGTATGAACAAAATAATTTTAATAGTTGAAATTTATAATAGTTGATTGATCAAAATATACAAAACCAACAACCTTTTTTGGCATGGTAATGAACAAATGAGAATGTTTGATGGATATTGTATTTATAATAACTAAAATAACTGATTAGAAACTGAAATTTTTCTTACTAGCTTCTGTATAATATATAATTAAAATATTGAAGAATGTGAATAATTTTCACAGGATGTGACTACTTTTTTATGATTTATTTAACATATTAAATAAAATTAACTAGAATAATTAGTGGTGCCCCTCATGAAATTTTGAGGCAAATATATGGAATACTACAATGAAAGATTACTGTTTTTAAATCATTAAAATATTCCTTGTGATTTTTTGAATATTTTAATGTATGAAACACATGATAAATGTGATTGTATCTTTGACCAATTACAAAACCAAAAATACCATGGATATATTGTGTAATTGATCGGACCTCTTCGGTCCAATACATTATGAAAATTTGGGGTTAGGAAGAGGGCGCATGAGTATCGTGGGAGAAGGATTTAATTGATGGGTGAGAGTGAGTAATTATGAGATAATAATGGGCGTCAATAATAAAAATAATTATAAAATGATAATGATAATTGTATATTGTGATTGGAGAGAGATACACTTCATTTTTTCTTGTGTGTGGGTTATCATGGCTATGAGATTTATAGATAAATAAATTACAAAAAAATTGATAATAATATAATAATAACATTATTATTTTTGGTTGTCAAAACACATTTTCTTCGGTATCTTCTTCATGAGACATCGGTTTGACGAACCATCTGTGGTAGTGCGACCCTGACATTGAGACGGAAATTATGAGTTCAATATTGGATGTTTTTTTTTCAGATTTTCGGATTGGGTACCTGATACTCTCATGAATTAATATATTTAATATTATTTTTAAATCTTCGACCCACCATAACTCCCGCGCATGACGTCTGATTGACTTCTCATCAGTGGTGATGTGATCCTGTCATTAATACAATCGATTCATGTCTAATTTTGGATATAAAATTATGGTTCGTGGATCAGGTCCATGAAACACCCAATAATAATAAATATTGTTATTATTATGAGATCTTGTATTCAACATATCTCCTTCATACGGTGTTGGAATGGCAAACCGTCTGTGACTTTGCAACCCTAAAATTTTGACGGGTGATTCAAAGACCATAAATCCTATATTTATTATTCCTATGGCTCGGGATGTTTTTTCGTGGTCAAACCGCGTGGGGTAATGCGATCCACATTTAATGGTGAATAAGCGTATCTTAAACCATCACCCCATTAAATCTTTAAAAGGGACAAGAAATCATCCTCCCTTGTTGTTCCTCATTGTTATCAGCTATGAGATGCTAGAAAATTTCAATCCTTCCCATAGGAGATACACAATCAGGCTTCACTCCTCATATCGGTTCAACTCTATTTTGATGCATCCAAGTTGTATCGATCAATCTTTGAAATAAGGTATGTTTTTATCGTCATTCCTTTGGGATCATATTTCCCTGTTTCTCCTTTCCATATTATAACATGTAATATATATGCTTCTAATGGGTTTTTCTTGGGTTTTAGTTGGTGCGGATGTACCAAGTCATCCTCGAGTGGATGCAGTTGTCGTGAGAGGAGGATCGTGACCCGTTGTGTGGATAAAGAACGTCAGGAACTCCTCGAGGTAGGGGACTCATGGCTTCTCTAATTGTTAATGTGCAATCGTAGAGTTAGCATGATTTATCCCTTTGGATCATAATGAAATTGACCTAATTAAATACTTGAACCGGATTAAATGAATTGGTATGATCGAATGTTGTTGCTTTGTACCGTGATAACGGTTTGCGTCATGTTTTTCTAGATAGAGTGATATATATGCTTTCTTTGATTATTTGTTCATTCTTGATGGAAATTAATAAAGAACATAAAGGCGAAATTAATTAATAATTAATTTTCTAATGATAAAGAGGCATGTAAATGAATCTAGTTGTTGGCGTTATTGTAGTTATTCTAATTTTATGTTAATCAAATTGATATAGTAAGAATGTTAAATATTTAGTGATACCTTACTGATTAGGTTTCCTGGAATTGGAACCTATAAATTGAATATATTAATTCAATAGGTATTAAAGAACTAGTTGGTTGATAAAAGATAAATCCTGGTAGGGTTCTTAGTTACCCTCTTGTTCGTATGGCCGAGTGCCTTGTGCTTTAGAGCCATGAGTTCTCATTATGTATGAATTTTGGATGCCTTGTTAAAGGGACAAGAGCCCATTTGGTGTGATGTTTGATTTCCTAGTGCTTGTGACGTGATGTGTCCTTGGAGGGGTGTTGTGATTTGTGGAGACAGGGAGGCCTTGTGGATTTGGCAGTAGATGATTCCTAGAGTGGAGAGATGCATTTTTTATGCATGTGGGTGTCGGGGAGGACACACGTGATGATGGAATTGGATGGATGTGTTTGTTGGATGCTTGGTGACTTTGATTGAATGTTTATCTGCTTTACTTTTCCCCACTGCTCAAGGCAGATGGTCTTGCTTACCCTTCTTCCGAAGGAGGTGAAGATGTATGGGGTATGCCACATGCTTTCCATGTCTAGTTTCTCAAAGGAGAATGGGTCAACGCTCTTGCTATAGGCGGAAAAGACTCGACAGGTAGTACATCTACTCACCATGATGAGCCCCCTTGTGTTTAGTTGCATAGAATTATTTTCTAGAATGCTTGGGAATATGGAAATGTAATTATGTAATGAATATTTGAATAAATGGTGTTAACCCATGGGGATGTAGATGCTGGAACATAATGATGAGGATGTAATTTTTGAAGGAACAATTGACTATGGGTGTGATGATAATGAAATTTAATGTGGAATTTTTCATGGTTAATTAATGTTTAAAGAATTAATTAACGTACAGTGGAACTGATAAAAAGGGAATGAAGTAATCTAATAAATCTCTTTAAATGGTTGTGTGCTTATATGATACCACTGTTAGAAGTAGCACCCCAGAGTCTGAGAGACGTTAGCTGCAGTTGTGTCTAAGACTAGGTAATTCCCATAGTGTGGTTGTGAGATATAATATATTCTGTACATTTTATGTTTCTATACGCTACTCCACCCAGTCAGTAAGGGAAACTGACACCCTGGGGATTTCGAGCCCTCGAGGGTGATTTACCCAACATTCCGATGGGAGAACTAATGTCTGACAACCCCCTTTGGCCCCACTCTCTTCTCTGGGTAGATACTTGTTCCTACATGCACAATGGATAGTTTCTGCATATATGTGTATAGAGGGATGTAATGGCATGTGGTTATTTCACACACATATATTCTGGATATAGTATCCTATGGACTACTATAGGTGTAACGTGTATAGGCTGTGATGGCTTGAGGATCCCTACTTGGTTTATGGGATGTAATGGCTAGAGGTATAATACCTGACATATGGGAAACATTATGCGGGCTATGGTGGCTTTCAAAACATACCTGGTTACTATTGGTTGTGAGGAGGGTGTGGTGCTTCGCCTAGGTATCTGCGGGCAAGCCATTCTGGTGCACGAGGTAGGGATTATGGTGCTTCGCTTAGGTGTCTGCGGGCAAGCCTTTTTGGAGAGAGATTCTTAGGACGTGCGACGTTAGGGAAAATCGGAAAACTAGTAGGGATTTAGTAGCGGGGCTCCATTGATATTCATTATTATATGATATATTCTTGTATGTGTTATGTGGAGAGAGTAACCATGGTGAGGTTGGGAACTTAGTATACCTATTTAGATGATGAGTTATTTTCACTTGTTGTTCACTATGCTTTAGCTTGATTTCTTTACATTTCACGAGTGGATTCGGGGAGGATTCTACTGAGTATAATATTATACTCATCCTACGTATATATAAAATGTTTTTCAGGTAAATTGGAGCAGGTTGGAGATCAAGGTGGTTTCTACTAGCTTGGGGTTGTAGAAGCTGTTTGGGCTTGGAGTTTGTGTTGTTTTTACCTTTTTTTGAGTACATATAGTTTTCCCCTTTCAGTTATAGTACTTATGTATGTCATTTCATATGTGTATTTGGGTTTTCAATTATATTGCAGTGTGAGTTGGAGTTGGTTGGTGTCTATCTTATCTCTTTCTTCCGCATGTGTTCTCTTAGAGGTTAATGCCTCCCATTTTTGTGTGTTACTATACCCTCGGTGCTAGTCGCCAACCCAGGGCCTACTGGAGGTGGGACTCATGGGTCATTATCTCCCTTTTTAAATTTCCATCCCAGGAGGGGTAAACATTGTGGGGAGGGGGTCGTGACAGAGTTGTATCATAGGTCTGGTTATGGGATAGGATGGAGATTGAAGTCAGGCACACGTCAGGTTGCATGGGTTGGTAGGGAAACAGTGTCATTCATGTTTAGCAAGTGAGGTAAACACAAGAGACCCATTGAAAGATAGGAATTTAGGGCCCCCAATGATCTGACATATGGATCATTAAGTTTATAATGGCAATTAAACGAAGTGATACTAGTTGCAGGTCAGAGACCTAGGAAAGGATCATGAATCATTTTTATTTTTTCCTATGCTTGAATTGATAGATCTTGGGATAGGTTAACCTAAAATTAATAAAAGAAAAAAAATTAATTAATTAATGTTGAGTCTTCCATATTCCAGGCTTAGGATCTCTAACAGTTGTTATTTTTCAGGTATGGCTTCTGTTCGACGCCATCATTAGGTTTGTGGAGAAGATGTCCAGAAGGTTGTTCCAGCAGATCGTTGTCGGGTAGAGGTTGATGAAGATGACACTTGGAGGAGGACACTCTGAGAGGTTCAGCACCATAGTCTACAGAAGTATGAGGGCTCCATTTCAAATGTAGTCATGGAAGACTGGTTAGATGAGGTCGATATTGGCTTCAGTTCGATTCATGCGCGGAAGGAACACTAAGTGTCCTTGGTTATGATGATGCTATGTGGAGCAGCGAGGCAGTGGTGGTTCTTGTTCCTTGGGGATCATGAGGAGTCTTTGAACCCATGGAAGGAGTTCCAAGATAGGTTTAGAGTTGAGTTTCTTTCTTTGACTACAATGGTGTCTAGTCTGCAGGAGCTTCTTACCCTTCGACATGGGATATCCAGTGTTCGAGAGTTTAGAATCTATTTCAGGTACCTTTTACGATATGATTTGTACCTGTTACATGATGGGGAGGCCCGGGCTAGGAATTTCGAGGAGGCTTTTCCTCCAGAGATCCAGCTCTAGGTCACCGCATTTATGCTGAAGACATATCTTTAGGTGATGGAAAGGGAAGAGGTTGTCGAGAGAACTTTGGACAGGACTGGATAATCATGATAGGGGGATCTTCATGATCCCTCCCGAAGCAAAGCCATGGTATAGGGTTACCAGTTTTCCCGGAAGAAGAGTTTCTGTTCACCCTGGGGTAGGTCCCAGCCCTTCACATCTCGTTTCACTTGAGGCAGCAACTCTCAGGCCTATTCCAAGGGATCATGCACTTTTTTTCTTGTGGTGGTCATGGTCATCAGCAGTGGGAGTGCCCGACCTTTCAGATCAGCCATCGTGTGCCAGGAACTACGCTCCAGGTTCCTCTGTTGAGGTAGTTCCAGCTGAGGCAACAGCAGCCAGTTGCACTAGCATTAGATCAGCAGAGGGTAGATGGGGTGGGTAGAGGACGACCCCATGACACTCCTCATCCTCAAAGATCAGAGCACGACCATGGTGGTGGTCATCATTAGGGTTAGAGAGGCCGTGGAGGAGGTCATGGTCAGCTTCATGCTCTAGCGTTGCCAGCTCCTGGCGAGCCAGACGCCGTCCGAGGTACCCTTTTCTTGTCTTCTACCTTGGTGTATGTAGAGACACAAATCATGACGTACATGGACATTACATTACTTTTTCGGAATACTTAGTACATAAAAAACACACACATAAGGACCGTAATAGTTTAGTGTCTTTTGAAACTCGGAACGTAGTCTTCTAATCATGGTGAAAGATCTTCAACATCTCCCATAAAGATCTTCCGTCTTTTTTCTTACCTAAAACCTTTATTTATATCCTGGGGAAAAAAACATAAAAGTGTGATCTCAAATGTTCAGTAAGGGTAAACAAAAGAAATATCAATCACATAATATTTATAAGAACATAACATTTTGGAAATCTTAACCTGCAAAAGAGATCATAATTTCATAACATGGGATAAATCATAGTAGTGAAATGTAATACCAATAATCATAACTTAAATCATGAATATTTTTTCCATACACAAATAATCATAGAGAATCATTTCTTATTAGTCAAGACTCATTTCCAAGACTATCTTAGTGGACAAAGTCCATTTCTGAATCAAGTTCACTCCTCGTTTCAGTCTGGTTTCACTGAACCCGTTTAACCTGCTGTTCCAGCCATGTCTATCTCATGAGATATAAAATATTTACCCAATGTATTGGAGGGAGATATAGGTCCCACCCATCTCATAATGATACCATTCTTATGTGTGCCACAAAATCATAAACCATACATCATAGCATAACCCATGTAATAAAAATGGGATTCTTAAACATCATGAAATCATAAAAAAATCATATAAGACAAAGGAATTCATAAAAATAATTCCATCAAAACATAATCAAATCAATGTAATAATAGGGATAGAAACAAAACCCTTTATTATCTTAGATGGAAAATAATTTTGATAAAACACTTGAACTCCATTCTTGAGGAAAATATCCTTTCTACTTCAAAAACACTTTTCCTTTCTTAACATGTCATATAATTCTAAACTAAAAGAAGATGATTAAAAATAAACATGAAAACCTATAAGGGAATCTTCTTGGAAATAATGTTTTAAAAATCCATTCATGCCGTATAAGTTAAAAGAAAACATTCTTCTCGTACTTTTGTCGGAAAAGTCTAAAAGTACCTCGTACGAAAAACGAAAAAAGATTCATTTCATATATTTTAATAAAAACTCATCAAAGGGTAAAATTGGATATAAAATATTGTATAATAATTTAAATATTACATATTGGGGAAACATGGATGTGGATGATAAAATTCACCCCAGTAAATTCCAATGTATAAACAATCTTGGATAAAAATGAGATTGTGATATTTCCCTTACCTTAGGTCCGATTTGCTTCGTAAGTGTCTGAACCACCTGTATAATGAATTAAATAATGTTATTGACTTATTTAAGAATCATAATTATTGTTATGTTATCATATATGGTCATATTCTTAGATCATTATTAGTAATATTTCATTACTATTTGTTATTCCGGTGTTTATTACTTTTTGTTTTTATTCGTGTTTTGTAGAATAAATTCTTATTCTTCTCTTTACGTTATAGATACCTCATTTCCATAATGTTATTAGAGTAATATATATATAATATTCATTCATTCTATTCATTTATATAATCATTATGCAATTAGTATCATGTAGAACGAGTTGCATCACATCGTGGAGACGATATTCCGTAAATACGCTTGAGCGAAGATATCATTCCCATGATCGTGGAATCGTATTGGAGTGTATGTATACTATTTTAGAATCAATAACACTATACCATAATCATATATAGTTATTATTTACACCATTATACCCATACATGTAAGGTGGTGGGGGAAAATAGATTACACCACGGCGTGGAGACGATATTCTGTACGTACGCATGCATAGTGATTTCTTTTTCCGTGGGATGGATAGATGGTGAAATAGAGTTGTTTCATACTTATAATAACATATCAGTATATGATTGATACTTATTATATTACTTCATAATGAAACAACTAAATAAGAAGAAGTGGAAGAAGAAATAAAGATGAAAGAATCGGTAACGGACATTACCTCTTCTTTGAAGTGCTTCTTTGAGACCACCTTTTAGGGCACTAGAATTGGTCGTTGAAGATGACCTGGACCACTAGGATGTTTCTAGGGAAGTGGACAGGAAACATTTAAGGGGTTGGCCAAGCATGAAGGCTGAATGTTGTTTGAGGAAGTGGGCGAGGAGGTGCCCTTTTATAAGGGAGGAGAGGGGAACCTTTGGAATAACTAAAAATATTATTTTATTATAAAGTCAAATTCGGTTTTTAATAGCTCCAAATTAATATATTTCTAATATAAGGTGTGTATGGGTATAAATACTCTCATAAAATAGAATTTAGACAAGTTTAGGTCATTATATTAAACTTATCTTTTAGTTTTAACTCTTAGTTAATTAGATTGACATTTACCATGTCACTTTGTATTTTTATATTATATAGCTAATAAACATACAATATACATACAAGTGACCCACACGTGGTTCAGTAATGATACACCTATCATTATATTAGTATCTTTTCCGAACCATATATTTTTAGGAATATAATAACAATTAATAATATAATATTTGTTTTAAAAACTATTTTATGTCAATTTTGACTCTATTTGGTAATTGATTTTTGTGAAAATCATAATAGAATGATTAGTTCGAAACAAATTATTTAAATCAATATAAACATGTCATATTAACATAGAAAATAATTGGAATTCATAAAAAGTCTCAAATTACATTTATTTGGGTATTTATAACATCAATTAGGTCAATATTTCATTAATAAGATAATTACTGCATCATCATTGTGTCATTAATAAATTAAATTATTTAATGTCTAAAAATTACAAATAAAATCTCATTACGTAGGAAATATTTTTTTCTTTCTAATGAATATTTATAGTCAAATTTATCTTATTTATAACCCTATATTAAAAATTATTTACTTATTAAAGATTGATTTTAACTATTTTAACCCATCTTTAAATAAATTAGTAATAAATGTCCTAATCTAATCCATGTGGGCCTAAATGGTAATATTTTATTCCTAAGGTTTTTTATGATCTAATTACATTTATCGAATATAATTAGGACATGTGTTAGGGTAATAATAATATCATTTTTACCCTTAATTACCCTATTTACTTTTAACCGTGGTAATTAAAATCAAAAAGATACTATTCACCAAAAATTATTTTCATATCATTGAACCACATTTTACTTACTAACATCAACCGTGTATCTCGGATTTTTGAAATTCCATTCACAAAAGTGGTAAAATTACGTTTTATGTAAATTTGCAAATTCTCCTAGGAGGTGGGTAAAAGACGGTCAAAAGTTCAATAAATTTTTTATATATATAATATTATTAAAAAATGACTCCAATTAATTATATTGAACATATATAGGTATTATGTATCAATTCTTACCTAAAATAAATTTAAATAAAATAAATAATTATTTAAATAAAAAGTCGGGTTTTAAATAGTAACTCAGTGTTTTCATTATTCATCTAAAATTGAAAATTTTCAGAAAAATACGAAAATTTCACCATAGGATAATTTTGATATTTTGAATCCAAATATGAAGTCCATTTTCAAAAATAAAATGTATAAAATCTCAAAAAGTCGGTGTTACTATTCATAACGGCTAGTTTTAATAATATTTTAATAGCATCTCGTTGTTTAGTGAAACTCGGTATTGCGTACAACACACGCTATCGTGGAAGGTCATGCTGGTGTGTAACGCAAGCCAAGTCAGGGATACGTGTTGTGCGAGCTACTTTTGGTGTAGCGTACAACAAAATACATCAATTAAATTAAAAATAATATTTTTGATAAATCCTCGGGGTGTTACATTCTACCCCCCTTAAAATGAATTTCGCCCTTGAAATTCATCGAGGTTATAAATGGTTTACTACTCAAAAGTTTCTTTAATAGAAACCCACATTATAAAAAGTAATACCAAAACCAATATTTAAATTCTAAAGTATGAAACATAACGGTTACCCAAATTAACTAATCACTGGGTTTCCACATAGGAGAACATAGGTGAAAATATGGATATGGAAGAGAAACCTAACCATCATGTTCTGATGGAGTGTGGTAGAGAACATGGCTATGAAAAATACATGTCTTATAATTATACTAATTATCTATGGACATTATAAACAAGCTATTGGTAATGTTATTAATGGGAGAAATGAATGTTTTATTTGAAAATAAATATGAAAATAAAATGAAATTAAATATAGTTATGTACCACATTATTAATACAACATGTTTCTCATTTAATTATTTGAGATATAATTTTTTTTGGAATAACTTAATCCTCATATTTTGAATATATTTTTGTTAAATTAAAGTATAATTTTTAATCATGTAAAAATAAAATCATATATACCGAATCTAGGAATCAAATTGTTCATGTATATTTTTTATATATTTATTAGGACATTCATATATATATATATATATATGGGCAATTGATATCATAAAAACTAAATATAACAATATTTATAAATTAGTATGCAGAAAATCTTTTTAATAGTTGATATTTATAATAGTTGTTTGATCAAAATATACAAAACCAACAACCCTTTTTGGCATGGTAATGAACAAATGAGAATGTTTGCTGGATATTGTATTTCTAATCACTAAAATAACTAATTAGAAACTGTAATTTTTCTAACTACCTTCTGTATAATATAATAATTAAAATATTGAAGAATGTGAATAATTTTCATAGGATGTGAATACTATTTTATGATTTATTTAACATATTAAATAAAATTAACTAGAATAATTAGTGGTTCCCCTCAAGAAATTTTGAGGCAAATATATGGAATACTACAAGGAAAGATTACTGTTTTTAATTCATTCAAATATTCCTTGTGATTTTCTGAATCTTATAATGTATGAAACACATGATAAATGGGATTGTATCTATGACCAATTATAAAACCAAAAATACCATGGATATATTGTGTAATGAATCAGACCACTTCTGTCCAATACTTTGTGAATATTTGGGGTTAGGAAGAGGCCGCATGAGTATCGTGGGAGAATGATTTAATTGATGGGTGAGGGGGTGTATTTATGAGAAAATAATGGGTGTCAATAATAAAAATTATTATAAAATGATATTGATAATGGTATAGTGTGATTAGAGAGAGATGCGCTCCTTTTTTTCTTGTGCGTGGGTTATCTTGGCTATGATATTTTTAGATAAATAAATTACAAAACAAATGATAATAATATAATAATAACATTATTATTTTTTGTTATCAAAACTCCTTTTCTTCTGTATCTTCTTCATGAGACCTTAGTTTTACGAACCGTTAGTGGTAGTGCGACCCTGACATTGAGACAAAAATTATGAGTTCAATATTGGATGTTTGTTTTTTCAGATTTTTGGATTGGGTACCTCAAACTCTCATGAATTAATATATTTAATATTATTTTTAAATCATCAACCCACCATAACTCCCGCGCACGACGTCCGATTGACTTCTCATCAGTGGTGATGTGATCCTATCATTAATACGATCGATTAAAGTCTAATTTTTGATATAAAATTATGGTTCGTGGATCAGGTCAATGAATCACCGAATAATAATAAATATTGTTATTATTATGAGATCTTGTATTCAACATATCTCCTTCATACGGTGTTGGAATGGCAAACCGTCTGTGACGTTGAGACCCTAAAATTAAGACGTGTGATTCAATGACCATAAATCCTATATTAATTATTCCTATTACTTGGGATGTTTATTCTTGGTCAAACTGCATGGGTTAATGCGATCCTCATTTAATGGGGAATAAGCGTATCTTAAACCATCACCCCATTAAATCATTAAAAGGGACAAGAAATCATCCTCCCTTCTTGCTCCTCTTTTTTATCGGCTATGAGATTCTAGAACATTTCAATACATCCCATAGGAGTTGCACAATCGAGCATCATTCCTCAGATCGGTTCAGCTCTTTTTTGATGCATCCAAGTTTTATCGATCAATCTTTGATATAAGCTAGGGTTTTATCGTCGTTCCATTGGGATCATCTTTCCCTGTTTCTCCTTTCCATCTTATAACATGTAATCTATATTCTTCTAATGGGGTTTTCTTGGGTTTTAGTTGGTGAAGATATACCAAGTAATCCTCAGGTTGATGCAGTTGTCGTGAGAGGAGGATCGTGACTCGTTGTGTGGATAAAGAATGTCAAGAAATCTTCGAGTTTGGGGATTCATGGATTCCCTAATTGTTTATGTGGAATCGTAGAGTTAGCAAGATTTATCCCTTTGTATCATAATGAAATTTAACTAATTAAATAGTTGAACCGGATTAAATGAATTGGTTTGATCGCATGTTGTTGGTTTTTACCGTGATAATGGTTTGTGTCATGTTTTTCTAGATAGAGTGATATCTATGCTTTCTTTGATTAGTTCTTCATTCTTGATGGAAATTAATAAAGAACGTAAAGCCGAAATTAATTAATAATTAATTGTAAAAAGATAACGAGGCATGTAAATGAATCCAGTTGTTGGCGTTGTTGTAGTTGTTCTAATTTTATGTTAATAAAATTGGCATAGTAAGAATGTTAGATCTTTAGTGATAGCTTACTGATTAGGTTTTCTGGAATTGGAACCTATGAATTGAATATGTTAATTCAAGAGGGATTAAAGAACTAGTTAGTTGATAATAGATAAAGCCTGGTAGGGTTCTTAGTTACCCTCTTGTTCGTAAGGCCGAGTGCCTTGTGCTTTAGAGCAATGAGTTATCATTATGTATGAATGTTGGATGCCTTGTTAAAGGTACAAGATCCCATTTGGTGTGATGTTTGATTTCCTAGTGCATGTGATGTGATGTGTCCTTGGAGGGGTGTTGTTATATGTGGAGACAGTGATGTCTTGTGGTTTTGGCAGCAGATGATTCCTAGAGTGGCGAGATGCATTTTTTTATGCATGTGGGTGTCCGGGAGGACACAAGTGATGATGGAATTGGATGGATGTGTTTGTTGGATGCTTGGTGACATTGATTGAATTTTTATCTGCTTTAATTTTCCCCACTACTCAAGGCAGCTGTTCTTGCTTACCCTTCTTTCAAAGGAGGCGAAGACGTACGGGGTATGCCACATGCTTTCCGTGTCTAGATTCTGAAAAGAGATTGGGTCTACGCTCTTTCTATAGGCGGAAAAGACTCGACAGGTAGTACATCTACTCACCCTGATGAGCCCCTTTGTGTTTAGTAGCATAGAATTATTTTCTAGAATTCTTGGGAATATGGAAAAGTAATTCTGTAATGAATATTAGAATAAATGGTGTTAACCCATGGGGATGTAGATGCTGGAACATAATGATGAGGTTGTAATTTTTGAAGGAACAATTGACATTGGGTGTGATGATAATGAAATTTAATGTGGAATTGTTCATGGTTAATTAATGTTTAAAGAATTATTTAACGTACAGTGGAACTGATAAAAAGGGAATTTAGTAATCTAATAAATCTCTTTAAATTGTTGTGTGCTTATAGGATACCACTCTTAGAAGTAGCACCCCGGAGTCTGAGAGACGTTAGCTGCAGTTGTGTCTAAGAATAGTTAATGCCCATAGTGTGGTTGTGAGATATAATATATTCTATACTTTTTATGTTTCTATACTCTAATCCACCAAGTCGGTAAGGGAAGCTGACACCCTGGGGATTCTGAGCCCTGGGAGGGGGGGGGGGTATTTTACCCAACATTCTGATGGGAGAACGAATGTCTGACAACCCCCTTTGGCCCCACTCTCTTCTATTGGTAGATACTTGTGCCAACATGCACACTGGTTAGTTTCTGCATATATGTGTATAGAGGGATGTAATGGCATGTGGTTATTTCACACTCATATATTCTGAATATAGTATCCTATGGACTACTATAGGTGTAACCTGTATAGGCTGTGATGGCTTGATGATCCCTACTTGGTTTATGGGATTTAATGGCTTTAGGTATAATACCTGACATATGAGAAATGTTATGCGGGCTATGGTGGCTCCCAAAAATTACCTGGTTACTTTTGGTTGTGAGGAGGGTGTGGTTCTTCGCCCAGGTGTCTGCGGGTAAGAATTTGTGGTGCACGAGGTATAGATTATGGTGCTTCACCTAGGTGTCTGCGGGCAAGCCTTTTTGGAGAGAGATTCTTAGGACATGCGACGTTAGGGAAAATCGGAAAAATAGTTGGGATGCAGTAGTGTGGTACGCTTGATATATAGTATTATATGATATATTCTTGTATGTGTTACATGGAGAGAGTAACCATGGTGAGGTTGGGAACTTAGTATACCTATTCAGGTGACGAGTTAGTTTCACTTGTTGTTCACTGTGCTTTAGCATTATTTCTTTACTTTGCACGAGTGGCTTCGGGGAGGATTCTACTGAGTATAATATTATACTCACCCTACGTATATATAAAATGGTTTTTAGGTCACTTGGAGCAGGTTGGAGATCAAGGTGGTTTATACTAGCTTGGGGTTACAGGAGCTATTTGGGCTTGTGGTTTCTGTTGTTTTTACCTTCTTTTGAGTACTTGTAGTTTTCCCCTTTCAGTTATAGTACTTCTGTATGTCATTTCATATGTGTACATTGGTTTTCATTTATATTGCAGTGTGAGTTGGAGTTGGTTTGTGTCTATCTTGTCTCTTTCTTCCGCATGTGTTCTCTTAGTGGGTAATGCCTCTCATTTTTGTGTGGTACTGTACCCTCGGTGCTAGTCGCCAACCCAGGGCCTACTAAAGGTGGGACTCATGGGTCATTATCTCCCTTTTCGAATTTTTGTCCCAGGAGGGGTACACTTTTTGGGGAGGGGGTCGTGACAGAGTTGTATCAGAGGTCTGGTTATGGAATAAGATGGATATTGAAGTCAGGCACATGTGAGGATTCATGGGTTGGTAGGGAAAAAGTGTCATTCATGTTTAGCAAGTGAGGTAAACATAGGAGACCCATTGAGAAATAGGCATTTATGGCCCCCTATGATCTGACATATGGACCATTAAGATTAAACTGGCTATTAAATGAAGTGATACTAGTTGCAGGGTAGAGACCTAGGAAAGGATCATGAATCATTCTTCTTTGTGCCTATGTTTGAATGGATAGACCTTGGGATATGTAAACCTAAAATTAATAAAAGAAAAAAAATTAATTAATTAATGCTGAGTCTTCCATATTCCAGGCTTAGGATCTCTAACAGTTGTTAATTTCCAGGTATGGCTTCTGGTCGACGTCCTCATTACGTTTGTGGAGAAGATGTCCCGAAGTCTGTTCCAGCATATCGCCGCCAGGTAGAGGTTGATGACGATGACACTTGGAGGAGGACACTCTGAGAGTTTCAGCACCATAGTCTACAGAAGTATGAGGGATCCATTTCAAATGCAGTCACAGATGACTGGTTAGAGGAGGTCGATATTGGCTTCAGTTCGATTCATTCTCGGAAGGAACACTGGGTTTCCTTGGTTGTGACGATGCTACGTGAAGTAGTGAGGCATTGGTGGTTCTTGTTCCTCGAGGATCATGATGATTCTTTGATCCCATGGGAGGAGTTCCAAGATTGGTTTAGAGTCGAGTTTCATTCTTTGACTACAAAGGTGTCTAGTCTGCAAGAGCTTATTACCCTTCGACAGGGGATATCCAGTGTTCGAGAGTTTAGAATCCATTTTGGGAACCTTTTACGATATGATTCGGACCTGTTACATGATGGGGAGGCCTGGGCCAGGCATTTCGAGGAGGCTTTTCATCCAAAGATCCAACTCTAGGTCACCCTATTTATGGTGAAGACATATCTTCAGGTGCTGGCAAGGGAAGCGGTTGTCGAGAGGACTTTGGCCAGGACCAGATAATCATGAGAGGGGGACCTTCATGATCCCTCCCGAATCAAAACCATCGTCTAGGGTTCCCAGTTTTCAGGGAAGAAGAGTTTCTGTTCACCCTAGGGTAGGTCCCAGCCCTTCATATCCCATTTCACTAGAGGCAGAAACTCTCAGGCCTATTCCAAGGTATCATGCTCTTTTTTTCTTGTATTGGTCATGGTCATCAGCAGTGGGAGTGCCCGACCTTTCAGATCAACCATTGTGCGCTAGGAACTAAGCTCCAGGTTCCTCCGTTGAGGTAGTTCCAGCAGAGGAAACAACAGCCAGTTGCACCAGCATTAGATCAGTAGAGGGTAGATGGGGTGGGCAGAGGACGGCCCCCTGACCCTCCTCGTCCTCAAAGAGCAGAGCATGACCTTGGTGGTGGTCATCATCAGGGTTAGAGAGGACGTGGAGGAGGTCGTGGTCAGCTTCATGCTCTAGCGTTTCCAGCTCCAGGCGAGCCAGAAGCCGTCTGAGGTACCCTTTTCTTGTTTTCTACCTTGGTGTATGTAGAGACCCAAATCTTGATGTACATGGAAATTACATTACTTTTTCGGAATACATAGTACATAACAAAAACACACACACAAGGACCGTAATAGTTTAGTGTCTTTGGAAACTCGGAACGTAATCTTCTAATCACAGTGAAAGATCTTCAACATCTCCCATAAAGATCTTCCCTCTTTTTTTTCTTACCTAAAACCTTTCATTATATCCTGGGGAAAATAAAACATAAATGGGTGAGCTCAAATGCTCAGTAAGGGTAAAAAAAGATGTATCAATCACATCATATTCATAAGAACATAACATTTTGGAAATCTTAACCGGAAAAATAGATCATAATATCATAACATAGGATAAATCATATTAGTGAAATGTAATCCCAATAATCATAACATAAAACATGAAACTTTGTGGCATTCACACATAATCATAGATAATCATTTCTTATTAGTCAAGACTCGTTTCCAAGAATATCTTAGTGGACAAAGTCCCTTTTTGAACCGAGTTAAGTCCTCGTTTCAGTCCTGTTTCACTAAACCAGTTTAACCTACCGTTCCAGGCATGTCTATCTCATGAGATATAAAATCTTTACCCAATGCATTGGAGGGAGATATAGGTCCCACCCATCTCATAATGATACCATCCTTATGTGTGCCACAAAATTATAAACCATACATCATATCATAACCCATGTAATAAAAATGGGATTCTTAAACATCATGAAATCATAAAACAATTCATATAAGATAAAGGAATTCATAAAAATAATTCCATCGCAACATAATCAAATCAATTTAATAATAGGGATAGAAATATAACCCTTTATTATCTTATATGGAAAATAATTTTGATAAAACACTTGAACTCCATTCTTGAGGAAAATATCCTTTCAACTTCAAAAACACTTTTCCGTTCATAACATGTCATACAATTCTAAACTAAAAGAAGGTCATTAAAAATAAACATAAAAACATGTAATGGAATATTCTTGGAAATAATGTTTTAAAAATCCATTCATGCCGTATAAGTTAAAAGAAAACATTCTTCTCGTACTTTTGTCGGAAAAGTCAAAAAGTACCTCGTACGAAAAAAGACAAAAGATTCCTCTCATATCTTTTACTAAAAACTCACAGAAGGGTAAAATTGGATATAAACTATTGTATAATGATGTAAATATTACATATTGAGGAAACATGGATGTGGATGATGAAATTCACCCCAGTAAATTCCAATGTATAAACAATCTCGGATAAAAATGAGATTGTGATATTTCCCTTACCTTAGGTCCGATTTGTTTCGTAAGTGTCTGAACCTCTTGTATAATGATTTAAATAATGTTGTTGACTTATTTCAGAATCATACTTATTGTTATGGTATCATATATGGTCATATTCTTAGCTTCTAATTAGTAATATTTCTTTACTATTTGTTATTCGGGTGTTTATTACTTTTTTTTCTTATTTGTGTTTTGTCGAATAAATTCTTATTCTTCTCTTTAGGTTATAGATACCTCATTTCCAGAATGTTATTAGTGTAATATATATCATATTAATTCATTCAATTCATTTATATAATCATTATGCAATGAAGATCTTGTAGAACGAGTCGCATCACATCGTGGAGACGGTATTCCGTACATACGCACGAGCGAAGATATCGTTCCAATGATCAGGGAATCGTATTGGAGTGTATGTATAATATTTAAGAATCAATATCACTTTACAATAATAATATATAGTTATTATTTACACCATTATACCCATCCAAGTAAGGTGGTGGGGGAAAATAGATTACACCACGGCGTGGAGACAGTATTCCATACGTATGCACGCGCGGTTATTTCTTTTTCCGTAGGATCGATAGATGGTGAAATAGGGTAGTTTCATACTTATAATAACATATCAGTATATGATTGATACTGATGTTATTAATTCATAATGAAACAACTAAAGAAGAATAAGTGGAAGAAGAAATAATGATGAAAGAATCGGTAACGGACATTACCTCTTCTTTGAAGTGCTTCTTTGAGACCTCCTTTTAAGGCACTAAAATTGGTCTTTGAAGAAGACCAGGACATCTAGGATGTTTCTAGGGAAGTGGATAGGAGAAATTGGTAGGGCTTGGCCTAGCTTGAAGGCTCAATTTGGTGTGAGGAAGAGGGGGAGGAGGTGCCCTTTTATAATGGAGGAGAGGGGAACCTTTGGAATAACTAAAGATATTATTTTATTATAAAGTCAAATTCGGTTTTTAATAGCTCCAAATTGATATATTTCTAAGCTAAGGTGGGTATGGATCGAAATCCTCTCATCAAATAGAATTTAGACAAGTTTAGGTCATTATATTAACCTTATCTTTTAGTTTTAACTCTTAGTTAATTAGATTGACATTTACCATGTCACTTTGTATTTTTATATTATATAGTTAATAAACATACCATATACAAAGAAGCGACCCACAAGTAGTACATTAATGATACACCTATCATGATATAAGTATCTTGGCCGAACCATAGATTTTTAGGAAGATAATAACAATTAATAATATAATATTTGATTAAAAAACTATTTTATGTCAATTTTGACACTATTTGGTAATTTATTTTTTTGAAAATCATAACAAAATGATTAGTTCGAAAAAAATTAATTAAATCAATAATAACATGTCATTGTAACATAAAAAATAATTTTAATTCATAAAAAGTCTCAAATTACATTTATTTGGGTATTTATAACATCAATTATGTCAATATTTCATTAATAAAATAATTACTACATCATCATTGTGTCATAAATAAATTAAATTATTTAAAGTCTCAAAATTACAAATAAAATCTAATTATGTACTAAATATTTTTATCTTAGTAATATATATTTATAGTCGAATTAATTGTATGTATAAACCTATATTAAAAATGATTTACTTATTAAAGTATGAATTTAACTATTTTAACCCTTCTTCAAATAAATTAATAATATTTGTCCTAATCTAATCCAAGTGCGCCTAAATAGCCATATTTTATTCCTAAGGTTGTTTTTGGTCGATTTAAACCTGTCCAATTGAATTAGGACATGTGTTAGGGTAATAATAATATCATTTTTACCCTTAATTACCCTATTTACTTTTAACCGTGGTAAATAAAAGTAAAAAGTTACTATTCACCAAAAATTATTTTCATCTCATTGAACCACATTTTACTTACTGACATCAACCGTGTCTCTCGGATTTTTGAAATTCCATTCACAAAAGCGGTAAAATTAAGTTTTATGTAAATTTGTAAATTCTCCTAGGAGGTGGGTAAAAGACGGTCAAAAGTTCAATAAACTTTTTATATATCTAAAATTATTAAAAAGTGACTCCAATGAATTATATTGAACTTATATAGGTATTATGTATCAATTATGACCTAAAATAAATTTAAATAAAATAAATAATTATTTAAATAAAATTTTGGGTTTTAAATAGTAACTCAGTGTTTTCATTATTCATCAAAAATTGAAAATTTTCAGAAAAATACCAAAATTTCACCCTAGGCAAATTTCAATATTCTGAATCCAAATAAGAAGTCCATTTTCAAAAATAAAATTTATAAAATATTAAAAAGTCGGTATTACTATTCACAACTGCTAGTTTTAATAATATTTTAATAGCATATCGTTGTTTAGTGAAACTCGGTATTGCGTACAACACACACTATCATGGAAGGTCGCGCTTTCCAGTAATGCAAGCCAAGTCAGGGATACGTGTTTTTCAAGCTCCTTTTGGTGTAGCATACAACACAAGACATCAATAAAATTAAAAAGAATATTTTTGATAAAACCTCGTGGTGTTACATTCTACCCCCCTTAAAATGAATTTCGCCCATGAAATTCGTCAGGGTTATAAATAGTTTACTACTCGAAAGTATCTTTAATAGAAACCCACATCGTAAAAAGGAATACCAAAACCAATCTTTAAAAACTAAAGTATGAAACATAACATTTACCCAAATTAACTAATCACTGGGTTTCCACATAGAAGAACATAGGTGAAAATATGGATATGGAAGAGAAACCTAACCATCATGTTCTGACGGAGAGTGGTAGAGAACATGGCTATGAGAAAGCCAACAATCACAAAGCCATAGATTTGTGATGATCTAAGGTACCATCTGATTCATCAGATATAAGGGAACTAGGACAACATTTTTGGTTTTCAAGATCATTTCCCTAAAGTTGAAGAATTTAAATTAGAATAAATACATACTTTATTTTGGTACAATCTCACTATTGTTCGTGCTTTGAACAATTTCCACTTAATCTTTTAAAGAAATGAAGTTGAATTTGTTGTTCGTGAAGTGTTAACAGATCATGTGATAGAATGATGGGTTATTCCATCTGTTTCAAACAAAAGGTTAGAAAAATTTATCAAATATACATAAGTCCATCTATGGTGAGGTTAATCGTACACGATTCCGAAAATGAACATATAATTTAAATATCATACCTCATATTAAAATAAAACTAGTTTCTAATAACTAGGGACTTCATGTAGGCTAGTGGTAGGTGATAAAGGCCAGTCGCACTTCGGTTGTGGGTTCGATTCCCACAGCCTTGTCTGACGCGATGGGTTGTCGCCTGTCCTGCAGGTTGTCCTTTTTCTATATTTCTATAACATCCCATCAATAATATCAAAAAAAGTTATATCCTTAAACAATACTAACTTATGTCCAACATAATTCATTCTAATCTTTAGGCTTATCTAAAATACTTCGGTCCAAGCTCATAGTATAATGAAAATCATTACTTGAAATGTCACATAATAATCACGTGAATGCCATCATTTATCCCCCATATATCACAAGATATATCTTTTTGGTCAAATTACAAACATGTGAATACCTTAATCATGTATTCTCTTAATGAATTAATACCCATTGAACCTTACTGAAAACAAGAATGTTGTTAAATTTTAACACTTTCTACATACCAAAATCCAAAAAATTCTATATACTCAAACCATGATATAAACTTATCCTTAAATCAGTCATGAGCTCATGAATACTATCAAACATTTAATTTTCTCCTTATCCCTTCATTATATGCATATCATCTATTTTACAAAAATATATAAATAACCTTTCATGGTTACTGGTACCATTCATCATAAACTTTCAAAACATAAGGAAAGACAACAATGTAACAATCCTTAGATGTCTCTTTATTCCATAGTACTATGAGATTACTTATACAACATTACACATGATCAACATGTAACCATTCCACTGCATTCTTAAACCATTGACCAAGCTTCAACAATTCTTTCATCTCACATATCATTTGTAGTCTCTTCATCATCATCAACATAAATACTACCCATACGACCATACTGATTCTCTTCATGAGACTTTCCCTTAGGGAATTGGTTTTCATAATGCCCGTACATTCCACATTTGAAACATTTAACCATTGTTGATGTAGTAGCAATACTATTATCCTCATCCATGGTGTTAACTGAACCTTTTCCTTTTCACTTACTGGATTTGTGTCCTTTTTTTCTTCACCCAAAGCATCTCCCAGTTCCTTTGAAACATTCTCCTTCATGCCTCTTCCCACATGATTTACATAGGGGAAATTGAACTTTCTTTCCTCTATGATCATCATGAAACCTCATCATTCTATTATTAGCTGAGTCCGGAAATTTACCAAATTTGAGTTTATTGATCATATTATGAGATTTCTAATTCAGAATAATAATTATGTTTGGACTTCCAAATCCCATTTCATTTGGTTGCTCATGATGAATATAATTCCATTGTCCATAATATCTTCCATTATCATGAATAATCTTGTTTCCAGCCATTTTCTAAAACCCAAAAAGAATATTGTGAGAGACAAAAATCATAATCAAGGGGGATTAACCTGAATATATAACATCTTAGGTTAAATTATAAGGTTGTTACCATAGTTCTAGGACTATATCCTATACGTATACTTATCCTTAGAGACACCCCTAGACATACCTTAGAAATATCTCTAGGGATCTCACTAACGTTTTCGTATCCTAGTTTCCAAAGGTTGACTAAACCTTTCCTCTGATACCAACTGTAGAGACCCAAAGTTTGACGTACATGGACATTACATTACTTTTGCAGAATACTTAGTACATAACAAAAACACACACACAAGGACCGTAATAATTTAGTGTCTTTGGAAACTCGGAACATAATCTTCTAATCATGGTGAAAGATCTTCAACATCTCCCATAAAGACCTTCCCTCTCTTTTTTTCTTACCTAAACCCATTCATTATATCTTGGGGAAAAGAAAACATAAAAGGGTGAACTCAAATGCTCAGTAAGGGTAAACAAAAGAAATATCAATCACATCATACTCATAAGAACATAACATTTTGGAAATCTTAACCTGCAAAAGATATCATAATATCATAACATGTGATAAATCATAGTAGTGAAATGTAATCCCAATAATCATAACATAAAACATGAAACTTTGTGGCATACACACATAATCATAGAGAATCATTTCTTATTAGTCAAGACTCATTGCCAAGACCATCTTAGTGGACAATGTCTATTTCTGAACCGAGTTCACTACTCTGTTTAGTCATGTTTCACTGAACCGGTTTAACCTGCCGTTCCAGCCATGTCTATCTCATGAGATATAAAATCTTTACCCAATTCATTGGAGGGAGATATAGGTCCCACCCATCTCATAATTATACCATTCTTATGTGTTCCACAAAATCATAAACCATACATCATAACATAACCCATGTAATAAAAATGGGATTCTTAAGCATCATGAAATCATAAAACAATTCATATAAGATAAGGGAATTCATAAAAATAATTACATCACAACATAATCAAATCAATGTAATAATAGGGATGGAAACAGAAACCTTTATTATCTTAGATGGAAAAAAATTTTGATAAAACACTTGAACTCAATTCTTGAGGAAAATATCCTTTCTACTTCAAAAACACTTTTCCTTTCTTAACATGTCATAAAATTCTAAACTAAAAGAAGTTGATTAAAAATAAACTTGAAAACTTGTAAGGTAATATTCTTGGAAATAATGTTTTAAAAATCCATTCATGTCGTATAAATTAAAAGAAAACAATATTCTCGTACTTTTGTCGGAAAAGTCAAAAAGTACCTCGTACGAAAAACGACAAAAGATTCCTTTCATATCTTTTACTAAAAACTCACCGAAGGGTAAAATTGGATATAAACTATTGTATAATGATATAAATATTACATGTTGAGGAAACATGGATGTGGATGATAAAATTCACCCCAGTAAATTCCAAAGTATAAAAAATCTCGGATAAAAATGAGATTGTGATATTTCCCTTACCTTAGGTCCGATTTTCTTCGTAAGTGTCCAAACCTCCTGTATAATGATTTAAATAATGTTATTTACTTATTTCATAATCATAATTATTGTTATGATATCATATATGGTCATATTCTTAGCTTCTTATTAGTAATATTTCATTACTATTTGTTATTCGGGTGTTTATTACTTTTTTTTCTTATTCGTGTTTTGTCGAATAAATTCTTATTATTCTCTATAGGTTATAGATACCTCATTTACAGAATGGTATTAGTGTAATAGATATCATATTCATTCATTAAATTCATTTATATAATCATTATGCAATGAAGATCATGTAGAACGAGTCGCACCACATGGTGGAGACGGTATTCCATACGTACGAATGAGCGAAGATATCGTTCCATGATTGTGGAATCGTATTGGAGTGTATGTATTCTATTTAAGAATCAATATCACATTACAATAATCAAATATAGTTATTATTTACACCATTATACCCATCCAAGTAAGGTGGTGGGGGAAAATAGATTACACCATGATGTGGAGACGGTATTCCGTAAGTACGCACGTGCGGTGATTTCTTTTTCCGTAGGATGGATAGATGGTGAAATAGGGTTGTTTCATACTTATAATAACATATCAGTATATGAGTGATACTGATGTTATTACTTAATAATGAAAAAAATAAAGAAGAAGAAGTGGAAGAAAAATAAAGATGAAAGAATCGGTAACAGACATTACCTCTTCTTTAAAGTGCTTCTTTCAGACCTCCTTTTAGGGCACTAAAATTGGTCTTTGAAGAAGACCAGGACCTCTAAGATTTTTATAGGGAAGTGGAGAGGAGAAATTGGAAGGGGTTTGCCGAGCATGAAGGCCTAAAGTGGTGTGAGGAAGAGGGGGAGGAGGTGACCTTTTATAAGGGAGAGGAGGGTCACCTTTGGAATAACAAAAAATATTATTTTATTATAAAGTCAAATTCGGTTTTTAATAGCTCCAAATTGATATATATCGAAGCTAAGGTGGGGATGGGTCGAAATCCTCTCATACAATATAATTTAGATAAGTTTAGGTCATTATATTAACCTTATCTTTTAGTTTTAACTCTTAGTTAATTAGATTGACATTTACCATGTCACTTTGTATTTTTTTATTATATAGTTAATAAAATTATCATATATATACAGGTGACCCAGAAGTGGTCCATTAATGATACACCTATCATGATATAAGTATCTTGGCTGAACCATATATTTTTTTTAATATAATAACAATTAATAATATAATATTTGTTTTAAAAACTATTTTATGTCAATTTTGACACTATTTGGTAATTGATTTTTGTGAAAATCATAACAGAATGATTAGTTCGAAAACAATTAATTAAATCAATACTAACATGTCATATTAACATAAAAAATAATTTTAATTCATAAAAAGACTCAAATTACATTTATTTGGGTATTTATAACATCAATTATGTAAATATTTCATTAATAAGATAATTACTGCATCATCATTGTGTCATAAATAAATTAAATTATTTAAAGTCTAAAAATGAAAATTAAAATCTCATTATGTAGGAACTATTTTTATATTTCTAATGAATATTTATTGTCGAATTTATCTTATGTATAACCCTATATTAAAAATTATTTACTTATTAAACTTTGATTTTAACTATTTTAACCTTTCTTTAAATAAATTAATAATAAATTTCCTAATCTAATCCAAGTGGGGCTAAATGGTCATATTTTATTCCTAAGGAATTTTTGGTCGAATTAAACTTATCCAATAGAATTAGGACATGTGTTAGGGTAATAATAATATAATTTTTAACCTTAATTACCCTATTTACATTTAACTGAGGTAAATAAAAGTAAAAAGTTACTATTCACCAAAAAATTATTATCATCTCATTGAACCACATTTTATTTACTAACATCAACTGTGTCTCTCAGATTTTTGTAATTCCATTCACAAAAGCGGTAAAATTAAGTTTTATTTAAATTTGCAAATTTTCCTAGGACGTGGGTAAAAGACGGTCAAAAGTTCAATAAACTTTTTATATGTCTAAAATTATAAAAAAATGACTCCAATGAATTATATTGAACTTATATAGGTATTATGTATCAATTCTGAACTAATGTAAATTTAAATAAAATAAATAATTATTTAAATAAAAAGTCGGGATTTAAATAGTAACTTAGTGTTTTCACTATTCATAAAAAATTGAAAATTTTCAGGAAAATACCAAAATTTCACCCTAAGCTAATTTCGATATTCCGAATCCAAATATGAAGTCCATTTTCAAAAATAAAATTTATAAAATTTCAAAAAGTTGGTATTACTATTCATAATGGCTAGTTTTAATAATATTTTAATAGCATATCGTTGTTTAGCGAAACTCGGTATTGCGTACAACACACACTATCGTGGAAGGTCATGCTTGCGTATAATGCAATCCATGTCAGGGATACGTGTTGTGAAAGCTCATTTTGGTGTAGCGTACAACACAAGAAATAAATAAAATTAAAAAGAATATTTTTGATAAAACCTCGGGGTGTTACAGTGTATTCCTTGTTTGATTCAGGAGCGACACACTCCTTCATATCACCTACCCTTGTCCATGCTTTGCGACTTGAGGTAAAGAGGCTTCCAGTGCCCTTGGCATTGACTACGCCAGTTGGAGGTTGAGCTAACTTTTTTGAAGTATGTAGAGATTGTTTGCTAGTTTTGGGGAAACATCGCACTTGGAGAGATTTCCTATGTTTACGAATACAACCATATGATGTCATCCTCAGCATGGATTGGTTACATTTGGTGCAGGCTATCATGGATTGATTCAGGAAAATGTCGACTTCATTGGTGCAGATGGAGAGCATGTGGTGTTTGTTGGTGAGCGAGATCCTCGGATGGGTCATAGGCACATTCCATCCTTACCATCCATGATGGATGAGTTGACGCTGAGTTCTTCAGAGGTTCAACAGTTGGAATTTCCTAGGGTCATAGAGGGGTACCCTGATGTCTTTTCCGAAGAGGTTGTAGCATTACCCCCTCAAAAAGAGATTGAGTTTGGGATCACGCTACAGCTAGGAGCCTCTCATATCTCTATGTCTCATTATAGGATGGACCCATATGAGTTACAAGAACTATGTATGGAGCTTGATGGTCTGTTATAATGTGGTTTTGTTCAGCCAAGTGTGTCACTGTGGGGTGCACCCGTTTTGTTCGAAAAGATGGCTGACAGTAGTTTGTGGTCGTGTGTCGATTATCATCGCTTAAAAAAGTGACAATAATGAATCACTATCCTCTTCCACACATTAATGATTTATTTGATCAACTGAAGGGTGAAAGTAGGTTCTTAAAGACTGACTTGTGGTCAGGATGTCATCAGATGCATGTAAAGGATGAGGATATCCCGAAGGCTGCTTTCCGTTGTCGTCATGGGAATTATGAGTTCTTTGTATTGTCATTCGGCATGAATAATTCTCTAGATGTGTTGATGGGATTGACGAATGTTGTGTTCTTTGTGTTCCTGGACATGTTTTTGGTGGTTTTCATCGATAAAATCCTTATGTAATACACATCTGAAGAGGAGAATGCAGAGCATCTATATGCTGTTTTGGGAGTTCTTCGTAAACATCAGCTGTTTGGGGAGTTGTCTAATTGTGAGTTTTGGGCTTGAGAAGTCCGTTTCATTGGGCATGTTGGGTCCCAATAGGGAGTAGCTATGGATCCATTGAAGATAGAAGCAGTTGTGTCTTGAGCAGCCCCCAAGATAGTTTCATAGGTGCAATGTTTCCTTGGACTCGCAGGCTACCATAGGATGTTCGTAGCCAATTTCTCATGAGTTGTGACTCCACTAACAGCTTTGACTAGGAAGGATCAGGCATTCATATGGACTGATCTGTGTCATGCAGCATTCGAGTATCTAAAATAGATTTTAGTAAGTGCTCCAGTCATTTTCCTTCCAACTGAGGGAGTCTAGTTTGATGTTTTATGCGATGCTTCATATCTGGGGTCAGGCTGTGTTCTCATTCAGCTGAGCTCAGTTGTTTCTTATGGGTCTCGGTAGTTGCATCCCCATGAACGCAACTATTCCACCCACAATCTTGAGTTAGAAGCTGTGGTGTTTGCTCTGAAGTTGTGGGGACATTACCTCATTTGGGAGCAATTTTTGGTTTTCACTGACCATAATAGTTTGAGGTATGTTTTATCCTAGCGTGACTTGAACTTATGACACTGTCGGTGGATGGAGTTCTTACAGGAATACAACTTTGAAATATCGTATACACCTAGAAAAGTGAATGTTCACTACATGAAAAATGACTTATATGAACATATATTTATTAACAGATAATGTATCTGTTGGAAAAAATAAGCAATTCCAACAAATATTAACTTTTATTTGTATTAATTTTAAGTACCAACACTTATTTTTACCAACATGTATATCTATCGATATTTATCATTTAATACCAACACATCTTTTACCAATGGTTAAATCTATTACTTTATCATACAAATACCATCAATTTTTTTACCAACACATGAATTTCTTAGTAATCATAATTATTACCAAAAAACCATTTTCCATTAATAAAAAATGATACAACAATAAAAAAATTATTTTATCAATAACCAATCAATAGAAACCATCTTATTATATATTATTATTTTTATAACCAAAGTCAATATCCATTTTTAATGTGTTATTAATAATATCTCATTCAATCATTTTAATTTTTAATTTTCTATAAATATCAATAGTCTTTATAATTTTTTTAATGTTGTTCATTTAATAAACATTTAAATATTTTTTATAAATAAACAATTTAAATAATTACAACATTTGATATATTTACATATATGTCTCATAATCCCTATATACATGGTAATTTAATTTTTATATTTATATTTAATAAATATACTTAAATCTAAACAAAATAACTCTAAAAAATTAATTATTTAAATTAAATAAATAAGAAACATAACAATTAGTTGAATAATATTATTTTATTAATAATTGATATTAATATGATGAAATTTTATTTTATATTATACAATAAAATTATTATTTTTTATAAAATTTTATACCATTCATAAATATAATTTTATATTTTTGGTGTTAAAAAATTATTGATATTTTTTATTTTATTAATTTTATTTGTTTATTTTATTTTAAAAAATGAAAACCAAATCGTAAGCCTAATGATCCCCCCCCCCCACCGTGGTATCCCCTGATTCCTCCTCCCATCGATGCTGTCTCATCCTCCGCAACCACCGCCACACTTGGCAACCCATGTCGCGTCATCCACCACTCTCAGCCGACGCCACCCGCATCCTTCACGACCCCTGTTGGCTCCTCCGCGATCGTCCACCTACACCACTAGCTTCCTCGACAGCGACCCACTGCCATCCTCGTTTGACCCCAGAAATCACCTAGCTTCCTCGCTTGACCTAGGTCATCCCCGACATTACCCGTTCGATCCCAACCATCTACAGACTTCTCCACACGGCCATGACGAACTTGTGTTCGGTCTCTCCATGTGATCTAATTGATCGACATCAAGGTATTCCCTTAAAATCATTCTATTTAATCTCCTTCTCTCTGCTACGATTGAGAGATGGGTTAATAAATTTGATCTTCAAAATGAGTATTCTTATTATTAGAGTAATAATGTTATCTTCAATGTATATGATAATATAGGTATTCTTTACCCACATCATATTATACCCAACTTGCAGATTTTATGGGGTCGTTACTCTAACAATTTTAAAGATATTTTTTATGAGTTTTTAGTTGAGTTTCATTTTGAGGTTTATTGGGTATTGATTACTCAGAGCATTGATGAAAACTATCATTTAAACAATTTAATGGTTCTCTCTGAAATGTTTATGAATGAATTCTAAATTCATTACTCCTAATACTAAATCAAATTTGGCTTCTCTTTTCAGCAGTTCCCATGTTTCTAGATCCTGGACAATGTTTTGAGGTTACATCAGGAAATGGTTCCTAATTCAATGGGTAGGCTACTTCTGGCCCCATTCCTGGTCATTTCCTTATGAGAAGCTTCCTGAAAAATCTGACCATGCCAATCCTCTTCAAATCAGGTTCACTCTGTACCATAAAACTCACTGTCTATATGAGAAGAAACAATTTCCCAAGAAACTGGTAGGCATTGTCATCACTCTAGTTATAAATCCAGGAGAGCAATAGTTTTGTCTATTTTTAGGCTAAATGTGATGTTCGAAATATATACTCATTCAAATAATTAATGAGGAATTAAATTATAGAAACAAATACCTTGAATGCCTCTTAGAATTTTACTGGAATCATTGGTTATTCAATGAAGTGTTAAGGTGATAATATATAAGAAATGGTTTAAATAAAAAATTATCCTAAAAAAATGACAATCAATGTTCTGTAAATGAATTTTCATTCCCATATAAGCTATTTTCTTTCACAACACATCTAATTTTTTTTTAAAACAGTACTTGTTATTTCTTATAAATAGTTTTTATTTATCAAATTGAGCCTAATTATGATGTTCATGTAATGGTAGTGGCCTCAATGTTATCTTAATATGTGTTGGTTATTCCAACATTTTTTTCATTAACTATATTGAATGTGATGATATTTAGTGTTATCTCAATAATTATCACTACATTACATTAGCAATCAGATGCTTTATGAAGGACTAATGCAAGGATACACTTGCTATAAATGAAGAATAAAAAGAAAACACATACTTTTCTAGTATGTAGAAATAGTATCAGGGTGGGATGCTGAACATGATGATGCCTAATGGCCATCTGTAAAGGATACATTGCCATTATATTTGAAACCACCCGAAACAATCAACATCAACAGGTATCTACAATAGTGGAAACATCTTTGTTAGTAGTAGGTGTTCCATGTATAATTTTTCTCTATAGGTTTGGTGGTAGGTTTTTTTGAGATTCATGTTAATTGAGGTGCTTATATTTCATGCATGGACCTTTGTAGGTGTTAACATTGTGAAGAATTGAATTGGCCGGCATGAGCATAACAAAATGAAGGCGATTTGGATGGGTGAAGAATTACATGTTTCTTGATTCTCTACCTTAAAATATAAGGTTTTATGCTTTCATTTTCCATTTTTTTCTTATTTTAATAAGTACTTGTGTCTCTCATAGATTTATATTCTCAATTCATGCAACTATTTCATAAATCCATATAAATTACATATTCTTGTTTATGATTTTTATTTTTTTCCTGTGTTTTTTTTCATATTGTTAATAATGAGGTTCTTGAACAAAATATCAAAGCTAATGTGGTCTTTTTAATGTTATTTAACTTTTTCTAGAATTACACTCATTTTTTATAAATGATTTGAAAAAATAAGCAGAAAAAATAATTTTGTTGAATATTGAGTCTGTTCTTTTATTCTTAAGTCTTTTAGATCTCATGTGGATTAAGGATTTTCACATGTTTGTAAATGTATTCTGGGAATTTAGATTGACAATATAATTGATCTTATGTATATGTTTCTTCATAGGTGTTAAAATTTCACATTGCAGCTATGACAATTCTATTACGTGATTGTTCTACTATGTGGTAAGAAATACTTGTGGCAAGGGTGCATGTCGTCACCTACGTGAGAGGCCATCAAAGAATTATAGATTGTTGTGCTAGCAGTTGGACTCATCCTTCTACAAAAAAAGTAGGATCTTCTAAATTGTATCATTTAATTCCTTTTCATTTCATGGAATGAAAGTGGAAGTCTAATTGATGTTTAGTACCATCATAGGTATGCCCAAAATTGATATGGAAGGTGTCTTGAAGGACTCATATTGTAGTGACCATAAACCCAACATAACCATTTCACATGCATTCCATAAATTTTTTTTTTCAAGATATATCCTTTGATTCTAGGATCTTTTCTATTGTATGTGAACTCATATTTTTTGAGTTCACTATTTCTGATTCAATACATGTTGCTTCATCTATAGAGTATAGTGTTATAATGTATTTTCCACAATTATTTAACTCAAGGCCAAGTTAAGGTCTTTTAAATTGTATAATTTTATTATTTTTCATGTCATGGAACAAATGTGAATGTGGAAGTCTCATTGATGTTTATTCCTTTGATAGGTGTGCACAAAATTGATGAGGAATGTGGATTGAATGACTAAACTGGTAGGGTGACCATAATCCCAACTGACCTGATGACCCCCATTTGTGTGCATCCCTTATTAGACAAAAAGTTGTGTTGGTGTCTATGAGAATTTATGCAAGGCTATTGGATGACATGTTACTACTGTGGTTTATTTCACCAGGGCATTAGACTATATTTTTATTCACGTTATTCTTTTTCAAATTGTGCAACAGTTTATTATGTTGGGGATTGGTTGTTTCTACTGAAGTGTACATGTATCTTTCTATGTGATTATGTTATGTTGGCAGTTTCACTGATACCGATTAATAAGAATTGTAGTTGGGGTGTTGGTTGTTACTATTATTTTTCATGTGGATTTACAACTTATAAAAGTTTCACTTAGACAAATTTTAAAATTTTTATGAAATAATGATAATAGTTGTATTATATATAATTATTTTATTGTATACATTGAATTGATATGAGAATAGAAAAGAATATATTTTTTATTTAAAATAAAACTAACAACAGATATCATTGTTGGTATTAATTAAAGAGCAAAAAATATATTATCTGTTGGTATTATTGTAATTGAAAAATAATTATTTTATCTATCGTAATAAAATTTATCAATAGAGTATTTACCATCAATTTTGTGACAGGGTCATATTTTTTTGTAAAATGTTTTACGAACACAAATGTAACTTTACCAACATATATGTCCCAATTGGAAATAGTTAAATATTTTGTAGTGGTTGTAGCTGATGCGCGGTGCCGAAAGTCACATAGTGATGATGTGCGTGAATCCAGAGATTCATGGAGAGTAATGTAAGATCTGTTAGCATTACATATTGATATTGGAGAAGTTGGGGGTAGAGGTTGTCTTTTTCATATGATGGTACAGTCATCCCTGTTGTAGAAGTTGGAAGAGTCCCAGTTGGGAGAAATAGGGGTGGAGGTTTGGAGAGATCGAGTTGTTTTTGGTGATGCCCCTGATGGTTGGACAGAGGATGAACAACACAGAGTGTTGTATCATGGAAGGATTTCTTTTCCCTTAGAGATGCGCAAGACGGTTCTCAGAGTGCTCCACAGTTCGCCTTTTGCAGTACATCCTGGTGTGAGAAATATGTACCGATCCGTGAGGAGTCAGTTTTGGTGGCCTGGGCTGAAGCATGTGGTTGCAGAGTTAGTGTCTCGATGTTTAGTCTACCAGAAGGTAAAATACAAACACCGTGTTCCCGGTGGTCTTCTCAAGCCATTAGAGATTCCTCAGTGGAAGTGGGAGGACATCTCAATAGTCATTGTTACTGGTTTACCTCGAGCTCTGTGAGGACATGACACTATTTGGGTGGTAGTGGATCATTTAACAATATTCTCCCACTTCATAGCGATCAAAGAGTCCAGATCAATGGATTTTTTGTAGAGGCAGTATCTAGAGGTGGTGGTGAGACTTCATGGAGTCCCTAGGATGATTATCTCTGAATGAGATCCTGGTTTTACCTCCAGGGTGTGGAGAGGTCTCCAACATGCTTTCAGTTCTCAACTATTCCTTAGCACTGCTTTCCATCCTCAAACAGATGGTAAGACAGAGCGAACCATCCAGACTCTTGAAGACATGTTACTCTCTTGTGCTCTTGATTTTGGAGGTTCATCGATGAGGAACTTACCCTTGGTGGAGTTCTCTTACAATAATATTTTTTACTCCACCATTGGTATAGAACCGTTTGAAGCCTTATATGGCCGGCCTTGCCATTCTCTGTTGTGCTGGACTGGGTTCGGTGAGTCGGCAATTCTCAAACCCGAACTAGTGCAGAATAAATTAGAGATGGTTCAGGTGATTCGTGAGAGGATGAAGACAGCGCAAGTTCGTCAGAAATCATACACTGATCAAAGGAGGAGACCCTTGGAGTTTAATGTAGGGGATCATGTGTTTCTGAAGGTGACTCCTCGTTGTGGGAAGTGATGGTTTGTTTGTGGAAGTAAGCTTTCTCCCCGGTTTGTTGGGCCTTTAGAGGTGTTAGCTCATGTTGGAGCTGTGGCGTATTGAGTAGCACTTCCACCACAAATGAGTCGGATAAATGATGTTTTCCATGTATCACAGATCCGTCGTTATCTTCATGATTACTCTCATGTTATCGATTTGAGATAAATCGATGTTGATAATGATGCAACCTTTGAGGAGCGACCTATGGAGATCCAAGACCACAAGGAGAAGGTGTTTCATGGTCGTTCTATCTCTTTAGTTCATGTCTTGTGGCGACACGGTGTCATGGAGGAGAGTACTTGGGAGCTTGAGTCACAGATACATGCTCAGTACCCAGAGTTGTTTAATGTTTAACTATTTTCATATAATGATGTTTCTTTTGTGGAAAGACCTTTAATGTTTTATTTATTAAATTATTTTGTTTTTTTGTAGCTTGATCTCTTTTGAGAGGTATCTCGATGAGTGGTTGTTCGGTCCCCATTTATTTTTTCGTCTCTTTAGGTTGGTTTTGAATTCTCAAGGACGAGAATTTTTTTAGAGGTATCTGATTTAATGGCCCAGACCTCTTAGGTCCATTACTTTGTGAAAATTTGGGGATTGGAAGAGGCTGCGTGAGTATCATGGGAGAAGGATTTAATTGATGGGTGAGAGGGAGTAATTATGAGATAATAATGGGCGTCAATAATAATAATTATTATAAAATGATAAAGATAATGGTATAGTGTGATTGGATAGAGATGCACTTTTTTTGGTTTGTGTGTGGGTAATCTTGTCTATGAGATTTTTATATAAATCAATTACAAAAAATGATAATAATATAATAATTACATTATTATTTTTGGTTTTCAAAACACCTTTTCTTCGGTATCTTCTTTGTGCGACCTCGATTTTAAGAACCGTTAGTGGCAGTGCGACCCTGACTTCTAGAAGGAAATTATGAGTTCAATATTGGATGTTTGTTTTTCAGATTTTTGGATCGGGTATCCGAAACGCTCATGAATTAATAGATTTAATTTTATTATTAAAACTACGACCCACCATAACTCCCACGTGCAACGTCCGATTGACTTCTCGTTAGTGGTGATGTGATCCTATCATTAATACAATTGATTCAAGTCTAATTTTGGATATTAAATTATATTTCGTGGCCCGGGTCCACGAAACACCCAATAATATTAAATATTATTATTATTACGAGATCTTGTATTCAACATATCTCCTTGATACAGTGTTGGAATAGCGAACCGTCTATGACATTGCGACCCTAAAATTAAGACAGATGATTAAAAGATGATAAATCCTATATTAATTATTCATATAGCTCAGGTTGTTTTTAATTGTTCAAATCGCATGGGTTAATGCGATCCACATTTAATGGGGAATAAGCGTATCTTAAACCATCGCCCCATTAAATCTTTAAAAGGGACAAGACATCATTATCCCTTGTTCATCATCTTTTTTCTCATCTATGAGATTATATAACCTTTCAATCCATCCCGTAGGAGTTGCACAATCAAACTTCAATCCTCAGATCGCTTCGGCTATGTTTTTATGCAACCAAGGTGTATCGACCAATCATTGATATAAGGTATGTTTTTGTCATCGTTCCTTTGGGATCATCTTCCCCTGTTTCTACTTTCCATCTTATAACATGTAATCTCCATTCTTCTAATGGGGTTTTCATGGGGTTTGGTTGGTGCAGACGTACCGTGGCATCCACGAGTGGATGCAGTTGTCGCGACAGGAGGATCATGACCCGTTTTGTAGATAAAGAACGCCAAGAACTCTTCATGGTAGGGGATTCGTGGTTTCTCTAATTATTTTTGTGAAATCATAGAGTTATCATGATTTAGACCTTTGGATCACAATGAAATTTATCTAATTAAATACTTGAACTAGATTAAAATAATTGGATTGATCACATGTTGTTTTGTGTACCGTGTTAACAGTTTTCCTCATGTTTTTCTAGAAAGAGTGATATCTATGCTTGCTTTGATTAGTTGTTCATTCTTGATGGAAATTGATAAAGAACTTAAAGCTGGAATTAATTAATAATTAATTGGATAATGATAAAGAGGCATATAAATGAATCTGGTTGTTTTCATTGTTGAAGTTGTTCTAATTTTATGTTAATCAAATTGGCATAGTAAACATTTTAAATCTTTTGTGATATAATACTGATTAGGTTTCCCAGAATTGGAACCTATGAATTGAATCTGTTAATTCAAGAGGGATCAAAGAACTGGTTGGTTAATAAAAGATAATGCCTTGTAGGGTTCTTCGTTTCCCTCTTGTTCATAAGGCTGAGTGCCTTGTGCTTTAGAGCCATGAGTGCTCATTATGTATGAAGGCTGGATGCCTTGTTAATCAGCCAGGAGCCGATTTTTATACGAAATTTGATTTTATGCTGCTTATGCGATGATGTGACGTTGGAGGGGTGTTGTGATATGTGGAGGCAGGGAGGCCTTGTGGTTGTGGCAGCAGATGATGCCTACAGTGGTGAGATGCATCGGTTTATGCATGTGGGTGTTAGGGACGAAACAAGTGATGATGGAATGGGATGGATGTGTTTGTTGGATTCTTGGCGACTTTGATTGAATATTTATCTTCTTTACTTTTCCACACTGCTTAAGGAAGATGGTCTTGCTTACCCTTCTTTCGAAGGAGGCGAAGACGCAAGGGGTATGCCACGTGCTTTCCATGTCTAGCTTCTCAAAGGAGAATGGGTCTACGCTCTTCTTATAGGCGGAAAAGACTCGACGGGTAGTACATCTACTCACTGTGTTGAGCCCCCTTCTGTTTAGAAGTGTTTAATGCTTTTCTAGAATGCCTGGTAATATGGAAAAGTATTTTTGTAATGAATATTTGAATAAATGGTGTTAACCCATGGGGATGGAGATTATGGAACATAATGATAATGTTGTAATTTTTGAAGGAACAGTTTAATTTGGATGTGATGTTAATGAAATTTAATGTATAATTGTTCATGGTTAATTAATGTATAAAGAATTAATTAACGTACAGTGGAATTGATAAAATGGGAATGAAGAAATATAATAAATCTCTTTAAATGGTTGTGTGCTTATAGGATACCAGTATTAGAAGTAGCAGCCCGGAGTCTGAGATACTTTAGCTGCAGTTGTGTCTAAGACTATGTAATTCGCATAGTGTGGTTGTGAGATATAATATATTCTGTACTTTTTATGTTTCTATACGCTACTCCACCATGTCAGTAAGGGAAACTGACACCTCGGGGATTCTGAGCTCTAGGGGGTGTTTTCCACAACATTCCGGTGGGAAGAAGAATGGATGACTACCCCCTTTATCCCCGGTCTCTTTACTTGGTATATACTTGTTCCAACAGGAACAACGGTTAGTTTCCCCTTATATGTGTGTAGAGGGCTGTAATGGCTTGTGGTTATTTCACAAACATATATTTTGGATATAGTATCCTATGGACTACAATAGGGTTAATGTGTATAGGCTGTGATGGCTTGAGGATCCCTACAATGGATTGAGGTATAATACCTGACGTATGATACACGTTATGCAGGCTATGCTGGATCCCAGAACTTACCTGGTTACATTTGGTTGTTAGGAGGGTGTTGTGCTTCGCCCAGGTGTCTGCGGGCAAGCCTTTGAGGTGCACGAGGTGCAGATTGTGGTGCTTCGCCCAAGTGTCTGCGGGCAAGCCTTTTTAGAGTGAGATTCTTAGGACATGCGATGTTGGGGACAAGCGGCAAAACAATGGGGAAGTAGTAGTGGGGTACACTTTATATTCTTTATTATATGATTTATTCTTTTACGCGTTACATTGTGGGAGTAGTAAGGGTGAGGTTGTGAACTTAGTATACATATTTAGGTGACGTGTTAGTTTCACTTGTTGTTCACTGTGCTTTAACATGATTTCTTTACATTGCACGAGAGGCTTCAAGGAGGATACTACTAAGTATACTGTTATACTCACCCTACTTATATATAAACTGTAGTTCAGGACACTTGGATTAGGTTTGAGATCAAGCTGGTTTCTACTATCTTGGGGTTGCAGGAGCTGTTCGGGCTTCTGGTTGCTGTTTTTTACCTTCTTTTGAGTACTTATACTTTTCCCCTTTCAGTTTTAGTACTTCTGCATGTCATTTCATATCTGTACTTGGGTTTTCATTTATATTGTAGTCTGATTTGGAGTTGGTTGGTGTCTATCTTATCTCTCTCTTCTACATGTATTCTCATAGATGGTAATGCCTCCCATTTTTGTGTGTTACTGTACCCTGGTGCTAGTCGCTAACCCGGGTCCTACTAGAGGTGGGACTTAGGGGTCATTATCTCCCTTCTCATATTTCCGGCCCATGAGGGGTACACTTTGTGGGGAGGGGGTCATGACATATTGATTACATAGTGAATTTTTCATCATTTGAAATATTTCATACCTTTAATAACGGAACAACCCAATTCCTTGTTTTATTATCAATAACATTGTGGAGAATCTTAATATAAGGTGAAATAGTTTTTTTATCATGCAATTCTAATAGACACAATTTTATAATTATACACATTTTGTCATTTAATGTTATCTCGTGAATATAAGAGCATGATTACCTATTATTTTTTACGATAAATAATTAAATGCATTTTTGGGAGATTCCAATTTATTTAATAACCAATATATAGTTCTAGATGATAAATCATTCACCATTTTATTTTAATAGTTTCAAAATCATTCCATCATATCACAGATTCATGTAAAAAATCTGGTATAATAAAAAATTTAAATATATTAAAGTGTTTTCCATCAGTTTCCTTGATGATCTACAATATACTAATAAATATAAATAATGTAACCATGAAAAATATCTTCATTTCCTTTTATATTCTCAAGACTATTTGGGTTGGTGGAATTCTAAATAATTCTTTTACTAAATCCCACATGAAATAGTTTATACCTTATCCCAATTGGTACATGGATAATATTGATTATTAATTAATCATAAAATTATGTCATGTAGGATAAAAAGATATTTTGTTGAACTTTATTTTGCCTCATAAAATGTATTTTTTATAGTATCTCAACAATACTATTTTTTATTCAATGTGGTTACTTTTTATTGTTCTTATTATTGGATATTCCAATAATAATAATTTTATCCAATGATGGATTTAATGTAGTTTCATGATTTCAATACAACCCTTGAGGTCAATTACTCTTGTAGTCTATTTGATAACACTTAAAAACTAGAGTATGTTTCGTGAATTTCTAGAGGGTATGAAGGTGATGATTACTCATATATATAGAGAGGTATATATAGTCGTATATGACCATTAATAAATTGTTTTTGATTATGGAATCCCATGATGTTATATCTCACCACGTATTGATTTTCAACATCTTCACCTTTCTAATTTTATGGTTGATTTTTATTGTTGACATCTCTATACTCCATCATAAAAAATTATTTTTTTTGTTTTTTTAGGTTTCAAGGTTTTATAACCTGTCTGAGGTAATATAGATAAAAAATTATTATTTTTATTATTATTTTATTATTATAATTATAGTTATTATATTTTTTTGTTCTTATTATTATTATTATTATTATTCTACTTGTTTTTAAAAAACATTTGTAGTTAATATTATATCTATTACAGTTACTATGGTTGTTGTTGTCATTAATGTTCTTATTTAATCTCTTTTTTAATTTTTATTATCTTAATGATTATTATTATTATTATTATTATTTGAGTAGGGGATAATATCTATGAGGAAAATGAATACCTATGAATTATGGAAATATAGATTGACTTTCTTCTATCATGGTTATATATATTAGAAATTTTTTTTGGAATATTGTGATAGAATTTTTTTTAAGTATTTTCACAATATATCTTTTTTTAATTTAATTATTTTATTAATAAGGAACCATGTGTTTAGTTCCCAAAATTCAGGGTTTCATGCCACATATAATCATTAATTAAATTATTACTGATACTATTATTATTACTATGTGTAATAATATTATCATTACAAATACTATTAAAATTACTACTACTACTATTATTATTGTTATTCTTGTTGTTTTTATTTTATTATTATTAGTAAATGGGTTTTCATTCTCAATTGTCTTCATGTTGGAGTGATACATCAATCTAAGTAATGTTTTCTGGGATAATTGGATGTGATTATGATAGGGGTTTCTGTGAATCCAAAATTTTGGAATTTGGAAGGTGTTTTTATTCAAAAGGACATCATGAGGGATCATGTTAAATAAAATAAATTAATTTTCCTAAATAATTAATATTTTTATAAATTTTAGAAGAATATTGGGATAATAATATTATTCATAGATTGAGGTGGTGGATCTACTATCCCATTAATATGTGATACAAAAATTGCATCACTTCACTTTAGCAGGTATAACCAGAATATTCATGATGATAATGTTGAAGAATGTATGTTTTTTATTATTTCATTATTGGTTCATAATTTAAGGGATACAATATTTTTTATTCAGGATTAATAAAAGGATTATTATTCAATTATTAGGATTTTATTTTTGAAGGAAATAATTGTTTCATATGGTTATCCCTCAAATTATTTTACCTTTACAATATGATAATATTATGTCTATGGTATTTGTTTTTTCCAACTCAAACAAGGATTCCTTATGTCATATTATTTTGAACACTCTCTTAGACTGTATTTTGTCACAAACACAATCCATCATTCTTTTATTTAGATAAAAATAATTTTTTGATCATTAAGAACACTGAACTCTTTAGGGATATAACTAAAAAATTTTAACTTCCTATAAAAATATAGAGGGATAAATAAATAGATAGGTTTAGGAATTTTTCATATATTCATGTGAAGATTTATTTATGATCTTCGCATATTGAAACAATAATTCTTGTTTAAAATGATATGAAACATAAATAATCTACCAAGTTATATAAATTATATTATTTTTATCTATTTTCTGATTACATTGGGAACTCAATTTATGGGTATCATATGATGTAACTCTATACGAACTGAAATAATATTGTATATGATATTGATAAAATATACTTTAATGTTGAAATTCATGGGGATTCTAAGGTGGTGGATGATTGTTCAAGTGTTATTATGGGAAAAGACATTGATCTAAAAAACTAGCGATTCATCCATAAGAAATAATCAATGGATTCTAACAAGATTATTTACAAGTATGATTTACAACATATATCTTGTATCAATGTATTCCAAAATCATTTTTTGTTATAGTTAAAAATGTGAAGAACCATATAAGAAATTCATTATGGATGATGTAGATGATTTTCATGATATATAGAAAAATGACCTAAATATTCATCTAGGTCTTGACTATTTAGACTTATAGAAGAAAAAATATATGTATTTTTTGGTTCTAGTATTGTTTAAAATCCTAGGTATTTCATAAATTTCCACTTACTTATTTATATGAAAAAAAGGGTAGTTATTTGTCTCACACAAAGAGATCTATACGGTATCTAATCCATAGTATTCTGTACATGGGTTTTCATCATCATATCATGTGGTTTGAGTGGGTTTCCCCACTATGAATGATATAAATAGTTGGGATCTTGCATAATATATGATAATTCTATATTTATTCAATCGATGAAATCACTTGGTGAACCTTTAAAAAATTCTACTATCTATTCCACCAATATGAAGGACTCAAAGTCTAGTCATTTCACATAGTCATATAATTTAAACAAAATTGGATAATGCTTATAATGAAATAAGAACAACCATTAGATAACTTAATGATAAAAATAATTTTTTTACAACAGTCTCTTATTGAATGGGTTAATTGATAGATTATGATGATGCACCATTATTAGATTCAGTAATCAGTGTTATTCAAAATATGTTATTAATTTTGGAATACATAAGTCCATATGTACTAATAATTGTAAAGCATGGGATTCAAATAAATTTGATCCTGTATCTAATAATGAATATCTTGTGGAAGAATCACCAAACATATAATTTGATAGAGGTGGGGAAATTGGGGCCCTAAATCCCCATTAAGGTTTATCATACATGGTCATCAATTAATGTATCAATAATTAAGGTAGTTATTACATCTATCTAAGCATGCCAATAGAAAATATTACTAATAGAATAAATGTTTTCTTATTTTATGATTATTTAATATAATGCCCTGAATTTCTAGGATTGTGTATATTGATTTTTATAAAGGGGAATGATAGAGAATACTGAAGCTTACTATTTTGTAATGTTTTCAAACGGATTCTAAAATAACCACCCTTTATCTAGAAGGCTGATATGAAGGATATTTAATTCACACATTAGAATTATCGTATGTATCCTAATTATAACCCTAATAATATTACTTCCAAAATAAAAGTATATAATATATGTTTTAATAAAATGAATAGATCAATTGATGGGAGATAGTGAATCTGAATAGTGAAATGAAAATAAATAAATTTTTCTTGAAGCAGGGATGGGATATTATGATTAGGTCATATCAAACATAATCATATTGATATAAGGGGGATTTTTTGATGGTATATAATATAGTATTTTTATATATGGAGTATGTTAATATATTTTATTGTAAAACTGAAGAGGTTGTGGGGCCTAATGGGAAAAAATCATATAATTATTTGAGAACTATCTTATTATTATTGTGATAATATATTTTAATGGTATGTAATTGAAGATTTTATGTTGGATAAACAAATAAATATAGGTTCCTATGACAATGGGTGTATATAATATGTTAAGTGGGAATGGTTAATAAAAAATAAAATATAAAATATCAACAAAATTCTCATTTCATAGGCATAAAAGCTGATAACTGAGTGGTTTTTTTTCAAAGAAGTAGTTTAATGGGAAATTAACAAAATATATTTCTCTAAAATCATCACAAAAGTGACTTGAGTGTGAGGAAATGTTAGATGGTCATGTGATTCGTGTACATGGAAGAAGATTATATTATTTATAAAGATGTGTTGTATATGGAAGGGTGATTTATGTAGTATTGGAGAGTACATGATAGGTTTAATAAATAATTTAATTCCATGAAATGAGATGTGAATTGTTCACTATAGTAAAATTACCATGGTAGTAAATGATAAATGGAATCAAAGGTCGTCACCTTCAATAGTGTACATACCGAATTTATTGGTTAGTTGTCCAAAATAGGTATTTGGATGGATTATTATATATTGGTAAAGGGTGGAACATTTTTTATATACCAGAAGTATAAAAATATGTTAAAAGAGTAGGAGGTGTCAAGGATTGGGATAACAAGTGAATTTGTTTGAATGTTTCATTTCTGATATATGGAAACAATCTGGAAAAAGTTTAAGGGCCACAAATTGATGTTATAAATATAGATGGATAAAAAAAATAATGGACCTATTTTAGATACTATATAATAAATAATAAATGTTACTGATGCGTACTAGTCATAGTGATTCATTAGAATTTATCTTATCAATGTCTATGTAGTACACCATAAAACGAAGAATTCATATAAATTATTTCAATATTTCATGAATAAAAGAGATAATTTTTTCTTCAATAGATTTAGGTTCCAATTTATTAACCATGTTTTCAATCATGTATTTTTCTTATGTATTGTTTGTTTTTCATTAGTGATTAATGTATTTTCCATTCCTATTCATTATTTATGATGATAGTCTTGATGTCAAATAGCTGAGGGAGCCCTAAATAGTAGACAATTGATCAACATGGTGACATAGGTTGAAATGAATATTCTTATGTTAATTTTCTTTAATAAATTAGAAATCATTTGATAGTATTATTTTTCAAGGAAATGTTCAATAAATAGAATATTTTATTTGTGTGATATCTAATAATTAGTAGATTTTGATTCCTAGGAAATGGTATTAAATAATTCATTATTTCCTTAGTTGATATGTTTATAATGGAGTTAAAACAATTTTACATAATTCAATAATGGTAGAATTGGTGTATTTTGGATCAAAAAAGTGATACATAGTGTTCTATCCTAGTGTCAAGTACTGTTATTGGAGACATTAGATCGTAGTTTTAGTTCATCATGGATTAACAAGGAGATGTGTCTACCAATACTTTGGTTTATTCATTACTATTATAGATGATAATAGTACCGATTTGTTTTTAATTGTTAATGAATATATTATACTACCCTTGTGAGTCTTGTGTCATGTTTGGTTCATCTAAGGGGAATCAAAGATAATATTGGAAATACTAATGAGTAATTTAATTGATGTTCCATATCGTTAAAATATCTATATTTACTAGAACATTTCAATTACTATAAAATAAAATTTTCATGATTTTAGATATCATTGAAATTTTGATGGATTATTATAGAAACCTTTGATGATATTTGTATTGTAACTCCTAGAATTATCTCAAGATGGAATTTCATCCAAAAATAAAGTGTTTAGTGTAATATAGTCATTAATAGAAATCAAATTGATTTTAAAAAAGGTATAAAAATAAATGATTCATGTTTCTAAAAAATAATTTGAAATTAAATTAAATGTGATTTAATTTATTTGATTATTATGGTGATGAGAAGATTTATTCGAGAAATACTGATATTATAAATATCTTCAATTCATACAGCTAAGAAGGGGGAGTATTTTATTGATTTGATGTTTTTTAAAAACACTTATTAATTTGGAGAATTTACTATAGTGTTCTTCTTTGTCAATATATAATTTTTTCCCATGATTGTTGTTCCAAAAAACACTATTATACAATGGATTAATATCTATAAGAATTAGAAGGTCCTGGTAATTATTTTGGTATAATCATAAGATGACTACATGAAAAAGAGACTTAAATTGATGGATTGAGGCACGAATTGGGGGATAAATGGTTATGGATATGTATGTAGAATGTTTAAAAATCATTAATGAAATTTTAATAGTGAGACTAGTATTGTATAAAGAGAATATTTCTATATTTTTATTAATTTTTCATTGTTTTCATGCTAATATAGGTGTGAGAATAAGACTCATAACATAAAAAAATTCTATTGATATCACAAAATTCATTATATTAATTTACCATCATCAAATGAGGATTCCAAACCGGTGTATATGTCAATACCCAAAAAAAACATTAGATGAGTCTCTCGTTTATTTATTAATAACCATCTTCATTGATGTATGAGAAGATAATTTAATTGATGATGATATATCATAAAGAAAAATTTATTATATCAAAATATATGATGATTGGAATAGACTAATGTTTCTTGAGATATACTTGAAACTTATGAAAATTGTAACTCAATGTGAATTATTATTCTTTTGAATTTTTGTGTTGGATATGTGAGATATTTATGTTTAGATGTAATGTGTTTATGAGGTTTTTAATTTCTATTTTTAGGTAGAATACTATGTGGAACACCATTAGTTGAGAAGCTGAATGAGTGTCCATAATTTATCTAATATTTAATCAAAACATTAAATCATTAAAATAATGAATATGGATGATGAATAACCCCTTGTATTTGAAACATGTTTCCATACAAATTATGGTGATATATACATTGGTTTTTCTTTTATATATGATAATTATAGTAAGAAAATTTTCTAATCCATAAAAAAAGATCCACAAGGATTGATGGAACTTGAAAAATATAAAATAATGATTGAATTTATATGAGAAAATATAAAAAATATTAAATATTTATCAAATGATTATTTATTTGGAGGTTTTCAATTGAATGAAATTATACATTCTATAATATAGTTCCCTAGATTTAATTAAATTTTTATGGTGTCACCATGGTTTAATGTTAAATATAAATCAGAGATTCAATGAAATTTTATTACAATGTTGATTAGAATCAATTATTTCTAGAATGAGAGGTTCCATGGACATAGTGAAATATGTAGGTTTTTATATGTTTCAAAAAATTTATAAGATGAAAATAAATTTTAATTTTTATTAGAGTAATTCCATGGAGGTATAGTGATTATATAACTATTTTTAGTGAACCGATGAGTCATTTTATTAGTTTAGTCATGGATTATCTAAAAATATATGATTGAGAACAAAGTGGTTATAGGATAATTGAACAAACGTACGATGGTTGGAATTTGTTTCATGGATTATAATAATCATTGAGTGGTATATTGTTATCCTTAACATCGGGAAAAAGTATCATGTTAGATAATTTTTTGTATTGGTGTGGGAAATATTTTTTGTTAAATTATTGGGTGCTATATACGTAATGGAACTAGAACTTGAAATTTCTATTAAAAGATAAAGACATTGTATTAGAAAAATGTGATTCAAAAATAAGGTTAGTGGAAATTGGGCATTAGAAACTATATTTGTAATAGTTAATTAAAGATATCTAAAAGAATACTCATTTTAGTGGCTCAATTGAAGAAAGATTATAATTGTTGTTTAGTGTTGTTTAGATAAATAATTGAAGTGTGGAGGATATTTTAGTGGAATATAAAATATGGTAAAAATAGAGTATGAATGCCAATGAGGTTCATTTATTTCACCAAATTTTGATTTTTAATGTTCAAATGGAGAATGTGATGCTGGTAGAAGGGGTATCATTTAATTATTTCATGGAATTAACTGGGGTGTGAATTACAAGGTGGATGTCATAGAAGGTTACATGAAACATAAAATTATGGTTAACAGTCAAGTATAATTATTATATATATAAAAATGATTCCAATATCAATGGTGGGTCACCCACATTCTATATATGGATGTTTAAACATGATGAAAATAGATCTTTGTAAATTAAGAATGTTTAGACCAATAATATTATACATAATGATTGACCTGAGGATGAAAACGGATGCAGTGTCATAGTGTAACATACCAAGTAAGTAAATAATAATATATTTTCATATGTAAGTCTATTTATGAATTAGATAGTCTTTTTGAGGCTTAAAATGAGAATAAATCCTATCCAAAGAATAGAAAACTCTAATTTTTTTTTAAAAGATTATTTTACCACCTTTTAATGAAAAACCATTTTTAAATATAACTTTTGACAATTTTATAATCTCTATTTGTAAAAATAAACATATTCTTTATAATTGGGACATTGAAATTTACTTTGGATAAACTTTTGGTATTTTTCTGACAATGTTTATTTTTTAATGAATAGTGAAAAATACTACATTTTACTAGAAAACCGATTTTTCATCAAATTTAATTATATAGATAGGTTATCTTTTTAATTGGTTTTAAATTTTAATTACAAAATATTTTTACCATTTAATCTAATGGTGGTCATTATAATTAATTTCACTTGGAAATTGGACATAAACAATTGTCAATCTTTTGATAGATATTGTTTCATAAAAACACGCTATTTGTTTTGACAACGTAAATTATTTTTAAAATAATTACTTCAATTTATATGATTGGAATTTGGTAAAATGGATTCCATATTTGGAATAATTTGGTCCAAATTATGTAATTAAAACTCTTTTGTTTTTGGACATTATGAATATCAACATTGATAATTATCTTTAATTATCACGATTAATAAATAATCGTGTAGTTAAGGGTAATAAAATAAATTCATAATAATTTAAAATGACCCCAAAATGCGTCCAAATCCAAATGTACGAGTCAGGGCCGACCATGGGAAGCTTTTTACGGCACTTGTGGGCCCATGGATTCACATGGGTGTAATAGTGACAGTTAATCCATTATTTTTAAAAATAATAGAAATAAAACAATGGTTTGTACATCCTAGGTAAAAAAAATTTAATTTTTTTTACATATATGATCTCTTATTATATAAATAAACATTGTAAAGATAAAAATATTTACTACATCCTGGTATTTTTTTATAATTTTTAGACATTAAATAAATAAATTTATGACACCATGATGATGCAGTGATTACCTCATTAATGAACGATTTAAATAAAATGAAAAGATAATGTAAAATCTAAGACTTAAACTAGTAGAAAACCTAATTTATGGGTGTATTTAGAACCCTTATCAATATATACTCAAAATATATCATTTTGGGACCTTTAAAATCCGAAAATCATTTTATAATAAAGTAACATTTCAAGAGTTTCCAAAAGTAACCATCTTCCCTCTTATAAAAGACCCCCACCACTACGCCCTTACACACAACTCTCAAGAACATTAATCATAAAAACTATGCTCATATTATATGTCCACATCCCTCTATTACTTCTAGAATCCTCACTTTGGTCATATGTCATTACAAGGAATCATTTGGCTCAAATCAAAAAGAGTTACCCGATTTAGAGGTAACTTCTTCTCTCAAGTTTCATTATTTTATTTTCCTTATTTACTCACCAATATCTTCTTATTATTTGATCCCATAACAACACCAGTATCATAAATATACTGTGATCTTGTTATGATAATTATTATACCTACACTTACACACACTTCCGTCTAATGGTTAAAAAACATATTGTTTCTGTTGGTGAAGTACTGCCTCACGAAACGATGATTGTTCAATGTTCTTTTAACACCTTTCATGGTTGCCATTATGATGTCACTGTATTTATATATAATATATATGGTATTTATTTTTTTCTATATGCTTCGGAATTTTATTTTTAAATCAAATCATTATGCTTTTCCTGTTGTGGAACTGTGATAATTTTATCTAAGGAAGTGTGGACTACTGCCCCCTCAAGTGATGTGACTCATTCAAGACAAACATGTAATTTATAAAGAATGTAATTAATGAACTTGTGTTACCTATATAACTTATATATTATACTGTAATTATAATATATATATATGTCTTATTTAGTTTTAATTCCTTTAATATGACAAATAAATGAATGTAGCGTTCATGCGTACGTACGGCCTACCATCTCCGTGAATGGTGCATTTCATTATTTATCTCCAAATGTTTTGGAATATTATAAAATGAATATATACTGGAGATATATGATATTTAAATTTCTGATACCATTATGGAGATGATGTAATTATAACTACATGGAAAATTCTTTTCAAAAAAGTTCATTTTTGACTCATGTACTGAACATCGACAAAACTTATGATATGAACTCACATAATTAACTATTTATTATAAAATGATAATAGGTGATATTAATTGAATAATATAGTATAAATGTAGTCCTTAAGAAATTAAAAATTGATCTATGTTTATTATTAAGGAATATAAAGAACGAATGAGAACAAGTCGAACATGAGGTAAGGGACTTCGTCTCAATCTCCTTTCATTGAGGTATACTTCAATTTATATAAGACCTTCTTTTATTAGTTTTATAATATTCCATTTTGACTATTAATTTCATTCAAAAGGAATATTTTTACACAAAGTCTTTTAATAAACGTCAAAATGAGTGTTTTTGTCTTACGTTTGCGGTGACAACGAATTCTCCGCCACCGTGACCATTATTTGAGTTTTGGATTCCTCTACAAGCCGTAAATTTTTAAATGAAAAATAAATACCATGTTTTAATTTTCTATTACTTTGGTGTTGAATTTTTTATAATGTTTTGATTATATCAATGTGTTTTATTGATCTCTTATGATTGAAATATGGAAATGATATGTTTCTTTTATGTATGTATTATGTGATATGATTATTTTATGGTTCTTGGGCATTGTATATGAAGTCGGGTGGTTCTGTGATAAAATAAGGGCATTTGAGCACGAGATAGCTCTCCAATGCATTGGGTAATGCAAAGGATTTAAACGCTAAGGTTTCTCCGAAGATATTTAGGGAATATAATGTGATGGGTATTCCAAATGTAACCATGATTTTTAATCCCTACATAAGAATGTTATGAATGCCCCAAGTTACCTTTATGGCTTATGATTTCTATGAGTTATTCATAAATCTTATGATTTCATATGGTATATAGAATTGATTATGTTTTATGAGTAAAGTATGATTTCATTTATTCTTATGTATACATGGAGTACTGTTTTATTTTGTATTTTTATATCAATTACTAAGCTTTTTATGCTCATCCGATGTTTTTGAAATGTTTTACATAGTTCAAGGGAAAAGTACATGATATGATGATAGTGTTAAGGAAGTTTCAAGAAAGAATCCATGTTTATTTTAAATATGTTTCCTTTGGTGGAATAAATGAATTCTATCTTTGATGTAACCACCTTGTTTAATTGTGGGATTCACTGCATGATTTATGATCTAATTCTATAAAAATATACACCTTAAAAGATCTTAAATGTGAATTCATGAAATAACCCACGAATAAGTAATGTTTAAGTCTAAGGCCTTATAGTTGGTATAAAATTTTGGTTTAGATAACTTTAGGAGTTAGAATTCGATTAAATGATTATCCAAAAATATTTTTTTTATAGTCAAATTGAAATGATATAGCATTTGAAGATTACAATGTTTCTTAATCTAAGATATATTTGTTTTGAATGGTTTTCTGCATAGGAAATAGGGAAGTAGGGCTAAGATGGCATACAGAAAGAAATGGTCTTCCAAATCAGCATCCTGAGATGGTTGGAATTGGAACTGAATAGTTTGTTTCAGTAATGGTGTAGTTGAATCAAGCGATAAATGGTGGTGGTATCCATGCACGAGATCAGCTAGATCAACCGCATAATAACATGTCACTGGTGGAACATTTCATGTGGCATCATCCCCCATCATTCAGAGGATCATCTGACCCTGTGCTAGCTGAAGGGTGGGTTAAATCATGGGATAATATTTTTGATGTCATGGGGTGTTCAGAAAATCAAAAGGTTTATCTTTCTATAGACTATTTGGATGGTGAAGCAGATCAATGGTGGTCGATTGTTAAAATATCAGGGATGCTGATGAGATTGATCCTCTTGATTGGGATAAATTCAAAGGTATGTTTCTTGACATATATTTTCCTATGGATGTTCAACTTAGGATGGTAACAGATTCATGGAATTGAGGTAAGAGGATGACTCAGTGGCTGCTTATGAAGAAAAGTTCACTCAATTAGAAAGTTATGCTCCTAATTTTATCCGAGACGTTGACAGTAAAATCAATTATTTTTACTCAGGATTAAGACCAAAGTATCGAAGGGAATTAGCTTCTCCTGAGTTCAAAAGTTTTGAAAAGCTTGTACGATGTTCTGAGAAGGTGGAAATGGAGTTTTCTGATGAGAATGTGTTCTATGAAAACCAACAGAAGAAGAGACTGATGTAGCAGGAGAAAGGGAAGAATCCTTCAAAAAGGTCTGATGGTAAGAAAACGAAGTTCTCATTTTGTGATAAATGTGTTAACAATTATGCTGGGGAATGTCTTTTGAATTCTGGAAAGTGATTTCGATGTTGTAAGATGGGACATAATGCTCGTGATTGCACTAGAAAAGATTAGGGTAATGGTAAGACCAAATTTTATTTATAGATAGTGAAATGTTTCAAGTGCAATGAGAGGGTTCTTATGCAAAAGAGTGTTCGAAAAAGATCTCTAATGATGGGAAGTAGTCAGACTACTAGTAAAAAGGTGTGGTGAAATCTTTTTCCACTACTTCAGAAGATGTTGGGCCATCAAATGAAGTGGTATCAGGTACATTGTTTATTTTTTTCCTTCAGATTTTGCCAATGTGTTGTTTGATTCGGGGTCTACAAATTCTTTCATCTCTGAAAAATTTACTAGTAAATTTGGAATTACATCTCAATTAATGACTCCTGAACATGTGGTAAAAACACCTGGGGAAATGTTGAGAAAAAGATAATTTATAAGAATCTTCTTATTCTTATCTGTGGAACTAATCTACCTTCAAACCATTTTGTTTTTACCTCTAGTAGAGTTTGATGCTATCCTGGGTATGGATTGACTCTCTGTTTACCATGGTAATATTGACTATAGAGCATAAGAAGTTTCTATTCAGAAACTTTTTCAGTTTGTGTACAAGAATGAACCCTTACTATTTATAACATATCAAGATGCTGAGAAACTTGTAAAATATGTAAATGAATGTTACCATGAACATTTTGATGAAAACAAAGGAACCGTTCTGATTAATGATGTGCTAGTGGTAAGTGATTTCCTGTTGTTTTTACTGATGATTTGGCTCTAATAATACATGATCAAGAAGTTGAATTTACTGTTGACTCAGTTCCTAAGGCTAAGACAATTTATAAATCCCGTTATAAAATGGCTCAAATTGAACTTTTAGATTTGAAGGAGCAGTTGCAAGATTTATTAGAGAAAGGTTTCATTCGACCTAGCACATCACCATGGGGTGATCCTACTTTATTTGTTAAAAATAATTGTTGTTCAATGAGTCTTTGCATTAATTATAGAGCCTTGAATAACATCAATATTAAAAAATATCATTTTCTTCATATCGATGATTTGTTTGATCATCTCCACGGAGGTCAATATTTTTCAAAGTTAGACTTGAGATCGGGGTACCATAAGTTGAAGGTAAAGGAAACAAATATTCCAAAGACCGTGTTTCATACTAGATATGTCCATTATAAATTTTTAGTTATTTCTTTCAGGTTAACCAATGAACCTACTGTATTCATGGACTTTATGAATAGTATTTTCCAGGAGTTCTTAGATAAGTTTGTGGTTGTTTTCATTGATGATATTGTGGTGTTTTCTAAAAGAAAATAGGAGCATGAAATTCATTTAAGGGTTATTTTTCTATCCTTAAATGAAATTAAATTGTATGGAGAATTCAGCAAGTGTGAGTTTTGGTTGCATCAAATTTATTTCCAAGGTCACATTGTTTTTAAAGAAGAAATAACTCTTGATCCTTCAAAAAAAAGGTTTTTGAAGAATGGACAAGACCCACAATTGTAACCGAGATTCGTAGTTTTATTGGTTTTACAGGCTATTACAGAAGGATTGATAAAAATTTCGCATGATTGTCCAGCCCATTGACTAAGCTAACCTAGAAGGGTTTTAAGTTTATCTGGACAAAACAATGTGATGATGGTTTTCAATAATTGAAAAAAAAGATTAGTGAATGCTCCAGTATTGGCACTACCTTCTTGGAATGGGGAGTTTGTTATATAGAGTGATGATTCATTGAAAGGACTTGGTTGCGTCCTAATGAAAAATGATCAGGTAATTTTCTATTCTTCACATTAGTTGAAAACTCATGAGATAAATTACCCTACACATGATTTAGAATAAGCTTCTATTGTTTTCTGTTTAAAAATTTGGAGGCATCATTTGTATGGTGTAAAGTGTGAAATATATACTGATCACAAAAGTTTAAAGTATATATTCATTCAGAAATAATTGAACATGATATAGAAGAGATGGCTAGAATTAATCAAATATTATGATTTCACGATTAACTACCACCTATGAAAATCATATAATGTGTAATATGCTTCTAGTCGAAAAAATTAATGGTTCATTAACCATGTTACGTTTGGAACATGATCCTTTGGTTAAGGATTTGATGAATTTTGGCATAGAATTTGTCAGTGTAGTAAATTATTTTGTTCTGTTTCAGGTATCTGTGAAATATTCACTATCCAATAGAATTAAGCAAGCACAGAAGCAAGATAGTGAGATGTGGAAAAAGGTAGAGCTAGTTCAGAAGGTTATGTCACCTAAATTCAACATTGATAACGATTGTGTTTTGAGAATTGGGAAGAGGATGTGTGTGCCTTGTGATTCAAAGTTTAAGATAGAGTTGTTATGTGAAGCTCATATTTCTCCACATTCAGTTCATCCATGCAGTACTAAGATGCACAGAGATCTTCAAAAGTATTACTATTGGGATGGAATGAAAAAAGATATTGCTGATTTTATTGTGAAGTGTTTGACTTTTCAACAGGTTAATATAGAGCGCTAGTTACCGAAAGGGATGCCTAAGCCTAGACTAGTGCCAGAGTGGAAATGGGAGAATATATCCATGGACATCAATGTGGGATTACCAATGACACCACGAGGTAATAATGGAATCTGGGTTATTGTTGATCACTTGACTGAATCTTCTAATTTCCATTCTATACGAGATACTTCTTCCCTATATCAACTTTCTCAATTGTATCTTAAGTAGATATTCATGTTACATGGAGTTCCCCTCTTTATAGTATCTAATCATGATCTCATGTTCACTTCTTACTTTTGTAAAGGCCTTCAGAAGTCATTGGGTACTGAATTAAATTTTACTACAACTTTTCATCCTCATTCAGATGGGTAGTAAGAACAAACAATTCAGACTTTGGAGGATATTCTATTTTCTTGTTCAATGGATTATAATGGATATCGGGACTAACATCTTTCATTGGTTGAGTTTTCTTATAATAACAGTTTTCCTTCTAGTTAACAGAACGCACCATTTGAGGCATTATATGGGAAGTAGTGTCGAACTCCAGCTTTTTGGGATTATGTAGGTTAAAGGGAGATTATAGGACCATAATTGGTAGAAGAGATGGCAGAAAAAGTGCATATGATACAGAAACACATGGGAAAAGTTCAAAGCAGGCAGAAAAGTTATGTGGACAATTGGAGGAAGGATCTCTCTTTTGAGGTAGGTGATCATGTCTTCCTCAAAGTTTCACCATGGAAATGTGTGATTTGATTTGGTAACAATGGAAAGCTGAGTCCAAGGTTCATTGGACCATATAAAATTTTATAGAGAGTTGGATTAGTTGCATACCGAGTGTCTTTTACTCCGATTTATCTCATGTAAATAATGTTTTTCATGTTTCAATGTTATGGTAGTACATGCCAGATCCATCTCATGTTTTGAGTCCAGAGGAAGTTTAGTTGGAAGAGAATCTATATTATGAGGAACAACTGGTCCAAATTTCTGACCATAGAGAGCACGTTTTGTGGAATAAGGTGATTTATCATGTAAAGGTTCTATTGGAAAACCATATAGTTGAAGAGGCTATATGAGAATCTGAAAATGTAATTAGGGATAAATACCCCCACTTATTCGATAGGTAAATAAATTGCAGGGATGCAATGTACTAAAGTGGGGAATGATGTAACATCCCATGTAATTAAAGAATAATATACATTCATATCTATGTCTATTTATGAATTAGATAGTGTTCTAGAGGCTTAAAATGAGAATAAATCCAATCTTAAGCATAGAATATTATAATATTTTTTAAAAGATTTTTATACTGACTTTTGATGTATTTTTTTAAATATAACTTTTGACAACTTTATAATCCTTATTTATCAATACAAACATAGTCTTTATAATTTGGACATTGAAAATTAATTTGGATAAATTTTTGGTATATTTCTGAAAATATTGATATTTTAATGAATAGTGAAAAATACTGCATTTTACTTCAACACTGCATTTTCATCCAATTTAATTATATGGTTAGATTATCTTTTTAATTGGGTTTAAAGTGTAATTGGAATATATTTTCACTATTTAATCCAATGGTTGTCATTATAATTAATTTCACTTTGAAATTGGACATAAACAATTGTCAATCTTTTGATAGATATTGTTTCTTAAAAACATGCTATTTGTTTTGACAATGGGAATTTTTTTAAAATTAATTACGGCAATTTATGTTTTTTGAATTCAGTAAAATATATTCCATATTTGGAGTCATTATGTACAAATTATATAATTAATATTCTTTTGTTTTTAAACATTATGAATAGTAATGATGGTAATTATCTTTAATTATCATTATTAATTAGTAATCAGGTAGTTATGGGTAATAAAATAATATAATCATAATATAAAATGACCCCAACATGTGTCAAAATCCTCTTTTTTGAGTCATGGCCGACCATGGGAAGATTTTTACCGATCATGAGGGCCCATGGAGTCACATTGGTGTAATAGTAACATTTATGACTTTATTTTTAAAAAGAAGAGAAATATAACAAAAGTTCGTATATACTAATTAAAACAATTTTAATATTGTTTAGATAAATTATATCTTAGACTATAAATATTTATTGGAAATATAAATAGATTTCCTACATCATGGTATTTTTTTTATAATTTTTAGACAGTAAATAAATAAATTTATGACCTCATGATGATGTAGTTATTACCTCATTAATGAATGATTTAAATAAAACGAAAAGATAAGGTAAAATATTATACGTTAACTAGTTGAGAACCTATTTAATGGGTGTATTTGTAACCCTTATCACCTTATCCTTAAAATAAATTATTTTAGGACCTTTAAAATCCTAAAAACATTTTATAATGAAGTAACATTTCAAGACTTTCCAAAAGTGACCCTCTTCCGTCTTATAAAAGTCCCCCACCTCTACCCCATTACCGAAACCTCTCAAGCCCTGGTCTCTTCCAAACTATGCTCATATTATCTCTCCAAATCCATATCTTACTACTAGAAGCCTCACATTGGTCAGAAGTCTTTCCAAGGAAGCCTTTGGCTCAAATCAAAAAGAGTTACCCGATTTAGAGGTAATGTATTCTCTCGAGTTTCTTTCTGTTATTTTCCTTCTTCACTCACCACTGGATTCTTATTATTTGATCCCATAACAACACCAATATCCTTAATATACTAGTATTTTTTAATGATATGGATTCTACCTACACATACACACACCTTCGTCTAATAATTAAAGAACATACTGTTTTTGTTGGTGGCGAATTACTGCCTCACAAAATGATGATTGTTCAATCTTCTTTTAACACCATTCATGGTGGCCATTTTGACATCACTGTATTTATATATTATTTATATGGTATTTATTTTTTTCTACATGCTTCTGGATATTTTTTTAATCACATCGTTATGCTTTTCATGTTGTGGAACTGTGATAATTTCATATGAGAAAGTGTGGACTACCACCCTCTCAAGTGATGTGACTCATTCAAGCCAAACATGTAATTTTTAAATAATTTAATTAATGAACATATGGTACCTATATATCATATATATTATACTGGAATTATAATATATATATATGTATCATTTAGTGTTAATTCCTTTAATATGACAAAGAAATGAAAGTAGTGTTCATGTGTACGAACGGCCTACCGTCTCCATGAAAGGTGCATTTCATTTTTTATTTCCAAATTTTATGGAATAGTATAAAATTAATATCTACTAGATATATATGATATTTAAATCATTAATACCAATTTGGAGAATATGTAATTATAACTATATGGGCAATTCTTTTCCAATTAGTTCATTTTTGACTCATGTACCGAACATCGACAAAACGTATGATTTGAACTAACATAATTAACTAATTACTATAAAATGAATATATGTGATATGAATTGAATAATAAACATTAATGGATTTCTTTAATCAATTAAAAATTGACCATAGTTTATTATTTAGGAATATGAAGAACGAATGAGAACAAGTCGGACTTGAAGGAAGGGACTTCGTCTCAATCTCTTTTCATTGAGGCATACTCTAATTTACATATGACCTTATTTTATTAGTTATATAATAAAACCTTAAGAATTTTAATTTCATTCAGACGGAATCATTTTGCACAAATCATTTTACTAAATGACAAAAGGAATATTTTAGTCTTAAGTATGTGGCGAAAACGACTTCTCCATCACCGTGACCATTATTTGAGTTTCGGATTCCTCTACAATCCTAAACTTTTAAAATTAAAAATACATACCATGTTTTACTTTTCATTTACTTTGGTATTGAAAATGGTTTTGATAATGTTTTGATTATATCAATGTGTTTTATTGATCTCTTTTGATTGTAATATCGAAATGTTATGTTTCATATATGCATGTTTTATATGATACAATTATGTTATGGTTCTTGTGCGTATTTTATAATGTCGGGTGTTTCTGTGATACAATAAGGGCAGGTAAGCCCAATATAGCCCTCTAATGCATTGGTTAATGTGATGGAGTTAAATGCTAATTTTTCTCTGAAGATATTTAGGGAATATACTGTGATGAGTATTCCAAACATGACCATGAGGGTTACTTCCTACGTTAGAATGTTATAAATGCCTCATGTTACATTTAGGCGTTATTATTTCTATGAGTTATTCATAAAACTAATGATTTAATGAGGTATGTTAATGTGATTTTGTTTTATGGGTAAAGTATTATTTCATTGATTCTTATGTACACATGGACTAATGTTTTTTTCGTATTTTTATATCACTTACTGATCTTTTTATGCTCATCCCAAGTTTTTGAAATGTTTTTCATAGGTCAAGGGAAAAGTACATGATTTGATGATAGTGGCGAGGAAGTGTTCAGAATGAATCCATGATTATTTTAAATTTGTTTCCTTTGGTGGAATAAATGAATATTGTCTTTGATGTAACCACCTTGATTGAATTTGAAATGTAATGCATGATTTATGTTCTAATTCTCTAAAACTCTAAACCTGAAAAGATCCTCAATGTGAATTTATGAAATAACCCAATATTAAGTAATGTTAAAGGTCAGGGCCTTATAGTTGGTATCAAAGTTTTGTTTAGATAAATTTATGAGTTATAATTCTGTTAAATGATTATCCAAACATATTTTTTTCATGGTCAAATTGAAATGATATAGCATTTGATGATTACCATATTGCTTCCTCTAAGATATGTATGTTCAGAATATTTTTTCGCAGAGGAAATAGGGAAGCAGTGCTATGAAGGTATATAGAAGGAAATGACCTTCCAAATCAGCATCCTGAGATGATCGGAATTGGAACTGAATAGTTTGTTTTAGTAATGGTGCAGTTGACTCAAGCGATAAATGGTGGTGCTATCCAAGCACGATATCAGCTAGATCAACCACAGAGGTACATGTCAATGGTGGAACATTTCATGAGGCAAAATCAACCATCATATAGAGGATAATTTTACCTTGTTCTAGATGAAGGGTGGATTAAATCACTGGAGAATATTTTTGATGTCATGGGGTGTTCATAAAATCAAATGGTTAGTCTTGTTGTTTACCATTTGGAGGGTGATGCAGATCAGTGGTGGTTGATGGTTAAAAATATCAAATATGCTAATGAGATTGATGCTCTTGACTGGGATGAATTCAAAGGTATGTTTCTTTAGAAATATTTTCTTATGGTTGTTCGACTTAGGATGGAAAAAAAATTCTTGGAATTGAGTCAAGAGGACAACTCAGTGGCTGATTATGAAGAAAAGTTTTTTCGATTGGAAATGTATGCTCTTAATTTTATCTGAGACCTTGATAGTTAATTCAATCATTTTTAGTCAGGATTAAAGCCAAAATATCGAATGGAATTAGATTCTCAGGATTTCAAATGTTATGAAAAGCTGGTATGATGTGCTAAGTAGGTGGAAATGGAGTTTTCCAATGATTAAGTGTTCTATGACAACCAATAGAAGAAGAGACCGAGGTGGCAGGAGAAAGGGAAGAATCCTTCAAAAAGGTCTGATGGTAAGAAAACATCATTATCAGTTTGTGATAAATGTGGTGAAAATCCGTTGTGGAATTTCTTTTGAATTATAGAATGTGCTTTCGATGTGGTAAAATGGTACATAAGGCTCATGATTGCACTGGAACAGATCAGGGTAATGGTAAGAGCAAATATGATTTATTGTTAGTGAAATGTTTCATGTGAAATGAGATGGGTCATTATGAAAATTAGTGTTCAAAAAAGAGCTTGAATTATGGGAAGCAGTCAGACTACAAGCAAAAAGGTGTGGTGAAATCTTTTACCACTACTTCAGCAGATGTTAGGCCATCAAATGAAGTGGTATCAGGTACTTTTGTTTTGTTTTTTTAAGATTAGGACAATGTGTTAATTTATTTTGGGTCTAAACATTATTTAATCTCCAAAAAATTTTCTAGTAAATTGGGAATTCCATCTCTTGAAATGGCTCCTAAACTTGTTGTAAAAACACCTGGTGGAAATGATTAGGAAAAAAGAATTTATAGGAATCTTCAAATACTTATCCGTGGAAAAAATCTACTTGAAAACGATATTTGTTTAACTCTAGTAGTGTTTGATGTTATCCTGGGTGTGGATTGGCTCTTTGTTTACCATGCTAAGATTGACTATATATCTAACAAAGTTTCTTTTTAGAAATAATTTACTTTTGTGTACAAGAATGAACCCTTACTAGGGATAACATATCAAGAGTATAAGAAACTTGTAATATATGGAAATGAATGTTACCTTGAACATATTGTTGAAAACAAAGGAACCATTCAGATTAATGATGTGCTACTTGTAAATGAGTATCCTGTTGTTTTTACTGACGAGTTTCCTCGAATAATATCAGATCGAGAAGTTGAATTTACTGTTGACTTACTTCCTGATTCTAAGCCAATTTCAAAACCACTATATCAAATGGATCGAATTGAAATTTTAGAGTTGAAGGAGAAATTGAATGATTTATTAGATAATGGTTTAATTCGACCAAGCACATCACAATTGTGTGCTTCTATCTTATTTGTTAAAAAGAATGATGGTTCAATGAGACTTTTCCTTGATTATAGAGCCTTTAATAACATCACTATTAAGAACAAATATCCTTTGCCTCATATCGATGATTTGTTTGATCAGATCCAGGGAGCTCATTATTTTTCATAGATTGACTTGAGACCGGGGTACCATCAGTTGAATATAAAGGAATTAGATATTCCGAAGACCGTGTTTCATACTAGATATGGCCATTATGAATTTCTATTTTTTTCTTTTGGGTTAACCAATGCACCTATTGCATTCATGGACCTTATGAATAGAATTTTCCATGAGTTCTTGGATAAGTTTGTGGTTGTTTTCATTGATGATATTTTGATGTTTTCTAAAAGTAAATAGGAGCATGAATGTCATTTAAGTGTTTTTTTTGAAAACCGTAAAATAATAGAAATTGTGTGGGAAATTCAGCAAGTGTGAGTTTGGGTTGCAACAAATTTCTTTCCTTGGTCACAAGGTTTATAAAGATAGAATAACTATTGATCCTATAAAAAAAGGTTGTTGAAGAATGGACAAGACCCACAAATGTAATAGAGATTCGTAGTTTTCTTGTTTTAGTAGGATATTACTGAATGTTTGTTAAAACATTTACCCGGTTGTCCGTCCCATTTACTAAACTCACTCGGAAGGGTGTTTAGTTAATCTTGGAAAAAAAATGTAATGATGGTTTTCGGGAATTGGAAAAAATATTGGTGAATTCTCCAGGAATGGCACTAACTTCCACGAATGGGGAGTTTTTAATATACAGTGATGATTCATTGAAACGACATGGTAAAGTCTTAATACAGAATGATCAGGTAATTTCTAATGCTTCACATCAGTTGAAAACTCATGAAATATACTACCCTACACATGATTTGGAATTAGATGCTGTTGTTTTTTTTAAAATTTTGAGGCATCATTTGTATGGTGTAAAGTGTGAAATATATACTGATCAAAAAAGATTAAAGTATATATTTACTCAAAAATAATTGAACATTAGATAGAGGAGATGGATAAAATTAATCAAAGATTATGATTGCACGATTCACTACCACCCTGGAAAAGCAAATAAATTGGAAGATGCTTTGAGTTGAAAAATTAATTCTTCATTAACCATGTTACGTTTGGAACATTATCTGTTTGTTATGGATTTGATAAATTTTGGCGTAGAATTTGTTGGTGTAGGAAATTATTCTTTTTTGTTTCATGTATAAGTGAAATCTTCTTTATCAGACAGAATTAAGAAAGCACAGAAGCAAGATAGTGAGTTTTAGGAAAAGGTAAAGCTGGTTCAGAAGGGTATGTCACCTAAATTCAACATTGATAATTATTGTGTTTTGATATTTGGGAAGAGATTGTGTGTGCCTTGTGATTCACAGTTGAAGAGGAAGTTTTTATGTGAAGCTCATAGTTCTCCATTTTTAGTTCATCTAGGGAGTACTAAGATGTACAAAGATATTCGAGAGTATTACTGGTGGGATGGAATGAAAAGAGATATTGCTGATTTTACTATGAAGTGTTTTACTTGTCAAATATTTAATGTAGAGTGGCCGTTACTGAAAGGGATGCTTCATCCTTTACCAGTTCTAGAGTAGAAATGAAAGAATATATCAACAGAATTCATTTTGGGAATACCGAAGACACATAGAGGAAATAATGCAATCTAGGTTATTGTTGATCGCTTGACTAAATCTGCTCATTTCCTGACAATACGAGATATATTTTCCCTAGATCAACTTTTACAGTTGTATCATAAAGAGATAGTCAGGTTACACGGAATTTCCCTCTCCATTGTATCTGATCGTGATCTGAGGTTCACTTTTTACTTTTGAAAAGGCCTTTAGAACTCGTTGGGTACTGAATTACATATTAGTACATATTTTCATCCTTAATAAGATGGGCATACATAATGAAAAATTAGACTTTGCAGGATATGATATATGCTTGTTAGATGGATTATTAGGGATGTTGAGACCAACATTTTTCATTGGTTGAGTTTTCTTATAATAACAGTTTTTATTCTTGTATACAGATGGAACTAATTGAGTTATTATATGGGAAGAAGTGTTGAACTCCATCATTTTGGAATGATGTAGGTGAAGGGGAGTTGATGGGAATAGAATTGGTAGAATAGATGGTAGAAAAAGATCAGCTAATACAGAAACACATGAGAACAGCTTAGAGGAGGCAGAAAAGTTATGCAGACAACATGAGGAAGGATATCTCTTTTGAGGTAGGTAATCTTGTCTTTCTCAAAGTTTCACCATGGAAAAGTGTGATATGATTTGGTAAGAAAGGAAATATTAGTCCAAGGTTCATTGGACCATATCTAATTCTGGAGAGATTTGGATCAGTTTCATACCGAGTGGATTTACCTTCAAGTTTATCTTGGGTACATAATTTTTTTCATGTTTCAATGTTTAGGAAAGTACATTCCAGATTCATCTCATGTTTTGAGTCCAGAGGTAGTTTAGTAGGAAGAGAATCTATCTTATGAGGAACAACCGATCTAGATTATTGACCACATGGAGAAACTGTTGCGGAATCAGGTGGCTCATCAAGTATAGGTTCTACGGAAAATCTATATCATTGAAGAGGCAACATGGAAATCTGAAAATTCAATGAGGGATAAATACCCCCACTTATTCGCTAAGAAAATAAATTATGGGAACGAAATTTCCAAAAATGTGGAAGGATGTAACATACCAAGTAAGTAAAGAATAATATATTTTCATTTCTATTTATATTTATGAATTAGATTGTGTTTTAGAGGCTTAAAATGAGAATAAATTCAATCTTTATCATAGAATACCCTAATATTTTTAGAAGATTGTTTTACCTCCTTTTGATAGAAAAACATTTTTAACTATAACTTATGAAAATTTTATAATCTGTATTTTTCAAAATAAACTTATTCTTTAGAATTGGGACATTGAAATTTACTTTGGATAAATTTTTGGTATTTTTCTGACAATGTTCATTTTTAATGAATAGTGAATAATACTGCATTTTACTTGAAAACTACTTTCTCATATAATTTAATTATATGAATAGATTATCTTTTAATGGGTTTTAAAGGCAAATTTGAATATATTTTTACCATTTAATCGAATTGTGTTCATTAGAATTAATTTCACTTTGAAATTGTACATAAACAATTGTAAATCTTTTGATAGGTATAGTTTCTTAAAAAACACTAATTTATTTTGACAACGAGAATTATTTTTAAAATAATTACTACAATATATGTGCTTGGAATTTGGTAAAATTGATTTCATATTTTGAATCATTAGGTCCAAATTATGTAATTTAGACTCTTTTTTTGACATTATTAATAGTAACGATGATAATTATATTTAATTATCATGATTAATAAGTAATCTGGAAGTTAAGAGTAACAAAATAATATCATAATAATATAAAATGACCCCAACATGTGTCAAAATCCTCTTTTTTGAGTCATGGCCAACCATGGGAATATTTATACCGAACATGTGGGCCAATGGAGTCCCATGGGTGTAATAGTGACATTTATGACATTATTTTTAAAAAGAAGAGAAATATAACAAAGGATTGTATATCCTAATAAAAACAATTTTATTTTTTTTTACATAATTGATCTTTTAGACTAAAAATATTAATTGGGAAGATAAAAATATTTCCTACATCATGGTAATATTTTTATAATTTTTAGACATTATATAAATAAACTTATGACACCATGATGATTCAGTGATTACCTCATTAATGAATAATTTAAATAAAACGAAAATATAAGGTAAAGTATAAGACATACACTTGTCAAAAACCTATTGAAAGGGTGGATTTCAAACCGTAATCACCTTAACCTCAAAATATATCATTGTCGGACCTTTAAAATCCTAAAATAATTTTATAATAAAGTAACATTTCAAGACTTTCCAAAAGTGACCCTCTTCCCTCTTATAAAAGGGCCCCACCTCTACCCCCTTACCCACACCTCTCAAGACCTTGTATTATCCAACCTCTGATCATATTATCTCTCCACATCCATCTCTTACTCTTATAAGCCTCACTTGGGCCGATGTCTTTCCAAGTAAGCCTTTGTCTCAAATCAAAAATAGTTACCAGATTTAGTGGTAATATCTTATCTCGAGTTTCATTATTTTATTTTCCTTCCTCACTCACCACTATCTTCTTATTATTTGATCCCATAATAACAACAATATCCTCAATATGCTAGGATTTTGTCATGATAATTATTCTACCTACACATACACAAACCTTCATCAAACGGTTAAAGAACATACTGTTTCTGTAGGTGGCGAATTACTACCTCACGAAACAATGATTGTTCAATATAATTTTAACACCTTTCATGGTGGCCATTATAATGTCACTATATTTATATATGATATATATGGTATTTATTTTTTTCTATATTCTTCTTAATTTTATTTTTAAATCACATCGTCATGCTTTTCATGTTGTGGAACTGTGATAATTTCATCTGAGGAAGTGTGGACTACCGCCCCCTCAAGTGATGTGACTCGTTCATGCCAAACATGGAATTTATAAATAATGTAATTAATTAACTTATGTTACTTACAGAACATATATATTATACTATAATTATAATATATATATATATCTCATTTAGTTTTAATTCATTAAATATGATAAAGAAATGAAAGTAGCGTTCATTCGTACGTACGACCTACCATCTCCCTAAACGGTGCATTTCATTTTTTATCTAAAAATGTTACGGAATAGTATAAAATGAATATATACTGGATATATATGATTTTTAAATCATTAATACCATTTTGGATATTATGTACTTATAAATACATTGGAAATTCTTTTTAAACAAGTTCATTTTTGACTCATGTACTGAACATTAATATAACTTATGATATAAACTCACATTAATAACTATTTATTATAACATGATAATATGTGATATGAGTTGAATAATAAACATTAAAGGAATTAATTATGCAATTAAAAATTGACATAAGTTTATTATTCTGGAATATAAAGAATGAATGAGAACAAGTCGGACTTGAGGTAAGGGACTTTGTCTCAATCTTTTTTTGATGAGGCATACTTCCATTTATATATGACCTTATTTTATTAGTTGTATAATAAACCATTTTGACTTTTAATTTCATTCATAAGGAATATTTTAACCCTAAGAATTTTACTAAATGACAAAATTAATGTTTTTTTTACGTATGCAGTGACAACGACTTCTCCGCCGCCATGACCATTATTTGAGTTTCGGCTTCCTCTAGAAGCCTTAACTTTTTTAATGAAAAATAAATAGCATTTATTACTTTTATTTTACATTTGTATTGAAAATTGTTTTGATAATTTTTGGATTATATCAATGTGATGTATTTATCTCTTGTGATTGAAATATTGAAATTTTATGTTTCCTTTATACATGTTTTATGTGTTATGATTATGTTATGGTTCTTGGGAATAATTTATGTAGAAGGGTGGTTCCATGATAAAATATGGGTGGGTGAGTCCAAGATAGCTCTCATATGCATTGGGTAACACGAAGTAGTTAAACGCTACGGTTTCTCCGAAGAGATTTAGGGAATATAATGTTATGGGTATTCCAAACGTAACCATGAGGGTTAATCCCTATGTAAGAATGTCATGAATGACTCAAGTTACCTTTATGTCTTATGATTTATATGAGTTATTCATAAATCATATGATTTCATTAGGTATGTAAAAGTGCATATGTTTTATGAGTAATGATTGATTTAATTTATTCTTATGTATACATGGACTAATGTTTTCATTCTATATTTTTATATCCCTTACTGTGCTTTTTATGATCAACCCAAGTTTTTTAAATTTTTTTCACAGGTCAAGGGAAAAGTACATGATGTGATGATAGTTTCGGGGAAGTGTAAAGAAAGAAACCATGTTTATTTTAAATATCATTCCTTTGGTGGAATAAATGAATAACGTCTTTGATGTACCCACATTGTTTAAATGTGGAATGTAATGCATGATTTATGATCTAATTATCTAAAACTATAAACCGGAAAAGATCCTCAATGTGAATTCATGAAATAACCCATGATTGGGTAATTTTTAAGGCTGGGGCCTTATACGTAGAAGTGGAAAACTATTTTTCATCAATTTTATTCCATCCCAGATATGAAATTACAAATATTTTTAGTTTTAAAGACAATACAAAGATGGTCAAAGTTTGAATGGGAGATGACTGAAAAGGGGTGTGTCAAACATTGGATCATACAAAATGTGTATGAGTTATAGGTACTTTTAATTTGATTTTTTGGATGTTATGTTTTGTATTTCATGTTAGGATACTAGATTTTATGGTATTCTAGAATCATAGGTAATAATTCCTAAAATAATATAGATTTCAAAATTCTCTCATGGATGATGGAAATAATGGGTAAACCATGTTATCACTTGTTCATTATGATTGCATATACTTTCATGTCCTATTTCATGATAAGGGGTTTTCTTTTATTTTATATTTTTTGTAAAATTTCATAAAATGAACTGGGATGAGAACTCGGATACTATAGATAAACGATTGATATGTTGAGTTAAATCATTGCGTTATATGTTATGATAATTGTAATCATGGTGGATCCTCTAATCATATATGGTTCTGTTGTGATATTCTAAAAATAATAGTTTCTAAAGATTACATTAAAAGGGTAAATGTATTTTAATTCCCAATAATATTTTCATATATACTAATGAATAATTGATTATAGATTCTCCTATTACTACAAATTACACTAATGAAACAAATCATACCACTAATGAGGAGGATCAAAATTATGATAATAATATGTGTAATAATACTAAATAGATTAGTGTTCATCACCCATAGGGATGGTATACCTCACAAAATGTGGATAATATGTCTCAAAAATTAATAACTATTTTTTTTCTATCTTATATTTGAATGTATTATCTTTTCTTCATTATGTGATAGATTTGGTGGATTAATTGTGGAAATGAAATTATTTATAAATATTCCCCCGTGAATTGTGGTTAATTATTATGTAAAAATTTTCTAGATCATGAATGGGTTTGGTCATATTAAATATATATTCATATTAGTGGACTAGTAATTGAGTATAATATTTCTTCAAAATTTTGAATTTAATTTTTCGTATACATGTAATTTTAGTGGTGGAATTTCCAATTTTTTAGTACATATGACCACTTTTTGTTTTCTATTTAATAAATTTTGAAGATATAAGAATATATATAAATAAATTTTCTATTCATTATGAAATTTTATGTAATGATGTCACTATAATGTTGACCTACAAGATAAAAAATTAGCATTTTTGGATGAGTAGATTGAAAGATTTGTGTGTACATTTGGGTCTATCATCCGACCCCATTTTCCCATTTGTTTTAATCAAGGAAGTAATGTGTTTCCATCAAAGTAACAATGAAAGGAAACACTATGTAAGATTAATATATAGTGGGTGGTGAATAATTTAATTTTTGAAACAATGTAATGTATTTTTCTAATATTGATTTTTGGGATGTTTCGTTTAAAAAAATGGGATAAATTTTGTTATATTTATGAGATATCCTAAACATAGCCAGTTATACTAAACATATTTAATAAAACTAAACCATTGGGTATATTCAATCACATTTGGGGTGTGATGATGTGTATCCCCACTAAAATTCCTTTTTATTTGTTTTTTTAACCCCCTCCGAAAAATAGATTAATACTACAATTATAATTATAAATATTTGTATAATTATTATATGTATTAATAATATATTTGGTGGATTTCTTTAGTGCATTGTGAACTTATTTTTCTACTTTAGAAAATTGTTAAAAGCCTCTTAGTACCATTTAATGGTGGATTTATGATTTAATTTACAGAATAATAGGATCCCCATTTATTCGAAATTCATAAAATGAGGAAGAAATTTGCATTGAGAAACTATATAAATGGTGTGGTGTGATAGTTAACCAGTGAAACATAGAAACATGAAGGAATAACTTTTTGGGTATTAAAAAATAATGACAAGTGCATGGAAATATATTAATCATCACTATACCCAACTATACATCTTATATGTAATATTGGGGTGACTATACATGTTATAATAAACAAAATGGAACTAGTTAAAAAGTGTTAAGAAACATGGAAGGTTTAATGGTAGGGATCCACATAGGTATTTCTAACTATGCGGCCCTTACGATCATTTGGCGTGTTTGAATATTTCATGTGGCCATTCAAACATATATATTTCAGGTGTAAGATGAGGGGTTCCCATCCTTTATGGAAATTGGTGTCATGAGATTTCATCAAGAAATATAGTTTAATTACTGATAATAATGGTAAACACACTATATCATGAGTTACATAGAATGATTCAAGCTCTGTTTTCAAGACTTCAGGAAATATCCCCCAATGGTACTTTAGGCCACAATCAATTGATCCTTTGTGAAATTAATTACATGGGACTTCGAGAAACGTTGCGTAAAAAATATGTCTATTTGTTACTTTTCATTCGTTCTTGGGATGCATTATTCATCATACTCTATCATTAAACAATGCGTTTTTCTTGAATTTTTAAATATCCACTACTGATAATATATTAGTATTATTATTATTATTACTTCCACTATTATTATTAACCTTATTATTATTATTTCATATATTGTTGTATTATTATTATTGTTATTATACATATATGGTAAATGAAATAAGTTAATTTAAAGAATAAATGGTGGATTTAGTCTATATATTGTTGGTTACTTCAATGTATATGACAAGTGTATCATGATTGTTCTATAAATTTTGATATGATACATGGGAAATTGTTTTTAAAAAACTATAGGATTAACTTATGAAATTCTACTAGATTCTCTCCTCTACCTTTTCTTTGATGAATCTACTTCTTTTTGGGATATATAAAGGTTAATTAGTATAATATTATTTATCTATATACATTGAAAATAAATAAAAATATTGTATATATTTTTTGGTAATGGGATTCATTGGGTTCTCCCTATCTGTTGAGGTCACAATGAACCAGTGCGTTTAATGATAACGTTGATCCTTGAAAATGGATAACATGTTGTTTGAGGGAATGGGATTATTTTATATTACACAAATTATGTATTTACTTATTTCATGTATAACATATAATATGGATTAAATATATCAATGTTATTATCTATAGAGCAGTGACTGGAATAAATAAATATATATTTTCATGAGAATTGTTGGATTAGATTGAAATATCATAGATGGTTATTTATAATTGATATTTTTTATTTTCCGGTATGTTTTGTATCTTTTACAATACAGTTTCTAAAACTAATTTGACCTCACATATGATATATAATTGAATATTTATAGAATAAATATTTTAGGGGTACGAGGAAGACAATGAATTTGTGTCTCATACCATTTCGTAGTATTATTATTACTATAATAATTATATTGAAAATAATATTAATAAATACTATTATTATTGATATTATCATCATTTCTAAGGTATTTTTTATTAATATTAATGTAATTTATAATAATATTACTAATTTAATTATTAATACTACTACAATATTATAAATATTAATATTTCTATTATTGTAATAACAAATAATGATTACATTTTAGTAGTTTTTTTAATTATTGTTTCTTTTAATGTTTTTTTGATGTAGATCTATATGATATAATTATTGTAGTTTCATGTGAGATAAAAATGTTCTGTATGAACATATGGATTGATTGTTACTCATCACTGGTAGCCAATATTTTCCGGATAAACTAGACTAGGTACCTTGGTAGCTATGTATATAATGGATGAATTTTATTTTTTACTGTGAAATAATCATGTTTATGGTATATCATATCAGTAGACAAATAAACATATTGTTTAGAGGATTTTCATTGAAGTTATTAGTGTATTGAAATATTTTAGTTCCATTCATATTAGTGATTATTTAAATTGTAAACATTACTCAATTTTTTAGGGGGTGATACAAACACTATTAACCAAGCCCCCTAATAGTAAATCCTCTTTTTTATAAAAAATATTATTGGAATAGGTCATATAACCCATAATATTATACATTTTATATATTTATGTTTATTTTTATTGTTACAGTTGTTGGATTAGCTGATTTGTAAAGTCATCGTGTAATTTTAAATCAGACCATGGTATGAATATATATAGCCTCTGTAGTGGGGTGGATTATGTCTTCCATTTATTACATTAATAAATTTTTAAAAATGTTTATACATTAATAATGTGGTACAAACAAAATTCTATTTAATTTATTATAGTTTCAACCATACTAATGCATCAATATGATATACTGGTGGATTAGTGTCACAACACAAAGGCATCAGAGGTTGGGCGATTCAAAAATGTGATTAGTGCATTGGGTCATATAAATTGTACATAAAACCAATCAAATATTTGATATGGGATTGAGGGGTTCACATCCATGAGTTGATCTAAAAGAAGATACCATTGAAAAGATATAGCATGACATGGAAGGTATTTTATTCGTGGAAACATACATTCATCACTAGGTGTAATATTTGAAATATAGATAGGTGTATTGAAACCTATAATCTAGAAGTCTTCCCACAAAAAATATGGATTCGGGATAGGGGTATTTTCTACCATGACATTGTGTAGGGGAGAAAAACGTGATGATTTCTTTAATGGGAGGAAAACATTAGTACTACATATAGAGTGTGATGATTCATAGTAGGGGTGGGGACATGGTGTAGGATCGGTGACACTGTGGGATGAGGACATCACGTTTTTTCATTTAGGTCATCTAATTAATAGGATTTCAAAAGACACCATTTATGTCCTTAGAGCTATCTTAAAAATAATTCATTAGGTCACTCTATTTAATAAAACCGGTTCCCATGGGTTTTTTTGAATCCTTGTGATGGGAAATTAGGGTTTACCCATTAGGGTTCCATGATTCATGAATATTTGGTGTTTCTAATGTCCACTACATAATCGAGATTATTATTTTATAAAATAATTCCTTGTATGGGTATTTTCGTAGCAGCATATATATCATTTAATTGTATTTCATTTAAAGCAATAAATCATGGAATCCCCCATTTTCAGGGTTGGGGTGGGGTAGAAACATTTATCTTTGATGATGAAAGAAATTATGAAGACCCATGTAATCTCTAAAATGTGAATAATATGATTTATAGGTCCATTTATCTGGGATGAAGGTGATATTGAACCATTAATTGAAGGTCCATTTAATACCCAATGATAATAGTAGAAAAAATTCCTTATTTAATTTTAATTTTGAGTTTCTATTGATGAGTTAGAACATTAGGATACATCAACTCTAGACTTCGTGACAGTTGATGTATCGACCCCCTTGGATCGTCAAGCGGAACCTCTAGGAATCGAGCGTGCTGTGTGTGGGAACCCTAGAGCTAGATATGACTGCAACAACGATGACAACTGTACTTTGATCTAACGTGGGTTCGACAGGGAGGACGACTATACTTTGATCCTCCGTGGGTTCGGCAGCGAGGATGACTGTACTTGGATCCTCCGTGGGTTTGGCAACAATGACGACTGTACTTGGATCCTACCTGGGTTTGGCAGTGATGGTTACTATACCAGGATCCTATGTGGGTTTGGCAATGCTGAATTCTGTACTTGGATCCTACGTGGGTTCGATAGGGTATATGATTCATAGGCGACATCTATCATCTACACACCTCTCCGTGAATAGTATACATGTGTGAGATGAGTCTTGATTTTCAATCATTATCATCTATGTGATTGACTTTCATTCATGTGTGGAATTGGTTATGCATTCCTGTGTGGATTGGGTTGTACTTGGGCTTGTGGGTTAGAGCTGAACTGGAATTGATGAATTAGGTATACGTATGGGAATATACCTAAATAGAGTTTGTTGATACTTCATGTTTGTATCTTTTGTTTGTGGTTTATCCTTTGTGGATTCTGGGAGACCTCCGGGGGTATCAGGATCCCTACTATGTATCGTATACTCACCCCTGCATAGGCTATGCCCACACTACGTTGTTTTGGATACAGATGACAGACAACACTGATCGAGGTGGAGTCTTGTGGAGAGGGACGGTACCTGGAGGTGGACCACTTGGCGGGACATACACAAAGTGGACGGCCGGACCCGAGGAGCTAGAGAGACCATCTGTACACACCCTTCATGTGGGATATCTGAAGGGCAACTCAGTGGTTGCTGGTTTACTTTACTGCAACTATTCTTCCTTTGCTGTTGTACTGTACTCTCAGTTGGGTTTGTATTCTGGCCCATTTATTTTCCAGCACTTAATTTTTTACTCAGTTTACATAGTGTATACATCATATTGTGTACTCTGTTGTTTTTTTACTTATCTAAAAGGAATTCCTTCCCTTTAATCAGGATTTAGGCCTTTGGTGCTAGTCGCCGGCCCCTGGCCCATGGAAGGTGGTATTGGGGTAGTCACAGAAGAGGCCCCGAGGACGGGTCATGAGAAATTGGTATTAGAGGATTCGGTTCTACCACAAAACTTAGGACTCTGATAATTTCTTCTTGTGAAGTAATACTGTTAAGGGCATTGAGTGTGGTTGTCAGTCCCGGGAATCCACTGTTGGTTTGGTGACCGACATATCCATACACCAGGACACTGACTTCTGATTTCCGACTCAGTGCCCGAAAACACTGATTGCATGTGTGTTTAAAAAGTTTTCTTTGTGATGACTTTGTGTTAGCTCACCAGGTATACTATATTAATCGTGACACAGCTGTTTTTTTTCGAATGGTCACACGACGGGAGCCAGCTCTAGGGTTCCCGAACACAGCACCCTCGATTCCGGGAGGGTCTGCTCCATGTGCCAATGGGCGTCAATACATCAAATATCATGAATTCTAGATTTGACATATCCCAAAGTTCCATCTCATCAATAGTAACTCAACGCGACAGATGGTGCGTCAATCGGATGCTCGGTCAGAGAGATATTGGTTTTTCCGTTCCAGGGGCCCATTTAGAAATACGCTCATTTCTAACCCAACTCATATCCAAGTTCATCTGCAACTCACATAGAGTATCACAAAAGGACCGTCTCATCGAAATATTCCCAGTGCCGCAGACGGCGCATCGATTGGACGCACATTCCTTAAGTTATCCGTGTTTAAGTGAATAACAGGGCATGTCCCGTTTAGCCCAGTGGGCTGACAGGTCGGGTTGACACAGTTTGACGGGTCCGACCCAGCAGGGGTGTCAGACCGGTCCGAAGAAATTACTCAACTCAGCCAAAAGGGGCGCGCCCCGACCCTAAGTGGTGCGGCCCAAAGTGGCGCGTCCTGGACCGGCCTGGCGTGGCCCGGCTCGGCACAACACGGCGCGGCGCGGCGCGGCCCGATGCGGCGTGGCCTGGCCCAATGTGGCCCATCTCGGCCCGACCCGGCTCGGCGCGGCCCGGTAGGGCGTGCGGCCCTGCTGGATCGACTGAAGCCGAGAGGGCTACGAGGGGGGGTGGGGGTAGCCCCCCGGTCTTCTGCAGCAGCGGCGTGGCCCTTTCCCGAACCGGTCGGCCCTCTGGCACACGTGGCCCGCACGACGGGCCGTGGATTCTTTAGTGTGACTCCCTCCTGGTGCCACAGTACGGCTCTGCCCGGAAGACCGACGGGCCTTCCGGTCCTCTAGCGTGGCGCCCTCCTGGCGCCGCGACTCCTCTTCACCTAGCCGACCAATGGGTCGGCCGGTTCATCCGCTGAGGCAGCCCATGTAGCGGCCCGTTGTTCTTTCCACACAACTGGCGTGACGGCACCGGTTCCCGGCATGGTGCAGCCACAACATTCCTCCTCCACCATCAATTGTTAATTCTAAAATAATAAATGAGAACAATGGAGGGTTGTTGGGCCATGTTCATTCGGCCCGCACCCTCCGCGTAGAAAGAAAACAATAGACCCAATTCGAAAAATATTTCTAACAAGAACGGTGTGCATAAACATCCTCTTTCAAGATTAAACCCCTACCTCGATAATCGATGTCATTCACCGGGTGTCGCGGAATATGGAATCGTTTTCGTCATCGTTGGTGTGCACCCGAGGAAGAACGATGTTCCCTCTCTTGTCACGAAGGAGAGAAAATTAAGGTGTGTCGTCGTTGGAGAATTCCCCACGTCGGTGTCTCCTCTCTTTTCACGGAGGAAGAAGAGGATGAGAACCATGGTCTCCGAGTAGTTCTACGATGAAGGTTCAATGTTCTTCATCGGAGAAGAACCATCCTTTATTGAGGATGAAGATCTTCAAAAGCACCAGTGTTCTCCGAATTCCTCCTCACACAAAAATTCTAACCAAAATATAATATGGCTTCTCCTTATTTTATTTTTATTTTCCATGCATTCAAAATTACAAAATTCAAATCCTAATTAAATTAACTAATAAAACCATGAGTTTTATAATTAATTAAGTGGTAGGTTGGAAAGTTTTAAATGGAGAGAGAGGGGAGAGGAAGAGTTACAAATTTATAGGATAAAAAATTAATGTGGAGTTTCCATGTAATTAAAATGGGGGTTCAAAGGGGTTAAGGTGTTATAGAATGTGAAGAGTTGGGGCTAGTGTGGGCCCACCTCACAATTATCCTCACATGGGTAGTTAGAAGTTTGTGGGTCCCATCCTAACTTCCCCATGTAGGATACAACCACTTCAGATAAAGAATAAAAATTGTTCCACAATTTTTATTCACTTCTTCTTTTAACCACAAAATTAAACTTCTCCTCCCGTGTAAACTCAATTGTGGTAAACATCCTCCAATGAAATTACCAGAGTTTTGAGTTGATCGGTGCCCTCAGATTTCAATTCCGAGCACCAATTCAAAAGAAATAAAAACTCGCTCGTTCGTTTACTGAACGTACCCGAGATAAACATATGAAATTGATTCTGGGGACACCGGGCCTCAGAATCACGTGCTTTCAGAACTGTGTACTCGTATAATTCCAATGTATTTTGGAAACAAATTTCCTTGAAATTTCCAGGTCTTTACAAGGTTATCAGTTCATCTTTCTATGTGGTACTCCATTGAACATGATGGATTTTTTACGTTCTTTCAAATCAATGGGTCAATGATTTTCCCAAATAGATGATTAAGGATATCAACTCAAAGACCCATGGATTGAACATGGATATCAAATACTATATAGAGAAGGGATATGATAGACTAGAATGGTGCCTCATCAATAGGGTGATCTTAGGTATGTGTTTCTCCCCCAATATACTAGCCTCATATTCATATTATTTAGTAACTTGTTGTCAGAAATTACATTTATTGGTAGGTACCATGGTTTCCTTAGGGGAAATCATGGCCTCAGACTGGTTGATACCATATCACTAAGCCTATTTATCCACACCTAGGAAATTATCATCAACCTCGTCTATATATTCATGGGAAAATGAGTGACTCTACCATACCAAAGAAGGTTAAAAGTCCACACCATCTTCCACCTCATGTTTGATGATGAAACATTATCCAAATTGAATTCCAATAGAATGAAAATACAAGGCATTCCCGTGGAGCTAGAGGAATACTATCATTTGAGTGGTCATTATATTAATAGGAAAAAGATTCATTTCATCATTTCTATCTGATGTTCATCTATCAGGGTATCCTCTATGGGATTCCTCCTGGAAAAAAAATGATTCAGCTTTCCAATAGACTATCTATGCGCTACCTACTCTTCATGAAGAGTTAAAATTTGTGATGTTGATCACATCATTAGAAAGAAAATTGAATTTATATTGAACTACAATAGTTTATTCATATCTATTTGAGCCATATTGTGTTGGTTAATAGAATTCTCGTTTTCTCTCTCATGCAAGACATTTATTCATTCACAGTAACCAAAAGGAGTCTGCAACAACATTGAAAATATCTTGAACAACATTGAGTATCATGTCATGAGATGGTGAGGCCTATTCATTCAGGAGGAATCAATTAGTGTAGCCTTGAAATCACTCTATATTTCATGCATTCCAATGTTTCCTCTAATTCTATTAGTTGTGTACACATTTGGGGGTATGTTCATGTCCAAAAAATTGTGATATTTAATGAGCGATTATTGGGTGCCATGGGTATCCCTTAATTTATATCATTATCCCTATTTTTATGACACTTCATCCACACACCAACAATATTATTGGGGAGGGATTCTTTCATTATGGCACCATACCTAGGCTAGCATAGTAATCAGATTCCTGGAATATCCAGCCCCAATATAGAATTCAAGGATCTAAGTAATTAGTTGACCCTCATTAATGATGTGTTGAATGATGAAAAAATGGATACCTTTAACCTTATCAAGATCAACATGATCTAGATATGCGCTTTTTTACTCATTCCTCCTTAAGGACCTTATCCAAAAAGGACTATCGCTGGTCTCATTCATCCAAGGAGTGTATGTTTTTCTAAAATGATGTTCATTGTCTAAATTAAATTCCCATTTAATTTAAAATCTTCACATTGAGGATTAGAAATAATGTTCTCCCCATGGATGAGGACATTTTAATGTGAATTATCAATGTAGTTTCCCATTTCTCCTAATGTGATAGCCATATAAAGGAATGTGTTTCCCATATTATCATTGAGGGATAATTTGTAAATGATGATTGGTAATTATTTGATTATTTTACGACCTTCTCTTACCAGTGCATGTGTGATGCCTATTTTCATGACCACTGGTTCCACAACATGGTTTGTAAGGATCCAAATAAATGGAATGGATAATCATATTGCATGCATGATGTTTATTCATATGGAAGGCTTTAAGGAAAGAGAGATAGGTGGGGATCCTTTCCACAGAGAAGTTCATTATTTCTAGAATCTGAAACTACCCTATTGATATGGCCAGACTATCTATAAATTGGGGGATAGAACTATCACATTATCTACTTCTTTAATTCATTCAATTATCTCTTCCTAGTGGCAGTTCATTGGGAAACCAATTGGTCCAATGACATCAACCATTATGGGTTAAAATCTTAACACATATGGTTTATGTATCTCAAGTGTAATGAGAGGATGATGTGTTTTCCAAGACACTAGGTGTTCTCTTATTCTAGAATTCATAACACACTATGGATGTAGTTCTTCTCATCAGTGGAGGCACACACCCATCTCACTAGACTTTTCTTATTCCTTTATGGGAACATTTTTATCTCTAAGGCTTAAAATTATTCCCTAATCATTCTCAATTATATGTAGGGATCGAAACCCATTCCATGATCATTTTCATATACCAAATAAAAATACAATGTTATGATCTCTAGAAATATCTGAATGATTCACAGAAGCCATGAGGTAAATAGAGTGGTGGATCACCTAGAATTTCAACTGGATCCTGATTTTGGTGTTTCTTACTTCTATAAAATGATATTTTTTAAACCTTATGGTGTTAAAATTATTATAGTGGATGACATTGGGTGGTACTATTTTAGGACCCTATAGTTTTCATGCTTCCCTTTTACTTCCCTTAGACTTTTCATTATATAATAAATAAATAAATGATAATGATACATGATGAATGTGATAAAAAATCCTTGTATCTTAAATAATGAAACTATGGCTATTAATTTTTGGAATCATCTTATTTCTAAACAAGACAAAATATTTTTCCCCCATGGATGATTAATTGATAAAATTAATAGGAGGAACTAGTATTTTTTGAGATTCCATTTTTGGATTCATTTTAGTAATGTGTATTTTGAAATAAAATGGAACAGTATTGGGTAACCTTTAATATATACTAATATTATATTATTAAACAAAAATATTATTTGAATCCATTTTGAATATATAATTTAGGTGACTAAAAATAGTAATTGTATAAATTTTTATTGTGTTTATGTGTATCCTAATTATGTGTACCATATCCCACTTATTTATATCATGTATGAAAAACATATCTTGAATTGAAAATATAGGTATAGATTATTGAAAATAAACATAAAAATATATCCTAAACATTTTTATTTACATCCACTTCCAATATTAAATATGTGAATAAAAGAATGTTCTTTTAATCTATTCATGAAATAGGTCATTCAACCTTTGGGAAATATAAAATCATGTTACGATCTTGATTAATATGATCCCTATGGATGATTAGATAAAACATGTAATAACATATTTTATCCTATTTTTTTCACAATTCCATACTGATTTAAATATATGTCAGGACACAATTATTGAATTTAAAAAATGATATGATGATATAGTTATATAATAAATCCCAATTTTGTTAAAATATTCATATATAAGGTAACCTTTATGATTTCATGATAGTGTTTTAAAGCTGATCATTAATAAACAATTGAATAATATTTTTACCTATAGTATTACAACCATTTTTCATTTTACTTATTATTATAATAACAACCATAAATTTGAGGGAATTAATATACCCTAAAATAAAAAATTACAGTCATATTAAGCGACAAGAAGATGACATTAATTTTTTATATGGATTTTATTAATAATAATATAATATTAATTACTATAACAAATGTTCTTTGATTTGTTTGTGTTCCGAAAAAATCAATTGTGGAGAAAAAAAATCAGATGGATTCGATCAATATAATCATAGATTAATGTTAATGTGAATTTTTATTCTCTACAAGTGTGGTGGTGTTTAAAAATAATTATATAATTCATTAATGTGTGATTACAATAACAATTTTGTATCAATATTGAACATGAATTATATGTATTTAAATCATTCATGTTGTTAGATAGGCAATGTAATTAAAATGTACCATGTAATTTATTAACTGTGACCCCACACTAGTTATGAATATTATAACAATTAAATCATCATTGGTTCAATTATTTTTATAATGTAATTTTTGGGACTATAATGGGATCTTGGAGAAGATACATATTATGATTTCTCGCATTTATAGGAAGGATATCTTGTTTATTGATACAATATCTATTTAAAATATTGAGAATTAATAAACATCCTCATCAGTATAATTTAATGATTTCATTCTTCATTTTAAACTCCCTATTTTAATAGTTTGTATTTATACATATCTAATATCATTGAATTTAGTATCTCAATTTTATATTAATCAATTTGATGAGAATGGATCACTTATCATATCCCCATATAATCTTCGATTATTAGTATAGTTTTTGTTATAATTTTTTTGTTGTTTTTGTGTTTTTTATAATATTCATTATTGGTCATATAGTTCATGATGTTGATGAGGTTTCCATTTCAAAGATTCAAACTAGGGTTCGAAAAAAAATACTTCAAATGAAGCGGACGATTCCATTTCATAAGCTAACATAGATTTTTAGGAACATTATATATAATAAGGAATGTATTTCATTGATTGAGAGTATATCAATAAGGGTACTATCTCAAGAATATTCATAGAAGCAATTAGAGGATATTATTATTTTTATATCTATACCATTTTTGGTTTTGAAATAGTTGTCAACAATGGTTTGACAGCTTACATTAATTTTGATCATGATGAAATTTTTGATATAATGTAAATTTGTAAATTTTACATCATGGTATATGTCAATTGTTTCAAATTAAAAGGATTATTATAAATTAAACAATCATATCAATATGTTAATAGACATTTTGTAATTCTCTTCAAGGGGGGATGACCACAAATGATTGTGTTTTTAACAAATGTTTTTCCCCAATGATGAATTCTAAAGAAAGTATTAGTGTTTTTGTTTCCTATAATATTAAGACATTATTTATTCGGGCTTAATAGTAGGGAATGAATAATGATGCATTTAGTGTTGAAATCAGGAAATCAAAGGTTTTTTTTTCAAATATATGGTCTGTGTTGTTTTTATTTTAATCCCATAAATTTATATTACATTGAATCCACTATATGTGTAACTAGAAAACTAGATAATGAAACATAAAATGTAATATATCATATTTATGATTAATTGTAGTTTAATTTTATATTTCCATAAATATATAAGAGTATAGGGTTCTTAATATTATAGAATTATAAATAAAGATAATGATTATATATGTGAATATAATCAGATTTTTTTGAATTTAAATTAATTGGACATATTATTTGTTATTTTAAAAGGATTTATGGTAGTTAAGATTAGTAAATGATTTAGAGACTCTTGGAGTCTAAATGTATAATGTTTAAATCTATGAGAGTTCAAATGTAGAATCATTTTGATTAGTTCCCATATAATATCATTGATGTTATTAAGAATATTGATAAGTATGTTATTATAGTTAAGCTAGATTTTCTTTCAAACATTTTGTGGAACAAGGTTCCATACATAGTAATGATAAAAGAATTAGTGATGGTAAGATAAAAACAGCCTTACCTGATTAAATTGCTGGATTTAATATAAATAAATTATTTTTATAATAAATCTAATTTTAGTATGGATCATTTAAATTGTGATGTTATGATAGACTTTATCTTATTGTGCGAGTCATCTAATATAAATGTAACAAAAATGTTTATGAAGACCCCATGTCCCATACAATATCATACAAATATACTCATAACAAAAACTATTTGATGAGGAATGCAACATCACCAATAATTATCCTTGAAATCATATCATAGTTAAAATTAATTAAGAAATAAGTTATATTTTATTCTGATTATTGATAACAATTTTACTGTTCCAATTGTTTCACATGTTTGTTGTGCTATTTAGATATCTGATTTTGAAAAAGATATTGAATTTAAATTAATGGATGATGTTATCGATGATTGAAGCATGAATATATCCCCCAATAAATGTATTGTAATAAAAAATCTCAGAAACCCATAATAAGGTATGTAATTTCTAAATTTATTGATAATATTATGGAATTTACGGGGATAAATAATTTAGTTACCACTTCAAAGCATAATTTTTTGATCTCAAATCAAAAATATAATTTAATTAGTCTTATATAAATATGATTCTTTATATTTTTATTATTAATTTAAATTGGTATACTCTAAGATAGAATATTGTCTCTCACATTTTTAAATCACCTTTCACTGAGAGACTATGTATTCACATAATTAATGTTATATATTTCACTATTATATTCGTTACTACTCATTAAATTAATATTATAAAATTTATTCATGATATTTTATGTTCTATATCGATTATTAAGGATAATACATACAATAATAATATAATGGATCTTACAGATGAACCTATAATGATCTAAACTATTAAAAAAATAATATTTTAATAAATTTATATATAAAATATTTTTTTTAAACATTTAGAGAATATAAGATGCTAATTAAATAATTTTTCTTATAAATAATTTTAGTTTTTAAATATTACAATTTATATAATTGATGTAAAAAAGATGAGGGATGAGTATAATGACCCATACATTACATACATTGTTAATACTTCAAAATTGAAGCATACTTATTACAACATATAAAAAAACCACGAAAGGACCATATAGGTATAGTGTCTTTAGAAATTGGGAAACATAATCAATTGGTTCATAAAGCATCTACACTGTCTCCCATTTATTTTATCATATCTATAGTCCCTTTTGGAATATCTTACTTAATAACCTTCTTCCTGACCTGGGGAATGAAAACATACAAAAGGGCGAGCTCAAATGCTCAGTAAGGGTAACCAAAAGAAATATCAATCACATCATATACATAAGCACATAACTTTTGGAAATCTTAACCTACAAAAGAGATCATAATTTCATAACATGGGATAAATCATGGTAGTGAAATGTAATCACAATAATCATAACTTAAAACATGAAACTTTGTGGCATACACACATAATCGTAGAGAATCATTTCATATTAGTCATGGCTCGTTGCCAATACTATCTTAGTGGACAAAGTCCCTTTCTGAACCGAGTTCACTCCTCATTTCAGTCCTGTTTCACTAAACCGGTATTACCTACCGTTCCAGCCATGTATTTCTCATGAGATATAAAATCTTTACCCAATGCATTGGAGGGAGATATAGGTCCCACCCATCTAATAATGATACCATGCTTATGTGTGCCACAAAATCATAAATCATACATCATTGCATAACCCATGTAATAAAAATGGGAATCTTAAACATCGTGACATAATCAAACAATTCATATCAGAGAAAGAAATTTATAAAAATATTTCCATCAAAATATAATCAAATCCATGTAATAATAGGGATAGAAAATGAATCCTTTATTATCTTAGATGTAAAATAATTTTGATAAAACACTTGAACTCCATTCTTGAGGAAAATATCCTTTCTACTTCAAAAACATTTTCCTTTCTTAACATGTCTTTCAATTTTAAACTAAAAGAAGTTTATTAAAAATAAACTTGAAAACATGTAAAGGAAGCTTCATGGAAATAATGATTTAAAAATCCATTCATGCCGTATAAGTTAAAAAAACATTCTTCTCGTACTTTTTTCGGAAAAGTCAAAAATTACATCGTATCAAAAAAGACAAAAGATTCCTTTCATATCTTTTACTAAAAACTCACCGAAGGGTAAAATTGGATTTAAACAATTGTATGTGGATGGAAATAATATTAAATATTGAGGAAACATGGACATGGATGATAAAACACACCCCAGTAAATACCAAAGTATAAACAATCTCGGATAAAAATGAGATTGTGATATTTTCCCTTACCTTAGGTCTGTTTTGCTTCGTAAGTGTCCCAAACTCATGTATAATGATTTAAATAATGTTATTGACTTATTACAGAATCATACTTATTTTTATGATATCATATATGGTCATATTCTTAGCTTCTTAGTAGTAATATTTCATTTTCTACATGTTATTCGGGTGTTTATAACTTTTTATTCTTATGTGTGTCTTGTCGAATAAATTCTTATTCTTATATTTAGGTTATAGATACCTCATTTCCAGAATGGTATTGGTGTAATATATATCATATTCATTCATTAAATTCATTTATATAATCATTATGAAATGAAGATCATGTAGAACGAGTCACATCACATCGTGGAGACGGTATTCCGTACGTACGCACGAGTGATGATATCGTTCCTATGATCGTGGAATTGTATTGGAGTGTATCTATACTATTTCAGAATCAGTATTACATTATAATAGTCATATATAATCATTATTTACACCATTATACCCATCCAAGTAAGGAGGTGGTGGAAAATAGATTACACCACAGCGTGGAGACGGTAGTCCGTACGTACGCACGCGCGGTGATTTCTTTTTCCGTAGGATGGATAGATGCTGAAATAGGGTTATTTCATACTTATAGTAACATACAAGTATATTAGTGATACTGATGTTATTACTTCATAATGAAACATCTAAATAAGAAGAAGTGGAAGAAGAAATAAAGATGAAAGAATCGGTAACGGACATTACCTCTTCTTTGAAGTGATTCTTTGAGACCTTATTTTAGGGCACTAAAATTGGTTTTTCAAAAAAACCAGGACCTCTAGGATGTCTCTAGGGATGTGGAGAGGAGGAATTGTAAGGGTTTTGCCGAGCATGAAGGCTCAAAGTGGTGTGAGGAAGAGGGGGAGGAGGTTCCTTTTTATAAGGGAGGAGAAGGGTACCTTTGGGAAAACTAAAACTATTATTTTATTATAAAGTCAAGTTCGATTTTAAATAGCTCCAAATTGATATATTTATAATCTAAGGTGGGTATGGGTCGAAATACTCTCATCCAATAGAATTTAGACAAGTTTAGGTTCCTATTTTAACCTTATCATTTAGATTTAACATTAAGTAAAATAATTTTACTTTTACCGTGTCTTCTTGTGTGCTTATACTATAAGGTTAATAAACATTCTATAAGCAGCCAAACTAACCCCAAGTTGTTTATTATTAATATATATAACCTTATATAAGTCATTTCGACGAACCATATATTTTTAGGAATAAAATAACAATTACTAATATAATATTTGTTTTAAAAACTATTTTATGTCAATTTTGACACTATTTAGTAATTGATTTTTGTGAAAATCATAACAGAATGATTAGTTCTAAAAAAGTTAATTAAATCAATAAAAACATGTCATATTAACCTATAAAATTAGTTTAATTCATAAAAATTCTAAAATTACATTTATTTTGGTGTTTATAACATTAATTATGTCAATATTTCATTAATAGGATAATTACTGCATCATCTTTGTGTCATAAATAAATTACATTAATTAATGTCTAAAAATTAAATATAAAATACCATTATGTAGGAAATATTTTTAGCTTTCTAATTAATATTTATAGTCTAATTTATCTTATGTATAACCCCGTATTAAAAATTATTTACTTATTAAACTTTGATTTTAACTATTTTAACCCTTCTTTAAATAAATTAATAATAAATATCCTAATCTAATCCAAGTGGTCCTAAATGGTCATATTTTATTCCAAAGTTTGTTTTTGGTCGAATTACACCTGTCCAATAGAATTAGTACATGTGTTAGGGTAATAATAATATCATCTTTACCCTTAATTACCCTATTTACTTATAACTGTGGTAAAAAAAGTAAAAAGTTACTATTCACCAAAAAATTATTTTCACCTCATTGAACCACATTTTACTTACTGACATTAACCGTGTCTCTCGGATTTTTGAAATTTCACTCACAGAAGCGGTAAAATTATGTTTTATGAAAAATTCAGTTTTTTAACTACCACTTAGTGGTTTCACTATTCATCAAAAATTGAAAGTTTTTAGAAATATATCAAAATTTCATCCTATGCTAATTTCGATATTCCGAATCCAAAAATGAAGTCCATTTTGAAAAATAAAATTTTAAAAATTTTTAAAAATTGGTTATTACTATTCATAATAGCTAGTTTTAATAATATTCTAATAGCATATCATTGTTTAGTGAAACTCAGTATTGCGTACGACACAAGCTATCGAGGAAGGTCGCGATTTCGTGTAAAGCACGCCAAGCAAGTGTTGTGTAGAAAAAGATTTCTTTGATGATTTATATAACATAAAATCCTCAGGTGTTACATTCTACCCCCCTTAAAATGAATTTCGCCCTCGAAATTCATCACTTTGTAACAAACAGATGAGGATACCTCTCCCTCGTCATATCCTCAAGCTCCCATGTAGCTTTTTCTAATTGTTGGTTCCTCCATAAAACTTTCACCAATCGAGTGGTCTTGTTTCGTAGGACTTTTTCGCTACGATCCAGAATCTCTATCGGTTGTTCTTCATAAGAAAGATCTTTCTCCAGCGGTACAACTTCTGAGATGAGTACATGTGAAGGATCAGGTATGTACTTTCTCAGGAGAGATACAAGGAACACATCCTGAACTTGAGAGAGATTCGGTGGAAGTGCCAGTCGGTAAGCTACCATCCCAACACGATCCAGCATTTCGAAAGGACTGATATATCTAGGGCTCAACTCCCCCTTCTTTCCAAATCTCATAACCCTCTTCTAGGGAGATATTCGTAAGAACTCTTTATCACCCAATTCAAACTCTAGGTATTTTCTTCGGTTATCGGCATAACTTTTCTGTCGACTCTGAGCTGCTCTTATGTGTTGTTGAATAGATCTGACCTTTTCTACCATTTCATCAACGGGATCAGGTCCTAATAGCTTTCTTTCCCCATCATCATCCCAACAAGTTTGAGTCGTGCATTTCTTTCCATAGAGAGCATCATAAAGTGCCCTCTGAATACTGGAGTGAAAGCTATTATTATATGAAAATACCACCCAAGGTAGGTGTTGATCCCAACCACCTTTGATATCCATAGAGAAAGCTCTCAACATATCTTCTAGGGTTTGAATTGTTCTCTCAGACTGACCGTCTTTCTAGGGATGATAAGCAGTGCTGAAACACAACTCTGTATCCAGAGTATACAGAAGACATCGCCAGAACATCGAGGTAAATCTTGGATCCCGATCAGATATAATAGAAAGTGGTACTCCATGCAATCTTACCACTTCCTTTACATATATCTTGGCAAGCTGATCCAGAGAGAAATCCTCTCTAATAGCAATGAAGTGTGCAGACTTTGTAAGATGATAAACTTTGACCCAATTAGCATTATTGCCTTTGGATGTTTTAGGAAGTCCCGTGACAAAGTCCATAGTGATGTTTTCGCATTTCCATTCGGGTATGGGTAATGGTTGTAACATCTCCTTAGACTTCTGTCTCTCAGCTTTAACTTGTTGACAAACCAAGCATCGAGAGACATATTCAGCAACATCTTTTTTCATTCCATCCCACCAGAAGAACTCTTTTAGGTCCTTATACGTCTTCGTTCTTCCAGGATAAATAGAGAATGAAGAACTATGATCCTCATCCATCAGATCCTTCTTTAATTCGGAGATGCGAGGAACACAAACCCGATTCCCGAACTTTATTATCCCATCACAATCAAGGTTGAATTCATGAACATTTCTCACCTTCTTTTGTAACTCGACAACTTCTTTCTGTGCCTCTTTAATCTTCACATGTATAGATGGTTGAACATTCATTTGAGAAAGATAAGATTTTTCCCCTTCCATTATAATTCCTAGATCCATCCTTTGTAAATCCATAAATATTGGATCTTTTGTGATCATCATCATGGATAAACTAGCATGGTCTTGTCGACTTAATGCATCTTCCACCTTGTTTGCTTTCCCAGGGTGGTAATGGAGTGAGCAGTCATAATCCATAATCAGCTCCAACCATCTTCTTTGATGCATACTCAGCTCCTTTTGTGTGAAAATATACATTAATCTTTTATGATCAGTATAAATATCACACCTTTCACCATAAAGGTAATTCCTCCATATCTTTAATGCAAAGATTACCGCAACTAACTCCAAATAATGTGTTGGGTAATTTTTCTCATGGATTTTCAACTTTCGTGAGGCATAAGCTATCACCATATCATTTTGCATAAGAACACACCCCAATCCCTTCTTGTATGCATCACTATAGATCACAAACCTTTCTCCACTACAAGGCAGTGTGAGCACAGGTGCACTGGATAACCTTCTTTTCAACTCCTTGAAATTCTCTTCACATTCTTCTGTCTAGAGAAACTTAAATCCTTTCCGAGTCAACTTGGTGAGTGGATTAGATAATCGTGAAAAATCATTCACAAAACGTCGATAATATCCAGCCAAAACAAGAAATCTTCAGATCACAGTTATTGTTGTTGGTCTCGACCATCTTTTGATAACCTTTGTTCTTGCTGGATCCACATATTTCCCCTCTTTTGAGATTATGTGACCCAAAAATGCAACTTTTTGAATCCAAAATTCACACTTTGAAAATTTGGCATAAAGCTTCTCCTTTCACAGGGTCTTCAATATAATTCTCAAGTGATCTTCATGTTCTTCCTTGCTCTTTGAATAGACAAGAATATCGTCTATAAAGACTACCACAAATTGATCAAGATAGTCTCTAAAGACTCTATTCATCAGATCCATGAAGATATCAGGGACATTAGTAAGACCAAATTGAATCACTATAAATTCATAGTGTCCATACCTTGTACAGAAAGCCGTCTTTGGTATATATTCCCTTTTGACCCTTAATTGATGATACCCTAGACGAAGATCAATCTTGCAAAAGTATTGAGCTCCACGTAGCTGGTCAAATAGGTCATCAATTCACGGGAGATGATATTTGTTCTTGATAGTGATCTTGTTAAGTTCTCGATAATCAATGTAGAGTCTCATTGATCCATATTTATTTTTAACAAATAGAACAGGTGCTCCCCAAGGTGACGCACTAGGGTGTATGAATCCCTTATCAAGATTCTCTTAGAGTTGCTTCTTCAATTCCTGCAACTCAATTGGGGCCATTCTATAAGGTGTCTTTGAAATAGGCAAAGCACCTGGTACGAGTTATATTGAAAACTCAACTTCATGATTCGGTGGAAGACCCGGTAATTCCTCTGGAAAGACATCATCAAACTCCCGTACAATGGGAATATTCTTAATTGTGAGTTTCTCACCAACCATTTGAGATAAATAACCTTCATTTAGTGGAATAAATACCCATAAAATGGATGAAATTTCCACTAGAAGGTTATGTTCATCCTTGCATTGATAGACGATCATAGATTGATATGGAATATGAAATGTGACTTCCCTTCTTTGGCAATTGATATAGGGTCTATATAAAGAAAGCCAATCTATGCGAAGAATCACATCAAATTCCACTATAGGAAGGATCACAAGATTTGCAGGATGCACTTTCCCACAAACTTCAATCGGAGAAGAATTATAAACTTTTGATGCGACTATTGTGCCATTAGGTGTTGTCACAGCTAACTCAACATCTAATTGTGGAGGTAATATGGTGATACCCTTAGAAAATTATTCAGAAATAAAATAGTGGGTGGATCCAGAATCAAATAAAACATTTGATACTTTAGAGTGGATGGTAAGTGTAACTTTCACCACATCGTTATCGTACTCCACATCGCTAATAGAAATTGCATGTGACTTTCCTTTGTCTTTATCCTTAAGAGTTTGTTGACGTCGACTATCATCATCAACCCTTGGATTAGGGCATTTATTGGAATAATGTCCCATCTCCTTGCACTTGAAAAATTGAAGTGTAGTAGGTTAATTCTGTGTATCCCTTAATTTTTTGCATCATTAGTCATCTTCTTCCCATCATCGTGGCATTCAAATGACCGATGACCTTCATTTCCACATTTGAAACATTTACTTGTCCATTTAGGACAACTCCCTCCATGTTTCTTTCCACACTTTGAGCATAAGGGAAAGCTCATATTTTTTTCAGTGTGCTCTTTAGATTTTCCTTTGAATTCCATTTTCCTCTTCTTATCAAACCCATATGACTGATGGGTTACTCCAATCTCCATCTTGACTTTGAGAGCACATCGAACGATTTCCTCGTAGCTATTGAAGTCCTTTATGGATAACGCCCTTCATAGACTTGGTTTTAAGCCACTAAAGAATCGATCTATCTTACTCTCAGGTTGGATAATAATACCAGAAGCGTACCTTGCAAGTCATGTAATATTTTCTTCATAGGTACCAACATATTCATCATCCTTTTGCTTCAGTTCAAGAAACTATTTCTCCATCTTTGTTCGGAGAATACGAGGGATGTACTTATTGAAAAATAAGTTCTTGAACTCATCCCATTCCATGGACTCAATTTCATCCCTTTGCCTCGTATTCTTAATAAGATCCCACCATTTATCAGCATCTCCTTCCAAACGATACACTTCTAGGATGACTTTATCATGATTAGAACATTGAAGAACTGAAAATATCTTTTCAATAGTACTAATCCATTGTTCAACAACTAATGGATCAGTAGACCCGTTGAAAGAAGGTGGACGCTGCCTCATGAAGGATTCAATATAATGTTGCTCCTTCCTTTGCTCGTTTGGAAGTCCTGCTGGATTCATAGCTTGAGAATGTTGTGTGAGCATGGCTACAAGATTTTTCATTCCAGCTCCCATAACATTTGGTTGCTCAGGGGGAAAATCATTTCATTTCCCATCGCATTCCGCATTAACACGGTTTTTTCGGGTTCTATCCATTGACTAAAACCAAGAAGAATAGTGTGAGCAACACTAATAATAATAGGAAAACCACATAATCAAGAATAAAATTTCACATTTAAGGTCTTATCCTAGGTTATTCATGGAAATTTCTAAAACACTAAGATTGTGTTCTATGCTTAGACGTATCCTTAGGGTTCTTACTAAGGCTTTCGCATCCTAGTTTCCAAAGGTTGACTATACCTTTCCTCTGATACCAACTATAACGACCCATACTTTACATACATGGTTAATACTTCAAAATTGAAGCATACTTATTACAACATATAACAAAACCACGAAAGGACCATATAGGTATAGTGTTTTTAGAAACTGGTAAACATAAACAACTGGTTCATAAAGCGTCTACATTGTCTCCCATTTATTTCATCATATCTATAGTCCCTTTTGGTATATGTTACTTAATAACCTTCTTCCTGGCCTGGGGAAAGAAAACATACAAAAGGGTGAGCTCAAATGCTCAGTAAGCGTAAACAAAAGAAATATCAATCACATCATATACATAAGCACATAACTTTTGGAAATCTTAACCTGCAAAAGAGATCATAATTTCATAACATGGGATAAATCATGGTAGTGAAATTTAATCACAATAATAAAAACATAAAACATGAAACTTTGTGGCATACACACATAATCATAGAGAATCATTTCTTATTAGTTAAGGCTCATTACCAAGACTATATTAGTGGACAAAGTCCCTTTCTGAACCGAGTTCACTCCTCGTTTCAGTCCTGTTTCACTAAACCTGTATAACCTACTGTTCCTGCCATGTCTATCTCATGAGATATAAAATCTTTACCCAATGCATTGGAGGGAGATATATGTCCCACCCATCTCATAATGATACCATTATTATGTGTTCCACAAAATCATAAATCATACATCATTGCATAACCCATGTAATAAAAATGGGAATCTTAAACATCGTGACATCATCAAAAAATTCATATAAGAGAAAGAAATTTATAAAAATATTTCCATCACAACATAATAAAATCCATGTAATAATAGGTATAGAAACAGAACCCTTTATTATCTTAGATGGAAAATAATTTTGATAAAACACTTGAACTCCATTTTGAGGAAAATATCCTTTCTACTTCAAAAATAGTTTCTTTTCTTAACATGTCTTACAATTTTAAACTAAAAAAAGTTTATTAAAAATAAACTTGAAAACTTGTAAAGGAAGATTCTTGGAAATAATGTTTTAAAAGTCCATTCATGTTGTATAAGTTAAAAAAACATTCTTCTCGTATTTTTTTCGGAAAAGTAAAAAAGTACATCGTATGAAAAATGACAAAAGATTCCATTCATATCTTTTACTAAAAACTCACGGAAGGGTAAAATTGGATTTAAACAATTGTAGGTGGATGGAAATAATATGACATATTGAGGAAACATGGATGTGGATGATAAAACACACCCAAGTAAATACCAAAGTATAAACAATATCAGATAAAAATGTGATTGTGATATTTTCCCTTACCTTAGGTCCATTTTGGTTCGTAAGTGTCCGAACCTCCTGTATAATGATTTAAATAATGTTATTGACTTATTCCAGAATCATACTTATTTTTATGATATCATATATGTTTATATTCTTAGCTTCTTAGTAGTAATATTTCATTTTCTACTTGTTATTCGGGTGTTTATAACTTTTTGTTCTTATGCGTGTCTTGTTGAATAAATTCTTATTATTCTCTTTAGGTTATAGATACCTCATTTCTATAATGGTATTGGTATAATATATATCATATTCATTCATTCAATTCATTTATATAATCATTATGAAAGGAAGATCATGTAGAACGAGTCGCATCACATCGTGGAGACGGTATTCCGTACGTACGCACGAGTGATGATATCGTACCTATGATCGTGGAATTGTATTGGAGTGTATGTACACTATTTCAGAATAAGTATTAATTTATAATAGTCATATATATTAATTATTTACACCATTATACCCATCCAAGTAAGGTGGTGGTGGAAAATAGATTACACCAAGGTGTGGAGACGGTATTCCGTATGTACGCATGCGCGGTGATTTCTTTTTCCGTAGGATGGATAGATAGTGAAATAGGGTTGTTTAATACTTATAATAACATATCAGTATATGAGTGATACTTATGTTATTACTTCATAATGAAACAACTAATGAAGAAGAAGTGGAGGAAGAAATAAAGATGAAAGAATCGGTAACGGACATTTCCTCTTCTTTGAAGTGCTTCTTTGAGACCTTCTTATAGGGCACTAAAATTGGTCTTTGAAGAAGACCAGGACCTCTAGGATGTCTCTAGGGAAGTGGATAGGACGAATTGGCAGGGGTTGGCCGAGCTTGACGGCTCAATGTGGTGTGAGGAAGAGGGGGAGGAGGTTCCCTTTTATAAGGGAGGAGAGAGGTGCCTTTGGGAAAACTAAAAATATTATTTTATTATAAAGTCATGTTTGGTTTTAAATAGCTCCAAATTGATATATTTCAAAGCTAAGGTGGTTATGGGTAGAAATAATATCATCCAATAGAATTTATACAAGTTTAGGTTCCTATCTTAACCTTATCATTTAGATTTAACATTAAGTTAAATAATTTTACTTTTACCGTGTCTTCTTGTGTTCTTATAATATAAGGTTAATAAACTTTCTATAAGCCGCCAAACGAACCCCAAGTTGTTTATTATTAATATATATAACCTTATCTAAGTCATTTGGATGAACCATATATTTTTAGGAATAAAATACAATTACTAATATAATATTTGTTTTAAAAACAATTTTATGTCAATTTTGATACTATTTAGTAATTGATTTTTGTGAAAATCATAACAGAATGATTAGTTATAAAAAAGTTAATTAAATAAATACTAACATGTCACATTTTCCTATAAAATTAGTGGAATTCATAAAAATTCTCAAATTACATTTATTTTTGTGTTTATAACATTAATTATGTTAATATTTCATTAATAAGATAATTACTGCATCATCTTTGTGTCATAAATAAATTAATTTATTTAATGTCTAAAAATTACAAATAAAATAAAATTATGTAGGAAATTTTTTTATCTTTCTAAGGAATATTTATAGTAGAATTTATCTTATGTATAACCCCATATTAAAAATTATTTACTTATTAAATTTTGATTTTAACTATTTTAACCCTTCTTTAAATAAATTAATAATAAATGTCCTAATCAAATCCAAGTGGGCCTAAATGGTCATATTTTATTCCTAAGTTTGTTTTTGGTCGAATTACACCTGTCCAATAGAATTAGGAAATGTGTTAGGGTAATAATAATATCATCTTTACCCTTAATTACCCTATTTACTTTTAACCGTGGTAAAAAAAGTAAAAAGTTACTATTCACCAAAAAATTATTTTCATCTCATTGAACCACATTTTACTTACTGAAATTAACCGTGTCTCTCGTATTTTCGAAATTCCACTCACAGAAGCGGTAAAATTATGCTTTATGAATAATTCAGTTTTTTAACTACCACTTAGTGGTTTCACTATTCATCAAAAATTGAATGTTTTCAGAAAAATACCAAAATTTTATCCTACGCTAATTTTAATATTCCGAATCCAAAAATGAAGTCCATTTTGAAAAATAAAATTTATAAAATTTTCAAAAAGTGGTTATTACTATTCTTAACGGTTAGTTTTAATAATATTTTAATAGCATATCGTTGTTTAGTGAAACTCGGTATTGCGTAAGACGCAAGCTATCGAGGAAGGTCACGATTTCATATAAAGCAAGCCAAGAAAGTGTTGTGTAGAAAAAGATTCCTTTGTTGATTTATATAACATAAAAGTCTCGGGTGTTACATTCTTCCCCCCTTAAAATGAATTTCGCCCTCGAAATTCGTCACTTTGTAACAAACAGATGATGATACCTCTCCCTCATCATATCCTCAAGCTGCCATGTAGCTTCTTCCAATTGGAGGTTCCTCCATAAAACATTCACCAATAGAGTGGTCTTGTTTCGTAGGACTTTTTCGCTACGATCCAGAATCTCTATCGGTTTTTCTTCATAAGAAATATCTTTCTCCAGCGGTATAACTTCTGAGCTGAGTACATGTGAAGGATCAAGTATGTACTTTCTCAGGAGAGATACATGGAACCCATCATGAACATGAGAGAGATTCGGTGGAAGCTCCAGTAGGTAAGCTACCTTCCCAACACGATCCAGTATTTCGAAAGGACTGATATATCTAGGGCTCAACTTCCCCTTCTTTCCAAATCTCATAACCCTCTTCCAGGGAGATATTCGTAAAAACACTTTATCACCCACTTCAAACTCTAGGTATTTTCTTCAGTTGTCGGCATAACTTTTCTGTCGACTCTGAGCTGCTCTTATGTGTAGTTGAATTGATCTGACCTTTTTTTCCATTTCATCAACGAGATTAGGTCCTAATAGCTTTCTTTCCCCAACTTCATCCCAGCAAGTTGGAGTCCTGCATTTATTTCCATAGAGAGCTTCATAAGGATCCATCTGAATACTGAAGTGAAAGCTATTATTATATGAAAATTTCTCCAAATGTAGGTGTTGATCCTAACCACCTTTGAAATCCATAGAGCAAGCTCTCAACATATCTTCTAGGGTTTGAATTGTTCTCTCAGACTGACCGTCTTTCTGAGGATGATAAGCAGTGCTGAAACTCAACTCTGTATCCAGAGTATACTGAAGACTTCGCCAGAACTTCGAGGTAAATCTCAGATCCCGATCAGATATAACAGAAAGTGTTACTCTATGCAATCTTACCACTTCCTTTACATATATCCTGGCAAGCTGATCCAGAGAGAAATCCTCTCTAATAGCAATGAAGTGTGCAGACCTTGTAAGACGATCAACTATGACCCAGATAGCATTATTGCCTTTGGATGTTTTAGGAAGACCCATGACAAAGTCCATAGTGATGTTTTCCCATTTCCATTCGGGTATGGGTAACAGTTGTAACATCCCCTTAGACTTCTGTCTCTCAGCTTTAACTTGTTGACAAACCAAGCATCGAGAGACATATTCAGCAACATCTCTTTTCATTCCATCCCACCAGAAGTACACTTTTAGGTCCCTATACATCTTCGTGCTTCCAGGATGAATAAAGAATGAAGAACTATGAGCCTCATCCAGCAGCTACTTCTTTAATTCGGGGATGTGAGGAACACAAACCCGTTTCCTGAACATTATTATCCCATCACAATCAAGGTTGAATTCAGGAACATTTCTAACCTTCTTTTGTAACTCGACATCTTCTTTATGTGCCTCTTTAATCTTCACATGTATAGATGGTTGAACATTCATTTGAAAAAGATAAGATTTTTCCCCTTCCATTATAATTCCAAGATCCATCCTTTGTAAATCCATAAATATTGGATCTTTTGTGATCCTCATCATGGATAAACTAGCATGGTCTTGTCAGCTTAATGCATCTACCACCTAGTTTGCTTTCCCAGGGAGGTAATGTATTGAGCAGTCTTAATCCTTAATCAGCTCGAACTATCTTATTTGACGCATATTCAGCTCTTTTTGTGTGAAAATATACATTAAACGTTTATGATCAGTATAAATAACTCACCATTCACCAAAAAGGTAATGCCTCCATATCTTTAATGCAAAGATTACCGCAACTAACTCCAAATCATGTGTTGGGTAATTTTTCTAATGGATTTTCAACTGTCATGAGGCATAAGCTATCACCATATAATTTTGCATAAGAACACGCCCTAATCCCTTCTTGGATGCATCACTATAGATCACAAACCTTTCTCCACTACAAGGCAGTGTGAGAACAGGTGCACTGGATAACCTTCTTTTCAACTCCTTGAAATTCTCTTCACATTCTTCCGTCCAGACAAACTTAACTCCTTTCCGAGTCAACTTGGTGAGTGGATTACATAATCGTGAAAAATATTTCACAAAACGTCGATAATATCCAGCCATAACAATAAAAATTCGGATCTCAGTTACTGTTGTTGGTCTCGACCATCTTTCGATAACCTCTGTTTTTGCTGGATCCACATATATCCCCTCTTTTGAGATTATGTGACGCAAAAATGCATCTTTTTGAAGCCAAAATTCACACTTGGTAAATTTGGCATAAAGCTTCTCCTTTCTCAGGGTCTTCAATATAATTCTAAAGTGATCTTCATGTTCTTCCGTGCTCTTTGAATAGACAAGAATATCGTCTATAAAGACTACCACAAATTGATCAACATAGTCTCTAAAGACTCTATTCATCAGATCCATGAAGATAGCAGGGGCATTAGTAAGACCAAATGGAATCACTATAAATTCATAGTGTCCATACCTTGTACAGAAAGCCGTCTTTGGTATATCCTCCCTTTTTACCCTTAATTGATGATACCCTAGACGAAGATCAATCTTGGAAAAGTATTGAGCTCCACGTAGCTGGTCAAATAGGTCATCAATGCGCGGGAGAGGATATTTGTTCTTGATAGTGATCTTGTTAAGTTCTCGATAATCAATACAGAGTCTCATTGATCCATCTTTCTTCTTAAAAAATAGAACAGGTGCTCCCCAAGGTGAGGCACTAGGGCCTATGAATCCCTTATCAAGATTCTCTTGGAGTTGCTTCTTCAATTCCTGCAACTCCATTGGGGCCATTCTATAAGGTGTATTTGAAATAGGCAAAGCACCTAGTACGAGTTCTATTGAAAACTCAACTTCACGATTCGGTGGAAGACCCGGTAATTCCTCCGGAAATACATCATCAAACTCTCGTACAATGGGAATATTCTTAATCGTGAGTTTCTCACCAACCATTTGAGATAAATAACCTTCATTTAGTGGAATCAATACCCATAAAATGGAATAAATTTCCACTGAAAGGTTATGTTCATCCTTGCATTGATTGACGATCATAGACTGATCTGGAATATTAAATGTGACTTCCCTTCTTTTGAAATTGATATAATCTCCATATAAAGAAAGCCAATCCATGCCAAGAATCACATCAAATTCCACTATAGGAACGATCACAAGATTTGCAGGAAGCACTTTCCCACAAGCTTCGATCGGAGAAGAATTATAAACTTTTGATGTGACTGTTGTGCCATTAGGTGTTGTCACAGCTAACTCAACATCTAATTGTTGAGGTAATACAGTGATACCCTTAGAAAATTCTTCAGAAATAAAAGAGTGGGTGGATCCAGAATCAAATAAAACATTTGATACTTTAGAGTGGATGGTATGTGTACCTTTAACCAAATCATTATCGTACTCCACATCGCTGATAGAAATTGCATGTGACATTCCTTTGTCTTTAGCCTTAAGAGTTTGTTGACGTCGACCATCATCATCAACCCTTGGATTAGGGCATTTATTGGAATAATGTCCCATCTCCTTGCACTTGAAACATTGAAGTGTAGTAGGTTCATTCTGTGTATCCCTTCCTTTTTTTTCATCATTAGACATCTTCTTCCCATCATCACGGCATTCAAATTCCCGATGACCTTCCTTTCCACATTTGAATCATTTACTTGTCCATTTAGGACAACTCCCTCCATGTTTCTTTCCAAACTTTGATCATAAGGAAAAGCTCATCTTTTTTTCAGTGTGATCTTTAGATTTTCCTTTGAATTCCATTTTCCTCTTCTTATCAAACCCATATGACTGATGGGTTACTCCAATATCCATCTCGACTTTGAGAGCACATCGAACTATTTCCTCGTAGATATTGAAGTTCCTTACGGCTAACGCCCTTCGAAGACTTGGTTTTAAGCCACTAAAGAATCGATCGATCTTACTCTCAGGTTGGATAATAATACCAGAAGCGTACCTTTCAAGTCATGTAATATTTGATTCATAGGTACCAACATATTCATCACCGTTTTTATTCAGTTCAAGAAACTCCTTCTCCATCTTTGTTCTGAGAATACGAGGGAAGTACTTATGGAAAAATAAGTTCTTGAACTCGTCCCATTCCATGGACTCAATTTCATCCCTTTTCCGCGTATTCTTAATAAGATTCCACCACTGATCAGCATCTCTTTCCAAACGATACACTTCTAGGATGACTTTATCATGTTTAGAACATTGATGAAATGAAAATATCTTTTCAGTAGTACTAATACATTGTTCAGCAACTAATGGGTCAGTAGACCCGCTGAAAGAAGGTGGACGCTGCCTCATGAAGGATTCAACAGAATGTTGCTCCTTCCTTTGCTCGTTTGGAAGTACTGCATGATTCATAGCTTGAAAAAGTTGTGTGAGGATGGCTACAAGATTTTTCATTCCAGCTCCCATAACGTTCGGTTGCTCAGGGGGGACAATCATTGCATTGCCCATCGCATTCCGCATTAACACGGTTCCTTCGGGTTCTAGCCATTGAATAAAACCAAGAAGAATAGTGCGAGAAACACTAATTATAATAGGAAAACCAAATAATCAAGAATAAAATTTCACACTTAAGGTCTTATCCTAGGTTATTCATGGACATTTCTAAAACACTATGATTGTGTTCTATGCTTAGACGTATCCTTAGGGTTCTTACTAAGGCTTTCACATCCTAGTTTCCAAAGGTTGACTATACCTTTTCTCTGATACCAACTATAACGAACCATACTTTACATACATTGTTAATACTTCAAAATTGAAGCATACTTATTACAACATATAACAAAACCACGAAAAGACCGTATAGGTATAGTGTCTTTAGAAACTGGGAAACATAAACAACTGGTTCATAAAGCGTCTACACTGTCTCCCATTTATTTCATCATATCTATATTCCCTTTGGGTATATATTACTTAATAACCTTCTTCCATACCTGGGGAAAGAAAACATACAAAAGGGTGAGCTCAAATGCTATGTAACGGTAAACAAAAGAAATATCAATCACATCATATACATAAGCACATAACTTTTGGAAATCATAACCTGCAAAAGAGATCGTAATTTCATAACATGGGATAAATCATGGTAGTGAAATGTAATCACAAAAATGATTATATAAAACATGAAACTTTGTGGAATAGACACATAATCATAGAGAATCATTTCTTATTAGTCAAGGCTCATTTCCAAGACTATCATAGTGGACAAAGTCCCTTTCTGAACCGAGTTCACTCCTCGTTTCAGTCCTGTTTCACTGAACCGGTATAACCTACCGTTCCAACCCTGTCTATCTCATGAGATATAAAATCTTTACCCAATGCATTGGAGGGATATATGGGTCCCACCCATCTCATAATGATACCATTCATATGTGTGCCACAGAATCATAAATCATACATCATTGCATAACCCATGTAATAAAAATGGGAATCTTAAACCCCGTGACATCATAAAACAATTCATATAAGATAAAGAAATTTATAAAAATATTTCCATCACAACATAATCAAATCCATGTAATAATAGGGATAGAAACAGAACCCTTTATTATCTTAGATGGAAAATAATTTTGATAAAACACCTGAACTCCATTCTTGAGGAAAATATCCTTTCTACTTCAAAAAAATTTTCCTTTATTAACATGTCTTACAATTTTAAACTAAAAGAAGTTTATTAAAAATAAACTTGAAAACTTGTAATGGAAGCTTCTTGGAAATAATGCTGTAAAAATCCATTCATGCCGTATAATTTAAAAAAACATTCTTCTCGTACTTTTGTAGGAAAAGTCAAAAAGCACCTCGTATGAAAAAAGACAAAAGATTCATTTCATATCTTTTACTAAAAACTCACAGAAGGGTAAAATTGTATTTAAAAAATTGTAGGTGGATGGGAATAATATAACATATTGAGAAAACATGGACATGGATGATAAAATACACCCCAGTAAATACAAAAGTATAAACAAACTCGGATAAAAATGAGATTGTGATATTTTCCCTTACCTTATGTCCGTTTTGCTTCATAAGTGTCCGAACCTCCTGTATAATGATTTAAATAATGTTATTGACTTATTCCATAATCATACTAATTTTTATGATATCATATATGGTCATATTCTTATCTTCTTATTAGTAATATTTCATTGCTACTTGTTATTCGGGTGTTTAAAACTTTTTGTTCTTATGCGTGTCTTGTGGAATAAATTCTTATTCATCTCTTTAGGTTATAGATACCACATTTCCAGAATGGTATTAGTGTAATATATATCATATTCATTCATTCAATTCATTTATATAATCAATATGAAGTGAAGATCATGTAGAACGAGTCGCACCACATCGTGGAGACGGTATTCCGTACGTACGCACGAGTGATGATATCGTTCCTATGATCGTGGAATTATATTGGAGTGTATGTATACTATTTAAGAATCAGTATTAATTTATAATAGTCATATATATTCATTATTTACACCATTATACCCCTCCAAGTAAGGTGGTGGTGGAAAATAGATTACACCACGGCGTGGAGACGGTATTCCGTACGTACGTACGCGCGATGATTTATTTTTCCGTAGGATGGATAGATGGTGAAATAGAGTTGTTTCATACTTATAATAACATATCAGTATATGAGTGCTACTGATATTATTACTTCATAATGAAACAACTAAAGAAGAAGAAGTGGAAGAAGAAATAAAGATGAAAGAATCGGTAACGGCCATTACCTCTTCTTTGAAGTGCTTCTTTGAGACCTTCTTTTAGGGCACTAAAATTGGTCTTTGAAGAAGACCAGGACCTCTAGGACGTCTCTATGGAAGTGTAGATGAGTAATTGGCAGGGGTTGGCCGAGCATGAAGGTTCAATGTGGTGTGTGGAAGAGGGGGAGGAGGTGCCCTTTTATAAGGGAGGAGAGGGGCACCATTGGGAAAACTAAAAATATTATTTTATTATAAAGTCATGTTCGGGTTTAAATAGCTCCAAATTGATATATTTAGAAGCTAAGGTGGGGATGGGTAGAAATAATCTCATCCAATATAATTTAGACAAGTTTAGGTTCCTATTTTAACCTTATCATTTAGATTTAACATTAAGTTAAATAATTTTAATTTTACCGTGTCTTCTTGTGTTCTTATACTATAAGGTTAATAAACATACTATAAGCAGTCAAACGAACCTCAAGTTGTTCATTATTAATATATATAACCTTATCTATGTAATGTGGCCGAACCTTAGATTTTTAGGAATAAAATAACAATTACTAATATAATATTTGTTTTAAAAATTATTTTATGTCAATTTTGACACTATTTAGTAATTGAGTTTTGTGAAAATTATAACAGAATGATTAGTTCGAAAAAGGTTAATTAAATCAATACTAACATGTCATATTAACCTATAAAATTAGTGTAATTCATAAAATTTCTCAAATTACATTTATTGTGGTGTTTATAACGTTAATTATGTCAATATTTCATTAATAAGATAATTACTGCATCGTCTTTGTGTCATAAATAAATTAAATTACATAATGTCTAAAAATTACAAATAAAATACCATTATTTAGGATATATTTTTAACTTTATAATGAATATTTATAGTCGAATTTATCTTATGTATAACCACATATGAAAAATTATTTACTTATTAAACTTTGATTTTAACTATTTTAACCCTTCTTGAAATAAATTAATAATAAATGTCCTAATCTAATCCAAGTGGACCTAAATGGTCATATTTTATTCCTATGTTTGTTTTTGGTCGAATTAAACTTGTCCAATAGAATTATTACATGTGTTAGGGTAATAATAATATCATCTTTACCCTTAATTACCCTATTTACTTTTAACTGTGGTAAAAAAAAGTAAACAGTTACTATTCACCAAAAAATTATTTTCAACTCATTGAACCACATTTTACTTAATGACATTAACCATGTCTTTCATATTTTTGAAATTCCACTCACAGAAGCGGTAAAATTATGTTTTATGAAAAATTCAGTTTTTTAACTACCACTCAGTGGTTTCACTATTCATCAAAAATTGAAAGTTTTCAGAAAAATACCAAAATTTCACCCTAGGATAATTTCGATATTCCAAATCCAAAAATGAAGTCCATTTTGAAAAATAAAATTTAAAAAATTTCAAAAAGTGGTTATTACTATTAATAATGGCTAGTTTTAATAATATTTTAATAGCATATCGTTGTTTAGTGAAACTCGGTATTGCGTATGACGCAAGCTATCGAGGAAGGTCGCGATTTCGTGTAAAGCAAACCAAGAAAGTGTTGTGTAGAAAAAGATTCCTTTGATGATTTATATAACATAAAATTCTCGGGTGTTACAATGAGTACCCTAGGGCTAAGAAAACCTTTAATGGGGTCAAATATAATGAATATTGGTATTGTTTTTCTGCCACACATGAGAATAGAAAAAAATAATAACTTGTATTCCCTTTATAGATATGATGTTGATCATTTTACTACATCAGTTTCAAATATTAGTAAAAGAATTTAATTTTATAGAATTAATTTTAATTTTAAAAAATCTTAGATATGTCCTTATGATTGCGATGAAATAGTTCCATAATAATGGAGTAATAATTCATAATGAAATTCAAGTACAATGCAAACATTAAAACTCAATAGTATTGAAATAGAACTTATATCATTTTGTAAATGTTTATTAAGGCCTCAGGATGAGGTAATAAAAAAGTAGGCAAATAATTGTAAATTTTTTAGATAATTGTTACTTCTGAGTTCCATCTATATCATAATGAATTTTAGAAAAGGGATATACTGGTAAAAATGTGTTTATAAGGGATTTTTTAATTGTTTCTTTAAACTGAGTGGGTTTAAAGAATGATATATGACTAATAAGTTATTTTTATTTGATACATCATGAAATTAATGTTTGAAAAATAATTTTACTAGCTTAAAATAAAAATAAATATCATAAACAATAAAAATAATAATAATAAGGTACATGTAAGTTATTTCCAATAATTAATTTATAACATATCATTGGTCAATAATTTTATTATAGAGGATGTTATCGATACATAATCGATATATATTTAGGATGATAGAAATTTTATTAGTCTCCTCTATGTAGGTGGCTACACAATCCCACTTTTACCATATTATAGATATCAAAGATATCCAATATATCTTCACTAACATGTTTTCCATCCTTTATTGGTAAATTCTCATAAAATATTTTGACATGGGCTTCCATGAATTTTTTTTTTAAATTTATGGATGTTAGAACTAGTTATTTATTTATTAATATAATCTTTAAAGATGATCATGCCTTTGATATAAAATATTTTAGGTTTATTATTGTCAAAAATAATTTTCCAAATATATTTTAGTAAAATTACAGATTTATAATTAGTCTTATTATATTACAACGAATGTTCATTACAATAATATGTCTATATACTAGGATAAAATAATTCAGTATTATATTTCTATATAATTGGAGTGTGTGAGTATCTGAAAGGGGAAATCAGTGTTACAAAATATGGATATCATGTTTCAAATTTTGAAATTCGATGATATTCATATACGGGAATTCATTATGATTATCCATAGAAGATATAAGAATTTATAATGATTAATTATTCTACATTAATTTATTCATCAATGTTCCTTGATTTATAAAATTTTTAGTGTTTCACTTAAATGAATTTATCATGTCAATGGAGTGTTCAGAATGTGCAATCCTGTTATTGAATTTCTATTTCTCATAGTGGAACCTAACCTAAGAAAATTCTAGTTGATGTTATTTGATTCTGTCCTCTTGACAAAAATTAAATCTAATATGAACCTGAGCACTCCAAGAAATTTTTTTTATACAGTTGAAATCTTCAATTATTTTAAGTGAAAAATAAAAATCTTAATAATATAAACATTATCTATGGACATTATGATCATGCTACTGGGAATGTTATCAATTGGACAATTGCAATGTTTTATTTGAAAATGAATATGAAAATAAAAAGAAATTCAATATAATTATTTACCTCATTATAAATACTACATGTATCTCATTTAATTGTTTGAGATATAAAAAATTTTTTGGTATAATTTAATACTTATATTTTGAATATATTTTTGTTATATTCACCAGTAGTTTTTAATCACGTAAAAATAAAAACATGTATACAGAATCTAAGAATCAAATTGTTACTGTATATTTCATTATATATTTATTAGGACATTAATATATATATATATATATATGAGAAATGGATATCCTAAAAACGAATTATAATAATATTTATAACTTGCTATGCACAAAATCTATTCAATAGTTGAAATTTATAATAGTTGGTTGATCGAAACTTACCAAACCAACAACCATTTTTGGCTTGGTAACGAACAAATGAGAATGTTTAATGGATATTGTACTTGTAATCACCTATAACAATTGACTAGAAAACACAATCTTTCTTACTACCTTCTATATAATATAATAATTAAAATATAGATGGAAGGGAATAGTTTTCATAGGATGTAAATACTTATTTATGAACTATTTAACACATTAAATGAAATAAACTAGAATAAGTAGTGGTGAACCTAATGAAATTTTTATGTAAATATATGAAATACTACAAGGAAAGATTACAGTTTTATAATCATTTGAATATTCCTTATGATTTTCAAAAAATTTAATGTATGAAACACAAGATATATGGGATTGTATCTTTGACCAAATCCAAACACATAATATTATGAATATATTGATTTCCTATTTAATTGTTCATAATTTGAAATATTTTGTTCCTTTAATAATGGAATTACTAAATGCATAGTTTTACTATCAATAACATTGTGAAGTATCTTATTATAAGGTGAAATAGTTGTTTTTCATGCAATTCTAATAGGTACAATTTTATAATAATACAGAATTTTTCATTGATTTTTTTATTAATATAAGAGCTCGATTACCTATTGTTTTTTACTATAATTAATGAAATGAATTTATTTAGAGATTCAAATTTATATAATCACCAATTTATAGTTTTTGAAGATAAATCTTTCACCATCTTATTTGAATAGTTTCAAAATCATTCCATTATATCATATATACATGTAAAAAATACCTATATATTAAAAAATTTAAATATATTAAATGGGTTTTCATCAGTTTCCTTGATGATCTATAGTAAACTAATAGATATAAAAAAGGTACCCATGAATAAATTCTTCATTTCATTTTATAATCTCCAGAACCATGGTGTTGGTGGAATACAAATTAATTCTTTTACTAAAATATACATGAAATAGTTTATACCTTCGCAAAATTGTTCCATGGATAATATTTATTATTTATTAATCCTAACGCTCTTTCATGTATGAAACAAAGATATTTTTTTGAACTACTTTTGCCTCATAAAATGTATTTTTTATAATATCTCAAAAATACTATTTTTTATTTAGTGTGGATACTTGTTATTGTTCTTATAATTGGAGACTCAAATAATAATAATTTTATCCAATGATGGATTGAATGTGTTTTCATGATTTCAATACAACCCTTGAGGTTAATTACTCTTGTAGTCTAATTGATAAAACATAAAAACTGGAGAATGTTTTGTGAATTTCTTAAGGGTATGTAGGTGATGATTTCTCATATATATAGAGAGGTATATATAGTCATATATGACCATTAATAAATTTTTTTTGATTATAGAGTCCCATTTTGGTCCATCTCACCTCGTATTGATTTTCAAAATCTTCACCTTTCTAAAGTTGTGGTTGATGTTTATAGTTGACAACTCTATACTATATCATAGAAAAATGTTCCTTTTTAATTTTTATTTTTAGTGTTCACGGTCCTATTACCTGTCTGAGATAATTTCCTACCACAACAATTAATATATTTATTATTTTATTATTATTATTATAGTTTTTTTATTTTTTTCTCTTATTGTTCTTGTTTTTATGATTATTATTATTGTACTTATTGTTATAAATTTATTTTAGTTAATATTATCGTTATTATAGTTACTATGGTTGTTGTTGTCATTACTGTTCTTATTTAGTCTCTTGTTTTTATTTTTATTATCTTTATTATTAATATTACTATTACTATTATTATTATTAGATGAGGGGTACTATATATGAGGAAAATGAACACCTATGAATTATGAAAATATAGATTTATTTTCTTCTTTCATGGTTATATCTATTAAGGATTTTTTTGAATTTTGTGATAGATAATTTTTTATGTATTTTCATAATAAATATTTTATTATAATTTTTATATTTTATTAATAAGGAACCATGTGTTTAAATAAATAAACTATTGGTTTCATGACACATCTAATCATTAATTATATTATTACTGATACTATTATTATTCCTATGTGTAATAATATCATTATTAAATATACTATTAAAATTACTATTATTATTGTTATTGTTGTTGTTGTTGTTGCTGTTGTTATTAGTAACTGGGTTTTCATTCTCAATTGTCGTCATGCTGGACTGATACATCAATATGTGGGATATTTTCTTGGATAATTGGATGTGGTTATGATAGGGGTTTCTGTGAATCCAAAATTTTGAAATTTGGAAGGTGTTTCTTTTCAAAAGGACATCATGAGGGATTGTGATATATAAACTAAATTACTTTTCCTATAAAAGTAAGATTTTTATAATTTTTTGAATAATATTGGGATAATCATATTTTTTATAGATTTATATGGTGGATCTATTATCTTATTCAAATGTGTTTCAAATATTCCATCACTTTACTTCATCATGTATAACCAGAATGTTCATGAAGAGAATATTGAAGAATGAATGGTTTCTATTACTTTATGATTGATTCATCATTTAAGGGATACATCAATTTTTATTCATGATTTTTAAAAGGATTATTATTCACTTATTAGGATTATATTTTTGAAGGAAAGAAATGTTTCATAATGTTATCTCTCACATTATTGTACCTTTACGATATCATATTATTAATTCTTGGGTATTGGTTTCTTTCCAACTCAAACAATGATTCCTTAGGACATATGATTTTAATCGCTCTCTTAGACTGTATTTTATCAAAAACACTATCACTCATGCATGTATTTAGATAAAAAGGAATTTTTGATCATTACGAACACTAAAATATTTTGAGATATAGCTACACAAATTGAAGTTCTTATAAAATATAGAGGGATAAATAAATAGATAGGTTTGGACATTTATCATATATTGATGTGGATAATTATTTATGATCTTTGCATATTAAAACTAAAATATTGGATTGTGATGAATGGAAACAGGACTAATGTATCAAATTTTATAAATTATATTATTTTTATCTTTTTTCTGATTAAATTAGGAACTCAATTAATGGAAATCATATGATGTAATTCTATAAAACAAAAATAATATTGGATATGTGATTGCTAAAGGAAAATATAATGTTTCCATTCTTGGGGATTCTAACGTGGTGGATGGTTCATCGAGTGTTATTATGGGAAAATACATGGATATAAAAAAACTAGTGATTCATCAACAAAAAAATAATCAATGGCTTCCAATAAGAGTATTTCCAAGGTTGATTCATTACTTATATCTTGGATAAATCTATTAAAAAATCATTTTTTATTATAGTTAAAAATTTTATGAACAATATTGGAAATTCATTATGTATGATGTAGAGGATTCTCATGATATATTGAATCATGTCCTAAATATTAATCTGGGTCTTGAATATTTAGATTTATGGAAGGAAAATATATGTATTTTTTGGTTTTATTATTGTTTAAAATACCAGGGATTTCATAAATGTCCACATAGTTATTTATATGACTAAAATGGGTAGTTATTTATCTGATAGAAAGGTAAATACAAGGTATCTAGTGATTATTATTCCTTACATGTGTATTCATCATAATATCATGTGGTTTGAGTGGGTTTCCCCACTATAAATGATATAAATAGTGGGGATATTCGATGAAATATGATAATTATACAGTTATTCCATGGAAGAAATAACATGGTGAACCTTTAAAAAAGGCTACTATCTGTTCCACCAATATGAAAGACTCAATGTCTAGTAATTATACATAGTCATATGAATTAAACAATAATTGGATAATGCCTAAAATGAAATAGGAATTATCATTAGATACCTTAATGATAATTTTTTTTTACTATAGTCTTTAATTTTATGGGGTCATTGATGGATTATGATGATACACCATTTTTAGATTCATTAAATAGTATTATTCACCATATGTTATTTATTTTTTAATAAATAATTCCATATGTACTGAAAATGGTACCCCAAGTGATGAAAATAAATTTTATCTAGAAACTAAGAATGAATCTCATGTGGAATAATCACCAAACATATAATTGGATTCAGGTGCGGAAATCAAGGCCATGAATCCCCATTAAGGTTTATAATAAATGTTTATAAATTAATTTATCAATATGTAAGATGGTTATTATATCTATCCCATGTGTTCCTATGAAAAATATTATTAAAAGAATAAATGATTTTTTATTTTATGATTATTAAACATAATGCCCCCAATTTCTATGTTTTTTATATTGATATTTATAAGGGGGCATGATAGATAAATTTTGAATCATACTATTTGGTAATGTTTTCAAAAGGATTTTAATAAAAAGACCACCCTTTATCTATAAGGCTGATATGAAAGATATTTAATTCACACATTGGACTTACCCTATGTGGACAAATTATAACTCTAAAAGGATTACTTAAAATAAAAAATAAAAAAATATAAGTTTTAATAAAAATAACAGATAAATTGTTGTGAGATAGTGAATCCGAATAAGAAAATGGATAAATAAAAATTTCTTGAAGTATGGATGGGATATTCTGATCAGGTCATATCCAACATAACCATATTAAAATAAGGGGGATTGTTCTATGGTATATTATATATTATTTTTATATAGAGAGTTTATTAATGTATTTTATCGTAAAACCTAGGATGTTTTGCGGCCAAATTGAAAAAATCAATGATTTTTTTGGAAATATTTTATTATTATTGTGATAATATATTTGAATGGTATTCAGTTGAATATTTCACAATGGATAAACAAAAATATATAGGTTCTTATCACAATGGTTGTCTATAATTTGTTTAGTGGGAAGGGTTAATAAAAAATATCAAAGAAAATGTCAACAAAATCCTCTTTTCAAGGGCATAAAAGATGATAACTGAGTGGTTTAGTTCAAATGAATTAGTTTAATGGGAAATTATCTAAATATATCTCTATAAAATAATCACTAATGTGACTTGAGTGTGGGAAAGTATAAGATTGTCATGTGATTCATGTACATTGGAGATTATTATGTTATTTATAAAGATGTGGTGTACATGTAAGGGGTGATTTATGTTGTATTGGAGAGTACATGGTAGTTTTAATGAATATTTTAATGTCATGAAATGAGATGTTAATATTTCAACATAGTTAAATTAACAAGGTAGTAAATGCTACATGGAATCAAAGGTCACCACAATCAATACTGGATATACAAAATCTATTAGTTAGTTTCCCAAAATAGTTAATTGGATGAATTTTTATATATTGGTCATTGGTAGAATTTTTTTTAAAACCTAAAAAATGAAAATATGTAAATAGAGTAGGAGGTGTTAAGGATTTGGAATACTTGGTATTTTGTTGGAATATATCATTTCTGTTACAAGGTAACAATCTGGAAGAGGATTAAATGCCACAGATTGATATTCTAAATCTATATGGATAAAAACTAAATGAAACTATTTTAGATAATAGATAATAAAAATGAATGTAAGTTTTATGTACTAATCATAGTGATTTATTTGAATTTATCTTCTCACTGTCTATGTAGGAAACCATAAAATAGGGAATTTAGAAAAATTATTTTAATATTTCATTAATAAAAGATATATTTTTCTCTAATATATGTAGGTTCCAATTTCTAACCCATGGGTTCAAACATGTATTTTTCTTATGCATTGTTTGATTCTCATTTGTGAGTAATGTATTTTCCATTCTTGTTCATTATTTAGGACCATTTTCTAGATGTGAACTAGGTGAGGGAGCTCAAAATAGAAGATAATGGCTCAACATGGTGACACAAGGTGATATGATTATTCATATGATCAATATTTTGAATTCATTGGGGGACCATTTGATAGTATTATTTTTCAAGGAAATGTTCAAGAAATAGAATATTTTATTTGTTTAACTTCTAATTGTCAGATGTTTTTTATTACTAACAAATTGTATTAAATCCTTCATTATTACCTCAGTTCATATGTTTCTAATGGATTTAAAACTATTTTACATAATTCAATAATGGTAGAATTAGTGTAGTTTGGATAAAAAAAGTGATATATAGTGTTTTATCCTAGCTTCATGTCCTATTATTGGAGACATTTGATCACAGTTTTATTTCATCATTGATTCCCTAGGTGAACTCTCTACCAATATTTTTGATGAATCATTAACATTATAAATGTTAATAGTACGATTTTTTTTGTTTTAATGATTTTATTATACTACTGTTGTTAGTCTTGTGTCTTGTTTTGTTCATCAAAGGGGCATCAAAGATAATATTGGGGAGACTAACGAGTAATTTAATTGATGGTCTATATAATTAAAATAACTATATTTATTGGAATATTTAAATTACTATAAATTATAATTTTCTGGAGTTTAGATATCATTTAAATTTTTATGGATTATTATTGAAACAATGAAATATATTTTGATTGTAACTCCTAGAATTATCTCAACATGGTATTTCATCCAAAAATGAAGTGTTTAGTGGAATATAATCTTTAATAGCAATCACATGTATTTGAAAAAGTGATCAGAAATAAATGATTTATGTTTATTAACAGAGAATTGTAAATTAAATTGAATGAGACTCAATTCATTTGATTCCTATGGTGATGAGAAGTTCTATTCAGGAAATACTGAAATTAGAAATATCTTCAATTCATACAGCTAAAACGGGAGTGGTTTTTATTGGATAGATTTTTTTTCAAACTCATTATTAATTGGGAGAATTTACTATAGTGTTTTTTTCAATATATAATTTTGTCCCATGATTATTGTTCCCCAAAACACTATTATACAATGTATTCAAGTCGATAATAATTAGATGGTGTTGGTAAATATTTTGGTACAATCAGAAGATGACTACATAAAAAAGAGAATTCATTGGATGGATTGAGGCTCTAAATGGAGGATAAATTGTTATAGATATGCATGTACAATGTTTAAAAATCAAGAATTAGATTTTAATAATGAGACTAGTATGGTATAGAATGAATATTTATATATGTTCATTATTTTTTTATTGTTTTCATGCTAATATAGGTGTGGGAATAAGACTCATAACATTAATCATTTATAATGATATCACAAAATGCATTATATTAAATTACCATAATCAAATGAGGATTTCAAACCCGAGAATATGTATATAACCAATAAAAAACATTATACGAGTCTCTCATTAATTTATTTAATAACTATGTCAGCTGATGTAAGAGAATACAATTTAATTGATGATGATATATAATGATGAAAATTTGATTTTATCAAAATATATAATGAGTGGACAAGACAAATTTTTCTTAAGATACACTTAAATTTTTTAAAAATTGTAACTAAAAGTGAATTATTATTCTTTTTAATTCATGTTTTGGATCTATGAGATATTAATGTTTAGTTGTCATGTATTTAAGAGGTTTTTAATTTCTATTTTGGGTATAATACTCTATTAAACACTATATGATTAGAAAGTGGATGAGTGTTGTTAATTTATCTAAAATTTAAACAAAAAATTAAATCATTAAAATAATGAATATGGATTGGGTATAACCCCTTGTATTGGGAACATGCTTCTATACACAGGGTGGTGATATATACATTGGTGTTTTTCTTTATATATGTTAAATATAATAAGAAAATTTACTATTACATAAAAAAGATTCACAATGACTGATGTAACATAAAGAATCTGAATTTAGAATTGAATTAATATGAGAAGACATGAAAAATATAATATATTTATCAAATGATTATTTTTTGGGAGTTTTTCATTCGTATGAAATTATACATTCCATAAAATAGTACCCTAGAATTAATTAAGGTTTTATGGTCACACCGAGGTATAATGTGACAAATAAATCAGAGATTCCATGAATTATTTTTGGAATATTCATTGGAATCAATTATTTCTATAATTAGTGGTTCCATTTACAAAGTGAAAACTGTATGTTTTTATATGATTAAAAAAACATATAAGACGAAAATAAATATTAATATTAATTAGATTAATTCCATGGAGGAATTGTGATTATATCGCTATTTTTAGAGAACTGATGAGTCATTTCATTAGTGTAGTCACAGATTATCTAAAAATAAATTATTGGGAACAAAGTGGTTATAGGATAAATGAAGTAACAAACAATGGTTGAAATTTGTTTCATGAATGATAATAATCATTGAGTGAGATATTTTGTCTTTAACATCGAAATAAAAGTATCATATTTGATATTTATTTATATTTGTGTGGGAAATATTTTTTTGTTAAATTATTGGGTGATCTATACATAATGGAACTATAATTTGAAATTGGTATGAAAAGATGAAGACATTGTATTAGAACAATGTGATTGAAAAATATGGTTTGTGGAAATGGGGCATTAGAAGCAATAGTATTAAATGTTAATTGATGTTGCCTAATAGAATACTCTATTTATTGGATCTGATGAAAAAATATTAGAAGTGTTGTTTAGTGGTGTTTAGATATATAATTTAATTGTGGATGATATTTTAGTGGAATATAAAGAATGGTAAAAATTGAGTATCAATGAAGATGAGGTTCATTTATTCCACCAAAATTTTATTTTTCATGTTCAATTAGAGAATTAGATGTTGGTAAAAGGGGATTCATATAATTATTTCATGGAATTGAGGAAGGTGTGAATTACTATATAGATTTCATTGACGGTGAGATGAACCATAAAATAATGGTTAACAATCAAGTAAAATTATTATACAGATAAAAATGATTCCAATGTCATTGGTGGGTCCATCACATTTTGTAGATGGAGAAGTAAACATGATGAAAAACAGATCTTTGTTTATTAGGAATGTTTATACCAATAATATTATACATAAAGATTTACTTGAGGATGAAAATCGAAAAGGTTCCATTGAAGGGGAAACTATTTTTCATCAATTTTATTCAATCACTGATATGACATAAAAAATATATGTAGGTTTAAGGACTACACAAAGATGGGGAAAGTTTTAAAGGGAGTTGAAAAAAATAGAAGTGTCCAAAGTTTGATCATACCAAATTTTTAAGAGTTATAGGTACTTTTAATTGTGATTTTTTGGATGTTATGTAATTTATTTCTTATTAGGATACTATAATTTATGGTATTTTTGATTCATAGGTAATAATTCCTATAATAATATAGATCTCTAAATTCTACCATAGATGTGGGACATAATGGGTAAACTTTGTTATCACTTGTTCATTATGATTTCATATACATTCTTGTTCTATTTCATGTTAATGGGTTTTCATTTATTTTATATTTTGTGAAACATTTCATGCAATTAACTAGAATGAGAAGTCTAATACTATAGATAAAATATTGATATGATGAGTTTAATCATTGAATTATATGTTATGATAATTGAAATCACTGTTAATCCCCAAATCATATACAATTCCATTGTGATATTGTACAAATAATAGTTTCTTTAGAGTAAATTAAAATAGTAAATGTATTTTAATTCCCATTAATATTTTGATATCTACTAAAGAATAATTGATTCTGGATTCTCCGATTATAACTAATTGTACTAATGAACCAAATCATACCACTAATGAGGAGGATCCAAATTATTAGAATAATCTGTGTAATAATATTAACTAAATGAGTGTTCATCACATATAAGGTTGGTATACTGCAAAAAATGGGGGAAATATGTCTCAAAAATTAGTAATTATCATCGTTTGTCTATCTTATATTTGAATTTATTATCTTTTATTCATAATTTTTATAGTTTTGGTTCATGAAATGTGGAAATGAAAATATTTATGAATATTACCCCATAAATTGTGCTTAATTTTTATGTAATTTTTTTTATATTTTGAATGAGTTTATAATTATTAAATATAGATTCATATCATTGGACTAGGAATTGAATATAATTTTTCTTTACTGTTTGGGATTTTCTTATTATTCAAGTAATTTTAGTGGTGGAAATTTCCATTATTTCAAGTACATATTACCCCCTTTTGTTTCTTATTTAATAAATTTTGAATATATAAGTATATCTAGAAATACATTTTCTAATCATTCTAAAATGTGATATAACTATGTGACTAAAACAAGGACCAGTAAGATAAAACATTAGCATTTTTAGATCAGTAGATTTAAATAATTATGTTTGCACTTGAGTGTATCATCCAACCTCATTGCCCATGGGATTCTATTGTGGAAATAAGATGTTTCCATCTAAGTAATGATGGAAGGAAACACTTTGTAAAATTACAATATAGTGGGTGGTAAAGAATTTAATTTTTAATACTATGTAATTTATTTTATCTAATATATGTATTTCGGTGTTTCATTTAAAAAAATGGGAAAAATTTCGTCATATTTTTGAGATATCATAAACATATCTAGTTAGACTAAACATATTAAATAAAACTAAACCGTTGGGTAAATTAAAACCCATTTGGGGTTTGATGAGGTGTATCCCCACTGAAATTACATTGTTTATAACAATTGTTTAATCCACTTTAAAAAATAAATTAATATAACAATTATAATTATTAATATTATTATAATTATTATATGTATTAATAATATATTTTCTGAATTTCTTTAGGGCATGGTCACCTTATAATTATACTTTAGAAAATTGTTAAAACCATCTTAGTACCATTTTAAGGTGGACGTAAGAGTGAATTTACAGAATAATAGGTGCCCCATTTATTTGAAATTCATAAAATGAGGAAGCAGTTTTCATGGAGAAACAATATAGATGGTGTTTAGTGATAGTTAACCAGTGAAACATTGAAACATGAAGGAATACATTTTTGGGTATAAAAAAACAATCACAAGGGCATTGAAATATATTAATCAGCACTATACTGATCTATACATCATCTGTGTTATATTTGGGTGACCATAAATGTTATAATTTACATAATGGAACTAGAATGAATGTGTGAAGAAACATTGAAGGTTTAATGGTAGGGATCCAAATAGGTATCACAAACTATGTGGCCCATAAGATCATTGGGTGTGTTTGAATAGTTCATGTGTCCACTCAATCATATATATTTCATGTGTAAGATGAAGGGTTCACATCTTTTATGGAAATTGGTTAAATGAGCTTCTGTTGAGAACTATAGTGTAATTACTGATAACAATCGTTAATATAGCATAACATGTGTTACATGGAATGATGAATGATATGATGTCAAACCTACGGGACATATCCTCCAATGGGATAATATACCACAATCATTTATCCTTTGCAAAATCAATTACATAGGGCGTTGAGCCACTTCATGTAAAAAATATGTCTATGGTTTACATTTCATTCATTATGGGGAGGCATGAGTCATCATCCACTGTCATTACACATTGTTTATTTATTGAATTTTGAAATATCCTATACTTAAAATATATTATTATTATTATTATTACTTCCACTATTATTAATAATCTTATTATTAATGTTTCATATTATTGTTGTATTATTAATTTTTTATTTATAGAGGGTTAATTAAAGAAGTTAATTTAAAGATGAAATGGTGGATTTTGTCTATATATTGTTGGTTCCTTCAATGTAGATGATAAGTGTATCATGATTGTTCTATAAATTTTGATAAGATACAGGTGAACATTATATTTTTAAAAAAATCATGTATAAACTTATGGAAATCAAGTTGATTCACTCCACTACCATTTCATTGATGAACCTACATCATTTTGGATGCATGATGGACAATAAGTATAAGATTAATTATCTATATACATTAAAAAAAAGAACATATTGGTCATATTTTTTGGTGATGGGATTCATTATTTTATCCCTATCTGTTGTGGTCACAATGAACCTATGATTCTAATGATAACGTTGATCCATGAAAATGGATAACATGTTGTTTGATGGTATGTGAGTATTTTCTATTACACTAATTATGCCTTGATTTATTTCTTGTATAACATATAATATGGATTAACTAAATCAATGTTATTATCTATGGAACTATCACTAGAATAAATAATTTTTTTTTCATGAGAATTTTTGGATTAGATTGAAATATCATAGATTGTTATTCATCATTAATATTTATTATTTTTGGGTATGTTTTTTATATCTTTAAATATGATTGTTAAAACTAATTGAACCTCACATATGTTATATAATTTAATTTTTATTTAATAAATATTTTAGGGTCATGAGGTAGATAATGAATTTTCTTCTCATACCATTTCATAGTATTATTATAAGTATATTAATAATATTAATAATATTATTAATAAATATTATTTTTAATGATATCATCATCATTACTAAAGAATTTTTTTATTACTGTTAATCTAATGTATAATAATATTACTTATTATATCATTAATACTACTACAAGTATTAAAAAAATTAATATATTAATTATTGTAACTAGAAATATTTATTACATTTTCATAGTTGTTTTAGTTATTGTTGCTTTTATTGTGTTTTTTTGTGGTACGTATATATGATATCATTAATTTATTTTAATGTGAGAGAAAAATTGGCAGGATGAAAATATTTATTGATTGTTACTCATCACTAGTATCCAATATTTTCATGAGAAATTATACTAGGTACCATGGTTGTTATGTATATAAGGGATGAATTTTCTTTCGTACAATGAGAAAATCATTTTTACAGTATATAATATCAGTAAATAGATAAACATATTTGTTAGTGCATTTTATTAGAAGTTATTAGAGGATTGATGTTTTTTAGGTCCATTCATATTACTGTTTAATTAAATTATAAACATTACTCTATTTTTTAGTGGTGATAAAAACACCATTCACCAAGCCCCCTTATAGTAAACCATCCTTTTTATAACAAAATTTTATTGGAATGGTTCTTCTAACCCATTAGCTTAACTATATTATATATTTATTTTTATTTTTATTATTATAGTAGTTGGATTAGCTGAGTTGTAAAGTTACCATTTGATTTGAAATCAAATAAGGGTTTGAATATATATAGTCCATGTAGTGGGGTGGATTATGTGGTCCATTTTTTACATTAATAAATATGTAAAAATGATTGTACATTTATAAGGTGTTACAAACAAAATTCTATATAATTTATCATAGTTCAACCATGCTAATGGTTCAATGTGATATACTGGTGGATTAGTGTCAAAACACAACGGCATTAGAGGGTGGTAGATTTAGAAATATTCTTGGTGTGTTGGATCATATAAATTAAACATATACCCAATCAGATATTTGATATGGTATTGAGGGGATCCCATCCATGAGTTGATGTAATCAAAGATATCATTAAAAAGATATAGCATGACATTCAAGGTATTATACTGGAGGAAACAAAAAAGCATCACCAGGTGTGATGTTTGAAATATAGATTGGTGTATTGAAACCTATAATCTAGAATTATTCCCACAAAAAATTTGGATTCTAGATAGGGGTATTTTCTTCCATGACATTGTGTGGGGGAGAACAACCTGATTATTTATTTCATGGGAGGAACAACATTAGTAAAACTGACAGAGTGTGATGATTCATAGTAGGGGTGGTGACATGGTGTAGGATTAGAGACATTGTGGGATGAGGACATCTCATTTTTTCATTCAGGTCATCTAATTTATTGGATTTCATGAGGCATTCATTATGACCTTAGTGTTATATTAAAAATAATTCATTATTTCACCGTATTTATTAAAACAGGTTCCATGGGAATTTTTTGAATCCTTGTGATGCTTAATTATAGTTAAACCATTTGGGTCATATGATGCATAAATATATGGGGTTTGTAAGGTCCACTACATAATAGATATTATTATTTTTTAATATTATTTCTTGTATGGTTATTTTCGTAACAACATATATATCATTTAATTATATTTCATTTAAAGGAATAAATCATGGAATCCACCTTTTTCAAGGTGGGAGTGGGGTAGAAAAATATATCTCAAATGATTAAGGCATGGATTATGACCCATGTAATCTCTAAAATGCGAATGATATGACGTATAGGGCCATTCGTCTATGATTAAGGGGATATTTAATCATTAATTGATGGTCCATTTAATACCCAATGATAATAGAATAAAAAATTTCCTAATTTAATTTTAATTCTATGTTACTAGAAAAATTGAATTTATATTATATATTTACAAATGAAATTAGGGCATTTGAAAAACATATGATGATTCTTTTGGCCAATGAATGGGTCTCTATAGGTGATTCACATGTATGGGTGAGTCTTGGGAGACTTTGGCTTGGTTTGAATATTTTTTGAGGATTCTAGATTTTGTTCATTATTTGGGTACAAATTAAGGAGAAACCGTGTGGTACCCAAGTGGACAGTGTCTTCATAAATAAATTTAAACAATGAATGGTTTTATAGAATCATTTTATTATGGTTTTCAGGAAATATTTTGACATAATGTGGAAAGTATGTGAAAATTTCAGAGGGGTTGATGATTTCCTGGCATGAAAAAAACATGGTTTGGTAAACCATGATACATCACTAGGAATAATAAAATTCATCCAAATGTCTCATGCACATAATTGGAACAAAATTATATCTAATTGTGAGGATAAACTATCAAGACTATTTGAAATTGGAATCTTGTAATTTTTAAATAATTAATTATTTAGTGGTAACCCTTTATTCCCTCTCAACTCTCACTAACCTATACAGGGGTTATCTCCCCCACAACATTCATTCTCCCAATTGATTTGGGGTGATCTTGGTGTTTGTTTTGAGTGATTCAGGGGTATGTATCATCCTTCATCAACCTCTTATTTACTTTTAATTCAATCATTTTGGTTGTTGGTTTCTAGTTGATGGGTTTTGGTTTTAATTCCACTAGAATATGTTTGAATCGTCCAGTTTCCATGATGCATCTACAATTCATATGATGATTATGGTTGAGGAAGTGATTTTAATGTGCGGAATCATTGTTCTGGTTATGGTATATTATTCCATTAAATATTCAATGGATCTAAATAAAATTTGAATTGAAATTACCTATTATTTCACATCATAATTTGGGTAATTTTGGAAATGTATTTGGGTATGTAAGATAGATCCTTGGGGGCCTGATGTATGTTGTTATGGTGATTCATAATGCCCTAGTTAGTTATCTAGAATTAAGTTTGGATGGAAATTAATGATTTATCTATTTATAATGTTTATAATTATAAACGAATTTTTATTTTATTGTGAATTAGTATTAGGGACATGGAGAAGAGCATGATTGATTAGGGATGAGGAAGGATGTTATTGGATGGCCCACGATATATAATTTTAGACCATTGTGATAATTTGGTAATGACTAAATAAAAATGAAGTGGTCTCACGAGTTTTCCCAATTTAATTAATGTTTTGTTCATGATTCATTTTAATTAATGGGTTCAACAACGAGGGATGTAATCTCATTAGTTAAATAAAATATGTTTTTTAATTAAATTAAACTATATAAATAAAAAGGGTCAGTAATACGGGTCAAAACAACCTATTTTAAAGATTGATATCTAGGTCATTGATGACTGAGAGTAGTAAATTGACACATTAGGTGCTGCCAAGAGCACTTGGCATGTGTGGATCGACAGGATGAGACCAAATAAAACATATGTAGGGTCTTCATATGAATCTAATCTAGCAGTTAGGGTGTGATAGATTATATAGTATGTGCATGACATAGATGCCCCCTTTTATGTTCTATGATATCCAGGATTTTCAGATGTGGATGTGATAACATAACATTTATAGTTATATTTTGTCAATGAATAAGTGGATAAACTATATTATGATTGGGATCAACATAGGTGAAAATCCTGACCCATAAAAACCTTAAATATGGAGATAGGATGTAATAAAATATTTTATTGTTACATATGTAGCATGAAATACGGTAGTATGTGCGGAAATGCTACTCTATTGATGATGTCATGGGATGGGATGTCCTATGTTTTTTGGTGTTGATGCAATATTGGGTTTGATATTGAGGACTCCAGGTGGTGTTCTTATGTGTTGATTAAATATTGGGTCCAATGCAGGTTCTCATAAACTGACTAAAACTGAGTCAGTGAATATTTTCATGTGTAATAATGGTTGATGGTCTAATGTAGAACTCTAACAATCTTTTTAAGTATTGTGTTCAATAATTCTAGGAACACATTTATTATTATTATTAAATTTTTGTGAAAAACTCTTTGGATTTTTGTGATATAGTTGCGTGGCATGATTGGAACTTTTTTTGGTATGATTCTATGTTTTAGAAATGATAATAGGTTAGAGATACAATAAGGTTGCAATTTTTTAAGATCCACTATGGATTTGAGGATCATATTTTCTATGTGTTCCTTTGATTTAGTGAAAATTTCATATTGTAAATGGATTCAATGTTATTAAATATTACATAATAGTACTATAATTATTTACATCCCCATTTTCAGGATAACATTGACAGGAGCAGCCATGGTTTAGAATCATGGAATATAGGATAGTTGTGGGTTTGTTCCATCGAGTCCTGAGTATATTGATATGATCTTTCTGAAATTTGGAACATAGAAGTTAAGACTATAATGGGATGGGTCCCCAGATTCATAAAGATTGGTTTTGGTTTCTACAGATATATATACCACATGTTACATGGGATTTATCATCATCATAAATTGATAATATATCCCCATTCACAAGCTCATTCAAACATCATGGACAAGGGTCAATGGCTTAAGGATCGATAGTGATTTATTTATTTTTATGTATTTACTTTTTTATTAAATATCTGAACATCAAAAACATATATCACTATATATGTTTGTCAGTGCAGGGTCATATTGGAGTTTTCCTATTGAATTTGGAACTCACACCCTTCTTGGGAAATTACTGGATTTGGTTAACCGTGAAAAAACTCCGTTTTTAGAGGAACATGTTCAACTAAGGCATGAGGTAAATGGAATATGATGGACTAGTAATGTGAAAATATCATGGGATGGTGTATCTCTTAGATATGTAGTAGATAAATTTAAATATTTTTTTTATTTCTGGTATATATGTTTAACTAAAACATTTTTCAGTCATAGTATAAACAGAATTGTTGTTCAGGTCTTTACGTCATTTTATTCTTGTTTCCCCCTTCTTTATATTTGTTTTCTTATGTTTTTGTTGAATTTTTATAAATTATGTGTCGTTATTTTATATATTATTTCACACACTAATTTTGGTTTTATATTCTCCCCATGATACCACTATTGAACAACACTTCTCTTTAGAAGATTCCGGTGTAAGTGGAAGTGCACCTAAGGAAGAGTGGTGATTGGAAGTATGGGATTATTCTAGGTTTGTGTGTGGTTATAAATTTTTATAAGATCCTATTTTATTTTTTGTGTACTATTTATATATCGGGTCCCGACAAATAACTGTGAAGGTGGCTAGAGCAGTGGATCTCATGGCCTCAAGTACATAGCCCAGTATGCCAGAGGTTAGTGACTAGTACTGAGTTTTTGAGGAGGTGATAGTAGCGGGATGTGGACTATACCAACATATTAATGTATTACAACATTGTAATATAAACTAAATAGGATAAAAATCATAATTAGTAATTAAAAAATGTGAAACATTATAAGATAATATAATATCTTTATAAAAGTGAAATGGCTAATGAAAATTCCAAATAATGATACATGTAATGCTATGTGTTTCTACAAGGTGAATGAATTAAAATATAATGGTAGAAAATAAAAAAAAATTATTCAAACCCTTCAGCGCCTTAAGAGCAAGCCATGTTCCATGCTCTAATAATCACATATACAATTCACAAAAAAAATAATGTATACAAATACCTATGAGTAGGATAATCTACATGGGTGAAAAACGATGACATAGGAGAGTGTGAGATATATATATATAGGTAATCCATCACCCACAGTGTCTACCCCAATCCAGTGAGTGTGATAAAAAAATAAATAAAAGTTTTCTACATAATATAATAATAGTGAAATGTCATATTAAAATACTATCAACATAGTTTTGGTTCTCAAATGGACACTCATCCCTCACCACTTTATTCTCCATAACATAGATCTCATAATAGGGTACCTATTCAAGATGAATATGTGTACTAGTTAAATGAGTAAAAAAGGAAACTCAGAATGGTGCACTTGTAAGCAGGTTCATAGGCTTGGGGTCTAATTACCATTTTATCACATATTTTTTCTAATAAGGAAAGGAGAAGACTCACATGTTCATTGTCAAATATAAATAGAAGAAACAATAATAGAATGAGAAATTAATAGCGGAAATTAATCAATGAAATTTAATAAATCCATCAAATATAGTGGTGAAGTCCCATGCTCGTCCTAGGTGATCTACAATATATCCCATGTATCACAAAGATAATAAACAATGTAGGTCAATACCATAAGGGCCATCTAAGGTGACCAATAAGGATTCCCATGTGTTGCTTTAGACATGATAACTCTGAGTCCATCCAAGGTATGTAACGTAGACGACAGAGTATCTCCCATGGAATGACATAGACATTTTTCTAATGTGTCAATACCTAGTTTCTACCCAACTAATCCAATATCACTCAGGAGTATAAGAACATATATGTGATTCCATCATGTATAATTCCAAACCATCAGCATATATTCATCAGGTCATAACCAATTGAGAAAATGAGTTCATCAATGACTCCATAATACAAAATCCATATCCTCCTGCATACTATATGAAGTATCCACAGTAGCCCGGAACACCATATGATAGGGAAATATAAAAATATAAGTCTTTATAATTAAAATTCATAAATTAAACATACCATTACATCATGGTTAGGGAATTATATCGTGCTACTATGATAATCAATTGATACAAATCAATACATCAACAGTTCATAATGCATTTATCACAAAATCAAGCTTGTAAAAATTACATGTAATTAATAACATTTTAAAATTTAAAAAATATAATATTAAAATTTATTTGAAGATATTCCAAGGTACTAAACCAGGTTTTCTACATTTGGAACCTAAATATGGATGGAATGTTATCAAGGTAACATGGAATCATCATACAACAAATCACATTAATACAATTAAATTTAAACGAAACAATGTAACAACATTAATTTCATGAAATAAATAACATGGACATTCCCACATTCAAAATATATTGTTATAAAATACATTTAATTTAATAACATTCTCTTTAAATAGAAAAATAATATAAATCCAACAACCATGAAATCATAGTCAGATAATAGGATCCAATGCCCGCTGTGTAGTCACTTACATGGGTAATACCCTTTATAATTTTGTCAAACACATTGGAGACTTAGGGTTCTAATTATAAATTTACAAATTTCCTTCATTAGATATTTTATTTAAGAATTAATCCCAACCCCTCAATATGACATTTGTCTACTAAGAGTTTGTATTAATTAGGGTCTAACCATTTAAGAACATCATCATGGCCATGTCCAAAGCATGACTCTAAAACTAATCCAATTTTAAATTCAATTATTATTATTCAATAGGGAAAATACAAACATGCACAAAAGAAAATCCAAAATTATGGAATATGGAAAAATCAAACCACAACAAATCCTAAAATAAATAACCATCACTAATTTTATTATTAGAATACAATTCACCTCAATTATGAGATTTTATTATAAAACATCATGTTTTAATTGAAATAATTTATTTATCACAGTAAAAATATCATTCAATATTCATAAAAAATATACATAATGGATTATTTATTCTAAAACTAAACTTTTATAATTAAAATATATAGAATATTTTGAAAAAATATATTTATGAATTATTAAATTTAAGGGAAAGTGATAGGGATCCATACACCACAGAAGACCAAGACATACACATTGGAACGTTTTGATTCTAATAGTGAATACTCATAGTTGCTGCCTTCAGCCTTCAATCATATACACCCTCACTAGTACATACAGATAGCTATCTATTATGCACATATTGTCATGGTCCTAAAGAAGATCATGGGGATCCTTACAGACATGCTCATATATTCATATACCCGATAACCCACATGCATATATTAATTTAAAAATATTATCTACAAACACCTTCCTCCATATATATATATAAATATATTCACCTCCATGTGTGAATATACATATAATGGGGAAACATACAAATAAATATGCATACCCAGGCATACATGGTAAATCACAATTATATCTTGAAACATGAACACACCTCAAGGATGACTAATGATCTAAAAATATAGGGACTAAAACAACTAAGGATAAATAATAGAATAGTAAAAATCCAATAGGGGATGAAACCCCATAACATAGATGACAAAGAAATCATGAATCTAACCAATCTTTTTCACCTTCAGCAGCAACTATTAGAAAATACCTGAAGAGGTTCTGTGAAGCCATTAATACTCTGTAGAATTGGTTGAATCTTAATAAATAGGGATAAATGTAACCCTATGGATTCTTATTAATGATAGGGTTAACATTGAGTCCAAAAATTAGATGAATAAGAAGAAGTGTATGACACAAAAGCCTTTCTTAGAAGTTTTTTGCAAGAAACATCAAAAAGTCTGGACCGATTGAATAAATAATAGGAGGTCATGGTGGAGGGGATTTAAAGTACTAATGGATCCAAAGTGATGGGAGTGTCATCCAAATAGGAGAAGAATAATGGAGACCCCATTTTTTTTCCAAAATAAATTTCCATCATAAAACAAAAAACGAGAATTGAATTATTATTATTAGCAAACCATTTATTTATATTTTTATTTTTCATTTACTTTCATTTAATTAATTTTGTGTTTTAATTAAATTTTATTATTTTTATATTTATAAAATTATACATGGTATATGGTTTGGTCCATATGGTTTGGAAATTTAATTTCGAACCATAAACCCTACACTCGACACTCGAAGCACCCCACATGGGCATGCTCCATAGTTTTGAAACCTTGTTCAACCCATGTTGGAAATAGTGTTAATGTAATAACAAATTTCGATGAACTTTTTAGTTTAAGAGCCTATTTTGTTAAACCATTCAAATCTAGTGAAACACATTTTGTTTCCCAGAAAAGTGCTACAAGGTTTGTGGTAGAGGGTCACATGGATTCAGATAAATAATATGACTACGTTAGAACACACAATCCTTATGGTTTTGGATACTAATGCTCACAAAAAAAACTATATATCTTAGTGATCCATGTGGCCTTTATCAAAGTCTATGAAATCACATTAAATTCTGAAAATCCTGTAATTTCGTTTCAATGATCAATTATTAAAATAGACCACCAAGAAAATTTCAAAATTCAAATTCATTTGGATTTTTCACAAGTTTAAAAGAATAGGATGTTATAGATGTTTCAAATACACATTTTCTAATAATAATTAAATGTTATAAATTATTGGGATTTTATTTTAGTTTGTGACATTTAATTATTATTCGATCTTCTCATTTAATAATGATTTTTTTTTGGATTTTATGATTTTTGGATTGTGACTCAGAAGCTTATGCAATTTTTAAGAGACCGAGGGTTGTATTTGAAACTTTTCCTATATAGGAAATCGGTTTCACATTGATTATAAATGTCATGTATAATCAACATGTTATTTGTTTATATGTATTTCCCTTTACTAATGAATAAAGATTTATTGTTTAATGTGTAAAAAATCATCATATTGAGTTTTAAAATATAATTACATGGTATAATTCTATTCAAAGGGGATAACTTGTATATGTATTTCCTACCAATGGAATGTCGTATAGAACTATTTGTATACAACAAATGATGAGGATTATGACATAGTATTCATGATAATGATGTGTAATTAATATTGTGGGCCAAGGATCCATGGTTCTATAAGTGTCTATCTATTGTGTGAATACTCATGAGTATGGGTTCCCATGATTTTTGTGGTGGTCTGCATGTGATACCATCATTCATGAGACCATGTGAGTGGGTGTTTAGTAATTTCTATGCCAATGATTTTTGAGATGGGGTTATCAATAGAGCATAGTGGGGAATAACCTTATTTGAGGCATAACCATAGGGATATATTGTATGACATAATGACCTTGATGATAGACATGTTTGGTTGGGGTATGTGGGAGACTAAGGGATAATGAGATGTTACTCAATGTTATTGAGTAATATCATTGAGAATATTTGAGGATAATAATTATATGGGTTATATTGTGTTTGTATTTTAATTATTTATAGAATAATGGGTAATTCATCAGTGTACGCGATTATTGATTGTGGTGTTAGGCCATGTTTGAGACAATGGAATAATATTGACATATTTATATTATATGAATCACTAATAAAACATGGGTATAATGGATGTCAATGATGGGTATTTCTAAATGGTTCTATAACTCTATTTTACATTAGATGTTATATAATAAATATGATTAAAATGTATATGGACAATCATGGTTTGATTGAAAGCACATTCTAGATATAAATGTTTCTGAGTTTGAGATTCCTCATTAAAAAATTAGAATATACTATTTTAAAATTAACCTCTTAGTTAGAGTACATAGGATAAATCATGGAACAAGCATGGTTATCAATTTTGTATATGATTTCCAAGGTATATGTTGGGGTTTCTAGAAAAATGATCCAATAAACAAGGGGAAAAAGTAATTAGTAGAACAACATTGAAAGGAAATAGATTTAGGTTCTAATTTTGCATATCCATGAGTCGGTATAGGGTTGATTATAATAATTGAGATTCTTTTGGTCATGTTGAAATATAGGTTTTGTTGTAATAAATTATTTCCCATTTGATGATGGTTGGACTAGAAATGTATCATGTGTGGAGGGAATTTTTGACTCGAGTATTTACTATTATATTTATTGTTAATGAAAAGTGATATAATTTTTTAGTATCTAAGGTGTGTGTATATGAAGGAATGACTTATGCAGATGGATGCAGAACTTAATGAGAGTTTCACTGAGGAGTGGTGTGAGGACAACCATGTGGTTGGAAATGAGAGATTGGATTCTTATAAATGAAGACCCTTATTATGATTTTTCATTCTTCGAAGATTACCAATTACATATTAATCGGTCTATAATGGATGATAAATTCTGATTTAATTTATTTCTCAATGTTGAGTGGCTTTTAGACAAATTATTTGTAAATTTTAGATATGTATGTTTTGGTTTTTTACTATACATGATAGTTTATAGTGGGTGATGATATGGATTATACTAAAGTGGGGAGTTGGATGTTAGTCCTTAGCATTTTATAATCATTTGTGATGGATAAAAGAACATTGAGAAACATGATTGGATGTTAGTTTCGATATCTGATGGAGTCCAATAATAAGTGTAGGTATTAAGGTTGGGCGTGTCAATCTATGTTGGTTTCATATAGTTGGTTTGTTGGAGAATATAGTTGGATCACACTATAGGAAAGGTGAAGGAATTATCCAACTATGGAGTTACACTTGTATTTGGGAATATACCCTGGTGAGTGTGTTTGAATGATTGATGAGTGAATATAGGACCAAGGGAATTGGGATAAATTTTTTAAGATTCATCAATATACATGGTCAACTGTCATTAAAGAGGGCCAGATAGATAATTCTCTATCTAATTTATGATTAAGGGGATGTGGTGTGATAGAAACCACATCGAGAAAGATTTTTCTGATATGACTAGTGTGTTTTGTTGTTTGGCCATGTCCTTTCTGTGTAAATGTTTGTGTGATCACATTATGATTTTACATTTGTAATTGGAATAATTCTGAAAAGAAGTAACATATACAAGAGTCTATATCATGTATGATCAGGTTCATAGTTTGGGAATCATTTTATAAGAATTTCAAGGATGATAAATTCATATTTTTATGGCAAATATCAATCATGATGTATCCATATTTCAAAACGTTAAATGAAAATAATATTCCCATAGTGGGGAGATCCATTGGTGGATGAATATTTATGAGTTGAATTGAATGTGTTTTAATGTATTGGGTGTCTTCACTATGTTTCATTACATTTATTTCATTAGTGTAAATTAGAATTAACCTAGTTTTTATGGTTTGGGAACTGTAAGTTGGATATTGTTCAATGAGATGACCTATTGTAATTAGGGAGTGGAATATAACCATTTAGTGGTAATTCATGACCATGTTACACAATTAATTTCAGATGGAATTAAATTAATACTTCTTGCGGGTATGAAGTAGAAAAATATGGAAAATGTGATACCCCAGGTTTGTACAATATGAAAATTTTAGATGTAATTAACATTTCAATTTACTAGAAAGATTAAATTTTTATGTGAGATTAAAAATAGAATTATGATTTACGGAACATAATAATATGATGTGTTTTTAGGTGCATTTAGTCTTGGAGGGTGCCTTGGGTGTTTTGGTATTCCTTAATATCCTCTTGATAATTTTTAATTGATTTTTAATTTTCTATAAAAGTTAAACATGTTGAGTCACATATTTTGGGATAACATGTATGGAACCCTACTAGACACGGTGTTTTTAGTTCAATTTCTTACTAAACATGGTTTTATGGAATGGTTTATATATATTTTTGAAGAACCAATTTGAGTTGAATGGGAAACTACAACCTGCGGTGATGGATTCGCTTGTTCTTTGTTAGATTGGCTAGGAGACTACTGTGCTAGAGGTAATTGACAAATGAGGTCATCCAGTCAAGAGTTACATTCAAAAAATCTTAAGGGGGGCCTGATGGTCTTGATGTGGAGGTGTTGGCGGTAATATGGAATAAATGTGGGATATCATTTCCATATGGAGGGATCGGGGTGATGAATCTCTAGTTATTCACATGGATAATCAAGTCATCATGTTTAGGCTCTCCAAGTTATGCAGCTAGGCTGGTCAATGAGTCGGATCGACCATTATGGGATCGAGGAATATGAGTAAACTCTGGCTGAGATGGGAACTGAGCCATCAGCTGGAGGGTGTGTTCCAATAGTTGTATGAGCTCAATATTTCTGATGACATATTCACCAATTACATTCCTTATGACTATATTAGAGTCCCCTTTCACATTAATGTGGGTAAATCAATCTTGAGGGCCAAAATGAGGCCAGTAATGAAATCTTGATACTCCAACTAATTATTTTTGTAGCCTTCTAATATTAATAATTAATATGGAAGAATGGCATGTTCTAGGGTAATGACGATGATACCTGGGCCTATTAAATTATGCCTGGGGTCATTGAGCCTTTTTTCAGAAGGGACCTAAGATGCACCGTAAAAGATCATTTTCCAACCTGAAATTGCATGGTCAACTGAGAGGACATCCTCATTATGAAAATATAAGTCTAGAGACTGGTACATGGGAGATGAATGGGTGGAAAGGAAATCTGCCAATGCATTCCCCTTAATAGCCTTCCGAGGGCTGAACCTGATGTTGATCTTCTAGAGTATCACTATCCACCAAGCCATATGGCCAATAAATATTTGGAGGATTTGGATGTATATCATCGGATCCACCTAGGACACTAGTCGTACATCATGGTGTGACATGTAATGTCATAATTTATGTACTGTGAATACCAGTGAAAAGACAATTTTATCAATATGGGATTATCTATTCTCTATATCAAGGATCAAGAAGATATGATTGTAGAGACTATTCTATGTCCCCTCATTGTTCTTCTGGGCGATAAGGGTACCAAGAAATCAGTCTAGGGGGATTACATACAGGACCAGCATCATTCTGGAAATAGGTGGGATCATGACTGGAGGATGGAGCAGATGCTACATGATCTCCTCAAATGAATTCAACCATTCTTCATCCCACTAAAAGATAGTGCCTTCCTTCAGGAGTAGAGAAAAGGACATACACATTCTAGAAAAATTCGCAATGAATTGGAATATGTTCACCATGTGGCCTTGAATGCCTCGAATCTCTAAAATGATCCTCTAGTAAGACATATAGATGATGACCTTGATCTTTTCTAGGTCAATCAATATACCCATATATCTTACAATGATGTTGAGAAACCTTCCAGGGGTAACCCCAATGGCACACTTCATTGGGTTCATCATTAGATATTGGGAAAAGAGGAAGAAATATTTTTTATCATGGTCATTGAGATGGTCCTGGTGCTGGAATGATTTAACCACCAGATTATCCGCGTTACATTCCACTAATGTCCTGTGGATTGGCTTAAATTTATGATGCATGGAATGCTGACTAGTGGAACCAAAATTCTTTATAATGAAGGGAATAACATGGAAGTAAAAAGTACTATATGGTGTTTTGATGAGTGTATTCTCCTCATCCTTAGGAGCCATTCAAGTATGGTCATACTAGGAATACTCATCCGTGAGGAAGAGGTCCTAGAACCCAGTAGTCGCATCAATTATGAACTCCAGCATGGGAAGAGAAAAATCCTTCTTCGTATAGAGAGAGTTGAGATCCCCGAAGTCGATGAAGACTCTGATTTGTCTCTTCTTCTTAATAATATGAAAAATGATGGATAACCATCTCGGGTAGTGGACCTCCATGATAAAATTGTCTCTGATTAGTTTATCAACTTCAGCCTCGACCATAGAACAATTAAAAGTGTGTATCATTCTAGGAGGCTGCTTAAACCTATGGTGATTTGTCAGGAGACTTAGGTGGTGGATGGCTACCAGGGGAACTTGTCCCAACATCACATCATAACTCTAGGATAATAAATAATAGTGAATATTTAGGATGTCCATGTACTACTATTGCTATTCAATAGGCATATCAACCCTCATCAATGGGGGTTTCATGTATATCTCTCTACTAAAGTTCACCTGTACCAATTCATCAACCATGGTAGAGACACAACCTTCAAATTCAGGAGGAGCATCCTCTAAATACACATATTAACACATGTTGGAGTGATACTCTGTGGTAGGACCTTCCTCTGTGTCAATAGTTCTTAATTAGGGATTGGTTCCTAATAGAGATTCAACATACACTCCATAAAGGGACTCCCATGTTGTTGTAACCATGGGAATGAATGTTTTCGATTTGATCATGTCTGGTCTTTGTCTCAAGGGGTCATGAATGATGACATAAAAGCAATAATGACACAATGTCTTGAGACCGTTTTTCAAATATCATCGAATCAAAAATTTATGGCGTATTTCTATCATCATTGGGCAGACATCAAGATATACTATGGTCATAGGGGGCTATGGGATCACCAGAGCTAGATTCTTATTGGAATACTTGGTGATCTTTAAGAGTTTCTTTGAAATGGGAATTTTCTTTCTACTATTTCTAGAAACATCAAATAATTTCCAAATATACATGGTAGTAGCCTCTAATATGTGGATTGAAAAGATGTTGGCATCGTACATATCGTTCCACGTGTCATTATCCTGAATCTGAATGACATTACATTTGTTTTATTTGTCATCTAGACAGAGGGATTAAATAGAGACAACATAAGACATGTCAAATTAGAGTTGACACACTCGACCATTAAGTTAGTAATTTAGGCACTAGTTATATGATTAATAGAACGCCACATTCATGTGTGGCCACATACTACCCATCAATGCGTTATAGGCAGTGTCTGTGAAGACAAACCTGAACTCGATGCTTGTAACTAGGACATTGTAATAGGTATTTAAGAAGATCATTCTAACCAGTGTCTATTCTATAATAACTTATCATTTTATTTTCATTTCATATGGACTAAAATCATTCACAAATAACCCTAATTTTTACAGTTTTTGTGTCGAGATAAGGTTTATCCCAGATCCATTGCTAAAAAGGCGGTGGTGAACATCCTTGCAATTGAAATGGCCAGTAATGTACTATGGAAGGATGTTCCACTATATTTTTTATCCTTTATCATCTCTATGGAATTAGATAATTTTTTGGCATTCATTAAGCTCCACTGACTCAACTTGGAAGGCTAATGCAGCTACTACCTCCTTATCAAACTGGTCGGGGCTTCTTAAAACCTTGGTGAGGGATTGACACATATCTTCTTAAAGGAGAAGAAACACAATAATATATATCCTCATGTGAATGATGGATATAATCTTAGGGACATCATAATTTCATTCCATGCATGATCTCTTGCTTGAAAGAGGATGCTATGAGGAAGGAGGTATGGTAGGACTTTCCGGTAGGGCCAATGGCAGACTGGTGCTAGGAATGACTCATTTCTCACTAGTTGAAACCTATTGAGTGACTACCATATGAGGACCATATGACTGAGACATATCCATAATAGAGTTTGGATGATCACATCATGGTCGGGGTGACTCTACCTTTTCCAGTTTCAAAAACAACGATAGAGGTGGACGTGATGACACCCGATGAGAAGGTTCTCTGTGTCGAGATTTGTGTTGGGCCTGTTTTATTTTTTCAGTGACATGAACATCCAAGATGGATGTGCTTATTAAGGCCCTATAATGACACATATTTTCGTGTCTCTATTGATGTTGACGATGGCTGGGGACATTGGAATGATCCTTCTAGTACTCCTTATCATTAGGAATCCTATAGAAGTTTACCATCTCCACAATGTTAACATACATGTAACCTTGGATATCACTTGAAGAATAAAATAAAACTAGATGACTTCTAAGTTTAATCTCCATATTTGTGGGATTTAAGTTTCTGAGTGTATAGGATGATGATGATTTGGGTGGAGGCATTGCTTTCCCTTGCATTGCTGATACATGCTCTTCCGAGAAGAGGAAGGATGGGTTGTTGACTCATATGTACATGCTACAAATGAAACAACATCTTCTTGAAGTCTCTTGTTTATTCAGATGTTCATGGATAATACCATGGGAATTAGATACTGCATTACAATCTATTTAGTCATCATACATCTTGGACCCATGGTTAGAAACTTGATACCACTCACCTCCGTTGTCACTACAACATTCAGGCTTCAAGAAAATACATGCCACATGTACTAGGATTGGACACAACCAGACTATGTTGTTATCGACCTAATAATGATGTCAGCATTAAACGCATATTACTATTTGATGGTATTTCCAATGATCTGGTGATTGGGGTAGTATTTGAGGTGATCTATCAATTCTGCCTCTTCAGGACTTCTACATTCGGGTAATAGTATAATTCATTGTTCCTACTCACTTTAGAAATTATCAAGTACATAAGCTCATTGAATGATTAGTTCTTGTTTCTCTTGAATGGGATGGGTGTCTAAAGGCATGGCCCGGTCAAGGGGCTGTAAGAACCTACTGAGGAGGTGGTACCTGGTTTTATCACATGGGTGGTGGAATCACATTACGTTTGGACGTTAGCCAATTCTAAGGTGGGCACTTATTGGCAGGAGGCTGTGCTTGAGGTGCAGGGTATCATCAAGGCTATGAAGTTGGTTCCAATGGTAAAAATTCACATTACATGGGGCTTCTATATATGCCATCATGGTGGGTTCAGACTTAGTATCCCATTTGATGGAATTGTAGGAGGCACCAATCATTCCTACATTTCCTACTACAAGGATTCTTCTAGTCATTGGGCCTTATCAGAGAAGTCTCAGAATCCCCATGGACTATTCTAGGTAATGAGGCAGTGGATCAGTTCGGTCTTGACATTACCCACAGACATTATCAACAATTTAACAAGATTCAGCATAATATCAATGGAGTATGTGAGGCCTTTCTACCTAGCTATTATGTCTTTGATGTACTCATCATGCCTCTGTTTGTATTTGAATAGGTCTGAAATAATAGTCTTTTGAGTGTTGTAACTAAAATATTAAAGTTATTTCATATGAAGATCTTACTATCTAGCTACTGACCGGATGGGTAGCTCGTTGTACCATTCAAAATCAGGTATTTCCATTGTCTATACGAATCATCGGTGTTTGGCGGATAATTGTTGTGATAGAGTTCCTATCATGGTTCCTCATCACTATATAAATTGGGATAAATGCTAAAACATATCTCCCGTTATGTTAAAGGTGGAGAAGGTGGGATTTACAACACCTGGGGGTGCTGGAATATCATCGACCTATGCTAGACATGGCTTTCCATCATGTGGTATTTCATTCTGTCCACTTCCCAATGCATCAAGACAAGCAGTGAGTGGTGCCATCCGATCATCTAGGTGGTGGTTTTTATCTTTATGAATTTATCTAACCATCATTGCATTTTTAGTTTCTTTAACATGATAAACACATCTGGCAGATCGTGGAGCAGCTGGTGGATGACTTGCGAAGTGGCAGGGGGAACTCGAGCCGAGTCCCAGGGATTATCAGGCTGCTCATGTTGATTTTTCGACACATACCACTCCCTCATGCAATATATTCTGGATTATATCCTATTTTTGTTGGTAGGATGGTTAGGGTCACACGGAGGAAATCCATAGTGGAAGAGTTTTACCAGCTCGTGCTACCCCAGTAGAGGATAACCGTAGTCTAGTCGTTGCTTCGTGGAATGTTCATCATGTACATCATTGAACTTTGTCTTCTGCTCTCTAAAATTCTAACACAACATTGTTTTTTGGGATCATTCTCTATCTTCATCACTTAGCTAGATGGGTCTGATGGTTTGACATCTCCGAGGTACTATTTCGTTTTATTTGGATTTTGTCTAAGGACTAATTCCTCAGTGGGTACGACAAATCCCAGTATGTTTATCTATTAGATAGTAACACATATTAATGGATCTAAATGTTCGAAAACACCCCCTAATAGAGTCCGTATTCTCCATGGAGCTTGGTCTCATTCTCTTCCATTGATCGATCAACCATGTTAGTTGCGAATCTAACAAAAGGAATATCCTCAATATTTCTTGGTATATCAATATAGATCTAGATAGAAAATACATAGATGGAAACATACTTCACCCAACAACGGATCTACATGTGGGGGAGCCTCTATGATAATCCGGCAGTGCACATTAATGCTCTAGTTGTGTTGTTGTTGTATGGTATTATGGTGTCCTGGTGACTCGGGACATTGTGCCATATGGAGTGAAGAGATATCGATCAAATGACATTGTTGACCAATTTCATCAATGTGTAACTGACTATTGGGCTAATCAAATCATCTAGTATGAAGACCAAAATCTATCTCCAAGAGGGTATGGTGAAAGCATTGAACCTCCACTTGGGTGAGTGATTATGGGGAAATGAAATTTGATGATGTGATTGGTAAAAACATATTTGTGAAATGATATACTTAAAGAATTTACCAAAAGCTCCTTAGTTCAGACTTGGGTTTTATCCCTTATATCCCCCACTCATCGATTGGAGGTGGCTGAGGGGCCGGTAGTTGTACTGAAGAAGACTACTGAGAAGGTATACTAGATGGTGGATAAAAAGATGATTGGGGTGACAATATGTTGAATCTCGGGCTATCCTCTAAATAGAGAGGTGACATAGACACCACATACTTGTAAGATGGGCTGGAAACCATAGTTCCTGGCACAAGGACAACGAATACTAGAGAGGGACTACGTCTTCGATCATCCTCCATCAGTCACCAGAATAACACTATATGATCTCTAGTTGAGGTAGAAAGTGCTCCTAGTGATGATGGTGGTGATCACACTGCCAAAATGTGGGGAGACAACAACTCTTCATCATCATCGATGTATCTACGGATGGAGGTAGGGATCTGGTGGACCACGAATTCAGTAATAATGAGGTTGATACTCCGCAAACCTACCAAAGCCCTCTGCAGAGAGGATTGAGTTGAGGGTTCTATTTTCAAATCATATTCTCTCTCAAAATTTGAGAAGCAGACAAGTTAGATCTCAGTATAAATCATCCCCAAATTTTTTTTATAGTGGCGATGACCCACCCTAATACAGTTGAATAGATCTTCGTGACATGGTATATTTTTGGCTCAAGGAGGACTTTATGCCATAATAAATCTAGGGAGGAGAGGACTTCTACCTAGGTGAGCTAGGGTGCAAAGTGAACCTAGACAGATGTCAAATTGAACATGAATAGGAACATCATGTCCTCTAATTGGAACACAATGTGAATCTACACAAGATGTACTAGAGTGGGTAGGTCCTCTGCTTGAGCTGGTAGGAGCATCAGTAGGGCCTCTATGATTATTCCCTTTGGAATTTTCGGTGTGAGGAAGGTCCTTATATTGGTCATGCTGAACATGGGCATGGCTTCTGTGCTAGGGGGATAATGAAGCAAGGCTGACCATCACATCTCTGATTAATGGGGAAGGGATTACCTTTTCCACCTGGTGCATGGTCACGAAAAGGCCCCCCTTCTTATAGTTGACTAGATGAGTAACATCTCCTCACCAGCGACCTATGACCGGTTAAACAGATCAATTAATGATGTCATGATCATAGAAGTTTCTTTTATACTGAGTGTCACTGCACTAGGGAGGGCCCTTATTAAGATTGAAGCTGGTGTGTGGATTGCCAAGACATTGAGCATGAGATCAGGATGGACATGTTCTCTCATTGGTAATGGTATGGGGAGTACCTCCGTACATGTAATCATCACCACGGGTCGGCTCGTGGTGGGCGCTACCTATGTTAGTGACCAAGAAAGTGAACCACCATGACCATGAAGAGGTTGGGGCCTCAATTCAGGCTGGACATTTGAGTTTCACCACTCAGTATAAATGGGGTACTAATGGTATGTGTTATCTTTGTCACGGTCCACGGTAGTCACTGACATAGATTTTCTATGGTAGACATCTTCCTAAACCTGTTCCCAACACCTGTATTGGGTTAACCAAACATGGTATGTTGGTAAAGGTGAATATCATGCTTGCTACTCAACCTATGGGGCTAGGTGGGGGCATTAACATGGCCTCGTGGGATCCATCATTGGGAGTCCCTGGAATGGGATCCCAACTGGGCTGGCCTGAGCATCCCTCAACTCATCGGCAGATGGGAGAGAACCATCAAAGTGATCCTGGGAGAGGCTCCCGAAATTTTTGTCCATCAGAGTTGGGAGTAGATTTTTTATATGCGGCCCATGGGGGAGGTAGTGGAGATTAGATTCAGAACCTTTAATGTCTTGATGGGAAAATCCTAAGTTGGGATAATCCCCTCATCCTCATATCACTGAACAATTTCATTTATATCCCTTATATTTGTGATTTCAGATGGGTTGATTGGGTGTTGGAAACCAAAATCTGTGGACATGGAGTATATCATTTGGGAAATGAGACCACATAGGAATGTCACGCTGTCTTTTCCCCTTCCCATACGTCTGTAGGTGGGAGGTGATCGATTTTCTAATACGGCATCTTGTTTCTTGGTAGGTAAAGATATTTAAACCATTAGTCTTGAAATAATAAAATGGATAGCCAGTGCCTAAGGTTTCATTCTTTCTTCCATGGATGTTATATAGGATCCATGCTGACAACATCAATGACAGGGACATCCAATGTTTAACTGCCCCAAATTCTGGTTATTTTTATGCCAGACCCACTATTTCCTTGGTAGGAACTGGCACTAGATTCATGGATCCGGTGACAGACCAATCCATCAATTTCATGAGAACTACTAATCCCCATAGTAATGTGAATAATTTCATATAGGTTTCACCAATTCTATTTCTAATTCATTTGATGGGGGACACATCTATCTGTTTTGGAGGATGTGCTTGTTGTGCCCTCGCGTTCCCTCTTCCCAAATTTAGGCATCATCCATCTCATGTTTAGGTATGTTTTCTCCATGATCGAAACATGCTGATGGGATGTTGGTTCCTCCTTCTGTGGATTCCTACTCTGAACATGTTTCATAGTTCAGGTCTCCATTATAGACTTAATACATTGTTTGTGAAACTCTTCCCAGTGCCATGTCTTTATGGACGCTGTTTAATTACGCTTCATTAATCTGGACATTATAAGGGGTTTGACCAAGATAGTAACATTATGTCAACGGAGTAGTGAAATTGGATATCAGTGTAATTTTTATAAGCTTGAACACTGGTGCGTCTTGGTTAATTCCACTTATGATAGGTCTTCTCAATAGTGATAATGACCGAGGAATCCCACATCAAATGCATGGAAGTATGTGTCATTTTCATTCCTGTGAGGTTCTTCGTCAGCTTCCCATGTTTAACATAGGGTATCCCTAAAGTTTAACATCTATCAGAGATGAATTGGAGTGATCAGAATATTGATTAGAGTAGATAAGATGGGTGTAACCCTTGGAGGGAACACTGATGTTGGGGATAAATCCGGGCAAGTTACCCATTTACTGCTAAGAGTAGCAAGAATGTTTGTGAAATGATCTTATCGGGATGAGGTGGTCTGCCTACGAATCCAGATGGATATTAATGGTTGATTGAGGTGGATGGAAAAGAAGATGGAACCGCAATAAGAGCAATTGTGATGTTGGGGATGAGCCTCATAGAGACTTCCTATGTATCCCGGTGGTAGGGAATCAATGTCCACATAGTTTTGGTTGGGGAATTGAATTTTTGTGTGAACAAATTACAACAACCAAAGGTAATATTTAGGCTTACACGTGGTATGCATCCTGAGTTGTTCTGAAACCCAGGGAACACCGGAGATGTTGGTCCTGAGAAAGAGGACCACAATGGCTTATTGTCAATTTCATGCTACAAAAACATATTGATGTATGAGACTAAAACATCTTACCATTGATGGGATTCCAACGACTTACCACTGGTTTTCATTCAAAACATCTTACTATTAGATGGGGCACAAAACGAATTACTATCGATCAGGGATGGCAATGACATACCACTGAATGGGGTTTGAAAGGCTTACCATCTATTCAGAAACACAACATATTACCTTTGATTGGTGTTGGAACTCAGGGAGTCTTCCTATGTACCTTACCTATGAGACAAGGATCAAATCCCTAGTGGTTAGAATGGGTACATTTTAATTTCATGAAGGAAAAAAGGGCTTACAATTTAACATCATGTAGGATGATGATGGATGTACATATAGTGGTCGAGACCGATGGGTGTTGGGAATTACCCTTAAGAAGGCTTCCTTCGTATCTTTCCTCAGTAAGGATTAAAGTCCACACAGTTCCTGAATGTGGATACAGCTTAATGTCATGAAGGATAAAAGTGAACTGACATGAAGGGGTTGGAACACAAAAGTGTTAAGATTTCTCCTTATAAAGGCTTCCTACTTAACATGCCTTCGCAGTGGTAAAAGTCCACATAGTTTGGCATGGGTTTGGTGAACTAAAGTGAATGGGACATGACCAACACCTGTTTTCCTTGAACCTCATGGAGGATTTCTACATACCTTTTTGAGGAGATAAGGATCAAGGTCCACATTGTTTGGTATGGGTTTTCTGAACTGACATGAATGGGTCGAGACCAATAGGTGTTTGGAATGAACCTCAAGGAGGCTTCTATATACCTTGCCATTCCAAGGATCAAATTCCACATAGTTTCATATAGTTTGGATATTACACACTAAGGCGGATCATGAAGGATTCCATGGTCAATGCTAACTCAAAGGCCACATGGGTCATGCTCAAGGTGAGAGTCAAAAGACATCAAAGACCTGATGATCACGTCGTGAATGGAGTGTTCATTGAAATTGTAGTGGGTATTACACATTGTTAGTGGATCAATGTGGAAACATGGGCTTATGAATGGGTTTCTTTTAGTGGATATGGATATTGGTACTTACTCAATGATGGAGTCCCAAAGGTGATAAGTAACAAAGGGAGAGGGATGGGATAATGAAGGACCATGTGATCCTCTCACCTCTTTGTCATTGGACCAGGAGAAGAGAGGAGGATCATGGGTTCTGCCTCTAGCATTAAAGGCTAGGTGATTACACAAAGATGGTTTTCCTCCCCCATGAAAAAGTGTTGCACCAACAGAGATGATATAATTACATGTGATGAATGCCACACACCCATGGTGACGAGCGGGAGAACATATTTTCTGAGATGTGGCACCACACATATGATGCACAAGGTGAGGAAACATTTTAAGATTGTGTTTTATGGGCAATGGTGCTTGTAAGTTTATCATCCTGCAACTCGCACGAGGCGAGTTCACTCTGCAACCCTAGGAAATACATAACTAATACCCACCATCCCTAGGGAAAGGGAAGGAATTAGGAATGTCGTGGTGAATGGGTGTTCTGAGGTTATCCACTAATGAGACCACATTAGTGTGGCTATGTGAATAACCAATAGCCATTAGTATTCTATGAGAATAAGTATGAGTCTAATCAACATAATGCAAAGAACCTCCCAAGAGACCTCGAAATCATTTCATATGAACTTGGATGGTAAAATGGGAATAGGGGTTACGGAGAAAGGGGGCTCTAATGACGAGGTCTTGTGAATCTATTTTTCTCTACATGGTGGAGGGGATTCACGAAGGGGTGTTATTCATGAAGTGGGATGGCCTAGAGTAGGCATAGGGAATAAAATCTCATGGAGGGTGCTTCATGAAGAAGAATGGATTTCATAGAGTATTACTTTATGTTTCAAGGGTGCCTTCCAATCATAGAACTAAAAAGTAGTGTGCCTCATGTAGCACACCAACCCTACATTAGCTTGTGGTTTATAAGTTCATGGATGGTACTTCAAGAATCAAAATTTCTTTTCGATGACCCGAGTACACTTAGGGATATCCTTACTCTATGAAGCCTCAAGGGATTCGTGAAGGAACTATCTTCTTGAAGAGTGGTTGTGTTTAAACCAAAGGAAAGGAACATCATAATGATAAAGTACCTTGAAGAGACCATTTATTCATAGAGTAGAATGTACTTATTTTTTGAGATTTGAGAAGGTTAAATGTCAGAGTATCTATTATTCAGGGTTAGGGGAAGTAAGATATTTATTAGAGATATTGTTCATGATGCAGTGTATGCGTGAGGCGAAGCCACGCGGCGCATTGTCGCAATTTTTGAGCCTCCAACCTACATGCTTTGTGGAAGCTTGGAAAATGTCTTTTGGAAATAATATTCTCCTTCCTCTTCGCCTAGTGGTGGCTTCACAAACATCTTTCAGATCAAAACCTTCCACCTATTTGCTTCATAGTGTCTTCACTAACATCATTCATATTGGGGAGCCTCATACCTCTTTTCTTGGCGACAGCTTAGAAAATGCCATCCGAATCACGGAGGCTCCCACATATTTTATTGTGGAAGCTTTGAAAACATAGAGGATTCAAGCTAGCCATGGTGTTGTGGTGATCCATTAATAGGCTTCGTAAAGCATCCTCAATGGAGGTGGTATCCTTTTTGTATTTTCTTTTTCACTTCACATATTTTAACACAAAAATTTTTTATCTATGACTCATATAATGGTTATATAGATGAAAATTAAATTTAATGAAAAACTATAGGAACAGAAGGGTTTATCATGAATGCTTTTCTTATAGTGAATCATTAATAATCTTATTCAGAAGAAAAAATAATATAGTGTTATGTATTTGCAGTTCACTTCCTTCATGGATAATTGAATCTAGGGATATATACATAGTGAATCCAATAAATATTTCCTGATAAATTATATTTCCAACGGATAATGTACATTTATCTTTTAGAATTATAATACTCTAAAATGGTGATAAATGATGAATTTTAAATTAGAACATTGAAGGTATGTGTGGTAGAGATTTAGGTAGTGTAACACAAGTGTGGGTTTTATAATAATTTTATTTTTAAATTATATATGGATGACATGGAACAATATAATATATTTCATAATTTTTTTCACAAATATACATAGGGTGCATAATTCGTGTATAGAGGTTTGAAGGAAGAAAAATTGTATACAATTGAGAATTCAAAAAAATAAATCAATGTCAGATATTATTGCTTATGGATATATGTGGTTGTGTAATGGTCATCATGCTCACATGTGTGAGAAGGAGGGATGTTTAATAGTTTCCATTAATATACTAAATCTCATACTTTTATTTCTGATGATAAATATTATAAATTAATCATTGTGAATGATTATCTTAAATAATATATATAAAGAACTGAATATTCAAAAGTTGGAGTTAGTGCATATAATATTATGGCATCCTACTCTACTTTAGACACATAATGGATGAATGTATTATTCTGAAATCATCAATTTTATCATATTCAAATTATCAATCACATGTTCCCAATTTTTAAAAAATATTCTAAATAGAGATCCCTAATGGAAAATAGGATCATATGTTAGATGAAATAATTATGATCGAATGATAGAGGAATATATAAAAGTAAAAATATTAAGTGTTTATAATTGAGGAAAGGAATTTTTTTTGATATAATATAGCCATGGATACCACAATTGAATTCTTTTATAGATATTATGAATCCAACGTTGAATTTGAGGTTGAGAATTATGTTTTGAAATGCTTTACCAACATGGTATTTTGGGTATATATTAAAAATTATTAATCATACCATGTGATTCAGTGTCCATCCAATATTATCGGTATGAAAATTCTTGGGTAACAATGGTATATAAAAAAATCATGTATCTATCAATGGAATTTATTCATACTTATCTCCAATATGAATTTCTATACTTGGAATAGGGATATGCTGATGGAAATTTACAATAAATATTTATTTATTGAGAATGTAATTAAAAGATATGTATTTTTTCTATTGTATAATTATAAAAATGTATTTTAAAATATAAAATCATTTAGTAAATAAAAAATCATATTAAATTAATATTACATAGTAGTAGAATTCAAGTATAAAAAATAGTCTACACATTTGATTGTTCATGTAGTTTAAATTATGGAAGATCTGGTTAGCTTAGGATGTATAAAAATTTAAAATATAATATATTATATAGAAGGATAATTTTTTATGGAAGTTGTAACACCCCAAGCCTCCATGATACGCTTCTCTTTCACTAATGCAATAGCTTTCATTGTACGTAAGTTTGAGATTCTAACACACCGCGACCAATCAAAATAGCTGTTATGAATAGTTATACACACTTTTTTAAATTATATAAATTTTTTATTTCAATATGGTCTTCATTTTTGTATTCAGAATATCAAAATTAGCCTATGTTTAATTTTTGGTATTTTTCTGAGAAATTTCTATTTTCTATGATTAGAAAAAATACTTAAAAAAACCTTTTTAATAAAAATAAAATATAGTGATAAATTATACTATTTAGTAGTTTTAATGTATAATTAGAAAATATTTTTACCATTTTATCCAATGGTGTTCATTAGAATTAATTTCACTTTGAAATTGGACATAAACAATTGTCAATCTTTTGATATATATTATTTCTTAAAAACCCGCCATTTGTTGTGAAAGTGGGAATTATTTATTAAATTAATTAATTCAACTTATATTTTATGAATATTTTAAAATAGGCATCATTTTTGAATTAGGAATATCAAATATAGATTAGGGATAATTTTTGGTATTTTTCTGAAAATCTTCGATTTTTGATGAATAGTGAAACCACTAAGTGGTAATTAAAAAACTAATTTTTCATTTAAATGAAACGTTACCACTTATGTAAATTTAATTTCAAAAATCCAACAGACATGGTTTTCATTAGTATGTAATATGTGGTTCAATAGGATGAAAATAATTTTTGGTGAATAATAACTTTATGTCTTATTAATCGCAATTAATGGTAATTAATGTAATTTAATGTAAATATAATGTTATAATAATATGAAATTACCTTTACACTTGTCCTAACCATATTGTATGAGTCATTACCGACCAAGAAAATCCATTGGTCAACTTGGGGACCTCATGGAACCACATGGGTAAGAAAATGACATTAATAACTTTTCATTTAAAGTAAAAATAAAATTGTCACAAACATGTGTTGTTTTACTAAAACAGTTATTACACGGGGTTATATAAGTTAAATTTTCGACTATAAATATTAATTGGAAATATAAAAATATTTCATATATTATGGTATTTTTTATAAATTTTAGGCATTAAATAAATAAATTTATTTATGACACCATGATGATGCAGCGATTACCTCATTAATGAATGATTTAAGTAAAATGAAACGATAAGGTAAAATCTAAGACATAAACTTGTATAAATCCAATTATATGAGTTTATTAAGAACCATTATAACCTTATCCTATAAATATATAACTATGGGACCTTTGAAATCCGAAAATAACTTCATAATAATGTAACATTTCATGACTTTCCAAGAGTGCCCCTCCTCTCCTCTTATAAAAGTCCCCCAACACTACCACCTTATTCACACCTTAAAAGACATTTGGTTAGGACATACTCTTCCCAAATAATCTATAAACATCCCTCTATTACTCCTAGAAGCCTCAATTTGGGCATAAGTCTTTCCAAGTAAGCCTTTGTCTCAAATCAAAAAGAGTTACCCGATTTTTAGGTAATGTCTTCTCTTATGTTCTTTTGTTTTATTTTGAATATCCAACCCCTTAAACTATTTTTATTCCTTTATTTTGTAACAAAATTATTATCTTAAATATACTGGAATGTTTTTATGAGAATTATATAATTTAAAATTACACACACCTTCTTCTAATGGTTAAAGAACATATTGTTTCTGTGGGTGGTGAATTACTGCCTCACGAAATGATGATTGTTAAATCTTCTTTAACACCTCTCATGGTGGCCATTAAGATGTCACTATATTTAAATATGATATATATTATGTTTCTGTTTTTATTATGCTTCTGTGTTTTTCATTTATGTCATACCATTATGATTTCCATTATGGGTAAATGTGATAATTTCATTTTAGGATGTGCGGACTACCGCCCCCTAAAAGTGATTTGAATCGTTAATGCCAAATGTGGGACGTATAAAGGATGGAGTAAATGATATTATATATGATATTATACTATAATTATAATATAACTTTATATCATTATGATTTCATTCCATTAAATACGAAATAGAAATGAAGGTAGCGTTCATGCGTACGTACAACTTACCGTCTCCATGAACGGTGCATTTCATTTCTTACCTCCAAATGTTATGTAATATTATAAATGCATGTATATACTGGATATATATGATATATATGATATCTACATCATGAATATAATTCTGGATATAATGGATATTTCACCACATGAACAACTTGTAATTATAAGAAGTTTATTTTTGACGCAAGTACCAAAGATCCACAAAACGTCCGTTATTTACTTAAATAGTTACCTAATGTTAATAACAAGGTAATAAGTGATATAAAAGGAATAATGAACCTGAAAAAGGTTATTAAGAAATTATAAATTAGCTCTATTTTAATATTCTGGATATTTAAGAACGATTGAGTCATGTCGGACATGAGGTAAGGGACTACGTCTCAATCTCCTTTCATTGTGGAATATTTTTGTTTTTTACAAAACTATAATTTATACAGTGTATAAACCCCTTTAACATTTAGTTTTATTAAAAATGAATCTTTTTATATGAAGAGTTTTTACTAAATGACAAAAGAAATGTTTTGTCTTCTGTATGCGGCGACAACGACTTCTCTGACGCACGGACCATTATTTGAGTTTTGGATTCCTCTACAAGCCATAATATTTTTAAATGAAAAATAAATACCAAGTTTTGATTTTCTTTTATTTTTGTATTTAAAATGGTTTTGATAATGTTTTGATTATATTAATTTGTTTTATTGATATCTTGTGATTGAAATGTGGAAATGGTATGTTTCCTTTATGCATATTTTATATGATACGATTATGTTATGGTTCTTGGGAATTGTTAATGATATGTTTAAACCTTTTCATATAAGGAATGCATTGGACTTAATAAGTGACGGGTAGAGCCCACTATAGCTCCTCGATGCATCAGTAGGTCTCATGAGACAAACTAGTGTCTTGGCACGAGGCCTTGAAAAAATCTTATTTTTAGTCTTGGCACGAGGCCTTGGATATGTGGTTATGATAGTATGGCAATATGCATTCCATCATTATGAAAGTGGATATTGATATTACATGTGATTATTAGACTAGAAGAATAACCATGTGAATAAGTAAATGGAATTATTTCATTTTATTTTTTCCTTATTATTCTGAAGTTCATGTTTAAAAGGATTTTGTTTTAGTTATACATTGCCTTTAATGTTTATGTTTATTTATGAAAGTTTCTGCTATATTGTTATCCTTAATGAGCATCTGAGGTTACCCCTTTCTATGTTTTATTTTCCCAGGATTTGAAAAAAATATTTTATGACTGGCCTACAGGGATAGTCTGAAGGGGATATGAGTGTGGACTATGGAGACTATGTTATTGTGATTTTTCACTTTATGATGTAATGTAACATTTATGAATGTATCTAGTGTTTCCAAGGCTACTAAACTAATCGGTCTTTCGAGACCTGATCTTTTGTGATCATGCCAATGTTACGTAATAATAAACTGAATCTAGGTCACTGGGTCGGGGCGTTACAGTTGGTATTAGAGGTAGTTTAGTACTAACCTTGGAAGCTAGATTTAGATAAACTCTGATTAGAGCACATAAACCTAAGATAGACTTTGAGGATTAGTATAGAAGAACATACTAGAATTTTGGTATTATAGTGATTTTGTGAGTTTTTTGAGCAATACATCCTTGTATAGATACAAGTAGGTAGAGGTGGATCTAGCATAGATGTACCTAGGGGAAAAACCCAAAAACACATGTTTGAGCTAGACTCTAACAGGAACTGGTGCACGACAACCGACCTTGCTGCACTCTTGGTTACGACACTCCCGGGGGATATGGTTAGGATAATTCCCATTTTCTTTAGAAACAATTATTAAGGGTTTATGAGTATATAATTCCTCAAAGAAAACATTTTTTTAGATTATATCGATAAATATTTCAATTTATGTTAAGTGTTTTACAAGTATTGATTTATGTATTTCGATTCATAAACTAATCTAGTTTATGACTTGTTTAGAAATGGATCCTAGTGGAATGAATGAAAACCGTATCAATGCACTCACTCCATGTAGGGATTTCCCTCCTTCTCAAGATAATTATAATATAGTTGGTGATACATGTGGTGATGATCAGCTCATCACCATACTAGGATAACTCACTCAGGTTATGAATAATAACCTCACTCATATGGAGAACCCTGATCCACAATGCGGAGGATCAATGTTAGACTACTTAATGAGGCAACAACCACCAAAATTCAACGGGAGTACAAATCCCTTAGTATCTGAGCATTGGATAAATTCCTTAAAGAAAATATTCCTTGCCTTGGGGAGTAGTGAAAGGGAAAAGGTTATCATGGCAAATTACCGCCTCATTGGAGATTCTTATCAGTGGTGGTCATTGATTCAAAACACAAAGGAAGATTATGAAGTATAAAATATGGAATGGAGGGAGTTCAAAGAGATTTTCTTAGAAAAATACTATCCTCGTGACCATCAAGTAGATATGGAAAGGAAATTTCTGAGTCTGAGAGAAAAGGAGGATGAGAATTTCGCAACGTATGAGGCTAACCATACAAGGTTAGTGAGACATTCTACAGATTATATATGTAACCCAAGAAGTAAGGTTGATCTTTTCTTTGATGGGTTAAAACCATTTATCTGTCGATCTTTAGAATTATAATCCTTCTCATTGTACGAAGATATTGTCTCGTCTCTATCAAGACAGAAAATGAATTCTCTAAGTATTATGACAACAAAGTAAAGCAAGAGAAGAAGAGAATGGTGTAATAAGAGACAAATAAATGGAAAAGGGAAAGAAGGATTTTCCATTATATGATAATTGTTGGAAGAATCACCCCGGTACTTGCGTAAAGGGAATTGAAGTTTGATACAAATTTGGAGAAAAAGGTCACCAGACTCGTGATTGTAAGGGAAAGAAAGAGGCTATCAATGTTGAATGTGACAATTATAGAGAAATGGGGTATTATGAAAATGAATGCCTTAAGATCCAAGGAAAAATACCTCAGAAAGGGCCAAGGGAGGGAGGCCAAGATTATGCTGTTACTATAGATGAAGTTGAATAAATATTGTATTTGTGATTTTGGACTCAGGAACTATATTATGGTTATAAGAATAATCTGATATATATAAGGATTTTACTGCATTACTTGTTGTTTTCATTAAGGTTTTAATATGATGATGGTAATCATATTTTTAGTATGTGACAATAAGAGAAACAATACTTCGATTGGGGAATCTGATGTTACAATTGATTTTGGAATTTAGAGACGTTTTAGTGAAAGTCTGGACATAGGTATTTTGGATAACTATAAAGGTTGGAATGGATTAATTTTAACTTTTGATAGTATTGTTTAAGGTTAAAAAATTTATGAAGATTATTTTTGGAATATTATAACACTATAGTGTTAGGAAAAGGACAACCTGTAGGTCGGGGGATAACCCGTCCCGTTAGACAAAGCTGTAGGAATCGAACCCACAACCATAGTGTGACAGACCATTATTACCTACCACTAGCCTACAGGAATTCCCTAGTTATTACAAAATAGTTTTCCTAATCTAAATGGTATGTGTTAATATTTGGAACCTTGTACAATTAGGATAAATATAATATTTTTGAGTTCTATTATATTTTTAAGTGAAAGATTGGTTTTTGGTAAAAATATATTAAAGAATGAAAGTCTACATAACAAGTATGTATATTTCCTTATGTTCTTAGTAAATATCCTAAATAAATTCCTCAAATTTATGAAAGGTATCTTAAAACAAAAACATTTTCGATTAACTTTTCTTACTAGGGAATCAATGATCGTTTAGCCAATCACATGTTTGTGATTTTCTTGTAGTTAACTTTCTCCTAATCCTGTTTTCTACAACTCTCCATCAGACCTTGATGGTTTGTTTCTCCTCCATATCCATGTTTTCAAAGAATCCTAGTATGGGCTATCAAGGGTGTCCTTTGTACTTCTATTTCTTTCTTTTAATGATATATTTTTATTAACCCAATTTCTGATATGGGTTTTCCACAAAGGAATTTTCTACTTTGAAACCTCTATTTTAGAAGAACAATTTCAAATTGCGAGGATGCAATTTATCGAAGGTGGGAAGAATGTAACACCCCAAGCTTCCACGACATGCTTCTCTTTCAATAATGCATTAGTTTGCATTTTACGCAAGTTCGAGATTCTAACACACCGCGACCAATCAAAATAGTCGTTATGAATAGTAATACCCACTTTTTGAAATTATATAAATTTATATTTCAAAATGGACTTAATTTTTGGATTTAGAATATCGAAATTAGCCTATATTGAATTTTTTGTATTTTTCTAAGAACATCCAATTTTCTATGAATAGAAAAAATACTTTTAAACACCTTTTTTAATCAAAATAAATTATAGTGATAAATTATAATATTGAGTGGTTTTAAATTATAATTGGAATATATTTTTACAATTTTATCCAATGGTGTTCATTAGAATTAATTTCACTTCGAAATTGGACATAAATAATTTTCAATCTTTTGATATATATTGTTTCTTAAAAATAAGCTATTTGTTGTGAAAGAGTGAATTAATTATTAAATTAATTAATTCAACTAATATGTTTTGAATTTTGTAAAATATACATAATTTTAGAATTAGGAATATCAAAGATAGCTTAGGGTTAATTTTTGTTATTTTTCTGAAAAACTTCAATTTTTGCTGAATAGTGAAAAAATTAAGTGGTAATTAATAAACAAATTTTTCATTTAAATGAATATTTACCACTTATGTGAATTGAATTTCAAAAATCCAACATACATGGTTGTCATTAGTATGTAAAAATCGGTTCAATGGGATGAAAATAATTTTTGGTGAATAGTAACTTTTACGTATTATTAATCGTGATTAAAGGAAATTAGTGTAATTTAAGGTGAATATAATGTTATAATAATAATAAATTACCATTACACTTGTCCTACCCATATTGGATGAGTCATGGCTGACCCAGAATATCCATGGGTCAACTTGGGGACCCCATGGAGCCACTTGGGTAAGAAAATGACATTAATAACTTTTTATTTAAAGTAAAAAAAAATTGTCACAATCATGTGTTATTTTAATAAGACAATTATTACATGGGGTTATATAAGATAAAATTTCGACAATAAATATTCATTGAAAATATAAAATGATTTCCTACATCATGTTAATTTTTTTATAATTTTTAGGCATTAAATAAATAAATTTATTTATGAAACCATCATGATGCATCGATTACCTCATTAATGAATGATTTAAGTAAAATGAAAAGATAAGGTAAAATATAAGACATACACTTGTCTAAAGACTATTGGATGGGTGTATTTAGAACCCTTATCACCTTATCCTCTAAATATATAATTGTGGGACCTTTGAAATCCGAAAAGCACTTCATAATAATGTAACATTTCGTGACTTTCCAAGAGTGCCCCTCCTCTCCTCTTATAAAAGTCCCCTACCACTACCACCTTATTCACACCTTCAAAGCCATTTGGCTCGGCAAAAATCTGCCTAAATACTCTCTCAACTTCCCTTTATTACTTCTAGAAGCCTCACTTTGGGCAGAAGTCTTCCCAAGGAAGCCTTTGGCTCAAATAAATACGAGTTACCCGATTTTAAAGTAATGTCTTCTCTTATGTTATTTGGTTTTTTTATTCTCCTACCCCTTAAACTATTTTTATTCCCTTATTTTGTAACAAAAATAGTATATTCAATATAATAGTATGTATTTATGAGAAGGATTTTATTTAAACTTACACAAACCTTTGCCTAATGGTTAAAGAACTTACTGTTTCTGTTGGTGGGGAATTACTGCCTCCCAAAACGATTATTGTTCAATCTTCTTTTAACACATCTCATGGTGGCCATTAATATGTCACTGTATTTATATATGATATTTTTATGTTTATATTTTCCTTATGCTTCTGTATTTGTCATTTATGTCATACCATTATGATTTCCGTTATGGGTAAATGCTATAATTTCATTTTATGAAGTGCCGACAACCACCCCCTCAAAGTGATTTGAATCGTTAAAGCCAAATGTGGGATGTATAAAGGATTGATTAAATGATATTATATATGATATTATAATGTAATTATAATATATCTTTATATCATTATTATTTCATTCCATTAAACATGAAATACAAATGAATGTAGCGTTCATACGTACGTATGGCTTACCGTCTCCATGAACGGTGAATTTCATTTCTTACCTGTAAATAATATGTAATATTATAAATTCATGTATATACTAGATATATTATATATATTATATATACATCATGAATATAATTCTGGATATAATTGATATTTCACCACATGAACACTTGTAATTATAAGAAGTTTATTTTTGACTCAAGTAACAAAGATCGATAAAATGACCGTTATTAACATAAATATTTACATAATGTTCATAACATGGTAATAAGTGATATAAAAGGAATAATGAACATGAAAAAGTATTTTCAGCAAGTAGAAATTAATTCTAGATTATTATTCAGGAGATTAATGAACGATCGAGTCAAGTCGGACAGGAGTTAAGGGACTTCGTCTCAATCTCCTTTCATTGTGGCATATTTTTTTTTATACACAACTCTCTTTTATACGGTGTATAAACCCCTTTGACTTTTACTTTTATTCAAAAGTAATCTTTTTATAAGAATAATATTTACTAAATGACAAAAGGAATGTTTTTTCTTATGTATTGGGTGACAACGAATTCTCTGCCACTGTGACCATTATTTGAGTTTCGACTTCCTCTACAAGCCACAAAATGTTTTTAATGAAAAATAAATACAAAGTGTTAATTTTATTTTATTTTGGTATTGAAAATGGTTTTGATAATTTTTTGATTATATTATTTTGTTTTATTGATATCTTGTGATTGAAATGTGGATATTTTATGTTTCCTTTATGCATATTTTATGTGATACGATTATGTTATGGTTCTTTGGCATTGTTAATGATATGTTTAAACATTTTCATTTAAGTAATTCATTGGACTTGATAAGTGATGGGTGGAGCCCGCTATAGTTCCTCGATGCATCGGTAGGTCTAATGAGACAAACTACTGTCTTGGCACGAGGCCTTGAAAAAATCTTATTTGTATTCTTGGCACGAGGCCTTGGATACGTGGTTATGATAGTCTGTCATTATGAATTCCATCATTATGAAAGTGGTTATTGATATTCCATGTAATGATTCCACTAGTAGAATATCCATGTGAATAAGTAAATGGCATTATTTCATTTTATTTTTTCCATATTATGGTGAAGTTCAAGTTTAAAAGGCTTTTGTTTTAGTTATACATTGCCTCATATATTTATGTTTATTTATGAATGTTTCCACTATATTGTTATCCTTACTGAGCATCTTATCTCACCCCTTTCTATGTTTTATTTTCCCAAAATGTGAAGACATATTCTATGACTGACCTACAGTGATAGTCTGAAGGGGATTTGAGTGTGGACTATGGAGAGTATGTTATTTTGATTTTTCACTTTATGATGTAATTTAACATTTATGAATGTGTCTAGTGTTTCCAAGGCTACTAAAATAATCGGTCTTTTGAGACTTGATCTTTTGTGATCATGCCAATGTTACGTAATAATGCACCGACTTTGGGTCACTAGGCTAGGGTATTATAGAAGTTTTCTTACAATCTTATCATTGATGATAAATACTATATAATTTCCATGGTCTATAGAATATCTTGGTATCTTACAAAAAGATGAATTTATAAATGAATAGGTTCATGGATGATCATAGTCACAGGTTCAGTTGAGGTGGATTTCTAGGGTGAGGTTCCCAGTATAGATGTCTAAAAGTTACATAAAATTATTTTTTCTATTGAATATTGTATAAAATGAATGATCTTAATTAGTGGAAGTACCTTGTAACTAGAAACCTTTATAGTTTTCAATCAATTATGAGAAGGAATACATTCATGTTTTTAGAAAAATGAAATATTGATTCTTTCCTTGGAAAAATAGAATATCCAAATGAGTGGGTGATCTATTAAAAAGAAGAATAGAAGTAGAAAATGACATAATGAAATTATTATTATTATCATATTTCAATACCATTAATGTATGTATTACTTAGAAATGATTTATTTTTTTATACATTCAACTATTAAAATGGTTTTTTACATGTCCGATTTCGAGGGTATAAATCTTGATAAGATAATTAAAAAACTACATTTTTTCATTGTGAATTTGACAAAGAAATATTATAGGAGTAAATGAAAGGATTCATGTTGAACAAAAAAATATGTGATGTATTGAATCATATAATATTTATATGGGATTTACTATACACCCTTGAATTTTATGTGGATTTTACATGCCTTTAGTTTTATGATGAGTTCATATTGAGAAATATAGGTCATTTTTGTTACTGGATAATTCTTGGTGATTAGATATTCATCATAAAACTTATTTATATGGAAAATAATCTTATTACAAGTCTAAGTAAATGTGTTATTTGTGGGTTGGGTGCCAATTTTATTAATATATATGAATTGCCATATTTTATTCAAAAGACCAACTGGATTATTTTCTGAATTTCTTGATAAATATGTTGTGTAATGACATAAATAAATGAACATACCTAAGGATTTATGATCTTGCATGATATTTTAATACAAGATCATACATTTGCGATATAAAATATACTTAACATGGTAATGAACATTATAGTGAATTTAAGGTGTGTATATTGAAAAATGAAATCATTACCCCATGAATACATTTATTTTGTTAAGCCATTAATACATATAACATGGAAAATAAAGGGATATAAAAAAAGGAGTTAAAACATTAGCCCATTAATACTTGTAACAAATGAAATCATTTTAAAAAAGACAAACTTGTATCCCATATAAACATAATTTGTGAAAGAGGAGATTTCCAAAAAATGTATAGAACATATATAGAACTAGAAATGTATCTTGGTTCACTATATACATAGTTTTGTAACTATCATGGACACCATATTATTTGTAACCATCACGCCTACCTTACAAAGTATCCCTTACAACTATGTTATTGTTTAACTATCAGAGTTACACATTGTGTATCCATACAAACAACCTCAAACATACACATAACCAATGAATTGGAAAGAGATATATGTATAATAAATCATCATAATAAATTATAAAGAACCAAAATATTATTATCAAACATGAATAATTTCATAAAAGCTTTCATATGGAATTTTGTAAAACAGGAAGTTTAAAAGAAAATTTTATAATTCAATTCACTTACAAATAACATATAATTGAAAATATAATCAATATAAGGAAAGGAATATGTGTATAAATAGTACAAAATAACAATAAAACATTATATAATAAAATATTCATCACATAAATGAATTTAAATCCGCAATATTAATGAAGTGAAAGGTTGACATAATGAATTGATATTGGGTTAAGAATTCCCTTAACTAGGCATTGTCTTACATCAACCATGTGTAAACATACTACATAATGTTTAAAATAGATTTATATCTTAAATAAATATATTATTATTTATAAAACCTTATACGATCATTTAAAAACATCATTTCACCATTTAATTTTTATTATTTTGTTCCATTCATGGTTTTTTATTCATTCTTTACATGATTTCCATGGCCGGTTTGCATTTGATTTTCTTGTCCAACGGAAATGAAATTATAGAAGTGGAAGGAAACACTATTTATATATTTTCAGAATATATAATTATACCATAATTGTTTTTCATAAATTGTTATTGGTCATTATATTAATCATTATTATATCTTTTTAGATCATTTTTGGGGGTTCCTTGATAATAATGAACTTGTTTCATTATATAATTAAATTAAATGAATATAATTTTATTTAGAATATAATATAAGATAAAAAATACACTTTATATTATTTTCCAACAATTAAAAGGGATTTATGATAATATTTCAAGGATGTAATTGAAATTGGAAACCCATCATCCACAATTTTGCTAATTCAGGACATCATGGATGGTGTTTTTATGATTAGAATTTGAGGGAGGGGATAGGAAGAAATTTGACGAATTTTTTACAATAACATGAAATATATATATTACATAATATTTTTGAGATTTAATAACTCTAATATAAGTGGAATAGAAGAGAGTATATGAAAATAAATGAATTATAAAGAAACCACATGAAAAATTAAGCGGATTATTACGTCATGATCTTTTCTCCAGGAGATCCTCTTTAAAGACCTTGGTTTTTCACATTAGGTGAGACCGAAAGGTCATGGAATTGGGGAAGAGAAATGGATAGGAGATTTTTTAAAACATTTATAATTGTCAATGATTAATATATGTGAGAGGAATATGGGGTGAGGGTGGTATTTATGGTGGATGAGAGCATAGATTTTACATTATTGTAATCATTATATAATATTTTATCTCAAGAATATGAATAGTATTGATTCATGTGACTTAAAATAGAAATAATTTAATAAGATTTAAAACCAAGGGGGATAACCTCATCGTTGAATCACCTATGATATAGTAAAACAACTATTTAACATTTAACATAATTTGTCATTTTTTACTACTCATCCAGAATTAAAGAATTTAAAAAAAACCCAAAAATTCACCCTAACAATTTATTTATGTGAAAATTCAAAATTTAACTATATTCCATGAATATAATTTTCACAATATTAATAATTTATTTTTTATATAAAATAAAATATTATTTAAAAATAACAACTTTAAATATATAACTAATTTTATAACACCTTGACCAAAATTATTCAACATCTCATTGTCTTATATCCTTATGAAAATTAAAAAGTAATTTGACTTACAATTCATAAGGGTCATATTACTATGCATATTACAATTCATAAGGGTATGTTACTAATCATAAAATAATAATTTGGTTCTATTAGACTCTATATAATATATAGATCAAAACCATAGAGGACAGTTTTTTGATATTCAAATCATAAAAGTGGGAAATTTATTATTAAAGGAGTGTTAAATATATGTACTAAAAAATTATTCATGAATTTCAATATTTTTTACCAATTTGGGTGTCACATTATCCATGAATTCTGAAAATTGTACCCTCATAATTTTAGTTATATTTTAAACTAGTGGGTGTACCATTCCGAAGTGGAAATTTCAGATTCTCATGATTCTTCATCAACCATTTGGTTTCTCTCAAAAAACATTACAATGTGAATTTCCTTATTCCACAAGACTTGTTCCCTTAGATCATATATTTTATATAGTTTCCCTTCATATGAAATTATCTCTACTAGTTAAAATTCTTTTAGACTAAAAACATGAGATGAATCAGGCACATACATTCTCAACATCAAAACATGAAAAACATTATGTACTTGAGATAATCTCAGAGGAAAAGCTACTCTTTAGGTGACTGGTCCATCATTATCCAAAATTTCATAAGGAACATCGAATTATGGAAATAACATTCCTTTATTACCAAAATAGATACCACTTTATCATGGTGAGATTTTATGAAAAACATTATCACCTAACACAAATTAAAAGTCATACCTCCTATTTCTTACATAACTTTTTTGTCTGCTCCAAGCTTCCTACATCTGCTATTGGATCATAATCACATTCTCTACCTCTTAATATATTAATTACGTTCCTATCAACATCCTTTCCCTGAAATCATTCCAATATCATGACTTTTTCACTACTTCCTAACGTATGTATGTCACAAGGCGAGGACAAAAACAACTATATTTACCCTAGTGCAACATAGTGGCTGACCAAGGTCGTCTCTCATGAGGATCCTTATCAATATATTTCACATAATTTATCAAATTCATCTTATCTACATCTTTTGTATATTTTATTAATTCATGAAAAAAATTTCAATATTTTGGGTTTTTGATAATTAATTACATTGATAAGTAAAATGAAAATTTAAACTATCATGATAACCTAAACAGAATGAGTTAATAAGAAAGATCTTAGTTTTGTGGTTCAATATTGGATTCAATCTCTATTTTCCTACATGTGTTTCATTTAGTGTGATAATAATAACATGAAATCTCATTATTTATTCACTATTAGTTTCTAGAATAGAGGTAGTTTGAGTCGCATGTCATTGGGGAATGTCACCCAATCTGGGAAATTCATCTCGCCCAAGTTTGCTACTTAATAATACCACAAACTAAATTTAAAATTAAAGAAAATTCATGATAACAATGATCCATGTAGAAGATACAGATAGTGAGATAGAGGGAGATAGAAAGAAAATGAAAAGTAGAAAAGTGGATGGGGAAACACAAATGCATGGATTAATAAAACTAGAATTTAAATTACAATTTTAAATAAAACTAAAATAATACAAAGATAAAAATAAAATAAAAATAAGAAATGAGGTTGGAATAGAGGAGAATCACCAGCCTGTGCGCTGGTGGGATCCCTCCTTGGTTGTGGTTGTTGAGCTGATTATTTGAGAAGGAGGCGAGGGCCTCATTTTATTTGAAGATTTATGTCCTTTAATGCATGCACATGGTTGGACCATTCAATTTTCAATTAATGTGTAGACACATTCTTAAATTTTGTTCACAAATATGTTGTATGTTCACCCTCCAAATGTTTGTTCCTTTGGACACCGAATTAATGAGTTATTGATTTTTTATTAGCGGTTTTTTTTCTGGACGCAGCTTCTAGGATCTTAACACCAAAATTATAATATTTAATGGTAGCATTAATAAATTCAAAACCCCCTAAAATTTGTTTAAGAGCTATACCTATCATTCCTCGTGAAATCCTAGGTGGAAGAGCACCAATTGGATTGGTTTATCCCAATTTGTGTTTGCATTACTATGGTGGGATCCATGCCGTCTGCACGGAAAAATCATAAACTTCATTGATTTTTTAGGCCCTTTGGATGGATGAATCATCTCCTGGATCAAAAGACAATGTTGAGATATATGAAACCAGGATTCAAAAAAATGATCATTAAATATGATATTCTACTTTTTAAGAAATGAAAAAATATCCCCTTATGGTCAAAATCTGTCCAAAATCCCAAATTATGCAATTTTCTCAATTTAGCTCATTTTATCCTAAAATTTAAATTAAAAATTATTTTAATAAAAAAAGTAAATACATGGGGTTTATCATTTAAAAATAGTAAAAAATACTCATTATTTTATTGAAAATATGCACAATAATTTGAAATGTCAAATACCACCACACTTAAACCATGCTTGTCCTAAAGCATAAAATCTAAACATGGAAATCAGAGGACACCAATGTAACCAATAATCAAATTTAAATGAAAGAAAATACCAAAATATTAATGTTAAATAAAAATTTCCAAAATTTTCATAAAATATAAATATAATTTCTTATTTTTCAATAAAACAAATAATTCACGTATTTTACTTTTCCCCATTGAATACTAATGGAAGTTTTCCTTTCAATCATATAAGCACATTGATTCATTATTATTAAGCATGCCACGTAATGATTTACCTAACTTTTGATTCTTCTATCTCATTAATCATGATAAAATGCATGTAATGTTATGCACATATCATGAGAACATGATATTTATCCATAGGCCTATATATGAACTACTTTTTCCACTTTGTAAAGTCAAAAGTCCAAAAAAATTCAGGAGGACAAAAAATATTGGTTCAAGTCACTCTGAGGCTTATGGTTGGTAGGATTTGATTCTTTAAAAATTAAGGCTATAGGGGGAGGCTAATCTCTTATGTAAAATTCATGATATCAAAAGTAAATTTGTAATGAAATACTCCCCTTAAATGTAGCAAAACCTAGTTCCAGAACTCAATGTAGGGTCATGATCAAATTATGCATAATGAATGATTTGTGCACCCTCATGAATATTTTTTTTATTTTGTAATTTTTTTGGTTTTTGAATGTTATGATTTGATCAAACCTCACATCCATCATATAAACAAATACGATCATTGGATCTTCAGTCTAAAAAATGGTGATTTTTGGTTCTCTCAAATCACAACACGTTTTTTCTTCTTTTTTTGGATTATTGTTTTCATTTTTGTCATTTTTTTAATTGAAAAGGTGAAAACAATAGAGTATAATGAATGATTCCATAACCCTTTACAATTCCCATAATAAAACCCCAACACTTCTTCATTACAATGTGGATCATCCCATCCACCATGATTCCCATTACCCCCACACATCAATAATTAAAATATCCTGAAAATACCAAGAGAATGGTAGGAATTGATAAAAATGGCTTGAAACATGGCTCATCCCTATAAATGTCATTCATGGTCTCTATGGGATAACATAAGGATATATGTAATGGTTGTCTTTTAAGGATAAGTTCATTTTAATAGGATTCCTCAATCTTTTTAAATGTTTTTTTGCATAGCCATATCTTTAACAAGTTTCAATACTAGTTCTGGTCAGTTAGATGTCTCAATATGTCTCATGAAATATAATAAAGAATAAATAGGATGTACTTATTCTCTAAATCCTCTTGGGAATGAGAAATATAACATTGGAAAATAACACATGGCATGTCTAATAATAACATATCAATTCAAATAAATTTCATAAATTCAAATCATGAATGATGGAAGGGAAATTTTATTTACATGAATCAATTATTTCATCAAATCACGAGTCATCAATTCAATATCTATCGTTCAAATTTAAAATTCAAATTAATCATCTCAATTATTTAATCATATAAACATTGAAATTTAAAAAATGGAATCACTAGGTTCCCAAGAAACTAATGTCTCTTAAATAAGTTGAGGAAAACATGAATTCAAGTATGGGTGTGCAATTTTATCATTAAATCTAAAAAACATGTTTGTTGAAAAAATTTATAAGTTTAAAAGATAAATCAAAAAAGTGAACTCTGTTTTTTCATGAAACATAGTAACCCCCTTAAATGTCTAGGGATGCCTTCTTCTATCATGATCCTATAAAATAAATGTACACAATTAAGCATAAGGATCATGTCTTTTAAGCTCAAAAATATAATAGGGAGGGGGCTACATGCTATACTACTTCATATGAAATGAAAGTTTAATCTAATTACCTAAAATAAAGTAAATATAAATCTTGGTATGATCCCCAATGTGGGCCTTGAATTTTTTCTACCTCTATATGGCAGTACCATATATTATCCAAAACCTGATGGAGGATGAAGCTTTTATGATTTGAACCACCACTTGTGTATTTTTCCCATCATGTGCTTTATCCTTATAGGTGATAAATGATACATGGGTAGAGTGCACCAGATCCTCCCCCTTGACAATGATGTATAGATTTTATGGTGGGGTAAGATGATGTATGGACCATCATCCTCCTTCTTGGTTGCTACTTGTGCATCCTCTTCTTCTCTGTCCATTTGTTTGTCAAGGAATGCTTCATCAAAAGAATAGTCAATGGGAAAGTAAGATTGTAATTATTTTTGAATAAAATTAAAACATAAATTATCTAGATCAAATTCTTCCCCATCTATGTAAGTGGCCTTCATAATGGTTTCCTTATGAAAATCCAGCAGCATCTCCACATGAACTTCCTTCAAAAAATATTCAACATTTCCAGGGAGCTCCATATGTTCTTCAGCAGGTTCACATCTAGGTTCTTCATCATTATCTGAGGCATAGCTATTATTGTATAATTCAATATAATAAAAACCACATGGAGTGATGTAGAATTCATATATAATGAAATTATTATAGATAGAGTCAATGAATGGTTCAATTCCCGGAGTCGATTCAGCTTCAATCTCTACTATAGTGGTAAGTGCCTCTTCGAGTAAACTCTCTCAGGATGGAGGCATGTAGTTAGGATAATCCATCGTGACAATAAATTCCACCACATGGGTGTTTTCTTCATTCAGGGGTGCTGGATCATCATATTTTTATTTCATTGGGAGATCGAGTAGTTCATCACATATAATCAGAAATTCATACAATCATTGTTGATGTCTTACATGTGGCTCTGCAAGAAAGTCATTATAATTTACCACCTCAGGTTATTTTTCCTTCTCAGGGTTGGGTTTCTCTATTAATGCACAAACATATCCAAATGCTCTTTTATCTTTTCTGGTCAGTTGTTCAATTATTTCTCTAAGTTATTTCTCCTGATCCATTCTAAAATCTTCCACCTCTTCTTGTTGTTGATGCACATGTGAGTAATTTTCAGTCCATGGGGAATAATAATCATTTAAATTCATCATGGAAAGAAATTTTTTTAATTTTTTTATTAAATGAGATAAAATCTCTCTAAGATGTGAAAATATAAATGGTAAATGAATAACTAGTTGGAATCCCATCAATGACGCAGGTTTTAGAGCATGTCTGTCATGGCATGTGGGCAAAAAAATTTATTTTTCCTAGAGCAACATGGTGGCTGACTGGGTTCATCTCACTTGAGAAGCCTTATCAATTTAGTTAACATATTTATCAAATTCACCCAATTTGTCTCCTTCTGAAATTTTATTATTTATTGAAATAAATTACGATCTTTTTGGGTTTTTGATAATTAAATACAGTCATATGTAAAATAATAATTTAAATTATCAAGAAAATCTAAACAAAATGATTTAATAAGAAGAAAAATGGTTTTGGGGTTCAGTATTGGATTCAATAATTATTTTAAATCATGTGTTTGATTTAGTTTGATAATTAAAACATGAAATATCATGGTTGAATGACTATTCCCTTCTAGAATAGAGGTAGTTCAAGTTGCATGTCATTGGGGACCAACACCCAATCAGGGACATTCGCCTTGCCCAAACATGATACTCAATTCTACCACAAACATAATTAATGAATAAAGAAAACTCATGAAAAACATGACCTCACCTCGATCCAAGTCTCTTTATTATACTCTCATTTCTGAGAGTATGAGACTATTTGGTGGATTTGGTGAATGAAGAGAGAGATAGTGAGAGGGATAGAGGGAAATAAAAATAAAAGAAGAAAAGTGGATGGATAAACACAAATGCATTGACTTATAAAAATAAAATTTAAATTTAAATTGAAAATACAAATAAAATAAAACTAAAATTAAAATAACATAAAAAAAATAATTGAGGGGGGAATAGAGGGGAAGCAACGGCCCGTGTACCTGTGGGATCCCTCCTTGGCTGTGCGTGTCGGGTACATTATTTGAGAAGGAGGTGAGGGCCCCCTTTTATTGGAAAGTTTCTATCCTCTAAAAGTTTGCACATTGTTGGAAAATCAATATAATATTCACACATAGAATCCTTATTCAAATTTGTTGAAAAATATATTGGCCGTTCACCCGCCAAATTTCAGCTCATTTGGACACCGTATGAATGAGTTATATACTTTTAATTGGGGGTTTCATTATATGGGAACAGTTTATAGAATTCTTCCTCTAAAATAATAACAATAAAAGGTAGCCTTAATAAATTCAAAACACACTAATTTTTTTTGAAAAGCTGTACATATTATTCATCGTGCTATCCCAGGTGAAATCACCTCAATTGGATTTGTTTAGGCCGAATGGTGGTTCCATTATGGTGGTTGGATCCACACTATCTACCAGGAAAATTAATAAAATTCATTGATTTAAGCTATTTGGATGGCCGAATCAGCTCTTCGTTTAGAAGAAAATTTTTAAGGAAATGAAATCATGATTATAAAAATTGTTATCACAAAATATGTAATTATATTTATTTAGAAATGTTAAAAATACCCTTATGTTCAAAATCAATCCAAAATCCAGAATTATACACTTTTATCAATTTTTCACATTTTCATTATAAAATTCAAACTACCCCTTATTTTAATAAAACAAGTAAATACCTGGGGATTATAATTGAAAAACTGTAAAAAGTACTCATAATTTTATTGAAAATATGCACATAAATTTTCCCATTCACTTCTCATACAATGCCTTAAAAGATTATAGCTGTATACTAGAATGAAAAGAGTTATGATTAGAAAAATTAACTATTGAAATATGTGGATCCAAAAATCCATATTAGTGAATTGAAATAAATCAAAATGTATACTATAATTTCTGATTCTTTCATTTTTTTTACTTCCCATATGATTGAGTATTGAATGTTTTTCAAAAATTTAATTCTATGTTCACCGACATCTAATGGCACTTCAAATTGTTAGATGTGATCCTAGGATCCTTGTCAGATACAATTGAAAGATGAAATCCATGAAACCTAAAAACACCTTTGATGTATAATCGAGAATGATTATCCAAAGATATTGTTTCTTGAATAGGGAGAAAATGTGCATATTTAATCAGTCGGTCACCCATAACAGAAATTGGATTGTTACTTCGAGAAATATTTGGTAGTCCAACAACAAAGTCCATGGATATATACTCCCATTTCTACTCTAGCACCATCAAATGATGAATAATCCTCTTCAGTAACATCTACTCTGAGTTAACATGTTGACATATAAAACATTTCAATATAAAATCATCAATTACACTATTCATTACATCCTACCAGTAATAATTTTCAATGTCTATGTACATTTTATTTCTTCTCGGATGAACTGATAATTCAGAACCACAAGCTTCAAAAAATAATTATTTATTCAACTGGTGTCACGACCCATCCTCATGGCCCGTGCCGTGACTACCCCAAACTCTCCATCGATAGGCCATGGGTGGCAACTAGCACCAAAGGAATAAATCCCGATAACTGGGAAGGCATTGACTTTATATAAGAAAAACACCACAGAGTACATGCGAAAGTAATACACTAAGTACAAAATAAAGTGCTAAAAAGTTAATGGGCCAGAATACAAACCCAACTAAAAGTAAAGCTACAACTGAATGAAAGTACAACAGAAAAGAAAAGAAGATGAAGAATAGAAGTAGCTCATGGGTCGTCCCTCACGGATCCTACCTGAAGGGTAGGTACAGATAGCGCAACTCCTAGATCTTACACCATGGATCCTACCTGAAGGGTAGGTATAGATAGCCTCCACAATGATCTCACCCGTCAACCTCCTCCGAGTATCGTCTTGCCGTGAAGTCCACCTACGGATACTAATTCATCGTGATGTCCACCTCCGGGTACCATCCAGTCCTCGAACGCTCAGCCTCCGTCAGCGATGTCCGTCGTCTGCATCCAACACAACGAGGTGCAGGCATAGCCCGTGCAGGGGTGAGTATAACGATACTCAGTAGGGACCCCGAGACCCTCAAGGTCTCTCTAAATCGAACAAGGATAACCACAAAGCTGAATCACAACAGATAACGCTTACTTAGGTATAAGACCATACTTATAACTTAGTTATCAAGTAACCCATCTCAATCATGAGGAAAAATAAAGGTTATGAAATCAATGGATAATCACTACTTAAATATATGCCCATACAGATACTTAAGTTACCAAGTGACCCATCTAAATCATGAGTAAAACATATAGGTCTTAGACTCAGCTCAAACTTGGATTTTCATTATCGAAACCATAATTGCTGAAGAGCCCCATCTCTGACGAGTACAGTGATCCTATCATGACTACGATGTACTGCTCACTAACCTAAGACTGATGAGGTAATCCTCCTGTCAAGTACCACGAGCCAGCCACCCAAACACAGTAGTGCTTCCCGCCGGGGTCTCTGACCCAAACACAGTAGTTCACCCCCCCAAATAGCCAATAAAGGTACTCCTCCTGTCGAGTATCATGGTTCTGTTGCCTGCTACCAAGCGCTCTGTCTGGCATGGGTCTACACCCAAACTCAGTAGTGCTCCGTCCACTGGGCATGTCGACTCACTCCAAGTCGAGTCGGTCAAGCAGTCGTTAGGTCTCAGCCGGCTACACGGTCTCCATAATCTGTAGGCTCATCTCCGGGAGGGTCCGATCCATGAGCTACAGGTCTATACTCCATGTATCACAAAGTCTCACGAAGAATTATCTCAAAGGACCGCCTTGTCATAGGGGTCCCAACGCAATAGATGGCGTGACAGTCGGACGCCCGGTCTGTGAGTTATTAGCCTTTTTGTCCCAGGGGCCCGGTTGGTTTCGTGTACGATCCAACCCGAACATATATCAACTATACCCCGAACTCTCATAGGGAAAACTCTTAGGGACCGTTTCTCAACGTTATTTCCAACGCCACTGACAGTTCGTCAAACAGACATCCGGTCTGGAAGTTATCGCCCTTCCGTTCTAGGGGTCCAGTTGTATTTTGGGTACAATCCAACCCGGACATATTCTATATACGTCCAAACCTATGGTGAAATATACCAAATGATCTTTCTCATCAATAGGAATCCAACAAAGTCGATGGCACATCAATCGGACGTCCGGAGCTCAAGTTATAAGTGTTTCCGATCCGAGGGCCCAGTTGGTTTTGGGTTCGAACCAACCCGGCCATACCCCAATTCTTTTAGACCTTGAGTGTAATACACTAAAACGACCATCTCGATCCAAGGATCACATCTCAACTGATGGTGCATCGATCGGAGGTCTGTAGCCCAAGTTATGGTCATTTAAGTGAACCTGTCCAGTTTGAGGGGGTTTTGGGCCCGGACCGACCTGGCCCGAGACCCCCTAGGTTGGTCCGAACTGGGTCGACCCGACCCAGGTCCAGGTCTGGCCCATTAGGGCGTGGCCCAGCCAGGGCGGCCCAGCCCGGGCCATCACGGGCACCGCGCGCGCCGCGTGAGCGCGAAAGTGGGGAACCGCCACCCCTTCAGACAAAGCGGCGGACCAGCGGGGGGTACGCCCGGCCATGTTGACCGGGGGTCAAGCCCCTGGTTTTTCCAAAATTTGGCCAGACGTAATGGTCAGCCAGCTCACCCGTGGGACCGGTTGGTCCCGCCCTCCAGTGCACCGGCGGCCGGCGGCTCCGACCGCCCTCCCTTGCTCCACCGCAGCCAAAGGTCGCAGCCCTGCTCTAGCTGTGGTCTCTTCATGGTTCTCCAGCACAGTGCGATTGTGCCGGACCCCTTCACCGTGGCCCCACTCCGTATGCGGCTTCATTTGGCCTCAACGGAATGGTGCGACAGCGCCACGCTTCTTTTCCGTGTTCTTTTCGGATTCTTCGCGGTGCAGTTGCACCACGCCGTCTTCGTTCGAGCCGTAACAAAAACAACATCAAAGGGGGAGGAGGGTTGGTTGTGTTCGTGCGGTCCGACCTCCTTCCGTTATTACGATAACAGGCGGCCCAAAGAGAAGTCGATGAATGGAAAAGAATTCACAAACAAATAAATAACCCCTACATGGATATTTGACGTCGCACCTCAGGCGTCGCGGAGATCACACATCTATTCCATGGACGTCGGGGTGCGTCTGAGGAGGAAAAGATGTCTCCTCACTTGTTGCGGAGAGGAATAAAGAAGGGACATTGTCTTTGGTGAGTTCCCCATGCCAGTGTCTTCTCCCTTGCCGTGGAGGAAGAAGAGGATGAAGAACCGTGATTTTCGAGTCGTTCTAAGTTGAGGGGTTGATGTTCTTCGTCGGTGAAGAACCGTTCTTCACGGAGAGGATGAGATTCTTAAATGAAGAAGGAGCTTCCTTCTTCTCTCACACCAATGCTCTTTCTCCAAAATCCTCCCACAACAATTCAACCTCAAAATAAATCACAGTTTACCCTTATTTTATTTTAAATCAAGCCATGCATTGGATGTTCAAAATTCAAACACTTAACTGATTAAGAGTTTCAATAACTTAAATAAGTGCTAGTTGGAATGAGTTATGAGGGAGAGAGGGAGAGAAGGAGTTACCCAAAAATTAAGAGGGAGGTGAGGAGTTATGGAAAAAGTGACAGGGTGGGGCTTTTGTGGGCCCCGCCTCACCTCTAATCCTCTCATGGGTAGTTAGGGGCTTGTGGGTCCCACCCTAACTACCCCATGTTTGATATAACCACTAGGATAAATAATTAATAAAAATTGTTCCAAATTTTTTTTATTCAATTCTTTATTAATCCACAAATTTTTAACAACTCCTCCCGAGCAAAAGCATCTTCGGTAATGGTCCTCTTAAGAAATTACCAGTGCTGCGGTTTCGTCGGTGCCCTCAGATTTCGATTCTGAGCAATGGTTCAAAAGTTAGGAAAACTCACTCATTCGTTCACTAAACGTACCCGAGAAAAACTTCAGAAATTTATTCCGGGCACACTGGGCCTCAGATTTAGGTGCTGCCAGAAATTTCTTTCTTGTAAAATTCCAATGAAATTAAGAAAATGATTTCCTTGAAATTTTTGGGTCATTAAATTACTATCACCTTAGGGATTTACGTCCCCGTAATGCAATAACAAAAACTAGGGATACAAAAGTCATACTGATCATGCATCTGAGCATTCCTCTCCCATGTGCTCTTCTGGAGGTTCTCGTGCTGCCGACGAAAGCACACAAGAGGAATCGACCATCCTTGTAGGACCGCCCATATCGATCCTCAACCTCTACTGGAACCCTGCAAATGTCACCCCATCACCAAAGTCTAGCTCCCCATGGTTGATGATATGCGTCGGGTCTAGCACGTATCTCCCCAGTTGAGATACGTGGAAATCGTCATGCACCTGGTGCAACTGAGGTGGATGGGTCAAACGGTGAGCCACCTCGCCTACCCTGCTGAGGACCTGAAAAGGTCCGCTGAACCTCAGAGATAACTTTCCACCTCATCCCCATCTCCATAGACCTCGTCAAGGTGAGACCCGTAAGAAAACGTGGTTTCCATCCTCAAATTCCAGTGGTCATGTCCCCTATCAACATATGATTTCTGTTGGCTCTGTGCGGTCATCATCCTCTCCTGGATGTCCTAGACCTTCTCTATCATGGCATGGACCATATATGGTCCTACCGAATCTACTAGGATCTCTTCTCTTCTGATAATAGAAATCTGGTCTCATCCCCTATATGAACCACGTTCTTCGCCTAATAGAGTCAATCCTGACATGAACGGTACATTCATGCCAGGGACGACGTCATAAGGCCTCGACATTACTACCAAGAGATCCAAATGTCACTCTTGCCTCCAAGGGTCTAGTCACACTTTCGGCATCAGTGTGAGGTCACTGGGTCTCCTCTAGTAGAAATATCAGAAGTGAGGGTCAAGTCAACAGTTTTAACGGAGACCTCTCAGTATCAACCAAAAAAAAGGACAGGAAAGTAAACATCACGAAGATAAGTGTCTTATATTATTGCAGCTCTTAGTACAAAGAAACAAATACAACAATAAAATGGAACTATAAGCACAAAGATCAAAGGTCCCATGCCTGGAACTAGTCATGCTCTTCTCCGCCAGCTTCCGGAGCTCTACTGCCTTGTCCACTGCTCGGCTGTTGCTCAAGCACCCGCCACTGCTTCTATAGCGGTGGCACCTCTAATGCCAACGGATCAATTGTGCAGGGATTCAGACAGTCACATGGCATGTGTACCTTCCTGCCGCATGAATAACACTATCCGCTTTTGGCACGACTGGCTCTGACTCCACCCCGGGTGCCCTGCACTACCGATCCTATAACCCGAGGACACCGACTTGCTGGTCTGGTCCTCTAGGACCTCTGCATCATCTGTCTACTACCTACAGATGACTCAGCTACTGATAGAAGATCATGCGGAAAAGGCAGTAACTCCTGAACACGCTCAGGGTGTAGAGCCACTAGTACAAACTCCATCTTGAAAAAGTTCTCGAAGTCTCCCCATTTTAAGGTCATCTCATGGCAAAACCGGAGCATCCGACTCCACCATCTGCATGCTGCTACCTAAAGGAGGCTGGCAGAAAGATCAACATGAGGTCTGCGGATGTACCTACTATCCTGAAAACTCTCACCACAGCCTCAATCCAATCGTTAGTAGCCTGTGGGTCCATCTCTCCCCGGAACCTGGGTGGCCTCTGGCACTGGAAGTCGTGCAGCGCGCTCAAGGGGCATGCATCACCTGCTGCTGGGGATGGTGGCATCGGTGGCCCAACGTATGGTAGTACCGTTGGTGCCTCCTCTGGTGCCTCAACTGTAAGAGGTACCTATACCGAAGCCTCATCGCTCCATAGGCTGTCAGTATGTACATCTCTCAGAGCTCTAGCTGGTCGTCCGTGATAGGGCATCCTGAAAGAAACAGACGTGACACGGTCAAATGATTTATACCTGGTGAGGTGACCTGGTTTGAGCTGTTTTAAGGGAAAACCTCTTCAAACACACATTCAATTAATGTTTTCGTGCACTGATTCGGAAATCAGTTGTTAGGGTCCTAGTGTATGGATACATCAGTCGCCCGCACCAACACTGGAATCCCTGAACTGAAAACCACACCTGGTACCCTTAACACTATTGCTTCACAGAAAAGAAATATCATAGTTATAAGTTATGCAGTATAACCGACTCCTATGATACCATTTTTTCACAACCCATCCTCGGGGCATGTGTCGTGACTACCCCAAGCCCGCCTTCCATAGGCCAGGGGCTGGTGACTAGCACCAAAGGCGTAAATCCTGATAACTAGGAAGGCATTGCCTTTATAAAAGCAAAACACCACAGAGTACAAGATGAAGTAATACACAAAGTACAAAATAATGTTATGAAAAGTTAATGTGCCAGAATACAAACCCAAATGAATTTACAACTACAACTGAACTAAAGTACAATAGAAAAGACAAGCAGCTGGAATAATAGAAGCACCTCTTGGGTCGTCCACCTTGGGTCCTACCTGAAGGGTAGGTATAGATAGCCCAGCTCCTGGATCATCCACCATGGATCATACCTGATGGGTAGGTACAAATAGCCTCCACAACACTCTCGTACATCAATCTCCTCCGAGTATCGTCTCGTCGTGAAGGCCACCTCCGGATACTGACTCGTCGTGAGGTCCACCTCTAGGTACCATCCAGTCCTCGAACGCTCGACCTCCATCAGCACTGTCCATCATCTGCATCCAACACAACAAGGTGCGGGCATAGCCCATGCATGGGTGAGTATATAGATACTCAGTAGGGACCCCGAGACCCTCAAGGTCTCTTTAAATCCAACAAGCATAAGCACAAAGTAGAATCTCAATAGATAACCCTTACTTAGGTATAAGCCCATACTTATACCTAAGTTATCAAGTAACCCATCTCAATCATGAGGAAACACTTAGGTTATGAAATCAACGGATAACCACTACTTAGATATATTTCCATACATATACCTAAGTTATCAAGTGACCCATCTCAATCATGAGAAAAACACATAGGTCATAGACTCTGCTCAAACCGGGATTTTTATTATCGAAATTTTAACAGCTGAAGAGCCCCGTCTCTGACGAGTACAGTGATCCTTTAACAACTCCGAGGTACTTCTCACTAACCTAATACGTCTGAGGTACTTCTCCTATCGAGTACTGCTGGCCAGCCACCCAAACACATTAGTGCTTCCCGCTTGGTTCTGTCACCCAAACACAGTAGTGCACCCCCCTAATAGCCTGAAAAGGTACTCCTCCTATCGAGTATCGCGGGTCTACTACCTGCTGCCAGGTGCTCAATCCACTGTGGGTCTGCACCCAAACTCAGTAGTGCTCCATCCACTGGGCTAGTTGAATCACTCCATGTCGAGTCGGTCATGTAGTCGTCAGGTCTCAGACGCCTACATGGTCTTTATAATCCATATGCTCGTCTCTGGGAGGGTCCTCTCCATGAGCTACAGGTCGATACTCCAAGTATCACAAAGTCCCATGAAGAAGTATCCCAAAGGACTGTCTTGTCATAGGGTTCTCAAGGCAACAGACAGCGCGACAATCAGACGCCCGGTCTGTGAGTTATTAGCATTTTTGTGCCGGGGGCCCGATTGGTTTTGTGTACGAACCAACCTGACTGTATCTCAACTATAACCCAAACTCTTATAGGTTATACTCATATGGACGGTTTCTCAACGTTATTTCCAACGCTGCTGACAGTTCGTCAAATGGACGCCCGGTCTAAAAGTTATCGGTCTTTCCGTTCTAGGGGTCCGGTTGGATTTCGGGTACAATCCAACCCAGACAAACTACATTTTTCTCCAAACCTCTGGTGAAATATACCAAAAGATCTGTGTCATAAAGATGAATCCAACAATGTCGACGACATGCCAATCGGACATCCGGAGCTCATGTTATAAGCGTTTCCGCTCAGAGGGCCTGGTTGGTTTCGGGTTCGAACCAACCCAGTTGTACACCAAGTTCTCTAATACCTTGATTGTAATATAACAAAACGACCAACTTGATCCAAGGATCGCATCACAACTGATGGTGCACCGATCGGAGGTCTGCAGCCCATGTTACGGGCATTTAAGCAAACACATCTGGTTTTAGGGGGTGTTGGGCCCGGACCTACCCGGGCCGACACGGGTGCTGCGCGCGCCGCGTGAACGAGGAAGGGGGGAACCTCCACCCCTTCAGACCGCGCGGAGGACCTGCGGGGGGTCCACCATTCCATGTTGACCGGGGGTCAAACCCCTAGTTTTTCAAGAATTTGGCCGGCCGTAACGGCCGGCCAGCTCACCTGCGGGACCGGTTCGTCCCGCCTTCCAGCGCACCGACGGCCGGCAGCTCTGACCGCCCTCCCCTGCTCCACTGCGCCCCTCCATCGCTGCCACTCTCCGTCTGCGGTCTCTTCATTGTTCTACTGCGCGGTGTGACGGAGCCACGCCCCTTCGCCGCGGCCCGACTCCGGCCACGGCTTTATTTGGCCTCAACGGCGCGGTGCGACGACACGACACTTCTTCGCCGTGTTCCTTCCTGATTCTGCGTGGTGTCGTTACACCGTGCTGCCTTCGTTCGAGCCGTAACAAAAACAACATCGAAGGGGGAGGAGGGTTGGCCGTGTTCATGTGGTCCGACATCCTTTCATTATTACGATAACAGGCGTCCCAAATAGAAGTCGATGAACGAAAAATAATTCACAAACAAATAAATAACCCCTACTTGGATATTTGACGCTGCACGTTGGGCGTCATAGAGATCTAACGTCGATTTCGTGGACATCAGGGTGCGTTCGAGGAGGAAACGATGTCTCCTCACTTGTTGCGGAGATGAAGAAAGAAGGCACGTTGTAGTTGTTGAGTTCCCCACACCGGTGTCTTCTTCCTTGCATGGAGGAAGAAGAGGATGAAGAATCGTGATTGCCGTGTCCTTCAAAGTTGAGGGGTCGATGTTCTTTGTTAGAGAAGAACCGTTCTTCACAGAGAGGATGACGTTCTTCAATGAAGAAGGATCTTCCTTCTTGTTTGACACAAATTTATTTTCTTCAAAATCCTCCCACAACAATTCAACCTCAAAATAAAACAAGGTTTCCCCTTATATTATTTTAAATCAAGCCATGCATTGCAAGTTCAAAATTCAAACACTTAACTGATTAAGAGTTTCAATAACTTCATTAAGTGCTAGTTAGAATGAGTTATAAGGGAGAGGGGGAGAGAAGGAGTTACCCAAAAATTAAGAGGGAGGTGAGGAGTTATGGAAAAAGTGAAGGGGTGGGGCTCGTATGGGCCCAACCTCACCATTAATCCTCTCATGGGTAGTTAGGGGCTTGTGCGTCCTGCCATAACTACCCCATGTTGGATATAACCACTAGGATAATTAATTAATAAAAATTATTCCTCAATTTTTTTATTCAATTCTTTATTTACCAACAAATTTTTTACAACTCATCCCGAGGAAATGCATCTTCGGTAATGGTCCTCTTAAGCAATTACCGGCGTTGCGGTTTCATCGGTGCCCTCAGATTTCGATTCCGAGCACCGGTTCAAAAGTTAGAAAAACTCGCTTGTTCGTTCACTGAATGTACCCAAGCTAAACTTCAGAAATTGATTCTGGGCACCCCGGGCCTCAGATTCAGGTGCTGTCAGAAACTGCATTCTTGTAAAATTCCAATGAAATTAAGAAAAAAGTTTCCTAGAAATTTCTTGGGACTTTACAACTACGATTCAAAAATGAACACACATACATCTACTAAATCATAAAACACAATCATTATCAAAATTAAATTCTTCAAACATGAAAATTTTAACCAATTCAATATTTTTCAGTAGCTCATGTTCTTCCTTATGTGGTAAAAAAATTCATTTTAACAATGATGACATCACTGAAACCTAAAAAAATAAATGTATTTCCTAGATAAAAAAATTATAAGCCAAAATTCATAAAATCATTAATCAAGGGATCATGTTCCAAAGATAACATGGTAAACGATGCATGATGGTTTAAACTCATTGCATCTTCCACTTTGTTTTCATTTCATGGATGGTAATTGATCATGAAATCAATATACTTTATTAGTTAAAACCTTCATATCTACCTCTTGTTTAATTCTTTATGATTAAATATATAATTCATAAAATTATCATTAGTATATAATTTACATTTGGATCTATATAAATGATGCATCGAAATTACCAAAGAAAAAACAACATCTGACAATTCGTAATCATGTGTGGGAAAATATAACAGAGGAGGATTTGGATGACTTGAAGCATAAGAAATTACCTGATCATTCTTCATCAAAACACAACAGTTTTCTTTCAATGATAAATCATTTTAAATGAAAAACTGTCCATTTTAGAAAGGAATGAAAAAAAATAGCATTCTCTAATATCTTATACTGTTTTTGAAAACAAAAATCACATTCTTCTGTCCAAAGAAGATTATCCCAATTTCGTGTTATCTTAATTAGCTGGCTAGATAATCGTGTAATGTTTTTAACAAAACAACAGTAAGAACAATATTATCCCATAAAACTAAGAATCTATATATCATTTGTAGGTATTCATCATTCATGAACATCTTTTGTTTTTGCGGGATCAACTGATATTCAATCCTTATTTATAATGTTCTCATGAAAAGAAATTGGTTGGTACCCAATATCACACATACTGAGTTTAAAATACAGTTTTCTTTTCTATGTTTTCAAAAACATACCTTATATATTTTTCATGTTACACTTTAATATTAGAAAATACTAGATTTTTATAAATCAATAAAACAACAAACATATACTAGAACTCATGAAATATTTTATTTGTAAGGTCTATAAACACAACTGGTGCATTAGTTAACCAAAAAACATAACAAAAAATTTATAATTCCCATATATAATATGAAAATCTAGTTATAGGATTTCATCCTCCTTCACATTCAATTGATGGTATCCAGTTCTGATGAAAATCTGGGAAATGCATTGAGCTACCTAGAGATGGTTAAACAAGTTATTGATATTAAGAAATGGATAAATATTGTAATCGTGATGTTATTCCATGCTTAATAATCAATAAAATTTCCAATGGAACCATATTTATTTTTAATGAAAAAATAGGAGCAACCCTTGGTGATGTGGTAGGTTGAAATAATAATTTATTAGTCAACTACTACAACTGATTTTTCAATTAAATATGTTCAATTTGATTCATTAATTATGTGGGTTTTGAAATTAGAATAGCATCTAGAACTATGTAAGCTGAAAATTGAACTTCATGATTAAGTATAAAGTTAGGTAACATATTATAAAAAATAGAAAGGTGTTAATTTACCAGTGGCACATCATTTATCTAAACAATTCACTTGATTTCAATAATATGAACTAGATAAAATTCATTTAAATCATTAAATAGTTTATCTACTTATAGATATATTATGAACTATATTTGATTATTCTTGTACAAGAACATAGAAAAATTCATTAAAACAAATTTTCTATCTCTACAGTAAATATTAGAATGATTAAAAGAAATCCAATCCATTCCTAGAATGAAATTGAACTCTACTAATGTCAAAACAATTTATTTTCATGTAATGTATTTTATGATTACACATTATAATTATTCTTATATTTCAAATTTTATATAATATTTCCCCATGGTGTTTTGACAATTTGTTTTGGTGTCATATTTTGAGGTGATATTTCCAATATATGAAAAAATCCTTCCGAAATAATGAAATTTGTAGACCTCATATATAAAAAAGCTTGTAAAATCTATGTAAACAAACAAGCTACCTTAGTCAATGTCATTGTATGGACCAATATCTAATTTCTTAGTAACAAAGGATCACACTAGACCTTTCTACATATATTCTAGAATGGTTTTCATCATTTGGATCACTCTTTGTAATGAAATATTTAAAATTATCCACCTCACCACATTTAAAACATTGTATTGTTTTCTTATCTAGATTTCTCTAATGATAATTTTCATTACAATCTTGGGACATATTTCCAATCATACCATATCTAAACCACTTACCAGTTTTGGTAAGGCATTCACCAGGGTTATTTTTACCACACTTATCACAAACTTGAAACATGAATTTATTTCCATCAGATTTATTTGGATGATACCTAACCATTAGTTTCTATATAGACATCTTCTTCCCAATGTTTTCAAAGTGCATGTGATCATTAGAAAACTCTATATCCACCCACTCAGCACATTTGAAATATATATCATTATTTTTTCATTCAAATGAGGCCAATTTCCTTCGATAATATGGATTTAATCCTGAGTAAAAGCTGTTGTTTTTTCCATCAAGATCTAGAATATGATTGGGAGCATACCTCACCAGTTAAATGATGTTTTCTTCATAAAAATTGACTAAAAATTCATTATTTTTCTTTAATTCGTTGAATTACTCCTCCATCCTATGTCCCACCACTTTAGAAAAAAAATCATCGAAAATTATTATAAATTCATCCACTCATAGGCGTTAATATCCTCAATACCACTGATATTTTTTACCATTGAAAATCACTGATTAGCATAACCATAAAATTGATAAATGGAAAGACATGCCCTATGATTATATAAAAATCCCATAACAGAAAATATTTTTTTCATGGGCTTTAATCCATTCTTTATCCTCTACTAGGTCCAAATATCCACTAAATACTGGAGGGTGTTGTCTGAAAAAAGGTTCCACCATTAACAAGTTCTATTGTGGCACCTTATGTTATTCTCATTCATGGATTCCTCAACCATGTATTAACAAAATTATTAAATCCAATACATTCACAATATAATAGGTTTGGATATTTATCATTTTAAGCTACAGTTTTTGATGGATATCATTCTATTGGATCCTCTTCACTTCTGCTTCCATGTTTCTTCTTTGGAAACACATTCTGATCAAACATATCATAGTCAAAGAAGAATAATATTCATTAAATTATATATTATTTAAAACTAACAACTGAGAAAAAATTATTTATTGTATTATATTATCATCACACTAACCCCTATTGTTATCTAAACCATCATTTGATACCAATTATAAGAACCCGACCAAATAAATATACATTATTCTGAATTTAGTAAAGACCTCCCTTTCTTAGTATTGAGGATCTATTCATGTTTATAGATTTAGAGAATTGGGACATAAATCCATCATAACATTCAACATTTATATGGAGTAGAAACAATAAAAACATTATTAAATTATTATAAAATAGTAAAATTCTCAAATTAAAAATGAATTCATGAAAAAATATTCTTAACATTTAACATGGATCCCTTCTTTGCCTTACACTTCCTAAAATAAAATTAAAATCATTAAAAAACATGGTATGACCACAAAAATATAAGTATGGTATATAAATAATGGATTGAAACTATTATCCCACAAATACATGAAACGTACAAAATTGTTATATAAAACATGTAATTGTTACCCATATAAACATTCATTGTAAAACATGGGATTTACTCAAAAAATACCGAACAATAAATGAATGGAAATGTATCTTCAGTCATTACTCATTTATTTTTGTAACCATAATGGATACCTTATGAGTTTAACCCCTCACAAATACCCTACAATTAACCCATACGACTACCTTAAAGTGTTACCATCACAATTACAGTTGGAGTAACCATACGAAAAAACATCAACATACACATACCCAATGAATTTAAGGGATATATAGGTTCCAACATTCATCATAATAAATTACCGAGAACCATTACATAATCATCAAAAAAATAATACATGCATTAAAACATTTAAATTGAATTTGTAAAACTAGATGTTCAAATGATGATTTTATATGAAAAGTCTCAAAAAAGTAACATAAAATTGATATGAGAATCAATAGAAAAAAATACATATGTGTTTAAAATATAAATATACTTAATAAAACATAAAATAAAAAATATTTGGTCACAAAAATGATATTAAAACCACACATCTAACGATTTATAAAGATAACCAAAATAATGGAAATTTGGTAATGAATTCCCTTTTATTGGGTTTCTATTACTTAAAAAATGTTTAAAAGTCCTTTATAATGGTAATAATATGTTATTAATATCATAGTGAAAAATATTCTTGTTTATAACACCATATATGATCATTTCATATAATTATTTTACCCATTAATTATTAGTATTTTTACCCTTCTATTGTTTTTTTTGCGTTCTTTACAAGATTTCCATTATCGGTTTGTATTTGATTTTCATAATGTATGGAAATGAAATGACATGAGTGGAATCAAATGGTATTCATATGATTATAGAATATATAATGAATCCATAAATAATTTTTTTATCATATATGATTTTGTATCATTAGATAAATCATTATTGATATTTTTTAGATCTGGTTTTTCAATTCCTCGATAATAATAAAATTGATTTAATATATATTTTAATTTCAAGCATAAAAGTTCATTAAAGAACAAAAAATAGGTTAAAAAATAAAAAATATATTATGTTTCAACCTATAATTTTTTGTATGAATATCTTTGAAGGAATTAATGGCAATTGCAAATACATCGTCAATGATTTTGGTAAATCAACACATCAAGAATAGTGATTTTGTTTTTTTTTGAATATTTGGGAGAGGAGTTGAAGAAATCAGACGAATATTTATCATGTACATTAAATAATATAGATTATATAATTTTCATTATATTTCATACATTTTAGATATATTTATGGGGAGAGAGTAGAAGAGAATAATCGAATTGAAAAAAAATGATTGTAAATGGAAGAGAATTCTTACCTCTTGATCTCTTCTCCTTGAGATCATTCTTAAAGCCTTTGGTTTTCGCATATTGTGGAGATCAGTAGGTCATGGATGAAGGGATGAGCATTGGATATGGGATTTTTCAAATCATTGACACTACTCAATTCTTTAGAGTTGTTATAGGAAGGGAGGGATAAGTGTGGTATTTATAGTTTAAGAGAGAAGGGATATTACATTATTTTAATCATTATTATAATATTTTTTTGTAGAAGACTATGAATAGAAATGATTGATGTGACAAAAAATATTAATAATTTCATGTATGGTCAGACAATGTGGGATTACATCTTCCTTTGAAAACCTATGATGCCTTAAAACATGTATTTAGATGTTATCATAATTTATCACATTTTACGATTCATTAATAATTCAAAAATTTCATAACAATGAAAAAAATTCCCCCTAAACATTTTATGACATAAAGAATTAAAATATGAAATCCATTTTTTTAATATAATCTCCTAAATATTATCATTATATTTTTTAAATAAAATCACAATTTATTAAAAAATATAAATTTTAAATCTATAACTCATTTTTTATCACTCTAAAAATTAATTAACACCCCATTATCTTATAAACTTATGAAACTAAAATAAAATTAATAATTAAAATTCTCTAGGGTAACATTAAAATTTTTAAGGTTATGTTACTATTCACAAAAAATGTTAGTTCTATCAAAATAAAAAAATTTACTGATCAGAACTGTAGATTATTATTTTTTGTAATTAAAATCATAGAAGAAGAAAAATTATGTTTAAAGGACAATTATTATTATATACGTAAAATATTGTTATATGAATTTAAATTTATTTAAAACCTCTGGGTGTTACACAATAAATATATTTATAATACATAGGGTCATTTTATAGTAATAAAACTCCAAACATCAAGAGATTTTTGGTGTTGTATTGGGGAAGGAACATCAATGATCAATAAGTTTCAAATTAACTATTATATATTTTTTCATCTATTTCTTTTTATGCCGCCAATTTAAAAAAATATATGAATAAATATAAAAATATTTTACATTATATTAATCTACATAACCTGCTATAATTATCTAATTTAAAAAATAAATTTCAAAATTCTATATCCTTGTGCACAATACAATGTCCAATCGAAGGATAGATAACCACATTCAACTAAATTTCAATGTAAAACATAAAACCTTTATTATAGATTGGTGTTATTAATTATATATAACTAACAAAAAAATTAAACTGCTATATTATACGTTTTTATAATTAATATTACACATGTATAGTCTTTTTCAAAAAAATTATAAAAATTGAAACAATACAAGATATTTTAAAGGAAAACATGATATCAAAACACTTATAAATATAAAATAAGTTTATGAAAAATAATCCAATTTCTATGGTTATGAAATATAAGGAATATTGAACATAGTTATCCTTGGGATTAATATTTTATTAATAATATGTATTCTTTTTAGATGGGAAAATGAGGGGAATTAAGGTAGGAATTAATGTAACATGACCCTTAACCAAATTCTCATTCTTTGGGTTATACCTATTTTTCCACATTTTTCATATATACTCAAATAATATTTATTAAATTATATTTCACTATTATTCCCTTTTTATAGGTATATAAATGTTTTTTCCATGATTATTAATAAAAATAATATTATTTTCTAAAATTTTATTTCTTTTTAAAACAAATCATTTACTCTTCATGTGCGGTTTCTTATAAAAAGAGAATAAAAATATTTTTTCCAATTATGGAATATATTTTTCATTATAAAAATCCTAATTTTATTCTTGAAACTTTGATTTTTGAAATCCTTATGAAACCCATTCTTTTCTACCGGGGATTCATGGTTATGACTATTGCACATACTAGGTGGGATGCATGATAATGTAAATATTTTAATGTGGAGGGTGGTCCTATAATTATATATACCTAAAAGGTAATATGTGGTTTTATATGTCTCATTATATAATATGTATTATGTGTTATACTGATTCTAGTTGTTTTAAAAAAAATTTATGTTATGATTATGATAACATGTCAATATTGAACATGACTCAAGCTTTTTTTCACAACAATGTCTATTATTTCTCCACTGTGATAGGAGGTTTAGTTTTTATACATTTCCTTATTATATGACATGATTAGATTTTCCCCCTGAAATTTTATGATGATTCAAAGATGAATATTTGATGATTATGGTTAAAATCATCCATGTTATATTGATTCATGTCTATTAGTCATCATATTATTGGGCTTTTAGCTCACTCCTATCAATGATGTATATCCATGGGTGAATACATGTACAAGCTATAATGCTAGATTTTAAATGTATTAATAAGAGGGTATTAAATATTTATATATGTTTTATGATATAATAGTAATTTCTATCTTTATTTTTGTAACACATTAAACCTTCTGATCCACTATTTTTTATTTTATTATGTTGTTTATTAAGAAATGATGTAATAGTTGTATAAAAAAATAAAGGCCGTTAGAGAATAAATTAAAAAATTGAATAGATAATTTTTTTAATTAGTATTAGAGAACGTTAGTGAAAAATTCAAGGAGAAGCGTAATTATATTAAATAGAAATAAATATTTTCTAATAAAATTGATAATAATAGGGATGTCCAAAGATATTTCCTTAGTGCTAATTCAATATAAGAATTAATTACTCATGAAATTTTTACCTACATTAATATCATACATGTTCTATTTTATAAAATAGTGTCAGCCAATAAAAACAAAGCCAGCGATGCATGTTAGGGAAAATAGAAAAAAAAATTTGAGGACATTTACAATACCATTAGATGTGAAGTTAAAAATATTTAGTAGATTCTATCAAATAAGTCATATTCTATCATCTTTAACCTGAAGCACATATAATATCATCCATCACACATGGATAAGAAACTTTACACTAAGTTATTTATGCACTAACAACCACCATAGTTAAATAGAACTTCGGATCCACTTGTTAAAAAACTATGGGTTAGAAAAATGAATAAGTCTTTATTTGTTATTTTTTTCAATGAATGGAACAGTTTACTATATATATCTATAATTTAGTTAAACAGGATTATAAATAGTTTTTAGTGTTTAAAAATGCCATGTAGATAGATAAAATAAAAAATATGATGTGGTAAATGTTATGAAAAATATTCATAACCTTAATTTCACCCAAACGTTTTGTACAATAATAGAGAGATAATTCATAGATTTAATGAAAAATGAAGTGGAATATATCATGGATTACATGGAAAACATCAAAAGTAATTAATTCTTTACATTTTATTATTAATGATAAATGATAATAAAATTTATAGATGGGTTAGTCTCCTAAAACAACAACATTCAAAAGATATAGCTATTATAGATGTTAAGAGTTTTCAAGAAGTGGATCAATGTTCTCTCATGGTAGATATAGAATATAGTTATTTGACCCTTTAACAACATTATAATTAGAGAATAATGATGATTTAACAGTGTTATTCATATGAAAATAAAGTAAATATGATCCAACAACTCACATGATAAAAAAGTGGGATGATACAGAAATGGAATAGTATTAACGAGATGGGGAATTGCATCATGAGTGGTAGATAAGGCCACCAATATCATGAAATATTAATAGACATGCTGAATGTTTCCATCATTACTTAGGGAATTAATGAAACTCTTAATCCTCCACCATTAATCCAATGCTTCTAGTGTATGGATGATTAGAATAATGCAGGCTAGTGCACTAAAACATGGGTTTTCGAGGGAAATCTGCATTAGAAAAAAAACCAAATAAAAATGGGGAATCTTATTCCAATAATAATTCTTCATTTCAACATGAAAATGAAGTCGTATAATGAACAATTATAATTTAATCAATATTGGAAACTGTTTTATTTTATTGAAGTTCTACTCTTTCTTTTATATCTAGTAAGATTTATACAATCTTTGAAACAAATTACTGAAAGCATGAACTAGTGATATCTAAAAAATATCCTAGTGGTTTTATCATGGAAACACATGAATTAGACCATTATCATATTATCATATATGGGAATATTCTTCCATCATTTCTTCTAATCATTCCTCTAGTGAAATTTTTTGATATACCGAGAGTGGATTATATATCGTTATACAGAGAACACATAAATTATATGGATAATGTAATCTACATTCCTATTAGAAATAATATTATGGTCCTATACAAATTCAAGTAAGATAGTGAGTATCCTTTGGGAAATCCCCAGATGGTGCAGTTTTTTCTTCCATGTGAAGAAGCATACATCATTCCCATGGTTGAGTCAAAATAAGGTGTCAATATGGAAGAAATTCCTTTTGATGGAGAATTCACTACTATATTTATGGAATATTTATCCCAATGAAACTCTATATAATGAAATTGGATTTCAATAGAACATATACATCAATACACATCTATCACTATGTTAACTCACATGATATAACTAATTTAATTAGAGTAGTTAAATAAATTATTGCAATAACACTTAGAAAAGGGTTCTTATTCCTTTGCGCATCACCTTGGAATGTGAAATTTCTGTTCATAATGAAAATGGATCATTCATTGTTGTTTTACATTGATTATCGAAACTCAACAAGATCAACATAATAAAAAAATCATTTTAGGGAATCATTTCTTATTATATAAACAACAAGGATCTCTGTATATCTTGAATGTTGTTATTCATTCTCAATATAATCAACAAAAGGTGAATAATAGAGATATTGATAAGAATTAATTTTGTAGAAGATATGTGATATATTAGTTCTGAGTGATTCTCTTTTTAAATACTCATTACACTGAAATCATCATATATTTGATGAATATTGTATTAGGATACTAATATTAATTTTATTGTAGTTTTTATCAGTGATATTCACATATATTCTAAGATAATGATAGAATAAGATATTAATCTATGGATTTATATGGGGACGTTATAGATGGATAACATGCATTTTGAATTTGGATGGTGTGACATTTTGATGTATCAAGATTCATTCATAGGTCACATGATCAATATTTGTGGTCTTCTAAATTCTATTTAAAAAAAAGAAATTTATTAATGTCATATACCCAATAGTATAATAGAACTATTTAGTTTTTATGGCTTATCATGGTACTAAATATATTTTCATAGAAATTTCATAATATTATTTGTATTTATTAAAAATCAAACACAATGAAGGATAATGATATTATGGATGAAAAAATGTGTTAATAAATTTTTGGATCACAAAAAACAAATAATCACAGCACATATAGATGTAATAATTATAAGTGTATAAGGTTATGGGAGATACAATGATTTATAAAATAATGTATTTGGATGATTACTTTTCAAATACAAATTAACAGCCCATGCCTCATTAATGTTGATGACCATAGAAAAAAACCACCGAATGTATGATATTCTGTTAGTTGTGCCATTTTTCAACATGTTGATTCGGTGGAACTAACTCTTTGGTCAAAATTTTGGAAAATATATCAATAAAAATACACAAAATTATATATTAATATATAAAGTGATCAACACCTTTCATCAAGGATGGGTTTATATGATCATATACAATGATTTCACTAGAAATTACCATTCATGAAAGGTTAACATGGAATCTAACTCTCTTAGTAGAAACAAACATAATACACTCTCTAGGATGCAGATTGACACATACACTATCATTATATTAATTTAAACTATGAATTTATAAATCATATTGTGAGAAATAATATCCAACATTCCCACGATGATTTTCTAACAATACATCTAGAATATGATCATATAGTCATGAAGGAATTATATAGAGCTATAAAATTTTGTTAATAGAGTAATGGAATTAAAAATGAAAGACCACCATATTGATGATTATGCGGTGATTTGGTTTAGAAATATTATTCATGTGCCTTTATCTTATAAGATAAATAAAGTAATTCTAGATAATGAGCATATATTATCATTCTATATCCTTCTCAAAATTACAAATATGTACCATGATATATTATATAATATCTACTGTGAAAACCTGACAAATCCACTTTTGGATTATATATAATGCAATTTTTATATTTTAGAATGTTAAATAATAGTGAAATAAGTATGACGGGGCTATGCAACTAGTTTCTATACCCAGAGGAAAATAGAAAATTTTCTTCATGGACATTTTCACTAGTGTCGTGAATCCGTATAAATGAAAAAAAATGTGATACAAATTATATTTGATTGACTCCCATAGAATACAAATGTTTATATTTGGGAAGATTTCCCTCATGAAAAACAATCAAAAATATTTTTAATCTATGTTGTGATGTTGTATTGGTTGCCGTAATAGATCAACTCTAATCATGATTTAATATTTAAATATCAATTTTGTAGAATTATTCAACATGAATTGAGTAATCAATTGAATTTCATCATTGACTATCACATTTAAAAAATGAGGAAAATTAAATGGACTATTTTAACAATTAAATGCATGATAAGGGACTGGTCAATAGAAATTAATGGATGATATGATCAATATACCCCAATAACTGAGTTCCCATATAAACAAAATTTCCCACTAAAATATTCAAAATGATATATATGATGATAGGTATTAGAAGAAATGATGAAATCATATTTGATGGGTTGCTCATGGAAAAAATTGCTACATTTACATGATCCTGTTCATGAGATGACCATGAAGGATCAAGGTATCTAAAAGTATATAAAATATCTCAAATTTAAAAGAAAGGATATTATTATAGATATAAAAGGTTATTAGAGTTTGATGTTGGAGAATAGAAATTCATTATTGTATAGTAATGGAATATATTCATGTTGTTTGGAAAGATAGGTAACCTTATCCCATGTTACATTAGACCCTATTATATTCATAATCAATTAAGAGAAGTTTCTATTCCATTTCACTTCCTCCATATATAGATCAAACTCATTAATTTTTTCACATATTTCATCAGAGGAATTACATACCCAATCCCTCACATGGAAGGAATCCAGTGGTAGTATAAATATATAATGAACTCTCATATGAAGATAAGAATATGGGGTGTTTCTGTAGTATATAAAAAGTTATACAAGACAAGAAAACTCACCTTATCATTGTATTATGGTGTAACCCTAAACATGAAGAGGTTGACACAAGAAACAGATCAAATAATGTCACAAAAGATCCTTATGAAATTCTGTAATTATAATATGAGTTAAAATTTTGAGGATTTAATTTCTAAATTGTAGATGAATTGAAAAATCCATATTTTTTAGATTATATATTTTTCCTATAATAATTCTTTGTTATAATATATAAAAAAATGAAAAAAAAATTATTTCAATAATAAATACAACTAGATTAATTATCAATGAATCTATATAATATTACAAACATAATATCTTCATAAAAAATATATAATATAAAAAGTACAATGTCGGAAAATTTTGATCATCCCAATCTGTATGAATCCTCACCCCAATATCAAAATAGTTGAAAGGTAAAAAAAAATTAGTAAACCAACCAAAATTATATAAAATGGAAATATTGAACCATGAGAATAATTTATTTTATTTATTAACATATGAAATTATATCTATTTAGGAGGCAGCATATTACTAGTTATATTTGAAAGAATACTAGAATTATTAATATAGCTCAAAATAATAAAATTTTATATAAATTGTATTTATTATGAAAAATTTATGTAAATGTAAATTTTATAATTAACAAAAAATTTAATCATTGGATTAAAAAAGGAATATAAAATATAAAAAAAATTAAAAAAATTATATATGAATGTATTTAGTAAAAACCATAATTTTTATGTTAGATGTTAAAATTAAAAATTTAGAAAATTTATAATTTTAAAATTAACTTATATTTTAAAATAAGAACCTTAAAATTATCACTGGTTTATTTTATTTTAATTTCATGAAATTCTATAATTTTTTGGTAAATAATGAAAATATATTTTTCACAGAACTGATGTAATAGAAATTACCAAAAAAAATGATATAATAAGGAAATATAAATTTCAGTAACATGAGGTTATTTCATTATATTTTTAATTTCACAAATTGGTTTTGAAAATATGATCTACTTAATTTACATACTAAAAAATGCTCTTTCTAAACATAATGTCCAAAGTGAATACATAACATTCCACGTTCTCTTACTTTCCACTTTCTTTTTCAATTAAATAATGAATTAGAATTATAAATGCTATTTAAAATCCTAAAACGAATATCTTACACTCATATATTATTTATATTTCCTATAATTTTATATTACATGTTTTACATTTGATATAATATTCATTTTTAATTATAAAAATACTCATCTCCCATGTATAAATAATTCCTCTACCATCCTTTGGAAGCCCACTCACTCCCACATTACATGGCCTAGAATATAGAAAAATCATTCATAAAATTCCCTTATAATACTTAGTTCTGTTAGGGTTTAATATATCATCATATATTGTGAGTGTTTTTGTGTCACACAAGATTATCTATACTAAGGGTTAAGTATATTCCATTATACATCACATTTTTTGTCTATTTTTTCATATGCCACACCTTTTATTATAAAACATTATAATATTATTTTCTTAATTTAACATTGTATTAACTATATTAACCTAATTTATGCATCAAATGTTATATATTAATTTCAATATTCTTATTCCTAATCTTCCAATATTGTCCCATCAAATGTCATATGACCACCTACGGAGACTGTTCCATGTAACGAAACATAAAAAATATTCATGGTTGAATATAATGAATTATATATGATGAATAAATCTTTTGTTTAAATTTATTTTAAATTAAACTGTAGTTAATCATACTCATGTATAATTACTATTAAAAAAATAAAAAATAAAAGAAAACCGAGATATTTTTAAATAAACCATGACACCGGATTGCATTGAAATAAAAAAGATAAAAATTTTGAAAACTAATCGGATTAATATTATTAATATATATATATATTAAAAAACCAAAATAATTTACTTTTGGAACTATGTTTCAATTATATTAATTTATTATTTATATAGTTTAAAAGGGACTAAATAAGGTAGGAATTAACGTAATAGGAATCTCGAACCGAAAACCCGTTATTTGGGTTATACATATATCTCATCATTTTTGGTATGAATACTCTAATTATTTTTCTTATATACACATTCACTATTATTCAATTTTATTTTAGGGATATACATGTTTCCACCTCAATTATGAAGACAAAATAATTAATTTTACCAAAATAGTTTTTTTCTTAAACAACAATTAGACTCCTCATGTTTTGTTTATTATCAAAAGTAAAACGATATTTTATTATAAAATATTATCCCCATTATTCAATTTGTAAATCCAAATTTTATTCTATAGGTCTTCATTTATGAAATACATATGAATAGTTTTTCATTTCATAGGTTATATCATGGTTATTACTATTACACATTCTATATGGAATGCAAGATAATGAATATATTATGATGTAGCATGTGGGTCCAGAATAATATATCCCTAGAATAAATTTTTTAATGCAATGTATTTCAAGATATAAAGTGTTTCGTGTGAGAAAATCATGATATATATTTTCATAAACATTATTTTATTATTATTCACATTTGTTATGCGTGAACCTGATGTAATATTTTTTTACAACTGTGTGTGGTATTTGAACACTATGAAATGATGTATAATTTGTATACATTAACAAAATTACATTGAAATATCATTTGATTCAATCAAACTTTTTATTATGATCCCATTATTATTTTATGACTATTATGACTACTCTCTCCGATATTCTTTTGGAATCATGTCCCTTACGTCTTCCATGGTGGGATATAATGTTTCATGTTAGAGGTTGTGAGATAGACATCATCAAATGAAGATGGTTTTATTTTTTAAGTAAAAATATCAATTAGATAATTGTTTCACGGATGGATCATGGTATTTGGGGAGTATAAGGTGTTTTATTTGATTATTATAGTTTACAAGTGGACATTTCAAGAGTAGAAGGATCCAGAGAAACTTATATATTATCATATTAATATTTTTTTTCCTAGATGAGAGTTTCACCATTAAAAAAGTTTCATGTTAACTCATTTTAGGATAAACTGATATTTGGGTATCACAGTATTATGTAATAGAGAAATAAATATGGGATATGTAGTGGATTTAGTGGAATTGTTTGCTGATCATATGTCATGTTGTGAAAGGTGAGGTCACACTATGAAAGGTGACATTTTAGATCATTGGTCAGTTAATATCAATGTTTAAAATTTTGAGTTAGCCTAAAATAACAATGGTTTAATGCATAAATTTTAATTTTATGAACATAATAAAAATATGTTTCACTCATGGAATAAATATTTGTATAGATTATATAAAATTAATGACAACCCCTTAATGAGGTTCTTGATAAATATATTATTATAAAAACATCCTAAACTCTTATAAATAATTTAGAGACTGTACATAGAGAAATAAAATATAAAATAATAATAAGATTTTCATGAATGTGATAGATTGTAAATGAAAAAATAATAATGATCCATGAAATAATATCAATGTAATATTTATTTAATTATGGATGTGGAAGAAATTAAAACACATTGAAACATTAATGAGAGTTGAACCATACATTCCTATTAGTTAGAATTAAATAATCAATTATTAAAGGGGTGGTACATTACCTACATGGATTTGAGTATGTGTATTTTGTCATATGAGGTTCTAAAACTAATATGGTTTTTTCTAATACTCGAAAATTGTAACAAATGATGAAATTATACTATTTATGGTACATTGAATAATTTCTTATTCATGATCTGTGGATCATCCAATTTAATATGACCATGTAACAAATATTACATTCTTTATATAATATATTAAATAATTATAATGATGGAGATAAATATTATGGTGTTTTTTTTAAAAGGGAACATGAATCTTGGAATGAGTTAATAAAATAACTTCTTTCGCACCCACCATATCATGTCATTCACCCACATGTATGACAAAAAATATGCACTAAAACCAAATGATCAAGATTGAATATTATATCTATTTCAAAAATTAAATAGGTATATTTCAATGAAAATATTGTTTATATTGTTTATTGAAAAATATTTTATTTATAGAGAAAAAAAATTGAAAACTACTTTAAATGGGTGGGGATAGATGTCCAGATTACAACAATGAATTAAATTTTGTTCATTATAGAGATGGTAACCCTATATTATCATGATAAAAATCAATTGTATTTTGACCCCAAGTTTAATAATTCCCTCTAGGGGATTTGGATAACCATATCTACAAAATGGTGATGTTATGAAAAACCTATCATGCTATATGTGTTGAAATTATTATTATTTTTTGAATGTAAATAAAATTATTGAGAATTGAATTTTCACATTATATGGAATAATATTGGAGAATAAAATGTGAGACTAAATGGAACAATTGATATATTGATCCATAATATTCAGAAGTAATTATTACACCATTTTAGACTAACATTAATGTAAAACATTAAAATCAATGAAAAACATATAGATTATGATTGTTTTGAAAATTGATTCATAATCCTCTAATTTTATGAATGAAATAAAAATTTTACTACATAGAATTATATTTAGGTATACCATAATTAAACCTTATAATTCATAGCTTATGCATGAAAAAACATAATAAATGGTGAGGTTATATTCATTGTTTTGGTAAACAAGAGATATATAAATGATTATATAAATAAAACATTGGAGAATCGTATGAGAACATGATAAGGATAGTTGAGAATACTACCCAATATATTATAGGTCGTAATCATGTTTCATGTCATATTTATTTCTATTTCATATCTCATGAATCATAAAGGGAAAAAATTAACAATGGAAGTACAATTTGTTTATACAACATATGTTTTTTGGAATACACTAAAGTATAGAAAATAATTTACTCTGTCAAGAATAATTTCCAAGACTATCATAGTGCATTGGGTTCAATAACCAATACATCATGTCCTTATTCATGGACCACACCCAAAACTATGTTGTTTTTATTGCAGTTGTTACTAAAAATGGTTCACTCCCCATTCCATTCCTCATAACCATATAACATATCCATATGTATGTAATTCATTTGAGGGATATGCAATTATGCTTCCATGATTCATTTAAATAGAATCGTAAATGTGTGTTACAAAAGACTATAAATTATATTTTATATCATAAACCATGCATCAGAAATGTATTAAAGGAATATTTAATCATATCAACAGAGTATATCTCATTGAAAAGAAATAGGATTAATAATTTAATCTTTCTATGGAATAGAAACTCGTTTTATAAACTAATAATTAAATATTCATCATTATCAAATGCCATCCCAAAACACTAAATTTGATGATATCCCTGGATAATACACCTTGCAAATTAAACATTACACAATAATATTTTATTATAAATGATAATTTTATGTAATATATTTTTGTAACATTTTATGCATAAAATATAGATTTTAGATTTAAATTTCATATTAAATATTTTGAAATAATCAAAATATTAAATAATAGTTTTATATGAAAATAACCATCAAAACATGTAAAGGGATATTCAAATCATTGTGTTTTCATGAATTTTAAAAACTATGTTAATGTTTTTTATTATAAAACATAGATCCATTTCACAAATTCCATAATAGTAAGAAATACATGGTTCATAAAATTAGAATATGTTTCAATTTATATTATTTAATAATAATTAAATCTAGTTTAAATATTATTTTAATCAATCCTAGAATGATAATAAAATATTCATAAATAGATTTTAACAAAAAAAAAAAGAAATGAATAAAAAGTGTATTGAACCAATGTGATAAATATTGTATGTTTTAGTTAAAAATATTTATTTGGTAACACGAGTATATAAACAGGATAAATTTAATGAAAAAAGAAATACTATGAAATAAATATAGAATAATATTTTTTGAATTCATGAGATGTATATCATGTAATTTTTCATCGTAAAATAATAAAAATTTATCATGACAATCAATTAGATTCTATAATAATACCACAACTATAAGATCTGTTTGTATGGAAACCACACAAAACTCAATTATAATACATTTAAATTTATTATAATTTAATTAAAAAATAATTTAGTTAAATATGATATAATTATATGTTTACAATTCCAATTTATTAATAATTCTTTTTAAAATCTTCTTTCTAGTGATAACTCGTTAATTTTTCATCAAATTGATTTATTTCGAGTTCTAATTCTTTTAACCTTTTCATAGTTCCATCATATATATATTATAAAAAATGATATAGATATAAATTATATTAGTTATATTTATATTTCTATATTTACATCCATTGATAAAAAGTAGATATAGATAAATAAATTACACCATTGATGAAGATGGCTGGACACACTTATTCATGAATGTTGTTCTAAAATAACCAAAGTTGGAAGAAATGAAATTTAAAGAATAATTCAACATTAAAAAACTGTTATTATATAATATTTATAATATTTATTCATTAAATTTTCGCTTATTACCATTTATATAATGTCAAATATGAAAAATAATCTCATCTCGTGGTGGATGTGGTAGTCCAAATTTATATACATTTGAGTTTATCATATATCAAAGGATTATAAGGTAATAATAAATATTTATTATTATAATTATAGAATAGTAATTATAACATAAATATAAAAAATATTCATTTGTTTCATATTTGTAACCAATAAATTAAAATTGCGAAGAAAGAGAATTACACCGCTAAATACTGAAGGTATGCTATTCAAATATACAAGGTTTTTTTCTTTATATAGGTTGGAAAGAAGATAGAAAATTGTTATTAAATATTCATTTTAAAATATCATAATATTTATAATATTTATTTAATTATTATTGTATGGTTACAAAATATTTTTCGAATATATATAAAAATAAAATTTAATTGAGTTGGTAAAGAAGATTAAAGTTTTCATAGAAAATATCCAATAAAACTCATCTTAAAGACACTTTTCATCATATATTAAAAATTACATCCCCAATAATTCACGTAATGCGATTTTTAGAGGAGAATTAGTTAGGTGTTTATTGTGCTAAATGGATATATGTATTGTAATAGTATAAATATAAGGTTTTTTATAATGGAGAAAAATGAAAGAATTGTAATTACAAATATTACCAATGTATAATGATGTAATTATAAATAAAAGTTCTTTAAATTAGTAATATATTTTAATAAAAACAATGTAATTTATAAATATACTCCTTAAATTATAATTTTTTTTGGTTTTGATGTCATTTTAAACCATATATTTTGGTTTATCCCCTTAGATAACAAATTTTATACATTACTATGTGAATACTTTTTATATTATTTAAGGTTATTAATTTTAAATATAATTTAAAAATTGACACAAAAATGTTAAAGGGTTTAATTTTTTGGACCTTTTATCATCTAAATTTTTGACATTTATTTTTTTCGGATTTTTAGAAAAATAAATAACTAATTAATCAGAATATACTATTGATGTAATATAAAGGACTATTCAAATAATTTCACATTGAAAAAATACATGACAATAATGTAAATTAAATATATAATAGGGAAACAAATATAATATGTTATATTAATCTATAATATTAGTATTTCATTATCACTAACCAAAATAATTTTTCATTCCATGTTTTTTAAAAAATTCATAATTTGTTGACTTCTTACAGAAGAACTGAGTGGGAATTGTTTATGCATTTAAGGAAATTTTATTGTCACATAAAATTGAAAAAAATAACACGAAAAAAGTAATTTATATTTTAATTAAAAATCACAAGAGAATATTTTTTCTTTTTATACTCTTGAAAATAAAATTATAGTAATTAAATCAAAATTGTGGCATCTAAAATATATTATTTTATAAATTAATATAAAAGAAATTGTAAATGTAAAATGAAAAAAGTGTACATATATTAGATAATTTAATTTTAATTGATGAAATATGATTATTAAATAGTATAGCGGAAAATTATGTTTTGTTTTAGGGACCTTATTCCATCGTTTTAAACTGAATTTAAAATTTTTAACCATATTGAGGGGGAAAATTTTAAATGATGTTACTATTTTAATTAAAAAAATAAATAGGGAAAATATTACAAATATTAACATTATGATTCCAAATAATTGAATAAAATTTACAATATTCAATCATTAAATGTAATAAAAATTAATTCATGATAAAAACACAATATATAATGATTTTGTTTTATTAATTTGGGATTTGGATAGTGTAAAAAACCTTCATACACCAAATTAATCAATAGAATTTTATTAAAATAAAATTAATTGATTCTTTAATAATAAAACTGAATTTTTTTTGGAATCCAATTTTTATAATAGTGATATTTTTTACAATCATAAAACAAATATAAAACGTTAAATAAAAAGTATTATATTTCCAATATTCATAGGAAGTTTAATATATTCAGAAACATCCCTAAAAACTCTACCTAATAATATTTTTATGATTTCTTATAATATAAATTTAATTTTATCAAATATTTTTTAGAAATTAGTTACAAAAATATATTATATTATTTTCTCACAAAATGAAATAAACCACATTTTAGAAAGAAATATATTTTTGACGTATAATATAACTTTACTAAAAAAATTATTATTTCCATTAATTTTTCAAAAATCATGTATTGGAATATTATATATATTAGAGTTATTTACATTATATTAAAATATTTCAATTCAATGGATTGGTTATAAAATTGGTACTTATATATTTATAATTTTTTGGGTTTTTATGTTTTATATTGTTTTTCATATACATTATCGAACATAGTTATCCATTAAATATATGATGGTGTAATATTGTTCATCATCCTTTAATATATTTTATAATCATTATTTTCACATTTTCTCATAAAATATTGGTTTTTTTATTTTAAAAATAAATGTTGAAAATCCACAACGTAAAAATGATTCATAAAATGTCATTATGAAAATAGGGAACTAACAAAAAGAAGTTCATCTAGAATAATACCTAGAAAGGATTCCTAATATTTGAACAATTTTAGGATGTGAAAATATAGAAATGGGTAAATTGTAATGTCAAAATAATGATTTATAGTGTTAGAGAACATTGATAACCAAGAATTGGATGATTATGATATAGTAAATGACAACAAAACCATAAATTAATAAGATGTGAAAAGGCGGTTATCTCATCCAAAATGAATGCAATATGACTGAATTATTGATTCAAGATGTTTTTTTTTGTATTTAAATTAATTATTTTGACATGAAATAAAATAATTATGAAATAAACATTATTGATAAGAAAAATTTCATTGTTTGATCAATTTATACCATAATATCATATTTTTCATAAATTATGAAGAATAAAAATAGAATTTTCAGGCTTCAAGAATTAAAATAAATTCAAGTGGATCATTTAATATCTAAAATGATAAAAACCTATTCCAAATTTCATTAAATTTTAACAAAAATTCAATTTGATTGCACGAGTTATGATAATATTAAAAATGTGCAAACATTCATATGATGAAATAATACATTTTATATCAAAATTTCCACAATAAAATCTAGGGATTAACATATATTATTCAATAAAAAACAAAAATATATCCCAATTATCCACAATAATATCATAATTAAAAATAATTTAACATATATTTTTTTTGATAATAGTCACCGTACATTCAAAAAAATAATAATGGATTTATTAAAAAGTAATCATTCATATTAAATCACATGTGAAACCAAAAGGTTACATATACCATAACCCAATAAATAATCTCCCAGAATATCATTAATAACCATGATAAATAAATATATAATATTATCATATATTGTAATTCAACAAATTTTCATGAATCATATTTTGATTTCAATTTAAAAGGAAATCATCATCTTTTCCATAAATTTCTCAAAATATATCACTTTTTCAATGAATTACTTTTCATCCTTATAGATTATATATATAACAATATCCAATAAATCATAGTTAACATAACATAAAAAAATGTACTCAATGAATGGGGTTTTTAATCATTAATATAGTAATATTCCAATATCCTATTAAAATATTAAAATCACTACAAAATACCATCTGATAAAAACTCAAAGTTGTATCTATTCGAAAATTATTATAACCAATCATGTAATTATAATACCATTATTCATTCCATTTATCATAATTTGATCTCACATAAATAAATATATGCTTCCAAAAATAAAATATTTATTAACAAAGAGGTCCTAAATTATTATTTCATCAAATCACTAATAAAATTCATGGTCACAAATACAATAATAGTGTTCTCATTATGGGATATAATATATTTATCCCAACTAATCAATATTAACTCATTCATAAAAACATATTAAGCATTCTATATTTGTTAATAATACTTTTTAAAAAAATATCCCCTTACTGCAAAATCGCTTTTATATTTAATTAGTAGAATTTGACTTATGTTTTTTAATGTTTACAAGAAAAATTTTCATAAAATAATTTATAGATGTTACATGATTATTATAACCATAACATCACTTATAGATCCCTCAGATACCATTATTATCAATTCAAAATACATAAACACTTCCACACTTTCATATTAACAATTGGATTAGCGTAGTGTAAGGAACCGGTTGGAGCAATGAACCACTGAGAGGGGGGGGGGGGGGGTGAATCAGTGGTACCCCTTTTTTACGTTTCCTTAAAATTGAGAACAAACTTTGTCTCCTATTAAAGATATAATTCCCTGCAGAGAAAACAAACAAGCACACATCCAAAGGAACACAAAAATTTACAAGGTTCACTATTCAATAAAAATAGCTACGTCCTTGGAATGGTTGGAAACAATCCAGCACCATACATCCACTAAGAAAAAAAATCCTTGGATTATAATGAGTAGGTTATACCCTTACACTCGTGAAGCACTGTGAAACAATTACTCCAGTGCGTGTGCACCCTCTTATCACAATAGGGCAAATTCTCTTTTTTTGTAACAGCTAATGTTATATGCACTTCCATTCAAATACACAGGAGTAAGAATGCTCGGCCCAAATCTTCACTTCCTTACCCAAAAGAAAGTCAAGGACTTCTTGGACTTGAGATACATCAATTATAGTGCAAACATCCCATTCCGAATCTCCACTCTGAATTCTTCACTCTTAATTTTCTTCTCCACTCATAATACAAAAAATCCAAATTCATCACTTAAAATCATCAATCCGAGTATTCCTCTGTCTGAGAAACTCAATACGGTGATATCCAGTACTGATTCCCCATTCTGAATCTCCACTACGAATTCTTTACTCCAAATTTTCTTCTTCACTCCGATTCTTTAATCCAAGAAACTCAATACGGTGTCAACCAGTATCAAAATCTCATTTTTATTGAAACCACAATGAAACTCAGTAGGCCAAGTTCTTCTTCCTATCTCTAGATTAGCAGAGCTTCTCTCTCTAATTTTTCATCACATCCTTACATAGCACCCGTATCTCCTTTTATAGGTGCACCAAAGTACGCTTAGGTTAGAAACCAAAATATTTTCCCGCTCACTTAAATTCACCCAAATCATAATTTGTCCTGAAATAATAGAGTAATTAAGACTTTTTCAATGCTTCTAGAATCTTCTTAAATATTCTCCCGCTTCACTTGATTTAGAGCTTTGGCATTTTCCGGATCTGACCTTATTACGCATGTTTTTCAAAGTCAGATTCTCAAATCCACTCATATGTCTTCGTGGGATCATATTCTTGGATCCACCATTCTTGATTCTTCGGCATCACTTTCTTGGATCCACTCTTCTTGAGTATTCAGCATCACATCCAATTCTCGACATGACTCTTCACCACTTCTTCGGCATGACACCATTTAAATTCTTGGTATGAATCTTCATCACTTCACAGTATGGATTTATGTTACAACTTAACCAATTCTCGGTATGGATTCTCATTACAACATCACCAATTATCGGTATGACTCTGCACTTTTGGACATGAACTTCAGGTTCAAGAAGTCGACTTCAATATTTTTCACTCCAAACTTCTAACTCAGCAAGTCGACTCCAAACTCTTGGCAACGGGCTTCTGAATCAGAAAGTCGACTCCGCACTTCTGTTTAGGAAGTAGACTCTGCAAATTCTATTCAAGAAGTAGACTTCCACAAATTCTGTTCAAGAAGTGGACTTCCGCAAATTATGTTCAGGATGTAGACTCTAAAAATTCTATTCAGGAAGTAGACTCTGCAAATTCTGTTCAGGAATTAGACTCTGCACTTCTGATTCTCATAACGGCTCTTCCAAATTCTCAGTATGACTTTACCACTCAACCTTTGCTTTCATCATGAGTACTTTAATATACTCACAAAGTAGAGTTACAAAAGATAAAAGCATCATCACAATCAATTTCTTCACATATCCTATCATCCAGCTTTCAGGAATATGCAAATTCCCGGTTCTGAACTTCTCAATTTCCAGACTTCAAATTCCAGACTCTGAATTCTTCGAACACCAGGTTCCTAATGTTCGATATTCTTCATTTTGAACTTCTCAATCTCCAGACTCTGAATTCCAAACATCGAATTCTTCGAACACCAGGTTCCAAATGTTCAATATTCATGGTTCTGAATCTTCAAGCTTCTAGCATCCGAATTATTAGAAATTCAAAGTGTCTTTCCTTTATGAAAACCTCCTCAAGATCAACAAAAAACAATCCATGCAACCCATATCTTCCTTCATCTTGGTCCTATCAATCTTCCCCTTTGGATTTTATTGTCAAGAAAGATTTCATAAATCACTAAACATTGTAACCTCATGCAATGGATTACTTATCAATAATTCTAAACCTATGTGAGCTAACTCATTGTAGGAAACAAGAATCATTGACAGCAAAACCATGCTATCCATAGGTAGTGAAAATGATATCTTCAAATTCATACATCTTCAGATTCATACATCCTATAAACAACTTCAAGTTCATTCCTACAACCACTCCAACAAACAGTTAGAATAGTTGACATATACAAACAATGCCGAGTTCACAGCTTATCCACAACTCTCTCTTTAAACAAATAGATTTGTGATACAAAAACATCTCCCCCTTGACAAAACAATCGAAAGGTAAGAAGAGAGAGTGGACAGAACAACATACCTTATCCTTGAAGATAAAGAGTTTGGACACCCATGTTCAACCTGAATCCTGAGAATGATTCCTTTGGCAAGGGTTTCATGACAATATCAACAACTTGTTCAGCAGATGAAATATATTCAAGTTTTAGTTCATTATTTTCCACATTCTCTTTGATGAAATGATATTTGATGTTAATATGCTTCGATCGAGAATGTTGGACTGGATTTTTGGTAAGATTAATTGTGCTTTGATTATCACAGCCCAAGAGCAAGGAAAACTTCACTTCATCTAACAAATCTTCCAGCTGTGTTTTCATCCAGATAAGTTGAGTAGCGGCCATGGTGGCAGCAACATATTCAGCTTTAGCTATACTAAGTGTCACAGAATATTTCTTCTTTGAGTGCCAGCCAACACAACTTTTTCCCATAATGAACACTCCACCAGATGTGGATCTTCTGTCATCAACATTTCCTGCCCAATCTGCATCTGAATAGCCAAACAAATCAATTTTATTTGAGCCACTATACTTGATTACAAATTCTTATGTGCCTTTTATGTATCTGAGAATTATTTTTCCATTAATAAGATGTGATTCTTTAGGAGCACTCTGGAATCTTCCTCATAAGGTAATAGCAAAAACAATATCTGGTATTGATGCAATCAGGTATAAAAAAATTCCAATCTTCTTTTTATATTATTTATGATCAACTTCTTTTCCTTCATAATTTTTTCTTAGCTTTGTTCCCACTGAAATAGGAGTTGATACATGTTTCGAGTTTTCCATGCCAAACATCTTGAGAAGTTTCTTATCATACTTTTATTGGGAGAGAAAAATGAATTCATTCTTATGCAAGATTATTAACCCAAGAAAGTATCTCATTTCACCCAACATGGAAATCTCAAATGCAATCTTAATTTCTTCAGCAAAACTTTCACAACTTATTTCATTATTCCCAGCAAAAATATTGTCATCAACATATAAAATCACAATGAGAGAAAGATATAGGCATTACTTGATGTATAGATTGTTGTCAACTCGTCCTTTCATGAAGTTCATCTCCTTTAAGCAAGAATCCAGTTTGGAATACCATGCTCTTGGAGATTGCTTTAGCCCATACAAGGCTTTCTTCAACCTACACACATAGCTTTCATTCTTCCCAACAACAAACCCACATGGTTGCTCAATATAAACTTCTTATTTGAAATCAACATTAAGAAATGTGGATTTAACATCCATTTGATCGATTTTGTAGTCTCATTGTGTAGAAATAGAAAGAAAGATTTGGATAGTTTATAATCTGGCTACCAGAGAAAAAGTTTCTTCAAAGACAATTCCTTTAATCTGAGATTATCCTTTGCAAAAAAATATTTCATTTTTTCCAATAACATCACCTTCTTCATTCAAGTTGTTCCGGAAGATCCATTTGGTGCCAATAATGTTCTTACTTTCAGGATTGGGTACGACTTCCCATGTGTCATTCTTTTCAATATGATCCAACTCTTCATCCATGGATTGAACCCATTACGGATGCTCAAAGGCTTCTTTAACATCATTTGGTTCCACATTGGAATACAAGGAAGTATGTGATATAGAATTACTTGTTCTTATTTTTGGAACCATGTGATGTTGATCGCTAATAATATTCTGATCTGGCACTTGTTTAATCATCATTGGATAGGTTTTTCATGTGCCTTACTCATCACTTGATATGGATGAATCTGATTCTTCATTTTGATTTGGATTACAATTCATTGCATCCTTATCAAAATTGTTAACTTCATCTTCTTCATCTTCTGTGTCTGTCTGTAAATGCTTATCTTTTCTCGGCGATTCAATGTATTTTACATAAACTACATCCACAATTCTTCATTTTTCTTTGTTATAGAATCTATAACCACTTCTTTCTAGTGCATTTCCAAGAAAAATTTCATCTTCTCCTTTCTGCTGAAATTTTCCACTGTTTCCACCTTTCTTCTTTATAATGCACGGGCTGCCAAAAACTTTAGCATGCTTCATACGTTGAGTAATTCCATAGAAAAGCTCACATGGAGTCTTGTTTTATTGAGGCTTATAAAAACATCGATTTTGAATATAAAATTTGTTCTTGTATCTTGCCTCCAAAAGTAATGAGTAAGGCCAGGTTCAAGCAACATGGTTCTTACCATTTCCACCAAGCTTCTGTTCTTCCTTTCAGCAACCCCATTTTGTTGAGGTGTATATGGAGCACTATATTCATGCTGAATCCCATGCTTCTCAAGGTAGTCTTCAAATTCTTTACTTCTATACTCACCACCGCTATCTGTTCTTAACTTCATCAGGGAGTACTCACATTCCTTCTCAGCTTTCCTTCTAAAGCTTTAAATCATTTTTAGGGTGTCTGACTTGTCCTTCATAAAAAAACACATGTAATGCGAGTAAAATCATCAATTAAAGTGATGAAGTACTTGTCTCCATTTGTTGATTGTTTTATCATTAGCCCACATATATCAGAATGTATTAATTCAAGGGGTTGTTTAGAAAAAATGTCAAACTTCTTATGCACAAAACTTGTAATAATTCCTTTTTGACAGGTGGTGCAACACTAATCACTTCTTCTTGGAAAATATGGAATATCTTTAACACTGTCGCTTTGAGATAACTTTCTCATATTTCTCTGACACACTTGTCCAAGTCTTTTGTGCCACAATTGATTTTCTTCCACTAATATTATCTAATATAATTTTTTTTAATTTCAAACATGAAACAGGTTCTCTTTGGTTCATTGTACTCTTGTAATAATCTCCCCATATTCATCACTTTTCACAAAAAATCCATATTTCTTGAAGATAAATTTTTTACCCTCATCACACAATTGTGATACACTCAGAAAGGTGCGCATCAACCCATCAACATACATAGTTTTCTTGGAGTTCAATTTTTCCTTCCCAATGATGGGTGATCCAACACCTTTGAGTTTTAAAGATTAATCATTGTCAAATGTCATAGTGCCTTGTTTAAACTTTTTCACATTCTTAAGCAACATCATGTCTCCTGTCATATGTGAAGAACAACCACTATCATGTATCCATGATCGTTCTTCCATTGTAACTTTTAGAGCAGTTTCAATAACAAGGTCTTTTTCTACCTTCACTTATCTCTTCACCTTCAGCTTCTGAGAATTAAGAACTTTTTGTTGAGCTAGTAAAAACACAAGACATCAATTTGCAAGATGTCTAGTTTGTTCATACCTTTCATAAATAGTCTCCAGAGGTTGAAACCTATTTCTTATCTTGACTTCATTCTTCTCACCTTTCTTCAAGAACACCTTTTCACTCTTCTTCCTTTGAGGAGATTGAATCCCCCTAAATATCTGCCTTTCATAACCTGTGGGGTGGTTGTAATAATGTTTATTGAACCAATAGATATTTTCAGTATTCCCGAATCCACCACAATACCAACAGTACCCATAGAAGGAGTACCTTCCTCTAAAGCTTTTGTTCTGATACTTCATTGTTGTTCTTTCTTCAGCCCCACCAAACATTATTTTGTTAGAAAGATTGTTCCGCTGGAATTCTTCCTTCTCTAATTTTGGTTTCTTTTCACCAGTGTTAGACATATGTTTCCATGAAACTTCAGTGTTCCCAGTAACACTAGTCTTGACCGCATATGCAACTTTCTCAGATTTCATTTTCACAACAACCACTTTAATATTCTGTTGAATTTTCTCAGAATGTTCTTGTTTAGAGCTTTCAACAACATCAGTATTTGAGTTTTGAAAACAGATCTTTTTTTATCCAACTTCTGAGATCCTCTTTTGAATGACTTCAAATTCTTCCTCTTTTTTCTTCAGCTTAACTTTCATCTGCTCATTTTGATTTTTCTCATCTTCAACTGATTTATTTAAATCTTCAATCTCTTTCTCAAGTTCTTCTTTATCATTGGCTCTATTGGATGCTGAGAAACTTTCATCTTCCAACTTTTTGTTAAGATTCTCCAGCCCTCTGATCTTTCTTAAACATTCCTTCAATTCTTCTTTTAGATGCATCTCAAGCTGATTTTCTTCTTCTTCCGAGCTGTTGCTTCTGAAATCATCATCATTCATTTTTTTAATGAAAGTATTTTCAACACCATGATCAATTGATTTTTTAGATTCAACATCACTTTCTTCATCTTCTTCATTTATAGATAGAAGACTTTTTCCAATGGATTTGAAGAACTTCTTGTCTTTCCCTAAGTTTCCTTTTCCACCCTACTTCTTCCATAACATTTTTGGATTTCATTCTTCTTCATCACTATATTCTTCATTCTCCCTTCGAGGGAAGTTATCCGTAAAGTGGGCAATGTTTCCACATTCATAACACTTCAAGGGAATTTTTCCCTTGTATTTACTAGTGCCTCTTTTAACATTTTTTGAAAACAAGGATAAAATATCATTAAGATTTTTACATACTTCGCTTTCAGAGTCAAGGTCACCACCATCTTCTTCAATCATGATTTTCTTAGACATTTCCTTCTTCATGGCTTTGAAAGATAATTCTCTATCAACCTTTTTCGTGGTCTTCGTAGCCTTTATCCCTTATCATATCGTATGTAATGTGTGTTATAAAAAAATCATCAAGAGATAGAGTCTCTGAGTCTCTTTCTTCTAATGAATATACCTTCGCATCAAATTTATTAGGAAGAATCCTCAAGATCCTTTCCACCACAGTAGAGTCTTTCAGCACTTCACGAAGAAATCTGATGGTACTAACAATATCATTTACCCTAGTGAAGAAATCCCCTACAAATTCATGCTCTCCCATTTTCAGGTATTCATACTTCAATCTCCAGATTTGATTTTTTTCCTTCTTGACTTTTTTATTGCCTTCATATATGTTTTTTAGTTTTTCCGATATACCTTTGGCTATGGGAACTCCTTTTACTATCAATAATTCACTTTCAGAAAGTGAATACAATATAGCATTCTTGGCTCTTCCATCATTCTCAAGAAACCTCTTGTCAACAGGTGTAAGTGGAACATTGTGTTCGATGGGGGGAAAACCGACTATTGCATCTTCAAGAACTTCATAACTGGTAGACATGAGATATGGTATCATTGTATCCTTCTAGATATGATAGTTATTCCCATCGAATACTAGAATGCCTTTACTGTTCACACAATTCAGATTCTCCATCAGCAAGGAAAACAAAGGCAACCTGGCTCTGATACCACTTGTAATGACCCAGTTGGAGAAATGAACCACTATGGGGCGGGGGGGGGGTGAATCAGTGGTACCCATTTTTATAATTTCCCTTAAAATTGAGAACAACATTTGTCTCATGTTAAAGATATAATTCCCTGCTGAGAAAACAAATAAGCATACATCCTAAGGAACACAACAATTTACAAGGTTCACTATTCAATAAGAATTTCTACATCCTTAGTATGGTTGGAAGCAATCCAGAACCATACAATCCACTAAGAAAACAATCCTTGGATTACAATGAGTAGGATATACACTTACACTCATGAAGCACAGTGAAACAATCACTCCAGTGTATGTGCACCCTTTTAGAACAATAAGGCAACTCCTATTTTCTTATAACAACTTATGTTACCTGCACATCCTTTCAAATACACAAGTGTATGCACGTTCAGCACAAATATTCACTTCCTTACCCAGAATAAAGGCAAGGACTCCTTAGAATTGAGATAGACCAATTACAGTCCGAACATCCCATTCTGAATCTCCACTCCGAATCTCCACTCTGAATTCTTCACTCCGAATTTTCTTCTCCACTCTGAATTCAAACAATCCGAATTCTTCACTCCGAATCATCAATTTGAGTCTTCCTCAGTCTAAGAAACTCAATACAGTGATATCCAGTACTGATTCCACATTCCTAATCTCTACTCTAAATTATTTACTCTGACCATTCTTCTTCACTATGAATCTTCAATCCGAGAAACTCAATACAGTGTCATCTAGTATAAAATTCACATTTCGATTGAATCCACAATGAAACTCAGTTAGCCAAGATTTTCTTCCTCTCTATAGATTATCATAGCATCTCTCTCTAATTTTTCATCACATCCTTACTTAGCACCCAGATCTCCTTTTATAGGTACTCCAAAATATGCTTAGGCGGGAAACCAAAATATTTTCCCGCTCACTTAAATTCACCCAAATCATAATTTCTCCTGAAATCTTGGAGTAATTACGACTCTTTCAATGCTTCTAGAATCTTCTAGAACCTTCTTCCCCTTCACTAGATTTAGATCTTTTACCTTTTCCAGTTCCGACCTTATTATGCATGTAACATCCAAGGTAAATAAAGAATAAATAATTTTCATATTTATTAATATTTACGAATTAAATATTAATTTTAATCAAAAGGGTTTTCTACGTTCGATAGCGTACTCGGTACGCAACGATGAGTTTCTTTGAAAACAAATGTTGCACACAAGTAATAAAATAATATTATTTTAAATGTTAGTTAACGAGTAGCCGTTGTACTGGAGGGAATGGATAGAAATAAATAAAATATGATTATATATGTTTTTAAATGTTTTTACATTTACCCAATAAAAGATAAAGGTATAAAATACGGATAGAGTTCAAATTTAGGCATTTATACCCTAATTTTCATGAAAGGTCCACTTATCACCTTTTGACGGAGAACAGTCATTAAATATAGTTTTGATCAATATTATACTTTATTTTGGACCAAATATAACTCTTCTTTAGAATCGGGACATCAAAATTTACTTTGTGTAAATTTTTGGTACCTTTCTGATAAAGTTCATTTTTTATGAATAGTGTAGAATGTTGTATTTTAATTCAAAACCGCTTTTTAATATAAATTATTTATATGATTAGATTATTATTTTAATTGGTTTTAAAGTGAAATTAGAAAATATTTTTACCAGTTAATCCAATGGTGATTATTGGAATCAATTTCACTTTGAAATTGGACTTAAACTGGTGTCAATCTTTTGATACTTATTGTTTCACAAAAACACCCTATTTGTCATAACAGCGGGAATTAATTATTAAATTAATTAATTTGACTTATATTTTTTGAATTTTGTAAAATGGACTTCATTTTTGAATTCGGAATATCAAATATAGCTTAGGGTGAATTTTTGGTAATTTTCTGAAAAACTTCAATTTTTGATGAATAGTGAAACCACTAAGTGGTAATCAAGCAAACTGATTTTTCAGTTAAATGAAAGTTTAACACTAATGTGTATTGAATTTTGAAAATCCGACATACATGGTTGTCATTAAGAAGTCAAATGTGGTTCAATGAGATTAAAATAATTTTTTGGTGAATAGTAACTTTTTTTCATTAATCGCGATTAGAGGTAATTAGTGTAGTTTAAGGTAAAAATGATATTATAAGAATGTGAAAACACCATTACACTTGTCCTACACCTATTGGGTGAGTCATGGACGACCAAGACAATCCATGGGCCAACTTGGGGATTCCATGGAGCCACTTTATTTGGAAAATGACATTAATATATTTTTATTTAATGTTAAAGTGAAAATGACACTAACATAAATTGTTTTACTAAAATAATTTTTGAGTGGGGTTATACAAGTCCAAATTTTATTATAAATAGTCATTGGAAAGATAAAAAGATTTCCTACATCATAGTATTTGTTTTATAATTTTTAGACATTAAATAAATTAAATTATATATGACATAATAATGATGTAGTGATGACATCATTATTTGACGATTTAAATAAAATGGAAAGATAATGAAAAATATAAATCCTACACATGTCCAAAACCAATTGGATGAGTGGATTTAGAACCCTTATCACCTTATCAACGAATTCTACCAATGTGGGACCTTTTAAAACCGAAACACATTTTCAAAGAATGTAATATTTATTTACTTTCCAAAAGTGCCTCTCCTCTCCTCTTATAAAAGGCCCCCACCTCTACCCCATTTCACACACTTCTCAAGCCATTGGCTCGGCCAAAACCTGCCCAATTACTCTATCCACATCCCTATCCTCATCCTAGAGGATTCCCTTTGGGCATAATCCTTTCAAAGGAAGCCTTTAGGCTCAAATCAAAAGGGAGTTACACTTTTAAATGTAATTCATTCTCTCTTGTTCATTTGTTTTATTTTGCTTCTCCAACCCTCTAAACAATTTTTATTTACTTCTTTTGTAACAACACCATTATCTTCAATATATTAGGATGTTGTTATAATATTTATTTGAGCTAAAATCTCACACAACTACATCAAATGGTTAAAGAACATACGGTTTCCGTGGATGGCGAAATTCTGCCTCCCGAAACGATGATTGTTCAATACTCATTTAACACCTTCAAGGGTGGACATTATGATGTCACTATTTTTATATATGATATATAATATGTTTATGTTTTCTTTAAGCTTCTGTATTTTTCATTTTTGGCATACCTTTATGGTTTCCATTATGGGTAAACACGATATCTTCATTTAAGGAAGTGCGGACTACCGCCCCCTCAAAGTGATGTGATTCGTTAATGCCATATGTGGGACGTGTAAAGGATGGATTTAAAGTTATTATATATGATTTTATACTGGAATTATAATATACCTCTATATCATTATTATTTCTTTCCATTAAAGTATGAGATAGAAATGAAAGTAGCGTTCATGCGTACGTACGGCTTACCGTCTCCATTAACGGTGCATTTCATTTCTTATCCCCAAATGTAATGTACTATTAAAATTACATGCATATAATGTATATATATAATTAATGATATATCTAAATGATGAATATAATTCTGGAATTAAAATATACATACCTCTCATTTAGTTTTAATTCCACTAATATGACAATGAAATGAAAGTAGCGTTCATGCGTAGGTACGGCTTACCGTCTCCATGAACGGTGCATTTCATTTCATACCTCTAAATGATTATGTAATATTATAAATACATGTATATGCTGGATATATATGATACATATTATATCCAAATCGGTAATTTCATTCTGGATATAAAGAACTTTTGACCACATGAACAACATGTAATTGTAAGAAGTCAACTTTCGACTTAAGAACCAAATATCGACAAAACAAACATTATTAACTTAAATGGTTACATAATGTTTATAACATGGCAATAAGTGATATAAAAGGAATAATGAACTTTAAAAAGGTTCCTAATCAAGTATAAATTAACTCAAGTTTATTATTCAGGACGTTAAAGAACGATCGAGTCAAGTCGGACCCGAGGTAAGGGACTTCGTCTCAATCTCCTTTCATTGAGGCATATTTCGTTTTATACACAACTTTCTTTTATACGGTGTATAAACTCCTTTGAATTTTACTTTTATACAAAAGGAATCTTTTTCTACGAAGCGTTTTACTAAACGACAAAAAGGAATGTTTTTTTAACGTACGCGGTGACAACGGCCTTTTCCGCCGCCGCGAGTATTATTTGATCTTTGGCTTTCTCAACAAGCCGTAATGTTTTTAGAATAAAATAAATACCACATACTCTTTTATGTATTTTGGTATTGAAAATGGTTTTGAAAAAGGATTCTATTATGTCAATATATTTATGATATATTGTGATTGAAATGTGGAAATGTTATCATTCCTTTATATTGGTTTTATGTTTTATGATTTTATACTGGTACTTGGACATTTTAACGGGTGGTTACGTTATAAACCATATGACGGGTGGTGCCGTGAATACCAGGACGGGTGGTTATGTTATAACCTCCAACGCATTGGGTATGGAAGTCGGCCGTATGGCTATTCCATTATGTATGTATGGAAATTGGCCATATGGCTATTGCATTAAGTGATATGTGTGGAAGTCGACCGTATGGTTACTCCACTTAAGTAAGTTTATGTCCCAAGTTACCTTTATATATGTTATGTGTTCTTTATATGGGTTTTATGGTTATACCTTGGTTACAAAAAGGTAACTAATGATACTTTATTCAGTGAATAGTTTTTACTACTTCATGAAGGTGAAGGTATTACTTTGATAGAGTATACATGGTTTACTTGATTTTGAAAAACTAATAGTTTTCATTCTTTGTGTATCCCTTACTGAGCTTTTTATGCTCACCCCAAGTTTTTTCGAATTGTTTTTCACAGGACTTAAAGTGGAATAAGGTCAAGGATGGGATCAACGGAATTTCATGCTATCTAAAACATGGAATCTAGACATCTTTTTAAGAGTTTTTATTTTATGGAGACTTAGTAGAAGTGTCTACTTTGTAATCTTTTAAGATGAAATAGTTATGTTCTAATTCTCTAAAACTCTAAACCTGAAAAGATCCTCAATGTGAATTATTCATTTAATTCAATATTAAGTAAGGTTTAAGGCTGCGGCCTTATAGTTGGTATCAATGGTCGGTTTAGACAACTTTAGGAGTTAGAAAAGTGTTAAATTATAATATGATTGAAATGATATAGCATTTACGGATTACCATGTTTCTTCGCCTAAGATATTTCTGTGTTCAGAATGGTTTTCCGCAGAGGAAACAAAGCAGCTATGTTGGGACAACATCAGGAGGAAGACAACCTTCCAAATCAGCAACCTGAGATGGTCGGAATCGGAACTGAATAGTTTGTTGCAGTGATGGCACAGTTGACTCAGGCTATAAATGGTGGTGGTATCCATGCACGAGATCAGCCAGATCAACCGCAGAGGAACATGTCAGTGGTGGAACATTTCATGAGGCAACATCCCCCATCATTCAGAGGATCATCTGACCCTGTGCAAGCTGAAGGGTGGATTAAAGCACTGGAGAAGATTTTTGATGTCATGGGGTGTTCAGAACATCAAAAGGTTAGTCTTGCTATTTACCGTTTTGAAGGTGAAGCTGATCAGTGGTGGTCGATGGTGAAAAATATAAGGGATAGTGATGAGATTGAGGATCTTCACTGGGACGAATTCAAAGGTATGTTTCTTGAGAAATATTTTCCTAAGGTGGTTCGTCTTAGGATGGAAAACCAGTTCCAAGAATTGAGGCAGGAGGATGATTCAGTGGCTGCTTATGAAGCAAAGTTCACTCGATTGGCAAGGTATGCTCCAAACTTCATACGAGATCTTGATAGTAAAATAAACCATTTTTACTCAGGGATAAAGCCAATGTATCGAAGGGCTTTAGCTTCTCGTGAGTTCAAAAGTTATGAAAAACTTGTTCGATGTGCGGAGAAGGTGGAAATGGAGTTTGCTGATGATCATGTGTTCTATGACAAACAACAGAATAAGAGATCTAGTTGGCAGGAAAAGGGGAAGAATTCATTAAAGAAGCAAGGAGGTAAGAAAACCAAATATCCATCCTGTGAGAAGTGTGGTAAAATGCATCCTGGAGAATGTTTATCCAAGTCTGGTAAGTGCATTCGGTGTGGTAAGTCTGGTCATATTGCTCGTAACTCTAAGGAAGTTGATCAAGCAGGAAATGAAAAGCCAACAGTAAGATGTTTTAAGTGTAATGAAATGGGTCATTATGCAAACGAGTGTCCAACGAAGACCTCAACTGGGGGAATACAGCCAAACTACAAGCAGAAAGGGGTGGCGAAATCCTTTGCAACAACTTCAGCAGATGTTGGGCCATCGAATGAAGTGGTATCAGCTCCAGGGAGCTCAGTATTTTTCGAAGATTGACTTGAGGTCGGGGTACCATCAGTTGAAAGTAAAAGAAGCAGACGTTCCGAAGACTGCGTTTCGTACTAGATATGGCCATTATGAATATGTAGTTATGCCTTTTGGGTTAACCAATGCACCTGCTATATTCATGGACCTTATGAATAAAATTTTCCATGGGTTCTTGGATAAGTTTGTGTTTGTGTGTTGAGGTTTGGGAAGAGATTATGTGTGCCTTGTGATTCACAGTTGAAGAGAGAGTTATTATGCGAAGCTCATAGTTCTCCGTTTTCAGTTCATCCGGGCAGTACTAAGATGTATAGAGATCTGCGGGTGTATTACTGGTGGGATGGAATGAAAAGAGATATTGCTGATTTTACTGTGAAGTGTTTGACTTTTCAGCAGGTTAAAGCAGAGCGGCAGTTACCTAAAGGGATGCTTCAGCCTTTAGCAGTGCCAGAGTGGAAATGGGAGAATATATCCATGGACTTTTTTGTGGGATTACCGAAGACATCTCAAGGTAATAATGCAATCTGGGTTATTGTTGATCACTTGACCAAATCTGCTCATTTCCTTGCTATACGAGATACTTTGTCTCTTGATCAACTTTCCCGTTTGTATCTTAAAGAGATAGTCAGGTTATATGGAGTTCCTCTCTCCATTGTATCTGATCGTGATCCCAGGTTCACTTCTAACTTTTGGAAAGGCCTTCAAAAGTCATTGGGTACTGAATTAAATTTTAGTACATCTTTTCATCCTCAATCAGATGGGCAGTCAGAACGAACAATTCAGACATTGGAGGATATGCTACGAGCTTGTTCTATGGATTATTAGGGAAGTTGGGACCAACATCTTTCTTTGGTTGAATTTTCTTATAATAACAGTTTTCATTCCAGTATACAGATGGCACCATTTGAGGCATTATATGGGAAGCGGTGTCGAACTCCAGCATTTTGGGATGAAGTGGGTGAAAGGAAACTGATGGGAGCAGAATTGGTAGATGAGATGACAGAAAAAGTTCAGTTGATTCAGAAGCACATGAGAACAGCTCAGAGTAGGCAGAAGAGTTATGCGGATAACCGGAGAAAGGATCTATCTTTCGAGGTAGGTGATCATGTTTTTATCAAGGTTTCTCATTGGAAAAGTGTGACGAGATTTGGTAAGAAAGGAAAGTTGAGTCCATGGTTGGTTGGACCATACGAAATTCTGGAAAGAGTTGCATCAGTTGCATACCGAGTGGATTTACCTCCGAGTTTATCTCTGGTACACAATGTTTTTCACATTTCGATGTTGAGAAATTATATGCCAGATCTATCTCATGTTTTGAGTCAAGAGGCAGTTTAGCTGGAAGAGAACCTATCGTATGAGGAACAACCGGCCTAGATTCTTGACCACAGGGAGCAAGTGTTACATAATAAGGTGATTCATCAGGTAAAGGTTTTGTGGAAAAATCATGTGATTGAAGAGGCAACGTGAGAATCTGAAAATGCTATGAGGGATAAATACCCCCACTTATTTTGATAAGTGAATAAAATTGCGAGGACGCAATTCCCAAAAGGGGGGAAGGATGTAACATCCCAGGTAAATAAAGAATAAAGAATTTTCATATTTATTAATATTTACGAATTAAATATTAATTTTAATTAAAAGGGTTTTCTACGTTCGATAGCGTACTCGGTACGCAACGATGAGTTTCTTTGAAAACTTACGTTGCACACAAGTAATAAAATAATATTATTTTAAATGTTAGTTAACGAGTAGCCATTGTACTGGAGGGAATGGATAGAAATAAATAAAATTTGATTATATATGTTTTTAAATGTTTTTACATTTACCCAATAAATGATAATGGTATAAAATACGGATAGAGTTCAATTTTAGGCATTTATAACCTAATTTTCATGAAAGGTCCACTTATCACCTTTTGATGGAGAAGCGTCATTAAATATAGTTTTGATCACTCTTATACTTTATTTTGGACCAAATATAACTCTTCTTTAGAATCGGGACATCAAAATTTACTTTGTGTAAATTTTTGGTACCTTTCTGATAAAGTTCATTTTTTATGAATAGTGTAGAATGTTGTATTTTAATTCAAAACCTCTTTTTAATCTAAATTATTTATATGATTAGACTATTATTTTAATTGTTTTTAAAGTGAAATTAGAAAATAATTTTACCAGTTAATCCAATGGTGGTCATTGGAATCAATTTCACCTTGAAATTGGACTTAAACTGGTGTCAATCTTTTGATACTTATTGTTTCACAAAAACACGCTATTTGTCATAACAGCGGGAATTAATTATTAAATTAATTAATTTGACTTATATGTTTTGAATTTTGTAAAATTGACTTCATTTTTGAATTTGGAATATCAAATATAGCTTAGGGTGAATTTTTGGTAATTTTCTGAAAAACTTCAATTTTTGATGAATAGTGAAACCACTAAGTGGTAATCAAGCAAACTGATTTTTCAGTTAAATGAAAGTTTACCACTAATGTGTATTGAATTTTGAAAATCCGACATACATGGTTTCCATTAAGAAGTAAACTGTGGTTCAATGAGATTAAAATAATTTTTTGGTGAATAGTAACTTTTTTTCATTAATCGCGATTAGAGGTAATTACTGTAGTTTAAGGTAAAAATGATATTATAAGAATGAGAAAACACCATGACACTTGTGATACACCTATTGGGTGGGTCATGGCCGACCAAGACAAGACATGGGCCAACTTGGGGACCCCATGGAGCCACTTTAGTTGGAAAATGACATTAGTATATTTTTATTTAATGTTAAAGTGAAAATGACAGTAACATTAATTGTTTCACTAAAATAATTTTTGAGTGGGGTTATACAAGTGAAAATTTTGATTATAAATAGTCATTGGAAATATAAAAAAATTTCCTACATCATAGTATTTTTTTATAATTTTTATACATTAAATAAATTAAATTATATATGACATAATAATGATGCAGTTGTGACATCATTATTTGACGATTTAAAAAAAATGGAAAGATAATGAAAAATATAAAACCTACACATGTCCAAAACCAATTAGATGAGTGGATTTAGAACCCTTATCACCTTACCCACGAATTCTACCAATGTGGGACCTTTTAAAACCGAAACACATTTTCAAATAAAGTAATATTTCTTTACTTTCCAAAAGTGCCCCTCCTCTCCTCTTATAAAAGGCCCCCACCTCTACCCCATTTCACACATTTCTAAAGCCTTTGGCTCGGCCAAACCCTGCCCAATTACTCTCTCCACATCCCTCTCCTCATCCTAGAGGATTCCCTTTGGGCATAATCCTTTCAAAGGAAGCCTTTAGGCTCAAATCAAAAGGGAGTTACACTTTTAAAGGTAATTCATTCTCTCTTGTTCATTTGTTTTATTTTTCTTTTCCAACCCTCTAAACTCTTTTTATTTACTTATTTTGTAACAAAACCATTAACTTGAATATACTAGGATGTTGTTATAATATTTATTTGAGCTAATCTCTCACACAACTACATCAAATGGTTAAAGAACATACGGTTTCCGTGGATGGCGAAATTCTGCCTCCCGAAACGATGATTGTTCAATACTCATTTAACACCTTCAAGGGTGGCCATTATGATGTCACTATTTTTATATATGATATACAATATGTTTATTTTTTCTTTATGCTTCTGTATTTTTCATTTTTGGCATACCTTTATGGTTTCCATTATGGGTAAACACGATATCTTCATTTAAGGAAGTGCGGACTACCGCCCCCTCAAAGTGATGTGATTCGTTAATGCCATATGTGGGACGTGTAAAGGATGGATTTAAAGTTATTATATATGATGTTATACTGGAATTATAATATAACTCTATATCATTATTATTTCTTTCCATTAAAGTATGATATATAAATTAAAGTAGCGTTCATGCGTACGTATGGCTTACCGTCTCCATGAACGGTGCATTTCATTTCTTATCCCCAAATGTAATGTACTAATAAAATTACATGTATATAATGTATATATATAATTAATGATATATCTAAATGATGAATATAATTCTGGAATTAAAATATACATACCTCTCATTTAGTTTTAATTCCACTAATATGACAAAGAAATGAAAGTAGCGTTCATTCGTACGTACGGCTTACCGTCTCCATGAACGGTGCATTTCATTTCTTACCTCTAAATGATTTTGTAATATTATAAATAAATGTATATGCTGGATATATATGATACATATTATATCCAAATCGGGAATTTCATTCTGGATATAAAGAACTTTTGACCACATGAACAACATGTAATTGTAAGAAGTCAAATTTCGACTTAAGAACCAAATATCGACAAAACAAACATTATTAACTTAAATGGTTACATAATGATTATAACATGGAAATAAGTGATATAAAAGGAATAATGAACTTTAAAAAGGTTCTTAATCAAGTATAAATTAACTCAAGTTTATTATTCAGGACGTTAAAGAACGATCGAGTCATGTCGGACCCGAGGTAAGGGACTTCGTCTCAATCTCCTTTCATTGAGGCATATTTCGTTTTATACACAACTTTCTTTTATACAGTGTATAAACTCCATTGACTTTTACTTTTATACAAAAGGAATCTTTTTCTACGAAGTGTTTTACTAAACGACAAAAAGGAATGTTTTTTTAACGTACGCGGTGACAACGACCTTTTCCGCCGCCGCGAGTATTATTTGATCTTTGGCTTTCTCAACAAGCCGTAATGTTTTTAGAATAAAATAAATACAATATACACTTTTATGTATTTTGGTATTGAAAATGGTTTTGAAAAAGGATTCTATTATGTCAATATATTTATGATATATTGTGATTGAAATGTGGAAATGTTATCATTCCTTTATATTGGTTTTATGTTTTATGATTTTATACTGGTACTTGAACATTTTAACGGGTGGTTACGTTATAAACCATATGAAGGGTGGTGCCGTGAATACCAGGACGGGTGGTTACGTTATAACCTCCAATGCATTGGGTATGGAAGTCGGCCGTATGGCTATTCCATTATGTATGTATGGAAATTGGCCGTATGGCTATTCCATTAAGTGATATGTGTGGAAGTCTACTGTATGGTTACTCCACTTAAGTAAGTTTATGTCCCAAGTTATCTTTATATATGTTATGTGTTCTTTATATGGGTTTTATGGTTATACTTTGGTAAAAAAAGGTAAGTAATGATACTTTATTCCGTGAATAGTTTTTACTACTTCATGAAGGTGAAGGTATTACTTTGATAGAGTATACATGGTTTACTTGATTTTGAAAAACTAACAGTTTTCATTCTTTGTGTATCCCTTACTGAGCTTTTTATGCTCACCCCATGTTTTTTAGAATTGTTTTTCACAGGACTTAAAGTGGAAGAAGGTCAAGGATGGGATCAAGGGAATTTCATGCTATCTAAAACATGGAATCTAGACATCTTTTTAAGAGTTTTTATTTTATGGAGACTTAGTAGAAGTTTCTACTTTGTAATCTTTTAAGATGTAATAGTTATGTTCTAATTCTCTAAAACTCTAAACCTGAAAAGATCCTCAATGTGAATTATTCATTTAATTCAACATTAAGTAAGGTTTAAGGCTGGGGCCTTATAACGCAAGTTTCTCGGAGTCACATTCTCTGATCAACTCATCTATCTTCTTGGAAGTATATTCTCGGATCCGCCATTCATGATTCTTCGACATCACTTTCTCGGATCCACTCATCTGGAGCCTTCACCATCATTTACAATTCTCGGCATGACATTTTACCGCTTCTTCAGCAATACACCATTTCAATTCATGGTACGACTCTTAATCACTTCTAGACAATTATCAGTATGACTCCACACTTCTGGCCATTAACTTCAGGTTCAGGAAGTTAACTCCGAACATCATCACTCTGAACTTCTGACTCATCAAGTTGACTCCAAACTCTTGGCAAATAACTTCTGACTCTGAAATTCTACTCTGCACTTCCGTTCAGGAAGTAGACTACACAAATTCTGTTTAGGATGTAGACTTCCAAAAATTCTGTTCAGGAAGTAGACTTCTGCAAATTCTGTTCAAGAAGTAGACTCTGCAAATTCTTTTCAGGAAGTAGACTCCACAAATTCTATTCAAGAAGTATACTATGCACGTATAATTCTTGTAATGGATCTTCCAGATACTCGGTATGAATTCACCACCCAAATTTTTCTTATATCATGAGTACTTGCATATACTCACAAATTAGAGTTACAAAACAGTAAAGCATCATCACAATCAATGTATTCACATCTCCTCTCATCCATCTTTCAAGAATATGAAAATTCCCAGTTCTGAACTTCTCAATTTCCAAACATCGAATTCCAGACTCTGAATTCTTTGAACACCAGGTTCTGAATGTTCAATATTCTTGGCTTAGAACTTCTGAATCTCCAGACTCGAAATTCCGAACTCTGAATTCTTCGAACAGCAGGTTCTGAATGTTCAATATTCTTGTTTCCTAATCTTCAAACTTTCAGCTTTTGAATTCTTAGAAATTCAAGGTGTCTTTTCTTTAATAAAACTTCTTAAAGATCAACAAAAGACAATCCATGCAAACCATCTCTTCCTTCATCTTGGTCCTAACACGTAGTTACTTTATTGGTTTAAGAGATAACCCTAGAATTCTGGAATTTTCATTGAGAGTACCAATTTTCCAATAACATAGTACATTAAACTATAAATGTTACCTCAATATGAAAATAATATCCTTATATTAAACACATAATTTCTAGTAATTAATTTTTACATACTTTTATTTTCCACACATAAAACAACATCGCATTCCATTTATAAATCTCAATGCATGTTTTTACCACATACCTGACATGTAGAAAATAGAATCTTTTTCCGTATTTGATCATCATGAACATCAATTTATCTAAAATTAGGTTTTTTGAAATTTTAATTCTTGTTGATATTGTTAATAATATAATGGGATTGTCAATCATGTATGGTTATAATGATATTTCCATATATATCATATCTCATTTTGTTTCTAATGAAGATAATCCTTCAATTATTAATCATTTTTAGCATTGAAATAAATCTTTCTCTTTATAGCAATAGAATTTAACTAAAATCATTGCATGATAAATAGTATTCATAATGAGAAACTGCAAAATCATGAAAAATATTTTATATATTATGTTAATATTGAAAGCATATTTTTAATATTTGATGCCATGGTTTATCCAAGTCTAATCATGATCATAATCTATTCGAATCATTCATAACAGTTTATAAGGAATTTGTGAATAGTCCCAACAATATATACTTTGGTGTTTCATCCTAGATTCACATTAAGGGAACAATCATGATACACCAAAATGATGCTTGATATATACTTGACAAATTATTTTCATGGTTATTACCCTTAGATGAATCTATACTAAATCCTTATCTCCATGATGTATCGAAAAAATGAATTATTTATAAGAAAACAACATAATATATTACTTTATAATACATTATGTTTTCATAATATACTAATACATTCCCCTGGGGTTTTTACAATAGTTCTTTAAGCCATATATCCAATGATTTTTTAATCCTAGGAATAATATAATATATATTGATCCAGAATTTAAATATATAAGTATTACATTATTTTATTTGAATTTTTAATACATATCATTTTAATCCATAATAGAAAAATAGATTGGGTTGTTGTCTTTTGATACTAGAAACATAATCCACTAATTTCATGATGGGTCTCTAATGTTTCCTATAAATAATTATTATTATGTTTGAATTACTAAAAACCATTATTTTTAACCTAAGGAATTATCTACATTAATGAGAATAATATCATGGGGTCTGTAAGGTTAAATAAAGGGAAATATAAACAATCACATGAAATTAACAAGGACATATGGGTATTAGGACATTAGAATAACATTTGAAAACAAAACCCTCATACCATAGATAATAATCATAATCCATAGAGTAAATATTATAAATGAATTAGAAATGAATCCTAATATAATCAATGAAAATTATATAGGAAAGCATAACATTGGTATAAAACCAATGTTTCTGAATTACACGTTATCATGGAAAATTACTTCCTTAATTATGGAACACTGCCAATTATATTATATTGGATGATGTTAAAACTCTATTATATAATATATTAAGTCAATCTTCAAAACCATGACAATAATAATGGAAATATTCCACGTTAAATGGTTATCATGCACACAAATAACATAGTTGATATATTCCCTTATGGACGTGAATCTCTTCCCATTCATGTCATTATTATCTCATGATACATTTATCATTACCAAATGAATTGGAGGGAAATACAATTCTAGATACAACCATCACATCATTAAAATAAATCTCACATGTTCCACAACATCATAAATAAGTTTTCATATCATATCATCCGAAAATTAAATCGTTTCATCAAGTTATGACCCATGTAAAATAAATGGTTCTAATTACATAATTAACCCATATCAAAGAAACATGTTCATATTGTACTCATTTATTCACAATTATAAACAACATCACACATTAATATATTTAATTTTGATGGTATCATTGGATCAAATCTCCACTAAATCATAATTGATATTAAAATACATTATCAGAGGTTAAAATTCCGTTGATATATAACTCAAAGTTTTCTTAAGAAAAATACCCAATTCATTTTAAATATAAAATATAAAATATAAATATTTCATAATTATATATAATTTTTTTAAATTTATATGAGACCTCAAAATATTGGTTGGACGTGTCAAAGTATTTAATTCTATTAATGGTAGGAAGTTTCTATCATGTTCTGTACAATAAAATAAATAATCCGTCAACATTTTAAGAAAAATTTAAAAAGAAAATCATTTTAAAAATATATAGAATATTAATTTTAATCCATTTTTTAATAATTAAATCATGGGAAAAAATTACATTAAAAAATAATAAAGTAATTTAAAAATATTTTTGAAGATAGTTTGTTGAAAAATTCGACATGCATGGAAAATTCTTTTCTAAGCCGGAGAGAGAAATAATGTCTAATTTAGAGAAAAAAAGTATTTTCATCTGTTGAGTAATGAGAGGAATATAAAAATACAGAAATCATTATTATAAAACTACAAAAAAAAAATTAATAAATTATTGAGAAGTATATCTTGAAATTCTATCATGAGAAATATTATCATATAAAATCCTGATATACAATGAGATTGTGTCATAAAACCCTAACCTCATGTTTCTATTTCCTTAAAACTGATAGAATTTCATATATAATATATTTAAATTTATTACAATTAAATATCATAAAATATAAAATACTACTGATATCATATATTATTCACTATTTTAATTTCAATACCAAGTTATATTTAATTCATTATCAGAATCATTGTTTCTAGGTGTTAACTATTTTATCATGACTGTATGGATTTTGGTAGGTTTGGTCCTTATATTGTGATAAAGGTTACATTATCCGAAAAATATATTCATTAGATAAATATAATATATATTCATTATATCTATATAAATATTCATCCATAAAGAATTTTGATTGAAATATTAATAACATTATTCATCGAGAAGGTATGTTGTATGTATGCATGAATAATATTTCCACATTTGAATGGATGAAATAAAAAATATTAATTAACCGATAAATAATAATTTTTATATCATATTAATAATATTTTTCTAATAATATTATCCATATTACAATTCCTATAAATTCTAATTGAAAAATACCTTCAATAATTTTTATCAGGTAGTATAAATGTACGACCGATTGATGTTATCATATTCCAATGTATTATAAATAATGAAATAATATGTGATATAATAATTTCATGAGATGATTTATATCATAAATGACATATATTTTAATTAGTTACATTATTATAACCATCCAATTAAAATGAAAATTAAAAAAATTTACACTACTATGTGGAGACAATAAGTCATACATACACAGAAGTGATATTTTCTATTTTCATATGATGGAAAAGAGAATTAATTTTCCCATAATAAAATTTAAATATTATTATTTTTATGATATTTTATTGATTATTTTAGTATCATTTTATCATATATAGAGGAAAGATAAAAAAATAAAATTTGTAAGGAGTTGGTAATGATGATTACATCTTCTTCTGTAAACCTGCTTTAAATCCAATCATATAGTCTCATTGAATAGTATATAAAATGTATCATAACAACCAACTCATGTATACGTATTTTTTAGATAATACGGTAATAATTTTTTATCCACATGGTTCTATGTGGTTTAAATAAAGGAGATAGTGGGTGTCTATTTATGACTGACGATAAGGCCACTATTGGAATTTCAAAACAAATAAAACAACAATTAATTCAATTTTAGTATAACTACTTAAAAATGGATATATATTCAAATAAAAAAGTAAATTAGGAAATAAATATACTCATCCAATGATATCTATTTTGGTTTTTGATTAATTTTAAGCCCTATATTATGTATTAATCCCTTTGATAAGAAATTTATTCTTAATCATGTTAATGATTTTTTAATACTAAAGGATTCTATTTTTACATATAAGTAAAATAATTAATGATTTATATACATTGGATAAATTATTATATGATTTCCCATTCAAATTTCCCAATATTATTTCTAAATAATTAAATAAAATGTTTTTATAATGAAACCCTATAATTTTTGCTTTAACTAATATTCACATAATTTGACCTTAAAGAAAACATTATAGAAATGGAATTTGAGTATAAAACAATGAAAAATATCCAATAATTTATACCAATATATAAAATTAGTAGAATACTATAAAAACAAAATATTATTTATAGTTGGTTTAAAAAATTAATACATTATTTTTATGCTCATTGCACATGAACACAGTCAGTATTGTGTAATTTTTAATGGTAATTAATTTACCACTACAAATTAAAAATAAATTAAAATTATAAGGAAATTAATTTATATTTAAATAAACATTTATAATTAAAAATATCGACCTTTATTCCATGTGTTAATATTTTTTGAGTTATAAATACAAGAGAGTGGAATTCTGTATTAATTCATTTCTTAAATAAATAAAAAATTCATAATAAAAAAATTGAATAAGTGGATATATGATAGATAATTATATGAAAATTTACAAATATTCACCAATCAAATAGGTTGAATTTAGGTGATCTGTTTATTTGTACACCATTTCTCATCATTTTAACCCCAATTTACCCTATATACCTTTACAAGGACGATAAGTTTTTAACGAGGTTACTATTCATAGTTAAGATAAATAAAATTTCACATTTAAAAAATTTAAACCTTGCAATTCATAATATGATTTCTTTTTTAATAACTAATTCACTATAAAAATAGTAAATTAGTTGCAGAAAAATTCTCACAGAAAATTTGGTTTTTAGAAAAATTCCTTTTTAATAATAAATACGTTTTTGTTCCAAATTAAAAAAAAAATTGATTTCAATAAAAACAAGTGGGTTATTAGTAGTATAAGGTAAATAACGTTACATTAAATTGTTTTTTTTTAAAATTTATCTTTTCAAATTCTTGAAATAAAATAAAACTTTCCATTAAAATCAGTAATTTCTCACTTTTCATTGGAAATTTGATCTCTTAAAAAATTCTACATAAATTAAAACTAAGATGATATAATATATGTATAATTATAAAATAATTTTTATTTTAACATGTAAATATTCAATATGTGGAAAATAAATAATTATTATATATTATAATAAAAATAAATAATATCTTTTTTGAATGAACCATATATTTAAATAATAATATAGCATCATGAAAAATAGAATGAATATCACTTTGCAATTCATCAATATATTTTTATTGATTTTGTCTATTACGTGTTAGTGTGTGAGTGTGCCATCATGATTTTACCTCTATTCATAGCCACCTATTCAATGGCTATGTTATAAAAATTATATATAAATAATAATATGTTTTGGTTCATTTATACTCGTTTTTTTCATCTTTTATACTTTATTGAACATAAAGATTATTTAAAATTTTTATTGAGATATAAGATATTTCTTATATGACTATGTGAAAATTATTTTGGAATAAATCCATTTATGTATGGATATCGTTGATGGTGTCATCATTTTTTTAAATTATTTTAAGAATATTTTTACTATGTCTCAACCCAAATGTATCAGTGTTTAAATAAGAAATCTATTTTTCATAACTATAGGAATCTTGTAAATAATGAATTTTCATATTATATTTGGGATTTTGTTAATTATTATACTTCAGAAAAATATTTTAATAAGGTTTTGTTTATGTAAATAATGTCACATTCACTATTTGGATACCTTATATAATAAGAAGTTGGAAACGTAAATTCATTATTTTCCTCTAATTTAAAAATAATAAAAATAAAATTAATGGTAAATCATTATCATATGGTTTTTGTATAATTAATTTTTTAAAAATGTTTTTAGGTGTCTTGAAATATTTTTTGATTATAATAATAACGAAATTCCATTAAATAATCCTCAATTGAAATGAAATATAAGAGAAATATTCAAAATAAATTATCAAAAAGTGAATTTAATTTAAAAATAAAATAGAAAAATCTAAGAAATAGAGTATTTTTTGATATTAGAGAACTTTTTTATGTTCTTATTGATTTCATATAAAGGAATCATGTGAAAATAAAAAATAAAAAACATGATTAATTTGAGGGGATATATTACATTGAAGCTAAAATGAATATTCATGTTTATAATGTATGCATTTTATTCCCCGAAAACAAAAATTATAATATTGTTTTATTGATATCCATCTTTTAAAAATAGTAATAAAAATATGGTAAGCCATGATTAAAATAAGTAATTGAAGGACTGACATTTGAGAATTCCGAAAATGCTAAATGGGGAGTTTAGAATGAGATAAAAATTGTTCAATAGACATATGTAATTTATAGATTGAACTATAATTTAAAAATATTGATAAAATAAATTAAAAATATGATTTGGGGGAGATAAGATGTTGCATAAAAAACTTAATGATTAATGAAGATGTGATACTCGTGACTAGACATCTGGATGATCGGTATGATCTAGACACTAAATAACCTAAAAGAGTCATAAAATAATATTCACTAAATGGTGTGGCATTACAATAGTTGTTATGATTCAATAAAAAAAGATAATTGTATTATAGATATTGAAAACAAAACTAAATCAGTATGGTAAATAGGGGACTCAAAATAAAAACACAAAGAATTAATACTCAATTTCCTGAAACACAAAAATAATAAATATAAAATTTTAATTAAACAATATATGATATGAAGACACCCATATTCATATGTTAATTATGAATAAATATGATTCATACCTAATATGTTCTATCTATTACATAAATATTTTTTTAGAGAAAGCACAATATAGAAGGCTATAAATAATTTCTTTACTATTGATATGCCAATGATGTTTGTTTATTCATCATTGGATGTTATGAACGAAATGAATCATTTTTTCATTAAGGGAGAATATCGAGATACCAATCGATACACATAAAAGATGAAAAAAATAGTTAGAGACATCATAATGTATGATGAAAATTCATGACATATTAATAAACAGTATGTGTGAGGAATTGGTAATGGATATGTAGGTATAACTACTTAATTACATTCTAATAAAAATGATTTAATCGAAGTAGAATTTGTATAGAAATGTTGAGAAATAAAATGAATCAGCTGTTTCCTTGAAGTGGAAAATAGATACAAAATATGAATTTTGGGTAGACATTTCACATTCAACATTGAATGAAATAATGATCGCATCATAGGGTTAAAATTTAATAAAGAATTATTTTCACCATGTTGTAATGATTATGGGATCATGATCATAGTCTCCGTGATTGATTATATTAGTGGAAGAGAAACTAGGTTCAAAGATTTAATTCCAGTTTTACATCTAAATATCGTTTTATTGAGTCTGATCCATAAATGTTACTCAAGGAATATAGTATTTTTCAAAAATAAAAATTTATTATCAATAATTATATGGTTCAACTTCTTCTAATGTAATGAACACTAATAAAAATATTTTTCTCATAGTTGAAGAAGATAGGGTATTTTATATATTAAGATGAAAAATAATTGTGTTCATAAAGGTATTTCCATTGGATCCAAAATACATTAACAATTTTGAGATGAATGAATTCGTCCATGAACTCCTTACATTTCAACATAAGTAGAAAAAAATTTGAAAATTTTAAAATGGGGAAGACAATTCAGAGGACCTACATGGTAATAAATGAGAAATCAACAAACTTGTGGAAGTCAGTGAATAAGATTATGTGTGGGTAAATGGAATCAAAATACATTGATTGAATACGTTATCATATATTTTTATTTATGACTATAAAATGATTAATTTAGTTATGGTAATTACACATAAAAAATATATGTTCAAATGCATTGCCTATAATTATTGGTTAGGGAAGAAGAATATTGGTGTGAAATTTATTAATTTATGGAACTATAACAATATTAAATGTACCAAAAATAGGCGATAATATTATATTGAACATTTAATTTTTCATAATCATGTTTTAGTAGTGATAAATCATTAATAAAAAATTTATTAAATGAATCACATGAATTATCATTAATATGTATCAGGAAATGATCATACAAAAGAATCTACCATGTAATTTATCAAAAAAGTGGTTATTATATAAATTTTTTTATCCAACATGGACCTTTTATGAATATATGAATAATAAACCCCCTGTAATATGTGATTTATTAATATGTTATCACTCAAATACTTTTGGGTGTTTAAGAAAGGCTTCATGATACTCAATGAGAATATCCAAAACAATATTCTAATATCAATGAATGTATATTAATTGGATATTCATCAAAATATAGGGTGTATATACTATTTTTAAAATCCCTTATAAAATCATAGAGGACCAATATTTAATTTTTTTAAATTAATAACATCGTTCGAAGACTGGTATGTACAATTAATAGAAGAGAAGTTGTAAAATCAAGAAGGAACGAAATGTTGAGGTGAGTACCTTAAGGGGATATCATTATTATTTAGAAGAGTAAAAATAAAAAATTTACACTAATCAATGAATATATTTACATAGTGACTATGATACTTGTAACATAATATAAATCAGCTATGGAAATATAGTCAGTGACTAGATATCTCAGGTTAAGACTAAAAGAATTAATGATCAAAATAAATCTTCAATATTCTCTCATGTGGAACCTATATTTCTAGAATACATTTATAAGGATGATAATTGGGTCATGGATATGAAATAATAGGTTTCCCAAATTTAAATGAAAGTAATATATGATGTTTTTATATGGATGGATGAAAATAAAATCACTATATCATTATTTTTTCAGAATATAAATCATTATTAAATGCTTTGAATTTGAAATCATATCAACTAACACTCAAAATGTTTTATTTTTATCAGATATCATCATAATTTCTATGATGAAATTCATTATTTTATATTCCCATTATATAATATAAGAGAAAATGGTTGTTTCAAACCCTAAGACATCTTTTGTTATGGAATATCTTGTTGCATTCCAAGAGTCATGAAATAAATTCTATAATAACCCTCTTCAAGTAATACCTCTATATGTTTTTATTCAAGTAAATGTAAATGTTAGTGCTTATTATATTAAGATAGAATTATTTTCTTGGTGGATTATCCATAATATATCTTTTTTTCAACTATTTTGATGAGACACAAATCTTGGTACCAAAACTCATAAAAACATCATTAGAAAATTTAAACTCATTAATATTTTACACCTTTATCTATTGCTCCTCATCATATTTTTTTCCCTCTATGATCCTCTAAAGAATATATGTTCAGTGACTAATTTGATTAATGTAATATGAATAATTTATTATTATTTTCATGTCCCTCAATTTCCTATCCTAAATTATTTGTTTGTTTTAAACCCTCATTAATGATAAATTTTTATGGTCCATTTTACACATAGAATATAACACAATATTTGGTTCACAATTATGTAATTAATTAAAAAATCAAAATAATTGAGTTTGTTTAATCAACTTAATTGTTGAATATTGATATTATTTTATTCAAATATATAATTTTGGATTCTTCGAACTGTATATATATAACACATCTCCTCATATAGATAATATATCCATATAATGAACATGATAATCATTATATCCAATTATATATGATGTGTTGGTTAGTTATTCTCATGGATCATTAATTTGGGAGAATCATATGCGATGCATTTTTTATATTTCATGAGTGTATAAGTCAATATCTTATTATTATCATCATTCTATATTATGAATCTTTCCCCATTGTTGACGAATTTAGGAAAATGTGCTCTGATTATATTCCTATTTGGATCATCAATTATCTCCTAAGATTCATTAGTCCATATAAACATCAAACCCTTACATTTTACCCAAATTATAGGTGTCGTTAATCATGGTAATTATTAAAAAATTAAAAATCTTATCCATATAATATATGGAGACTATTGATCTTGATTATAGATGCTGGTGTGGGATATATTTTAATTGTATCTATCATTTAAGGATCTAAAAATTCGATTTTCTACTAATAAGAGTCCCCATGAATGTACTTCTAAATAAAAAAATAAAATTATATATACATTTTATAATGGTTTACCATTTTTAATGTATTCAATAAATAATTTAATTGGACCTCATATTCCTCATTTATTTCTGTGTAGAATAGAATTTATAATAAAAAGACAAAATAAATTTGTTGAGGAAATTACGACACACTATATATATTATTTCATCTATAACATTGAATAATTAGTTATTCCAAATGGAAAAAAATTATATCATAGTTCATGTACCATTTATGAATATTAGTCTTGGGGATATTATCCTTATTTAGCTTCACATGATAATATCCTTAAAAATTATCTACCTTAATGAAGTGTGAGACTACATGTAGATAATAAAAAAGTCATAAATAAATGTTATAGGATAATTATTTTTTGTTGTGATATTTTTATGCTCGAGATAATAAATATCATGATGCATTAAACAATCATTATTATTTAATAAGAGGATCATTGAACCAACATAGCGATGCACATGAGTGTCTAAACCGTCTATCTATGTTCATCTATAATTACATATTATCTTCTTCAAATTAAATAGTAGACACTCTATATAAATTATTTGATATTGAAAAATCTATATGTATAGGCTCGATTAAGAAATTAACCTCTCACCATAGAGGAAGAATGTGAAATTCAATAGGAAACACATCATTATATTACCTTATAATGGGAATTTCATGAAGGATGATTTTTTCTTTAAACGTAATAATTTTTTCATGTTATGATTACTCATTAGTAAATAATATCTATTCAGGATATGGAGATCAACACTGATATTTATGCACCTACGTGTACTTATATTTAATTAGAAGTTAATTCTTTATACATAGGGTGATTTAATACCCTTGGGAATATTATTAGATCAATATAATTAAAGACAACTTGTAACCATAATTGTATCTAATTCTATAAAATAGTGTATCAAAATTTTCTACTAGGATTTTTGTCATGGATTGATGGATAAAACATATGTTATATATTTGGGATACAATAATTTAACACTTAATTATTTTCATTGATATCTCCACTTAAATATTTTGATGTCATGAATTAATAGTTCTACTAAACATGAATTATTAGAATGAATTTTTAAAACCATATTCAAATAGTAAATTCATTATCATTTAATTAATGACTATAGAACATATCAATATATTTTTTTATAGATCCACCTCAATATTTATGATGGCATACGATCACCCTTTCTCTCTAGGCCATAAAGGTTGTTGTTGTTGGTTATAATTGAAATCCATTGTCTTGGTACATTAATTAAAATAATTAACATGTTTATTGAAATTGATATAGTTAGGAAAATGATTTTGGTAGAATGGAGTATTGAATTCTTACATCACATTGGTGGGGTTCTCCCAATGGTATATTTTATCTTAGTTCCCTACCTTATTTGACTTAAATCATTTCTATATCCCCATCACAATATTATGGGGTATCTTATTTCAATATATTTCACTATTGGGTTATTATAATTTATTAGCAACATGATATTTATATATCACATTTTTAGAATATAACCTAATTATTTTATTCTTGTAACCTGACCAATTATATTATATATCCTCTATTTAAACTATGAGGCCACATTTGAATATTTTCTCATAGCTTCCATGGTCAAGAAAAACAAATGATTTTCACAGATTCATCATTAACCTGTTGAATAAGTCGTTAAAATTAATTTCAATGACAATGAATATGTTTGAGGAATATAACTAATGAATTGTGATTTTATCCATTGAGGATCCACTGTATCTATCAAGAATTTTAATGAGGATATTGATCTCTATCTTATTTTTTAGTAGTAGATTGATAGAAAAATACTAATGAAAAAACATCTAAAAATAATTCCAGTCCATCACTTTTATATCTTCATATAGATTCATATTGTTATCAAAATATAAATTTGATAAGATTATCATTCTATAATATAAATTGAGAACATTACCTTCTTATTATAAAATCATTAAAGGATGGAGAATATATACTTTGATGGATTTAATCCATTAATCTTGGATTACAGAATATTATGATCCAATAAAATTCAATGAGAGTTTATATATAATAGTCTTAATTTCAACATTAAATTTCTTGCAGTTATTGAAATTTTCCTCATAATTTAGTTTCTTATTAAAAAATTTGTTTAATTGATTATTTATTGATTTGGAGTTTGTGACTCGAGCTACAATTGGGTTATGAATCTCATTTGAGTATTTCCCAACACATTGGTTTTTGAAACAGTTTCTCTTATTTCCAAACATTTACTAAAATTAAGGTAAAATTATGGATCATAATTTCAAACTATTGATCATATATATGTGATGAAATTAACATTTATGTGATAACTTATAAATAAAAATAATTACTCAACATATTAAGGTTTTTGTTTCAATCTATTTTATCCTTGATCAATTTCCCAAAATTAAATATTACAGATAATTTTTTTCTCATTATAATTATTTGTATGTATATTTAAAATTTAAAAAAGAATATCTCATTGGGTTTTAAAACGAGGTGTTTATCCTGGACCCATCTCTGTTCACTTGTTTATGGTCATGTGAACAACTAATGTACCATTTTTAGGGGTTTTACCTCCAACTACATTAGTGATACAACAACATCAACTTGAAGTCTCCATAATGAGATTTTGACTTCTATACCACATAATATATATTTTAAGACAATTTTAAATAAAATTTAAATGTTATGTCATATCCCTCATTCTTTTAATATTATTTCTAATCCTAATCCCCAAAAATAACCATTTCATTCTCTGATACAATCTATGAAACCCAATCTATGTTATTAAATATACTAAATTGTTTATTTAATTGGTATACACATAATATAATACCAAAATATTTAAAGGTATATTTTTATTGATTAATTTGATATAGAACTCAATAACATGAAATATGTGTATAAAAATTCATTTAAAACCTCATAGATTTCAATTATATTCCATCGACCTATTCTAAAAATTTTACATAAACATTGGACTTATATAAGAATGGGGAAATCTATAAAACCATGATATGTAAAATAAATTGAATTAAATGATGAATGTATTTAATGTTTTTTCATGATTCATATCAAAGTGAAATAAAAAGGGTGATAATCATAAACATGAAGCTCAAATTTTGGCATAATTTGATTATATTATGACAACCTAGCAATGATTCCAAAACATAAAAATTACTCCATTAGAATAAGTCATGGATTAATGATGATACATCATAACATTTTTTACATGGGATAAACTCTCACAAACAATACATGCTATCTCATGAGATTAAACATTACCCAATTCATTTTATTACTATATAAATTTAGACAAATTGATCACATTTATATCATTTTCATGTGTTAGTGTTCAACATAGATAATACAATATAAGAATGTATTTCATCACTTTTAACCCAAATAATAAATGGGGTATGAAAATAGTGAATGATATTACAATGATCATTAATGATATTTACATTTATGATAACACCCTTTAGTACAAATTTGTATGGATATACACAAAAAATGGTTGGTTTAGAAAATCTAGAGATATGTTTTGTAGAAAAAAGGCTATACATAATGGTTTTTAGAAGGGTTTATAGAGAATGTGAGGTGGGACATCATTATATTCAAATTATAAAGATGGTAATTATATTTGAAAAATAATAGTTCAACATGGAATGTTGGAATTAATACAGGAATTATCAGTGATATTGTTAGAATAAAGAGGATAGAATCCCTATACATTGAGATGGCCATTTAAAAATTTTGGTTGAAGATTAGTAAGATACATCAAACACCATATGAAGGATTTTGAGAGAGAGAGATAGAGAGGGAGATGAAAAAAATATTCAATGGGTTTATTTTAATATTCAATATGTTTTTTGGTGGGTATTTGTTGAAAAATATATGGAAAAATTACCACTAATTTATAAACCTAGAGTTTGGACTCTATATGATAAAATAAACCAACCCAAAACAATACCATGCATTTTTTATATGGTTTCTACCAAATAGATCCAGTTTTAAATACATAATATGTATAATATTATAAAATATCCTAATAAACCCATAGATTATATAGAATAGAATTGTTTCTATAAATTTATAATTATTAAAACTTAAATAATAATAATATTTTAGTGGAATAATTGAAATATTAAAAAAATTAAAAAATTGATTTAAGAATGTAATTATTTAAAATGTTAAGTCAATATTTATTGATGGTTATATTATTTATAATTTATTAAATCACTTATGGGTAATTATTATATAATAATATATGATTTATATTTATAACTTATTAAATTTTTACCCCAAAAAACTGATTGACTCGTAATATTATGAAAAATCATCCATAAGATAATTATGGCATGCATATTTCAAATACAATATTTATATTATAACAATAAATTTCTATATATTAGAATTGAGACATTATATTAAAGATTTCCATTTACTAGAAAATAATAGTTTTTATTATATTATCAATATTATAACCCTTAAATGTTACATTAGACGTCAATAAAATATACAAAAATATATATCAAAATTATCAATATCCAATTTTTTTGAATATCAAATATATAAAAAAATACTGAATTTATTAAAATATGATATTACTTGAATTTATATATTCCCAATAAAATAAAATTTTTGTTTCATTAGGTAAAAATATAGTTTTTTTCAAAGTCATAATATAATCATTGATAATTTAATAATAAAAATGCATTGATCCAATCATTATTTTATTTAAACTAATGTATTAAAATTCATAAAAATATATCCTAGATAGATAAACCCTTATTACACCATTGTGATCTCTATGGGTAGGGTGTGAAGTGGTGTTTCTCACTTGGGGTGGTTCAGTGAACATGGTCTTTTCCATGAATATGATAATAATGAACATCAAAATTAAATGAATTTTTGTTATAATAAATTTTGGAATCAGGTCTTGGGATTGGTCAGGAGAGAATCTAACTTATTAAATCATCAAAAGATTCTTTTAGAAATGGGATTTACATGGTATGATCCAACATTTCAAGGGCATTTCTGCATAATTTTTTGTAAATAATGATTGAACACAACCATTAATATATAAAAAATTAATTATCATAATAAAATGTATATATTTTTAATGGTTAATATTCATAGTTATATTTTAAATTTAACATGATATATTTTATAATTGGGTAAAATAACTAAATTTCTTCATGTGTTTTCAAAAATTAAATTACATAGTAATAAATTTATTTATTTAAAACTGGAATTTTTTTTATAATGTATTATGTTTTTATAAAGGGTTAGTTTTAATATAATGAAATAATATAATAAATCAATGGGTTGTTATGATATTTTCAATTCGTGGTTAATAATATAGAGAATATGTTATTTCATTCTAGGTAAATTTATATTCAAATGAATCATCACATCATCATGAAGTTATTAGAGGATGATCAGGTGGAGTTTTTGATGGATGATGCTTATCACAATTGGGTGTATATATTGATTAAATTTAAATTATGGTAAAATGGGGGGGGGGGGATTCATAACACATATGGTTATGGATTACTTGAAACATGGTCAAGAACCAAATTAACATTACAAAATGATTAAAATGGAAAACTAGCGGATGTGACCTGGAGAAAAATGATTGAAATCATTGAAAATTAATTTTTAGTTACAAGTATTTAGTATATATTATTTTCAATAATATATAATGGACATGTTTTTTGATCCTCTAGATGTATAGATTATAAAATTTCAGTCATAGAAGAAGATAGAGATTACATAATCAGCTATTAAAAAGTGTATAATAAAACCATGGATAAATAAAATGTGTCTTGCAGATGGTGGAACTGTATGCAGAAGAAATATGGTTTTCATTGGATAAAATCTATAAATGTGTATGATTACCTTTAGTTTTCATTGTAAATGTACGATTAACTAATTTTTTATATATAATTTAAATGATTCCAGGAACTATTAACTATATGTTAGAATATATATTGGTTAAAACATTAGGATAATGAAAATTATATTAATGAATATATGGATGAATGAAAATATCAGATTATGATGGAATATAAAATATTATTTGGAATAATATATGAAAAGATAGTTCGAATCAGTTGTTCTATAAAATTAATTTATCTACGATTCAATTTTTAAATTTATTTTTCAAGTTTCTAGGGTCTTGTAACTTATTGGTTTCCCAAATAATTACATTATGTCGAAGATTCTCTCAGAGAGTATGAATTTCTCGAAACCACATAATTTCAAATGTTTCTTCCCCTATTTCATTATTTTTTTTATATTTTATTTCATTCAACATTTAATTTCTAAAGGGGAAGTAATTAAACATGAAGAATTTATATTCTCTTTCAAGTGTTTGATTATTTTCATTAGGAGAAACCTATTTTCATATGTTTTAACATGATTTCATTAGTGATTTTATAGAGGGAATCTTATAGATATGGGGTTAAAATTAATCATCATTATTTATAAACACATTCCAAATGAAACAAAACAAAATACTAAAGTCCCATTTTTTTATAAATTCATATAACCACATTAATAATAAAATAAATGTTCATAAAATAAAACGAATCCCCAATAATTAATCTAAATTCTTTTTAACAAAGAAAATATGTTAATAATTTACTACACATTATCAAGGATATTTAGTGAATGTGTTCATTTTTTGGATAATTGTTTTTTATTATAAAAAAATGGAAATAATTAATACAATATGTTTGGTGTGTGGAACCAAACCATAAAAGGATAACAAGGTTAGATAGGAAAAAAATGAATTAAGATAAAAAAATCACTAGTATTGAAAGGAGTGGCTTAGAGGTATGTATATTTTTTTCATTGGGTAGTTTCATTTGAGGATCTGTGTGAGGTAAAGACTTCAATTTCATTAAGTGGGATATCATTTAATTGAGGGAAGTAATTTCGTGTGACTAAAAATAATATTTCAAATTGATTTTTTTTCTAACTAATACACCTAGTTAATTTAAATATTTAGGGCTAGTTATAATTATTATTCATTATAATAAATAACTAATGTTTTAAAATATTCATCATTGTATTCTAGGAAACTATATTGGAACACAAAAGGTTCAAAATACCTTTATACATATGAACCAAAACATTATAGTCAATTAAACATGATTTTTATGGATATTTTATCACACATTCATTGTATTGTTTGTTAAGAAACAAAAAATAATAAAATATTTTGTAAATATGGTATTCATAATATGTTTCTTTTATCTATTCACTACATAAAATTATTAATTTAAAATTGAAGTAGGCTTTAATTTTTGATTGGATTCCCAAAGAATATATAATCATATTAATTTTAATTTATTTACATTTTTACATTTTTATGTATATTTTAAATGATATGTATTGAATTCTATAATTTTTTTCCACATATATATATTTCATTTAATTCTAATATTCATTAAATAAATATATTTATTTTATATTTTCATATTAATTTTTTTTCATTAATATGATGATGAGAGGGTGTGTTTTAAATCATAAATTTCAAAAAAAAATACATTTAATATTTTAATATAATTTTAAATAACCATATTTTAAAATCATTTACCTATATTTAGATTATTAAAATTTATTCATGGAAACAATTATTAATTCTAAAAATAAATTTAATAGATAAATTATATATAACCATTGAAAAATGATTATTCAATACACATCAACAACAAACATAAATAAATATAATGACAAAATATAAAATAAGTCATAAAGAATCATAAATATATATTGAATAATTATATATTCTACAGTCCTCACTAAATCAAGAAAACCAAAATCTAAAAAACACATATGATCTTGGAGTATATTTAAATCAAAAAAATGAGATAATTTAAAAAATTAAGTTTAAAAAGTATTTCACACATGATTTCCCATATTAAAAAATTGATCATACTCAAATGTTTTATATAGAAATTAAAATTCATAATGAAATAATCCAAATATATTTATGATTCCTTAAGTGTAATGTAGTGGGAGAATATAATATGTTAATAATGTAATGAAACTAAATATTATTAATAAAAATCATGAGAGGTTATTAAAAAGGGATTCTATTAGTGTTTTTTTATTTTTGGACATATATTCTAATAGGAAACCCTAACTTCTTGAAATGATTCTCAACATAGAAGCATCTATTGAATAATGGGAAACTAATCTTAATAATTGTGTATATTATAGTATATATATTAAAACCATTACATATAATGTTTAATTATGATTTACAGTACTATATTGAACTGTTTAATGTAACGTAGTCCTTAAATTTAAAAATTATTTATTTATATAATTTTCCCAAGAAAAATGATCATCAAATATGACATCATTTAGAAATAATGGGAAAAGAAATGAAAATCATCTTTTTAATTGTATAATTTGAGGTAAGTTTATTTGATGATGATATTATGATCATTATTGTGTTCGGAAAAAATTACCAAAAATATTCGTTAAGGCCCCTTAATGGAACCTCGCGATCAATTGAATCATTATACACAATCACTATAATACATTATGAAAACTTAGATATTGTGTCAGTAATGGTCAAATCACGTCTTATAAATATTTCAGATGGTTTTAAATATAAACCTACTCACTTGAAATTTTCATTTATTCAATTATTTATGGTGAACATATCTATTGAATGGTTTTCCTAGGTCATCTTGAATACAAAATATGACTAACATTATTAAATGATATATTAAAATCCCATATCATTCTCTGAAATCAAACTAATGTCCTTGGAAGACTTAGTAATATAGAATGAGTTTCTTAATATAACTGGTTGATTGATTGAGAACATCTATGATTCGTGAAAACTATTTCATGGTCATTATCATCCTTCTATAGTTTCAACTTCTGTCGTCTATATGGTTGATCAAGACCCTAAATCAATCACAAATACATTAAGAATAAAATATTTTCAAAAAAATTTAGGTGAACAAATTTCATTGATAATATTAAATAAAATCACTAGATAAATATAAAATATCATTAGAGAGGGTTAAAACTGATTATGGTGAAAAAATATCCCACTTTTGATGTTCATGGATAATGAAATCATAAATCATTGAAAAAATAATCCATATAAATAATTTCTTATGATAATATAAAAACAATATGATAAAATAATTTCTACAATATTCTGGATTTAAATAATATATATAATGAATAACAATATCAACATACGGATAATAGCATATCTTAAAATATAATAATATTATATATATTAAAAATGATATACATTCCTAGTCAAGAATAAAATAATTCTAGATATTTATTCTTACATGATCCTAATTTGATTCCATAGGTCAAAAAATGGGGACTCACCTAGACTAATATAATAATTAATGGCCAAGTAAAAAAATCCTCCAACCATTCAAAGAATGAAAATAATTAAATACCCCCTCTCAATCCAATTCCCAAGAATTCAAACTCCCAAAAATCAATTACATTATAAAATTAAATTTATGAAAATTATCATATAAATAATAATGATCTCCTAAATCCCCCCACTCCTGTTTTATGTAAGGAGAATGGAAGTTAATGGGAGACTACTAAGATATAATCAAACACTCTCCCACAATATTTTGTTTCTACAAATCCCCCTATAAATTATTCCTCTTCCTCAAGGATGAAATTACATAAGTAAATCTTTATCACCAATAAATCCACCCTTTTTATTATTTGATATTTTTTACCTATTACATTATTATAATTAACAAAGTAATCACAAGAATCCTTTCATCTATGACTACCATTTCCGGGTCCTATTTTTATAAAATTAAGCTGGAAAATGATTTCATAATAGAAAAAACAACCCCCGGTATCAACTCATATACATGATACTATGAATATATTGTAGTTTTCATAGGGTGTAAAAGATTATAAGAAACATATCTAATCATTTATGTAATAAAAAAATTACCTTAATATTTGGATGAATTCATTTGATTACTATTGTATACAACCACAATTTTATTCATTATAGATTTGAACAAGAGATAACACCCCATATTGTACATCACCTCCCATTTTATGTGTTTATTATATGTTCCTTTAATTTGATGATCTTATTGTAGATAATCTAAGATTTTCTTCAATGCATCATCTTTTTCATCAAATCAATTAGATACAACCCCAACCAATGTCTCTCAATCTATGTAATTATGAATATGTGGTGGCTTGTATCTGAAAACAATTTCAAATTATGTTTTCCATAGTTAGGTTAGGAAAGATGTATTATAACAGAACTATATATATTCTAACTAGATAAACCACTTATTAGTTAAATCTAAATTAAAAACTCATTCAAAAAATTAATGAATTTCACTATGTGGGTATAATGACCACTATTGGGATGATATAATTAGATAATAATGAATATTATTCCGGAGAATTAGTTGACATACTGATTTATTAATGTCATTAATAGTAGAATTAGTTCACTTAATATAACATTTAGGATACCATGAAACCTTACATATTCATGTATAAACAAATTTTATAATATTTTCATAATATAGAAGTTTTTATATAAAACCTACATACATACTATGCATTTAAGATTCCTAAATGATGAAATTATTATTCTATGTGTTTTGAAACCCACATAATAATTTTTATAATGCATCCCTTCACACCAATTATAGATATTTTATTGCTATTTAAATCTATTTGGTCTAATATAATCATACTTATACATTTGGTATGTGTCACAGGGAAGGAAAAAAATTCTTTTTCACATTTAATAAATATCTATTGAAACCAAATCATATGAATCATATATGTCTAAAAATACCCCATATTTCTCCCTGCATGTTATTAATAGAAAATATATAACAATTTTCTAATCATAATTATTTTATATTGTAAAACTATTTAACTTTTATAGAACAAATATTCATTTTAGAGAGTATATCTATGATTTGTAGCAAATTCATTATATAAGGATTCAATAATATCCCTCAAACTAATCTATTAATTTAATTAAACATTAACTACATATATTTAATAATAACTAGTCTTATAATTGACGTTGTAAATGTTGTATACCTCCCCATTTACTGTAAACAACACATCTATTACTTTATTTTGATTTTCATGTGTATAATTGTCTTCAGAATCTATCCTTTATAGAAAATGTTTCAAATATTATTTATCTATCCACAAAAAATGTTTATTATATAAATATATATATGGTTATTATCATATATAAAAACAATAAACCATAAAATCATAAAACACTACTTCCAATGATGATTAGATAATATGAAATCCCTATGTTCCTATCTATATATTAATTTTATTAGATTCAAATCAGATAATTCCAAACTAGGGAAAACTAATTTTCACCCTTATTATATAAGAACTACATCTATATTATATCGTGAATTATTACACTCCACTACAAATACTTCTATAAAATCCATTATATTTAGCACTACAGTAGAGTACACAGACATATTTTGCCTTTAAATGGCATCCTATTCTTCTAATTTCTAGTAATAAACTTCATTATTAGTTAAAGATTTAGTTGGTTGATAAATTTTTCCATGATCCTTAAAATATTCATCTAAACCCCCATAAATTCCTGAAATCCCCTAACATATTTTATATTAAAACTATCCATACATAGAACCACTACCCCAGACATTATAGGTCCCATGAAACCTCATTAGAAACTATTATATGACCAAAATATACCATGACTGTAGCACCACCTGTTTGAGGTATGTAACTTTTTCTTGTGCCTTTTTATGTGTTTAAAGTGAATGGGATGATATGGGAAGAGGTTGGGAGAGTTTGGAAATGTTTTGGATGAGTTTGGAGGCTTTTTTATTTGTGAATGGTTGAATCATGTTTAGGGCAAACCATGCGTGTGCTCTAAGAAATAGTGTAGGGGGAGGTAGTAGGCTTCGCACGACCTGCGCATGGTTTTCCAAACCATTTGAGGAAACCATCCAGAAGATTTCTCTCGAGGTAGTAGCATGCTCACAGTTAGCGGATGGTTTTCCAAACCATGCGGACTAACCGTGCAACCATTTAATGTTGGGTTTTTTAAGTCTGGTCTCCCTCAGGCTTAACCTAAATCACTCCAATCATCCTCTCACTCGAAAATTACTCAGGTTTTTGGTTCTTAGGGTTTGGAAGGGTTCTCCCACCAGGTAAGTCTCTCCTCATGGTTTCCTTGTGTTTCCTCTAGATCTAAATCCATCTCTTTCATGGTTTTATAGATCAACAATTTCTGGTTGTAGATCTATGGTTGTGGTTTCCTTGGATGATGATATTAAGGCTTATAAATGTTAGGTAAGGGGATCTAGAGAGGTTTCGGGGGTGCATTCATCGGATTTGAGGTACGATTGCTTGTGGGTCGATTTCTCAGGACCCCTAAAGGTAGGTGGATTCTCTTTCAACTCCACATGGTTAGAAAAAGCGGTTCATGGTTACAATTAATTTTTTGTTTTTAAAATTAATTGTGTTTAGATGTGGGAATTTGGCTAGAACTCCCATTGGTGAGGATTTGGTGATTTTTGTGAAAAAGGGGGTTTTAGAGTGAAATGCTATTATTGAGGACTTTAATATGGATATTTTAAAATGGGTTGTTGAGATTGATTTTGTGAAAATGTTTGATGAAAAATGGTTTTCAATAAATATTTTGTTTTATTGAACGGTTTCTTGGCATGGAAAATTATTTTCCAACAAATGGTTGATTTGTTGAAGTGGATTGACATGCAATAGAATTGGTAGATTTCATGATGTTGTGACCATGATGGGTTATATGCTTTGTTTTGAATGGTTGAAATATTGTGTGTAAGTGGGCGGGAAGTCTCAATATAAAAGGTTATGGATAGTGGTCAGAAGTACCATCATGTGGGTAGCGGTTGGGAAGTATCGCTAGTTGTGAACGAGTGAACTGGTTGGGCCGAAGTCCCACAGTTTGGTTGTTTGTTGTGAATTTCCTTGCAATTTGGAAATTTTTGTGCTACTATGTAAATTATGAAATGTCTTCTGGCATGTTTATTTGGGTTTCCCTTGGTTGGTTTGGGTGAGATAGTTTGGTCATGGTTTTTTTGGATTATGGTAATAGTTTCACTTTTGATTATTCTATATAAAAAATTTATATAAATGTGCTTATATTTTTATCCTAGTGGTGTGTGTAGGGAAGTTATTTTGGGAAATCATACTAAGTAGTGGTACTGACCCCCAACTTTGGAACATTTATGTCTTTGAAAATGTTTTGTATTGTGACGTGGGAAAAGGTAAGTAATCACTGTCCTTTTGTGGTGCATCGTGATGTCTTGGTGGAGCTTTGAGCATGAATCTTGGTTTGGTTCCATGGAGTGTGCCTTGGCTTATTTTGGGTCTTTTTTTGATTCTTCCACATAGTAAAATGATATTGTATTGGTTGTATTGGTTTTGGGTAGTATTGTGGAACAACTTGGTTGTCATTTGGGAATACATGCTTGATTTTTTTGGTTGACATGCATCATATAGTGATTGATAGTGGATGGTTTGGTATGTTTTTTCATAAGGGAAAATTTTTCCCCAATTTTTCCTTGAAGACCTCGACATTTATTTCTAGCAATTGGAACCTTGGTAATGTATCTTAATCCCATGTAACCCTCACCACCTCCTAAATCCAATGAGTTATGGGTGGGGTGTTACAAGTGGTATCCATTTGTTCGGTCCTTAGCATTCATGTAAGAGCAATTGTTCAATCATTGGTGTAGATCAATGGGTTTGGTGTTCACATGTTTTTTGGTATATTCCTTGAGACAAGATGGTAGCACGGTGTATGAATGGTAGATCATGGAAGCTATAGCATAAAAATATGTAGCTAACCCTCTTAGGTTGAACTTCAAGTTACTAAATAGAAGGGTACATAAGTGTTTTGGAGACACTTATATGCATTGGATATCTCATTTTCGTAGGTGTCACCATTGAGATGAGCATGACATGAATTATAGAAATGACTTCCCCCTAGGAGGAATATTTCTTGAGGTATAATGATTTATGTTGTGATATGAACGTGTGAAATTGTAATGTTAATAAATTTGGTATTCCGAAAATGATTTGGTTTTCAAAATGGTAAAATATGGAAAATGTGAACTTTTGGAAATCCCTATGAGATTGTGTTGTGTAATGTGATTAGAAATGGGATTTAATGATGTCTACGGAAGTGAGAATCATGGTTTTCAGTATTCTATTGATATAAATGGAACTAGGTAGGTGTCGTAGAGACCAACCAGGGGAGGCTGATGAAAAAATGGTTGAAGTTGAGCCTCAGGTGAACCAGTAGTTAGTGAAATGTATAGTGTAAGATTTCCAAGCTGTGGAAATTGGAAATAATGTGGATGAACCAAGGCATGTGGATCATGCGGTTCAGTTTCAAAAGAAGATTCTACCCATCTTCAGGGGTGATTCAGAGATGGAGTGGGAAGAAGAATGGTTGAATAGAATGAAAAAGATTTCCAAGTTCATGGGAGCACTCATAGAGATACAAGGGAAGATGGCCACATATACTTTTGAAGATCTTTCCCTTTAGTGGTGGGAGTATGTAGTCCATGCGGGGGCTGTACAAGGTGTGACGTGGGAAGGCTTTGTTGAATTTTTTAATAAACAATTCTACCCACATATGATTAGAATTCAGCATTTATCTGATTTATTCTATTTTAAGAAAGAGATTATGTCTGTGATGGATTGTGCATCTATGTTTTTGAACATATAAATGTTTTCACCCGAGGTGGAAGGTATCACGTCGGTAAATTCAAGTATATTTGAAGTGGGTTTAAGGCAAGAAATCCATTCAAAAATAGTAGTACTGTGTATAGATTATTTCACAGTGATGGTGAATAGAGCCTCGGTGGCTGAGCAAGATCTGTTGGGCGCTACGAGTAGAGGAAGAATGGTGGTAACCCTGGGGAATAGTGGTAACTAAAACACTGGGATTAAGAGGAGGAGAGAAACTTATTCCCAGGGTGAGAGTATGGCAAATAATCTGACTGTAGGATTGATAAATCATCCTCTGAAGCCCCAGAGAAAACAAGGATGTTCTGAGTGTGGTTCGACGAGCCACATCAAGCGAGATTGTATGGAACAACCTCGAGCATGTTATAATGGTAATCAGATGGGGCATCTACAGTGTTATTGTCAATATGCTCCAAGGTCGGGTGCGTGTGATACTCCTCATGGTTCACAGATATCGTATGCTTTGACGGGATGAGGACAACAACATACCTCTCAACCGTAGAGTAATGAGGATCAATGTGATTATCATAATACCTCGATGCCTCAACAGGGCAATAAAGAGTAGAGCATGGAAAGATAATATGTGTTTGGAGTAGATGAGGTTGTGGTGGATGATCATTCGAGACAATCCACAGTGCGATGAAATATTCTTTTAAATCCTACCCTGATTCAAGTGTTGTTTCATAAAGGTTATTCAAAATCTTTTATTGTTGCACATTTGGTTGATTTGCTAGGTTTAAGTGTAGAAATGATGCTCTGAGTTTTAAAACATCAAACTCATCTGGGTCGCAGAGAGTATGGAGTCTTCTTGTGTAGACATGTTGTATCATTGTGGTCGATGTGGAGCTAATGTGGAATTTCTCAATGAATGAGATGGATGAGTATGATGTAATCATGTGAATCAATTGGTATGTGGAATTTAAGGTTAACAGTGACTGTGATACATGAACAGTGTCCTTTAAGAAACACAATGACGTTAGGCATCTCTTTTGATAAGAGAGTCATGAATGGAAGGGTGCAATGGGTTTGTTGGCACGAGTAGTGGGAACATTATCATAATGGTTGGTGGTATTTTTGTTGTAATTTGTTATGGGTGTTGAGTAGAGTGTTCTTCTGACAGTGGTGGATCAGTTCATGGTTGTTTTTCTTGAATAATTCTATGGGTTACCTCCTATAAGAGAAGTGAAGTTTACGATTGATCACATTCCGTGGAACAGTTCTATCTCACTTCCATCTAATCAGATGCCCCCTACTGAATTACGGGATTTGAAAGTCCAGTTTGAAGAGTAAGAAAACAAAGGTTTTATCAAGCCTAGCACATCCCGATGGGTAGTGTTGGTGTTGTTTGTGAAAAAGGTGGAGTGGAATTTGAGTCCTTGATTTGATTATCATAGACTTATCCACGTTATGATAAAGAATAGATGTCTACTTCCATGAACTGATGATTTGTTTAACCAGTTGTAGAGAGCCTAGTGGTTCTCCAATATCATCCCAAGGATGGGATTTCATCAATTGTTGGCGAGGAAGGATTATATTTGTAAAACATATTTTAGAACTATATTTGTCAATTGTGAATATGTGGTTGTGCCATTTGGTATAACGAATGCGCCAATGGTGTTTATGGCATAGATGAATCGTATATTTCAGAGATATTTCAATAAATTTTTTGTGGTATTTGTAGATAATATTCTAATGTAGTCAAAAACAAGGGTGGCTTATTAGCATCACTTGGTGATAGTGCTAGGGATATTGAGGGATCATTGGTTTTATTCCAAATTTCCAAAGTTTTACTATCGATATAGGAAGTCTGTTTTCTTATGCATGTGATTTATGATATGGGAGTTTTAGTGGATCAGAAAAATATAGAGGATGTTATCTCATGGCGTCCACCACTGAATGTGTTGGAGGTGTGGAGTTTCTCAGTCTAGCATGGTATTTTCAGCATTTTGTTCATGCTTTTTCACATTTGGCTTCGCTGATGACAGCTTTGTCAAGAAATAATGTTCCACTCTAGTTGAATGAACACTGTCAATAGTGTTTCGATGAGCTAATGGATCACCTTACATCGAAACAAATCTTGGTTTTTTCAAAACCATGAAAAGGGTATGTTGTGTATTGTGATGCATCAGGATCAAGGTTGGGGTTTGTTCCCATGCAAGGTACTCATGTGGTTCTGTATAGCTCACGACAGTTGAGGGTGCATGAGAAGAAGTACCCAAATCTTGATTTAGAGTTGGAAGTATTGGATCATGCTTTGAAGGTGTGGCGTTATTGTCTCTTCGGTGAGAAATTCTCAGTATATACAGATCATAAGAGTTTGAAACACATTTTCTCACAAAGAGATTTGAACATGAGGCAAAAGAGATGGATATAAAATCAATTGAATTTTGATTTTGACTTGATGTACATACAGAGTAAGGGAAATTATGTGGAGAATGAATTAATTAGAAAATTATATCCTCAGGTGGTGAAACATGCATTGGGATTGTGGGAGTTGATGCTTGTTATAACCGAAATGTAGTTAGAATGTGAGGGTCAGGGTGATAGAGCGGTCTTCTATCTAGTTTTGTTGATTCTTGATTTGGTTTTCCTTATTAGAGGGGAAAATATATCTAATTATGAGGGGTTTTCCATGGGGTTGAGACTTAATGGTGGGGAGACCATTGAGGGTTGTCAACGGAATGGAGATTTAGTTTTGTGTTTTCATAATCAGATGGTTGTACCAGTTGCTTGTCCAGAGGATCTCCTCATGGCGTACAATCATTCCAGGTGGTCTTTTAATCGGGGAATTCAAAAAATTTATAAATCATTGAATGTACAATTCTGGTGGGCTGGTATGAAAAGGAGAGTGGCGGAGTTTTTTTCGAGATTGTTGACTTGTCAGTAGGTAAAGGCAAAGCATCAGAGTACAGAAAAAATGTTGTAGTCTTTACCAATCCATGTCTAGAAGTGGGAGAAAGTAGTGATGGAATTTTTCACAGGTCTCCCAAGAATGGTCATTAATCACAATGCCAATTGAGTGATAGTGGATCGGCTAACGAACTCATTCAATTTCATCCCAATTTGTGAATCTCATATGTTTGAGGACCCAGCAAAATTATATATCTGAGAAGTGGTAATAAGGAATGGTGTTTTGGTTTCGATTGTATTCGATAGAGACATGAGGATTACATCTCTTTTTTAGAAATCCATATACTAAGCCCATGGAACATTGCTGAGCATGAGTACAACGTATGACCCTCATACAGATGGTCAATCCAAGAGGATGATAAAAATGTTGGAAGATATGTTGCTGGCTTGTGTTATGGATTTTTGTGGCTCGTGGGAAGATCATTTGATGATGGTTTAGTTATCGTACAATAATAGTTATCAGGAATACATTCTTATGGCTCCATTTGAAGCGTTGTGTGGGCAGTCATGTCATTCTCCAATTTACTGGGTGGAAAAGGGTGAATCCTCGATGGTTGGAACGATACTTGTCAAGGTGGATACAGAGAAGATCATGTTGATCTGGAAAAGAATACAGACGGCTAAACACCATCAGAAATCATATGAGGATCATCGTCGATTATTTTTGTTGTTTGAGGTGACTTATCATGTTTTCTTGAAAATATCTCCTAGGATGGGACATCGTCAGTTTTGGAATCATGGAATGTTATCTCTGAGGTATATAAGACCTTTTGAGATTCTTGGGATGTTTGGTGAGGTTACTTATCGTTTGGGTTTTCCACCTAGGTTCAGTGCGGTGCACAATGTGTTTGATGTGTAACAGTTGAAAAAGTATCAGCCGGATTGTGACCATGTGGTTCGATGAGATCATGTTAAACTAGAACCATATGCTTTGTTGGCGCACATGCTAGTGAGAGCTATAGATAGGTAAGAGAATGTATTGAATGGTAAAATAATCTATTAAGTTTTTGTTTTGTGGAAGTGTGGTTAGATTCAAGAGGAGAATTGGGAGTGGTAGAATGATATGCTCGAGCAGTGGCCTAATCCCTTTTGGCAAACAGTGGGTTCATTAATTTTTGAGGATGGAAAGACCAATGGTGGGGAGAATATATCACCCTCAGTATGAGGTATGTAGCCTTTTATTATGTATTTTTATATGTTTAATGTTCATTTGATGGATTGGGAGGAGGTTGGGAGAGTTTGGAATGGTTTTGGATGATTTTGGAGGCTTTTCTATGGGTGCACAGTTGAAGAATGGTTAGGGGAAACTGTGCGGGTGCTCTAGGAAACTGTGTAGGGTGAGGCAGGTGGCCTTTTACGGCCAGCTCACGGTTTTCCAAACCGTGTGAGGAAAAAGTGTGGAATAATGATCTCAAGGCGTTAGTGTGCGCACGGTTTTCAAAACCGTGCAGACTGACCATGCAGCCTCCTAATGTTGGTGTTTTTAAGTTCGAGCTCCCTCGGGCTAAACCTAAATCACATCAATCTTCCTCCCACCTGATCCTCACATGGTTTTTTTCAGTTCTATGGGGTTGTACGGGTTATCCCACTCTGTTTGGAAGCACTTCGAATGGTTTTAAAGGTGTATTGAAGGTGGTTTCTCCTAGGTAAGCCTCTCCTCTTGGTTTCCTTGTATTTTCCTCTAGATCTACATCCCTATCCTTATTCGTTTTCTATATCAACACATTTTTTGTGTAGATATAGGGTTGTGGATTCCTTGGATGATGATTTTAAGTTTTATGAATGTTATGGAAGGGGATCTAGGGAGGTTTCGGTGGTGTATTCACCGGATTTGATGTGCGATTTTTTGGGGGTCGATTTTCTCAGGAACCCTAAAGGTAGGATGATTCTCTCTCAACTCCACATGGTTAGAACAAGTGGATCTTGGTAACAATTAATTTTTTGTGTTTGAAATTAACTGTGTTTTGATGTGTAAATTTGGTTGGAAATTGCTTTAGTGTTGATTTGTTGATTTTTGGGAAAAGGGGGTTTTAAGGTGAAATGATATTATTGTGGATTTTAAAATGGAGATGTTAAAATGGGTTGTTGAGATTTTTTTTGGGATATTGGTTGATGAAAAATCGTTTTCAAAAAATATTTTCTATAATAATTTTTTTTCATGGAAAATAATTTTTCAATATGTGGGTGATTTGTTGTAGTGGATTGACATGCAATGGAATTGGTTAATTTCATGATGTTGTGACCTTGATGGGTTATATTCTTTGTAGTGAATGGTTGAAATGTTATGTTAAAGTGGGAGATATGTCTCACTAGAAATGGTTATGGATAGTGGTCCGAAGAACCACCATGTGGGTAGTGGTCGGGAAGTACAAGTAGTTGTGAATGGGATAACGGGTTGGGTAGAAGTCACACTGTTTTGGTTGTTTTTGGGTGAATGGGTGAACGGGTTGGGTGGAAGTCACACCATTTTTTTTTGTTTTGCATTCCTTTTCAAGTTGGAAATTTTTGTGCTAGTAGGTAAATGATAAAATGGATTGTTGCATGATTATTTGGCTTTCCCTTGGTTGGTTTGGGTGAGATGGCTTGGTAGGGGTGTGTTTGGATTATGGTAATTGGTGCACTTGTGATTATATTATATAAACTAATTTATATAATTGTGATAATGTTTTTATCCTTGTGGTGTGTGTAGAGAAGTCATTTTGGGAAATCCAACTGAGTTGTTGTATGCACCCCTTGCTTTGGCATGGTTGTGTCTTTGTAGATATTGTGTATCGTGACATTTGAAAAGGTAAGGCATCCCCCTCCATTAGTGGTTCATCGTGATGTATGGGTGTATCTTGGAGCATGAATCTTGGTGTGGAGCCATGTAGTGTGCCTTGGATTATTTTCGATCTTTTTTTGAGTCTTCTATATAGTACTCTAGTATGGTATTGGTTTTTTTGGTTGTATTGTGGAACAACTTGGTTGCCCTTTGGGAATACATGCTCGAATTTTTTAGTTGACATGCATCATATAGTGATTGATAGTGGATGGTTTAGTTGGTTTTTCCTTGAGGGAAAATTGTTCCCCAATTTTTCCTTGAAGCCCTCAAAATTTATTTACAGCCTTTGGCACCATGGGAACATCTCTTAAGGAAAAGTAACCCTCACTACCTCCTCAAGACAATGAGGTAGGGGTAGGGTGTTACAATGATAAATATTAATAAAATATTCTTTTATGTAAAGATAATTCCTTCACCAATAACAAATAACATTAACAAATGTTCCATACAAACACTACTAAACATTATTGTGTCATCATAAAAATAACAAGATGAATATTCTCTAAATAATTTGAAATACTATTTCATTATTTTCTCATAATTTAATTTGTAAATTCAATAATATTACATAAATCAATAAATATTCTTAATTTCCCTCATGTTTTTTAAAATTTTCCTCCATTATATCATTGTCTATCATTCAAACATAATGAAATTTTTACTTCAAATCCAATAGGTAAAGCATTATACCCCATTTCACTCTCCTATAAACAATAGTCAAACTAGAAAGGGATATGCATATATAATTTTTAAAATTTTAAAAAATTTATAATTTTCACAAATCATATATATAACATGATTATTTTTTTCCGAAAAATATTTCTATATAATAAAGGCTATAATTATATAAAATAAATCAGATCTCAAAAAATTACAATATAAGTTTTGAGTTTTAATTATTTGTTTTGATCACTTATTTATATGATATTATGATTTTTAGATCAACCCTTCCTTCAACATATATATATGATCAGTTTCCAAATTTTCATGAAAATCCAATGAGGTCTCAAGAAAACATTACATGATATATTATTACACCTTGAAAAGAAATTTTTTGAAGATAAATTCTATTTTTCACATTTTATTTACTCTATGAGATCACCCATTTCAAAACTTATAATATTAAAATTATATTACCATGATACACTCATTGGTACCTTAGTTTTTATTATATTTTCCACCCACCATATAGGGATATATTCTTTCCATTTCATAAATATCCATTTTTAAGGTATCATAACCTTTTATAAAATATCATAATGTTTTTGACACTAATTTCCCTTCCCATAGTTGGGACATGTTGTATAAAAGACATTGGAATCCATTTCAAAATAATCTTCTCCAAAATTAATTATAACTATCATATAAATTTCCATTTATTGTACTTGATTTCAATCTCATAGCCTTAACTAAAATGTTTCTGTATCATCTATATATAATAGGAATATTTGTAGCAAATCCTTTGAAATAAAATCATACATGATCCATTATTAAATAATATAGGTATTTTAATTAAAATAATGATTCCTTTCATTAAAATTGACCTAAATAATTTTTTTATTGAACACATATTATATTCCACTACATCTCTATTTCTCAAATTTCTTGAGCCACCTCGTCCTTTTCTACATTAACAATTGGTTTCCATGTCCTGATTCACACGTGTCAACAAAATACCAATATATTTACCCATGATATATACATGGATACTTTTAATTATAATTAAACACCATCCAATGTATAAAACATATCCATTCTATATTCTATTTCCAAAACACTTCTTTTTAAGAAATCATTACTCAATTTCACTTTTTATAATTTCTTATTTTATCCCTATGTATATCTAATATATCATTTTTAAAAATTCATATTATTACTTATATATATTCTAAATGAACCATTATGATCATAATTCATGTTTCACACCTCAAAACATTTGATTATTCCAATTAATGACATCTCTCTCTCAACTCTGATTGATAGATTAAATATTTGGTTTTTGTCACTTTGTTCATTCCTTTTCACTGAATATATTATCTTTGTCTTTAAACCAGCAATAAGAAAACTCATAAACAATATCTATATGATGTATGTAATTATAAAACCAATTCAATAATCATTATACATATATGATCCCATTGTTCCAAATTACAAGAATTCCATCAAGAACATAGTTTGATCTTCTTTGTCTATATTTCAATAATTCTCTTATATATCACCCTTTAGTTATATCCAAATTTTCATTGTAAAGATATACCTTGAATTAATTATCCAATATAATATATTTTTTCGTATTCACAACATGTCAATTGAAACCTTAAATCATCAAATGTATTATTAATTAAAATTTAATTCTCTTAAATAGATATCCATGTTTCAAGATCTTCAATAAAAAAATCAGTATCTAAACTATTTTAGAATGTTCACACCACCTATCTAATTATTTTTTCATATTTAACTTTAATATTAATCTATAGTTTTCTTACAATTCCCTCATTCAATTTATTACTTGAGGGTAATTGTAATTTACTGATGTATATATTATTTTCCGTTTTTATCATTCCTCAATAAAATATCTATTCGGGTCCTAAAAAATTGAGATGCTACAAAAAACAAATCCAGTATATGGATCTATTAACATTGAGTTATAATTATAATTTCCTTCACATTAATTTTCCAACCTCTTATACAATTTTTTATGTGTGTGGGAATACTATAACGACCGACACTTTTCACACATAAATATTTAAAGTTAATTGAATAATATATGTTATATAAAATAACAATCCATGGAAATGATGTATTGGTTTACTATTTTTAGAATCATAAAAACATAAACAAATTTCCCATAAGATTTCTATGACAATTCTCATGTACTTCATCATAACCAGAAAGCTTATTATACTTTTCATGCACAATACATTTCATAAAAAATTAGTGAAATGAATTATAAGAATGGGTGATATCAGGTTCATAGTTAGGGTAAAAAAGATATATATTTATACATAAAAAATAACAAGGGTATGTGTACATGATTATAAAATTTTAAAACCATACCCAACATTTAAATGAACATAATCTGGATTCATGGAATAATTAATGGTTGTTCAAAATTCATGAATCACCAGGGAATTGATGAATATGATTAATTACAGAATAACATTAGAAGAGCCCATGATGTTAAGGCATACACATAAGACATTAAAATATGTTACATATTGGTAAATGATAATTTCCAAGGATTTTGTATTGGAAAGGGTTTACTCCCTAATCCATCATAGAATTTGAGGTTCACATCCAATACTATTGTAATGGTTAAGATCGCTTACTAAACTAAGTTCACTCCCTATTAAAATGTTGTTTTTCTAATGACATATCACTCATTAGGAAAAAAATATGGAGACATATAGGTCCAATCCATCATATAATAAAATTAAAAAATATGTTTTCTTTAATATTATTGTACATTTTTCATATAATATCCCGTGAAAAAAATGTTTTACTGAAACATATCATCATATAATTACAGATGGAAAAGATATTGGTTACATAAAAAGATTTATTAAAAAACTGAATTATGCAATCAAGAAATATTGATGTTATTATTGGACTATGTCCCAAATAATTAAAATATAACATAAAAAAATTAATCTGGGATGGAAATTGATGTTGGAATAAAATTTTCATGGGACATTTCCAGAGGAAAGTAACCATTCCATGAAAATATAATTTTCAAAGCAAGGTATTAATAAAATATTGTGGAACAAATTTTAATTCTAAATAACCCTGAAAAAAATATTGTAATATCTATAGTAATTACATGTCATGATGGTAGATTTGTTTTAAATCTGTACTTCTTAAAACAAATAATCCATTCACATTTATGAGAAAATCCAAACATGTTTTGTTGTAAAAAATACAAGAATATTTATTTTAATAATTTTTTTAGAAACTCAAAAATTTGATAATATTTTTTAAAAATAATTATAAAATTGATAAAACTTTCTTACACATAGGATTATAAAACATGTAAATATAAAAAAAATGATTTTCAATCTCTGTGACAAATAAATTTTGTTTTCCATAAAAAGATTATATTGGAATCATGAGTAAATAGAGAGACTAAAATGAAGTGTTCTAATATATTCTAATGAAATAAATAGAATAAATAAAATCCATAATTTTTTTTACAATATTTCATCTTTGAACACATTATCAATGAAAATACAAATAAAAAATGAGATTGTATCGTCAAACCCTTACCCCTATGGTAACTATTCAACAATAATATCCATTAATGATTAAAATAAAATAGAAAGTAATTTATAAATAAAATTATGAAAATAAGGATATAATATGTCAAATGGATTTAATATAAACCTCATTATATAATATTGTTTCAAAATATAGCATATGTCTTAATGGGGAATGTTTGAGACATAATTACATTACCTTATATCTCGACTCCCATTGTACATATTCAATCCTCTATAATAATAAATGTTGTTTTATAATAGATATATTATTTAACCATTATTATGAATATCTTACCATATGTGATTCACATATTCCACTTTATTATATTTTTATTAACAAACCCCTTGTTTAAATTTTATTCTGGGTAATGAATACTTTTTTCATTTCTGTTTTGATTAGGTATTTTTATCCCCAACGTTTGATAATATTTCCTATATCTCTAAAATTATATCTATGAGATAAATAACATATTTAATCATTACATATGTATTTAAAATAATCTATTTTATATAGATATATTAAATCGATTACAATATTTATGGAAATTTTCAGTTGAACAAGCGTTGTGACGCTATTTCCATTTGCATAGAAAATGAAATCATATAAATTTGAATATTTTTTTTATATTATAAAGTAATTATCATGACTTATATATTACATATTTTCATTAACATTGTCATTGTTACCATTCATGTATAGTGTATGTGAAAAATGAATCACATTATTATGTGCGGATGTAGACTCCATACACACAAGTAAAGTTATCTTATCCCCATGGTTTTAAATGTAATATTGAATATGTGATATCATTATTAAATAAGAATAATTATGATTAAAATATAATATATGTTCATAATATAACACATTAATCCAATCCATTAAAAATGGTCATTAAAAAAAATTATATTTGATCGTGAGGCAATAGTCTACAATAAACATGATTGATAGTTTCATTTCAAATTTGATATAAGAAAATATGTTTATGAGTTATTCCATTAATATAATAAAATGTAGTTATATAGAAGATATTATTTATTTTAGCATCATATATGAATATAATATTAATTATATGGAATATGAAATAAAATGATAACACATGGTTGTGAGTTATTCCATTTATTTGGAGAGCCTCTGTTGGTTTAAACCAAATTCCTTTGTAGGAGGGTTGAATGACAAATATAAGTACACTATAATGTTGTTGGGGAGGTATTGAAGGGTTTATCATAGGTATTGGGTGATAACAATCATCATGGAGTGTGTATAAAATAGGATCGTTACTTTAATATATTGGGAAAGGAACCCAATTGGAAACTATATAAAAATTTCCCAAAAGAATTTATTGTTTTGATGTTATTACAATGTAAAAAATTATCGAAGTTTACATGTTTTAAAATAGTGGTGGGATACTATTAAAATATTTCTATAAAATAATATTTATACACATTTTCCTGGAAAATTTACTCTTATATACTTTAGTTTTTCTGAATAATAAACTCAACTTAACCATTACCAAGATAATTATTTATTAATTTCTTTAAAATTTATTTTCACCATAAATTAAGTTGAAATTAATAAAAATTAATAATTATTCTAATTAAAATTATATAATACACTTTTAAAATTTCAATTCCTGGAATTGAAAATTATTATTTTAAATGATAACCTAAGAGTCGAAAAAACTCTATTCTAGAGAAAAAACATCGAAAAGATGAATTTATTTATAATAATTTAATATGAATTGTATTAAAATGAACTAAATTTTTCTAAAAATATATAATGCAACTAATTTAACATTTAAAAAAAAATTATCCAAAAACTTTCCTTACAAAATATTTAAATGAAAACTTCGTTTAAAAAAAAGCTATTTTTACAATTCATAATAAATTAATCATTTCAAGAAAATTAAAAAAATTCAAACAATGATACATTTATAATGATTATTTACCAAATAATGTTAATTTATCAAAATAAAACTTTTATATGTATTGATAATAAATTTTTTCACCTTTCAAAAAAAGTAATAAAAATCATTTCCTAAGAAAAATCTAATGTCAATTCATATAAAGACTTTACCAATAATTATATATTTTTTAAAAAATATATTTTATATATCTAAAAATATTATAAATAATTTGAATTATTTTTTTATTCATTTTCCTACATATATTTATAATGTTGATATTATAACGGTAACATTTTAAAAAACAATATTAAATGTATATCACGGTTCATTGTAACTTAGTATTGCATATAACACAAGATATCAATGTAATTAAATATATTAAAATATGGAAACATATAATGGTGTTAGATTATATAACTAATAAAATGAATATTTTCCTCAAAATGTTCAATATATATAAAATCACATTAGGATACAAATTTCTTATTATATCCTTAGGTTCCAGCATATTATTTTCTATTTGGTGGCTACGTAAAAAAATAAAACGATTGTGGTCTTGTTTCGTTGAATATTTTTCTATATGATTTTGAATCTCCAACAACTATTCCTTTTAATAATTGAAATTATTAATAGGTAAAAACGTTTTCTTCAGTATGAGTTAGGGATCATGTATGTATATCCCGAGGGATGATACATGGAACACATCATGCATTTTTTGAGAATATGAGTTGGACACACGATCGATAAGATACATCCCATAAAATAAATAATTTAAAAGTAACAGATATATAAATATATATATATATATATATATATATATTAATTATATAAAATTTATAATTCTTCTTACTTTCTACAATGAATAAATTATTATAAACACCTTTTCACAAAAATCAATTTCATTAAAGGTGATTATCCACAAATCTTTTCTATTGGAAATTTGTTTCCCTTAAGTGGCGATGAATGGATATATCCCTATATAATATTGTATTAGATATCTCAAATCCCAATATTTATTTCTCCCTAAAATCATCATAATATGGAATTTTTCAAAACATCTGCCCATATTTATCTTCCTTATCATCTATCTGAATGTTTGAGTAAATGCTACATTTTTATGGAAAATCAATTAAAAGATGTTTCTAATCCCATCCTCCTATGAAATACATAGAAATTGATATTATTATAACATATATTTCTTGGATTAATCTCTGAAACTAACAACCCATATAAACATAATGAATAGTGTTGAAACATAGCTATATATCTAGGACCTAAGGATGAATTTAAAAAAACATTAATAATCCATTAAACCATATAACTTTTTAAATTCATATCTATGAAATTTGATGTAGATAAAAATATTCTTTAATAGTGATGAATATTTGTAATGTTAAAATGTAATGAAAAACAAACATGTAGTAGTATTCCCTTTATATATTTTTTTATAAATGTGGTCACATGAATTTGTTAGCCAATTCATTCCCAAAGGAAATTATTAAAAGGATCATAAGATATAAAGAAAGAACGATGTGTAAATAACATTACCGAGATATGATTTGGTGATTCCAATTAAAAAATAAAAGGTTTTTACTATTTAAAATATGATATGTTTAAGGGTTATAAAATAAAATTATAATATTCTCTATCACACTTTACTGGATTAAATACGATGAATCTAGATATAGACATTATAAAATATATCTACATTCCATTCCATAAGAAATTATTTTTCCAAAATCAATATAATTTATAACTTCCAAAAAGAACAGAGAATGATGATCCATGAGAAAATTATTATTAATCCATATTAATATTTGTTATTAATGTAACACATACACTATTTCTAATACATGTTATACAATAATAATCAATGTTAAAATCACGATAATTTTTCCCCTTCTGTTTCTCCTACACAACATAAATCATCAAAATTTATATCCCTGACATGGATAGTTGGTTAAAAACATATTTTTAAAATATATATCATTTATCACCTTCCTTATATATTTCATGATACATCATTTTATTATTAAAAATATGAGATATATTTTTATCCCCATCCTGTATATGTTATCAAGATCTTTTATTTAATGACTAAACCACCTTGTTTAGTTTCCTAGGGTGTTATGGTATTGAGGAGACTTAATAATTAACCATATTGAACCATACTATATAGATCATATTAAACCCTTTTTGTGTGAATATATACAATAAAATATTCTTATTTCTATATATATCACATTTTTCTTTATTTGTATAATTCCTCTAATTGATTATTGAAAAAACTACTACAGCCAACCCCTTTTGATGAGATAGGAAATTTTTCTTATGAATCGATAAATGTCATAAGGAATAATAAATAATCATATAATTAATATTAAGAACTAATAAAAATCCATTAATTTATTAATCATCATAGATTGAACAACCTTATCTAATAGAGACAATTGTAATCGTAGGATCACTGACTAATCATAAATTGAGATCATTGAAATTTTTATCACATTCATAATTTAGAGGAACATGTATCCCATTCAAGATAACAATGTGAAAATATTAGATATACATGATAAATTATTCTAAACCATCAAAAATGTTCATCATAACTATGAAAAATATATATCATAGTCACTATAGTTAGTCTAATCTAATGACCAATAGCCTCTTTCTTTGAACGATATACCAATACACCCGATCTTAAGATTAAATGACAAAAAAAATGCGACTTTTTATTACTAAAATTAATACATGGTATAATTTATAGTTATTTTCTCCTTAATCAAGGTCATGATTATAATTTTCAAGTTACAGTAATGGTTTTCCACTATAGTTGAATAAATAAGAATATCATCAAGAATGCCTACCACAAAAAAATCAAGGTAATCTCAAACTAAATTATTCCTTAATTAAATGAATATAGAGGTGTATTGGTTAGGAAAATTGGAATCAATATATAATAATAAGGTACATACCTAGTATAAAATGTTCTCTTGGTTTTATCCTCTTTCATAACTCTCAATTATTGACATCCATTTTGATGTCCAATTTTAGAAAATTATTGAGCTCTATGTAGTTGATCAAACATGTCAAAAATGCAGGGTAAATGGTACATGTTCATGATTATGATCCTATTAATGTCACTATAATCAATAGGGTATAACATCAATCAATATTTAGTATGAACAAATAGAGTTGGTATACCCCATGTTGATACAATTGGTTGAATGAATCCCTTCTCAGTGATCTCAGAATGATTCATTATTAATTAATGAAACTTAATCAGGGAAATTATATATAGATTAATGGAAATAGGTGTGGCACATGGTATGTATTTTATTGAGAACTGGACATCATGTTTTGCTGTAATATAAGGAAAATATTTTTGAATTACTTAATAAAAACCAATACAATATGTATATCATCAATGATTACATAGCCTAAAAAAATATATGATAAATTACACTTTCAAAAAAGAATTAATTAAACAAAAAATACATGTTATTTCAATAGGATGTTCATATTTATCATCACACTAACAAAACATCATTATTTTCCTCAGAATATAAAATTCTAACTATATTTTATTAAATTTTTATGGTATTAATGTGTAGAAATCCAATCCATGTGTATGATAATATCAAATTGAAGAATAGGTAGAAGAATGATATTTGTAGGGAAAACATTCCCAAAAACATCAACTGAAAAATTATTAAAGAATTATAATTTAATTATCTTACCATTGTGGTATTCCAAAAGTAATTAATCATCTAATCATTGTGGTGGTATTTTAATCCCATTTTAAAATTATTAACATACAAAGAGTTTATAGATCAACACTAAAATAATTCCATATAAGTAATTTAATTTATGTGATGTTTATATTTTTTTCTTGTAATTATCACACCACTTATTTGAAATTTTAATATCTTGATATTTTTCATTTTCATTGGTATTAATAGGTTTGTGGCCTCAATAATCATTATTAATCATTCCATTATGTACAAAATTAATATAATAATATTAATCCATGAATTTGAAAAAAAAAATATTTTTTGTGGTTTATTATATAGAGATTAATTTATATTCAACTAAATAAAAATGTCTTTCCACTAATTCGACATTTGGATCTATGATGATCTTCCATTGTATAATTTAAACATTAACGAGTCCCCATAAAATATATTAAACCTTGTTTCCTTCCCTAAATTGAGCATAAAAAAATAATTGTCTTATTGAACATGTATTTATTCATTTCTATTAATTTAAGTATTCATTTTTTAGTCAAAATGATGACTTTAGTGGGTAAATATAATAACTATTTCTACAAGAGTGTACATAAAAAAATTATTCATAACTACTGAATTCCATAATGGGAACAGAAATTGGAGTATTTTATTAATCAACCAATTAATTAATCAACTCCAATATTATGTTATATTCTAATTCAATATTCTAACCATGAATTTGTTGTAAAATTCTTCACACAGATACCAATAGATTAGCTATCCTTCATCGTAAACTCATAGAATTGTTTCACTATTCTGATGTAAATACTTAATGGAACAAACTAAATAAAAAAATAAATGAATACCATTCAGTGGATTCAATTTAATCATTTTCAATAATAATATTGAAAATATATAATCAAATTTCCACTTCACATTCCAAATGATAAATAACAAATATGAATTTTTTCATGATATGAATGTTCTATAATGAGAATGTATATTTTAATGGGAATTCATCCATTACCCAACAAATAATGAAATAGTAGACCAACATGAAAAATGTGTATATTTTGTCATAATGGATTCAACATAATAGTGTCCCCACTTTTCTTGTTTTTATTTTCAGCATTTTTTGTAGATTTACAAATATGTGTTCCATAGCAATGATATTTCTCAATCTTGATTCTATTACATTTGGTTTTTTAATATAAAAATCTTTTAATTATTAGTTTTACTTATCCTTGAAACAATTTCTTTCTGTTTAAGTAATTTAATAAACCCAACAATCATCAGATGAAAAACAATAATCATATTCGGAACTATATAATCGTTAATAAATACATAATGTATGTCTAAATAATAACACATTATTTTCAATATTTTACTCCTTAGGTCAATCCTTGAACATTGATGGTTATTATCCAAATCATTAATGCTGGTTAATTTTTTTTGTGAATATCTGAAGCATAACCCACATATGTGTTGTACCAATTGGTCATTAGGTCCTATTATTGTGTACCAATTAATGCTAGAGTAAGTCCGAATGAAACTTATTTTATTTTATAGCCTCTATGTACACAATTTTTTGAAAAATGTTCACATGTATTATCCAAATAAGGATACAATTTCTATAAAACCAACCACTCCACCATTCAAAAAAATTCAATGAAATTTTCCTATACATATTCATATCCTATAGGTTGTTCAGTAATGTTTTCCCATACGTGTTCCCAACTGTAAAATAAACCTTTCTCTCATAACAATTATATATACCCACACTATCCTCAAATTTGTAATACATCATAATAGAAGAATATTTAATGATTTATTTAAAAAATAATGTCAAACCATTTTGTTTATCTTCCATTAGAGACTTGGAATCATAAAAAACAACAAAATAATATTTCTATACCTCTCCTCTATTAGTTCCTAAAAACTAGGAATCTTTGTAAAATTATTATACATAAAATCGTTCCTCAAAACCTGGGGAATCAAATCACAATGAAGGGATAGACATGATGGTCTATAAGAATAAAAAATTAAAATACAGATACATAATAAGATAAATGAGCATGAGAACAAAAGAATTCCATTATAAAAATATACACTTCATTTAAAAATTCATAATATAGAGTCATCTAATAATGATTGGTTATTTATAGTACAATAATCATAATGGGATGAAATAACCTGATCCCTGAGATCGTAATATTGGAATAAGGCATGGATTTTAGGAATACACATAATCAAAGAAAAAAACATCCAAATAAGTCATGGATCCTGGAAATGTATACCTTAGTCAAATGGTTCACTCACCAAACCACTACCATAGTATAATTCATTCTCGTGACTATCAAATTATAATAGTTCCCATTTTTAAATCGGATATCTACAATTATAATCCAATTTATCTGATTGTATATCAATATTTAACAAATTAATTGGTGGGATATATAGTTCCCACCATTCACATAATAAAAATAATACATAAAAGCACCACAACAAATAAAAAATTTATCATATAAAAACCTATGAATAAAATGGGTTTCATAAAATATTTCATCATAATACAAACCATGCAATTGAAATGGGTTTCATATACATTATATCAATATAATCTTAACTAACTCAAAAAAAGAATATTGATACTATAATTGAATTTTATACATTGTTTATAAAGATTTACATAAAAAGACATAATCAATGATGGAACATGATTTTAAATTAAACATTTCATGGATCATTTCATAAGAAAAATAATCATTTTTTTAAAATTCATCATTTTATAGATATATTATAATTAAAATTTTGGAAATAAATATCTATGAAAATAACAAATAAAAAATAAATCTATGGATCAATTGAAATAATGGTCATGATGTTGTGACATTATTTTATTGTTGGGCATATCAAAAAACATATTTCATTCACATTTATGATTGAATCTAAACGAGCATTGTTTATAAAATGGAATTAATTTTCCCCTAAATTTATTTATTATAAATGTATTTAAAATTTATATATATAATTATTGATTAATAGTAATAATATAAAATAATTTTAGATAACAAGGATAGGTATTTCAAAGGGGTATTTTTTAAAGAGAGAAATAAAGTTGGTTTTCCAGAAAGAAGGATTGTAATACATAGTATATAAAAAGAGTAAAATAATGTATAAACATGTATTATAAAAAAGTTTTAAGAGTATAATAAAATTTAAAATTTTCTTCAAAAATATATTATAAGATTTCTCAATTGAATGCATAATCATAAACAATCCTTATTAGAAATGAGATTATAACATCAAACCCTCAGACCATTGGTATTATTTTAATTGTAAGCCCCAATGAAGAATAAAATTAAAGGAGAAATTAAATATCATTATAATAAATAAATTCCGGATATTACTTGTCAATCGGGTGTATATACAACTTATAAAGTAAAATATGTGTATAATAAAAAATATTTCCTAAAAAATACAATTTGAGACAAGATTACTTTATGACAAATATAAGCTCTATTCATTCACATTAAATATGATTATATTATAAATAATATATTATGATAGATATATTAAAAAAATACTTATATATTTCAATACAAATATTATTTAATAATAATCTTAAAAAAAGATCTTGTTTAAATCACATTTTAGTCTATATCTACATTATTATTCATGAATGTTTTGATTTTGTACTTTTTTTCATATTACATTGATCATTTTTACATTATCTCATCAATTTAAAACATTATATTTAATATAATATATAATCATTAATTTTGTACCTAGAGTATTCCATAAAATATAAAGAGAAAAAATAAATTACACTAATCATAAATATGGTAGGTTTTACGTAAGCAATAAGTATGTTTCTATTTTATATGATGATGAATCAAAAGAAATATCCAAAATATACTAATGTTCTAGAAACGCTTTTATGTAACGTATAGTGCATATGTTAATTAAATTAGACTTATTATCTTCTATGTAACATTCTTATGAAATACATATCACATCGCTTCGGGGGTGAAAGTTCACTGCACACATGAGGTACATTATTATACCTCAATGGAATGTAATGTACGAAATAATATTTGATATTAAAATTACCTAAAAATATTTTAAATAAAAAATAATTTATATTTACTATATTAGAATCATTACACCATACCCTAAATTTTTACAATATAGACGTCCCTATTTATATTATTGATGTCCTTTTCATATTTAATGACAATCTCTAGCATTATAAAAATATATTTATTGAAATAACATTGAAGAAGAGGTAATCTCTCAAACAGATTTTTTCAAATGTATTTATCCTCTACATCATCTATATTAAATATTTCAATAAAATGTAACAACCAATGTATCACTAATATAGTAATATTTAATTATAATTAGTAAAAAAATCATATTAAAAATTCTATCCATAAAACAAAAAATGAAATCGCATTGTGTGCGTACATACAGCTTACCATTTCCATGCCCTGGTGTAATTTGTTTTTGACAACCTCTTTATTTTGATGGGTATAATGAGGTAAATAACAAATCAAAATAATTATTATAACATTTTACATTTAAATCCCCAACATTTTATTGGATATATTCTATTATTGTCATTGATGACTTTTTCTGTACATGTCAAAAAGATTATATTGTAGTATATGCATCATTGTATTAGTTTGCAGTATACACAACAATTTTCGTTCCATGTGTTTCACTAAATTCCAATCTCCTATGATAGAATTCATTTCACATATCACTGAGTATAGATTTATTTCAATTTATAGATGACCAATTAATGTTTTATTTTATACAAAACACAACTAGAAGCATTCACTACATTCAACAATAACTTGTCTTGCGTTACCCGCAAAAGTGACCTTCCTCGATAGCTTCTGTGGTACGCAATACCGAGTTTCACTAAACAGTATATAGTATTATAATATTCTATAAATAGGCATTATTAATAGTAATATCCACAACTTGAAATTTATATAACAATAGAATTCATAGTAATCATTTTATAAAACTGGATATGAAAACAATATCAATGTTTAGACTAAAGAAGTATTATTTCAAAAAATACCATTTTCCCACTTTTTTATGGCACACAGATATTAAAAATAGTTTTTAAAAATATTACTTGTTAAATTTGAAAAAATAAAATTCCTATTTGGAGTATGGAAAAGAAAATTTACTATTGTGAAATTTTTGTTATTTTTCTAAAAATTATAATTTTAATGAATAGTTAAAAATAATGCATTTTAACTCAAATCTGCATTTTTATCGAATTTATATATATTGTTATATCATATTTTTAATTGGTATTAATGTATATTGGGATTATATTTTTCTCATTTAATCCAATGATTTTCATTAGATGTAATATCACTTTTAATGTGGACATAAACACATGTCAATATTTTGATAGTTATTACTTTTAAGTAAAAAACTTGTTGTTTTTATAACCTGAATTAATTTTCAATTCACTATTGAAACATCAGTACTTTGAAATTAGAAAATATTTATTCCCAATTTGAAATTATAAGGTAATAATTATGTAAATAGGTACCATTTATTTTGGAAACTATAAATAATAACATTATTAATTATTTTATCTAACTTGGTTAAAAAGTAAATCTGTTAAATAAGTGTAAAATAAAATAATTATAATACTAAACATCCCTAACACATGTCAAAATCCTATTGTATGAGATATCTCTAACCAGAGGTATTCTTTGGTAGATTTCGGTCCCCACAGATTCACATGGATGTGAAAATGAAATTTTATAAGAATTAATTTAATGTAAATATAATTATAACAAAAATATATATCTTTTACTAAACCCATTTAAATTTTGTTTTATATAACCAATATATATGTCTATATATTGTAAAAAGAAGGATTAAAATTTTTACTACATCATGAAATTTTATAATTAATTTATATAAAATATATAAACATATTTATTTATAACACGATTATGATGTAGTGATTATGTCATTAATGAATGATTCAAATAAATGTATTTATAATAATTAAAATAAATTGAATTTGAAAATATTGATTACATAAATAAATATTATGGGATAAATTGAAATATTAGGTATGAGTTAATCACTTTGGTTATAAATAATTATATTTTTATGAATGATTTATAAAATTCGTGTATTAAATAGTGTGAAAAATTGACATAATTTAGAATATAAAGACTTAAAATTGTATATTTAAATATTTTAAATTACTAGAAATATATGAATTGTTAAAATTGTTAATATAAGTCAAAAATAATAATAAATAATTTTTTTGTCGTTTAACATGATATGGAAATTACAGAAACCCACAACGTGTAAATAACATAATATCATGTTATGAATAAAAAAGGTAAAATAAGGGTTAAAAAAATAAGGACAAACAAAATATTCAAAAAATTTATAAAAAAATTTTCATTTTGTTTATTCCGACCAACATCAACTTATCAATGAATTAAATATGTTTTGGACAATTTATAATCTTAATTGAAGTTATAATGCACTAATTTTTAGAGAGTTTACAAAAGTGCCCCTCTCATCTCTTATAAAAGGGCAGCTCTTCCATATCATCTTCACCCCATTTTGAGCCTTCATTCTCAGCCAACCCCTGACCATTTCTCTCATTAACTTCCCCATTTACATTATATATCTTCTTGTCTTCTCAAATGACCAACTCTAATTAAATAAGTGGAAATTTAAAATTGGTATATCGAGGAAGACATAATCTCATCCACCAATTCATTCAAAAAAATAACCTCTTATACATCCTCTTCATTAGTTATTTCGTTATAAAGTAATAATATAAGTTTCACTAATATAATTATTTGTTATTATAAATATTAAACAAGATTATTTCACTATATATTCATTCAATGAAAAATGAAACCATCGCATGTGTGTACGTATGGCTTACCCTCTCCACGTTGTGGTGTAATATCTTTTTCACCACCACCATACATGGATGGATATAATGGTGGAAATAATAACTATATATGATTATTATAACATTATTCTAACTCTGAAATATTATACACTATCCACTTCAATTCCATCTAACATCCATGTGAACTATATCGTTGATCGTTCATACGTATAGTTTACAGTGTCCACAATGCGATGATAATCATTCTACATGTTAGCAACTCAAAAAGCATTATAAATTATATATAAAAAATAATAATGATATTTATTAAATAATAATTCTATTATATATATATATTTTTTATGTGTGTGTGTCATTTAATTACTTTCATTCAATTCAATAAGGAAATGAAAACAATATTCATGTTTATGTACGACATACCCTCTTTATGAATGGTATATTACATTTCCATTATCTATCTAATATATATATATATATTAATATACTGAATATATATGTTAAATTTATGATTTTATATATTATAGATATATTTAAATCTTGATATAAGTAATAATATCAAGAATAACAATTCAAAACACGTACGATAAATAAAACCATTATTACCCAAAACATTGCATAATATCGAATTTTCAAATGAATTTGTAATAAGATATTGTAAGTGAACCATATATGATATAATAAATATTATTATGGTTTTTTGACAAGTTAATAATATGTTTAACCCCACTATACATGTGTTTTGAACACATATATATGAAATTAGACATAAGGTACGATATAATTTTACAATCTGATTTATATCTGAGATTGTTTATACATAAGTATATACTGGAGATATATTTATCATCCACTTCCTTGTTTTCTAATTTTTTGATAAAATTATTACCGTTATCCTATTTTTGTTTACATTAATTTTTACCAATTTTTGACTTTTACAACATGGTATGGAAGGAGTCTTTCTTTGTTTACTATATAGTGTATTTTTTTTAAATTCCCGACAAATGTATGAGATGAATGTTTTTTACTTATTTGGAATGAATGGATTTTTAGGGTTTCATGATGCATTATTTTCCTGAATCATCCTATATAATATTCCATGTTTATTTTAAACTAAATTTTTTTCATTTATATTTATGGTCATTTTGACAAAAGAAATCATTTTTGAAGGAGAAAATATATTTTTCTCAAGAACTATGTTCCAGTGGGTTATCAAAATAATTATCCATCTAAGATGGCATAAGGTTATGTTTCTAACCCAGTTATTATTTTATTTGATTTTTGTTATTATGAATTTATTTTTATGAAGAAAATTTATAATATATGGATTATGTTATGATGAAATGATCTTTAAGAATCCCATTTTATTTAATTAGTTAAGCTATGATGAATGATTTATGTTTTTGTATAACATGCAAGAATTATTTTATTCTGAGATTGGTGGGAACTATATCTCCCTATAATGCATTGGGGACTGATTTATATATAATTAGTTAGTCATGATTAGAATGATAGATAAGATGGGTTCAGTAATGCAGGGACTAAATGAAAATTAAATGTTATTCAGTAATATATGGACAGAATAGAATGTAAACCCATTTTAGTTATAGATTTTTTCCACTGTGATGTTATCGGAAGAAATTCATTTTCTATTATGGAAATCATATTATGTGCATAATCATTTTCCATAATTACATTGTTTATGCCAATTCTATTATATCATTGTTAATGTTAATTTATATTCCATTACTTATGTATTACAATGATTTATTTCATGATTCAATATTTGGATGTTTAGTCTTTATGTTTAGGTATTTATGTTAAAATGTTTATGGATTGTTTCATATAATCCATGTTTACCTTTAGTGACCAGTTAAGCTCATGATTTCTATGTTTTCTTTTCCCCAGGATGTAAATATTTGTTTAATGTTGGAAAAAGGGGGATATATTTATGGGAGATAGTAAAGATAATTCACTATGATTTGAATATTTCGTTCTGTGTTTATAATGAATATAAAATAATAAAAACAATGGGTGTCTGTTTGTGTCATGTATTACGTATTCTGCAAAAAAATGTAATGTCCTTGTATTTCTTGTATGGGACCCTGAAGTTTGTATTTGAGGGAAGGTATTGTCATCTATTGGAAACTATGATTTCAAACCATTAGTGAGATCAATAGAGATATTTCTAATGATATTTATATGGATTTCCTAAGGATATGTCACGTATAGGTTACAATACTAGTTTTTTTGTGATAATAATGAATCACATTGAAATAAACCAAAGAAATCATAGATTTAAATATCATAAGTAATTTATAATAATTATGTGTTTTTATCTCTGATATGTATTTCTAACCCATTTTGTTATGGTCATAGTCTACATCTAGAACTACATAGACCATGATTAATGACTGAATGTTTTAGATGTGTATATTATGGGAATAAAGAATTTTGATTTCTTATGTTGAAATATCATAATGAGAATCATGATTATTGTATGATTATTGGACATATTACTATGGAAAAATAGATTATAAATGACATGTGATAGCTATGTGATGTTATTCATGTATTTATTACACTAATCATACAAATCTTTAGGATGAGAAACCATAACACATGATTCATATTTTTAGAAAGATGAAGATGATGGATCCTGAGTAATGTTTTAAAAATAATGTTGGATGATTGAGGTTTATATGATTCAGAATTATGAGATTATATTATATGAATCATGAAATATACGCGTGTTTTTAGTATAATTTTTTCATTAAGGATTGAAATGGATATGTAAATAGTTTTACGAAGACAAAATTTTATTTAAGGGTAAGGTGATATACATGGAAAACACGTGATTAAGGGAATGATAACTGTTAATATGTCATGTATTTTAATATAATTATGTTTGTATAATGATATGTGTTATTTGAATAAGTAAAATGGATGATTCTAGATTCATGGTAACTAATTATGGAGTTGTTCACAAGAAGTTCATGATATAATTAATGAAGTATAGAACTTTCAGAGATGTAAGGAATATATATAATATGTTTTGAAATAAGGCAACATTCCTATTATCAATATGTATATATGGTAATTTATGTTATTTCCCTGACTAAAGAGAATGCGTTAATAAGTCATTAAAATTTCCATAATGTGACCAACAAGATACATATTATGATTAATGGGGGATAAATATGGTATCCACGTGCATATTATATGAAATTTCATGTAATTATTTTTTTGTACTGTCAGTATGGATTGAATATTGTTGAATAAAACAAAAGGATGGAAATTGATTATGTGGCACATCATATAGTATTGTTTATGGTTATAACTTTTTTTAAAAATATTAATTCTGGGATGTTATAATTTTATATTTTTAGAAAATAGACAATATGTAAGATGTGAGAAAACACATCACATCAGACAAGGCTGTGGGAATTAAACATACAACTAAAGTGCGACAAGCCTTTATCATCTACCACTGGCCTATTGGATTTCCCTAGTTAGTATTTTATTCAAGCAGTATTATTGATGCTGTATAAGTCCCTTTTTGGAACCATATTCAATTAATATCACCATAGACAGACTTATTCATAATTGATAACCTATTCTATCCATTTTTTACACATTAGAAATGAACTATCGTAATATCACATGGTCTTCTAGCAGAAAAATAATGACAAATTCAACTTTATTTATTTAAAATTGAGATGATGTAGAAATTGTTCATGGAACGATCAATGGTGATATTGTACCACAATCAATTATTTATTCTAATGAATAATTATTCATGTTTAGGAACAGGGTCATGAAAACCAAAAAAGTAATTAGAGTGCCTTATTTTCTAATGAATTATATGGTATATTAAATCATCAAGGATTTATGACTTTTTGGATGCTAGCATCCTCCAAACCTTATTATCTATCACTATCCACCAGAACGTGATTGTTATATTTCCCTTCCATATCAATGTTTTAACATTCCACCTATGTTCTATTATGCGGAAATAGTATGATGAGTTACATAAGGTTACTATTATGTTTGTAACATACCTTTTAAAATCATGATTTCATCTCCCTTATTACAATGCACGTTTCTAGGAAAGAGATTTTTATATAGAAAACCATTTATAATACACTACGAATTTCAAGGGTGAAATTCATTTTTAGGGGGGTAGAATATAACACCATGGGACATTATGAGATATATTGTTTTATTGAAATTGATGACTTCTGTGGCAAGCTTCATCAGTACTAGCTTGCACTAACTAGGACACCGTATTACCTTGTAGTATATGCAACACTGTTCTTGGTGTGGGTTGCCCACAATTTCAATTTCTAATGATAGAATTAATTTAGTTCAAAATTGAGAATAGATTTTTATTCAATGTAAAAATTAACTTTTTTTTATTTATGTTATATGAAACACCAAATGAATATTGAAATACACACAACACTTAAATGGCTTGTGTTACACGCAAAATTGACCTTCCTCAATATCATGTGTTGAACCCAATACTAAATTTCACAAAACAATGTTATATTATTAAAATAAAATATTACTAGCCATTATTAATAGTAATTACCACGTTTGGAATTTTATATAACATTTCAATTCATCTTAAACATTTTCTAGAATATAATATGAGAACAAAATTTATTTTTCTGAGAAAAGATGTATTTTTATTAAATTGTTGATTTACCATATGTTGATGGCACACCCATTTTAAATATAGATTTGATAGTTTTATAATTTAGAATTGAAAAAATAACCTTCTTATTTGGAACTCGGACACAAAATTTTACTTTTGGGATTTTTTTTGTATTTTTCTAATAAAATGGATTATTTAATGAATAATGAAAAATACTGCATTTTCACTAAAAACTACGTTTTATTTATTTTTTTATATAGTTAAATTATATTTTATATTGTTTTAAAATATTAATTGAATTATATTTTTGTCATTTAATCCAATTTTGGTCGATGTATATAATTTCAATTTTAAATCGCATCTAAAAACTTGACAATATTTTACATGTTATTACATCTTAAAGAAACAGTTTTAGTCATCAAAATAGGAATTAATTTTATATTAATTACTGAAACATCTGTGTTCTGATATTACAAAAAAATCATTCTATATTTGGAATCATATGATTTAAATTTGGTAAGTATGTATCATTAATTTTTGGACATTATGAATAGTAACATCGATAATTATTTTATTTACCATGGTTAAACGGTAAGTAATATAAATGAGGGTAAAATGTAATGTTATAGTAATATATAACTACCATAAAACCTTTATAGATCATATTTAGTGATATATTTCTAACTATGGGTATCCTTGGATCGATTTTGGGACCCCATGTATTCACTTGGATGTGAAAAGGACATTTTATAATAATAGATTTAGAATAATGATAATTATTACCTCAACATATATATTTCACTAAATCATTTTAAAAATGGGGATATATAACTAATATATATGTCTATTGATAGTAATTATATTTCTAAGATATTTCCTTCATCATGGTATTTTATTTAAAATTTTTAGATATTAGATAAATATATTTATTAATGACACAATTTTTATGTAGTGATTACCTCGATAATAAAATATTCAAATTGATGAATATATAAATAATAAAATATAATTAATTTGAACATTTTTATGTTAACCACTAATTTTATGGATACCATTGACATATTAGGGATCTGTTAACTCCTTTTTTTGAAGAAATAAGATTGTTATGAATTTTTTAAAAAAGTCAAGTATGAATAGTGTCCAAAAATTATATAATTCATAACATAAAAATTAAAATATGTTATTAACTGATAATAAATTTATAAAAATCAATGATTCATCCAAATAGTTAATATTTGTCCAAAAATGTCACAAATGTCTTATTTTGGGTTGTTTTACATAATATGTTAATTACATTAACCCCCAATATTTAAATAACATTATATAACTATAGGATTAAAAAACAAAAAATGAGGGATACAAAAATATAAGGATAAAAAAATATTCAAAACCTATCAATAAATTATTGGATGATTTTCATTCGATTAAACATCATCTTATATTCTAATTAATTTTGTTTTGGACCATTTAAATTGAAATTGATGTTATAATAAATTATTATTTTGAGAGTTTCTTAAAGTTCCCCTCTCCACTAAAATAAAAGAGACATTGTCCATTTCCTTTTAACTCAATTTTGAGCCTTCATGATTGCTAAAACCCTGACCATTTATATTAAAAACATCCATTGTTAAATTACAGTGGTTTTTATCTTCTCAAAAGACTAACTCCAGTTCCTTATGAGGAAATTTAAATGTGGGACATCGAGGAAGAGGTAAACACTTCTACCGATTATTTCAAAATACATTATTCTTCTACTTCCTCTTAATTAGTAGTTTCTTTATAAATTAATAAAATAATTTTTAATAATTTTATTATATGTTATTAAAAAATGAAACCACTAAATTTCAACATCTAACTATCCTATGAAAATTGAAATCACCACGCATGCATACGTACGACATAACATCTCTACACCGCAATGTAATATGTTTTTCACCACCAACTAACATGCATGGGTATAATTGAGGAAAATAATAACTATATATTATTATTATTATTAAAAAACACAAAACTAATTTTGAGATATTATACACCATACACTTCAATAAAACTGAACAATTATAAGAGAGATATCATTAGTCATGCGTACGTACAACATATCGGCTCCACGACGCGATGAGATTCATTCTCCATGTTAACAATTAATGAATGACTATAAATTATATATATTAAATAATAGAAATATATTACATAATAAATTTACTTCTTTTATATGTGTATGTGTGTGTATATATATATATATATTTCATTAACACACATCCATTCTATTTAATAAGGAAATGAAAACATCATTCATTGGTACATACAACATATCATCTCCATGAACGGTGTATTCCATTTAATTTATCTATATATTGTATATAAATTTATATACTAAATTTATTTGATATATATATAAATCATGTTTTAAATTCTAGAAGTATTTAAATCATGATATATGAAATTATATCAAGAATTTCATTATAAAACATGTACGAAAAATAAAAAAATTATTACCCAAAACGTTGCTTTAACATTGGATTGAAAAAAATAGGTAATATAATGTTATTAGTGAATAATATATGATGACATAAATATTATTGTGGTTATGTTACAATTTAATAAAATTTTCAAAACCACTATACTGGAGATTCAGACACATATAAAAGAAATCATACCAATGGTAAGGGATAATATTGAGAAATCAATTTTCATATGAGATTTTTTATACATTAGTATATATTAGGGATATATTTATTATCCATGTCTATGTTTTTTAAAGAAATAATTAAAAATTTAAAATTCTTCTGTGAAATTTTAACGTAAGTTTTACCCATTTTTTGAATTTTGCTACATGGTTTGGAAGGAATCATTCTTTTATTACCTTACAAGATATTATATGACTTTTCTAAAAAAATGTATGAGGAGAATTTTTTTTAATTTATATGGCATGAATTGATTTTTATTTTTTAATGAAGAATTATATTAATGAATAATTATCAACACTATTTTAAATTTATTTTCAACTAAATTCCATTATTTTATTATTGTATTGTATTATGAAAAAATAAAACGTTAATCTGATGAAAGGATATGTTCCTCATGAACAAATATCAAATGGTTTATCAAAATCATTTTCCATCATACATGACATAGGGTTATGTTTTTATTCAAATTATTATTATTATTTTATTTATTTATGATGTAATTATTTTTATAATGTGTATTCCTCTTATAAGGATTATTTTATAATGAAATGATGTTTAAGAATTCAATTTTATTTCATACACTATGAAATGATGAATGATTTATGTTTTTTAAAAAATATTTGAATAATTTCATTTTGAGATTGGAAGGACCTATAATTCTTTCCAATGCATTGGGTAATGATTTAAATCTCATGATGTAAACGTGACTAGAATGAAATGAAAATCTGGTTCAGTAATTCCTGACTAAAATGACATGAAAATATTGTTCAGTAATACATGGCTGAAACAACATGTAAATTAGGTTTAATAATTGACTATGTCTAATATGATGGTATAATAATAAATTCCTTGGCTACTATGGAAATAATAATATGTTCTTATTAGTTTTCCATAATTTCATGTTTTATGCAAATTATATTTTATTATGGTTAATGTTACATTATGTTCAATGACTTATATACTTCTGTGAATTATTTCATCACTCATGTTTCTGATGCTTAATCATTATATTCATGGTTTTACATTAAAATGATTATGGTTCGTTTTTGTTTCTCCATGTTTACCCTCAATAAGAATTTTATCTCACCATTTTTATGTTTCTTTTCCACATGATTTAAAGAAATCATTTAGGTATAAAAAAATAGAAAGATCATTATTGGATATGTTGAAGATCATTATCCACGATTAGATGATTTTGTTTTGAGTTCCAAAAGACACTAAACTAATATGATATTTGGGCATCTTTTTGTGTCATTTATTAAGTATTCCCAAAAAGAGATGTAATGACTTTGTATGTCGATCTTGGGTCACTATTATTGGTATCATAGCTATGGTTTAGTAATCCATTATACACTAGGACTTGAAAACATTAGGGAGATACCTATAGATATTTCTAAGTATTTTTCTTGAGATGTATTAAGGATAAGTCAAGTATATGATACAATCCTAGAGTTTTCTTAATAATCCTAAATAACATATAAATAGATCATAGATATCATAGATTGAAATATTATAAGTAATTTACTTGGAATTCATGTTTTATCTCTGAAATGTATTTCTAACACTTTACATTATGATCTCATTCAATATCCAAAACAACATAGACCTTGGTTAACTATTGAATGATTCAGATGAGGAAATTATTGGAATAATGAAGATCGATTTCCTATGTGGAAATATCATGATGATAATCATGATGATGGTATGAGTATTGGTCATACAACAGAAGTCAAAAATATTATAAATGACATGTGCGTGGTATTTGATGTTATTCCAGTATTTTATATAATAAACATAAGATCTTGCGGATGAGAATCTTTAAGACTTGATTCATATTTTCAGAAAGAAGAAAATGATGGATCCTGACTAATAATTTATAAATAAAGGTTCATGATTGAGGTTTATATGTTTTAGAATTCAAAGATTAAGTTATATGAATAATGATATATACGAGTGTTTTCAGAATATGTTTTTCATTAATGATTGTAAATGATATGATGAATTTTTCTAATGATCGAAAATGTTATTTAAGTGTATGGTGTTAAAATATGATAACACATGATTTTGGGATGGATAACCTTTAATATGTCCCATATGTTAAGATAATTATTTTTTGATAATGAGATGTTGGATTTGAATAAATAAATTGTATCATACTAGATTCATAGGAACTAATTATGAAGATGTTGAAAAGAGGGTAATGATATTATGGATGATATATACACCATTTTCGGATGTATGGACTATTTCCAATTTGTTTTTGAATAAGGAAACTTTTATTTTTTCAAAATTGGATATATGGTAATTTTGGTTCATACTATGATTCAAGAGAATGCATGATTAAGTCATTATAATGTTTCGAATATGACCAAAAAGATATATCTTATGATTTATGGGGTAAAAATGATGGTATTCACATGCTTTTTATATGACCTTTCTTTAAATTGTGCTTTTTGTACTGTGATTTTGGAAAAAATTGTTTTTGATAAGCCTAATGGTTGGAATGGATTATGATGTACATCCAATAGTATTATTTAAGGATAACTTTTTTAATATTATTTCATGAATTTTATAATAGTATAGATATAGAAAATGAACAACTGATGGGCAATAAGACTTTATCACCTACCACTACCCTACAGGAATTCCCTAGTTAGTATTTTATTTATGAAATATGATCGATAATGTATAAGTCCATTTTTGGAACCATATAAAATTAATCAAACCATATATGGGTTTATGAATATTTTATAACCATTTATAACCATTTTTGTTGATACATATGTAATGACCTATCAATTTTTTACATAATCCGCTAAAACTTCAATAATGAAAAACTATCTTCATTTCGTTATAAAATATATGAAGTAGAAATTTTTCAGGGAACGATCAAAAATGATATTTTACCAAAAACAAATAAATATTTATTCTCATGAAAAATCATTCAACATTAGGAAAATGATCTAGAAAACCAAAAATGATATTTGAGTACCTTAGTATATGATGAATCAGATGTTCCATTAAAACATATTATATTTACTTATTTTTGGTAGTGAATTTTTTCTAATCCATATTCTCTATCACTATCCATCAGAACATGATGGTTAGATTTCTCATCCCTATCCAGGTTTTCACATACCACATATGTTCTATTATGTGGAAACCTATTGAAGAGTAACCTTGGGAGACTGTTATTTTCTATACTTCCATTTAAAATTATATTTTAGTATCCCTTTTATGATGTGGTATTCCATGAAATAATCATTAAAATAAAAAACCATTTATAACCCTCCTGAATTTTGAGGGAAAAATTCATTTTAAGAGGGGTTAAATGTAACTCCCAGATATTTTATAAGATAGAATTGTTTAATGTCTTCAATTACTTGGGTTGTATACTACACCAATATTAGCTTGCATTATATGAAACACAATATATGTTTTTAGTATACACAACAATATTATTGTCTTTTGTTTCACAGAACATCAAGTTCCTATGATAGAATCCATTTCCAGCAACACCAAGTATATATTTTGTTCAATGTATAAATTAACTAAATATGGATTATGTTATATTCTAAACCAAAGTAAGCTTGCACTATAGTCAACACAAACTTGTCTTGTGTTACACGCAAGAGAATTGTTCCTCGGTAGCCTGCATTTTTCAAAATAACGAGATTATCTAAATAGTGAAGTATTATTATAATATTATATAACTACCCATTATGAATTTTAGTATCCATAGTTATAATTTGATATAACATTGGAATTCAGCTTATGTTTTCTAGAACATGATATGAGAATCAAATCAATTATACAGTTGAATGATGTATTTTACAAAAATGAAGTTTTACCACATTTTAATGGGACACACATTTCAAATTTATTTTTTGACACTATAATAATTTAAATTTTAAAAAATAAAATTATTTATTTGAAGTGGTACTTAAAAATATCAATTTTTTTGATATTTTGTATTTTTCTAATAAAATATAAATTTTAATTAATTTCGAAAAATATTGCATATTTTCTCGAAACTATAATTTTATCTAAATTATTTATATAGTTAGATTATAGTTTTAATTGGTTTTAAATATTAATTGTATTATAAATTTATCATTTATTCAAAATTTGGTCATTTAAAGTAGTATAACTTTTAAATTGGACATAAACACATGTCTATATTTTGATAATTATTACTTATTAAAAACCCGATTTTTGGATTTGACAATGGGGATTAATTTTAAATTAATTAATAAAAAAATATGTTTTGAATTTGAAAAAAAATGGACTCCATATATGAAATCAGAATGTTCAAATTGTGTAAATTGAATCTTTTCATTGGACATTATTAATAGTAACTTTATTAATTATTTTATTTTACGTGATTAAAAGATAAATCTAGTATATAAGGGTAAAATAAAATATTATAATAATATTAAACTACCCTAAAAGATATCCTAATAATATTGTATAAGATATTTCAAACAATGGGAATCCTTGGGTCAATTTTTGCACACCATGGATTCAATTTGATTTTGTGACACGATGACTAGAACAACAAGTAAATTTTGTTCCATAATACAGGGCTGTAACAGAATGTAAATATGATTCAGTAATACATCGACGGAATGACAAGGAAACCTGGTTTAGTAATTGAATATATCCACTATGATGGTATCAGAAGGAATTCCATGGCTACTACAGAAATCGTATTATGTGTTTATTAATTTTTCATAATTACATTTTTTATTCCAATGGTATTATATCATGGTTAATCTTCCTTTATGATCAATTCCTTATTTATTGAAAATATTTATTTCATGACACGTGATTTTGATTCACAATCATTATGTTCATGTTTTTACATTCATATTTTTATCGGTTGTTTTTTTATCCTTGTTTAAACATACAAATACTTTCATCTCCCCATTTCTATGTTTTCATTTTTCCATGATATATTGATAGGTTTAAGGTAAGAAAGAAGGGGATGATCTTTATGGTAGATTTTAAAGATCAATCACCATGATTAGAAGATTTTGTTATGAGTTTCCAAAGTTAATAAACTAATATGATAATTTCGAAACTATCTAGTTCATGTATTATGTATTCCAAAAAATTAATTTAATGTCCATGTATGTCAATCTTGGGTCTATACTGTTTGTATTAGAGAGACGGTTTAGCAAACTATTGGAATCTAGGATGAAAAAATTATAGTGAGATCCATAGATATATTTATAAAGATATTTATAGGGATTTACTAGGGATAATTGAAGTATAGGTTGTAATCCTAGAGATTTTTTATAATCATGAATAACCTTGGAAGAATCCTATGATTTCATACATTTAAAATATATATCTAATTTACCATACTTATGTGTTTTATCTCTAATATTCATTTCTAACACTTTCTATTATGGTCTTATTCAATATCCAAATCTACATTGACCATGGTTAACCATTGAATGTTTGAGATGTTGAAATTTTTGGAATAATTAAGATCAAGTTCCTATGTGGAAATATCATGAATAGAATTATGAAAATGGTACGAGTATTGGTCATAATATTAATTTTAAATAGATTGTAAACGACATGTTTATGGTATGTAATGTTATTCCAGTATTGCTTACAATAAACCGAAGAATTTTTTGGTTTTTAATCCTTAATATAATATTCTTATTTTTGAATGACTAAGATGATGGATCCTACATAATTGTTTAAGAATAAATTTGGATGAATGAGGTGAATATGTTTCAGAATTCAATGATTTTGTTATGATAATAATGAAATATATGATTGTTTTAGATAAAATAAATTTATTAAGGATTGGAATTGAAATATAGATTAGTTATATGGATCCAAAAAGTTTTATACTTGTAGAACACATGATTAATGGAAATTTAACACTTAATTTGTCTTGTATGTTAATATAATTTTGTTTGGATAATGATATTTTGGATTTATATATGTAAAATGGATAATTCTTGTTTCATGTGAATGAATTATGGTGTTGTTGAAAAGAAGCTTATGATATCATGGATGAAGTATTTTAATTATTGAGATATATAGAATATATCCAATATGGTTTTGAATAATGAAACATGTCTGTTTTCAATGTGGAAATATGGTAATATTTTTTATTTCTATAACTCTAGAGAATTAATGATCAAACAATTAAATTGTTTTCAAGTAACCAATATAGTATATCATATAATTTTTTGGATAAATGATGGTATTCAATTAATTTTTATATGACTTTTCATGTAATTGTTTTTTACTATGAGATTGGATAGAAGATTTTTGGTTATTCTAAAAGGATGGAATGGATTATGTTGGAAATCATATTGTATTTTTTAAGGATATTTTTTTAATATCATTTAGGGGATGTTATAATTGAATTGGTTTAGAAAATAGACATCGTGTAGGATAAGAGGAAAACCATCGTGTTAGATAAGGATGTGAGAATCAAACCCACAACTGATGTATGGAAATCCATATCGTGCAACACTGGACTACTTGATGTCCGTAGTTTGTATTTTATTCTAGAGGTATCATCGATGAAGTAGAAGTATATTTTTGGAACTATATACAATTAATACGTTCAAATATGGTCTTATGCATATTTTATAACAATTTCTAACAATTTTGTTAAGATAGATGGAATGTACTATCATTATATCTCATAATTTTCTAACACTTCATGAATGGAATAATCAAATTAGTTTCGTAAAAAATAGATGAATTGCAAATTGTTTTCGGAATGATCAAAAATGATATTATACCAAAATCAAGTTTTTATTTATTCTCAAGGAAAACTTTTCAACATTACAAAATGAATTGTGATTGGAAAAAATTTAATCTATGTACATTAATATCTAATGAATCGGATGTTACCTTAAATCAACACATATTTATGTATTTTTTGTAGTATTTTTCCAAACCCTATTCTCTATCATTATCCATCAGAACATAATGATTAGATTTCTCTGTCCCATACATGTTTTCCCTTAATATATATGTTCTCCTTTGTGGAAACCAAGTGATGAGTTACATTGGGTAACCATTATGATTATAAATTTCCAATTAAAATGATGTTTTAGTATCGCTTTTTTCTATGTGGGATTCAATGAATGAAATATTCAAGTACAAAACAATTTATATCCATAAAAAATTTCATGGGAGAAATTCATTTTATGGGGGGAAGAATGTAACAACCCGATATTTTATGAGATATGTTATTTTAATTTATATGATTACTTCTTTTATACTCAAATATGACATTATATTTCACTATACGCCACACAGTATTAGCTTTCATTATACACAATACTATTCATGGATTTTGTTGCACACAATTTCAAGTTCATTTGATAAAATTTATTTGACACAATAAGGAGTATAGATTTTGTGAAATGTGTAAATGAAATATTTTAGGATTATTTGATACACAACACTAAAGGAAGAATCTCTATACACAACACTTTCTTGGCTTGAGTTACATACAAGAGTGAACTTCCTTGATTGCTTGACTCGTACACAAAACCGTGTTTCACTAAACAAAGATATATTATTACAATATTATATAAAAATTCATTAGAAATAATATTAGAAATTTTTTTAACTTAATATAACATATCATTAATCTTACACATCTTATAAAACATTATATGCGAAAACAATCAATTTGTTTTTGAAAAAAAGAATTTTTTTTTAAAGAAGTCTGTTTTACCAACTTATTAAGGCATACTCATTTTAAATGTAGATTTTGAAAAATGTAAAATTTAAATATGAAAAAATAATCTTATTCCATGGTAGCGATACAATTTAATTTTCCTTTCTTATATTTTTGGTATTTTTTAAAAATAATTAAAATTCTAATGGGTAGTGAAAAATTCCACCTTTTTAATCGAAACTGCATTTTTATCTAATTTATTTATATTGTAAGATTACATTTTTAATTGTTTTTAAAGTTTAAATAAATTATATTATTATTATTTAAACCATTTAATGTCATTGGATGTAATGTCATGTTTTAATTGGATATAAAAATATGTCAATTTTTTTATAGTTATTACATCTTTAAAACCCAAATTTTTTAACAATTGGATTTAATTTTAATTTATTAATTACTTATATTATGTTTTGAATTTGGAGAAAATGGGTTCCATAAATGGAATCATAATGTTTAAATTCAGTAAATATATAACTTTCATTTTTGTACATTATGAACTTTAACATTCATAATTATTTTATTTGCCACCGTTAAATGATAAATATGTTAAATTAGGGTAAAAAATGTTAAAATAATATTAAACTACCCTAAAAATGTCATAAACTAATTGGATGATATATTTACCACCATTGGTATACATCAATCTATTTTGGGACCACATTGATTCACATTAATGTGAAAATTACATTTTATAAAAATAAATTTAAATTAATGGTAATTATAACCTCAACATATATCATTAACTAAATCGATTTAAATATAGGGTTATAAACTGATCTATATGTATATAGATATTCATTATAAATATAAATCATTTTCTTACATTATATAATTTTATCTATAATTTTATGACTTTATATTAATATAATTAATTATGACTCAATTATGATATAGTGATTATCTCATTAATGAAAGATTCAAATAACTGTATTTAAAAATATTAATATAAAATTAGATTGAACATTTTATGCCATAAAACAATTATTTGGATAAAAATAATATATTTCAGTTGATATGATGAATGTTTTTAATAAGAATCAGGTTTTTAAGAATTAAAAAAAACAAGTATAAGAAGTGTCAAAAATTGACATAATTTATAATGTATGACATAAAATAGTTTATTAATTAATAATAAATTTATAAAAATAAAATATTAATCCAATTAGTTAATATAAGTAAAAAAATGACATAAATAACATTTTGAGATTCATTTTAAATGATATGGTAATTACACTAACCAACAATGTGTAAATAACATGATTTCACGGTCGGATTAAAAAGGGTAAAATAAGAGATAAACAAAAATGATACGGATAAAAAAATATTCAAACAATATCTAATAATTTTTGTATGATGGTTATTTGAACTAAAATTATATTATACTAAAATTAAATAACTATTTGGACCATTATTAATTTAAATTTATGTTATAATAAATTAATATTTTGCGAGTTTCCTAAAGAGCCCCTCACCTCTCTTATAAAATGCAACCACATCCCTCTCCACATAACAAACTTGTGATCCTTCAGGTTCGGTCAATCCCTTCCCAGTTCTATTATCAACATACTTATTTACATTATTGAGGTGCGGGACATCTCAAAAGTCCTACTCTATTGCCCTAAAATGAAATTTAGAGGAGGCTAGTTGAGGAAGAGGTAATCTCTTCTACTGATTCTTTCCCATTTCATTTGGCTTCTACTTACTCTCTACTGTTTGTTTCATTATAAAGTAATAACATAAGTAACACTAATATAATGATATTTCATTATAAAAGTTAAACTGTCATATTTCACCTTCTACCCATCCAAAAAGAATTAAATAACCCCACGTGTGTACGTTCGACATACCGTGTCCACACTGTGGTTTAATCTGTTTTTTTTTTCATAACCATACATTGATGGGTATAATTGTAGAGAATATATATATATATATATATATATATTATAACATGATTATAATTATGATATAGTATAAACTATTCCCTTTAATACCATTCAACAACAATCGGAATACTATCGTTGCTCATGTGTTTGTATAACTTATCGTTTCCACGATGCGATGAGATTCATTATTCTTATCAACAAATAAATAATGAATATAATGTAAATATAATAAATTATCATGAAATATATGGAATAATAATTCCACCTGATATATATATATATATATGTCATTTAAATATATCAAATCAATTAAATAAGGAAACGAAAATATTGTTCATGTGTCTCTACGAACCACCGTCTCCATGAAACGTGTATTCCATTTCATATATATATATATATATATATCAATTGTATGTATCTTATTATACAAAATATATATGATATATAAATAATTTATTAAATTCTTTAATTACATAAATAATGTTATATGTAAAAATATCTATAATAATAATTCAAAACATGTACAATAATAAAACGATTATTACCCAAAACGTTGCTTTATCATAGAATTTACAAATAAACAGGTAATATAATGTCATAAGTGAATCATATATGATATTAATAATATTATTATGGTTTTATTACAAGGTAATATTATGTTTAAACCCACTATAAAATATTTTCTTAATCATACAGTAGAAATCATAACAAAGGTAAGGATTAATTTTGCAATCTCATTTTTATTTGAGATTGTTTATACTTAAGTATATATTGGAGACATATTTATCATCCATGTCCATGTTTTCTAAAGAAAATTCCAAAAAGTTTATTATTATTATATGTATTTTAACGTATTTTTTCCATATTTTTTACTTTTTCTACATGGTATGGAAGAAATCATTATTTCTTTTCCATAAGATGTATTTTTTTATTTTTCCAAAAAAAGTATGAAGAATTTTTTTAACTTATAGAGAAATGAATGAATTTTTATTGTTTCATGATGCATTCTATTCATGAATAATACTCTATACTATTTCAATATTATATTCAACTAATTTATTTCAAATTAAAATTTTGCAGCAATGAAAAAAAATTGAAAAATAAAGGATATTTTCTTCAATAATTATGTTCAAGTGGATTATAAAAATTATTTTCCAAATAATATGACATGGGGTTATGTTTATATACCTATTCTTATATTGATTTGATATTTTTATGATGAAATTTTTTTATAAAGTCCATTTATATTATATGGATTATGGTATAATGAAATGATGTTTATGAATCCGATTTTATTTCTTGGGTTATGCAGTGATGAATGATTTATATTTTTGTGGAACATGTAAGAATGATTTCATAATGAGATTGGTTGGACCTATATTTACATTTAATGCACTGGGTAATGATTTATATCTCATCATATTGTCATTAATGGAAGTGAATGTAAATATGGTTCATTAATTTAGGGCTAGAGTGACAAGTAAATCTGATTCTATTAGAGATGGATAGAATGAAATGAAAACCCAGTTTATAAATTGATTATGTCCACTATGATAGTATTGGAAGAAATTCCATGGCTTCTATAGAAATAATATTATGTTCTTATTAGTTTTCAATAATTTGAATTTTTATTCCAATGTTATTGTATCATGGTCACTGTTTCTTTATGATCCCAGCCTGACGTACTGACAAGATTTATTTCTCGGTTGAAGATTTTGATTATTAAACATAATGTTCATGTTTTTATGTTCAAATTTTTATGGATTGTTCTATGTTCTACAGGTTTACCCGTACTGGTAATTTGATCTCAAATTTTCTATAATTTCATTTACACAGTATATATAGAATTGTTTTAGGTAGAAAAACTAAAGGGAATGATCTTAATGGGGGATGTGGATGATCTTTCACAATGATTAGATGATTTTGTTTCGGGATTCCAAATACACTAAACAAGTATGATAATTTTGAGTATGTTAGTGTCATGTATTAAGTATTCTGAAAAATAAATATATTTTACATGTACATAAATCATGTGTCTCTAAAAAAATATTCTGAAATATTATACATCATCCACTGCAATAATATTTTACAATTATGGGAATGATGACTTCGCTTGTGCATTCGAAGGACCTACTGTGTCAATGATTCGATGTGATTCATTCTACAAGATCTACATTGAAACATGATTATATTCCTAAATGGAACGAAAAATATGATATATTTTATACTAATAAAATTCATTAAATTATATAATAACATTTTAATATGTTTAACATGAACTTATATGAAAAAAATGTGTAAATAATACAAAAAAGTCAATATCTGAATAACGAGGGACTACGAAATATTTTGAAAAAAATGGATTATAATATGGTCATATAAGATATTATAAAAATTGAAATGATTCATTAGTAAGTCAATAAAATTATTTAAATCATTATAATAATGGTTCGGATACATATTAAGGATATCAGAACTAAGGTAAGGGATAATTCTTTAATCTCATTAATATATGAGATTGTTTATTTATTTGTTTTTACTCAGATATTTTTATAACCTAAATAAATATTTCATAAATAATTAATAATATTTATATTATTTTAAAATTTTCTTATTAAATTTCATCTATTTGTAAATTTTTACTAAACGGTATGGAATGAATCATTTTTCGCTATTAGATACGAGGAAATTTTTGACTTTTTAGCCAAAAGTATGAGGAAAATGTTTTTTGAACATATACCGAATTAATATTTCATTACTCTTTAATATATGCTTATATTCATGAATATTACATTTAACTATTTAATTTTTATTTTCTATTAAATTATTTTCATTTAAAATTGATTGGTGTTTATAGAAAAGAATACATTTTTGAAGAAGAAGGGATATTTTTCTTTCAGAAATAATTTCAAGTATTTTATAAAAACAATTTACTATAAGATGGTATTGTTTAAATTGGGTAATCTTTATATCCCTATTAATAAATTTATTTTATTGTTTTTCAGGGAATTATATTTATTAAATATTATCATTTTATATAGATTATGATGTAATGATGTTTAAGAGAATCGTTTATATTCCTTGGGTTATGCAATGATGGATAGTTTATGTTTTCTGGCACATATAAGAATAATTTTATTATGATATTTTTGGGAAATATATATATCCCTCCAATGTATTATGTAATTATTTATATCTCATGAAATATACATGACCAGAACAACAATAAATCCATTTTAGTAAAATAGGGCTTAAACATCATGTAAACGCGATTCAGTAATGGACATTATCTTCTATGATGGTCTTGGGTATACCCCATGACTAATATGAAATGATTTTATATACTCATGTGTATTCCATACAACATCATGTCTTATTTTATGACTTTTTATTTTATTTTTTTACATTAATTATTATGAAATTTTATCCCCTGACATGATTCTAAGGTCTTTCATATGCAGGATGATACTTTCAAATGTTATATTCGTATGTATTATGATTATTCTATGATTTATATTTCACTTATTTAGCATTAATGATATTTTTAGATCTCTCTTTCATATGATTCTTCTCTATTGGACTTGTGGAAATGTATTAAGTACGATATGGAAGAAAGGATTCTAGTAAATAAGATATAAAATGAGGACAATATAGATGTTTTACAAATTGGTAGTATATTTTTCCCAGTTTCTAATGAAACAATACATATATTGTAACTAATTGGATTTATTAAATTTTCTACGGAATATACATTAATCATGAAGTAATAACAATTTATTTATTTGTCACGAATGAGCCCTTATCGACCCTCAACTAGCTACTCAGGCCAATCTGTGACATGTCCTGAGAGGCATTCCTGATCCTTTTCAGATGACGACAAGCACTGAGGGGATCAATAGTGTACACAATGGAACAATTTCACCAAAATATAAATAGTAAAATAGACATTAGAACGAAAATAAAAACCCAAAATAAATTTACATAAAAATTGAAATGAACATTGTTTGTACAAGATACCAAATGTACAACTTAACCAATAACTAAACCTAGAAAACATGACAACCAAATTACTCCATGTCACACCACCAATACCTCTCTAACAAAATTATCACTTGTCTTCCAATGTGATTTATATCAATATAAAACATGCAAAATGTCTAACAATAGAATAATACTATATGCATGACTATTAAAACTCAGTATGTTATCCATATATTCTATCACCAATGAAAATCCTATTAAATAATGAAAAAATAAATTAAATGTTTTAAATCCATGATAACAAAGTATGTTTTCCAAAGGTGTTTGGATGAAAAAAAATTTACCTGAAAAAACATATATGTTTTATAAATAATAATTCTAGATATAGTTTTCAAAGTGGGGAAACAACAAAATGAAAAGAGTGTTCAAGAATGATTATTTAAAGAGTGTACACATAGAAATAAAATACCCATGATTGTGAATTTACCAAAAAAACACACTATATTATGATGGTGACTACAAAATATCCAATGTGCACAAATCATAGGAACATCCTCTGTCACTAGTTAGTTGTGAGCCCCATGTACCTTATATATCGGTGATGGTGAAAATAATAAATATCCATTCATGTTCCCATGATCCACAGGAAAGAGAATTATCCCTGACCTCGTGTTACCCAAATTATCATAATGATAGATTAGTTAGAGATTTCAGCATCAAACTTGATACGTAAAATAGGGACGAAGCCCCTCCAGATCAATAGAATACGGGTATACATCCACCCACCAAGATACATGGGTTTCAAATTAGTGATCAATAAATTTCCACAATTTATTAAATACAATTATGACATGAAATCTCTATTCTTATATCATACACATATAATATCCCACACACATGCCTCACATTTCATTAATAGATCTATAAACCACATTAATATTTTAGAAAATAGGTTGATTAAGTATAATGAAGACTTAGACATAAAATCCCTTTAGAATTGACTTTTTAAGGACAAGCACCGACCAATACCATATCAAACCAAACATTTTAGCCGTGAAACAATTTAATCAATAAATTTTATGGACATTAAAATGGAGCCATATTGTGAAATAATAAACACATATGAAAACCCTTTTTATGAAAAATGTTAAAAGTGCCTTTGATAATTTTAACAAACCAACATGAATCAAAGTAAAAAATTAAAATATTTATAAATTCTGGTTCAAAATCATTAGTATTAGAAGAAACATTTACACAATCCTATTTTAATACTTAAGATACACATTCATTGTTCAACCATTTTTTTAAAATACCGAACAATCTACTTACTAGAAACTCCAGAACAAACATGTCAATAACCGATACCCATATTTTTCATAAACCAATAAACCTTTTGAAATATATTAAAGGACCCCAAAATATTACATTACATGCTTCATATACTTTAATAAATTCAAACAGGTCATTTTTTATCACATTTAGGACACAAAATCCATCTAGAGACATTTCTTAAAATAAGGAATGAATAATTTAGAAGAAATACATATATTTAACAAGCTAGGGGTATTAAAAAAAATTTACATGCCAAAAACATTATTGTAATTAAACATAGTCCTAAACATCACAATCCATATAATAAAACTACTTTATGTTTTATTTAGACTAGAAATGTTCAGTTTTATAATGAAACAACTCCATTTTTCAAAAAACAAGTCATATATAACCCTTTTTAGACCAAATAGAACATCCAATAGATGAAAAGATATAATAATTACTTATTAAATGTTAGAATAGCATGACAAAGAAGAACGTTATATAATAATTTCATGTACATGGGAGAACCTATGACAACAACATGGTGGAATTGAAACGCATAACTGAAATCACCCGCCACTGGTTTATTAACCCTAAACCTATGAAGACTAGGCATAAAAAAACATAACCACCAAAAAATATCATTATATAACAAAACACTTGGTCTTTCAAAACCTAGGGAGAATAATGAACCCTGAAACAATGAAAGTAGGGGAATGGGGGAGGATAAAGGAGAAGGAATATAAACATTGAAACTAGAGAACTCTTCGTCTTCCCAAATACCCACACATATAGATGATAGGTAATAGATTAAACACAATGGAAGATCAACATAGTTCTAAAAGAACCATTTGAAACAAATTTTATTTTAAAATATTAAAAAATGAATGATTTACAAATGATGAAAATTATTTTTACTAATCTAGGTGCATCAAAAAATATTGAAAACATTCTCCCAAATCCCCGATGAAGAAGAGCTCCAAAGAGGGAAAATGTATCTTGTGGGTGTGCCAATAGTTTTTGAGCTCTTGTTATAGGTGGAATGGTTGGAAAAGGTTAATAAATTAATGATATATGAATAAAAGAATCTAATTTCCATAAATATACAAATGGGATTATTAGAGGGAACAATACCGGAATAAATCAACCAAATCCACCATTATTATGAGGTCATAAGCAGTTAAAATTTATATGGTGGTTTGAATAGGTCAGAATTAAACAATTGGTATGTAGAATGAGTGATTTTTTTTAAAAAAATGAATGATTTATAAAAGAATCAAATTTGGTTATTAAATCTTGAAATGTACTCACAGTTGGCCCAAATCTTGAAATAACCACCCTATTCTCCAAATATCCGAAAAAAATATATGGGGAACCCATGGTAGGATTATTAGTAATATATAGATGTTAAAAACACAACTTTCACCACAACCAAAACCCATGAAAAGGAAATGGATTTATATCCAACCAGATAATAACAATAAAACAATAAAATTGGTGTAGTAATTCTCCAAACCATTAAAGCTACCCCCTAGAAAGCCATAACATATTCAATCTAATTCATCAAAACCAAAGGATTATATATCCATATGGTCTAAAAACCAAATAAAATGAATCATCATCAGCCATGAACAAAATATAAGCCTCTTACCTCAACCAAAACACCATCTCCAAATCACTTACTGAAAATCTATTGAAATATTGAGTCACTGCATCCACATCCGAACCAATGATGATATTGATGGGTTTTCTACCAATAAAACCAATGATCACCCCAAAAAATAGCAATCACAAACTCAAATGATTCTATGGGGGTCTAGAATGGACTCCCAACAATTAATAATCAACTAGTTGTTGGAAAACTCTCAGTAGTAAAATATACGAGACCCATTGTTGTTCTCTACACTATTAAGAACAAATGATAAATGAAAAAACATGAATTAAATATGAACTAGGAATGTGTCTCATCCATACACCCCACCCAAACACTCTCCAAATAACATACCATCCCATGTTAAGAAGAACACAACATGAAAATTTAAACCACCCACTCTCGAACGGAGGGGACACTAACTATGCTGACAATTTATGCACAGATCCAGACCCCCGCAACTTGGGGAGGGGAGGGAATGAAACCCAATAATGTAGCCACAAAATCAAAAAAAAAGAAAAGAAAACATGCAACTAACAAACACTCTCCACCTACAAATAAGAAATACCATGACCACAAATGATTTACATAGGCGGTGCACATATTGAAATTAATCAGAAACCGATATCCATTATGGCATAACTATATACACTATGTGAGGGCTATTTCCACAATGCTTGTTGTGACGATAATAAAATAAGTGTGATGGGGAACCACAATAGAGACATAAAAAAGGACAAACAACAATGGTGGAGGAAGGAAACTAGTCATGCTCCACACACCTATGGAAATTTTTTAAATACGTGAAAAGAATTACTACGAGGCATGTGGCTGGAGCCATGATGATTGAAGCATCTGATGCACCACATTTAGGTGCGTATTCTCACATCACCACATGAAAATCACATGCTCAAAAATACACCATCATAAAAACATGAACTCGTATATACATAGCACTATTCTATAACACTATGAATGAAGAGGAAAATAGTCATAGAATATGGTGAAACACATCTACATCGTCGAACACAAAAACTATATACAAAAGAATTATCACAACCTGGATTCACATTAAATCAATCGCAAAATAATCTATATTCCAATAAACAGGTTGATGGATCATCTGAATATGGGTATTTATCATTTGAAATTAATCATTATCTTGATAATTAGTAATGATTTACAATGGATAACTATCCATGGACCAAATAAATCATCAAAAACTTCATTATAATCTCATTAATCATTACTCCAAAACTGATCCACAAGAAAGATCCCTTATCAAGACACAACAAGAGTACGAATTACAAATAACAAGGTTGTGAACTGAATAAACAACACTTATAAGACATAGAAAAAAACTAGCCACATGGCCTCTGTTTATAAATAAATGCCTTAAATTTTTTAGCTTTAAAAACATTAAAAAATAAAAATAACATTGAATATTTCTACATTCATCGATGTTATTTCATCACGTCTCACTCACATGAACATTTCCAAGCCAACCCAATCCCCCAGCTTCTATTCAATATAGATAACCATTCTGGATATTAATAAAACAAATAATGTGACTACACATGAAAACAACAAAGGATAAAAAAACAACATCATTCCAAAAATCACGTAACTTACAAAGGAATGGTACCCAGTAATTAAAAACCACTTTTAAGATCTCCAAAAACACACTAAAAATCACAAAGAAACATTGAATACAAACTTATCCCTTTTCATTTTTAAAATATTTCAAAACAAAGAGAATACTCTTAAAAACACCTTACCATTTTTAAAAATTTTCAACGTATCTTATCATAATCTCATGGCCATTGTGACCAGTACCCTTTCTCGGAAAACAAAAACCACTCAAGTAAAATTTCCAAAAGAAATTAACAATATTCAAAAACATTACAACCTCCCAAAACACCGCATTTCAAAAAAATATTCAGAATCACTTTATTATAACTCACACATTCAAAACATATATTATTAACAAACAGCTATTATAGATTAAGTAAAATCTAATATTATTAAATAATTTCCACTTCGTCCCAAATTTTTTCATGTGAAATCAACCTTCCAAAATAATTATTATATGTAATTTTGGAAAACCCCATTTTCCAGATATCAAAATTCTATCATTCCATTACAACACATTTACACAATTCTCATAAAAGGATTTTCATAAAAAAAATCAGAATTCAAAAAATGTCTAAGAGAACCACAAAAGGAACCTACTGTCAGTGGGTTACTTGAAGATATGATTGGAGGCCATATGTCAAACAATATCCTAAAACGAATATACTTATTAAGACTGTTCCCTAGCTCCGCATGGATTTTCAGGACCAATGAGATCACAGATTCTATTGTTCAAACTCCCCTTGTCATATACCAACACCATAAAATCAACAAGAACAATGGACACTAATGAAATCGGACATCCCATGGAAACATTAGCACCAAACAAGCAAGAGTTTTCAAAACTCTTCCCACACATACCACTCAAATCTCAACTATCCGAATACATCTATCGTTACATCCCCTAAATAACTAGGTAGCTCCAAAAAACAAGGCATTCTAAATTACGACCTCCTTTGATATATTTTTTCCCTGAACAAACCCAAGTCGACCATGAACCAGTCCCTCAGGAAAGCTTGCAATAGTTCTCATGAGGTGTTTCCAATCTCCCCCCCCCCGGAGAGAGAGAAATGGACTAAGGGCATAAATAGTGTACAAATGGCAATAATGTCTCCCATGTTTTAACAATAAAAAAAGATGAAAGGAATGGACAGACCAAAATACATTTACATAAAAATGTTACAGGGAATTATTTGTAAAAGAAAATGAAGGTAGAAATGATTCAAAAACTTGACCAAATAAACATGACAACTGGATAATTCGATATGTCCCCAATGTTCACTCTATAAAAAAATTATCACATGACTCCCAAGGTGATTGATCCCAAAATAATAACCACACATGGGCTAAAACAAAATAATATATTAGATGTGAGTATTAAAACTCAATAGGTTAGCCCGTACTCTATTCCCTATGAACATACATTAAAATAAAAGAAACCATAATTTAATCTTTTAAATAAAATATATAACTTATGTTTACTAAATGAAGTTCCATGATATAATAATTACCAGATAAATAATTTAACATTTTAAAAGTAAGAATTCTTGTAATAATTTTCAATGTGGGGAAACATCAAAATTAAAATAGTTTTTCAGACGGCTTTTTTAAAGAGTGTACACTTTTATATAAAATAAACAAAATTTTAAATTTACCAAGAAATCACAAATTACTCATATGATCAGTACCAAATAACCCTTGATATCCAGTCATGGGAAAACACATTGGCATAAGTTTGTTGTGAACCCCTAGAACATCATAACTTAGTGAAGTTAAACATAACAATTATACGTTCTCTTGAACCTGATCCACTAGTAGGATAACAAAACATACACCAGTGGTCTACACCATCATAATAATTATAATTTAGTTAGTGTTACCATCTTCAAACATACTTTTTAAATATGGATGAATCCCTCCCAAATCACAAGCATATATGTACACATCCTCGCACCAAGATACAAGGGTTTCCCTTTAGTGCTCAATAAAATTCAACATATTATCAAATACACTTTTAGAATGAAAACTACATTCCTATATCATACGCACTCAAAAAAACCCCATGACATGCCTCATTATTATTTCACAGATCAATAAACAACTAAAAATTTTCCTAATATAGTTTGAATGAAGTATAATGAGGCTCTTCACATAAAATCCTTTTAAAGTTGATATTTTAAGGAAAAAACCAAAAAATAACATATAAAACAAGTATTTGATCACCAATTCCATTTAAGAAATAAATTTCAGGGATCATAAAATGGATCCACGTGGTGTAATATCTAACACACATGAAAAACCTTTTTTATGAAAAATGCCAAAGGAGCCTTTAATTATTTTACCAAACCAATGTGCATCAAATGTACGAATTTCACATCTCATAAATTTATGTAAAAAAAATTTAGTAGCATAAAAAATATTTATATAATCCCTTTGAAACACTTTGGTTACAAATTCATAGATCTACCATTTTCATAAAAATGCTGAATTGGCCACTTATTGGAAACTCCTTCCAAAACATGCCAAAAACCAATAACCGTATCTTTATAAAAAGCACATTGTATATCCATAAAATGATTCCAAATAGCACTTTACATGCTTAACATAGTTTAATAAATTCATAAAATATTTGTTATATCCGATATAGGACACAATAGCCAACCAAACACTTTTCTGAAAACAAGGCATGCAAAAATTTTCAAAACAACATCTATTTAACACCGAAAGGCATAAAAAAAATTTCATTACAAAAACATATTATAATAGGTAAACAATGTAATTAAAATTTTATTAAATATGAAATAAAACTATATATACATTTATTTAAACAAGAAGCGTGAACTTTTATAATGAAAAAACTCCATTTTACACAAATTAAGGCATAAATAAAATTTTTTTACACCTAGTAGAAGGTAAAAGGTTCTAAATAAAATAGAAATATTGAATAAAATGATATAACAATATGAAATTATATTAATCATAAATATAAAATTCATGTCGTTTGGTGAAATTACCTAAAAAAACATGGCGGAATGGACATGCACAACTGAAATCACACACTATGGGTTTATAAACCCTAAAAATTTGAAGTCTACACCTTATCCAACATAACCTTCCATACAAAAATCATTCCAATATAGAACCCCATGTCATGCATAACTAGTGGAGAAGATGAAATCATGGAATAATGGATGGTGGAGTGAGAGGAGAATGGAGATGGAATATCTCATTGGAAACTAGAGAACTCTTCTTATTCCCTTTTATCCAAAAACATAGTGGATATTGAATAGCTTGAACTCAATTGAAGGGATCTATAGGTCTGTAAGGGCCAATGAATACAATTCTGGGGGGACATATTAATAAATTAATGGTTTTTAAATGAAATAATTTACATTTTTAAATCAAGAAGATTTGAGAAATCTTGAAGCATTTGTCTCTATTCAATAATTAATATGAGCTCTATAGAAGGAAAATGGACCAAGTGTTGGACTTGGAGTATCTAGGGTCTTCTGAGAGATGGAATTATTGAGAATTGTTAAAAATAAATGAGATATGAATGAAATAAATAAATTTTCATGAATATTGAAAGGGTCTAACTAGTTGGCATAATTCCTAAAAAAGTAAACCATATCCACCTTGATTTTTAACTCATATGGTGTCCAAATGAAGATGGTGGTTTGAATAGGGAAGTATATAACAATTTGGATGTGTAATGAGTGAAATGTGTTATAAAATTAAGGAGTTATAAATGAAACAAATTAGGTTTATAAATCTGGAAATCGGCTAATGGGTTGTCCAAATCAATAAGTAACCACTCGTTTCCCCAAAACACCCAAAACATCTATGAGGAACACATGGTAGGATGAGTATAATTATATTTCAATTCAAAACCAAGTATTCATATCAACCAAAACCAAATAAAATTATCTATATTTGCAAGTAATCGGTTTAAAACCAATACATGAAAAAACAGTGTAGTGACCATAATATATTGGTCGTTATAGTTGGTTTCATATGTATGGTATATTTAACAATTGGAAACCAGGATGATAAAGCCTTAGTAATATCCATAAATATATGTCTATGTATAAATTATTGTCCTTTAATTTTATAAATTACCTTGAATAACCTCATATAAAACCTAAAGTGTCGTAAATTGAAATTTTAGTAAATGGAATTAAATCAATGTAATATCATTAATTCTTAATACAATGGTCTATGAAATTATATTACTCATGAAGAACCAAATGTTATTAGATTTGTAACGAAAAATCTTTTATATATTCTCACACTACTATCTCAAAGTATAAATCATGAAGGTCTTCCAAATGTGAAATGGAGGGACTAAAATTATGTTGATTCATTCATGATTAACAATTCACCATGTTTTTATGGGTATTCATATCCATTAGTTTTTATAAAATAGATTGGTACAACTAAAAAATATTCTTAGTTCTACAATGTTTTCAACATGATAAAGTCAACATAGAAGTCTATCGTTTGGAAGGTGAAGTTTTTAAATAGTGGGATCTTATCAAATAATATGAGATAAAGAGATAAAACTAAGTCTATATAATGGTATGTATTGAATAACATATTTTTCCCAGAGTAAAATTCCTCTTATTCGTTGAACAAAGATGGATATGGTGTTCCTTCAACTAAAGAAAAAATGATGAATTAGGTAGTACCTTTGAAAAAAATATTACAAACCATCAAGGTATTCTTTTATAATTATTATCCATAGTGAGTGTAAAATTGATTGATTCATTAATTTTTTAAAATCATGTCTTTTAAAATAATTATCCATAAGGGACATTAATATCTATTTTGAAATAATTTGACATTATCTTAAGGTTATGATGAAAATGGGAGTAACAAATCAGTCCAATGTGTTTGATAAGAAGAGAAAAAAGGAAATTCATAACAAATTATAAAGATAACACTTGAAATCAGATTAAGTTTCCCTTATTCTCAAAATTTGGAATGAAACATAAAGGAAATTCAAATAAATATATTATTAAATTTATTAACTATAGAAAAAATTTCATCGGGCAGTTTCATGCTGATGTGCTGAAAAATATATATCTAATGATGAGAACGTACAAATGGATACCCACAATGCCCCTATTTACCTCAATTCTACAAGAGCATGGAAATGTGGAATTATTCTAGTAAAATACTTAATCAAAGGGTTATTGATGATGATTTACATTAGTAATATCATAAATGAAAATTCAATGAAAATTAAAATGAAATAAAATTGATCCATGTGGGGAATGATATTGATGTGGGGAAAGGTAAAAAAACTTATAATATAATGTAGAAAATGTTATATTTGATTCTCGGTCAACCCACTGTTTTATTTATTAATAAAATTATAAGTTTATTTCCGTATTAAATCATCAATTAGATGTTGAGTGAGTTGTAACAACTATTAATGGCTCAACGGTCACATCAAAAGATTATAATTCTTCTCTATTAGATGTTTATGGGAATTTTATTCCTACACAACTTGGGATCCTTCCTATATTGGAATTATATGTGATCAAGTAACATATTGGATTTCTATATATTTAGCGCATATCAACATAAAAGGAAGGGATGTCAGATTTCATATTCCAGATCAGTCTATGATCATCTATTAATGCAAGTATGAATCTATCCTTCTAAAAAAATATTATTCCATATACTAGGACATTATTCTGATAAATGAAAGTTATTTACCTCAACATTTTTTGTAAAAACACAATATTAAGAATATACCCAATGTACAATAATTTGGTGATGAAATTCTAGATGAATTTTCAAGACTTCCATGAATTCGTGAAGTTCAGTTTTCTATGGAAAACATAAAAGTGATATGGCTATTTCAAAGAAACCTTATATAAGGGTTTTGATTGAGATTCATGAATGAAATAATATAATCCATGGGAATCATAATAAGGGATTTAAACCCCTTAGTTCTTCACTATTGAGATAACTTGTTCTATTTTTTAAAAATAATGATGGATCAATGAGACTCTTCATTGACTATAGAAAACATAACATGACCACTATTATGAAAAAAATATCATCTTCCCCACATTGATGACTTATTATACCAACTATGAGGTGTTAAATAATTTTTCAAGATTGAAATTCATTCAGGATATCATCATGTAATGGTAAAAAATGTGGATATACTAGATATTGAATTCTATACAAGGTATAAACATAATATATTTATTATGAGTACTTTTGGCCTAATAATTCCCATACAATAATCATGGATATAATTAATAGATACATTATAGACTATCTTGATCAGTTTGTGGTATTCTTTATATAACATATTCATGACTATTCTAAAAGGTAGGGAGGATATGAATACCAATTGATAATTGTACTTATGACCCTGTGAGAGGGGGAGATTTTGTGAATAATTTAACATGTATGAATTTTTGCATCAGAATGTTTCATTTTTGGGTCATATAATTTCATGAGATGGATTCACTATGGATCCATCAAATACAGAAGTTTTTGAATGATTGATGAGACCAAAAATGGTAACTGATATCCAGTCTTTTCTTAGATAGGCTGGATATTACTGATGTTTTGTAAAATATTTTCCATGATTATCTAATACACTCACCATTTTTACTATTAAAGGAGTTAATTATGTATTGATGGTGGAATTTTAGTTAAATTTTAATCATATAATGATAAGTTTATCCCTTTCACCTGTGAATACAATGGAATATAGTAGGGAAAGGATTGTCATCAATAAATATGCATCTATGAAGGGTCTAGTATTATTCTCTTGAAAAATTATACGGGGATAGATTATGAATCCTGGTAGTTGAAAATCCATGAGGCAAATTACCCATCTCTAAATTTGTAGTTAGCTGAGGTAGTCATTACATTAATGATGTATAGGAATTATATTTATGTATAATCATGTGATATTTATAGAAAATATAATAGTTAAAAGTATATCTTATCAAAAAAAGAAGATGAATATGTGCCAAAAAGGATTGCTGGAGTGGTTTATGGATTAAAATTTCACAATACATTACAATATTTGGAATACAAACATGGTAGAATATGCTTTGAGTTGAGATGACCTTGCTAGCCTATCTATGATGAGGATCACAAAAGATATAATACATATTGATTTGAAATGGATAGATCCGGAAATATTAATTGAAAGGGATAAATAATATAATTTTCAATTGAATGTTAAACCAGTTATATATGTGATGATTAAGGAGGTGTAGATAAATGTTGTAGATAAAGAAATAAGGTGAGAAATGATCCTGAATTCAATATTGATTGTGATGGTATAATAAGTTTATGGAATTAGGTGTGTATTCCAACCATTCTACAATTAAACAATGAGTTATTGTGTGAGGCTCATAGTTATTCATTCTCTATTCACAGTATTATCACAAAGATGTACATGGACATATAGGGAATATCTGGTGGGATGAAATAAAATGAGATGTTTTTGAATATGTCACTCAATTCGTTGTTTTTCGTCATGTTAGTGATGAGATACTGAAGAATAGGGGGATGTTATAACCATTAACCATACCAAAATTGAAATGGGAAAACATTTCTATGTAATTTGTTGTCAGAATTCAAAATACATCCAAATGCAATGATGCTATATGGGTTATAGTTATCACCATACGAAGTTGGTACACTTCATTTCTATTTGAGAGGATTTCTCTCTTAATCAACATGACAAGATATACGTATAGATTGTGGTTAGATTAAATGTAATACCAAATACCATTATATATGATTGGGGTCCAAAGATTTCCACAAATTTTGGAAAAATTATTCAACATGTTCTGGATACCGAGCTATGTTTCATCAATTCATATCACCATCATAAAGATAGTCAGTCGAAGAGGAAAATTCAAACATTAGAATACATGTTGAGATATTTCCATATGTTTTTCAAATATTTTTTGGATCAACAACTACATTTGGTGGAATTTTCTTATAACAATATCTATCACAATAGCATTCAGATGTATCATTAAGAATCAATCTATGTAAAAAGTGAAAAAATTTAACTTGTTAATATGATGTTGGGGAAATAAATATATTATGACCTAATCTTATTGGTCAAATTTTTCAAATGGTCATTTCTATTCAACCACATATTAGAGCACTGTAATGTCAAAGTAATGGTTATACTAAATATCAATTAAATGTCAACGAGTTTGAAGTGGGTGATAAGGTCATTCAATGAATATCTCCCACGAAGAGATTAATTAGATTTGTAATGAACGGAAAGTTGATCCATAAGTATATCTGTCCTTTAAGAATTCTGGTTCATGTTGGGACGGTTTCTTAACGATGGGAACATACGCCAAACATCTATCAAGTTAATGATTTGTTCCATGTATCTCTATGAAGAAAGTAAAGACCTGTACGTTCAAATTTACTAAACTTTATAGTCATATCTATAGAGAAATAAAAATCTACTGAAAAACAACAAATAGTTACTGTGGATCCTAGTGAAACAGTTCTACAAAACAAGACAACATTCATTGGTAATGATTTATGGGGGAACCAACAACTTTAGGAATGTATTTGTGAACTTGAGTATAAGATAATTTATAGTTAACCTCTTCTATTTGTTTTTAAATTATCAATTTAAAGGGGGAAATTCAGTTTAGGGGGTAGAATGTATACCCCAGATCATTTTATGACATATTTTCTTTAAATAATTTTAATTATTTAGAATATTTTATTTCATGAAATCTTTTATCTAAATAAACCACGAGACACTCTTAGTATAATATTACCATTATAGAATATTTGTTAGGTAAGTGGGAATAAATATAAGTACATTGAAACATCTTTGAGAATTAATTGGTGATCAATTATTTATGTAAAATATAAACCAATTAAATATTTTAATTTTTTGAGTGAACTTTAATTGTTTAATAAAATAAGGAGATTTGTATTTTATATACATAAAAATTAATTTTTATAATCATCCAATTGATAATTTATTTATAAGGTATGAATAAAAACTGTTTTACGTATAAAACACTATTTTTTAACGGTAGATTTACACCATTGATGGTGACCCACTTTTAAACTATTTATTTGACACATTAATAGTTTTTATATTACAAAATAATCATATTATTTTTAATTGGGATATAAAAATTTACATAATGGATGAATTTTAAAAAATTTCTTATAACTGTCATTTTTTGATTAATAGTAAAAATAAAAAAAAATTAATGGGAAAAAACATTTTATAATTGAAATAATATTTATTTTTAAATTATAATATTGATTTGTTTTAATGTATAAATAAAATATATTTTTATCATTAAATATAATTTATTCTATTAGAATCAATTTTATGTTGAATTCATATCTATTAATATTTCAATCCTTTGCAATGTTTTGTCTTTTAAAACTCATTCTCTATTTCCAACAATGGGAATAGTTTTAAAATCATTACAACAACATCTATGTTTTTAATTTTTTTGAAATTATTTCTAAAATTGGTATTATTAGGTCAAGATTATGTGAATAGATTTATTTTATTTTTTTGGAATTATGAATTGTCACATCAATAATTTTTTATATTATGGTAAACGGGTAAACATGGTAATTAAGGGTAAAAATCAGCTTATAAAATTACAATAACACTCATATTAATATCATTGGATTATTTTTCTCAATATAAATAGTTTTTTGTTCATAATGGTGCTCATTAAAATCCACGTGGATGAGATTATGACAATTAATTAATTTTATTTAAGGAAATGTTAAATATGACTCACTCAAAATTTATTTACACAATCATTTATTATATAAGTTTATACAAAATAAAAATTATATTATAAATACTCATTTAAAATATAATGTAATTTTATTTATCATGGTAATTTATTTTTATTTTTTACTAAATAATTAATTACCTCAATAGCTTATACATTAATGATGAAGAAATTATTTAATTGTTGAACAATTAATAATATATTTTTTTAATAAAAATACCCATTAAAAGATCCAAAAAACATGACCATGTCATATTTGTCGAGTATATATTAACCATAATCATATATGGGTGTTTTATGCACCATTTGAAGGCTTATATAAGGAATTATGATACTTATATTATTTTATTTTATTTTATGTTAATGTTTTCATATAAATAATTTAATAAGCAGAACATTTTAAATAGAATATTTTCCAGAAGATAAATCATATTAAAATTTAATTCTAAAATATAACAAATTTATATTCATCGTAATATTTTATTTTCAATTTTTATTCAAAATATATGTTTAATAAGTAATTAAAAAGATCTATGTCGTGACTATTTTATTAATATAGATAATAAATAACTATTATTAAAAATATGAAATTAATTATTATTTGGCCTAATTAAAATTTATATTGATTTATATAGAAGTCATTTACCTTCTAAGAATATAATAAAATAGTTTTTTCATGTTTATATTATTAAATATATATTTTAAGAAATCAATTAATTGAATAGGGTCAAAATTGATACTATTAATGGTTTTTCAAAATAATGTTTAATTAAATAATTAAAAAAAGTTATTTTTTTAAAAAATATATAATAAATATTATAAGTTAGAACATATATATTTTATTTATATATGGTTAATTTTAAATAAAATAATTAAATATACCATCTTTATATTATTTTATTATTTGTTACACTATTTAAAAATTAAATATAATTACTAAGTGCTAATTAAAGCGATAAAGTTTTAATTGACATTAGAACCTGTAAAAAATATACTAGTTTATGAAATTAAAACTGTATCTCATTTTATCTTATAAATTGGGAGATTTTGGTGGTTTATTTGGTAGGGTTCCATTTTATTATAAATTTTTATTTATGGAATTTCCAAATGATCACCTCGCCAAAATTATAAAATAGAACCTCCTCCCTCACCTAGTCACTTAACATTGATCCTTAAAGCTCATACATACCCTTACTTTGTTCTTTATCATGTTCATTGTTTACATTTTTTATGTTCTCTCCATGTTCAATGACAAACTGTAGTGATGTAAGAATATATTTAGAGGATGCATGTCGAGAAACAGTTAATCTCTTCTATTGATTCATTCATACTTTTTTATTATTATACATCCTCTATGTCAATTGTTTTATTATAAAGTAAAAAACATTAGTGTCAATACTATAATGATATATTGTTATAATTATGAAACAACCATAATCCTCATTTTATCTATCCTATTTAAAATAAAATCCCTAAACATGCATATGTATGGCTTACTGTCTTCACGCTATAGTTTAATCTGATTTTCACCAACATCTTACATTGATTGGTATAATGAGGGAAATAATTAAAATATATGATTATTATAAAAATATACTAATTTGGAAATATTATTCACCATCCACTACAAAACCATTCATCAATTATGGGTATGATATCGTCCATCGGGCATACATATGACCTACCATCTCAACGATGTTATATGATTCATTATTCATGATCATCGTTGAGAAAAAGTATATACATTAATAAATATGATATATATTATACTAATGTCACACATAAAATCATATAGTTGTATCCTATTAATTGGAGGAATAACTTATCTAACTAAACATGTAAAAAAACATAATGTAGTTAATATTCGAAAAATGAGTGACAATGAAATGTTACTAACAGAAGGGAGATAATATGATCCTATAAGATATCATAAAAATGACTATTTTTTGAATAAGTAAATAAAATTATTTATATCATTGTACTATAGTTTCATATACATATAAAGTGAATCATACCTTTATTAAGGGATAATTCTTCAATCTCATTATTATCCAAGATTTTTTATTTGTAAATATTTATTATGGTATATTTATCATCTGCAATCATGTAAAATAAAAATGCAATAAAATTTCTATTCTTATAAAAATTAAAAAGTCAGTTTTACATATTGGTAAATGTTTATTAAACCGTATGAATGAAATATTTTTTCGTTATTTTAAATGAAGTAATTTTTTTGATTGTCGAAAAAAGTATAAGGATAATGTATTTTTAACCTATATGGAAAGAATGAATTATTACTCATTCATAACACCTTATTTACTTAAACCATACTTCACAATATTTTAATTTATTTTTTTTTTAAATTCATTTATTTTAAAATTATGTGTATGTTTGGGAATAAAAATGGTTTGGATGAAGATTATTTATTTTCCTTAAGATTAAATTTCATGTATTTTATCCAAATATTTTTCTATCTTATAAAACATTATATAAATTAGCTTAAGTTGATATCCCTATTATTATATTTATTTTATTATGTTTTTTATGGATCATTTTATATGAAATACAATATATTTATATGGTTTTTTATACAATGATGATTAAGAAACCCATTTCCTTCCTTGCGATATGATATGAAGAATGATTTCTGTTCTTTATCACATGTAACAATGATTTTATTATGCGATGATTGTGACCTTTTTCTCCATCAAATGAATTGTCTAATAATTAATATCTCACTATATATGCATTACCTTAATGGAATGTAATTCCAGTTCAATAATACTGGTCTATAATGACAAGTAATCTATTTTCTGCAAAGGAATTTGTCTTCAATAATGGCCTTGTCAATGAGTCCTTACTAATATGAAATGATTATATATGGTGGTGTGCATTATAGAAAAAATCATTTCATATGAAATGAATTTTTGAGATTTTTTATATTAATTATTTTGAAATTTTATCTTTTGACATGATATCACAATCATCCATATGCATGGTGAGTGTTTAAAATGTAATTTTCTTATGTAATATGATTATGATATGATTGATATTTCCCTTGTATAACCATACTGGGAATTTTAGATCAACTCTTCATATTTTTATATTCCCTAGGTCACAAAGAAAGTTATCTTGTAATATATGACCAAATTTATTGTATTTATGAATAAATAAGAAGGGGAAAGTTGATATGTTTGATGAACCAATTTATTATGTTTCCTAGTTTCTAATGACAATATACATATAAAGTCATTCAGTAGATTTATTTAATATTTAGTTAATATAAAATAATTTTTATGTTATATAAATTTATGTATTTTATGGGTTATTAATGTAATTTAATTAGTTTTTCCTTTTGTTTTTCAATTACTGTTGTTTTTGTTTTCATTGATGCTTTTAGATAATAAATGATAAATATAGGTCCCAAATATCTATGATGATATGATTTTATGGACTATTTCTCTTAGATCTATATGAACACGATGATGATGGGATTATATGGATTAACATTGTTGGATATATAGTCACCTTATTGTGATTGGATTCAATAGATTTACTCTCTCAGATCTGGTGAATATATTGAACAACTTATAGAGAGATTAATAGTTATCTCTATCATTGATTATTGAACATTATGGTTCTTAGAGAGATTACATTTGATTCCTATGTTATATAATAATAACTTATGATATTTTTTTGAAAGGTAGTGGTTCAAATAATCTGTCATTGTACCTTATTTTGTTGGGGGATGTGAATAGTGATACCTCGTATATTTTTTTGTTCCTTATGGTGTTGGGGGATATTCACTTGATGCCTAAATATTTTAGTATTACGTGAGGGATTTTTTGAGATTTATATTAATTCCTAGTGTCTAATATATTGAAAGAGAATTATTGTAGTGTATTTATATGATTTGTATGATCTATTTTGAAACCTAATAATTTTCATTGTGATTCATGTGATTTCTATGACCATTTGATGACAGTAAATCATGATTAGATTATATGGAATAAATCAAAATGATTCATTGATTCATGGTTATATATTATTATTCCTATAATGATTTATATGATCTGGATTTTATGCCTCATGTCCACATTTTCATCATATCCTGAGTTAGGACTATTATCCCGCTAAAGATATATGTTATACTTATAGATATATTTTTATATTAGATGTATATATATTAAAATGAAATGAAGAAACATTGTCAATTTGTGCATAACATTGGAATGAAACATGTAATTCTGTAATATAAAAATGCACAGTAATTAATTTACATTATATTAAATTCTCACATAAAAAGATACAATAGTGGAACTATTTTACTCCCTAATATATCATAACATCCAAGGATCTCTCTGAATACAGTCATATCGAACAAATTCACTTTCTTAATTGGGTTTACTACTCATTTGATTCTTGTCTGTCTCATGATATATAAACCATTACCCAATACATATGATAGAGATATATATCCAACTAATAATTGGTTTTAACATGAAAACTATTATTGGTTATAATATTATCATTTTTATAATATTAATATAATATATATTTGTGATTTAATATTATAAAACATTCACCATTTCATAACCCATGAAATGAAATGGGTGTTATAAACATTTAATCATGTCATAATATCGAATAAAGAGAATAGTTTTATAATCATTACATCATAGAATAACCTATGAAATTAAGTGTTAGTCATAAGAATTTTGTAATTATATAAGATGATGTAGAGAAATAGGATTCATATAAATATTGTTATCATAACATAAACCATTTAAAGAATGAATAATAATTTTATCCTTGGATATTTTACACATTTTTGAAGAAGTGAGATAATAGAATGTAGTCATTGTTAGAGACAAGTTAAGAATGTATAACATTAATAATTTCATGATGAAAACAACTATTCATAGAAAAATAAAATTATAAAACTAATAGTTCATAAAATATATTAGAAATCCATTTTATTTAAAATAAATTCTAAAATACAAGGATAACTGTAATGGCCCGGACCTCCCTAGTCCATTACATTTTTATAATGTGATGTTAGAGGTGTTATGGGAGGTTAAGGTGACATGGGGGTGTGATTGGGTGAACTTTTAAGAACTAAAGGGTAGTAGCTTTCGCACAGGAGGTGCACTGTTTGTCTAAACCGTAGGGCCAAACCGAGTGTGGTTAATGATGGAGGCAGTATCTCTCGCATGGGTGGCGCACGGTTTTTCTAACCATGAGGCCAAACTGTGCGAGAGGGGTGTCCAAGGCAGTAGCTAAAGCACGGTTTTTTGATGGTTTGTGAAACAGTGCGAACTAACCTTGCGACCACTTAAACCAGATCCTAAAATTGTTAATCTTGGTCATTTTTTCTTTTAAAATGCTTGTTTAAACTCTTAATCGGCTATAACTCGGTATTACCCTTCCTTGAAGGTAGGAGAACCTCTCCCAAGAATTTTGGAGATGATCTTAAGGCTTCTCTTGTCGAATCGAAGCCAGTTTCTTGAGGTATGTGATTGTTCTTGTTTGGTTTCTTAGATCCACTTGGATCCACTTCTCCTCTTCTATCGGTTTCCGCGATCTACGCCCGTTATGGGTAGATCTATGTGTGGGGATGCCAAATATGATGAGTTTTGTTCTTGGTTGTGTTAGGATAGGAGTTGTAATGGGATTATTGGAGAATCAACATGGATTCCCTGTGGTTTCTTTGTTTGTTGGGTTTTTCGTAAAAAACAATTGTGGTGGGGGATTCATTGCTTCTCTTCTCTATTACATGAAACCGTATTGTTAGAATGTTTAAATCCCACTGGATGACAATGAAATTGAAATAATATATATTTTAATTGGATAAATAAATTGATAATTGTTTGGCTAAAGATAAAGAGGCATGTAAACAAAAATGGTTCTTGTTGTAATTTGATGTGAATAAAATTAGTGCAGTAAGAATGTTTTTTTATTTGTGATAGATTACTGATTTGGTTCCTGAATTTGGAACCTACGAGCTAAATATTTTAATTCAAGATGGGCTAAAGAGTTTATTGTTTGATAATTCCTTGAAGGGTTCTGACTTACCCTCCTGATTGTTAAAGGTCCTGGAGCCCAATTAGTGTGATGAAGTTTGATTTCCTACTGCTTGTGCTGTGATGTGATCCTGGATTGGTCTTGTAATATGTGGGTGCATGTAGGTTTCTAGTTGTGGCAAAATATTTCGTGTAGAGTGGCGAGATGCATATTGTTATGCATGTGGGTGTCGGAGAAGACACCAGATATGATGGAAATGGGATGGATGTGATTGTTGGATTATTGTTGATTTTTGATTTATTGTTTATCTGCTTTAATTTTCCCCATGACTCAAGGCAGTTGGTCTTGCTCACCCTTCTCCCAAAAGAGGTGAATATATGCTGGGTATGCCACAAGCTTTTAGTGTTTAGTATCTCAAGGGAGGATGGGTCTACGCTCTTTCTATAGGAGGCAATGACTTGACAGGTGGTACATATACTCATCGTGTTCACCCCCCCTTGTGTTTATTAGCATAGAATGCTTTTCTAGAATTCCTGCGAATATGGGAAAGTAATTTTGTAATGAATATTTGAAAAAATGGTTTTAACCCATGGGGATAGAGAAGCTGGAACATATTGATGAGGTTGTAATTTTTGAAAGAACAATTGACTTCAGGTGTGATGCTACTGAAAGTTAAATGTGGAATTATTTATGGATAATTAATGTTTAATGAATTAATTAAAATACAGTCGAACTGATAAAAATGGAATGATATAATCTAATAAATCTCTTTAAATGGTTGTGGGCTTATAGAATACCTAGTCTTAGAAGTAGAAGCCTGAAGTCTGAGAGACGTTAGATACAGTTGTGTCAAGAACAAGGTACTGCCCATAGTGTGGTTGTGAGATATTATATATTTTCTACTTTTTGTGTTTCTATACACTACTCCACCCTTTTAGTAAGGGCTACTGACACCCCGAGGATTCTAAGCCATTGGGTGGTGTTTCCCCAACATTTTGGTGGGAGGATGAATGGCTGACTACCCCCTTTGGCCCTGCTCTCTTCTCTTGGTAGATACTAGTGGCAGTAAGCACAATGGTTATTTTTTCCCATATATGTGTGTAGAGGAATATAATGTCTTGTGGTTATTCACACACATATATTCTGTATATAGTATCTGATGGTCAACTATAGGTGTATCGTGTATAGGTTGTGATGAATAGAGGATCCTAACTCAGTGTATGGGCTGTAATGGCTTGAGGTATAATACCTGGCGTATGATACATGTTATGCAGGCTGTGGTGGCTGTCGGAACATACCTGGTTACATTGGTTGTGAGTATGGTGTGGTTCTTCGCCCAGGTGTCTATGGATAAGCCTTTGTGGTGCACAAGGTGCAGATTGTGGTGCTTCACCCAGGTGTCCGCGGGCAAGCCTTTTTGGAGAGAGATGCTTAGGACGTGCAGCGTTGGGGAAAAGGAGAAAACAACTTGGGAAGTAGTAGCGGGGTACCCTTGATATTGATTACTATAATATATATTCTTTTATGAATTACTTGGTGATATTATCCATGGTTAGGATTGGAACTTAGCATACATATTTAGGCGACGAGTTAGTTTGACTTATTGATAACTGTGTTTTTGCATGCTCTCTTTTATTTTTTCACGAGTGGCTTTGGGGAGTATCCAACTGAGTATACTGTTATACTCACCCTGTGTATATATAAACTATTTTCAGGTGACTTCGAGCATGTTAGAGATCAGGATGGTTACTACTAGCTTGTGGTTGCAGGAGCTATTCAGGCTTGAGGTCGTCGCAGTTTTTGCTTTCTTTTGGGTACTTGCAGTTTTTTCCCATTTAGTTGTAGTACTTTTGTATGACATTTCAGGTGTCCACTTGGGTTTTCTTTTATATTCCACTTATTTGTTGGAGTTGATTGGTGTCTGTATTATCTCTCTCTTCTGCATGTGTTCTCTTAGAGGGCAATGCCTACCATTGTCTGTTTTCTATACCCTCGGTGCTAGTCACCAACCTGGGGCCTACTGGAGGTGGGACTCGGGGGTCATTATCTCCCTTCTCACATTACCGGCCAAGGAGGGGTACACTTTTTGGGGAGAGGTTCATGAATGAGTGGTATAATAGGCATGTTGAGGGATAAGATTGAGTTTGGAGTTAGGCACATGTGAGGTTTCATGCGTTGGTAGGGCAACGATGTCATTAATGTTTAACAATTGAGGTAAACACTAGAGACTGGATGAGACATGGGCGTTTAGGTCCCCCTATGATCTAATGTATAGACCTTTAAGATTATAATGGCTACTAAACAAGGTGATACTAGTTTCATGGTAGTGACCTAGGAAAGGATCATGATTCATTCTTCTTTGTGCCCATGTTTGAATGGGTAGACATTGGGATAGGATATCCCAAAATGAATAAAAGAAAAAAATTAATTGATTAATTTTGAGTCTTCCATTTTCTAGGCTTAGGAGCTCTAACGGATAGATATTTTATAGGTATGGCCCCAAGTCGATGTCCTCGTTAGGTTTGCGGTGAAAATGTCTTGCAGGCTATTCCAACAGGTCGCCGAAGTGTAGAGGTTGATGACGACGACACTTAGAGGAAGACACTACGAGATTTTCAGCGCCATAGTTTGCAGATGTATGAGGCCTCCATTTCAGATGAAGTCACAGAAGACTGGTTAGGGGAGGTTGAGGTCAGATTCAGTTCGATCTGTGCATGGATGGAGCACTGGGTGTCTTTAGCTATGACGATGCTACGTGGAGCAGCGAGGAAGTGGTGGTTCTTGTTCCTCATGGATCATGAGGAGTCAGTGATCTCATGGTAGGAGTTCCGAGACAGGTTTATAGTCAAGTTTCATTCTTCAACTATGAAGGCGACCACTCACTAGGAGCTTCTTAACCTTGGACAGGGGATCTCCAGTGTTCAAGATTTTGGAATATGTTTCAGGAACTGTTTGTGATATGCTTCAGACCTGTTACCAAATGAGGAGGACAGGGTGAGGCATTTCAATGAGTCTTTGCATCAAGAGATACAGCACCAGGTCACCCCATTTATGGTAAAGACATATAATGAGGTGTTGGTGGGGGAAGTGGTTGTGGAGAGGACTTTTTGTAGAACTGGATAATCACAAGAGGGGAATCATCATGATTCCTCGTGAAGCAAAGCTGTGGTCCGAGGTTCCTGGTTTCCAGGGTAGAAGAATTTCTGTTCAGCCAGGGGTTGGTCCCAGCCCTTCACATATTGTTTCTCCAGAGGCAGAAACTCTCAGGAATATTCCAAAGGATTATGTGCTTGTTTTTCTTATGGTGTTCATGGACATCAACAGTTTGAGTGCCCAAATATTCAGAGCGGTCATCGTGCACCCGGCGATATGCTCCAGGTTCCACCATTGAGGCAGTTCTAATCGAGTCAGCAGCAGCCAGTTGCACCAACTTTATATCAGCCGAGGGTAGATGGGGAAAGAAGAGGACATCCCCATGGTGCTCCCCATCCTCAGAGAGAAGAGTGTGGCCATGGTGGTGGTCATTATCAGGGTCAGAGAGGCCATGGAGGAGGTCGTGGTCAGCTTCATGCTATAGTGTTTCCAGCTCAATATTATCTAGATGTCATTCAAGGTACCCTTTTCTTGTTTTCTACCTTGGTATATGCCTTGTTTGATTCTGGAGCGACACACTCCTTCATATCACCTACCATTGTCCATATATTGGGATTCGAGGTAGAAAGGCTTCCAATTCCCTTGGTGTTGACTATACCAGTTGACGGTTAAGCTGAATTGTTTGAAGTCTGTAGAGATTGTGAGCTAGTGTTGGGTTAGCACAGATCTTGTGGAGATTTACTATATTTACAAATACAACCATATGATGTCATCCTCAGCATGGATTGGTTTTATTCAGTGCAGGCTATCATGTATTGCTTCAGGAAGAAGGTCATCTTCATTGGTGAAGATGGAGAGCAAGTAGTGTTTGTTGGTGAGCGACACCCTCGGATGGGTCATAGGCGTGTTTCATCCTTATCATCCATGATAGCTGAGATGATACTGATTTCTTCAGAGGTTCAGAAGTTTGAATTTCCTAGGGTCGTATAGGAGTACCCTGATGTCTTTCTAGAAGTGGTTGTATCATTACCACTCAATGATAAATCGAGTTTGGGATCCACCTACAACCATGAGTGTATCATATCTCTATGTCCCCATATAGGAGGGCACCATCTATGTTATGAGAGCAACGTTTATAGCTTTATGTTCTGTTACAATGTGGTATTGTTTGGCCAAGTGTGTCACCATGGGGTGCACCAATTTTGTTTGTGAATAAGGCTGACTGCAGTATGCGATTGTGTGTCGATTATCATTCCTTAAATAAGGTGAAAACGAAGAATCTCTATCCTCTTCCATGGATTCCTGATTTATTCGATCAACTGAAGGGTGCAGGTTGGTTCTCAAAGATTGACTTGAGTTCAATATATCATCAGATGCTTGTGAAGGATGAGGATATCCTGAAGAATGCTTTCCGTTGTCGTCATGGGCATTTTGAGTTTGTTTTAATGCCATTTGGTGTGACGAATGCTCCAGATGTGTCCATGGGATTGATGAATGATGTGTTCTGTGAGTTACTAGACAAGTTTGTGGTGGTTTTCATCGACAAAATCCTTGTGTACTCTAGGTCTGAAGACGAGCATGCAGAGCATCTACATGCCATTTTGGGAGTTCTTTGTAAACATGAGATGTTTGGGATGTTCTCAAAGTGTGATTTTTGGGCTCGAGAAGTTTGTTTCTTAGGGCATGTTGTGTCCTAGTAGAGTGTATCTGTGGATATAGTGAAGTAGAAGCAGTTGTGTCTTGGGAAGCACCCAAGACAGTGTCAGAGGTGTAAAGTTTCCTTGGTCTCGTGGGATACTACAGGAGCTTCGTAGCCAATTTCTCACGAGTTGTGACTGCTCTAATATCTTTGATCATGAAGGGTCTAGCATTCATATGTACTGATCAGTGTCAGTCAGCATTCAAGTATCTAAAGGAGAAGTTAGTAAGTGCTCCATTTCTTTTTCTTCCAACTGAGGGAGTTCAGTTTGATATTTTCTACGATGCTTCACATCTGGGGTTAGGTTGTGTTCTCATGCAACATAGTTTACGTTTTTCTTACGGGTCTCAATAGTAGTGTCCCCATGAGTGAAACTATTCCACCCATGATCCTGAGTTGGTATCCATGGTATTTTCTCTGAAGTTGTGGAGACATTACTTCATCGGTGAGTGCTTTGTGGTTTTCACCGACCATAAGAGTTTGAGGTATTTTTTCTCCCAGCGTGACTTGAACTTATGGCAGCATCGCTGGATGGAGTTGTTATAGGAATACGACTTTGAAATATCGTATGCACCTATAAAATTGAATGTTGTAGCTTATGCATTGATCCGAATGACACGTAGTGATGTTGTTTGTGAATATAGTGATTCTTGGAGGGTAATGGAAGAACTGTCAGTATTGCATCTTGATATGGGAGAAGTTGGAGTCAGAGGTTGTCTTTTTCAGATGACTGCACAGTCATACCTAATACAGAATGTGGAAGAGTCCCAATTTGGAGATCTAGAGATGGAGGTCTGGAGAGACTGAGTTGTTTATGGTGAGGGCCCTGATGGTTGGTCGGAGGATGAACAACTCCGAGTGTTGTATCATGGAAGGATTTTTGTTCCCTTGATGATGCGTGAGATGGTACTCATAGAGATCCATATTTCCCCTATAGAAGGACATCCTGGCGTGAAAAAGACACACTGATCCTTGACGAGTCAGTTTTTGTGGCTTGGGCTGAAGCATGCGGTTGAGGAGTTTGTGTCTCGATGTTTAGTCTACTAGAAGGTGAAGTCCGAACACCATGATCTTGGTGGTATTCCCCAGCCATTATAGATTCCACATTGGAAGTGAGAGGACATCTCAATGGACTTTGTTATAGGTTTACCTCGAGCTCCATGAGGTAATTATTCTATTTGGGTGGTAGTGGATCGTTTAACAAAATCGACCCACATTATAACAATCAAGGAGTCAAGATCAATGGATTTTTTGTCACGGTAGTATCTAGAGGAGGTGGTGAGACTTCCTGGAGTCCCTAGGACGATCATTTCTTATCGAGATCCTCGTTTTACCTCCAGGGTGTGGAGAGGTCTCCAACATGCTTTTGCTACTTAGCTATGCCTTAGCACTGCTTTTCATCCGCAAATGAGTACTCAGACAGTGTGAACAATCTAGACTCTTGAAGGCATGTTATGCTCTTGTGTCCTTGATTTTGGAGGTTCATGGATGAGGAACGTACCCTTGGTGGATTTTTCTTACAATAATAGTTTTCACTCCACCATCTGTATGGTGCCATTTAAATCCATGTATGGACGTCCTTTCCATTTTCCGTTGTGCTGGACTAGGGTTGGAGATTCTGCAATTATTGGATCGGAACTAGAGCAGAATACAATAGAGATGGTTCAGGTGATTCTTGATAGGATGAAGATAGCATAGGATCGACAGAAATCATATGCTGATCAAAGGAGGATACCCTTAGAGTTTATGTTTTGGGATCATGTGTTTCTGATGGTGACGCCCCATCGTGGGCAGCGAAGGTTTGGTCGGGGATGTAAGCATTATCCTAAGGTTTTTGGTCCTTTCAAGGTGTTAGCTCATGTTGGAGCTATGGCATATCGAGTGGATCTTCCCCCACGGATGAGTCGGATAAATGATGTTTTCCATGTATCACATCTCTTTCGATATCTTCATGATGACTGTCACATCATCGATTGGTGAGGGATCAATGTTGATGACGATGCAAACTTTGAAGAGAAACCGTTAGAGATCCAACACCACAAGGAGAAGGTGTTTTGTGGGTGTAATTTTCCTTTAGTTCGTATCTTGTGGCGACATGGTGGCTTGGAGGAGAGTACCTGGGAACGTGAGCCACAGATTCATTCTCAGTTACCAGAGTTGTTTGATGTTTAATTATTTTAATTTATTGATTTAGATTATCTGGTTATGAAGTTTTCATGTTTATGTGATGGCTCCCTTTGTTGTTTTTGTGGATTCCTCTCTTTTGAGAGGTATCTCGATGGGTGGTTGTTCAGACCCTGTTTCGTTTACTCTTTAGGTGGGGTTTAGATTCTCGAGGACGAGAATGTTTTGAGAGGTATCTGATGTAATGTCCCATAACTCTCCAGTCAATTACATTATGAAAATGTCGTTTTAGAGGTGTTCTGGGAGGTCAAGGTTACTTGGGGTTGCGTTTGGGTGAACTTTTAAGGAGAACTAAAGGGAAGTAGCTTTTGCATGGGAGGTGCATGGTTTGTCTAAACCATGTGGCCAAACCGTGCATATATAATTATTGAGGCAGCAATTATCACATGGGCGGTGCATGATTTGGATAACCATATAGCCAAACCCTGCAATTGGGGTGGCCAAGGTAGTAGCTAATGAACAGTTAGCACACGGTTTGTCAAACCGTGCGAACTAACCGTGTGGCCACTTAAACCAGATCCTAAAATTGTGGATGTTGGCCGTTTTTCCTTTAACATGCTCTTTTAAACTCCTAATCGTCCATAACTCAAGATTACCCTCCCTTGAAGTTAGGAGAACCTCTCCCAAGAGTTTTGGAGGTGATCCAAATGCTTCTTTTGGAGAATCGAAGATGGTTTCTTGAGGTATGTGATTGTTCTTGTTTGGTTTCTTAGATCCACTTAGATCTTTTCTCCACTTCTCTCGGTTTCTTAGATCTATGCCCGTAATGGGTAGATCTAAGTGTGGGGATGCCAAATATGATGATTTTTGGTCTTGGATTTGTTAGGAGAGGAGATCTAAGGGGGTTATTGTAGAATCAACCTGGATTCCTTGTGTGTTCTTCATTTCTTAGGTTTTTCGTCAAAAACATTGAGGTAGGTGATTCATCGCTTCTCTTTTATTTTACATGAAACAATATTGTTAGAATGTTTAAATTCCACTAGATGACAATGAAATTTATATAATAAATATTTTAACTGGATAAATAAATTGTTAATTGTTTGGATAAAGATAAAGAGGAATGTAAACAAATCTAGTTCTTGTTGTAATTTGATGTCAATCAAATTAGTGAGGTAATAATGTTTATTTATTTGTGATATCTTAATGATTAGGTTCTATAATTTGGAACCTATGAACTAAATCTATTAATTCATGATTGGTTAAATATTTTATTGTTTGATAAGTCCTTGAAGGGATCTAGGTTACCCTCTTGGTTGTTAAAGGGCCTATAGCACAATTAGTGTGAAGATGTTTGCTTTCCTACTGCTTGTGCTGTGATGTGATCCTGGATGGGTGTTGTGATATGTGGGGGCATGGAGACTTTTGGTTATGGAAGCAGATGACGCCTAGAGTGGCGAGATGCATCAAATTATGCTTGTGGGTGTCGGAGAGGACACTCGAGATGATGGAAATGGGATGGATGTGATTATTGGATGATTGCTGATTTTTGATTGAATGTTTATTTGATTTACTTTTCCCCACTGCTCAAGGCAGGTGGTATTTCTAACCCGTCTCCCGAAATATGTGAAGACAGATGGGGTATTCCACGTGCTTTCCGTGTTTATCTTCTCAAGGTAGGATGGGAATATGCTCTTACTATAAGAGGCAAAGTCTCGATGGCTTGTACATCTACTCACCGTGTTGATCCCCCTTGTGTTTAGTAGCATATAATGCTTATCTAGAATTTTTGGGAATATGGGAAAGTAATTCTCAAATAAATATTTGAATAAATGGTGTTAACCCATGGGGATGGAGATGTTGGAACATAATGATGATGTTGTAATTTTTGAAGGAACGGTTGACTTTGGGTGTGATGCTAATGAAATTTTAATGTGGAATTGTTCATGTTTAATTAATGTTTAAAGAATTAATAAATGTACAGTGGAACTGATAAAAAAGGAATAATGTAATCTAATAAAGCTCCTTAAATGGTTGTGTTATTGTATAATACCTTGTCATAGAAGTAGAAGCCCAGAGTCTGAGATACGTTAGTTGCAGTTATGTCTCAGACTAGGTAATGACCATAGTGTGGTTGTGAGATATAATATATTATGTAGTTTTTGTGTTTCCATATGTTACTCCACCTTGTTAGTAAATTAAACTGACATCCTAGGGATTTGGAGCCCTAGAGGGGGGTGTTTTCCCCAACATTCTGGTGGGAGGAAGAATGGTTGAATACCCCCTTTGGAACCTCTCTCTTCTCTTGGAAGATACTAGTTCCAGTAGGAACATCGGTTATTTTTTCAAATATATGTGTGTAGAGGTCTGTAATGGATTGTGGATATTCACACACGTATATTATGGATAAAGTATCCTATTGAATACTATAGGTGTAACGTCTATAGGCTGGGATGGCTTGAGGATCCTTACTTGGGGTATGGGATGTAATGGCTTGAGGTATAATACTCGACATATGATACATGTTATGCAAGATGTGGTGGCTCACGGAACCTTCCTGGTTACTTTTGTTGTATGGATGGTGTGGTTCTTCGCCCAGGTGTCTGTGGGAAAGCCTTTGTGGTGCATGAGGTGCAGATTGTGGTGCTTCTCCCAGGTGTCTACAGGAAAGACTTTTTGGAGAGAGATGCTTCAGACGTGCAACATTAGGAAAAGAGGCAAACTAGTGGGTAATTGGTAGAGGGGTTCCCTTTATATTCATTAATATATGCTATATTCTTGTATGTGTTACTTGGTGAGAGTACCAATGGTGAGGTTGGGAACTTAGCATATCTATTTAGGTGACGAGTTAGCTTCACTTGTTGTTCACTGTTCTTTACCATGCTCTCATTACCTTTTCACTAGATGATTTTGGAAGGATCCTAGTGAGTATACTGTTATACTCACCCTATGTAAATATAAACTATTTTCAGGTCACTTGGAGCAGGTTGGGGATCAAGCTGGTTACTACTAGCTTGTGGTTGTAGGAGCTATTCGTGTTTGTGGTCACCGATGATTTCGCTTTCTTTTGGGTACTTGCAGTTTTTTTTACTTTCAGTTGGTGTACTTGTGTATGAAATTGTATGTATGCACTTGGTTTTTCTTTTATATTCGAGCATTGAGTTAGAGTTGATTGATGTCTATCATATCTCTCCCTTTTTCATGTGTTTTCTTAGAGGTTAATTCCTCCCATTGTGTGTTTATACCCTCAGTGCTAGTTGCCAATCTGGGGCCTACTAGAGGCGGGACTCGAGGGTCATTATCTCCCTTCTCACATTGCTGGCTTAGATGGGGTATACTTTGTGGGGAGGGGGTCTTGAAAATAATGATTTCAATGAAAATATAAACATATATTTAAGATAATATACTTTCTACCTTGCAAATTATTTTTAAAAAAATATAAAAATTTCAATAGTCATTTCTTTCAAAAATAACTTCGAAATTGTATATAGGATGTATTAAAAATGATTTTAAAAAAATAATTATAAAAATTTTGTTTCTTTGGGAAACCACTTTTAATGACATAAATCATTATAAAAATTCATTATAATTTGTAATAACCTAAAAAAAATAATGTAAACTTCATTCAATATAACAATTATGATGGTAGAAAATTTCTTTCATTAATTATACATTAAAAAATTCATTTCACAATTTTAGAAAAAATTGACAAAAGAAATATGTTTAAACAATTCATTCGAAAAAAGTGTAAAAATTCAAACACTGGTAAAAAAATTGTAAAATTAATATTATAATAATTTTTTTAAAATATATTTACAATAATTGGTTTTGAATATTCTAGGTTTTCAACTAATAAGAGAATTAATGGAATATTTTATTAAAAACATTATCAATTATTTGATGTAATAATGAGTGGAATAATATTGTAATATTCCATTATAATATAACTATAAATCAATGAAAAATTAAATGGATGTTAATAAATTAAATTTATTATATAATATTTCAACATTACATACATAATCATAAAAAATTTTGATAAATGAAGAGGTTGTAACATAAAACGCAAACCAGATGGGTAACATTAAATAATAAGGACCATGGATGAATAAAATGGAATGAAACATATAATAAAATTTGAATAAATAAATTCATCATATTTATATCAAATTTGATTTTTATGCACATTATAAATGAAGATAGGTGTATAACATAAAAAAGTCTCAAAATAAAAATTGATAAAATCATCCCTTACAGATTTGGTAAATTTTCACAAAAACACAGTATATTTGAGATTCTAATATAGTTATATAAATAAACATAATCATAAGAATAATAATAATAAAATAAAACCTTGTATAGTATATAAACCACATAAATTGAAAGAGTGGTGAATTTGATTTTGACATTGGGAAATAAAAGGGATACTAGAAATCACTCAACCGTTGATTCTCACAATACTTCATGTTAATTAAATACACATTTATAACAAATATATGTTTATGAAAATTAAATTAATGAATCATAAAAATAAATACATCATCATATAGGATACCTTATTATTTATTGATCACAGTTTATAAAAATTTCATTTATCAAATCTATATTTCTTTTGGTTAATTGTTTCATCTTTCATATGAGTGTATGATCATTATTTCAGGTTCTTATACAATAATAATAATTCCATTATATAAATATTTTTAAATATTATATTAATATCATATATATTAATTAAAAACATCTTTAAGATACTTCATAAATATAATTGACAGAAATATAAAATGCATCGATCATGGATACAATGGGATGTTCGTACACATTAATGTTGTTTCCGTATTTATATGAATTAATTGAATGAATAGTTACTATTTATTAATCATTAAAAATAATATTGTTTTCATCAATATAGAATATTATCATTTACATAATATTTAATACCATAAATATTAATTTTTTGTTTGAATGAATCACATCACTTCGTGAGGTGATAGTAAATCTTACATAAGATCAACATTATCATATTCACACATAATGGTTATTAAATGGGTATATATGATATTGGGACTCTAGATATATAATATTGTATAAAAATAAAATATATAATTTATATTTCTCAAAATAACAAACCTTTAGGTGTGTTGATGGAATACAAAATGACAACGGTTCGTGAGGCTGTAGTTTTCCAAACAGATGAATGATGATTTGGTAATCAATTTGATATAAGTGCAAATGGTTTTAGATAATTATAATAACAATATAACATATAATATTATAGAATATAAATGTGTTAATATATTTTTTTTATTAATTCATAATAAATGGTGGAAAATGATGAATTAAAAATAATTTTCATTGTGAATACAGTTACCATCACAGGGAAGAACATCTTTTGGATATATTATTGAGGATCATAGTGTTTTCCTCTTTGGAGGAAAAGTATCTATAGAAAATGGATTAGGATATTTTTGAGTGATTATGTATGTTTTGGAAAAGGTATATGTTTGGAGGTAATATATTGAGTGCAGGGAGGTGGTTGCCTTTTATAAGTGGTGAAAAAGGAATATACATTTGATATAGATGGAAATTTCCAAAAAAAATCACAATTATTGTCATTCACATACAAAAACATTCTAAATGACATGATATTGGATATATTTATGTTTAATATTATAATATATCTATAGAAGATTAATTTTACATATTTAATGCCATTATAAATTTTTCTTCATATTTTAACCATCGGTAAACCAATTTTAGCTTAACTACGGTATTTAATTTTTAATATTTACAGTATTAACTATAGTAAACAATTAATATAATTTCTTTTGAAAATAGATAATATTATTATTCAAAATATATAATATATTTTTAATTATTATATTCACATAGTTAAAAATTTTTAATTTAAAATTTACCTAACATACCAAACAATAAATCAAATTTTCAATGAGAAAATTCACCAAAATTAAAAAATATTATATACCAAAATTAAATAAAAAAATTATTCCATTGAAATAAAATTTACTATTAAAAATATAATTGATATTATTTTTTATGTAATATAATATAATTTTTTTAGTTTTTTAATGCATTAAAATACATGAAATTTATTAATTAAAAAAAATTATAACTATTCATCGTAAAAATTAGAAAAAGATCACACTATGATAATTTTTTCATGAAGACATTAGAAATTAATTTTATTTTATAAAATTAATTTTAATATATTTCCAGAATTAATTTGAAAATATGTGTGCTAAAGGATACCCAACTACTTTATAGAAACATAAATTTTTATGATCCAATTATATTTTTCTTATATTTTCCCTATATGAAAATAAGACAAATGACAAATATTTTATTGAATTTGAAAAATATAAATTTCAATAAAATTATTCTCCAATATTTTTTTTATTTATTGAGGTAAAATATGGTTTTCAATAAAATGTTGTTATTTTAGAAAAATATTTCTTAATTATTCAAAATTTTATTATTTTAATTTTAATTAATTAGATATCAAACAAAATAATTTATAAAAAAATGAAGTATTATATTTTAAAATATTTTTAATATTATTAATACCATCCAATCCAATAGAATAATGTATATTTTTATATAAAATTATTATATTTTAGTTTTATTTCATGTTTCATTTAAACTATGTGTTACATGTGATGAATGTTTTACTTAATTTTTCTTCTAACAAAAGAAAAAAAATATATTATGTGTAAAACAAGGAAATAACCATGTTAAATGTGAAGAAAAATAGTGAAATGATTAATTTTTATAAATGATATATATATATATACCAATATATCTATATATTACATCTATCTACCATATTATATCTCATTCATTTTGGAGATCTTAGATTTCATTGTACTTTTTTTGTATATTTAACATAATAGTGTTTTTATGAATATATATTATATAATTTTATAGAACATAACATCTATTAAATTTTAATTTTAGTTGATTTCATATTAAAACAATCCATTTATTCATTCAAATATGAAATATTGGATGAAAAGTGGATGAAACTAATTGTAATAGATGATAAAATTTGAAAAAAACATCTATTAATTCAATGAAATCAAGCATGTATATTTTTTCATATTCAATGTTCAAATAATTCCTCAAATATAGGAATATTATCATGAAGAGGGTTATGTTTTTATGGTTACAATATTTTCATATGAATTGATAATCATTTCACCTCTCAATGTTTTAAGGAATTGGGTTCACTATCTATCTTATGATGATGCTCCCTATAACTATCTATTAGCTATTGGATGTTATTTTTCACCTAAATGACCATATATTAATTTTAATCCAAATTTTTCTTTATAATTTATCCCAATGATCTGTTAATTCTAAAAATATTTATGTATTACAATATCTTTTCAATGGATATTTTATTTTCCCACTGTATGAATTGTGTTTTCAAAATGGTAAATTTCAAATAATAAACCATAAATTATAGATATAAAATATTGAAGGATTAAAATTATAAATGGTCATATATAACAAACAAAAAAATATAGACTAGTTTAAATATTAATACCTTAGTATACACCAAACAATGATCCTCAAGATAATTTTTGTGTACTCTGAAAATATAATTATTTAAATATTACAATTATAACATTAACTATATAATTGATGGGTATGAATATGTGTAACCACGTTATGAAATATATTTCTGATCACCTTATTAAATATAAATATGTTGATTAATACTATGAAAATAAACATTCATTTATTCAGTAATGTTAATTTAATATTCGAATATATATCTTATCCAAAAATTATGTTTTGTTACTTTTTTTGATAAAATACAATAATAAAATTATTCAACTTTTGATATTATATATTCTAATGAGGGTTAATTTTTTAAATTCATTATATAATACGTAAAGTAGGTTAAAAGTATAGGATTTGTTTTCAAATGATTCATTTTTCAATGAATAATAAAAAGTTCAAAAAATTTCATTTATTTTCATGTATTTATATGCTATCATTTTATAATTGGTTTTAAAAATTAATTACTGTTTTTATATAAATCATAATCTAACTTATATATTTTGAATCAAAATTATTCTTAATTTTGTAATAAATCATTTGTAAACTGAATATTTCATACTTATGGAAAATGGGTTTTGTTCATGGTTTATTGATTTATTTTAAAAATAATTTCATACAAAATAAGGGGTTTGAATTTGATTAAAATTTTCAATATTTGGGATCAAGATATTATCATTTCTTCTATAGATAAACATTATTATTTTTATAATAAATATTAATAATGGCGTATAGTTATCAAAATGGTAAGAGTTTCTTGGGTAATTAACATTAAATATAATGTGACCAACATTTAAATATCTATTTAAGAGTGAAATTATGTATATTGGCTGAGTTTTATTATAAAAATATCATTAAATATTCAAATATATGTCTACCCAGTTTACTTTTTCATTGATTATTGTCTTAAAATTATTTTAGGTGATGATAAAATATTAAATGTCACAATGTATGTTTTCATAGGTATAATATTTTGTATATTGGATAAAAAGAGTTTATGTTTTGTTATAAATGGTTTATTCATGTATTGAAATATTATCTTGTTATTTAGTATTATATTTTTAGTGATGTATTAAATTCCATAAATTCTTATGGAATGCTATCACAATGCTTGTATAAGAAATAGAAAAATCATGTAAAGGATTTAAAAAACCTAATTTTTTTGAAAGGTTTACGTTTTCAAAATAAATGTTTTATTTATATAATATATTATTAATGTTTTCAATGTTTTTATTTGAATTATATTAATCTCCTGTTTATTAAAATATCTTCCATATGAATAATACCTAAATTGACATTAATGTGGTCCTATAAATATCATGTTTTATCATGTTTAATAAAATTTAAAAAAAATTCTTCATAAATGTTTTTGAGATATTTTTTATAATATTAATTTCCTATTTATATATCACTAGTAATTTTATAGTTACATTCATGTCCCCAAATATTTAGAAAAATTTAGAATCAATGTAATCTGAAAAAGGGTTAATGAGGGATTAAAACTAATATATAAGGGATAAAACAACACATAATGAATTTATTAATTTTATTTAATTATATTAATTAGTAATAGAATCATATTTTATTCCTAATATATCATATATATCCACCAAAAAATATTACTTAATTGATATTAATTTAATTATTTATGTAAATACCAAGGTTCTTCTCCTATCTCTTACGTATGGATATTACATCTTCTATAATACAAATTATTTTTTTGGAACATAATATTACCAACCACATAAAAACCCTTAATATATATTTTTATATGAATTATTGTGTTTCAATTATTCTTATATGACTATAACTATGGTTCATATAAAGAGATCTAGTAATGATTAATCAAATATTAGGTTACTCAATTCACCCAACATTTTCATTTTAGTTCTTATTCTACCTAATTAAATTATTTTATAAACATTAATGTTTAATAAAATAAGTATATATATTATTATAAGATTTTATAGTTATCATTTCACACCCTTATTCATCTCCTCATTTCATCTAATGGGAATCGAATGTGTCGCTAATTTGAACGTATGGGTTACCACCTCGAAAAAGAAATGTGATTCATTTTTTCATATCTTGAACACATGGATTCATATATATACATGTTTAATAATTATATTTCATATATATGATATAATTATTATTATTTAATATTTATTTGTTGTTTACATTTATTTTGGAATATCCATAAGAAATTATAAATATCACACTTGTGTTTGTATGGATTATTGTCTCCATGAGGGGATGCAAATCATTTATCATTGTTCCTTTATAAAATTATTTATTAAATTTTTTATAGTAATTAAATTATATAGCCTAGTCATTATTTATATTTTTTGGAAATATAAAAAGATTAAAATTAAATGTAATTAAACTACAAAACTAATAATTACATTAACTATAAAAACAATTAAACTTGAAAAAAATTATTTTTATAATGATTTATTAACAGATGTATGATTCAAAGTTATAATTTGATCATAAATTACATTAAAATTATGTATGATGTTCATGAATAGAATTAAAAAATATATAAATTTATTATAATGGACAATATTGATCCTACGATGAATGTAATAGATACGGTTAGGGTTTCTCAATGTCTCTGTCTTTCAGCATGTCTTATATATTATTCAAAACATGATTCCACTTAATAATATATTTATTTTCAATATATTTATTTTATTATTTTATTTATAATTATTATATGTATTTATTTATATATATAATGTTTTATACATCTTGTAACTCAATTTAGAAAATTCATAATTGATTTGTTGAAATTGGTGTAGAAAATGATATGAGTTTTAGTGAAAATTAAACTTCACAATTAAAAGAATGACTAAAGAACACTTATGGAAAACATAAAAATAATTGATGACAAATTCATGTAATTTCATTTTTTTTCTCACCATCCTTCATAGATAAATTCCCATTTTTAATAAGTATCAATACCATTAAAATAGATGCAATTTCCATTGTATGATTATATTTATTATCGCATAAATAGACAATTTTTGTTCAGTTTAGAATATGAAATGTGACTACTCTTACATTGAAATATTTATTTTATTAGTATAGTGAAATTCAATCCATGCATAAAATTATTTCATATTCTACTAGAAGTGGAACACCAATAATTTCATTTAGTAAATTCCCAAAAAAATCTATCAAACATGAATCATATACTAGAAAACTGGTCATTATACTATTAGATATCTTAATACAAATTCAACATCTAATAATTGATGATATAAATTAACATTACATTATTTTTTTCTAATAAAAAAATTAAAATAACTATGTGGAAATATAGTACTTAGGAATTTGATCTTAATTAAAACAATATCAAATTTATCAATATATATTCATTTCATTTTAGAATTTTTTTTAATAAGAACATCAAATATTATTAATTAGAGATAAAAATACAAAAAATTAGTCATATGATGTATACATTAGTAAAAAAAATTAAATTTATGACACATTTGTTTCATCTTAGTTCATCCATGGTCATATCATATTTTATTTTTTCATAATGTTTCATTAATAATATGTGAATTAGACCTTGAATATCTCACATGATTTCCATAATAGTTTCAGAGTAAGGTATCCTTCCCCATGCAACTAAATAAAGGATAATATATACTAAAAAATCTCTATATAATCATAAATTCGCTACATAATTTACTAATATGTTCTTTACAACTAGAACCCTTCATAGACATATAATACATAAATACATTCATAAAATCTTAATGAAAGGGAAATATATTAAAGGGCACGATCATATTTTTTGTTATGATAAAAAGTATAGATATCAATGAATGATCACATGTAATAATAATATTAGAATATGTGTATGATACCACAATCAAAAAATAAAATAATAATGACTAATCGAGAAATGTTATTTAAATATTAATTATGGAATATATTTTTATCAATGTTAATAAATTTCACAAAAGAGTGTGGAATCATCAATAATTAAAAAATTTCCATTAGAAAAAAAACATAAAAACAATCTATGTGTTTTTGGAATATAAATAAGAATATATAATAATTTTTTTTATATAAGGATCACTATCATTACAATTAGATTATATTGGTATCACTCTACACTCCATCATTCCTTAGTCATGGTTCACCCCAAGACATTTTTTACATAGAAATTCATTTACTATACTAGTTTAACACACGATTTTAATCCTTTTTATCTCGTGATATATCTTTATTTTCCTAATTAACTAAAGGGATATATAATTTTTGGCCCGCACAATACATAATCGAAACTATACATATGACCTCAAAATAATAATCAATCAATCATAATTTCAATAAAGAAAATACCCACGTAAAAAATTATTTTTTATATTAATTTAATCATCAAAATTATAATTCATATAGATAAATAATAAAAAAATATAACCTTTTATCATACACCAATTAAATCATAAGATACATCAATAGATGTTGTTAATTATGGAAACATGTTTAAAAATTAGTAAAACATTTTTTGAGTAAAATAATATTTTCATTTTTATATAACATTATTAAAAGTTTAGTTTGAAAAAATATTACTGATTTTTTTTGAATAGTATCTAGGAAACATATAATATAATATTTAAATAAAACAACATATTTCATATGGATATTTGTTCATGTGTAGTAAATTAAAATAAAAATTAATTTCATTTTTATGTAAAAAAGTACACAATTTAGGAAAAGACAATATGATTCATTTAATATATTTGAATATAAATTATAAAACAATAAAATATGTATTATCTAAATCCATACATAATAATAAATACATTATAGAAAAATTTTCAATGAAAATATAGACAAAAAGAAACGATTCCCTAAAAAAACGGGAAAAAGACTTCTTTCCATAAAACAATTCTCCAATATCATGAAAATATAAATAAAATAATATTAAAAGAAGAATAATTTATTTTAAAAAATAATTTTAAGATAATTAATTTTAAATTATTTTTGATTGATATGTAATATAATTTTCTCATCATAAATTTAAGCACCAAAAATCCCATTAAAGTGTTTTATAATCTAAAACCCTCCCCATAACTTTGTCTTTATTTGAAATAACTTTATCACCCCATAAAATTAATATAAACTCATTATATTAAAATAATTGAACAAATATAATATAGTTAATACCATAAATGGTTTAATTAAATGAAAAAATATCTCTTTCTTTATAAATATTTCATTATCAACACTATTTTAGTTGTTAACTGCTTCGTTTTCCATGAATGTTTTATTTCCAAAGATTCATTCCTTTCACATCCATAATTGTTATATCAAAATTTGAATATTAATAATGACAAAAATATAATAATTTTTCACTACTAACATCATTAAAAAAAATGATATACACCAACGAGGAAAAAATAATTATATCACAATGTGGAGAGGTTATATTGTATGTACTCATGAGCGATGTTTCCATTTTTCGACGGATGGAAGAAATTAATGTTAAATGATGATTAATCATTATAGAACCATTAAAATATCATAATTATCATATATAAAAATCATATTTAGTTTAATAACTATCCATGATAAATGGGTACGGAAAATAAATCATACCACAATGTAGCGACAACAGTCTACAAGCACACATAATTAATACTTTCATCACCATTTTTATAAACAAGAGGTGGAAATGGTTGTCTAAAAATCATAATAACCTATTAGTATATTTATTATATATTAGTAATAAATTTAAATTTGATTCTATAATTTTAGATGAGGTATATAAATAAAAATATTGAATGCTCTTGGTTATATTTTATACCTCTTCTTTGAGACAAATCATTTGGTTAAACCGCTAAGGCTTGAAAGAATGGTCCTTGGAGAAACAAATTCATTCTATGTTGATGGGAAGTAATAAATAAAGGATAATAATTATTCATTTAATTATATATAGTAATAATTTATTTGAATAAGTAAGGATGTGTTGTTTCCTTTTATAAGTGAGCAGTGTGACACATTTGTAATTTTATAAAAGGATTTAATGGCATTAGTTGGCATTCATGTAACATGCAATCATAAAAGAAAATTATTCAAATTTAGTATCATATAAGGCTGATATATATATTTAAGGTATAATTATTTTTTTGGTATTTTTGTTATTAATGCCCTAGTCCATGGGTTCAACACCCCACCCTTATTATACCCCTTTTAACCTAAAGTGCAGTATTAAAAGTTTTATGTTTTACTATTCACTATGAAAAAAATAAGTTAAGCCTATTAAATATTACTAATTATGTTGATATAAAATATGGAATTTTTCTACTAAATTCATGTTATGTATGATGTTCAATTAAATGTAAAATAATATTATAATCAACCTAAAAACATTTTTCTAGAAAAAATGCATCTTTAAGAATAAAATTAAATTTACTTATATTGATTTTGTTGTTTAAAACCAAAAATAAATGAGAAAAAATATGATTAAATAAATAATACATATTTTTTACTAATACTATTAATAAATACATATTAATATTATGTATTATTATGGAAACATATTGTTCTTAGATAAAATATTCTATGAGAAATGTGTTTTATAGAACAAAAATGAACTTCCACCAAAATAATTTATAATGTTTATTCATGTGTAGTTAACTATATTATTTAAGATTATAGTATTATTTTGTTATATTAATAAATAACTAAAAACATAATATATGTTTTACATCACCTAAAATGATAATTTTTACAATTATCAGTACTTTTTCACTATTTTTTAAAAAATTTAGGATTTCAAAAAAAATTTAAAAAAGAGGCATAAAATAATAATGATATGATGAATTTAAAAATGATATTAATTTATCAAGAAAATTTTATATAATGTAGATATTCATTATTATTTTTTAATTTAATATTAATGAAAAAAAATTCTGAATTAAACATATTTCTAGAGTATAAAATGAAATTAAAACAATTATTGTATATTTTTATTATGAATTAATAAATAAATTAATTTTATTTTAAAAAACTATATTTAGTTTTTTATTAAATTTTTTATTAGTATTAATAAATTCCAATTAAATGACTTGGTTATAGAAGTCTTTATATGTCACCTTTTATTTAGAAATCGTGTTATGGTTAATGATATCTATCAAATGCTTCTATTATAATTCAAAAGAAATATATATAAAATCATTAGGGGTTATATTACAAATTTGTTTTGGATTCTCCTGAGTAAATCTAATATTAACATTAGATATAGCATACATTCTCAATATTTTACTAGTTTAGAGTCATTCCATAGAGATTATTTCGTGATATCTCATACCAATTTTTAGAAAGAAATATACAATATATGACATCCAAAATTCAGTCTACACCTTCTATATTTTTATCCAAATTTCAGTTAAATGGATCTTACCAACTAGTAAATTAATCTTATAAAATAGTTGAATTATTCATTAATCTATATTTATCTATTAATATCAAACTTATTTCCATTAGAAAGAATTCGACTCAAATAACTTTACATTTCATAGTAAGACCTACAAATATACACAAAAATAATTCAAAATATAATGAAAAAATAAAAAAATGATTAATGTATTATGAAATTATTCACCTAAAAATATTATTTAACACATTTTTTTATATATATATGATTCTCTATGTTAAAGAATTATGTAATTCCAAAAACAATTTTATTGGTGCTTCAAATCTAAATCATCTCACATGTACATAGAGATATACATATATTCACCAACGATCACACACCATTGAAAAAAATCCTCTAGAACCTATTAAAATCCAATTCAACCAATTCTTCATATGATATTCAAAATAGCATCCTCATCTTCCCAAATCAACATTCCATTATTCATAAAAAAATTGAATCCATGTAATACATGATGAAACATAATATAATTTTCATATCAGTGATGGTATCAACCTATTCTGATTATTCATATCATTTATAGATATTTTATCTACATATAATATCATACTATATACCATATAACTTTATTTTCCACGTAAATTGTTCTCAATAATTATAATAGATATTTTTCATATTAATAATGATAGTATCCCATTTACATCATTTATAACTAGACTAAAATATATTCTCTTAACTTCTCAAATAAATAAATGTACAAAACATAGCATATATGATACATATAATCATTTAAAAAGTATTCATTTAAACATATAAAATCCATTACAAATATTCCTCTAAAAACTTACTTCATGAATATTATCGTTATATTCATTGATGAAAAAAAGAACAATATAAATATTGGTATAAAAATCTTCCCTTTTTTCAATTCTAATATCTATAATTCATGTACATATGTTTTAGATTTTCATAACTCACCCTATTATTGAAAATAATAACAAGGAAACTTGAGAGTGGATGATATGAATTTTTTAATTATAATTACTCATCAATTCTTCCACTCATTGCCTTATTCATTTATTCTACTAGTAGAAAAAATTGGATCTATGATAGATAAAAAGAGTTATTCATAATGAAAATAATTTCATAACAAATCCCATTTATTTTTTATGGTTTATTCCAAATGTATTCAACATGATAAAAAATTGTAAATTGAATTGTCCTATATTTTTTTAACATAAATTAATACATTACTGTTAACACAAAATATTGTAATATTCAAAACAAAAAACATGTAATTATATAAAAATAATATATTGATCTCATAATATTAGCTTCATTTTAATTTAAATTTTCAACTAATATTCTCACCCAAATGAAGACAATAATCTTGATATAATTTTTTGATTAAAAATATTTGATCACATATAAATTATTTTATTCTTACATATTGTCCAAATATCAGAACATGTTTATCCACTCAGTTATACTCGCATAATTTGGAGTATTATTTAGTTAACTGTAGGGAAATAAAATATTCAATTTTATTAGAAATATGGAGGAACATAATTTCTTTTTACTATTATTAGAGTGGTTCAAAATTTATTCAAAATATAGATATTTTTTCTTTTGAGAAATTTGATTGTGTTAATTATTAATAATTATATTTCTCATTTTCCTTGTAGTTATCCTGAGTATAACTGTTTATTTTATTTTTAAAACATCAAACTTTTATTATTTATTCAACACATAAAATCCAAAAAAAATTATGATAAAATAATAATTAACCTAATGGATTTATTAATATGATAATCTAAGTTTTTTTGAAATATGCTATACTATAACTAAATTAATATTTTTATATGTTTGTTAAAACCATTTAATTGGAATTATGTGTATGAGAAGGAATAAACAAGTTAGTTATTTAATATATAATGGTTTTAGAAAATTAAATTGTATTGATTAATTATTTAAAATCATTCAATGATTTTTTTTGTAAATTCATTTTCTGCTTTAAGAAAACATATTATTCAACAACAATTTTTATTATTATTTTTGAATGAATATTATAATTAATTTTATAAAAATTAATAAATTTTAATACATTAAAATCATATCAATTTTGAGTCATAATTTTATAATTATCATATATTTAAAATTTTTATCACTTTGAAAATATCAATTTATCTATTGGTAGAGAATAATTCTGATATTATTGTAAAATTTCATTTCTTTTCATGTATTCCGAGAGAGTCAATTTTTTTGAGTTTTTTATAATTTATTCAGTTACATTTTTTGAAAAATAATATAATAAAAATTATTATAATCAATATTATTATTTTATATGGTATAAAAACATATTTACAATTAAAAATTCATTTATCTACAATACTATTTCTCATCACGCTTTATCAGATTAATTTTTAATTTAATTATTCACCTACTATTATTTCAATTAATAAAATATATTCCACATTTTAAATTATTAGTTATTAATTTCATAAATATTTAAATATTATTTTGTGATAATGGAATGTATTCATGTCAAATATGTGTTAAAATTGTAAAGGTAATATCATGTGACTAAAGAAAAAACTACAGAGGAAATACAAAAAAAAATTCACTAACTTATAATTTATTTATATTAGAAGATATTATTTTTAACATACTCATCAATTAATCTTGTATATGACAACATTTTTTCATTTTGATTTTATAATGGCCATAATATTTTTTTATGTATATGATAAATATAAAATGTAACTCAATTAGTTTCAATATCTATAATATATTTTCATAGAGGTAATAAATGGTTTTATTTAATTAAAAATAGTTCATAAAATATGAACTAATATTATATTTCTTATTGATTTATTTTATTTCTTACCTAAGTAATAATTTCTACAAATACTTATTCATGAAGAAATAGTTTATATACCGGATGAAAGAATAGTTTAGTTGATGATTTAAAAAATATAATTTTATTGATGATTTATGGTTATTTATTAATATCATGTATAAATATAATGTATCAAATTTTTTTGAAGACTATATTTCAGAAAATTTATAATCATGATACTTTTTAAAAGTAAACGATGTTAGTAGCCCCAAAAATGACATAAATTGTATCCTATATCATATAATTTTTTATTAAATGAAATAAAAATCATATTAATATTATCTTCAAATTAGAGAATGGGATATGATATTGAATATCATATGATTTTCAATTATAGGACACTTTTCCTTTTATAGTTATATAATGTACCCCTAATGTGTAAATAGAATTGATATAATGGAAATCATTTAAATGGTAAATAATGGTTAAATCTATGATATATGTGTTAAAAATCACATAAACATGTCTTAATAATATTGAATTAGAGTATTTCCACAAATCATTAACATAAATTGAAAATATTTAAAATTTGATCCACATATAAATGAATTATAAATTATATTAATTTAATTCATTATGTAATTCTAGGGGAGTCAGTGTCTTGTCTTTTAGAAAGACACCATATCTACAATCTTTCATAGAAAATATAATACACATAGAGAAAAATATAATAAAATAACATCTTCTTAAAATTTGTGGTAATTTTATATATTTGATAGTATTATTTATAGACCAATCATATCGATATTAATGATTCATATGAAGGAGGTTCTTCAAAAAAGAGTTAATTTTTATAACAAGTCATTTTCATTTTACTACTTCTAATACAACCTTCTATTAAATACAATCAATTCCAATATACTAAAATCAGAATCACATATTGACTTAGTTGTTATTATGTCAACATAATTAATATACTCATCTCTTTTTTCAATCTCCACTTTACATGGATATGTATCATGAATGATTTAAAAAATACATCTAATATTATATATATTTTTATTGTTATTAAATAAATAATTATAATATGACATTGTTTCAATAAAAAGATCAATAAATAGTTCCATCACATAGGCGTTTAAGAGGAATATATTTTTAGTAATTTTATTTAATTTATTATTCATCAGTGAATTATATAATAGTTATAAAAGTTAATAAAATGATTAAATATTATAGTAAATACATAATTCACATTTTAGAGATGATATAACCATGATCAATTTCAAATGATCACAACTACATGACCAAAAATTATATTGAAATAGTTAACACCCTCATTAAATTATTTTAATAAATAAATATTAATTAATGGTTTTGGAAAAATTATAATGTAATAATATATGATATTAATAGTATTTATATTATTTTTTTATATACATATTATATTTATATTTCTTTTATATGGGAGGTTAGAGGACATACAAATTAAGTCATATGTAATGTAGCAGTTTCTCATCTCACTTTTATTTCTATGATATATATGTAATGTTCATAAACTTTTTGAATATAATTTAACATACTAGAATTTATCAAATTTGATGATTAATTTATTGAAAATATTTGGAATTTTATACTTTATATAAGATTCTATAATTCATATGGGTTTTAATATGTGATTGATAATGTAATAAGGGTTCTTTATCTATGTAGTGTTTTGTTGAGAAATATTTTATTTTATGTATTGAAATATTTTGAATAATAGTGTCATGAAAATTCTTATATTATTTATATTAAATGTTAAACTTGTATTTATTCATTGAATGGTCTTTATATTTAAATTTTACTAATATTTTTTATGGATTTATGTTACAAACTCATTTTTACAGGATTATTAAGGATTAAATTTCCAAGGAAACAATTATAATATATTTTTATCAGATATATTATGTATTATTTTATCTTTTAATTATTTATTTTGATTATATGTCTTCATTTTATTTTACAATTTCTATTTACTCAAGATATTGAATGGTTTTTTATTTAATACCAAATTTATTTTCCGAATAAGACTGTAATATTTTTCTTATATTTATATCTTTCTATTAAAATGATTTTTTGAATGTTTTTACTATAATAATAGGAATGGTTAATGTATGTTTACCCGTGTTTTAATTTTTTTACATAAAATTAAAAGTAATCCAATTTTCATATTTTGAGCAATTGACTATTTACATTTTATTGAAAATGTCCAGTACACATTGTTTTATCATACATAGAATGAAAATAATTTTACATCCCCATGAACACTCAATTTATTAAATATTTTCTCTAATGTTCCCATTGTTTATATTATTTAAAATGAATATCTTATTTTTTTAATTTTTAAACTTCAATTAAGTTTTTAATATGAATAAGTTATTTTCATCATGAAACGTCATAGTGATCATTAGAAACTAATTTTTTTTATCTTTGTTAACATCCACCGATGATACATATGATTCACTAAGTATATGATTCATGTATACCATTCATATTCATTTATTTAATGCTAACTTGTCATTATGATGAAATATTGGTGAAACTACTTATCTAATCAATGGTTTATGTATATTATGGAATGATAAACTTTTTCATTATATCATGGCATAAATAATAAGGGGTTATGATTATGTGATGAATTGGTATTTTATATACCTTTAATGGATCAGATTAAATTAGTGTTTTATTATCTCAAAAGGTACATTAGGGGTTATTAAGATGCTAAAAGGAGGCACAGATGAGTTTATAACATGCCCTAAATATGGTCTATGAGAGATTATAACAATACCAAAGTAAGTGTATAGGGTTTTAACCCATGATTAATATGTTATGAATTCCTTGGTGGGTATCCATGACATTAGATTTATGTGATTATGATTATTCATCAATTTATGTGACTATTTATTATATGATCAATTTTATTAAGATATATTCCCATGGAACAAAAATTTTAATTATTCATCGTGTCATATAAATTTTAATGTTTTCTAATATGAAAAACAGTTGTGGTTAATGTAATTTTGGTTATGATTTTTTGTCCTTATGATCATGTTACCATACCATTATGCTAATGATATAAATATAAATTATAATTTATTGATATATCTCATGTTTATCCATAATGAACATCTTATATAACACTTTATTATGTAAGATTTTCTATAGGATATGAATATAATTTATAAATATGTTTTTCATAATAAGGGTAGTATATGTGAAGAACACAGTGGTAGATAATCTGGTTTGTTATGATCTAGTTTCTTATGTATCCATGTTTGAAACACCCTAAACACATATAGTAATGAGATGTGTAATTGGATGAGTTGTATTTTATATTCAACTAAAATAATTTAATTTCTATGTATAAAATTCTTGTTACACTCTAAGTGGTACTTTACTCCACTTTTAACATTCCACCCAGTTCAATTATTGAGATTCTTTGTTATTTCTTTCGTGATTTTCATTATGTATTCCCCCCTTCTCATTTGTTTCCTTCCCATATATTTTATTTATGATTTATGGAATTTTCAATAGGTTTTTGAGGTTAATTATAACAAAACATGAAAGAATTCATCAAAACTAATATTTATTTTTCCATATTTTCAGAGAAAATCTTGGGATAATCAATTATTGGTGTTTCATTCTGTTTTGAAGAAAGTGTATCACCAGAGGAAATTTTTTCTGGGTTTTTATATATTTGTATTAAAAAAATATATTTAATAGGGAATTATAATTGAGTATTATTTAATGGCTTCAATATAAGTGTTTTTTGGAGTGGAACATACCTCATGGCATTGTGATTATTTGGATATATTTCCCTCAGTGATTTTTAAGAATTATAGAATATTTAAATAATGTATTATAAAAATAAATTAATATTTTATAATTAATGTTAATAATATACTATAAATTTATTATTTATTACCTTAGTTTATCCGGTAAAACATTGGTTTTCATGACAAAAGGGATAGTCCTTTCAACAAGTATGATCATATAAAAATCTATCTGGTTCTTATTTTAAAGAATACATTTGAGTGAGGTAGATTATCCCCTATCATTATCATTTTTTTGTTATTGTTTTTTTATTTTAATAATTTTATATATGGTCTCTATAATTTATAATAAAATTCCCATTAAATGTAATTAATTTATTTTATTAATATAAAATACCATTGATTGGATGAAAGTGTCATGGGACATATAGAACACTAATCAAGGGTATGATTCATCAACTACTGATAGCCAATGGATTTTTTATATATTAAATACATGAGATATATAACCACAAATTTTATTTATTTAAGATGAATAAATTAATATTATGGTATTTTTATAAGTTCATAATACACATCCATATAAAGGTTATGTCGGATTTAGTTTTTCAACCCGAGTAAGCCATAGTGGAATTGTGAAATTATACATAGAAAATAGGTTAGTTTATTCATTAGTGTGGTGAGATTTAATTCCTTGATAAAATGTTATCAAAATTTTATTTATAAATTTATTATATTATATAAGATTATACATGAGACGAATAACATAGAGTGATATGGTAATTGAGATCAAGAATTATGTCCCCTCTCTATAATGGTTCAATAGTGGATTATCCAAATATTCAATAGACAAAGTGATCTGATCGTGATGATGATATGTTTTTTAATTCCCAAAGAGTAATGAGATGGATATAAGTGTAGATTAAGATATATAGGAACCCATATTGGGTGTCTGTATGGCATTGTTTTCTATGAAATGAATGATGGTGACTGATTTTTTTGTTAACTCTTGATGTTTTTTTTAGAAAATGTGTAGTGATGATTTCATGTGTTACCATATATTCTGAATTTTTTATTTCTGATTGGTACAGATGTACTGATATTTATTTCCAAATATGTTTAAATGATTATACATAGTTATACAATATGGGTTACGTTAGTAGTCATCCCATGTATTTGTTATTGTAGTTATTATTATTATTATGATATATTACCATGTGAAAAATGTACCCATAAATGTATGATAATGGGATACTGGGGATATCTCTCTAGTAACCACTAATACATAATGATGATGTGATAAAAATGATATCCACTGGAGTATATGGAAGATATATTTCATATAATATAGATTTTTTATTAGAAATTCCTAAGATATGGAATTATATCCTATAGTGTTTTGGGAAATTCCTAGGATATGATGTGGAAACTTAGGGAGTTTCGGGTGATTTTGAGTGATACCTAGGATCCAATTTTGTACCTTATGGATTGGGAAGAGATACTCAGTAGTTTGTAGGATCATATAGATTGATAGGAAGATTCTATGATATACCATGTGATACCTAGGATCCAGTGGTGTTTCGAGTGAATATTTTAAAGGATTCCTAGGATTCCTAGTGTCTAGATGGTTGATTAGTTATTTTCATTGATTTTCCCTTGAATCCTTATTTCTGGTGATGACTATACATTATTATGAGATCATATGGATTATCTTCCAAGTATCTATATATTCAAGGTTATATTATGATATTCCTATAAATATTTCAAGCATCTCATTTTCATGCATTATAAAAGTATGTTGATGAGATATCTAGTTAGAAATCATATCCCTATAAGAAAATAATATAGGATCAGTGATATATAACACTAGTGAGAGAAATTATATTTGATCTTAAGTGTCACGTTACAACCCCATGATCAAAGCTTATTATTTCTTTACATATATGAACTATATTTTTAATTCTATTTAGAATATAACATGTGCATATATTGTATTTTCAAGGTATATTTGGGACCACAATGGTTTTCCCCAACTATGTTATGCTTACACCTTTTCTGGAATGTAAAAAAATAGATTCTAGAGTATATATCATTTATCATAAGTCATAAAAAGGCTATAAACCCATGTTTCATGGTTGGTTGGGATAACATAAATGGGACTATTTATTTGGATGATGTGGGGATTGGGATTGTATCTAGGGCTCGATACAGTTATATTATTTTTTTTATTTTCTAGAATAGATCAACCATACAAGTGATCTGTTTGTGTTTATTTATATGATTATATTATTCCATCATTAATTTGATAATTTGTTTTTATCCTTCATAGTCAGATTATTTATTATGGATATTTTTTGGTTATTTATAAGATGGTTTTTATTCTAATATAACAGTATAGTATCCAAATGGTAACTCCCTAGATCATCACTACCAGTTTTTTGTCTCTACTGGCTAAGTAGGAATTAATGGGTTAACATGGAATCTATATTTATGTAACCAATATGGGGTCTTGGACAAGAATAAATTATATTATAATCTTCCAATATTTAATCTAATATAATTCAAAATAAAAATAGGAATGGTTTTCCGGAAAAAAATGATTAAAAATATACATCATTATGTTAAAACACATAGTTGACCATGATATTAAATAATATAAGAATAATATATGTAATAATTTACATGAATGAAATATGAAATTAAAAATAATTAAAAAAATATTAATTATGAATTAAACATACTTTTTAATAATAAATCATCACATGTTTATTTATGATATAAGTCTTCATGTCATCATCAAATGGTTTATTGAAAACTTTAGTATGATAAAATTCATCATTATGAAATAATAAAGTTATATTATATTTATGGTAATTATATGTCACGAATTTATTTCTTAAATCAATATTGTTGTTCTTAAAATGTGAGACATGATTTTTAGAAATTCTATTAACACGATTTTAACTCATTTATATGTAAATATATTAATTCAAATCCTTCAAATAGAATTGTGTTTCATACTAAAAATAATTATATACAATTTACCTAAACATAAAATAATATTTTATTTAATGGAAAATGAAATAGATTTATACTTTTTAGAACACGAAATTAGAGACATTATCCAAAATAAAATTTTCTAGACTCTCTCTATCTGTCAAACACTCATTAATAATAATAATATTCTAATATCTAAGTAAATAAAAAGATTGTAATTTATTTTATTATGAAATAAATTTTAAATTAAACATGAGGTATATGAAAATTATTTTTACTACATCCTAGAATGATTATTTGGGGATTGAATGAAATATATCCTTTATATTAAAAATAAAATAAATCACATCGGGTGGAAATATGTTATAACAAACTTGCATCATATCTCTATATAGTCACCATCCATATAGTTTCACTATATTATTTTATTAAAAAATATAGTTATGTTTAAATGGAGTATCATTACCCTAATAACATACTATTCCAAAAATATTTTCATATATTTATTGTGTGATAAATTTTATTTAAATAGATATTATTTTATTTGTCAAATTATAAAAACAAAAGATGATTTTTAATTCCTCCATCAATCTCATTTCAAAACAATTTTTTATTAAATAGTAAAAAATGAAACATAAATGAGATTTAATGAAATTATAAATTATAACTTTAAAAGAAATTGTAACTTCAATAATATATATAGATATTTATTGTTAAAAGGTGATTTGGGAATATTTTATATTGAAATCCATTTTCTCAATGAAATTTTATATCATACCCTCCCCTAAGAGAATTTATTTAATAATAAAAATCATTATATATTCATAAATAAAAATATTTCAATAATAATATTAAAATCCAAAGGGTTGATCATCATAAAATTCCTTATGAATGAAAAATTTTAAAAATTATTTATTGACTTACAAATAATAAATCATGAAATAAAAATGGGTTATACATGCTAAAAAAATTAGAATAGCTTAATGTATAGAAACTAGTTCCAATATTTCTCAAATAAAATCCCATACTGATGATTATACTATTATGTTCCAAATCATGAATTGTTTTCAAAAAATATCTCGTGACACTTGAATTATAATTTTTAGAACACCCTTTATTACCAATAGTAAGTAAGTCATATGATTTTTTTTACAAAAACAGTCATATTTTTTCATTCAGAATTATTTATGTCATATTTTATAGAATTTTCATGTTTTTATCACTAATATAATATACTCTATGATTCAGTTATGTTTATTACAAACTTGAATTGTAATGACCAAATATTTTGAATAAATTTAGTTTCCTAACTTTGTGTGTTATTTTATTTTATACTCAACAAAACATTTTGATTTAATAAAATGAGTATAATTAAAAGGAGACCGTTGGGTTTCAACTGTTATATGACCATTGGTCAATATGACCATTAGAAACTAAATGTTACAATTATTTTCTATAAATACAAGTGATCTTGATTAATTTATATAGAAAGAAGATTTAATAGACCCATCAAGTAGTATAGTGCCAATCAAAGCCCATCTGACGGAACTCGGGAAGGAAGTAACACCATTAGGCTTTTTTTAGACCAAAACCAAGCCGAACATCATCATGTGAAGTTGGAACAGAATCACCTCTGTGAGAAGTTCAAGCTGATAAAAATCACTACTTGGGCAATGTTGGCCGAGACGCCCCAAGATTCAATCACCCTAGCACACCTTACTCTTAGGTCCTATGCTAGTGTTATAAGGGGTTATGTAACGAGACTGTAACTACCTTGTGTAATCCATTCATTTAAACAAAAATTCTGATATCTTCTTATTGTGAAGTTTGTTAATTTTCATATATCTAGATAAATATAGTATGCATATTATTGATTAATTTTAGAAGGGTATTTTTAAAAATATTTATGTAAACCTTAAATAATTAATAATGTGTAATGATTTTCAAAAAAAATGGTCTTCTATAGTTATGTTCAGTAAGAAATTTAGAGTCTAATAAGATGAAATTAATTTTTGATGAATAGTAATTTATGAATTGAGATTTTATGCTAAGGATTTGTAATTTAACCAAATGGATTAGAAATATCCCTTAAGGAAAGTATTATTATAATTTAGACACCTTGATTAAATAATGTGATTCAATAAAATAGTTAAATAACTGTTTCAAAAATTATTATTCAAGTATTAGTTTTTTTGGGTGAATAGTATTTTTAATAAAAATTTAAAATAAAAATATGTAGAAAAATATTTTTATAAAATGGCGTATATTTTTTAATTCAAATCATCGATATTAGGTTATGGTGATTTTTGTGGATTTTTCTGAAAAAATGAATTCTCAATGAATAGTGTTTTTACATAAAAATTACATTAAAAATATTTAGAAATATTTTTCATAAAATGTAGTTCATTTTTTAAATCAATGTATTGATATATGTTTAAGGTCAAATTTTTTGGGATTTTTCTGAAAAAGTTGAAGTTTAGGTGAATAGTGAATTTTTAGTTTAGAGTTTCGGGTGTTTAATGACATCATTAAGGATGTAATAATTATGTAATAATTCTGGTCGGCTTATTACTAGTAAGATAAGGTATGAGGTGTCCCAAGTGGTCAATACCATGGTAAAATACCATGGGAACTCCCATCATTTTTCCAATACCACCTATCAGGTGTCCCTTGGCCATTATTGCCTTGTCCCCTCACTTCCCCAATAAATAACAAGACATTCTCTCATCCCATCCATTACCAAATCCTCCTCAAAAATGTTCTAGTCTCCTTACCTCCCATGGAGTCCTCCCCAATTTTCCTCAACCTCCCATGTTCCCAAACATCATGATTATGAAGTTACTCTTCAAGATAAGGGATCATATATCTCTCATTCTTTTGATGTACCCTTTTGTATTACATTTCATTTAAGCCACGTGTTCTTATGTTGGGGGATGTTATTTTATATTCCTATTACCTAAATTTTCATGATAATATAATGAGAGATCTCCTCTTACTCTAATCATTTCGTTTTATGAATGTTTAAGTGGCGCCAATAGGCTGTCGAATTTTTGAATAGGATCCTACCTCTCTCTTTCTTTTCAAATGCCCTTTTATATGTCATTTCATATAACCTCCATGTTATTATGTTGTGGGATGTTCTTTAATATTACTATTAATGAACTTTTCATGATCATATGATAATATATCCCCTCTTACTCTCATCATTTTGTTTTATGAATGTTTATGTGGCGTCGTTAGGCTATCGAATTATTGTAAGGGATTCTTTCACTCTTCCCATTTTCAATGTTCTACTTTTATGTCATGACTTTAAGGTTACTTTTTATTATATTGGGGAATGATATCTATATCCATAATAATGTTATTTTATGTTCATATGATGAGAGAACCTATTTGATCTCATCAATTCATTTTTTTTATGTTTAAGTGACTCTGTTAGGATGCCGAATTTTCATAAGAGAAATCTTAGTTTTGACTTCCTTCCATGTTTTAATATCATAGGGTATGTCATTCAAATTTAATTACCATGTTCTTATATACATTATATTCTCTACCTATACTTTTTTATCGATCATTTTTTAGTGGGTGACCCATGTCCCCTCTCTTTTCAATATTTTCTAAAACCATGTAACATAGCTGTTATGCTGCAGAATTTTCATCTCAAAATGTCTCTCTATTTTTATCAAATTCTTTTATTTTATTAAGTGAATTCTCAAAGATCCTTCATCTATAGGGGTATTCACATATATATCAAAATGTTCTATTTTAATTCTAGGATTTACATATTTGAAACCCACTTTCCTTTTTCATGGGTTTAATGTGACATAAAGATCGTGTCTTTAAAGTAGTTTTTAAAACGTTATGAATATGAAATAAAACCCATTTCTATTATGCTATATGGGTTATTTATGAATTGTTATATGATTATATATGTGGATCACATGATAACAAATACAAATTAATGGTGCACCCTGATAGCTCTCCAATGCAGTGGGTAATGATGTAATCTCATGAGATTACAATTTTAATGATACCATGGTGAATAACCATGGTAATTTTTTTAAATGGAACCTTGGGGATAGACCGTAGTGATATTTTCATGATTGTCTATGTTAAATGTTGTAGCCACATCTTCACGTTTTGAAACATGTTATTCTTTTAATGACATGCCTTATGATCTTTTTCTCATGCCTTAAAGTTATTTATCAGGACTTTATTGATGTAACTCAAGTTCACATGTAAAATGTTTCTCTTGTTTCCCATACTAGGCCTTCTGCTCACCCTTTAATTTGATTTATGCTCCCAGGTTATGAGATGTTGTAATGAACTTATTATTAACAAATAAAGTGACTTTCAAGTTTTTATGAATAAATTTTTTTGTTATCATGTTTTATGTTCCTGATTTATAAGACACTAAAACTTAACGATCATCAATTTTGTAAAATGTAATGAAAAGTTATGTTATAAAAAGGTGGAATGATATAGTTGGTATCAAAGGATGGTTTTGTTATTTATGGAAATTAGGATATGAAAACTTTAGGAATATCTCTATAGTAAATATTACATATAGGAAATCTTCCTGGTATTTTGGTGAGTATTGAGTAAGTGGTTTATCATGGAAATACATCCCTGTCTAGATATGAGCAGGTAAAGGTGGATCTGGGACAACTTTACATAGGAGTAAAACACGAAAACACCGATTTGAGCTAGACTCGAACGGGAACTGGTACATGACAATGGGTCTTGCTGTACTCTTGGTTACGACACTCTCAGGGGATATTTTTGGTTAATAGAAAGCTTTATATGAATCATTATGAAGGAATTATAGAAACATGTATTTGTCTAACCATGAAGTTTTAAGACATAAAATTATTTTAGTTAAAATATTCCTAAATGAAATAAGTTTCTCATGAATGATTTTTTTTTCTTTTAAAAAATTCCCCCATCTTCTAGTAATACATTGACGTATTTCCTGAGGAGTTATTCGGACCTCCACCAAAAATAGAGGTAGAGTTCTCCATTGAACTCGTACCTGGATCTCATATGATGTCTAAGAGACCCTATAGGATGGAAAATGTGGAGCTATAGAAATTAAATAAAAAACTCCAATATCTTTTGGAGAATGGGTTTATCTAACAAATTGTGTCTCCTTAGGGAGCACCCGTTTTCTTTGTGAAGAAGGAGGATGGATCGATGGAGCTATGCATTGATTATAGAGAACTGAATGAGATCACAATGAAGAAAATATACCCCCTTCCAATAATTGATGACATATTTGACCATCTTCGTGGGACTCAATTCTTCTCTAAGATTTATATTCATTCTAGTTATCATCAATTGAGGGTGAAGAATGATGATATTCCAAAAACTGCCTTCCAATCAAGATATGGGCATTATGAGTTTTTTGTTATGCCCTTCAGACAGACTAATACACTTGTTATTTTTATGGATCAAGAATAATTTTATTTTTGAAACTTGTGATTTATCAAATTGATATCCTCTTTACAGTAAAATGATTTGGTTATTAAATAATAAAGGTTATATTGGATGATGTTTTATCTTTTGGAGTACTATATGCCTACGGAAAATAAAAATACTAAAGGATTTAAATTGAGGAGGAACGGTTGATATTTTTAAGAATTTATGTATTTATTGTGGACATATGGTGATTTGGGTTATTTCTAGAAAATGATTAACCTATCATAGAGAACATGTGATTAGGTTAATTACACTTTAGTATGAGACTTTAAGAGTACTCGATGTTATTTGGAGATAAATTTTAAGATTTATTGTGGAATACTATGTGATTAAATCCTTCTGTGTTTTTTGTTTCAATCATAGTTTGGATTATTTGATGAATTTTAAGGAAGATTGTGTATTGAATGGTATTTATTGAACATTGGGAACTAATAGTTGAATTTTAGAGATTAATTGTAGTTTTTTACAAATGATTATCCTTTTTGGGGATTATATGACATCATACTAACCATTTTGGTTTTAGTTGATGTCTAAATACAAGGGAAATATATAATTCTCCTATTGTGGATTATGTGATTCTCTAAAAGATGATTCTTGTTCTTTTGATGTGACCATGTCTTTTTGAATGCTAATAGTTTGGAGACAAGATGTGTTATGGTAGAAACTTATTAAAGGAAGAAACTCTACTAGAAGGTAAGTATATTTCCTTATGTTTCTATTCTATGTTATAAATTATTTCCTAAAAATTATGAAATGGAATGTAAAAGAAAAACGATGATGGTATATGTTTCCTACTGGGTAATCAAAGACCGTTTACACATATAATTTTTTTTGATTCTCTTGTGGTTAACTTTCTGCTAATCATGATTTCTATCACAATCCATCAGAACATGACCCTTTGTTTTCCCTTCCATATCCATGTTTCCATACATGGATTCCTAGTAAGGGTTAGCTCGGGTGACCTTTGTACATCCCTTTATTTCTTTTAAAGTAATAAATTTACTGACCCTTTTTTCGATGTGGTCCTTAAATGAAATTTTTGAGCCTAATTTTTTTTAAATTGCGAGGACACAATTTCTTAAGGGGGTAAGAATGTAACAACTCGAGATTTTGAATAAATTTTGTTTCCTAGATTTGAGTGTTATTTTATTTTATACTCAAAAAAACCTTTTCATTTAATAAATTGAGTATAATTAAAATGAGACTGTTGGGTTTTTACTATTATATGACCATTGGTCAATAAGACCGTTGGAAACTAAATGTAATAATTATTGTCTATAAATACAAGTGATCTTGATTAATTAAAATTGAAATAAGGTTCTATGGCCCCATCCAATAGTCTTGGGCCGATCAAAGCCCATCTAATGAAACTCTGGAAAAAGGTAGAACCTTTGGGCTTTTCATTGGACCAAACCCAAGCCGAACTTCATCATGTAATGATGGAAGAGAATTGCATATGTGAAAAGTTCAAGCTGATTGAAATCACTACACGAGAAATGTTGGCCGAGCCGCCCAAGATTCTATAACCCTATCACACCTTACTCTTAGTTCCTATGATGGTGTTATAAGGGGTTATGTAATGAGACTGTAACTTCCTTGTGTAATCCATTCATTTAAATAAAAATTATGATTTCTTCTTATGTTGAAGTTTCTGAATTTTCAAAAGTCTAGATAAATATTGTATGCATATTATTGATGAATTTTAGATGGATTTTTTTAAAAATATTTATGTAAACCATAAATAATTAATAATGTGTAATGATTTTCAAAAAATGGTCTTCTACAGTTATGTTCAGTAAGAAATTTAGATTTTATTAGAATCAACTTAATTTTTGATGAATATTAATTTATGAATTTTGATTTTACACTTAGGATTAGTAATGTGAGCAAATGTGTTATTAATCTCACTTAAAGAAAGTATTAATATAATTTAGGCACCTTGATTATTTAATGTGATTTAGTAAAATAGGTAAATAACTATTTCAGAAATTATTAGACAAGTATTCGTTTTTCAGGTGGATAGTGTTTTTTAATTTAAAAATTAAATTAAAAATATTTAAAAAATTATTTTTATAAAATTGAGTTCATTTTTGAATTCAGAGCATCCATATTAGGTTACGGTAATTTTTTTGGATTTTTCTAAAAAAAATGAATTTTCAGTGAATAGTGTCTTTATATAATGATTAAATTAAAAATAGTTAGAAAATTATTTTAATAAAATGGTGATCATTTATTAAATCAGAGGATTGATATTTTTTTAAGGTGAAATTTTGGGTTTTTTCTGAAAAAGATGATTTTTCGGTGAATGGTTAATTTTCAATTTAGAGTTTCGGGTGTTTAGTAACATCATTAAGGATGTAATAATTATGTAATAATTCTGGTTGACTTATGAATAGTAATATAAGTTATGAGTTTTCCCAACTGGCCAATACCATGGGAAAATACCATGGTCACGCCCATGGTTTTTCTAATACCACAAATGAGGAATCCCTTGGCCATTAATGTGTTGCCCCCTCACTTCCTCTATAAATACCTAGGCATTCTCTCATCCTTTCCATTCAAAAATCCTCCTAAATGAATTTCTGGTCTCATTTCCCCCCAAGTAGTCCTCCGAAGGTGCCCTCAAGACTCACAAGGTCCCAAACATCATGATTTCGAAGTTACTCTTCAAGGTAAGGGATCGTACCTCTCTCTTTCTTTTCAAGTACCCTTTTGTATGTCATTTCATTTATGCCCAATGTTCTTATGTTGGGTGATGTTATTTTATATTCCTATTACTCAACTTTTCATGATAATATGATTATATATCCTCTCTTACTGTCATCATTTCGTTTTATGAATGTCTAAGTGGCGCCGTTAGGCTGCCAAATTTTTGTAAGGGATCATACCTCTTTTTTTCAAGTACCCTTTTGAATGTAATTTCATTTAAACCCCATTCTCTTATGTTGGAGTATGTTATTTCATATTCCTATTACTGAACGTTTCATGATAATATGATGATAGATCCCCTCTTACTCTCATCATTTCTTTTTAAGAATGTTTAAGTGGCGTCGTTAGGATGCCGAATTATTGTAAGGGATTCTTTCACTCTTCCCATTTTCAAAGTTCTACTATCATGTCAAGACATTCAAGTTTCTTTTTATTATGTTGGGGTATTATAACTATATCCATAATACATTTATTTTATGTTAATATTATGAGAGACCCTATTTTATCTCTTCAATTCAATTTTTTGAAGTTTTAAGTGATGTCGTTAGGCTGCTGAATTTTCATAAGAGAAATCTTATTTTTGTCTTCTTTCCAGGTTTTTCATTTTATATGTCATGTCTTTAAAATTTCATTACCATGTTCTTATATCCTTTAAATTCTGTCCCTATACTATTTTATGGATCATTTATTAGTGGGTGACCCATTTCCCCTCTCTTTTCAATATTTTCTAAAACCCTATAACATAGTCGTTATGCTGTAGAATTTTCGTCTCAAAATTTCTCTCTTTTCCTCAAATTCGTTTATTTTATTAAGTTAATAATAAAAGATATTTATTCTATAGGGTTATTCACATGTATATCAAAATTTTCTATTTTAATTCTTGGATTTACATACAAGAAACCCGCTTTCCTTTTCTGTGGGTTTAAAGCGACATAAAGATTGTGTCTTTAAAGAAGTTTTTAAAACATTGTGATTATGAAATGAAACCAATTTATTTTATGATATATGGGTTATTTATGAATTTTTTATGATGATATATTTGTCTCACATAATTATAAAGACAAATTATGGGTGCGCCCTGACAGCGCTCCAATGCATTGGGTAATGATGTAATCTCTAGGGATTACAATTTTAATGATACCTTGGTGAATAACCTTGGTAATTTTTTTTTAAATGACACCTTGGAGATGGACCTTGGTTTTATGTTCATGATTGTCTTTGTTAAATGTTGTATCCACCTATTCATGTTATGAAACATGCTATTTTTATTATGACATGCCACATGATCTCTTTCTCATGTCTTAAAGCACTTTATCATGACTATATTGATGTATCTCAAGTTCACCTGTATAATGATTCTCTTGTTTCCATTACTGGGCCTTCTACTCACTTTTCCTTTGATGTATGCTCCCAGGTTATGAGATGTTCTAATGAACATAGTTTGAACAAAGAAGAATCCTTTAAAGTGTTTAATAAGAATTTTTTATGTTATCATATATTAAGTTCCTGGTTTCCAAGACACTAATCCTTAAAGATCCCTAGTTTTGTAAAATGTAATGAAAAGTTATGTTATAAAAAGGCAAGATGATATATGATTATTAAAATTGATTCTCATTATGGCTCTTGTATAACTCCCTTATTCATGATCACACAATAAGTCATCCAAATTATTATTTTTTCTAGTCTTAATGGTTATGGTTAATAGAGTAATTGGTAATTTCCTGTCAATATCATTATTAAGGGACTATTTCGGGTAACTGTCCTGTGATTTATCTATAAAATTAACATATTATATTATGTTTTTGAATGTTTAAAATTTTTTTATTTAAAAATAATAATTTTATAGGTTTTAAATTAATTTCATGATAATATTAATACATGTATAATTTATGTTTTATATTAGTATATTTTTTTTTTAATATTAATTTTTTATAGAAATAATTTTATTCTTCATTAAATGGTTAATAACCTAGGCTATTTTTAATCTAATTAATATTAAAAATTAATAAAATTTACATTTTTATTTAGAATAAAATATTATAATACTATTATAATTTATTTATATCTAATTCATTCTAATAAATGTCATCCAAATTACCTTATGGACATATAGATCTTCCTGCCGCATAATCTAATGAACACCCCATAATCGCTATGGTCTAGAGATTATAAGCATGAGTCTTAATGTATTATTGGGTATAAATGTACCCACTTGGTTAGGCAACTATAAATAAAGGTAGGAAATATTAAATGGATTAAATATATTTCATTAAGTAAATAAAACCCTCTTGGGTACATATTTATAACAATAATGGTTTTATGATATATGTAGATAAGTTTAATGATAACGTATAACATTTTACATGAACACCAAGTAGAACTCGATATATCCCCATATTAATCATGAATAAGAAAAATATCTTCCACCATCTATATGTACATATTGTTACCAATTAATATACCAAATAGTTACATGTACAGTAGAGTGTATATATAGGTTGTGATAATATAATAATCATTATAAAAACACTAATGTTAAATAATATATTAAAAAAAATCAAATGTGTTATTAATATTAATTGAATAATTTTTAAAAATATTGAGATAACAATATTTAGAAAATAGTATATAAAAAAATACATGGATACAGAAATGTATTAAAATAGTGAATGAAATGTTATAAAATATTACTCTATATGATAGTGTGTTCCTCACTAGAGATAATCTAATTTATGAATTCTCATTATCAATGTTAAACCAATGGCATTGAAATATTGTGTATGATCCAATAGAGGTTTTTCTTTGGGTATAATAGACACCCAAAACACTAATTATACAAAATTAAAGGGATTATGGAATCCACGAAACAATCTATTTGAATTATAAATTATTTAAGTTTAAACTGGATTTGATTAAGATTAAACTATGTCTATCATACAATGAATATGGAATTTGTATCATTATTAATCCATGTTTTTTAAATACCACAAAGGGGATGGAAACCTACTCCCATCTCTGTGACGTATCCTTAAGATACTAAATATTTTTATATTGATGTGGTATTCTTCATTCACCAAGGTGTTTAATCATCTTATGAAACATTGTAGGTATACCAACACATTATGGGGTAAACTATTTTTATATAGGGATCAAGAATCCATTTATTCTATCACACATTCAAATCAATATTACAAATTTATATAGATCCCATAATAATTATCTTGAGTTCTCATGCATTTAATCATATTTTGATATTTAATGAGTAATGTAACACTCCAAGCTAGATCACTCAAAACATAAAATTTTAGAGTCTTACTAAACATTCTCTTCTCCTCCCTATATAATAAAGGATATTAACATGTAGTGATGGATTATGGGGTGATACTGTGGAGACTATACACATTCTGAAAACTATTTATAATTTTTACACAGTTTAGTGCAATCTAAGTAATTAATAATAGAAAATATTATAAAATAAAAAATTTCTCAGTTAAAAAACACATACCATACCTTTAAGGTACTATAAAACATAAATAATATACTTTATCTAATCACACATGAAAAAATAATAACTTAATAAAAAAATTGATATATTGGCACAATAGAATCTAAAAAACCCATACATAAAACCATAGTACACATCTATTGCCCCAGCTATAATCCCATGTATTCTAGGTTTAGTATATAGTAAAATACCATTAACTATACTGTGTACAAAAAAATTACAGAATAATTATGGAGGGATTATTTATTTATTTGAGTATGAAATTTGTAGAACAAAAAAAAATAAAACAATATTATATCTATATGTGTACTACAATAATAAAGGATTAATTAAAATTATAAATACATAAAATACATGATAAATCAATAAATATCAACTAGCCCCAAGTGAGCCTTTACCTATATTTTCCTACACTAGGGAGGAATGATGCGACAATATTCTATCATTTTTATGATTCTTATCTATTATTGTAAAACACTTTTCATTCATTTTATAAATCCTCCATAACCAACTTTGTAACATCCTAAGTAAGTATTAATGAATTAGATAGTGTTTTATATGCTTAAAATGAAAATAAATCCAATCTTAAGCATGGAATACACTAATATTTTTTAAAAGATTGTTTTACTGCCTTTTAATGGCAAACCATTTTTAAATCTATATTTTGACAATTTTATAAGCTGTTTTTGTCAAAATAAACTTATTCTTTATGATTGGGACATCAAAATTTACATTGGATAAATTTTTGGTATTTTTCTGACAATGTTCATTTTTTAATGAATAGTGAAAAATACTGCATTTTACATCAAAACTGCTTTTTCATTTAATTTAATTATATGGTTAGATTATATTTTTAATTGGTATTAAAGTTTAATCTGAATATATTTTTACCATTTAATCAAATGGTGTTCATTAGGATTAATTTCACTTTGAAATTGGTCATAAAATAATGCCAAACTTTTCATAGATATTGTTTCAAAAAAACCCGCTATTTGTTTTGACAACGGGAATTATTTTTAAATCAATTATTGCAATTTATGTGTTTGTAATCTGGTAAAATGGATTACATATTTGGAATCAGAAGTTCCAAATTATGTCATTAAGACTCTTTTTTTGACATTATGAATAGTAATGACGGTAATTATCTTTAATTATTTTGATTCATGAGTAATCGGGTAGTTAAGGATAATAAAATAATACAATAATAATAAAAAAATGACACCAAAATATGTCCTAAGGCTACTTTTTGTCTCATGTCCGACCATGGGATGCCTTGTGCTAAACGTGGGGGCCCCATGAAATCACTTTTGTGAGAAAGTGACTTTTTATCTTTTTATTTTTTTTAAGAATGTTAAATGTTACAAAGAATGTATCACATAAGTAAAATATTTTTAATTTTGTATACATAGATGATATTTTAGACTATAAATATTCAATGGAAATATAAAAAGATATCCTAGATCATAGTATTTATTTCATAATATTTAGAATTTAAATAAATTAAATTATTTATGACATCATGATGATGCAGCGATTACCTCATTAATAAAGGATTTAAATAAAATGAAATGATAATGTAAAATATATGACTTAAACATGTCCAAAACCTATTGGATGGGTGGATTTATAACCCTTATCACCTTACCCTCGAATTATATCAATGTGGGACCTTTTGAATCCGAAAATCATTTTAAATTAATGTTACATTTCTTTACTTTTCAAGAGTGCCCCTCCTCTCCTCTTATAAAAGGCCCACACCTCTACCTCATTACCCACACTCCCAACGCCTTTTTCTTAGCCAAACCCTGCCAATTTTATCTCTAAACATCCCTCTATTACTCCTTGAAGCCTCACTTTGGGAAGAAGACTTCCCAAGGAAGCCTTTGAGCTCAACCAAAAGAGAGTTACCCGATTTTAAGGTAATGTCTTCACTTGAGTCCTTTTGTTTTATTTTGCTTCTCCAACCCCCTAAAATCATTTTATTCATTTATTTTGTAACAACTTTAGTATATTTAATATTCTAGGATGTTTTTATAAGAAGGATTTGAGCTACACTTACACACACCTACATCTAATGGTTAATGGACATACTGTTTCCGAGGATGGTGAATTTATGCCTCCCGAAACAATGATTGTTCAAAATTATTTTAACACCTTCAAAGGTGGCCATTAAGATGTCACTATATTTATATATGATATATAATATGTTATTTTTTCCTTAAGCTTATGTATTTTTCATTTTGGGAAAACCTTTATGGTTTCCATTATGGTTAAACATGATATCTTCATTTAAGGAAGTGCGGACTACCGCACCCTCAAAGTGATTTGATTCGTTAAATAACATATGTGGGATGTATAAAGGATGGAACTATGATATTATATATGATATTATACTGGAGTTATAATATACCTTTATATCATTATGTTTCCATTCTATAAAATACGAAATAGAAATGAAAGTAGCGTTCATGCATACGTACGGCTTACCGTCTCCATGAACGGGGCATTTCATTTCTAACCTCTAAATGATTATGTAATATTATTAATGCATGCATGTACTGGATAGATATGAAATATATGATATCTAAATCATGAATACCATTCTGTATATAATGGATACATGAACAACGTGTAATTATAAAGGGCGTATTTTTTACTAAAGTACCAATGATCGTTAAAACGGCCATTATTAAATTAAATAATTACATAGTGTTCATGAAATGGAAATAAGTGATATAAAATGAATAATAAACTTTAAAAAGGTTCTTAAACATGATGAAATTAACTCAAGTTTATTATTCAGGAGAATAGAGAACGACCGAGTCAAGTCAGACCCGAGGTATGGGACTTCGTCTCAATCTCCTTTCATTGAGGCATATTTTGTTTTATACAAAACCTTATTTTATATGGTGTATAAACCCCTTAGACTTTTACGCTTATTCAAAAGGAATATTTTTTATACGAAGCATTGACTAAACGACAAAAGGGAATGTTTTGGTCGTACGGATGCGGCGACTATGACTTCTATACCGCCGTGACCATTATTTGAGTTTCGGCTTCCTCTACAAGACATACCTTCTTTTTAAAAGAAAAATAAATACCATGTTATACTTTTCTATTATTTTGGTATTGAAAATGGTTTTCATAATGTTTTTATTATATCAATGTGTTGTATTGATATCTTGTCATTGAAATGTGGAAATGTTATGTTTCCTTTATGCATGTTTTATGTGATACGATTATATTGAGGTTCTTGGGAATTATTATGAAGACGGGTGGTTCCGTGATAAACTAAGGGCGGGTGAACCCGGTATAGCTCTCCAATGCATTGGGTAACGCGAAGGAGGGAAACGTTAAGGTTTCTCCAAAGAGATTTAGGGAATATACTGTGATGGGTATTCCAAACGTAACCAAGAGGGTTACTCCCTACGTAAGAATGTTATGAATGCCTCAAGTTACCTTTATGTCTTATGATTTCTATGATTTATTCATGATTTGATGAGTTATGTTAAAGTGCTTATGTTTTCTGGGTAAAGTATGATTTAATTCTTATGTATATATGTACCCATGTTTCCTTTCCATATTTTTATATCCCTTACTGAGCTTTTTATGCTCATCCCATGTTTTTTGAAATGTTTTTCACAGGCCAAGGGAAAGGTACAAGATATGATGATAGTTTCAAGGAAGTGTAAAGAAAGAATCCATGTTTTATTTTAAATATGTTTCCATTGATGGGAAAGAAGAATACTATCTTTATGTAACCACTTTGATTATATGTGGAATGCAATGCATGTTTTATGATCTAATTCTCTATAACTCTAAAACCGAAATGATCCTCAATGTGTAATCTTGTAATATCTCAAGATTATGTAAGGTTTAAGGATGGGGCCTTATAGATGGTATCAGAGGTCGGTTTAGATAACATTATGAGTAAGAATTCTATTAAATGATTATCCAAAAATAATTTTTTTGAAATGATATAGAATTTGAAGATTACCATGTTACTTCATCTAAGACTTGTTTGTTTATAATGGTTTTCCATAGATGAAACAGGGAAGCAGTGCTAGGAAGGCATGCAGAAGGAAATAACCTTCCGAATCAGCATCCTGAGATGGTCGGAATTGGATCTGAACAGTCTGTTGCAGTAATGGCGCAGTTGACTCAAGCGATAAATGGCGATGGTATCCATACACGAGATCAGCCAGATCAACCATATAGGAACATGTCAGTGGTGGAACATTTCATGAGGCAATAGCCCCCATCATTCATAGGATCATTTGACCATGTGTTAGCTGAAGGGTGGATTAAAGAACTGGAAAATATTTTCGATGTCATGGGGTGTTCAGACAATCAAAAGGTTAGTCTTGCTATTTACCATTTGGAGGGTGATGCAGATCAGTGGTGGTCGATGGTTAAAAATATCAGGGACACTGATGAGATTGATGCTCTCGACTGGGATGAATTCAAAGGTATGTTTCTTGAAAAGTATTTTCCTAAGGCTGTTCGACTTAGGATGGAAAAACAATTCTTGGAATTGAGGCAAGAGGAAGACTCAGTGGCTACCTATAAAGAAAGGTTCACTCAATCTGCAAGGTAAGCTAAAAAATTTATCCGAGACCTTGATAGTAAAATCAATCATTTTTACTCAGGATTAAAGCCAAAATATCTAAGGGCATTAGCTTCTCACGAGTTTGAAAGTTATGAAAAGCTTGTTCGATGTGTTGAGAAGGTGGAAATGGAGTTTTCTGATAATCAAGTGTTCTATAACAACCAACAGAAGGAGAGACCGAGGTGGCAGGAGAAAGGTAAGAATTCTTCAAAAAAGTCTGATGGTAAGAAAACTAAGTTTCCAGTTTATGATAAATATGGCTAAAGGCATACTGGGGAATGTCTTCTGAATTCTGGAAAGTGCTACCAATGTGGTAAGATGGGACATAAGGCTCGTGATTGCATTGAAAAAGATCAAGGTGAAGGTAAGACCAAATTTAATTTACAGTTAGTGAAATGTTTTAAGTGCAATGAGATGGGTCACTATGCAAACGAGTGTCCGACAAAGAGCTTGAGTGATGGGAAGCAGTTAGACTACAAGCAGAAAGGGGTGGTGAAATCCATTGCAACTACTTCAGCACAAGTCGGGCCATCAAATGAAGTTGAATCAGGTACTTTGTTTGTTTTATCAGATTATGCCATTGTGTTGTTTGATTCATGGTCTACACATTCTTTCATCTCTAAAACATTTTCTAGTAAAGTGGGAATACCATCTCAAGAAATGAATCCTGAAGTTGTGGTAAAAACACATGGGGGAAATGTTGAGGGAAAAAGAATTTATAAGAATCTTCCTATCCTTATCTATGGAAAGAACCTACTTGAAAACCTTATTGTTCTACCACTAGTAGAGTTTTATGTTATCCTGGGTATGGATTGGCTCTCTATTTACCATGCTATGATTGACTATAGAGCTAAAGAAGTTTTTTTTCAGAATAACTTTCAGTTTGTGTACAAGAATGAACCCTTAATGTTTATAACGTATCAAGAGGCCAAGAAACTTGAAAAAGATGGAAATGAATGTTACCTTGCAAACCTCGTTGAAAATAAAGGAACTGTTCATATTAATGATGTACGAGTGGTAAATGAGTATCCTGATGTTTTTCCTGATGAGTTGCCTGGAATAATACTAGATCGGGAAGTTGGGTTTACTGTTGACTTAGTTCCTGATGCTAAGCCAAATTCAAAACCCCCTTATCGAATGGCTCAAATTAATCTTTTAGAGTTGAAGGAGCAATTGCAAGATTTATTAGAGAAAGGTTTCATTCGACCTAGCACATCACCATAGGGTTCTCCTGTTTTATTTGTTAAAAAGAAAGATTGGTCAATGAGACTTTGCATTGATTATATAGCCTTGAATAACATCACTATGAAGAACAAATATCCTTTGCCTCTTATCGATTATTTGTTTGATCAGCTCCAGAGAGCTCAGTATTTTTCAAAGATTGACTTGAGATCGGGGTACCATCAGCTGAAGGTAAAGGAAGCAAATGTTCCGAAGACCGCGTTCCGAACAAGATATGGCCATTATGAATTTGTAGTAATGCCTTTTGGGCTAACCTATTCCCTTACTGTATTCAAGGACTTAATTAATAGAATTTTCCATGAGTTCCTGGATAAGTTTGTGGTGGTTTTCATTGATGATATTTTGGCGTTTTCTAAAAGTAAATAGGAGCATGAAAGACATTTAAGGGCTATTTAGCAAACCTTAAATGAAAAGAAACTTTATGGAAAATTTAGAAAGTGTGGGTTTTGGTTGCAACAAATTTCTCTCCTTGGTCACATTGTTTCTAAATATGGGATAACAGTTGATCCTGCAAAAACAAAGGTTGTTGAAGAATGGCCAAGACCAACAAATGTAACATAGATTCGTAGTTTCCTTGGTTTGGCAGGATATTACCAAAGGTTTGTTAGAAATTTTTCACGGTTATCTAGTCCAATCACTAAGCTAACTCGGAAGGGTGTTAAGTTTATCTGGAAAAAATAATGTGATGATTGTTTTCAAGAATTGAAAAGAAGATTGGTGAATGCTCCAGTTTTGGCACTACCTTCCAGGAATGGTGAGTTTGTTATATACAGTGATACTTCATTGAAAGGACTTGGTTGTGTCCTAATGCAGAATGATCAGTTAATTGCTTATGCTTCACGGTAGTTGAAAACTCATGAGGTAAATTACCCTACACATGATTTGGAATTTGCTGTTGTTGTTTTCGCTTTAAAAATTTGGAGGCATCATTTGTATTGAGTAAAGTGTGAAATATATACTGATCACAAAAGTTTAAAGTATATATTCACTCGGAAAGAGTTAAACATGAGACAGAGGAGATGGCAGGAATTAATCAAGGATTATGATTGTACAATTCATTAACATCTAGGAAAAACAAATAAAGTGGCTGATGCTTTGAGTCGAAAAAGTAATGATTCATTAGAAATGTTGCGTTTGGAACGTGATCCTTTGGTTAAGGATTTGATGAACTTTGGCATAAAAGTCGTTGGTACATGAAGTTCTTCTATTTTGTTTTAGGTATCAGGGAAATCTTCTCTATCAGACAGAATCAAGCAGGCATAGAAGCAAGACAGTGAGTTGCAGAAAAAGGAAGAGCTATTTCAGAAAGGTGAGTTGCATGAATTCAACATTGACATTGAGTGTGTTTTGAGATTTGGGAAGAGATTGTGTGTGCACTGTGATTCACAGTTGAAGAGAGAGTTGTTATGTGAAGCTCATAGTTCTCCGTTTTCAGTTCATCCTTGTAGTACTAAGATGTACAGAGATCTGCGGGAGTATTACTGGTGGGATGGAATGAAAAGAGATATTGTTCATTTTACTATGAATTGTTTGACATGTCAACAGGTTAAAGAAGAGTGGCAGTTACTGAAAGGGATGCTTCAGAATTTACCAGTGCCAGAGTGGAAATGGGAGAATATATCCATGTACTTTGTTGTGGGATTACCGATAAAATCTCGAGGTAATAATGCAATCTGGGTTATTGTTGATCGCTTGACTAAATCTGCTCATTTCCTTGATATACGAGATACTTTTCCCTAGATCAACTTTACTGTTTGTTTCATAAAGAGATAGTCAGGTTACATGGAGTTCCTCTCTCCATTGTATCTGATCGTGATCCTAGGTTCACTTCTAACTTTTGGAAACGCCTTCAGAAGTCGTTGGGTACTGAATTAAATTTTAGTACAGCTTTTCATCCTCAATCGGATGGGAGTCAAAACGAACAATTCAGACCTTGGAGGATATACTAAGAGCTTGTTCAATGGATTATCAGGGAAGTTGGGACCAACATCTTTCTTTGGTTGAATTTTCATATAATAACATTTTTCATTCCAGTATACATATGGCGCCATTTGAGGCGTTATATGAGAAGCGGTGTCGAACAACAGCTTTCTGGGATGAAGTGGGTTAAAATAAGTTGATGGGACCAAAATTGGTAGAACAGATGGCAGAAAAAGTTAATCTGATTCAGAAACACATGAGAACAGCTCAGAGTAGGCAGAAGAGTTATGCGGACAACAAGAGGAAGGATCTCTCTTTTGAGGTATGTGATCATGTTTTTCTCAAAGTATCACCATGGAAAAGTGTGATTCGATTTGGTAAGAAAGGAATGTTGAGTCCAAGGTTCATTGGACCATATAAAATTATGGAGAGAGTTGGTTCAGTTGCTTACCGAGTGGCTTTACCTCTGATTTTATCTCATGTACACAATGTTTTTCACGTTTCGATGTTGAGAAAGTATATGCCAGATCCATCTCATGTTTTGAGTCAAGAGGTAGTTCAGCTGGAAGTGAACCTATCTTATGAGGAACAACTGGTCCAGATTCTTGACCACAGGGAGAAAGTGTTACGGAATATGGTGATTAATCAGGTAAAGGTTTTGTGGAAAAACCTAATGATGGAAGAGGCAACATGGGAATATGAAGATGCAATGAGGGATAAGTACCCCCATTTATTTGATAAGTAAATAAATTTTGGGGATGCAATTTTCTAAAGGGGGGAAGGATGTAATATCCCAAGTAAGTAATGAATAATAGATATTTTAATCTATGTCTATTAATGAATTATATAATGTTTTAGAGGCTTAAAATGAAAATAAATCCAATCTTAAGCATGGAATACACTAATATTTTTTAAAAGATTGTTTTACTGCCTTTTGATGGCAAACAATTTTTAAATATATATTTTGACAATTTTATAAGCTATTTTTGTCAAAATAGACTTATTCTTTTTTATTGGGACATCAAATTTTACATTGGATAAATTTTTGGTATTTTTCTAACAATGTTCAATTTTTAATGAATAGTGAAAAATACTGCATTTTACATCAAAACTGCTTTTTCATTTAATTTAATTATATGGTTAGATTATATTTTTCATTGTTCTTAAAGTGTAATATGAATATAATATTACCATTTAATCCAATGGTGTTCATTAGGATGAATTTCACTTTGAAATTGGTCATAAACAAATGCCAAACTTTTCATAGATATTGTTTCAAAAAAACCCGCTATTTGTTTTGACAACGGAAATTATTTTTAAATCAATTATTGAAATTTATGTGTTTGGAATTTGGAAAAATGGATTACATATTTGGAATCATAAGGTCCATATTATGTAATTAAGACTCTTTTGTTTTTGGACATTATGAATAGTTACGACGGTAATTATCTTTAATTATCTTGATTAATGAGTAATCGGGTAGTTAAGGATAATAAAATAATATCATAATAATAAATAATGACACCAAAATGTGTCCTAAGGCTGATGGTTGTCTCATGGCCGACCATGGGATACCATGTGCCAATCTTGAGGGCCCCATGAAATCACTTTTGTGAGAAAGTGACTGTTTATCTTTTTATTTTTTAAAGAATGTTAAATGTAACAAAGAATGTATCACCTAAGTAAAATATTTTTACTTTTTTCTACATAGATGATATTTTATACTATAAATATTAATTGGAAAGATAAAAATATTTCCTAAATCATTGTATTTTTTTCATAATTTTTAGACTTTATATAAATTAAATTATTTATGACATCATGATGATGTAGTGATTACCTCATTAATAAAGGATTTAAATAAAATGAAAAGATAATGTAAAATCTATGACCTACACATGTACAAAACATATTGTATGGGAGGATTTAGAACCCCTATTAACTTACCCTTGAATTATATCAATTTGGACCTTTTGAATCAGAAAATCTTTTTAAAATAAAGTAACATTTCTTTACTTTCCAAGAGTGCCCCTCCTCTCCTCTTATAAAAGGCCCCCACCTCTACCTCCTTACCCACACTCCCAAAGCCTTTGGCTCGTCCAACACCTGCCCATTTTCTCTCTCCACATCCCACTTTTACTCCTTGAAGCCTCACTTTGGGCAGAAGTCTTCCCAAATAAGCCTTTGAGCTCAAACCAAAGGGAGTTACCCGATTTTAAGGTAATGTCTTCACTTGAGTCCTTTTGTTTTATTTTGCTTCTCCAACCCCCTAAACTCTTTTTATTCATTTCTTTTGAAACAACTCCAGTATATTCAATATACTAGGATGTTTTTATAAGAAGGATTCGAGCTACACTTACACACACCTACATCTAATGGTTAAAGGACATACTGTTTCCGTGGATGTTGATTTTTTGCCTCCCAAAACGATGATTGTTCAACATTCTTTTAACACCTTCAAAGGTGGCCATTAAGATGTCACTATATTTATATATGATATATAATATGTTTATGTTTTCCTTAATCTTCTGTATTTTTAATTTTTGGCATACCTTTATGATTTCTATTATGGGTATACGCGATATCTTCATTCAAGGAAGTGCGGACTACCGCCCCCTCATAGTGATTTGATTCGTTAAATACCATATGTGGGATGTATAAAGAATGGAACTATGATATTATATATGATATTATACTGGAGTTATAATATACCTTTATATCATTATTATTCCATTCTATAAAATATGAAATAGAAATGAAAGTAGTGTTCATGCGTACGTACGACTTACCGTCTCCATGAACGGTGCATTTCATTTCTTACCTCTAAATGATTATGTAATATTATAAATGAATACATGTACTGGATATATATGACATATATGATATCTAAATCATGAATACCATTATGGATTTAATGGATACATGAACAACTTGTAATTATAAAGGGATTATTTTTGACTCAAGTACCAATGATCGTTAAAATGAACATTATTATCTTAAATAATTACATAGTGTTCATGACATGGCAATAAGTGATATAAAAGGAATAATGAACATGAAAAAGGTTCCTAAAGAAGTAGAAATTAACTCAAGTTTATTATTCAGGAGATTAAAGAATGACCGAGTCATGTCAGACCTGAGGTATGGGACTTCGTCTCAATCTCCTTTCATTGAGGCATATTTTGTTTTATACACAACCTTCTTTTATATGGTGTATAAACCCCTTTGACTTTTACGTTTATTCAAAAGGATTCTTTTTTATATGAAGCGTTTAATAAACGGCAAAAGGGAATGTTTTTGTCGTACGTATGCGGCGACAACGACTTCTCCTCCGTCGTGACCATTATTTGAGTTTCAGCTTCCTCTACAAGCCATACCTTCTTTTTAGAAGAAAAATAAATACCATGTTATACTTTTCTTTTATTTTGGTATTGAAAATGGTTTTCATAATGTTTTTATTATATCAATGTGTTGTATTAATATCTTGTGATTGAAATGTGGAAATGTTATGTTTCTTTTATGCATGTTTTATATGATACGATTATGTTGAGGTTCTTGGGCATTATTATGAAGACGGGTGGTTCCGTGATAAACTATGGGTGGGTGAGCCCGATATAGCTCTCCAATGCTTTGGGTAACGTGAAGGAGTGAAACATTAAGGTTTCTCTGAAGAGATTTATGGAATATACAGTGATGGGTATTCCAAACGTAACCAAGAGGGTTACTCCCTATATAAGAATGTAATGAATGCCTCAAGTTACCTTTATGTCTTATGATTTCTATGATTTATTCATGATTTGACGAGGTATGCTAAAGTGCTTATATTTTATGGGTAAAGTATTATTTCATTCTTAGGTATATATGTACCCATGTTTCCTTTCCATATTTTTATATCCCTTACTGAGCTTTTTTATGCTCATCCCAAGATTTTTGAAATGTTTTTCACAGGTCAAGGGAAAGGTACATGATATGATGATAGTTTCAAGGAAGTGTCAACAAAGAATCCATGTTTTATTTTAAATATGTTTCAATTGTTGGGAAAGAAGAATACTATCTTTATGTAACCACTTTGTTTATATGTGGAATGTAATGTAAGTTTTATGATATAATTCTCTAAAACTCTAAACCAGAAAAAATCCTCAATGTGTAATATTGTAATAACTAAAGATTAAGTAAGGTTTAAGGCTGGGGCCTTATAAACATAACCATAAAAAGTACACCAAAACATACATCCAGTATATTTCTAATTCATTTTACATGCACGTCCAAACATATCACTCAACATAGTGATCGATATTCATTATTCGGTAGTCTCTCACACAATAAACTATGTATACTATATATTTAACCTCCCTTACACCAATGCTCAACAACCCCCCCCCCCCTAATTGGGTAGTTTATAAAGCCCACCACACCTAATGAGTAGACTACATGCCAAATGGATCATTCACCATGGGTCCATCAACCATATGGTCTTCTGAATCCCGTACTGATAATTATACTTTAACATCATTGGTCACACCATTAGGGAACCACCTTCACTGCTATGATAATAGTAAATACCATTATCATCAATATCATACAATAATAACATCACATCTAATAAAATACCCATTCCATAACATCATACATCTTTCCTCACCAAATATAAAACTAGGAATCTAATACATAGTATTCTAAATTTACTATTTTCTACCCGAAACTACCACTAATTATCATATACGAGTAATGGAAACCCACTGTTGTTCCATTCCAAGTCTCAACTAGAATTCCCTACCCAATCCTATTTACGATATATCACAAAACACAATTATAACTTAGAAAAATTATAGGAAAAACCTTCCAATAGTATATCATATTCAACATGTCAGTAACATTTGGATTGATGTAATTCAAGCTAAATTTTCACCATATTAGAAAAAATCCTAAATTTTTTGTTTTTAGAAAACGATATTAGAACATAATGATATCATAATATCATATGGATACAAACTAATAGCCATTATTGTAGTTAATTATTTCTTATGATGAAATAAAAACCATTAAATATTAATATTGAATATATCATCGATAATAAAATTAGAATGATATATCTAATAACAATTTTTAATATTAAAAATATCAAAAACCAAATTTTAGAAAATTTTCCAATCCAAATTATATATTTTATGGAATTTTGTAAAATCCCATCTTTGTGAATACGAGAAAAACACATAAAAAATATACACATTTAAAATATTCTACTACTAAAAATATTATATCGTACTAAATAATAGTACCTCTTATATTTTTTCCATTAAGAAATATTTTTGACTAATAATTCATGGCATCTCTAAGTGTGCCCTTAGTAATTTTATCTTTTCTAAAATGTTTTATAATTAATTTTAAAAAAATTACTATTTTATGAAATGTTTCTCTTAATAATTGGATTTACCATATATTTACAGAAACTCAAAAAATATAACTCTTCTATTTCCAAATGATATCATTTCCACCAATCATAGGAAAAATGAATACTAAACACAAAAAATAACAATAATGTTTATTATATTACCAAATTCGTGGAAATATATTACAACTATCAAAAAATATAGAGGCATCCTGAATATATTTATGTACATCCAATATTTTATAGACTCTATAATAGTAAAAGATTCATGTATTAAACACCTTCCATTATATTATATAAATAATTTATCCCCATGTGAAGTCCAAAACCATCTTCTTAATCCCCAACATATATTTTAACCCCAAACACCTCAAAATTTTCCAAATTTCCACAAATATTCCATGGGCCATCCCAAATCACTCATACAATTACCCATGACCTTATAACCTCTAATATGTAACATAGCTATCCCACAACCAAGCCATGTCACATTCTAAATAACTCTTATAACAACCCAACAATTTCACTCACTGATTTTTTGAATAATATGTCATTGATCAAATACATCTTTTCCCCCCACATATAGGCATCCTCATATTCCAATATTTTCATAAAAATATGTTATGATGGAGATACTCACAATATGAATTATCTACCTGGTCTAAATGAATTAAATTTAACCAAATATAATAAAATATTCTACCTATATTTTATAAACACCATAATTGACCACATATACTCACCCTCTCGACATACTGATTCCCAATTGCGTCACACATCATTTATATTCCCTAAATAATAACTATATTAAATGAAACACATTTATATAAACTAATAAAATCAAATATCAATAAATATAATATAAAATAATAAACATAATATCATTGAGTAATTCTATATTTAGATGGATCTTTATAAAATTTTTGTTCTGTCATTATTATCACATTAAATAAAATTGACACCCAATTTCTCAATAACTCTCATCCCTATGGAGTCATACTAAATATAAGAATTTTTCTCCACTTGTAGTAATGTCGTGAAATAAAATGATAAATTCTTGAAAATGAATATTGTATACCTGTATGGGTTCATAATATTTGTCTTCTCTCAAGTATATGAATATTTCCCTATCAACGACTCTCACCTTTCAATGAGGTCCTATATCAAAATTTCACCAAAATCCAAATAAAAAATATTAAAAAAATTTCCTTTATTATTACATCACACAAATATCAAAGTTATCAACCTTTATTATAATTTGTGTATGTCACTAACAATATACTTATTGGTGGCATCATGTCACCTATACATTGACGACAAAAATGGGTCTCTTTGCCACCCCACATTTAGCTACTCAAAGCTCTAATACCTATATTTTCCAAAAACATTGATTGTGTAAGTACACATCCATATTATTGGTTCCCCTCCTCAATCATTTTTATGTTCACCGCATTTAAAAATGAATTCATTCTACAATATTTACCAGTTCCGTGATATCAAATAGTAAACCATATTCAAATCACTATACCATGATGATATTATCTCCTTAGATCATTGGTAAAAAGAATATAAAATTATTTAATTACACATTATTACCAATAAGTAGGGATATTAATTAATAAAATTTCATCACACCAAAGGAATTTTCTACATAAATTATCATATTGAATAATAAAATGATTAAAACAACATCAAATTCTTTCCACACAAACACCGCCATTTAGATAAACAATATCTTATCATATTCAATGTCATATTGATAGTCCTATAAGAATGTACAAGTTAAACCTATCCCACTATCCTAGTTATGAATTCATCTTTTCAGAAACCATATATGTATAAAGGATCCAACATTATATAAATTTTTCCCCACCTCCTCCTTATAACAATTTTGGATCCTACAATTAAAACTATTTTGTTGGTTAATCAATGGATGGATCAAATCCAAATCATTGATAAATACTCTAGATCACTCAAACCATGATATCCCTTATCTATGTATCCAACTATAACCTCATCTAGCCTAGCTTATATATATTTTTTACAAGAATTGGAACCTTTTTTATCCATTACGACCTTATATTCCCATTATATCCTCCTCCAGTGCATGCCTATCTTTAAAAAAGTCTCATATATACTGGAATGTAAATTGAATTTTTATATGATACACCTCCTTAAGAAATTATTGAACCTTCACAATATTAACTCCATATAATATATATAATAAATAGGGAATGTGGTAACAATAATTTTTACCCACTAACCAAATATATTTGCATCCCTCCACAAGTCACATAATAACCAGTTTCATGAGCCCACTGATCTAAATTTTTCTTAGGAACATAACCCAAAATTCCCAAATAGGTTTCAATTAATTAATATTAACAATATTTATAGTTTTTTATAATTTATGAAAATAATACCTAGAAGAAAAATATGAAAAAAAATTCAATGATATTCATGAAAATCTTAATAGTTGAATCCATTCTTCATTCCAAAAGCTAATACACATCCTAGGTCTGCCATGTAGAATTCAAGCAAAAGAATATTCCAGATAATTTTTTTAAACACTAATAAAAATATATTTGCATTTTATTATGGGTTATAATAATATATCAATCGTGATATAAATATATCATGTGATATTTATATTCCTAATATAATTCATAAGTATTACCTATTTCCATTAAGGTAAAATATCCCAAAATAGAAATAAATTACATCTTCTACCAATTTATCTAAATCATATAACACTAATAGAACAATGAAAACCAAATAACATACATTGTATCCATAGTAATATGAACTTCCTAACAACCTTGTGTTAGCCATATGTAGTAAAATATAAACATCCAAAGTTCTATTTCTAATATTCTAGGAACACATATATGAATTCACCATTTACCATAATATAAATTACAAAATATTCAATTCAAAGCTATAATAATATAGATATAATATCACTTGGTAATATAAATTTATAACCACCCTCGTTTGATACCACATTGTAATTCACAATCCTAGATCACAACATATTAACAAGAGTATTGTTTCACTTAAGCATATATGATTCCATTTTTATTCCAATGGTTGTTGAATAGTAGTGAGGATTTATTGGGAAATATTAGAGAGAATAAACCATATATTTAACATAAAATCAATATTAATATATCTCATCAAGAAATATTTAAAATAAAATAATGATAAGATAAAACACACATATGACTAGATACATAAAAAATATAATTTGATGAATTTATATAAAAATATACTAATGGAAATAATCAATTCACAAATCTGTTAGTATAGATTTGATCAAATATATTGACATCATGGATTTAAGGAACCTCCATAACGATCTATGAAACCATTACATCCAACCTATTCAATGCCATTACTCATATATCTAAATGGTTATAGACATAAAACATTTCAAGTTTGCTCTAGGTAGAATTATAATTATTTTACATGCCTTGATGGGACCATATTGTGTGCGACTATCAAGTTCATTTTCCACCAACAATAACATCTTTATACTATAAGACTAATTATATAATGGCTTTAAAAACATGATAAACTATAATAAAAATATTTTATATAACCTAATCCATTGTCTCCTAACCCACCCCATGCGTGATTTAACTAGGTTTGACCAATTCCAGAGTGGAATTATGTAACCATAGTATATCATACTAGAATATTAAATGAACATCCAACCAAAACCATGTTAATATGGTTATACACAGTACAGAACATGTTTAACTTTTATAGGTCCACCACAATTCCCAATTAGAATAAAACTTTTTTCCAACACTGTTACCAATATTTCACATAATATATATTTTAATGACTCTAAATATAGTATCCTATAGTAGGGGTAAAATTATTACATTGGAAATATATATTTGAAATCATATATCAAAGGACAAAATATTTTTTTACTTTTGGAAAAGTAGTTATATACATGACTCTTACATTATGTTTGAAAACAAAAAATATATAACATAAATAATTTTAATATTTTTTATCATTGTACTCATTCATGGAGTACATTTTTATATCATGGGGAGTAAAAAATTAATAGTTATCTCAAATAATATCTGTGAGTTAAATATAGTGGAATTTATCATTACTAAATAAGTAATAATTAATGTTGTATGGAAATTAAAATATAACCCTTGTAATTTGATGAATAACATGAGAATGAAAAAAATATAGGAGATGTAAAAGAACATAAACATATACTATGTGAATAATAAAATGATTTTTGAAACTATACATGGATATTATTGAAGATAATAATAAGTAAAATAATTAGTGATTTTATAATTATTTGATGTAGAATGTTAGACCCATTAAACATTCCATTGAGGCCTTGCACTAGGAATGTTTTAACTATGGAAATGCATACAACAATATCCAATCAAATAAGGATATAAAAATAATTTAACTAATGAGACCTACTAATTCGTTGATCGGATATGTATTTATAATCCCCACCCTTCAGTTAATTAGTATGTCAAATATATCCTATTGAAAAATATTAATATTTATTCAATATTCCGTAAGAATAATAACTATCAATATATGAATAACTAATATGAAGGATATCAATAATCTCCCTATTAAAAATGATCATAAAACATCTATAATTTCATGGTTAATCATATATTTCGAATATATCTTTATTAAGTCATAAATTTCAACAAATAGTGATGAACTAGTTGAATATAAAAAAATATCACACAATAATTTATTATAGAAAATAACCAAATTCATTTAGGAATTAATTTATATAAAATCAAAATAAATATCAAATATTACGAAAGAAAAAATATTTTTAAAAAACAAAATAAATATTTTATATAATATAAATAATTTATTAGACATGGTGACAATAAATTAGGTCCAGACTGTATAAGATTCAGAACATTCATTTCTCGCATTTGTATAAAAATTCAAAATGTGAATCATTCAGAAAATTAATAAAATAGTACATTCATGAAGACAATGTAAAATTAAAAAATTATAAAAATTAAAATTTAAAAGTAATATGATAACTATAAAAAATTATGAAAAACATCTTGAGGATGATATGGATATGAAATGTATTGATTTATGATTGATTTGAAAAATAAAATCAGTTTTCCTTGAAAACATGAATATTGTGTCTTGACATAATAAATACTATAGCATAAAAGAGAAAATTTAATTCAACCAAAAAGGGTAATTAAATAAATATTATTTAATTTTTCCAATTAAATAATTCCCCCGGTATAGTTGTTAAGATGAATTGTCTCGAGTAAAGATGAAATTGTGAAATAAACCCTAACCACATTGGTAAAAACATATAATAAGCACTAGGAAATAAATTACATAAAAGAAACCAATAGATACCATTAATATGAATATTTTAATTATATTACATATACAAGTGGAACTATAATCACTTCATAACGTAATATAGGAGTATAACATAACATATTTAAAAAATAAGACAATTTAATATGAATAATCTATAAATAAGGTCTTACTTCATTTGTATGTATTCCATCCTTTTATATAATAAAAATATATTTATGTAATAGTTTTCTAGAACCATAAACATATATATCATTCCATATATGATTTAATTATAAAATTTTATAAAAAATTTATAATCATTCTTTAACCAAATAAATCTTCCTATTGTTAACTCCATTGTTATTAATTTATGGTTTGTTCTGGTTGTTTGTTAACTATACATTGATCACTTTTACAAAATTTCCAAAATTTTATGAATAATATAATAAAATATAATATAATTAAATGTTTATTTATAACCATTCATCAAAATAGGATTTAAATATTTAATTACATAGTTCATGTAGTTGGTAGGCCATACATAGAGATGAATATTTTTAAAATTTCTTACAGATGGAATTATAAAAAATATTTCACCATTATATGACAACTGTTATAACATATATATCAATTATATTGAATAAATTCATCATTATAACCATATGTGTATAAAATAAATTAAAACAAATCATATCACACTCTTGAGAATGAAGTCAACACATTCACACGTGTTAAATTACCATTTAAAAATATATTGATGGGTAGAAATATATGTATGATATCATAAGTAATAAATAATAAGTATGGTAAAAATATCATATATTTTTATTTTTTCAAATTTATAACCATATATATATTAGTGGTGAAATATGAAAGACACCAATATGTATGGATAAATACTGTATATTTACACAAAAACATCTTCCCATTTTGTATGATAAAAATGATGTTGAAAAATATTTCAAAAAATAATAATGAAATATATGTCTATTTTAAATAATTAATTTTATATTTTTATAATTGTTTCCAATAGATTTCACACCCCATTATACTGTTATATTTCCGAATAACTTCCATTAGAATAATTCATAGAATCTGAAACAATCAATGCTTCATTATCTATAGGGAAATTATTTCCAAAGGAAGGAACATGTTAGGGATTTTTACCTATAGTGATAAAGAAAACACACAGGTCGAGAGGTTGGTAATACATGATCATCACGAAATATTAGGAGGAAATTAATTCCTACTCTGAGTCTCTCTTATAGATTACATATATTTTTGTAAATCCTTTAATATTTTCCAACTATGATTTGAGTAATCATAATATTAGAAATCAATTATTAGCATTTATTTATTTCAAAATCATTTATATGTATTCTACATTCTTAATTTATGTATATATCTGTATGTATTCTTGGTTATCTATCAATTATATCCCCTTATACACTCAGATATTCATTAGTGGTTAATTAGGTGATGATAGATTTTTGGAAACGCAATGGAGAACTATAGAGCATAACGTCCTCCATGTAGAAAAAGTTCATTGTAGAGTTTGTTCTCAAAAAGGTAGAGTAAGGTCACTCTGGTGTTTATCTTCATACTATCATACGATATTTGTTTTATTTTGGGATTGGACCCATAAATGTGCATCTTATGTATCCTTGTGAAAGGAATCAGAACCCATGTAGTTCAATGCTGAATAATGTTACACACTATATATTTTAATTTCATGGGGTGAGGACCCATCTATATAGTCTATAATCATGTTGATCAGTCGTCTAGGTGGAGGTATCCTAGTGAATGTTTAGTGTAGGGAAATTTGTGGGAACATCTAAATGAGAATTAAAGGTATATGAGTATCCAAGTTGAATGAAACCCTCTAGGAGATATGACCTAAAAGAAAATGTTTTGATTAGGATGTTTGTATGAACATATGGGAAGCTTCATGTGTATCATATTTTAAGGGGAATCATTTCCCCTGATGTTTTTTAGTGAATAACCATGCTTATGGATGACCTCATGTGTATATCATGTAATGATGTATATCCTGTTGGGATAATAGGTTAATGGATTAATCCTGTAAAGGATACCCTATTGAGAATGGACACCAATTACATATTATCCCATTTATACATGGGTTATTAAATTGGGGTTTACTCCTATGAAGGAAACTTGTATTATATGAATTATGATTAGGTATTATTCGAAATGGTTATGCCTAATGAGCACCAACCCTATATGGGTTTCCTACATATCCAAGATTATAGGAATCAAATTTCTTATAGTTTAGTTGTTCATGTGGATTATTTGGATTTAAAATTCATCAAAATCCTTTAGGAGCACATGATTCATTCTCAGTGTGATAAATAATAGGATGTAGATGATTTGAAAAACCATATGGTTTTCATCCTTCGAAGGTGGAAGAGATTTTGACGATGGAAACAAATACTAGGGATATAATGGAAGAGGTATAGGTCGTGCCACATCCATTAATTCAATATAAATTAGGAGAGAGTCCATATTTTCAAAGTAATGATTGTAATTTATGTGTAGGTGTATGGAAGAAATAATTTATCCTCCCAAATTAAAGGCTAGTTTCTTATACTGGGATAGTTTCCATCTTAAGGTTTCATTGGGGATTAATCATAAGGAGGGATTCCATTTTAGGTTTGGTTTGGGATTACTCATTAGGTGGATGACCATATATGATTCAACAAATTATAAGAGTTAGGTGATGAGTTCTGAGGAGTTTATTGTGGTGTCTATCAACTCATGTTACTCGAGAAATCCCAGAGGAGAATCTTAAATCACATTAAGAGATTGGAAAAAAGAGTTTTATGTTGACTGAACTAAAATAATGGAGTGTATAAGCACATCTCAAATCATAGTATTCTATTTGAGTATATTTACTCTATATATAAAATAATAAAAAATGTCCTCGACATAACTCTAAATGATTGTTATGGTTATTTTCCATGGTTTTCCACCCATGTGGGTGGAATAGGTGTGTCACTCAAGTGTGTTCCGTAGGTGATTCACAATGTTTGGTCGTGTAGGCACTCTGACATTGAGGTTTTCATAGGTACTCTACCAAGATAATACTCCCACGAATGGTTTTCCCAGGTATGGGTCTAATAGGTGTTATGTTGGGGCCTCTCCTTACTGAATGTGGGTAGTGGTTGATTGGCCATGTAGTGATGAATTACATGGGATATGGACATGCATTGCCCAAACCCTCTCTGGAATTCCATATCAATGTGTTCAGACATCCTCTCACAATATGTTTTGTAGGGGTATATTTATAGACATTTTTAGACCTTGACTAATGGGCATGCATGGTTGGGCCTTCACGGATGGGACTTCAAGCCTCTCCGGCATGGTTTTCTTGTGCTGAAGACCTTCATGGATGTCTTGTATGGTGATTAAATTACATAAAAAATTTAATCTTCCAAGATCCATAATTTTTGATCAATGGGCCAATTTGGGCTGTGCGACCAGTCAAACAAATGATTTGAAGGATATATAACATCATTAATATGTTGAAAACAACAAATCATCTTGGAAGAAACTATGAAATTGAATTTCAATCTATCAACCCATCTTCATCGTCGATCTTCTAAATCCATATCCCACTTCTATGGGGGTTTTCACACTTTTCCTTCATTCTATAGTAATCTTATCGAACCTGGAAATCATGTCAGCATCTTCCTCCTACCCATTGCCACATTTATACTCAAATATTAGATATGATGCCTGAGTAAGTATCACATGGTGAATTTTGTGGTAATGATCATGAAAATTATTTTTTAGTTCCAATATGGATGATTTCAACAAATTATATAATTTATGAATATAAAAAAATTTGGTAGAGTTGGTAAAGATGATTTCCACTTCTTTGAAAGATCTCATTGTGGTCAATTAATAAGGGACCTCATGTTGGTATTTGAAATTGATAGAAAAACTAAAATATGGATAGTGATGTATATAATTTAATTGTGAAGGGGTGGTTAGATCTAGGATTCTCAATGTGAAGTAAAGAAAATATAAGAGATGTGACATTTTATACGTCATAGAGGTATATTTTTTGAATTTCATAAAGTATTATATCAATAACTTATTTATTATGGCCATATTAAAAAGGATTAATATAATATTAAGAATAGATAATATTGAGTCTAAATAATTTCCTCTAATAAAAGATAGTAATTTATTGTTTTTTTCACCATTATAATTTTGTTTTAAACTTATAATAAAAGTATTTAAGATTACAAATATATTAAATGATCATACCCTTTATGGGTCAGGAATTGTACCATAAAAGAATAATTGTTCAATAAATATATCATAGTTTATATTTTCAATTATATAAAATTAATTATTTTCAAGGTATTATTTTTATATGTTTAAAATGACATAATAAAACATTACTTATTAGAAAAAATCATTAATGTCTATTTTGAAACAATTTATTAAATATGACTTTCACATCACCCAAAAAATGAAAAAATTAAAATATAATCTACTAACACAGACATAAAATGTATTATATATCTATTAATTTCATGGGAAAATATTAATCTAATTAAAATTTCATAATTTATTTTTAATATAATTTATTTAGTTTTCTTATTAATTGAATATATTTATATTTGACATTACATAAGTATATTAGTGAATAAATAAATCAGTAAAAACTTAAAATAAATAGGTTTATGAAAAAATAATTAATATTTCAAACAATTTTTTTAAACCAAAAATATGTTTTAATGTCAGCTATAAGATTATATTTCATAAATTAATAGCAGGAAGGTGTATTTTTAAGCTTTATCATTTACTTTAATATTATAATTGAAATAATAAATTAAAAATGATGACAAATTTCCATAATTTTAAAGTCAATTTTAATATTGATAAAATACAGTAATAACATATGATAAAATATTAATTATTATTTAATTTATATTGATATTATTTAACGTAAAATATCTAAAATTGTTAGAAAGTAGTTATATTTCCATCATACAAATTCAAAAATAATATTGTCTATGAATAAAATGTATTTCTCAACTATGAAATTATTTTATTAGAAATGAATTTCTTACTTTTATGATTAAATAATAATTAAATGAAACCCTTCAATATATTTTTATAAATCGTTAACACTTCTTAAACCTCAAATTCAACAAATAATTTACTATGGTTGTATTTGTGTAAAAATCTATTTTTTGGATATTTTTGTATCATTGTAGTGTGTTTATTATGATTTCAAATATCGTATTATTTTAAAATAATTTGTTGATAAAATATCCTCCCACACTAAATAAATATGTCCCTAAAAATTTGAACATGTTATCTATATGAAATATGAAAATTATTTTATGGAAAACCCACATAAAAAAATATTCAATAAAAACTCTTCCCAATAATAGGGAAATTGATATATGAAGTTCATTGAAAATAACACCAATGTACATATAAAAATAGAATAACATCAATGTTATGTAAAAACATGGGGATTTCGGAGAAAATTAACTTTTTTGGAAAAGTTTTGTTTGAATTAGGACATTGTTTGAAAAAAAAATAACTACCATAAAACACTAAATTTTTGATAGATAAAAAGGACATCAATTCAACATAAGTAATTGTAATTAGATGGTTTTTTATGATCAATTTTTTATATATGAGAAAATAATTAATAATATAGACTAAAAAATCTATTAACATTAATTATTGACAACTATATTTCATCTTTTAGTCAATTTCGGATAAAATATCATCCATTATCTATATGATGAGTATTAGGGATGAATTTTTAAATCACATTTCACAGAAATAATAATTTAGTTTATTATTATATATATTAAATAACTTAATGTATTTTATCTATATATACAAATTAATGATATCAAAAAAAGTATGTAAAGTTTTTGAATATAATACATATGTCTATGAAACATCTTTATTAGCACCAAAAGTTAAACATAAATCCTTTGATTTGTATTTATCCTTAAACACCTTATATGATAAATTAAAAAAAAGGAAACATTGAAACATTTTGGAAGAATGAATGTAAATTTAGATAAAATTATCTTAACATGAATCTATAAAAAATCCAAATGTAACTCATTATTTCACATACCAAATATTTGAATTCATTGATCTATATAAAACATAAATAAAAATTAAACCATTAAAAATTAGTTATATAATTTTTTAATAAATAAAATTAGATATTATATAATGTATTACATTAATCCAACAACCATAAACATATATAATTAATTATATTAAAATGATATCACCAATCTCGTTGATTTTTACCAATAATATATAATTTTATTAATTAATGAAAATCAATTAGTTCTCCTAAAAAACATTATAACATCAAGATTAAGAAAAATATTATGTGTGAAAATTAGCCCCATTATGATTTTTTAATAAAATATATCATTACAATTAAATATAATTTATTTTAATATATTCCTTTAAAATTATATTTTCAAAAAATTAGATAAAAACTATTGTGTAATAATCCTTTTATATTTCAGGATTCTAATAAAAAATATCATTGATATAAGTCTTCTAAAAAATAACTGTCATATCCCAATACATAAAAACATCTATCATTCCTCATCATTGAATTAAATGTAATAGTATAATCTGTGTTCTAGGAGTTAGTATTTTGGATTAGGGCATTGACATGAATAATTATAACAATTCTCACATATATAAAATTTAACATGTTTTCAATCGGTTTATCTATGTCATTTATTTTCTTATAGAAATCTAATCCCCCTTTTTTAAGATATTCAATAGTGTTTATAATTCATTATTTTTTATATGAATTTAAATTTTCCTTCTTTTCCAACATGGTTTCCACAACCCACACTATAAGAAATTTATATTTTTATCTTCATTAGCGAGTCTAATAGTTATTTATAGTGCAATATCATAATAAAATATAGTTATAACTGACTATATTAAATCACAATATTTTATCTCCATCCATAATCATATTTGGATTCTCATAATAAACACATTTTCCATCACATTCATCATTAATATTGTTCATTATAGTTTGCTCCATTTATTGAAACCAAATATCATTGTATGAGATAAAGTAGTTAAATTTGTAAATTATGATATAACATTTATACAATGTATAAATTGTTAGAATTATTTTCACTCTATGACCCCTTAATTATAACTTAATAGATCCTTGTTATAATTTAATAAAATCATATATAGTAGTTCATAAGTAAAATATTGATTAAACCCACCATATATATCATGAGTTTAAAACTAGGCATGCAGTACTGGCACACATAAAATTCCTTATAGTGGTGGAGAATATAGATTTTAATAACTCAATTCTATTTTTCACAGCTAATTATGTCTATTCAAAATTTAAGTCACATTATTATATATAGAAAAATATGTGTTTCTTGGAAAACAAAAGAATATCTACCTTGTTGAAATTTATATTATATTTTCTTATAATTAGGTATATCATCAATGTTTTTCTTTTTTTTCATTCAATAATTTTTTTTTTTCATAAATATTGTTCTTAATATCTTTATTAAACATCCACTAATACTAACATTAAAGACACCAACTCTAGTATCACAAATTAATGGTAAAATTATTACATATGCATTAGATAAAAGAAATAATATATCTAATAAAAAATTGTTTATTATTCTGGATAAAAAAATATAAACATGAATCATATAATACATTTGGAAACATAACATAAAAAACTACATGAATAAAAATATTCTGAATCCAAAAAAACAATCAATTATTATTTCTTCACATTCCTTATAAAGGTAAAAACAATTGAGATAATAGATACTCAATAATGATTATATAAAGAGGTAGTAATTATAAGGAAATGAGGCATAATCAATATAGGAAGATAAATAACTAAAAAATTCAATAAAAACCATTACTTGAGGGTGAAGAATAATATGGAACATGTAAATGAGTATCAAATGGATATAATATAAATAATCACATTATATTGAAACCTATCCATGTATATTACTCTGGATTATTTAATGGGCATTAATGGATTATTTCATAATTAATGAATGAATAATTTATGAAATATTTAACATTCCATCATACCCTTACACCTATGTAGTTTAAAATATACTAATAAAAACATCAAAACGCCATTTAATAAGGATACCAACTATTTTTTCATTTGATAAATACTGATTCATTTAGGTGTTATGTAATATTGATCATCACACATCACATATTAATTATTAAGTATTCATAATAAGATTAAACAATAAAATATAATCAATTTTTTATAAAAGTCAATAGCATCACGTTTTCTATGAACAAAAAAATGGAGTGTCAAAATTTTCATTAGAAAAATTGAACATAAAAAAGCCACATAATACATAGGATGATATCTTTAAATTATATCTTTATTACTTCATACAATTCAAAAATCTTTTTCCCAATATTGAAATACATTAAACTAAAAATTTGGAAATTTCTTAAGGAAAATAACAGTTCACATTGAATCCATTTATCATAAATTGGAAATATTTACCAATTTAAAGGAAAAAATATATTTGAATATTCTTTATAAAATTTTAAAGAAATATTTAAATCATTTTCCATTTAAAAAGGAATGAAATTTTTTTCATTATTTATATGTTAAAAAAATTACCATGATAAATTTTAATGAAAAGTAAAAAAAATCCATGATCAAAAAATGAAATGATTTTATATTTTAAAAAATTTATTAAAATAAAATAATGTTAAAGAATTTCATTAAAAATTCATTATAGACTATTAAAAAATTATAAAAATTATTCTGAAATATTTGGATATGGAATAAAATGATTCATAGATGAGTAGATAAATAAAGTAAGATATCAAAAAAACAGGATTTAGGTATCTTGAGTTCTTAATGTTTGTAAAATGAAATAAAAAAAATTAATTTATATAAATAATTAAAGAAAAATAAAATATTTAATGTTTATTTTTAAAATATCATATAATTCCACAAAAAGTGACAATACATTAGTAATACTGAATAATGATTATATTATGAAATAATACCTTACAAAATAGGTATCATTAATATCATTATACCCATAGAAAAAATTAAAATGAAATATAAAATAAAATTACTGTAAATATAAGAAAAATATAAAATATAATTATGGTAATATATACACCTCATAATATAAATTATGTTTATGAAAAAAATATTTTCAAAAGAATACAATTGGATGTGAAGAACTCGTATTGTGGGATAGAATAACTCAATATCTATTATAAACTCCTATATAATAGAGATAAATTTATTATAAATATTTTAAAAAACAAAATTTTAATTTTAATTCCAAGTATTATTTACTTATAACATTTTAATATGCATTTTCCAAAAAATGTTTTCTAAAATGATTATTTTGGGTGATGACTAAATTTTTTTCATATAACTTTTTTTTTCATCAATTTTGGGTCTTGTTCATTAACCATGGTTACAAAATATCATAAATTTTAACAATTATGTATTTATCAATATAAACATTATGTACTTATTTAGTATCATTATCAAATGTAAGATACAGATAAATTAGTTAGATAATTTATGTAGATGGTAGGTCTTACACATTTATAAATATTATTTTTTCAATTTTTGATAGATGGAACAAAATAAATTTATATAATAATTAAAAATCATATTATCATTTTTATGATATATATATAATATATATATTCAATACCATTTTTTATAACCCTTATAAAGAATCAATTAAATAATATAACATCAATTTTTTGCAGCGGTAGTCCCCACATGCAGATGGGTGACATTATCAATATCCCAAGGGTTGGAAGGTAATAATATATATATGAAATTTAAATTATGTATGAATATATGGTTTATAAATATCATTTATATATTCTTTATTTAGTATATTATAACTGTCCACCTAATTTTTTGATGAAAAATTAATTTTTCTGTTACAAAGAGAATATAAGACAAACTAAAGCATGAGTAATGTTTTCATTTATAACATGATAGAAAAGAGATGTAAAATTATCTAACAATATTAATAATAATATCATAATATATTTAGGAAACAATATTTATTATTATATGAATTTAAAAATACAGTTAGTGTATGCTAAAGAAAAAAATTATAATGAGTCGATATAGATGATTTCATTTCCATCAAAATAGCTCCTATAAATCTTATCATAAGGGAAATGTGGTTGGTATACTATAAAGGGTAAGATATTGAACTTTTATATGGGTTTTATTAGTGATTTGGGCAGTTTTTTGACAAGATATATGTCTAAGACTATTGTAATAAAAAATATATAAAGGTTTCTCATTTTTAAATGAGTAGATGATCATTCAAAGAATACCTTAATGTATTATATTTACATAAATTATTTTAAGACATAATAAATAAATTTAAAAAAATTAAATATATAGTATGATTTTTCCGAATAATCTCAATAATTATATTATGGAAACATTTTCATAATTTTACACATTTTCCTTTTATTTTTTCCTCATAACCATTATTTTTAATTACCAAAATTGTAATGATTCATTATAACCAAGGGTTGATAATGATACCGTAAACTAGAAAAACAGTAATAAATGATTTTTTTAATATATTCTACCATATAACTTTTATGAATCAAAATATAATATTTTTAGTAGTTTTAAATTATATTATAATTTATTTTTTAAAATATTCTTATAATTTTTTTTTCACATTTTATTCAATAAGAAATTAAATACGTCATGAAAAAAATTAATTAATATATTATACTGTAACAAAATTAAAAAATATCATATATATATATTATATTCATAAAAAATAATAAATCATTATATTTTTAAAAAATTTAATATTTTGTAATTCATTAATTTTATTTCCATATTAATTGAAAATTATTATTTTGGTGTTACAAAATAATTAAAGGTAATTCGTCAATTAAATAAAATTTAATGTATATAACCATGAAAAGAAAAGATATAATATTTCATATAAAATTTATAATAGAATATAAATAGTTTATATACCTTTTAGTATTTATTATAGATATTAAAAGTACAAAAGTTTCCTTTTTCCTTTATCATGTGGTAAAAAATTATAAAGGTCAAAATCAAAGTAATATTATACCAAGACACCATATTTAAATATCATTGATGGACCTAGACTTTATAAACTCATACAATAATATAAAGGCTATTTTTGGGCTTTTTTATTTCACTATCATATTGTTGTTAACCTTAATTTCTCGATTTACCAATATCATGGTGATAATTATTTAATATAGTTTTAATATGTGAAGATAAAAATAAAAGGGGAATATTTTTCCAAATTGGGACCTCCTAAATCTAATTATGGTTTCAATTTTTCTTTTTTCTATTTTGATAAATGTAACAACATAATTTAATATTAAAACTAGAATCACAAAAAACCAGTTTTCAAAAACAATGCCTTTTATCTTATAAAAATGTTTTTATAGTAAATTAAAAATTATAATTTATCTCATTAAGAATAATTCATTTATTTGTATTCATTTAGAACTATTTTAAATAGAATATCGTTTTATAAATATGGAACTTTTAAATTCAGGAATAAAAAATATGTTTTTTAATTAAAATAATTATTTTCACTATTTAGTGGTAAAAAATTATTTTCACTAAAATTGAAAAAATACACCCTATGTTAATATTGAAAATAAAAAATAAAAAAATAAATCAATATTTGATGAAAATGAATATTTGAGATATAAATTGATTTTAATGAAATTTAATTTTAATTTATTATTAATGAATTAAATATTTAAAAGGATCATAAATATCTTTTTATTGTGATTAAAACTATTCATACGTATCATTTCAATGACTATATCAGAATGGTTAGATTAAAATAAAAAAAATTGTGGTTTGTTTTCAATTAATTTTTTGTGTTGTATATTCTATCAAATTTTTATATTCATTTAATATTTATTGGGGTTACATTATCCAACACCCATCTATTAATTTTTTCCTCCCTAATTTTGATTCATTGTTTGAAATTTAAAAATACATTTTGTGGAAAACCAGCCTCATTGTGATATATCATTAATAATCATCCAAAAGTGGGAAATTGAAATTTAATGGACCAATGGAATAATAGAAATCTAGGATAACATATATAAGAATTTAAATAAAGTGAAAATATGAAAATAACAGAGAAATATAATTCCCATGGACTAATATTTAGTGATATAGAACAAGGAGAGGAGATATATTTTATTACCACTAAACCATAAATCAGTTATGGGTGAAATGATGTTGAATTCATTAGAAATAATTGAAATTTAACCAAAGTTTTATTTCATGATCATTTTTCCTACAGCTGAGGAATTAAATTTCTTTATACCCAATGAGGACAAGAAAAATTATGTTCTCCCCATGTTTAATTTTCTTCTTCTTTTAATTTTTATCACAATCTCATCTTTTCTCCAAACTTTGAGTATTCAAGATGAATTTTCATTCCTAAATCATAAAAATTAAAATTTAATAGACCCTAAGATAGATAAAATAAAAAATTGTCTTTCCCATTTTCTATAAATATTAAAAAATCACAAATGGTTAGAACATTTTATCCAATATTATTAATTAATCTATAAAACCTCAATAGAAACATCAAAATTTCATCATAATTTATTTTAAATTTATTAATTCTTATGTCCCTTCCAAAAATGTTCAATAAAAACAAAAATTATGAAAAATTATGCCAGAAGTCATTAAATTTCCAAAATATTCATAAAATATATTCCCCAATGATCATAAAGAAACTCTTAATTTCAAATAAATTATTAAAATTATTGATCGTTATCATGATTCAATTAAAATATTACTCATAATAATAATAAATGATAGATTCATTTGTTAAATAATATTAAATATTGTCAAATTAAATCCATGAAAAAAACATTTTAATAAACTAATTTATAAATTTTATTTTTATAAAAGAAGTAATAATTTATTTTTTTAAATATTATTTTATTTATATCATTAATGTTCATTATCTCATTATCCCCACTAAAAAATATTAACATGACATATGGATCATTTAAATTTCAGTATTCCCCAAATCGTGTTTTTTTATATAAAATATATACATACAATTAAATCATGCTTCTTTGTCATGACAACCAGTAAACATATTAATTCATATCAATAATACAAAAATATTTTGTTTTAATAGCTTAATGAGTCATTATTATTATATTATTTAAAATCACTAATATAAACATTATAACATTTTATTCTTGAATCCCAACATATAAATATGTAAATACTTCAACCTCAATAGTTTAAATTTTATAAGTCATTACATATCATGTGATTTAAAATATGGATTTGGGTATGGAAATTTCTAGCTCTAATGTTACCCACAAAGAATACATTAATATTCAAAAATTTTATATAGTTTACTTTTTGACACAAATAATTCACCCCTATCCTTTTATACATTCTCACTAGTGTCTCATTCCGAATTTCTTACAGGAAGTAAATTTATCATTATTTCCTCCAAAATCTCTCCTAAGATATCTATCAAAAAATCTATATTTATCTTATTTTTTGATTTAAATATTTGGGTAATGTGTAATTTTTTTATCATATATCATGAAAACTAATTAGTAATTATAAAATTATTAATCATTCCATTAGTATACCCATTTTTCCTCAAATTGTTACCATATTTCCCATCACATTTAACATTTAATTTTATAATTCTAGATTCATCCATTGACTTAAACTATACGTCATAATATTAGAATCAAAATTCATTATGGGAAATCATGAAATATAGTTCCCATGACGGAAATATTATGGAGGCAATTTTCATATTATGACACATTATGGTAAATCTAATTTATATGTAGCAATCATTTATTACAATCCATCATAATGGTTTATAAAAAAAATTTAAAATAACCCAATTATGTAACATTGGATTTCCAAATCAAGTTCATAGTATGAGAAAAATAACCATTAACAATAATGATGGCCCATATATATTTTCTATACCCTTTTTTGGGTCATTACACCTATATGTGGTTCTTCTAAAGATAAGATAATTTGTAATATATAGGAAGTGATGTGTGTCTATTAACAACACATAATTTGTATGGTATTCTGACATTATCATGTTATCCAATAATTTTAAAAATCCTTAAATTATTTTATAGGATCATTTTCCCTAATATATTATTTATTAAATCTAGTTCCCAATGTTTTTACTAAAAAATATTTTATACCACCAGTAATGATCCCTAATTCAGTAGCGAAATTTTTTTGGTCAATTTGGAAAAAATGAATTATATAAAGGTATTTATATCTCCATTGAATAAATATTTTATTAGGTTTATAAAACTAGAAACATACTTTATCCTCAAAATACATTAGAAAAAATAAAATAATTAACATACTGATTGTAAATATTATGTATCATTGAATTCATTCAATGATTCCTTCTTTATATAATAGGGAAGGTAATTAAAAATGGTGATATTAGATTCTCGATAAATGTTATGTATATTTGAATATATCATGATTAAATAATTAATAATATATATAAAAATTTAATTCACTTAAAATACATTTTATTTAATGAATTAGTTGATAATGAAGAATATTATGTACGAGTTAATGAAAACAAAATGATTCCATAGAAATATTCACACCAGTTTGAAGAATATCTATAAATATTATTCAAGATAATTTCATTAAATTGTACTACTAATTTTACAATGTATAAATGCATAAATCAGGGAATCTAAAATTTACTATTGAGGCATCCTGCTAAAGTAGTTTAATCATTTGGTAAACATACACAAAAACACAATTTCAAAAGGATAACCAGTTTGGTTTTCAAATGGGGCCAACTGATGCATCAAGGGTTATTATATCTCAGGACCCAATAATCACTTAACATGTCTAATGTATTAATCATACTAATAAACAGTAATATATAATTAATATTTTACTATGTTGGGTGAAATATCATTGAAATTGAATATAATTACCGAAAATAATAAAAATATAATTCATATATAAAAATATGGATGAAGATATTGTTTTGTTATATCTATAAAAAATTTAAATAAAAAACAAAATATTATTCCATGTAATAAAAAATCATTAAAATATCACCAGAATATTTCATGAATAAAATACTCATTCTTACTTTGAAACCAAAAATTTGATATCTAAAAATATGAAAAATGTTATGCATAAACATTATTTGAAAAGAAAAATATAAAATTATAATTGAAAGTATCAAATATTTAGTTTTAATTATTATGGGAATTTCTATTCATATCAAATAATATTTAAGAAAACATTAAATTCTAGACATTGTTAGAAGAGGTAAAAGGTACCTTATTTAGAAAATGATTAGATGATTACTTTTTAAACAATCATATAAAAAAATAATTAAAAAAATAATTATCAAATCATTGGATAATAGTAAAATTTTATTTAAAATATTTATGAATAATATAGATATACAAGAAAATTTATCTCAGAAAAGTAGGGAAAAAGTTGATTTTCCTTAAAATCTGACTTTTGAATCATGAGTTCTAAAATATTGTAAAATGAATATAAAAAAATTAATTTTATGAAATAACCAAGGATTAAATATATAAATTTAAAATAACTCCCAATAGGATGCATTAACATTAACAAATACAGATAATTATAATATTATCAAATTAACTATTACCATGTTGGTACCCTTTTAATCAAAACAAGTTTGAAATAAATTACATTAATTAAAAAATTAAATACCATTAATATAAAAATATTTATTAATTAACACATATGTTTTGTATAATATAGACCTCATAAAATAATATAGGTGTGTAACACAATATATGTTCTAATGAAGTCAACTCAAGATGAATTACACTCACATATGGTCTAACATCCTTCATATGGGTTTAAGACACGAATATAATTAATATTTTAATATAGTAAATAAATTATATAACCATAATCATATATATCATGAAATATATAATATTATTATAAAATTATATACCATTTATGAATATTTCTTCATTAAAATCACTATTACGAGTGATAATATCATTGTTTTTCTTGTATGTTCTTGATCGCCTATTTTTTCCCTTTAATATTGATTAAGGTTTAATGTTTTCTACAGTTTTGCTAATGATTTAACGAACATAAACAATAATTATTTATTTATTTAAAATATTTAATAAAATTTATATATAGAAAAATTATTTATACATTTCATAGAGAAGGTTGGTTGTACGTCAGTATAAATGTTTTTTTCACATGTCGAATGATTGAAAAAAATAAATGTGAATTTTTTTTATCATTTATATAATCAGTTCTATATAACATATATATTATCTAATCATTAAATTCATCCTCATTACCATTAATTTATTTAGAAAATGTAAAAATAATCACATCGCTTTGTGGGGGCGGTGGTCCACACCTTCGCAAGAGTGACATTATTGTATTACAACATATTTTTGGGTAAAAAGATATATATAATATTATAATTAAAAAATTATGTATATTTTCATAAATTAAATATATATTAATTATTCCCATCATTATTACCATCAATTTAAATTTTCTAATAAATATGAAATGAAACTGCTATGTTGATATGGTAAGCCATATGTATGCACTAGTGATATTTTCAAAATTGTTGAATGGAAAATAAATGGATTTTTTTACAAAAAATAATAATAACATTTATGAATACTTTTGATTGTGTATTAACTAATTTTGGTTAAAATTAATTTATAGGATGATGATGATGAATGAAAATTTAAATATTTGGTAAAGATGATAACATATTTTTTCAATGGCCTCAATTGGATATTCATTAAAGGGGCCTCTAGATTCACATTATAAGGAAATGAAAAAACATAAGTTTTATATGTGGTTTTTATTTGAATTAGTGTAACATCCCATATTTTGAACTAGATGAAAAAGTGAAGGAAATTAAATTTTTACGTTAACTAAGCAGCCTGATTTCAAAAACTGAGTGTCATAACATTTTATTCTGATTTTCAACATTGTGGCATTGGATGAATATAAATATTATGATTCTTTTATTGATACACGCGTTTGATTCTTTTGAATAAAATGAAATTACTCTCAAACTAATTGTCGTATAAGAAATATGAGACAACTTTTAGGTCCAGAACGCTATGTTTTCACTTGGAATGGTATAACATTGATTCGAAATAGGTGTTTGGCACCCTCACACTTGATATTTCTATATTTATTTTTAATTAATTAATTATTTCTATTTTAATAAAATAAATAATTATTTTCTCTGAAATGTTGTGTCGAATAAGAAAACTGACACAATCGATAGTTCTGAGATGTGGGGTTTGCCATTTATAGGGTATAACCTTTGCGAGCATTAGACGTTTTCTCATATTGCACCCGAATATAATTTAATTGGAATAAATTTTTTTCTAGTCTATTAGAAATAATATTAATAATTATATGATTAATATTATTTTTGTGTTGATGTCAACCAATGGAAATTCACTACACAATTAATATATTATGTCATGGTGTAAATAATAACTGTTAAATGTAATAATTATTATATAATTAACTTTTCCGCTTAAATTAAAATGCGCAATAAATATTCATTTAATAACCATTATCCATTTTTTTAATGGTTGTTGTTAGTAAAATATTTATGGTGGTGTCATTGATGGGTAGAATTAAATAATATTGATTATTTATTTTATTATTATTATTATATTTGGACAAAAACATTGATATATATATATATATGAGTTGTATATATATGGGATTCACTAGGTATATATATATATATATATAAAGTTATATGCATGTGTGTGTGTGTGTATATATATAATTATGCAGATGTGTATATATATATATAACACGTATATATATGGTTAGATATTTACTATTGGGATAGGTAAAATATTATTAATTATATCCGTAAATGTATTTAACATGTCGAATAAAATCAGGTTGTGGACTTTTATATTTTTAATTCAAATCATTTAAGCGACACAAGGGGAGCGCCTGCACGCCCTATTGCGGGTACCGTAAAGCTATTAAAATTAGTTAAATGATTATTCTACGTTTATGTAAAAGGTTATGTCACACCATAGTGAATCATTTGGGTTAAAAAAAATTAAAAAGGAATAATGGGAATTAATGGAATTTAATTATGTATAAAAATAAATAATAAAATAGATAAGCTTGGAGAGAAATTAAAAATAATTAAAATGAGGTAAACCCATATTAATTATTTATTTCAATTCTTCCACAATTTTGTTTTTATTATTTTGTGTAATTATATCATTTTTATTTTTATTTTTATTTTTCATTAAATTACTTTTTCGTTCATTCTTTTTTTTCTCTCCTCTCTTCCTCTCATCCCTTTCATGTCGCACCTCCCCCTCTCCCTAGGTGGTGCACCACATTATCCTACCTTCGGAAGATCATTGAACCTTCGTTCATCATCCATTTTCATCGACATCAAGTGCATTGTAAACCTCTCATTATAGGTTATCCCAAACACTAATAATCATGTGATTTCATTCCAAATCTATTGCACAGTTCATCACGGAGTTATTTTACCCTATTTTGGTGTTTTTCTAAAATCATTTTTCTTCTTTCATTTTAGGTCAAATAAAATCCTACCATGGGTCATAGGATCATCTAAAACCGTAAATAAGAGTGTCTAATCTATTTCCCTTTATTTTGTGGATATTTTTAATAATGGGTCATTCTTTCATTAGTCGGTACCTACCAGTTTTGTGGAAATTCACCCAAACTCTTTTCTTTATTTGTTTAATCTTGTTTTTTCAACCCTTTTGGTCATGAATTAAATTGTTTAATTATTTGAAATTTGTTTTGTCACCCCTTTTGGTTTGTCCAGTGGTCGATACATGCTATGTTAGCCGTGATATTTAATTCATTTAACTACATGTATTGTGCTACCTATTTGTGTAGTCTTTAATTTAAATAATTATTTTATAATAATTATGAAACATTAATTTTTGGATCATTGGTAGTTTTATGTGTCAATTTATTTAATTATTTATATGTTTATTCCTGTTCATTTAATTTAATTAACTGCATGTGTTACACAACCTATTTTTGTTGTGTTGAATTTAAATAAATAATTTAGATTAATTATGAACTGCGAATTGTTGGATTTTTTGCAGTTTGTTATGCTGAATTATTTTTTATTTGAAAGTTCATTTATCTTCTTATTTTTATGAAATATCATTCCTTGTTAATATTTTTATGTTATAATTTTTAATTTGTATCATGTGATGCACACATATATCTGGTTTGTTTACAAGAACTGAGTTTATATGATATTTATGCAATTTATACAGCTTTGAAAACATTAACTAAATATATGGTGGTGATAGGAGGTGCATCCCATATTAAGGGACACACTTAGACCCTCTATTCCTGACTGGTTACCTTTATGTGTCGGGGGGTGGTGTCATTGGATTTACAAGACCGAGACTTCGTTGGGATTTCTAATACTTATAAGTGATATTGGTTCCAAAATGGTCCATCAGGATGGATCCATTGGCAATGTAGCATAGCCAGCCTTAGATGACACTTGACCCCTTTTTGTGAGATTCGGATGGACTAATGTTAAAACCATGTCTCAGATGATTCTTGTTCTTTTGAAAGATTGCCTTGGACATGCACTGTGGTGTTGGATTAATTGATGGGTATTCCATAGAAATACCTTCAGGATGGGTTCAAAATCCTAATATCAACTTGAAACTTACTAATGACACACTTATGGTATATATTATTTCCATTTAAGTCACTTGATAATTGAGATATTCTTAAGATATATGGAAGTTCACTTGGATGAAACTTGACATAGACCACATGTTAAAGCACAAACATGTGGTATTCCTCTATATTAATAACCATTTTTCATTCTGGATTTATATATATATGTGTACGTGTATCCTGCCAACAATTACCCTTTCAGACTATCAGCTTATGCTGAAGCAGGTGATTAGACATGGGTGTTGTTCAGAACCCAAGATGACTTATTTATTCCATTTCACATAATTAATTAGATGAAATCGTTATATAATGGCACACATCATTTTATCATTGCATGAAATGGAATGGTTTAGACAACATGGGTTCTGACCTACTAGTATTTTATCTCAAACCATGCCTAGTCATCATTGACCCCTAAGTAGATTATAAGATTGTAGGTATTGACAATGGAAAGTGTGATGCTTCCGATTCTTGGTTAATTGTTACTTCCAAAGATGGAGACTAGGTCAGAAGACAGAGCCTTGTTCGTGATGTAGTTGTCACACTTTTTTTCTTTACTTTTTAGTCGGTAACATGCTTGGGTTTTCTTCATATACTTTCAGTTTATACGTACATCGTGGTATGAAATCATTTTGTGGGATTCCACACTTGAGTATTATTTAGTTGGATTATTTATATTTCTTCTGTTACATTTAATTCATTTATATACATCAATTATATATTATTAATTAATATTTACATCTGTTGTGATAATACCTTTACCTATGAAGGAACAATAACCTTCTTAGACACAAAGAGGCCCTCACTGCTAGTCGACAACCTCTGGAATTCAGGGAGATGCATTTGAGGTCATGTGATGCATCGGTCTAACCACCATCATAGTGGTGAGCTGGGTTTGGATGTTAAAAAGTGTTATTAGAGGCAGTATTTTTCCACTGTCATACTGTTTTGGATTGGTAGAAAGGAGACTGAGAATGTTTCAGCTCTTGGTTAATAGATTTTCCTAGGACTGATCACCCCATGTACGGGAAATGACCACATGGCCAGGGTTGGGATTTTTGTTCATGCTTTTTGATGCTATAATTGATATGATTACATCTCGAGTGATTAGTTTAATTTCTACTGCTTATGAGTTTTTTTAATTTATGATATTTTCCCTTGGAATGTTAAGGTCTGTATGGAGCATTGCATGCATCATAATAGGCACATAAAAATTCATGTGCCATGCATATTTTCATTCCATGTAGTTTCATTTTAGGCTTCCTATTGATTCAAATTTTGTGCCTTGAATGTATTATTTGTCCGATAAATATTTAGCATTCATTTTTAGATACCATGTTTATGTGAAATATTTATCATGGTAGTTTCTTTCCATGATGCCTATTTAATACCATGTTTTATTAGTATCAGGATTTTTTGCCTATTACCTAGTCTTTGTGATTAAAATGTTATTCTTATTTTATTACAACATATCTCTCTCTGTTAGATTCTTGTAGTAACCTTCTAGATTGTTGGTTATGTAATTGGTTTCTTTTCTAATATTTATTAGATGCCTTTGAATGGGAGAAAAATTCCAAAAACAAAAAAATGTATAGTCACTTATTATGTTGATATCCACCCATATATCTAGGTTGATATGTCTATGAGGATGTTATAATTTCAAAATTAATTGGTTATCTACCTAATGGAAAAATTAGGACCATATAGTTTTATTGGTGCATGTTCCTTATGAGATAACCCCGTATGGATGTTGTGACTCTTATTAATTAAAAAACTATTTTTGGGATGCATTCTAACGAACCCATGTCATCTTAGTGGGACCCTTGTAGGTTTCCATATATATTAAAAGGATTTTATATGATAGATTTCGTAATTAAGGATAGGATGTAAATTCATGTAAAATATTTTAAAATGGTGTTTTATAAAACATGCATGCTTTCCCTGAAGGCATTGTTTATGATCATGTACCATGTGTTTTGTTTTGAAAAAAATGTTACATGATGTTTTGGTTAAATATTTTTATAATTTAAGATTAAATGTGATTAAATATAAAGGGCTTGGATATGGAACCTGTAGAAGTGTTCTCTATTTTATACCCTATTATAAGAGCAGTTTGAGTATCTTTGTGAGTTGCTTTGGAATAGAACCTTTCATATGTCGTTTCCCCTTGTCATACCCCTTGCATAAAATGACACCCTTGTTCGGACGGGTGGTCATGTTGTTCTTGACAATTATTACGGGATTGAGCATCAGTAATGCTCATTTCCATTAGGAAAAAAATTCATTTAAAATTTTTATGTTCTTCATAATTTGTTTGAACCTCTCTTACTTACAGTGATGGATGATTCAGTACATTGTCCTCCAAGTCAAAAGACATTTTGATTCTATATCACCTCAAGGTTGAATGTGTTCACGTACATGATGACATTGTGTTCTTAATGTTTTGATGAACCAGTTGAGTTCAGTGAAATTATCAAGCCTTGCACTGTAAAATTTGTTTCAGGTTGACGTCAGAGTAAAATGACATTTTTGTAAAGGAATCATGTTTGAACCAATGCTCAAGATAACGTCAGATACTCGGGTATTTTGACACATCAGTAAGTTTTGTTGGGTTTTAATGCCCTTTTTTCTATTTTTTTCATTCTGATAATCCTCTAAAACTCATAGTGTGCTCTTCCATAAGTGACGAGAATGTCCCCTATCTTGCCTTCGTCCTTAATGCACTAAGAGGGCATCTGTATTACTCTATGCTAATGCATTAAATTTTATTGGCTTGATTAGGGTCTTTTTCTCAATATTGAACACTAATGTTCAGTTCTTATCAAGTATTTGTTTATTTTTGACTGACCATTATATTTTTGTGTAAGAATTCCATGGAATAACTCTTGTACACCAGTCGTTTCATCTAACATGATGACAAGGATGATGCCACACTGGGCACAGTTAATGTTTTGATATGGCCATCCTTCCCATTTACCAACATCTCGCTCATAATCATAAAGAATGGACTACCTTGTGTTAGTTTATTTCACTCATGTCCTGCCAATCTATGGTTACTCAGGACTTATTGTCGGACTCGGTGATGCCTAAATCAATGAACGTCACAGGAGGTCAGGTATGAACATCGGTGGACATGATCATAGTAAATGTGAGATTCCATTGAAGAAGACATCACAGTTTAGTCTATAAAGCACCTTCCATCTATGTCGATCATCTTATTACATGGTCAGCTAATGTGGGTTGACTAGTTCTCTGTCTTTATCAATGATGATGTTAGTAAAGGAACTTTTTTTGGTCACATCGTCATGTAATATGAGTGTGCTTTGTGTTGACAAGGCCATTTTAGAAAAAAACTGGATCAAAAATGGTATTAATGATGATGGAGAATTGACTGTTTTATCCATTTCAAAAATATATTGTGAAAAATTCAAAGAATTATTAATGGAATGTATTGTATAAAATTCATAAGGAGGATGGTGTCATGACTTGAAAATTTTCTCTTTATAATTTTAATACCAAAGGTGGGAAGTATCTTTTCCCATAAGTTAATGAGACGTTGACATGGTCATGTATCTTGGTGAATGTGTTTGGATAGGTATCGTCTCAATGTTTTATTTGAAAAAATGATCATTGAATAAGACCATCATATCTTAGGTGTTTCATCACAAACCAATGTTTGAATGTGCGTTGAGAATTTCGAGAGACAGTGTGGCCTTTGGTATGAGATTACACGTCCTTGTTGATCAGGTTAGATTTACATTTTTCTTGAAGGATTCTTGTGGATGAGAAGTTCTATGGTAGGAAGGTTGTAACATCCTGTGTTTTGAACTAGATGAAAAAGATAAAGAAATTAAAAGTTTCCACTTTCTAGGTAGAATAGTTTTAAAATCTAAGCATCATGTCTTTTTATTCCAATAGTTAACATTGTATCATTGATATAATAAAAATATTAAATTTATTTTATTGATACTTCCTGTTTTTTTTATTCAAAAAAGTTAAATTACTCTATAAAGATGTACCATTTAAGAAATCAGAGACCACCATTAGGTACCTAACGATGGGTTTACCCTAGGCATGGTATAACCTTGATTCAAATAGGGTGATTGGAACCCTCTCACATCATATTTACATATTTATTTTTAATTAATTAATTATTTCCTTTTAATATAATAAATAATTATTTTCTCACAAATGGTTTTTCGAATGAGAAATATGACATCACCATTAGTTCCGATATGTGGGGTTTATCTAGGTAGAGAATAACCATTGCGATTGGCGTAATTGATGTCATATTTCACCCAAAGATAGTTTAATTGGGTTAAATATTTTTTTGGTTGTTAGAAATAATAATAATAATTTTATTATTATTATTATTTTTGCGTTGATTTCAACAAATGGAAATGCACTACCACAATTAATAAATTGGGTCACAATTTAAATAATAACTAACCAATGTAATAAATAGTATATTATTAATTTTTTCAATTAAATACAAATGCACTGTCAATATTTATTTAAAAATCATTATCATTTTCATTAATTGTTATTGTAAGCTAAATAACAATAGTTTCATTGATGGGTTGAATTAAATAATAATAATTAATTTAATTATAGTTATTATTATTATATTGGGACAAAAACATTGATATATATATATGAGGTATATCTATATAAATGGGATTAAATATGTTTATATATATTGTTATATATATATGTGTGTGGGTGTATATATATAAATATGCACATATGTGTTTATATATATATATTACATATATACATGGGTGGATATTTATTGTTGGGTTAGATAAAATATTTTTAATTACCTCCATAAATGCATTTAACATGTCTACTTAAATCAAGTTGTTGACTTTTATGTTTTTAATCCAAATCATTAATGTGAAATAAGGCGTGCACCTGCGCACACTATAGCGGGACACGAACATCTATTAAGATTAATTAAATTATTGTTCATGCTTTATGTAAAATATTACATCATGACGTATCACAGTGTTCATGTAAAAAATAATAAAAAAGGATTAAAGTAAAATAATGATATTTAAGGAAATATAAAAATAAATAATAAAATTGATAGGGTTTAATAGAAATTATAAATATTTAAAATGAGGTAAACCCATTTTAATTATTTATTTCCTTTCATCGACCATATTATTTTTAGTATATTATTTATTTATCTCTTTTTTACTATTCCATTTTATTTTTATTTTCTTTCCCTTTTTTCGTTATTTTTCCTCTTCCCCCTTTATCTCATTCCTTTCACGTCGCACCTCCCCCTTTCCATAGTTGGCACACCACATTCTTTGTAATGGCCCGGGTTTTGGGGTCCATTACATTGTGAAAATCCCAAGTTGGGTTTTCAGTTCTGGGAATCTCGGTGAAGTTCGGAATAATGGTAGGTCTACCGGTTTCTTTCACCTACCGGTAGTAGGCCTACCGGGAGCTCGGTCTACCGGTATCCGCAGCCAACCAGTAGCTTTGCCTACTGGTAGCTCGGTCTACCGGTCGCTGCAACCTACTGGTAGCTTGGTCTACCGGTGGCTGCAGCCTACCGGTAGCTCGGTCTACCAGTGGGTACAACATACCTGTAGCTCAGCTACTGGTGGATCTCATGCACCAGTAGCTCTCGGCTACCGTTGGATGTCAGCCACCAGTAGCTCTCAGCAACCGGTGGCTCTCGGTCTTTCCTGTAGCACTCTTTTTGCGCAAATTGGGGTTTAAACCCTATTTTGACCCCTTTAAAGCTTGTTTTAATGCCCGGTAACGCCCATAAATGTTTTAATTAAATATTTAATGATTTAACATGGTGTGTGCATAGTTTTAAACCGTCCAAACCTTAAATAACGTGTCGGGCCGCGTGGTCAACCCACGACCCCCGCTCCTTAGGCGGTTCCACGTTGGTATCTCAACCGTTCACATCCTTTATAAACCAAAAGGGTTCTCCTGAGTTTCTTTTCTCGATCACCTTGTGCTAGGAGCACCCTTCGTTCGGACGAGCTGTTTTTCGTTCGGACGAGCAACATCGCTATCCCTGAAGTTCCACACCCGGCCTTAGCATTGATCGTTTTCAACAAGTAGGAGATTTCTCAATCGTCTCTCCCTTTTGTGTATCATTCGAGGTGGGAATTCTTTTGATTCTGTGGAATTGGATTAACAAAACATAAATAAAGATAATGAACGAATTCTATAAAGAACGAGGTGGGGATGTGTTTGATGATGATTTTGATGCTGCTCTATTTTATGATCTTCTTTTTGTGTAGGATTATGCCTACTGAAAATCATGGACATTGGTGGTCTTTTTCTGTGCACTAATGAACCCCTGGTGATGTTTAAATGGCTTGTTTTGTAGTTGTGAACTCCTGCTGTGAAAAAGGAAATTGGTTAATCACGTATATCCAACTAAATAAATTGGGTCACCAGGATCAATCCTTCTGTCATAACCCCACTTAAAGCGCACAGAAATCAAAATCATGGAGTGTGTTAAATCTTATAAATATGAAAATACCGACATGGGCCTGCTTAGTGGTGGTGGGTTGGTTGTTTTTTCATTACGGACAGTTTGCTGGGTGATGTGGGTGGGGATGGGATCCCCTGTTATTATACTCTCAGTGGTTGTGGAATTGGGAATGGGATCCCTTGTGTTATGCTTTCGGTGGTTGTGAATTTTAAGGATGGGTGGTTACCTTGTTTATATCATGAATTGGGGTGGGATCCTCTGTTGTTGAGAAACCTTTTGGCTCATGGGTATTGGATATGGGGTTGTACCTTGGGGTTTCCTTTGGTTGTTGTTGTTTTATGAGAGAACCGGTTGTGGATATTGTAGTCAATGCTTGACTGTTTTCTTTCCTGGATTTGTGCCTATACTTACTAGTTGCCCAAGTAGGGGCAGAACTTAATTAAACATCATTACTGAACATGACAACAAGGATAGGACAAATGGGTTTTCATTTGGTATGAGTCATGACTCGGACTTGAGTTCTGTTTGTGTTCTTTAGGCCGGCTGAAAAACCTAAACATGGGAGAGTGCTTGTTACCTATATATATATATATACTTGAAGTTTTGTGTTTCTTATTCGTGCCCCACCAAATTTTAGCACTTTGTTCCGAACACCCCCATTTCATAGGGGAGGGTGTTTATCCCAACACTATTATTAGTGGCTGGTTATTATATCCTTATCTGCTCCCTTTCCCGGATAGCCCAGGTATCTTCGGGCAGGCTGTGATGGATTGAGGTCTATTATTATCCCCAGAACCTTCGGGTGAGGTAGTGTGGTGGTTATGTCCTAGGTGTTTGTGGTCAGGTAGTTTCCCAAGTATCTTTGGGATGAGGCACAGGTGTTTTCGGGCGTGGCGGTGGATCTTCTAGCCCAGTTGTCTTCAGGCGTGGTAGTGGTTGTTCTGGCCTAGGTGTTTGCAGGCGTGGTTACGTGTGACAGTTGTGGCCCAGGTGTGTGCGGGCAGGGTTTAGCAGTGGGATTGTGTGAGGTTGTGGCCCAGGTGTGTGCGGGCGGGTTTTGGCAGTGGGACTGCGTGAGTTTGTGACCCAGGTGTGTGCGAGTGGGGTGTGGTAGTGAGACTACGGTGAGAATGGTGGGATTGGTTCGATGCGTAGGATGTCTTTAATAACCAGTGGGAAAGTGGCGTGAGGTACCCAAACATCGATGTGCTCATATTATATATATTACTTGACTTGCTTTATTTGGGGAGTGCGCCTTGTTGAGACTTGGGTGGATAGTTTACCTTGTTAGGTGTTTGGTTTACACTTTTTCTCACAAGACTTTAGTACGTTCCCCCACTTATGCACGAGTGTCTTTGGTTTTCCCTACTGAGTATACTTGTATACTCAGCCTATGTATATAAAACTGCTTTCAGGTTTCCAGGAGGACTTCAGGGATCGCGCGAGACCGTACTAGCATGGGACCTTCGAATAGTTGCAGTTACTACTTTTCATTCTTTGGTAATTTATCTTTCTAGTAACTTTGTACTTGGTGGATTTTTTCTTTTGTAACATGCATTGGGAATGGTTGTTGGGTTTACATTTACTTTCAACTTTTGGTGTTGTTTGGATTTACCATTCTATCTCCTGATCCTATTAAAAGAAAGAACGGGTAATGCCTTCCATTTAATGATCGATTTTATACCCTTGGTGCTGGTCGACACTCCGGGACCTATTGAAGGCAGGTTTCGGGGGTCATTATCTCTCCTTCAACTTGAAGAAGTAAGGGCCTAGAAATCTGCTGACCCTTCCATCCTTTTGGTGAAGACGGGTCGTGACAGAATGGTATCAGATGTAAGGTTGAGAGATAGGATGTATCATGGAGTTAGGCACAGTGAGGATTGAATTTTATGGTAGGGCAACAGTGTTGGGTGACCTTGGTGCGTGAATTAGGCCAGGGAAGATCTGCTAGGACAGAAGATTTTAGGGCCGCTGGGATCCGATGCAAAGACTCTGGACCTACCGATCGATTAATTGAGGCCATGCTGATTGCAGGGGAGAGACCCTAGGAAGGGTACATGCATCATAATGACTTGTGTTCTCATGTTTCTGGGGTGTCCTGTGAATTAAGAATAAATAAAAAGATTAAGAAGTTATAAGAACAATATTCTGTACTACTTGGGCTTGGGCATTCCTTGTTTACCTTGCAGCGATGACACCTGGAATGTGACCATATTTGGTGCGAACGATCAAGGCTCCGAAGACTACCTTGGCCGATCGGTAGAGAGGTGATCGAGAGGTGTAGGACGACTAGTGGCAGAAGACACTTTGGGCCTTCCAACGACAGACCCTCGAGATGTATGAGGGTAGCACCTATGATATGAAGACGAAGGGTTGGCTAGAGGAGCTAGTGATAGGATTAGGCTTGATCCAGGATCCTACCTAGTACTGGGTTCCTCTGGACATCAGACAGATGAAGGGAGCGGCGTGTTAGTGGTGGACGCTTTACTTGGGGGAGAGGAGAGAGGTTGAGGTGGAATGGGCTGATTTCGAGAAGGAGTTCTAGGAAGAATTCCTCTCTTCGACGATGAAGGCGGAAAAGAGATAGGAACTACTCTACCTCCAGTAGGGGTGTATGTTAGTGAGGGAGCTAAGAATCAAGTTCAAGGTCCTCCTATGTTTTTCTCCAGACCTCTTTCCCGATGATGAGTCTCGGTCAAGACGTTAAGAGGAGGTGCTCCGACCCTTCCTCCAGTATATTGTTACCCCCTTCACCATGCCGACGTACTTGGAGGTCCAAAAGAAGGCCAAAGTGGTGGAGATGATGCACACTCTAGGAGGTGTGTCATGAGAGGGGATCCAACTACGACCATCGAAGGGGAAGGCCGTCAGCACCAGGCCTCCAGCATCAGGACCCTCCAGGTTCCGACCAGTAGGGAGCAGGCTGCAGTAGTTCCAGTTCTGGTCCCCTGGTCCTCTCCCTTTTCCCTCGGGCCCAGGACATCGGTTCTTCATCTGTGGAAGCCATGGACATCTTCAGATTCAGTTCCCGGACTGGGTGCAGTACGACGGTGGTGGACAACCCCAGCACCCACCCCAGCAGCAGCTTCCAGCGAGGCCTTTCCAGTAGCAACAGCAGGGACAGCGAGCTCCCGCTCCTCCGAGGGCAGACATAGGAGGAGGAGGCCAACCTCAGGGCGCTCCACAAGGACCTCGACCGGGGCGTGGTCGGGGAGGTGGCTGACAGCCGAGGGGCAGAGGAGCTAGGCATGGACAGTTGCACGCCACAGAGGCAGCAGTTTCCATAGGGCCATAGGTCGTTCGAGGTACGATTAGTATGTTTATCACCCTTGCTTATGCCTTGTTCGATACCGGAGCTTCGCACTCCTTTGTAGAACCTAGTCTAGCTCATACCTTGTGTCTAGATGCCAAGAAACTCCTAGTGCCTCTGGTTCTGAGCACACCAGTCGGAGGTCAGACCGACTTGTTATTTGTTTGTCGAGAATGCATACTGATAATAGGGCTACATCAGTGGGTTTGGGATATTCTTCTGTTACAGATACAACAATACGATGTCATCCTAGGCATCGATTGGCTATTCTCTGTGTGTTCCATCATTGACTGCTTCCAAGGAAGGGTTGTGTTCTCAGACATGGGTGGCCGGTTTGTTACCTTCACCGGCGAGCAGAGCAGTTAGAAGGGTAGCAGGCGAGAGGAACCCCTCCTCTCCTTGTTAGCCGAGCTGTCAGTGGAGTCAGTAGATGCTGAGATGGAGGAGGTGACAGAGATTGTCCATGAGTTTATGGACGTCTTCCCTAAGGAGGTGACGACTCCACCACCTCGATGTGATATCAAGATCGGGATAGACCTGCAGCTCGGTGCTCGTCGGATCTCGATGGCTCCTTACCAGATGGAACCTTAGGAGCTACAGGAGTTGCGGATTCAGATTGACGATCTGATGAAGAGAGGTTATGTTCGACAGAGTGTGTCACCGTGGGGTGCCCCAGTCTTGTTCGCAAAGAAGGCAGATGGTGGTCTCAAGTTGTGCATAGACTACAGGAGGCTGAATCAGGTAACAATCATGAATAGCTACCCTCTTCCAAGGATAAACGATCTTTTCGACCAGCTGAAAGGGGAAGGGTGGTTCTCAAATATTGACCTGTGGTCTGGGTATCACCAGTTGATGGTGAAGGAGGGGGATATCACGAATATGTCCATCAGGTGCAGATAAAGACACTTTGAGTTCGTAGTCATTCCTTTCGGTGTAACGAATGCCCCAGCTATTTTCATGGGGATTATGAACTCCATCTTCCAGGAGTACCTAGATCGGTTCGTAGTCGTGTTCATCGACGGAATCCTGATCTATTAAAGATCATAAGAGGATCACTCGTAGCACCTGAGAACAGTTTTGGAGGATCTCCGATAGCACCAGCTCTATGGTAAGTTGTCAAAATATAAATTCTGGACACGAGAAGTGAACTTCCTCAGGCTCGTGGTGTCCGAGCATGGGGTAGCGGTGGACCCATCAAAGGTTGAAGCAGTTGTTTCTTGGGTAGCACCCAAGAATGTGGCATAGTTCCGTAGTTTCCTCGGGCTGGCATGTTACTATCGGAGGTTCGTACCCAACTTCTCCCGAGTTGCATCCCCTCTGACAGCCCTAACAAAGAAAGTCCAGGTCTTCATGTGGAGTGAGCAGTGCGAGTCAGCCTTCAGCTATCTGAAGGGGAAGTTGGTTAGGGCCCCAGTGTTGAGGTTACCAGAAGAAGGGGCAGCTTATGAGGTGTCTTGTGATGCTTCAGGGTAAGGCATCAGATGTGTGATTATGTAGTAGTAAGGAGTGTTCTCTTATGGGTCTAGGCATCTACGCCCTGATGATAAAAATTATGCCACCCACGACCTAGAGATTACAACAGGCATTTTTTGCACTAATGTTATGGTGGAATTACCTCATCGGGGAACGTTTGTGGTCTTCATAGATCACAAAAGATTGAGGTATATCTTCTCCCAGTAGGACCTAAACTTGTGTAAACGGAGGTGGATGGAGTTCCTCCAGGATTATGACTTTGAAATTTCCTACACATCAGGGAAGGGGAATGTAATGGCCTATTCCTTGAGGAAGAGGATGCAGAAGGATGCGGTCTGAGAGTTGGAAGATGCCAGGAAGGCGATTGAGGAGTTGGCTGCCTTGCACCTGGATGCGAGATGGATAGCGGTAGTGGTTTCCTGTATCAAATGACAGTGAATTCATCTCTTTTTCAGCAGGTGGAGGATTCTCATTGGGGAGACCCAGAGTGAAAAGTGATGTGTGACCGAGTCGACCATAGAAATGCTCCGGAATGATGGACGGAGGATGGCCAAAACCAGATGATTTTCCATGGAAAGCTATTTTTTCTAGAGAAGATGTGCATAAAGGTTCTCAGTGAGTCCCACAACTCACCCCTAGTGGTACACCCAGGAGTTTCCAAGATGTACTAGGGAATGAAGAGACAGTTTTTGTGGCCCGGAGTGAAGCGGCCAGTGGCAGAGATTGTGGCCTAGTGCTTAGTTTGTCAGTAAGTGAAGGATGAACACCGAGTTTCAGGTGGCCTACTGCAGTCTCTAGATGTCCCCGAGTGGAAGTGGGACAACATCTCAATGGATTTCGTCTTGGGACTACCCATGGTCCAAGGGGGACACGACGCCATCTAGGTGGTTATGGACCGGTTGATGAAATCAGCTCACTTTCTGGGGATTAAGGAGTCAAGTGTAGTGGATTATTTGGAACGATAGTACGTGGATGAGGTGGTGCGGTTTCATGGTGTTTCAGGGTCCATAGTCTCGGATATGGATGCATGTTTTACCTCACGATTCTGGAGGGGGTTTCAGCATGCTTTTGTCACCGAGCTACGCCTTAGCACTGCTTTCCACCCCCAGACAGATGGGCAGACAGAGCCCACCATCTAGACATTGGAGGATATGTTGCGGTCGTGTGTTCTGGACTAAGGAGGATCATGGGTGTTACACTTTCCTATGGTAGAGTTATCCTACAATAATATCTATCACTCTACCATTGGTATGGGCCCGTTTGATGCCTTGTATGGGAGGTCATGTCGTTCACCTGTTTGATGGACTGAAGTAGGAGAGGTAGGCATCCATGGCCCGAAGGTGGTGCAGAGCACGATAGAGAAGGTTTGGCTCATACGAGAAAGGATGAAGGTGGTCCAGGATCGACAGAAGTCGTATGCTGATACCAGGAGGAGGACCTTGGAGTTTTAGGTTGGAGACCATGTGTTCTTGAAGGTCTCCCCTCGGCGTAGACAATGGAGGTTAGGGAAAGGGAGTAAGCTATCTCCGAGGATCATCGAACCCTTCAAAGTGTTGAGGCAGGTTGGCGAAGTGGCTTATTAGCTTACTTTACCACTGCTGCTACTGAGGATATATGATGTATTCCATGTGTCCCATATCTGTCGATATCTACACGACGATTCACACGTCCCCAGAAGGGGAGAACTAGACATTGAGGATGACATGACTTTTCTGGAGAGACCAGTGATGATCGAGGATTGAAACGAAATGATGCTTTGTACTGTTTTTGTTTATAGTTGTTATGGTAGAACGTTTTACATTGTTGGCTATGAAATAATGGTTTTCATTCCTCTGAATGTGTGGGAAAAGTCAATTCTATAGGGAAGGGATGACTCTATCCCTAATGAAGACACATTAAGGTGGATGCGATTAAACCCGTGTGGGCGAGTTAGTGCCGCCCAAAGAGGATAATATCGTGACATTGCGGAAAGAGACTCCACAACTCACATGGCTGGGCAGTTGGCATGGTATGTTGTTTGGTTCTTGACAAGAATGTGTTCTTAGTTAACAACAGGGTTCACTCATAAGAGGAACTTTTCGATGTGGTTGTTCGGACCCCCTCTTTCCTTCTCGATTGTTTTTATTCTCGAGGACGAGAATCGTTTAAGAGGTATCTGATGTAATGGCCCGGGTTTTTGGGGTCCATTACTTTGTGAACATATCAAGTTGGGTTTTCTGGTTTGGGAATCTCGGTGATGTTTGGTGTAACGGTAGGCCTACCAGTAGCCTTAGCCTACCGGTAGCAGGCCTACTGGTAGCTCGATCTACCTGTAGCCGCAGCCTACCGGTAGCTCGGTCTACTGGTAGCTGCAGCCTACCGGAATCTTGGTCTAACAGTGGCTGCAGTCTACCTGTAGCTCGGCATCCACTGGTATCTCCCAGCTACCGGTTGCTCTCGGTCTTTCCAGTAGTGCTCCTTTTGTGCAAATTGGGTTTTAAACCCTATTTTTACCCCTTTAAAGCTTGTTTTGAAGCCCAGCAACGCCCATAAATGTTTTAAATTAATATTTTATGATTTAACTTGGTGTGTGCATAGGTTTAAGCTTCCCGACCCTTAAATAACGTGTGGGGCCCCATGTTCAAACCCACGACCCCCGCTCCTTACACGGTTCCACATTGGTATCTCAACCGTTCCCGGCCATAATAAATAAAAAGGGTTCTCCTAGGTTTCTTTTCTCGGTCACCCTATGCTAGGAGCACCCTTCGTTCAGATGAGAAACTTTTGGTTCAGACGATCCGCATCTCTATCCATGAAGTTTCGTGCCCGGCCTTAGCATCAATCGTTTTCAACAAGTATGGGATTTCTTTTTCTTCTCTCCCTTTTCAGTATCATGCGGGGTGGGCATGCTTTTGATTCTGTGGAATTTGTTGAACCAAACCTATATAATGATAATGAACAGATTCTATAAAGAATGTGGGGGGTTGTGTTTGATGATGATTTTGATGTTGCTCTGTTTTATGATCTTCTTTTTGTGCGGGCTTATGCCTACTGAAAATCATGGCCGTTGGCGGTCTTTATCAGTGCACTAATGAACCACTGTTGATTTTCAAATGGATTGTTTTGTATCTGTGAACTCGTGTTGTGAAAAAGGAAATTTTTTAATCACATATATTTGGCTAAGTAAATTAAGGCACCAGGATCAATCCTTCTGTGATGGCGCCAGTTAAAGCACATGAAAATTGAAATCATGGAGTGTGTTAAATCATATAAATCTGAAAATACCAGCATGGGATTTCTTAGTGGTGGTGGGTTGGTAATTTTTCGTTTACGGTCCATTTTCTGGATGATATGGATGGGGATGGGATCCCCTATTATTATACACTCGGTAGTTGTGAAATTGGGGATGAGATCCACTTTGTTATGCATTCGGTGGTTGTGAATAGTAAGATAGGATGGTTACCTTCTTTATATCATGAATTGGGGTGGGATCCTCTGTTGTTGAGAAACATTTTGGCTCCTGGGTATTGGACAAGGGGCTATACCTTGTGGTGTCCTTTGGTTGTTGTGGTTTTACGAGAGAACCAGGTGTGGATGTTGTAGTTAATACTTTACTGTTTTCCTTCCTGGACTTGTGCCTATACTTACTAGTATCCCAAGTATGTGCATAACATAATGAAACATCATTACTGATCATCAAAACAAGGTTGGGACAAATGGGTTTTCGTTTGGTATGAGTCATGACTCAGACTTTAGTGTTGTTTGCCTTCCTTAGGATGGCTGAAAAACCTAATCTTGGGAGAGTTCTGGTTACCTATATATATATACTTGTAGTTTCGTGTTTCTTATTCGCACCCCACTCAAGTTGAGGACTTAGTGACGAACACCCCCATTTCATGGGGAAGGGTGTTTTTCCCAATACTATTATTAGTGGCTATTTATTAGCTCCTTTTCTACTCCATTTCCCGGATAGCCCAAGTATCTTCGGGCAGTCTATGATGGCCTGAGGTCCATTATTAGCCCTCGAACCTTCTGGTGGGGTAGTGTGGTGGTTATGGCCCAGGTGTGTGCGGGCAGGTAGTTTCTCAAGTATTTTCGGGATGAGGCCCAGGTGTCTTCGGGTGTGGCAGTGGATCTTCTTGCCCAGGTTTCTACGGGCATGGCAGGGGTAGTTCTGGCCTAGCTATCTGTAGGCGTGGTTATGTGTGACAGTTGTGGCTCAGGTGTGTGTGGGCGGGGTTTGGCAGGGGGACTGCATGAGGTTGTGGCCAATGTGTGCGTGGGCGGGGTTTGGTAGTGGTACTGCGTGAGGTTGTGGCCCAGGTGTGTGCAGGCGGGGTGTGGAAGTGGGACTATGATGAGAATGGAAGGATTGGTTAGATGTGTAGGATGTCTTCAATATCCAGTGGGAATGTTTTGCGGGGTACCCAAACTTTTATGTTCTCTCATTATTTATATATATATTACTTGACATGCATTATTTGGGGAGTGCGCCATAGTGAGGCTTGGGTGGATAGTTTACCTTGTTAGGTGTTTGGTTTACTCTTTTTCTCATGGGATTTCAGTACGTTCCCCCACTTGTGTTCGAGTGTCTTTGGTTTTCCCTACTGAGTATACTTGTATGCTCACCCTATGTATATAAAACTACTTTCAGGTTTCCAGGAGGAATTCATGGATCGCGCGGGACCGTACTAGCGCGGGACATTGGGACAGTTGCAGTTACTAATTTTCCTTCTTTGGTACTTTATCTTTGTTGTCACTTTATACTTGGTGGATTCTTACTTTTGTAACATGCATTGGGAATGGTTGTTGGGTTTACTTTTACTTTCCTATTTTTGTTTTGTTGGGATTTACCATTCTATCTCCTGATCCTATTAAAATACGGAAAGGGTAATGCCTTCCATTTAGTGAGCTATTTTATACCTTTGGCGATGGTCGCAACTCCGGGACCTATTGAAGGTGGGTTTCGGGGGTCATTATCTCTCCTTCAACTTGAAGAAGGAAGGGCCTGGAAATATGTTGACCCTTCCCCCCTTTCGGTGAAGGCAGGTCGTGATAGAATGGTATCAGAGGTATGGTTGAGAGATAGGATGGATCATGGAGTTAGGCATAGTGAGGATTGCATGAGATGGTAGGGAAATAGTGTTGGGTGACCTTGGTGCGTGAATTAATCCAGGTAAAAGCGGCTAGGACACAAGATTTTAGGGCCCCCTGTGATCCGATGCAAGGAATCTGGACCTACCGAACGACCAAGTGAGGCCACGCTGATTGTAGGGTAGAGACCCTAGGAAGGGTACGTGCATCATAATGAGTTGTGATCTCGTGTTTCTGGGGTGTCTTGGGAATTAAGAATAAATAAAAATATTAAGAAGTTTTATGAACAATATTCTTCACTACATGGGCTTAGGCATTCATTGTTTATCTTGCAGCTATGGCACCTGGAAGGTGACCATGTTTGGAGTGAGCGATCGAGGCCCCAGAAACTACTTGGCTGATCAGCAGAGAGCTAACCGAGAGGAGGAGGACGACCAGTGGCAGAAGTAACTTCAGACCTACCAGCAACAGACCCTCGAGAAGTATGAGGGAAGAACCTGTGATTTGAAGACGGAGGGCTGGTCAGAGATGCTTGTGATAGCCTTTGGCTTGATCCGAGCTCCGACTGAGTAGTGGATTCTTCTGGCCGTCAACCAGATGTGGGGTGTGGCGCGTCAGTGGTGGACACTTTACCTGGGGGAAAGGAGAGAGGCTGAGGTGGCATGGGCTAATTTTGAGAAGGAGTTCCGGGCGGAATTCCTCTCTTCGATGATGAAGGCAGAAAAGAGACAGGAGCTACTCTACCTCCAGCCAGGGAGTGCGTCAGTGTGGGAGCTAGGAATCATGTTCAAGAACCTCCTACATTTTTCATCGGACAACTTTCCCAACGAGGAGTCTCGAGAACGACGTTTAGAGGAGGTGCTCCGACCCTCCCTCCAGTATGTTGTTACCCCCATCACCCTGCCGGCATACTTGGAGGTCCAGAAGAAGGCCAAAGTGGTGGAGAGGATGCACGCTCTTGGAGGTGTGTCACAAGAGGGGATCCAGCTTGGACCATCGAAGGGGAAGGCCGTCGGCACCAGCCCTCCAGCGTCAGGACCCTCTAGGTTCAGACCACCCAGGAGCAGGCCACATTAGTTCCAATTCTGTTCCCCTGGTCCTCGCCCTTTTCCCTCGGGCCCAGGACTGCGGTGCTTCGTCTGTGGAATCTGTGGACATCACCGGATTCAGTGCCCAAACCAGGTATAGTACGGAAGTGGCGGATAGCCCCAGCACCTTCCCCAGTAGTAGCTTCCAGTCGGGCCTTTCCAGTAGCAGCAGTAGGGACAGCGAGCTCCTGCTCCTCCAAGGGCAGTCGTAGGAGGAGAAGGCCGACCTCAGGGCCCTCCTCATGGACCTCAACTAGGGCGTGGTCGGGGAGGTGGCCGACACCTGAGGGGCAGAGGAGCTGGGCATAGAGAGTTTCACGCCACATAGGCAGTAGTTCCAGCAGGGCTGAAGGTCGTTCGAGGTACGATCAGTTTTTTTAGCACCCTTGCTTATGCCTTGTTTGATACCAAATAATTGCACTTCTTTGTTGCACCCAGTCTAGCTCATTCCTTTGGGTCTAGATGCCGAGAGACACCTAGTTACCCTGGTGCTGAGCACACCAGTCGGAGCTCAGACCAACTTGTTATTTGTTTTTCAAGTATGCAGACTCATGATAGGGCCACATCATTTGGTTAGGGATCTTCTTTTGCTACAGATACATCCATACGATGTCATCCTAGGCATCAACTGGATATTATCAATGTGTTCCATCATCGAATAATTCCGAGGAAGGGTTGTGTTCTAAGACTTGGTCGGCCGGCGTGTTACCTACACCGGTGAGCAGAGCAGTCAAAAGGGCAGCAGGCAAGAGGAAGCCCTCCTCTCCATGTTAGCCAACCTGTCAGTAGAGTCAGTAGATGCTGAGATGGGGGGGGGGGGGGGGTTCTAGAGATTGTCTGTGAGTTTATGGACGTCTTCCCTGAGGAGGTGACAACTCCACCCCCTCATCGTGATATCGAGTTAAGGATAGACCTGCTGCCCAGCGCTCATCTGATCTCGATGGCTCCTTACTGGATGGCACCTTTGGAGCTACGAGAGTTGCAGATTAATATTGAAGATGTGATGAAGAGTGGTTATGTAGTGGTCTGGAATTATGTCAAGTGGAATATAATTGATACCTATCAGGACACTCCATGGGCAGCTACACCCCCTGGGCGGGACACACCACCATCCCCAGTGGCATCCATTTTTTCATGAAGCCCTTGGGCGGAGAGCCATGCTTCATCCAACGCTTACATGTGAGAGTTCCCAAGGATTGGATACATTCCAACCTCCTTTGCCTCTGATACCAACTGTAGAGACCCGAAGCTTGACCTTCATGGACATTACATTACTTTTGCGGAATATCTAATACATAACAAAAACAGACACACAAGGACTGTAATAGTTTAGTGTCAATGGAAACATGGAATATAAACTTCTAATCATGTTGAAAGATCTTCAACATCTCCCATAACGATCCTCCCCTTTTTGTTTCCTTACCTAAAACCTTTCTATTAATCATGGGGGAAAAGAAAACATAATAAGGGTGAGCTCAAATGCTCCGTAAGGGTAAGCATGGAGAAAATAAAACAAACCATATACATTGGAACATAAAAACATGAAAATAATATTTAAACATTAAAATCTTGAGGAATGACATAAAACATGGCAGTACGTAAGACATAGATCATAATGGATCATCAATAATGATAAAATGGCATAGGAATAAAGCATGTAATTGTGGAATATATTAAGCACGTGTAATGATTTCCTTAGTAGCCAAGGCATTACTGTCATGACCATCTTAGTTGACAAAGTCCCTTTCTGAATCGAGTTCACTCCGCGATTCAGTCCTGTAACACTGAACCAGATTAACTTACCATTCTAGCCAAGTATATATCATGCGATATAAATCATTACCCAATGCATTAGAAGGAGATATAGGTCCCACACATCTCATAATGATATTATTCTTACTTTTTCCACAAAATAAACATACATCATTCATAATAACCCAATGAATAAAATGGGTTTCATAATCATAATCCCATCATCACACAATCCATCTAAAAGAAATGGATATCATTTCATAATAAGAAAATTAAAACCATTTAAATCATAGATACATTATACTTGAAACATACAAATATGAAATAATTTTATCTTAGATGAAAAATGGTATTGATAAAACACTTGAAATGAATTCTTGAGGAAAATATCCTTTCTTCTTCAAAATCATTTTCTTTTCAAAAAATGTCATGCAATTTTAGAAGAAAAGGATTTTGTTGAAAATAGTCATGAAATATTTTCGAGTAAGATTCATTAAAATAAGGCTTTAAAAAACTGTAAAAATCCTTTCATGCCGTATACGTTAAAAAAACATTCTTCTCGTACTTTTGTCGGAAAGGTCAAGAAGTACCATGTAGGGTAAATAAAAGAATGATTCCTTCCATACCATGGGGTAAAAGTCAAAATGGGTAAAAAGGAATTTAAACATACATAAATACACTTTTATAAAACATGGACATGGATGATATAAATAACCCAAGTAAATACTTATGAATAAGCAATCTCGGATAAAAATGAGATTTGCAAAATTTTCTCTTTACTTAGGTGCGATATGCTTCGTATGGATACGAACCTCTTGTATAATGATTGAAATAATGTCATTGATTTATTACAGAATCATATTAATTGTTATGATATCATATATGGTTCACTTATGACTTTATATTACCCATTCTTTTGTAAATTAATGTTAAAGTAGCGTTTTGTGTAAAATCGTTTCATTTTTCGTTCGTGTTTTAAATTGTAATTATTCATATGATTACTTAGATCATGGTTACTTACATCCAAAATGTAAAACATGATTTATTTATAATATATATTCAGAATATTGATATATATATATAATATATCGATAAATGGAAATGAATACACCGTTCATGGAGACAGTAGGTCGTACGTACGCATGAATGCTGTTTTCGTTTCCTTATTGAATTGAATGGAATTAAGTAGATGAAATAAATATATATATACATAAATACAGTATCATTATTATGTCATATATTTCATTATTAATTATTATATATACTTTATAATCATTCATTAATGGTTAATCATTGAGAATGAATCTCATCACGTCATGGAGACGGTAGTCCGTACGTACGCACGAGCGATGAAATCATTCCCCTGATCGTGGAATTGTATTGAAGTGTATGTATAATATTTAATAATCAATATAACTTTTCAATAATTATATATAGTCATTATTCACACCATTATACCCATCCAAGTAAGGTGGTGGTGGAAAATAGATTACACCACGGCGTGGAGACGGTATTTCGTACGTACGCACGCGCAGTGATTTCGTTTTCCATAGGATGGATAAATGGTGAAATAGGGTTGTTTAATAATTATAATAACATATCGGTGTATGATTTATACATATTTTATTACTTCATGACGAAACAACTAAAGAATAAGAAGTTGATGAAGTAATAATGTTGAATGAATCGGTAACGAACATTACCTCTTCTTTGAAGCGCCTCTTTTAGACCTACTCTTAAGCCACTACAATTGGTCTTTGAAGAAGACCAGTACCTCTAGGATGTTTCTAGTTAAGTTTAGAAGAGAATTTTTCAAGGGTTTTTAGTGATTGAAGGCTCAAATTGGTGTGAGTAAGAGAGGGAGGAGGTTCCCTTTTATAAGGGAGGAGAGGGGCACCTTTGGAAATCTTAAAAATATTAATTTATAATAAATCTACCCCCACATAAAAACCACAAAAAATGACTCATATTAGAATATTTTATGATATAGGGTTGTAATATCATCAAAAAATAAAATTTATACATGTTAGGAAATTATTTTAAACATTATCAACTTGATTTATCCTAACTTAATCAATTTATTTTTATTTGTTGTAATAACATTCTAAATTTTAAATTATAATAAATAATTACTTATTTGTTGTCAATTTTCCATAATTGGATAAATTATAAAATTTTAGATCATATAGATTTAAAGTTATAATTTTTATATATTGTTTTGATTTTTAATCAATTTTATAATATGTTATTTTTATAAAATAACAATAGTGTCAATTTTGACACTATTTATTTATTTGAATTTAAATAAAATATATTCAGAAGATATGTTCGAACTAAAAGCTTTAATATATTAATAAAAGGTCATATGTATCTATAAAAGTAGTGGATAAAATTAAATAGTTCATATAATATTTATTTTATTATTTTTAAAACCATTTATTTGGTTTATCTCTTAATAAAATTATTACTACAATATTATTGTATAATTATTTAATATACATATTTGTAGCATAAAAATAAAAAATAAAATCCTATGATTAATATAAATCTATTAAAATTCACAATAATACTTTTACTCTAATTTATCGTCTTAAAATAACATTATTTAAATTGTTATATTTATTAAATTATGAAGGTGACATCTTTGGCATTATTAAAAATAAAATAATATAAGTGACATAATAACTTTTATAAGACTCCAAACGGTTATATATTATTTAATTGGATTATTAAGGTGTAGATATACACTACAAATAATATTTTTTCAGGTTTTTGGTCCTTTTAATGATTATTATTATTTCAATAAAAACTATATTACTGATTTTTAACTTAATAAATACTTTCTTCATCATTAATGTATCACCTTTAATGACAAATATTCAATCCCTAAAAATTCTAAATAAATTATCATGATGTAGATAATTCTATTAACTTTCTGGAGACTATTCATGTTCGAAGTGTTATTATGTTTATCACTAAATTAAAATTATTATACTTATAAAATTTAAGAGAGTGACATGTTGGCACTTTTTTTGGTTTTAATAATAATTAAATTATTTTCATGGTCAAAAGTCCATAAAATGAATCTAATCTGACCCATAGGTGATATGGGTATAATTTTAGCCATCCAATAGATTTTTTTCATGTGTTAGGGTAATTTTATAATATTATATTTACCATTAATTAACCGATTTACCTTTAACTACGGTAAATAAAATTTACCGTAGTTCCTATTCATAATTCGCAAAAATAAAAAGTAGCCTATTAACATAATTTGGACCCACTGATTCCAAATATGGAATTCATTTTTTAAAATTCAATACATAGAAGTTTCAGAAATTAAATTAAAATTAATCCCGTTGTCGATTGAAAATGGGTTTTTGATTAAAACATTGTAAAAGATTGAATTGATTTAACCTACGAAATCAATGTAAAATAAATGATAATGACATAAATTATATTAAATAGTAAAAATAAATTCTATTTATACTTTAAAACCATTAAATATTATAATTTTACCACATAAGTTATTACGATGAAAAAATATGTTTTTAATTAAAATATAGTGTGTTTTTAGTTTTCATTAAAATATAAAAGTTATCAGAAAAATATCAAAACATTATCCAATGTAAATTTTTATATCCTTAATCAAAATAAGAATTTTATTTTGTCAAATTGAACTTATAAACATGTCAACAACTAGATTTAAAGTGGGTGTGCCATCAAAAGGCGGCAAAACTGCATTTTTTGAAAAATATTTATTTTACCCGAAAAATTTATTTTGTCCTTATACCACATTCTAGAAAATGTGTATGATGAATAATAATGTTATAAAATTAAAAATTTAGTTAATACTATTCATAACAGCTAGTTCATAATAATATTATAATAATATACCGTTGTTTAGTAAAACCTGGTATTGCGTACAACACACGCTATCGAGGAAGGTCGTGATTGCGTGTAATGAAAGCCAAGTTAGGGTTGTGTGTTGTGCAAGACTCCTTTGTTGTTTCACATAACAGAATCCAACCATATTTCATTTACACATTTAATATATATATATATATATATACACTCAATGTTGTGTAGAATGACTATTATCAAATGAACTTGAAATTGTGTGTAACACAATCTAAGAATAGTGTTGTGTACATTTCAAGCTAATACGGTGTTGCATATAGCACAAGATAATCTTATTGTAGCATAAAAAACATGACATCAAATAAATTTAAAATAATACTTATCATAAAATATCGGGTTGTTACATTCATCCCCCCTTAAAATGAATTTCGCCCTCGAAATTCGTCAGGGTTATGCATGGTTTTCTACATGAAAGTTTCTTTAATTAAAACTCACATCATAAAATAAAATACCAAAACAAAACTTTTGAAAATAAGTATGAAATGTAATGGTTACCCAAATTAACTCATCACTAGGTTTCCACATAGGAGAACATAAGTGAAAATATTGATATGGAAGAGAAATCTATCCATCATGTTCTGATAAAGAGTGGTAGAGAAAATGGCTAGGAAAAATCCCACAATCACAAAGCCATATATTTGTGATGATATAAGGTACCATATGATTCATCGGATATAAGGGAACTAGGACAACATTTTTGGTTTTCAAGATCATTTCCCCAATGTTTAAGAATTTGAATTAGAAGAAATAATTTCTTGATTTTGGTACAATCTCACTATTGTTTTCTCTTTGAACAATTTTCACTTCATATCCTAAAGAAATGAAGTTGAATTTGTTATTCATGAAGTGTTAGTAGATCATGTTATAGAATCATGGGTCATTCCAACTGTTTCAAACAAAAGGTTAGCAGAAGTTATAAGTCCATCTTATGGTTAGATTAATCGTATATGGTTACAAAAATGAACTTATACTTCATATATCATACCGCTTAATAAAATAAAACTAGTTTCTACTAACCTGGGACTTCATGTAGGCTAGTGGTAGGGGATAAAGGACTATCGCACTTCGGTTGTGGGTTCGATTTCCACAGCCTTGTTCGACGCGATGGGTTGTCACCCATCCTGCAGGTTGTCCTTTTTCTAAAACTAAATTACTATAACATCATGTCAATAATATCGAAAAAAACATCTATCCTTAAACAATACTAACTTATGTCTAACATAATCAATTCCAATCTTTAGGCTTATCTAAAATACTTCGGTCCAATCTCATAGTATAAAGAAAACAATTACTAGAAAGGCTATCTACCATGAATGTGAATAGAAGCATTTATCCCACATATATCATAAGATATCTCTTATTGGTTTCATTCCAAAAACATGAATAACTTAGTCATATATTCTCTTGAAACATAAATTACCATATAAACATATTGAAAACATGAATACTGTCAAAAGGTAACTCATTACACAAACCAAAATCCCAACAAATCTATATAATCAAACCATAATATCACTTTGTCCATATATCAGTCATGAGCTCATGAATAAAATCAAACATCTCATTATCTTCTTATCCCTTCATTATGTGCATATCATCTACTTTCCAAAAATATCTGAATAACCTTCCATGGTTACCGGTACCATTCAACATATACTTTCATATACTTTAGGAAAAACAATAGTGTAAAAATCCTTAGATGATTCTTTATTCCATAGTACCATACCTTATTCTTTATAAACATACAATCATTCCAGTAACTTCTTAAACCACTAGCTAAGCTTCGTCATTTATTTCATCTCATATTTCATTTGTAGTCTCTTCCTCATCATCCACATAAATACTACATTTATGACCATGATGATTCTCTTCATGAGATTTTCCCTTAGGGCATTGGTTTCCATAATGCCCATACATTCCACATTTAAAACATCTAATCATTGTTGATGTCGTAGCAATACCATTATCCTTGTCCATGGTGTTAACTAAACCTTTTCCTTTTCACTTACTGGCTTTGTGTCCTTCGTTTCCACACCCAAAGCATCTTCCAGTTCCTTTGAAACAATCTCCTTGATGCCTCTTCCCACATGTTTTACATGAGGGAAATTGATCTTTCTTTCCTATATGATCACCATGAAACTCCATCATTCTCTTCTTATCTGAGTCCGGAAACTTACCAATGTTGAGAATATTGATCATATTATGAGATTTTTGATTAGGCATAATAATGATGTTTGGACTTCCAAATCCTGTTTCATTTGGTTGCTCATGAAGAATATCATTCCATTGTCCGTCATATCCTCCATTATTGTGAATCATCTTGTTTCCAGCCATTTTCTAAAACCCAAGAAGAATAGTGTGAGAGTCAAAAATCATGCTAGGTAAAACAACATAGTAAATGGGGATTACACTGAATATATAACATCTTAGGTTAAATTCTATGATTGTTACCATAGTTCTAGGACTATATCATGTACGTATACTTATTCTTAGTTATATCCCTAGACATACCTTAGAATTATCTCTAGGGATCTCCCTAATGTTTTCACATCCTAGTTTCCAAAGGTTGACTAAACCTTTCCTCTGATACCAACTGTAGTGGTATGGAATTACTTCTAGTGGACTATAATTGATACCTATCAGGGCACTCCATGGGCGGTTATACCCCTTGGGGGGGACACACCACCATCCCCAGTGGGAGCCATTTCCACATGAAGCTCTTGGGCGGAGAGCCATGCTTCGTCCAACGCTCACATGTGAGAGTTCCCAAGGATCGGATACATTCCTACCTCGTTTGCCTCTGATACCAACTGTAGAGACCCGAAGCTTGATGTTCATGGACATTACATTACTTTTGCATAATATCTTATACATAACAAAACAAACACACAAGGACCGTAATAGTTTAGTATCTTTGTAAACATGGAATATAAACTTCTAATCATGTTGAAAGATCTTCAACATCTCCCATAACGATCCTCCCCTTTTTGTTTCCATACCTAAAACGTTTCTTTTAATCCTGCGGGAAAAGAAAAAATAAAAAGGGTGAGCTCAAATGCTCAGTAAGGGTAATAATGGAGAAAATAAAAGAAACCAAATAAATTTGAACTTAAAAACATGAACATAAGACTTAAACATCAAAATCTTGAGCAATGACATAAAACATAGTAGTATGTAAGGCATAGATCATAATGGATCATCGATCATGATAAAATAGCATAGGAATAAATCATTTAATTTTGGAATCCATTAAGAACATGTAATGATTTCCATAGTAGCCAAGATATTACTTCCAAGACCATCTTAGTGGAAAAACTCCCTTTCTGAATCGAGTTCACTCCTAGTTTCAGTCCGGTAACACTGAACCAGATTAACTTACCATTCCAGCCATGTCTATCTTATGAGATATAAATCTTTACCCATTTTATTATATGGAGATATAGGTCCCACCAATCTCATAATGAAATCATTCTTACTTGTGCCACAAAATAAACATACATCATTCATAATAATACAACGAATAAAATGGGTTTCATAAACATAATCCCATCATTACATAATCTATATAAAAGAAATGGATATCATTTCATAATAAGAAAATTGAAACCATGTAAATAATAGATATATTATACTTGAAACATACACATAGGAAATAAATTAATCTCAGATGAAAAATGGTTTTGATAAAACACTTGAAATGAATTTTTGAGGAAAATATCCTTTCTTCTTTAAAATCATTTTCTTTTCACAAAATGTCATGCAATTTTAAAAGAAAAGGATTTTGTTGAAAATAGTCATGAAATATTTTGTAGTAAGATTCATGAAAATAAGGCTTTATAAAACTAAAAAAATCCTTTCATGCCGTATACGTTAAAAAAACATTATTCTCGTACTTTTTTCAGAAAAGTCAAAAAGTACCTTGTAGGGTAAATAAAAGAAATATTCCTTCCATACCATGGGGTAAAAGTCAAAATGTGTAAAAAAGGATTTAATCATACATGAATACACTTTTATAAAACATAAACATGGATTATATCAATAACTCCTGTAAATACTTACGAATAAGTAATCACAGATAGAAATGAGATTGGCCAAATTATACCTTACCTTAGGTCCGATATACATCATATGGATCTGAACCTCCTGTATAATGATTTAAATAATGTCATTGACTTATTAAAAAATCATAATAATTTTTATTATATCATATATGGTTCACTTATGACTTTATATTACCCATTCTTTTGTAAATTAATGTTAAAGTAGCGTTTTGGGTAAAATCGTTTCATTTGTCGTTGGTGTTCTAACTTGTAATTATTCATATGATTACTTAGATCATGGTTAATTACATAAAAAATGTAAAACATGATTTATATATAATATATTTTCATTATATACATATATATAATAGATAGATAAATGGAATGAAATACAACGTTCATGGAGACGGTAGGTCGTACGTACGCCTGAACATTGTTTTCATTTCCTTATTGAATTGAATGGAATTAAGTAGATGACATACATATATATATATACATAAATCCAGTATCATTATTTTGTCATATATTTCATAATTACTTATTATATATACTTTATAATCATTCATGAATGGTTAATCATTGAGAATGAATCTCATCGTGTCGCGGAGACGGTAGTCCGTACGTACTAATGAGCAATGATATTATTCCCATGATCGTGGAATTGTATTTAAGTGTATGTATAATATTTAAGAATCCATATCACTTTACAATAATCATATATAGTCATTATTTACACCATTATACCCATCCATGTATGGTGGTGGTGGAAAATAGATTACACCATGGCGTGGAGACGGTATTTCGTACGTACGCACGCGCAGTGATTTCATTTTCCGTAGGATGGATAAATGGAGAAATAGGATTGTTTCATACTTATAATAACATATCAGTATATGAGTGATACTGATGTTATTACTTCACAATGAAACAACTAAATAAGAAGAAGTGGAAGAAGAAATAAAGATGAATGAATCGGTAACAAACATTACCTCTTCTTTAAAGCGCCTCTTTGAGACCTCCTCTTAGGGCACTACAATTGGTCTTTGAAAAATACCAGGACCTTTAGGAATTATCTAGGGAAGTTGGGAAGATAATTTTTCCATGTTTTTCCGATCATGAAGGCTCAAATTGTTTTGAGGAAGAGAGGGAGGTGGTGCTCTTTTATAAGGGAGTGGAGGGGCACCTTTGGAAATATAAAATATATTAATTTATAATAAATCTAAAACCACTTAAAAACCTCCACAAATGCCTCATATTCGATTATTAGATGAGATAGGGTTGTAATCACATCAAAAAATAAAATTTAGACATGTTATGAAATTATTTTAAACACTATCAACATGATTAATCCTTACTTAATCAATTTAATTTTATTTGTGGTAATAACATTCTAAATTTTAAATTATACCAAATAATTACTTATTTGTTGTGAATTTTACATAATTGTATAATTTATAAAATTTTAGACCATATAAATATAAATTTATAATTTTTATATATTTTTGTGATTTTTAAACAATTTTATAATATGTTATTTTTATAAAATAACAATAGTGTCAATTTTGACACCATTCATTTATTTGAATTTAAATAAAATATATACAGACGATATGTTCAAACTATAAGATTTAAAAGATTCATAAAAGGTCATATGTATATAGAAAATTAGTGGAGAACATTAAATAGTTCATATAATATTTATTTTAATATTTTTGAAACCATTTATTTGGTTTATCTCTTAATAAAATAATTACTACAACATTTTTGTATAATTATTTAATATACTTATTTTTTGAATAAAAATTAAAAATAAAATCATATGATGAAGATAAATTTATTATATTTCACAATAATACTTTTACTCGAATTTATAATCTTAAAATCACAATATTTAAATTTTTATATTTATTAAATTATAAAAGTGACAACTTTGGAATCATTTAATATAAAATAATATAAGTGTCATACTCACTTTTATAAGACTTCAAACGGTTATATATTAGGTAATTGTATGATTAAGGTGTATATATAAACTAAAAATAAGTTTTGGTCAGGTTTCTGGGCCTTTTAATGGGTATTATAATTTCAATAAAAACTATATTACTGATATTTCACTAAATAAATTATTTCTGCATCATTAATGTATCACCATTAATGAAAATTATTTAATCCCTAAAAATTCTAAAAAAAATTTCATGATGTAGATAATTTTATTATCTTTTTGGTGACTATTAATTTTCGATGTTTTATGATGTTAATCACTAAATTAAAATTATTATACATATAAGATTTAAGAGAGTGACATGTTGTCACTTTCTTTGGATTTAATAATAATTAAATTATTTTCATTATCAAAAGTCCATAAAATTAATATAATCTGTCCCTTAGGTGATATGGGTATACCTTTAGCCATCCAATAGAATTGTTTCATGTGTTAGGGTAATTTTATAATATTATATTTACCCTTAATTACCCAATTTACCTTTAACTATGGTAAATAAAATATACTATAGTTACTATTCATAATTACCAAAAATAAAAATTAGCCTATTAACATAATTTGGACACACTAATTCCAATTATGAATCCATTTTTTCAAATTCAATTCACAGAAGTTGCATAAATTAAATTAAAATTAATCCCGTTCTCAAATGAAAACGGGTTTTTGATTAAAATATTGCAAAATATTGAATTGATTTAACCTACAAATTCATTGTAAAATCAATGCTAACGACATACATTATATTAAATGGTAAAAATATATTATATTTATACTTTAACCCCATTCAATATTATAATTTAACCACATACATTATTACAATGAAAAAAGTTGTTTTTATTTAAAATATAGCAGGTTTTTACTATTCATTAAAATATGAAAGTTATCAGAAAAATATCAAAACTTAATCCAATGCAAATTTTTATATCCTGACTCAAAAGAAGAATTTTATTTTGTCAAATTGAACTTATAAACAAGTCAACAAACTAGATTTAAAGTTGGTGCGCCATAAAAAGGCGGCAAAACATCATTTTTTGAAAAATACTTATTTTACCCGAAAAATTTATTTTGTTTTTATACCATGTTCTAGATAATGTGTATGATGAATAATAATGTTATAAAATTCAAAATTTATTTAATACTATTCATAACAGCTAGTTCATAATAATATTACAATAATATACCGTTGTTTAGTAAAAACCGGTATTGCGTACAACACTCGCTATCGAGGAAGGTCGCGATTGTATGTAATGAAAGAAAAGTTAGGGTTGCGTGTTGTGAAAGACTCCTTTTTTGTTTCATATAACATAATCAAACCATGTTTCATTTATACATTGAATATATATATATATATATATATATACACTCAATGTTGCGTAGAATGACTATTACCAAAAGAACTTGAAATTGTGTGTAACACAATCTAAGAATAGTGTTGGGTATACTGCAAACTAATACGGTGTTGCGTATAGCACAAGATAATCTTGTTGTAGCATGAAACACATGACATAAAATAAATTAAAAAGAATACTTATCATAAAATATTGGGTTGTTACAGGTTATGTTCGACCGAGTGTGTCACCTTGGGGTGCTCCAGTCTTGTTCGCAAAGAAGGCAGATGGTGGTCTCAGGTTGTGAATAGACTACAGGAGGCTAAATTAGGTAACAATCAAGAATCGCTACCCTCTTTCGAGGATAAACGATCTTTTTGACCAGCTGAAAGGGGTAGGGTGGTTCTCGAAGATCGACCTGCGGTCTGGGTATCACCAGTTGAGAGTGAAGGAGGGAGACATCCCGAAGATGGCCTTCAGGTATAGATATGGACACTTTGAGTTAGTAGTCATTCCTTTCAGTGTTACAAACTTTCCAGATGTGTTCATGGGGCTTATGAACTCCATCTTCTAGGAGTACCTAGATTGGTTCGTAGTCGTGTTCATCGACGATATCCTGATCTATTCAAGATCAGTGAAGGATCACAGGGAGCACCTGAGGATAGTTTTGGAGGTCCTTTGATAGCACTAGCTCTATGGTAAGTTGTCAAAATGTAAATTCTGGACACGAGAAGTGCACTTCCTCGGGCACGTGGTGTCCGATCAGGGTGTAGTGGTGGACCCATCAAAGGTTGCGGCAGTTGTTTCTTGGGAAGTAACTAAGAATGTGGAAGAGGTTCGTAGTTTCCTCAGGCTGGCAGGTTACTATCGGAGGTTCATACCCAACGTTTCTCGAGTTGCATCCCCTATGACATCAATGACCATGAAAGACTAGGTCTTCATGTGGAGTGAGCAGTGCGAGTCAGCCTTCAGCTATCTGAATGGGAAGTTGGTTAGTGCCCCAGTGTTGAGGTTACCAGAAGAAGGGGCGGCATATGAGGTGTTCTGTGATGCTTCAGGGAAAGGAATCAGATGTGTGTTGATGCAGCAGCAAGGAGTGATCTCTTATGGGTCTAGGAAGCTACACCCTCATGAGCATAATTATGCCACCCATGACCTGGAGCTTGCAACGGTCATTTTTTCACTAAATTTATGGTGGCATTACCTCATCGAGGAACGCTTTGTGGTCTTCACAGATCACAAAAGTTTGAGGTATATCTTCTCCCAATGGGACCAAAACATACTATAGTGGAGTTGGATGGAGTTCCTCCAGGATTACAACTTCGACATTTCATACACATCAGGGAAGGGGAATGTAGTGGCCGATTCCTAGAGCAGGAGGATGCAGAAGGATTTGGTACGAGAGTCGGAAGATGCCTAGAAGGCGATGGAGGAGTTGGCTACCTTGCACCTGGATGCGAGGATGGATAGTGGTAGAGGTTTCTTGTATCAGATGACAGTGCATTCATCTCAGTTTCAGCAAGTGGAGGAGTCTCAGTGGGGAGACCCAGAGTGGGAAGTGATGCGTGACCGATTCGACCAGAGCAATGCTCCGGAAGGATGGATGATGGATGGCCAAAACCAGATGATTTTCCAGGGAAAGTTGTTTTTTCCAGAGGCGATTCGCCGAAAGGATCTTAGTGAATCCCACAACTCACCTCTGGAGGTACACCCAGGATTTTCCAAGATGTACCAGGGACTGAAGTGATAGTTTTTGTGGCCTGGAGTGAAGCGAGAAATGGCAGAGTTTGTGGCCAAGTGCTTAGTGTGTCAGCAAGTGAAGGCTGAACACAGAGTTCCAGGTGGCCTACTACAGTCTCTAGATGTCCTCAAGTTGAAGTGGGATGACATCTCAATGGAGTTCGTCATGATACTACCCAAGGTCCAAGGGGGGCATGATTCCATCTGGGTGGTAGTGGACCGGTTGACGAAATCGGCTCACTTTCTGGCGATTAAGGAGTCAAGTGCAGTGGATGCTTTGGCCCGAAAGTACATGGATGAGGTGGTGAGATTACATGGAGTTACAGGGTCCATAGTCTCGGATAGGGATTCACGTTTTACCTAATGAGTCTGGAGGGATTTTCAGCATGCTTTTGGCACCCAGCTACGACTTAGCACATCATTCCACCCCCAGACAGATGGGCAGACAGAGCGCACCATCCAGACAATAGAGGATATGTTGCGGGCGTGTTTTCGGGACTTAGGAGGATCATGGGTGTGACACTTTGCTTTGGTAGAGTTCTCCTACAATAATAGCTATCACTCTTCCATTGGTATGGACCCATTTGAAGCCTTTTATGGGAGGCCATGTCATTCACCAGTGTGTTAGACTGAAGTAGGAGAGGCAGGCATCCTTGGCCTAGAAGAGGTGCAGAGCACGATAGAGAAGGTTCAGCTCATATGGGAATGGTTGAATGTGGCCCAAGGCCGACCGAAGTCGTATGATGATACCTGGAGGAGGCCCTTGGAGTTTGAGGTTGGAGACCACATGTTCATGAAGGTAACCCCTCGGCGTGGACAACGGAGTTTCGACAAAGAGAGTAAGCTTTCTCCTAGGTTCATCGAACCCTTCGAAGTGTTGCGGCTTCTGGGTGAAGTGGCATATCAGCTAGCGTTACCACTGCCACTACTGAGGATACATGATGTATTCCATGTGTCCCAGCTCCATCGGTATCTGCACAATGATTCACACATCCTCGGATGGGGAGAGCTAGACGTTGAAAATGACATGACTTTTGTGGAGAGACCAGTGATGATCGAGGATCTCAAAGATAAGGTGCTTCATGGGCGAACCATTCCCTTTGTTCGTGTTTTATGGAGACATGGTGGGATTGAGGAGAGTACGTGGGAGAGGGACGCACAGATGTGTGCCCAGTACCCAGAGCTGATTTGAGTTTTGTACTGTTCGATTTATAACTGTTGTGGTAGAGCGTTTTACCTTGTTGGCTATGAAATACTGGTTTTCTTTCCTCTAAATGTGTGTGAAATTTCCTGGCTATAGGGATGGGAGGACCCTACCCCTAATCAAGACGCATTAAGGTGGATGCAATTAAACCCGTGCGGTCGAGTCAGTGCCACCCAAAGCAGATAATATCTTGACATGGGGAAAGAGACTCCCCAACCCACATGGCTGGGTAGTTGGCATGGTATGTTGCTTGGTTCTTGACAGGAAGGTGTTCTTATTTAACAACGGGGTTCACTCCTAAGAGGTATCTTTCGAGGTGGTTGTTCGGACCCCCTCATTTCTTCTTGGTTGTTTTGATTCTCGAGGACGATAATTGTTTTAAGTGGTATCTAATGTAATGGATTGGGTTTTTGGGGTCTATTGATTTGTGAAAATCTCAAGTTAGTTTTTCTGGTCTACGAATCTCGATGAAGTTTGGCGTAATGGAAGGCCTACCGGTAGCCTGAGCCTACTGGTAGCAGGCCTACCGGTAGCTTGATCTACTGGTAGCCGAAGCCTACCGGTAGCTCTATCTACTGGTGGCTCCCAGCTACCGGTCGCTCTCAGTCTTTCCAGTAGCACTCCTTTTGCGCAAATTGGGTTTTAAACCGTATTTTGACCCCTTTAAAGCTTGTTTTAAAGCCCTGTAATGCCCATAAATGTTTTAATTAAATATTTAATGATTTAACCTGGTGTGTTCATAGGTTTAAACCGCCCGAACCATAAATAACGTGTGGGTCCGTGTGGTCAACCCACGACCCCCTCTCCTTACACAGTTCCACATTGGTATCTCAATCGTTCCCGACCTATATAAACAAAAAGGGTTCTCCTAGTTTTCTTTTCTCAATCATCCTATGCTAGGAGCACCCTTCGTTCAAACAAGCATCTATTCGTTCAATCGAGCCGTATCACTATCTGTGAAGTTCCATGCCCGGCGTTAGCCTCAATCGTTTTCAACAAGTAGGGGATTTCTCCTTCGTCTCTCCATTTTCAATATTATGTGGGGTGGGCATGCTTTTCATTCTGTGGAATTGGATGAACCAAACCTAAATAATGATAATGAACGGATTATATAAAGAATGAGGGGAGGGGGCTGTCTTTGATGATGATTTTTATGCTTCTATCTTTTATGATCTTCTTTTTGGGAGGCCTTACGCCTACTGAAAATCATGTCTATTGGTGGTCTTTCTCTATGTACTAATGAACCCTTCTTGAGGTTTAAATGGATTTTTTGTAGTTTTGAACTCCTGCTATGAAAAAGTAAATCGGTTCATCATGTATATCCGGCTAAATAAATTGAGGCACCAGGATCAATTCTTCTGTGATAACCCCGGTTAAAGCACACGAAAATCGAAATCATGGAGTGTGTTAAATCTTATAAATCTGAAAATTCTGGCATGGTCCTGCTTAGTAGTGTTGGAGTGGTTGTTTTTTCTTTATGGGTCATTTGTTGGGTGATGTGGGTGGGGATGGGATCCCCTGTTATTATACTCTCGATTGTTGTGAAATTGGGGATGGGATCCCCTATGTTATGATTTCGGTGGTTGTGAATTTTAAGACCAGGTGGTTACCTTGTTTATATCATGAATTGGGGTGGAATCCTCTATTGTTGAGAATCCTTTTGGATCCTGGGTATTCGACATGGAGCTATACCTTGGGGTTTCCTTTGGTTGTTGTGGTTTTACAAGAGAACCGGGTGTGGATGTTGTAGTTAATGCTTGACTGATTGATTTCCTGGACTTGTGCCTATACTTACTAGTTTCCCAAGTATGTGCATAACATAATTAAACATAATTACTGAACAAGAAAAAAGGATGGTACAAATGGGTTTTGGTTTGGTATGAGTCATGAATCAGACTTCATTGTTGTTTATATTCCTTAGGCTGTCTGAAAAACCTAAACTTGGGAGAGTGATTGTTACCTATATATATACTTGTAGTTTTGTGTTTCTTATTTGCACCCCACCCATGTGGAGCACTTAGTGCTGAACACCACCATTTCATGGCGGAGGGTGTTTTTTCCAACACTATTATTAGTGGCTGGTTATTAGATCCTTTTCTGCTCCCTTTCACGGATAGCCCAAGTATCTTCGGGCAGGCTGTGATGGCCTGAGGTCCATTATTAGCCCCAGAACATTCAGGCGGGGTAGTGTTGTGGTTATGTCCCAGGTGTGTGTGGGAATGTAGTTTCCCAAGTATCTTCAGGATGAGGCCCAACTTTCTTTCGGCGTGGCGGTGGATCTTCAAGCTCAGGTGTCTCCGGGCGTGGCGGTGGTTGTTCTAGCCTAGGTGTTTGCAGGTGTGTTTATGTGTGACCGTTGTGGCCCAGGTGTGTGCAGGTGGGGTTTGGCAGTGGGACTGCGTGATGTTTTGACCTAGGTGTGTGTGGGCATGGTTTGGCAGTGCGCCTGCGTGAGGTTGTGTCCCAGGTGTGTGCGGGCGGGGTGTGGCTGTGGGACTATGGTGAGAATGGAGGGATTGGTTTGATGCATAGGATGTCATCAATAACTAGTGAGAAAGTAGCGTGGGGTACCCAAACATCTATGTGCTCTTATTATATATATATTACATGACTTGCATTATTTGGGGAGTGTGCCTTGGTGATTCTTGGCTAGATAGTTTACCTTGTTAGGTGATTGGTTTACTCTTTTTCTCACAAGACATTAGTATATTCCCCCACTTGTGCATGAGTGTCTTTGGTTTTCCCTACCATGTATACTTTTATGCTCACCCTATGTATATAAAACAGCTTTCAGGTTTCCAGGAGGACTTCGGGGATCGCGCAGGACCGTACTAGCGTGGGCCCTTCAGACAGTTGCAGCTACTGATTTTCCTTCTTTGGTACTTTATCATTGTATTCACTTTGTACTTTGAGGATTTTTACTTTTGTAACATGCATTATGAATGGTTGTTGGGTTAACTTTTACTTTTTTCTTTTGGTGTTGTTGGGATTTACCAGTTTATCTCCTGATCCTATTAAAAGAAAAAAAGGGTAATGCCTTCCATTTAGTGCGAGATTTTATACCCTTGGCGCTGGTCGCCACTCCGGGATCTATTGAAGGCGGTTTTAGGGGTCATTATCTATCTTTAAACTTGAATAACGATGGACCTGGAAATTTGCTGACCCTTCCCTCCTTTTGGTGAAGGAAAGTCGTGACATTATTCTCCCTATGGAAGATTGTTGCGCCTCTATTCTTCATCTGTTATCTTTGTCATCAGGTGCACTGTAAATCTCTCAGTATATTTTATCCCACTCACCAAGAATCATTCAATCCCATTTAGAATCCTTTGCATAGTTATCCATGGAATCATTTGAATCTATTTTGGTGTTTTCATAAAATCATTCATCTTCATTCATTTTAGGTCAAATCAAATCCTACCCCGGATTATAATAACATCTATTACTATAAGGTAGGGTGTCTACCATAATTACCTCAGGTTCATTGTGATTTATAAAAATGCATCATTGTGCCTTTAGTCGGTGCCCACCGACTCTGTGAAAATTCACCAAAACTTTATAATTTATTTTTTTCAACTAGTGGTTGCGGCCCTTTTGATCATAAATTAATATTTTCAATTTTTTTCAATGCGGTCAGACACCCCTTTGGGTGTGCCAACATGGTCAGTATAAATTTCATTAGCCCAATTTTTTAATTCATTTAACTCCATGTATTTCACTACCTATTCTTATTTTGATTAATTTAAATAATTATTTTAAAATAATTATAAACCTTGAATTGATTGATCATTAGTAATTTTTTGTGACGAATTATTTAATCATGTCAATGTTCTTGACTGATAATTTAATTTAATTAACATCATGTGTTGTGAAGCCTAATTTTATTGTGTTGAATTTAAGTAAATAATTTAGATTAATTTTGGACGGTGAATTGTTGGATTATTGGTAGTTGGTTGTGATGAATTATTTAATTATTTTAAAGTGCATTTATCTACTAATGTTGATGTATTATCTTTCCATGTTAATATGGTTATGCTGTAATATTTAATTTCTTCTTTGTAATGCATGGTTGTATCTTTTTATTTTTCATGTTGTGAGATTATATGACGATTATTTCATATCTACTACTGCGAAAACAGTAATTAAGTTCAGTCTGGGGAAAAGAGGCATGTCTTATATTAAGGGCCATACTTAGACCCTCCATTCCTAACCTGTTACCTCTATGTGATGGGGTGTGGTGCTATTGGCTTTGCTGAAACAAGAATTCCCTTAGATCTCAAAAACATATGAGTGATATCGGTTCCAAAATTACTCATCGGGACAGATCTTTTGCCAATATGGATAAGACAACATAAGATGACACTCGACCCGTTTTGGAGAGATCAGCATAGACTAAGGGTAAATATATTCCTTGAGCGATACATTGTATTTCAAAAGATTTCCTTGGACGGGTATGGTGGTATTGGATAAATAAAGGAATGTTCTGTACAAATAGCTTGGGGATGAGATCAGAAACCAACATTCAACATGATCTATAATAATAACACAGTTAAGGTTAATATTAATTCCATTTGAGTCACATGATAATTGATATATTCTTCTGATATGTGAAAGTGCAACTGGTTGAAACTTGCTTTAGACCCCATGTTAAAAAACAATCTTGGGGTATGCCTCATTTTTGTTTACCATATTTCATTCTTGGTTTTATATATACACATGTATGTGTATTCTACTGAAAGGATCCTTTTCAGACTACCGGCTTTGGCTTAAGCAGGTGATTAGGAACAATTGTCGTTTGAAACTTGGGTCGACTTATTTATTCCAGTACACTTAATTATTTATCTGAATTTGTTATATAATGGCACACTACATTTTATCATTGCATGAAATAAATAGGTTTAGATACCTAGGGAGATGGACTATTGTGATTTTATATCACAACCTGCTCAGACGTCATTAACACCTGGGTAGATTATATGATTGCAGATATTGACAAAGAAAAGTGTGTTGCTTCTGATTCTTGATTTATTGTTGATTTTTAGGATGGAAAATATGGAAGAGAACTGAACCATGCTCGTGATGTAGTTTTCACACATAGTTTCTTTTCATTTGAGTTGATAGCATGCTTGGGTTCTATTTTATGTACTTTCAGTTTAGACATACATCATGGCATGACATCATTTTATGGGATTCCACACATGATTATTTATATTGCTTCCATTGTAGTCTATTCATTTATATACCTTTATTATTTATTATTAATTTATGTCTACTTCCTTTGTGATAATAATTATTACCTGTGGGGGAATATTCTCCCCCTAAGACAAAAAAAGGCCTCGGTGCTAGTCAGAAGCCTCTGGTGTTCGGGGAGATATGCTTGAGGCCAGGTGACAGACCAGTCTTTCCACCGTCTTAGAGGTAAGCTGGGTCAGAACAGTAAAATTATTAAGTTTTTAGTGTGATAATTTTCTAAAAGGTGCTTAAATAAAATACAGTAGGGGTTCTCTCTTATATGTTATGGGAAGTATGTTCTTTGAATTTCATAAAGAATTAAATTAATAAAAAGTATTTATTTATTAAAAAATTTCACAAATTTATATAATTTTAATATAATATTAGTATAAGTATAAATAATTTGAAAAATGATTATTTTACATTTTTTTGTTATGTTTTCATACATATTCATCAGTTTTGTAATATTTTTAAAAAAATTCAATTTCCACTATATTAAAATTTCCTAAAGATTAAGGGTCAAGAATGTTTCAATAAAAGAAAATAAATTGAAGATAGATGATATTTTAAATAATATCAAATAAATTCTCTTGAATATAATATTTTTATGAATTTTAATCTATATAATGAAATATTATTTATTAGAAAATATCAGTATTGTCATTTTAGACACTATTAATTTTATTTGAAATTATCTATATCAATATAATTGGGAAAATATAATTTAATCATATGAAACATTCATAATATGTCATATATATCTAAAAATTTCATGGAACAAAAAAATTCATCCAGTTTTTATTACTTATATTTTATTAAATTATTTATATTATTTCTCAATTAATAGAATAAATATTTTGTGAACGTCTTATATGCATTTATAATAGTCATTAAATAACAAAAAATTTAAAATAATCTAACATGAAAATAATTTATTATATTTTCAAATGAATATTTACAAAAGTAAATAATTTATATTTATCCCTATCAAAAATATTATATATATTAAAATAAAAAAGTGATTTTTTTCTTTATATTATATTTAATCATTATAAAAATAAAAAATCAAGATATATGGTACCATAATTGTAACATCCCAATATTTTATAGTACATTAACTTATTAATGTAATTTAATAGGTTGCGATACACGCTACACCGAGATCAAGTGCACCACAAATTACCATACTAGCCATTCAAAAAGAGGTTATGAATAGTATTAATTAAATTTTGAATCTTATATACTCATTATAATTTTAACATCCATGTTATGTGTTTGTTAGACATTATATATGAACAAATTAATTTTTCAGATAAAACAAGTATTTAAAAAAAAGAAAATTTTCTACCATTTAATGGAAACCCATTTTTAAAACCAATATTTGACTCTTTTATATATTCAATTAAATGAAAATTAATTCTACTTTTTAATCAGGATATGAGTATTTATTTTGGTTATATTATTGGTACTTTTATAATAACTTTCATTTTTTGATGAATAGCGGAAAATTCTAAATTTTAATTGAAGACAATTTTATTAATAAAAATAATTTATTGTGTTAAATTATGAATTTTAATGGTTTTAAAGTATAATTAGATTATATTATTATCATTTAATACAATTTAGTTCATTATAAGTAATTTGACATTTAAATTTGAAATAAACACATGTAAATCTTTTGATAGTTTTTAAATTTTAAAAACCTGCTTTTTTTGTTTTGAAAACCATAATTAATTTCAAATTAATAAATTAGTATTATATGTTTTTAATTTGGTAAAATATACATCATTCATGAATTCTGAATATCAAAAAAAATTAGTGTATATTTTGGTTTTTTTATGAAAATTCTCAATTTTTGATGAATTGTGAAATTCACTACGTTATTATTTAAAACCGAATTTTTATTTAATTATTTAGTTTTTTTATTTAAATTTATTTGAAGTCAAAATATATATATAATATCTATATATGTTCAATTAAACATATTGGTGTCATTTTATAATAAAATTAGATAATTAAATTTTTTTGAACTTGTTACCGTCATTTACCCCATTCTAAGAGAATTTGCAAATTTCCATAAAACATAATATTAAATCATCTGTGAGTTGAATTTTAAAAATCCAAGAGAACCGATAAATATCAGTAATTTAAATTATTATCAATACGAAGAAAATAATTTTTAGTGAATAGTAACTTCTCAATTTTATTTACAATGGATAAAAGTAAATAGGGTAATTAGATGTAAAATTGATATTATAATTACCCTAACGCATGTCCTAATTCTATTGATTAAGTTTATTTCAAATAAAAAACAACCTTAGTAATAAAATATGATCTTCTTTATTAAACATTGATTATATTAGGTCATTGATTATTATATTATTTAAAGAAGTGTTAAAAGTGTTATATTAAAAGTTTAATAACTAATCCATTTTTAATATAAGTCTACACATAAGATAAATTCATCTATAAATATTTATTAGAAATAAAAATATATTTCGTACATAATTGCATTTTATTTATAATATTAAGACATTAAATATTTATAATTTATTTATGAATCAATGATGATGCTTTAATTACCTTCTTAATGAAATATTAAAATAATTGATGTTATAAACATCCAAATAAATATAATTTGAAATATTTGATGAATTCCACTAATTTTATAGTTTAATATTGCATGTTATGGTTTATTAGATAATTTTTTCCAATTTTATAAGATTTTTATGACTTTCAAAAAAAGAAAATTCCATATAGTGTCAAAATTTACATAAATTTGTTTTAAAACTAATACAATATAATTGGTTGATATAATATTCCTAAAAATCTAAGGTTCTTCCAAAAGGAAAAAATAATATTATATATGACATTAATTAACCACTTGAGGTTCTTTTGGAAGTTTATAGTATGTTAAATAACTATATATTGTATGAATACAAGAAGACACAGTAAAAGTTAATCTATTTAACTAAGAGTTAAATCTAAATGATATGGTTAAAATGGTAACCTAAACTTGCCTAAAACCAATTAGTTGAGATGATTTTGAACCATAATCACCTAAGGATCGATATAAATTCATTTTTTCCATTATAAATAGAATATGATTGTATAATAAATTAATATTTTAAACGTTTTTTAAGAGACCATCAACCCCTTTATAAAATTGAACTTCCCCTTCTCTCAAAATCACACCTACAATGCAATTTTACATGGAAAAATCAAGACCAAATATCCTCCTAACATCCCTAAAATCAACCTAGAGTCCATAAATTGATCTAAAAGCCATCCTATGGATCCCTTTCGACCAAAAAAAATGGAAACAACTGAATAAGAGGTAATAATTTCATCACACTCTTTCAAGTTATTTTCTTCCTCCACTGCCACTTTCTTTTTTGTTTCTAAACCAAAATAACAACAACAATAACTCCTACATACTTTGATTTTATTATAAATATGGTACAACAAATTTTTTATTCTATCCTTCCTATGAATGACATAGTCACCATACGAGCGTACGTATGACTTATCATCATTATGTCGTGTGGTGGTTTGTTATTCAAACACTTCATTATTTGAATGCGTACAATAATCAGTATAACTGATGTAAATAATAAATATAAAAATTTAATGATTATGTATATATGATATAACATCCAATTAAAAATTATTTCACCATCAATATAATGATATTGTCTCTTGTGTGTAAGTATGGATTACCGTCTCCACGCCGCGATGAGATTCATTCCCACGTTCACCATTCAACGATGATTATAAAAATATATTTTATGTATATATATGTAATATATGATTTAATAATTCTTCTGTATATATATATATATATTATTTATTTACATACATATATTTCATTCACATACTCTTGTTCAGTATGATTTGAAAACGAAAATAGCGTTTATGAGTATGTACGTCCTATCGTCTCCATAAACAGCGCCTTCCGTTTCATATATCTATCTATTATAAATATTTATATAAAAAATATATATGATATATAAATAAAGGATTATATTATGAATTATTTAAATCATTATCTGAATGATACGATCAAGAAAAACAAGTTAGAACACTTACCATAAAGAAAGTGATTATTACCCAAAATGATAATTTAACAGGGAAATAATTATTAAATGGGTAGTATATGGTCATAAATTAATCATAAATGATATTCTAAATATGAATATGGTTTTGGGATAATTTCATAACATTTTATTGTCAAAATAATGGTGATTAAACGTATCCTTGACCAATTGAAAGTGCAAGGTAAGGGTTATTTTCTCAATCTCATTATTACCTGAGATTGTTTATGTATAAGTATTTACTCGGAAATAATTGTAATATATACCCATATTTCATAAAAGTGTTTTAAAAATGAATATTTTAAGGATTTATGGGATTTTATATTCAACCACATCATCAGATAAAATGTTTTAAATATTAATCATTGTAAACCCTTTTTAATTAATGTCCATGTTTTCAAAATTATTTCAAGGATTTATTTATATGGACATGAATGTTATGAAATGATAATTATTTTAAAAAGTTTAAAAGTGGTATGGGACACTAGGATTAAAAAATATATTCTAAATTACTTCCTTAAAAATAATAGATTTTGAAACCATTTCAAGAAAATGTCTTTTTCTCTAAAAGCATTTTACTGATCATTTTCATATATGTCCACATACTTTGATGGATTTTAAACTAGTTTTAAGTTTATTTATTGGGATACAAATCTTCCATAGTGTATTGATGGTTTTGTGATATGTTTGACTATAAATGTGTTATTTTTATAATGTTCAAGGTTTATGGATAAATTATTTACATTTCATATTCTAGTTTTAAAACAATTGTCTATGTAATGTTTAATGCATTTCATTTGAAGAAAGAATTGGAATTAGTAATTGAAAAGTGGATCCCACTATATCTCCACATGACATTGATAGGTCTAATGAGACAAAATAGTGTCTTATAACAAGGACATGAAAAATATTATTTTTAGTTTTGTAATGTAGAGATTTTGTCTATTTGTCGTGCAATACATCCTAGTATAGATACGAGCAGGTAGAGTTGGCTCTGGCACAGATGTACTTAGGAGTGGAAACTATGAATATGAGTATTGGGCTTGAACTGAGGTATCCTGGCACATGACAACGGGCCTTGTTTCACTTTTGGTTATAATACTCTCTGGTGATATACTTAGTATTATTCACATTTTCATTATGATCTATTATGAGGATTTCGGAGTAAACACTTCCTCAAAAATATATTTTATGAATTTTGATTATATTTATAGTATTTTAAATTTACGTTAGGTATTTTACAAGATTGGAACTATTTATTGAGATTTATAATCTAACCTAGTGTATTCCATTGTTTAGAAATGATGCCTAGTAGAAGGAATGAAAATTCAAGCAGTATGAATGATTGAATGATTAAGAAAAATTATAAATTTTATTATATTAAGACAAAATATAAAATGGATGTATCTCCCATGTATTCTCATACTATGAATAAATAGTATCATGTGATAATAAGTTAGGTAAAGAATTATCTGAGTCCTATGGTTTTGAAGGTAAGCAAGAGAAGTAATGGATGGAAGAGAGAAAGATATATAAAGGGGTGAGGGGAAAGAAGGATTTTCCCTTATGTGATAACTGTGGAATGAATCACCTAGATAATTTTTTGAGAGGAATGGTAATTTGTTATAAGTTTGGAGAAAATGGACACTATGTATGTGATTGTAAGAGTTAGAAGAAGGTTCAAATGTATAATACTTCATCTGAAAGGAGTTGGGACAATACGTGAATCAATGTACAAATCATCAGTGTATACACAAAATGATTCTATTGGATAATAAGAATGTGATGATACTACTGAAGATTAAGAGGAATGATTATAGTTTCTATGTTTTTATTAACCTATTATGTCATTTTAGTATTGTATTAATGACGTACTTGTTATAATAATTATAATGTCTACAAGGATTGTATTGTATTACAATTTTATTAAGGAATGAGATTGTGTCAAACCATGAAAAGTGACTCAATAGCTGTTTAATTTTATGCAAAATATACGATTGAGAGAAAGATAAACCATAATATGGTTCTGATACTAAGGTAGTGATTTTTGGATAATATATGATTGATTTTGAGAAATTATATTTTATATTCTTGGCTACATTGAAACTGATTAATCATTTGTATATTCCATCATTGTTGGATTTTACTATATTTTGGGATAGAAGGAGTATATCCAGTATTCTATGTGGAATAAGGGATCATGAATTTTATAAATAAGTTTTTTTGGTAATTTAGGGTGTTATAGTGTTTTAAAAGAATATATAACGAAGGTTTTCACTTGTTATTTTCTAGAAAAAAGGATCTTCATTGTGTTTACCTTCCTTATAAAATTTTCATTGTAAGTTTAGGAAAAATTAGTTTTGATAAGTCCAATTGTTTGAATCAATTATATTTGGCATTGGATACTATTGTTAAGGATTATTCATTTCTTGATATTATTTTTGGATTTCTATAAGAATCACAACCCGGTTGTCGGGCGACAACCAGTTGTGTCCGACAAGGATGCGCGACTTAAACCCACAACTAAAGGGTGACATGGGTGGATCACCTACCACAAGAATAGGTTATTTCCTAGTTTTTATAATTTATTTTTCTTAAATAGTCTGACAAATGAATTAGAAATTAATTATTTTTGGACCCCTATACGATTAGGATAAATATAATAATTTTTAATTCTATTATATTATGGAGTAAAAGATGAGTTTTTGGTAGGAATTATTTGAAAGATGAAACTCTAATTGTCAATTATATATAATTTTCCTCTTATACTATGAATAAATTTATTATTTAACTTTAGGTAAGGGATCTTATCACAAAAAATGTGTTATTCTAATACCTTATATTTTGTTGAACTAATGATATTTTGATTCCTCATAGATTGATGGCATTGATGCCCTCAATTTTAAACTTTTTATGATTGATTACCTCAATCACTCCCAATAATTATTTTCGTTTTTCCTCCTATTATGTGTGTTTAATTTCAAACTATGTTCTTTTAATAGAGATCTTAATTTTGTGGTGACTTTTGTATTGAATTTCCCTTTTAGTAAGACTAAATTTTATTAACCCAATTTCTAATGTGACTTTTTAAAAAAGTTTTTTTTTCTATTTTTAACCGTTTATTTTTAAAGAAAAATTTCAAATTGGAAAAAACCAATTTATTTAAGGAGGGGAGAATGTAACACCCCATTATTTCATTGTACGATATCTCAATAAGGTAATTTAATAAATTGTGATACACAAAACAATAAGTTCGAGAGCACCACAACAAAACAAACTAGCCATTCAAAAAGATTTTATGAATAATATTCACTACATTTTGAAACTTATATAATCTATATTATTTAAAGATCCATATTTTTTTTAGAAATAATGTAAGAACATATTCATTTTTTTAGATAAAGAACTATTTTTAAAAAAATTCAATTTTAACGCCTTTTAATAGAAAACCTTTTTTAAAACTAATAGTTGAAACTTTTATATATTCATTTTAATGAAATTTAAATCTATGTTAGATGTTGGACATAAAAATTTAGTTTGGATAATTTTTTGGTACTTTTCTTATAACATTCATATTTTTATGAATAGTTAAAATACTTAATTTTAATTGAAAACAATATTTTAAATCTAAATAATTTATTGTGTGAAATTATGAATTTGAATGATTTGGAAGTATAATTAGATTATATTTTTATCATTTAATACAATGTAGTTAATTATATGTAATTTGACATAAACACATGTCAATCTTTTGATAGATTTTTTTAAAGACATACTTTTTGTTTTTGACAACATAAATTAATTTGAAATTAATAAATAAAACTTTTATGTTTTTAATTTGATACAATATACGTAAATTTTGAATTAATAATATTAAAATTAGCTTAGGATTAATTTTTTTTTATTTTTCCAAAAACATTCCATTTTTTATGAATAGTGAAAAACACTGAGTTATTATTTAAAACAGACATATTATTTAAAAACAATTACTTTATTTAAAAATATATTAATTAGAAATATATATATAATACATATTTATATGTTCTATATAATACATTTGTGTCATTTTATTATAATATTAAATGTATAAAATTTTATTGTACTTTTTAACATTTTTACCCACATTCAATGTGCATTATAAGATTTTCATAAAAAAAATTTACTACTTCTGTGAGTTGAATTTAAAAATCAGAGAGACACAGTTGAAATTAGTAAGTAAAATTTACATCAATAAGATGAATATAATTTTTCATGAATAGTAACTGTTGATTTTTTTACTATGATTAAATGTAAATGGGGGTAATTAAGGGTAAAAATGATATTATAATTATCCTAACACATGTAATAATTCTATTGAATAAAATAAATTAAACTAAAAACAACATTAGGATTAAAATATGATCCTTTTTTGTCTACTTGTATTTGATTAAGGCATTTATTATTATTTTATTTAAAGAAGAGTTAAAATTGTAAAATTCAAAGATTAATAACTAAACCATTCATTATATTGGGTTACAAAAAAATATAAATTCGACTATAAATATTATTTAGGATGATAAAAATATTTCCTATATAATATAACTTAATTTTTAATTTTTATACATTAAATAATTTAATTTATTTATGACACAATGATGATGCAGTACTTACCTTATACGTGAAATATTAAAATAATTGATATTATTAATATCCAAATAGATGTAAATTTAAAATTTTGATGAATTACACTAATTTTAACATTTAATATTACATATTAGGGTTTATTAGATAATTATTTTTCAATGCTATATATTTTTAATGACTTTCACAAAAAATACCAAATAGGGTCAAAATTGACATAAATTCATTTTTAAAACAAATACTATATTATTAATTGATATAATATTCATAAAAATATTGTGTTCTTCCGAAAAGCATAAAAAATATTATATATGTCATTAATTAACCACTTGTGATTTTCTTGGATGTTTAGAGTATGTTTATTAACTATATAGTCAAAGAATACAACATGAAACAGTAAAAGTTAATCTATTTAACTAAGAGATAAATCTAAAGAAAGAGGTTAATATGGTAACCTAAAATTGTATAAAACCTATTTTATGAGAGTATTTCGACCCATATCCACCTAAGTCTCGAATTAAATATATTTGGTTCTATTATAAACCGAATATTATTGTATAATATATTAATATTTTAATATTTTCCTAAAGTGACCCCCACCCCCCTTATAAAATGGAACATCCTCTTCTCTCAAAATCACACCTCCAATGAAATTTTCTTAGGCCAAACCCAACCCAAATATCCTCCCAACATCCCTAAAATCAACCTAGTGTCCTTACGTTTTACATAAAAACAACCTCGGAGGCCTTTTTATCAACTTAAAAGGAAATACCTGAAGAAGAGGTAATAATTTCACTACCCTCTTTCAAATTATTTTCTTCTTCCACTTCCTCTTTATTTGTTGTTTCTATACCAAAAAAATAACCCCAGTACCTCATACATACTATGATGTTACTATAAATATGGTAAAACTATATTATTTATTCTATCCATCTTATAAATGACAGTGTCACCTTTCGTTCATACGTACGACTTACCGAATCCATATCATGGTGTAGTTTTTAATTCAAACACTTCATTATTTGGATGTGTATAATAATGAATATAAATAATATAAATAATAAATATAAAATGTGAATTTTTCATTATATACACCATACCACCCAATTAAATACTATTTCACCATCAATATAATGATATTGTCGCTTCTGTGTTCGTACAGATTAACTTATCCAGGGCGTGATGGAATTCATTCCCTAGTTCACCATTCAACGATGATTTTAAAAATATATATTATTAATAAGTATGTAAAATATGACATAATAATTCAACTGAATATATATATATATGTACTTACATATATCCCATTCACTTACTTCCCTTCAATATGATATGAAAATGGAATTAGAGTTTATGCGTTTGTACGACCATGCGTCTCCAAAAACAGTGCCTTCCATTTAATATATCTATCTATTATAAATATTTCTATTATAAATATACATGATATATAAATCAAGGATTACATTCCAAATGTATTTAAGTAATTATCTAAATTATATAATCATGAATAACTTGTTAAATCACGTAAGATAAAGAAAGCGATTATTACCCAAAATTTTAATTTAATAAGGAAATCATTATTAAATGGGTAGTATAAAATAATAAATGAATCACATATGATATAATAAATATTAATATGGTTCAGATATAATTTAATAACATACTATGATAAATATACAGAATGTCAAAATTACCCTCATCCAAATGAAAGTGAAAGGTAAGGGTTAATTTCACAATATCTTTATTATCTAAGGTTATTTTTACATTAGTATCTACTAGGAAATATTTATTATCCATGTCCATATTTCATTAAAGATTTTTCAAAGGGATTATTTTTACGGTAAATTTTACTAAAAGATAATTTTAAATGTTTTAAATATTTATTCTTCTAATCCTTTCTCATTAATGTCCATGTGTTCAAAATGGTTTTATGGTTTTATATATATGAACATGAATATTTTAAAATATTAATTCCTTTAAAAAGTTTAAAAATTTTATGGTAAACTTTTATTGAAAACTATATTTTAAATTACATCATTTATATATTATGTGACTTTTAAATGATTTTATGAAAAAGAGTTATTTCTATCAATGATATTTACTAATCAGTTCAATCTATGTCAATATTTTTAAAGGGGTATTAATCTTGATCAAGGTTGATTTATTAGACAAATATTCCCTGATTTTTTTACGTTTTTGTGATATTTTTGACTATGGATGGATAATTTTTATAAAAATCATCGTTTTTTGATAAATTATTAACATTTCATATGATATTTTTAATAAAAATGTTTATATTATGTTTCATCCTTTTCATATGAAGAATGTGTTGGACATGGTATGTGATAGGTGGAGCCCATTATATATCCTAGGTGAATCGATAGGTCTCATGAGACAGCTAGACATGGAATTGTTGGAGGCCTTTCCCAATTGGATATATGGTTTTTGTCGAGGCCTTATTCATTTATAGACATCATGGTCGTGGCTGTGAATAAATGTTTCAGAACGTCTAACATTATACATCCCCCCATTATGGAAATAATATATATGGTTCATGTGGTTTTTGGACTTGTAAAATACCCATGACTATGTTTTATTATGGAATTATTTACTCAAATCATATTTATTCAATAAAGTGTTTATGTTTATTTTTTGTAACGGAATTTGTTTTCAAATTTTCACCATGCCTATTGTTTATGTTATCTTCTGCTAAATTTTTTACCCTTACTAAACATCTGAGCTCACCCCTTTCTAAGGTTTCATTTTCCCCGGATTTCTAAAAAGTGTATTATTATTGTTATACAACGATAAGATAAACAAGAATAATTGAGTTCTCAACGAATTATCTATGCTGTATTTTATGTTTGAGATTGTGAGGTGATGTTGATGTAACTAATCTATTTCCAAGACTGTTAAACTAAACTGTCATTCTGAAAATGATTTCATAGTATCATGCGAATGTATTAAAATAATGCACCAACTCTGGGTAACTATGTTCGGGGTGTTACAATGATGCCCTAATATCTAAATAAATATGTAAATTTTCTAAATAAACTCAAAAAATAAGAAAATTGTAATTTTTTGTCATTTATATTCCTTATAATATTATTGATAACCTTAACTACATGATTTTTCCTTATGTTAGTGAAAATCATTTATCAAATTACAATTCAAAATGAAAAAAATTAAAGGGAGATATTTACCAAATCTTCACCTCATGATTAAATATATAGAATCCAATATTCACACTTCAACTTAATAAGTGATTGAAATTAATTTTTTAATAAAATTAAAATTGATGGGACAAACAATTTTTTTGGGAATGTATTTCCATTTAAATAAAAAAATACTTTATACAAAATTACACAATAATATTGATTATGTGGAAAATGGATTATTTATAACATAATATAATTAATTTTAGTTTTAAATAATTTTTTAATAAAAATATAATCCATAAATTATGTAAACCAAAATATACTCTTCAGTTAATATTAGTTTTTTTAGTATTGACTAGAAAATAATCAATTTTAGGAATATTCAAAATTTTATCCCTATGTTAATATCTGTATGAGTATTTCCAAAATGATGTAATTTTTATTGAATATAAATTATAAAATAAATATGAATTAATTATAATTATCACAAGAATTTGACAATATAACCAATTTTGGAAGAAAATTAATTTTTTAATAATAACATGATATTAATATAAATTATTTAAATATTTTTTATTAATAAATTTATTATAAAATAATTATGTATATTTATATAATGGGTTTAATCCTTTTCATATCCTCCAATTTTGTGGATAAGTTATAATTTTAATGGTAAATAATAACTTTCATTAGTTTGACTAAGCTTCACTTTTCATGTTATATATACAATCAAAAAGAGAATTATTTTAATGGCTAGGGGAATTAAATGGATAGTATAACACAAATATTTGATGTTATATCCCAAACAATGGTGACCTATATTGTGTTACCTCCACAATCATAGTGGCTCACATCATCATTATATACCTATTATGGAACAAAGTCCACAACCCATTATAAGTGGACATAAACACCACATGAAGAATTTTTTATATATAAATTACCCCATTGGACTTTAATCCCATACCATGAGAATAAATTAATATAATACTAGGATATGGAATTTATGTACCTAATTATGTCAATAATAATATTAAAATTCATCATCATAACTAGCTTACCACAACAACATCACATCTCAAATATACTCAATACATAATATTCATATGCATGCCAATAAATCACTAAAACAAGGAAACCAAGACATACTATGCCAAAACCCCAATTTCAACATTGTACTACACATTAGTATCTCCTAGTAATAATGTAATCACAATGGTGTATCATTGTTCTCCTCACATATTCAATCCTACCAATTTATGTTTACTGCACACCAATAGTGAAAATATGACAAATGGTAGGACTATAACTCATAGAAAAGTCACCCTTAAAAAATGTTAAATATATTTAGGAAAGGTTGCTATAAAGTTACTCCTTTAACAAATATTTTCACTTCTCATACAAGTTGAATCCAATTTTACCCTAACTCAAAATTCTATATTTCTAAATTTTTACCGACCTTTATATTAGGGACTCTAAAGTTACCCTAAATAAATTTAGCATTTCCAAAAAGTTACTTTAGATTTTTCTAAAAGAAACTATTACTCTTTTGGAAAATTTACTTATACTAATTTCACTTCACATATATATTTTTTACTAATAAAATATAAATCATTCATTTTAAAATGTATAAATATTTCAAAAAATAATACAATAATGAATCATACTGCTAAAAAATAATCATTATGTTTCTAGATTTCCCAAATTTAATGAAATCAACTACCACTCCTAAAAACCCACATGAAATGCCAAAAATACATTCCAAACATATTTGAACCCTTTGAAAAGAGTATACTCAAACTCAAAACACATGAATCATTATTATATGAAAAGTTAAACGACAAATTTCAATCTAAACCCCAAGGATTGTTCCCCATCCTTTATTTACACCTCAAACACCTCTTTATGTTCTTATTTTTCATGATAAATCCCCATCCTGGAATGAATAACTAATTAATATAATTAACACTATATAAGATAAAATACCTTGACAAAAAATATGTAATTATTGTATTATTATATTGAACTAATATGAATTGCATTTTATGAAATATTTAATTATGATAGAAAACATGTAATTTTACCAGAATTATAAAGATTATCAGTCATATAAAATTCAATCATTTTGTTAGATGGTATCAGAATATATGAATCAACTATAAATTCATTATATGAAATCGAAAAATCGTACACTATTATATTCTCAAGTTGTGTCATGGAATCTCATTTCATTATTTTCATTATGATATATTTCATTTAAAATTATACACCCCAAAATGCATTAAAAACATGGTCATCAAGAACATCATAATATATGAGTATTTGTGGAATTCCGTACAATATGACTTTTACATATCACTTATATATGCACAATGTATTTAAATAATGACTCTGTTAATCTCCGATGTCCCCTAAATCCTAAAATACATACATTCCAATTTTCATTTTCTAATTTCAATTATGATAACATATAAAATAATAAAATAACTTTTTATATCATCAAATGAAATACTATAAGATATCATAAACATTAAAAAATCTGATTTCATCTGAAATACCATGTTTCATCTAATCAAATATTTTTTATTCACTCTAAAATACTTTTAGAGATGATATCTTAGTAAAAAATAAAACCTCAAATAACAAAAAAAAATGTTTTGACACTAATTTCCATTATAGCATTTGAAAAATAATATTTCTTTTGAACAGTAAATGATATAAAATAGTATCCACAAAAAAATATAACACCCAAGATAGAAAGGGATCAAGAATCATCTCTATCAGTAGCCTATATGTCTATAATAATGACCATGAGTCACATAACATGTTAACTTTAATCTAATATATTCACATTGGTGAATTCATTGGGAGATCATGGGACATTAAATACTTCAATACAAAATTTCCAACACATTTTTTATATACACTTATAATATACACTAACCATGAGGTTTAATAAATAAATTTTTATTTACATTTATTACTGATATAGTACTTTACCAGTAATCAAAAGAGATAAGAACATCATATTTATAACCTATATTTCAATACAAGATCCTCTATATATCTAAATTAATGTCTCAAAATTCATACTTGTCATATAATAGGTAAAATCCCAACACATTTTATCTATATACAATGATACAATCTGAAACATAAACAACCATGATCTTATAATAAATCCCTCTAGGATTCATAAAAAATGACTAAACTTTTAAGGTTTTCAAGACACGTATCTCACCAATATAAAGTAAAATGGATTCAATAAATTATACAAAAACACCTTAAATACCAATAATATTTTTTATATCACTCCATGTGGTATTCTTAATGAGTTACAAGGTTCTAAAACTATTGTATTATAACTCATAGTTTAATTTTGTGTCTCATAAAATAATCATATTCATTAAAATCATAACATCCCATAATAATTTATATTACATCATGATAAATATCTCTAAGGGACTAATAAAAATTATACATTAATAAGTAATTTATCAATATATTTCACAAAATGTGTATCATTATATTAATATTTTCAGGCAAATTTAAGGAATAATAAGCAAGTTATTTATTTTTATAAAATAAAATTGATATTATTTAAAAAAATTATGTGTAATTAAAAAACCAATATCTATGAACATATTTCTCATATGATATATTATATACATTCCATAAAAAACATCGTGATTTCAAAACATTATTTTTGTTTTGTTAATTGACTAAATTTTTATATATTTCATGTCACATGTCTATGTGATCATATAATAAATCCCACCCAATAAACCATTTAGTGATTATCTTCTAATAAATAAGGAAGTTTAGATAATGTTAAAATTTATTAATCATTCCCATAATATTATACACCATTAATATATTTATAATTCAGTACATTATACCATCAAATTTAACAATGTTAATAAGATAGGATTCTAAAATAGAGAAATTTATGTTTATAACATTATAGTATATCAATCTCATTCCATGAAATTATTCTCTTGAGATTAAATAGTAGTTACCATAGAAATTTAAATTATAACCTACCATCACATCCTAAACACCATTCTAGATTGAATGTCATCAACCTGGTTGTAGTTACCAAACTATCATTTTAAATTTTGCTTTACGATTATACCCTAAAATATTTATTTAGATTTTAAATAAAACTCAATATGTATTTTTAATAAAATAAAACCTAAAAAAGTAATATTCATAATCTCATTATAATTAAATATAACAATTTACCTTCCACCATATCATATCCTAAAATCATTATGATATTTTATGGAAATAAAATTTTCACAAGATTATTACAATCATGTATCTATTAAAATAGAACCTTTATATAAATAATATACTCTCCCTAACCTCTTAAATCCTATATTTTCTTAAGTATATATGATTATGGAACAAAAACACCTTTGTGATCATGAAATAATTCGTATTTCCAATTAATAAGAATATTTATTACGTAATCTATTGGTTCAATATAATATATTTTAATCTATGTGATTGGATCAATTTTTATAATTTGTGTACTTCATATAAAAATATAAATTTTGAGTGGTGGGATCATTTTCCATTGTATTTTATAAATCATATGAATAGAAATAATTTATACTTGATATATATGTTTATTCTCATATCTTGTGAAAATAATTTTATAGAATTTCGTGAATAAAAAACTCTATATATTTTACTAAATTTTATTCCTGAAAAATAAATTTACTAGTTATTAACATGGAATATAAAATAATTAACATCATATAAATATCCAAATTATTTATTATGATCCATAATAGGGTCATATATTTTACCCATTTCATATCAATGATGTATCAATAATTTCCTTAACTATGTGAGGGGAAAATACTAGCTCTATCAATTATTACGTCAATTTTTAACTCTTGTTTATTCAAAATATTTATAATTTTTTTTATCATATACCATTCATGATTGAGTAAATTATTCCTATATATCCAATATCCTATAATAAAATTCATTTGATTTCCAAAAACACTTTTAGGTAAATAAACTTTCTTCATCCTATGAAATCATTACCATAAAAAATCGATTCTAGCTTTTGGATTAAATGAACTTTGATGTATACCGTGAGAATCATTGTTCGTCTATCTAATAATATTTTTGTCTTATATCTTGAACATTTAACTACAAGCACTATCTATATATACAGAAAATTATACATCAATTGCTTTGGTCATATATTTTTAATGATTGATAAAATTTGGTAAACATTTCGTAGACATATTCATATTGAAAAAAATAATAATAACGATAACATGATAATTTGTTTACCCAGAAAAATATTTATAGAAAACCACTAATCACACAATATCATTAACATAGTAAATCATATTGATAATATAAGGGTAGAAAAACATTCTATAGACAGTGTTTCTATCGAATTCAAGTGAAAATCTAAATGAATGATTTTTTTCTTTTGATAACAATATGGATTCACATGTTGATTAATTTCAACACATTGTCAATAAAGAATTTTTTTCTATAACATAATTATTTATTCTTACTGATTATTGTTTTTAATGTTACTATTTAAATATTTAATGACATTAATCTTTATACTCAAAGGGATTAATCTCAAAGTTATGTTTTATGGTGATGATGATACTATTAACTATAGAAATAGTATTTTATTAGACGAGTATCATGTATTATTACATTTTAACAATATAATTTATAAAATGTAATCACACTAAAATGATGATCTGTTTTAAATTAATCATAACTTTTAGTGGTCCATGATCCATGTTTCATTATTTAACGAGTCTTTTTTGGAATCCCCCTCACAGTATATCTAATTTTTTAGGCATCATATTGAACATTTTATACATGATAACTTGATAGTTGAGATGAAAACTCATAATATATCAAAACATATTGATGATATGTAACATCAAAATAAATTAGATAAAAAATTTTCATCCCAATTTCATTATTAATAGGGATCATTGGGCATTATGTGAATTAAAGTATACTATAAACATACAATTAGTTAGATGTTAGAATTATGATATAACAGTTAAAATCAGGATAATAATTATAAGAACAACAATATGAAAATTAGGTATAAAAGATTTATATAATTAATTGTTTTTATTAATTAAAAACAATTACATATACAATTATTAGGAATTCTATTTTCGGATCCAATGTATATTTCCATCAAAAAAAATTTAATTATATTTTTTATGTTGGAATTATAATTATTTATAAAGTAATTATGAATAATAATTCAGTAAATGTGAATAAGTTTTTAAATTATCAATTAAATTTTCTAAAAGGGTTAGTTTTTTAGTTTTTCTAGAATGATTTAATTTTGAGGGATTACAAAAATAATAATTTTTAAGAAACTCACATTTTATTTAATTAAATATAATAATTTTAAATTAAAATAATATTTTGAATTAACAGATAATAAAAATTAAGTATACATTAACAATAAAAAACACAATTAATATAATTTGGATTGTTATTTTATATTATTTTGGTATTTTTTAATTTTTTAGAATAGAAACACAACTTTTAAAATGATATTTTTTATTTCATATTGTCAATTTCTTTTCTAAATGACTCTTTAAAATAATATATCATTAATATTTGTCAATGGGTTTCATATTTATAATCATGATGGTCAAAATTTGAAAATAATTCACTTTTATTTTTTGTTAATGTGAATAGTATCCATGGTTGAGATATTTATCCATGGTAAAGGGTAAATCATGTAATTATGGTTAAAATAATGTGATAAGTCTTTAAAAATATACATAAAAGATAAATTATTTATATTTTATGAGTTTATTTCAAACTAATAATCATATATATGGAATCATAGTGTGAATTTTCATTGATAATGACAAAAATATTATTTTATGTGAACAATAAATATATTATAATCTATATTCATTTGGAATCATTTTACATGACCTAGACATTTAATATATTTGAATCATTAATGTAATATCAAGTGTGTCCTTTCCTCACATATATAAGTGAAAGTTTCATCCCCCCTTATTTTAATAGTTTTTGTTATCTATCGAAAAATACATACCTTAAAAACATCATAGATACCTTCCCTTCTTTATAGATAATTCTTTATCACCCAACGATCATAAATTTTGGGATTGATGTGTCAGTCGAAGGTGGTCTCTAATAGAATAGTTAATCATCTAACATAAATATTTTAATGATTATTTTATTTATACATATTATTAATTTTTTTATACATCATGACATTAATAAATAAGTATAATAAATAAAAAAAATATTTTTATGATTATGGAACAACCATTTTACACAACCTATCAATCAAATTGAAATACATGTTTCATTCGTGCGTCTATGTGGACAACCGCATTCGTGTAATGACATGATTCAATTTCCATAACCATATTCATTTATACAATATTATTATGTGTTATTTATATTTAATTATTTTTATATAATCATATTTATTTAAATTGTATGTATTATATAACTCATTACCTTCCAATCGTTTGGAAAAATATTATGCTACGCAATCATACGTTTTGTTTACCACCTCCATGTAGCTTTGAGATTGATTATCTATTTCTACATTTACATAATTTTAATAAAAATAATTTTAATGAATATATATGACATATAATATATTATATTTAATATTTAGAATTTAATAATGATATTTCTTTTTTTGTTCCATCCATCGAAAATTAGAATCATTACTTGTGAAGAGTTAAGGACGACCATCTCTACTAAGTTCTGTAATTAATAATTGTTAAAAAAATCTATATGAATGATTATATATGTTTATATAATGATTAATTATGACATTAATAACATTAGTAATGTTATATGGATGAGTTATATATTATCAATACGCAAGGGTCAAAAATAATTAACTAAAACATGCATGAAAATTGATACAATCAACACATAGGAATAATGATTATAATGTTTTTATTAATAATCATTTGTTAGAATTTATTATTGGATCATTTATGATATTTTATGTATATATTTGTATTTATCATGTGATTTATGACTCAAAACATAACATGATAGTGAATGGTTATTTGAAAAATCTATCCCTTATTCATGACTTAGAATGTTTATGATTCCATTAGAGTAATTATATGATATTTCGATCATATAATTAATATATAAATCTATAATTTTCTTATTTATATGTTTCCATGTATTAGTTCCATTTTTTCTTTTTATTTTACTCAATATTAAAAATGATTTTTTAGGGATTTTTTGTATTTGGTCAAGAATATTATAACAAATATTTTTTAAATAATTTTTTTATCGTTATTATTTTTTTTAAATTCATTTTTAAAAAGATATACATGACATATAAAACTATAAATGAAATATTCCTTACTTCTTTCAGAAGTTCTACCATTTACCAAATGATTCAATGAAACTATTTTTTATCATACTCAATACAAAGATATTTTCAATCCACCATGAATATTAATTTCCTTGAATCCTCCACTAAAATTTCATATATTTCTTTGAAATTAATTTTATTCACATAATACATTGATAATATATAGATTCCAAATTAGTGATTTGAAATTGATAATGATTTTTTTCCTCAATAAATGTTATTATTATTTTTTAAAGGTAATTTCATATATTTACACATAATTTGCTAAATATTATAATTTTCTCATGATATTCTAAAATTATGTAGTCTACTACATTGGTATGTCCCATGAGAATAATTGACCTTAGTATTTGGATTATGAAAACCAAACTATTTTTGATGTCCTTTCAAGATGCATTGATGATATGATTATTACATTATAAATTAAGAATGATATAATTATGAAATTAGTAATATATTTCACAAGATGATAAATGTTGTTATGTCATTAATTAACATATTCCCCTTTATGAAATTAGATATATGGAATATTTTATTTTTATTTATCCCTACCTTATTATTCAGTATTAATTTTTTTGTGATATATTCTATTGCATGAATTTTATTAATAACAGTTGTGTATAACCCTTTATTATAAGTTTATTTCACCAAGATACTATGAAGAGATCTATAATCGAATCTAAGTTAGATGAAATTGTAGTGTTATAACATTAATTATAAGTTGTATTCCAGGTTCTCAAATTAAGTGGTAGAATAATGTATATATCTAATTTCCTAATACTGTTAAAATATTCAATAATCATTCATGGATAAAATTTATATTAAATTCATGTTATTCACTCATTCATATTATTAATTATTTATGATATATGTTTTATATATTTGATATTTCCTGAAATATTATATATATAATTAGATTTCTATTTAATAAAAATTTTATATAATTTAAATATAACACTCAAAAAATTATTTAAACCATGATTAAATTAATCAATAAAACTATTATGTTTCAATTTTTATAATATCTCAAATAATGACCCTTAATTTGAAAAACATAAATTATGTATTATGGAAAAATCACGATCTAAAAAATATAAACATTATTTATGGGCTTATTTACTATTTATTGACCCGATACAAAATACATTAATGTTTTGTAATAATATAATTATTTATAAGTCAAAGGGTATGTAATATAGTTTAGTGGAATATTTTTTAAATGTTTAAATTTAATAAGTAATAATATTTTACAATAAGTTTTTTCTTAAAGAAATTATTAGTTAATTATAAAATCATTATTAATAATTAATGTTTAATTAGTGTATAAAATAATAATTTCACCAAAAATTATATTTATCCTTTTTTATAAATAATTTATAAATAAAAAAATCATTTAAAAAATAACGAAACAAATCACATTAGTCATATTTTATGATTGATGAAAAGTTTCATTTTATGTCTAATAACCATATCGCCTCATATTAATTCCATATATTATTTAATGATATGTTGATATATAATAATTTTGTTATGATACTCTATTTTCACACTCTCAACACAATCCATTATATACTATGATATGTTGATATCACACCATAAAGATAGAAATATCCAATTGTTTTATGCAATCACTATCTATGATATCTCTATATTGTAATCCATAATTAAAAATGTAAAAAAAATATACTTTTATGTTTTATAACTCGGTTATGGCATGAAAAATATTATGAAAATCATCATTTCTAGAATGATTTATGACATCTAAATTATAGGTTGGATCTGAATCCTCATGAAGGTTTTATAACGATCTAATAACACATATTAGAGGCGACATATGTAAGTTTGAAAATAAAAAATATTCTATAAATTTGATAAAAGTATCTGTCATGACCCCCTCCCCACAAAGAGTTCCACTCCTGGGTCGGCAATGTGAGAAGGGAGAGAATTACCCCCGAGCCCCACCTCCAGTTTTCCACGGTTTGGGGACTATCACCGAGTGTATAGTAACACACAAAATTGGAGGCATTACCCCCTATGAGAACACATGCAATAGAGAGATATTAAATAGAAACCAATCAACTCTAACTTAGATTGAAATATAAACGAAAACCCGTGTACACATATGAAATGTCATGAAAAATTACTACAACTAGAAAGGAAAACTACAAGTTCCCAAAATAAATAAAAACAACAGCAAATCTTCTGCAACCATAAGAAACTAGTAACTAGCCTGATCTCCAACCTTCTACAAGTGACCTGAAAAAACATTTTATATATACATAGGGTGACTATACCAGTATAATCAGTATGATCCTTCCCGAATCTTCTCAAGAAAAGGTAAAGAAACCATGCTAAAGCACAGTGAACAACAAGTGAATATAACTCGTCACCTAAATAGGTATACTACGTTCCCAAACTCACCATGTATAATCTCACCAAGTAACACATAAAATAATATAACATATAGTAAATAATATCAAAGGTACCCCGAAACTACGTCCCCACTGGTTTTCAGCTTTTCCCCAATGCCACATGTCCTAAGAATCCCTCTCTAAAAGGGCTTTCCCGAAGACACCTGGGTGAAGCACCACACCATCCTCACAACCAAAAGTAACCAGGTAGGTTCCGGGATCCACCACCGATCGCATAACATGTATCATACGTCATGTATTATACCTGAAGCCATTACAACCCATACACCGAGTAAGGATCCTCAAGCCATCACAGCCTATACACGTTACACATATTGTATTCCATATGATACAACATCCAGAATACATGCATCTGAATAACCACAAACCATTACCGCCCTCTACACACATATATGGGGAAAACTAAGAAATGTGCTAAACATCACAAGTAACTACCATGAGAAGAGAGTGGGGACAATGGGGGTAGTCATCCATCCATCTTCCCATCAGAATGTTGGGGAAAACTCCCCCCAGGCTCAGAATCCCCGGGGTGTCAGTTTCCCTTACTGACAGGGTGGAGATGCCTATAGAAACACAAAAAGTACATAATATACTTTAACTCAAAACCAAACTATGGGAATAAAATAGTCATAGACACAACTGCAGCTAATGTCCCTCAGACTCCGGGCTTCTATTTCAAAGACTATGTATCCAATAAGCACACAACAAAACGAGATCCTTTTTAGATTAATTCATTCCCTTTTTCATCAGTTCCACTGTACGTTAAATAATTCATTAAAAATTAATTAACCCTGAACCAATACACATTAGACATCATTATAATCACACCCAAAATCTATAGTACCTTTAAAATTACAACCTCTTCATTATGATCCAGCAAACTCCAACACCATGGGTTTTCCATTTATTCAAATATTCATTACAGAAACTCATTCCCATATTCCCAGGCATTCTAGAAATCTATGCTACTAACACAATGGGGCTCAACAAGGTGAGTAGATTTACTACCCATCGTGTCTTTGCCACCTATGGAAAGAGCGTAGACCCATTATCCCTTGAGAAGCTAATCATAGAAAGCACGTGGCATAACCTGCGTGTCTTCACCTCTTTTTGAAGAATGGTAAGAAAGACCAGATGTCTTGAGAAGTGGGGAAAATTAAAGAATATCATAACCATAGAATCAACAAGAATCCATCAATCACGTCCATCCAATTTCTGTTATCCCTAGTGTCCCCCTGACATCCACATGCATAGACTGATGCACCTCACCACCCTAGGTGTCATCCACTTCCACAACAAAAAGGCCTCTATGCCCCCACATATCACAATACCCATCTAGGGTCACGTCTCAACACAAGAAACAAGAAAAAAACTCCAAATCCATTGGGCTATTGTCCCTTTTACAATCAAGAGTGTAATTGAGAACCCTTCAAAGAATTGTCAAACTGTCCAATTCTTTAATACCTCTTGAATTTAGTGATTTATGATCTGTTGGTTCCAGCATCGATAAACCTAACCAGTAAGCTATCACAAATGATTAAACATGTTTACTGTTCCAGTTTGATTGAAATCAAATTATAGAAAGAACCATATTAGCTTTCATGCCTCTTTATCTTTCGCCAAAAATTATCAATTAATCCTACTTTATGTTCTTTACTGATTTCCATCAAGAAAAAATAGCTAAGAAAATCAAGCATAGATAGCACACTATCTAGCAAAACAAGAGAAAATATCATACGATCGATAGAAAATTCTTTAACTGATTCAAAAATATTTATTATGTAAATTCCATTGTCATCCAGTGGGATAAAATATGCTAACAATATAGTTTCACATAAAATAAAGAGAAGCAATGAATCCCCCCAATGGTTTTTGACGAAAACCAAAACAGTCGAAGAATGCTCAAGAAAACCGGTCTGATTCACTATAGATCCTCCTCAGACCTCTTATCCTAACACAACCAAGACCAAATCTCATCATATTTGGTGTCGACTCACTTTGATCTACCCATAACGAGCGTAGATCTATGAAACCAAGAGAAACAGAGTGGTAGATCTATGTAGATATAAGAAACTGATCGAGAACAAATAAGAATTATCACATACCTCGTGGATCTGGATTTAATTCGCCAAGAAAATCCTTCAGATCACCTCCAAAACGATTGGAATAGGATCTCCTACCTTCAAGGGAGGGTAATCTCGAGTAATGACCAATAGAATATTAACCGAGAAAGTTAGAGGCAAAACGGTTGAGATACACAATTTTGGGATCTAATTTAAGTGCCTGCATGGTTAGTCCGTACTGTTTGACAAATCGTGCGCTAACCATGCGTTAGATACATCCTTGGACACCCCTCTCGCACAGTTTGGCTTCACGATTAGACAAACCATGAACCTCCCAAGCAGCAGCAACTTTCTCGTCAAACACTCCTCAGACGGTTAGACAACATGGTTAGACAAACTGTAAGCTATCCACACATTAGTCACTTCTTCCATGATTACCTATGCACGGTCTGGCAGCACGGTATAGACAAACCATGCACAGCTCATGCGAAAGCTACTACCCTTTAGTTTTCCTTAAAGATTCTCCCAAACGCACCCCCCAAGTCACTAATCCAAAACAAGTGTAGTTAGAAACACCAAATGTAGCTAAAAACGAAATGTGATGCTATAGTTGACAATTTCCTACCATTGAAATAGTTCATCAAAATAGAATATTTTGGAAAAGCATCAGGGATAAGATACCTTCACCTATAGAAACACATATAACACCACATTTTCAAAATGTAATGGACTAAAGAGGTCCAAGCCATTACATCAGATACCTCTTCAAACATTCTCGTCCTTGAGAATCCAAAACCCACCAAAAAAGAAAATGAAGATGGTCTGAACAACCACCCAAAGATACACCTCACAAAAGAGAGAAAGAAAAAAAATGGAATCCATCTCATAAACTTGAATTTTTTTCATAACCACAAAAGCTACATCGATACATGAAAAGAGTTAAATATCAAACAACTCTCGCTATTGAGCACGTATCTATGAGTCACGTTCCCCGGTACTCTCCTCCAAGCCACCGTGTCGCCACAAGAAACAAACTAAGGAAATAGAATGCCCGAACAACACCTTATCCTTGCGGTCTTGGATATCAACATTTCTCTCCTCAAAGGTTACACCATCATCAACATCGATCTCTCCCCAATCGATGATGTGAGAGTCGTCATGAAGATAAAGATAGAGCTGTGATCCATGGAAAACATCACGTATCTGAATCACCTATGGGGGAAGTGCTACTCGATACGCCACAACTCCAACATGATCTAACAAATTGAAAGGCCCAAAAAAACAGGGAGTAAGCATACTTCCACAACCATCTTTGTTGTATTCTGCACTAGTTCCGGTCAGAGAATTACGGACTCTCAGACCCCAGTCCAGCACAATGGAGAATGGAAAGGCCAGCCATACAAGGCTTCAAACCACACCATACCGATGGTGGAGTGAAAAATATTATTGTAAGAGAACTCTACCAAGGTTATGTGCCTCATCCATGATCCTTCAAAATCAAGAACACAATATAATAACATTTCTTCATGAGGTTGGATGGTTCGCTCTCTCGGACCACCTGTTTGATGATGAAAACTTGTTCTAAGGCATAGTTGAAAACTGAAAGCATGGTGGAGTCCTCTCCACACCCTGGAGGTTAAACAAGGATCACAATCAGAAATGATCGTCCTAGGGACTCCATGAAGTCTCACCACCTCTTCTAGATACTACCTCGGAAAAAAATCAACTGAGCTTGACTCTGTGATTTCCATGAAGTGGGCTGATTTTGTTAAATGATCCACTACCACCCAAAAAACATCTTGTCCTCCCAGAGCTCGAGGTAAACCTGTATCAATGTCCATTGAGATGTACTCCAACTTCCACTAAGGAATCACTAATGGTTGTAGAAGACCACCTCGAACACGGTGTTCGACATTCATCTTCAGATAGACTAAACATCGAGACACAAACTCCGCAACTGCACGCCTCAGCCCAGGCCACCAAAGCTGACTCCTCAATGCTCGATGCATCATTGTCACGCCAGGATGTACCTCTAATGGTGAACTATTAAACTCTCTAAGGACTGTATCATGCATAATTAAAGGAATATACATCCTTCTTCGGTACAACACTCTGTGTTGTTCATCCTCAGACCAACCATCATGGGCTTCGCCACAAACAACATGGTCTCTCCAGACATCCACCTCTAGATCTTCCAACTGGGACTCTTCTACATTCTACATCAGGGATGACTTTAACGTCATCTGAAAAAGACAACATCTACCACCAACTTCTCCAATATCAATGTGCAATGATGATAGTTCTTCCATTAATCCCCAGGAATCCCTGGATTCAAGCACAACATCACTACATGACGTTTATTTTAGCGCATCAGCTACAACATTTACTTTTCCAGTTGTATATGATATTTTGAAGTCATATTCCAGTAATAACCCCATCCACCTACACTGTCGTAAGTTCAGGTCACGCTAGGAGAAAACATGCCTCAAATTCTTATTATCGGTGAAAACCACAAAGCAGTCACCAATGAGGTAATTTCTCCATAATTTTAGAGAAAACACCACGACTGTCAGCTCAAGATCATGGGTGGAATAGTTAAATTCATGGGGATGTAACTTCAGAGACCCATATGAAACAATTGATATTTTCTGCTGCATGAGAACACATCCTAACCCCAGATGTGAAGCACCACAGAAAAAATCAAACCAAACTCCCACATTTTGAATACAAAGGACTAGATCACTTACTAACTTCTCCGTTATATACTCGAAATCTATATGGCACTGATTAGTCCATATGAGTGCCTGATCCTTCCTAGTCAATGTTTTTAGAGGTGTCACAATTTGTGAGAAATTGGCGATGAACCACCTGTAATAGCATGCGAGACCAAGGAAACTTCACACCTCTAAAACTGTCTTGGGGGATACCTAAGACACATCTGATTCTATATTTGATGGATCCACAACTAATCCCAATTGGGAAACAACATGACCCAAGAAATAGACTTCTCAAGCCCAAAACACACACTTGGACAACTTCCCAAACAACTGATGTTGGCGATGATCTCCAAAAATGGATCGTAGATTCTCTTCATGCACCTCTTCAGACGTGGTGTACACAAGGATGTCGTCAATTGAAACTACCACGAACATTTCCAGGAACTCTCAGAAAACAGAATTCATAAATCCCATGATTATAGCTAGATAATTCGTCACGCCAAAGGTCATTACAACAAACTCATAATGATCATGACAACAACGAAAAGCAGCCTTCAAAATATCCTCATCCTTCAAACGCATCTGATGATATCCTGACCGCAATTCGATCTTTGAGAACCAACTTGCTCCCTTTAGTTGATCGAATAATTCATCAATATGTGGAAGAGGATAGCGATTTTTTATTGTCACTTTGTTTAAGGGACGATAATCAACAGACATCTGCAAACTGTAGTCGACCTTATTCAAGAACAAAATCGGTGCACCCGACAGTGACACACATGGCCAAACAAAACCGCACTTTAACGGACCATCATGCTTTATACATAGATATCATAACTCAGAAGGGGATATCCTATATGGAGACACAGAGATAGGAGATGCTCATGGCTGTAGCTCGATCCCAAACTCGATCTCTCATTGAGGGGGTAATGCTACATCCTCTTCTGGAAAGACACCAGGGTACTCCTCTACGACCCTAGGAAACACAAACTTCTGAACCTCTGACAAACTCAGCATCATCTCATCTATCATGGACAATAAGGATGGAATGCACCTATGAACCATCCGAGGATCTTGCTCACCAACAAACACCACTTTCTCTCCATCTGAACCAACGAAGATGACCTTTTTTCTGTAGCAATCCATGATAGCCTGCACCGAATACAACCAATCCATGGCGATGATGACATCATATGGTTGTATTCATAAACATAGGAAATCTTCCCAAGAGTGGTGTTTCGACAAAACTAGATCACTGTCTCTACATACTTCAAACATGTCATCATGACCTCCAACTAGCATAGTCAACGCCAAGGGCACTGGAAGCCTCTCTACCTCAAGTCCCAAAAAATGAAAAAAGGTATGTGATATTAAGGAGTGTCTCACTACTGAATCAAAAAAGTCATACACCAAGGTAGAAAACAAGAAAAGGGTACCTCAAACGACATCTGGCTCGCCTGGAGCTGGAAATGCTAGAGCATGAAGTTGACGACGACCTCCTCCACGACCTCTATGACCCTTATGATGACCACCACCATGGCCGCACTATGCTCTCTAAGGATGGGTAGCATCATCGGGATTTCCTCCACCTACCCCATCAACCCTTTTTTGATCTAAAACTAGCGCAACTGGCTGCTTCTGCCACGGCTGGAACTACCTAAAAGGAGGAACCTGAAGCGTAACACCTGGTGCACGATGACCGCTCTGAATGGTCGGGCACTACAGATGTTGATGGCCATGAACACCATAAGAAAAACAAGCACATGATCCCTTGGCATAGGCCTGAGGGTTTATGACTCTATAGAAACGAGATGTGAAGTGTTGGGGCCTATCCCCGGTGGATTGAAAACTCTTCTACCCTGAAAACCGAGAAACCCTGAACCAAAACTCTTCTTCATAAAGAATCATGACAATCCCCCTATCGTGATGATCCAGTCCTGGACAACGTCCTCTCGACAACCTCTCCCCTCGCCAACACCTCAAGATATGTTTTCAACATAAATGGGGTGACATGACGCTGGATCTATGGATGAAAAGCCTCCTCAAAATGCCTTGACCTGGCCTCCTCATTTGGTAACTAGTCCAAAGCATATCGTAAAAGGTTCCTGAAATGGATTCCAAACTCTAGAACACTAGAGCTTTCCAATCGAAGGGTAAAAAGCTTCTGGTGACTGGAAGCCTTCTTAGTAGAAGAATGAAACTCGACTCTAAACCTGTCTTGAAACTCCTCCAATGAGATCGATGACTCCTCACGATCCCTGAGGTACAAGAACCACCTCTACCTAACTACTCCACACTGCATCGTCATAGCTAAGGACACCCAGTACTCCTTCAGAGCATGGTTTGAACTGAAGCTTATCTCAACCTCCTCCAACCAGTCTTTTGTGACTCCATCTGAAACAGAGCCATCGTACTTTTGCAGAATCTTGCATTAAAACACCCGGAGTGTCTTCCTCCACGTGTCGTTGTTGTAAACCTCTACCTTGAGGCGACCTGTTGGAATAGCCTGCTGAGCATTTTTTATGAATACCTGATGAGGAATTCGACCTAGATCCATACCTATAAAATAATAAACCGTTAGAGCGCCTAAACCTATAATATGGAAGATGGAACATTAATTAATTAATTTTTTCTTTTTTTCATTTTAGGTAAACATATCCTAAGGTCTACCCTTTGAAACAAAGGCACAATGAATGATGATGAATGATGCTTTCCTAGGTCTCTACCCTGCAACTCGTATCACCTTGTTTAGTAGCCATTGTAAACTTAATGGTCCGTACATCAGATCCTTGGGGGCCCTAAACGCATTTGTTTCAATCAGTTTTCGGTTTTTACATCACATTCTAAACATGAATGACATCGTTTCCCTACCAACCCATGCAACCTCATGTCTACCTTACTCCAAACTCCATCCTATACCTCAACCATACATCTGATACAACTTTGTCATGACCCCCTCCCTACAATGTGTTCCCCTCCTAGGCCAAAAATGTGGTAAGGGAGATAATGACCCTCGAGACCCACCTCACGTAGGTCCCGAGCTTTTGACAAGCACCGAGGGTATATTAACACAGAAAATGGGAGGCATTACCCCTTAATAGAACACATGCGGAAGAGAGTGATAAGATAAACACCAATAAAATCCAACTCATACTGCAATATAAATTAAAACCCAAGTACACATATGTAATTTCATGCAAAAGTACTACAACTTGATTGGAAAACTACAAGTACCCAAAAGAAATAAAAAACAGCCACCATAAGCCCGAAAAGCTCTTGTAACCACAAGCTAGTAGTATCCAGTCTGATCTCCAACCTGCTCCAAGTGACCTGAAAAAATAGTTTATATATACATAGGGTGAGTATAATAGTATACTCAGTAGGATCCTCCCCGAAGCCTCTCGTGCAAGGGTAAATAAAGCATGCTAAAGCATAGTGAAAAACAATTGAAACTAACTCGTCACCTAAACAGGTATACTATGTTCTCAACCTCACCTGAGCTACTCTAACCAAGTAACGCATACAAAAATATACCATATAGTAAATAATATCAAGGGTAACTCGCTACTACTTCCCCACTAGTTTTCCCCTTTGCCCTAACATCGCTTGTCCTAAGCATCTCTCTCCAAAAAGGATTTCCCAAAGACACCAGGGCGAAGCACCACGATATGCACCTCGTGCACCACATGGCTTTCCCACAGACACCTGGGTGAAGAACGACACCATACTCACAACCAAAAGTAACCAAGTAGGTTCTGGGGGCCACCACAGCTCGCATAATGTGTATCATACATCGGGTATTATACATCAAGCCATTACAACCCATACACTGACTAAGGATCCTCAAGACATCACATCATATACACGTTACACCTATAGTAGTCCATAGTATACTAGATCCAAAATATATGTGTGTGAATAAACACAAGCCATTACATCCCTCTACACACATATATGGGGGAAACTAACGAATGTGCCAAACATCACAAGTAACTACCAAGAGAAGAGAGTGGGGCCAAATGGGGTATTCAGTCATCCATCCTCCCACCAGAAGGTTGGGGAAAACACCCCCCAGGGCTTAGAATCCCTAAGGTGTTATTTTCCCTTACTGACAGGGTAGAGTAGCATATAGAAACACAAAATGTTCAGAATATATTATAACTCACAATGACACTATGAGCATAACCTATTCTTAGACGCAATTGTAGATAACGTCTCTCAAACTCATGGATACGATTTCGAAGTCTAAAAATTCAATAAGAAAACAAAAAAAAGATAGATTTATTAGATTACTTTATTCCATTTTTCATCAGTTCCACTATAAGTTAATTAATTCTTTAAACTTTAATTAACCATGAACCATTCCACATTAGACTTCATTATCATCACACACAAAATCCAAAGTGCCTTTAAAATAAAAACCTCATCATTATGTTCCAGCGAACTCCAACCCCAGGGGTTTACCATTTATTCAAATATTCATTAAAGAAACAATTTCCCATATTCCCAGGAATTTATGAAAATCAATCTATTCTACTAACACAAAGGGGATCAACACAATGAGTAGATGTACTACCCATCGAGTCCATGCCCCCTATGGCAAGAGTGTAGACCCATTCTCCCTTGATAATCTAAACACAGAAAGAACGTGGCATACCATGCATGTATTCATCTCTTTCAGAAGAAGGGTAAGCAAGGCTAGCTACCATGAGCAGTGGGGAAATGTGAATTAGACTACAACCAATGAATTAGCAAGGATCCATCAATCGCATCCATCCACATTCAATCATCCCTGCTGTCCTCCCTGACACCCATATGAATAGACCGATGCATCTCACCACTCTAGGTGACATATGCTGCCAGAACCAAAGGCCTCAATGCCCCCCATATATCACAACACCCATCTTGGGTCACATCTCAACACAAGCAGTAGGAAAAATAAACATCACATCCATTGGGCTATTGGACCTTTTACAATAAAGAGGGTAACTCAAAAACCTTCAAGGAATTATCAAACAGTCAAATTCTCTAATCCCTCTTGAATTTATCAATTTATAATACGTTGGTTCCAACATAAGGATACATTACCAGTAAGGTATCACAAATGATTAAACATGCTTACTATGCTAGTTTTATTAACATCAAATTACAACAAGAACTAGATTAATTTTCATGCCTCTTTATCTTTATCCAAAGATTATCAATTAATCCTGGTTTACGTTATTTACCAATTTCCATTAGGAACAAAAAGTTATGAAAATAAAGTATTGATATCACACTATCAAGAAAAAAAAGAGGCGCTACCATATGATCAGTAACAAATTATTTATCCGGATCAAAAATATTCATTATGTCAATTCCATTGTCATCCAGTGGGATAAATAATGCTAACAATATAATTTCATGTAAAAGAAAGTGATGAAATGAATCTGCTACCAGAATGGTATTTGATGAAAACCACAACGGTCGAAGAACGCTCAAGAAAACTGGGCCGATTCACCAAGGAACCTTCTTAGACCTATTATCCTAACACAAGAAAGACCAAATCTCATCATATTAGGCATCGACACACATAGATCTACCCATAACGGGCATAGATATGAGAAACAGAGAGAAAGGGGGACGTAGATCAAAGTAGATCTAATAAAACTATCAAGAATGAAGAAGAATGATCACATACCTCGAGGATATGACTTTGATTCGCCAAAAGAAGCCTTACAATCGCCTCCATAACACATGGGAGAGGTTCTCCTACCTTCAAGGGAGGGTAATCTCGTGTTATGACCACTTAAATGCTTAAATGATCTAGATAAAGGAAAAATGTCTGAGTTCCAAAATTTTAGGATCTAATTTATGTGCCTGCACGGTGAGTCCACACTGTTTGACAAACCGTGCGCTAATCGTGCGTTAGCTACTGCCTTGGTCACCCCTCTCACACAGTTTGGATGCATAGTTAGACAAACCATGTGCCACCCTTGCAGAATCTACAGCCTCATCAAACACTCCTTGCATGGTTTGGCCACATGGTTAGACAAACCGTCCATTAACCATGCATTAGCCACTGCCACCAAGATTACCTACGCATGGTTTGGCTGCATGGTTTAGACAAACCATGCGTGGCCCATGCGAAAGCTACCACCCTTTAGTTTTCCCTAAATATTCGCACAAACGCACCCCCCAAGCCACTACTTCAAAACAAGGTTAGTTAGAAACATCAAAAGTACCTAAAAACGTAATGTGAAGTTACATTTCACAACTGTCTACCGTTGAAACAGTTCATCGAAAAGGAATATTCTGGCAATGTGTCTTGGATATGTTACCTTGACCTCCCTGAACACCTCTAACACCACATTTTACCAATTTAATAGACCAGAGAGGTCCGATCCATTACAGTTTCCATCTGAAAATATAAATGAATAATCTGATGATAGTCTATACATTTTATATAAGATGAAATATACATCATTATTCATCTTTTATTGATGAAAATTATCAAAGGATACCCAGTAGACTCGCCACAATATGATGTATGCATGAGTTATTGAAGAAATTAAATTTAATGTTATATTCACTATTTTCTACAGTGGTCTAAGAAATCATGATGAAATATTAGTATAGGAACAGAGCTATGAGGTAAAGAAGCTTCTTCCAAACCATGAGTAGTCTTGTGTTTTATCACACAACCCCAACAAACAAAAATTCATCCATGATATAGATCCTGTTAGGATTATTATTAAGTTATCATTCATTTATACATCTCTTATAACAAAGGATAAATTGATATGATTTACTCTTTTAACTCCTACATGAATATAATATAATCTCATGCATTAAATATTATGTAATTTTTCCATACTATAGCTAACATTAAAGATTACTATAATGATATTGATTATGTTTCAAGTACACTTCAATCAGTGTGTGTTATTAAATGTTGTACAATAAGACTCTACTACAACTACACTATATGATAAAACCTAATTCTACAATGGAATTATATGATTATGTATCATAAAATCGCATTTCAAGCATTACAATATACATTATATTGTATAAAACCATATAACCCATAATTTATTCCTAATAAGGTTGACATGAAATTGATATTGTTTTACATGTTTATTGTTCCAAATGATATAGATTATTTCATATAGATAAACATATATATAAATTCTTTAATGACCATCTTATTATATTATAGAACAACTAGATTAAAGGCATAACATTTTCTATGTGAATGAGATTGTGTTAAAAAATTTGATACATCAACACATCCTATAGAATGATACTAGTGGTATATAGTAAATTGGATTCAATACAAACACCATTAAACCTCAAATAACCATTTTATTAAAAACTGAAAAAAATTTAGATGTCAAAAACATATAAACATTCCTATTGTTTAATTTTTATAAAAAATAAAAGTTATAGGCATTCTCAAAACATTTCAATCAAAACGTCTATCATGTATGATAAAATAAAAATACATATTTATCCATTTATAAAAATCCCATTATGACAACTCATGAAATAAAAAAATTCCAAATGAAGGCTTTTAGAATATTTTATAGTACATTAAATATGGAATTGTAAAATTTCAAATCATATGGTTGTTATATAATCCATTTAAACATCTATATACAATGTTATTAATATTAAAAAAATTACAATAATTATGACACAGATATCATAGGCTATGAAATATCTGTCTCATTAGTGTATTTTTTATACATGTTTTATCAATTAAAATAGAAATATAATAGTAAATGAATTATTCATTGAAATAAATACATCAATGATCTATATAAACATTGGGTATTATATATGTTGTATTTAGAAATATACTCAGATACTATAAATGATAAAAAAAGGTATGATGATAAATAAAATACCTATGACAATGTGAAATGGAAGATGTTTCATGGAGTACATGTATAACAATCTTCATGAAAGCAATATATATTTATATATAAAGGTGAGAATTTTAGTGTTATAATATATGATAGTCAATTAATTGTTACCATATTTTATAGAGAAAAATCTACCACATAATAATTATACATTTTGATAAAACTTTCTCCAATGATGAATAATCTATGTGGCTGAATGATTGAAGAACCATTCATGTGTTTTTAGCATGTATTTTTATACATATACAGATTAAAACATGTAGATACTGGATGGAGAACATAATTTGTGAATCAAAGAAGTTATTATTTAAAAACTATTCATGTAATTTCATACAAGGGTTGACTTATACTATGTGATTCATTAATATTTTTAAAATTATTCTTGATAGTATTTTAAATATGAATCATTTAATTTATTTTTTCTTAAGATGAATTTGAGTAATTATAGATTACATGATAATATTTTATGTGATTACAAGATTAATTGAAGATGTTATGGAATTATTAGTTGATGTAGAAAATTTAAAAATGAATAAGTCAATATATAAGTGTACCTATGATGTTACTCTTGATATGTAAATGTTTTTCAGTACTTATTGAATAAAGATATTGAAATTTTTTTGATGCTTACTGGATACATTAGAACAACTCCAAATCTACAAAACATGCTCAATAGTCACTAATCAAAATTTAAGATAATGCAATTGTTATTTTGACAATGAATATTGTAAATTATTAGTGTCGATAATTTCATTATGGTATTTCATTTTTCATTTCAAGGTACATAGGATGTTTAATAGTGGATGTGTAACAGTTAGTAGTGAGAAATAGATAGGTAAAGTACCCAAGAAAAAATATATAACAAAAGATTCATTTTCATAATATATTTGGGTTATCAAAGTTTTTTGAAGGACTTATGTAATGGTAATCAAATGTTTGTAATATTTGATGAATTATCAAACCCCACTAGGATTCATAATAGTATATTTATCAATACATAAATGTTATCATAGTGTGATGTATAATGGTTTATTGTTAAAAATTTGTGAAAATGATAGATTCATATATAGATCACAATTTGATGATGAAATTCTAGATTTCAAATATTATTTATCACGATACAATTTTAGACTCATTTAATATTCAAGGTGATATTAGTGGAGGTAAAAATGAAAATAAATTGAGAGAATATTTTGTATAATATATCTTGGATTTGAAATAATAATATTTGAACTCAATTATGAAGATCAATATATAATGATATTTAAGAAGATAGCTGATTAATTTTAAATGAGAAGATGGTAATTAATGAAATATTAGTTTATAATGTATTAGGACATTAATTTCACAAAAATAAAGGTATTTAAATATTAAAAAATATATTCATTAATATTCATTAATTTTTTTTAAAAATTAGAATAATAAAAAATAGTTTAGATTAGCGTATATGAAAAATTGAAACTAATTTAATGATAAAAATATTGTATTTATTGAAAAGAGAGAATTTTATTAAATTATAAAGAGAATATATTTTGTGTTGAGGAAAAATAAGAGATGAGTGGCGGTTTTTATGGATATGTTGCAACAACATACCCATTATCGTCATCGATAGAAGATAATAATGAATTAATTATGAAAATTAAGAATATATGATTTTTGTTTCAAGGACATTTCGTTTAATATATACAAATTATATTTCCCATGTCTCATAAAAAATATAGATTTATGTGATCATGTATAATAATATTGAATGAGATTAATGTATGAGTCTTTAGGTAACAAATAGTGTGTGGGAAATGTACATGAAAATATAGTAGAAGTAATACCATTATCCGATTAAATTTTTCTAAGAATGAAAATAATTTCATTATGACGCATTGGAAACCTCAAGATTATAATCAATCATATTTTAGAGTATAAGTTATAGTGGAATTGAATGCTGGATGGAACAAGTATAAACTTAATTTAAATAGTCTGACGGATAATTATTATCAAGAGATATTTTTTTGTATTAATGATTATAACTTCCTCATGGTTCTATATAATACATTTATATTCATTATAGGTGATTAGTTAGGTTTTATAACTTGTCACCCTAAATAATATCATTTGTTAATAGGCCAATAATATATTTCAATGACTCAATCCTAACATAGTATAGTCTATATACCCACAAGAGTATCTAAGAATATCCAAGTATTATGTTCCATTTTATGTTGTTTTCATACTACCATACATGTAGTGATATGACATCGAAATCACTAAGTTGATATATACTTATTAATGGATATATATATATAAATTTTAAGAGAGAAAATAAATGAGAGAAGAATTTAATAAAAACAATCACACTTGTTCACCCCCACTCCAACTGACTACACGATATGTAAGAAAATTCATGTTGAATTATAGATAATCCATGTTTATAATGATTAGATGTAATTTATATTATAATTACATTAATTATGTTCATATTTTAAAATTTAATAATGATTCATAGGATGCAGGATTCTGTTTTTATCCATATTAAAAAATTGTTTCATCTAAAACCATTAAGATAAATTAGAAAAGCTAAGAAATAAAATTTATAATGAATTCAAAGGATAATGTTTATCCATCGATACATAAAGGTAATCATTTTTGGTTGTAATCTACATTTCTTTAGAATCATCCTCTTGAAGAATCATGTTTCGATAGTATATTGTCTGAGTCAATTGAATTAGTAAAGACCTATACATTAATGTTAATGATTACATGAATAATGTTACCATTAAATACATCACATATACATTATTTTATTTGGGAAATATATGATAAAAATTTTACATATATGTGAGAGTATACATAATGAAATAATTATAAAAAAATTTATAATAGTGAAAATATCCCACACAACATTTCGATTCCCTAGAACGATCTATTGAATTTTTAAAATAAAATTCCTCCCTTACTAAAGAAAAAATATAAAAACAATGTTGAGAAATATGTTATTAAGGACATAATTTAGAATAATACAAATTTATTCTAATATTTTATAGCAATTACATATTTTCAATTAGATATTATAGCTTAAATGGTAAATGGAATGGAAAATTCACTATGATTAATTTGTAAGATACAACATAACATTTCAATATTTTAATAAATTAAAATAGAGTTAAATTTAATTCTATTAATGATTATAAGAATATATTTTATCAAAAATATCCTAACCAAGAAATCATTCTATGGAATATAGAAGGATAAAAAGTTGAATATTCATATATAGATAAAAGAAGAATTTGTGAAATTAAATGTTCTATTAAGATTCTTTCTTATAAAAAGGCTGATGTTAGTGTGAATTGGTTCTTAATATCATTAAAAAATATAATTCATTCTCAAGAAGACTTAATAACTCACATTCTTGAAAAATTTGACTCTAATAAGGTCATTTACATAAAAAGTTTATGTAACATTAAATAACATTACTAAATATGGGTACATAAACATGAATATTACTACACCAATATATAATGGGAGAATTTAAGAATGATAGAGAGTTGAACCAACAAAAATGATAGAGTTTTATGTTTAAATATAATTGTGTTAAATCATGATTTACTGGATTCAATAAATAAGTATCATGGTTTTTAGTCACTATTTTCATTGTTTATGGTTTGAGTATCATGTAACAATTATTTGGGAACTATTTATCAAATCCATGATATTATAAAAAATTTATATTCATGATGGAGGTGATTTTTATTATAAAAGATTATATAAATGTAACAAACTATTCAAAAATAATATATTTTTATATTTAGTGAAAATATAGAAAAATATAAGAATCCGTTTTTTCTTTCATGTATGGTTCCTTTTAATTTACAACACATTTTTTAATGATCCCTTCTTGGATTATACCCAATAGTCAAGTCATGGTAATTTTGGTTTGTTTTTCAAGAGAAGGGATCATGGTGGATAGTAAGTTTTTATAGGCCAATTATTTGCCATGCAATTGGAATACACAATGTGTATTTATTATAGAAAATCTAATGGTTTGGGAATAACAATTCATATCATGTAAAAGGTTGTTCCCAAGAAAATAAATCATAGAATTATAGACCATTTATACTATTATATTCAATTTAAATTACTAAAATGTTCTATTTAAAAAATAGTATGGTAGGACTCCCTTTTTTGGATAGAGCTTTACATATTCTCTATCTATCGCACATGAAGCCCCTCTCATGACTAGACTGAGTCTTTTGTTTTTTATTATGACAAAGATTACGATTTCACCAACATCCACCAAATTGGAAGGGGACCTATATGTGTTTTACTCCTTTGTATCCTTTATCAATTGATTTTCTGACTAGTGATGATATTTTGAGGTAGTCTTATATGACCTGTTTTGAGGGAATTTATCTATTTATCATATCTATTCAAATACACACAAAACTAGGGGATGAAACTAGATGACGAGTTTCATATTATAATGAGTTATGTTGTCTGTAACCTTATACAAAATATTAATCTTTTTATAAAATTTCACGTGGTTTCATTGATTCAGTCATTCATCCTATTATAAATTAATATTCCATGATAGTACTCATTATAACTGTGATCCATTCCATATCTGTTATTCAATGTTGGAAGTTAAATCCTTAATGTTAAACACCCCCATTAAGATTTATTTATATTATTATTATTTAATAGATTCTTTAGCCTATTTGACCCACCGTTCATGTTAGATGTAACTGGAAATTTTGAAATGTAATGATTTATTTCAATTAATGGTTTCCTAATTCATAGAAAATGAATTCTTATTAAAATAAAAATCTAGAGTTTGTGATTCAATAATATTATTCAATGGTAAATTATAAATTTAATATAATATTGCATATATGTGACTTCACTTTGTGAAATTTAATACAATGGTCTTGTTTCATGTACATAGTAACCATTTCCATATTTAATGGAAGGTATTAGATTGTACCATAAAAATTGATTATTTCACAAATGAAATAAATTAAATCAGTGCATGCCCCTTTGAATTGACATGCCAATGAAAGGAAAGGCTTGAACTAAGTGAACTTAATAAATGGAATTACATATTATATGGCCGTAATTATTAAAAGAATATAATGTATCTAAACATTTAATATAAGTAACATGAAACCATTATAAGAGTGGTCAGACTCAAGTTAGATTTTGGATTTTCGATGGAATTCCTTGAGATATTGTGGAATCCATTATGATTCAAGGATGTCTTTTGCCATAGTTGAGACCCACCATTAAGCCTGATCCTCCTATATTAGTGGATTCATGATATGACACTCTATTATTGATGCATTACTATTAATGGATTTTTTTATACAGTAATTATATTTCTCATGGATTCTAAATAAATAATTCACCATATTTATGCCATTACTCCTTGCAATGGATTATACAATTTTATGATTGATGTTTTCCATGGACTTTGTTATATTAATTTTTTTGGAATGACATGTAAAATGGAAGTTGGATTAAACTCATACCATAAATCTAGGAAAAATTTACTACTCATTTGCTGACCCTCGGCGTCTATGTTTCCTTAGATATCACCTTGGAAATACTTTTGTATAAATAAAATCATGGATGAATACATCAACCTAGTTCCTTCGCTATTAATATAATAAGGTTATGTCAGTACTAGTTATGACACCTATGATTGAAATACATATAATTTATCTTATTTAATTAATCCAAAAGTTAAATGTCTAGACATCTGTTGATAACTGATGTAGGTACGTGGGTATTACCATTAATATATTACATTATATTTTTAATATGCTTTCATTCAAACTGGTTCCGATTATATCAAATGGATTTGATATAATATAAAATGTTGGATGTAGCCTACTAATATTTATCTCAAACACTATATGGGCCTCCATTTCCACCCATAAAGACTGTATATATTTATGTGATATTAAATCAATTCATTTCGCATTAGACACTGGACTTCTTGATTGCATATGACCGATCAAGTAGCAGATGACAAAGCTGTAACATGGGATTCTACAGATATTTTATTGATCCCTATTTTTTAATTTGTAGGAAAGTCTATAGTTTTATTATTTTCATTTATGTGTTACAAATTTATATTTACATAACATATATCAACATCATTTATTGTCTATTTATATCAGTTTCACCTATTGTATTATTTTCAGGTCTACTTATGTTGTTCATTTTATTTTTTCTAGAATTATTTATACTACTTATCACCTTTTACATTTTATTTTTACACAGTGAAACACTAGGGTAATGAGGAAATAGTCTCCCCATGGATAAACCATAGAACCACTCTAGTATTCAGAAGCATTGGGAATTTGGGGAGATGTGCTTGAGGTGATATGGACAACCTGAATAGGGGCACCGTCAATTGAACATTGAAACAGGATGTCAAGAAGTTTACCATAGTAGTAACTTCTGTACATTAGTACTTAGAGGCAACAAATTGCTTATTAAAAATTAATTTAACATGGTAAATTTCATTATTGGGAGTCTTGAACCCATAATCATGGTATATATTGTGTATCTGGATTATTAATTGTACTTGTATTTTTTAATATTGCAATTGATATCACTCCTCCGTTGGGTGATGAACCTATTGTGTTTTGGTTACTATTATTATTAGGATTGAGGGTCTTATTTCATAAATTTCATGATGATATGATGGAAAGGATCATTTTTATATGCATCATTATAGGAACCTATAATTCGAAATTTTATATATTACATTTCTATATAGGTTTATTTCACTACATTCACTGCCTAATATTCACATTATTATTTAGTGAGGATGTGGTAGTTATACTATGCGTGACTTTTTCCATGGCTGTGACTGAGTGATTGATGGTTTCAATTAATGATGTGTTACTTACAAAGTATATTTTAATTTAAAATATACCGAGTCATGTCTGTAGATAAAAATTATAGCAGACGTTATTTTTTAATTAAGATTATTTTCCCAATTTCTACGGGAATAATGAGCCCTTTTAGATGAATATTGATATATGAAACTAAGAAAATGAAAAATTGAAGAAATTGAAGAAATTTCATAAAAAAATTAAAAGTCACATGTCCGTATTGTTCATTTTTTTATTTATAAAAAATGAATGAGTGAACATGAACATTATATATGAAATGAAAAAAATGGATTCTGATAAATGATGAGGCATGGCCCTATTGACCCCTGATATACTAGAACCCTTGTAACTAATAATTGAAAACATACCAATATCATTCCTTATAATTAAGTATTTGGGGTATTATTTCATATCAACTAATACCTTTATTGCAATCATATTCTACTATTGCTGTTATCTATCCACATAAATCATATTATGATGAGTGTGATTGTTATTTTTATAGAAATGCCATCAAAAAGCCTTCATGTCTTGTGCCTGGAGTTTGTGGCCGACCATGATCTAGAAGTGGTGGGACATGAGCTTCCTGTATAACCTATATGTTTTCCACATGAGGAACTAACTACAGTACATGATCTGGTTACTAAATCTCATGATCGACGTAGTTTCCTATGACTGATGTAGTCTAATCATGGTTCCCTAAGTTTTACACCTATTATGACTACTTTGGACCATGATTTCTATGATATGCATCCTCGTTCCCTAATAGAATTTGTTGGTCCATAGGGTGATGAATATTGGCTAGAGGAAACATTTTCATGCATTAAGAATCATGACATTACTTTAAAGAAAAGGATCACACATCCTGCTTACATGTTGGGTGATTCATCCATGTTCTGGTGGGTTATAGGTACCCATGGTGGTATCAAACATTTATTGCAATGTGATGATTTATAGGATACCTTATATGATCATTTCAATCATACAACTTTGATATCTAATCTTGAAATTGAGTTAATGTATCTAGCATATGGTTCTATGTTAGTATTGAGTAGTCAACATGTTTTACGATGTTGTAATGATTTTCACCACATCTAAACAGCGATGATCTTTTCCATGAAAGATGATTTGAGGATCAGATAATGTACAAATTCTGTAAACAATGTATTTTTAATCACCAAAAAAAAATCTATGAAATATTTAATCAATCCATTAGCACCTAGTGAATCCTGCGGGGTGGATATTGTTGCAAATAAAGAGGATCATTGTCAATGGAGGCCAAGTAACACCCTGACTCCTCTATAATTGTTCCGGTGCATTAATTTTTATATTATCATAGATTAATGAAATGAAATCCTGAATGAACACTAAGTTTAGTAAAATTGATGAAACTATATACAAATATGTTACTCAAAATACATTAAAAAATGTTGAAAAATACAATACATAACAAAAACTAAAATCTGCAGCCACATGAACTCAATAGATTATCTCCTCTTCATCACATGTTGATGGTGAACAATGAAAGGGGTGAGCTCAAATGCTTAGTAATGGTTAAAAATATCTGAAGCATGAATCAATAATTACTATATTATAAACAACTAATCATAGTCAATATGTCATGATGAATAAATGGGAAACTCAAACAATTAATAAACTGAGAATGAAACAACATCCACATATTTTTTTAAAACTAAAATATACATTGATAGTAATAATATATAATGAATAACAATAAATATTATTAATTGGGAATCATTTATCTGAAACATGATAGAATAATACCATTAAAACAGTTTAGTTTTGTGGGTAGAAACACCTCTGATTTTGGGAAACAAACTCAAAGGGTTTGTCACCAAACTGATTGTCTCATGAGACCTATTGATGCATTGATAGGCTATATGAAGCTCCAACAACCTCGACATGTCCAAATAAAAAATTATACATTGATTCAACACATGATCAATGTTCCTTTTACATTATCCTTTGATAATAGAGGATATAAATTCATTATTTTTACACTATTAAAACAACATTTAAAATAAATAGTGTATATAAAATGGTATAATTTTTATAAAATATTCATATCCATTTAATAAGAATATGGAAATTTTAATTGATGATTGTTTCAATTGAAATGTGTTCTCAAATGAGAATTGGGTACACTACATAAGAATGAGTAGATGCACAATACTAAGAATATCACTACGAAGTTAAAATTATGACAAAGCATGTTACAACATTGTAATTAGTTGAATTGAATGTCCAATAGGTAAAAACAACCTAATGTATCATATAATACCATGAATATAAAGAGAATCATGATAATATATATATATATATATATCAAATTGCAGTAAGCCTAAACAACATATATGAAATAAGAGGCGAACAGTAGAAATCAAGCAGAATTGAAATGAGATGAGGAAAACCCTTAGAAACATTTCTACACGGTAACAAGTGTTCGTGAAAGGGATTTATGAGATGTAAAGGGGAATACATTATTTATATATCATAATGGATGTATGGGGGAGGCACATAAACATTCCCCATCATTAGGTAATAAAAATTAAAGTGTACAACATAGGGAAGATTCTTGAACAAAAGTGAGAGAGATGATCCCTTACCTAATGCTTGAAGGTGTTCTTGATTGTTCGTAATCACCTAAATAATCAATTATAGCTTCATTAATTAACAATTCCAGAATATCATAAACATAAAATTGATATTTTATATCATTTTTGGGTTCATTAATGGATTTTTAATGGGTTTAAGAAATTCAAATTTATTGTTTTTCTAGCATTTTCTTCTTTGATTTTCATGATTTGTTTACTTGTATTCATGAATGGATTCTAGTTAGAAATGTGTTTAAAAATACATAATTATATATATAAATTATTAGTAACATTAATGAGATATAAATGAACTTATAATATTCTGGTTATATACCATATGTATGGATCATTTTATGAGTAAATAAAAGCATGGATTTGGCTTGGCGGTTTTGTGCACAAAAATATTTTTTTTCCATATTATTAGTTTCTAAAGATTCCATAACGTTAAAATAGATATAATAAATATATAATTATCTTTTTCATACATTTAAAACATTTCTTGGCTAGTATTTATGATTATAATTCAAATAAGAAATTCATCTTTTAGAGTGTGATAAATTTACATTTCTCGAATGGTGTTTGCTTTTATTGAATAAAGAAGGTGGAAAAGAGATAATATGGAAAAATATTCCATTAGAATAATGATAATCCAGTAGATGTAATATATTGGAATTTTAATGTCATTTAGATGAGTTTATGTGAGAAGAGATAACAAAATAACAGAACATCTAATAGATATTGAATGAAAAAATTTAGAGAGTTTCACCTCTTCTGTACTCCTCTTTGAGAAACTCCCTAAGTCCTTCATTATTGGGATTTTGATGAGACCAGTAAGACATGGATGTGGGGGAGGAGGTTAAGGGGATATTAGAAAAGTATTGATGGGTGTATTAATGATTGAGTGGTGTGGGGGGTTGGGGGGGTGTGGGGTGGATTATATAGTTGAGGGGAGAGGGGATATCTCAATATTATATTCACTAATTTTAATTTCTCTAAAAGTCAAGGAATTACGAGTCTTCCATTACTAGGAATAGTAATTTATTCATGTGAACATTAATCAATTGGGCTTATATTAGTTGATCATCAAACATGACTCTGTAATAAGTGTATTTATCTTATTTTGTAAATTATTGTATTTTAGGATTCTTAAAAATTTAAAATATTTCAGAAAAATACAAAAAATTAACCATTAAAATTTTTAGACTTGTAGAATTCAAAAATGAAGTCAATTTTTGAAAGGTATTTTTAAAAATATTATTAATTAAATATTTAACTATAATTATTATTTAATCATAAAATATAAACACTTACAATATTCATCTTCATTTTAAGGTCCCTATATTTATTTAAACATTCAAGGGTATGGATACAATTAATTATATTCATATTATTATTAATAAGATATGGTTAATATTAATAAGGGTAGTTTACAATTCATAATGGTATGTTACTATTCACTGAAAATTAAGTTAATTCTATCAGGCTCTAAATTTCTTCCTGAACACAACTGTGTATGTCAGATTTTCAAAATTTAAAACAAAAAAGTGGATTTTTTTTCAATGTCTAGGATATGACTATCTCCTAAATAAACACATTTTTTAAAAGAAAGTCAATACTTTATTAAATATAGGCTATGACTATATTGTATTTAAGAGAAAAATAACATAAAATGTTTTGGGGTGATACATTATTCCCTCCTTTGGAAATTTCATCCTCAAAATTTTTCATTTATAAATCCAACCAAAAAGATATTGGTGGATTCTCTTCATAACATCCTTAGGTTCCCATGTTGCATCCTCCGTATTTTGGTTTCTCTAAAGATCCATTACTAGATTATTTTTTTTAATTTCTAAATACTTATTCCCCTCTATCAAGGATCTCGATAGGCTCTTCACAGTATGAAAAATAATGTTCAACTTATATTTCTTTATAGGTGAGTACATGTGTTAGGTCTGGCATGTATTTCATTAACAATGACACATGGAACACATCATGATCATTATAGAGAGTTGAAGGCATCACTAAATGATAAGATACGACTCTGATTCCTTATAGAATTTCAAATGGTCTGATAAACCATGGGAACAATTTTTCATTTCCTACCGAACCTTAAGACATCGTTCCATGGAGATACATTAAGAACGACATGGTATCGTACTTTGAATTCCATATGATTTATTCAGATGTCTGCATAACTCTTCTTCCTACTTTGGGATTCTTTAATATGGGCTTGAATTTATTTTACCTTTATCATGCTCTATTCAATATTTTCTATCATTATATGTTTTCTATCAAAATTATTGTCCCAACAAGTTGGAGTTCAACATATTTCTCCAAATAATACATCATATAGATCCATTTGAATACTATAATGGAAACTATTATTGAAGTAAAATGTTCGTCAGAGTAGATGACTCAAGAAGGGGGTGAACTGAGTATATATACAAATTTCTATTGAATGGGTTCATTACCAAATATTATCCCCCTATGAAAATAAACACAAAGTCTCTTTGTAGTGAATTTATAAATGTATTGAATGTTCAATTTGGTTATTTGAAGATTGATTAGTTCTCAACCTTCCAAATCTATGATTATTATAACTTTTGAAACAAACCTACTGATTTAAAAAAGACATAAACACATTCTAAATAAACTATCAATGTTTAGTTTATCTTAATTCCAGAAATACATAATAGAAAAGAAAAATAAAAGATGAAATGTACACCAGAAAAAACAAGAGGTTTAGTCTCAAGGAGAGACCTAGTTATCTACACATGGTGAGGACCAACCACCAAGTAGTTTATATTAATATAATTGTGATCCACACCCTGGATCGGGGTTCGTAATAGAAAACAGGCTATCTAGGTCACACTTGACCTCTATAATAGTTATTCTTGAAAAACCAAATAAAAAGATCTTATAAGATCTGTTCTACAGTTCTACATGGAATACAAGTGTAATAAGTGAATGAGAGTGAGAATATTTTGTTTTCCTCTAGTTTAGAGCAGGAGATAGTGTGCGTGATACAAAACAGATAAACACCCTGCTCAAATAATAACTTCAATATCTCAACAGAGTTTAATAAGGAAGAGTAGAGTTTAGAAAAATCTGTGTGATGCGAAGTAGAGCACGCGGCTCATTGGATGTAGAGAAATAGAAATTCTAGTCCTATTTTGGATGTTTCCATCAGAACAGAGTATCAAAGATTTAGTCATCTAGCTTCAAGTTGCAAAAGAGGTTTTTCTCTTTAAGGTCTCGGTGTATTATGAGCTTAAACAGAATGTTTATTGTTAGAACCATATTCTGATCTCATGCTTTCAGTTCTGCTTTTTTCGTAATCGCACAGTCTCTATATCAATGTGTTCTTCAAGAATTATGTATCCTTATATATCGTTGTGTCTCTACTACTTTGGAGCTCAGATTGAGGTCCTTTTATACATCATAGTCTACTAGGCATAAGGATATCCTCACATGCAGGTACAACATACTATCTATGGATAGTTATAAAGAAAATTTTAAATAATGTTAGAAAAACTAATTTTTCTAAATATGAATGTTAAAAATATGATTGAATTAATAAAATCAAAACAGTTATTTATGACTATGAAGGAGTCATCTTCAGTGTGTTGTCTTTGGTTTGGTAACATCATTTTGTCATCTTTAGTGTGTCGAATTTGGTGTGTTGAACTATATGTGTCAACTCTGATGTTTCAACATCGGTGTGTCATCTTTGGTGTGTCTAACATCGGTGTGTCATATTATGTGTGTCAAATTCGGTGTGTCGACTTCAGTGTGTCGACATCGGGGTGTCTTCTTTGGTGTGTCGACTTCAGTGTGTCCTCTTCGATGGGTCGACTTTGGTTTGTCATCATCTATGTGTTGACTTCGGTGTGTTGATTTCAGTGTGTCATCTTCGGTTTGTCTACTTCGGTGTATCGACTTAGGTGTGTTGACTTCGGTGTGTTGACTTTGGTGTGTTGACTTCGGTGTGTCATACATACCATCCATGCCCTGAAATCTAAAAGGGTTATGAAGTATCTGTCTTATAGGAATCATTAAAAGAATAAGTGTTATCCAAAAATACATATATAAATCCACCGATAATCATATTAATTCATGAATATTTATTATTGACGTATTTAGGTATATTTTTCTTTATGACTTAATTGATTTACATATAGATATTAAAATGGCATGAATGAATAGAATCTGTATATTGACATTATTTGTGATTTTTATGACTACATTATTATAGAGGGTCCAACAATCTCCCCATTTTTTAGGATCCCAATTTTTGGTATAAATGAAAAAATATATAGAATAATGAAAGCTTGACATAGCATGATGCACTGAATCTAATTGTCTGATATGATTAAAGTGTTTCATTGTTTTTAATTTTAATGAAAAGAAAATATTACCCATAGATAAATAATGTATGCCTTATTCGAATGTATACATTATTTTATACCCCTTATGGTATTAGCAAAAAAGAGAGATAAAGATGTTAAAAAAAGAAAGACAAGGATAAATAACATAAATGAAAGACACCATAATGATTTCTATTAAAATCAATAAAATTACAAGACAAAAAAGACCAAATCCATATAAAAAAAAGAAACAATCCATCACTAAGGGTTTGGATGATGGGGGATTTTCCTTTGTCTGAAGGATCTGAGAGAGAAAGAGAAGGTTTGGGAGTTGTAGAGGGAAGAGGTGGTCTGACGATTACAGCAGGAAGGGAAACACATGTAGGAACATTAGGTGAAAGGCTATGCTTCCTTTCTGAGAACACTCAACATCGATTTTTCTCTGTGATGATCGATTGAATCTGGGAAAGAGCATGATATACATACATTGGAGCAGGTGGCCTAGAGGTTGTTCCAATTGATGTAGCTGGAGGGACCACAATAGCCTCAGCCCAAATATGCATATATGGTTTGAGCAGGTTGATGAAGTCATTAATGATTTCACCACCATGTTGTGTCACATTCTCGAAGTCATCCTTCTTATCGATAAATTTACTCAGTAAAGGTGTAAACATTGTCAAGAGAAGGGCCAGCTTCTTGAATGCTTCTATGAATGCCTGAATTCGATGATTTTATTCAAGAAACTTGAAGTTATTGATGAGATCATTCTTTGTATAAATATTAGTTAAATAGTTATCCCCCTTATCCAGAATCAATTTTTGAGCTGCAGATGCTTTATTTATGAATTGTATGACCATATTGTAAACAAGATCTGTATCCTGATGTACCTCTTCATGGGTTTCTTTGTCTGAAATACTATGATGTTTTTGAAGATCCTCTCTCATTACAACCTTTGAGAGACTCCATATTAGTAATATCAATTTTTCCAATCTTAAAACTAGATGGTCAAGTCATCATTTTTAGGCACTAATTTCGTCTTCTTTAGGTCCACTGTGAGTAGATAAGTTACCATTTTCCTATGAACTTCCAAAACACACCTAAAATAGGTATTGAAGTCAGAGGATAATTAATTCAGTTCTTTATTCATCATTATAACCTCTTCTCTTTGTAAGGTATTTTTTCAAATAATGGTTCTAGTTGAGGTAATGAGATTTAATTGAATCAACTGGATCACTATTCTTGCAATCTTCGGTGAATCTGCATATAAGATACCTATGGAGGTGGTAGATTCACTTCCTGATCCAACTGAGGCTGTCACACACTCAAAAATATCATTATTAAATTTCTCCAAATCTTCCTTACTGCCATAGTCACTGGGTACAACCTATACTATTGGTTCTACTACTAGAGGTGCAATTGGTGGAACAGGTGCAACATGTTATGGTTCAGTATGGACTTGTGAAGAAGGAGAGGAAGACTCCCATTCATTATCTGATACATACTCTAAACCAGTAAGAATGTATCCAGGATCATTATTCCACTTTCTAGTACAAGTCAAGTGTCGTGGATCAATAGTATCAATTCCAATCTTACTTCCCTGAGGTTCAGGTACAAAATCACCATCACCAACTACTTCATCCTGGTATCTGGACATAACAACTTGTCTGGGAATAGGAACCAACCTGACTTCAGTTTCTAATTATGCTCTAGCCACTAAAATTTCAATAGGTAGTTCCTCAATTTGAGGCACTGGGACCACATAATCTTCATGTTTTCCATTATCCATAAGATCATTCAATTCCGGAATGATCTCTTGATTTTCAGCATTAGGATGGGGTCATCTGTCATCAAGTTCAGCCTATCGATGACCAATAGCTTGTCGTTCAACATGCTCAATACCGTCACCAGCTCCATGTATAGATTCCTCACTCGATCTGTCAACCATTTATTGTCCCATTTTAATAGAGTCACTTAGATGCTCATCATTTCCTCTATTGTCACCAATAACATCATCATCATCATCATCATCTGATTCCTCTTTAGATTTACTAACATCTATTTCAACTCTAGTAATTAAAGTTTATTCATCATCCTCATCACCTAATAATGAATCTCTTAAGGGGAAGTCCAAAGGTGGACTAGTAGGTCCATAAGACATGACTTTGGGTAATTCTATTATATCTGGTTCACTTCTATCATCAAAATGAGATCCTTCAACCCTTTGACTTTCAGGATAAACATCCTCATTAGAATAAGAAATAAAATCTCATGGTTTGAGACCGGGATTACCTTGATCCATTGGTATAGAATGAGGGTCAATTATATTGACATCCTTATATAACTATTCCTCATGTCTTACCCAACATTTCATCCATGGGTTACGGAAGATTTTCATCATTTTAAAAATGTCATTTTTAAGACAAAAACCAATATAGAATCTTATTAATTCCTCTACATATTCCACACATCCTACCCTATTCAACATGGCATAAATCATCTTCGGGTAGTAATACAAGGTTTCCTTCTAGGATGGCTTAATCAATTATGAGATATTCACCATTAGAGACCTAGATAGGTTTAATTTTATTCCATGTTTCATGAAAAAGATCATTAATAGATCCTAATACTTCACAACATAGAATTATCCCTTATTTGGGAAGATTTGATGTTGAATGATCATAAAAAGAAACCTTACTTCTCCTTCGAATTCATTTGAAATAGTTTTTCTTGATTATCCATTTCCAGTTATCTCTTTCAGTGTATCTTTGTAAGAGAACAAATTAGAGGAATGTGGAATATTACCAGGATAGTAAACATAGATGCCTTAATGAGGCATATCTAAGCATTCAGACCATTCCAAAGATGAGAAAGGTGTCCCCTATATTTTTTCACAGACTTCATCTATGCTGCCTCAACTTCATCGAGATATTTCCTCAAATATTGATAGAACTCATGTAGTATATTGTTATAGTAGGCTATTTCAATGTTGGTGAACCAACTGATCCATCCCTGAGATTCCAGTTCTTTCATAAAAATGATTTTTTTGAGGGAAGCCACTCAACATACACCTCTTTTTCAGCTGTAACCACTCGGATTCCCAAGGTTGATTTGGCAGTCCCACTGGACTCACCTTTCTTGATTATTAGAAGAAATATATTTGCTATATTCTTCTATGTCACAATTTGTCCTCACCATGATAGGCTTCAAATTCCCAAAAAATTGAGAGGTCGAGAGTCGATAGGTGGTGTGACAAATGGTAGAAATATTTTCAACAGAGAAGAAGGTGAAAGGTGGGGATGGATTGAACTAAATATATCATTTAGGGATTGAAAATCCCAAATCATAAAAATTTAAATGAGGAAAAATGTTGAATAAAAAATGACATTGTATTTATTTAAAAATAGACTGAATTAAATAACAATCTATAAATATATTAGTGTTAATGAATCGTTTTGAGGGATCGGTTTCTTAAGATCGGTTTCAGGAATATCGGTTTCAAGAGATTAGTTTCAAGAAATCAGTTTCAATAATTAGTTTCATGAGATCTGTTTTTTGGATCAGTTTCATGAGATTGGTTTCAAGAAAATTAGTTTCAATATATCGAATTCAATGATCAGTTTCATGAGATCAGTTTCAAGGATCAGTTTCATGAGATCAATTTCGAGGATTGGTTTCATGAGATCAGTTTCAAGGATTGGTTTGAATATTTTGGTTTCATTAGATCAGTTTCAATGATTGATTTCATGAGATTAGTTTCAAGGATCAGTTTGAAATGATCAATTTCCTGAGATTAGTTTTGTGAATTAGATTCATGAGATCGATTTGAAGAAGATCTGTTTCTAGAGATTTTTTTCAGGGATCAGTTTCATGAGATTGGTTTCAAGGGTTGGTTTCCTGAGATCAACTTCAAGGATCAGTTTCATGAGATTGGATTCAAGGATTGGTTTCATGATTTATCATTCCTAGTTCATGTCTGATGTAATTTATACTCCCATAATTTATGGGTTTAATGAATATATCAGCAAGCTGATATTCAGTCCCAATAAACTGAAGAGTTATATCACCTTTTTTATAATGATCTCTCAAAAATTTATGTCATACATCAATATGCTTTCATCTATAGTGAGAGATTATTTTTTTAGAAATTTTAATAACACTTCTATTGTCACATTTTATGGGGATTTGTATGAAATGATATTCCTAGTATAATACAGTGTCTTTCACCCACAAAATATTTTCACAACAACTACCCACAACATTGTATTATACTTCATTAGTTGATAATGCAACTGAATTATTTTTTTTACTAAAAAAAGATATCAATTACTTTCCTAATAAGTGACAAGATCCAGAGGTACTCTTTCTATCTAACTTACAACCACCAAAATCAATATCTTAATGGAATACCTAATCAAATAGTTGTATTTTACGATATAAAAATCCAAAATTATTTTTATATTTGTGGTATTTTAATATTCTTTTAACAACATTTAAATGTGACTCTTTTGGGTTGGCTTGAAATCTCATACACATACACACACTGAAAATAATATCAGGCCTACTAGGAGTCAAGTACAACAAACTCCCAATCATTCCTCTATAAGTAGTTTGATCAACTAATTTTCCATTTTTATAAAGATCTAACATACAAGTAGAACTCATATATGTTTCATTTCTCTTAATTCTATCAAATCCATATCTTATCAAAATATCTTTTATATACTTACTTTGATTTATGATTATGCCTTTTTATATTTAAATATTTGAAATTGAAGAAAATATATATGTTCACCCATTAAACTCATTTAAAAATTTCTTGTCATTATGTTTGAAAAATCCTTGCGTAATTAATTTTTAGAAGATCCAAAGATAATATCATTTTCATGTATTTGAGATATTAAATCATATTTCTATATTATTTTTATAAATAAATTAGGATCTATGAGTCCATTTCTAGAACCTTTTGTAATAAAAAATTACAAAACCATTCATTCAAAGATCATGGAGATTTTTTCAAATCGTATAAATCTTTTGGTAATTTAACACATGATTTAGAAAATGTGGATTTGTAAAACCTAGGGGTTTTTCAACTAAAACATCCTAAATTATATAACCATTCAAGAATTCACTTTTCATATCCATTTGTTAAAATTTAAAATTCAAGTGTGCTGCATAGGAATGTAATATCCTAATTTCCACAAGTTTAGCTACTGGTGAAAATGTCTCTTCATAATCAATTCCATCTTCTTTATTATATCCTTGTGCAACTAATGTATCATTATTTATATCTATATTTCCAACTATATCTAAATTATTTCTAAACACCCATTTGGTTCAAATTTTCAATGTATATTTATGTCTATATGAATGACTCGAAGCATTACTTATTTCAAATCGATCAAGTTATTCTTGAATGACCATTACCCAAAAAACATCAATGATTGCATTATTGATATTTTTAGGTTCATGTTGTGACAAGAAGGAATGATGCTCAACTTGGTTTCTAATGGAATCTATCATTTATGATCCTCTATCTTAATCTCCAACAACAACATCTACGGTATTATTCGTAAGGGTTATATTTTTTCTAGAGAATGTAGGACATGATATATCAGGTAGGTTAGGTTGATATGGTTCACTACAGTTAGGATGTGGTGAATTTATCAAACAAGATATTTTCACAGATTCCTTCATAGGATGATTTGAGGTTATATCATTTTTGTCCACATTGGAAATATCCTCATCAATATTTTCTAGTGAGGTCTTGGGCTCATATGGATCTTCTTCATCATATATGATGTTAATAGATTCATCCACACAATTGGAGTTTTTATTAAAGATTTTATAGGCTGTTCTTGATGTAGAATATCTATGAAATATTCCACCATCACTTCTGGAAATAAATTTGTCTACATTATCTTTAGTATTTAGAATAAAAAATCTACATCCAAATACTTTAAAGAAACCTACATTGGGTTTCCTATTATTCAACAACTCATAAAGAGTTTGATTAATAATGAGTCTAATTAAGACTCTGTTTATTATGTGGTTGGATGCATTAACAACATCAACCCAGAAATAAATGGGTAAATCATATTCATTAAGAATAGTTCGAGCCATTTCACATAATGTTATATTTCTTTTTTCGACCAAAACATTCTGTTGAGGTGTCCTAGGTGCATAGAAGTTATGATTATATCCATTTTGTGAGAAAAAAGCTTCAAGATCTTGATTCTCAAACTCACGACCAAGATCACTTGTTAAGGATTTAATCTTAAGTCGACTAAGAGTATCTATAGTCCTAGAATATTTGGTAAAGTGTGAACATGCTTCACTTTTATAAGCCAGGAAAAATTACTTTGATTACCTAGAGAAATCATCTACAAGAACATAAAAATATTACTTCCCATAGATACTTGAAACTATATATTGTCTAAACAACACCATGTAAACCAACTCGAGAGGCTGAGAAGTAGTTACTTATTTTTTGGTTGGAATGATATTTTTTGTTACATTCTATTTTGACAAGGATTACATAAATTTTTGTTTGGATACTATAATCTCGAAAATTCTCTAAATAATATTTTTCTAGTTAACTCCCTAAGAGAATGTATGTTGAAATGTTTTAGTCTTCTATTCCAAAGAATGGATCCATTGTAAAAGTCATTTATACAAGAGAAAATTTGGAGGATAATGTGTCTAGATTTATAGCATATACATTATCATTTCTAAAAGCAGTAAATACTATATTAATATTGGCCTCGAAAACATGGCATGAAATATTTTTGAATTTATCATTAAATCCCTCATAAAATTGTTGAGATATGCTGAGCATGCTATAAATTAGACCATCAACATACAATACTTTAGAAATTGAAATAGAGTTAGGGTTACCAATATGGACTAAGATGATGAATTTTCCTTTACTATCGTCACCAAATGTGACCTGTCATCCATAAATCTTGATAAGACTTCTAAAGTTTGAAAATCCCTCATATCATATGTCTTGAAGACCCACTGTCCATGTACCACATCTTTTTATAGGATCTCTTTAGGTTGTTTACCTACAAAACTCTTTAACCAAGAATCAACATTGGTACCAATTTTTTTCTAGGTTCACATACACTAGTAATATATGATTTATAATACAACAACTGCCTTATGGGTTTATTATATGGAGACAATAGATTATTTAAAAAATAAAAACTTTTTGGTCCTGAAGAATTTAATGCAGTAGCATAATTTATGGAACTGTAAATTGCAGTAATATTCTGGGTATTTTTAAAAAAAAGTAGCAGATTTTCTAGATTTGGGTAATGAATTGTGATTTGGATAAATTACTTTGACCTAATTCATATCCTATCCCAGTAGTATAATTAAAAGATATTTTTTACCAATAATTTGAGTAAGAGTGTTTTTTACATTAGTAAATTTTTCTATGTATTTCTTCAATTGTTCAATAGAAATTTTTAACTCATTGATCTCTTTAAGAAGTTTTGAATTTTTCTCCATTACAATTGTAAGTTCAGATTTAGTAGTCACAGTAAGAGAATCTTGTTTCTTCGCTGTTTTATATTCATATTTCTACTCATTACAGGTTTCCTCTAACATGTTGCAATATTCGAATAGTTTGATATTTTTCATATTTTCTAACTCACATTTTAGATTAACAAGAATTATGTTTAGGAGTGTCTAAGGTTACCTCAGTTGTGTTTGTAATGAATCAGATATTCGAATATCATATTTCTCATTCTGAGAAGTGCCAGATTTAGTTGTTCTATCCTTGAAGGTACTCCAGTTGGCCTTCATTTCATTCTTATACAATCTACCCTTATTTTCATAATTTTTCTTCTATTTTATTTTTGGGAAGTCAGCCTTGAAATGTCATTTTTATTTCCATTCATAAAAAATTACCTCTTATGATTTATCATTTTCCTTCCAATCCCTTTTTAATTTCCCTTATTATCTTACATTCCATTCTAACTGGGCTTTTTGAAGAATATTTTTTTTCCTGTAATTTTTTTTGAATCATCTAGCTAACTTGGCCATTTCTTCATCCCTTTATAAATAAACTTCATCACTGCTCAAGCTTTCAATGGTGTCCTGAACATTCCCATTATCTTTAATTTTGGATGTAGTTGGTTTGAAAGCTACGTACTTTCAATTTGTTTCATCCTCCTCTTGATTTGCCTTCATTTATTCTTCATACATCATTAATTTTACAATATACTCCATCACTGGAATCTTATCAAAATCACCCAAATTTCTAATATATGTAGACATTCCACACAATCATTCTGATAGGAATCACATAATCCACATGATCTGATCTTTGGCAGTTACTTCTATTCCTAATGAAATCATGGTATTTACAATTTCATTGAACCTAAGATATATATCATAAATTGACTCATCTGGTATCATTATTATGATATTGTATTTGATACTATAAGTATTCATTCACATTTCTTTAATATTTTATGTTCATTCATGATAAACAGAGAGAGTACCCCAAATTTAATGTGCAGTTTTACAAGAAGAAATATGGTTAAACACTTCATCTCCTAGTGCACTGTACAAATCATTCATTTAATTATATTTATTTTTATGGGTAGTCATGGTAGGTTCATCCCATGTTTTTGTAGTAGTTTTTGGTATTTCATATTAACATTCAATAGCAATACATATTTCGAATCCCATAATTTCTAGATGTATTTTTATTTTAATCATCCAATACTTATAGTTAATTCCATTAAAGAATGGTGTACAATTAGTATTATCACCTTCTAATCAATTTTTCGTGGTAAATGATGTAAAATTATATCAATGTGTTAAAAATTTAGAAAAATTAGAAACTTGACGATCTTTAAAATAAAACTGTAATCAATGTTGACACGATTTTAAAAACAATGAGTATCTTTTTAAATGCCTCTAATCCCACATACCTTGAAATTTAAGATATCATGATCTCATCATGTTTTCCAGAGTTTGAATAGTCTTTTCATACTTTCCGTTGGTTTGGGTGTGGTAAAATGTACTCATATGATTCCCAGTATCCAAAATCTTCTATATTCCTTTCCAAAATTTTGATGTAAAATAGGTATCTCGATTGGACACAATCGATTGAGGGGCACCATGAAGTCTTACAACTTTATTAATATAATTTATTGCTAGGTAGTAGTGGTAAATCCTTATTTATTGCAAGGAAATGAGCATATGTTGTGAGATGATCAACAATTACGCATATTGAATCATTATTTTAGGATTCCTCGTTTTTCCGATGACTAAATCCATTGTATTGTCATCCAACTTCCACAATGAAATATGTAGAGGTTGTATTTCTCCTCTTGGATATTTTATCTCTGCCTTCACTTGCTAGAAAACTAGACACCTTGACATGTATTAAAAAATTTATTTTTTCATATTATCCTTCCAAAAATGTTTCATCAGATATCCATACACTATTTTACTACACGAGTGTATATAGAAATTTTATCTATGAGCATCATCAAATAGTTCCATTTTTTTCTTAGGTATTTATGGAATGCATAACCCCATCCCAAATTTCAGAACTCCTTCTTCATACACGAAGTCTACCAATCTCCCATCCTTGAATGTATTAATTTTTTTGATGATTATCATCATCATATTGAGATATTTTTATCATCTCTATTAAAGATGGTTTAAAAATCATTTGAAAGTAGAAATATGGTTCCCCTTCATTAAATATTCCCATATCCATCTTCACTAGATCCACTAATATAAGATTTCTTTCTATCCTCAATTGGGTATAGAGTCTATGATATTTATTGGTAAATGTATATTCCACCTTATTTTCCTTTCCAGGGTGGTATTGTATTGAACAATTGTAATCATCGTATAACTCGATATTACCCTTTTGCCTCATGTTGAGTTCTTTTTGTGTGAGAATGTATTTCAAACTATTGTGATCTATGTATATCTCACATTAATCACCATAAAAGTAATGCATCCCTATTTTTAGAGAAAATACTTGAAATGAAAAATCATGATCATGAGTTGGATAATATTCTTCATGAGCCTTCAACTACCTTGATGATTGAAAAATTACATTATCATTTTTCATAAGGACGAACCATGTCATATAGATTGTTGTGCCATTGTATATTTCAAATATATCACTTCCATATGGAAGAGATAAAATTAGAGAATTGACCATTATTCATTTCAATTATTCTATGAATTATGTACATTCTTTTTTCCATGAAATCATAACCCCTTTACGTGTATACATTGTTAGTGGGTTAGCTATTTGAGTGAAATTCAGGATGAAACGTCCATAGTGACCTACTAGGCCAATACATCTATGTACCTAGGTTATGTTCATTGGTGTAGGACACACATGGATTGACATTGTCTTCACAAGATCAACTATGATTCAATACTTAGTGACAATATGGACAAGAAAAAACCAATTAAAGCCATAATTTGATCATTTTAAACATCTGGTATACTTCATTTCATCTATGAGTTTTCTAAAAAAGTTTTCATGTGATTCTCATGGTATATATAGCTTTTTGAGTATACCTGGATATCATAAATGAATACCAAAAAATTCTATCAATATATTTCATGAGAACTCTCTTCATTAAATCCATGAAAATAGATGGTGATTTAGTCAGTCAAAAAGGCATCACTGTAAACATGAAATGCCCATATCTAGTACGAAACGTTGTCTTCTGAATATCTTACATTCTCACATGAAAATGATGATATCCGGATTAAAGGTCAATCATTAAAAATAATTTATCTTCATGATGTTTATCAAATAAATCATCAACTTTGGAAATATGAAATGTATTCATTATTGTAATAGAATAGATTTCCATGTAATCAATGCATAGCCTCATAGATCCATCATTCTACTTGACCAAGAGAACAGGGGCTCCCCATGGGGAAATAATATGTCAAATACATCTATTGTAAATCAATTCATATTGTGTTTTCTTTAGCTCCACTTAATCCACAGTGGCCATTCTATAGGGAGAATTTGATTTCGTTCATTCACCAAGAATTAAATCTAAAGAGATCTCGACTTCCTGCTCAGGAGGATTTCTAGGTAAATCTTCTAGAAATACATCAATTCACTCTTGAAATATATGCACATATTCAATTTGAATATTTCTTTACTCCCCCATATATAATGTGTTATCTTCCACACTTAGAATTGCAATTAGTAGAGTTATTGTGGGTGGATCAAGATAAGAATCATTTAGCGAGGTTTCTTCACTAAATATTAGGGATTATACACCATTTTCCAAAATTGAAACTTCTTCATTCATTCAATAAATTTTTGCATCATAATTTGACATCCAGTTCATTAAAAGAATTATATAAAAGTCAGTAATTGGTATGATAATAAGGTTAGCAACAAAATAAACATGTGTTTCTTGAGGGGGACTAATCATCAACCCTTTTTTTCAATGTTATATCCCCTAGGAGTTTTGACTGACAACTCCATAATTAAATCAAAATGGAAATGTCTAATTTTGATGGGAAACTAGGAGTATATAAATTAATATGATGATAAATAATCAAATAATGTGTTTTCTAAGATTGACTAAACAATTATAGAACCTACTACCACGTCATTAGGATCTCCAACCTCTGAAAGTGTAAATGCATAAGCTCTCTAATACTCTTATGGCCTTTTCTGAGGCATGTTTCATTAGCATGTTTGGAACTAATATGAATAGTGTCCCATATCTCTAAAATTTTAGCATTGAATATCATCAAAAAAAATATTCTATATGCATCCACAAGATATATGACCCTTTCTTTCAAACTTATAATAGACTCCCATGCATTTCAAAAATTACATGAAATGATTCTTTCCACAGTTCTTTCATTATAGGGAATTTCATAGTACCCTTTTTCGTCATCGGTGCTTCACATTTCCCCTAGTTATTAGAATACAGTTCCCTTTGAAAACATTTCATAAGACCTTCAATTAAATGATAAATCTTGTTTGATGAGTCATGTACAGAATTTACGGTGTACTTAGCTAGCCTAGTGATGGTGGCCTCATACTATGCAACATTTTCTTCTTCCCGTTTCTTTTAGAAAAATATTATCCTCTCCATTTTGGATCATTTATCCAGAGGGAAATTATTTTTGAAGAATATTATTTAAAATTCCTCCATTCCATATCTTGTATTTATTCTTCCACTATGTTATTCTGAATCAAGGACCCCCATTGATCAGCATCACCCTTGAGACAATATACTTCTAGTACTACATTTTCATTTTCATTTCATCTTAATAATATAAATATATTTTCAAGGGACATGATCCATTGATCCTCAACCACTAGATTAGTAGTCTTGATGATAGAAGGGGAATAATGATGCATGAAACAATCCAATATAGGTGTGGAATGGTTATTCATTACAACCTGATTAATTTTTCCTAATGTGGTCATGATCTGATCTGCTCCAACATTGACTGTGTTGACTTTCTCAGTTAGGAGATCCCTACATTTCCTCCAAGTATTTATTCACCTTATTCCATTAGACACCAATTCTAAATAAATGGAAACACTAGATTAGGGTATGAATCATAATGTATAATCATTACTTATCAAAATACATAGCATAAATAGTGATCCTATGCTTGGATAATCCCACAATCAGATAAATCATTTATATGAGGAATAATTTAAATTTAAATCCCCCAGAATGGTTTATAAAGAAAATTTAAATTATATTAAGTATATCTCCCTATAGTGTTATAATCAAGAGTGAAGTAAGGCCCATTGTCATGTAGTAGGAAACCCCAGGTCAAGCCCGAAAACTATTTGTCAGAGCTTTCACTCCTAGGTACATCTGTGCCAGAGCTAACTCTACCTGCTCATATCCATAAAATGATGTGTAGTTTGAAATATCCACATAATATTATCCATACCAAAATACCCGGACATTCTGGAATATTTTTCATCTAATAATACCTAAGGGTATTGTTCCCAAATATACATTTCTAACTCTAGTTTCCATGTTATGTAAAAAACAACCTCTAATACCAACTATAACTACCCGACACCTCTAAGCAAAAGACAGTTCATGAAATGTTATATTGGAATTTTTAGAAGGAATGAAAATACTGAAGGAATGATCATTTTAGTAATCTTCAAGAAATTGGATGTATATATGTAACTAATAATACATTGTGTATGGTTAAAAAATACAATACATAACTAAAAAAACTGAAACTACATGAAATCAATAGATGATCTCTTTTTAATCACTTTTTTAAGGTAAACATTGTAAGGGGTGAGCTCAAACACTCATTAAGGGTTAAAAATAATGGTAACATTAGACAATCTTAACTGAATTATAAACATCTTAGCATTTTCAGTTTTTATGGGGAATATATGAGAAACTCCCGCCATTAAAAAATTGAGAACGAAATTGCATCCCATGATTTTGTCATAGTGAAAACCTCATGGATAGTAATAACTGATAAGGAATAAAGAGACTTAATATTAATTTTAATTCATGTATCTGGAACATGATACGATAATACAATTAGAATATTTTAGTTATATTGGTAGAAACCCATCTGATTTTTGGAAACAAACTCAAAGGGTTTATGGCCAAATTGATTGCCTCATGAGATATGTTGATGCATCGAGGGGCTGTAGTAGGCCCCACCCACCACTGCATGTCCAAATCATTATTTATACATAGATTAAACAAAATATCAATATGACTTTACTTTATCTATATAGAATAGTGGGTAAAAATTCATCAATATTTCCTTGGTGAAAACAACATTCAAAATAAATACCATACGTAAAATGGTATAAGGTTTAGATAATAATAATATACATTTTAAGAGAATATGTAAATTTTAATGAAATATAATTTCAGTTGATAATTGATCTCAAATGGGTAGTAGGTAAACAACATATGAAAGAGTAGGTGCACAATAAAACGCAAGTCACAACACGGTGAAAATGGAGACAATGCTCATTACAAGTTGTCATCAATTGATCCATATGACCAAACGATAATAACAACAAAATGAATCATATATTAAAAACATATAAATATAATCATGATAATATAATAATCAAATTTATGTACACCTATACCACATATATGAAATTAGAGGAAAATAGTGGAAATCTCACAGAATTCAAAGTGGGAGAGAAACCCCATAGAAACGTTTCAGCAGGCTATTGAGTGTTCTTGAGAGGACTTAGTGAGTGTTAAAAGGGTTTAAGATTATTTATATATAATAATTTCATTATGGGGTAGGTGTGAAACCATTCCCCTTCATTATGTATTAAAAATAAAATAGCACAACATAGAGGAGATTCTTGAACAAAAGTGAGAGAGAGGATCCCCTACCTTATGCTTGAAGGTGTTATTGATTGTTCATAATGACCTGAATAATCAAATTTATCATAATTAAATAATATTTCCATATCAACATCAAAATTTAATTGTTATTTTATAAAGATTTTAGGTTTATTAATTTCCTTTTTGATGGGTTTAAGAGATTCAATTTTATTGTTTTGGTAGCATTTTTTCCTTGGTTTTAATGATCTGTTTACCTTTATTCATGAATGTATGTTTGTTGGAAATGTGGTTAATCAAATAGAATTATTAATATACATTATTAGTGAAATTAATGAGATATAAATGATCTTATAATGAATCTGTTTATATACCATATGGATGACTCATTTGATGTGTTAATGAACGCTTGGATTTGGCTTGGAGGTTTTGTGCACAACAAACATGTTTTGTATTATTATTACATATTATGAATGTGTTAGTATTACAAAACATTAAAAAAGATAAAATACACATAATATGATCTAGTTCAACCATTGAAATGGTTTCATGCCTATTATTAATGATAGCAATGCAAAACAAAAACCTGTCTTCCTTGAGTTTGATAAATTGACACCTCTCAGACGGTGTTTGCATTTATTGTATAAAAAGATGAAAAAATAGAGATTATGATGAAATATTACATTATAATAATGAAAATATAGTACATGTAAGGTACTAGAATTATCCTAACATTTGGATGTGTTGAGTTGATAAGAGATAACAAAATCATGGAACTAGTAAAAGAAATGGAATGAAAAAGGAATAGAGGTTCACATCTTGAGTACTCATCTTTGAGTAACTCCTTAAGGCCAATATTGATGGACTTTTGGTGAGACCAGTAGGTCTTGGACATAGAGGAGGTGGTTAGGGATCCATTTGAACAGAATTTATTCAATTATTAATTCTTTTGTGTTGTGGGTGGATGAGGGGGTGAGGGGAAGTTACTATAGTAGAGGTTAGAGGGGATTTCGCTATATTATATTCATTAATTTATTATTTCTCCACAAGACAAGGAATAGTGAGTCTTCCAAGACCATTAATAGTAAATTTATCATCTGAATCCGAATATATTGTTCTTACATCAGCAAAACATCACATATGACTCTATAATTAATGTATTAAACATATTTGTTTAAATTATCGTATTTCACTATTCATAAAAAAATGAAATGATTTTATATTATAAAAAAATTATTAAAATATAATAATGTGTAAGAATTGCATTAAAAATTCATTATAGACTATTAAAAAATAATAAAAATTATTATGAATAATTTGGATATAGCATAAAATGATTCATAGATGAGTAGATAAATAATGTAAGTTATCGAAAAAAACATGATTTAGGTATCTTGAGTTTTTAATGATTGGAAAATGAAATAAAAATATTTAAATTAAAATATATTATTTAATTTTTATTTTTTAAATATCAAATAATTCCACAAAAAGTGACAATAAATTAGTAATACTGAGTGATGATTATATTATGAAATAATCTCTTACAACTTTGGTAACATTAATATCATGATACCCATAGCAAAAATTAAAATGAAATATAAAATAAAATTACTGTAAATATAAGAAAAATATCACATATAATTATGTTAATAGATACACCTCATAATATAAAATATGTTTATGACAAAACATATTTTAAAAAGAATACAATTTAATGTGAAGAACTCGTGGAGTGGAATAAAATAACTCAATATCTATTATAACCTCCTATAAAATATATATATATTTATTATAAATACTTTTAAAAAATAATTTTAATTTTAATTCCATATATGATTTACTTACAACATTTTAATATGCATTTTCCAATTTTTTTTTCTAAAATGATTGTTTTGGGTGATGACTAATTTTTTTTCATATAACAATTTTTTCATATATTTTTGTCCTTGTTCATTAACCATTGTTACAAAATATCAGAAATTTTTAAAATTATATATATATATATATATATCAATAAAAAAATTATGTACCTTTTTAGAATCATTATCAAATGTAAGATTCAGATAAATTAGTCACATAATTTATGTAGATGGTAGGTCTTACACATTTATAAATGATATTTTTTCAATTTTTGACGGATGGAACAAAATAAATGTATATAATAATTAAAAATTGTATTACCATTTTTATGTCATATATATAATATATATTCAATAAATCCATTTTTTGTCACCCCTATAAATAATAAAATAAATAAAATTAAATATATTTGTTGCAGCGGTAGTCCAGACATGCAGATGAGTGACATTATCAATATCCAAAGGGTTGGAAGGTAAGAATATATATATGCTATTTATATTAAATACGAATATTTGGATTACAAATATCATTTATATATTCATTATTTTGTACTTTATAACTGTCCATCTAATGTTTTGATGAAAAGTTAATTTTTCTGTTACAAAGAGAATATATGTCAAACTAATTAATGACTAATGTTTTCATTTACAACATGATAGAAAAGAGATGGAAAATTATTTAATTATATTAATAGTAATATTATAATATATTTATGAAAAAATATTTTTTATTATATGAATTTAAAAATACATTTAGTTTATGATGAATAAAAAAATTAGAATGAGTCGATAAAGATGATTTTCTTTTCTTCAAAATAGTTCATATAAATCTTCTCACAAGGTACATGTGGTTGGTATATTAGAAAGGTTAAGATATTGAACTTGTATATGGATGTTTATTAGTGATTTGGGCAGTTTTTTAACAAGATATATGTCTAAGACTATTGTAATAAAAAATATATAAAGGGTTCACATTTGTAATTGAGGGGATGAGCATTCATAGAATACATTAATGTATTAGATTTACATAAATTATTTTAAGACATAATAAATAAATATAAAAAAATTAAAATATAGTTTGATTTTTCTGAATAATATCAATAATTATATTATGGAAACATTTTCATAATTGTACACAATTTCCTTTTATTTTTTTCCACATAACCATTATTTTTAAAAACAAAAATTGTAATGATTCATTACCATCAAGGGTTGATAATGATACCATAAAATAGAATAATAAAAATAAATTATTTTTTAATATATTCCACCATATATGATTTATGAATCAAAATATAATATTTTTATGATTTTTAAATTATATGATAATTTGTTTTAAAATATTCCATTAAAATTGTGTTTTTTGACATTTTATTTAATATGACATTAAATACATCATGAAAAAAGGAATTAATATATTATACCTTAACAAAATAAAAATTTATCATATGTATATATTATATTCACAAAAAATAATAAGTCATTATATTTTTAAACATTTTAATAATTTGAAATTCATTAATTTTATTTCTATATTAATTGAAAATTATTATTTCGGTGTTGCAAAATCAAATAAAGTAATTCTTAAATTAAATAAAAATTAAAATATATAACCATGAAAAGAAAAAATATAATATTACATATAAAATTTATAATAGAATATAACTAGTAAATATACCTTTCAGTATTTATTATAGATAATAAAATTACAAAAGTTTCATTTTTTCCTTTATCATTTGCTAAAAATTAAAAAGGTCAAAATGAAAGTAATATTGTACCAAGACACCATATTTCAATATCATTGATTGACCTGGATTCTATAATCTCATCCAATAATATAAAGGCTAGTTTTGGGATTTTTTGTTTTACTGTTATATTATTTTTAACCTTAATTTCTCAATTTACCCATATCGTGGAGATAATTATTTAATATAGTTACAATATGTGAAGATAAAATTAAAAGGGGAATATTTTTCCAAATTGGGACCTCCTAAATCTAATTATGGTGTCAATTTTTCTTTTTTCTATTTAGATAAATGGAATAACATAATTTAATATTAATACTAGAATCACAACAAAAACCAGTTTTCCAAAACAATTCCTTTTACCTTATACAAATGTTTTTATACTAAATTAAAAATTATAATTTATCTCATTGAGAATAATTAATTTATTTGTATTCAATTAAAAATATTTTAAATATAATATTGTTTTATAAATATGGAACTTTTAATTTCAGGAATAAAAAATATATTTTTTAATTAAAATTATTATTTTCACTGTTTAGTGGTAAATAACTCATTTCAGTAAAATCCGAATAATACACCCTATTTTAATATTGAAAATAAAAAATAAAAAAAATAAATCTCATTTTATCATATAAAAATTTTATAATTAGTATAAATTAGATATATTTCCCACACACACAATAAAAAATAAATCAATAGTTGATGAAAATGAATTTTTGAGATATAAAATGATTTTCATGAAATTTAATTTTCATTTATTATTAATGAGATAATTATTTAAAAGGATCATAAAATTTTTTTTATTGTGATTAAAACTTTTCATACGTACCATTTCAATGACTATATCATAATGTTCAGATTATAATAAAAACATTTTGTGCTTTGTTTATGATTATTTTTTTGTGTTGTATATTCTTTGAAATTTTTTTTTCTTTTAAAATTTATTAGGGTTACATTATCCAACACCCATATATTAATTTTTTCCTCCCAAATTTTGATTGATTGTTTGAAATTTAAAATTCCATTTTGTGGAAAACCCGCATCATTTAAATATATCATTAATAATCATCCAAAAGTGGGAAATTGAAATTTAATGGACCGATGGATTAATATAAATCATAGATAACATATATAAGAAAATTAATATAAAGTGAAAATATGAAAATAACGAAGAAATATAATTCTTATGGAGTAATATTGAGTGATATCGAATATGGAGAGGAGATATTTTATTACCACAAAACCATAATTCAATTATGGGTGAAAAGTTGTTGAATTAATTAGAAATGATTGAAATTTGACCATAGTTTTATTTCAGGATCATGTTTCCTATAGTTGAGGAATTAAATTACCATATACCCTATGAGAACGAGAAAAATTATGTTCTCCCCATGTATAATTTTTACCTTTTTTCAATTTTTATCACAATCTCATATTTTCTCCAAATGTTGATTATTCAAGATGAATTTTCATTCCTGAATCACAAAAATTAAAATTTAATAGACCATTAGATACATAAAATAAAAGTGTTTCCCATTTTATGTAAATATTAAAAAATAAAAAATGGTTACAACATGTTATCCAATATTATTAATTAATCTATAAAACCTCAATAGAAACATCCAAATTTCATCATAATTTATTTTAATTTTATTTATTCTTACATCGCTTTAAAAAATGTTGAGTAAAAATAATATGTACGAAAAATAAGGCTAGAAGTTATTAAATTTCCCAAATATTCATAAAATAAATTCCCAAATAATCAAAAGTAACTGTTAATTACATAGAAATTAATAAAATTATTGATCATTATCATGATTCAATTAAAATATTAATTATCATAATAATAAATGATAGCTGCATTTGTTAAATAATATTAAGTATTGTCAAATTAAATCCATGAATAAAACATTTGAATAAACTTATTTATAAATTTTATTTTTATAAAAGCAATACTAATTTATTTTTTTAATATTATTTATTTATATCATTAATTTCCATTATCTAATTATACCCACTAATAAATATTAACCTGACATATGGATCTTTTAAATTTCAACATTCCCCAAATCGTGTTTTTTACATAAAATATATACATACAATTAAATCATGTTTCTTTGTCATGAAAACTAGTAAACATATTCACTCAAATAAATAATACAAAAATATTGTGTTTTAATTGTTTAATGAGTCTTTATTATTATATTATTTAAAAATCACTAATATAAACATTATAACATTTTATTCTCGAATCGCAACATATAAATATTCAAATACTTCAACCTCAATTGTTGAAAATTAATAACTCATTACATATCCTGGGATTTATCAATATTGATTTTGGTATTGACACTTCTAACTCTAATGTTACCCATAATGAATACATTAATATTCTAATTTTTTATATAATTTACTTTTTTACACAAATAATACACCCCTATCCTTTGATACATTCTCGATGGTGTCTCATTCCGAATTTCTTATAGGAAGTAAATTTATCATTATTTCCTCCAAAGTCTCTCCTAATAGATCTATCAAAAAATCCATATTTATCTAATTTTTTGTTTCTAATATTTGTGTAATGTGTAATTTTTTAATCATATATCATGAAAAAAAATTAGTAATTATAAAATTATTAATCATTCCATTAATATACACATTTTTCCTCAAATTGATACCACATTTCCCATCACATTTAGCATTGACTCATATAATTCTAGATTAATCCAATGACTAAAACCATAAGTCATAATATGAGAAAAAAATTCATTATGGGAAATCATGAAATACAGTTCGCATGACGTCAATAGTATGGAAGCAATCTTTATATTATGACACATTATGGTTAATCTAATTTATATATAGAAATCATTTATTACAATGCATAATAATGGTTTATAATAAAAATTTCAATTAACCAAATTATAATCATTTGGATTTCCAAATCAGGTTCATAGTATGAGAAAACTAACCATTCACAATAATATTGGCCCATATATATTAGCCCGAAGATTTTTAGGGTCATTACACCTATATGTGGATCTTTTAAAGATAAGATCATTTGTAATATATAAGAAGTGATGTGTGTCTATTAAGAAAAAATAATTTTTTCGCTATTCTGACATTATAATATTATCCAATAATTTTAAATATACTTAAATTATTATATAGGATCATTTTCCCTAATATATGATTTCTTAAATCATGTTCCCAATGTTTTTACTAGAAATTATTTTATACCAACGGTAATGATCCCTAATTCAGTAGCACAAATTTTGTTGTCAATTTGGTAAATATGAGTTATATAAAGGTAATTATATCTCAATTGAATAAATAATTTAGTAGGTTTATAAAACTAGATACAGACATTATCCTCAAAATGCATTAGAAATAATAAAATAAATAACATACTAAATGTAAATATTATGTATATTTTAAGTCATTCAATGATTCGTTCTTTATATAATAGGGAAGGGAATTAAAAATGGTGATATTATATTCTTGATTAATTTTAGATTCTCGATTAATATTGTGTATATTTTAAGTCATTCAATGATTCGTTCTAATATTATTATAAAATTATATACCTTTTATTAATATTTTGACATTAAAATCACTATTACGAGTGATAATATCATTGTTTTTCTTGTATGTTGTCGATCGCCCGTTTTTTCCCTTCAATATTGATTAAGGTTTAATGTTTTGCACAGTTTTGGTAATGATTTAACTACCACAAACAGTAATTATTTATTTATTTGAAATATTTATTAAAATTTATATATAGGAAAATTAATTATACCTTTCATAGAGAAGGTTGGTTATACGTTTGTATAAATGTTGTTTTCACATGTCGAAGGATTGAAAAAAATAAAGGAAAATAATATTTATCATTTATATAATCTTTTTTATATAATATATGTATATTATATATTCATTAAATCCATCCTTGTTACCATTCATTTATATAGAAAATGTAAAACAAATCACATTGCTTTGTGGGGGCGGTGGTCCACACCTTCGCAAGATTGACATTATTGTATTCCAATATATTTTTTCGTAAAATGATATATATAATATTATAATTAAAAAGGTATGTTTCTTTGTACAAATGAAATATATATTACGTATTCCCATCATTTTTACCATCAATTTAATGTGCTAATAAATATGAAATGACACTTCTATGTCGATATGGTAAGCCATATATATACAGTAGTGATCATTTCACAATTGTTGAATGGAAAATAAATGGATTTTTGAAAAAAATAATAATAACATTTATGAGTACTTATGATTGTGTATTAAATATTTTTTGTTAAAATTAATTTATAGGATGCTGATGATGAATGAAAATTTTAATATTTGGTAAAGATGATAACATATTTTTCCAATTGCCTCTATTGTATATTCTTTAAAGGGACCTTGAGATTTAAATTATAAGGAAATAACCAAATATAAGTTTTATATGTGGTTTTTATGTGGATTAGTGTAACGTACCATATTTTGAACCAGATAAAAAAGTGAAGGAAATTAAATTTTTCCGTTAACTATGAAGCCCGATTTTATAAACCGAGCGTCATAACTTTTTATTCTGCTCATCAAAAATGTGGTATTGGATGAATATAAATATTATATTGATTTTATTTATATGTGTGTCTGTTTTTTTTGAATAAAATGATATTTCTCAAACTATTTGTCGTATAAGAAATCTGAGACAACTTTTAGGTCCAGAACACTAGGTTAACACATGGAATGGTATAACATTGATTCGAATTAGGTGTTTGGCACCCTTACACTTGATATTTCAATATTTATTTTTAATTAATTAATTATTTCTTTTTTTAATAAAATAAATATTTATATTCTCAAAAATGGTGCGTCGAATAAGAAAACGGACATCATCGATAGTTCTGAGGCGTGGGGTTTACCATTTTTTGGGTATAACCATTGCGAGCATTAGATGATTGCTCATATCACACCCGAATATAATTTAATTGGATTAAATAATTTTCTTGTCCATTATAAATAATATTAATAATTATATGATTAATATAATTTTTGTGTTGATGTCAACTAATGGAAATACACTACACAATTAATATATTATGCAGCAGTGTAAATAATAACTATAAAATTTAATAAATATTATATAATTAACATTTCCAATTAAGTGAAAATACACAATCAATATTCATTTATTAATCATTATCCTTTTTATTAATGGTTGTTGATAATAAAATATTTATGGTGGTGTCGTTGATGGGTTTAATTAAACAATATTAATTACTTATATTATTATTATTATTATATTTGGTCAAAAACATTGATATATATATATATATATGAGGTGGGTATATATATATGGGATTCAATATGTATATATATATATATATATAAAGTTATATGTATGTGTGTGTGTATATATATAATTCTACAAATGTGTATATATATATATATAACACGTATATATATGGTTAGATATTTACTGTTAGGTTAGGTGAAATATTATTAATTATCTCCATAAATGTATTTAACATGTCGAATAAAATCAAGTTGTGGACATTCATATTTTTAATTCAAATCATTAAAGTGACACATGGGGAGCGCCCGCGCACCCTGTTGTGGGTCCCAAACAACTATTAAAATTAGTTAAATGAATATTCAATGTTTATGTAAAATGTTACATCACACCATAGCCCATATTTCGGGTTAAAGAAATTAAAAAGGAATAATGGGAATTAATGGAATATAATAATGTAAAAAAATAAATAAAAAAATAGATAACGTCGGAGAGAAATTAAAAATAATTAAAATGAGGTAAACCCATTTTAATTATTTATTTAATTTCATCCACCATTTTTTTATTTTGTGTATTTAGCTCTTTTTTATTTTCATTTTTATTTTTCTTTACTTTCCTTTTTCTGTCATTCTTTTTTCTCTTCTCTCATCCTCTCATCCCTTTCACGTTGCACCTTTCCTTCTCCCCAGGTGGCAGACCACATTATCCTACATTCGAAAGACCGTTGAACCTCCATTCGTCATCCATTTTATTCGACATCACATGCATTAAAAACCTCTTAGTATGGGTTATCCCACACACTAATAATCATGTTATATCATTCCAAATCTGTTGCAAAGGTCACCATGGAGTTATTTTACCGTATTTTGGTGTTTTTCTAAAATCATTTGTCTTCTTTCATTTTAGGTGAAATCAAGGACTACCACAGATCATAGTATCACCTAAAACCTAAATTAGAGTGTCTAATATATTTCCCTTCATTTTGTGGAAATGTTTAATAATGCGTCAATATGTCATTAGTCGGTGCCTACCATATTTGTGGAAATTCACCCAAACTCCTTAATTTATTTATTCCATCTTGTTTTTTAAACCATTTTGGTCATGAATTAACTTTTTAAATTTGTTTCAATTTTTTTTGTCACCCCTTTTGGTTTATCGATGTGGTTGATACAAGTTATGTGAGCATTGATATTTAATTCATTTAAATGCATTTATTGTGCTTCCTATTTTGTAGTCTTTAATTTAAATAAATATTTTATAATAATTACGAAACATAAATTATTGGATCATTGGAAGTTTTTTATGTCAAATTATTTAATTATTTAAATGTTTATTCCTGTTCATTTAATTTAATTAACTTCATGTGTTTCATAACCTATTTTTGTTGTGTTGAATTTAAATAAATATTTTAGATTAATTATGAACTGGGAATTGTTGGATTTTTGGCAGTTGGTTATGCTGAATTATTTTTTATTTAAAAGTGCATTTATCTGCTTATGTTGATGAAATATCATTCCTTTTTAATATTTTTATGCTGTAATATTAAATTTGTATCTTTTGATGGACACATCTATCTGGTTTGTTTACAATATGTGTGTTTATATGTTATTTATGTCATTTCTGATGATGTGAAAATATTAATCAAACTTCTGGTGGAGATATGTGGTGCATCCCATATTAAAGGACACACTTAGACCCTCTATTACTGAATGGTTACCTCTATGTGTCGGGGTGTGGTGTCATTGGATTTACCAGACCGAGACTTCCCAAGGATTTCTAATACAAATTAGTGATATTTGTTCCAAAAGGGTTAATTAGGATGGATCCATTGGCAATGTGGAAAATCCTACCTCAGATGACATTAGACCCTTTTTTGTGAGATCGAAATAGACTCATGGTAAAACCACGTCTCAGATGATACTTGTTCTTTTAAAAGATTGCCTTGGACATGCATCGTGGTATTGGATAAATTGACGGGTATTCCATAGTGATACCATTGAGAGGGGATCAGATTCCTAATCTCAACTTGAACCTTAAAAATGACACACTTATGGTTTATATTATTTCCATTTGAGTCACTTGAGAATTGAGATAGTCTTCTGATATATATAAGTGCACTTGGTTGAAACTTCACATAGACCACATGTTAAAGTGCAAACATGTGGTATTCCTCTTTCTTGATTACCTTATTTCATTCTGGGTTTATATATATATGTGTATGTGTATTCTGCTGACAATTACCCTTTTAGACTACTAGCTTACGCTGAAGCAGGTGATTAGACACGTATAGTGTTTAGAACCCAAGATGAAATATTTATTCCATTTTAGATAATTAATTAGATGAAATCATTATATAATGGCACACTTCATTTTATCAATTCATGAAATGGAAAGGGTTAGACTACTTGGGATATGACCTACTAGTATTTTATCTCACACCATGATCTATCATCCTTTACCCCCCGAGTAGATGATATGATTTTAGGTATTGACAATAGGAAGTGTGATGCTTCCGATTCTTGGTTGATAGTTGCTACCAAAGATGGAGACTCGGGCTTAAGATAGACCCTTGTTCGTGATGTAGTTGTCACAATTGTTTTTCTTTACTTTTTAGTCATTAACATGCTTGGGTTTTCTTCAGATACTTTCAGTTTAGACGTACATCATGGTATGACATTGTTTTGTGGGAATCCATACTTGATAATTATTTAGTTGGATTATTTATATTTCTTATATTATAATTAATTCATTTATATACCTCAATTATATATTATTAATTAATATTTACATATATTGTGATAATACCTGTTACCTATGAAGGAATAATATCCCCCTCAGACAAAAAGAGGCTTTCGCTACTAGTCGGTAGCCTCTGGAATTCGGGAAGGTGCATTTGAGGTCATGTGACGCATCAGTCTGACCACCATCATAGTGGTGATCTGGGATTGGATGTTAAAATGTGTTATCAGATGTATTATTTTTCTTTTTCATACTATTTTGGAATGGTAGACAGGATAATGAGAATGTGTCGGCTCTTGGTTAATATCCCTTCCTGGGACTGATCACCCAATGTACGGGAAATGACCACATGGACAGGGTTGGGATTTTTGTTCATGCTTTTTGATGTTACAATTGATATGATTTCATCTCAACTGATTGGTGTAATTTCTACTGCTTATGATTTTTTTTGAATTTATGATATTTTACCCTTGGACTATTAAGGTCTATATGGAGCATTTCATGCATCATAATAGGCACATAAAAAATCTCATGCCATACATATTGTCATTCCATGTTGTTTCATTTTAGGCTTCCTACTGATTCAAGTTTTGTGCCTTGAATGTATTATGTTTGCTATAAATATTTATCATTCATTTTTAGATACCATGTTTCAGTAAAATATTGATCATGGTAGTTTGTTTCCATGATGGCTATTTAATAACATGTTTTACTTGTATCATGATTTTGTGCATATTACCTTGTCTTTTTGATTATAATGTTATACATATTTGATTACAACATGTCTCTCTCTATGAGATTATTGTAGTAACCTTCTAGATTGTTTTTTTTTTGTAATTGGTGTCTTTGATAATATTTATTAGTTTCCTTTGAATGGGAGAAAAATCCAAAAACTATGAAATGTATAGTCACTTATTAGGTTGATAGCCACCCATATATCAAGGTTGATATGTGTTAGAACATGTTATAATTTAAAGATTAATTAGTTAGTTACCTAATGGAACAACTAGGACCATGTTGGTTTGTTGGTGAATGTTCCTAATGAGATAACCTAGTATGGATGTTGTGACTCTTAATAATTAAACAACTCTTTTTGGGATGAATTCTAATGAACCCAAGTCAGCTTAGTGGGAACCTTTTACGTTTACTTATATATTAAAAGGATTTTATATGATAGATTTTGTAATTAAGGATATGATTTCAATTAATGTAAAATATTTTAAAATGAAGTTTTATAAAACTTTCATGTTTTCCCATTGAGGCATTGTTTATGATCATGTACCTTGTGTTTCGTTTTGAAAAAAATTGTACTTTATGTTCTGGTTAAATCTTTTTATCATTTAGGATTAAATGTGATTAAATATAAAGGGCTTGGATATGGAACATCTAGAAATTATCTCTGTTTTATACCCTAGTATAAGTGTAGTTTGAGTATCTTTGTGAGCTTCTTTGGAATAGAACCTTTCACATGTCGTTGTCCCTTGTCAGAACCCTCGCATAAAATGGCACCCTTGTTCAGACGGGTGGTCATGTTTTTCTTGACATTTGTTATGGGATTGAGCATCAGTATTGCTCATTTCCATCAAGAGAAAAATAAATTTAAAAATGTTATGTTCTTCATAATTTGTTTGAACCTCTCATTATTATAGTGATGGATGACTCAGTACGTTGTCCTCCTTGTCAAAAGTCATTTTGTTTCTATATCAGCTCGGGGTAGAATGTGTTCACGTACGTGGTGCTGTTCTGTTCTAAATGTTTTGATGAACCAGTTGAGTTTAGTGTAATCATCAAGCCTTGAACTGTAAAATATGTTTCAGGTCTCCGTCACAGTAAAATGACTTCTTTGTAAAAGAATCATGTTTGTCCCAATGCTCAAGATAACTTCCAGAGACTCGGGTATTTTGACACATTGGTCAGTTTTGTTGGGTTTTCATGCGCATTTTTTAATTATTTCATTCTGATAATCCTCTAATGCTCTTAGTGTTCTCTTCCATAGGTGACGAGCATGTCCCCTATCTTTCCTTCATCCTTGATGCATAAAGATGGCATCTGTCTTACGCTACGATAATGATTTAAATTTTTTGGGCTTGTTTAGTGTTTTTTTCTCAATATTGCACACTAATGCTTCTTTCTAATCAAGCAATTATTTATTTTTTACTGACCCTTATATTTTCGAGTAATAATTCCTTAGAAAAACTCTTTTACACCAGTCGTTTCATCTAACATGATGATAAGTCTAATGCCACACTGGGCACGGTAAATATTTTGATATTGTCATCTTTCCCTTTTACCAACATATCGCTCATAAACATGAAGTATGTTCTACCTTTTGTTAGTTTCTTTCACTCATGTCATGCCAATCTGAGTTTACCCTGGACTTGTTGTAGGACTCGGTGATGCCTAAATCCAGGAAAGTCATAGGAGGTCAGGAATGAACATCAGTGGACATGTTCACAGTAAATGAAAGATTCATTTGAAGAAGACATCACAGTTTAGTATATAAAGCATCTTCCATCTAAGTCAATCATCTTATTAAATGTTTATCCAAAGTGGCTTGACTAGTTATCTATCTTTATCAATGATGATGTTAGTAAAGAAACTTTTTTTGTCACGTAAAGACGAGTAAGGTTTGTGTTGACACGAGTATTTTAGAAAACAAACTGTCTCGACAAAGGAATTAATGATGATGGAGAATCGGTTGTTTTATCCATTATATAAATAAATTGAGAAACATTCCTAGAATTCTTAAAGGCGTGTCTTATATTAAATACTATAGGAGGATGGTGTCCTAACTTCAAATTTTTCCCTTTATAACATTAAAACCTAATGTGGGGAGTATCTTTGGCCATAAGTTAATGAGACGATGACATGGTCATGTCTCTAGGTGAATGTTTTTGGATAGGTATCATCTCAGTGTTTCAGTTGAAAAAATGTTCATTGACTTAGACCTTCATATCTTAGTTGTTGATTCACAAACCAGATTTTGAATGTGTGTTGAGCATTTGGAGATATAGTGCAGCCTTTGGAATGAGACTACACGACCTTGTTGATCAGGTAAGATTTATTTTTTTCTTAAAGGATTCTCGTGGATGAGAAGCTCTATGGTAGGAAGGTTGTAACATCCCGTGTTTTGAACGAGATAAAAAAGAGAAGGAAATTAAAATTTTCCACTTTCTAGGAAGAATAGTTTTAAAATCAGAGCATCGGAACTTTTTATTCTGATAGTTGACACTGCAGCGTTGATAGAATAAAAATATTAAATTTCTTTTATTGATAATTCCTGTTTTTTTTTTCTATTCAAAAAAGTTAAATTAATCTCAAAATATGCATCATATAAGAAATTAGAGTCCACAATTAGGTCCCTAACGTAGTGTTTACCCAAGGCATGTTATAACCTTGATTTAGATAGGGTTATTGGAACCCTCACACATGATATATCCATATTTATTTTTAATTAATTAATCATTTCCTTTTTATTTAATAAATTATTATTTTCTCACAAACGGTGTGTCGAATGAGAAATATGACATCATCGATAGTTCTGGGATGTGGGGTTTATCTAGGTATAGTATAACCATTGTGAGCGATGGAATTTTGGTCATATCGCACCAAAAGATAATTTAATTGGGTTAAATATTTTTTTGGTTGTTAGAAATAATAATAATAATTTTATTATTAATATTATTTTTGTGTTGATTTCAACAAATGGAAATGAACTACCACAATTAATAAATTGTGTCACAATGAAAATAATAACTAGACAATGTAATAAATAGTATAATATTAATTTTTTCAATTAAATACAACTGCACAATCAATAATTATTTAATAATCGTTATCTTTTTCATTAATGGTTGTTGTCAGTTAAATGTCAAGGGTGTCATTGATGGGTTGAATTAAATAATAATAATTAATTTAATTATAGTTATTATTATTATATTGGGACAGAAACATTGATATATATATATATATGAGGTTTATCTATATATATGGGATTAAATTTGTTTATATATATTTATATATATATGTGTTTGTTTATATATATAATTATGCATATGTGTGTTTCTATATACAAAACAAATATATAGATGTGTCGATATTTATTTTTGGGTTTGAGAAAATATATTTAATTACCTCCATAAATGCATTTAACATGTCGACTTTAATCAAGTTGTGGACTTTTATGTTGTTTATCCAAATCTTTAAAGTGAAATAAGGCGCGCACCTACGCACACTATAGCAGGACACGAACATCTATTAAAAATAATTAAATTATTGTTCAAGATTTATGTAAAATATTACATCATGACATATTGTGATGTTTATGTTAAAAATAATTAAAAAGTATTAAATGAAAATTAATGATATTTAAGAAAGATAAAAATAAATAATAAAATATATAGGGTTGAAGAGAAATTATCAATATTTAAAATGAGGTAAAACCATTTTAAATATTCATTTCTTTTCATCCACCATATTATTTTTATTATATGATTAATTTATCGCCTTTTTACTATTCATTTTTATTTTTCTATTCTTTACTTTTTTTCTTTATATTTCCTCTTCTCTCTTCATCTCATTCCTTTCAAATCGCACCTCCCCATTTCCCTAGGTGGCACACCACATTCATTTCCCTACGAAAGAACATTGTGCCTCCATTTTTGATCTATTATCTTGGTCTTCAGGTGCGCTGTAAATGTCTCAGTATATTTTATCACACACACCTAGAATCATGAAATCTCATTTAGAATCCTTTTCATAGTTCACCATTGAATGATTTTAACCTATTTTGGTGTATTCTTAAAATAATTCATCTTCTTTCATTTTAGGTCAAATCAAATCCTACCGTGGATCATAAGAACATATATTGCTATAAGGTAGGGTGTATACCCACTTTCCCTCGGGTTCATTGTGATTTATAAAAATTCACCATTGTGCCGTTAGTCGGTGTCTATCAGCTCTGTGAAAATTCTCCAAAACTTTTTAATTTTTTTTCATCTAGTTGTTGCAAACATTTTGATCGTAAATTAATATTTTTAATTTGTTTCAATGCGGTCAGACACCCCTTTGGGTGTGCCAACATGATCAGTATAAATTTCATTAGCCCAATTTTTTAATTCATTTAACTCCATATATTTTGCTGCCTATTCATGTTTTGATTGATTTAAATATTTATTTTAAAATAATTATAAACTATGAATTGTTTGATCATTGGTTGTTTTTTGTGACTAATTATTTAATTATGTCAACGTGCTTGACCATGAATTTAATTTAATTAACTTCATGTGTTGTGAAGACTTATTCTGTTGTGTTGAATTCAAATAAATAATTTAGATTAATTATAGACCGTGAATTGTTGGATTCTTGGTAGTTGGTTGTGATGAATTATTTAATTATTTTAAAGTGCATTTATCTGCTAATGTTGATGTATTATCTTTCCATGTTAATATTTTTATGATATAATATTTAATTTCATCCTTGTGATGCACGGTTGTATCTGGTTAGTTTTCATTATGTGAGATTATATAATGATTATGTCATATATACTACTATGAAAACATTAATTAAATTCAATCTGGGGAAAAGAGGTGTTTCCCATATTAACGGCCACCCTTAGACCCTCCATTCCTAACTAGTTACCTCTATGTGATGGGGGTGGTTCTATTGGATTTACCGAACCAGACTTCCATGGGATTTCATAAAACATATGAGTGATACCAGTCCCAAAATGTCTCATCAGGATGGATATTCTTCCAATATGGATAAGCCCGCTAAAGATGACACTCGACCCCTTTTAGAGAGATCAGGATGGACTGAGGGTAAATATATGCCTTGAGTGATACATTGTCTTTAAAAAGATTTCCTTGGACGAGGATGGTGGTATTGGATAAATAGATGGATGTTTTGTACCAATACCATATGGATGAGATCAGAAACCAAATTTCAACATGATCCATAAAAATGACGCACTTTCGGTTAATATTAATGCCATTTGAGTCACATGATAATTGGGATATTCTTCTGATATGTGAAAGTTGAACTAGTAAAAACTTTCCTTATACCCCATGTTATAAAACACTCTTGGGGTATGCCTCATTCTTGTTTAAATTATTTCATTCTGGGTTTTATATATATACGTGTATGTGTATTCTACTGAAAGGTACCTTTTCATACTACCGGCTTAGGCTAAAGTAGGTGATTAGGCACAACTGTCGTTTGAAACTCAGGTCGACTTATTTATTCTATTACACTTAATTATTTATCTGAAATTGTAATATAATGGCACACTATATTTTATCATTGCATGAAGTGGATAGGTGTAGACACCTAGGGTGATGGACTACTGAGATTTTATGTCACAAACTGCTCAGGCGTCATTGACACCTTAATAGATTATATGACTGCAGATATTGACACTGAAAAGTATGTTGCTTCTGATTCTTGATTTATTGTGTCTTTTTAGGATGGAAACTGTGGCAGAGAACCAAACTGTGCTCGTGATGTAGTTTTCACACATAATTTCTTTTCATTTTAGTTGATATCACGATTGGGTTCAATTTTATGTACTTTTAGTTTAGACATACATCATGTCATGACATCATTTTGTGGGATTCCACACAGGATTATTTATATTGATTCTATTGTAGTTTATTCATTTATATTACTTTGTTATGTATTATAAATTGATGTTTACATCCATTTTGATAATACTTATTACCTATGAGGGAATATTCTCTCCCTCAGATGAAAAAAGTCCATCGATGCTAGCCGGAAGCCTCTTGTGTTCGGGGAGATGTGCTTGAGGTCATGTGATGCACCGGTCTTGCCACCGTCTTAGAGGTAAGCCAGGTCGGAATAGTACAATTATTATGTTTTTTTTGTGATAAATTTCTAAAAGGTGTTTAAATAAAATACAGTATGGGTTCACTTTTATATGTTATGGAAAGCATGTTCTTTGAATTTCATAGAAAATTCAATTAATAAAAAGTATTTATTATTTATAAATTTTCAAAAATTTATATAATTTTAACATAATATTATTATGACTCTAAATAATTTGAAAAATTATTATTTTAGAATTTTTTGTTATCTTATCATACAAATTCATCATTTTTAACATATTTTTTAAAAAAATCAATTACCACTGTGTTGAAATTTCCTACACATTAGGGGTCAATAATGTTTCTATAAAAACAATAAAATTAAGACAGATCATATTTTAAATCATATAAAATAAATTTTCCTTAATATAATATTTTTATGACTGTATATCGATTTAATGAAATATTATTTATTAGAAAATACCAGTATTGTCATTATAGCCACTATTAATTTAATTTGACATTATCTATATCAATAAAATTTGGAAATAATAATTTAATCATATGAAACATTCATAATATGTCATATATATTTAAAAATTTCATGGAAACAATTATTCATCCAATTTTTATTACTTATATTTTTTTAAATTATTTATATTATTTCTCAATTAATTGAATAAATATTTTTTGAACGTCTTTTATGCATTTATACTAGTCATTAAATGAAAAAAATTTAAAATAATCTAACATGAGAAAAAAATTATTATATTTTAAAATAAAAATTTACAAAAGTAAATAATTTATATTTATCCTTATCAAAAATATTATATATATTAAAATAAATAAAGTGAAAATTTTACCTTTATATTGTATTTAATCATTATAAACATATAAATTCAATAAATATTCTACCATGATTGTAAAACCACAACATTTTATAGTACGTTAACTTATTAATGTAATTTAATAGGTTGCGATACACGCTATACTGAGTACGAGTGCACCACAAATTACCAAAACAGCCATTCAAAAAGTGGTTATGAGTATTATTAACATCCTTTTGGATCTTATATACTTGTTATAATTTTAACATACTTATTATGTTTTTGTTAGACTTAATATAAGAAGAAATTAATTTTTCAGATAAAAGAAGTATTTTTCAATAAAAGATATTTCTCCGCAATTTAATAGAGACCCCTTTTTAAAACCAATATTTGACCCTTTCATATATTCATTTAAATTTATTTTAATTATTCTTTTGAATTGGGAAATAAGTATTTATTTTGGATATATTTTTGGCACTCTTCTAATAACTTTGATTTTTTGATGAATATGTGAAAATTCTAAATTTTAATTAAAAAAAACTTTTTTAATAAATGTAATTTATAGTGTTAAATTATGAATTTTAATGGTTTTAAACTCTAATTTGATTATATTTTTATCATTTAATACAATTTATGTCATTATAATTAATTTTACATTTAAATTTGAAATAAACACATGTCAATCATTTGATAGTTTTTACTTTTAAAAAACCTGCTTTTTTGTTTTTGACAACCAGAATTAATATCAAATTAATAAATGAATATAATATGTTTTTAATTTGGTAAAATATACTTCATTCTTGAATTCTGAATATCAAAATTATTTTAGTGTATATTTTTGGGTATTTTTCTGAAAATTATCAATTTTTGATGAATAGTGAAATACATTACGTTATTATTTAAAATAGACATTTTATTTAATTATTTAATTATTTTATATATATTTCTTTAAAATAAAAATTGATATATAATAACTATATAAGTTAAATTTAATATATTGGTGTCATTTTATAATAAAATTGAATAATTAAATTTTTTTGAACTTTTTACCTTCATTTACACACATTCTTTGAAAATTTGCAAATTTCCATAAAACATAATATTAACTCATCTATGAGTTGAATTTCAAAAATACAAGAGAACCGATTAATATAAATAATTTAAATTATTTTCAATATGATGAAAATATTTTCTGGTGCATAGTAACTTCTCAATTTTATTTACGATGGTTAAAATTAAAATGGGTAATTAAAGGTAAAATTGATCTTATAATTACCCTAACACATGTACTCATTATATTGAATAAGATTATTTTGAATAAAAAAACCTTAGGAATAAAATATGATCTTCTTTAATCAACTTGGATTAGATTAGGACATTGATTATTATTTTATTTAAAGAACTGTTAAAAGTGTAGTATTCAAAGTTTAATAACGAAACCATTTTTAATATAAGTCTACACATAAGATAAAATTTAATATAAATATTAATTATAAAGAAAAATATATTTCCTACATAATTGTATTTTATTGATAATTTTTAGACATTTAATATTTATAATTTATTTATGAAACAATGATGACTCTTTAATTACCTTCTTAATGAAATATTTAAATAATTGATGTTATAAATTTCAAAATAAATATGTTCTGATACTTTTGATGAATTTCACTATATTTATATTCTAATAAGACATGTTAGGGTTGATTAGAAAATTTTTCATCTGATGTGATAAGATTGTTATGGCTTTTACAAAAATAAAATTCCAAATAGTGTCAAAATTTACATAAATTAGTTTTTAAAACAAAAACAATATAATTGGTTGATATATTATTGATAACAATATGATGTTCTTCCAAAAGGAATAAATAATATTATATATGACATTAATGAACAAATTGAGGTTCTTTTGGAAGTTTAAAGTATGTTAATTAACCATACATTGTAAGAATACAAAAAGACACAGTAAAAGTTAAACTATTTAACTTAGAGTTAAATCTAAATGATAAGGTTAAAATGGTAACATAAACTTTTCTAAAACCGATTTATTAAGAGGATTTCAAACCACAACCACATGAGGCTCGATATAAATTCATTTTGATCCATTATAAACAAAATTATGATTGTATAATAAATTAATATTTTAATCAATTTTTAAGGAGACCCTCAACCCCCTTATAAAAGTTCACTTTTACTTCTCTCAAAATCACACCTCCAATGCAATTTTCCATAGAAAAATCCAGACCCAATATCCTCCTTACACCCCTCACATTAACATAGAGTCCTTAAATTTATCTAAAAGCCATCCTATGGATCCCTTTTGACCAAAAAAATTGAAACACCCGAAAAAGAGGTAATAATTTCATCATACTCTTTCAAGTTGTTTTCTTCCTCCACTGCCACTTTCTTTGCTATTTGAATACAAAAAAAACTGCAGTAACTCTTACATACTATGATTTCATTATAAATATGGTAAAACAATTTTTTTATTCTATCCATCCTTTTAAACACAAAGTCACCATACGAGCGTATGTATGACTTATCGTCTTTACGTCGTGGTGTGGTTTGTTATTCAAACACTTCATTATTTTAATCGGTATAATAATCAGTATAACTGATGTAAATAATAAATATAAAATTTTAGTGATTCTTTATATATGATATAACATCCAATTAAAAACTATTTCACCATCAATATAATGATTTTTCCGCTCGTGCATATGTATGGATTACCATCTCCACACCGCGATGAGATTCATTCCCACGTTCACCATTCAACGATGATTATAAAAATATATTTTATTAATAAGTATGTAATATATGATATAATATTTCTAATGGATATATATATATTTATTTATTTATGTACATACATATATTTCCTTCACATACTTCTGTTCAGTACGATTTGAAAATGGAAACAACGTTTATGCGTACGTACATCCTACCATCGCCATAAAAGGTGCCTTCCATTTCATATATCTATCTATTATAAATATTCATATTAAAAATATATATGATATATAAATCAAGGTTTATATTATGAATTATTTAAATCATTATTTGAATGATACTATCAAGAATAACAGGTTACAACACTTATTATAATGAAAGTGGTTATTACCCAAAATGTTAATTTAATATGGAAATAATTATTAAATGGTAGTATAGAGTCATAAATTAATCATAAATGATGTTTTAAATATGAATATGGTTTTGGTATAATTTTATAACATTCTATTTTCAAAATACTAGATGATAAACGTATCCTCGACCAATAGAAAGTGTAAGGTAAGGGTTATTTTCTCAATCTCATTATTACCTGAGATTGTTTATGTGTAATTATTTACTGGGAAATACTTATCATAGATACCAATATTTCATAAAAGTGTTTTCAAAATGAATATTTTAAGGTTTTAGGGGAGTTTCTATTTAACCATACCATCATTTTATATGTTTTGAATATTTATCATTGTAAACCCTTTTAATTGATGTCCTTGTTTTCAAAATGATTTTAGGAATTTATTTATATAGACATGAATGTTATCAAATGATAATTCATTTCAAAAGTTTAAAATTTATATGGGACACTTTTATACTAAAAAATAATCTAAATTATTTCCTTTTAAAATTTTGGAATTTTAAAACGATTTCAATACAATGGGTATTTCTCTCAAAGCATTTTACTGATCATTTTCATCTATGTCAACATACTCTGATGGATTTTAAAATAGTTTGAAGTTTATTTATTGGGATAAAAACCTTCCATATTGTATTGATGGTTTTTTATATGTTTGACTATGGATGTTTTATTTTTATAATGTTTATGGTTTATGGATAAATTATTGACATTTCTTAAGCTAGTTTTAAAACAATTGTTTATGCAATGTTTAATCCTTTTCATTTTAGGAATTCTTTGGACTTAGTAGTTGAATAGTGGAGCCCACTATATCTCCACATTAAATTTATAGGTCTCATGAGACAAACTAGTGTCTTAGAACAAGGCCATGACAAAATATTATTTTTAGTTTCTTAATGTATAGAATTTGTGTATTTTCCAAGCAATACATCCTAGTATGGATACGAGAAGGTGGAGGTGGCTCTAGCATAGATGTACCTAGGAGTGAAAACTATGAGAAGGAGTTTTGGGATTGACATCAGGTGTCCTGGTACAGGACAATGGGCCTTGTTTCACTCTTGGTTACTACACTCTCAGGTGATATGCTTAGGATTATTCACATTTTCATTATAATCCATTATGTGGATTTCGGAGTAAACACTTCCTCAAATAAATATTTTAGGATTATAGATTATATAGAATAATATTTTTAATTTACGTTAGGTATTTTACAAGTTTGGAACTATGCATTGAAATTTATAAAATAACATAGTGTATTACGTTGGTTATAAATGCTACCTAGTATATGGAATGAAAATTCAAGAAATATTCATGATTCAATGATTAAGAAGGATTATATATTTTATTGTATTATGCCAAAATTTAAAATGGAAGTATCTCCCACATATTCTCATCATATGAAGAAATATTATCATGTGTTAATAAGATAATTAAAGAATTATTTGAGACCTATGGTTTTGAAGGGAAGAAAGAGAAGTAATGGATGGAAGAGAGAAAGATAGATTAAGGGGTGAGGGGAAAGAAGGATTTTCCTATATGTGATAACTATGGAATGAATCACCTTGAAAATTGTTTGAAAGGAATTGGAATTTGTTATAAGTGTGGATAAAATGGACACCATGTACGTGATTTCAAGAGTAAGAGGAAGGTTCAAATGTATAATGCTTCAACTGAAAGGAGTTGGACACTAAGTGAATCAATGTCCAAATCATCAGTCTATACACAAAATCATACTATTGGATAATATGAAAGTGATGATAATACTGAAGATTAAGAGGAATGATTATAGTTTTTATGTTTATATTAACATATTGTTTCATTTGAGTATTGTATTATTGATGTACATGATATAATAATTATAATCTTAAAAAGGATTGTATTGTAGTAAAATTTCATTAAGGACTTGAGATTGTGTATAACCCTGAAAAGTGACTCAATAATAGGTTAATTTTTTGAAAAATATACTGTTGAGAGAAAGATAAACTATAATATGGTTTTGATATTAAGGTAGTGATTTTGGAATAATATATGATGGATTTTGATAAATTATATTTTATATTCTTGAGTAAAATGAAACTGATTAATGATTTGTAAATTGCATAATTGTTGGAATTTACAACATTTTTGGAAAGAATGAGTATATCCAGCATTCTATGAGGAATAAGGGAGCATGAATGTAATAAATAAGTTTTTCAGAATTTTGGGTGTTATAGTGTTTTAAAAGAATACATGATGAAGGTTTTCACTTGTTATTTCCTGGAAAAAAGGATCTTCATTGTGTTTACCTTCATTATAAATTTTTTATTTTGAGTTTAGGAAAAAGTATTTTTGATAACTCTAAATGTTGGAATCAATTATGTTTGGAATTGGATACTTTTGTTAAGGTTTATTTATTTCTTGAGACTACTTTTTGATTTCTATAAGAATGAAAACCCGGTTGTCGGGTGACAAACTATCGTGTCCGACAACGCCGCAAGACTTAAACCCACAACCGAAGGGCGACATGGGTGGATCACCTACCACTGGCATAGGATATTTTGTAGTTTTTATAATGTCGTTTTTTTAAATAGTCTGACAACTGAATTATAAATTCATTATTTTTAGACCCCTATACGATTAGGATAAATATAATATTTTTGAATTCTATTATATTGTGGAGTGAAAGATGAGTTTGTGGTAGGAATTATTTAAATGATGAAACTATACTTGTCAATTATATATATTTTTCCTCTTATACTATGATTAAATTAATTATTAAACTTTATGTAAGGTATCTTATCACAAAAAATGTGTTACTCTAATACATTATATTTTATTGAAGTAATGATATTTTAAATCCTCATAAATTGATGGCATTGAGGCCCTCAATTTTACATTTTTTTGTGATTGATCACCTCAATCACTCCCAATAATTATTTACATTTTTCTTCCAATTATGTGTCTCTAATTTCCATCTATGTTCGTATAATCGAGATCTTAATTTTGTGGTGACTTTTGTATTCCATTTCCCATTTAATGAGACTAAATTTTATTAACCCAACTTCCAATGTTGGTTATTAAAAAAGGTTTTTTTCTATTTTTAATGTTTTATTTTTGAAGAACAATTTCAAATTGAAAAAAATAAATTTATTGAAGGAGGGGAGAATGTAACACCGCATTATTTCATTGTACATTATTTCATTAAGGTAATTTAATAAATTGTAATACACACAACATTGAGTTTGAGAGCACCACAACAAAATAAACTAGTCATTTGAACATATTTTATGAATAGTATTCACTTAATTTTGAAACATATGTACTCTATATTATTTAAACATCCATCTTATGTGTCTTTTAGAAATAATGTAACAACATATTCATTTTTTCAGTTAAAAGAACTATTTTCATAAAATGAAATTTTAACGCCTTTTAATAGAAACCAATTTTAAAACTAACAGTTGACACTTTTATATATTCAATTTAATGAAATTTAATTATGTGTTAGATGTTGGGCATAAAAATATAGTTTGGACAATTTTTTGGTACTTTTTTTATAACATTCATATTTTGATGAATAGTTAAAATACATAATTTTAATTGAAAACAACATTTTATATCTAAATAATTAATAGTGTGAAATTATTAATTTGAATGATTTCAAAGTATAATTAGATTATTATTTTATCATTTAACACAATGTAGTTAATTATATGTAATTTGACATAAACACATGTCAATCATATGACAATTATTTCTTTTTAAAGACACAATTTTTGGTTTTGACAACATAAAATAATTTTAAATTAAAAAATGAAACTTTTATGTTTTTAATCTGATTCAATATACTTAATTTTTTAATTCAAAACATTAATATTAGCATAGGGTATTTTTTTTGTATTTTTTCGAAAACATTCCATTTTTTATGAATAGTGAAAAACACTAAGTAATTATTTAAAATAGACAGACAATTTAAAAAAATTTAATTTATTTAATTTTATTTTATGTCAAAAAATATATATAATTCATATATATGTTCTCTATAATTCATTTTAGTCATTTTATTATAAAATTAAATGTATAAAATTTTATTGTACTTTTTAACGTTTTTAACCCACATTCATTGTGCATTTTAAAATTTGCATAAAAATAATTTTACTTATTCTGTTAGTTGAATTTTAAAATCATAGAGACACTATTGAAATCAGTAAGTAAAATTTACTTCAATAAGATGAAAATAATTTTTCATGAATAGTAACTATTGATTTTTTTACTATGATTAAAAGTAAATCGAGTAATTAGGGTAAAAATGATATTATAATTATCTTAACACATGTCATAATTCTATTGAATAAAATAAATTCGACTAAAAACAACCTTAGGATTAAAATATGATCCTTCTTTGTCTACTTGGATTTGATTAAGACATTTATTATTATTTTGTTTAAAGAAGAGTTAAGAGTGTTAAATTCAAAGTTTAATAACTAAACCATTCATTATATTGGGTTACAGACAATATAAATTTGACTATAAATATTATTTAGAAAGATAAAAATATTTCCTACATAATTGATTTTTATTTTTAATTTTTAGACATTAAATAATTTAATTTATTTGTGACACAATGATGATGCAATACTTACCTTATACGTGAAATATTAAAATAATTGATATTATTAATATCCAAATAAATGTAAATTTAGACTTCTAATGAATTATACTAATTTTAACTTCTAATATGACATGTTATAGTTGATTAGATATTTTTTTCGAAGCTATAACTTTTTAATGACTTTCACAAAAACAAAATAAAAAATAGGGTCAAAATTGAAATATATTCGTTTTTAAAACAAATACAATATTATTGGTTGATATAATATTCATAAAAATATAGGGTTCTTCCAAAGAGCATAAATAATTTTATATATGTCATTAATTAACCACATCTGGTTTTCTTGGATGTGTAGAGTATGTTTATTAACTATATACTCTAAGAATACTAGATGACACAATAATAGTTAAACTATTTAACTACGAGATGAATCTAACGAAAAAAGTTAAAATGGTAACCTAAAATTATATAAAACCAATTTTATGAGAGTATTTCGACCCATATCCATCTAAGGATCGAATTAAATACATTTGGTTCTATTATAAACCTAATATTATTGTTTAATATATTAATATTTTAATCTTTTCCTAAAGTGACCCCCACCCCCTTTTAAAAGGGCACATCCTCTTATCTCAAAATCATACCTCCAAAGAAATTTTAGAAGGCCAAAACCAACCCATATATCCTCCCAAAATCCCTAAAATCAACCTATGGTCCTTAATTTTATCATAAAAACAACATAAGAGGCCTTTTTATCAACATAAATGGAAATACTTGAAGAAGAGGCAATAATTTCACTACCCTCTTTCAAATTATTTTCTTCTTCCAATTCCTATTTATTTTTTGTTTTTGTACCAAAATCAAAACCCCAGTACCTCATACATACTGTGATGTTACTATAAATATGGTACAACCATATTCATTATTCTATACATCCTATAAATTACAATGTCATCATATGATCGTGTGTACGGCTTACCGTATCCACGTTGTGGTGTAGTTTTATTCAAACACTTCATTATTTGGATGTGAATAATAATGACTATAAATAATGTAAATAATAAATATAACATGTGAATTTTTCTTTAAATATTTTATACCACCCAATTACATACTATTTCACCATCAATATAATGATATTGTCTCTTCTTCCTTCGTAGAGATTACCTTCTCCACAACGTGATGAGATTAATTCCCATGTTCACCATTCAACGATAATTTTTAAAATATATATTATGAATAAGTATGTAAAATATGAAATAAGATTTTTACCGTATATATATATATATATATATATATATGTACTTACATATATCTTATTCACTTACATCCCTTCAATAGGATAAGAAAACGGAATCAGCGTTTATGCATCCGTACGACCATGCGTCTCCAAAAACAATGCCATCCATTTAATATATATATCTATTATAAATATTTATATTCTAAATATATATGATATATAAATATAGGATTACATTATGAAAGTATTTAAATAATTATCTAAATGATATAATCATGAATAAATTGTTAAAACATTTAAGATATTGAAAGAGATTATGACACCAAATTTTAATTTAATGAGGAAATCATTATTAAATGGGTAGTATAAAATCATAAATGAATCACATATAATATAATAAATATTAATATGGTTCATATATAATTTAATTACATATTATTCTAATTATACAGGATGTTAAAATTATCCTCATCCAAATGAAATTGCAAGGTAAGGGTCAATTTCACAGTATCTTTATTATCTAAGGTTATTTTTAAATAAGTATCTACTAGGAAATATTTATTATCCGTGTCCTTGTTTCATAAAAGTGTTTTCAAAGTGATTATTTTTAAGGTGCATTTTACTAAATTATAATTTTAAATGTTTTAAATATTTATTCTTCTAAACCATTTTCATTAATGTCCATGTTTTCAAAATGGTTTTAAGGATTTTTATATATGAACATGAATTTTATAAAATGTTAATTCATTTCAAAAGATTCAAAGTGGTATGGGACACTTTTATTCAAAACTATATTTTAAATTACATCATTTATATATATGTGACTTTTAAATGATTTCATGAAAAGGAGATATTTCTCTAAATGATATTTAATAATAATTTTCAACTATGTCAAAAAATTTTAAGGGATATTACTCTTGATCAAGGTTGATTTATTAGAAAAATATTCATTGATGGATTCATGTTTTTGTGATATGTTTGACTGTGGATGGGAAATTTTTATACAATTCATGGTTTGTTGATAATTTATTAACAATTTGAATGATATTTTTAATAAAAATGTTTATGTTATGTTTCAACATTTTCATATGAGAAATGTATTGGACATAGTACGTGATAGGTGGAGCCCATTATATCTTTTAGGTGAATCGATAGGTCTCATGTGATAGTTAGACATGGAATTGGTGGAGACCTTTCCCAATTTGATATATGGTTTGGGTCGAGGCCTTAATCATTTTTAGACATCATGGTCGTGGGCATGAATAAATGTTTCAGAACATCTAACATTATACATTCTCCCATTATGAAAATAATATTTAGGGTTCATGTGGTTATTTGACTAGTAAAATACCGATGACTATGTTTTATTATGGAATTATTTACTCAACTCATATTTCGTCCATAAAGTTTTTATGTTTATTTTTTGTAAAGGCATTTGTTTTCAATTTTTCACCATGCCTATTGTTTATGTTAGCTTCTACTAAATTGATTACCCTTACTGATCATTTGAGCTCACCCCTTTATTATGTTTTATTATCCCTGGATTTCCAAAAAGTGTATTATGATTGTTATGTAGGGATAAGATAAATGAGAATATTTGAGTTCTCAAAAAACTATCTATGCTATATTTTATGTTTGAAATTGTAAGGTGATGTTGATGTATATAATCTATTTCCAAGACTGCTAAACTGATCGGTCTTTCTGAACATGATTTCATTGTATCATGCCAATGCATTAAAATAATACACCGACTCTAGGTAACTAGGGTCGGGGCATTACAATGATTCCATATTATCTAATAAAATATGCAAATATTCAAAATAAACTCATAAAATAAGAAAATTTTAATTTTGTTTTCATTTATATTCCTTATTATATAATTGATAACCTTAACTACCTAATTTTTCCTTAAGTTAGTGAAAATTATTTACTAAATTACAATTCATAATGAAAAAAATAAAAGGGATGATTTTACAAAATCTTCACCTCATTATTAAATATATGGAATCCTATATTCACACTTCAAATTCATAAGTGGTTGAAATTAAATTTTTAATAAAATTATAATTGATGGGACAAACAATTTTTTCAAAATGAATTTCCATTTAAATGATAAAAATATTTTATACAAAATTACATAATAATAATTATTATGGGGAAAATATGATTATTCATAATATAATATAAAAAAATTTAGTTTTAAACTATTTTTGTATAAATATATAATCCATAAATTATGTAAACCAAAATATAATCTTCAATTAATATTAGTCTTTTATAGTATTGATAAGAAAATATCAATTTTAGGAATATTCAAAATTTTATCTCTATGTTAATATCATTATGAGTATTTCAAAAATGATTTAATTTTTATTAAATATAATTTATAAAATAAATTTGAATTAATTATAATTATCACAATAATTTGACAGTATAACCATTTTTTTGAGGAAATTTTTTTTTAATAATAACATTATATTAATATAAATTATTTGAATATTCTTTTAATAAATTAATTATAAAATAATTATATATATTTATATAATGTGTTTAATCCTTTTCGTATCCACCAATTTTGTTGATAAGTTATAATTTTAATGTTAAATAATAACATTTATTAGTTTGATTAAGTTTCATTACTCATGTTATTTATGCAATCAAAAAGAGTATTGTTTTAATAGCTATGGGAATTAAATGGATAGTATCAGACAACAATTTGATGTTATATCCCAAAAAATCGTGACCTATATTGTGTGACATCAACAATCATAGTGGCCAACATCATCATTATATACCTATTATGCAAAAAAGTCCAGACCCAATTATAAGTGGACATAAACACCACATGAAGAATTATTTGTATATAAATTACCCATTGGACATTAATCCCCCACCATGAAAATAAATTAATATAATACAAGGATATGGAATTTATGTACCTATTTATGTCAATAATAATATTAAAAATCATCATCATAACTATCTTACCATAACAACATGACATCTCAAATATACTCAATACATAATATTCATATGCATGCCAATCAATCACTAAAACAATAAAACCAAGACATAATATGACAAAACCACAATTTAAACATTTAAACACACATTGGTATCTCCAAGGAATAATGCAATCCCAATGATATATCATTATTTTCCTCACATAGTCAATCCTACCAATTTATGCTTACTGCACATCAATAGTGAAAATATGACAAATGGTAAGACCATAACTCATAGAAAATACACCCTTAAAAAACATTAAACACATTTAGGAAAGGTTGATATAATGTTACTTCTTTAACAAATATTTACACTTCTCATAGAAGTTGAATCCAATGTAACCCTAACTCAAATTTCTATATTTCTAAATTTTTACCGACATTCATATTAGGGACTCTAAAGTTACCCTAAATAAATTTAGCATTTTCGAAAAGTTACACTCGATTTTTCTAAAACAAACTATTACTATTTTGGAAAATTTACTCTTACTAATTTCACTTCACAAATATTTTATTTTACCAATAAAATATAAATCATTCATTTTAAAATGTATAAATATTTCATAAAATAAAACAATGATGAACAATACTCCTAAAAAATAATCATTATGTTTCTAGATTTCCCAAATTTAATGAAATCATCTAACACTCCTAAAAACCAACATGAAATGCCAAAAATACATTCTAAACATATTTTAACCCTTTAAAAACAGTATATTCAAAATCGAAACACATGAATCAATAATATATGAAAAATTACACAAAAAATCCCAATCTAAACCCCAAGGATCATTCCCTGTCCTTTATTGACACCTCAAACACATCTTTATGTTCTTATATTGCATGGTCGATCCCTATCGTGAAATGAATCACTAATTAAAATAACTGACACTATATAAGATGAAATACCTTGAAAAAAGAAATATAACTATTGTATTAATATAATGAACTAATATGAATTACATTTTATGAAATATTTAATCCTGATAGAAACCATTTAATTTTACAAGAATTATAATGATTATCAGTCATATTAAATTCAATTATAGTTCTTTAGATAATAGTAGAAAATATGAATCAATTATAAATTCATTATATGAAATCACAAATTCGTACAGTATTATATTCTCAAGTAGTGTCATGGAATCTCATTTCATTATTTTCATTATTATATATTTCATTTAAAATTATATACCCCAAAATGGATGAAAAACATGGTCATCAAGAACATCATAATATATGAGTATTTATGGAATTCCATACAATATGATTTTTACATATCACATATATATGCATAATCTATTTTTAAATAATGACTCTGTTAATCTCTGATTTCCCTTAAATCCTAAAATACATACATTCCAATTTTCATTTTATAATTTCAATTATGGAAACAAATAAAATCATATAAAACATCTTTTTATGTCATCAGAAACACTACTATAAGATATCATCGACATTACAAAGTCTGATATCATATGAAATACCATGCGTCTTCTAATAAAATATTCATTATTCACTCTAAAATAGTTTTAGAGATGATATCTTAGTAAAAATAAAACCTCATATAATAAAAAATGTTTTGACACCAATTTCAACTGTAGCATTAGAAAAATAATAATAATTTTTAAACTGTAAATGATAGAAAATATTATCCACTAAAAAATATAACACCAAAGATAAAAAGGGATCAATAATCATTTCTATCAGCAGCCTATATGTCTATAACAATGACCATGAGTCACATAACATGTTAACTTCACTCTAATATTTTCACATTGTTGAATTAATTGGAAGATCATGGGAAATTAAATACATTAATAAAAAATTTCCAACACATTTTTTATATACTCGTATAACATACACTAACCATGAGGTTAAATAAATTAATTTTTATTTATATTTATTTCTAACAGAGTACTTTACCAATAATCAAAAAAGATAAGAACATAATTTTCATAACCTGTATGTCAATACAAGATCCTCTATCTATCTAAATTGATGTCTCAAATATCATACTTGTCAAATAATACGTAAAATCCCAACAAATTTGATCTGTATACAATGATACAATCTGAAACATAAACAACCATGCTCTTATAATAAATGCCTCTAGGATTTATAATAAATGACTAAACATTTAAGGTTTTCATGACACGTATCTCACCAATATAAAGTAACATATATTCAATAAATTATCCAAAAACCCCTTCAATGCCAAGAATATTTTTTATATCACTCCATGTGGTATACATAATGAGTTACCTAGTTCTAAAACTATTGTATTATACCTCATAGATTAATTTTGTGTCTTATAAAATAATCATATTCATTGAAATCATAAAATCTCATAATAATGTATAATACTTCATGATAAATATCTGTAAGGGGATAATAAAAATCATACATTAATAATTCATTTATCAATACATTTCACAAAATGTCTATCATTATATTAATATCTGCAGCCAAATTTAATGAATAATAAACAAGTTATTTATTTATATAAAATAAAACTTATATTATTAAAAAAATTACTGTTAATTAAAAACCCATATCTATGAACACATTTCTCATAAAATATATTTTATACATTCTATACCAATATCGTGATTTCAAAACATTTTTGTGTTTTGTTAATTTACTAAATTTTTATACATTTCATGCCACATATCTATGTGATCATATAATAAAACCCACCCAATAAACCATTTAGTGATTATCTTCTAATAAATAAGGATGTTTAGATAATGTTCAAATTTAGTAATCATTTTCATAATATTATACACCATGAATATATTGATAATTCATTACATTATACCATCAGATGTAACAATGTAAATAAGATATGATTCTAAAATAGAGAAATTTATATTTATAACATTATAATATATCAATCTCATTCCAGGAAATTATTTTCTTGAGATTATATAGTATTTACCATATAAATTAAAATTATAACCTACCATCACATCCTAAACCCCATTCAAGATTCAATGTCATCAACCCGGTTGTAGTTACCAAACTAGCATTTTAAATTTTATTTTACGATTATACCCTAAAATATTTTTTTAGTTATTAAATAAAACTCACCATGTATTTTTAATAAAATAAACCATTAAAAAGTAATATTCATCATCTCACTATAATAAAATATGACAATTTACCTTCCACCATATCATATCCTAAATTAATTATGATATTCTGTGGAAATAAAATTTTCATTAGATTATTACAATCATTTATCTATTAAAATTGATCCTTTATATGAATAATATACTCTCCCTAACCTATTAAATCCTATATTTTGTTTAGTAGATATAATTAAGAAACAAAAACTAATTTGTGTTCAAGAAATAATTCTTATTTATAATTAATAAGAATATTTATTACGTAATCTATTGTTTCCATATAATATATTTTAATCTATGTGATTGGATCCATTTTTATAAATTGTGTACTTTATATAAAAATATCAATGCTGAGTGTTTGGAACATTTTCCATTGTATTTTATCAATCATATGAATAAAAATAATTTATCCATGATATGTATTATTATTCTCATATCTTTTGAATATAATTTTATAAAATTTTGTCAATCAAAAACTCTATATATTTTATTAAATTTAATTCTTGAAAAAATAATTTACCATCAATCAACACGGAATTTCAGATAATTGACATCATATAAATATCCAAATCATTTATTAATAACCATAATAGGTTCATATATTTTATCAAATTCAGATCAATGATGTATCAATCATTTTCTTAACTATGTGAGGGGAAAATACAAGCTCTATCAATTATTATGACAATTTATAACTCTTGTTTATTAAAAATATTTATAAAAAAATTATTATCATTTATCCTTCATGATTGAGTAAATTATTCCTATATATCAAATATATTATTGATAAAATTCATTGGATTTACCAAAACACTTTTAGGTACATAAAATTTGTTCATCCTATGAAATCATTACCATAAAAAATCAATAACAACTTTTAGATTAAATGAACTTTAATGTATACCGTGAGAAACCTTATTCGCCTATCTAATAATATTGTTCCCTTATATTGTGAAAATTAAACCAAAATCAGTACCTATATATACAAAAAAATGGACATCAATTTCCTTGGTCGTATGTTCCTAATGGTTTATAAAATTTTATAAACATTTTTTAAACATATTCAGATTGACAAAAAAATTATTAATGATTACATGAAAATTTATTTACCCAGAAAAATATTTATAGAAAACCACTAATCAAACAATATCATTTACATAGTAAATCATATTGATAATATAAGTGTAGAAAAAAATTCTATAGACCGTGTTTCTATCGAATTCAAATGAAATTCTAAATGAATCATTTAATTCTTTTGATAAGAATATGTATTCACATGTTGATTAATTTCAACACTTTGTCAATAATGAATTTTTTTCTATAAAATAATTATTTATTCTTACTTATGATTTTTTTTAATGTTACTATTTAATTATTTAATGACATTAATCTATATACTCAAAGGGATTAATCTCAAAGTTATGTTTGATGGTGATGATGATACTATTAACTATAGAAAAATATTTTACTAGATGAGTATCATGTATTATTAAATGTTAACAATATAATTTATAAAATTTAATCCCACTAAAATGATGATATATTTTAAATTCATAATATCTTTTAGTGGTCCATGATCCATTATGCATTATTTAACAAGTCTTTTTTGGAAACCCCCTCACAATATAGCTAGTTTTTTTGGCAACGTATTGAACATTTTATATATTATAATTGGATAGTTGAGATGAAAACTCATAATATATTAAAACATATTAAAGATATGTAACACAAAAATAAATTAGATTAAAAAATTATCATCCCAATTTCATTCTTAATAGAGAACATTGAGTATTATGTGAATTAAAGTATTTTATAAACATACAATTAGTTAAATGTTAGAATTATGATAAAACTGTTAAAATCAGGATATTAATTATAAGAACAACAATATGAAAATTAGGTATAAAGTATTCATATAATTAAATGTTTTTATTAATTAAAAACAATTACGTATACAATTTTTAGTTATTCTCTTTTTTGATCAAAAGTATATTTTCATCAAAAAAATAATAATTATATTTTTTATGTTGGAATTATAATTATTTATAAAGTATTTATGAAAAATATTTTTTTAAATGAGAATAAATTATTAAATTTTCATTTAAATTTTATAAAAGGGTGAATTTTTTACTTTTTCTAGAATGATTTAATTTTTATGGATTAAAAAAATAGTAATTTTGAAGAAACTAACATTTTATATACTTAAATATATTAATTTAAAATTAAAATAATATTTTGAATTAACTGATAATAAAAATTATTTATACTTTAACTATAAATAACATAATTAATATAATTTGGATTGATATTTTATATTATTTTTATATTTGTCAATTTTGTAGAATAGAAAATGTTTTTTTAAAAGACTATTTTTTATTGCATAGTGTCAATTTCTTTTATAAATGACTCTTTAAAATTATATATATTTAATATCTAATAATAGATTCCATATTTATAATCATGATGTTCAAAATTTGAATATATTTCACTTTTATTTTTTGTTAATGTGAATAGTATACATGGTAGAGATATTTGTCCACAATAATGGGTAAATCGTGAAATTATGGTTAAAATAATGTGACAAGTCTTCAAAAATATATATAAAAGATAAATTATTTATATTTTATGAGTTTATTTCAAACTAATGATCAAATATATGGATTCACAGTGTGAATTTTTATTCATAATGACATAAATACTATTTTATGTGAACAGAAAATATATAATAACCCATATTCTTTTGGAATCATTTTACATGACATAGATATTTAATAAATTTGAATCATTAATTTAATACCAAGTGTGTCCTCTCCTCAAACATATAAGCGAAAGATTCATCCCCCCTTATTTTAACAGTTTTCCTTATCAATCAAAAAATTCATTCTCTAAAAACATCCAGATCCCTTCCCATCTTTATAGATAATTTTTTTATCACCTTATAATCATACATTTTGGGTTTGATGTGTCTGTCAATGGTTGTATCTAAAAGAATATTTAATCGTCTAACGTGATTATTTTAATGTCTATTTTATTTATACTTCATATTTATATTTCTATACCTCATGAAATAAATAAATAATTATAATAAATAAAAATATTTGTTTTTATGATTATAGAACAACCATTTTACACACCCCATTTATCAAATTGAAATACATGTTTCATTCGTGCATCTATGTGGACAACCACATTCATGTATTGACATGATTCAATTTCCATAACCATATTCATTTATATAATATTATTATGTTTTATTTATAATTTATTTTTTTATATAATCATATTTATTTTAATTTTTTAAATTATATAACTCATTACGTTCCAATTGTTTGGAAAAAATATAATGCCACGCAATCATACGTTTTGTTTACGACCTCCATAAAGCATTGAGATTCATTATCTATTACTACATTTAAATAATTGTAATAAAAACAATTATAATTAATATATATGACATATAATATATTATATTTAATATTTAAAATTTAATAATTATATTCATTTTTTTGTTCCATCCATCGAAAATAAGAAACATTACTTGTGCAGAGTTAAGGACGACATCTCTACAATGTTGTGTAATTAATATTTTTACAAAAATCTATATGAATGTATATATATGTTTATATAATGATAAAATATAACATTAATAACATTATTAATGTTATATGGATGAGTTATATATTTTCAATTTGCAAGGTTAAAAACTAAAGAACTTAAACATGCATGAAAATTGATACAATCAACACTTAAGAATAATGATTATAATTTTTTTATTAATAATCAGTTGTTAATATTTTTTATTTGCTAATTCTTTGATATTTTATTTATTTATTTGTATTATTATTATATTATAATCTTTTTGAATTTATTATACATGGGGTAAAAAAATTCTTATGAGGCATGAAGAAATTGAGGTAAGGCTATCTCATCTAAGTTTTAATTTTGATCAATATCACATATTACCAACTTGTTCATTTTTTTCATTATACATAAAATTTTATATGTGTTCTCATTAATAATTTATTTTAATTTCTGTTAGTGTATAATTTTACCATTTTTCATTCATGAGATTTAGGACTCAAAACATAACATGATAGTGAATGGTTATTTCAAAATCTGTCCCTTATTCATGACTTATATTATTTATGATTCCATTAGACTAATTATATGATATTTCAATCATATAATTAATATATATTTCTATAATTTGTTTATTTTTTTGTTTCTTTGTATTAGATCCATTTTTCCTTTTATTTTACTCAATATTCCAAATGAATATTTTTGAGGGATTTTTTGTATTTGGTCAAGAATATTATAAAAAATATTTTTTAAATAAAGATTTTATGGTTATTAATTTTTTTATGTAATTAATTTTTAAAAAGTTACACATTACATAAAAAAATATAAGTGAAATATTCCTTACTTCTTTCAGAAGTTGTATTATTTACCAAATGTTTCCATGAAACTATTTTTTATCATATTCTATAAAAAGATATTTTCAATCCACTATGAATATTAATTTCCTTGAATCCTGCATAAAAATTTAATATATTTATTTTAAATGAATTTTATTCACATAATACTTGGATAATATATATATTCCATATTAGTGATTTGAAATTGATAATGATTTTTTCCTCAATAAATGTTATTGTAAATTTTTATAGGTATTTTCATATATGTAAACATAATTTGATAAATCTTATAATTTTCTCATGATATTCTAAAATGATGTAGTCCACTACATTGGTATGTCCCATGAGAAAAATTGGCCAGGGTATTTGGATTATGAATTCCCAACTATTTTTGATGTCTTTTCAAGATGCATTGATGGTATGATTATGACATTATAAATTAAGAATTATATAATTATGAAATTTGTAATTTCTTTCACAAGATTATTTATTTCGTTATGTCATCAATGAAAATATTCCTCATTTATGAAATTAGATATATGGAATATTTTATTATTTTTTATCCCTATCATATTATTTAGTATTTAATTTTTTTGTGATATATTCTATTGCATGAGTTTCATCAATAATAATTCTGTATAACCCTTTTATATAATTTTCATTCACCAAGATACTATGAATAGATCTATACTGAAATCTAAGTTATATGAAATTTTAGTGTTATAACATTAATTATAAGTTGTATTTGAGGTTTTCAAATTTAGTTGTAGAATAATGTATATATCTCATATCTTAGTAATGCTAAAATATTCAATCATTTAGAACATTATTAATTGTATCATGAAAATTTGTATAAAAATAATAAATTCCTTTAGGGTTATTGGAGTTCGAAAGTCCCATAAATTCAATAATATTTCTCTAGCATCCTTCTTATGGGTTTATTGGTTATAATTAAACCAAATCTCAAATAAGAATTTACATTATTAGTTCTTAAGAATAATAATTATAACAGTTCCCTAGATAAGATAATCCATAGTGAACCACCATTAGAATAATGTACATAGTTGATTGATCGATCTCTTGACAACTGTTTTATTAAGAATTAATAATAAAGATATTTTTTTAGCTATGTAATCTAAAAATATTATATCACTTTATTCCATTTTTATATGAACGATTCCAATGATTTAATTTATAAATTTACTCAATAAAAAAACAATATTTTCAAACAATAATCATCAAAAACTATTTAGATGACTCATAGTTTGTATTAATTATCAAAAAATAACTACAATATATATTTAAATGCATGAAAATGCATATTATGTATATTAAACACGAACTATACCGAATTTCTTTTAATTATTAATAATTTGATATGTATTCATGAGTTGACATAGAGCCATATATAATTTACCCCCACCTATAAATAATATTACATAATAATATAGGAATGTCATAATTCTAACACAGTGTTCCTCTTCCAATAGATACATTACTCAAGAGATATATTAGTCAATAAATACCATAATTATTATTATGAATAAACTTTATTAAATAACTAAATTCCATCAAAAAAATTATCTAAAAACAGAGTGCATGGTATATAGCAACAAGCATTATATTTATACCAAGCATGTATCTTACTATACACTTGTATGATAATATGCAGATGTATATCAATGATTAAAATTAATCATAATTTTTTTTGAATATATAATGTTTATATTCATGAATAAAATACAAGGTAATAAATATTTTAAAAATTATTAACTCATATATTTATCCCGAGATAAATATTTATTCAGAAATAAAAAAATAATGGTTAATTTTAAACAAATTATAATTTATAAAAATATTATTAACAATAAAAAATCATTAATGTAAAAACATTATATTAAATTCAAGTTATTCACTCATTATTACTATTAATAATTTGTGATTTATGTTTTATATATTTGATATTTCCTGATTTATAATTTATATAATCAGATTTCTATTTTATAAATATTTTATATATTTTAAATATAACACTCAAAAAATTAACTAAACCACGATTAAATTAATCAATAAAACTATTTTGTTTCAATTTTTATAATATCTCAAATAATGACACTTAATTTGAAATACATAAATTATGTATAATGAAAAATTCATGATCTAAAAAATAAACACATTATTTATTAGCTTCATTACTATTTATTGACCCGATACAAAATACATTAATGTTTTGTAATAAAAAAATATTTATAAGTCAAAAGGTATGAAATATAGTTTAGTGGAAAATTTTTTACATTTTTAAATTTAATAAGTAGTAATATTTAGTAATAAGTGTTTTCTTAAAAAAATTATTAGTTAATTTTAAAATCAGTATAAATAATTAATGTTTAATTAGTGTATAAAATAATAATTCCACCCCAAATTATTTTGACCATTTTTTATATATAATTTTAAAATAAAAATACATTTTCAAAAAAAATTAATGAAATAAATCACATTAGTCAAATTTTATGATTGATGAAAAGTTTAATTTTATGACTAATAACCATATCACCTCATATTAATTACATATATTATTAAAGTTATGTTGATATATAATAATTGTGTTATGATACTCTATTTTCACACTATCAACACAATCCATTGAATACTATGATATGCTGATATCATACCATAGAGATAGAAATATCCAGTAGGCCCTGTGTTGGAGACTATCACCAAGTTTATAGTAACACACAAAATGGGAGGCATTACCCCCTAAGAGAAGACATGCAGAAGAGAGAGGTTTGATAGACACCAATCAACTCCAACTCAGACGAAAATATATATGAAAAACAAATACACATATGAAATTTCATGAAAAAGTACTAAAACTGGAAGGGAAAACTACAAGTTCCCAAAATAAAGAAAAACAACAGAAACCACAAGCCCAAACATCTCCTGCAACCACAAGCTAGTAGTAACCAGCCTGATCTCCAACCTTCTCCAAGTGACCGAAAAAAACAGTTTATATATACATAGGGTGAGTATAACAGTATACTTAGTAGTATCCTCCCTGAAGCCTCTCATGCAAAGGTAAAGATATCATGTTAAAGCATAGTGAACAACTAGTGAATCTAACTCATCACCTAAATAGGTATACTAAGATCCTATCCTCACCATGAATACTCTCACCAAGTCACACATACAATAATATAACATATAGTAAATAATATCAAGGGTACCCCGATACTACTTCCCTACTGGTTTTCCTCTTTTCCCAAACTTCACACATCCTAAGAATCTCTCTCCAAAAGGGCTTGCCCACAGACACCTGGTTGAAGCAACACAATATGCACCTCGTACACCCCAAGGCTTGCTCACAGACAACTGGGCAAAGCACCACACCATCATCACAACCAAAAGTAACCAGGTAGGTTCCGGGAGCCACCATCAATTGCATAACATGTATCATACGTTAGGTATTATACATCAAATCATTACAGCCCATACACCGAGTAAGGTTCCTCATGCCATCACAGCCTACACACGTTACACTTATAGGATTTTATAGGATACTACATCCATAATACATATGTGTGAATACCTTTAAGACATTAAAGCCCTCTACAAACATATATGGGGGAAAACTAAGAAATGTGATAAATAGCACAAGTAACTACAAAGATAAGAGAGCAGGTCCAAAGGGTGTAGTCAACCATCCGTCTTCCCATCAAAATGTTGCGGAAAACTCCCCCCCCAGGGCTCAGAATCCCCGGGGTGTCAGTTTCCCTTGCTGACAGGGTGGAGTAGCGTAAATAATCACAAAAAGTACATAATACACTATAACTCAAAACCACACTATGGGCATAACATAGTCATAGACACAACTTTAGCTAACGTCTCTCAGACTCTAGGCTGCTATTTCTAAGACTATGTATCCTATAATCACATCACAAAATGAGTGTTTTATTAGATTAATTCATTCATTTTTTCATCAGTTCCACTTTATGGTAATTAATTCTTTAAGCATTAATTAACCATGAACCATTACACGTTATACTTCATTAGAATCACACCCAAAATCCACAGTCCCATTAAAATTACAACCTCATCATTTTGATCCAGCGAACTCCAACACCATGGGTTTACCATTTATTCAAATATTAATTATAGAAACACTTTCCCATATTCCCAAGAATTCTAGAAATCTATGCTACTAACACAATGGGGATCAACATGGTGAGTAGATGTACTACCCGTCAGGTCTTTTCCACCTATGGAAAGAGCATAGAACCATTATCCCTTGAGAAGCTAATCACAGAAATCACATGGCATACCCCACGTGTCTTCGCATATTTTAGAAGAAGGGTAAGCAAGTCCAGCTGCCTTGAGAAGTGGGGAAAATTAAAGCATATCACAACCACAGAATCAGAAAGCATCCATCAATCACATCCATCCAATTTCCATCATCCCTAGTGTCCCCCCCTCTAACATCCACATGCATAGAATTACAACATGAACCGTATTTTTTTCATGCCTCTTTATATTTTGCCAATAATTATCTATTAATCCGAGTATACATTCTTTATTTATTTCCATCAAGAACAAACAGCTAAGAAAACCACGAATAGATATCACAATATCTATCAAAACAAGAGGCAATATCATAGGATCGATAAAAAACTCTTTATGTGGTTCAAAAATATTTATTATTTCTATTCCATTGTCAGCCAGTGGGATAAAATATTCTAAAAATACAATTTCACATATAAGAAAGAGAAGCAATGAATCCCCTACCTCAATGTTTTTTGAAGGAAACCACAACAGTCAAAGAACGCTCAAGAAAACCGGGCCGATTCACCAAGGATCCTCTTTATACCTCTTCTCATAACACAACCAAGACAAAATCTCATCATATTTGGTTTCTATGCACTTAGATCTACCCATAATGGGAGTAGATCTATGAAACTGAGAGAAAGGGAGTGGTAGATCTATATGGATCTAAAAAAATGACCGAGAACGAAGAAGAACGATCACATACCTCGGGGATATGGATTTGATTCACCATGAGAAGACTTTGGATCGCCTCCAAAATGATTGGGATAGGTTCTCCTACCTTAAATGGAGGGTAATTCCGAGTAATGACCGCTTAGAATATTAAATGAACAAGTTAGAGGCAAAACGGTTGAGATGCACAATTTTAGGATCTAATTTAAGTGCCTCCATGGTTAGTCCACACAGTTTGAAAAATCATGTGCTAATCGTGCGTTAGATACTGCCTTGGCCACCCCTCTCGCACGATTTGACTGCACGGTTAGACAAACCATGCACCTCCCTTGCAGAAGAAACATTCTCTTCAAACACTCCTCACAGAGTTAGGCCACATGGTTAGAAAAACTATAAGCTAACCGTGCGTTATCCACTTCCTCCAAGATTAGCTATGCACAATCTGGTAGCATGGTATAGACAAACCGTGCACAGCCCTTGAAAAAGTTACTACCCTTTAGTTTTCCTTAAAGATTCACCCAAACACACCCCCAAGTCACTACTCCAAAATAATGGCAGTTAGAAACATCAAAAGTACCTAAAACCAAAATGTGAAATTATATTTGACAATTTTCTACTGTTGTAATAGTTCATCAAAATAGAATATTTTAGAAAAGCATTAGGGATAAGTTACCTTGACCTCAAGGAACACCTATAACACCACATTTTTAGAATGTAATGGTCCGGAGAGGTCCGGGCCATTACATCATATACCTATCATAACATTCTCGTCCTCAAGAATCCAAAACCCACCAAAAAAGAAAACGAAGAGGGTCTGAACAACCACTCATCGATATACCTCTCAAAACAGAGAAAGAAAAAAACCACAAAGGAATCCATCTCATAAACATGAATTTTTTTCATAATAAAAAATGATACATCGATACATGAAAATTAATAAATATCAAACAACTCTAGGTATTGAGCACGTATCTATGACTCACGTTCCCAGGTACTCTCCTCCAATCCACTGTGTCACCACAAGACATGAACTAAGGGAATGGAATGCTTGCGCAACAACTTATCCATGCAGTCTTGGATCTCCACAGGGGTATCCATCAAGGTTTCATCATCATCAACATCGATCTCTCCCCAATCGATGATGTGAGAGTTGTCATAAAGATAAAGACAGATTTGTGATCCATGGAAAACATCATTTATCTAACTCATCTATGAGGGATGTGCTGCTCGATATGCCACAGCTCCAACATGAGCTAACACCATGAAAGCCCCAACAAACTGGGGAGAAAGCTTACTTCCACAACCAAACCTTTGCTTCCCATGACAGGGACTCACCATCAGAAACAAACGATCCCCAACATTAAACTCTAAGGGTCTCCTTCTTTGATCGGCATAAAATTTATGATGATCTTGCACTATCTTCATCATCCCACGAATCATGTGAGCCATCTCAGTTGTATTCAGCACTAGTTCCAGTCAGGGAATTACTGACTCTCAAACCCCAGTCCAGCAAAATGAAGAAAGGCAAATCCAACCATAAAATGCTTCAAACAACGCCATACCGATGGTGGAGTGAAAACTACAATTGTAATAGAAATCTACCAAGGGTATGTGCCTCACCATGATCATCAAAAATCAAGAACACAATAGCGTAACATGTATTCATGAGTCTCGATGGTGCACTATGTCTGACCATCTGTTTGAGGATGAAAAACAGTTCTAAGGAAAATTGGATAACTGAAAGCACGTTGGAGACCTCTCCGCACCCTGGAAGTTAAATGAGGATCTCGATAAAAAATGTTCATCCTTGGGACTTCATGAAGTCTCACCACCTCTTCTAGATGTTTCCTTGGAAAAACATTGACTGAGCTTGACTCTATGATTTCCATAAAGTGGGAAGATTTTGTTAAATGATCCACTACCACCCATATAACATCTTGTACTCCAAGAGCTCAAGGTAAACCTATAACAATGTCCATTGATAGGTCCTCCCACTTCCACTATGGAATCTCTAATGGTTGGAGAAGCCCACCTGGAACACGATGTTCGACCTTCATATTCTGGTAGACTAAACATCGAGACCCAAAATCTGCAACCGCATGCTTCAGCCCAGGCCACCAAAACTGACTCCTCAAGGCTCAGTACATCTTTGTCACACCAGGATGTACCACTAAAGGTGAACTATGAAACTCTCTAAGGACCGTATCGTGCATCATCAAAGGAACAAAAATCATTCTGTGGTACAACACTCTATGTTGTTCATCCTCAGACCAACCTTCAAGGGCCTCACCACAAAGAACTCGGTCTCTCCAGAGTTCCACCTATAGATCTCCCCATTGGGAAACTTCCACATTCTGCATCAGGGATGACTTTACCGTCATCTAAAAAATACATCATCTACCCCCAACTTCTCCCATATCATGATGCAATGCTGACAGTTATTCCATTACTCTCCATGAATCACTAAATTCACACACAACATCACTATATGAATTTTGGTTCAGCGCATCAGCTACAACATTCCCTCTTCCATGTGAACATGATATTTCGAAGTCGTGTTCTTGTAATAACTCCATCCACTAACGCTTTCATAAGTTCAGGTCATGATAGGAGAAAACATACCTCAAACTTGTATGATCGGTGAAAACCACAAAGTGCTCACCAATGAGGTAATGTCTCCAAAACATTAAAGAAAACACCACGGCTGCCAGCTCAATATCATGGGTGGCATAGTTACATTCATGGGGACGTAACTGCAGATACCCATAAGAAACAACTTATCTTTTTTGCTGCATGAGAATACATCCTAGCCCGAGATGTGAAGCACTGTAGAAAACATCAAACTAAACTCCCTGAGCTGGAAGACAAAAGAATAGAGTACATACTAACTTATATTTTATATACTCAAAAGCTACATGGAACTGATCAGTCCATATGAATGCATGATCCTTCCAGGTCAAAGCTGTTAGAGGTGTCTCAATTTGTGTGAAATTGGCAACGAACCACTGGTAGTAGCCTGCAAGACCAAGGAAACTTCGCACATCTGAAACTTTCTTGGGGGATTCCCAAGACACAACTGCTTATATCATTGATGGATACACAATTGAAACCTGTTGGTACACAACATGACCCATGAAATAGACCTCTAGATCCCAAAAATCACACTTCGACAAATTCCCAAACAGCTGATGTTGGAGAAGAACTCCCAAAATTGATCGTAGATTCTCTGCATTCTCCTCTTCAGATGTGGAGTACACAAGGATTTCATCAATGAAAACTACCACGAACATGTCAAGGAACTTTCAAAACACATCATTCATTAATCCCATGAATACAGCTGGAGCATTCGTCACACCAAATGGCATTTCAACGAACTCATAATGCCCATGACGACAACGAAAAGCCGTTTTCGAAATATCCCCATCCTTCAAACACATCTGATGATATCCTGACCGTAATTCGAACTATGAGAACCAACTTTCACCCATTAGTTGATCGAATAAGTCATTAATCTGTGGAAGAGGATATCGATTCATTATTGTCACATTGTTTAAGAGACGATAATCGACGCACAACCGCAAACTATCGTCGGCCTTATTCAAGAAAAAAACCAGCACACACGACGATGACACACATGGCCAAACAAAACCACAGTTTAACAGACCATCATGATTTATATGTATCTATCATAACTCAGAAGGGGCCATCCTATATAGTGACATAGAGATAAGAGACGCTCCTGGTTGTAGCTCAATCCCAAACATGATCTCTTATCGAGGGGGTAATGCTACATCATCTTCTGGAAGGACATCAGGGTACTCCTCTACAAACCTAGGAAATGCCAACTACTGAACCTATGAATTACTCAACATCATCTCAGACATCATGGATGATAAGGATGGAATGCGCCTATGACCCATTTGAGGATCTTGCTCACTAGAAAACACCACTTTCCCTCCATCTTCACCAACGAAGATGACCTTATTCCTAAAAAAATCCACGATAGCCTACACCGAATAAAACCAATCCATGATGAGGATGACATCATTTGGTTGTATTTGTAAACATATGGAATATCCCCAAGAGTGGTGTTGCAAAAAAAAACTAGCTCACTGCCTCTACATACATCAAACATGTCATCTCGACCTCCAACTAGCATAGTCAACGCCAAGGGAACTGGAAGCCTCTTTACCTCAACTCCCAAAACATGGACAAAGGTAGGTTATATTAAAGAGTGTGTCACTCCTGAATCAAACAAGGCATACACCAAGGTAGAAAACAAGAAAAGTGTACCTCGAACGACATATAGCTTTCCTGGAGCTGGTAATGCTATAGCATGAAGCTGACCAAGACCTCCTCCACGTCCTCTCTGACCTTGATGACGACCACCATCAAGGTCGTGCTCTGCTCTCTGAGGACGGGGAGCATCATGGGGATGTCCTCCACCTTCCCCATCTATCGTTTTTTATATAAAGATTGCGCAATCGGGTGCTGCTACCTCGACTGGAACTGCCTCAATTGAGGAACCCGAAGCGTAACACCTGGTGTGTGATGACTGATTTCAATGGTCAGGCACTCCCTATGCTAATTTCCATGTCCAACACACGAAAAAAAGCACCTGATCCCTTGTCATAGGCCTAAGGGTTTCTACCTCTGAAGAAACGAGATGTGAAGGGTTGGGGCCTACCCCCGGTTGATTGAAAACTCTTCTGCCCGGAAAACCGGGAACCCCGAACCACAACACTACTTTATGAGGAATCATGACGATCCCCCTCTCATGATGATCTGCTTCTGGACAAAGTCTTCTCGACAACCTCTACCCTTGCAAGCACCTCAAGATATGTTTTCAGCATAAATGGGGTGACCTAGCGCTGGATCTCTGGATGAAAAGCTTCCTCAAAATGCCTTTCTCTGGCCTCATCATTTGGTAACTGGTCCAAAGAATATTGTAAAAGGTTCCTAAAATGGATTCCAAATTCTCGAACACTGGAGCTCCCCTATCAAAGGGTAAAAGCTCCTGGAAACTGGATGCCTCCGTAGTCGATGAAATAATGCCAACTCTAAACCTATCTTGAAACTCCTCTCATGAGATCGCTAACTACTCATGATCCCTGAGGAACAAGAACCTCAACAGCCTTTCTGCTCCATGCTGCATCTCCATAGCTAAGGACACCCAATGCTCCTTCCGAGCTCAGATCGAACTGAAGCCTATCTCAACCTCCTCCAACCAATCATCCATGACTGCATCTGAAACAGAGCCCTCGTACTTCTACAGACTCTGGCACTGATACTTTCAGAGTGTCTTCCTCCTAGTGTCATCATTGTCAACCTCTATCTTGCGGCGACCTACTAGAATAGCATGCTGGTCATTTTCTATGAAAACCTAAGGAGGACGTCAACATGGAGCCATACTTGTAAAACAACAAACTATTAGATCTCATAAACCTTTAATATGTAAGACTCAAAATTAATTAATTAATGTATTTATTTTATTCATTTTTGGTTAACCAATCCCAAGGAATACCCTTTCAAACAAAGACACAATGAAGAATAATGCATGATCCTTTCCTCGGTCTCTACCCTGCAACTTGTATCACCTTATATAGTTTCCATTGTAAACAAAAAGCTCCCTACATCAGATCCTAGGGGGCCATAAACGCCTATGTCTCAGACGGTCTTTGGGTTTTACCTCACATGATAAACATGAATGACTCTGTTGCCCTTCCAACCCATGTAACCTCACATGTACCAAACTCCAAACTCCATCCTATCCCTCAACCTAACCTCTGATACAAATCTGTCATGACCCCATCCCCACAAAGTGTACCTCTCCTGGGCCGGCAATGTGAGAAGGGAGATAATGACCCCCGAGTCCCACCTCCCATAGGCCTCGGGTTGGCGACTAGCACCGAAGGTATAGTAACACACAAAATTGGAGGCATTACCCCATAAGAGAACAATTGCGGAAGAGATAGATAAGATAGACACCAATAAACTCCATCTCAGGATGCAATTTAAACGAAAACCCAATTACACATATGAAATTTCATGAAAAATTACTAAAACCAGAAGGGAATACTAAAAGTACCGAAAAGAAATAAAAAAACAGCCACCACATGCCCGAACAGCTCCTCTAATCACAAGCTAGTTGTATCCTGCCTGATCTCCAACCTGCTCCAAGTGACCTGAAAAATAGATTATATATACATAGGGTGAGTATAACAATATAATCAGTAGGATCCTCCCCAAATCCTCTCATGAAAAGGTATATAAATCATTATAAAGCACAGTGAACAATAAGTGAAACTAACTCGTCACCTAAACAGATATAATACGTTCCCAACCACACCATGGAAACTCTCACCAAGTAACGCATACAAGAATATAGAATATAATAATGAATATCAAGAGTAAAACACTACTACTTCCCCACTGGTTTGCCGCTTTTCCCCAACATCGCACGTCCTAAGAATCTATCACCCAAAAGGCGTGCCCAAAGACAGCAGGGTGAAGTACCATGATATGCACCTCGTGCACCACAAGGCCGGGCCACCGACTCCTTGGCGAAGAACCACACCATACTCACAACCAAAAGTAACTAGGTACGTTCCAGGAGCCAACACAGCTCGCATAACTTGTATCATACGTCAGGTATTATACCTCAAACCATTACATCACATATACTGAGTAAGGATCCTCAAGCCATCACATCATATACGTGTTACACCTATTGTAGTCCATAGTATACTACATACAGAATATATGTGTGTGAATAAACACAAGCCATTACATCCCTCTACACACATATATGGGGAAAACTAACCAATGTTCCAAACAACACAAGTAACTACCAAGAGAAGAGAGCGGTTCCCAATGGGGTATTCAACCATCCATCATCCCATCCGAATGTTGGAGAAAACACCCCCCAGGGCTTAGAATCCCTGAGGTGTTAGTTTCCCTTATTGATAGGGTAGAGTATCATATAGAAAAACAAAAACTACAGAATATATTATAACTCAAAACCACACTATGAGTATAACCTACTCTTAGACACAACTGTAGCTAAAGTATCTCAGACTCTGGGATATGATTTCTATGTCTAGGTATGAAATATGAAAACCACAGAAAGATAGATTTATTAGATTAATTTATTCCCTTTTTCAACAGTTCCAATATAAGTTAATTAATTCTTTAAACATTAGTTAACCATGAACCATTCCACATTATACTTCATTAGCATCACACCCAAAATCCACAGTGCCTTTAAAATTACAACCTCATCATTATGTTCCAGCGAACTCCAACCCCATGGGTTTACCATTTATTAAAATATTAGTTATTGAATCACTTTCCCATATTCCCATGAATTTTAGAAAATCAATCTATTCTACTAAAACAAAGGGGAACAACACGTTGAGTAGATGTACTACCCATCGAGTCTATGCTGCCTATGGCAAGAAAGTAGACCCATTCTCCCTTGAGAATCTAAACACGAAAAGTGTGTTTCATACCCTGCGTGTCTTCTCCTCTTTCAGAAGAAGGGTAAGCAAGGCCAGTTGCCATGAGTAGTGGGGAAAAGTAAATTAGATCACAACCACAGAATCCACAAGCATCGATAAATCACATCCATCCACATTCCATCATATCTGTTGTCCTCCCTAACACCCACATGAATATACCGATGCATCTCACCACTCTAGTAGACATCCGCTTCCAGAACCAAAAGGCCTCAATGCCTCCATATATCACATCACCCATCTAGGGTCACGTCTTAGCACATACAACATGAAAAACAAACATCACATCCATTGGCCTATTGGCCCTTTTACAATAAAGAGGTTAACTCAGAACCCTCAAGGAATTATCAAACAGTCAATTTTTCTAATCCCTCTGGAATTTATAGATTTATAATACTTTGGTTCCAACATCGGGTAACATAACCAGTAAGCTATCACAAATGATTAAACATGCTTACTACGCCAGTTTTATTAACATTAAATTACAACAAGAACTAGATTCATTTTCATGCCTCTTTATCTTTTTCCAACAATTATCAATTAATCCTGGTTTATGTTATTTATCGATTTCCATCAACAACAAACATATATGCAATGAATGCATTTATATAACACTATCAAGAAAAACAAGAAGCAAAATCATACGATCGATAACAAATTATTTATCTGGTTCAAAAATATTTATTATGTCAATTCAATTATCATCCATTGGGATAAATCATGCTAACAATATAATTTCATGTAAAAGAAAGTGAAGAAATGAATTCACCACCTGAAAGGTTTTTGACGAAAACCATAATGGTCGAAGAACGCTCAAGAAAACTGGGTTAATTCACCAAGGATCCTTCTTATACCTATTATACTAACACAACCAAGACCAAATCTAGTCATATTTGGCATCGAAGCACTTAGATCTACCCATAACAAGCATAGATATATGAAACAGTTAGAAAGGGAGAGTTGGATAAAAGTAGATCTATGAAACCGATCGAGAATGAAGAAGAACGATCACATACCTCGAGGATCTGGCTTTGATTCGCCAAAAGAAGCCTTCAGATCACCTCCAAAATGCATAGGAGAGGTTCTCCTACCATCAAGAGAGGTTAATCTCGAGTTATGGATGCTTATAATCATAAATGAGCAAGATAGGGGAAAACAACTGAGATCCACAATTTTAGGATCTAATTTATGGGCCTGGACAATGAGTCCGCAAAGTATGACAAACCGTGCGCTAACCGTGCATTAGCTACTTCCTTGGTCACACCTCTCATATGGTTTGGATGCCGAGTTAGAAAAAACATGTCCCACCCTTTCAGAATCTACTGCCTCATCAAACCCTCCATGCATGGTTAGGCCGCACAGTTAGACAAACCGTGCATTAACCATACGTTAGCCACTACCACCAAGATTACCTATGCATGGTCTAGCCCCATGGTTTAGACCAACCATACGCAGCCTATGTGAAAGCTACATCCCTTTATTTTTCCTTAATGATTTTCCCAAACACACCCCCCATGTCTGTACTTTAAAACAAGGTTAGTTAGAAACATCAAAAGTACCTAAAAACATAACATGAAGTTACAGTTCACAACTTTCTATCGTTGAAACAGTTAATCGAAAAGGAATATTTTAGAAATGCATCAGGGATAAGTTACCTTGACCTCTCGAAACACCTCTAACACCACATTTTCACAGTGTAATGAACCAGAGATATAAGGCCCTAGCATTAATCATTACTTAATATTGAATTAAATGAATAATTCACATTGATGATCTTTTCAGGTTTGGAGTTTTATAGAATTAGATCATAACTATTACATCTCAAAAGATTACACAATAGACACTTCTACAAAGATTCACTTTTTTTACAAAACGTGAACTTAAAAAAACATTCATGTCTAGTTCCATGTTTAAGACAGTACGACTTTTTCTTGATCCCATCCTTGACCCTATTCAACCTCATTTCCTTTGAAAAACTATTCAAAAAAAACATAGGGTGAGCATAAAAATCTCAGTAAGGGATACAAAAAGAGAGAAAACTGTTAGTTTTTCAAAACATCAAGTAAACCATGAATACTTTATCAAAGTAAAACATTTCACCATTAAGAAGTAGTAAATAATCTTCAATGAATAAAAGATCATTATATACCCTTTTGTAACCAAAATATTACCATAAATCCGATATAAATAATTAATAACTTATAAATGTAACTTGGGTCATAAACATACTTAAATGGAATAACCATACGGTAGACTTCCACACATGTCACTAAATGGAATAGCCATATGGCTAACTTACATACCCAATGCATTGGAGGTTATAACGTAACCACCCGTCCTGGTATTCACGACACCACCCATCATATGGTTTATCACATAACCACCCGTCAAATGTCCATGTACCATTATAAAATCATAAAACATAAAAGAAATATAATGGAAAGAAAAAATTTCCACATTTTGATCACAATATATCACATAATTATTTTTCCATAACAAATCCTTTAAAAAACCCATTTTCAATACCAAAATTAATAAAAGAGTATATGGTATTTATTTCAATTTAAAAACATTACGGCTTGTTGACGAATCCAAAGACCAAATAATACTCGTGGCGCCTGAAAAGGTCATTCTCACTACGTATGTTAAAATAAACATTAATTTTTGTCGTTTAGTAAAATGATACATAGAAACATATTACCTTTGAATGAAATGAAAAGTCAAATGTGTTATATACATCTTATAAAAGAAAGTCTTATATTAGAACAAAATATGCCTCAATGAAAGGAGATTGAGACGATGTCCCTTACCTCGTGTCCGACTTGACTCGATCGCTCATTAATCTCTTGAATAATAAACTAGTGTTAATTTGTGCTTTCTTAAGAACAATTTTCAAGATTACTATTCCTTTTATATCACTTTTTTCCATGTTATTAACATTATGTAATCATTTAAGTTAATAATGATTCTTTTGTCGATATCTGGTTCTTAAGTCAAAAACGTACTGGTTACAATTACATGTTGTTCATGTGGTCAAAGGTTCATTATATCCAAAATGATATTCATGATTTGGATATCATATATATCATATATATCCAGAATATACATGTATTTATAGTAGTATATTACATTTAGAGGTAAGAAATGAAATGCACCGTTCATGGAGACGGTAAGCCGTACGTACGCGTGAACACTACTTTCATTTTCATTTCCATTTCACATTTAATGGAGTGAAATCATAATGATATAAAGGTATATTATAATTCCATTATAATATCATATAAAATATCATTAACATTATCTTTTATACGTTCCACATATGGCATTAACGAACCAAATCACTTTGAGAGGGCGGTAGTCCGCACTTCCTAAAATGAAGATATCATGTTTACCCATAATGGAAACCATAAGGAATGTATTAAATTAAACATACAGGAGAATAAAGAAAAAATAAAATTAATATATATCATATATAAATAGAGTGACATCTTAATGGCCACCATGAAAAGTGTTAAAAGAAAATTGTACAATCATCGTTTCGTGAGGCAGAAATTCACCAACCATACAAGCAGTATGTTCTTTAACCATTAGACGAAGTTGTGTATAAGTGTAGCTCGAATAAATGTCATACGAATGTCCTAGTATATTTATGATACTGGTTTTTTTACAAAATAAAGGAATAAAAATAGATTAGGGGGTTGTAGAGGCAAAATAAAACAAAAGAACACAAGTGAAGACATTACCTTTAAATCGGGGAACTCCTCTTTGTTTGAAACAAAAGTGTTTCTTGATGAGATTTCTGCCTAAGGTAAGGCCTCTAGGATAAATAGAGGGATTCGGATAGATAAAATTAGTAGTGATTGGCAGAACCAAAGTCTTGAGAGGTGTGGGTAAGGAGGTACAGGTGGGGGCCTTTTATAAGAGGAGAGGAGGGGCACTCTTGGAAAGTTATAAAATGTTACTTTATTATATAATGAGTTTCAGATTTTAAAGGTCCGACAGTTATATATTTAGAGGATAAGGTGATACGAGTTAGAAATACACACATACAAAAGGTTTTTGACAACTTTAGGTCTTATATTTTACATTATATTTTCATTTTATTTAAATCGTTAAATAATGAGGTAATCACTGCATCATCATTGTGTCATAAATAATTTAATTTATTTAATGTCTAAAAATTATAAAACAGATATCATGATGTATGAAATCTTTATATATTTATAAGTAATATTTATATTCAAAAATATGACTTGTATAACCCCATGTAAAAATTGATTTAGTAAAACAATACATGTTTGTGACATTTTTATTTTAACTTTAAATAAAAAGTTATTAATGTCATAATCTTACCATAAGTGGATCCATGGGGTCCCCAAGTTGACCCATGGATTGTCTTGTTCTTCCATGTCACATTCAATAATGGTAGGACATGTGTCATGGTCATTTCATATTATCAAAACATTATTTTTACCTCAAATTATACTAATTATCTCTAATCGCTATTAATAAAACTTAAAAGTTACTATTCACCAAAAATTATTTTAATCCCATTGAACCACATTTTACATCCTAATGAATAACATGTATGTCATATTTTTAAAATTAAATTCAAAAAAGTGGTAATGTTTCATTTAAACGAAAAATAGTTTTTTAACTACCACTTAGCGGTTTCACTATTCATCAAAAACTGAAGCTTTTTAGAAAAATACCAAAAACTCATCCTAAGTTATATTGGATATTTCTATTTAAAAAATGATGTCTATTTTAGAAAATTCAAAACATATAAGTTTCATTAATTAATTTAATAATTAATTCCCACTATCAAAACAAATATCATATTTTTATGAAACAATATATATCAACAGATTGACACTAGTTTAAGTCCAATTTCATTGTGAAATTAATTCCAATGACCACTATTGGATTAAATGGAAAAAATAAATTATAATTTCACTTTAAAACCAATTCAAAAGATAATCTAATCATATAAATAAATTAAATTAAAAAGTGGTCTTGAATTAAAATACAACATTTCCACTATTCATTAAAAAATGAACTTTATCGGAAAAATACCAAAAATTTACACAAAGTAAATTTTGATGTCCCAATTCTAAAGAATAATTTTATTTCGTTCAATAAAATGTATAAGAGTGACCAAATCTATATTTAAAGATGGTTCTCCATGAAAAGGCGATAAGTTGACGTTTTAGTGAATATTAGAGTATCTATGCCTAAAATTGTATTCTATTCTTATTTTAAGCCTTTATCTTTTATTAGATAAATGATAAAAAATTTAACAAACATATATAATCATATTTAGGTTATTTCTATTCATTCTTACCAATATAATGGCTACGTGTTAACTACCATTTAAAATAATATTATTATATTACTAGTTTGCAATGTAAGATTTCAAAGAAACTCATTGTTGCGTATCGAGTACGCCATCGAACATAGAAACCCATTTAAAGTAAAATTAATATTTAATTTGAAAATATTAATAAATATGAAAATATATTATTCTTTATTTATCTGGGATGTTACATCCTTACCCCTTTTGGAAATTACATCCTTGCAATTTTATTCATTTATCAAAATAAGTGGGGGTATTTATCCCTCATAGCATTTTCAGATTCCCACGTTGCCTGTTCTATGATTTGGTTTTTCCATAAAACCTTTACCTGGTGAATTACCATATATCGCAACACTTGCTCTCTACGGTCAAGAATCTGGACTGGTTTTTCTTCATAAGAGAGATTTTTTTTAACTGAACTACCTCTGGGATCAAAACATGAGATGGATCTGGCATATACATTCTCAACATCAAAAATGAAAAACATTGTTAACATGGGACAAACATGGAGGTAAAGCCACTCGGTAAGCAAATGATCCAACTCACTCCATAATTTCATATGGTCCAATGAACCTTGGACTCAACTTTCATTTCTTACCAAATCGCATCACACTTTTCCATGATGAAACATTGAAAAAAAACATGATCACCTACCTCGAAAGTTAGATCCTTCCTCCGGTTATCCGAATAACATTTCTTCCTGCTCTGAGCTGTTCTCATGTGTTTCTAAATCAACTAAACTTTTTCTTCCATCTCTTATACCAATTCCAGTCCCATCTTCTTCCTTTCACCCACATCATCCCAAAAAGCTGGAGTTCGACACCACATCCCATATAATGCCTCAAATTGAGCCATCTATATACTGAATGGAAACTGTTATTATAAGAAAATTCAACCAAAGTAAGATGATGGTCCCAACTTCCCTCATAATCCAACGAGCAAGAACCTAGCATATTCTCTAAGGTTTTAATTGTTCGTTCTGACTGCTCATCTGATTGAGGATGAGAAGCTGTACTAAAATTTAATTATGTACCCACTGACTTCTGAAGGCCTTTCCAAAAGATAGAAGTGAACCTGAGATCACGATCAGATACAATGGAGAGGGAACACCATGCAACCAAACAATTTCTTTAACATACAACAAAGCAAGTTGTTCTAGAGACAAAGTATCTCGAATAGGAAGGAAATGATCATATTTAGTCAATCGATCAACTATAACCCATATTGCATTATTACCTCTAGATGTCTTTGGTAATCCCACAACGAAGTCCATGGATACATTTTCCCATTTCCACTCCAGCAAAGGTAATGACTGCAACATCCCATTCGGTCACTATCGCTCTGCTTTAACCTGCTATCATGTCATGAACTTCACAGTGAAATCAGCAATATCTCTTTTTATTCAATCTCACAAGTAATACTCTCATAGATCTCTATACATCTTTGTACTGCCAGGATGAACTGAAAACAGGGAACTATGAGCCCCACATAACAACTCATTTTTCAACTATGAATCACAAGGCACACATAATCTCTTCTCAAACGTCAAAACAAAATCATTATCAATGTCAAATTCAGGTAAAATATCCTTCTTAACCAGCTCTACCTTTTTCTGAAACCCACTCTCTTTCTTCTACGCTTGCGTAATTCTGTCTGATAAAGATGATCTCACTGACACCTGAAACAAAACAGAAGAACTTCATGTACCAACTAGTTCTATGCCAAAGTTCATCAAATCAAAAACCAAAGGATCTCGTTCTAGACGTAGCATGGTTAATGAAGCATTAATATTTTTGACTCAAATCATCAGCCACATTATTTGCTTTTCCCAGATGGTAATGAATTATACAATCATAATCCTTGATAAATTCTAGCCATCTCCTCTCTCTCATGTTCAATTATTTTTTAGTGAATATATACTATAATCTTTTGTGATTAATATATATTTCACACTTTAGTCCATACAAATGATGCATCCAAATTTTTTGAGCAAAAACAACAGTTGCTAATTCCAAATCACGTGTAGGGTAATTTAATTCATGAGTTTTCAACTGACGTGAAGCATAAGAAATTACCTGATCATTCTGCATAAGGACACAACCAATTCTCTTCAACGAAGAATAAATGTAAATAGAAAACTTACCATTCGTGGAAGGAAGTTCCCAAACTACATCATTCACCAATCTTCATTTCAACTCTTGAAAATAATCATCACATTATTTTGTTCAGATAAACATAACACCCTTCCGAGTTAGGTTAGTCATTGGAATAGATAACCATGAAAAATATTCAACAACCCTTTGGTAATAACCTAACCAACCAATAAAACTATGGATCTCGGTTACATTTGTGGGTCCTGGCCATTCTTCAACAAATTTTGTTTTAGCATGATCAATAGTTATCCCATTTTTTGAAACAATGTGACCAAGGAAATAAATTTGTTGCAACCAAAACTCACTCTTGCTGAATTTTCCATATAGTTTCTTTTATTTTAATGTTTTAAAGATAACCCTTAAATGACTTTCATGCTCCTCTTTAATTTTAGAAAACACCAAAATATCATCAATGAAAACAACAGCAAACATATCCAAGAACTCATGGAAAATTCTATTCATAAGGTCAATGAATACAGTAGGTGCATTCATTAACCCAATAAGAAAAACTACAAATTCATAATGGCTATATCTAGTATGAAATGTAGTCTTCAGAATTTCTGCTTCTTTTACATTCAACTTATGGTACCCCAATCTCAAGTCAATCTTCAAAAAATACTGAGCTCCCTAGAGCTGATCAAAAAAATCACCAATATGAGGCAAATGATACTTATTCATAACAGTGATCTTATTCAAGGCGCTATAATCAATGCAAAGTCTCATTGCACCATATTTCTTTTCAACAAACAAGACAGGATCACCCCATGGTGATGAGCTAGGTTGAATGAAACCTTAATCTAATAACTCTTGTAATTGTTTCTTTGACTCTAAAATTTCTACTTGAGCCATTTGATAAGGGGGTTTTGAAATTTGCTTAGAATCAAGATCTAAGTCAACAGTAAATTCAACTTCCTGATCATGAATAATACTAGCAAACTCATTAGGAAAAACATCAAGATACTCATTTACGACTGGCACATCATTAATCTGAATAGTTCCTTTATTTTCAACAATATGTTCAAGGTAACATTCATTTCCATATTTTACTAGTTTCTTAAATTCCTGATATGTTATCAAAATAAAGTGTTCATTCTTGTAAAGAAACTGAAAATCTTTCTAAAAAGAAACCTCTTTAGCTCTACAGTCAATCTTAGCATGATAAACAGAAAGCCAATCCATGCCCAAAATAACATCAAACTCTACTAGAGGCAAAACAATAAGGTTTGTAGGTAGATTCTTTCCACACACAAGGATAGAAAGGTTATTGTAATTTCTTTTTGTCTCAAAGTTCCCTCCGGGTGTTTTTACCACAATTTCTAGATTCATATCTTGAGATGGAATTCCAAATATACTTGAAAACTTCTAAGAAATTAAAGAATTTGTACACCCTGAATTAAACAACATATTGGCAAAATCTGGACAAACAAACAGTGTACCTGATACTACTTCATTTGATGGCCCAACATCTGCTGAATTAGTTGCAATGGATTTTAACACCCATTTCTTCTTATAGTCTGGATGGTTTCCCCCAATTGAGGTCTTCGTTAGACACTCATTTGCATAGTGACCCATTTCATTACACTTAAAACATCTTACCGCTGGCTTTTCATTGCCTTCTTGATCATCTTCCTTACAATTAGGAGCAATATGACCAGACCTACCACACCGAAAGCACTTTCTAGACGTGGATAAACATTCTCCAGGATGCATTTTACCACACTTCACATAGGATGGATATTTGGTTTTCTTACCTCCTTTCTTCTTTGATGAATTCTTACCCTTTTCCGGCCAATTGGACCTCTTAATCTGTTTTTTGTCAAAGAACACCCGATCATCGGCGAACTCCATTTCCACCTTCTCCGCACATCGAACAAGTTTTTCATAACTTTTGAACTCACGAGAAGATAATGCCCTTCGATGTTTTGGCTTTAACCCTGAGTAAAAAAGGTTGATTTTAATATCAAGATCTCGTATGAAATTTGGAGAATACATTGCCAGTCGAGTGAACTTTGCTTCATAAGCAGCCATTGAGTCATTCTCCTGCCTCAATTCTAGAAATTGTTTTCCCATCCTAAGAGGAACCACCTTAGGAAAATATTTATCAAGAAACACACCTTTGAATTTGTCCCAGTGAATATCATCAATCTCATCACTATCACTGTTATTTTGTATCATCGACCACCACTAATCAGCTTCACCTTCTAAATGGTAAACAAACAGACTAACTTTATGATGTTCTGAACACCCGATGACATCAAAAATCTTCTCCAGTTCTTTAATCCACCCTTTTACTAGCACATGGTCAGATGATCCTCTGAATGTTGGGGGATGTTTCCTCATGAAATGTGCCACCACTGACATGTTCCTCTGCGGTTGATCAGGATGATATCGTGCATGGATACCACCACTATTTATAGCCTGAGTCAACTATTCCATCACTATAACAAACTGCTCGGTTCAAATTCCGGCAATCTCAGGTTGCTGATTTGGAGGTTGTCTTCCTCCTGATGTCTTACCAACATAGCTTCCTTGTTTCCTCTGCGGAAAACCATTCTGAACAAACATGTCTTAGATGAAGCAACATGGTAATATTAAAATGCTATATCATTTCAATTTGACCATTAAAAAAATATTTTTGGATAATCATTTAATAGAATTATAACTCATAAAGTTGTCTAAACGGGCATGTGATACCAAATATAAGCCCTAGCCTTAAACATTACTTAATAATGAATTAAATGAATAAATCAAATTGAGGATATTTTCAAGTGTAGTATTTTAGAGAATTAGATCATAACTATTACATCTCAAAAGATTAAACAGTATACACTTCTACAAAGTTTTCATTTTTTTAAAAAAACATGAACATTTTAAAAAAATGAGTCATGTATAGTTCCTTGTTTAAGACAGCATAACTTTTATTTGATCCCATCCTTGACCCTATTCCACATTATGTAATATGAAAAAAATTTCAAAAAAAAATTTGGGTGAGCATAAAAAGCTCAGTAAGGGATACACAAAGAATGATAACTATTTGTTTTTAAAAACATCAAGTAAACCATGAATACTTTATCAAAGTAAAACTTTTCATCTTTAAGATGTAGTAAATACTCGTTACTGAATAAAAGATCATTACTTACCCTTTTGTGACCAAAATATTACCATAAAACCCATATAAAGAACACATAAATTATAAAGGTAACTTGGGATATAAACATACTTAAATTGAATAACCATATGGTCGACTTCCACACATATCACTAAATGGAATAGCCATACGGCCGACTTCCATACCCAATGCATTAGAGATTATAACGTAACCATCTGTCATGGTATTCATTGCACAACCCGTCATATGGTTTATCACGTAACCACCCGTCAAATGTCCAAGTAACATTATAAAATCATATGACATAAAACAAATATAATGGAAGGAAAACATTTCCACATTTTGATCACAATATATCACATAAATATATTGACATAACAAAACCATTATTAAAAAAAAATTAATACCAAAATTCATAAAATATTATATGATATTTATTTCATTTTAAAAACATTATGGCGTGTTGAGTATGCCAAAGACCAAATAATACTTGCGGCGGCGGAAAAAGTTGTTGTCACCGCATACGTTTAAATAAACATTTGTTTTTTGTCATTTAGTAAACTGCTTCGTAGAAAAATATTTCCTTTTAATGAAATGAAAATTAAAAGGTGTTTTATATAGATTATAAAATAAAGTCTTGTATTAGAACAAAATATACCTCATTGAATGGAGATTGAGATGAAGTCCCTTACCTCGTGTCCGACTTGACTCGGTCGCTCATTAGTCTCTTGAATAATAAACTAGTTTAAATTTATTCTTGATTAAGAACATTTTTCAAGATTACTATTCCTTTTATATCACTTATTCACATGTTATAAACATTATGTAATCAATTAAGTTAATAATGTTCATTTTGTCGATATCTGGTTCTTATGTCAAAAATGGACTTCTTACAATTACATGTTGTTCATGTGGTCAAAGGTTAATTATATCCAGAATTATATTCAAGATTTTGATATCATATATATCATATATCTCCACCATATACATGTATTTATAATAGTATATAATATTTATAGGTTAGAAATGAAATGCATTGTTCATGGAGATGGTAAGCCGTACGTACGCATGAACGCTACTTTCATTTCCATTTCATATTTAATGGAGTGAAATCATAATTATATAAAGGTATATTATAATTATTGTATAATTTCATATATAATATCATTAACTCCATTCTTTATGCTTCCCACATATGGAATTAACGAATCAAATCACTTTGATGGGATGGTAGTCCGCACTTCATAATTTGAAGATATCTCGTTTACCCATAATGGAAACCATAAAGGTATGCCATAAATTAAAAATAGAGAATCATAAGAAAAAAATAAACATAATATATATCATATATAAATATATTGAAATCTTAATGTCCATCATTAATGGTGTTAAAATAAAATTGAACAATCATCGTTTCGTGAGGCTGAAATTCACCTACCACAGAAACAATATGTTCTTTAAGCATTAGACGAAGGGGTGTGTAAATGTAGCTCGAATCCTCATAATAAAAAAAACATGGTATATTTGAGATACTATTGTTTTTACAAAATAAAGGAATAAAAAGTGTTTAGGGGGTTGAAGATTCAAAATATAACAAAAGAACACAAGTGAAGTCATTACCTTTAAATCGAGTAAATCCACTTGGTTTGAACCAAAAGGGTTTCTTGAAGAGATTTCTTCCTAAGGTAATGCTTCTAGGATGAATAGAGGGATGTGGAAGATAAAATGAATGGAGCATGGCCGAACCAAATGCTTGAGAGGTGTGGGTAAGGGGTAGAGGTGGGGGCCTTTTATAAGAGTAGAGGAAGGGCACTCTTGGAAAGTTATAAAATGTTACTTTATTATATAATAATTCTCGGATTTTAAAGGTCCCACAATTATATATTTCGAGGATAAGGTGATAAGAGTTATAAATCCACACGTCCAATAGGTTTTTGACAAGTGTAGGTCTTAGATTATTCATTATCATTTAATTTTATATAAATCGTTAAATAATGAGGTAATTGGTACATCATCATGATGTCATAAATAATTTAATTTATTTTATGACTAAAAATAATAAGAAAGTATCATGATGTAGGAAATATTTTTATCTTTCTAATTAATATTCATAGTTAAATAAATGACTTGTATAACCCCATGAAAAAATTTCTTTAGTGAAACAATACACGTTTGTGACATTATTATTTTAACTTTAAATAAAAAGTTATTAATGTCATTTTCTTACCCAAGTGGATCCATGAGGTCCCCATGTTAACCCATGAATTGTATTGTTTATCCAAGACACATCCAATATGGTTAAGACATGAGTCAAGGTCATTTAATATTATTAAAACATTATTTTTACCTTAAATTACACTAATTACCTCTAATCGTGATTAATAAAACTTAAAAGTTACTATTCACCAAAAAAAATTATTTTAATCCCATTAAACGACATTTTAAATCTTAATGAAAACCATATATGTGATATATTTGAAATTTAATTAAAAAAAGTGGTAAAGAATCATTTAAACGAAAAATCAGTTCTTTTACTACCACATAGTGGTTTCACTATTCATCAAAAATTGATGCCTTTCAGAAAAATACCAAAAAATCACCCTAAGCTATATTTGATATTCAGAATTAAGAACTGATGTCTATTTTACAAAATTAAAAAAATATAATTTTCATTATTTAATTTAATAATTAATTCCTGGTGTCAAAACAAAGTGTGTATTTATGAAACAATATATAACAAAAGATTGACACTAGTTTATGTCCAATTTCAAAGTGAAATTAATTCCAATGACCATTATTGGATTAAATGGTAAAAATATATTCTAATTTCACGGTAAAACAAATTCAAAAGATAATCTAATCATATAAATAAATTAGATTAAATAGCGATTTTGAATTAAAATACATCATTTTCACTATTCATTAAAAATGAACTTTGTCGGAAAAATACCAAAAATTTATACAAAGTAAATTTTGATGTTCCGATTCTAAAGAACAATTTTATTTGGTCCAATAAAATTTATAATAGTGGCCAAAACTATATTTAAAGAGGGTTCTCCCTCAAAAGGCGATAAGTCGACCTTTTAGTGAATATTAGAGTATATATGCCCAAAATTTAATTCTTTTCTTATTTTATGCCTTTATATTTTATTGGATAATTGTAAAAACATTTAATAAACATATATAATCATATATTAGTTTTTTCAATTCATTACCTCTAATATAATGGCTATGTGTTAACTACCTTTTAAAATAATATTATTATATTACTAGTGTGCAAGGTAACAATTCAAAGAAACTCGTTGTAGCGTATCAGGTACGCTATCGAACATAACAACCCATTTAAAGTAAAATTAATATTTAATTCGAAAATATTAATAAATATGAAAATGTATTATTGTTTTTTTTACCTGGGATGTTACAGGAGAGGTGCGAGCCATTACAGTTTCCATCAGAAACTATAAATAAATAATCTGAATGTAGTGTATAAATTATATATAAGAAGAAATATACAGCGTTATTCATATATTATTGATGAAAATTATCAATGGATACCTAGTAGAATCATCACTCTATGTTGTATGCATGAGTTATTGAAGAAATTGAATTTAATGTTATATTCACGATTGTCTATAGTGATCTAAAAAACCTTGATAAAATATTAGTATAAGAACCGAGCTATGAGGTAAAGGAGCTTCTTCCAAACCATGAGTAGTATTGTGTTTTATCACACAACCCTATGAAACCAACAATTCATCCATGATATGGATCCTGTTAGTATTATCATTAAGTGATCATTCATTTATACATCTCTTATAACACATGATCAAATGATATGATTTTTAACTTCTACATGAATATAATATAATCTCATGAATTAAATATTATGTAAATATTCTTTATTATAGCTAACATTAAAGATTACTATAATGATAATGATTATGTTTCAACTACACTTCAATCAGTGTGTGTTATTAAATGTTGTACAATATGAATCTACTACAACTGCATTATATGATAAAACCTTATTCTACAATGAAATTATATGATTATGTATCATAAAATCGAATTTCAAGCATTAAAATATACATTATATTGTATGTAACTATATAACCCATAATTTATTCATTACAAGGTTCACATGAAATTGATATTATTTTACATGTTTATCATTCCAAATGATATTGATTATTTCATATAGATAAACATATATAAAAATTCTTTAATGACCATCTTATTATATTATAGAACAACAAGATTAATGGCATAACATTTTCTATGTGAATAGGATTGTGTTAAAACATTTGATACCTCAACACATCATATACAATGATTGAAGTTGTATATAGTAATTTGCTTTCAATACACAGACTATTCAACCTTAAATAATGATTTTATTAAAAACTGAAAACAATTTATTTGTCAAAAACATATAAACATTCCTATTGTTTAATTTTGATCAAAAATAAAAGTTATAGACATAATCATAACAATTCAATCAAAACGTCTATCATGTATGATAAAATAAAAACACATAGTCCTCAATTTGTAAAAATACCATTATGACAACTCATCAAATAAAAATATTCCAAATGTAGGTGTTTAGAATATTTTATAGTACATTAAATATAAAAATGTTAAATTTAAAATCATATGGTTGTTAAATAAACCATTTAAATCTCTATATACGATGTTATTAATATTAAAAAAAATTAAAAGCATTATGACACACATATCATAGGCTATGAAATATCTATCTCATTACTGTATTTTTTATATATGTTTTATCAATTAAAATTGTAATATAATGGTAAATGAATTATTCATTGAAATAAATAACACAATGATATATCCAAACAATGGGTAGTATATATGTTTTATTAGTGAATCACTTTTTGGTAGACTATGATTACAATTTATTTTAGCAAATAAAAACCAAAATAATCTAGGATATGTACCTAAATTTAGTATAAATATTTAATTTTATAACCTACTATGAGTAAAGTGTCCCTTCTGAGGTCGTATATCAAAATGGGAATATATTTTAATGAAAAATGGTTTTTGTTTCAATATTATGAGGAATATTACATTAAAAATTATATATAAAATAATATTTTTAAACAAGATCAAGAGAGAATGTTACTTTTAGAAAAACATTATTGTTAAAATGTTTTATATAAACACAATAATAAATAAAATTCATTTAAAAAAGGAAACATGTATTTGATTTAACTAAATGTATTATATTTCATTACTGACATCTTTTAAAAGGATTAAATGTTAATGCATCACATCATTCATTTTCTCTGAGTTAACCTAATCATTAACTCATCAGTGGTGGTCCCTTTTAAAAATTTATATATATATATATTATTTTTACTAATTTAGCTTAAATTATGAATTATTAAATATATTATATAAGTATGATAATATATATTAATATTAACTATATTAATAAAATATATCCCCAATTTATAAAATTCTAATTTTTCTACCCCATTAATTTTATTTCAATAAATATTTTGAGCAAGTAAGTGATCGAGAGGATTGTATTTAATGTAATTTTTTGAATGTAATTTTGATTCATTTTGAATTATTGAAAAACCTTGAGGCTTCAAATTATATTATAATAAATAATGTTGAAAATATTATATATATTAGAATTATATAAATGAGATAAAACTTCAATATTTTTTAATGTTTGGTCATAATGAACTACATATTGAATGATGAATTGTAATTTTAAGATATAGTTTTAATTTCTCTGAGCTATATATATTATGTTCATCCCTAATGATTTAGAAATCCACCCAGGTACTATAAATGATTAAAAATTTATGTTGATAATACCTACGAAAAAGTGAAGTGGAAGATGTTGCATGGAGTACATGTATGAAAAGATTCATGAAATTAATATATATTTATATATAAACATGAGAATTGTAGTGTTCTAATATATGACAATCAATTGAAAGTTACCCTATTTGATAGAGAAAAATCTACCACATAATACTTATAAATTTTTATAGAACTTTCTCCAATGATGAATAATCTATGTGGTTGAATGATTAATGAACCATTCACGTGTTTTTAGCGTGTATTTTATACATATACTGATTAAAACACGAAGATAATGGATAGAGAACATAATTTATGAATCAAAGAAGTTATTATATAAAAACTATTCATGTAATTTCATACATGGGTTGACTTATACTATGTGATTCATTATGATTTTTAAAATTATTCTTGATAGACTTTTAAATATGAAAAAATTAATTTATGTTTTCTTAAGATGAAGTGGAGTAATTATAGTTTACATGATAATATTTTATGTGATTACAAGTTTAATTGAAGATGTTATGGAATTATGAGTTGATGTGGAAAATTTAAAAATGAATAAGTCAATAAATAATTGTACCTATGAAGTTACTCTTGATATGTATAGGTTTTTCAGTACTTATAGGATAAAGATATTGAATTTCTTTTTTGATGCTTACTGGATACATTAGAATAACACCAATTCTACAAAACATGCTCAATAGTCACTAATAATCATTTAAGAATATGAAATTGTTATTTTTAAAATGAATATTGTAAATTATCAGTGTCTATAATTTCATTATTGTATTTCATTTTTCATTTCTAGGTACATAGGAGGTTAAATAGTCGATGTGTAATGGTTGTAACGCCCCGACCCTAGTTGCCTAGAGTCGGTGCATTATTACATAACATTGGCATGATCACAAGAAAGATCAAATCTCGAAAGACCGATTGGTTTAGTAGCCTTGGAAACACTAGATATATTCATAAGTTTTACATTACATCATAAAATGAAAAACTACTACAACAACATAATGTTTCCACAATCCACACTATTAACCCCTCATAAAATCCCTGCAGGTCATTCATAACTTACTTCTTCACATCCTGGGAAAAATAAAACATAGAAAAGGGGTGAGCTCAAATGCCCAGTAAGGATAACAATATAGCGGAAACTTTCATAAATAAGAATAAACATTTAAGGCAATGCATTACTAAAACAAAAGCATTTTAAACTTTAACTTCAACATGGTATGGAAAAAGTAAAATGAAATAATGCCATTTACTTATTCACATGGATATTCTACTAATCGAATAATGACATGCAAAAATCAATAACCACTTTCATAATGTTGGAATGCATAATGCCAGACTATCATAACCACATAGTCAAGGCCTCGTGCCAAGACTACAAATAAGATTTTGTCAAGGCCTTGTGCAAAGACACTAGTTTGTCTCATGAGACCTACCGATGCATCGAGGAGCTATAGCGGGCTCCACCCGTCACTTATTAAGTCCAATGCATTCCCATACGAAAAGGTTTAAACATAACATAAACATTCGTATTAAAACTAGCATACGAAATGTCAATAATTTCACCATAAACTATGAATGGTATAAAAATAGCACATCCATAGTCAAAAATATCACAAAACCTACAATACAATATAGAAGTTTTGTATCATAATAAATCAACTTCAAATAATCTTAAAATCCATCAAAGGATGTTGACGTAGATGAAATCAAAATTCTTTTTAAAGAAATATCTCCTTTTATTTTGAAATCATTTAAGATCCATATAAAATAAAACATTTTCTTTGAAAATATTCTTATAAGCTTGTAAGGAAAACTTTGAAGATTTTATAACGGCGTAAAATAACCGCACCCGCCATATAAGTTAAAAAAACATTCTTACCTCAATTCTGTCGAAAAGGTTAAAAAGGACCTTGTTTTGAAAACGACGGAAAGATTCCTTTATAAACCTCTTATAAAAATTCAAACAAGGGTATAAATGACTTTAACACATATTCTTGTAAATAGTAAAAATGTTTTGAAATACATATTTAAGAAACATGGATGTGGATGATAAAGATATCCCAGTAGATTATTACGTATAAACAACCTCGGATAATGAAGAGATTGTGAAATAAACCCTTACCTTGTACTTTTCCTTTGTTGGGGTAGGTTAACCTCCTGTATAATGGTGAAATAATTGTTATTAAATTATACAAGAATCATATACATTAATATGATATCATATATGATCTTTTAACATTGCTTTATTAATAATATCTTAGTATTATCGTCGTTTCAGGTGATAATCGATTCGTTCTTCTTAAATGTTTGGTTACGTAAGACATGTTTGTAATGGATAGATTAAATCTTATTCATAATCAGAATGATATTAACATTATTTTTAACCCTAAAATGAGAATAATACTTGAATGGATACGATGGAGGATGGATCTCACCGCGTTCGTGGAGACGGTAGTTCGTACATACGCACGAACGCTACTTCCATTTAATTTTTATTTTAAAAGAATTGAATCCAAATGATACATAGGTATATTACTATTCCAGTATAATATAATATTTTATATATGTTACTTAAGTTCATTAACACCATCATTTATACGTTCCATGTGTGGTATGAACGAGTCATATCATTTTAAGGGGGCGGTAGTCCGCACTTCCTCAAATGAAATTATCGTATGTATATACAACATGAAACGAATAATGGTATGAAATAAAATGGAATTACAGAATCTTATATATAAAATATATATCATTAATCTCATATTTAATTACAGTGCCATCATAATGGCCACCATGAGAGGCGGTAAGATGTATTTGAACAATCATCGTTTCGTGAGGCGTTAGTTTGCCATCCACAGAAACATTATGTTCATCATCCATTAGATGGAGTTGTGTGTATGTGTAGTCTGAATCCTTCTTATAACAACATCCTATTATATTGTGGATACTGGTGTTGTTACAAAAGAAAGGAAATAAAAAGAGTTTGGGGGTTGGAGAAGCAAAATAAATGAAAATAATTTAAGAGAAATCGTTACCTTTAATCTAGGTAACTCACTTTGGTTGGAACCAAAGGACTTCTTGAAATGCTTTCTGCCTAAGGGGAAGCTTCAAGGAGGAGGAGAGGGATTTGGGGAGCTTAGTTGGGCAGAGTTTGGACGAGCCAAGTGGCTTGAGAGGTGTGAGGAAAAGAGAAGGAGGAGTGCCCTTTTATAAGAGGGGTGAGGGGCACTTTTGGAAAAGCTAGAAATATTAATTTATAATAAATTCATATTCGGTTTCCAAAGGCTCCAAAGTTTACTATTCAAAGGATGAGGTGGGGATAGGTCGAAAAAAACTCATCCAATAGAATTTAGACAGGTTTGGGTACTTATATTAACCTTATCTTTAAGTATTAACTCTAAGTTAATTAGTTTCACTTTTACAATGTCTCTTTGTATTTTTATATAATATGGTTAATAAACTTACTATATACATCCAAGCGACCCCCAAGTGGTCCATTAATGATTAACCTATAATAATATAAGTCTCTTGGCCGAACCTTAGATTTTTAGGAATTTAATATCAATTAATAATATAATATTTGTTTTAAGAACTCTTTTATGTCAATTTTGACACTATTCAATAGTTGATTTTTGTGAAACTCATAACAGATTGATTACTTCTAAAAAAGTCAATTATATCAATCCTAATATATCATATTATCCTAGAAAATTAGTGTAATTCATTAAAAGTTTAATATTATATTTATTTGGGTATTTATAATATCAATTATGTTAATTTTGTACTATTTTAGTAATTACTGCATCATCATTGTGTCATAAATAAAATAAATTATTTAATGTCTACAAATTATAAATAAAACATCATTATGTAGGAAATCTTTTTAGCTTTCTAATGAATATTTATAATTGAAAATCCAACATGTATAACCCTATGTAAAAATTGTTCTTCTAAAAGATGTAAGCTTATGCCATTTTTATTTTTATTTTAACTTTATTAATGTAAAGTGTCCCTACCACATACAAGTGGCTCCAAGGGGTCCCCAAATTGACCCAAGGATGCTCATGGTCGGGTATGTGTCCACCAATAAGGTTAGGACACGTTTTAGGGTAATTTTGTATTATTATAATATTATATTTTAACCCTTATTTACCGTATTTACCCTTTAACCATGGTAAATAAAATATTTACCACAGTAACTATTCAAAATGTCTAAAAATAAAAGTTACCTATTTACACAATTTGAACATCCCGATTCCAAATATGGAATCCATTTTCCTAAATTCAAAACACAGAAGTGGCAGAAATTAATTTAAAATTAATTCCCGCTGTCAAAACAAAAAGCGTGTTTTTAAGAGATAATAACTATCAAAAGATTGACACTTGTTTATGTTCGGTTTAATTGTAAAATTATGTCCAATGACCAACATTATATTAAATGGTAAAAATATATTCTAAATATACTTTAAAACCACTCAAATTCATAATTTATCAATATTAATTATTTTGACTAAAAAAGTTGTTTTTAATTAAAATTTAGTAATTTTCACTATTCATCAAAATATAAAAGTTATCCGAAAAGTACCAAAATTTCACCCTAGGCTAATTTTGATATTCTGAATCCAAAAATGAAGTCCATTTTGAAATATAAAATATATATAATTTCAAAAAGTAGTTATTACTATTCATAACGGCTAGTTTAATTGGTTGTTAGAACTCGGTGTTGCGTACAACATACGCTATCACATTATTCAAAGAGAAGCGTACCGTAGAAGCTTGGGATGTTTCATTTTAAATTTTTGATGTCCCCATTTAGTCAAAAAGTTTAAAATATAGTATTTAAAAAGGGTTCACTATTATATTTGATAAAAGTGCAATACTGAAAATGAATTTGTTCTTGCATTATATCTAAGAAACTCATAATATGGATTCTAAAATTATAAGGATTATATAAAGTTTAAAATTTAGTTAACACTATTCATAACCTCTTTTGAATGGATTTTTTTTAAGTCATGGTGTGATTGAACTCAGTGTTGCGTTTAGTGCAAGTTATTGAATAACACACTATGAAATCTTGGGGTGTTACATTCTCCCCTCCTTCAATAAATTGCGTCCTCGCAATTTGAAATTGTTCTTCAAAAATAAAAGGTTGAAAGTAGAAAATATATTTGTGGGAAAACCCACATCGGAAATTGGGTTACTAAAATTTAGTCTTAATATGAGGAAAAGAGAAATGAAAGGGTCACCACCAAATTATGATCTCGATTAGGAGAACATTGGTGGCAATTTGAGACATATAATTGGAGGAAAAATGTAAATATTTATAGGTAGTAATTGAGGTCATCAATTACAAACAAGTATAAAATTGAGGTCCTTAAATTCATCAATCTATGATGAATTGAAATACCATCGGTTCAACAAAACATAGGGTATTAGGATAACACATTTTTGACGTTTCAAAATATCCTAGTTGAAATCCCACATCGAAAAATGAATTAATGAGGCCTCTATTTAAAATAAAGAGTCGAAAGTATGAAGGTTACCGAAAATAACACATACTAGGGTTCCATGTAGTAAAATATGGATATGGAAGAAAAATCTAACCATCAATTACCTGATGGAGAGTGGTAGAGAACATGGCTATGAAAAGGCCAACAATCCCAAAGCCATAAATTAGTGATGATTTATGGTACCATCTAGGAAAACATTTTTGTTCTAATTTGCTTTTCTTAATATTGAGGAATTTTTTTTTGAGATTGGCTAAGATCATATGGAGATATACTTACTTTATAATTAGAGTTTTATCCATTAATAAATTTCTACCACATACTCATCTTTCACTCTAAAAGATAATAGAATGTAAAAAAAATTCTATTTACACTATTCGTATAGGGTTCCAAAATAAACGAATTTATAATTCATCTACATGATCTTTTAATAAAAACTACATTATTTAATCCAGGACATCTCGTGGGCCAGTGGTATGTGATACACCCTTGTCGCCCTTCGGTTGCGGGTTCAAGTCTCGCAGCCTTGCCGGACGCGACGGGTTGCTGCCCGACCTCCGGGTTGTCCTTTTATGGAAATCCAAAATAATCCAAACTAGAACTATCCAAAATACTTCTGTCCAAACTCACAGTCCAACATTTATAAGGAAGGTAAAATAATATAGATCCTTTTTACACCGTAATATCATATGAATACCTTCATCATGTATTACCATATTCCTTATTGATTACATTCATGCTCCCTTATTCCATATAGAAAGCTGGATATACTTCATTAATCCAAAAATGTTTTAAACCCCAACAATGATGGAATATACAAATCATTAATCAGTTCCAGGGTAGTCAAGAATATCCAATATAATTTATCCAAAACAATAACATATTATTCCAAAATCACTACCTCAGTATCAGAACTATATTATGATTTATCATTCCCTCAACCATATATTTTCCAAAAATTTATCCTGCTATTGAGTCACTTTTCTTTGTTCCGCACAATCTCAAGTCCTTAATGAAATAGTACTGCAGTACAATCCTTATATACTCCATAATTATTATAACAAGTACATTGTTGATACAACACTCAATTGACATAATCAACATAAGAACTCTAATCATTCCTCTTCATCTGTGGTAGTATCATAACTTGATTATTATCCAATAGCATCATTTGCGGCATAGTCTGATGACTGGGGAATATGTTCGCGTAGTGTCCAAACTCCTTGCAAATGAAGCATTGTACATTTAAAACCATTTTCTTACCCTTGCAGTCACGTACTTTGTGCCCTTTTCCTCCACACTTATAACAAACTCCCATTCCTTTCAGGCAAGTTCCAGGGTGTTTCTTTCCACAGTTACCACATATGGGAAAATTCTTCTTTTCCCTTTTCCCTTTATCCATCTTTCTCTCTTCCATCCTTTTCTTCTCTTGATTCCCTTCAAAGCCATAGGACTCAGTAAACTCTTTACTTATCTTATCAACACATGATATTATTTCTTCATATGATGATAATACATGGGAGACTATTTCTCTTATAAATTCTAGCTTAAGACCATGAAAGATATGATCCTTCCTTCTCTTTGAATCATGTGTATTTCTGGATTTCTCATTCCTTCTACTGGGCGCCATTTCTAAACAATGGCATAAACTAGATCAGTTTATGAATCAAAATACATAATCCCATACTTATAAAACACTTAACATAAATTGAACTATTTATGGATATAATCCATAATCATAAAAATGTTTTCTTTGAGGAAGTATATACTCATAAACCCTTCATAATGATTTGTAAAGAAAATGAGAGTTATCCTAAGAATATCCCCCGGGAGTGTCGTAACCAAGAGTGCAACAAGGCCCGTTGTCGTGCACCAGTTCCCGTTCGAGTCTAGCTCAAAGCGGTGTTTTCGGGTTTTACCCCTAGGTACATCTGTGCCAGAGCCGCCTCTACCTGCTCGTATCCAGACAGGGATGTATTGCTCGGAAAACTCACAAAATCTCTACAATACCAAAATTCTAGGAAGTTCTTCTATACTAATCCTCAAAGTTCATCTTAGGTCTACGTGCTCTAATCAGAGTTTATCTAGATCTAGCTTCCAAGGTTTGTACTAAACTTTCTCTGATACCAACTGTAACGCCCCGACCCTAGTTGCCTAGAGTTGGTGCATTACTTCGTAACATTGGCATGATCACAAGAAAGATCAAATCTCGAAAGACCGATTGGTTTAGTAGCCTTGGAAACACTAGATATATTCATAAGTTTTACATTACATCATAAAATGAAAAACTACTACAACAACATAATGTTTCCACAATCCACACTATTAACCCCTCATAAAATCCCTGCAGGTCATTCATAACATACTTCTTCACATCCTGGGAAAAATAAAACATAGAAAAGGGGTGAGCTCAAATGCCCAGTAAGGATAACAATATAGCCGAAACTTTCATAAATAAGAATAAACATTTAAGGCAATGCATTACTAAAACAAAAGCCTTTTAAACTTTAACTTCAACATGGTATGGCAAAAGTAAGATGAAATAATGCCATTTACTTATTCACATGGATATTCTACTAATCGAATAATCACATGCAAAAATCAATAACCACTTTCATAATGTTGGAATGCATAATGCCAGACTATCATAACCACATAGTCAAGGCCTCGTGCCAAGACTACAAATAAGATTTTGTCAAGGCCTTGTGCCAAGACACTAGTTTGTCTCATGAGACCTACCGATGCATCGAGGAGCTATAGAGGGCTCCACCCGTCACTTATTAAGTCCAATGCATTCCCATACGAAAAGGTTTAAACATAACATAAACATTCGTATTAAAACTAGCATACGAAATGTCAATAATTTCACCATAAACTATGAATGGTATAAAAATAGCACATCCATAGTCAAAAATATCACAAAACCTTCAATACAATATAGAAGTTTTGTATCATAATAAATCAACTTCAAATAATCTTAAAATCCATCAAAGGATGTTGACGTAGATGAAATCAAAATTCTTTTTAAAGAAATATCTCCTTTTATTTTGAAATCATTTAAGATCCATATAAAATAAAACATTTTCTTTGAAAATATTCTTATAAGCTTGTAAGGAAAGCTTTGAAGATTTTATAACGGCGTAAAATAACCGCACCCGCCGTATAAGTTAAAAAAAACATTCTTACCTCAATTCTGTCGAAAAGGTTAAAAAGGACCTTGTTTTGAAAACGACGGAAAGATTCCTTTATAAACCTCTTATAAAAATTCAAACAAGGGTATAAATGACTTTAAAACATATTATTGTAAATAGTAAAAATGTTTTGAAATACATATTTAAGAAACATGGATGTGGATGATAAAGATATCCCAGTAGATTATTACGTATAAACAACCTCGGATAATGAAGAGATTGTGAAATAAACCCTTACCTTGTACTTTTCCTTTGTTGGGGTAGGTTAACCTCCTGTATAATGGTGAAATAATTGTTATTAAATTATACAAGAATCATATACATTAATATGATATCATATATGATCTTTTAACATTGCTTTATTAATAATATCTTAGTATTATCGTCGTTTCAGGTGATAATCGATTCGTTCTTCTTAAATGTTTGGTTACGTAGGACATGTTTGTAATGGATAGATTAAATCTTATTCATAATCAGAATGATATTAACATTATTTTAACCCTAAAATGAGAATAAGACTTGAATGGATACGATGGAGGATGGATCTCACCGCGTTCGTGGAGACGGTAGTTCGTACGTACGCACGAACGCTACTTCCATTTAATTTTTATTTTAAAAGAATTGAATCCAAATGATACATAGGTATATTACTATTCCAGTATAATATAATATTTTATATATGTTACTTAAGTTCATTAACACCATCCTTTATACGTTCCATGTGTGGTATGAACGAGTCATATCATTTTAAGGGGGCGGTAGTCCGCACTTCTTCAAATGAAATTATCGTATGTATATACAACATGAAACGAATAATGGTATGAAATAAAATGGAATTACAGAATCTTATATATAAAATATATATCATTAATCTCATATTTAATTACAGTGCCATCATAATGGCCACCATGAGAGGCGGTAAGATGTATTTGAACAATCATCGTTTCGTGAGGCGTTAGTTTGCCATCCACAGAAACATTATGTTCATCATCCATTAGATGGAGTTGTGTGTATGTGTAGTTTGAATCCTTCTTATAACAACATCCTAGTATATTGTGGATACTGGTGTTGTTACAAAAGAAAGGAAATAAAAAGAGTTTGGGGGTTGGAGAAGCAAAATAAATGAAAATAATTTAAGAGAAATCGTTACCTTTAATCTAGGTAACTCACTTTGGTTGGAACCAAAGGACTTCTTGAAATGCTTTCTGCCTAAGGGGAAGCTTCAAGGAGGAGGAGAGGGATTTGGGGAGCATAGTTGGGCAGAGTTTGGACGAGCCAAGTGGCTTGAGAGGTGTGAGGAAAAGAGAAGGAGGAGTGCCCTTTTATAAGAGGGGTGAGGGGCACTTTTGGAAAATCTAGAAATATTAATTTATAATAAATTCATATTCGGTTTCCAAAGGCTCCAAAGTTTACTATTCAAAGTCTGATGTGGGGATAGGTAGAAAAAAACTCATCAAATAGAATTTAGACAGGTTTGGGTACTTATATTAACCTTATCTTTAAGTATTAACTCTAAGTTAATTAGTTTCACTTTTACAATGTCTCTTTGTATTTTTATATAATATGGTTAATAAACTTACTATATACATCCAAGAGACCCCCAAGTGGTCCTTTAATGATTAACCTATAATAATATAAGTCTCTTGGCAGAACCTTAGATTTTTAGGAATTTAATATCAATTAATAATATAATATTTGTTTTAAGAACTCTTTTATGTCAATTTTGAAACTATTCAATTGTTGATTTTTGTGAAACTCATAACAGATTAGTGTAATTCATTAAAAGTTTAATATTATATTTATTTGGGTATTTATAATATCAATTATGTTAATTTTGTTCTATTTTAGTAATTACTGCATCATCATTGTGTCATAAATAAAATAAATTATTTAATGTCTAAAAATTATAAATAAAACATCATTATGTAGTAAATCTTTTTAGCTTTCTAATGAATATTTATAATCGAAAATCCAACATGTATAACCCTATGTAAAAATTGTTCTTCTAAAAGATGTAAGCTTATGCCATTTTTATTTTTATTTAAACTTTATTAATGTAAAGTGTCCCCACCACATACAAGTGGCTCCAAGGGGTCCCCAAATTGACCCAAGGATGCTCATGGACGGGTATGTGTCCACCAATAAGGTTAGGACACGTTTTAGGGTAATTTTGTATTATTATAATATTATTTTTTAACCCTTATTTACCGTATTTACCCTTTAACCATGGTAAATAAAATATTTACCACAGTAACTATTCAAAATGTCTAAAAATAAAAGTTACCTATTTACACAATTTGAACATCCCGATTCCAAATATGGAATCCATTTTCCTAAATTCAAAACACAGAAGTGGCAGAAATTAATTTAAAATTAATTCCCGCTGTCAAAACAAAAAGCGTGTTTTTAAGAGATAATAACTATCAAAAGATTGACACTTGTTTATGTTCGGTTTAATTGTAAAATTATGTCCAATGACCAACATTATATTAAATGGTAAAAATATATTCTAAATATACTTTAAAACCACTCAAATTCATAATTTATCAATATTAATTATTTTTATTAAAAAAGTTGTTTTTAATTAAAATTTAGTAATTTTCACTATTCATCAAAATATAAAAGTTATCCGAAAAGTACCAAAATTTCACCCAAGGCTAATTTTGATATTCTGAATCCAAAAATGAAGTCCATTTTGAAATATAAAATATATATAATTTCAAAAAGTAGTTATTACTATTCATAACGGCTAGTTTAATTGGTTGTTAGAACTTGGTGTTGCGTACAACATACGCTATCACAATATTCAAAGAGAAGCGTACCGTAGAAGCTTGGGATGTTTCATTTTAAATTTTTGATGTCCCCATTTAGTCAAAAAGTTTAAAATATAGTATTTTAAAAGGGTTCACTATTATATTTGATAAAAGTGCAATACTGAAAATGAATTTGTTCTTGCATTATATCTAAGAAACTCATAATATGGATTCTAAAATTATAAGGATTATATAAAGTTTAAAATTTAGTTAACACTATTCATAACCTCTTTTGAATGGATTTTTTTAAGTCATGGTGTGATTGAACTCAGTGTTGCGTGTAGTGCAAGTTATTGAATAACACACTATGAAATCTTGGGGTGTTACATTCTCCCCTCCTTCAATAAATTGCGTCCTCGCAATTTGAAATTGTTCTTCAAAAATAAAAGGTTGAAAGTAGAAAATATATTTGTGGGAAAACCCACATCGGAAATTGGGTTACTAAAATTTAGTCTTAATATGAGGAAAACAGAAATGAAAGGGTCACCACCAAATTATGATCTCGATTAGGAGAACATTGGTGGCAATTTGAGACATATAATTGGAGGAAAAATGTAAATATTTATAAGTAGTAATTGAGGTCATCAATTACAAACAAGTATAAAATTGAGGTCCTTAAATTCATCAATCTATGATGAATTGAAATACAATCGGTTCAACAAAACATAGGGTATTAGGATAACACATTTTTGACGTTTCAAAATATCCTAGTTGAAATCCCACATCGAAAAATGAATTAATGAGGCCTCTATTTAAAATAAAGAGTCGAAAGTATGAAGGTTACCGAAAATAACACATACTAGGGTTCCATGTAGTAAAATATGGATATGGAAGAAAAATCTAACCATCAATTACCTGATGGAGAGTGGTAGAGAACATGGCTATGAAAAGGCCAACAATCCCAAAGCCATAAATTAGTGATGATTTAAGGTACCATCTAGGAAAACATTTTTGTTCTAATTTGCTTTTCTTAATATTGAGGAATTTTTTTTTGAGATTGGCTAAGATCATATGGAGATATACTTACTTTATAATTAGAGTTTTATCCATTAATAAATTTCTACCACATACTCATCTTTCACTCTAAAAGATAATAGAATGTAAAAAAAATTCTATTTACACTATTCGTATAGGGTTCCAAAATAAACGAATTTATAATTCATCTACATGATCTTTTAATAAAAACTACATTATTTAATCCAGGACATCTCGTGGGCCAGTGGTATGTGATACACCCTTGTCGCCCTTCGGTTGCGGGTTCAAGTCTCGCAGCCTTGCCGGACGCGACGAGTTGCTGCCCGACCTCCGGGTTGTCCTTTTATGGCAATCCAAAATAATCCAAACTAGAACTATCCAAAATACTTCTGTCCAAACTCACAGTCCAACATTTATAAGGAAGGTAAACATAATATAGATCCTTTTTACACCGTAATATCATATGAATACCTTCATCATGTATTACCATATTCCTTATTGATTACATTCATGCTCCCTTATTCCATATAGAAAGCTGGATATACTTCATTAATCCAAAAATGTTTTAAACCCCAACAATGATGGAATATACAAATCATTAATCAGTTCCAGGGTAGTCAAGAATATCCAATATAATTTATCCAAAACAATAACATATTATTCCAAAATCACTACCTCAGTATCAGAACTATATTATGATTTATCATTCCCTCAACCATATATTTTCCAAAAATTTATCCTGCTATTGAGTCACTTTTCTTTGTTCCGCACAATCTCAAGTCCTTAATGAAATAGTACTGTAGTACAATCCTTATATACTCCATAATTATTATAACAAGTACATTGTTGATACAACACTCAATTGACATAATCAACATAAGAACTCTAATCATTCCTCTTCATCTGTGGTAGTATCATAACTTGATTATTATCCAATAGCATCATTTGCGGCATAGTCTGATGACTGGGGCATAGGTTCGCGTAGTGTCCAAACTCCTTGCAAATGAAGCATTGTACATTTAAAACCATTTTCTTACCCTTGCAGTCACGTACTTTGTGCCCTTTTCCTCCACACTTATAACAAACTCCCATTCCTTTCAGGCAAGTTCCAGGGTGTTTCTTTCCACAGTTACCACATATGGGAAAATTCTTCTTTTCCCTTTTCCCTTTATCCATCTTTCTCTCTTCCATCCTTTTCTTCTCTTGATTCCCTTCAAAGCCATAGGACTCAGTAAACTCTTTACTTATCTTATCAACACATGATATTATTTCTTCATATGATGATAATACATGGGAGACTATTTCTCTTATAAATTCTAGCTTAAGACCATGAAAGATATGATCCTTCCTTCTCTTTGAATCATGTGTATTTCTGGATTTCTCATTCCTTCTACTGGGCGCCATTTCTAAACAATGGCATAAACTAGATCAGTTTATGAATCAAAATACATAATCCCATACTTATAAAACACTTAACATAAATTGAACTATTTATGGATATAATCCATAATCATAAAAATGTTTTCTTTGAGGAAGTATATACTCATAAACCCTTCATAATGATTTGTAAAGAAAATTAGAGTTATCCTAAGAATATCCCCCGGGAGTGTCGTAACCAAGAGTGCAACAAGGCCCGTTGTCGTGCACCAGTTCCCGTTCGAGTCTAGCTCAAAGCGGTGTTTTCGGGTTTTACCCCTAGGTACATCTGTGCCAGAGCCGCCTCTACCTGCTCGTATCCAGACAGGGATGTATTGCTCGGAAAACTCACAAAATCTCTACAATACCAAAATTCTAGGAAGTTCTTCTATACTAATCCTCAAAGTTCATCTTAGGTCTACGTGCTCTAATCAGAGTTTATCTAGATCTAGCTTCCAAGGTTTGTACTAAACTTCCTCTGATACCAACTGTAACGCCCCGACCCTAGTTGCCTAGAGTCGGTGCATTACTTCGTAACATTGGCATGATCACAAGAAAGATCAAATTTCGAAAGACCGATTGGTTTAGTAGCCTTGGAAACACTAGATATATTCATAAGTTTTACATTACATCATAAAATGAAAAACTACTACAACAACATAATGTTTCCACAATCCACACTATTAACCCCTCATAAAATCCCTGCAGGTCATTCATAACTTACTTCTTCACATCCTGGGAAAAATAAAACATAGAAAAGGGGTGAGCTCAAATGCCCAGTAAGGATAACAATATAGCGGAAACTTTCATAAATAAGAATAAACATTTAAGGCAATGCATTACTAAAACAAAAGCCTTTTAAACATTAACTTCAACATGGTATGGCAAAAGTAATATGAAATAATGCCATTTACTTATTCACATGGATATTCTACTAATCGAATAATCACATGCAAAAATCAATAACCACTTTCATAATGTTGGAATGCATAATGCCAGACTATCATAACCACATAGTCAAGGCCTCGTGCCAAGACTACAAATAAGATTTTGTCAAGGCCTTGTGCCAAGACACTAGTTTGTCTCATGAGACCTACCGATGCATCGAGGAGCTATAGCGGGCTCCACCCGTCACTTATTAAGTCCAATGCATTCCCATACGAAAAGGTTTAAACATAACATAAACATTCGTATTAAAACTAGCATACGAAATGTCAATAATTTCACCATAAACTATGAATGGTATAAAAATAGCACATCCATAGTCAAAACTATCACAAAACCTTCAATACAATATAGAAGTTTTGTATCATAATAAATCAACTTCAAATAATCTTAAAATCCATCAAAGGATGTTGACGTAGATGAAATCAAAATTCTTTTTAAAGAAATATCTCCTTTTATTTTGAAATCATTTAAGATCCATATAAAATAAAACATTTTCTTTGAAAATATTCTTATAATCTTGTAAGGAAAGCTTTGAAGATTTTATAACGGCGTAAAATAACCGCACCCGCCGTATAAGTTAAAAAAAACATTCTTACCTCAATTCTGTCGAAAAGGTTAAAAAGGACCTTGTTTTGAAAACGACGGAAATATTCCTTTATAAACCTCTTATAAAAATTCAAACAAGGGTATAAATGACTTTAACACATATTCTTGTAAATAGTAAAAATGTTTTGAAATACATATTTAAGAAACATGGATGTGGATGATAAAGATATCCCAGTAGATTATTACGTATAAACAACCTCGGATAATGAAGAGATTGTGAAATAAACCCTTACCTTGTACTTTTCCTTTGTTGGGGTAGGTTAACCTCCTGTATAATGGTGAAATAATTGTTATTAAATTATACAAGAATCATATACATTAATATGATATCATATATGATCTTTTAACATTGCTTTATTAATAATATCTTAGTATTATCGTCGTTTCAGGTGATAATCGATTCGTTATTCTTAAATGTTTGGTTACGTAAGACATGTTTGTAATGGATAGATTAAATCTTATTCATAATCAGAATGATATTAACATTATTTTTAACCCTAAAATGTGAATAAGACTTGAATGGATACGATGGAGGATGGATCTCACCGCGTTCGTGGAGACGGTAGTTCGTACGTACGCACGAACGCTACTTCCATTTAATTTTTATTTTAAAAGAATTGAATCCAAATGATACATAGGTATATTACTATTCCAGTATAATATAATATTTTATATATGTTACCTAAGTTCATTAACACCATCCTTTATACATTCCATGTGTGGTATGAACGAGTCATATCATTTTAAGGGGGCGGTAGTCCGCACTTCTTCAAATGAAATTATCGTATGTATATACAACATGAAACGAATAATGGTATGAAATAAAATGGAATTACAGAATCTTATATATAAAATATATATCATTAATCTCATATTTAATTACAGTGCCATCATAATGGCCACCATGAGAGGCGGTAAGATGTATTTGAACAATCATCGTTTCGTGAGGCGTTAGTTTGCCATCCACAGAAACATTATGTTCATCATCCATTAGATGGAGTTGTGTGTATGTGTAGTTTGAATCCTTCTTATAACAACATCCTAGTATATTTTGGATACTGGTGTTGTTACAAAAGAAAGGAAATAAAAAGAGTTTGGGGGTTGGAGAAGCAAAATAAATGAAAATAATTTAAGAGAAATCGTTACCTTTAATCTAGGTAACTCACTTTGGTTGGAACCAAAGGACTTCTTGAAATGCTTTCTGCCTAAGGGGAATTTTCAAGGAGGAGGAGAGGGATTTGGGGAGCTTAGTTGGGCAGAGTTTGGACGAGCCAAGTGGCTTGAGAGGTGTGAGGAAAAGAGAAGGAGGAGTGCCCTTTTATAAGAGGGGTGAGGGGCACTTTTGGAAAAGCTAGAAATATTAATTTATAATAAATTCATATTCGGTTTCCAAAGGCTCCAAAGTTTACTATTCAAAGGATGAGGTGGGGATAGGTCGGAAAAAACTCATCAAATAGAATTTAGACAGGTTTGGGTACTTATATTAACCTTATCTTTAAGTATTAACTCTAAGTTAATTAGTTTCACTTTTACAATGTCTCTTTGTATTTTTATATAATATGGTTAATAAACTTACTATATACATCCAAGAGACCCCCAAGTGGTCCATTAATGATTAACCTATAATAATATAAGTCTCTTGGCCGAACCTTAGATTTTTAGGAATTTAATATCAATTAATAATATAATATTTGTTTTAAGAACTCTTTTATGTCAATTTTGACACTATTCAATAGTTGATTTTTGTGAAACTCATAACAGATTGATTACTTCGCAAAAAGTCAATTATATCAATCCTAATATATCATATTATCCTAGAAAATTAGTGTAATTCATTAAAAGTTTAATATTATATTTATTTGGGTATTTATAATATCAATTATGTTAATTTTGTACTATTTTAGTAATTACTGCATCATCATTGTGTCATAAATAAAATAAATTATTTAATGTCTACAAATTATAAATATAACATCATTATGTAGGAAATCTTTTTAGATTTCTAATGAATATTTATAATCGAAAATCCAACATGTATAACCCTATGTAAAAATTGTTCTTCTAAAAGATGTAAGCTTATGCCATTTTTATTTTTATTTTAACTTTATTAATGTAAAGTGTCCCTACCACATACAAGTGGCTCCAAGGGGTCCCCAAATTGACCCAAGGATGCTCATGGTCGGGTATGTGTCCACCAATAAGGTTAGGACACGTTTTAGGGTAATTTTGTATTATTATAATATTATTTTTTAACCCTTATTTACCGGATTTACCCTTTAACCATGGTAAATACAATATTTACCACAGTAACTATTCAAAATGTCTAAAAATAAAAGTTACCTATTTACACAATTTGAACATCCCGATTCCAAATATGGAATCCATTTTCCTAAATTCAAAACACAGAAGTGGAAGAAATTAATTTAAAATTAATTCCCGCTGTCAAAACAAAAAGCGTGTTTTTAAGAGATAATAACTATCAAAAGATTGACACTTGTTTATGTTCGGTTTAATTGTAAAATTATGTCCAATGACCAACATTATATTAAATGGTAAAAATATATTCTTAATATACTTTAAAACCACTCAAATTCATAATTTATCAATATTAATTATTTTGATTAAAAAAGTTGTTTTTAATTAAAATTTAGTAATTTTCACTATTCATCAAAATATAAAAGTTATCCGAAAAGTACAAAAATTTCACCCTAGGCTAATTTTGATATTCTGAATCCAAAAATGAAGTCCATTTTGAAATATAAAATATATATAATTTCAAAAAGTAGTTATTACTATTCATAACGGCTAGTTTAATTGGTTGTTAGAACTCGGTGTTGCGTACAACATACGCTATCACATTATTCAAAGAGAAGCGTACCGTAGAAGCTTGGGATGTTTCATTTTAAATTTTTGATGTCCCCATTTAGTCAAAAAAGTTTAAAATATAGTATTTAAAAAGGGTTCACTATTATATTTGATAAAAGTGCAATACTGAAAATGAATTTGTTCTTGCATTATATCTAAGAAACTCATAATATGGATTCTAAAATTATAAGGATTATATAAAGTTTAAAATTTAGTTAACACTATTCATAACCTCTTTTGAATGGATTTTTTTTAAGTCATGGTGTGATTGAACTCAGTGTTGCGTGTAGTGAAAGTTATTGAATAACACACTATGAAATCTTGGGGTGTTACAATGGTTATTAGTGTTAAATAGATAGGTAAAGTACCTATGAAAAAATATATTACAAAAGTGTTATTTTCATAATATATTTGGGTTATAAATGTTTTTAAAGGACTTATGTAATGGTAATCAAATGTTTGTAATATTTGATGAAGTACCAAACCCCACTAGGATTCATAATTGTATATTTATCAATACATAAATGTTATCATAGTGTGATGTATAATGGTTTATTGTAAAAAAATTGTGAAAATGATATATTCATATATAGATCAGAATTTGATGATGAAATTCCAGAATTCCAAGATTATTTATCACGATACCATTTTAGAGTCATCAAATATTCAAGGTGATATTAGTGGAGGTATAAATGAAAATAAACTGAGATAATATTTTGTATAATATATCTTGGATTTGAAATAATAATATTTGAAATTAATTATAAAGATCAATATTTAATGATATTTAAGAATGTAGTTGAGTAATTTTAAATTATATGATGGTAATAAATTAAAAATTAGATGATAATGTTTGAGTACATTAATTTTTCAAAAATAATGGTATTTAAATATTAAATAATATATTAAATAATATTCATTAAACTTATAAAAAACAAATCAGATTAATAAATAATAGTTTAGATTAGAGTGTATGAAAAATTAAAACTAATGTAATGATAAAAATATTATGTTTATTGAAGACATAAGTTGATGAAATTATAAAGAGAATATATTTTGTGTTGAAGAAAAATAAGTGAAGGGTGGAGGTGCTTATGGATATGTCGCAATAACAAATCCATTATCATCATAGATATAAGAGAATAATGAATTAATTATAAAAAATAATAATGTATGATTTTTGTTTAAAATAAATTTCATTTAACATATACAAAATCTATTTCCTGTGTCTCATAAAAAATATCGATTTAAGTGATCATGTATAATAATATTGAATGAGAAGAATGTATGAGTCTTTAGATAACTAATAGAGAGTGGAAAATGTGCATGAAAATGTAATAGAAGTTATATTATTAGCCAATGAAATTTTTCTAAGAAAGACAATAATTTCATTATGACGCATTGGAATCCTCTAGAATATATACAAACATATTTATGAGTTTATGTTATAGTGGAATTGAATGCTGGATGGAACAAGTATAATCTTAATTTAAATAGTTTGAAGGATAATTATTATCAAGAGATATTTTTTTATTAAGGATTATAACTTCCTCAGGGTTCTATATAATACATTTATATTCAGTATTGGTGATTAGTTAGGTTTTATAACTTCTCGCCCTAAATAATATCATTTGTTAATAGATCAAAAATAAATTTCATTGACTCAATCCAAACATAGTATAGTCTATATACCCACAAGATTATCTAAGCATATCCAAGTATTGAGATTCATTTTCTTTTATTTGCATACTACCATAAATGTAGTGATCCAACTTCAATAATACTAAGATGATATATACATATTAATGGGTATATATATATGAATTATAAGAGTGAAAATAAATGAGAGAAGAATTTAATAAAAACAATCACACTTGTTCACCCCAACTCCAACTCACTACACGATCTGTAAGAAAATTCAACGATACATACAGGTAATCATTTTGGGTTTTCATAAATATTTATTAAAAATCATCCTCTTGAAGAATCATGTTTTGATAATAAACTGTATGAGTCAATTGAATTATTAATGAACTATACATTTATGTTAATGAATACATGAATAATGTTTCCATTAAATACATCAGATATACATTTTTTTATTTGGAAAATATATGATTAAAATTTTACATATATGTGACAGTATACATAATGAAAAAATTATAAAAAAATTATAATTGTGAAAAAATCCCACACAACTTTTTCATTCCCTAGAATAATCTATTGAATATTTGAAATAAAATTAGTCCCTTACTAAAGAAAAAAATATAAAAACAGTGTTGAGAAATATGTTATTAGAGAAATAATTTAGAATAATACAAATTCATTGTAATATATTACTGCAATTACATATTTTCAATTAGAGATCATATCTTAAATGGTAAATGGTATTTAAAATTCACTATCATTAATTTTTATGATACTTGATAACATTTCTATATTTCGATAGATGAAAATGGAGTTAAATTTAATTCTATTAATGATTATAAGAATGTATTTTATCAAAAATATCCTAACCAAGAAATCATTCTATGGAATATAGAAGGATAAAAAGTTGAATATTCATATGTAGATAAAAGTAGAATTTGTGAAATTGAATGTTCTATTAAGATTCTTTCTTATAAAAAGGCTCAGGTTAGTGTGAAGTGGATCTTGATATCATTAAAAAAATATACTTCGTTCTCTATAAGACATTATAGCTCACACTCTTGAAAAAATTGATTCTATAAGGTCATTTACATAAAAAATTTATGTTACATTAAATAACATTACAAAATATGGGTACATAAACATGAATATTACTACACCAATATATAAAGGGAGAATTTAAGAATGATCGAGCGGTGAACCAATGAAAAAGATAGAGTTTTATGTTTAAATATAATTGTGTTAAATCATGATTTACTGTATTCAATAGAAAATTATCATGGTTTTTTTTCCCTATTTTCATTGTTCATGGTTTGAGTATTATGGAACAATTATTTTGGAAGTATTTATCGAATCCATGATATTATAAAAATTTTAAATTCATGATGGAGATGATTTTTATAATAAATGATTATATAAATTTAACAAACTATACAAAAATAATAGATTTTATATTTAGTGAAAATATAGAAAAATATAAGAATCTGTTTTTTCTTTCATGTATGGTTCCTTTTAATTTACATCACATTTTTTTAATAATCCCTTATGGATTATAACCCATAGTCAAGTCATGTAATGTTGGTTTGTTTTTTAAGAGAAGGGATCATGGTGGATAGTATGTTTTTATAGGCCAATTATTGGCCACGTAATTGGAATACACAATGTGTATTTATTATAGGAAATCTAATGGTTTGGTAATAACAATTCCTATCTTGTAAAAGGTTGTTGACAAGAAAACAACTCATAGAATTATATACCATTTAAAGTATTATATTCCATTCAAATTACTAAAGTTTTCTTTTTAATAAATAGTATGGAAGGACTCCCTTTTTAGGATGGAGCTTTACATATCCCCTATCTATCGCACATGAACCGCCTCTCATGCCTAGACTGAGTCTTTGGTTTTTTATTATGATAAACACTACGATTTCACCAACATCCACCAAATTGGAAGGGGTCTTATATGTGTTTTAATCCTTTTTCTCCTTTATCAATTTTTTTTTCTTAGTAGTGATGATATTTTGAGGAAGTCTTATATACCCTATTTTTAGGGAATTGATCTACTTATCATATCTATTCAAATCCACACAAAACTAGGGGATGAAACTGGATGATGAGTTTCGTATTATAATGAGTTATTTTGTATATAACCTTATAATTAATATTAATATTTTTATTAAATTTCATGTGGGTTCATTGATTCATCCATTCATACTATTATAAATTAATATTCCATGATAGTAGTCATTATAAATTTGACACATTCCATATCTTTTATTCAATTTTTGAGGTTAAATCCACAATGTTAACCACCCCATGAAGATTTTTTTACATAATTATTATTTAGTAGCTTCTTGAGCCTATTTGACCCCCTATTCAAGTTAGATGTAACTGGAAATTTTGAAATGTAATGATTTATTTTAGGTAATGGTTTTCCTAATTCATAGAAAATAAATTCTTATTAAAATAAGAACCTACAGTTTGTCTTTCAATTATATTATTCAATGACAAATTATAAATTTTATATTATATTGTATATATATGACTTCACTTTATGAAATATAATACAATGGTCTAGTTCCATTTCCATAGTAACCATTTCCATATTTAATGGAAGGTGTCAGATTGAACCATAATAAATGAATTTTTTCAAAAATGAAATAAATTAAATTACTGCATGCCCCTTTGAATTGACATTCTAATGAAAGGAAAGGCTTGAACCAAGTGAACTTAATAAATTTCATTAGTTATTACATGGCCGTAATTATTAAGACAATATAATGTTAGTAATCATTTTATATAATTAACATGAAATCATTATAGGAGTGGTCAGAATCAAGTTAGATTTTGGATTTTCGATGGAATGCCATGAGATATTGTGGAATACATTATGATTCAAGGATGTCTGTTTCTAGAGTTGAGACCCACCATCATGATGGATCCTCCTATATTAGTAGATGAATGGTATGACCCTGTATTATTGATGCATTAGTATTAATGTGTTTTTTATATACACTAACTAGATTTCTCATGGCTTCTAAATACACAATTCACCATATTTACACCATTACTCATTGCAATAGATTATACAATTTTATGATGGATGTTTTCTGTGGACTTAGTTATATTAATTTTCTTGGAATGACATGAACATTGGGACTTGGATTAAACTCATACCATAAATCTAGGACACATTTACAACTTATTTACTGACCCTTGGTGTCTATGATTCCATTGATATAACCATGGAAATACTTTTTTATAAATAACATCATGGATGATTAGATCAGCCTAGGTCCTTCACTATTAATATAATAAGGTTATGTCAGTTATAGTTATGACACCTATGATTGAAATACATATAATTGAAATTATTTAATTAAGCCAAAAGTTATATGTCTCGACATCAGTTGATAACTGATGTAGGTATGTGGGTATTTACATTAATATATTACATTATTTTTCTATATGCTTTCTTTCACACTGGTTGCGATTATATCAAATGGATTTGATATAATATAAAATTTTGGAGGTGGACTACTAATATTTATCTCAAACACCACATATAGGACTCCATTGTCACCCATAAAGACTGTATATATTCATGTGATATTAAATTGATGCATGTCGCATTAGACACTTGACTGCATGATTTCTTATGATCGATCAAGTAGAAGATGACAAAACTGCAACATGCGATTCTATGGATATTTTATAGATCCCTATTTTTTAATTTATAAGAAAATATATGGTTTTATTATTTTCATTCATGTGTTCTAAATTTATATTTACATAACATATATCAACATCAGTTATTTTATATTTCTATTATTTTAACCTATTGTATTATTGTTCAGGTCTACTTATGTTGTTCGTTATATTTTTTATAAAATTATTTATACAACTAATCACCTTTTATATTTTATTTTTACATTGTTAAACACTATGGTAATGAGGAAATAGTATCCCCATAGATAAACCCCAGAACCACTCTAGTAGTTAGTAGCTTTGGGAATTTGGTGAGATGTTCTTGAGGTGATGTGGAAAACCTAAATCGGGGAACTGTCAGTTGAATCTTGAACCAAGATGTCAAAAAGTTGTACCACAGTAGTTACTTTTGTACATTAGTACTTAGAGGTAATAAAAATGATTATTAGAAATGAATTGAACTTGGTAAATTTTATTATTGGGAGTCTTGAACCTGTAATCAGGGTAAATATTGAGTTTCTAGATTATTAATTGTAATTATACTTTTTATGATTACAATTGATATCACTCCTCCATTAGGTGATGAACCTGTTGTGTTGTGGTTACTATTATAATTATTATAATTGAGGGTCTTATTTCATCAATTTATTGATGATATGATGGAAATGATCATTGTTATATGCATCATTATAGGAACCTATAATTCAAAATTTTTCATATTAGATTTCTATATAGGTTTATTTCACTACATTCATTGCCTGATATTCACATTATTGTTGAGTGATGATGTGGTAGTTCTGCTATGAGTGACTTTTTCCATGGCTGTGACTAAGTGATTGATGGTTTCAATTAATTATGTGTTACATACAAAATAGATTTTAATTTAAAACATACCGAGTCAAGTCTGTAGATAAAATTTATAACGGACTTCATTTTTTTATTAGGATTATTGTCCCAAATTCTATGGGTATAATGCGCCCTTTTATATGAATATTGATATATGAAACTAAGAAAATGAAAATTTAAAAATTTGAAGAAATTATATAAAAAATTAAATGTCACAAGTCTTTATGATTGCTTTTTTTATTTATGAAATATGAATTAGGGAGCCGAAAAATTATATATGAAATGAAAAAAATTGGATTCTGATAAATGATGAGGCAAGGTGCTATTGACCCCTGATATACTAGAACACTTGTAACTAATTATTGTGAACATACCAATATCATTCCATATAAATATGTATTTGGGGTATTATATCATATCAACTGATACCTCTATTGCATTCATATTCTACTATTTTTGTTATCTATCCACATAAATCATATTCTGAGGAGTGTGAATTTTATTTTTAGAGAAATTCCACCAAAAATCCTTCATATCTTGTGCCTGGAGGGTGGGGCAGTCAATGATCTAGAAGTGGTGGTCCGTGAGCTTCCTGTATAACCTATTTGTTTGCCACTTGAGGAACTAACTATAGTACATGATCTGGTCACTAAATCTCATGATCAACGTAGTTTCCTATGACTGAGGCAGTCTAATGATGGTTCCCCAAGTCTTGCCCATATTATGACTAATTTGGATCATGAGTTATATGATATGCATCCTCATTCCTACATAGAATTTGGTTGTCCATATGCTGATGATTATTGGCTAGAGGCCACATTTTCATGCATTAAAAACCAGGATATTCTTTTAAAGAATAGGATCAGACATCCTGCTTATATGTTGGGTGATTCATCCATGTTCTGGTGGATTATAGTTACCCTAGGTGGTCTCAAACATTTTTTACAATGTGATGATTTCTAGGATACAGTATATGATCATTTCAATCATACGACTTTGATATATAATCTAGAAATTGAGTTAATGTATCTCGCATATGGTTTTATGTTAGTATTGAGAAGTCAACACATTTTACGATGTTGTAATGATTTTCACCACTTCTAGATGGTGACGATCATTTCCATGATAGATTCTTTGATGATCAGATAATGTACAACTTCTTTACAAAATGGATTTTCACTCACCAAAAAACCATCTATGAAATATTTATTCAATCCATTAGTACCTAGTGAATCATGCGGGGTGGATATTGTTGCAAATAAAGAGGATCATTGACAATAGAGGCCAAGTAACACCCCGACTCATCTACATTTGAGTCGGTGCATTAATATTTATATTATAATTGACTACTGGAATGGAAATCCTGAATGAACAAAAAGTTTAGTAGTATTGATGAAACTATATACATATATGTTACTCAAAATACATTACAAAATTTTGCAAAATACAATAAATAACAAAAACTAAAATCCGAAACCACATGAACTCAATAGATTATCTTATCTTCATCACATGTTGATGGTAAAAAATGAAAGGGGTTAGATCAAATGCTCAGTAATGGTTAAAAATATCTAAAGCATGAATCAGTAATTACTATATTATAAACAACTAATCCTAGTCAATATAACATGGTGAATAAATGAAAAACTCAAACCATTTATAATGTGAGAATGAAACAACATCCACATATTTTTTTAAAGGTGAAATACACATCGATAGTAATAATATATAATGAATAAAATGAAATATTATTAATTGGGAATCATTTATCTGGAACATGATACCATAATACCATTAAAATATCTTAGTTTTTTTGGTAGAAACCCCTATGGTTTTGGGAATCAAACTCATAGGTTTTGTTACCAAACTGATTGTCTCATGAGACCTATAGATGCATCAATATGCTATATCAGGCCCCACCAACCTCTAGATGTCAAAATATAAAATTATACATTGATTCAACACATGATAAATGCGCCTTTTACATTATCTATTGATAATATAGGATATAAATTCATCGATTTTTTCACTGTTAAAACAACATTTAAAATAAATAGTGTATGTAAATTGGGGAAATTTTTTAAAAATATTCATATCCATGCAATGAGAATATGGAAATTTGAAATGAAGATAATTTCAATTGAAATGTGTTCTCAAATTAGAAGTGGGTACACTACATGAGAATGAGGAGATGCACAATACTAAGAATATCACTATGATGTTAAAATTATGACAAAGCATGTTACACCATTGTAATCAGTTGAATTGAATGTCTAATAGGTAATAACAACCAAATATATCATATAATACCATTAATATAAATATAATCATGATAATATGTATATATATATATATATATCAAATTGTAGTATTCCTATACAACATATATGAAATAAGAGGTGAACATTAGAAATCCCGCAGAATTCAAATGAGATGACGAAACCCCTTAGTAACATTTCTCCATGGTAAAAAGTGTTCGTGCAAGGATTAATGAGAGGTAAATGGGTATACATTATTTATATATCATAATGTATGTGTGTGGGAGGTGCATAAACATTCCTCGTCATTAGGTATTAAAAATAAAAGTGCACAACATACGGTAGATTCATGAACAAAAGTGAGAGAGATGATCCCTTAACTTATGCTTGAGGGTGTTCTTTATTGTTCTTAATCACATAAATAATAAAATATAGCTTCGTTAATGAACAATTCCAGAACCTCATAAACATAAAATTGATATTTTATATCCTTTTTGGGTTCATTAATGGCTTTTTTGATGGGTTTAAGAGATTCAATTTTATTGTTTTGGTAGTATTTTCTCCTTTGATTTTCATGATTCGTTTACATGTATTCATGAATGGATTCTAGTTTGAAATGTGGTTAAACATACAGAATTATTTATATAAATTATTAGTAACATTAATGATATATAAATGAACTTGTAATGATTCTCGTTATATACCATATGTATGGATCATTTGATGAGGTAATAAAATCATGGATTTGGCTTGGCGGTTTTGTGCACAAAAAACTTTTTTTTATTTTTTTACATATTATTAGGGTCTAAAGATTCCATAACATTAAAAAGATAAAATAAATATATAATTATCTTTTTCAAACATTGAAAATATTTCTTGGTCAGTATTGATGATTATAATGCAAATAAAAAATATGTCTTCTAGAGTGTGATAAATTAACATTTCTCGAATGGTGTTTGCATTTACTGTATAAAGGAGGTAGAAAAGATATAATAGGATAAAATATTCCATTAGAATAATGATAATCTAGTGCATGTATGATATTGGAATTGTAGTGTCATTTAGACGAAGTTAAGTGAGAAGAGAGAACAAAATAATATAACTTGTAAAAGAAATTGAATGAAAAAATGTAGGGAGGTTCACCTCTTCAGTACTCCGCTTTGGGAAACTCATTAAGCCTTCATTATTGGCCTTTTGATGAGACCAAAAGGACATGGACGTGGAAGAGGAGGTTAAAGAGATATTTGAAAAGTATTAATGCATGTATTAAAGCTTGAGTGGTGTGGGGGTTGGGGGGGGGTGTGGTGTGGACTATATAGTTGAGGGGAGAGGGGATATCACAATATTATATTCACTAATTTATTATTTCTCTAAAATTAAAGGAATTGCGAGTCTTCCATTTCTAGAAATAGTAATTTTTTTATATCAAAATGAATCAATTGGGCTTACATTAGTAGAACATCATACATGACTCTGTAATAAGTGTATTTAGCTAATTTTGTAAATTACGGTAATTCAGATTTCATAAAAATTTAAAATATTTCAGAAAAATACGAAAAATTCACCTTAACCATTTTTTGAATCGTAGAATTCAAAAATTTAGTCAATTTTTTAAAATTATTTTTCAAAATATGATTAATTAAACATTTAAGTAAAATGATTATTTAATCTTAAAATATAAACACTTAAAATATGCATCTTCATTTTTTAGGTCCCTAAATTTATTTATATATTCAAGGGTATGGATACAATTCATTGTAGTCATATTATTATTCATAATATTAGGTTACTATTAATAAGTGTAGGTTACGATTCATAATGGTAGGTTACTATTCACTGAAAATTAAGTTAATTCTATCAGACTCTAAATATCATCCTGAACACAACTGTGTATTTCAGATTTCCAAAATTCAAAACAAAAAATTGGAAAATTTATTTTCAATGTCTGGAATATTACAATCTCCTAAATAAACACGTTTTTAAAATAAACAAAGTGAATTATGAAACATAGGCTATGACAAGGTTTTATTTAACAGAATCATAAAATAAAAGGTTTGGGGTGATACATTATTACCTCCTTTGGAAATTTCATCCTAAATATTTTTCATTTATAAATCCAACCAAATAGATATTGGTGGATTCTCTTCATAACATCCTTAGGATCCCATGTTGCTTCCTCCATATTTTGGTTTCTCTAAAGATCCATTAATAGATGATTTGTCTAATTTCTAAATACTTATTCCCCTCTGTCAATGATCTCGATATTCTCTTCACAGTATGAAAAATCAGGATCAATTTATATTTCATCATTGGTGAGTCCTTGTGTTGGGTCTAGTATGTATTTTATTAACAATGAAACATGGAACACATCATGAACATTACAGAGAGTTGAATGCATCACTAAACGTTAAGCTATAACTTTAATTCATTACAGAATTTCAAATGGTCTGATAAACCTTTGGATCAATTTTTCATTTCTTACTGAACCTTAAGACACCATTCCATGGATATACATTAAGAACAACATGATATCCATCTTTGAATTCCATTTTCTTTCTTCAGTTGTCCGCATAACTCTTCTTCCTACATTGTGATTCTTTAATATGGGCATGAATTTATTTTACCTTTGTCATGATCTATTCAACATGTTCTGGTATTATATGATTTCTATCAAAAATATTGTCCCAACATGTTGGTGTTCAATATATTTTTCCAAATAATGCTTTATAGAGATCCATTTGAATACTAGAATGGAAACTGTTACTGTAGTAAAATGTTGGTCGAAGTAGATGACTGAAAAAGGGGGTGAATTGAGTATCAATTAAAATTTATATTGAAAGGGTTCATTACCAAATAATACCCCCCTATGAAAATAAACACAAAGTCTATTTGCAAGGAATTTCTAAATGTATTAAATGTTCAATTTGGTTATCTGAATATTGATTAGTTATTAGCCTTCCAAATCTATGATTATTAAAACTTTTGAAACAAACCTATTGATTCAAACAGATATAAACACTTACTATATAACTATAAATGTTTAGTTTATATTCATTCCATAAATACATAATATAATAGAAACATAAAAGATATAATGTACAATAGATAAAACATGTAGGTCCAGATTCAAGGATAGACATAGTTCTCTCCACATTGTGATCACCCGCCACCAAGTAGTTTATATTAATAAAATTGTGATCCACACCCTGGATCGTGGTGCTCAAAAGAAAACAGGGTATCCAGGTCACACATGACCTCTACCATAGTTATTCTTGAAAAAACTAAATAAACAGAACTTATAGGATATGTTCTACAGTTCTAAGTGGAATACAAGTTTAATAAGTTAATGAGAGTGAGAATATTTTGTTATCCTCCAGTTTAGATTAGGGGATAGTGTGCATGATACAAAACAGATAAACACCCTACTCAAAAAATAATTTCAATATCTCAACAGTGTTTAATAAGGAAGAGTGGCGTTTAGAAATATCTGTGTGATGTGAAGTAGAGAACTAGGCTCATTGGATATAGAAAAATGAAATTCTTGTCCTCTTTTGGAAGTTTCTTTTATAACAGAGTATCATAGTTTTAGTCATCCAGCTTCAAGGTTTGAAAAAGGATATGTTCTTTAATGCCTTTGTGTATTATGAGCATCAGCAGAATTTTTATTGTTAGAAACATATTATGATCTCATGCTTTGAGGTCCGATTTTTTCATATTTACACAGTCTCTATTTTAGTGTGTTCTTCAAGAATTATGTATCTCTAAATATCTTTTTGTCTCTACTACTTTTGAGCTCTTATTGAGGTCCTTTAATACATCAAGGTCTACTAGGAATAAAGATCTCTGCACGTACAGGTACCTCATAGAATCTATGAATAGTTATAAAAACGAATTTAAATATTGTTAGAAACATTAATTTGTCTAAATATGACCCTTAATGACATGATTGAATTAATAAAATCAAAAAAGTTATTTATGACTATCGGGGAGTCATCTTCGGTGTGTTGTCTTTGGTTTGGTAACATCAGTTTGTCATCTTCAATGTGTCGACTTTGGTGTGTTGACCTTGATGTGTCAACTATGTTGTGTCAACATCGGTGTGTCATCATTGGTGTGTCTAACAGTGGTGTGTCATCTTTTATGTGCCGACTACGGTGTGTCGACTTCAGTGTGTCAACATCGGTGTGTCTATTTTGGTGTGTCAACATTGGTGTGTCATTTTTGGTGGGTCAACTTAGGTTTGTCATCTAATGTGTGTCGACTTTGCTGTGTTGACTTTAGTATGTCATCATCGGTTTGTCAACTTAGGTGTGTCGACTTCGGTGTGTTGACTTCTGTGTGTCGACTTTGGTGAGTCGACATCGGTGTGTCAAACATACCATCGTTGCCATAGAATCTAAAATGTTTGTGAAGTATCTATCTTATAGGAATCATTAAAAGAATAAGTTTTATCCTAAAATACATGTATAAATCCACCGATAAACATATTTATTCACGAATATATGTTATTGACATATTTAGGTATAATTTTCATTATGACATAATTGATTTACATAGAGATATTAAAATGGCATGAAAGAATAGATTCTGTATATTGACATTATTTTTTATTTTTATGACTACATTATCATAGAGGGTCAAACAATCTCCCCATTTTTTAGAATCAAAAATTTTGGTATACATGAAAAAATATATAGAATAATGATAGCTTGACATAACATGATGCACTGAATATAATTGTCTGATATGATTAAAGTCCTTCCTTGTTTTAAATTTTAATGAAAAAAAATCTTACCCTTAGATAAATAATTTATGATTTATTTAAATGTTTGCATTATTTTATACCCCTTATGAGATTAGAAAAAAAATGATATAATTAAGTTAAAAAAAAGAAAGATTAGGATAAATAACATAAATGAAAGACACCATAATGATTTCCATTAAAAGACATAAAAGTACAAGACTAACAAAAAGACGAAATCTATATAAAAAACAATCCATCACTAAGGGTTTGGATGCTAGTGGATTTTCATTTGTCTGAAGGATCTCAGGGAGAAAGAGAAGGTTTGGGAGTTGTAGAGGGAAGAGGTGGCCTGACGATTATACAAGGCAGGGAAACACTTTTAGGAACAGTAGCTGCAAGGGTAGGCTGCCTTTCTGAGAACACTCAACTTGTATTTTTCTCTAAGATGATCGATCGAATCTGGGAAAGATCATGATAGACATACATTGGAGTAGGAGGCCGAGAGGATGTTACAATTGAAGTAGCTCGAGTGACCACAATAGCCTCAGCCTGAACATGAATATATAGTCTGAGCAGGTTGATGAAGTCATTAATGATTTCACGACAATATTGCATCACTTTCTCGAAGTCATACTTATTATCCATAATTTTACTCAGTAATGGTGTAAAATACTTCAAGTGAAGGACTTGCTTCTTAAATGATTATTTGACTTCCTGAATTCAATGATTTTATGAAATAAACTTGAAGATATTGATGAGATCATCCGTTGTATAATTATTAGTTAAATATTAATCCCCCTTATCCCGAATGAATTTCGGATCTGCAGAGGCATTATTTATGAAATGTCTGACCATATTATATACAGGATATGTATCTTGATGTATATCTTCTTGGGTTTCATTATCTGAATTACTATGATGTTTTTGAAGATCATCTCTCATTACAACCTTGATAGACTCCGAATCAGTAATATCAATTTTTCCACTCTTAAAACTAGATGGTCAAGTCATCACTTTTCGAAGCTCTTATTTCATCTTCTTCAGGTCCACACTGAATAGATAAGTTACCAAGTTCCTAAGAACATCCAGAACACACCTAAAAGAGGTATTGAAGTCAGAGGATAATTAATTAAGTTTGTTATTCATCTTTATAACTTCTTCTCTTAGAAAGGTATTATTTTAAATAATGGCTCTAGTTGTGGTAATGAGATTTAGTTGAATCTACTGGATCACTATTCTTGCAATATTTAGTGCATCTACATATGAGATACCTATGGAGGTGGTGGATTCACTTCTGGATCCAACTGAGGCTGTCACACACTCACAAATATAATTATTAAATTCCTCCAAATATTCCATTGTGACATAGTCACTGGGTCCAGCCTGTGCTATTGGTTCTACTACTAGAGGTGCAATTGGTGGAATAGGTGCAACATGTTAGGGTTCAGCAAGGACTTGTGAAGTAGGAGAAGAAGGAACCCATTAATTATCTGATACATACTCTAAACCAAAAACAATGTATCAAGGATCATTATTACACTTTCTAGTATAGGTTAAGTCTCGTGGCACAATAGTATCAATTCGGATCCTCCTTCACTAAGGTTCAGGTACAAAATCACCATCACCAACTTCTTCATCCTGGTCTCTGGCCATAACAACTAGTCTAGGAATATGAACCAACCTAACATCAGTTTCTTCTTGTGCTCCAGCCACTACATCTTCAATAGGCAGTTCCTCAATTTTAGGCACTTGAACCACATATTCATCCTCTTTTCCATAATCCATAATATCATTCAATTATTGAATTATATCTTGATTTTCATTATTAGGAAGGGGTCATCTGTCATCATGTTCAGCATCTCGATGACCAAAATCTTGTTGTTCAACATTCTCAATACCATCACCAGCTCCATGTATAGATTCCTCACTACATCTATCTACCAATTATTGTCCCATTTAAAAGAGTCACTTACATGCTCATCATTTCCTCCATTTTCACCATTATTATCATCATCATCATCATCATCATCATCATCATCATCTACTTCCACCACATATTTACTAAAATATCCCTCAACTCCAGTAATTTAAGTTTACTCCTCATTCTCATCACATAATAATGAATCTCTTGAGGGAAAGTCCAAATGTGGACTAGTAGGTCCAAAAGACATGACATTGGGAAATTCAGTTATATCAGGTTCACTTCTATCAACAAAATGAGATCCCTCTACCCTTGGAATTTCAGGCTCAACATCCTTATTAGAATAAAATAGAACATATCCTTGTTTGAGTCCTGGATTAACTTGATCCTTTGGTCTATGATGGTTAACTAAATTGATATCCTTATATATATATTCTTCATCTCCTACCCAACATTTCTTCCATGGGTTCCAGAATATTTTCAAAATTTTAAAATTTTCATTTTTAAGACAAAAACCACTATAGGAACTTATTAATTCATCTCCATCTTCCACACATCCTTCCCTATTCAACATTGCAGAAATCATCCTTGGATAGTAGTATAAGGTTTGTTTCTAGGATGGCTTAATCAATTAGGATATATTCAACATTAGAGACCTACATAGGATTACATTTATTCCCTGTTTTATGAAAAAGATAATGAAAACATTCTAATACTTCACAGCATAGATTTATCCCTTCCTTGGGTATATTTGATGTTGTATGATCTTAAAAAGCAACCTTACTTCTCCTTTGAATTCATTTTCAATAGTCCTTCTTGATTCACTATTTCTAGTTAGCTCTTTCAGAGCATCTTTGTAAGTGAAAAAATTAGAGGATGGTGGAATATTTACAGGATAGTAAACATAGATGCCATAATGAGGAATATCTAAGCATTTAGCCCATTCCATAGATAAAAATGCTATCCCCTTTCATTTTCAAAAGATTTCATCTATGTTACCTCATCTTCATCCAGATATTTCCTCAAATATTGATAGAACTCGTGAAGTAGATAGAGATAATATAGTCTTTCATTATTGGCGAACCAACTGATCTATATCTATGATTCTAGTACATTCAACAAAAATGAGTTGGTTGAGGGAAGCCACTCAACAGACACCTCTTTTTCAGCTGTAACCACTTGGCTTTCTAAGTTCGGTTTCACAGACCCACTGGATTCACCTTCCATGATGCTTAATAGAAATTGATTTGCTAAATTCTTCTATTTCACGATTGGTCTTCGCCAAGACAGGCTTTAAATTACAAAAAATTGAGAGGTTGAGAGTTGAGAGGGGGTGTTACAAAAGGTAGAAATATTTTTAACATAGAACAAGGTGAAAGGTAGGGAAGGATTGAACTAAATATATCATTTAGGGATTGAAAATCTCAAATAAAAAAATTTAAACTCAGAAAAAAGATGAATAAAAAATGGGATCGTATTTATTTAAAAAGAGACTGAATTACATAACAATCCCTAAATATATAGTGTCACTGAATCATTTTTAGGGATCATTTTCTTAAGATCAGGTTCAAGAAAATCGGTTTCAAGATAACAATTTCAAGAAATCATTTTCAATAATAGGCTTCATGAGATCTATTTTGAGGATCAGTTTCATGAGATTGGCTTCAATAAAATAAGTTTCAATAAATCTAATTCAAGGATCAGTTACATGAGATCAGTTTCAAGGATCGGTTTCATGAGATTGATTTCAAGGATTTTATCGTGAGATCAGTTTCAAGGATTGGTTTGAATATTTTGGTTTCATGAGATCTATTTCAATGATCGATTTCATGAGATCAGTTTCATGGATCAGTTTGACATGATCAGTTTCATGAGATCAGTTTCGTGAATCAGATTCATGAGATCGATTTCAAAAAGATATGTTTCTAGAGATATGTTTCAAGGATCGGTTTCATGAGATTCGATTCAAGGATTGGTTTCCGGAGATCACCTTAAAGGATCGATTTCATGAGATTAGATTCAAAGATTGGTTTCATGATTTATCATTCCTAGTTCATGTTTGATGTAATTTATTCTCTCATAATTTATGGGTTTAGTGAATATATCAGCAAGTTGATGTTCAGTCCCGATAAACTAAAGAGTTATATCTCCATTTTGATAATGATCTCTCAAAAATTTATGTCATACATCAATTTGATTTCATCTAGAGTGAGAGATTATTTTTTTATAAATGTTAATAGCACATATATTATCACATTTTACGGGGATATGTATGAAATGATATTCATAGTCTAATAAGGTTTGTTTCACCCATAAAATATTTTCACAACAACTACCCACATCAATGTATTCTAATTCATTATTTGATAATGCAATTGAATTTTTATTTTTACAAAAAAAAGATATCAATGACTTTCCTAATAGGTGACATGATCTAGAGGTACTCTTTATATCTAACTTTCAACCACAAAAATCAATATCTAAATGGAAAAGAAATAAAAAGGTTTTCCTTTACAATATAACAATCCAAAATTAGTTGTATATTTGAGGTATTTGAATATTATTTTAACAACATTTAAATGTTACTCTTTTGGGTTGGCTTGAAATATCACACACATACACACACTAAACATAATATCAGGACTACTAAGAGTTAAGTACCACAATCTCCCAATAATTCCTCTATAATTAGTTTGATCAACTATTTTTCCATTTTCATCAAGATATAACTTACATGTAGAACTCATATAAGTTTCATTACTCTTAATTATATAAAATCCATATCTTTTCAAAATAACTTTTATGTACTTACTTTGATTTTCAAATATTCCATTTTATTTTTAAATATTTTAAATTGAAGAAAATATTTATGTTCAACCATTAAACTCATTTAAAGATCTCTTTTCACAATGTTTCAAAAATCATTGCATAATGATTTTTTAGAAGATCCAAAGATAATATCATTTTCATGTATTTTAGATATTAAAACCTATTTCTATATTGTTTTTATAAATAAATTAGGATCTGGGAGTCCATTTCTAAAACCATTAGAAAAAAAATTACAAAACCATTCATTCAAAGATCCTGGAGTTTTTTCAAACTGTATAAAGCTTTTGATAATTTTAACACATGATTTAGAAAATATTGATTTGAAAAACCTAGGGGTTGTTCAAAAAAAACATCCTAAATTATATAACCATTCAATAATTCACTTTTGAAATCCATTTGTTAAAATTTAAAATTCATGTTTGTTGCATAAGAATGTAAGATCCTAATTTCCACATGTTTAGCTACTGGTGCAAATTTCCCTTCATAATCAATTCCATATTCTTGATTATATCCTTGTGCAAATAATTTAGCTTTATTTATAACTATATTTCCAACTACATCTACCTTATTTTTAAAGACCCATTTGGTTCAAATGGTCAAAGTATATTTATGTCTATCTACAAGACTCGAAGCATTACTTATTTAAAATTGATCAAGTTATTCTTGAATATCCATTACCCAAAAAACATCATTGATTGCATTATTGATATTTTTAAGTTCATGTTGTGGCAAGAAGGCATGATATTCAACATAGTTTCTAATGGAATCTATCATTTATGTTCATCTATCTTAATCTCCAACAATAGAATCTATGATATTATTCTTAAGGGTTCTAATTTGTCTAAAGAATGTAGGACATGATATTTGAGGTAGGATAGGGTGATATGGTTCCCTATGGTTAGGATGTGGTGAATTTATGGAACTAGACGTTTTCAAAGATTCCTTCACATGATTATTTGAGGTTGTATCATTTTTTTTCCATATTGGAAATATCCTTATGAATATTTTCTAGTGAGGTTTTGGGCTCATATGGTTCTTCTTCTTCATGTATGATGTTTTTAGATTCATCCACACCATTGGATTTTTTGTTAAAGATTTTATAGGCCTTTCTTGATGTAGAATATCTATGAAATATTCCATCATCACATATGGAAATAAATTTGTCTAAATTATATTTAGTATTTAGAATATAAACATTACATCCATATACTTTAAAGCAACCCACTTTGGGTTTCCTATTATTCAACAACTCATATGGAGTATGATTAATAATTGGTCTAATTAAGACTCTTTTTATTATGTAGTAGGATGCATTAATAGCATCATCCCAAAATAAATGGGTAAATCATATTCATTAAGAATAGTTCGAGCCATTTCATTTAATGTTATATTTTTTCTTTCGACCACACCATTCTATTGAGGTGTCCTAGGTGCATAGAAGTTATGATTATAGCCATTTTGTGAGAAAAAGGATTCAAAATCATGAATCTCAATCTCATGACCAAGATCAGTTGTTAAGGATTTAATCTTATGTCCACTAAGAGATTTTATAGTCCTAGAATTCTTGGTAATGTGTGAACATGCTTCACTTTTATGATCCAGGAAAAATGACCAGGATTTCCTAGAGAAATCATCTACAAGAACATAAACATAGTGCCTCCCAAAGAGACTTGAAACTATATATTGTCCAAACAACTCCATGTGAACCAACTCGAGATGTTGAGAAGTAGTTACTTATTTTTTGGATGGATTGAGATTTTATGTTACATTCTATTTTGATAAGGATTCCCCACATTATTGTATGGAAACTCTAATCTTAGTAATTCTCTAACTAAGATTTTTCTAGTTAACTTCCTAAGAGAATGTATTTTTCAATGTTTTATTCTTCTATTCGAGAGCAGGAATCCTTTATAAAAGTTATTTATACAAGAGACAATTTGGAGGTTAATGTGTCTAGATTTATAACATATACATTATCATTTCTAAAATCAGTAAATACTAAATTAATATTTGCTTCGAAAAAATGGCCTGAATTGTTTTTTAATTTAAAATTAAATACCTCATTAAATTGTTGAGATATGCTAAGCAGGCTATACATAAGTCCATCAACATAAAATACTTTAGAAATTGAAATAGAGTTAGGGTTACCAATCTGGACTAATATGTTGATTTTTCCTTTACTATCGTCACCAAATGTGACATGTCCTCTATAAATCTTGATAAGACTTTTATAGTTTGAAAATCCCTCATATCATATGTCTTGAAGGACCACTATCCATGTACCACATATTTTTACATGGGCTCATTGGGTTGTTTACCTAAAAAACTGTTTATCCAAGAATCAACATTGGTACCCATATTTGTCTAGGTCCACATACACTAGTAATAAATGATTTATAAACCCACAACTGCCTTATGAGTTTATTATATAGAGACAATAGATTATTTAAAAAATAAACAATTTTTTGTCTTGAAAAATTTAATACAGTAACATAATTTTTGGAACTGGAAATTGCAATAATATTCTGGGTTTTTTTTAAAATGTAGTTGATTTTCTAGATTTGTGTATGAAATGTGATTTGGATAAATTCCTTTGACCTAATTGATATCGTATCCTAGTATTATAATTAAAAGCTATTTTTTACCAATAATTTGAGTAATAGTGTTTTTTCCATTAGTAAAATTTTCTAGACATTTTTAACTCATTGATCTATTTAAGAAGTTGTGCATTTTTCTCCATTCCAATTTTAAGTTCAGATTTAGTAGTCGAAGTAATAGAATGTTGTTTCTTCACTGATTTATAATCATCTTTCATATCATTACATGTTCCTCTAACATGCTGCAATATTCCAATAGTTCAATATTTGTAATATTTTCTAACTCACTTTTTAGAATAACAATAATTATGTTTAAGAGAGTCTATGGTTACCTCAGTTGGGTTTGTAATGAATCCAATATTATCCATATCATATTTCTCATTCTGAGAAGTGCCAGATTTAGTTGAGCAATCCTCAAAGGTACACCAACTAGCCTTCATTTCTTTCTTATACAATCTATCCTTATTTTAATAATTTTTCTTCTATTTTATTTCTCGGTAGTCATCCTTGAAATTTAATTTATATTTTCAATCATAACATATTACCTCTTAGGATTTATCATTTCACTTCCAATCCATTTTTAAATTTATCTTATTATCTTTCATTCCATTATAACTGGGCTTTTTGAAGAACAATTTTTTCCTGTAAATTTTTTGGATTCATCTAGCCAACTGGTCCATTTCTTCATCACTTTATACAGCAACTTCATCATTGGTTGAGATTTAAATGGTGTCTTTAACTTTCCCTTTATCTTTAATTTTGGATGTAGTTGTTTTGAAAGCTAAATACTTTCATTTTGTTTCATCCTCCTCTTGATTTACCTTCAATTATTCTTCATACATCATTATTTTTACAATCAATTCCTTCACTGATATCTTATCAATATGACACGACTCTCTAATATACATAGACATTACACACCATCATTCTGATAGGCATCGAAAAATCCACATTATCTGCTCTTTGGCAGTTACTTCTCTTCCTAAAGAAATCATGGTATTCACAATTTCATTGATCCTATGATATATATCATAAATTGACTCATCTGGTATCATACTAATGTTATTGTATTTGATATTATAAGTATTCAGTGACATTTCTTTAATATTTTATGTTCATTCAGGATAAACAGAGAGAGTACCCCAAATTTAATGTGCAGTTTTACAAGAGGAAATATGGTTAAACTCTTCATCTCCTAGTGCACTTTAAAATGCATTCATTTCATTATAATTATTTTTATTGGTAGTCATGGTAGGTTCATCCCATGTTTTTGTAGAAGATTTAGGTATTTCATATTAACTTTTAATAGCAATCCATATTTGGAATCACATAATTTCTAGATATATTTTTATTTCAATCTTCCACTAAGCATAGTTAATTCCATTAAATAATGGATTTCAATTAGTAGTATCACCTTCTAATCAATTTCCCAAGATAAATGATGTAAAATTATTTCAATGTATTAAAAATTTAAAAAAAATAAAAATTTGATGATCTTTGAAATAAAACTATAATCAAAGTTGAAACGATTTGAAAAACTAATAGTATATTTTAAAATTCCTCTGATACAAACTGTTAGTCAGAGTAGATGACCCTACCATGGGGGGGGGGGGTTAATTGAATATCTATATAAATTTATTTTAAAAAGGTTATTTACTGAATAATATCCCCTATGAAAATAAACACAATGTTAGTTTGTAGTGACTTTATAATAGTCTTGAAGTTATAAATTTTTCTATAAATATTGATTAGTTTTATGATTTCCAAATCTAATGATTAGTAAAACTTTTAAAACAATCCAACTTGTTCAAAATAGATATAAATACTAGAAAAACTAACTATTAATGTTTAGTTTATCTTAATACGAGAAAAAAACAACAGATAAAAAATATAAGATAAACACCACATCGGATAAAACAAGTGCTTCCGTCTCAAGAAAACACATAGTACTCTCCACATGGTGATCACCTGCCACTAAGCAGTTTATATTAATAATCATTTGATTCAAACCCTGGATCAGGGTTCAAAACATCACACAGTTTTTCTAGGTCTCAATTGACCTATACCCTATTCATTTATGGGAAAAAAAATTAATAGATCTCACATTAACACTTCCACAGTTCTACATGAGATTCCACTGTAACAAGATATTGAGAATGAGATACTTTTTTTCCTCTAGTTTAGCTCAAGAGATTGTGTGTGTGATACAAAACAGATAATCACACTGCTGAAATAGTAACATTAATATCACAATAGAGTTTAATAATGAATTGTGGTGATTAGAAATCCATGTGTGATGTGCAGTAGAGCTCTACACTCATTGGATATAGAGATAAAAATTTCTAGTACTCTTATGGAAGTTAGAATCAGAAAAAAAAAATTATCACAGTTTTAGTAATCAAGCATCTAGGTGTGAAAAAGGTTATTCTCTTTAATGTCTCAGTGTACTGTGAGCTTCACCAGAATGTTGCCTGTTATAAACTTCTTGTGATCTCAAGCTCTGATTTCCTCTATTTTTTGTATTCACATAGTCTCTATTTTAGTGTGTTGTTCAAGAATTATGTGTATTTGTATATCTCTATATCTCCACTACATTTGAGATCTAATTGATGTATTTCTATATATAAAGTTCTACTAGGCATAATGATCTCCACACATGCATATACATCATACTGTCTATGGATATTATTACAGAAAATATTAATTAATGTCAGAAACATTAATTTGTTTAAATATGATCGTTGAAAATATTTCTGAATTAATAAAATCGAAACAGTTATTTATGATTATCAGTGAGTAATCTTAGGTGTGTTTTCTTTGGTTTGGTAACATCATTCTGTAAACTTCTATGTGTAGACTTCAGTGTGTTGACTTCGGTCTATCATCTTTGGTGTGTCATCTTTGGTGAGTCATCTTCGGTGTGTCAAACATCAGTGTCTCATATTCGGTGTCTCGACTTCGGTGTGTCGACTTCGGTGTTGCGACTTCGATGTGTCATATTTGGTGTGTCAACTCTTGTGTACCATCTTCGGTGTGTCATCATTGGTGTGTCATATTCGGCCTGTCGACTTCGGTGTGTCATCTTCAATGTGTTTTCTTTGGTGTGTCAACGTCAGTGTGTCGACTTTGGTGTGTTGGCTTCGGAGTGTCAAACATACCAACGGTGCCAGAGAATTTAAAAATCTTATGTAGTATCTGTCTTACAAGAATCATTACAAGACTAAGATTTATCCAAAAAGACATGTTTAAATGCACAAGTAAACATATTTATTCATCAATTTATGTTATTTTCTAATTTATGTTTATTTTCATCTATGACATAATTGATTCGATTAGATATATTAAAATTTCATGAAAGAATAGAATATGAGTATTGACAGTATTTGTGATTATTAAAACAACATTATCATAGAGGGTCAAACAGAAAATTCCACTAAAGGCATGTATTGATCCCACATACCTTGAAATTGAAGATATCATGATCTCATCATGTTTTCCAATGTTTTAATAGTCTTTATAGACTATCCGTTGGTTTGGGGGTGGTAAAATGTACTCATATGATTCCATGTATCCAAATCCTTCTAGAATCTTTTCCAAAATCTTGATGCAAACTAGGTATCTCGATTGGACATAATCGATTGAGGTGAACCAGGAAGTCTTACAACTTTATTAATATAATTTATTTCTAGGTACAAGTGGTAAATCCTTATTTATTTCAAGGAAATTGGAAAATTTTGTGAGATTATAAACAATTAACCATATTGAATCATTATTTTAGGAATAATCGATTGTCATGTGACTAAATCCACTGTATTATCATCCATATTCCATAATCGAAAAGGTAGAGGTTGTATTTCCCCTCTGGATATTGTATCTCTGCCTTCACTTGCTAAAAAACTAGACACATTGACATGTATTCGGCAATTTCATTCTTCATACTATCCTTCCAAAAATTTTCCATCAGATATCCATACACTATTGTGCTACATTACTGTATAAAGAAATTTTATCTATGAGAATTCTCAAATAGTTCCATTTTTTTCATAGGTATTTTTGGAATGCATAACCTCGTCCAAATTTTCAGAACTCCTTCTTCATACACGAAGTATACCCATCTACCATCCTTGAATGTATTAATTTTTTTTATGATTCTCATAATTAGATTGAGAGATTTTTATCATCTCTATTAAAGTTGGTTTAACAATCATTTGAAAGTGGAAATATGGTTCCCCTTCATTAAACATTCTCGTATCCATCTTCACTAGATCCAAAAATATAGGATCTCTTTCCTTCCTCAATTGGGTATGGAGTCTATGATATTTATTGATTAATGTATCTTCCACCGTATTTTCCTTTCCAGGGTGGTAGTGTATTGAACAATTGTAATCTTTGAGTAATTTGATATATCCATTTTGCCTCATGTTGAGTTCTTTTTGTGTGAAAATGTATTTAAAACTCTTGTTATCTATGTATATCCAACATTATTCACCATAAAACTAATACATCCCTATTTTCAGAGAAAATATTAGAAATGAAAACTCATGATCATGAGTTGGATAATATTCCCCAAGAGTCTTCAATTACCTTGATGCTTGAACAATGACATTATCATTTTGCATAAGGACGCAACCCATCAAATATATTGATGCACCATTGTATATTTCAAATCTATCACTTCTAGATGGAAGATAAAAAATTAAAGCACTAACCAGTCTTCATTTCAATTCTTCAAAGAATTATGTACATTTTTTTCCATGAAAACATATCTCCTTTACGTGTAAACATGGTTAGTGGGTTAGCTAGTTGGGTGAAATTCAGGACGAAACGTTAATAGTGACCTACTAGGCCAATATATATTTGTACCTCAGTTATGTTCATTGGTGTGGGACACACATGGATTGCCTTTGTATTCACAGAATAAACTATGATTCAAATCTTAGTGATAATATGGACAATAAAAGAACTAATAAAATCCATAAATTGATCATTTTAAACATCTTGTATACTTCATTTCATCTATGAGTTTTCTGAAAAGTCAGCATGTGATTCTCATGGTCTTTATAGCTTTTTGAGTATACTAGGATATCATTGATGAATACCACAAAATTATATCAAGATATTTCTTGATAACTATCTTCATTAAATCCATGAAAATAGATGGCGCTTTAATCAGTCCAAAAGGAATCACTATAAACTTGAAATGCCCATATCTAGTACAAAACTTTTTTATCTGAATATCTTCCTTTCTCACATGCAAATAATGATATCCGGATAAAAGGTCAATCAATTAAATGTATTGAGCTTCAAGATGTTGATAAAATAAATCATCAATTTGGGGAATATGAAAGTTAGTCATTATTATAATAGAACTTATTTCAATACAATCAATGCATTGCCTCATAGATCCATCATTATACATGACCAAGAGGACAGGGGATCCCACTGGGGAAACACTATTTTGAATAAATCCATTGTCAATCAATTCTTATAGTGTTTTCTTTATATTCACTTAATCCACAGTGTCCATTCTATTGGGAGAATTTGATTTAGGTCATTCACTAAGAATTAAATCTAAAGAGATCTCGACATCCTGCTCAGGAGGATTTCTAGGTAAATCCTCTAGAAATACATCAATGAACTCTTGAAATATATGCACAAATTCAATTTGAATATTTCTTTACTCTTCTATATATATTGGGTTCTCTTCCACACATAGAATTGCAATCAGTAGAGTTATTGGAGGTGGATCTAGATAGGAACCATACATCGAGGTTTCTTCACTAAATATTAGGGATTCTACACCAATTTCCAAAATTGAAACTTCTTTATTCATTCAATAAATTTTGGAATCATAATTTGACATCCAATTCATAAAATGAGTTATATAAAAGTCAGTCATTGGTATGATAATAAGGTTAGCAACAAAATAATTCATGTGTTCCCTAAGGGGGTATAATAGTCAAACCTTCATTGCAATGTTATATCCCCTAGAAGTTTTGACTGAAAACTCCTTAATTAAATCAAAATGGAAATGTCTAATTTTCATGGAAAACTATGAAGATATAAATGAATAAGATGATAAATAATAAAATAATGTGTTGTAAAAGATTGATGAAGCAATTAATGTACCACTACAACGTCATTAGGATCTTCAACCTCTGCAATTGTAAATGCATAAGCTCTCGATTAATCTCATGACCTTTTCTGAGGAATGTTTCCTTGGCATGTTTGACACTAATTTGAGTAGTGTCCCATATCTTTAAAATTTTAGCTTCGAACATCATCAAAAAAATTATTCTATGTGCATTCACAATATATATGACCCTTTCATACAAAATTATAATTGACTCCCATGTATTTCATGAATTACGTGACATGATTCATTCCACAGTTCTTGCATAAGAAGAAATTTAATGGTGCCCTTGTTCTTCATTGGTGCTTTACCTTTCCAATGGTTATCAGAATACAGTTCCCTTTGAAAACAAAGTTTAATACCTTCAATGAAATTATCAATCTTGTTTGCTGATTCAAGTATAGAATCTACAGTGTACATAGCTAGCCTAGTGAAGGTGGCCTCATACTATGAAACATTTTCTTCTTCCTGTTTCCGTAAGAAAATGAATATCCTCTCCAATTTGGTAATTTATCAAGAGGTATATACTTTTCAAAGAATATTATTTAAAATTCATCCATTCTATATCATTTATTTATTCGTCCTAAATGTTATTCTGAATCAAGGACCCCCATTGATCAGCATCACCCTTGAGACAATATACTTCTATTACTACATCTTCATTTTCATTGCATCTTAATTCCATAAATAACTTTTCAAGGGACTTGATCCATTGATCATCAACCACTAGATTAGTAGTTTGGCTGAAAGAAGGGGAATAATGATCCATGAATCAATCCAATATAGGTGTGGAATGGTTATTCATTACAACCTGAGTAATTTTTCCTAATGTGGTCATGATCTGATCTGCTTCAACATTGACTGTGTTGACTTGCTTAGTTGGGAGATCCCTATATTGCCTCCGAGTATTGGTTCCCCTTATTCCATTAGAAACCATTACTAAATAACTAGAAAAACTATATTAGGGTATGAATCATAATGTATAATCATTACTTAAAAAATACAAAGAATAAATATAGATCTTATGCTTGGCTAATCCCATAATAAGATAAATCATTTCATTGAGGAATAATTTAAATTTAAATCCACCAGAATTGTTTGTAAAGAAAATTTGAATTATCCTAAGTATATCTCCCCAGAGTGTTATAATAAAGAGTGTTTCAAGTCCCATTGTCGTGTACTAGGAAACCCCAGGTCAAGCCTGAAAACTTTTTGTAAGAGGTTTCACTCCTAGGTACATCTGTGCCAGAGCCAACTCTACCTACTCATATCCAGAAAAGGATTTATAGTTTTGAAATATCCACATAATATTTTCAGTACCAAAATACCTGGACATTCTAGAATATTTTTCATCTAATACTACCTAAGGGTTTTGTTCCCAAATATACATTTCCAACTCTAGTTTCCATTTTTTGTACACAAATTCTTCTAATACCAAGTGTTAATCCCCGAACCCTCTAGAAAAAAGATAGTGCATGAAATGTTATAATAAGGAACGAAAATACTAAAGGAATAATAATTTTAGTAATCTTCAAGAAATTGGATACATATATGTAACTCAAAATACATTGTAAATGGTTACAAAATACAATACATCAGACAAACTAAAAACTGAAACAACATGAAATCAATAGATGATCTCCTATTCATCACTTGTTGAAGGTAAAAAATGTAAAGGGTGAGCTCAAAAACTTAATAAGGGTTATAAATAATTGAATCATGAATCAATATTAACTGAATTATAATCATCTTATCATTTTCAATATGGTATGGGGAATAAATGAGAAACTCGCTCACTTAAAAAACCGAGAACGAAATTGCATCCCATGATTTTATCATATTGAAAGAATCATAGAGATTAATAACTGATAATGAATAAAGATACTTTTTATTAACTATAATTCATGTATCTGGAACATGATACGATAATACCAATAAAACAGTTTAGTTCTGTTGGTAGAAACCCATCTGATTTTTGGAAACAAACTCAAAGTGTTTATGGCCAAATTTATTTCCTTATGAGACATGTCGATGCATCGAGGGGCTATAGTAGGCCCCACAGACCACTCCATGTCCAAATCATTATTTATAAATAGATTAATCACAAGATCAATATGAATTTACTTTATCCGTATAGAATAGTGGATACAAATTCATCAATATTTCCACTGTCAAAACAATATTCAAAATAAATACCATATGTTTAATGGTATATGGTTTAGATAATAATCATATAAATTTAATGATAATATTGAAATTTTAATGAAATATAATTTCAGTTGATAATTGATGTCAAATGGGTAGTAGGTAAACCACATATGAATGAGTAGGTGCACAATACAACGGAAGTCACAACAATGTGAAAATTGAGACAAAGGTCGTTATACGTTGTCATCAATTGAGCCATATGACCAAAAGATAATAACAACAAAATCAATCATATGTTAACACAAATATAAATATAATCATGTTAATATATATATATATATTTCAAAGATATGTACACCTATAGTAGATATATGAAATAAGAGGTGAATAGTGGAAATCTCACAAAATTGAAAGTGAGATGAGAAACCCAATAGAAACGTTTTAGCATGCTATCGAGTGTTCTTCAGAGGGATTAATGAGTGTTAAAAGGGTTTATGTTTATTTATATATCATAATTATAGTATGGGGTAGGTGTGAAAACATTACCCTTCATTATGTATTAAAAATAAAATATCACAACATAAGGGAGATTCTTGAACAAATGTGAGAGAGGATCCCTTACCTTATGCTTGAAGGTGTTATTGATTGTTCATAATGACCTGAATAATCAAATTTATCATAATTAAATAATATGTCCATAACATCATCAAAATTTTATTTTTATTTTATAAACTTTTTAGGTTCATTAATTTCATTTTTGATGGGTTTGAGTGATTCAATTTTATTGTTTTGGTAGCATTTTCTCCCATGGTTTTCCTGATCTGTTTAGCTTTATTCTTGAATTCATGTTTGTTTGAAATTTGGTTAATCAAACAGAATTTTTAATATACATTATTAGTAAAAATAATGAGATATAAATGATCATATAATTATTCTAGTTATATACCATATGGATGACTCATTCGATGAGTTAATGAACGCTTGGATTTGGCTTGGCGGTTTTGTGCACAATAAAAATGTTTTGTATTATTATTACACATTAGGATTGTGTTAGTATTACAGAACATTAAACAACATAAAATACATATAATATGATCTCGTTAGACCATTGAAATGGTTTCATGCCTATTACTAATTATAGCAGTGAAAAAAAAACCTTTCTTCCTTGAGTTTGATAAATTGACACATCTCAGACGGTGTTTTCATTTATTGTATAAAAGGAGGAAAAAATAAAGATAATGATAAAATATTACATTATAATAATGAAAATACATTACATGTAAGTTAATAGAATTATGATGACATTTTGATGCAGTGAGTTGACAAGAGGGAAAAAATAATGGAACTAGTAAAAGGAATGGAAAGAAAAAGGAAGAGAGGAGGTGGAACCATCTTGAGTACTTATCTTTGAGTAACTCTTTATGGCCATTCTTGATGGAATTTTTGTGAGACCAGTAGGACTTAAACATAGCGGAGGTGGTTAAGGATCCATATGAAGAGAATTTAGTCAATTATTAAATCTTTAGTGGTGTGGGATGATGAGGGGGTGATGGGAGGATAATATAGTGAAGGTTATAGGGGATTTCTCTATATTATATTCATTAATTTATTATTTCTCCACAAGACAATGAATAGTGAGTCTTATAAGACCAATAATAGTAAATTTATCATGTGAATTTGAATATATTGTTCTTACATCAACAGAACATCATACATGACTCTATAATTAATGTATTAAAATTATTTTGTAAATTATGATATTTCACTATTCATAAAAAATTCATGTATTTATGAAAAATATAAAATATTCATCCTAACCATTTTTCAACATGTAGAATTGAAAAATTAAATCCATATTTGAGAAATTATTTTCTATAAATAATTCAATAAATATTTAATTAAAATTTTTAGTTAATCAAATAATATAAACAATTAACATATTCATCTTCATTTTTAACATGCCTAAATTTATTTATTCATTCATGGGTAATGATTCCATTTATAAGAGCCATATTAATATTTATAATGGTTTGATACTTTTTATAAGGGTAGGTTTCTATTTATAAGGGTATGTTACTATTCACCCAAAATTATGTTAATTCTATCATACTCTAAATATCATCCTAAAAAACTGTGTTTGTGAGATTTTTCAAAATTCAAAAGGAACAAGGGGAAAATTTATGTTAAATGGCCTGGATATGACTATATCAAAGATAATAATGTCTGGTTTCAAATAAACAGATTGATTTTTGAAATAGAGGTTATTACTAGAATATATTTAAGAGAAACATACTATAAAATGTTTCTAGTGCTAAAGGCTAGTAGTTCATTCTGTAACAAAAATTCATCCCTCAAGGATTATCATTATTGTAGTGGTAGTTATGGTTCTAATGGTAGTATAACAATGGTGTGTAATCAGTGTGGAAAAAACCAGAATCTAAAGATTTAGTGTGATGGGGACCCTATATATTTCAAAGACTGTGGTAGTAAGAGGAGACATTGATGATTATGTCACACCTTTACACCGTCTTATAGTGGAATATGATCTACAAAAATGTCACCTATAGGGGGAGTTTAGTTTTAGTCATGTCAAAAAAGGAGTTGGAGTATCTCCATTAATACTATATAAGGAGGAGGTCATAGTATGACATTGTTGGATCCTTCTTTCACTATTATTAGATTCCATATATATGGTCTTGGATCTGGTATGTCATATATAGGAACAAGCTTCTGTCATTACATACATGTGCCAAACAATATCATATCATGTTATACCAAATATGTTTTCCTTCTACTCACTATGATTGATTGTTTTGTAATGCCTTAAATAGTGGCACGTTAGATTAAACTCATTATACTTATCTTGGAATCATTTTTTATTGAGTTGAAAACCCTCAATGTCTAAATTTCCCTAGTTATCACCGTTAACCCCCAAAGTTATAAATAACATCATGGATTCCTTATTAACCTCAGATCATTCGGTATTAATACCACATAATTATTTCAGGGCTGGTTAAGGCTCAAATATGATAATCATATAAATAAGAACTGAATTATTTAATGAAATGTTTACATGATAATTCCCTAGTCAAGATATGAAAAAAGTACATGGTTATTTAAATTATTTTACTGATTTATTTTAATATATGCATACTGCACCACTGTTTTAATTTACATTACATGGAGGTGATATTATAGACATTGTTTTTGGTGGCCTACTCACATTTCTACAACACATTATTCAGGTCCCCATTATTACCTTGGACGACTACATGTATATAAGATTTTATATAGAAAATTATGTTGCTTCAGACACTATACATTATGATTAAATTGGATTGATCTAGCACTAGATTACGAAGATAGAGCTTGGGATACAATGGGTTATTTTTTATTACTTTTAAATAATTTTAAATAGAAGGTATGGTCTGTTTCAATATGTGTATGATTCTTATATTTCTTGATACATGGAATATATCATCATTAGATTTTATATATTATTATTAGTCTTTTATTTATTTATTACTTCTGTATTCTTCAATTATGTGTTATGTTTTTTATTTCCTTTCATCAACTATATATATCCTATTAAATTGTAATCAGCTGCTCTACAACACTTTGTTAGTGAGGAAATTTTATTACCAAGGACACACCCTAGGCCCTTGCATCCAGTTAGAACTCACTTACATTCGAGGAGATGCAATTGAGGCCATTTGATCAACCATGATTAGGGAATAGATAGTGTAATACATGGCCCAAGAGGATATATAAAGTACAACAATAGTGGTAAAAATGATTAACTGTGATTATATGAATATAAAAATCACATAGAAAAACCTATTAATGTATAATAAACATTAAAAATTAAGAAGAAAATGAAAAATATAGATCAGTGAACTATAATGTGTAATAATGTGATGCAAATTGTTAAACAAAACACACATATAGATAATGTGATAATTATTATATTAAGAAAAAATTGGGTTGTGCTCATCATTGAGATAATTGAATTAGTTATATTGAAATTGTTGACAAATTTAAACCATTTTATAACGTTAACTATTTAATGGGTTAAGATATCTATTATGTCATTATATTTCAGTTATTTTAACCCTCATCAAACATAGAAGGTGGAAACATTATTCACATGATTAACCATTTAATAATAATCTATAATCCATATTGAATGTGAGAAAAAATTCATGACCACATGACCCACTACCAAAAATCAATAAATTGAAAATAAGAATGGTATATCCTTGAAACTAGTGTTTCACACTATTTACTTTTATATTGAATTCATTCTTATTTTCAAACAATTTTTTGTGGAACCTAGTGATGATTTTTTTGTGATACCTGAATCGTCTCGTAATAATCTTTCATGCATAGTAATATGAAAAAAACTTCTTATTTATTTATACCCAATAGTCCATAAAAATCTTTATAGAATTAAATTTTGTTTATAATTTGTGATTTCATTAAAAATAAAAAATTTATCTTTTTTATTCGAGATAATTTTTTAAATAATAATCATAATAGTCGTTATCTTCATGTATTGAAATAATCTTCACATCAATGTTTTTATAATATTTTTTCTCTATCCTATTAATTCTATTATTTAAATCATTGAATACAAACTACACTTATTCTCTCCTACCCTGAATCAACGCATTTCATGTGTTTTAGGATGATTAATACATAGTTAGTTCATCTTTTTATAAACAGAAAATTATTAATTCATTTATAAAAACGTTTTATTTACCTACTATTCTATATATTTTCCATGGTGGAATACATATTATATATATAATAACATGTGCATCATGAGTTACCATCTTCAAATTTGATTCCTTTCCAATAGGATAAAAAATATTTTGTTAATGAATTATTTTGAATTATCAAGATTATTTTTATTTCATAAATCTATGTCCATGGATATTTTTATCCCCAATCTGATCCATAATTATTAGAATATATTTTCTTCTCATCATTCAAATATTTGTTGAAAAATCTGTTAAAGGCATGGTTCTAACATCTACTTTTCTTTATGTGATATATCAAAAGATCATGATGCATTTACATATAAAATCATCATATAAAAATTGAATTTATTATGCAATATTAAATATAAAATAGATTTAAGGATTTCTCCTTTTATTGGTGGAACACATCTCACACTTATTCATTCTTCTTCCTTTATTAATATATCTATATTTAATTTCTTGCATTTACAATTAGATTTACTGATGAAAATAACATCCAAAATATTATCCAAATATCTTATATAACTATGGATATTATTTAAATAAATATATATTGTCATTAAATATATTTTCAAATAGATTATTCAAAATCATTGTTTCAAATTCAATAAGGACGGATCATAATATTTTGTATCATACTTTCAATATAATCGGAGATTAGTTCACAACATGCAATTTAAAATTTTCTTTATCATGAAATAAATTTTCACTCTGAATATATAATTATGTTAATTTTTATACATCATAGAGAAAATAATTGCACACATGATGAAATTTTTAATTGAAAAATTATTTTAAAAATTTTCTCATTCAGATTTTTAGATTCACCTACATGACCCATTAAATATCGAATTTTTTATAAGTGGATATATTCATTTGTAATAGATCATTTGGATATAATGATTAAACAATAGTGGAAAACCCATATAAAGATATTCTCACACACGAATAATATATCAATATATGGATATATAGTTCTCAATTAGTCAATCGTTTTTTTAAACTTCACATTTATACTTTTTATTTTTTTTTTCTATATAATATTTTTCATCTTATAAACTCTTTCCAAGAATCATGAAAACTCTTATCATGGTATATAATGTTTGTAGTAGTATTATTTCTCTTCATTACTAGTTCTCCTAGATACATCTCCCAAATATGATAAACTATAAAACATTTTTTAATACACAACTATGAATACAATATATTTATCATATTTATAAACACATGACATTTTTATTGTTTATAGAATTTGGGAAAAATAATATAAATTAATAAATGTCCACACTTTTTTTAAAAATAGAAAATTTTCCCAAGATATGATTCTCATAAATCTATATTGAGTCCTTTTGATCCCCTATAAAATCTCATGAAATGATACTTTCTTTATTATTTTTTTAATACTTTCATTCATAACAAGGGTAAAAAGAAACAAGATAATTGGGTGATCATAAATTATTAGATATGTTGAACATAATAACGAAACATAACATAAAAAAGATGTATAATGTGATATCTTTATAGAAATGATCATAAGAAGTTAGTAATGCAAAAAATATTGGATATCTTTTGATCATGAATTAAATAATTATCAAAAAAGTGGTCATGAAATCAATTAAAATATGATAACTACATAAACATGACATTATAAGTCATGGTTACCTACCATCTTATAATCAGATCGTTGGATAGTATAAATAACATCAAAATATAGTTTCTTATTCTGATTTTATATATTAAATAATATATTATGTGATGGAAACAATAATCAATGCATGGGAAGGATATATAATTACTCTTTCAACTAATCACAAAATTAAAATTATATATATGTGTTTCATATAGTATCATTCTGCCTGAAATTAAAATTCAATTAAACAAAATGGTAATTACATATTTTTCAAGTAGCATCCCATGTAATAATTCTTAATTCCATCAACATAAATATCATGATAATCTATAAAATAATAAATTAGTTCCCCTTTGTTGAGGGTTAACAATATAAGCCCTTACAGGGTCTTGGTGAGGTCTCTAGTTTGATACAACCTGAGAAATTTTCAATTGGTAGTGTATGATTTTAGTTTATTTCTTACCCTCCTCAAACTAATCAAAATGAAATAATTATTTATTTCTATAAAATTATGAATAATTATTGGTAAAAATTACTCATTTAATTTGGTTAATAATATTTTATATTCCACATTTCATAATAAGATATATGATTTACAAAAAATATTACATTCAATAAATTGAGTTGTTAGGTGTTCAGGTGAACACCCATAAATCATGTAGTTCAATATAGGTTATTTATAGTGGAAAATAGTAAATGAAATCATTTATTTGAAAGTGGTTTATTCATAAATAAAAAATAAGTAACGTGTTATCACAAATATTTAAAATATATTTTCACATGCATTATAGATAAAAAAAAATGGATTGTATTACTAGAATATATCATTTTATTGAGCATAAGAAATTAATTAATAATAATCTTACAAGAATTTCAATCATTTTATTACTAATAAAAACATCTCATGTCATTCAATGAAATATAAATTTATATCTATATTGAAAATTTACAATAATATTTTTATTATATTGAAAACATGACAGTATATATATATATGAAGTCTCTTAGAAAATTAAAATTTTTGTTGAATGATATATTCACAAGATTACATGTAAAAATATTTATTATGTAGGTTGCAGGCCATTTGAATTTTTTATAATTCATTAATTTATTATCCTTTTTGAATCTGGTCAATGAATTTGAATATAAACAAAAGAAAATATTATGATATGGAACTTTTTAAAACATTAAAGAATTAAATTAGAAAAAAACAAGAAATTAATATATTTGTAAATTCATAAATGTACATTAATTGTTTCTATTGAAACCCATCTAATAAAAGTGACATCAAAAATACATTTTTAAGAGTTGAATATTTTTATAAATTCCAAATATAAAATTATAAAAAATAATTTATCTAGAAAAAACATTTATATGGAAGAAAAAGGGGTTTGTGATTATTTTAGGAATTATTCATTTCGTTGAAGAATTTTGGAAGCTAATTTTATCACACAAAGATTAAAAATTTAAGTAAAATATGTTTTTAACAGGAAATAATTTAAATGTACCATATATGGAAATAGTTAGTGAATGGATACGTTTAATTTCAATGATAATTGTAAATTTAACCAGCTATTGGAAAAATAAATTTCGTCAGGTCATGATTAATTTTTAGGAAAACATATGATGGATAAAATGAATAATAATAAAACTCAAATAACATAAGTAAAAATATGTTCATTGTAAAATAAATATTGTAAATCCTTCACTTCAAGAAAGGTGAATTTTTTAATAATTTATAGCATGTCTCGAAAATGGACTTTGAGCTAAAAAATCCTTAACAAAATTTACACACATTTTATATAACAATACAAAATAGTTTAAAAATAACAAAAAATTATAATAATTTATTTTAGAACATTATGAATCTATATAAACCATTTATATACTTTATTTATATTTTTATACAAATACATTTTCTTCATTATACCTTCTTCTTAACGACGTATGTTAACACTATAAAACGTAATAGACATTATTTGTGATGTTACTGTTAATCCATGATCTATATGATTATGTTCACAATTACAAGATTACATATGGTTATTTAATATATATTCTAGGTTTATTTTTAATATAAAATTATCATCCTATGTGATATTTAATTTCAATCTTTATGGTGCAGATAGAGACAGACCTATTTTGACTATTGGAATGAGAAATGTTGATATATTATTAAAGTATTTATTTATTAATATTATGACTCAAAAATATTAAAATAAATTTATAACCTTATTATAAAAATTTATTTAGTTTTTATAATATCAATTAACAATTCACTATATTAATATTACTTTAATATCTATATTTGTGGAAAATTTACGAAAACAATAGTTTTTCATAATGATCGAATTGACAAGAAAGTCATGTCACATAATGTAAATGAATAAATTAATAAATTTTATAAGTGTAATATGTATAAGATTAATTCTTAAACTATAATATTATAACTATTAATGATTGGTGGAGAGGAAAAATGTATTTTTTCTTTCATGGAGTTGGTAATTTCTAGGTATGCACGATTAATGAAACCAATTCTCAATAAATTAATTGAGTGCTTGTATAAAAAAATTAATTCTTAATAAAATTTATTAATTCTATAAATAATATTATTTAATTTATTACACTATTATTTTATTCCATGATTTGTGTCTGTGATAAATATGATTCATCTTTCCTCGAGGTAGTTTTCGACATATTTTCATTAATAAAAATATTATACATTGATAAATTTATGGTGTAATGTAAAATAATAAAAATAAATAATTAAGAATTTTTTAAGTGATAAAAATTAATTATTTTTTAATAAAACACAGTATTAATTCCAAACACAATATGTTTCAATGTAAACCAATCATTTTCATTTAATGTAGGTGATATTTCACACATATAAAAGATCGATGTGTTTTTTTATTTCTGGATTATATAAAATGAATGCATCATTATGGTCCAATTAACATAAATCATTATATTTAAAGTTTGATAGTGAATTCGTTATTTTCAATGATATATGGAATATATATATATATATATTTGTTTTTATTTAATAACATAAAAACATTCCTAAAAATTATGTTTTTATTATATGATTTCATACCAAAATTTTAATTTAATGAATTTAAATATCATAAATAGATTACCTATATGAAATAATAATTATAATTAAAGATGGTTAATATAACTTATTATTGTATAACGGCCTTCATTTTAGTTAGTGTTATGAATAATATCAAACATAACATTAATTAAAGGGAAAATATATACATTGTAATCTTCGGATATTAAAAAATAGTACGTTACATATTATGAATGTATGTTCTCATTATCTATATCTATGTTCATGTAATAAAATAATAATTGATTATTAATGTCCTAATACTGATCATCAATACTCAATAGTTATTTTAGTTTTCATGTTTAGTAATAAATACTTCATGAGGTTGGTCTGTAGTTTTTCATGTAGAAGGTTTCAATTTCTTCATTTTTTCATTTTTAATTAATTGTAGCTGTCAATTTCTCATTGTAAATTATCATATCCTTTGAATATTACAGTAATTAAACTCATACATTTGGTCACTACTTTGTACATGAAATCTCACTTATTGATTTTAATACAAATTCTTCATGTGTTATGTCAAATCAACCATCATGTGGTCGGTTTCAATTCATTATGTGATCACTTGAATCATCCTTCACAAACTAATCATTATAAATTACATCTATATATATTTTTAATTATCATAAACAACAGGGATTTGAAACCTTTATAAACATCATAATAGTGATATATAAATCTCTTTGTTATATTTTTTATTCACTAAGGAACTCATATTCATAAACTATTGCATTAAATATATTTTCAAAAAAACTATTCTATGAACTCTTAATAGTCTTTTTCAAATAGAATCATCAATGATATTTGATAATAATTAATCCAATTCAAGGGACCCTTTGTTTCATGACAAGATTATTCATTAAAACATATTGATATATATTAATGAAAATAAAACTCACACAACGTGGTCTCAAACATCTCCACCATTGTATTTGTTGGAAATTGATTTTGAAGTTGTTTTTACTATGTTTTGTATTTTATTATTCTATATCTATAACTAAAAAATATGTCATTTAAATTTCCCCCTCCCCCATTTTTGACATGAAATAAAATCAAAATGATAATATTGAATCAATTTATAATCAGGAAATTTTCTATTAACCATTCTCCTCTATGTTAATGGGTTCCTTACATGATATAGAAAACCCAATTGTTTTCTTTTTTGAATTAGGCTATTAATTTTCCACAACATGTGAAATGTAATAAAGTCATAAATTTTTCTACTTCATAAAATAATTCAATATATTTACTATTATAATACCAGTTATGTAAAATATCTTTTAAAGGATAAATAAACATGAATCTCCCCCCCACATATCAATAAACTAATTGAATACATTTAAAAAATGGATTGGTGTTTCTGAAAACTACTCAAAATAATATTTAAAAATAATAATTTAATTCCATTTATTTGGAATTAATTTATCCACTTTTATGTAATTATACAATTTTAGGTTACAAATTATAAAAAATTTAGAAATAGAAAACTTTTAAATGAAACTCCATTACAAAAATTTTAAATTTATTTTTATTGAGGATAAATATATATTCAAGAATATTTTTCTTGGTTCATCTACTCATCTTCTCCAAAATGAAATACTTTTTCCAATCATCATCAAGGGGATTCATTAAATGAATTTTATTTTTAAATTACCTGTAAGGAATAAACTGTATATTGATATTTTTTATATGGTTTTCCAGATGTGAAAATATCACATCTTTATGCAAGAAGATATTCCTTAACAACTATCATTTAGAATTATAAAAGGTGAGATAAACAATGATGGGATATTATTCAATATTATATAATTATTAGAAAGAATCATTTATTTTACCTTCATCAATAATGATAATATAATATTATTTTCAGGAATTAAAATTGTTGGATCAATTTTAATTGGTGATTTTTATTTTATTTTTAATCAATAATCGATATTGATCAATCATACAATTGTTCTCTTACTGAAAAACTTATTACACATTATTTAACTCAATTGAAAGTATAAATGAACCACACAATGACAATGAGAATATGGTTCATTATATCTTTCATTAATTTTAATATTATAGATGAGATTATATTCTCAACTATGTATCTCTATTTATCTTAACTATATATCAATATTAAATTTCTTTTTTAACTAATGGATACATGGATCTTACCCCATCTATCATTTAAGTTTTTATTTGATATTTCTTTTTATTCATTGCCTCTAAAAAAATATGCACAACCTTGTGAAATATTCCCTCATTTTATGGATACTTATTATACTAGTACTTCTTATAAATAATTTCTTTTACTATTTCCATAATTATTGAAACACTCACAAAAAGCGTACCCAACCCAATGATTTTTATTTGTTGATAACCAATAATAAATTTTAGATATGTCATATTGAATAAAATATTTAAATTTTGTAATAGTATATTATTCTAATACCTTAACGATTTTTTATCATTAAAATTAAGTTGGTTATAATGTATATAAATCAATGGATATTTTTTCAGCTTCCATGGAGTTTTTATATGGTTATTTATTATTCACATAATCAGTTTTAGAATTTCATCTCTTTCTGATCTTCATGGTCCTAATTTTTTACATGTTTTTGAATTTTATTTCTGGTTAACTTATTCTCTAATGGTATCTCACTTATATTATTTAAATCCTTATTTGCAGTTTTTTGGTCAGAAATATTTGATTGTTTTCTTCCCAAGGATCTTCAAACATTCATTATCAATGTGTGTGGTATTATATTTTTATTAGACATTGATAAATATTTAGAAAATCATACACCATTCCTATGACACAAACTATTTCATAAATCATATATATCATCAAAATTTCCAAATATATTTATATTATATATATATATTTAATAATAATTGAATGTTTAATCATCATTTCTAGAAACATCCCTCATGAAATGAGGTTTCATTAAACTTTAGTATTTTAATGAGTGTATCAATGAACCAATTGTTTTCCCAGTCATATTGCCACCACATAATTGACCTAAAATAAATATCTTTTAAATTTTTCTTAATAATATCCAAATTCCACAGAAATATTTTATTTGATTAATTTATCAATAAATTTTATATTTTTGGAATCCAAAATTCATAATCTTTCTTTTATCAACCATGGAAATGTTTTAATTATTATCCTAGTTTTTCATTTTCAATAATAGTTTAATTTTTTTAAACTAATATTTTTTATGAAATAATATTTAGGAATATTTTTAATAATAATCTGATATTAACTTTTAATCCAAATCTGTTTTTGAGAGATCATAAAATGATGTCCTAAATTTTTTTTCATACATTAGGGACCATTTATAATTAGATTCATGTACATCTAATTGGAAAACAACAACAACAACTTCCTTCTTTGTTTGTGATAATGTTGTATATCTGTTATCATGATTTGTTAAAGATATATCCAATTATAGATAATTAATAATGGGAATATTCATTTGATACATAATGCTTAAAATTCTACCTTCATGACACTTATACATATTTTAAATATGGTCACCAGACATTCATATCATTTTTGTAGAAAGACATCAAGCTCTATGATCATCTTTTATTTTAACTCTAGATAAAAATCATTGAGATCACTGATATTTTCCTATATTTATTCATGTCCATGAATATTATCATTAATAGTATTCTTTATTTCTTAATTCCCTTTATCTTAAATTTGTACTTCATATGAAAATTTTTAGCCCTTGTTTGAGGTTGTTTTTTTCTCACATCGCTCTATCCTATTGGGAGAAAATTATTAATTATTGAAATTATTCATTCTATGAATTTTATATTTTTACTATTTCATATTAAATATTTCTGATATATTATTTTTATTATGCAAAAAAATGCACAATCTATAAAAAACTATTTCCTTTGGAATGTAATATAAAAACCATTAAAATCAATATGTGATATATTTTCGAAATCATATAATGTATGATCACAAAAAATATGTTTTTCTTCATGTGGATATTTTATTATATTATTTTCACATAACTAATGATAATTTGAATTTATTGACCCACATGATATATGAAGATTATACAACACTATGGTGGTAATTTAAAAAAAATATTTTCCTTTATAACAGTTAGATCAATCTTTTTTAATTAATGGGATTTAAATAACTTCATATTTATAATATATATATATATAACATCATAAAAATAAAATACTTTAGACTTTTAACCATTCAATTGGTTGTACAAAAAATGTAATCTGAGATAGACATAAATTCCAATGAATTGCACTTCATCGTTATTACAAAAAAAAAGAGAACCAAAATCATCAAAATAAACAACATCTAATTTGATGAATACAATAATATTTGAAACATGGTATTCATACAAATATATATGAATAAATTATAATATATTCATTATTTAGAGAGATGGTGAATCAAAATTGGCTCTACTTTGGTTGAATTCAAAACTTTTAACCACTAATATCATTGATTATTTATGATCATTATTCTATGGTTATTTTATATCATGTTTATTAATTTCCACATAAATAATTTAGCTACGATATCACAATGGATCATTAATAAATAATAAAGTATAATTAATTGTGAATTAAAAAAAAATTCAGAGTGATAAGTCCAGTATGAAATAATTAATCAATTACATATTGGTTGGGTAAATCCTAAAAATATATATTCTTATTTCATATCATGATTATTGTTTTGGTGATTCATTATAAAAAATTACAACATTAAAACAATGCTTATTATTATTGGGTATATTTGGATTTATTTCTAAAATCATACATAAAACGTGACATGAATGAATCACTTCGTCTTTAGTATGAAAATAGTTCAATACACACTTCATATCATCAAGTTCAAATGAAACACATTCTTCCAGTTCTTTATATGAAAACTAAACTCGAAAAGCTAATTCATCATAATAACATCCCAACAGACATGAAAAAATATTGTTATTATTATTATTTGATCTATATAATAGTACATACTCACACTCTTCCCTAACCTAATTCATCTCCCCCTTCTTCACATCTCCATAATCAACAATGAGTATAATCTAGAATGGTTATCTTCTTCTTGTATACAACACAAAACATGTATATGAGGATTATTATCGCATAGATAGGTATCCATATTCATGAAATCAAAAAATATGTCTTGAATAATAGTTCCCAAAATATGATATTATAATATATATTTTATTTATTAACCAACTAATTTTATATTTATTAAAAAAATTAGTATATATTGTGATCTTTTATTTTCTTCTCAATCATATGCTTTAAAAATAAATCACATGAATGAATTATTTTTAATTACAAACATTATTTATTATTAAAAACCCAAGGATCTTAAAATAAATTTTCTTAAACCCGATTAACATTTTGCCTTTTTTCAGATCTTCAATATCATTCACATATTCCATAAAGACTCGATTAATGAAACATTAGTTCCTTCTTCATTTCCTTAATTGATAAATGTAAAAATTAAATTTCATTTACATTATAAAATTATCATATTTAAACTATTTTTATGTTGTTATGTCATATATTCATTAGTTGTTCTTATGGTACCCTTTATTATTGCGACACATATTATGGATCTTCATTCTTCATCCAACAAAAACTATCCATTTATAATCATGCATCTGTAGTGATATTACCCTAAAAAAATATAGTCCAACACATTGAAAAATAATAAAAGCTAACATTGAAGATTATCATGGTCAATTTTTTTAATATAATATATTTTCACACATAATAATATGATGCATTATTTCATAATAATTAATAAGGGATCACAATGATCTATATTGTGATGTAAGAATCAATGGAGTTCAATTCACAATGAACGATCAAAAATATTATTATCATTACACAAGTCATCCTTGTTAAAATATATTCTATATTGTTTATTATTTTATATAGATACTCATCACAGACATGATTCAATTTAATACATGGTCAATATTTTTTGAAAAAACAAGGAAATTTGTTATACATATTATATTTTGTAACCTATATTATCTATTAAATGTATACATTTCCATTTGAAAAAAAATCATTTGGGAAAAACAATTTCCATCATTGAAAAAAACATTTTGTAAATTTAAACAAACATACATATTTCATACAAATTAAAATAATGGGTTTTACATTTATTCCACCATCTTTCCAAAAAAAAAAATTTTTTTCTTCCATATAGCTTTATTCACATTCCATACATGAAACACTTTTGAATAATCATGTCAATCGTTATCATGATATTTGATATTTTGAATAAAAAACTAATTTTTAGAAAAATTATAAAATATAATTTTCACTTTATCATTATCAATACAATATAGTATCAATTACATGTCATTGTATTCATATAGATCTTTGATACATATCTATTTTTCCATTTGTCATGCACTGTTTGGAAATACTTCATGTAGTATGTCAATATTTATTTATATAGTCAGTTCCAATTTCTTACTGGGGTTAGTTGGAATTAATTTTTTAGTTTCACATTATCATATTAATCCATCTACATCATGCAGTCAATGAATAGATCATTACTTTGCGCATTATGTTGATGGTACATGATCTTAATGAAATTTTTTGAATGGACCTTAAGGTGGTATGTAGTAGTTCATCATTCTGTCACATGAATCACCCTTCACAATATGAACCTTAAAAAATATCCTTATATATTTAAATTCATTAAAACATTCATCGATTTAACAAATACATAAAGATAATAAGAGATATCTAAAAACATTTGCATTATAAATTATTTTGTAAATTGAAGATATATTCCATATGTACTTTTTTAAAAAATAAATCTCAATTAAAATAATGATAAAGTCACCAATGTATATTTTTATAATATAATTATTATATATATTTTATAATAATGAAAATAATCATTGGATTATATTTTCCTTAAAAATATAAATCTTCAAAACATAATGAAATCCACATACAAAAATACAATTCAAATAATGTGTGATCAAATGATTCAAATGTTAATAGATAATGATTCTACCTTATAATAATAGGGAAGATCATATATGTTTCAAAAATTAACTATGAACACCAATGACGACATAATATGTCTTATATAAGAAGGTGAATCACTCTAAAAAATATATAATTTTATTGAATTAGTTGATTTAATCATTACATATTAATAAAATGACATTAAAATATATGTAACATTAAGACTATTGACATAACTTATGGAAGGTGAATACATAAGAGACACACTTATATAAAATACATCGTAGAGATACAAAGAAAAAAAGAGTCTTTAAAAATATAATATTATGAACTAATGATTCTATAGGGAATGAATACATCTATTAAAAATTTATTTCCACCAAAAAAATGTTGATCTTATTCTTAAAATAAAAATTTATCATTTAGTAAAAATAATTGTATGTGGCTAATAATATAAATCTTTATTAAAATAATTAGTTCTCTTATCTAGTTGATAAAAAATAACTATCATATAATAATATAGATAAATGAAATAGAAATACCATGTTTTCTAAAATTGAAGTCTATAAGAAGTAATTTTATTATTTTAGAAGTTAATACTTTCCCTATTTATCTCATTAAGGATTTATTAATTCATATTTAATCTAATATATTTCCTTTAATATCTCTTAACATATAATAAATTATAGGTGATACATATAATAAAATAACTACATGAGTTCAATAATGAATATGGATGAGGTTGATACATTTTTCTATAAAGTAATTAGAATGGAAAATATGATGTCTCCATGAAATATTTATATGTTCGTTGAATATTGGTGAATATTCATGTAGTGTATCACTTGAGGGGTAATAAACTATATGATAAAAATATTTAAAATATTTAAATCTTGATACAAAATATATAATAAATTTTTTTCATATTATCTTCTTAATTTCCATTTGTTTTTTAGTCGAATTGATTATAATTTCAATGGTGAAAAATATATTGAACTGGCTGATTAGAAAAGTAGTTGAGATGTAAAAATCTAGATTATAATTAATAGATATATAAATATTATTATTTGATTTCATGATAAAATACCTTTAATTTCTACATTAACCACACATAGGAGGATTAATATGAGTATGTATTATAACATAGATAGTTGTATGGAAAAATGTTATCAATATGTTTGTAAAATCCATGGTATTTAGAAATAATTTTATTCATAATTAAATTATTCTGGAATTATATTGAAACTTCCAATACAAAAATATTAAATAATAAAAAATCAAAACTGAAATGTTTCAACTAAATTCATTTCTTATATTACTATTTTAATGATTAATTTTGAAAATATATTTAATTATTATGAAAAAAATTTATTTTATAATTTATAATATATATATAATCATATAATTATTTTTTGAGAATTTTTTAAAAATAATATATTATACATGCAAGGAAAAATATGATTTCTATTGAAAATTGGGTCCTATTTTAGTGTATTTATAAGTTAAAATTAGTTTTTCAATTAATTTTAACTTATAAATAGATCATTTTGAAATAAAATTATCCCAATTTTTAAATTTAATTTTATCTCATACTTTAATTTTGTATAATACAGTTCTATATTAAAAAAAAAATTTCGAAAAACTATATTCATAATGATGTTTCAATTTAATTTGAAATTAAATTCAAAACAACCATATTTTGAAATATAATAATTGGATTCCATATTTTTTAATCAATAAATCCGAATTTAGTAAATGTTTACCTTTTATCTTTGGGAAATTAGAATAGTAAACATAGTAATTTTTATTACAATGTTATAGGGTAAATCATGGAATTTATTACAACAATAAAATGATAATAATAATAAAAAGACTTATAATATTACCTAAAACATATCTTATGAGTATATGTATACCATAATATTTCAGAAGTTAATTTTATTTTATTTTTAGGCAACTTGTATGGGATTATTTCCTTTATAATATTTTATTTACCGAATATTCAATCTTTTCAAAATATTATTTTTAATTAGTGTAGTATTTTTATGAAGGTTTTTTCTGTAGGGTATTTTCACATATAAATACTTATATATATAGGATTTTTCTTAATCCTTTTACATAATATTAAATTTTTAGTGTATGGATATTTACCATAAATTCACTGAAAATGTTGATGCATTCATTATTAAATTAATATAAAAAATCATATTAATATTATTAAAATAAATATGATTTTAGTAAATTAATGTAACCATAGTGTCTAATTTTAACAATACATTTTTTATAAAATTTTAAATAATTATAGTAATTATAATTGTTATATTAACATAATTAATTCAATTTAATGTACAAATCTAAAAATTGACATAATAGATATTTTTTAATAAGTAATATTTAATTAAAAGAAATAAAATTTATAAAAATAATTAATTTTTTCATGTGATTAGTATATGGTTTTATATAACATCCAGGATCTATTTATTTTTCATTCTTTATATTCTATTAAATATACTAACCCTTAATGTGTAGATATTATTGTTAGCACTTTAAGAGTTAAAGGGGTTCAATAAGGGTTAAAAAATGATAATGATCAAAATATATTTTAAAAAATTCTATTTTTTGTTTCGTGTGTGATTTTATATTCATTAATATCGTATATTAAAAATAAATCACATTGTATCCATTTAATATTTATAATTAATATAAATTAATTTAATATTTTCTTTAACTGTAATATTTCCCTACCACTCTCTTATAAAAGGTAACCTCTTATTCTAAATAATTCACATGTGAAATCCTATATGGATCATTCAATTTATTTTTAAAATAACTTATCCAAATTTCTACCTTCATTATAGAGTTATTTTTAGTTAATGAACAAGCCATTGTGGTCTTATTTTGTAAGGAAAAGAATATTATTTGAAGAATTGGTGTTCTTTTTAATAATGTGTTATTGATTTATTTCTTCTACCAATTCCTTAAAATCATTATCATTAATTAATATATGAAAAAAATGTGTCATAAATATTAATAATTCTTGTTACTTTAATTTTATGACCTATATCAATATCTGTTTCCATCAAATGGTTAATTAGTCAATCATTTGTATGTACGGTGGAGTACCACCTCGTGAATGGATTTAATTAATTTCTCATTACCACCAATCAAGAATTGTAATAATTATGTAATTAGTGTTATCATATGAAAATAATGAAAATTTTAAAAATATTGAAAATAATATATCGTTTACATTTTTTTCATGTCAATGCACTGAATAATGATAATGTTGCCTGTGCTTACATGTGGACTACCACCTCTATGAAGCGATGTGATACATTTTTCATCACCAATAGCATGACTGATATATATATATATATATTTGTGTTAATTTAAATATGTTATATTTTATATATTATTTTATTATTATTCTATAATGTAAAAAATAATAAATAACTTATTCCTATATTGATCCTTGAAAAAAGGAATCATTCCTCCTATGTACGTATGGCTTACTTACATCAAGCTTGTAACATAGTTCATTTTTTATAACCATATATAATAGAGATATTTAATAGTATGATATATGTATAAAAATTATAATTATTACAGGATAATTATTCTAAATATGATTTCATAATGACCACTTTGGGGACAATTAATATACAAAAGTCATTTTGGACTAATGTAATGTATATAGTCAAAGCATATGACATCAACATAAATGATTTTGTTATTGTATATAGAAATGAAATAATTTATATAATATGAATATGTTTCTAAAAACCAGTCATAATAAATAATAAAATTAAAGTAGGATTGTTACTCTAGATGATAATAGACCTATTTGACGAAACAATATCGATGTAAAGTACATTTTAAAACAATGAAATTAAGGTTTATCATATGAATATTTTTAACATAATAATAAATTGATGGATTTTATCATATAAATATTTATTGTAATTTATAAAATAAAAAATTATTTAATTATTTAATGTTACCATTATATATTTCAATGTTAATTTACTTGGAAAATGTTTTCTATCCGATTAAAACCTATTTTATATTTGAAAAATTCAATTTTATATTTAAATGGTATTTTGTTATTCAATTTTACTGGGACTATAATATTTTTAAAATAATTTTATAATTAAATCATACATTAATTGAATGTTTTATTTATATATTACGTGATCATTATAGGTAGAACATGTGAGACATATACATATTAAATGAAGGTTTCATCCACATTATAGATCATGGATGAGAATTATAAATCCTAGTTGATGCATGAATCCATATAGTGAAATGTGGGATGTTATTGAATTTTTTTCACCAAGATAGAACTCCAATACATTGGTAAGTGTACGTTATATTTTAGGGAATGTATGGTCTTTTTATCAAATTTTGGACCATTTGGATTTAACTGGGATCTAGTTATTACAGACATGGGTTTTAAACAGTTTCTGTATATTATTCTCTATATTACCAAAAAGTGTTTGTATTTAATTTATATTTGATTTATTAATTTTATATACGATAGTAGTTTGTGTGTTTTCATAAGAGAAATGAATAGTATTTAACTAAATGAAAAATGAGAGAAGGTAAATATTTCATGGGATTTTTTACTAGTTGAATGAATTTTATTACGCCACATTCATTGATTTATACACTCATTCTATATTTTAAAATAATTTTTATAGGGTTGTAAGGGATTTTATGGATAATGATGTGGTAATGAATAAAATTTTGATGATTATTCATGCGAATAAATTATTTTTTCTTTAAACGTTTTTTTTGAAAATATGGTAAATTAGTTTGGGGTTTTTATTTTGTAATATATTAGTAGATATGTACGATTTATGAATAAATTCTAAAAAAAATTACCAGAAAATATAAAAATGGTTATAAGAAAGTGATTTATAGTTTCATGACCATGTAAAATAAAATTCATGAAGAAATTTTTTATATTAAAAATTAGAGTAATGTATAGTTAACATTATATGTTATGATAATATTAATAGTGTACCAATAAAAAATTTCTTCTTTATGGTTAAGATGACTTAATATATAATTTTAATATTCCCATGTTTCATTAACTAAAATATGTCTTTTTCAAAATGGTGTTATATAGTGGAAAATTTGAAGCTATATTGGGAATGATCCAAGTAGAATATATCCTTTCAAATCATTATCCCATGATGGTTGGAATTGGAATACCACGGTTTGTTGCAATGACATATTAGTTGACACCATCTATATATTTTGGTGGTATTCATGCTAATGATATGTAATAACAACACAAATGGAATATGTTGATTGATGAGAAGTTAATTTTCATGACTCATCCCCTGAGGTCCATGTTACGACTAACACATTACCACCTCCAAAAGGCGAGTGGATGGTGACTTTCATTGAAGTTATTATCCAAAAATTGGGGGAATTTTCCAAGTAATTGTACTCACGCACACTCAAATCCCCAAACCAAAAAGAAAAAATGATAACACTAATTAAATGAAAACTATATTATAACAACAAGTAATTTACTAGGTGGTTAAAACTTTCCAACATACAATCCCACCAAAGAAATGACGGTACATGTAAAACCCTGAGTCTCCAATACTCGTCCGCCGAAAATACTACCCTAAGGATAGCAGGATGGTAGCTACATGAATTTGTAGGAGTATGCCTTATCTGTCTTCTCTCACTAAACTCCACCATGTCCTCATACTCTATAGATTCCACTGAAGCATCTGTCTTATGCACATGAAATGATGCATACGGGAAATTCCTATGTAGGGGTGAGAAATACAATACTCCGTAGGGGACCTTGTAACCAAAAACATAAAATAGAAGAGGGAAACCAAAATTAAATGGATAGTCACATCTATAAAGTTATATTCCAATACATATACCATGAAAATATTAATATATTCATCTCATAAACCTAGAATAATATGAACAACCTTATAGCATGTACCATTATTCTCCCATAAGGCTCAATGATTGACATAAAAACCAGGATAACATGCTAAAATGAGATTTTCATCCCCGATTTCATCGTCTGAGATATTCACTCCATTGGGTATAATCAAAGCATTCTTAATGGTATGTTAGAGAAAAAATCTCTATCAAAAATATTATTCTAGGTCCAAATCTAGTAAATGACACTAGAGGTCTAGTCATTAAAGTCTTGTGGCCCATGTAATACTAAGGAAACACAAGTGATGGTGCCCACACCTCGACACTGCACATATTTGATTGAACAATACTCTATAATACCTTGTGATAACTCAGTAACTCATGCAATGAGTTTCATTTACCTTAGTCTCTTCAAGGAAGCACATCCTTCTACATTGTAATCGATTCTCTATAGATGGAGGGCCCCAATCTTCGTATGTGTGTTCGACAATTGAGGGAGCTTCAACTCCTATAGAGGATGTGGTCTTATTCACTAATTAGAGACTAGGGTACTAATATTAACGTGTGGAACCACACCCTAGTTCCAATAGGTTAATACTACTCAGGAGTAACACAAATTAATAAATGTAAGACCATTAGTCAAAACAATAGACACCTTTGGCTATTAGGGTAATCCACAATGATTGGTACTATATGTGTGATAGGTCATAGAGAGATTCTTCCCAGTGTGGGACACCGGGTCACATATTGCCACATCCCATCATCCATGGACTATTTTGGTACTCATCCTTGATGAGTACCATTTGTATTATTGGTCCCACGAAGCTACTCCCCACTGTGGGCCTATCGGGTCACCCATAACTTCTTTCCACATTGGCCATCGTACTGAGGTACTCATCCCAAATAAGTATCCTGGTTCAGCTTGGTTAGACAGATACATTCTACACTATGGGAATTTTGGGTCATAGAGAAACTCTTCCAACTATTCCATTGTAGATGATCCACAAAGGGTCTCTTGTCAGCCGTCTTTGGGTTATAGTTAGTCGTAGGGTTCTCATATATATTGCACATTATTCTAGGTGAAACCAATTCTCAATCAATTTGTCTTATTCCAAAATTCATTATTTCCTCATTAGGAATGTACAAAATAACTTCCTCATCTAAAGGGATCCAAATTCCACAAACATCTCATCAATTGGATGCCCAGCTTGAAATTTATTGCAATTTTTTAAACAAGCCGGTAGGGACAAGTTCTGGTCTGACCTGGATATGACCCAATGACCCGAAATGGGTCCAAAAAGGTCCAATGGGTATGGAATGTGGGTTTTTAATAGGCCAACAATGCATACCCAACATTTCTTTGTATGCGAGCTTTCACATCCTGGATGCTTAACAACTATGTTCGCTATTTCACTAGGATGTTCCAGCTCACACCGATACTTCAGTCAACAAGTCCGCGTAGTGGACCATGTTCTCCATCGTAACCCATAAAAAATCCACAAGTGTAGGTTGTGTTTTAGCCATAAGAATGAATTGAATTAATGTATTATCAACGTGGCTTCCCCCACCAGCTCCATCATGGCGCACCACCTCATTGTATATCACGTGACAACACCAACACTTGCTGTCGGCACCGGCATGCAGTGTCTTTTGTAGACCATCTGATGTGCTTTGGTGGTCCACTCATTGAACCAGAAACAATTCTGGATCCCTTAGTTCTCCTATTTCACTTCATGCGCTTTAGATACTCTTTGTGATCCATCCAGACAGAATGTCATTTTAGCAGTGATATTTACCACAATGCCTCTTTCTAGTCACCACCATCATCGCCACACCTTTTTCATGCCATGTTCATCATGAATCAATGATGTAAAATTTTTACACTATAGAGTTTGTTCAATAACTGATCGATCACTATGCATTAAGTTACAGTCCATGTGAATTCCACCCACAACGAGCGAAGAACAAGGGGAGGAAAAAACTATTGAATGATCCTTTTTCAATGTTTGTGATTATCGGGAACGTTTTTCTTATTAGTTTTAACCAAAAAATTTCATCATGATGATATCCCATTAAAACCCCACAAAGAAACACCTCAACAATAATGATTGAATTTTGCATTAACCTATTCGTGGTTTGATCTACATTCATCATTTAAAACCATGAATGAGGACGATATATTCAAATAACAACCCCTACCATGATTCAATTCTTTCATTGATGTAGAATGCCTCCACATTGTTGTCATTCATCTATATTTGATATGAATCTTTGACTATTTTTTATTGGTGTTCTTCAATATTCACTAAATGATTCGATCTTTAATGGCATCATATTCACTTCTCGATTCCCCAGTGTTCTTCATTGGAGAGAAACCCTCCATCATCCGTTATAGATATTCTACATCCCTATATATTTATCCAACCATGAAAACTCATTAATGGAGAAACTCATCGCAGCATTTCTGTTACGTTGCATCATCATGTCAATATGTTCTTCCTTAAATAAAATATTGTATTCATTATTCTATTTGATAAATGAAATAGTGTATCAGTTATGCTCGTGTGTAAAGTTGTTTTGATTCGAAAATTTCACAATTTCAAATAAAATCAAATACAATAAATCATGATTATTTTATTATACTGTTTCTTTAATTAATGAAAATTGACATTTCCGGTCGACCATAATTGTTTTATGTTAAGTCATTTCTATTTGAATCCTAATGTTTGAAGATCAACAGAGTCCTCATATATTTTATATAGTCACAACTTCAAATTATTAGAAAACACACTCATACATTTAATTAGTAATAATAATAAAAATTTAAAATTCCATTTCGGACACTCCAGGCCTTATAATTGTGTGCCCTCTCATAGCATGGTTTCATTAAAAGAACATTAATTTAAAATAAACAATGTAAATTCATGCCATTAACATCATGAGATAATATCCCCATTATTTAGTGGATGTAATAACACTACTTCAGAATAAGTATGTATTAACTCCTTTGATGAGATAATTGATGTCAATTAATTTTTGGAATGAAAAAATGCAACTCATTCTATTTATCATTTTGATGTTTAAGATGATAGATTGTGGTATATTTTAAATAATTAAAGACAAACTAATGATCTTGATTCCATAGAATAATTTGCATTTATTAATATTTTTTATTTTAAAATAGTTCCCATAATGTTGTTTGACTACGAATGGAGAAACCATTCACCTAAATATAGAAAAAATAATTATTAAGATCTCAATATATAGAAAAAAACACATGATTATATACATATGTTACAAATATCATTCATAACAAAAATAGTAATATTAATACATTTTAATGAGGGTTTAAATAGTTTTTATTAAGGTTTATTTTAATAGAAAAATACAAAATTATTTAGAATGTGGTTTATTGTTCTAATAAAGTTGAGATAGATTTTCCTAACCATTATGTTTCGTGAGATGAAAATATGTAGAAATTGTTAATGTAAGGTGAAATAGAGAAGAAAATGATTAATATTTATTGACGTAAGAATCTGAAATTTCAGAATTGTGGTTAATGACCTTTCAATTAATGTTTTATAGAATATAGAAAGTTTTTCTTCTGTGGTTAGTTTCATTATAACGATCTTGTCTATATAAAAATGTTATGAAAAAAATAAATATTTGGTAACCAATTACCATCCAACAGTGAGTTATTTTAGTATAAACGAGTCGGTTAATCATTATGAAATTTGTTCGATGTTATATACATAGGATGTTAATAATCTTGATTATAAATATAATGGTGTAACAAATTAATTTACTATTACTACACCTGATGTTGAACCATCAAATGATGTATTGATAGTTATGATAATTTATTATAAAAATTATTCCAATTAACTTTTTGAATATATATCCTAACAATCATCAATTAACAATAATAATTAATTAATAGTGAGTATATATCTGATAAAAAAAATTAACCCATTTTTTTATGAAAACACTATGTGTAAATATTAGATAAAAAAAGATTTATGGGAATAATAATACTATGTTCAATGTGATTGTCTTTCCTAAAAATCATATTTAATATCCTATATTAGAGTTTGATATTATTTTATGTATGGAATAGTTTTCATTTCATCGTTCAATGATGTATTTTATGGACATGAATTTTTTGATGAGTGCCTTCATTCTTTTCCAAACATATCATGAAGCTGAGAAAATGATTATATATGGTAGTGAAAATACCTAGAATATATAATTTAATAGAAAATAATTGGTAAAATTAGTGATGTTCTAATGGAGAAATAGTTCATGGATATTTTTATTAACTATTTTACTAGTTTTATTTCATACTATGAGATTGAATTTACTGTAGAAATAATACCTTTTTCTAGGCCTCTTTTAAGACCCCTTATCAATGTCCCATAAAACACTTTTGGAACTAAAATTTAAATTACCTGACTTTATAAATAAAGATTTTATTCGACTAATAAATTCACCATGGGGTTCTCCTATTCTATATTTTACATAATTGTTGTCATATGATAATTTTTATTGATTATAGAGATTTCAATAAAATAACTATTATAAAAATATACCATTTTTCTCATATTGATAAATTAATTTTTCAACTCCATGTTTTATAGTACTTTTCAATGATTGATCTAATGTAAGAATACCATCAGTTGTTTTTGGCGTGTTATATAATTCAATGACTAATTTTAATACAATAAGTGGGAACTATTACTTTTATTATGCCCAGTTGGTTTTCCAATGCAGCAGATCTATTTTGGAATATAATGTAGGATATTTCAATGTTTTTGTGGATATGTTTTTTATTTTATTTTATTTATAATATATATTTATATATTTTTAAATATATTAGGAACAATAAATACTCCTATGTTTTGTTTTCAATGAACTAAAAAATGAAACACTGTGTGAAATTATTAAAAGTATTTTTTTTTTGAAAAATTATATTTTATTTTCCTTATTGTTTATGACTATTTAATTAATAGTGACCCAAATAAAAAAGATTTCGTTGAAAAATGGACAAGACAAAATAATTTAATATACATTGATTTTTTTTATCAGTGGGTTACTAGATGTGTTTTTATTACATTTCTCTATTTTCTAGAAAAATCACTATGTTCTCATTAAAAAGATATAAATTAATATGTATAATTGAATTTGATGATTTCATTCAAGAAATATACATAATATGGATAAATTCCAATGTTTTGTAATTTCCATGAAAAAATAGTGATTTTTTCATGTTTTTTTATCCTCCTTTGAAAGGTATTGGTTTTTTCATGATACAAAATTATCATGTATTTTCATATTCATTACAATAAGTAAATACTCATGAGAAAACTGATACATCATAGGATTTAGAATTAACTATTATAGATTTTACATTAAAATGTAGATATCTCATCTATTTGGAGAAGGGTATGGAATATATACAGATCATAAATGATCAGCGTATATATTCACATAGAAAGAGTTTAAAATTAGATATTGAAGATGGTTGTAACTGATTAAGAATTATGATTACACAATCAATTAACATATTGGAAGGAGAAAAAAATATTTTATTCCCTGATTCAAATAAAATAATACTACAATATCTATGATACATTTTAAACATAACCCCATAGATAATGATTTGAAAAAAATACTCCTTCAATTGTTTATATAGGGGCTTATTTAATTCTATTTTAATATTCCTAATAATTATCGATATGAGAAATAATTATGAAATAAGATATGGAAGGCCATAAGTTACAAAATAAGTAGAATCATTTATGAGTGGTATAATTCATGAAAGTAAAATTGATAAATAATTTTATATTTATAAATATAATATGTGTGTGGATGATTCCATATTTATGAACTTTTTTACATTATTCTCGTAGATTCTCATTTTTCATTAATCCTAGTAGCTCAATGATGTAAAGAGGCTTTCAAGAGTATTACTAGTGGTATGGATTGATAAGTTATATCTCTAAATTTACTAGAAAAGTATTTATTTATAATTCATTTAAATAATAAATAAAAATACTTAGGTGGATTCTGCAACACATTCTAGTCCCACAGTGAAAATGGATAAAAAATAATCGATGTCATGGTGGTATAACCGAAGAATTATCTCGGTTATAATTAACCTTTTTTATTATCAATCAAAAAACATATAATGAACCATTCCATCTCATTAATTATACCCTATATTCAGATCAATTTGCATTAAATTATCTAATGGATATATTCAGGTTTCTTGGTGTTCCTCCACCATTGAGTCTTATAGTGATCCTTGGGTCACTAATAGAATATAGAAAGGCCTTCAGAAATAATTTTTCATGATAAAATGTTTTTATATGAACATAATTTCAAAATTATATGGTTTTTTGGATATAATAATATATGAATTCTATGAATTTATTATTTTTTTAATGAATTTGTATGAAATTTTTCATCATCATATTTCTTTTCTTGAGATTACTTATAACAATAATTTTCATCCTAGTATAAAGATGAACCCTTTTTAAGAATTATATGAAATGTTCTATCAATCTCCCACATTATTTGTTGATGTATATGAAAGGATGTTGATGGGACCATAATTATGTGGGGAAGTGGATTAGAGGGTAAAATTTATATAGCAACATATGTGAACCACTTAGGAATAGATGAAAATATATATAGTAAATAGAGGAAAGACCATTCATTCGAGGTAGGTTATGATGTTTCTCATAAAATATCTTCATTGTACAGAGTTATGTACTATGGTAATAAGGGAATGATAATTTAAAATTATTTAGAACAAATAAAATAATATATATAAATCTGGAATAGTTTCCTATAGATTTTCCATGCCTCCATGTTTTTCTTTGGAAAAATATATACATCAGGTTTTGATGTTAAGAATTTATATGTATAATTACTCTAATGTTTTGGTCTCAAAAGTAGTTCAATTGTTTGAAATCCATTATTATGAGGAATATACTATTTCGTTTCCTAACCATATAGATTAATTATTTATAACTAGGTAATTTATCATGTTAATTTTTGTGAAAATCTTTATAATTTGGGAAAGAATATGGGAATCTAAAAATGTAGTGAGGGGATGGTTTCCTCACTTGTTTAATAAGTGAAAAAATTGTAAGCATAAAATTTAAAAATTATAGAGAATGTAACAACCCATGTATGGATATAATAATATAATATTCATATTTTTTAATATTTATTACTTATGTATTCATATTTATTATAAATACTATATATAAGTAATATAATATATGAAATTGTTAAATTAACTAATTTCCTATAATATAATATTTAATAGTTAAATTTTCAAATTAAATGTATTCAAATTGAAATAAAATTATTTTTAATTTCATAGTTTAAATGTTATAATTGAATTAAAATTTTCAAAATATTATATAAAAAGCTAATATTATATAAGTAGTGAAAAATACATATTTTTATTGAAAATTGTTCCATTTTAAGTGCATTTTCAATGTTAATGTTTGTTTTTATATGTTTTCATTTTTTATTACTTAAATTTAATTTAAAATAATCTAATTATGTGTTTGTAAATAGATACATTACATGAAATTGTTATCAAAGAAGTTAAATATAATAGGGAATTTTTTTGGAATTTTTTTTTTCATTTCCTTTTAGAAGTATGATTTGAAATTAAATTTTTATTATTATGTAGTTTAATTTTTCAAAAATGTACTCAAAAATTACAATTAGTTGGTACTAATTTATTAGTTCATCTCTTCTATTTTTGGGAAATATGAATAGAAAACATTATCATTGTTATTTCCACTATAATGGGTAAATCATGTTACATTGGTTCAAAAATAATATGATAATATCATTAAAATGACCAAATGTTGTAATTGAATATTATTCAATTTGTATATATTGATATTATTAATTTATATTTATAATTTTTTTTATATAATGGAGCCACTCATTTGAGATCATGTTCTTATAGTAATTTATTTAATGAAATTATAGACATCCTAAGAACATATTTTTAATAAGGGTAATATTTTTTTATGCCTCATACCCAATTACCCAGAGCCAGTTCATTGTTATATAACATTGTCATGATCACAAGGGATCAAATCCAGAATGACTAATCAGTTTAGTTGCCTTTAAAGTACAAGATACATTAATAAGTTTTACATTACATCATGAAATAAAATAATCAACAACATTTCCCACGTTTTTAACGCACTGATATCATTATTCAATCCCTATAGGTCAACCATAAAATACTTCTTCACATCTTGGGAAAAATAAAACATAGAAATTGGTGATCTCAGATTCATCGTAAGGATAAAAATATAGCAGAATATTTTATAAAGAATCATAAACATTTAAGGTAATTTATAAGACTAAAAGAAAATCTTTTTAATCTTAAATTTCACAAACCTGGTTGAGTGGCTATCTGACCCGGCGCCCGACCCTGTCTGCTGTATGAACTGGAGGGCATTCCTGAACTCCATGGGCTGGCACAAGTGCTCGGGTATCAAAAAATTACATTAGAATGATTTACTAGAAATAAATGATAGAAATACAACTAACATGATAACCAAACTGAAACTCGAAACATACTACAAAACATACCTTTAAACTATAAAAAAGTTTAAATTTTACAATTCAACTAAAACCCAAAGTGAAAAACAACAATGATAGAGAAATAGAACTCCAATACAAAACTATATGTGAAGATCATCAACAACCAGATCCACCATAACTAAGAACGATTCCTCAACCTGGAATACATAAAGAACAAGGTCTACATACAGCCAAAGAGGGCACTTAGACATGAAAAATCCCAAACAAGGTCCAAGTTCACGTCACCTATCACAATAATGCATAAAAGCCGTAGTGGGCACTTAGACATGCAAAATCCCAATTTGCACACCAAAACCCACTTTTAAAACAATACGCCCACTAAAATAATTTAATTACATAATCTGTATAGGTTACATAATCAATTAAACCATATCTACAATATAAAAGAAACATGTCACTAAACAAACCACCATGTATCCACATAAACACAATTTTATAATATGGTTCACACTAATTCATTTTTCAAAAACGTTTTACACCATTTTCATAATTGCGTAAACCATAAAACAAATTATAAAGTAATAGTAAAATATTCACACATGACATTTCACAATCTAAAGTAACCATTTATAAGTTCAAATTCATTCACAAAACACATTCACTAAAATAAAATATTATAGTGTGACCTGCACCACCCAAATAGTTTGATGGAAAAGCATTACATTATATGAAAACACAATTTTATAAGCCAAATAACATAACAATCCAAAAATAAAAGCTTATAAAACAATTTAAATGGAAACGCTTGGTTTTAACCACTAAACCCAAAAAAAAGTCCTTGACCACCTTACACACTTGAGGCCTTGTCAAAAATATCATTCTCACCACAGACATAGATTAAAAATCTACCCACACAATTTAGAAGTCACCAACATCTTACTAAGTATGATTTTAAGTGGATACAACACACATAAATTAGAAATTCTACCAAACAGTTCAATGCACATCAAACAACAATGAAAAACATTTCTGAACTATGAAAATTAACTAAATGATGTGCTTAACAAATTAAATGTGATAATATATTTACAAAATAATTATTACACGTTGATCCACTTACTTCAGGAGTCGAGTACCCCAACACTTGGCGCGGAACATCAATCAGTTATCATTTTCACCACAAAGAACCTAATGTGATCCCAAAGACTTGAATTTGAACAAAAAAATGTAAAGTTAAACCCCCAAAATCATAACATATACCTTCTATAAAAAAACAACAAAACTCAAATTTAAAGGTTAGAGACATATCTGAATGGGGCGCTGTGCATGGAAGGTGATAGTGGTAATTCACCGGAGTTTCTCGCCAGAAAGAGAAGCATGACATATGTAAGGGGAGGCTGATGGGGTGTAGACTAATGATGGGGGAGATCAGGAGAAGTGAGGAGGTTGGAGGAGAAGTTTTATCTAGTGGAAGGATGATGGGAGGCATTGTACGGACCTTCAAATACGGTGGGAGGAGGCAAGCAAGTGAACGGGTTAGCTGGGGAGGAGTATGATATGGATAGAGGGCCGCAACCGATAGTCTAGGGGAGGGGTTTGATGGAGAACAACTGAGGGTCGTGGAGGTAGTGCAAGTGAGGGAGGAGCCGGCATGGAGAGTCTTTAGGAATGAGGTATGACAGGCTGAATGTTTGGGTGACACGTGCAGACCATTGGACAGAGCAGCGAGTGGCTGGCTAGGGAGAGCAGGACACAACGGACAAGTGGGGTGCATGGGGACAATGTAAGATGTGGAAGAGGAAAAATAAGGATGGAGTTGTGGCATTATGATGATGGAGATGAAGGGGGTCGCAACGAGAATGAGGGCCATAGGGGGAGGTCTAGGTCGCGACACAATAGAATATAGGGGAGGAAAAATAGCACCCAAAATAAGATAAAAAATAATAATTAAAAAAACAAATTAAAACTGAAACTAAAATGTAATACAACTAATAATAATAGTAATCATAATAATAATAATACTAAAAAATAATAATAATAAATAAATAAAATAAATTAACTTTCATCAGTAATATAAATAATAATAATACTAAATAATAATAAACTATATCCTGAATTAATAATATTATCATTATCAGTAAAATAATTCCTTAAATCTTATCACACTCATCTTATTTTCATGTTATTTTGATTTCATTACTCATTATCATTTTATTATTCTTTAATATTTTAACTCATTTTTGAAAGTCGAGTAGACCACACAGTCTTAGAGTCGTGCCCTCCCATACGTTTGTTGATGAAAAACCCAAAACACTCCAAATAATAATAATAATAATAATAATAAGATAATAAAATTCTTAAAAACTAAATAATAAACTATATAATGGTCAACTTAATAAAATGATATTAATAATAATAATACTCTCATTTAAATTATTTTCCAAGAAAATAATAAAAAATAATCTCAAGTGACATTAATATTATTATTATTAGTAAATCCATTCTTAATTCGTTTTATTTCATTAGTTGACCATCGAGCAGGATGTGCAGTGAACTAGGAGAGGTCGCGCGGTGACCCAGGAGAGGCAGCGCTTCTCCGACCATGGTTCACTAGATGAAACCAAGGGAGAAACATTCTGTTTTTTTAAATAAAACTCGAAATATTATGTCTGGTTTAATCCTGGACTACTTGACACAAAGAAAATTAATAAAAACTATTTATTGGAAAAGGCGAGTTTGACAATTCTCCCGACCATAGCACTTTCTATCCCAGGAAAGCCACAACTAAGGTTGAAGTTCAAAGTAGAAAATAACAAACCCTTTATGATTCAAGGAGGATCCCATATGAAAAACATGGGAATAGAGGAAAAGCAAAACTCAGAGAAAGTGACCCGAAGACAACTTAAAAAAACATAAAAAGACTTTCTGATATGAGTCACCCACTGAAAAGAGATATAACTCCTCCATTTGACTGATCAAGGAAAGGAACACTCTCACACATGGAAACCAACTTCACAAGAAATAACATCTCAAGCACCATTGAATGAAAACATTTTCGTTTGACGGGAACGAACAAACAATGTCAAGCATGTACAAGGAACACTCTGATCACCTACCACCAAGTCATCTCTTGGATCAGAGCCAAAAGGTCAACTGGGGAAACCCCAGAGGGGCTCCCCGCCAATAAAAACAAACCAACGCCCGAGAAAAAACAAGAAAATCGACATGAGGAGGGCCGGGAGGACTCCCCACTATTATGAAAATGGACAACATCAAATCATTACAGAGACTTTTGACCAATACATGTGGTGGGTCTCCCCACCATTAGGATCGACAAAAGATAAAAACATTAAGAATTTTCCGATAGTGACCAAAAACCCCACCACAAGGGGTGGGGAGGTACATACCCAACTACTAGGGCATCAAAACCACATATGAAGACATCCCAACATCTCCACATCCCTAGATGAGCCTTGTTCATAATTGAGACCGATTTACCCAACATAACGCATAAGGACCACTAATGAGATTAAATCCATTGTGATGAAATCCCCATGAAACTAATTAAAATAGACAAGCACACCTCCACATAGTCACCAAACCCGTACTTAGCTAGATGGTTCATTCAAAATAGAACAACCATAACAAAAAATTTAAACTACATTTAAATTCATCACTGAAGATAGAAAAAAAATCTGGCTCTCATATACTCTTGGGGTTCCTGACCATACGCCAACTTCACTCTGAGGCCAATGGCTAGAGCCCTAATGTTCTAAGCATTTTATTCCACATATTCAGGAACTAAAAACTCATGAGGGAATATTTTACCATTGTTTCTATACGCAACCATACCACAACCGAGACAACACCATCAAACACAACACACCATGACATCCAACTACTCGTTCACGACACATCCTCCAAAACATGGGTTTATGAGATGCACATGCATAAACGTTCACCTTAACAAAGAAATATAAGAAGGAAAAATGCACAGAAAACACTCCCCTTTGAATAAAAAAATAGAACTCCTCGAGAGGACACACTCCAAAGAAAATAGTGATTCCAAAAGGATCTTAAGAAATCTAACCTTTCTCTTTCAAAGCGAACTCACACTGTAAGAAGTCACAAAACATGACCCTTGCAGTCTATGAAAGTAATAAAAGTCCCTTCAAGACATCGGTCATCACTGATAACTCTAAACCACGTTCACCCCTCCCCACTAGAATTTCATTCACCGATTCCATGGTGAACCTTAAAACATGATAGTGTCAAACTAAAAAACCAACGAGTCAAACAACTCAAAAAAAGACCAAAAAACCAATCGACTCCCCTAGCATCATTCATCTCAATATGAGAGGATACACATAACTAAATGGGGTTAGGGACAGACTTAGCACTTCACTGAAAAGGGAGAGTCCATGCTTTAATCAACTGGAGGGTCAGCCATTGGTGAATTACCAGTATCTGAACATCAGTCACATGTTAATGAATTATGTTGGAGGGCGGTCAGTAGTCAAGAAGAAACCCATTGACATAATTAAACTTGTCCAATGGACAATACATATGGAAATTGGGCACTAAACGTATAGGGATGAACACTGCAAGGGCTTCTCGAAGCACTTACCAAAGAAACCCTTTCCCACATGCATGTACACCAACTTATAAATAAGAATTCAAAATCAAGATGAAAATCATCTAAAAAGGATTCTCATTTTGAAAATTCTCACATCCATCAGTTCAAAAACACAAGGACGCACCCAGAAATAAAACACCAAATTCTTATATAACTATGTTTTTATGATATGAATAGATAGTGGGTTGCACAAACACTAATGGTGTCATGTGGACCTCACACATGCATGTTCTCATGCCACACCGGCACCCTCCTAATTTCCATCCAAGAACCTATCCAATTATTCCAATAACCATTTCTCTTTCCATATACACTCATTCATGTGGTTCCCCATGATAACACCAAGAATCAAAACCATACACTTTTCATTTCTCAAAACCAATATTTCAACCCACACTTTCCAAACCCTACACATTATTTTATATTTAAAGCGCTTCATTTCAAAATATATTTTTCACGACCAAATTTTTTTTACATAAAAAACATATTTCCATGAATCTAGAACAATGAGATGAGGAATGATGCAACAGGAGACTAATGTATGTGGGCGACTGGAAAATATGATTGGTAGCTATTCCCTAATCAAACCATCAACATATAGAGTATTCTAGGATTTCATCCCTGGCTCCACATCAATGGCCAGAACCTTTGAGAACAATAGTACCACTAACCCTATTCCATTTTCATTTCCCCTAAATAAGATTAACCACACTTGCCAATGATTTATACAAACCTCAACTTACTTTGGTAACTCGAACCCCACCAGAAGGGGTGTTGGCCAGGCACCTTGCTCGTAACTAGATCATCGAGTTTCAATAGCTTTAACTTTGGTCTACCCCAAACCTATAAAAAAAGACCTCCCATGAGTGAAATGCTTCCTCTGATACAATTTTATCATGAACCAAGCAGGGTCGCCATCTGACTCAGCGCTCGACCCAGTCCCCCGAAAGACCCAGAGGGCATTCCCGATCCCCATGGGATGGAACAAGTGCCCTAGTATCAAAACATTACATGGGAATGATGTACCCAAAATAAAAGAAAGAAATACAACTAACATGATAAATAAAATGAAACTGAAAACAAACAAACAAACATGCCTTTAAACTATAAATAGGTTTAATGTTTACAATTCAACTAAAACACAAAGTGAATGGTAACAAAGATAGTGAACTAAAACAGCAATACAAACCTCCAAGTGAAGACCGTCAGCAACCAGAACCACCATCACTAAGCATGATCCCTCAATCAGGAATACATAATGAACAAGGTCTACATACACCCAAAGGTGTATATAGGGTGTAATCCAATATCCCAGTAGGATGTCACCCAATAGAATGGTTCCATGCATAATTTTTAAATGAAAAACACATTTTCAATATTAAATAGAGAAAATAAATAAATGCTTGAACAGTGTAAATAAAAACAAAATTAAAGAAAATTGTTTCAAATGTAAGTACATAAATTAAAACACACACAAACTCACTTTTTAAACTATCTAATGTGTCACAACAATAAGAATAAAGTAACCAATGAGAACCAAATATGGGAGAAGACTCGTTGTTGTTAACTAGCAATTTCCCCTAGATCTTCTTGTCTCGGTGAAACGTGGCTTAGAAGGCCACGACCATCAGATAACATGTCATAGAAGCCTGTGACCCTCAGAATATGTGGATTAGAAGGCCATGAACCTCAAAAATATTATTTTTAGTTAGTGTTTCAATCGTCAGTCCTTCCAGTGAAACTCGGTCGAGTCACCCACGCAACACTATCCCACTAGACTAGTCCACCCTCCTAGCTATCCAGGCTTCCCAGTTGGTGGTCAAACAAGTTTCCAGTTCATGTCACATGTCATAATATTTCATAATAACCAAACAAGGTAGTTACACATGCGAAATCACAATTTTCACACACAAACCCACCTTTAAAACCATACACACACCAAAATAATTTCAAAACACAATCTGCATAGGTGACACTCAATTAAACCATCTTCACAATTTAAGAGGAACTTGTCACTAAAAAACCACCACTTACACAAGTAAACACTATTTTGAATTAAGGCACACTCTAAATCATTTTTGATACACATTTCACAACCTTTTCATAATTAAGTAAACCTTAATTTTTTTGAAAAGAAATAGTAAAAGGGTGTCACATGTTTTTGCACAAACTAATGTAACCATTTATAAGTTCAAACACATTCACACATCACACACACTCCAATAAATTTTAATTCTTAATGTACACAACACAAATAGTTTGATAAAAACCCCTTACACCATATGAAAAACATAATTGTATAAACCAAAAAATTTATCAAGCCAGAAATAAAAGCTGATAAACAATTTAAAATAAATCGCTTGGCATTAACCACTAAAACCACACAAAACCTTCCTTGAAAAATATACGCTTCGTTTCCATGTCAAAAATATCTTTTGAAAAACATGAATTGATTAAAAATCTACCCAAACAATTTGGAAATCACCAACATTTAACTAAGTATGTGTTTTAAGCGGAAAAAACACAATTAAATTAGACATGCTACAAAACAGTTCAATGCACATAACATCAAATATAACCAATTCCGCAATAAAAAAATTAAAAAAATGATGTGCTAATAAAATTAAACATGAAAATTTATTTATCAAAGAATGATTAGACATGGAACCACCTAAATCGGGTTTCGAGGACCCCAACACTCGGTGCGAAACTTCAATTGCTTTTTGTTTGCACCACAAAAAAACCTAATATGATCTGAAAAACATGAATTAAAACAATTAAAAAATCAAGTAAAACCCCTAAATTGAGAACATATACCTTCTTATAAGACCACAAAAACTCAAATAGAAAGGGGAGAGACTTATCTGAATGGGGTGGTGCATGAGGAAGGCGAAAGGGGAAATTCACTGGAGTTAATCGCCGGAAAGAGAAGGATGTCGGATGCCAGGGGAGGATGATGGGGTGAAGCCTCATGCTGGCTAGAGAGAAGCTGATGCAAGGAGGATAGAAGAGTGATTTTTTATAGTGGAAGGTTGAGCGGAGGCATTGCGTCGACATTCTGACAGGGTGGGAGGAGGCGAGAAGGCAAGTGGGCTAGCTGGGGAGGAGTCTGCTATGGGAGGAGGGTCGTGGCCAGGAGTCTTGGGGAGGGGGTGCGATAAAGAATGACTGAGGGTAGGGGATGTAGTGAATGTGAGGTAGGAACCAGCATAGAGAGTCAGTGGAAAGGAGGTCTGACTGGCCGGACATTAGGGTGGCACGTGGGGACCGTCAGATGGAGCAACAAGTGGCTGTCTAGGGATAACAGGACGCTGCAAACTAGGGGGTGTAAGAAGATGATGCCATATGTGGAAGAGGAAAAACATGGGTGTTGTTGCGGAATGATGAAGATGGAGATTAAGGGGTCATGACGGAAAGGAGGGCTACATAGGGAGGGTTCGGTCGTGGTGCCAGAAAAAATGGGGGAGGAAAACCCAACAAAACAAGATAAAAAAGAAAAAATAAACAAATAAAATAAAAATAAAAAAAGTAAAACAAATAATAATAATAATTGTAATAGTAATAATAATATAACTAAAACAAGAATAATAATAATAAATAAAATAACTATATTTTCATTGCTATTATAAATAATAACAATTCTCAATAATAATTAATAATATCCCCAAATAATAATATTATCATTATCAGGAAAAGAATTCATTAAATTTAATCACACTATTCTTATATTCATTTTAATTCCACTTCATTGCTCATAATCATTTTATTATTCCTTTATGTTTTAACTCATTTTTTAATGTCGGGCAGAGCGCGCAGTCTTAGAACTATGCCATGCCCGTATTCCCGGTGATGCAAAACCCAAAACACTCATAAGACTCATAATAATAATAATAATAATAACAATAATAATAATAATAAGATAATAACATACCTAATAAATAATAAAATGAAATACAATTAACAACTTAATAAAATGATATTAATATTAGTAATAATCTCAATTAAATTATTATCCATGAAAATAATAATAATAATCTCAAGTGACATTAATATTTTTATTATTAGTAAAACCATTTCTAATTCATATTATTTCATTAGTTGACCATCATGAAGGACATGCAGTGAACTGGGAGAGGTAGTGCGGCGTCCCAGGCAAGGCCACACAACTCTGACAATGGTGCGCTGGACATAACTAAGAGGGAAATATTAATTTTTTTTTTAAAAAAACATTAAATATTAAGTCTGGTTTCAACCTGGACTACCTGACACAAAGAAAATTAATAAAATAAATAGATTGGATGAGGCGAGTGTGACATTAGACATCATCTTAATATAGAAAAGATAAAATAAAATAATTCAATTTACTTATTCATATGGATATTTTACAATTTGAATAATCACATTCAATATCAATACCAACTTTCATTATTCGGGAATGCATAATTCCAGACATTATAATCCCATAGTCAAGTCCATGTGCCAAGACTAAAAATAATATTTTTTCAAGGCCTTGTGACAAAACACTAGTTTGACTCATAAGACCTACAGATGCATCGAGAAAATATAACGGCCTCCACCCTTCACTTACTATGTACAATGAATTCGTCTTATGAAAAGGTTTAAAATAACACTAACATTTGTATTTAAACTAGAAAACGAAATTTCAATACTCTGTCAGTTACCCTGAATGGTGTAAAAGACACATCCATAGTAAGACATATCATATAACCTTCAATACAATCTAAATGTTTTGTATCATAATAAATCATCTTCAAACAAGCTCAAAATCCAACAAAGGATCTTGATACAGATTGAATAAAAATCTTTTTAAAGAAATATCCCTTTCTTTTTATAAATCATTTAAAAGTCATATAATTATAAAATAAAACATTTATTTTGAAAATATTCTTATAATCTTGTATAGGAAGATTTAAAAATGATATAACAGCGGAAAATAGTGACACCCACCACATTAGTTAAATAAGACATTTTTACCTTAATTATGTCGAAAAGGTCATAAAGTGACTTGTTTCGAAAATGAACAAAAGATTCATTTCAAAACATATATGGTCAAGTAAGGGTATATATGAATTTAACCCATAGTATAGTAAATTGTAAAAATGTTTCGAATATCATTTTTTAGAAAACATGGATGTTGATGACAAAGAGGTCCCAGTAGATACTTACATAAAATCATCCTTGGAAAATAAACCGATGGTGAAATTAACCCTTATCGTGTAATTTTACATAGTCTATGATGTGTTTAACTTCTATATAATTGTTAAAAAAATGTTAATAAATTATTCAAACCCTTTATATATAAATATTACTTCATATATGATCCTTTAATATTTCATTTTTAAGAATATTTCAGTAGTATCATCGTTTTAGGTGTTAATAGATTCATTTTTATTTATATTCATGGTTATGTAAGACATTTTTGATATGAATAGAATGTATTTGATTTATATATAGAATCATATTTTTTTCATAAAAATTATTTTTATTCCTGAAATTAAAATTATTCTTTAATTATTACGATAGGGAAAGAATCTCATCACGTTCTTGGAGATGATAATCTGTATGTACACACATTCGACAATAACATATTTTTGATGGTGAAATCATATGTAATTGGATGGTATATCATATATAAAGAATTTTTAACATGTTATATTTATTATCTATTTTAATTTTACTCATTAATATACCAATCGAAAATAATTATGTTTTTGAATAACAAATTACACCACGATGTGGAGACTTTCAGCCGTACGTACTAATGTATGGTGACATTGTCATTTATATGATTGATATAATTATTAATATAGTTGTAACATTTTTATAATAACATATATATATATATATAAGACACTTGATTTATTATTTTAGAATGCAAACAATAAAGAATGTGGAAGTGGAAGAAGAACAGAACATGAAAGAAATGATGAAATATTTACCTGTTCTCTGGGTTCTTCCATGTGATTTGATAAAAAGGGATCCATAGGTTAGATGTATGACCAATGTAAGGCCTCTAGGATGAATAGGGGAATTTTGGGGGGATATTTTTTCATTGTTTTTCCGATCCAAATGGCTTTGGAGGTGTGAAATTAGGGGAAAGCGATGTGCCCTTTTATAAGAGAGGTGAAGGTCACATTAGAGAAATATTTAAATGTTATTTTATAATTTATCAATTTTTTGGATTATAATGGCTTAAAAATGATTTATATAGAATATATGGTGGGGATGGGTCAAATAATTATCAACCCATAGGTTTTAGATAGGTTTATGTCACCATTTTAAACATATCTATTACATTTAACTCTTAGTTAAATAGTTATTCATTTTCCATGCCTCTTTGTATTTTTATATTTAATGTTTAATAAACATGGTATAAACTACCAAGAGATCCCCAAGTGGTTCATTATTAATATATATAACCATATAAATGTCCTTTTTCTTATCATTATATTTTTAAGAATATTATATCCACTAATAATATAGTATTTTTTTTAAAAACTCAATTATGCCAATTTCAACACTATTTAATATTTGATTTATGTGAAAATAATAACAGAATTATTTCTTAAAAAATATATAATATACCCAAAAATGTCATATAATCCTTAAAAATTAGTGGAATTAATCAAATGTCTCATATTAAATTTATTTTTATATTTATAATATCAATTATTTTAATCGTTCTTTAATAAGGTAATTACTACATCATCATTGTGTCATATATTAATTAAATTATATAATATATAAATACTCTAAATAAAATTCCATTATGTAGGAAATATATTTATATTTATAATGAATATTTATAGTAGAATTTATATTATTTTAATCCCTATATTAAAAATTTTTTAGTTAATAAACATGGAATTTAACTCTTTTAACTCGTCTTTAAATAAAATAATAATAAATGTCCTAATCTAAACCAAGTGGACCAAAGGGGATCGTATTTTAGTACTAAGGTTGTTTTTGGTCGAATTACACTTATACAATAGTATTTGAACATGTTTTAGTGTAATTATGATATCATTTTTACCCTTAATTACCCTATTTACTTTTAATAGTGGTAAATACACGTCAAAAGTTACTATTCAACAAAAATTATTTTAATCTTACTGAACTAGATTTTACTTACTTATATTAACTGTGTCTATCATATATTTTAAAATAAACTCCAAGATGTGGTAAAATTATGTTTTATGCAAATTTTCAAATGCTCCTAGGAGGTGGGTAAAAGACACTAAAAAGTTCAATAAAATTTATATATATCTAAGGTATTATAAAAAGAATCCAATGAATTATATTAAATGTATATAGGTATTATGTATCTATATTTTTCTAAAATAAAATTAAATAAAATAAATAGTTATTTAAATAAAATGTCGCATTTAAGTAATAACATAGTGTTTTTCACTATTCATATTAAATTGATACATTTTATAAAAATACAAAAATTTCACCCTAAGATAATTTTGATATTCCGAATCCAAAAAATGATGTCCATTTTGAATGATTAAATTTATAAAATTTAAAAAAGTGGTTAGTATTATTCATTATGTCTAGTTTGATTGGTTGCAATGTGTTAGAATCTCGAAGTTGTGCACAATGTAAGCTACTGCATTATTCAAAGGGAAGCATATCTTGGAAGCTTGGGGTGTAATATTCGACACTCCATAAAATAATTTCATCCTTGAAATTTATAGAATATTACTGCATAAAAATATTCGGGTGGTTCTTCAACGTATGTTACTCGAGTTCCCACGCTACCTCTTCTATCTTATAGTATCTCCATAGAACTTTTACCAAAAAAATTCATCTGGTTTCTCATCACATGTTATATGGTATTAATATTTTTGATAGGATCTTCACAATAAGACTGATCTGGTTCCAGTTCAATTTCTTCATAGGTGAGTACATGCGTTCGGTTAGGCATGTATATTCTCAACAGTGATATGTGAAACACATCGTGAACATTGGAGATACATGGAGACATTTCCAAACGATAATCTACAACTCCAATTCATTCTAGAATTTTGAAATCTCTAATGTACATGGGACTCAGTTAACCCTTCTTATCGAAACCTAAAACACCCCTCCATGGAGATACCTTCAAGAAAACATGGTCTCCAACTTGAAATTCCAACTCCTAACTTCAGTTATTGGGCTTGATCATTTGCCTACTTTGGGATGCTTTTATGTGGGTTTGGATAACATTCAATCTTTCTATTGTCTCCTCATCATGTTCCGAGCATACGAGTTCACTTTCACCAACATCAAGCCAACAAGTTGGTGTGTTTCATCTCCATCCATATAACCCTTCATATGGTGCCATCTGAATACATGAATGTAAGATATTGTTAAAGGAAAACTCTGCTAAAGGGAAATATTGATCATATATACCTTGAATGTTGTCAGAGCAAGATCTCAACATTTATTCTATGGTTTTATTTGTCAGTTCTTACTGTCCATCAGTTTGAGGGTAGTAGGCACTGCCAAAATGATGTTCCGTATCCAGGGCCTTATAAAGACTTTTATAGAATATTGATGTAAAACAGGGATCATGATCACAAACAATATATATAGCTAATCCATGATGTGTTAAAAATTCATTAATATATAGTTTGGAAAGACGTTAAACTTGTAAATATTCTCTAATAGAATGAAAATCTACTGACTTGGTATGATGATCAATAATGACCCATATTTCATCATTCTTTTTAGGAGTCTTTTTTAGCCCCATGAAAAAGTCCATCATTATATTATCCCATTTCCACTCAGGTATGTGAAGAGGTTGAAATAATACTCTATGTTGATTCCTTCCACCTTTCACTTGTTGAAAAACCATACATGTTGACATAAAATCAACAATCTCCATCTGTATGTTGTCCCACCAAAAATGTTCCTTAAAATATCAATACATCTTAGTTTTACTAGGGTGTGTAGAGATATTATATCTATGAACATTATTCAACAATTACCTTTTCAAATTTGGTATACAGGTAACACAAAAGCTCTTCCCAAATTAAAAAATTCCATTTTAATATATGAATTCAATAAATCTCCCATCATTCACAGCATTAATATTCTTTTAAAAATATTCAGCATCAGTCTGAGAACTTTTTATCATTTCTAGTAAATATGGTTTGTCAACCATTTGAAAAAGCATTGATGTTTGATCTTCCAGGGTTATTCCCATATCCATCTTTACTATATCCATGTATACAGGAACCATTTCAAATTTCATATTGTTCAAAACTCTATGATCCTTTCTGATCAAAGAATATTCTACCACCTGTGCCATCCTCTAGTGGAAGTGTATAGTGAAATAATAATTCCTGAGTAGTTAAATCCCTCACCATTCACTCATGTTGTGTTTTTTTGTGACAAAATATATTTCAAACTCTTGTGATGAGTATAAATATCACATTTTCCACTACAGAGATAGTGTCTCCATATTTTTAAAGCAAACATTATAGAAGCTAACTCATGATCATTAGTGGTATGGTTTTCCTCAGGTATTCTTAGTTTATGTGATGCCATGACAATAACTCTATCATTATGCATAATGACACAACCAAGTCCTTTCATTGAAGCATCACTATAAATAACAAACCCCTCATTACCTGATGTTAGAGTCAAGATAAGATAATTTACTAATCTTATCTTTAGTTCATAAAAATATACGTCAAAATCATTTTCCCAAACTAATTTAAACCATTTTATTTTGACCGTGGTTAATGGGTTTTCCAAAATTGCAAAATTGTGGACAAAACATCGATAATAACCTGCTAAACCAATAGAACTGCGTCCCTCAGTTATAATTGTTGGTTCTGGACATTCATAGATTTCCATGGTCTTTGAAGGATGAATAGAGAGTCTGGCCTTAGAGAAAATATTGCCAATAAAAGAAATATCATGTAGCCTGAATACAATGTTTCTAAACATCTCATATACGTCATTTCTTTTAAGAGTATTTAGAATAATGTCGAAGTTATTTTCATGGTCTATGTAGCTTTTAGAGTATATCATGTTATCATCAATAAATACCACTATAAAGTCATAAAGATATTCCTTGAAAACTTTATTCATTAGATCCATGATGACAGAGGGGGAATTAGTCATTTCAAAAGGCACTAATGTAAAGTCATAATACCCGTACATAGTTCGAAATGCTATTTTCGTAATGTCTTCCTTCTTTACACAAAACTGAAGATATCTAGATCGAAGGTCATTCTTTGATAAATATTGAGCTCAATGAAGTTGGTAAAATAAATCATCAGTGTGTGGTAGGTAATACTTGGGTTTTTTTATTATATCATTGACCTCCCTATAGTAAATGGACAACCTCATAGATCCATCTTTTTTCATATAAAAAATAAATGTGGATTCCCATGGATAAACACTATTATTAATAAATATCATATTACTCAATTCATCTAGTTGTTTCTTTAATTCCTCTAATTTCACAATGGCCAATCTATAAGGGGTCTTTGATATGGGCTTTGAACAAAGAATTAAATCAATGGAAAACTAAATTACTCATTCTGGAGGATGTCCAGATAAATACCTTGGAAACACATCCATATATTTTTGTACAATAAGTACATCCTCTATATGAACATTACTTTCCTAACCCATAGTAAATTCATTATATTCATCCCCAAAAATTTATTTTTGTTGAGATACTGTGGTGGATCTAGATAAGAATTAGGTGGTGGCATTTCTGCACTGAAGATAAGGTACTTCTTTTCATCATCGATAATTGTAACCTCCTTTTTATTACAATGAGTCTTTGTATTAGGGTCCAAAATCCAATACAAACCAAGGATTATATCATTTTCAATCATGGGTATGATAATGAGATAAGAAGATAAAAAAATTCATATTCCTTAATGGGAACCGATTCAAAAATATTTTTTTGCAGTTATACATAATTTTGAATTTTTATTTAATAACAACCTTGTTAGATGAAATTGAAAATATCTAATTTTAATAGAAAACTGGGAAGATATTAAACTTTGTGATGATCCATGATCAAATAAAACATTAGCTACACTCATGGAAACCATTAAATTACCTTCCACCACGTCATTCAGAGCTTCAACATCAGCAGTGGTGATCACAGAAGAATGTCATTTCTCCTTTGGCCTTTTTTGAGGTACGTTCCATTGGAAAATATGACATTAATTGGAATAATGCCCATTTTCTCTACAATTGTAGCATACAACATTGACATCCTATTTTTCCCCCTTGTAATCACGACCTTAGTGGCCTTTTCACCACACTGGTAATAGACTCTCGTTCCCATCATAAAATTTGTGGGGTGTTTCTTCCCTCATTTACCATAGGATGGATATTCAACTATTACCTTTTTCCCGTTATTTCCATTTCTATAGTGTTCAATAGTTCTTTTCTTCTCTTTCTTTTCATTAAAGTCTTATAACATAGAGAATTATTTTTATATTTTGATAACACATGAGAGAATATATTCGTATAATATGAAGGATTCTGAGACTAATGCTCACTAGTGAAAAGGTTTTAACCCATAAAATAAACTATCAATCTTACTCCTTAGGTTACATATATAATCTATCACATTACTTACTAATCTTATAAAGTTAGCCTTCTACTTTGCAACATTCTCATCCTTATTTTTCCTCAGACCCGGAAGTTGTCTTTACATATCCCATCGATGGTCACTAGGAAAGTATTTTTCTAATAAAATATCTTTTAACTCCCTCCATTACATGTTCAATACTTCTTCATATTCTTTTGTGTTTTGGATTAATGAAGACCATTGATCTGCATCTCCCGTGAGGTGATAAACTACCATGCCAGCTTTTTCCCCTTCGATACTCTCCAAATAATCAAATGTTTTTTATATAGAATTTATCTATTTCTCAGCTACTAACAGATTTGTACTCCCAATGAATACTGTTGGTTGTTGCCTCATGAATCTATCAAATAGTGATCATGCACGTCGTGGATAAAGTTACTCCATACATGTAAGGTTATTATTCATAACCTGATTGAGTTGTCCCAGTATGGTGATAAGCTAATCAGCTCCAGTTGCATCACCATCTCCACTATAAATATCTTGAGTGTGAGGTAATTCTTCCTATCATTGATTACGTTCATTGATATTATTTCCATTCCTTTCACATGGATCCATTTCTAAATGATGTCATAGACTAGATTAGTTTATGAATTGAAATACATAATTAAAATCTTTTAAAAAACTTAGCATAAGTTGACCTATTTATGGATATGATCCATAATCATAAATATGATTTCATTGAGGAGGTATATACTCATAAAAAATTCATAATGGTTTGTAAATAAATTGAGATTTATCCTAAACATGTCTTCCAGGAGTGTCGTAACCAACAGTGCAGCAAGACCCGTTGTCGTGCACTGGTTCCCATTCAAGTCTATCTCAAAGCAGTGTTTTTGAGTTTTACCACTTGGTAAATCTTTTCTAGAGTTGCCTATAAATTATCATATCGTGAAAGGTATGTAATTCTTGGAAAACTCAAAAAATCCATATAATACCAAAATTTTATGAATTTCTTCTATAGTAATCCTCAAATTCAATCTTAGGTTAATGTTCTCTATTCATAGTTTTTCTAAATCTTATTTCCAATGTCTGTACTAAATTTCCTCTGATAACAACTATAATGCACATGCCATAGTTACCCAGAATCGGATCATTATTACACAATATTTTCATGATCATATTTGATCAAATCTCAAAAGACCGATCAGTTTAGTAGCCTTGGAAGAACTAGATACATTCATATGTTTTACATTACAACGTGGAATAAAAACATCAACAACATTTCTTCACTTTTGAATAGACTTATATCCTTATCCGATCTCTGTAGCTCAACCATAAAGTAAATCTTTACATCCAGGGAAATATAAAACATAGAAAGGGGTGAGGTTAGATGCTTAGTAAGGATAAAAATATAGCTTAAACTTTAATAAATAAGATTAAACATTTAAGGAAATGTATAAGACTAAAAAAAATTCTTTAAGAAATAAACATCAGCATAATATGTAAACAGTATAATCAAATAATTTGATTTATTTATTCACATGAATATTTTAGTAGTTGAATAATCACATTCAATAACAATATCCACATTCATAATGATGGAATGCATAATTCCAGACTTCAAAACCACATAGTCAAGGCATTGTGCCAAGACTAAAAATATTATTTCGTCAAGGCCTTGTGCCAAGACACCAATTTGCCTCATGAGACCAACCGATTCACCAAGAAGTTATAGAGGGCTCTACCCATCACTTTTTATGTCCAATGCATTGCTCATCTGAAATTTTTTAAACATAACATAACCATTCATTTCAAAACTAGGTTCGGAATTGTCAATACATTATCCATAAAACATGAATGGTTTAAAAATAACACATCCCTAGTCAATCATATAACATAACCATCAATAAAATGTTGATGTTTTGTATCATAATTAATCAAGTTCAAATAATGTTAAAATCCATCAAAGGATGTTGACATATATTAAATAAAAACGTATTTAGATAAATATCTCTTTCTATTTTGAAATCATTTAAAAGTAATATAATTATAAAAGAAAACATTTATTTTCAAACAATTCATATAATATTGTATTCGAAGCATCGACAATGATATAATAGTGTAAAATAGTCACACCCAACATATATGTTAACAAAAGACATTCTTACCTAAAATTTGTCGAAAAGTTCATAATGTACCTTATTTGAAAAAAGATGGAAAGATTCATTTTAATGCATATATAGTCAAATAAGGGTATTAATTAATTTAAACAATAGTATATTAAATATTAAAAAATATTTGAATTACATTTTAATGAAAACACATATGTGTATTATAAAAAGGTCCCAATAGATACTTACATAAAAACAACATCGAATAATAATGAGATTGTGAAATTAACCCTTAAATTGAACATTTCCTTAGTCTGGGGTATGATATACTATTATATAATAGTTCAAAAATGGTTATTAAATTATAAAATAACTATATACATTACAATGATATCAAATATGATCCTCTAATATTGCTTTGGTATTAATATTTCCATAGTATCATCATTTTGGGTGTTAACTAATTCATTTTCTTTTATATGGTTCATTACGTTAGACATGTTTTATATGAATAGGATGTATTTGATTCATATATATAGTGATATTATGTTGATAGACATTATTTTTAATCATAAAATGAAAATTATTCTTATGATTACAATGGGGAATGAATCTCATCGCATTCGTGGAGATGGTAATCTGTATGTACAAATGAGTGACATTATCATTATATTGATGGTCAATTAATATGTAATTGGATGGTATATCATATATAAATAATCATTAACATCTTATATTTATTATTTACATTAGTTATATTCATTATTATACCCATCCAAATAATGTAGTCTTTGAATAACAAACTACACCATGACATGGAGACGGTAAGCTATACGTACGCACGTATGGTGACTTTGTCATTCATATGATGGATAAAATAATTAATATGGTAGTATCATTTTTATAATAATACCACATTATATATAATATATGGAGTTATGATTTTAGAATGTAAAAAACAATGAAATAGGAAGTGTAAGATGATAATAACTTGAAAGGGGTGATGAAATATTTACCTCGTCATCCGGTTCTTCTTTTTGATTTGATCAAAAGGGTTTTAAAGGTTTTCTTTCTGAAAAAAGTATGGACTCTAAGATGAATATAATAATGTTGGGTGGATATTTGGGAAGGAGTCGGCTATGCCCATAGGCTATGGTTGTGTGAAATTATGATAAGGAGAATTTCCCTTTTCTAAGAGAGGTGAGGGTCACTTTTAGAAAATCATGAAATATTATTTTATAATATAATTATTTTCGGTTTATAATAGATTCAAAATGATTTATATAGATTATAATGTGGGGAAGGGGCAATATAATCTCAAAAAATATGTTTTATATATGTTTTGGTCACTATATTATCCATATCATTTAGATTTAACTCATAGTGAAATAGTTTGTCTATTACCATGTATCTTTATATTTTTATATTTTATGGTATATAAACATACTATAAACTTAAAAGAGCATCCCAAGCTGTTCATTATTAATATATATAACCATATATAAGTCTTTTAGATAAACCTTATATTTGTTGGAATATTATATCTATTCATTATATAGTAAATGTTTTAAAAACTGAATTATGTCAATTTTAACAATATTTAGTATTTGATTTTTGTAAAAATCATAACATCATGATTAATTCAAAAAAATTAATTTAATAATGTATAAAATCTCATATTAACATTTAAAATTAGTGTAATTCATCAAGAATCTCAAATTACTTTTCATTTGATATTTTTAATATAAATTGTTTTAATAATTCTTTAATAAGGTAATTACAGCATCATCATTGTGTCATAAATAAATTAAATTATTTAAGGTCTAAAATTTATAATTAAAATTATATTAAGTAGTAAATCATGATAGATTTATAATGAATATTTATAGTCTAATTTATAAGGTTAGTAACCCTATATTAAAAATGGTTTAGTAATTAAACTTTAAATTTTACTATTTTGACTCTTCTTTAAATAAAATAATAATAAATGCCCTAATCTAAACCAAGTTGACCAAAGGGGATCATATTTTATTACTAAGGATTTTTTTGGTCCAATTACAATTATAAAATAGAATTAGAACAAATTATAGGGTAATTATGATATAATTTTTCCCTTTAATTACATTTTTTACTTTTCACCGTGGTAAATAAAAGTCCACAGTTACTATTTGTTGAAAATTATTTTAATATTATTGAAAAAAATTTTAAATAAGGATATTAACCATTTCTATCTTATTTTTTAAACTTATCTCAAAGAAGTGGTAAAATTTTGTTTTATGAAAATTGGAAAATATTTCTAGGATGTGGGTAAAAGACGGTAAAAAGTTCAAAAAAATTTATATATATAAGCTTATTATAAAATGAATCCAATGGATTAAATTGAAATTATATAGGTATTATGTATCAACTTTTACCTAAAATAAATTTACATCAAATAAATGATTATTTAAAAATAAATTTGTTTTAACCAAAAATGCAATGTTTTTCACTATTCCTCAAAAATCGAATGTTTTAAAAAAAATACCAAAAATTCACCCTATGATAATTTCAATATTACAAATCCAAAAATGATGTCCATTTTGAAAGATAAAATTTATTAAATTTTAAAAATTGGGTATTACTATTTATAATAGCCTGTTTGATTGGTTGAAGTGTGTTAGAATCTCGAAGTTGTAGAAAATGCATGCTGTTGAATTATTCGAAGGAATCGTACCATGGAATATTTGGGTGATACATTTTTAATATTATTTTATCGTGATAAAATATTCTATATTAAAAATAATATTGAAAAATAAAGGACTTATATTCATCATTCGATATTGTTTATTATTTCTTTAAAAAAATTACATTAAATGATTATGAAATTCTAATTAAGTTATTTTTCAATTAATAAAAAGATAAAATATATCATAATATGAATATTAAAATAAACATAATTAGATATACTTAATATAATCCATGAATTTTATATATGAACTTTAAATATTATAGGGGAGTTAAAATAATTATATTTTAGTTGTAATTTTCACTTTGATATTATTAACTTCTAGTAAATGAATACTTCCAAAAGAATAAATAATTGATATTTTTATAATAAATATTATTTTATTTAATTTTAAAACAGTTCTAAATGTCATAAATTATTGAAATTTATTATTTTATTGTCTTAAATATTATAAATGGTCTATTTATGGGTCATATTTTATTTTATAGTATCTATATTAACAGTCAAAGAATAAAAATCCATGTTGTAATGGTAAGATTTAGGGGGTTTATTCAATGGATGAAACATTATGTTATGGTTATAAATATATTAATAACTTATCTAAATTTTATTTTATGATTTTTTTAGGAACATAATAGTCTAATATTATATATAAATCATATTGGATGAATTTTCAATTTAAGATTAATTTATATGAATTTAATATTCTTCAGAATATCCAAAAGTACACATATGCTCTCTTATAAAATGGAACCACTTATTTTCAATCCATTAAACATAAAACCCCATTTTTTTCAAACAATGTCATTTAAAATCCATTCATTTAATTGAAATAATATTTATAGATGTAATTTTTTTAATAATTTCCCCATCCTTTGGGGCCTTAAATTGTTAAGATAAAGAGTTTTCCTGAAGAAGTGGTATCATTATTAATAAAGTTTTTTTGTTTTATTTATACTTACACATCCATAACATATTCTTTAACCATTGTAATATAATATTCCTATTATATTCAATATTAATAATTTATTAAATTTTAAAACCAATATGCATCTACTCATCAATCAACTGGGAAAAGAAACTATCATTTGTGTGTATAAAGAACTATCATTACGCAAACCAATTTTATTTGATTTTCTTAACCATCTCAAAAGATAATTAGTAAAGATTTAATTATTGTTCAAAAATGATAATTATGAAATATTTACCATTATTAATATATAAAATATGGTTTTATTTTTTACATTTCCATTCCGATAAAAATGACAACGTCGTTCATGCTTACATATGGACTACCACCTCTACAAAGAAATATGTTAAATTTTTCATCCCCACACGAAATGATTGATATATGTAAGTATATTTAATGAATTAATATGAGATCTATTATAATATGATAATTATAAAATTATAAAATTATACATACCATATTTACATAATGATCATTGATATGTGGAAATTTCACTCATGCTTATGTATAATGTACCATCTTCATGATTCTATTGTGTTTCATTTATCGTAACCACATTAAATAGATATATTTTAAAAAATTTACAAATTATGAAAATGATAAATATTTAAAAATCATAATTCTTTAGATGATGTAATAATTACCACATTGACCATATTCAATATACCATGTTCATTTTCAACATATGTATTGTATACCATCAAAACATTCAATGTAAACTATAATGAGTTGTAATTGTATATTTCACGGTAATAAGTGATGTAATTGAAAAAATGAATTTTAAAAAGTGATATTAGTCAGGTATAAAATTGACATAATTATATTTCTTTAGGATGATAATTTTTATACATAAAAATTTGAATATTTGGTAGGATAAATTATTATGAAAATTACATTTTAATGGTAATAATTCAACACTATTTACCAACACCAAATGATTTTTTTTTCTAAACATATTCTATCTAAACCAAATTTTACACTATCATGACTCTTAATTTATTTTAATTTTACATTATAATATTACATTATCACATTTAGGGACAATTGTTCCATTATTATATGTGCATGTTTTAGATTTCAATAATTCATATTTCAAAGAAATGGTTATTTTGAAATTAAAAGGTGTTTTTTTATTTTAAATAATTTTAAAATGAATTATATGATGAAATGGTGGAAGAATTATATGTTTTATTCATATATAACTTGAAAATTTTATGTGTAATGGGTGATCATGATATATGTTACGGGATGTTTTAATCATTATTATAGCACATGGGTGAGCCAAATATAGAAATACATTCATTTCACCCAGATTGTGTTGGGTCAGCCTGTTAATGCTTTGGGTTCCCCCTAAAAATCTCCAATTTCATTTTTAATTTAACATCACTTATTTTATACGCAATTAGGAATACAATTAAGTTCTTATCTTTTGGATATAAATTAGCTCTGATAATTTTTGACATGAATTTAAAAAGGGTTATGAGTGTGATACTCTATTCTCCCAACATTGGTTTTTTTCATGCAATGGGTTTTAAATTCTTTGAGTTATACATTCGTGTGTTTTCATTTTAAAATGATTTGTTTTATTATATAAAATTTCTTTATCGTAAGTCAAATATTTTATGTTCTTTAATTTTTTAAGTAGAATAATAGATTTATTATTATATATTTCATTTAATGATCATGTTATGCTCATTACATGTTTTAAAAGCTTTTTCATACGGATTAAATGGAGTGTAGGGAAACTAATGTGATTAAGGAAAAAATTAGGATGACAATTCATTACAATAAAATTTCTTTTATTGAAATGTAATTTATTTTCAAAAAATGGATATTATGTATAGGTACATACATTGTATAATATGAGTTATTCTATAATTATCTAAAACTATAATAAAATAAAAAGGTTGGTATTTTAAGAATTTTATTTCTTGTTCAAATACTCTAAAATATGTAATGCATTATGTGATGTAATTAAATTTGAAATAAAAAATATTTTCAATAGCAAGATTGGTCGTATATAATTAGAATTGTAATGAAAAAAATAAAATTATTGAAGAATTTGTTATTTTCCTAGCCATTCATGTGGGGATTAATGAAATTTCTGTGATTATTGAATGCTATATAATAATATTTTTGATATTTATAGATATAATTATTTGATAATTTCATGTAAAAATATTTTTATTGAGTTGAAACTTAAAACTAGTCATGAATTAAGTATCTCATAACAAATTTTTTGAGATATATAAGAATATTTTCATATGAATATTGAATTTAATAATTTTTATTTTCTTATAATCCTATTAATATTTTTAATATATTAATTCCATTTATCAGTTACATTAGATGATTTTGTAGTACATAAGATACATTGAATCTTATAAGATAATAATATTATTTTATAACATACTTAACATCTCATATGATACATCAACTTTTTTATGATATTCGAGTAAGAATATAATATATTTTCTATAGTTTGTGGTATTTTTCAATATGTAAGATATTGAGTTCACAGACAATGTTATACACTGTGAAAATTTAATTAAATTGAATCTTCTAAAATATATTTCTAAGAAAAAATAATTTGGTGATTTTCTAAAATTATTCAATGAAATAATAATTAAAAAAAATAGTATTATGATTGAGGATGATGTGCTGAGAGATCAAAATTATAATCAAATGTCTCACATTATATTGAAAAATGACATTGGCATGTAAAATATGCTAAAAATGAATTAAATTCTACAGAATTTCTGAATTTTTTTGAATAAGGATATTTTCAACGTATCATATATATTTAAAAGAATATCAATATCAAAATATAAAAGATATTTGTATAGTGATAAAAGTAGGAAAAGATCAAAAAATTTTAACCATTATTAAACGAGAAGTTCATGTGGGAGTTTCCTTAATTCATTATGGAATTTTTATTTATCGTTTTATATGAATGTATTAGATCAAAATGATGAAATAATTTTTATCATGATTTTACAACTAGTGTACCAATACTTTATGATAATGAAAGAAATTTATACTAATGATATAAAATAAAAACAGTAACTATAATTATAATAATCAATATTTGTGAGTAATATATGATGCCAAACGTCATTTTGAATCCTTTTATTGAGGATATAAAGATATAATTATAGTGAAATTTATCATGAAAATGTGGATTATTTTAAACGATACAAAAGAGATGATTGATCCACATGTTGTTATTATTCATATATGATTATTGTAGTCCAATACAAACTCACAATAATATTATCTCTATTTTTTATGATTGGTATACAGAGATTTTATAAATATCTTATTCGCATCAAGGGAAACGAATCCTGTAAAAGGACACATTTTCCATTATAAGAACTCCTTATTTTTGTTACCTATACACAATATGTAAAATATTAAATTAACTTTTATCATTTAATACTAATTTTAAAAATTAATGAGTCAAATAATAACAGTAGAACTATTAAATAATAACATAAAAATTACAATGATAATATTTGTATCAAAACTCAAACCAATCCAATAATTGATTTGGTACCCACTTTGGGAATAGAGAGTTAATGAATCCTTATGTTCTTTGGTTTTTGAAAAAATGTTTTATACATAGTAATGGATGCTTTATATTGAGTTTAACTTACATTTAATGGTATAAAGGTTAATTTCAAAAGGAAATAATAATATAGTACCAAGGATTCAACCCCCTTTATCAGTGGTTAAATAACTGACCCGAGTTGTCAAAGTTGTATTATAATTACCCAATTTTCCTCAAATATGAGACATAATCAAATGATAATATAACCGCTATGTATATTATTAGAGCCTTAATTATTTATTGAATAAAAATTCATGAATTGAAGAACAAGATTATTCATTATTTTCTATCATTATTTGCTGGGATCAGTGATTTTATGATAGTTGTATTTCCATATCTTAATATATATACACATATGAACATTTCCAGAAAAAGAAAGATGTCTATGGTTTTGAATTATAACATTGTAAAAATGTTTTCATTCTCTAAAAATTATTAAACTAAAGTAATGGGACCGAAATAAATTTATTATATGTGGGATAAGATCATGGACGTGTATAAAATAAACTACAAGAATAAATAATTGAAACTAAAAATATAGACGAATTAATATAATGTCAAAAAATAGGTAAAGATGGTAAATTTTATTATTATTTTACTTCGGGTAATTGGATAGTTAGTATCATTATATATTGGAATTTAATATATAATTTTATACTATTTTTAATAAAATAAATTAATAGTTATAAAAAGGATCAACCTAATTATACAAGATCCAGAAGAGGGGGAGGATTGTTTATCAATTTTAGAGTTTCATAATAGTCTTTATTACTAAGAGATGATACAATATCATGTTCTGATGAAACAATATATGGATGAAATGGCCATAAAATATGTTATTAAAATCCAAATCAGTGAAGATATAGACAATTTATATTGCAGGTCAGAATATATTGATAAAATAGATGAATGAAATTATAATAAGATTCAAATTATATTCAAATATATATAAATATGAAAGGTTAAATACTATATACGTAATCCAATAATGTTATTTTCATATAAATAATATATAAAATTTTATGATAATTTTATAATAATGTTATGTTAGATGTATGGAGAATTTGAATCCAAATAATGAACCCCAATAATAATTTATATAAGATATTCTAAGGTGTTTATTAAATATAAAAGGATTAAGATAAAATTTTAATGTAAAAAATGGAGGATGAATTTTATATATGGGATGGAGAATACTATTGTTGAAGTATTAAATATTAATAATATGTTTTTAGATGTTTAAGAATCTTATTTCTCTTTTATAGAGTAATGATTAAATATCACACAGTGAATAATAAAAATAATAATGTTATAGTTATCAGATTCAAACATATATTATTTATTCTTAAATAATTTAAAACATAAGAATGAAATAAAATTCCAATGAATGTAATTTATTAATTTTAACAAAGAAGAAATTTAATTTTATAAAAAAAATAATGTTACTAAATTATGTAATATAAACTAATGTGGTTGAGAAATATAGGATGTTGAGAAGAAGGTTAATACATTGTATGAAAAGTTAAATTTATATAATTCATGGAGTATTTTTTAGGATATTATTCATGGAAAGATGATAAGGGAATATGATAATTTTTTTGAAATAAATGAATAATCACCACCAAGTGATGAGAAGTGTGGTACACTATATCAGTTAAAAAACATTTATCACATATAGAAAAATTTATTTTATTTCAAAAAAAAATGTACCATAACAAAATATTATAAAAACATTACTTACAAAGACTCTGAAAATATTTCTATGACATAAATAAAATTTTATTACCTCATGAGAAGGAATTATTCCTATAAATCATTATATATGGAAGATGGAAATATACCATGATAGTAAGATAGACAATACTTATAGACATAACAGTATTATTGATGATCATAGTACTATGGATAATGTTTGGGTTGTGGAGAATTTTATCATACTTTTTATACAATATAGTCATGAATTTCTTCCTCATGGGGTCATAGAATGTAGATAGTTCGGTGGATTGAAACAAAAAAATAAATGAATTATATCAGATAGTGAGTATATTTTGAGATGAAATATATCAGATATATCAATCCATAACATTTTTTAATGTATATAGGAAAAGTGTGGGTGGTTTAGGAAATGTAAATATGTGGAGGATTGTAAAACCAGACATAGAAGACAATGTCACCATAAAAATTATGGAAATCATATATTTGAGGAGTCTCTAAAAATTTAATTCACTCTTAAATATTTCAACAGGAGAAAAACATGGATTGTTATTCAAGGATACTCAGTATAGAAGAAAATAAACAAAAATACAATGAATAATATTTATCAATATTTTTGTTTTCTAGTATGATATTGGAATGAAATATCACATAAGATAAATAGGTATTGGAAAAGATGAAATTAATTCGGGAATATTGATTTTAAAATATATTGTCTTTATGGATGGGCTAAATCATTACTTTTTTAGTATGATTCAGGATTGTAATGACAAAAATAATTTTATTAATAGAAAAATCAGTTATCATATCATGAGGATAAATTTATGGAAATGTTATTACTGGTGGATAAATAATGTGTAGTTTTATTTACATGGTGAATGTGAGAAAAAATTCTTGAAAACATGACCCACTACCAAAAATCAATTAATTGAAAATAAGAATGGTATATCTTAGAAATTCATGATGAACAATAGTTACTTTGATGTTGATTTCATTCTTATTATCAAACAATTTTTTGTGGAACCTAGTGCTGCTTCTTTTGTCATACATGAATCATATCTTAATACTCATTCATGCATAGTAATATGAAAAAAAATTCTGTTTTGATTATACCCAATAGTCCACAAAAAACCAATAATGTCCTAATTCTGGATGCCACCCAAACGTGCCCCTTAACTGGTTGGTCACATGGCCTCATGCATATTTCCTGGAATGCCATAGGCTACCGACTAGTACTGAGGGCCTTGGGTGTAATAATGTAGAAACTATGCCCTCATTGGCAGAGTACACAGTAGAAAAGAGAAATAATAAACAATTACGGAAGTAGTCAACAATCCATACACAAGTGAACAACGGAAGACTAAAACAATAAACAACTAGAGCACATATCTCTATGAAATAATGCATGATTCATATGTCTAGGAAAATAGCCAAACAATTCACAATGATGAATATAGTACTAAACCAAAGTACAAGAGAAAAAACAGATAAGGAACACCTCTGCATCGCAAGCCACAGATTGGTCCCATGCTCTCCTGCTCCAATTCAAGTCAAGTACCTAATGTAGTAGGGAACTTTCCCTTGTCTATACATGATACAATATAATCTGTTTGGGCCCAAAAGCATGATCCAAACTGGGTGTGAGACTAAATCCTAGTAGGAAACCACACAAAGATCTGTGCCTAACAGTCAGTGAGTATATGGAAGGAATAGTATAGAAAACAGTAAATAGTAATCAATAACTAGCAATACACAGCAGTAAACAATCCACAAAAGCAACAAGCAGCAGTGAAGAAAACAGCTAACCACAACAGGAAACCCTCTGGGAAGTACTCACAACCATCCCCTCAGGTCCCATCCAAAAATTACCAATAACCCTCTGGGAATTAAACTAAGCCTAACCCTCTTGTTTGGTCATACGAAATTATAAGAGACTCTGAGAAAGCACACTCAGTCAATTCCCCTTATAGTCTAAGGTAGTCAGGGACTCCCTGAGGAAGATCACGCGGTCTAATCCCATTATATTCCCAAGGTCTAGAGACTCTCTGAGGAAGATCACTTGTTCAATTCCTCCTATAGCCTTAGGTCGATCATAAACCCTCTAAGGAAGCTCACATGGTCAATTCTTTCTATATCCGGGAATGGTTTAAAGAAAATCAAAAAAGCAAAGACCCTCTGAGGAAGGTCACTCGGTCTATCCTCCCGTGGTCTATAATATCCCAGACTCTCTGGGATGCTCACTCGGTCTATCTCTTATAGCCTATAATGTCCATGAACCTCTGAGGTTTCTCACTCGGTCTATCCTCTTATAGTCTATAATATCCATGACTCTCTAGGAAGCTCACTCGGTCAATCCCTTGTAGTCTGTAGCACTATGTTCCCAAGGCCCCGTGCCAATAATTGCATAGTAAATCTATATGGCCAATGTAAACCTACAGATCTACTTGGATAACTAGTCTATAGCATAATAACCATGTCAAGAAAGAGGGATTCACCCTACTGTAACAAGGCATGGAAAAAATAGGTTCAACAGCCTATGGTAGGACAAGAACAATGGTAGTAAATAGAAAAAGTCATGGGAAAAACATCCAAGCATATAAATAATCTTATACATAACCATAATACATCTACACAAGCACACAAGCTTGGTAGGAAAACATCAAGGGAAAAATAGTAAACACACAATACATCGTTCATGAGTATTTGTAGAAATTGCACATAAAACTGAAAGACTTCAACAGAAATGCACAAATCACCTACCTTGATGCTAGGAAATCGATATACTTGAACCATGATGATTTATTTTCCTTATAACGTCTATCATTTGAGAAAGAGTCCAAAACTCTCAACCTATGATATCACGTGGAAGAGGGAAAATAAAGGAATGAAACTCCAAAAGAAGGAAGAAATCATCGTTTTGGTTCCAACGTATTCGATAGAGGTGATTCGGAGAATGGACGGAGGCTCTAGGTCTCGGAGGATGTTTGCCTCCGTTCGGGATGCTCTCGATAGAAGTAGGATAAGAAGACAATTCTATCGATTAGACGCGACCCAGGCCCATTTAATGAATAAAATGAAATACACTGCGTGTACTTTTAAAGGACACAGTGTGTACATGGACATTCCATACTTCACTATAAGCGGCCTCCACATCGCCCTCACACACCGTGTGTGTGGCCTGGACACAGCCAGCACACTGCCTTGCATGGCATCAAAGTACACGGTGTGTACTTATAAAGTACACTGCGTGTACTTATAAAGTACATGGCGTTTATTTTGAAAATTCCCAAATTCTCCACTTTTTTCTGAAAAACTCTAGAAAAAGGAAAAACATACCTGATAAAAAGGTCTAGGTTATTACAGACTTCCCCCCTTAATGAAACTCATCCCAGAATTTCCCTTGTGTGGCGTGGATGAAGAAACCCCGAATAGCTCCATCCACTATAATTGTATATCAGCCTCCCTCTCCCAAGTCTCTTCATGTACTCGTCTTTGCTGCCATAACACCCATAACAGAGGAAATGATTATCCTCGTAGAAACTTTGTACTACGATCGACAATCTGGATAATATGATCCTCAAACGATACATCCACTTCAAGCTCAACCTACTCTGGTAGAAAGACATGATATGGATCTGAAAAGTAACGTCAGAGATGAGAAATGTGGAAGACATCATGCATAGATCGATAACTATGAGGTAACTACAACCAATACGAAACTGTCCCAACTCTATCCAACACCTCAAACGTCCCAAACTACGTCAGTGAAAGCTTACCCTATCTCTGAATCCTCTTGTGCCCCACCTCGGTGCGACACGCAGGAAAACATGATTCCCAAACTCGAACTCCAGAGGTCGTCTCTGCTGATCAACATAATACTTCTGTCGAAACTGTGCAGTATCCATCCTCTTCCAAATTTAATCTATCTTCTATGAGGTCTCCTAAAAAAGGAAAGGTCCTAAAAAAGATTCATCTCCTGCCTCCAGACAGCATAATGGAGATCAACATGGCCTACTGTACAAGGCCTCGTAAGGTGCCATATGAATATTTGTCTGAATACTATTGTTTTAGGCGAACTCCACAAGAGTTATATGCTTCTCCCAAGAATCTCCAAAGTCTAGAATTCATGCTATGAGCATATCCTCAAGCACATGAATTGTGCGCTCAGACTGGCCATCTTTCTAGGGATGGTATGTTGTACTTAAAATCACCTGTGTACCCAAAGCCTTCTAAATTCCCTGGAAGAACCGAGAAGTAAATTGTGCATCCCTATCTGAAACAATGGAGTGTGGATCCCCATGTAGACGTACAATCTCTCGGATGTACAACCATCCCAAATCATCAACACTGAAGGTCTCCTTGATTGGAAATAATTGAGCAACGTTCATAAGTCTGTCGGTGACTACCCAAACAACATCATTCCCTCGTGGTGACCTCTGAAACCTGGTGACGAATTTCATCGTGACATCATTCCATTTCCAGTCAGAAATGGGTAACTACTGTAAAAGACATGCCGGTCATTGATACTCCACTTTAACCTTCTGACAAGTATAACATCTCATAATTAAACTAGCAACATCATTCTTCATACATGACCACTAATTCTAGCGATGAAGATCTTAATATATCTTGGTGACACCAGGATGAACTGCCCAAATAAAGGAATGAAAATCATGAATCAGCTCCTCACGTATTTCTGCTGGCATCCATATGCATCCCTAGAAATGCAATATCTCATACACGCCCACTGACCATCCATGAGGAGGTTCCTCTCCTAAAACACTCTCCCACAGAACTAGGCCTTCTGAGTTTGATAGCTTCCTCATCTGTACAGTATCAAGAAGTGTAGAGGTAACAGCTACATAAGATAGGAAAGTATGTCCTTGTCTGTCGTGCACCTCTAAATGCAACTCAGAGAATAGAGCCATAAGCTATCACTCACTACTGGCCTCCTGAACTTCCAGTATCTTAGTTCTCCTGTTCAGCGCATCATCAAACACATTCCACTTCATAGGTGTATAAGCAATCACAAAGTCAAAGGAAAGATGATACTTGACCCACCAACATTGTCTTAGATTCAGGTCCTACTAAGTGAAGATGTATTTGAGACTCTTCTGGTCAGTGAAAACCACCAAGTGATCTCCACGAAGATAGTGTCTCCAACAGAGTAAGGCATGAACAACAGATGTGAACTCCATATCAACCGTCAGTTAGTTATTCACATGTGGCCTCAACTGCTGAGACCTGTACACAACAACTCCATCTCCCTTCATAAGAACATCTCCCAGTCCAATACCTAATGCATCATAATAAATGGTGTATCTCTTTCCAGGCCCTAGAAAGGCTAGTATCGGTACTGACTTCAACCTCCATTTCATCTCATGAAAGGCTTACTCACAAGACTCTGACCATAATAACTTCACCCCTTTCTTGGTCAGAACTATCAATGGTGCTTCTAGGCATGAAAATTCCTGAATAAATTTCCTGTGGTATCCATACAGCCCTAGAAAACTCCACACCTCAAATATGTTCTTCAACTGCTCTCATGAATCTACAGCTCTCAATTTTTATGGGTCCACTGATAATCCTGTCTCCGAGATGACGTGACCCATGAAGTGAATATGTTACATCCAAAAGTGGCACTTCGAGAGTTTAGAATAAAGATGATTCTATATCAGTGTACTCAAAACAATATCATGATGGGTATCATGGTTGTGTAATGTGTGAGAGTACACCAAGATATCATCCACAAAAACCACCACGAAGGAATCCAAGTATGGATGGAAAACTCGGTTCATCAGCGCCATGAAAACTGCAGGCGCGTTCATGAGACCAAACAACAAAACCATATACTCGTATAGACCATACCTACTCTTGAAGGCTGTAAAATGCATATCTGATGGTATAACACACAACTGATTATAGTCAGATCTCAAGTCAATATTCGAGAACACTCGGGCTCCTCGAAGCTGATCAAAGATGTCATCAATCATCGGAAAGGGATATCGGTTCTTGACAGTCAACTGGTTCATCTTCCGATAATCCACAAAACGATAAAGGGCATCATCTTCCTTCATTGCAAAAAGAATATGAGAACCCCAATGAGAAGTGCTAGGATGGATGAACCCCTTTTCCTGTAACTCCTCCAAATACTTCTTGAGCTCCTACAACTCAGGTGTAGCCATCCTATAAGTAGGAATGGAAACCAGTGCCACTCCTAGAACAAGATAAATCGAGAAGTCTACCTCACGCTCCGGAGGAAAACCTGAAAATTCCTATGAAAGATATATCTGAAATGATCCACTACTGGAGGAAATTATAACATTGAATTACCCTTGTCATCCAGATATAGACTGGAAATATGGGATGTAACTCCTCCTAGACCATGATGCTCGGGTCCTGCTCAACATTCCGGGACATCCCACCCACCATTATAAAGAATGGATCCACCCTAAAGTGATAAAAAAAACTCACCCTATGACGATCGCAGTCAACGAATAACTAGAAGGGAACTAGTCAGTCCATTCCAAGAATGAAATCATAGATCTCCATCTCTAGGACATAGAGGTCCCAAGAAAAGTGACACCCTACAACTTCAAGAGGACACTCAGTGCACTGACGTGCACCAACCACTCTGGTCCCCAATGATGTGTCTAGAGTCAAAGTACCAGTAGATGAAAAGATACAGAGCCCAAGGCTCTCCAAAAAAACAATAGAGATTATTCAATGTGTAGCACCAGTATCAAAAAGTGCTAAAGATAAAATAGAGGCTACCAAGATCGTACCTCAAACTATTGAATGTTTGGGATACTGCATCTGATTGGTCTGCATCACAGTGAAGGTCTGGCCTATACCACGACCCTTCGACCCTGACTAACTACCCTGGGCTGATCCACTCTATTGTCGCTAGTAACCTGGTGACTGCCCACCATGGCCGCGACCTCCATCTCGGCCCAAACGGCCGGAAGAACACCAGTTCCCAAACTCATGAGAAACTGTCAATGCATATCCTGAACACGGTGTCATAGAAGATCCTCTACCAGCAGCCATAGGTGAGAATATCTGATAATAACACTATCTATGTCCCATATTACCACATGATCAGCACTCTATTAGGACTCTATGGAATTGAGCCCTAGTATGCCCACTGCTCCCACACTGGTAGCATATTACCTGGCTACCAAAAGATGCATTCTCCTTACTCTAGTCTCATCGTGCAGTCTCGATGCAGCACTTAATACTATTAGTAGGAGGAACACTAACATTGGATGTCGAACCGACCTGGATCAATGCTCTTGAATCACTCATATTGTGCTACTTCATTAGTGCCTGGTTGATAATAGAAGATATCGAAGTCAACCAGAAGATGTTCCCTTGCGAGTGGATGTCGTACCTCAGACCATCCTCAAACTTCCGCGCAAGGAAAAAATCATCTCCTCCTAGAATATATGTGAAACACTGTATCTTCGTAATGTGATATGAGTTATCCATAATAGAAATAGTACCCTTCTCCGGGCTCATAAAATTTTGGGCTCGATCGGCCCTCAAACTCTCTATTGTAGAAGTAATCATAGAAGATTCACTGAAACACTTCCCAAGCCATACCCTACTGGCATCCTGACTATGAGATCAACTCCCACTACCTATTGGAAGATTCTCTGACCATAGGTTTTGAGTTTCGCCCTCTCCTCGGGCGGTATCTTTAGATGCTCGAAGATCGTCATTGTGGATTTGAGCCACGAATCTGCAGCCTGAGGTCCCCCATCCCCTAAGAAAATTAGAGGATGATGCTGCTAGAAAACCCACTTCAACTCAGCATCATTCTAAGGAAACCATCCCTGAACTGTTCGTCGAGGACCATAACTGGTACAACTGCTGGTGCCAAGGCAGACACAGCAGGAGGATCCACAGGAGGTCCCTGATCAGCCATATCTGGTGTCTGATCACTGTCTGGTAGCTGACGGATAATCGGAGCATGTATTAGTGGCATAACTCTGAAAGGTCAAAAGAACACCTTATATGAATATTATAAAAGATAGAACAAAGGATTATAGGAGGGAAACATGAGAAAGAAACATTATAGAATTAAAAAACATGACTACACGGCGTGTCTGAAAACTACACGACGTGTTCTCTTAAGGCATCCACATGGGTGTGTACTTCTTCCACAATTGGTCATGTAACGCCCAACCCACACGGCATGTTTTCCCCACACATTGTGTGTACTTGAACTCTATTCCCCTACCCAAGTCTCCTTACATGGCTAACCCACATGGTCCTCTTAATCCTAGACTAAATGGCGTGTATGACCTCTACATGGCGTTTACTAGACATGGTTGCAACGACCCGTGTTGTTAGTTACACAGTCGGCTACAAGGTTCACTATACACAGCGTTCTCCTTGAGAACACGGTGTGTACATGAAGGTTTCATCGACCCCTGTAGTTCATGACACAACCGAGTACTTAGGTTACATGGCACGATGTGTGAAAACAGGACACATTGTTTAAATGCAATGTTTCATCCATTTCTGTCATTAGTCACACTATTAGACACACAGTCTCTACAAAACAGCAAGTACCAACCATACATGGAGTGTTCCGAAAGATTTTCACAACCCCGGGTTTCAGCCCACATAGTCGGTAACACGGTTTGAAAAATACATGGTGTGTATTCATAAGTACATGCAGTGTATTCTGGGTTTTTCCGGGCAGTTGCTCAGAAACTGCTCCGAAGCCCAGAAAAAACACTGAAATCAAGCATGAAGGCGCAAAAATTCCGATCCGTGAGGGCCCGTACTCCTAGAGAATAAAATCTTGGAATCTCCTACATATCATATTCAAGGGGAACAAGTCAATGATCAACCATGTTTCGATTCATGACGGTCCATAACACCTCAAGAATCAAAATTTGGCGTTCATTCCAGTAATTTATATATAAAAAAATTTGTATCAAACAACAGATATTCTACTAAAACATCTTTCACAACAACATGCATAATCTACACAACATCCATCACAACAACATTCAGTGGGTAATGCGTCCTAGATGACATGTAAAGAATGTATGGCATGCGATTTCCAACAAGTTTCGATATGATGCATGAGATGGCATACTCTCATATCATCGGGTTGCGACATAAATAGAACGGAAAAAACAACAACAATAATAGTACAAAGCATGTGAATCACTCTCGGTGAAATAAAATCAACTGTAACATAGAAAAACCAGAAACTGCAATAACCGAGGTAGATTGGATTTTCCCTATACCTGGGATACCCACTCCTGGGCATAGTTTATTACAAATTACCTATTCCATCCTATCCTTGGGTAATGGATCCAAACCATAAGTCTAGATAAAATAACCCCTCTGACAGAACTTTGTAACGTTCTGATTCCAGAAGCCACCTAGAGGTGCCCCGTACGTGGTTGGTCACATGGACTCAAGCGCATTTCCATGAACTCCAGAGACTACCGACTTGCAATGAGGGACTTGGGTTTAATAATGGGGAAACAATGACCTCATTGGCAGAGTGCACTTCAAAAAAGAGAAATAATATACAATAACAGAAGCATCCAACAATCCATACACAAGTGAACAACGAAAGACTAAAACAATAAACAACTGGAGCACATATATCTATGAAATAATGTGTGATACAAATGTCTAGGAAATTATCCAATCAATTCACAATGATGAATAAAATACTAACCAATGTACAAGAGAAAAATTGATAAGAATCTCATCAACATCACAATCCTTGGCTTGGCCCTATGCATGCTGATCCAATCCAAGTAAAGTACCTGAAGTAGAAGTGTTCTTTCCCTTGTCTATACCTGCAATAATATAATATTTTTGGGCCCAAAAGCATGAACCAAACATTGTGTGAGGTTAATTCCCAGAAAGAAACCACCCGAAGATCTATGACTAATAGTCAGTGATTATATGGAAGGTAATGTACATTAAACAGTCAACAGTAAGTAGTAACCAGCAATACACAACAGTAATCAATCCAAAAAAACAATAAGCATCAGTGATGCAAACAGATAACCACAATAGGAAAACCTCTGGGAATTAATCACATCCATCCCCTCTGGGAAGTACACTTAGCCTAACCCCTCTGGTTTGGTCATACAAAATTATAAGACTCTCTAAGGATGCAGACTCAGTCAATTCCCCTAATAGTCTAAGGTAGTCAGGGAATCTCCGAGGAAGATCACACTGTCTAATATCCTTATAGATCCAATGTCTAGAGACTCTCTGAGGAAAATCACTTGGTTAATTCCTTTTATAGCCTCAGGTCGATCACATACTCTCTAAGGATGATCACTCGGTCAATTCCTTCTATAGCCTAGAATGAATTATGGAAAATCAAAAAAAGCAAAGACCCTCTGATGAAGCTCACTCGGTCTATCCTCACATGGTCTATAATATCAAAGAATCTCTAGGAAGATCACTAGATCTATTCCCTATATCCTATAATGTCAAATACCTTCTAAGGTAGCTCACTCGGTCTACCCTCCTATAGTCTATAATATCCAAGACTCTCTGGGAAGCTCACTCGGTCTATCCCTTATAGTCTATAGCACTAGGTTCTCATGGACCCATGCCAATATGTGCATAATAAGGATATATGGACAAATTAAACCTATAGAGACACTTGGAGAACCATTCGATAACATAACAAGCATGTTATTAAACAGGGATCCATCATATGATCATAAGGCATGTAAACAATATGTACAACAGCCAATAGAAGGACAAGACCAAAGGTCGTATATTGAACATGGCATGGTCAAAACATCCAAGCATAGAAATTATCCTTATACACCACCAAAATACCTCTACAGAAGCACACATGAATGGCAGGACTTCAATAGGGGAAAAACAGTAAACAAGCAATACCTCGTTCACGGGTATTGGTGGATATTTTACAAAAAACTCAAAGACGTTGAATGAAAGGGTTAAACCACCGACATTGATGCTAAGAGATTGATATATTTGAACCACGATGATTGATTCTCCATAGAACATCGATGAACTAATAAAACATCCAAAACGCTCAACCTACGATATCTTGAGGAAGAGGAAAAATGAAGGAATGAAACTCATGAAAAAGGAATAACACACTATTACGGTTCCAACAAAATCCACAATGGTCAATTTGGAGAACAAACAGAGGCTCTATGGCTCAGAGGATGTTCATGGCTGTTCGAGACGCCCTTGGTCAAAGAAGCTAGAGAGGAAGACAATTCTGTCGATTAGATGCGACCTCGGCCCGTTTAATGAAAAAAATTAAATAAACAGTGTGTAATTTTGAAGTACATGGTGTGTACGTGGATTTTCGATACTCTACATTAAGCTTCCTCCACATCGCCCCTACATATCGTCTATGTGGCCTGGACACGTCCGTCACATATCCTTATGCAGAATCAAAGTACACGGCGTGTACATATAAAGTATACGCCGTGTATTTTGAAAATTTCGAGATTCTCCACTTTTTCTCAAAAACATCAGAAAAATGAAAAACATAACTGATAAGAAGGTCCAAGTTCTTACAAAATCTTTATAGAAATAAATTTAATTCTTAATTATTTTTCATTGTAAATAAAAATATATCTTTATTATTCTAGATAACTTTATTACAAAATAATCCTAATAGCCATTATCTTCATGTATTGAAAAAAGCATCACATCAATGTTTTTTTAATATTTTTTTCTATCACATTAATTCTATTCTTCAAATCATTGAATAAGAACTACACAAGTTCTCTTATTCCTTGAATCAACTCAATTCATGTGTTTTAGGATGATTATTACATAGTCAGTTCATCTTTTTACCAAAAGTAAATTATTAATTCATTTATATCAATGTTGTTATTATCCCACTATTCTATATATTCTCTATAGTGGAATATATATTATATATATAATAACATGTGCATCATGAGTTACCATCTCCAAATTTGTTTCCATTCCAATAGGATAAGAAAATTTTTGTTAATGAATTATTTTGAATTATCAAGATTATTTTTATTTAAAATAAATCTATTTTCATAGATATTTTTATCCCCAATCTGATCTGTAATTATTAGAATATATTGTCTTCAAAATCATTCAAATATTCCTTGACAACTCCATTAAAGGAGTGGTTCAAACGTCTACGTTTATCTCTATGATATATCAAATCTTCAAGATGCATTTACATATAATATCATCATATAAAAATTGTATTGATTTTGGAATATTAAATATGCAATAGATGTAAGGTTTTCTCTCTTTATTGGTGGCACACATCTCACACTTCTACATTCTTCTTCCTCCATTAATCTATCTATATTTAATTTCTTACATTGGAAATTATATTTCCTAAATAAAATCACATCCAAAACATTCCCCAAATATCTTATATAACTATGGAAATTATTTAAATATATATATATTGTCATTAAATAAATTTTCAAATGGATTATTCAAAATCATTGTTTCAAATTCAATAAGGACAGATCACAAAATTTTGTATCAAAATTTCAATATATTCAGAGATTTGTTCACAATGTACCATTTAAAATTTTCATTATCTTGAAATAAATTTTCACATTGAATATATAACTAATTTAGTATTTATACATCATAGGGAAAATAATTGCATACATGATGAATAATTGTATTGACCAATAGTTTAAAAAATTAGTTCATTCATGTTTGTAGATTCACCTACATGACCCATTATGTATCAAATTTTTTATAAGGGGATATTTTCATTTGTAATATATCCTTTGGATATAAAGATTATCAAATAGAGGAAAAAACCATATAAAGATATTCTCATACACAAATAATATATAACTATATGCATATATGGTGTCAATTGATCAATCATATTCTTAAAAATCACATAAATTGTAATGGCCCGGGTTTTTGGGGTCCATTACTTTGTGAAAATCTAGTTTTGGGTTTCGGGTCTGGGAATCACGGTGGTGTAGGCCTACCAGTAGCCTTAGCCTACCGGTAGTAGGCCTACGGGTAGCTGCGGCCTACCAGTAGTTACGGCCTACCGGTAGCTATGGCCTACCCGTAGCTCGGCCTACCGGTAGCGGCGGCCTACCGGTAGCCACAGCCTACCGTTAGCGACGGCCTACCGGTAGCGGCGACCTACCTGTAGCTGCGGCCTACCGCTAGCTGCGGCCTACCGATAGCGGCGGCCTACCAGTAGCCGCAGCCTACCGGTAGCTGTCACCCACCAATAGGTCTCAGCTACCGGTGGCTCTGGCCTACCCCGCAGGTTATTTCCAGTAACGCTCCCTTTTTGCAGAAATAGGGTTTTAAAACCTATTTTGACCTGTTTGAGCGTGTTTTGAAGACCCGTAACGCGCATAAGAGTTTTAATTAAATACTTAATTAATTAATTAGTCGGTTTAAAACAACCAAACCCATTTAATGACGAGTGGAGCTGTGTGGTCAACCCATGACCCCCGCGCCTTACGCGGTTTCGCGTTCTCACCTCAACCGTACGCGGCTCTTATAAACTAAGGGTTAGTCGTGGTTTCTCCTTTCCTCGATCGCGGATTTTCACATACATCTTCTAGTGTATCTGGCGCTCCGCATCATTATCCGTAATGTTCTGCGCCCCTGGCCTAAACGTCGATCATCTATCAACAAGTAGGGAATTTCTCCTTTTCCTCTCTCTCTTTTGGGTATCATGCGGGGTGGGCGTGTTTCTGTTCTGTAGAATTGGACAAACAAGACCTAAATGAAGATAATGAACTGGATTCTATAAAGAATGAAGGGGGTTATGATCGTTGATGATGTTTATATTATGACCATCTTGTTAAATTGTACTGGCTTATGCGTTCTGAAAATTGAGGCCATTAGTGGTCATTGTCTGTGCATTAACGAACACTGGTGAAGTTTTAAGTGGCTTCTTTGTGGTTGTAAACACCTGCTATCAAACGTAAATTGTTTAATCATGTATACCCAGCTGAATAAATTGAAAGCACCAGGATCAATCCATTCTGTGCTAACCCCGGTCAAAATGGAATTGAAATCATGGAACGTGTAAAATCTTTTAAATCTGAAAATACAGTCTTGCCCCTGCTTAGTGTTGGTGGTAGTGTTTTGGTGGTTTTCTGTCACGATTCGATTGATGGAGATGTGTAAGGGGATGGGATCCCCTGTTCTTTTATGCTTCTGGTGGTTATGAACTTGGGGATGGGATCCCCTGTTGATGTGGCTTCGGTGATTGTGAGTTTTAAACCCGGAGTGGGCGTTGCGGTAGATGCTTGACTGTTTAATTTCCTGGATTTATTCCTATGCCTTCTAGTTTCCCAGTAGTGCTTAAACTCAATTAAACATTATTACTAAACATGAAACAAGAATTGGACAAATGGGTTTTGGTGGCGAGAGTTGTGACTTGTGACTTGGACGTTATGGAGTTGTGTTCTGTAGGATGGTTAGGAGAACCTAATCTTTGGGTGAGTGTTTGTTACCTATATCTATACTTGTAGTTTTGTGTTTCTTATTCGCGCCCCACCCAAGTTGATCACTTAGTTCCGAACACCCCCATTTCATGGGGGAGGGTGTTTTTCCCAACACTATTCTTAGTGGCTGGTTATTAGCTCCTTTTCTGCTCCCTTTCTCGGATAGCCCAAGTATCTTCGGGCTGGCTGTGATGGCCTGAGGTCCATTATTCTCCCAAGAACCTTCGGTCGGGGTAGTGTGGTGGTTGTCCAGGAGTGTGCGGCAGGTGGTTTCCCAAGTGTCTTCGGGGTGAGGGCCAAGTGTCTTTGGGTGTGTTAGTGGATCCTTTAGCCCAGGTGTCTTCGGGCATGGTAGTGGTTGTTCTAGCCTAGGTGTTTGCAGGCGTGGTTACGAGTGAATGTTGTGGCCCAGGTGTGTGCGGGACGGATTCAGCAGTGGGACTGCGTGTGGTTGAGGCCCAGGTGTGTGCTGGAGGGTGTGGCAGTGGGACTGCGGTGAGAATGGAGGGATTGGTCCGATGCGTAGGATGTATCAATAACCAGTGGGAAAGTGGCGTGGGGTACCCAAACATCGATGTGCTCTGATTATATATATATTACTTGACTTGCGTTATTTGGGGAGTGTGCCATGGTGAGGCCTGGGGTGGATAGTTTACCTAGATAGGTGTTTGGTTTACTCCCTTTTCTCACGGGACTTTAGCACGTTCCCCCACTTGTGCATGAGAGTCTTTGTTTTTCCCAACTAAGTGTACTTGTTTGCTCACCTTATGTATATAAAACTGATTTCTGGTTTCCAGGAGGACTTTGGGGATCACGCAGGACCATTCTTTCTTGGACCTTGGGGGCAGTTGCAGTTGTTGCTTTTTTTTCTTTTTTTTACATTCCTTTGTAGTCACCTTTTGTACCTCGTGGCTTTACTTTTGGAACATGAATATGGGAATGGTTTATTTTCTTTTCATTTTGGTTTTACCTTTCGGTTTCCTTGGTGTTGTTGAGTTTCATCATCTCGTCTCTCGATCTTATAAAACAAAAAGGGGTAATGTCTTCCATTTTTGAGAATTTTCTATACCCTTGGTGCTAGTCGCCACTCCGGGACCTATTGAAGGAAGTTCTCGGGGGTCATTATCTCTCCATCAACTTAAAGAAGGAAGGGTCTGGCGATCTGCTGACCCTTCCCTCCTTTTGGTGAAGGCGGGATGTGATAGAATGGTATCAGAGGGAGGTTGACAGATAGGATGGAGTCTGGAGATAGGCACAGTGAGGATTGCATGGGATGGTAAGGCAAAAGTGTTGGGTGACCTTGGCGCATGAATTATTCTAGGGAAGACCGGCTAGGACACGGGATTTTAGGGCCCCCCGTGATGCTATGCAAGGACTCTGGACCTACGGAATGACCATATGAGGCCACACTGATTGTAGAGTAGATACCCTAGGAATGGTACGTGCATCATAATGACATGTGTTCTTATGTTTCTAGGATGTCTTGGGAATTAAAAATAAATTAAAATTTTAAGAAGTTCTAAGAACGATATACAGTACTACATGGGCTTAGACCTTCCTTGTTTACCTTGCAGCTATGGAACCTGGAAGGTGACCACGTGTGGTACGGGCGATCGAGGCCCCGATGACTACTTTGGCCGATTGGAAGAGATCTGATCGAGAGGAAGAGGATGACCAATGGTAGAAGACTCTTCGGTCCTTCCAACGATAGGCCCTCGAGAAGTATGAGGGAAGCACCTCCGACATGAAGACGGAAGGATGGCTAGAGGAGCTAGTTATAGCTTTCGGCCTGATTCGGGCCCCGACCGAGTACTGGGTTCCTCTGGCAGTCATCCAGATGAGGGGAGCGGCGCGTCAATGGTGGACGCTTTACCTGGGGGAGAGGAGAGAGTCTGAGGTGGCTTGTGTGGATTTCGAGAGGGAGTTCTGGGCGGAATTCCTCTCCTCGACGATGAAGGCACAGAAGAGAAAGGAGCTACTCTCCCTCCAGCAGGGGAGTATGTCCATGAGGGAGCTCGGGATCAAGTTCATGTACCTCCTACGTTTTTCTCCAGACCTCTTTCCCGACGAGGAGTCTCAGGCAAGGCGTTTAGAGGAGGCGCTCTGACCCTCCCTCCAGTATGCTCTTACCCCATTTACCCTGCTGACATACTTGGAGGTCCAGAAGAAGGACGAAGTAGTGGAGAGGATGCATGCTCTAGGAGGAGTGTCACGAGAGGGGATCCAGCTAGGACCATCAAAGGGAAAGGCCGTCAGCACCAGGCCTCCACCGTCAGGACCCTATAGGTTCCGACCAGCAGGGAGCAGACCGCAGTAGTTTTAGTTTCGATCCCCCAGCCCTCGCCCTTTCCCTTCAGGCCCGGGACCGCGGTGCACTGTTTGTGGGAGCCCTAGACATCTCCGAAGTCAGTACCCAAACCGGGTGTAGTACGAAGGTGGCAGACACCTCCCGCACCCGCCCCAGCAGCAGCTTCCAGCCAGACCATTCCAACAGTAGCAGGGACAGCGAGCCCCCGCTCCTCCGAGGGCAGACATAGGAGGAGGAGGTCGACCTCAGGGCGCACCTCAGTGATCTCGACTGGGGAGTGGTCGGGGAGGTGGCCGACAGCCGATGGGCAGGGGAGCTGGGCGTGGACAGTTACATGGCGCAGAGGCAGAAATTCCAGTAGGTCCAGAGGTTGTTCGAGGTACGATCAGTCTGTTTTGCACTTTTTCTTATGACTTGTTCAATACCGGAGCTTCACAATCCTTTGTTGCACCAAGTATAGCCCGTGCCTTGGGTTTATATGCGGAGAGACTTCCAGAGCCCCTGGTGCTGAGCACACCAGTAGGAGGTCAGACCAACTGGTTGTTTGTTTGTCGGGGATGCAGACTGATGATAGGACCACATCAGTCAGTTAGGGATCTTCTCCTACTACAGATACAACCATACGATGTCATCCTAGGCATCGACTGGCTATTCTATGTGTGTGCCGTCATCGACTGTTTCCGAAGAAGGGTGGTATTATCGGACTCGGACGGCCGGCGTGTTACCTTCACCGGCGAGTGGGGTGGTCAAAAGGACAACAGACGAGAGGAACACCTCCTCTCCTTGTTGGACAAGATGACAGTGGAATCCATAGATGCTAAAATGGTAGAAGTGTCATAGATCGTCCGTGAGTTTATGGACGTCTTCCCTGAGGAGGTGACAACTCTACCTCCTCGGCATGATATCATGTTTGCGATATACCGGCATCCCGGTGCTCGTCCAATCTCGATGGATCCTTACCAGATGGCACCTTCAGAGATACGGGAGTTACGGATCCAGATTGACGATCTAATGAAGAGAGGTTATGTTCGACCAAGTGCGTCACCATGGGGTGCTCTGATCTTGTACGCAAAGAATTCAGATGGTGGTCTTAGTTTGTGCATCGACTACAGGAGGCTGAATCAGGTGACGATCAAGAATCACTACCCTTTTCCGAGGATAGACGATCTCTTTGACCAACTGAAAGGGGAAGGGTGGTTCTCAAAGATCGACCTGCGGTCTGGGTGTCACCAGCTAAGAGTGAAGGAGGGCGATATTACAAAGATGGCGTTCAGATGTAGGTATGGACACTTCGTGTTCGTATTCATTCCCATCGGCGATACGAACGCCCCAGCTGTGTTCATGGGGCTTATGAACTCCATCTTCCGGGAGTACCTGGATCGGTTCGTGGTCGTGTTCATCGATGAAATCCTGGTGTACTCAAGATCAGATGAGGACCATGTGAAGCACCTGAGGACGGTTTTGGAGGTCCTCCGACATCATCATCTATATGGGAAGTTTTCGAAATGCAAGTTCTGGACACGGGAAGTGCACTTCCATGGGCACGTGGTGTCCGAGTAGGGGGGTAGCGGTGGACCCATCAAAAGTTGAGGTGGTTGTTTCTTGGGCAACACCAAAGAATGTGGAAGAGGTCTGTAGTTTCTTTGGGATGGAAGGTTACTATCGGAGGTTCGTACCCAACATCTCTAGAGTTGCGACCCCTTTGACAGCCCTAACCATGAAACACCAGGTTTTTGTGTGGAGCGAGCAGTGCGAGTCAGCCTTCAGCTATCTCAAGGAGAAGTTGGTTAGTGTCCCAGTACTGAGATTACCAGAAGAAGGGGTGGCCTATGAGGTGTTCTGTGATGCTTCAGGACAGTGTCTGGGATGCGTGTTGATGCATCGACAAGGGTATATCTCTTATGGGTCCAGGCAGCTACGCCCCCATGAGCGAAATTACGCCACCCACAACCTGGAGCTTTCAGCGGTGGGTTTTGCACTAAAGTTATGGCGGAACTACCTCATCGTGGAACGCTTTGGAGTCTTCATGGATCACAAAATATTGAGTTATATCTTCTCCCAGCAGTACTTAAACTTGCGACAGTGGAGATGGGTGGAGTTCCTCCAGGATTACGACTTTGAGATCTCTTATACTGAGGGAAAGGGCAACGTGGTGGCCGATGCCTTGAGTAGGAGGACGCAGAAGGATGCGGTCCGAGAGTCGGCAGATGCCTGGAAGGCAATAGAGGAGTAGGCTGCCTTACACCTGGATGTGAATATGGATATTGGCAGAGGATGCCTATATCAAATGATAGTGCAGTCATCTCTGTTTCGACAAGTGGATGAGTCTCAGTGGGGAGAACCGGAGTGCGAAGTGATGCGTGACCGAGTTGACAAGGGCGATGCTCCGGAAGGATGGACAGAGGATGGTCTGAGCCGTATGCTTTTCCAGAAAAGGTTGTTTGTTCCAGGAGTGATGCGCGGAAAGGTTCTTAGTGAGTTCCACAACTCACCCCTGGTGGTACACCCAGGACTTTCCAAGATGTACCAGGGACTGAAGAGGCAGTTCTGGTGCCCCGGAGTTACGCAAGATGTGGCAGAGTTTGTGGCCAAGTCCTTAGTGTGTCAGCAAGTGAAGGCTGAAAACCAAGTTCCAGGTGGCCTACTACAGCCCCTAGATGTCCCTGAGTGTAAGTGGGATGACATCTCGATGGATTTTGTCACCGGACTACCCAAGGTCCAAGGGGGATACGACGCCATCAGGGTGGTAGTGGACAGGTTGACGAAATCGGCTCACTTTTTGGCAATCAGGGAGTCGAGTACTATGGATGATTTGGCCCAAAAGTACGTGGATGAGGTGGTGGGGTTTCATGGAGTTCTGAGGTATATAGTCTCGGATAGAGATGCATGGTTTACCTTGAGAGTCTGGAGAGGATTGTAGCATGCGTTTGGCACCCAGTTACGCCTTAGCACTGCTTTCCATCCCCAGACAGATGGACAAACAGAGCGCACCATCCAGACCTTGGAGGATATGCTATGGGCATGTGTTCTAGACTCAGCAGGATCATGGGTGCGACACTTGCCCCTGGTAGAGTTTGCCTAAAATAATATCTATCACTATACCATCGGTATGGCTCCATTTTAAGCCTTGTACGGGAGTTCATGCCGTGCACCTATGTGTTGGTCCGAAGTAGGAGAGGCATGAAACCTTGGCCCGGAGGTGGTACAAACCACAAGAGAGAAGGTTTAGCTCATACGGGAAAGGATGAAGGCGGCCCAAGACCGATAGAAGTCGTATGTTGATACTAGGAGGAGGCCCTTGGAGTTTGAGGTTGGGGGCCATGTGTTGTTGAAGTTCTCCCCTCGACGTGGGCAACGGAGGTTCGGAAAGGGGAGTAAGCTTTCCCCCAGGGTCATCAGACCCTTCGAAGTGTTGTATCAGGTCAGCGAGGTGGCTTATCAGCTAGCGTTACCACCGCCGCTACTGAGGATACATGGTGTCTTCCATGTGTCCCAGCTCCGTCGGTATCTGCACGACGATTCACACGTCCTTGATTTAGGTGAGCTGGACATAGAGGACGACGTGACCTTTGTCGAGAGAACAGTGATGATCGAGGATCACAAGGAGAAGGTGCTTCGTGGGCAAACCATCCCATTGGTTTGTGTGTTGTGGAGACATGGTGGGCTTGAGGAGAGTACGTGGGAGAGAGAAGCACAAATGCGTACCCAGTACCCAGAGTTCTTTTGAGTTTGTTACTTATTGTACTTGTTGTGGTAGAACGTTTTGTCTTTTGGCTATGAAATGTACTGGTTTTCTTTCCTCTGTTTGTGTGTGAAAAGCCAAGGCTATGGGGAGGAGAGAACCCGACCCCTAATCAAGACGCATTAAGGTGGATACGATCAAACCCGTGCGGGCGAGTCAGTGCCGCCCAAAGCAGATAATATCTTGACATGGGGGAGGAGACTCCCCAACCCACATGCATGGGCAGTATGGCATGGTATGTTTCTTGGTTCTTGATGGGGAAATATTTTAGTTAGCATGGATTCGCTCCTAAGATGTATCTTTCGAGGTGGTTGTTCGTACCCTCTCTTCCCTTCTGGTTTTGTTTTGATTCTCGAAGACGAGAATCGTTTAAGAGGTATCTGATGTAATGGCCTGGGTTTTTGGGGTCCATTACTTTGGGAAAATCTCGTTTTGGGTTTTGGGTCTGGGAATCACAGTGGTGTAGGCCTACCGGTAGCTGCAGCCTACCGGTAGCTGTGGCCTATCGGTAGCTCGGCCTACCAGTAGCTACGGCCTACCGGTAGATGCGGCCTACCGGTAGCTGCGGCCTACCGGTAGCTGCGGCCTAACGTTCGCTACGGCCTACCGGTATCGGCGGACTACCAGTGGCTGTAGCCTACCGGTAGCTTAGCTACCGGTAGCTGTAACCCACCAGTAGCTCTCAGTTACCGGTGGCTCTGGCCTACCCTACGGGTTATTTCCAGTAACACTCCGTTTTTGCGCAAATATGGTTTTAAACCCTATTTTTACATGTTTGATCATGTTTTAGAGACCCGTAATGCGCATAAGAGTTTTAATTATTTACTTAATTAATTAATTAGTTGGTTTAAACCACCAGAACCCCTTTAATAATGAGTGGATCCTCGTGGTCAACCCACGACCCCCACGCCTTACGCGGATTCACGTACTCACATCAACTGTCAGCGGCTCTTATAAACTAAGGGTTAGCCGTGGTTTCTCCTTTCCTCGATTGCGGCTTTTCATAAAAAGCTATTGGTGTATCGGGCGCGCTGCATCATTATCCGTAATGTTATGCACCCCCGGCCTAAACGTCGATCATCTATCAACATGTTAGGGATTTCTCCTTCGCCTCTCTCTTTTGTGTATCATGCGGGGTGGGCGTGTTTCTGTTCTGTAGAATTGGACAAACCAGACCAAAATAAAGATAATGAACTGGATTCTATAAAGAATTAAGGGGGCTGTGATCGTTGATGTTGTTTATATTATGACCATCTTGTTGAATTGTACTGGCTTATGCCTTCTGAAAATTGAGGCTGTTAGTGGTCGTTGTCTGTGGATTAACGAACCGTAGTGATGTTTTAAGTTGCATCTTTGTGGTTGTGAACTCCTACTGTCGAATGTAAATTGGTTAATCATGTATACACGGCTGAATGAATTGAATGCACCAGGATCAATCCCTTCTGTGCTAACCCCGGTCAAAATGGAATTGAAATCATGGAACGTGTAAAATCATTTAAATCTGAAAATACAGGCTTGAACCTACTTAGTGTTAGTGGTAGTGTTTTGGTGGTTTTCTCTAATGAGTCAATTGATGGATATGTGGAAGGGGACTGGATCCCATGTTCCTTTATGCTTCCGGTGGTTATGAAATTGGGGATGGGATCCCTTGTTGATGTGGCTTCGGTGATTGTGAGTTTTAATCCTAGTGTGGGCGTTGCGGTTGATGCTTGACTGTTTACTTTCCTGGACTTGTGCCTATTCCTACTAGTTTCCCAATAGTACTTAAACTCAATTAAAAATTATTACTGAACATGAAACAAGAATAGGAAATATGGGTTTTGGTGGCGAGAGTCGTGAATTGTGACTTGGACGTTGTGGTGTTGTGTTCTGTAGGCTGGTTAGGAGAACCTAAGCTTTTGGTGAGTGTTTGATACCTATATCTATACTTGTAGCTTTGTGTTTCTTATTTGCGCCCCAACCAAGTTGAGCAGTTAGTGCCGAAAACCCCCATTTCATGTGGGAGGGTGTTTTTCCAACACTATTCTTAGTGGCTGGTTATTAGCTCCTTTTCTGCTCCCTTTCCCAGATAGCCCAAGTATCTTCGGGTAGGCTGTGATGGCCTGAGGTCCATTATTAGCCTAAGAACCTTCGGGCGGGGTAGTGTGGTGGTTGTCCTGGTGTGTGTGGCAGGTGGTTTCCCAAGTGTCTTCGGGATGAGGCTGAGGTGTCTTCGGGCGTGGCAGTGGATCCTTTAGCCCAGGTGTCTTCGGGCATGGTAGTGGTTGTTCTGGCCTAGGTGTTTGCAGGAGTGGTTACGTGTGACAGTTGTAGCCCAGGTGTGTGCGGGCGGGATTCAGTAGTGGGACCGTGTGCGGTTGAGGACCAGGTGTGTGCGGGCGGGTGTGGCAGTGGGACTGCGGTGAGAATGGCGGGATTGGTTCATTGCGTAGGATGTCTCAATAACAAGTGGGAAAGTGGCACAGGGTACCCAAACATCGATGTGCTCTGATTAAATATATATTACATGACTTGCGTTATTTTGGGAGTGTGCCTTGTTGAGGCATGGGGTGGATAGTTTACCTTGATAGGTGTTTGGTTTACTCCCTTTTCTCAAGGGACTTTAGCACGTTCCCCCACTTGTGCACGAGAGTCTTTGGTTTTTCCTACTGATTGTACTTGTATGCTCACCCTACGTATATAAAACTGATTTCAGGTTTCCTGGAGGACTTCGGGGATCACGCAGGACCATACTAGCTTGGAACTTCGTGGCAGTTGCAGTTGTTGCTTTTTTTGTTTTTGTTACTTACCTTTGTAGTCACATTTTGTACCTTGTGGATTTACTTTTGGAACATGCATGTGGGAATGGTTTATCTTCTTTTCTTTTTGGTTTTACCTTTCGGTTACCTTGGTGTTGTTGAGTTTCATCATCTCGTCTCTTGATCTTATAAAACAGAAATGGTTAATGCCTTCCATTTGTGAGAAATTTCTATACCCTTGGTGCTAGTCTCCACTCTGGGACCTATCGATGGCGGGTCTCGAGGGACATTATCTATCTTTCAACTTAAAGAAGGAAGGGCCTCACAATCTGCTGACCCTTCCCTCCTTTTGGTGAAGGCGGGTCGTGACATTAATCCTTTTTTATTTTTTATTCTATATAGTATTGTTCATCTTATAAACTATTTCGAAGAATCTTGAATACTCTTCTCCTAGTAAATAATTTTTAGAATAATATTTCTTGTCCCCATTACTAGTTCTCTTAGATACAGTTCCCAAATACTATAAACTATAACACTTTTGTCGATACACAGCTATGAATAAAATATATTTATCAAATTTATAAACATATGATTTTTTTATAGTTTTATAGAATTTAGGATAAACAATATAAACTAAAAATTTCCACACTTTTTATAAAAAAAAGAAATTTTTCACAAGATATGATTCTAATAAATATATATTGAGTCATTTGCATCCAATATAAAATATCTTAAAATGATACTTTCTTTATTATCTTTTTAATACATTCCTTCATAACCATGGATAATAGTAACAAGATAATTGGGTGATCGCAAATTCTTAGATATGTTAAACATAATAACGAAGCATAACATAAATAAAGAGAGATAATGTGATATCTTAATAGTAATGGTCATAAGAATTCATTAAAAAAAGATTGGATATCGTACAAACATGAATTAAATAATTATTAAAAAATTTATCATGAAATCAATTAAAATATAAAAACTACATAAACATGAAATTATAATTTATCGTTACCAACCTTATTATCATCACATTGTTGGATAGTATAACTAACTTCACAATACAGTTTCCTATTCTCATTTTATATATTCAATAATATATTAAGTGATGGAAACAATAATCAACGCATTAGAAAGACATATAATTACTCTCCCACCTATCACAAAATTAAAATTATATATATGTGTGTTTTATATACTTTCATTCTACATGAAATTAAAATCCAATTAAATAAAATGATACTTATATATTTTTCAATTAGCTTCCCTGGTAATCATTCTTAATTCCATCAATATATATATCAAGTTAATCTAACAAAAAATAAATTCGTTCCCCTTGGTTGTATGTTAATATTATAAGCCTATACAAGGTCTTGGTGAGGTCTCTGGTTTGATACAAGCTGAATAATTATCAATTGGTAGTGTATTATTTTCTTTTATTTCATACCATCCCCAAACAATTGTAAATGGAATCTTTATTTGTTTATATAAAATTATGAATTATACATGGTAAAATTTAATAATTTAATTTGATTAATAATATGGTATATTCAACACTTCGGAATATGATATATGATTTACAAAAAATATTATATTCAATAAATTGTGTTGTTAGGTATCTAGGTGAACACCCATAAATCATTTAGTTGAATATATGCTATTCATAGTAGAAAATAGTAAATGATAATCATTTATTTGAAAGGGATTTATTCATAAATACATTATATGTTATATATAATCCCATATATTTAAAATATATTTTCACATTCTTTCCATATAAAGAAGATGGATGATATTATTTGAATAAATCATTTTATTGAGCATAAAAAATTTATTAATAATGATATTAGAATAATTTGAATCATTTTATTACAAATAAAAATATTTCATGTCATTTCAAGAAATTTAAAATTTATGTCTATATTGATAATTTACAATAGTATATTTATTATTTTGAAAACATGAAAGTATATATATATATTAAGTCTCTTAGTAAATTAATTTTTTTTGAATGATATATTCACAAGAATACATGTAAAAATATATATTCTGTAGATTTCCGGACATTAGAAAGTTTTATAATTTTTTAATTTATTATCGATTTTGAATTAGGTCAACGAAGTTGAAAATAACTGAAAAAATATTGATATTTTGAACTTTTAACACATTTTAGCATTAAATTATAAAAACAATAAATCAATTAAAGTAGAAATTCATCAATGTACATTAATTTTTCCTATTGAAACCCATCTAATAAAAATGACATAAAACATAAATTTTTAAGAGGTGAATATATTTACAAAGGCCACATATAACATTATAATAACTAATTTCTCTAAAAACATATATATAGAATGAATAGGGTTTTGTGCTTATGTTAAGAATTATTCATTTCGTTGAACCATTTTAGAAGATAATTTTGTCACAAAAAGTTAAAAAAATTAAGTAAAATATATTTTTTACCAGAAAATAATGTAAATGTACCATATATGGAAATAGTTAGTGAATATAAACGTGTAATTTCAATGATAATAGTAAATTTGACCAGCTATTGGGAAAATAAATTTAGTCAAATCATGATTAATTTTTTGCAAAACATATGATGGATAAAATGAATAATAATAATCCTCAAATAATCTAAATAAAATTATGTACATTGTAACATAATTATTTGAAAGCATTCACTATAGAAAAAGGTGATTTTTTATAATTTATACCATGTTTCAAAAATGGAATTTGAGATAAAAAATCCTTTACAAAATGTACACAAATTTTATATCATAATAAAAAACAGTTTAAAAAGATAAAAAATATATAATAATTTATTTTAGAACATTATGAATCAATATATACTGTTTACTTACTTTATTAATATTATTTTATATGAATACATTTTTTCATTATACCTTCTGTTTAAAGACTTATGTTAACCACATTAAACGTCACAAACATGAATTGTGATGTTACTGTTAATCCAAGATCTATATGATTATGTTAATAATTACTAGATTACCTATGGTTATATAATATATATTATCAGATTATTTTAAATGTTACATTATCATCTTCTGTGATATTTAATTTCAATCTTCATGGTAAAGATAGAGACAATCCTCTTTTGACTATTTTAATGAGAAATATTGATATATTATTGAAATATTTATTTATTAATATTATGAGTCAAAAAACATTAAAATGATTTTATAACTTTATTATTACACTTAATAGATATTATATAATATCCATTACTGATTCCCTATATTACCATTACTATAATATTTAAATATGTGTAAAATTGACGAAAAAAATAGTGTGTCATAATGATCCAATGGGTAAGGAAGTGATGTAAAATAACGTAAATGAATAAATGAATAAATATTATAATTATAATATGTATATTATTACTTCCTAAAATCAAATATTATAACTATTAATGATTGGTGGAGTTGAAAAATGGAATTTTTCATTCATGGAGTTGGTTGTTTGTAGGTATCAATGATTAACGAAAAAAATCTCAATAAATTGATGAAGTGTTGGTATACAAAAATAAATTATTAGTAAATTTTAATAATGATATAATTTATATTATTTAATTTGTTACACAACTATTTTAATCCATGATTGGTATTTATGATAAATAAGTTTCATCGTTCATCGAGGCGGTAGTCCGCATATTGTCTTGACTAAAAATAATATTCCTCGAAAATTGTATGGAATAATGTAAAATAGGAAAAATAAATCATTAAGTATTTTTTAAGGGACAGGAAAAAATATATTTATTAATCAAACCCATCATTAATACCAATCATAATATGTTTCTATGGAAAACAAACATTTTCATTTAATGTAGGTGATATACTGCACATATTCAATATCAATGTGTTTATTTTTATTTTTTGATTCTATAATGTAAATTTATCAGTTTTCTTCAATTAACATAATTCATTTTATTTTATGTTTGATAGTGAATTAATTATGTTCAATGATATATGTAATATTTGAAATGGAAAAACTAAAATGAAATAATACGAGTAGAGTGATACATAGAATATAGTATTTCATTTTCCTTTGAATTATCCAATTAAATTATGGGATTATGTTAAATAAAAAAGGAAAAGTATCATGTTAGTCAAATATTAATATAGGAGGATTAATTAAGAATGTTTTTATAATAAACTAAAGGAATCTGTTTGCATTTATGTGGTGGGAGATCTTCCTGTTATAAGTTAACGAAAATAAAATTTCCTTGAAAAATACTTTTAAATAAAAGGAATTAATAGAATTTAATGAATGTTATGTGAGTTAGGTGAGGGAAGGGAATTTTTTTTGAAATAATATAAAACATAAAAAATTAATTATAGAAGGATTAATGTTCATGTATTACTGAGAACATTAATTCCACGTAATATTACTCTATTAGAAACTAATTAGAACTAATTAATTATTAATCATCGTAATGAATTTCATACTAAACATATTAGTCGACACTAATTTTGAAATTTATACTTGATTATTGCGAACTTATATAGAAATAAACATAATTTATTTGATAAATATGTAAAAAAAATTATAAATTCAACACATGAATTTTTTTAACTTTTTAAATAATGTGTGTGTTCAAACATTAAACGACTGTATATGATAAATTTTACATGTTTAATAATTTCAGTTAATGTAATATGTTGGTTATAAGAAAAATCATTGTAATGTAACAATTAAATATATCCAGAAATTATTTTTACCAAATTAAAAACTTACTAAACAAAATGAGATAAACCAATTTTCATTGATAATTTATTCAATTGCTTTAGTTTTAAAAATTTTAACGATGGATTTTATTATTTCAAATAATATTTTAAAATTCATATTTATTTTTAATTTTTTTTATATTTGATCACTATTTTAGTTTTATTATCTATAGGTCACTCTTATATATGTAAAAAACAATTAAAAATATACTTTCATAGAAGCCCACATTTTTATATAAAATATCATTATTTAAAAAAATAACGAAAATATCCTACTAATTAAATATTCGTATTTAAAATTTAAAAATAATGTTAAACTTATCTAATGATATTTATAAAAAAAAATATTCTTAAATTTTAACAAGAAACTCAATATATAAATACAAACAAATTTTATTTAATAACATAATGACATTACTAAAAATTATGTCATTATAATTTTATATCATACAAAAATTTTAATTTAAGGAATTTTAATATCATAAATAGATAGCCTATATGAAATCATAATTATAATTAAAAATGGGTAATATAACTTATTATTGTGTCATGGTATTCTTTTTAGTTAGTGTGATGAAAGATATCAAACTTAACATTAATTATGGAGAAAATAAATATATTGGAATATTAGGATATTACAAAATTGTACATTATATATAATGAATGTATGGTCTCATTATCTATATCTATGGTCAGTAATACAATTAAAATTGGTAATTAATGTCCTTATACTAATCATAAATACTAACTATTTATTCTAGTTTTCATTTATAGTAAGAAATACTTTATGTGGTTGGCCTATATTTTTTCATGTAATAGGTTTCAATTTCTTCATTTAGACAATTTTAATTAATTGTAGATGTCAATTTCTCATTATAAATTATCATATCTTATGAATATTACAGTAATTTAACTCTTACATTTGATCACTACATTGGACCTGAAATTTCACTTATTGATTTTAGTACTAATTCTTCATGTGGTAAGTTAAATCCACATTTATGTGGTTGGTTTCATTTCATCATGTGATCACTTGAATCATCCTTAAAAAACTAATCATTACAAATTACATCTATATATTTTTTTAATTATCAAAAACAACATGAATGTCAACCCTTTATAAACATAAAAATAGTGATATATAAATTTCTTCATTATATTTTTTATGCACTAAAGAACTCAATTTCATAAACTATTTCTTAAAATAAATTTCTAAAAAAACTATTCAATGAAATTCTACTAGTATTCTTCAAATATAATTATTAATGATATGTGATAAAAAATAATCCAATTCGATGGATACCTATTTTCATGAAAATATTATTCATTACAACATATTGATATATATTATTGACAATAAAACTCACACAACATGGTCTCAAACATCTCATCCACTATTTTTGTTGGAAATTTATTTTGAATTTGTTGTTAATATGTTATGTATTTGTTTATATTATCTCCTAAACTAAACAATATGTCATTTCACTTTCCTCCACCCTCATTATTCACACGAAATAAAATCAAAATGATTATATTGTATCAATTAATAATCATGAAATTTTCTATTAACCATTATACTCTATGTCAATGGGTTCCTAACATGACGTAGAAAACATGACAGTTTTCTTTTTTCAATTAGCCTATTAATTTTCCACAACACATGAAACTAAATTAAGTCATTAATATTTTTATTTCAAAAAAATATTTGAATATATTTCTTATGATGAAAAAAATTGTTTTATATATCCTTTAAATGATAAATAAACATGAAACTTCCCCCTCATATCAATAAACTTGTCAAACACATCCAAATAATTAGGATTGATGTTTTTAAAAACTGTTGAGAATAATATTTAAAAAAAATTACGTAATTCCATTTATTTGGAATAAATTTATCCAATTTAATGTAATTTTACAACTATTGGTTACAATTTAGTATAAAATTAGAGATATAAAACTTTAAATCAAACACCATCACAAACATTTTAGAATTATTTTTATTGAGGATAAAAATAGATTCATGAATCTTTTTCTTGGTTCATATACTCATCTTCTCCAAAATGAAATAATTTTTCTAATCATCACCATGGGGAGTAATTAATTGAATTGTATATTTTCATTACATAGAAGGAATAAACTGAATATTGATATATTTAATATGTTTTTCCAGATGTTAAAACATCACATCTTCATTCACAAAGATATTCCTTAACAACTATAATTTAGAATTATAATATGTGAGATAAAAAATTGGTGTGATATTATTAAATTTTATAAAATTATTAGAAGGAATCCACCTATTTTACCTTCTTCAATAATGATCCTATAATATTATTTTTAAGAATTCTAATTGTTGGATCACTTTTAATTGGTGATTTTTATTATTTTTTATCAATAATTGATATTGATAAATCATACAATTGTTCCCATACTGATAAAATCATTCCTCATTATTTAACTCAATTGAATGTATAAATGTACCACATAATGTCAATGGTAATATTTTTCATCATATCTTTCATTTATTTTAACATTATAGATGATATTATATTCTCAACTATGTATCTATATTCATCTTGACTATATATCAATATTAAAATTCTTGTTTAAATAATGGATACATGGATCTTACCCCATGTGTCATTTAATTTTTTTTTGAGATTTACCATTATTCATCACCTCTAATAACATATGCATGACCTCGTAAAATATTCATTCATTTTATGGATATTTATTATTCTAGTACTTCTTAAAAATTAATTGTTTTTACTAAGTCCATAATTATTGAAACTCTCACAAAAATCTTATTCAACCCAATGATTTTTATTTGTTGATAACCAATCATAAAATTTAGATACATTATATTGAATAAAATATTTTACTTTTGTAATAGTATTTTATTATAATACCTTAATGATCATTTATGATTAAAAATATTTCATTTATAATGTATATAAATATATGGGTATGTTTTCATCTTCGTTGGAGTCTATATATGGAAATTTATTATTCACATAATCGATTTTAGAATTTTTTCTCTTTCTGTTCTTCATGGAAATTATTTTTACACGTTTTTGAATTTTATTTCTATTTAACTTATTCTCCAATGGAATCTCACTTATCTTATTTAAATCCTTATTTGGAGTATATTGGTAAGAAAAAGTCTATTGTTTTCTTTCAAAGGATCTCCAATAATTCATTATCAATGTGATTGGTATTATATTATCATTATTCCTTGATATATAATAAGATGATCATTAATCATTCCTATGACACCAACTATTTCATAAATCATATATATATTTAATATATCCAAATATATTTACATTATATATATTTTTCATAACCATGGAATGTTTCATCTTCATTTCTAGAAACATAACCCTTGAAATGAGATTTCATTTAACATTATTATTTTAAGGGGTTTATCAATAAACCAATTTTTTCCCAGTCATATTACCACCACAACATTGACCTAAAATAATTATCTTTTAAATTTTGGTTTATAATATCCAAATTCTAGAGATATAATTTTTTTCATTAATTTATCAATAATTTTTATATTTTTGGAATCCATCATTCACAATATTTCTTTTATCCACCATGTATAGTTTTTCATTCTTATCATAGTTTTTCATTTTTAGTACTAGTATAATTTTTTTAAACCAATATTTTTTATGAAATCATATTTATGAATTTTCTTAATAAAAATATGATGCTAACTTTCTCTCCAAATGTGCTTTTGAGAGATCAAAAATGATGTCCTAAAAATTTTATCATACATTAGTGACCATTTATAATTAGATTCATATATATGCAATTGGATAACAATAATTTATACTTCCATCTTCGTTTGTGATAATTTTGTCTCTCAATTATCTTGATTTTTTAATGATATATCAAATTATAGATAATTAATAATTGGAATATTCATTTGATCTATAATGATTATAATTCTACCATCGTGCCCCTTATTCATATATTAAATATATTCACCCTAGATTCATATAATTTGTTGTAGAAAGACATCATGCTCTATGATCATATATTATTTTACCTCAGGTTCAGAATCATTGAGATCACTGATATTTTTCTATATTTATTCATGTCCAAGGATATTGTCATTAATAGTATTCTTTATTTATTACTACCCTTTAACTTCAATTTTAAATTTATATTCAAATTTTATAGCCCTTGTTTCAGGTTTGTTGTTATTCTCTCATTTGACTCTATCCTATTTAGAGAACATTATTAATTATTGAAATTTTTCATTCAATGAATTCTTTATTTTCAATATTTTATATAAAATATTTGTGATATTTTATTTTTGGTTTTCAAAATAATACACAATATATAAAAAACTAGTTCCTTTAGAATGTAATATATAAAACTATTTATATCAATATGTGATATATCTTCTCAATCATATATGTATGATCACATCCAATATGTTTTTATTCATATGGAATGTTTATTATATAATTTTCACATACCTAATGATAATTTTGATTTATTGATCCACATGATATATGAGTATTATATAACAATATAGTGGTAATTTAGAAAATATTTTATTCCATAATAGTTTGATCAATCCTCATGAATTAAAGGTATTTAAATAACATCTTATTTATAATATATATATATATAATAATATTAATAAAATACATTACACTTTTAAACATTTAATTTGTTATACAGAAATTCTATTCTGAGATGGACATAAATTTTAAAGAACTACACTTCATTGATAATACAAAAAAAGAGAACTAAAATCATCAAAATAAACAAAATCTAATTTGTTGAATACAATAATATTTGAAACATTGTATTGAAACTAATATATATATAATTTGTAATATATTCATCATTTAGAGGGATGGTGAATCAAAATTTATTCTACATTAGATGAATTTAAAACTTTTAATCCCCTTATATTTTTTAATATTTATGATCGATAGTCTATGGTTATCTTATATCATGTTTATGTATTTCCACATACATAATTTATTTAGGATATTACCATGGATTATTAATAAATAATAATGTCTAATCCATGGTGAATCAAGAAAAAATTCACAGTGATAAGGCCTATAGGAAATAATTAATCAATTAAAAATTGTTTGGGTAAATCCTAAACATATATCTTTTTATTTAGAATCATCATTAATGATTTGGTGATTGATTATAAAAAATTACATCTTTCAGCCAATGGTTATTATTAATGGGTATTTTCAGACATCTTTACCAAATCATACATAAAATGAAATAGGAATGAATCACTTAATATTTATTATGAAAATAGTTTAATACACTCTTCATATCATCAAGATCAAAGGAAACTCCATCCAGTTCCTTATACATAAACTATACTATAAAATCTTGTTCTTTATAACAACATCCCAACCAACATGAAAAAATAATAATATTATTATTATTTCTATATAGTATATATACTCTCACTCTTATCTAATCTAATTCATCCCCCATTCTTCACTTTTCCATAATCTTCAATGAATATAATCTATAATGATTATATTCTTCTTGTATACAACATAAAACATGTATATAAGGATTATTATCAAAAAGATAGGTATCCATATTCATTAAATCAAAAAATTATGTCTTGAATCATAGTTCCCAAAACTCATACTATTATATATATTTTATTTATTGACCTAATAATTTTATATTTAATAAAAAAATTAGTATATATTATTTTCTTTTATTTTCTTCTCTTTCAAATTCATTAAAAATAAATCACATGAATGAATTATTTTTAATTACCAATATTATTGATTATTAAAAACCCAAGTGTCTTAGAAAACATTTTCTTAAACCCGATTAACATTTATCCTTATTTCAGATCTTCAATATCATTCAAATATTCCATAAAGACTCGATTAATGACACATTAGTTCCTTATTCATTTTTTTCATTGATAATTTTAAATAATAAGATTCATTTACTATAGGAAATTTTTATATTTAAACTATTTTTTATATTGTTATGTTATATATGGATTAGTTGGGATTGTGGTACCCCTTATTAATGGAAAACATATTATGGATCATTATTCTTCATCCACCATAAACTATCTATTTATAATCCTGCAATAGTACTGATATTCCCCTAGAAAATGTCATCCAACACATTTAAATAGAAGAAAACCTAACATAGAGAATTATTAGGGTATTTTTTTAATATAATATACTTTCACATGTAATAATATGACGCATTGTCTCAAAATCATTAATAAAAGATCAAAATGATCTATATTGTCATGTTAGAATCACTAGTGTTTAATTCACAACGAACAATCAAAAATATTATTATGATGACACAAATCATATTTTTTTAAATATATTCTATATTGTTTATTATTTTATATAGATACTCATCAAAGACATTATCCAATTTAATATATGGTTATTTTTTGCGAAATAAAGAAATTAGGAATACAAATTATATTTCAAAACCCATATTATATAAAAATTGTATACATTTTCATTTAAAAAAATAAATTCATTTCGGAAAAAAGATTCACCATCATTGAAAAAAACATATTGTAAATATAAACAGGCATACATAATTCATACAAATTAAAATAATGGGTTCTACATTTATTCCACCAGCTTCCACAAAAAAATTAGTTTTTTTCTTCCATCTAGAATTATTCAAAATCCCTCCAAGAAACACTTTTCAATAATAATGTCAACTATTATCATGATATTTGATATTAAAAAAAACTAATTTCCAGAAAAATGATTAAATATAATATTCTCTTTATCTTTATTCATACAATATTGTATCAATTACATGTCATTGTGTTCATATAGATATTTGAGACATGTTTATTTTTTCATTTTTCAAGCACTATTTGGAAATACTTCATTTGGTATCTCAATATTTATTTATATAGTAAGTTCAAATTTCCTAATGGGTTTAGTTTGAATTAATTTTATATTTTCATGTTATCATAGTAATCCATCTACTTCATGCAATCAGTGAATAATTAATTACATTACACATGATGTTAATCGTGCATGATATTAAAGAAATTAGTTGAATGGATTTTAATGTGGTATGTAGTAGTTCATCATTCTGTCACATGAATCACCCTTCACAATCTGACCATTAAAAACAACATCCCTATATATTTAAAATCATTATAACTTTAATGGATGGAATAAATCAATAAACATTATAATAGATATATAAAAACATTTTCATTATAAATTATTTTCTAAATAGAACACATATTCCATATATAATTTTTTTAATATAAATCTCAAATACGATATTTATAAGGTCAACAATGCATAATTTTATAATATAATTATTCAAGATATTTTATAATAATGAAAATATTGTTTGTATTATATATTCCTTAAAAATATAAATCATAAAAACATATTCAAATACACATTAAAAAATACAATTCAAACAATGTGGGATCAATATATTCAACTCTTAATAGAAGATGATTCTACCAAATAATAATAGGGCATATCATATATGTTTTTAGAATTGCCTGTGAACATCAATGATGACATAAGATGGCTTATTTCACAAGGTTAATCACTCAAACAAATTTATAATTTTATTGAATTAGTTGACTAAATCATTAAATATAAATAAATTGACATAAAAAATATGTGTAACATGAAGACTATTGACATACCTTTTGGAAGGTGAAGACATATGAGAAACACATCTATAAAATACATGTCAGGGGTACAATGAATAAATGAGTGTTTAAAAATATAATATAATGAACTAATGATTCTATAGAGCATGAATACATTGATAAAAATTTTATTTCTTCCAATAAAATGTAGTTTATATCATTAAAATAATAATTTATTATTTAGTCAAAATAATTGAATGTGGCTAAGAATATAGATCTTCAAAAAAATAATTAGTGATCTTATCTTGTTGATAAAAAGTACTATCATATAGGAATATATATAAATGAAATAGTAATACCATGCTTCATAAAATTGAAGTATATAGGGAGTAATTTTTTTATTTTAAAAGTTAATATGTTCCCTAGTTATCTCATTAAGGATTTATTAATTCCCACAAAATTCTAATATATTTCCATTAATATCTCTCAACATATTATAAATTTTAGGTGATATATATAAAAAAATAACTAGATGAGTTCTATAATGAATATGGAGGTGGTTGATACATTTTTCTATAAAATAATTAGAATGGAAAATATGATGTCTTCATGAAATATTTCTATATTCTTTGAATAATGGTAAATATTCATGGAGTGTATCACTTTAAGGGTATTCATCAATATGATAAAAACATTTTAAATGATTAAATCATGAAACAAAATATATAATACCAATTTTTTCATATTATCTTCTTATTTTATATATGTTTTTGAGTCAAATCAATTCTAATTTTAACGGTGAAAAAGATAATGAGCAGTAAGATTAGACAAGTAGTTGAGATGTAAAAATCTATATTATAATTTACTACTATATAGATATTTTTAGTTGAGTTCATGATAAAATAAATTTAATATCACCATTAACCACACATTGGAGGATTAATATGAGTAAGTATTATAACATAGATAGTTGTATATAATGATTTTATGACTATGTTGGTAAAAGCCATGGTATTAAGAATTAATTTTTTCATAATTCAATTATTCTAGGATTATATAGAAAATTTATATACATAAATATTAACAAATAAAAAATCAAAATTGAAATGGTTCTACTAAAATCGTTCCTTATATTACTATTTTAATGATTAATTTTGAAAATATATTTACTTATTATTATATAATTAGTATTTTTTTAATTTATAATCAACATATAATTATATAATTATTTTTTAATAATTTTTTTGAAAATAATATATTATATGTGTAGTGAAAAATATGATTTTTATTGAAAATTAGGCCCTATTTTAGTGTATTTACAATGTCAAATTATGTTTTCAATTAATTTTAAATTATAAATAGATAATTTTGATATAAAATAATCCACTTTTGTTATTTTAATTTTATTTAATACTTAAATTTTTTATAAAATAATTTTATATTAAAAAATCCTATTTTTTCGAAATTTTTCCTCATTATGACATTTCACTTTTATTTGAAAAAATATTCAAAACAACCATATATTCAAATATATTAAATGGATTCTATATTTTTTAATCATTAAATCCAAATTTATTAAATATTTACCTTTTATTTTTGAGAAATTAGAATATTAAACAAAGTAATTTTTATTACCATGTTATAGGGTAAATCATGGAATTTATTTCAACAAAAAAATGATAATAATAATAAAATGAACCATAATACTGCATAAAATATATTTTATTAGTATATGTATACCATAATATTTAATGCGTTAAATTTATCTCATTTTTGGGCCTCTTAGATGGGATTATTTCCTTTATAAGATTTTATTTACTGAATTTTCATTCATTTCAAAATCTTGTTCATAATTTGTGTCATATTCTTATTAAAGTGTTTTCCATAGGATATTTTCACCAATAAATACTTTTATATATATGTGATTTTTCATAATCATGTCATATAAGATTTAATTTTTAGTGTAAGGATATTTACTATAAATTCTTACACAATGCTGATGCATTCATTATTAATTTAATAAAAAAATCAAATTAATATTATTAAAATAAATATGATTTTGGTATATTAAAATAATAAAATTTCTAATATTAACCATACATGTTTTATAATATTTTAAAAAATTATATTAATTATTATTTTTATATTGACATAATTAAGGTCAATTTAATGTACAAATCAAAAAATTGACATAATAGACATTTTTTAATAACTAATATTTTATTAAAAAATGAAATTTCTGAAAATATTAATTTTTTCATGTGATTATTATTTGGTTTTATATAACATCTATGATCTATTTATTTTCCTTTTTTTATTTTCTATTAAATATAATAACCCTTAATGTGTAGATATTATTCATGGCACTTTAAGAGTTAAAGGGGTTCAATAAGCGTTAAAACCAAATGAAAATGGTCACAATATATTTTAAAAATTTCTATTTTTAATTTCATGTTATTATTTATATACATTAATATCTTATATTAAAAATAAATCACATTGGATCAATTTTTAATTTATAATTAATATAAATTGATTTAATATTTTCAGAAAATGTAATATTTCCCTTCCGCATTCTTATAAATGGTAACCTCTTATTATCAATAATTAATTCATGAAATACTAAATGGATCAGCCAATATATTTTGAAAATAATTTAACCAAATTCCTACCTTCATTATAGAGGTTTTTTAATTAATGAAAAATCCATTGTGGTCTTTTTGTGTTAGGCTAGGAAAGTTATCTGAAGAATTGGTGTTATTTTTAATAAAGTGTAACTGTATTATTTCATCTAACAAATCATTAAAATCATTATTATTAATTATTATATGAAAAAAACTATCATACACATAAATAATTCTTGTTAATTTAATTATATGGCATATATCAATATTTTCTTCCATCAAATGGGTAACTAATCAATCATTTATATTTACGGTGGAGTACCACCTGATGAATGGATTTAATTAATTTCATGTCACCACCTATCAAGAATTTTTATAATTATGTAATTAATGTTGACATATTAAAATAATTAAATATTAAACAGTATTAAAAATAATATATCATTTACATTTTTTCATCTCAATACACTGAATAATGATAAAGTTGCATGTTCTTACATGTGGAATACAACCTCTATGAAGTGATGTGATACATGTTTCATCACCAATAACATGACTGATATATATATATATATATGTTTATTTAAATAAGAAATATTTTATTTATTAATTTATAATTATTCTAGAATGTGAAAATAATAAATCAATTCTTCCCATATTGATCCTTGAAAAAAGGAATCATTCCTCATATGTATATATGGATTACTGACATCAAGATTGTAACATAGTTCATTTTTCATAACTATATATAATATACGTTTTTAAAATAATGATAGATCTATAAAAATTATAATTATTACATGATTATTATTCTGAATATGATTTCATAATGAACACTTTAACGACAATAAATATACCAATGTCATTTTGGACCAAAGTATTGTATATAGTCAAAACATCCGGCATTAACATAAATGATTTTGTTATAATATATATAAATGAAATAATTTACATAAAATGAATATGTTTATAAAAACCATTCATAAGATATAATAAAATCAAAGTAGGTTTTAACTCTGAATGTTAAAAGACCAATTTGACGAACTGATATCGATGTAAAGGACATTTTTATAAAAATATGAATTTAAGGTTTATCATTCAAATATTTTAATCATAATAATAAATTGATGGTTTTTAATATATAAATATTGATTTTAATTTATAAAATAAATGATTATTTAATTATTGTATGTTCCCATTATATATTTCAATGTTAATTTTCTTCGAAAATGGTTTCTATCAGATGATAACCAATTCTATATTTGAAAAATTCAATTGTATATTTAAATGGTATTCTGATATTTTGTTTTATTGGAATTATAATATTTTTTAAAATATTTTTAAAATTAAATCGTACATTTATTGGATGTTTTATTTATATATTACCTGATCATTATGGGTAGAACTTGTGAGACAGATATATATTAAATGACGGGTTGATCCACATTATAGATCATGGGTGAGAATGATAAATCATAGATGTTAAATAAATCCATATAGTGAAATGTGGGTTGTTATATAATTTTGTTCACCAAGATATATCTTTAATACATTGCTAAGTATACGTTATATTTTAGGGAATGAATGGCCTTTTATCCAATTATTGACCATTTGGATTTAACTGGGATCTTGTTATTACATACATGGGTTTTAAATAGTTTATGTATATTATTCTCTATATTACCAATAAGTGTTTGTATTTAATTTCATTTTGATTTAATAGTTTTATATAATCTAATAGTTTTTGTGTTTTCATAAGAAAATTGAATACTTATTTAACTAAATGAAAATTGAGAGAAGGTAAATATTTCATGGGATTTTTTACTAGTTGAATGTTTTTTACTCTACATTCTATTATTTATTCACACATACAATATTTTAAAATTATTATTATAGGGTTTTAAGGGTGTTTATGGATAATGATGTGGTAATGAATTAAATTTTGGAGATTTTTCATGAGAATAAATTATTTTTTCTTTAAACAGTTTTTTTTAAAATATGGAGATTTAGTTTGTGGTTTTTTAATTTGTAATATATTAGTTGATATGTACGAGTTATGACAATATTCTAAATGACTGACCAAAACATATAAAAGGGGTTGTAAGAAATTGATTTATATTTTAATGACTATTGAATATATAATTCTTAAAGAAATTTCTTATAATATATATTATAGGAATGTATAGCTAAATTTATATGTTAAGATCATATTAATAGAGTACCCGTAAAATATTTCTTCATTATGGTTAATATCAATTAATATATAATTTTAATATTTCCATGTTTCAATATCAAAAATATTTCTTCTTCAAAATTAATTTATATAGTGGAAGATTGGAAGTTATATTGGGAAGAATCCAAGTGGAATATATCCTTTCAAATCATTATCCCATTATGGTTGGAATTGGAATACAACAGTTTCTTGCAATGACAGATTAGTTGACACCATCTATAAATTGTGGCGGTATTCATGCTAATGATATGTCATATAACAAAAATGGAATATGTTGATTGATTAGAAGGTCATTTTCATGACTCATCCCCCGAGGCTCGTGCCACGACTACCACATGCCCGCCTCCCAAAGGCGAGGGGATGGAGACTATCGCTGAAGGTATTATCAAAAAATGGGAGGACTTTTCCATGTACTTGTACATATGAACACTCAAATCCCTAACCCAAAAAGCAAAAATGATAACACTAAATAAAGGAAAACTATAGTACAAAAACAAGTAATTTACTAGGAGGTCAATCCTTACCGATATAAAATCCCACATATGAAAAGACAGTAAATGTAAAACCATATGTCTCTAATACTCGTCCACTGAAAATCCTACCCTAAGTACATCGGGATGGTAACTACCTGAATTCATAGGAGTATGCATTGTGTACCTTCCCTCATTGAACACCACCATATCCAAGTCCTCTATATATTCCACTAAATTATCTGTCTTCTGCAAAAGATATGATGCTTACAAAAAAATATTATACAGGGGTGAGTAAAACAATGCTCAGTAGGGTACTATGTAGCGAAAAAGCAAAAATAGAATAGGGAAACCAAAATTAAATGAATCGTCATATTGATAAAGGTATATTCCAATATATATACCATGATAATCCTAATATACTCATCTCATAAACATATCATAATATGTACAAACTTATAGCATATACTATGATCCTCATAGAAGGCATAATGTGTGACACAAAAACTAGGATAACATGCTAAAATGAGCTTTCCATCCCTAATTTCAAGGTATAAGATATAAACTCCAATGGGTATAATCCGACCATTATAAATGCTATGTTAGAGAGAAAAATGTCTATCAAATACATTATTCTAGGTCCAAATCTAGTGAACGACACTAGATGTCTATTCATTAAATTATTGTGGCACATGAAATACTAAGGAAACATCAGTGAAGATGCCCACCCCTAGGAACTGCACATATTTGATTGAGAACTAATCTATAATACACTTTGATAACCCAGTCACTCATGTAAAGAGTTTAATTCAACATAGCCTCTTCAAGGAAGTACTTCCTTTTACATTGTTATCCATTCTCCATAGGTGGAGGGCCCCAAACTTCTTATGTGTGTTTGAAAATAGAGGGAGATCCAAATCCTATGGAGGACATGCTCTTCTTCAATAATCAGATACTCGGGTACTACTCTTAATGTGAGGACTCACACCCTGGTTCCAAGATGGTAATACTACTCAGGTGTAATACAATGTAATGAATGTAAGGCCATTAGTCAAAACAGTGGAAACCTTGGGCTATTTGGGAAATCAATCCTGATTAGTAATATTGTTGTAATGGGTCACTGAGAGATGCTTCCCAGTTTATGACACTGGGTCACACATAGACACATCCCACCTTCCATGTACTATTTAGGTACTCATCCTTGATGTGTACCATGTGTATTATTTGTCCCATAGAGCTGCTTCCCACTGTGGGCCTACCGGGTCACCCATAGTTGGCTCCCACATTGGCCATCGTACTGAGGTACTCATCCCTAATGAGTATCATGGTTCAGCAATGTTAGACAGATCCATTCACAACTATGGGAGTTCTAGGTCACAGAGATCCTTTAACACTGGGCCATTGTAGATTATCCACACATGGTCTCTTGTCAGCCATCTTCGGGTCTTAGTGATTCATAGTGTTCTCATACATAGTGCACTTGATTCCAAGTTAAACCACTTCTCAATCCATTCATCTTATTTTAGATTTCATTAATTCCTTATTAGGAGTGGAAAAAACAACTTCTTCATCTATAGGGAACCAATGAGACAAATAGCTCATCAATTGGATGCCCATATTTAAATTCATTGCAATTTTTTTAACAGGCCTGTAGGCATCAGTTCTGGTCTGACCTGGATATGGCACAATGACCAGAAACAGGTCCAAAAAGGTCCAATGGGTACAACCTATGGGTTTGCAATTGCCCACCAATCCTTACCCAACATGTATTTGTATTCCAGCTTTCATATCTCGGATGTAGAACAACGTTGTTTGTTATTTCACTAGGTTGTGACAGCTCACACCGACACTTCAGTCAAGCAGTCCGCATAGCATACCATTATTTCCACATTAACCCATAAAAAATCCACAGGTCTAGGTTGTGTTGTAGCTATAAGAACGAATTGAATTTTTTATGTATCCACGTGGCTTCCACCAACAGATCCATAGTGGCACACCACCTCACTATCTATAATATGATATCACCACCACATTCTATTGGCGCCGACATGTGGTGTCTTTTGTGGACCACCGGATGTGCTTTAGTGGTTCGTTCATTGATCTAGAGGCTATTATAGATCCCTCAGGTCTCCCTCTTCACATCGTGGTGTTCATATACTGATTGTGATCCATCCTGACAGAGTTTCATTTGAATGAAAATATTTTCCAAAAATCCTCATTCCTATCACCCCCATCATCGCCACACCATTTTCATGACATGTCCATCATGATTCAATGATATCAAATTATTTCACTAGGGAAATTGTTCATCAAATGATCGATCATTGTGCATTATGTTATGGTCCATGTGAATACTACCCACACCAAATGAAGAACTGGGGAAGGAAAATATGAAAATAAAAAAAGATTGAATGTCCATTTATCAATGATTGTGATTATCAGGATCATTTTTGTTATAGGGGTCAACCAAAAAAACACATCATGATGATATCCCATTAAAACCACACAAAGCAACACCTCCTACAAGATTGATCGAATTGTGCATCAACCTATTCATGGTTTAATCCACATTCATCATTTAAATACATTAACGAGGATGATATATTCAAATACCAATCCCTACCACGATTCAACTCATTCATTGATATAGAATGCCTCCACATTTTCATTGTTCATCAGTGTTGGATATTAATCATTGACTATTTTTCATTGGTGTTCTTCAATCATCACTCCCTGATTCTATCTCCAAAGGCATCATCACCATTTCTCAATTCACTTGCATTCTTTATTGGAGCGAAACCCTCCATAATCCATTATAGAAATTCTAGATCCATCTCTAGTTTCCCACCCAAAAACCTCATTAATGGAGAAACTCATCGCAATGTTTCTGTAATGTTGCATCATCATGTAATTATGTTCAGTCATAAATAAAATATTGTATCTATTATTCTATTTGATAAATGAAATAGCGTATCAGTTATGCTCGGTTGTAAACATTTTTTGTTTCAACAATATCACAATTTTAAATGAAAAGAAATAAAATAAATCATGTTTATTTTATTTAATTGTTTCATTAATTTTCTGAAAATTTTCATTTCTAGTAGACCCCAATTATTTTATGTTAATTCATTTCTAGGTGAATCCTAATGATCGAAGTTCAAAAAAGTCCTCATATATTTGTTATGGTCACATTTTCAAATTATTGGAAAACACACTCATACGTTTAATTAGTAATATTATAAAAATTTAAAAATACAATTCTGGACAAAGTAGGCCTCATAATTTTTTTCCATCTCACAGCCTGAATTCATAAAAATCACCTAAATTTTTAAAAAATCAATGGAAATTTGGGCCATTAACATCATGAGATAATTTCCCCATTATTTAGTGGTAGTACTAACACAATTTCAGAAGAAGTATGTATTAACTCCTTTGATAAGATAATGGATGTCAATGAATTTTTATAATGAAAAAACGTAACTCATTTTATTTATCATTTTGATGATTAAGATGATCGATTGTTGTATATTGTAAATAATTAAAGACAAACATATGATCTTGATTCCATGGAATGATATACATTTAATAATATTTTTTATTTTGAAATAGTTTCCTATTGTTGTTTGACTATGAATGTAGAAACCATTTACATAAATAATGAAAAAATAAATATTAAGTTATTAATATATAGGAAACAACAAATGATTATGAATGTATGTTCCAAATATCATTCAGAACAATAATAGTAATATTAATAAATTTTAATTATGGTTTAAATAGTTTTTATGAAGAGTTATTTAAATATAAAATTATAAAATTATTTAAAAATAGGTTTATTGTTCTAATAATGTTGAGATCGATTTTCCTGGCCTTTATTTATAATGAGATGAAAATAGATAGAAATGGTTAATGTGATATGAAAATGATAATAACATTATTCTGATTTACTAAGGTAAGAATCCAAAATTTTAGAATTGTGGTTAATTACATTTCAATTAATTTTTTATAGAATCTAGAATGTTTTTCTTATGTGGTTAGTTTCATCTTAAAGATCTTGTCTATATAAATATGTTCTGAAAAATTAAATATTTGGTAATGAATTACAATCTCGTAGTGAGTTGTTTTAGTATAAATGAGTGGGTTAATCGTTAAGAATTTTTCTTTGATGTTATATGCATAGGATGTAAATAATAATGATTACAAATAGTATAAAGTGAAAAATTAATTTATTATTACTACACATCATGTTAGACCATATAATGATGTCATGACATGTATGATAATTTATTATTAAAATTATTCCAATTACCATTTTGAATATATATCATAACATTAATCTATTTCCAATAATATTCAAATAGAAGTGAGTATATAACAGATAGAAAAATTGATATAATTTTTAGTGAAAACACTATTTGTAAATATTAGAGAAAAAAAAGATTTATTGGAATAATAATACTATGGTCAATGAGATTTTATTTCTTAAAAATCATATTAAATATCCTATATTATATTTTGATATTATTTTTTGTATGTACTAGTTTTCATTTTATTGTTCAATGATATATTTGATGGACACAAATTTTTTGATGAGTGATTTCATTCCTTTCCTAAAATGTCATGAAGCTGGAAAATGATTTGAGATGGTAGTGAAAATACCTAGAATATATAATTTAATATAAGAATATTTGTAAAATTAGTAATATTACATTGGTGAAATAATTCATGGATATTTTTCATAATTATTTTACTACTGTTATTCCATATTGTGAGATTGAATTTTCTATAGAATTAATACCATTTTATATGACTATTTTAAAACTCCTTATAAATGCCACATAAAAAAATTTTGGAACTAAAAATGATTTTACATGATATTTTAAATAATGATTGTCACGACCCGTCCTCGGGGCCCGTGCCGTGACTACCCCATGCCCGCCTTCGATAGGCCAGGGGTTGGCGACTAGCACCAAGGCGTAAATCCCGATAAAAAGGGAAGGCATTGCCTTTGTAAAGTAAAAAAGCACCACAGAGTAAGCAAGCAGAAAAGTAAACACTAAGTAAAATAGAGTACAACTGTAAGTGCAGAAAAGTAAGTGGGCCAGTATACAAACCCAAAACTGAAAGTAAAGTACAACTCAAAAGGGAAAACATCAACTGAAAAGTAAAAGCTGCTACACCGAGCTGTCCACTGGAAATCCCACCTGAAGGGTGGGTACAGATAGCTCCTCTGCTCCTCGGGTCGTGCCGTCCGCTCCAAGTACGTCCCGCCCAGTGGTCCACCTCCAGGTACCGTCCTGCTCTGCGAGCCTCAACCACGATCAACACTGTCCGTCGTCTGCAACCAACACAATGTAGTGCGGGCATAGCCCGTGCAGGGGTGAGTATAAGCTACTCAGTAAGGACCCCGAGACCCCTAATGGTCTTTCAAAATCCACAAAGGATAAACCACAAAGGAGAGATATAAACACAATGTAACAACTGACACTGCTTAGGTATATGACCATACATATACCTATGTAATCAATTCCAATACGTTCCAACCTCCGAGCCCAAGTACAAATCAGTCCACACCGGAAAGTATACGTATTCCACACAGGAAAGAAAACGTAATCCTCATAGGATAGCACAACACAATCCACACAGGAAAGTACAGGATTCATCTCACACAGATATACTTCTTCGAGGATGATAGAGATGATCACTGATCTATCTATGTCGTCGGACCCACAAAGGATCGATAGGTACTAACCCACGCAAAGACCCACACATGATTGGACCCACACATGATTGGACCCACACAGGATCTGTAGGCGTTGGTTCATACAGGACCGCTGAGCGCTGACCTACACCGGATCGGACCCACACAGGATCGGTAGCACTGGTCCACACAAGATCGCTGAGTGTTTTAGTCGTCATCATCGAATCCACTGAGGATCTCTGCACAGTCGTCGTCGCAGTCACAGTAGCAGTCGCATCCAGCTCTAGGGTTCCCGCACACAACAAGCTCATCCAGGAGGGTCCGCTCCACGAGCCGAGAGGCAGATAGATCAACTGTCACAAAGTCCAGATTGGATGTATCCAAAAGTTCCGTATCGCCAACAGGAACTCAACACAACAGACGGCGCATCAATCAGACGCCCGGTCTGAGAGTTATTGGCTTTTTCGTTCTAGGGGCCCGGTTGGTTTTTAAGGAAAAACTAACCCGACAGTACTCCACCTGCGTCTAATCCTCGGATGGAGTATGCCAAAAGATCCGTCTCACTAAGAGGAACTCAACAAAGCTGACGGCACGTCAATCTGGCGTCCGTAGCTCAAGATATGAACGTTTCTGCTCCGAGGGCCCGGTTGGTTTCGTGTACGAACCATCTCGGACGAACTCAATGTAATCTGAAACCTTGAGTGCGATATATCGAAATGACCATCTCGATCCAAGGATCGCATCACCACTGACGGCGCGTCATTTGAAGGTCTGTAGCCCGAGTTATGGGCATTTGAACCCAAACAGTTTGGTATCGGGGGTTTCGGGCCCAGGCCGACCCGGCCCGAGACCACCCCGGCTAGCCCGAACCGGGTTGACCCGCCCCAGACAGGGTCGGCCCGGCTGGGCTCGGCCCAGCCTGGCAGACCGGCCAGGCGCCGGTCCGGTTCAGCGCAGCACGCTGGGCGCGCTGCCAGCTCGGCTTCGGCCGAGCTGATTGAAGAAAAATTGGGGGCGCCTTCCCCCCTTTGTAACAGCGGCCCACCCTCAATAATGGGGGGGGGCGTTGAGCTGGCCGGGGGAATTTATTTCCCCTGGTTTTCTCCCTTCCGGCCAGCCCGACCTGGCCGGCCGGCTCCTCCTCAATGGGACCGGCAGTGGCCGGTCCCTTTCCGGCTCCAACACCGGCGGCCCGGCTGGCCGCCGGTCACCAAGCTCCACTGCGGCCCGGAACCGGCCGTGGACCTTGTCGTCCGGTGCGGTGCGACAGCACAACGCCCCTCCGCCGTGGACCCTCTCTGTCCGCGACGCCTTCGACTTCCTTCAACGCGGCGCGACGGCGTCGCATTCTTGGATTTCTTTCCACGGCGCGACGCGATGGCGCCGCGCAATACTTACCGTGTTTCCCGCATGGTCAGACGGCACCACGCCATCCTGTTCCATCCTCAATGGATCAAACATGAACATAGGAGGGGGTTAATCTGTGTTTGTGCAGTCCGGCCCCCTCCCCTTAAACGATAACATTTATTCGATTAACCACGAATTTCGACATGCTAGAATCAGGTTCGGAATAATTTAATAAATAAAAAAATTTCCCTACCTCGGTTTCAAGAGCGGAGCAAGTCAACATGCCGCAGAAGACAAGCGTCGCAGAGGTCGGGCGTCACGGTAATCGTACGTCAATTCTGTTGACGTCGAGGTGCATCCGAAGAGGTACGTCGCTGGAGAAGCTTCGTAAGCTGACGGAGAAAGCCCGAGGAGGAAGCGACATCTCCTTTCGTTGACACGGGAAGAAGATCGAAAGAAGAGGCGTCGTCGATCTTCGGAAACACACCGGCTGTGAAGAAGAGAAGAGACGACACGTCTTTCGCTTCTTATGGTGACGACGTTCTTCGTCGGAGCCTAAGAGTTCTTCGAGTTCTTCGTCGTGGTTGAAGAAGAAGAAGAAAGCTTCCCAAAATCTCAAGGTGGCAAAAAGGAACTAACCAAAATAAAATAAGTCTAAGGCTTATTTTATTTACACAACTAAACCACATTGAATTTCAAAAGTTTGAAATTAAGAACTCAACTCAATTAATAACTCAAGTTGTCAAAATTAAAAATAGAGGAGTTATTGGGATTTTTAAGGGGAGTTGAAGAGTTAGGGTTCGTGTGGGCCCCACCACACTTAAACCTCTCATGGGAGGTTATGTGCGTGTGGGTCCAACCTCTAACTCACTTTGGGAGGAAATAACCAACATGGATAAAAATAAATTGCGTTTCAACAATTTATTTAACTTCATATAACTTCACTTAATTTCCCCCAAAACTAACTCTCAACCCGCATAAAATGCAACTTCGGAAAAGGTCTCCTTAAGCGAATATCGGCGTTGCGAGATCATTGGTGTCCTCAGATTTTAATTTCGAGCACCGGATCAAAAGTTAGAAATTCCCGCTCGTTCGTTCACTGAACGTACCTGAGCCAAACTTCGGAAATTGATTCCGGGCACACCGGGCCTCGGAATCAGGTGCCGTTAGAAACCTTACTCTTGTAAAATTCTAAAGAAATTTAAGAAAAAAATTTCCCTTGAATTTTATGGGTCTTTACATTACTCCCACCTCAGGGCTTTACGTCGCCGTAAAGATACATCAAAACCAGGGAAACAAATGAGGGTACTGATCACGCATCTGAGCCTCCCGCTCCCAAGTGCTCTCCTATAGATTCCTATGCTGTCATCTAATGCGCACTAGAGGAGTCGACCGTCCACATAGGACCCGCTCCTGTCGATCCTAGATCTCCACCGGGACCTCCGTAAAAGTCTCCCCATCGTCAACGTCAAGCTCCCCATGGTCAATGATGTGTGTCGGGTCGTGCACGTATCTCCTCAGCTGAGATACGTGGAAGACGTCGTGCACCCAGTGCAACTAAGGTAGTAGAGCCAGGCGATAATCCACCTCGCCAATCCTGCTGAGGACCTGGAAGGGTCCGATGAAGCGCGGGGATAACTTGCCGCCTCGGACAAATCTTCGTATACCATGTCGAGGTAAGACACGCAAGAAGACGTGGTCACCATCCTTGAACTCTAGTGGCCTCCGCCTCCTGTCAGCGTATGACTTCTGCCGGCTCTGAGCTGTCCTCATCCACTCCTGGATGACCTGGACCTTCTCTGTTGTGGTCTGGACCATCTCTGGCCTCACAAGTGCTGACTCCCCAGGGTCTGTCCAGCACAAAGGAGATCTACAAGTTTGGCCGTACAACGCCTCGTACGGTGCCATCCCGATGGTGGAGTGGTAGATGTTGTTTTATGAAAACTCCACCAAGGGTAGGTGGTCCTCCCAGCTACGACCAAAGTTGAGGACACATGCGCAGAGCTTGTCCTCGAGAGTCTGAATGGTCCACTCTGTCTGACCATCCGTCTGAGGGTGAAAGGCTGTGCTCAGACGTAGCTGCATCCCGAACGCCTCCTGCAACCCCTTCCAATGCCGGGAAGTAAAGCGAGCATCTCTGTTGGAGACGATAGATGATGGCACACTGTGAAGCCGCACATTCTCCTGGACGTAAAGTCATCCCAAGCTCTCCACTGAGCCCTGCTCTCTAATGGGTAAGAAGTGAGCCGACTTAGTGAGTCGGTCGACAAACACCCAGATGGAGTTGTGACCTATGGAAGTGTGTGGAAGTCCAGTCACGAAGTCCATAGATATTTCGTCCCACTTTCACTCCGGGACCTCCAAGGGTTTTACCAAGCCTGCTGGTACCTGATGCTCTGCCTTCACCTGCTAGCAGGTGAGGCATCGAGAAACGAACTCTGCCACAACCTTCTTCATGCCCGGCCACCAGTGATGTCGTCTAAGATCCTGGTACATCTTCACCACTCCAGGATGTACCGCGAAAGGAGAAGTGTAAAACTCTCTCAGAACCTCCTCCCGTAAAAAGACCGGTACCATGGTAGGTCCTTTGAAAAGAATGTCGTGCTCTGCTCCAAAGGAGAAACCATCATGTGCCTATCCTGAGGATATCTATGCACGCCGTTTCTCACAGTCAGCGTCCCCACGCTGTGCCTCTCTGACCCGCTGTAGAAGTGGAGGAGTGACTGTGAGAGACTGAAGGAAGGATGCCCCATCTCTATCCATGAAGGATATCTACAAAGAGTCTAACTGCTCCGTCACCTCATCAAGTAGTTGAATGCCCGTCCTCCTGCTGAGGGCATCGACTACCACGTTCCCCTTCCCAGGAGTATAGACTATATCAAAGTCATAGTTCTGAAGGAACTCGAGCCATCGCCGCTGTCTCAGGTTCAGGTCCTTCTGCGAGAAAATGTACCTGATACTCTGATGATCTGAAAAGACTGTAAAGCACTTGCCCATCAGATAGGGTTGCCATGTCTTCAGAGCGAATACCACTACTGCTAACTCCAGGTCATTGGTAGTATAGTTCTACTCATGCGGCCTCAACTGACGTGATCCATAGGCAATCACTGCCCGCTCCTGCATCAGGACACATCCAAGTTCGGTCCATGATGCATCGCATTAGACTACGCACCCTACTCCCTCCTCAGGAAACCTCAAGATAGGTGCGTTGGTCAATCTCTGTCTCAGCTCCTGGAAGCTCTACTGACATCTATCTGACCACACGAAAGGTTTCCCCTTCTTCGTCAAAGCTGTGAGTGGTGCCTCAACTCTAGAGAAGTCAGTCACGAATCTCAGGTAGTATCCAGCTAGTCCCAGGAAACTCTGCACCTCTGTCACGCTCCTGGGTGGCTCCCAAGCTAACACTGCCTCGATCATTGCAGGATCCACTGAAAATCCCGCTTCAGAGATGACGTGTCCCAAGAAGTGGACCTCACGTATCCAGATCTGGCACTTTGAGAGCTTACCATAAAGATGTTGCTCTAGGAGTGTGTCTAGTACAACCCGTAAGTGGTAGGCGTGCTCCTCCTAAGTCTTCGAGTAAATCAAAATGTCGTCGATGAAGACCACGACAAATCGATCAAGGTATGGCTGAAAGATCATGTTCATGAGGGCCATGAACACTGCTGGAGCATTGGTTATGCCGAAGGGAATAACCAAGAACTCATAGTGGCCATACCGACATATGAAGGCCGTCTTCTGTATATCCTCGTCTCGAACTCTGAGCTGGTGATAGCCTAACCTGAGGTCTATCGTCGAGAACCACCATGCTCCCTTGAGCTGATCAAAGAGGTCATCAATCCTCGGTAGATGATACTTGTTCCTCAATGTCACCTGGTTTAGGCGACGATAGTCAACACAAATTCGCAAGCTCCCATCCGCCTTCTTGGAAAACAAAATCGGGGAATCCCAGGGTGAAACACTGGGTCGGATGAACCCCTTTCCCTGCAAGTTCTCCAACTGTACCCATAGCTCGCGATCCTCGGCGGGGACCATCAGATATGCTGGAGTCGATATCGGGGCTGTCCCAGGGTACATGTCAATATAAATGTCTACCTCTCTGTGAGGAGGTAACCCTGGAACGTCGTCGGGGAAAACGTCAGCAAACTGATCCACCACAGCAGGAAAACCAGGACTCTGCACGTCAACTGCTCCTAGGATGAGGCTAGCCAACTGATGAGTGATGGGTTGTCCTCTCCTCTGCGGAAGTCCATCATGTGCTACAAAGGCTCCCTTCTCGCCGGTGAAGGTGAACCTGCTCCCGTCGGTGCGTACACATTGCACCATGTGCCTAAAACAGTCAATCTGTGCATGGACCATAGATAACCAATTCATGCCCAAGATGACATCGTAAGGCCACGACGCTGCTACAAGAAGATCCCAGCCGAAGCTCTCGCCTCCTAGAGTAACCTCACACTACCAGCACCAGTGCATAATCGTCGAGTCTACTCCCGTAGGAGTCTCTAGCCGTAAGGATCGAGCCAACGGCTCTGTCGGAATCTTCGAGCTACAAACAAGGGCAGCGGCTATGAAAGAGTTACTCGCTCCAGTGTCTATAAGTACTGCAGCAAGGGTGGAATAGACACAGATAGTACCTCGAATCATCGCTGGCACACCATGGTCGTAGGCCTCTGCTGCCTGGAGCTGTGCCTATCTCTGCCCGCCAGCTCCCTGTGGTCGGGGTGGACCTCCTTGTGGTGGTGGTGGAAGAGCCTCAAAGCCTCTCCCACCACCTTCTGCTTGACCAGATCCTCTGCATCATCCGCCTCCTCCATGCGGACCACCACGGTCGACCCTATGCCTCTACCTCGGTGGTCCCTCAACCGTCTGTAGCTCCTCGGCACAACGGGTCGGGTAGTCACGAGCCATGTGGCCCTGCCCGCCGCACGAGTAGCACTGTCTGGCTCTCGAAAGACTGGCTCCGCATTGTGTGTCCCACACTGCTGAGCCAGTGTCCTGAGGTCGTCTACCTGGAGGTCTGGTCTACCTGGACCCCTGAGTCATCCGTCGACTGCCAGCTGCAGAAGACTCTGCCACGTGCCGCCCTACGGTGGGTCTCGGCGCTGGTGTAGACTCAGCAAGAAAGCTCTTGATCAAAATGGCCCACTCCAATACTCTCATCTGAGTCGGTATGCTGAGGTAGATCAGCGATGCCCTGATCTTGTGCCTCAATCCCTGCTCGATGGTCCGAGCCCGGAAGAATGGGTCACGTACCATGTCGGTCGAGTAGCGCGAGAGATCGGTAAATCTCGCCGAGTACAGAGCGACCGTCATACTGTCCTACCGCAGCTGAAGAAGCTCTTGAATGCTCACTGCACGGAGGGTGGCTGGGACGAACTCTGAGTGGAAGAGGCTCTCAATGTCCGTCCAAAGTAGAGATTCCTCATCGTGCACCTGGAGCATCAATCTCCACCATCGTCCTGCTGCTGCGTGCAGTAGGCTCGCTGCGAGGATCACCATGAGGTCTGCTCGTGTCCTCACTAGCCTAAAAACTCGTACGACTGCCTCCAGCCAGTCCTCGGCTACTTGGGGGGTCCGTCTCCCCACGGAACCTGGGCGGTCGCTGGTGCTGGAACTCATGCAGTGTGATGAGGTGACGTGCATCGTCAGCGGCTGGTGTTGGAAGTATCGGTGGCTCGGTGGGTAGTGCTACCTGCGGTGCCACTGCTGACAAAGGGCCCTGCACCGAGGCCTCGTCGCTCGGTGGGCTGTCGTCAAGCTCGACTCTCGGAACCCTAGTTGGCTGCCGTCGTGGGGCCATCCTGAAAGGGAAACAGGTGCACCACGGTCAGAACAGTATACCTGGTGAGCTGATACAAAGTAATCACAAAGAAAACTTGAAACACACACGCAATCAATGTTTTCATGCATTAAGTTGGAAATCAGAAGTCAGGGTCCTGGTGTACGGATACGTCGGCCGCCGCAGCAAAACTGGACTCCGTGGACTGATAACCACTCTCAATACGCTAACCATTATTGCTTCACATAGAAAAGATCAGAGTTCACGGTAGAACCGAACTCCTCTGATACCAATTTGTCACGACCCATCCTCGGGCCTGTGCCGTGACAACCCCAAGCCCGCCTTCCATAGGCCAGGGGCTGGCGACTAGAACAAAGGCGTAAATCCCGATAAAAAGGGAAGGCATTGCCTTTTTAATGTAAACAAGCACCACAGAGTAAGAAAGTGGAAAAGCAAACACTAAGTAAAACAGAGTACATCTCTAAGTGCGAAAAAGTAAGTGGGCCAGTATACAAACCCAAAACTGAAAGTAAAGTACAACTCGAAAGGGAAAACAGCAACTGAAAAGTAAAAGCTGCTACGCCGAGTTGTCCACTGGAAATCCCACCTGAATGGTGGGTACAGATAGCTCCTCTGCTCCTCGGGTCCCACCGTCCGCTCCGAGTACGTCCCGTCCAGTGGTCCACCTCCAGGTACCGTTCTGCTCTGCGAGCCTCAACCACAATCAACGCTGTCCATCGTCTGCAACCAACACAACGTAGTGCGGGCATAGCCCGTGCAAGGGTGAGTATAAGCTACTCAGTAGGGACCCCGAGACCCCTGATGGTCTCCCAAAATCCACAAAGTATAAACCACAAAGGAGAGATATAAACACGAAATAACAACTGACACTACTTAGGTATATGCCCATACATATACCTAAGTCATCAATTCCAATACGTTCAAACCTCCTAGCCCAAGTACAACTCAGTCCACACAGGAAAGTATACGTATTCCACACTGGAAAGCAAATTTAATCCACACAGGATATCAGAACACAATCCACACAGGAAAGTACAGGATTCAGCTCACACAAGTATACTTCTTAGAGGATGATAGAGATGATCACTGATCCATCTAAGTCGTCGGACCCACAAAGGATCGATAGGTACTAACCCCCGCAAAGACCCACACAGGATCGAACCCACACAGGATCTGTAGGCGCTGGTTCATACAGGACCGTTGAGCGCTGACCCACACATGATCGGACCCACATAGGATCTGTAGCACTGATCCACACATGATCGCTGAGTGTTGTGGTCATCGTTGTCGAATCCACTGAGGATCTCTGCACAATCGTCGTCGCAGTCACAGTAGCAGTCGCAGCCAGCTCTAGTGTTCCCGCACAAAGCAAGGTCGTTCAGGAGGGCCCGCTCCACGTGCCGAGAGGCTGATACATCAACTGTCACAAAGTCCAGAGTTGATGTATCCAAAAGTTCTGTATCGTCAACAGGAACTCAATGCAACAGAAGGTGCGTCAATCGGACGCCCAGTCTGAGAGTTATTGGCTTTTTCGTCCTAGGGGCCCGGTTGGTTTTTAAGGCAAAACCAACCCGACCATACTCCACCTGCGTCTAAACCTCGGGCGGTGTATGCCAAAAGATCCGTCTCACTAAGAGGAACTCAACAAAGCTGACGACACGTCAATCAGACGTCCGTAGCTCAAGATATGAACGTTTCTGCTCCGAGGGCCCGGTTGGTTTCGTGTACGAACCAACCCGGCCGAACTCAATGTAATCTGAAACCTTGAGTGTGATATACTAAAACGACCGTCTCGATCCAAGGATCACATCTCTGCTGACGGAGCGTCGTTTGGAGGTTCGTAGCCCGAGTTATGGGCATTTGAACCCAAACAGTTCGGTATAGGGGGTTTCGGGCCCGGGCCGACCCGGCATGAGACCCCCCCGACTGGCCCGAACCGGGCGACCCGCCCCGGACAGGGTCGGCCCGGCACGGCCCGACCCGGCTAGGCGCGGCTCCGCCCGGCCTCGCCCGGAGCGGCCCGGCCCGGCTGGGCTCGGCCCGGCCTGGCTTCACGGCCAGGCGTAGGTCCGGTTCAGCGCAGCGCGCTGGGCGCGCTGCCATCTCGGCTTCGGCCGAGCTTATTGAAGAAAAACGGGGGGCACCTGCCCCCCTTTGTAACAGCCCCCCCCCCCCCCCTCAATAATGGGGGGGCGTTGAGTTGGCTGGGGGAATTTATTTCCCCCGGTTTTCTCCCTTCCGGCCGGCCAGACCTGGCCGTCCTGCTCCTCCTCAGCGGGACCGGCAGTGGCCGGTTCCTTTCCGGCTCCAACACCGGCGGCCCTGTTGGCCGCCGGTCACCAAGCTCCACCGCAGCCCGGAACCGGCCGCGGCCCTTGTCGTCCGGTGCGGTGCGACGACACCGCTCCCCTCCACCGCGGCCCCGCTCTAACCGCGGCGCCATCAACTTCCTTCGATGCGGCGCGACGGAGTCGTGTTCTTGGATTTCATTCCACGGCGTGGCACGACGGCGCCACACAATACTTGCCATGATTTCCGCGTAGTGCGATGGCACCACGCCATCCTGTTCCATCCGCAAGGGAACAAACATGAACATAGGAGGGGGTTAAGCCGTGTTTGTGCGGTCCGGCCCCCTCTCGTTAAACGATAACATGTATTCGATTAACCACGAAGTTCGACATGCTAGAATCAGGAACAGAATAATTTAATAAATAAAAATATTCCCCTACCTCGGTTTCAAGAGAAGAGCACATCAACAAGCCGCGGAAGACAAGCGTCATGGCGGTCGGGCGTCGCAGTAATCGTACGTCAATTCCATTGACGTCGAGGTGCGTCCGAAGAGGTACGTCGCTGGAGAAGCTTCGTAAGCTGACGGAGAAAGCCCTGAGGAGGAAGCGGCGTCTCCTTTCGTTGACACGAGAAGAAGATTTAAAGAAGCGGCGTCATCGATCTTCAGAAACACACCAGCTGCAAAGAAGAGAATAGACGACGCGTCCTTCTCTTCTTATGGTGACGACGTTCTTCGTCAGAGCCTAAGAGTTCTTCGAGTTCTTCGTCGTGGTTGAAGAAGAAGAAGAAAGCGTCCCAAAATCTCAAGGTGGAAAAAAGGAACTAACCAAAATAAAATAAGTCTAAGGCTTATTTTATTTACACAACTAAACCACTTTGAATTTCAAAAGTTTGAAATTAAGAACTCAACTCAATTAATAACTCAAGTTGTCAAAATTAAAAAGAGAGGAGTTATTGGGAGTTTTAAGGGGATTTGAAGAGTTAGGGTTCGTGTGGGCCCCACCACACTTAAACCTCTCATGGGAGGTTATGTGGGTGTGGGTCCAACCTCTAACTCCCTTTGGGAGGAAATAACCAACATGGATAAAAATAAATTGTGTTTCAAAAATTTATTTAACTTCATATAACTTCATTTAATTTCCCCCAAAACTAACTCTCAACCCGCATAAAATGCAACTTCGGAAAAGGTCTCCTTAAGCGAATATCGGCGTTGCGAGATCATTGGTGTCCTCGGATTTCAATTCCGAGCACCAGATCGAAAGTTAGAAATTCCCGCTCGTTCGTTCACTGAACGTACCAGAGCCAAACTTCGGAAATTGATTCCAGGCACACCGGGCCTAGGAATCAGGTGCAATCAGAAACCGCGCTCTTGTAAAATTCTAAATAAAATTAAGAAAAAAAATTCCCTTCAATTCTACAGGTCATTACAATGATTTTATTCTACTAATAAATTCACCATGGGGTTCTCTTATTATATCTTCTACAAAATTATAGTTCTATGAGAATTTATATTGATTACAGAAACTTCAATAAAATAAATATAAAAAAAATATACCGTTTTTTCCATATTGATAAATAATTTTTTCAGCTCCATGGAGAATAGAACATATCAATTATTGATCTCATCTCATAATGCCATCATTTTTTGTTGGGGTGTCATATAATTCAATGAATAATTTTAATAAAATATATGGGAACTATTAGTTTTATTATTCCATTTGGTTTTTCCAATGTAGTAGATCTATTTCCAAATTTAATGTAGGATGTTTCAAGTTTTTGTGGATATGTTTTTTTTATTTTATTTATGATATATTGATATATTTGTAAAGTAGTGAGGAATAATAAATACACCGATGTATTGTTTTAAATGAACTTAAAAAGGAAACATAGTGTAAAATTTTAAAATGTATGAAATTTATTTGAAAAAATATATTTTATTTTCCTTATTTTTTCTAGCTATTTAATTACTAGTGACCCCACTAAAAATATATTTTTGAATAATGGAAAAGAAATAATAATTTAATATATATTGATAGCTTATTTTTATTAGTGCGTTACTAGATGTGTTTTTTAATACATTTCTCAATTTTCTTGAAAACTCACTATGCTAACATTAAATGGAGTTATATTAAAATGTAGAATAAAATTTGATGATTTCTTTCAAGAAATATACATAATATGGAAAATTATAATGTTTTCTCATTTCCCTAAAAAATAGTTTTTTTTCATGATATGTTATCCTCCATTAAAAGGGAATGGTTTTGTCATTATACAAAATTATCATGTAATTTCTTTATCATCACATCAATTAAATCCTCATGAGAAAACATATACATCATAGGATATGCAATTAACTATTATATATTTTCCATTTAAATGTAGATATATCATTTATATAGAGAAGTATATGGAATATATACATGATCATAAATCATCGTCATATATATTCATAGAGAAAGAGTTTAAAATTAGATATTGAAGACAGTTGTAATTGATGAAGAATTATGATTACTTGATCAATCAACATCTTGGACGGAAAAACAATATAGTTGATGCAATGATTCAAAAAAATAATATTATAATAACAATGCTATATTTTAAACATAACCCTCTAGTTAATGATTTGAAAAAAAATACTCCTTCATGTTTTTGATGTAGGGGATGCTTTAAATCTATTTTAAGATTCCTAATTATAATATCTATCTGAATTATTTTAGAAATGATATATAGAAGGCCATAAGTTATAAAAAATGTAGAATCATTTATGAATTGTATGATTCATGAATGTAAAATTGAAAATTAATTTTTTATTTAAAAATATAATATGTGTGTTGGATGATTCCATATTTATGGACTTTTTATTAATTAATCTCATAGATTATCCTTTTCCATTCATCCTTGTAGCTCAATGATAAAAAGAGGATTTCAGGATTATTACTAGTGGTATGGATTGAAAAGTTATATCTCTGAATTTAATATGAAATGTTTTATTTATAATTAATTTAAATAATAAATGAAATTTCTTAAGTGGATTATTCAACACTTTCTAGTCCCCCATTGCAAATGGAAAAAACATGGATCGATATCATGGTGGTACAACCAATTAATTATCTTGGTTATAATTGATTTTTTTATTATCAATCCACTAACTAATACTGAACCATTTCATCTCAATAATTATAAACTATATTCATATCAATTTTCTAATATTTATCTAATGTATATAGTCGGGTTGGTTGGTGTTCGTCCCACATTGAGTCTTACAGTGATCCTTGGGTCACTAATAATTTGTAGAAAGGGCTTCAGACTTAATTTGGAATGATATCATGTTTTTCAATGAAATTTAATTCAAAATTATATGGTTTTTTGGATATAATAATTTAAGAAGTATATGAATTTTATTGTTTTTAGTTTAGTTAATTTTTAAGAAGTTCATCATCATCGTATGTCTTTTTTTGAGTTTACTTATAATAAAAACATTCATTCCAGTATAAAGATGAACAATTTTTAGGCATTATATGAAGTGTTCTGTCAAATACCCACATTATTTTTTGATTTATATAAAAATATGTTGATGATACCATAATTATGTGAGGATGTGGACAATAGGGTGAAAATTAAATAGCAACATATGTGAACTGCTTAAGGATAGATGAATATATAAATAGTAAATAGTGGAAAGACCATTCATTCGAGGCAGGTTATGATGTTTTTCTTAAAATATCTCCGTGGAAAAGTGTTATGTACTATTGTAATAAGGGAATGTTAATTTGAAATTAATTAGAACATATAAAATAATATAATTAAATTTGGATTAGTTTCCTACTGAGTTTTCATGCCTCTATGTTTTTCCTAGGAAGAATATATACATCAGGTTTGGATGATAAGAATGTATATGTCTAATTACTCTAATGTTTCGGTCCCTAAAGTATTTTAATTGGAAGAGATCCATTATTATGAGGAATATAATATTTAGTTTTCTAAGCATAATGATTAATTATTTTAAAACTAGGTAATTCACAGTGATAATTTTAGTGAAAATCTATATATTTTATAAAGGAATATGTGAATCTAATAATGTAGTGAGGGGATGGTTTCCACACTTTTTTAATAAGTGAAAAAATTGAAAGCATAAAATTTAAAAATGGGGAAGAATGTAACAATATAGGTATGGATATAATAATTTAACTTTCATATTTTTTAATATTCATTACTTATGAATTCATATTAATTATAAATATATTATTTAGTTCTTAATATAATATATGAAATTGTTATATAAACTAATTTCCTATAATATCATATTTAATAGTTTAATTTTCAAATTAAATGTATTTAAATTGAAAAAAAATATTTTTGCTTTCATTGATTCAAATTTATCATTGAATTAATTTTTTCAAAATATTATATAAATATTTAAAATTATATGAATAGTGATAAATACATATTGTTTTTGAAAATTGTTCCATTTTTAGTGTATTTACAAACTAAAAGTACAATTCTTATTAGTTCTCATTTATTATTAGATAAATTTCATTTAAAATAATCTAATTATGTTTTTAAATGGATACATTACATGAATTTGTTAACAATGAATTTAAATATAATAACGCTTTTTTTTAAAAATGTTTTCATTTCCTTTACGAAGTATGATTTGAAATTAAATTTTGAGGATTATCTAGTTTTATTTTTGAAAAATGTACTCCAAATTTCTAATTAGTTGGTACTAATTTAGTAATTTCATCTCTTTTATTTTTGGAAAATATGAATAGAAAACTTAGTCGTTGTTATGTCTACTATAATGGGTAAATCACGTTACATTGTTTCAAAAATAATATGATATGATCTATAAAATGACCAAGAATCATAATTGAATACTATTAAATTTGTATATATTTACATTAAACATTTATATTCATAATTTATTATATAATGGAGCCACTAATTTTAGATCATGTTCTTATAGTAATTTATTTAAAGAAATGATAAACATCTCAAAATCGTATTTTTAATAAGGGTAATATTTTATTTATGCCCCGACCATAGTTACCTAGAGTTAGTGCATAATTACATAACATTGTCATGATCACAAGGGATTAAATCCTGAATGACTGATCAGTTTAGTTACCTTGGATATACTGGATACATTAATAAGGTTTACAATACACCTTGAAATAAAAACATCAACAAAATTTTTTCCCATTTTGAACACACTTATATCTTTATCCAATCCCTACAGGTCAACCATTAAATACTTCTTCACATCCTAGGAAAAATAAAACATTGAAAGGGCTGAGCTCAGATGCTCAGTAAGTATAAAAATAATGGGGAAACATTTATAAATAATAATTAACATTTAAGGCAATTTATAAGACTAAGAAAAAATTATTTTAAACTTAAATGTCACATACCATGACGGGTCGACATCCGACCTGAAGCTTGACCCAGTACGTAGTAAGACCCGGAGGGCGTTCCCGATCCCCATGGGCTAGAACAAGTGCCCAAGTATCAAAACATTACATGGGAATTATTTACACAAAATAAAAGATAAAAATACAACATAAAATATAAACAATGTAAAACTGGAAACATACTACAAAACATTCCTTTAAACTATAAACAAGTTTAATGATTATAATTCAACTAAATCCCAATGGGAACAAAATCGTAGATAGAGAACTAAAACTCCAATACCAATCTCTATGTAAAGACAATTAAAAACTTGAACCCCCATTACTAATAATGATCCATCAACCTGAAATACATAATGAACAAGGTCTACATACACCCAAAGGTGAATGTAGGGTGCGATCCAAGAGCCCAATAGGACGTCACCCAGTAAAGTGGTTCTATGCATAATTATTAAATGAAAAATAAATTTACAATATTAACTAATGAAAAAAATAAATTCTTGAACAATTTAAATGAAAATGAAATTAAAGAAACCAGTTTCAAATCAGAAAACTTAAATTAAAACACACACACTCACTTGTTAAAATAACCAATGTGTCACACTAATGAGCGTAAAGTAACCAATGAGCACCAAATATGGGGGAGGCCTCGTGTGTGTCAACTAGAATGGGCCCCTAGTTCATCGTGTCTTGGTGAAACGTGGCTTAGAAGGCCACGACCATCATAAAATGTGGCTTAGATGGCCACGACGCTTGGAAAATTTTGCATACAAGTATATGATCCTTAGAGAGAATATGTTTAATTATTGTTGGAATCTTCAGTCATTCTAGTGAAAATAGGTCGAGTCACTACTTTAACACAAGACCACTAGTATAATCCACCCTCTTATCTACTCTGGCTTCCCGGTTGGTTATCAAATGATGTTCATGTTCATGTCACCTATCAAAACAATGTATAAAAGCCAAAGAGGGTACTTAGAGATGAAAAATCATATTTTCCACATGCAAACCCACTTTTAAAACAATACTCCCACCAAAATCATTTGAAAACATAACATGTATAGGTTACATACTCAATTAAACCGTCTCCACAATTTAAAAGACACTTATCACTAAAAAAACACCACGTACACACATAGACACCATTTTGAAATAAGGTTCAAACTAAATCGTTTTTTAACATGTTTTAAACCATTTTCATAATTATATAATCCATAAAAAATTATAAAGAAATGGTAAAATGTTGTCACATGAATTTTCACAAACTAAAGTGACCATTTATAAGTTCAAACACATTCACACATCACACACACTCAAATAAAATTTTATAGTGTGACTTGCACCACCCAAATAGTTTGTTGGAAAAATATTACACCATATGAAAAACACAATTTCATAAACCACATAACTTTACAAGCCAAAAATAAATTCTTATAAAACAATTTAAAAGAAAACGCTTAGCGTGAACCACTAGACCCAAACAAAACCTTCCATGACCACCAGAACCAAATAAACCCATGTCAAAAATATCATTATCACCACTTAAACAGATAGAAAATATAACCACAGAATTTAGAAGTCTCCAACATCTATCTAAGTATGAGTTTTAGCCTAATCAATACACATAAGTTTATCATGATTTCAAACAATTCAATGCACAAAAAACCTCAATTCAAACAAATTCCGAACTATGAAAATTAACTACATGAGGTGCTTAAAAAATTAAATGTGCAAATTTACTTATAAAATAATTATTAGACATGGAACCACCTACCTTGGGTGTCGAGAACCACATCACTCGGTGTAAAACATCAATCTCTTGCCGTTTTCAAAACAAAGAACCTAATGTGATCTTGAAAACATGAATTTGAACAAATAAAATGTAAAACTAAACCCAAAAAATCAGAACACAGACCCACTAGAAAAAAACAACAATACTCAAATTGAAAGGGTATTGAATTATATAAATGAGGCGATGTGTGCGGAAGGTGAAAGTAGAAATACGCCGGATTTACTCATCAGAAAAAGAAGCATGAAAGATGCAAGGGGAGGCCGATGGGGATATGACTAAATATTGATGGAGATCAGGTGATGCGAGGAGGCTGGAGGGGAGGTTTTCACTAGTGGAAGGCTGAGGGGAGGAATTGTGATGACCTTCAGATAGGGTGGGAGGAGACGAGCTGGTGATTGGATTGGTTGGGGACGAGTGTGGTATGGGAGGAGGGCCATGACTGAGAGTATAGGGAGGGGGTGAAACGACAAACAACTGAGGGTCATGGAGGCAGTTCATGTGAGGGATATGCCAGCATGGAGATTCATTGGGTTGGATGTATGGCTTGCCAGATGTTTGTGTGACGCGTGCAGATCGTCAAATGGAGCAGCGAGTTTCCGGCTAGGGAGAGTAAGATGCAGCAGAACAGGGGGTGCAGGGGGACAACGCCAGATGTGGAAGAGTAAAAAAGGGGTGGACTTTTGGCATAATGAAGATGGAGAGGAAGGGGGTCATAATGGGAAGGAGGTCTATAGGGGAAGGTCTAGGTCGCGATGCAAGAGAATATGGGGGACGAAAATACACTACCCATAAGAAGCTATAAAATAATAAATAAACAAATAAAATAAAAATAAAACTAAAATGAAAAACAACTTATAATAATAATACTATGAGTAATAATAATAAAACTAAACAAAGAATAAGAATAATTAGTAAAATAACTTAATTGTCATCACTAATATAAATAATAATAATACTCAATAATAATTAATTATATCCTCAATTAATAATATTATGATTATTAGTAAAATAATTCCTTATATTTTATCACACCCTTTTTCTTTTCATGTTATTTCCATTTCATTACTCATCATCATTTTATTATTATTTTATGTTTTATCTCATTTTTGAAAGCCATGCATACCGCGCAGTCTCAGAACTGTGCCCTGTACATACGTTTAGTGACGCAAAACACAAAACACTCATAATACTCATAATATTTATAATAATAATTACAATAATAATAATAAGATAATAAAATATGTGAAAACTAAAAAATAAACTATACTATGGTCAACTAAATAAAATTCTATTAATAAAAATAATACTCTCAAATAAAATATTTTGCAAGAAAATAATAATAATATTCTCAAGTGACATTAATATTATTATTTTTAGTAAAACCATTATTAATTCATTTTATTTCATTAGTTGACCATCAGGCAGGACGTGCAGTGAACTATGAGGGATCATGCGACATCCCAAGCGAGGAAGCACTACTCCGACCATGTTGTGTTGGATGCCACTAATAGTGGATAATTCATTTTTATTAATAATTAAACTCATAATCTTATGTCTGGTTTAATCCTAGAATACCTGACACAATAAAAATTAATAAAATAAATAGATTGAAGAAAGGAGGGTGTGACAATTCTCCCCACCATAGCGCTTTCTATCCCCGGAAAGCCACATGTAAGGATGAAGCTCAGAGTAGAAAATAACACACCCTTTAAGATTCAAATATGATCCCCTATGAAAAACAAGTGAATAGAGGAAAAAGAACCACTCAGATAAAGTAACTCAAAGGCATTGTCAAAAAAATGAATAAAAAGTCTTTTTGATATGTGTAACCCACTCCAAAGAGAAGGATCGCCTCTTGTTGACTAATCACGGAAATGAACACTCCCACCCATAGAATCCAACATCACAAGAAAAAATATCTCAAGCACCATTGAACAAAAACCTTTTCATTTGACTGGAACAAAAAAACTATGTCAAGCATGTCCAAGGAACACTCTGATCACCTACCACTAAGTCATCTCTAATAGAAGAGCTAAAAGGACAACTAGGGAAACCCCAGAGGAGCTCCCCACCAATAAAAACTTACCAACTCCCGAGATAAAACTAGAAAATCAACATGAGGAGGCCCAGGTAGACTCCCCACCAATATATAAAAGTCCAACATTTATTCATTCAAGAGACATTTGAGCAAGACATATTGTGGGTCACCCCAACATTAATATTGATGAAATATACAAAACATTGAGAATTTTATAATAGTGAGAAAACACCCAACCACAGGGGGTGTGGAGGGATAGACCCAACTACTAGGGTGTCAAAACAAAATCTGAAGACAACCCAACATCTCCACAACCCTAGATGATCCTAATTCAACATTGAGACTAATTTATCCGACATACCGCATAAAGGACCACTAAAGCAATTCCATCCATTGGGACACAACTCCCAAGAAATTAAGGAAAAGAGACGAGCATTCCTCCACATAGTCACAAAAACCGTACCTAGCTAGATGGCTTGTTCGGAAAGTAACAACCACAGAAAAAAATTTAAATGGAATTTACTTTCATCACTGATGATTGAAATAAATTCTGGGTATCATACACTCTTGGGGTTCTTGACCATGGTCCAGCTTCACTCCGAGGCCTATGGATGGAGCCCTGATGTTCTAAGCATCTCCTACATCATAGTCAAGCACTAAAAACTCTCGAGAGAATCTTATCCTTTTGTTGCTTTACGTAACCATACCACAATATAGACAACACCAACAAAGACAACACACCATGAAATCCAACTACTTACTCACTGGACATCCTCCAAAACAGGGGTTTATAAGATGCACATGCATAAACATTCATGTTAACCAAGAAACACAATAAGGAAATATGTACGACAAACACTCCCCATTGAATCAGAAAAAATAGAACTCCCCAAGGGGACACACTCCTATGAAAAGAGTGAATCCCAAAGGATCCTATAAAATCCACCCTTGGTCTTTGAAAGGGAACTCACACTTCAAGTTGTCACAAAACATGACCATTGCAGCCTATAAAAGTAGTACAAGGCACTTCAAGACATCGATCAACACTGATAACTCTGAACCATGTTCACCCTTCCCCGCTGGAATTCTTTTCACTGATTCCATGGTGATCCTTCAAACACGATAGTTTCAATATTAAAACCCAACGATTCAGACAAATCAAAAAAATACCAAATCTCCCTTCAACTCCCCTAGCATATATCATCTCGATACGAGAGAATCCACTTAACCGAAAGGGGATAGGGACTGACTTATCACTTCATTAAAAATTTAGATTCCATGCTTTAATCAACTGGAGGGTCAGCCAGCGGTGAATAACCAATATTCACACTTCAATCGCTTGTTAATGCTTCATGGAGGGGGCGTGCACTAGTCAAGAAGAAAACCATGGACCCAATTAAACTCATCCATTGTCCAAGACAAACTTCAAGAAGACACTAAACGTGTAGGTAGAACCACTGCAAGGGCTTCCCGAAGCACTTAAAAAAATAAACCCTTTCCCACACGCTTGCACACCAACATACAAATAAGAATTCAAAATCATGATGCAAATAATCTATATAGGATTCTTGGCTCGAAAAGTTTCACATCCATAATTTAAAAAACATAAGGTCACACCATGAAACCACTGGTTACTAAAACAAAAAATTCTCATTTAACAATTTTTTTTTGAAAATATGAATTGATAGTGGGTTGTATAAACACCAATGGTGTCACATGGGACTCACACATGCATGTTCTTGTGCCACACTGTCACCCACCTCTTGTCCATCCAAGAACCCATCCATTTGTTCCAATAACCATTTCACTTTCTATATACACTCATGCATGTAGTTTCCCATGAGAACAATGTGAATCAAAACCAGAACCTTTTCATATTTCAAAACCGAACATTCAACCCACACATTCCAAACCCTACACATCATTTTATATTTAAAGCACTTCATTTCAAAAATTATTTTTCAAGACCATGATTTTTTTACATAAAACCAGATTTCCATGAATACAAAACAAATAGATGAGGAATGATGCAAGAGGAGAATAGTGTCAGCGGGCAACTGGAACATATGGTTTGCAGTCATTCGCCAATCACATAATTGGCACAAAAAGTATTCTAGGATACCGTTCCTGGCTCCCCATCAATGGCTAGACCCTGTGAGCTCACTAGGACCACATACCATACTCCCTTTTCATTTCCCCTAAAAAAGAAAAACCACACTAACCATTGATTTAGACCATCCCCAACGTACTTTGGAAACTCGAATCTTTCCATGAGGGTTGCTGGCGAGGCACCTCATTCGTAACTAGAACATCGAGTTCTGACACCTTACAATTTGGACTACACCAACTCTATCACAAAATAAGACTACACAAGATAGAAAACCTCCCTCTGATACCATTTTTCTCTTATCCAAGGCGGGTCGCCATCCGACCCAGCACCCAACCTAGTCCGCGGAAAGACCCAGAGGGCGTTACAAAACCCCACAGGCTGGAACAAGTTCCTAGGTATCAAAACATTATATGGGAACAATTTACCTGAAATATAAGAAATAAATACAACTAACATGATAAAAAATGAAAATGAAAACAGACAACCAACCACGCCTTTAAACTGTAAAAATGTTTAAATTTTACAATTCAACTAAAAACCAAAGTGAACAATAACAAAGATAGAGAACAAAAACTTCAATATCACCCTCCAAGTGATGACCATCAGCAACCAGAACCACCATCACTATGCACGATTCCTCAACTATGAATACACAAAGAAGAAGGTCTACATACACCCAAAGGTGTATGTATGTTGTATTCCAATAGCTCAGAAGGACGTCACCCAATAAAAATGTTCCATGCTTAATTTTTAAATGAAAAATCCATTAACAATATTCACTAAAGAAAATAAATAAATTATTGAATAATGTAAATGAAAAAAATTAAAGAAAATTGTTTCAAATGGAACAACATAAATTAAAACACAGACACTCACTTTTTAAACTAACCAATGTGTCAAACTAATGAGCGTAAAGTACCCAATGAGAACCAAATATGGGAGAGGCGTCATGGGTGTTAACTTTCTACGACCCCTAGATCTTCGTGTCTCATTGAAACGTGGCTTAGAAGGCTATGAACCTCAAATAACACATATTAGAAGTCCACAACCCATAGAAACGTGGCATAGAAGGCCATGACCCTCAAAAAGCATACGTTTTGTTAGTGTTTCAATCGCCAGTCCTGCTAGTGAAACTGGGTCGAGTCAAGTCTACAACACTGACCCATTAGTCTAGTCTTCCAACCTAGCTACATGGGCTTCCCATTTTTTGGTCAAACAAGTTTCAAGTTCATGCCACATGTCACAATAATGAATAAAATCCAAACAGGGAACTTACACATGTGAAATCACAATTTTCACACACAACCCCACTTTTAAAACCATACACACACCAAAATCATTTCAAAACAAATTCTGCATAGGTAAAATACTCAATTAAACCAGAATCACAATTTAAATGAAACTTGTCAATAAAAAAACCCCCACTTACACAAGTGGACACCGTTTTGAATTAAGGCTCACACTAAATCATTTTTGATACACCATATACATCAATTTCATAATGAAGTGAACCATAAGAAGTTTTATAAATAAATAGTAAAAGTGTATCACATGTCTTTTCACAAACTAATGTATCCATTTATATGTTCAAACACAGTCACACAACACACTCACTCAAATAAAATTTTAATGTGTGACCTGCACCACCCAAATAGTTTGATGGAATAACCTTACACCATATGAAAAACACAATTGTATAAACCAAAAAAATTAACAAGCCAAAAATAGAAGAATATAAAAAAATTTAAAATAAATCTCTTGGAATTAACCACTAAACCCACGTAAAACCTTCCTTGACCACCAGATGCTTCATCTCCATGTCAAAAATATCTTTCGAAATACTTGGACAGATTAAAAATATACCCTCTCAATTTAGAAATCACCAACATCTAACTAAGTTTGTGTTTTAAGTGGAAAAAACATACATAAATTAGACATGAAAATAAACAGTTCAATGAATATAACATTAAATAAAACCAATTCCATAATAAAAAATTAACTAAATGATGTGCTAATAAAATTAAACTTGAAAATTTAGTTAACAAATAATTATTAGACATGGAACCACCTACCATGGGTGTCGAGGACCCCAACACTCGGTGTGAAACATCATTCACTTGCTATTTGCACCACAAACAACCTAATGTGAACCCGAAAACATGAATTCAAAAAAAATAACTTAATGTTAAACCACACAAATCAGAACATATTCCCACTGAAAAAAACAACAAAACACAAATAGAAATGGGAGAGGATTATCTGAATAGGGCGGTGTATGCGGAAGGTTCAAGGGGTAATTCTCCATATTTGATCACCGAAAAGAGAATGATGTTGGATTCTAGGGGAGGGTGATAGGGAAAAGCCTCATGATGGATAGAGAGAATGTGAAGTGAGGAGGCTATAAGAAAGGTTTTCTCTAGTGGAAGGATGAGGGGAGGCATTATTTGGAACTTTATACATGGTTGGAGAAGGCGAGAAGGCAGGTGGGCTGGTCGGGGAGGTGTCTGGTATGGGAGGAGGGTTGTGGCCGAGAGTCTAGGGGAGGGTGTGTGACTGTGAACGAAAGAGGTCTAGGGATGCAGTGCAATTCAGGAAGGCTTCAAAATTGTAAAGACACAAAAATTTCAAGAAATTATTTTTATTAAATACATTCGAATTTTACGAGTCCGCAGTTTCTTATAGTGCCCGATTCCGAGGCCCAGTGTTCCTGGAATCATTCTCTAAAGTTTTTTTAGGTACGTTTAGTAAAAGTACGTGAGGGTTTTTATATTTTTTGAACCAGTACTCGTAATTTAAATCTGAGGGTACCGATGAACTCACAACGCCGATATTTGCTTAAGGAGACTTTTACTGCAGTTTTTATTGGACGAGAGTAGAAGTTATAATTTGGGGATTCGTAGAAAATTAAATAAAATTGTTGTATGCAAAATTTTATTTTTAATTGGTGGCTATTTCTTCCTAGGGGAAGGTGGGGTGGGGTCCATAACCCACATAACCTCCCATGAGAGGATAATGTGTGGTGGGGCCCACAAAATCACCTAACTCTTCACCTCACCTTTAACTCCCATGAACCACCATTTCTAACTTTTGAACTTTCACTTAATGGAGGAGCCTCTCTACCTCCTCCATTAATTATGCCAACACCATCAATTTAATTAATTAATCTCCCTTAATTAATTGGTAAATTTAATTAATTTGAAATGAATGGAATTATTAAACTGTAAAGCATTTTTATTTTATTTTTGTTGGAAAATATTCTAGTTGGGATTATCTAGAGAATTAGAAGAAAAGGTTTTCTATCTCAATGAAGAAGGATGATGCCCATGAAGAATGACGACACATATGAAGAACACCCATATTTTTTCTTCTTCCTCCACGCTGATGTAGAAGACGTTGTCCGCGAAGAACATCACCAACATATATTCCTACAACGTTGACAGAATGACACTATCTTCTGGTACACCATCTTCTGTGATGCCATTTTCTACGTCTACTATGAACGAACCTTGAATCGAGGAAGGGGGAAATATGGAAAATTTATTATTCATACGTGTTTATATTACCCTCGGACCTTGGCATTTTATTTTGATGGATGGTTATCAAGATGTTATCAACTAACGCAGAGGTTGAAGGATGAACAAACATGGCCCAATGTCCCCCAGTTGAACCTTGTTTATGTTGGTGTCAGTGGCAGAGCCAGAAGGGTGCGGATCCATTGCACCGCGATGGAGGAAATAAACTGAGGCCTTCAAGCACGTGCCGCACTGATGAAGAAGAACTATCCAGCTAAATCTGACCAGGCTGAAGGACCCATGCAACCCTCGGCCCCGCGCTATGGAGGTGGTGTGGCCCACATCCATGGGATGCTTTACATGCCTAACTGTCCGGCCATAGCTAGCCGGACAATAGGACATGGGAGCCTTCTGGTGCCCCGATGAAGAAGAAACCGCGGCCCGTGCTGGGCGGGCTGCTTCGGCAGGCGAAGCGGCTGGCCACCTGTCAGCTGGGCGGAAGAAACAGATGTGCTGCGTAGAGGAGACATTGACCGGCTGTGTGGGTCACTCGCACTGGAGAATACCGGCTGGCTTCGGCCTTCCAGGCAGAAGAGGCGGTGTTGCTCGGCGCAACTGTTTTAGAAAACCAGTGGGCCGACTACCCCGATCCGCTCGGCCGGCATGCCGAGCCATGGGCCGTAGCAGGCCGGGCCACCCCTGTGTGGTCCAGGCCACCTGTTGCATGGGCCGGGAGACCCTCACGTGGGCCGGGCCGCATCGCAGGGTCGGGCCGCACCCCACCGTGTCGGGCCACAACGTCGTGACGGGCCACACCCCACCGTGCCAGGCCGCAACGTAGTGCCAGGCTGCACACCACTAGCGTCGGAACAGGTCACAACATCGTGTCGAGCCACAGCGTCATGCCAGGCTGCACTAAAACCAGTCGGGCTGACCCGCCAGCCCACTGGGCTAGACGGTTCGGGCCCGTTTCACTTAACCATGAATAACTTCTAGACCATGTGTTCGATCGATGTGCAATTTGTGGCACTATGATCCTTGTGAAGAGGCGGTCCTTTTCAATAATCTATGTTTATTTTGGAAAACTATGGAAAATTTCTAGGTTTGGGACGAGTGTAATTCCAACCGGGCCTCTAGAACGGAAAAGCCAATAACTCTCAGACCGGGCGTCCGATTGATGCGATGTCTATCGCTTTGGGTTCCTTTTGATGAGACGGAACTTTGGTATACATCAAATCGGGACTTCATGATATATGATGTATCTAACCATTTTCTCGATGAGAGGACCCTCCAAAAATCAAGCGTATTGTGTGCGGGAACCCTAGAGCTGGCTGCGACAGTGTCGACTACTGTACTGGAATCCTCTGTGGGTTCAAAAGCGATAATTTCTGTACTTGAATCCTTTGTGGGTTCGAAAGCGATGACTACCGTACTGGGATCCTCCATGGGTTTGAGGGCGATGACTACTGTTATTGTATCCTTTATGGGTCTGATAGTATTAACCTCTGTACTTGTATACTGTGTGGGTCTGACAGTGTACCTGGTCTTGTATCATGTGTGGGTCCGACAACTTAGTTGGTATATTATCCTGTGTGGGTCCAACATTTTAGAAGAATCACTGACTACATCTGATCTTCTCTATCACTATACAAGATAAATATAATTGTGTGAGCTGAGTCTTGGCTTTCAATCATTATCATTGATGTGATTTACTGACTTCATATGTGCACTAGGTTGTTCTTGGGCTCGAGAGTTGGAGTCGAACTAAGATTGATAACTTAGATATATATGTGGGCATATACCTAAGTAGGGTTGGTTGATATTTTGTGGTTGTATCTTTCTTCTGTGGTTTATCCTTTGTGGATTCTGGGAGACATTTTCTAGTCTCAGGTTCTCTACTGAGTATTGTTATACTCACCCCTACATGGGTTATGCCATCACCTCGTTGTGTTGTATGCAGATGATAGATAACATTGACGAAGGCAGAGAGCGATCCAGGTTCGGACGGTACCTAGAGGTGGACCACATGGAGAGACGGTACATATAGTTGACCGATAGAAGTGGAGTGCTGAGGTAGACATCTGTACCTACCCTTCACGTAGGATACTCGATGCACATTCCATGAGTTTCCCTTTTTAGCTATTGTACCTTTTTCAGTTGTACATGCTTTCCATCGTACCTTTACATTACAGTTGGGATTGTATTTCCTACCCCTTTACTTTCATCACTAAATTTCATATACAGTATTCACTTACTGTATACTTTCTTTTGCGTGCTATGATGTGTTTTTTTACTGTAATAATGACAATTCCTTCCCAGTTTAGGTATTTACACCTTTGGTGCCTGTCGCTAGCACCTGGACTATGGAAGGAGGGCTTGGGGTAGTCAGGACACGGGCCTCAAGGGTGGGTCGTAAAAAATTGGTATCATAGGAGTCAGTTCTTCCACAAAACTCAGGAATCTGATCATTCTTTTCTGTAAAGCAATAGTTTTAAGTGTATTGAGTGTGGTTTTTAGTCCAGGGAATCTAGTGTTGGTGCGACAGCCAACGAATCCAAACACCGGCACCCTGACCTCTGTTTTCTGACTCAGAGCACAAAAACACATATTGTGTGTGTGTTTCCTTTGAAAAATATTTCTTTTTGATTAATTTCTGTCCTCTGACCAGGTATATTTTTGATTGTGGTGCACCTATTTTTTTCAGGATGGCCTCACAAAGGAATCTATCTAGGGTTTAGAGTTACATACGAAATGGAAGAACAATGAGTGACTAGGCCTCAGTACAGGGCCCCATCACAGTGGAGGTACCATCATCACCTCTACCCACTAGAACACCGATTCCACCTGCCCCAACAGCAGAGGGTGCATGCCACTGACTGCATTGCAAGAGTTCCAGAAACAGAGGCTGCCTAGGTTCCCTGGAGAGACGGACCAATAGGCTGTTGAGGATTGGACAGAGGCCATCGTCAGAGTTTTTAGATTGGTAGGGGCACCATCCGACCTCGTGGCGAACCTTTTCGTGAGTCTCCTACATGCGGTAGCAGGAAGATGGTGGATCTTAATGCTCCAAGTGCATGATGATACATCTTTACTTTAGATAGACTTCAAGAGTCTCTTTCACTCAAAGTTTCTTCCAGCATCCCATTGTGTGATGCAGATTCATGAGTTACTTCATCTGTAGCAGTGCATTATGACAGTAGCTCAGTACTTAGTGAGGTTCACTGACATCCCACGCTAATCCATGGATATGGTACGTGACCTGTTCTTTAGGGCCCAGACATTAGAGAGGGACTCTGGCATGAGATTAGAGATTCAACAATTCCCCTTAGCATCTCAATGAAGGCGGGGGTTTTGGAGAGAGCCCTTCTAGTGGAGAGTTTTCGCGCTGAGCAGTCACCAGTGACAAGACCTTCTGCAGGACGACATGTAGCAGAGTCTTCTGCAGCTGACAATAGACAGTTGACACAGAGGTCCAAGTGGACCAGGCTATTAGGTGGTCGAACTCAAGAAACTGGTTCAGTTGTGTGAGGCACATGAAACAAAGCTAGCCTTACGAGGAGCAGGATGTGTTATGCTTGTGGCAGGTAGGGTAACATGGCTCATGACTGCCCGAACCGCCTTGCAGACGAGCAACAGATAGTTGAGAGACCTCCCAGGCAGAGGTAGAGGATCAACCATGGTGGTCTATCAGGAGCAAGCAGACATGGAAAAAGAGATGGCAGATCAGCTGGTGGTGGACAACGTTTCGAGTCTCTACCTCCTCCTCTGACATGAGGTCCACCCCAACCAGACGGAGATTGAAGACAGAGGGGGGCTCAGCTCCAGGCAGTCGAGGCCTACGACCACGGTGCACCTGAGATGATTTGAGGTACTATATGTGTTTACTATACCCTTCTTTCAGTACTTATAGACACATGTTCAAGTCATTATATTATTGCTGCTACCCTTGTTCGATGCTTGGAGATTTCGACGGAGCTGTTGCCTCGATACTTACTGCTAGATACATCAACGGGAGATGACTCGACGATTACGCACTTATGATGGTAGTGTGAGATTACTCTAGGAGGCGAGAGCTTCGGCTGGAATCTTCTCGTAGCGGCCTTGAGGCATTAAAACTTTATCTTGGGTATGGACTGGTTATCTACAGTTCATGCTCAGATTTACTGTATTAGGTGCATGGTGTGGTTTATCCGCACAGATAGGTCCAAGTTCACCTTCACCGGAGAGAAGGGATCCTTAGCAATGCATGATGGACTTACATAGAAGAGGGGGCATCTAATCACACATCAGTTGGCTAGTCTCATCCTCGGAGCTGTTGATGTGCAGAGTCCGAGTTTTCATGTTGTGGTGGATCAGTTTGCGGACGTTTTCCCTGACCAAGTTCTAGGACTATCTCCTCAGAGAGATGTAGAATTTTACATTGACCTATAACCCGAGATAGTACCGATATCTACTCCAACATATCAGATGGGTGCCACTGAGCTTCGTGAGCTATGGGTACAGTTACAGGACTTGCAAATAAAGGGATTTATCCCATCCAGTGATTAACCCTGGGAATCTCCTATTTTGATTTCCATGAAGGCGGATGAGAGCATGAGACTATGTGTTGACTACCATCACCAAAATTTGGTGACTGTGAAGAACATGTACCAAATCCCGAGTATTGAAGACCTTCGTGATCTGCTAAAGAGAGCACGATGGTTCTCGAAGATAAACCTCGGGTCATGCTATCACCAGCTTAGAGTTCGAGACGAGGATATGCAAAAGATGGCCTAATGGTGTTGGAATGGCCACTACGAGTTCTTGGTTATGCCCTTTGGTGTACCCAACTCTCCATAATTGTTAATGAGTCTCATGAACATGATCTTCCATCCATTCATTGATCGCTTGGTCGTGGTCTTCATCAATGACATAATGATTTACTTGACTATAGAGGAGGATCACGCCTTCCATTTGTGCGTAGTACTGGACACACTCTGAGAGAACCATCATTATTGTAAGCTCTCTAAGTGCCAGTTCTGAACTAGAGAGGTTCACTTCTTAGGACACGTCCTCTCGGAGTCTGGGGTAGCAGTGGATCCAGTGAAGATCGAGGTAGTACATTCTTGGGAGCCACCCAAGAGTGTGACGGAGGTTCGGAGTTTTCTAGGTCTAGCTGGGTACTATAAGAGATTTGTGCTAGAATTCTACAGAGTTTCAGCACCACTTTTAGCATTGATGATGAAGGGGAAAACCTTCATGTGGTAAGAGAGATTCTAGTAGAGCTTTCAGGATCTGAGACAGAGGTTGACCAGTGCACCCATCTTGAGGCTACCATAGGAGGGTGTAGGGTACGTAGTTTACAGTGACACATCATGGATTAGACTCGGGTTTGTCCTGATTCATGAGTGAGTAGTGATCATGTATGGATCACAGCAGTTGAGATATCATGAAAAGAACTACTCTACCCATGACCTAGAGTTAACATGAGTGGTCTTCGCCTAGATGATGTGGTAGCACTACCTGATGGGCGAGCACTTTACAGTTTACTCTTACCACCAGTGTCTTAGGAACATCTTCTCATAGATGGACCTGAACCTGAGACATCGGTGATGGATTGAGATCCTCCAGGACTATGACTTCGAGATAGTCTATACTCATGGGAAGGGGAACATTGTAGCAGATCCTCTCAATAGGAGATCAGGAAATCAGATACTAAGAGAGGCAATAGAGCAGCTGGCGACGTTGCAGATATCCATTGTGGATAGGGATGGAGCAGCCTTTCTGCAGTCCCTCAAAGTCACTCCTCCACTACATCAGTGAGTCAGAGAGGTGATGTATGTGGAAGTTTACTGTGAGGCCTGACGTGCTCAGATATCCTCAGGGCAGGCACCTGATGGGTTTTCTGAAGGTCGGGAGCACTTCATCCTCTTCAGAGGACGTACCATGGTACCAGTTTCATTATAGGAGGAGGTATTGGAGGAGTTTCACAATCCCCTCTAGTGATACATCCAAGATTGGTGAATATGTATCAGGACATCCGACGAAAACACCATTGGCCATGTTTGAAGAAGGATGTAGTGGAGTTTGTCTTGTGATGCCTCACATGTCAACAAGTGAAGGCGGAGCACCAGGTTCCAACAAGCATGGTTCAGCCCTTAAAGGTCCGAGAGTGGAAGTTGGGTTTGATATCTATGGATATCGTGATGGGACATCCATGAACGTCTAGAGGACAAGAATCGATCTGGGTGATCGTAGACCGACTCACCAAGTCATCCCACTTCCTACTGATCAGAGATTAGGGCTCAGTAGATAGCCTGGGATGCCTCTACATTCAGGAGATCGTACGACTTCATGGTGTTCCATCTACTATCATCTCCGATCGAGTTTCTCATTTCACTTCCCACCTATGGAAGGTATTACAAAAGGATTTTGGGATGCAGCTTCTCTTGAGAACCGCTTTCCATCCTCAAACGGATGGTCAGACTGAGAAAAATATTCAGACACTCGAGGACATGCTCTGTTCATGTGTCCTCGACTTTCGTCGTAGCTAGGAGGATCACTTACCATTTCTGGAGTCTGTGTACAACAATAGTTACCACTCCACCATTGGGATGGCCCCATATGAGGCACTGTACGGCCGACCTTGAAGATCACCTCTGTGCTGGATTGACCATGGGGAGTCAGTACATGTTGGAGAAGAGATGGTGCAGGCTACGACTGAGAAGGTGAAGTTCATACAGGAATGGATGAATACTGCACAGAGCAGACCGAAGTCCTATGCTGATAGGAGACGAAGACCACTGGAGTTTGAGGATGGAGACCATGTCTTCCTACGGGTCTCACTTTTATGAGGTCTAAATAGATTTTCCTGGGGTAGCAAGTTATCTCCACGATTCATCAGACCATTCTAGGTCCTTAGTAGAGTAGGCTAGGTAGCTTACCACATGGACCTTCCACCTCAGCTGCAACGGGTGCACAGAATCTTCCACGTATCTCAGCCGGGGATATATGTGCATGACCCATCCCACATCATCGATCATGGGGAGAAGAACATAGATTATGGGGAGACATTCAAGGAAGTCCCATGGGAGATCGAGGATCAACATGAGCGGGTCCTATGCGGACGGTCGATTCCTATGGTGCGCATTCGCTAGCAGCATGGTAAGCTCTAGGAGAGCACATGTGAGTGGGAGGCTCAGATGCATGCTCAATACCCTCTTTTGTTTCACTAGTGTGATTTATAGCTTTACTGGGATGTAATTCTCGGAGGTGGGGGGGGGGGGGGTAATGTAAAGACCCAAAAATTTCAAGAAAAATGTTTTCATAAATACTTTGGAATTTTACGAGTTTGTAGTTTATGATAGCGCCAGATTCCAATGCCCGGTGTGCCCGAAATCATTTTCTGATGTTTTTTTCAGGTACATTCCATAAACATAAGTGCAGGTTTTTCTATCTTTTGAAGTAGTGCTTGGAATTGAAACCTGAGAGCACCGATGAACTCGTAGTGATGATATTCGCTTAAGGAGACTCATACAGTAGTTGTGTTTGGTCGAGAGTTGAGGTTATAATTTGGTGACTCGAAGTAAATTAAATAATATTCTAATATTCAACAATTTTATTTTTAAGTTTTTGTTATTTCCTCCAAAGAGATGTTGGGGTGGGGTCCAGCCCCACATAACCTCCCATGAGATAATGGTGTGTAGTGGGGCCCACACAAGAACCTTACTCTTCACCTCCCCTTTAACTCCCATGAACCCCCTTTTTAAAATTTTGAACTTCCACTTAATGGAGAAGCCTCCCCACCTCCCACCATTAATTGTGCCAACCCCATCAATTTAATTAGTTCAGATCCCTTAATTAATTGTTTAATTGGAATTTATTTTAAATTAATGGAATTATTAAATTGGGAAGCCTTTTTACTTTATTTGTGTTAGAAAATATTCTATTGGGGAGGATCTAGAGAATTTGAAGAAAATTGTTTCTCTCTCAATAATGAAAGGTGATGCCAATGAAGAATGGTGACGCCTACGAAGAACTCACATCTTCTTTGTTCTTCCTCTGTGCCATGGGAGAAGACATCACCCATGAAGAACATCGCCTACGTCTCTTCCTCCGACTTTGATGGAATGCCACTATATTCTTTGATACCATCATCAATGACGCCATTTTCCACATCTACAAAGAACTAACCTTGAATAGAGGTAGGGGAAATATGGAATATTTATTATTCTTACATGTGTATATTACCCTCACACCTTGGCATTTCATTTTGATGGATGGTGATCAAGTTTTTATCAACTAATGTGGAGGGAACGAGCCGAAAAAACATGGCCCGACGTCCCTCTGTTGAACATGGATTATGTTGGTGTCGGTGGAAGAGCCGGAAGGGCGTGGTGCAGTCACACCATGCTATAGGAAAGAAACTGCGGCCCGCAAGCGCGTGCCACTCAGCCGAAGAAGAACCGGCTGGATAAAGCTGGTCGGGAAGAAGGACTCACAACACCCATGGTGTCGTGCTACAGAGGAGGTGTGGATAGAATCTGCTGGAAACTTTCTGAGATGAATCATTTGGACATAGCCGGCTGGACAATAGGACCATGACACCTTGTGGCATCATGCTGTGGAAGAAACTACGGCCCGCGCTGGGCAAACCGCTTCGGCAGGTGAACCGAGCGGCCACCTGCCGGCTGGGCGGAAGTAACCATGGCTCCAAGCGATGCCGTGTGGATGAGAAAATGGCCCGTTGTGTGGGCTTCTCGTGCCGAAGAAGACATGCCAGCTTCGGCCGGCCAGGAAAGGGTGGAAGTGCGGCTCGACGCCGCTGTTTCAGAAAATCAGGGGGCCGCGCCCGCTGCTCTACTCGGCCAGCTGGCCGAGCCGTGAACTATCGCGGGCTGGGCTGCCTGCCGTATGGGCTGGGACACAATGCTGGGCCAGGCTGTGCCTCACCGGGCTAGGTCGACCCCTCAGCCGGGTCGAACCCACCGAGCCAGGTCGGGCCGACCTGCCAGGCCACTAGGCTATTCCAGCCGGGCTGGTTTCACTAAAACGCGAATAACTTCAAGACCACATGACTGATCGACACGTTGTATGCAGCACTGGGATCCTCATGATGATATGGCCCTTTTGAGATACTCTATGTGACTTATGGACAACTTTGAAAAATTTCTGGGTTTGGAACGAGCATAATTCGAACCAGGCACCTAGAACGGAAAAACTAATAACCCTCAGAACGGGAGTCCGATTGACGCACCGTCTGTCGCATTGGGTTACTTTTGATGATACAGAACTACAATATACATAATCTGTAGACATTGTGATAGTTTATGTATCGACCCCTTTGCTCGAGGATCGAACCCTCGTGGAATCGGGCATTTTGTGTGTGGGAACCCTAGAGCTGGCTATGACTGCATCGACTAATGTACTGGAATCCTCTATGGGTTCGACAATGATGACTACCATTCTGGGATCCTTAATGGGTTCGACGATTATGACTACTTTTCTTGAATCATGTGTGGGTCCGAATATATGGACCTCTGTACTTGTATCCTGTGTGGGTCCGACAGAGTAGCTGGTCTTGTATCCTTTGTGGGTCCGATATCATATCTGGTCTTGTTTCCCATGTGGGTCCAACAGCTTAGATGAATCAGTGACTACATCTGATCATCTCTCTATATATACAAGATATGTATACCTATATAATCTGAGTCATGAATTTCAACCATTATCATTGATGTGATTGACTATGTTCTTGTGTGGACAAGGTTGTGCTTGGGCTCGAGAGTTGGATTCGAACTGATTCTGATAACATAGGTATATGTATGGGCATACACCTTAGTAGGGTTAGTTGATACTTCGTGGTTGTATATTTCTTATTTGTTTTATACTTTTTGGATTCTGGGAGAGCATTGGGGGTCTCGGGGTCCCTACTGTGTACCATTATACCCACCCTTGCACGGGCTATGCCCGCACCATGTTGTATTGGATGTAGACAACTGAAAACATTGATGGAGGTAGAGAGTGAGCCAGGTCCGGACGGTACCCAGAGGTGGACCACAGGGAGTGAAGGTGCACAGAGCAGACAAATAGATGTGGATTTCTAAGGTGGACATTTGTACCTACACTTCAAGTAGGATACTCAGAGGACATCATAGGAGCTTCCCTTTTTCGCTTTTGTCCCTTTTTTATTTGTACTTGCTTTATGTTGTACCTGTAATTTACTGTTGGGTTTGTTTTTCCAACCCCTTTACTTTAAGCTATATTTTTTTTATACAGTATTCACTTAGTTTTTACTTACTGTTTACCACTCTGTTGTGTTTGTTTACTTTCAAAAACGCAATTCCTTCCGAGCATAGGGATTTACTCCTTTGGTTCCAGTCACCAGCCCTAGGCATATGGAATGTGGGCATGGGTTAGTCGAGGAATGAACCCCAAGGGCGGGTCGTGGCAGGGATGGATAGTCGCCAGGATGGAGGTCAAAATGGACGGACAATGGGGTGGCAGGTGGGGACTGTCAGACAGAGTAGCGAGAGGCCGACTAGGGAGAGCAGGATGCGGAAGACTAGGGGGTGTAAGGGGACGATGCCATATGGGGAGGAGGAAAAACAAGGGTGGTGTTGTGGAATGGTGAAGATTGAGAGTAAGGGGATCACAATGGAAAGGAGGCATACAAGGGGAGATTTTGGTCGCGGTGCAAGAGAATATGAGGGAGGAAAACCCAACCCAAAACAAGATAAAAAAGAATAAATAAACATATAAAATTAAACTAAAACTAAAAAGTAAAACTATTAATAATAATAATAATAGTAATAATAATAAAACTAAAACAAGAATAATAATAATAAATAAAATAACATAATTTTCATCACTAATATAAATAAAAATAATTCTCAATAGTAATTAATAATATCCCTAAATAATAATATTATAATTATCAGGATAAAAATTCCTTAAATTTTATCACACTCTTCTTATTTTAATTTTATTTCCATTTCATTACTCCTCATCATTTTATTATTCCATTATTTTTTAACTCATTTTTGAAAGTCGGGAAGACCACACGGTCTCAGAACCGTGCCCTGTCTGTACGTCTGGTGACGCAAAACCCAAAACACTCGTAATACTCACAATAATAATTATAATATTAAAAATAAGATAATAACATACTTAATAAATAATAATAAATTATACAGTAAAAAACTTTATAAAATGCTATTAATAAAAATAATACTCTCAATTAAATTATTATCCATGATAATAATAATAATTATATTCTCAAGTGACATTAATATTATTATAATTATTAAAAACCATTATTAATCGTTTTATTTCATTAGTTGACCATCGTGAAGGATGTGAAATGAACTGGGAGAGGTCACGTGGTGACCTATGCGAGGCCACATGGCTCCGACCATGGTGCGCTGGACGCAACCAAGTGAAAACATTATTTAAGAAAAATAAGTCGAAATCTAAAGTCGGGTTTCAACATAGACTACCCGACACAAAAAATTAATGAAATAAATAGATTGGAAAAAGGGGGTGGTGACATTAAACATCATCATAATATATCAATGATAAAATAAAATATTTCCATTTACTTATTCATGTGGATATTCTATAAGTCGAATAATCACATTCAATATCAATAACAACTTTTATAATGATGGAATGCATAATTCCTGACATTATAATCACATAGTCATGGACTTGCGCCAAGACTACAAATAAGATTTTTTCAAGGCCTTGTTCCAAGACACTATATGGCCTCATGAGTCCTACAAATTCATCAAGGAGCTATATAATTATCCACCTTTCACTTACTAATTCCAATGCATTCCTCATACTAAACAGATTAAAATAACATAAACTTTTGTATTTAAACTAGCATTCTAAATTTATATACTATATTAGTTAACTTGAATGGTGTAAAAAACACATCCACAGTGAAACATATCAAATAACATTCAATACAATATGGTTGTTTTGTATAATAATAAATCATCTTAAAAAATCATAAAATCCATCAAAGGATCTTGATATAGATGAAATCAAAACATTTTTATAGAAATATTACTTCCTTTTTCGAAATCATTTAATAGTCATATAATTATAAAAGGATAAATTTATTTTTAAAAAGTTCTTATAATCACGTATGGGAAGCTTTAACAATGGTTTAATAGTTGAAATTAGAGACAACCAACGTATAAGTTAAAAAAGACATTTTTACCTTAATTTTGTCGAAAAGGTCATAAAGTGACTTGTTTCGAAAATGACGGAAAGATTTAATTCAAAAAATATATGGTCAAGTAAGGGTATAAATTTCCTTAACCCATAGTATAGTAAATATTAAAAATTATATGAATAAAATTTTTAAGAGAAGATGGGTGTGGATGAGGAAGTGGTCCCAGTAGATACTTACGTTAAAACAACCTCAAAAAATAAACAGATTGTGAAATTAACCCTTACAGTGTAATTTTCCATAGTAGATGGTATGTTAAGCTCATATATAATAGATAAAAAATTATTAATAAATTATAAAAAAACTATATATATGAATGTTATATCATATTTTATCCTTTAATATTTCATTGTTAACAATATTTCAGCAGTATCATTGTTTTTGGTGTTTAATGATTAATTTTTCTTTATATTATTGGTTAACTAAGACATTTTTGTAATGGATATGATATATTTGACTAATATAAATAATTATATTTTGTTCATAAACATTTTTTAAACCTAAAATGAAAATTATTCTTTAATGATTGCGATGGGGAATGAATCTCATCGCATTCATGGAGATGATATTTGTACGTACGCACAAGCGACAACAACATTTTATTAATGGTGAAATCATATGTAATTGGACGGTTATAATATATAAAGAATTATTAACATGTTAAATTTATTATTTAAATTACTTTTACTCATTATTACACCCATCCAAATAATGAAGTGTTTGAATAACAATTACACCACGAATTGGAGACTGCAAGCCATTCGAACTCATGTATGGCGACTTTGTCATTGATATGATGGATAGAATATTTAATATGGTTTTAAATTTTTTATAATAACATTAAATTATATATGAGATACTGGAGTTATTTTTTGAGAATGGAAGCAACAAAGAATGTGGAAGAGGAAGAAGAACATAACTTGAAAGAAGTGATGAATTATTTACCTCTTCTCCAGATTCTTTCATTTGATTTGATCTAAAGAGATCTATAGGATAGATTTATGACCAAGGGAATGACTCTAGGATGAATATGGGAAGTTTGGGAGGATTTTTTTGCAGGTTTTGGCCTAGCCAAAAGGATTTGGTGGTGTGAAATTAAGACAAGGGAATGTGCCCTTTTATAAGAGAGGTGAGGGTCACTTTAGGAAATGCTTGAAATGGTATTTATAATAAAATAATTTTCGTTTTCTAATGTCTCAAAAATGATTTTTATATGAGATATCAGGAGGATGGGTCTAAAAAATCTCAACCTCAAGGTTTTAGATAGGTTTATGTCACCATATTAACATTATCATTTACATTTAACTCTTATTTCATTAGATTATCATTTACCTTGTCTCTTTGTATTATTATATTTAATGTTTAATAAAAAATTATTAACATGCATGAGAACCCATAGTGGTTAATAATTAATATATATAACCTTATCTTTGTCATTTGGCCAAAATATATTATTAATAATAATATATCTATTAATAATATAGTATTTGTTTTAAAAACTCAATTATTACAATTTTGACACTATTTAATATTTTATATTTGTAAAAATCATAACAGCAAGATTGTGTCGAAAAAAAATTATATTATAAACCCTAAAATGACATATTAACCTTTTAAATTAGTGGAATTAATCAAATGTATCATATTACATTAGTTTATATATTTATAATATCAATTATGTTAATCGTTCTTTAATAAGGTAATCACTACATCATCATTGTGTCATAAATAAATTAAAGTATTTAATGTCTAAAAATTATAAATAAAATACCATTATGTTGAAAATATATTTATATTTCTAATGAATATTTATAGTTGATTTTATATTATTTTTAACCAAATATTAAAAAAAATTTAGTTATTTAACTTTGAATTTAACTCTCTTGACTCTTCTTCAAATAAAATAATAATAAATGCCCTAATCTAAACCATGTGGACCAAAGGGTATCCAATTTTCAGCCTAAGGTTGATTTTGGTCGAATTACACTTATCCAATAGTATTATGACATGTTTTAGTGTAATTATGATATCATTTTTACCCTTAATTACCCTATTTACTTAAAATAGTGGAAAATAAATTTCAAAAGTTACTATTCATCAAATTTTTTTTCATTTTATTGAACCACATTTTACATACTGATATTTACTATGTATGTCATATTTTTTAAATTCAACTCACAGAAGTAGTAAAATTATGTTTTATTAAAAATTTGCAAATACTCCAAGGAGGTGGCAAAAGGACAGTAAAAAGTTCAATAAAATTTTTATATATCTAAGCTTATTATAAAATGAATCCAATGAATTATATTGAACTTATATAGGTATTATATATCTATTTTTTCCTAAAATAAATATAATTAAAATAAATAATTATTTAAATAAAATGACTCTTTTAACTAATAACGCAGTGTTTTTCACTACTCATCAATAATTGATCGTTTTCAAAAAAATACCAAAATTTCACCCTCATCTAATTTTGATATTCCAAATCCAAAAATGAAGTCCATTTTAAAAGATAAAATTTAAAAAAAAATCAAAAAACATGTATTAGTATTTATTCATAGTGGCTAGTTTTAATGGTTGCGGTGTGTTAGAATATCGACGTAGCATACAATGTAAGCTATTGCATTATTCAAAGAGAAATATATCGTAGAATCTTGGGGTGTAACATTATCCCCTCCTTAAAATAATTTCATCCTCTAAATTTCTAGAATATTACTCCATAAAAATATTTGGGTGGTTCTTCATCGTATGTTACTTGGGTTCCCACGTTTCCTCTTCTATCTTATAGTTTCTCCATGGAAATATTACTAGACAAGTCATCCAGTTTCACATCACATATTATCTGGTATAATTAATTTTTACAGGATTTTCATAATAAGTCAGATCAGGTTCCAGTTCAATTTCCTCATAGGTGAGTATATGTGTTGGGTCTAGCATGTATATTCTCAATAGTGATATGTGGAACACATCGTGAACATTGGAGAGACATGGAGGCATTTTGAAACGATAAGCTACAACTCCAATTAATTTTAGAATTTTTAAATGTCCAAAGTAGATGGGACTCAGTTTACCCATCTTACCGAAATGTAAAACACCCTTATATGGAGATACCTTCAAGAAAACATGGTATCCATCTTGAAATTACAACTCCTTCCTTCAGTTATTAGCATAGCTATTTTTCCTACTTTGGGCTGCTTTTATGTGGGTTTGGATAATATTCATCCTTTCTATTGTCTCCTCAACATGTTCTAGGCTAAAGAGTTTTCTATCACCAACATCAAGCCAACAAGTTGGTGTGTGACATATCCTTCCATATAACGCTTCAAATGGTTCTATCTGAATACTTAAATGGAAGATATTATTATAAGAAAATTCTAATAGAGGAAAATATTGATCCCATATATGTTGAGTGTCAAGGGAGAAAGATCTAAACAAGTATTCTATGGTTTGAGTAGTCTGTTCTTACTATCCATCGGTTTAAGGGTGGTAAGAAGTGCCCAAATAAAGTTCAGTATCCAGGTAATTTTAAAGACTATTCCAAAATATTTATGTAAAATGAGGATTAGGATCAGAAACAATAGATTGAGGTAATCCATGAAGTGTTAAAACATCATTAATATATATTGTTTCCAGATGTTCAACATGTAATATTCTCTTATAGCAAGAAACTTTACTGACATGGTATGATGATAAAAAATGAACCCTATAGCATCATTCATTTTAGGAGTCTTTTGTATCCCCATGTAAAAGTTGATCATAATATTATCCTATTTCCACTCAGGTATGGGAAGAGTATTCTTTTATCCTCCAGGTTGTTTCCATCCAGCTTTCACATGTTGACAAACCCTACATCTTGAAACAAAATCAGCAATATCCATCTTCATGTTTCCCCACAAAAAATGTTCCTTAAATTATCAACACATCTTAGTGCTACCAGAGTGTATAGAGAAATTGGAGCTATGACCATCATTCAACAATTACCTTTTTAGATCAGGTATATCGGGAACAAAAAGTCTCTTCCCAAATTTCAAAATTTCATATTCATATATCAATTCACTCAATCTCCCATTATTCACAGCTTTAATCCTCTTTTAAAATTTATCAGCAATATTCTGAGAAAATTTACCCTTTCTAGTAAATAAGGTTTGGGAACCATTTAGAAAAGAATTAATGTTTGACCTTCCATTTTTATTCCCATATCCATAGTTAATAAATACATGTATATAGGATCATTTTCAAATCTCTTCTTATTCTACACTCTAAGATCCTTTCTGATCAAAGCATCGTCCACTCTATGCGCCTTCCCCGGGTGGTAGTGTATAGTGAAATCATAATACTTGAGTAGTTAAAGCCATATCCATCAACTAATGTTGAGTTTTTTGTGATAAAATATACTTCAAACTCTTGTGATAAGTATAAATATCACATTTCTTACCATAATGATAGTGTCTCTATATTTTCAGAGGAATGATTTTAGCTGCCAACTCATGATCATGAGTGTGATAGTTTTTATCATGAACTTTTAGTTTTCCTGATGCATATAGAATAACTCTATAATTATTCATAAGGACACAACCATGTCCTTTATTTAAAGCATCACTATAAATAACAAACCCATCATTACCTAATGATAGGGTCAATATAGGAGCATTGAGTAATCTGCTCTTCAGTTCTTCAAAAACTTTCTCACACACTTTTTTCCAAAACAATTAAACCATTTTATTTTGATCATGATTAATGGGTTATCCAACCTAGAAAAATTCCGGATGAAACATTAATGATAACCTTTTAAACCAATAAAACTGCGTACCTCATTAATACTTGTTGGTGATGGCCATTCTTGGATTTCCTTGGTCTTTGAAGGATCAAAAATGAGTCTGTCCATAGTGAAAATATAGACAAGAAACGAAATCTATTTAATCCATAATACACAATTTCTAAACATCCCATATATTTAATTTCTTATAAGAGTGTTTAAAATAATTCCCAAGTTATTTTCATGATCTTTGTATCTTTTAGATTATACCTAGATATTATAAATAAATATCACTACAAATTTATCAAGATATTCTTTGAAAAATCTATTTATTAGATCCATGAAGACAGGGGGAATTAGTCAATCCAAAATGCATTAATGTAAAATCACAATAAAAGTACCTAGTTTGAAATGTTGTTTTCATAATGTATTGATTCTTTAAACACAACTGGTGATATCCAGATCGAAGGTCATTCTTTGATAAATATTGATCTCTATGAAGATGGTCAAATAAATAATCATTGTGAGGTAGGGGATACTTGTTATTTTTTGTTATAGCATTGAACTCTCTATAGTCAACTCACAACCTCATAGTTACATCATTCTTCTTAGCAAAAAATGGGGCTCCCCATGGATTAACACAATGATGAATAAATTCCTTATTAATCAATTCTCTTTGTTGTTTCTTTAATTCCTCTAATTTCACAGTGTCTATTCTATAAGGGGTCTTTGATATGGGCCTTGAACTAGGAATTAAATCATTGAAAATTTCAATTTCTTATTCTGTAGGATGTCCAGGTAAATCCCTTGGAAACACATAAATATATTTCTCCACAATAGGTACATCCTCCATATTAAAATTCCTTTCCTCACCCATAATTATTTCATTTTCTTCCTCCCCAAAAATTTATTGTAGTAGAACTACTAGGGTGGATCTAGATAACAATTATATGGTGACATTTTTTATTTAATGATAAGGTACTCTTTATCATCATCAAGAATTGTAACCTCCTTCTTATTAAAATAAATTTTCACATCATGGTCCAAAATCCAATCCAAATCAAGGAATATATCAAATTCAATCATGGGTATGACAATGAGATCACCAGATAAAAAATATTTGTAATCCTTAATGGGAACCGATTCACAAAACGTTATTACAATGATACATCATTTAGAATTTTTTTCTGACAACTCCCTTGTTAAATGAAATAGAAAATATATAATTTTCTTAGAAAAAAAGGAAATATAGGAAATAATTAGATGATCCAATACCAAGTAAAACATTGGCTACATATTAGAAAACCATTAAATTAATTTCCACTGTGTCTTTCAGAGCTTCAAACTCTGCAGTAGTGATCACATAAGCATGGACATTCTCCCTTGGAATTTCATAAGGTATGCTCCGTTGGAAAATATGACATTATTGGGCATAATGCCCCATTTTTTACAATTGTAGCATTCAACATTGACAACCTATTTCTTTAACTTGCAATCACTAGCTTATTGGCCTTTTCACCACACCTATAACAGACTCTTATTCCCATCATGAAATTACTGCGGAGTTTCTTCCCACATTTACCGCATGATGGAAATTTAACTTTAACCATCATCCCTTTATTTATATTTCTAGAGTGTTTGACAGGTCTCTTCTTCTCCAACTTTGCATTAAAGTCGTATTACATAGAGAATTATTTTTATATATTGATAACACATGAGATAATATCTTCATATGATATGAATTATTGTGAGACCAATTCTCGACATATAAATAGTTTTAACCCATCGAATAATCCATCAATCTTACTCCTTGGGTTACATATATATTCTGCAGCATGCCTTTCTATCCTTGAATATTTTTCCTCATACTTTGTGACATTCTCATTCTCATTTTTCCTCATACTAAGAAATTGTCTTTATATATCCAATCGACGGTCACGAGAAAAGTATTTTTTAAATAAAATATCTTTTAACTCCACCCATTACATGTTCGATACTTCTGAAACTTCTTTATTGTTTTGGATTAATGACCACCATTAATCTGCATCTCCTATGAGGTGATAAACTACCATAAAATCTTTTTTCCCTTTCACTACTCTCCAAAGAATCAAATTTTTCTATATGGAATTTATCTATTTCTCAGCTACTAATGGATTTTTACTCTCATTCAATGTTGGTGGTAGTTGCCTTAGGAATCTGTCTAACATTGATCCTCCACGTCATGGATTAGGGAGCTCCATACGGGTGAGGTTATTATTCACAACATTAGTGATTTGTCCCAGTATGGTGATAAGCAGGTCTACTATTATTGAATCACCATCCCCAATATAAATATCTTGAGTATGCGGGAAATACCATCATGGATTACGAGCATTGATAAGGTTTACATTCCTTCCCCTTGTCACCATTTCTAAAAAATGGCATAAACTATATTAGTTTATGAATTACAATACATAATTCCAAACATTTAAAAAACATAACATAAATTGAAAAGTTTTTGGATATGATCCATAATCATAAATATGTTTTCATTGAGGTGGTATATAATCATAAACCAGTCATAATGGTCTATAATGTAATTGAGAATTATCCTAATCATGTTCTCCATTAGTGTCGTAACCAAAAGTACAACAAGGCCTGTTGTTGTGCACCAGTTCCCTTTCAAGTCTATCTCAATGTGGTGTTTTTGACTTTTACCCCTAGGTAAATCTTTTCTAGAGCTGGTTCCACCTTCTTGTATCTATATATGGATTTATTTATTAGAAAATCACAAAATCCATACAATACCAAAATTATAATAAGTTCTTCTATACTAATCCTCAAATTCTATCTTAGGGTAATGTTCTCTAATCCGAGTTTTTCTAAATCATGTTTCCAATGTATGTACTAAAATTTCTCTGATACCAACTGTAACGCCCAGACCACAGTTAACCAGAGTCGGAACATTATTACATAACATTTTCATGATCACAAGGGATCAAATCTTGAATGACCTATCAGTTTATTAGACTTTTAAGTAATATATACAATCATATGTTTTACATTACATCATGAAATAAAAACATAAACCTCATATTATCCCTTTTGAACAAACTTATATCCTTTGCCTATCTTTACAGGTCAACCATAAAATAAATATTCACATCTAGGGAAATATAAAACATAGAAAGGGGTGATGTTTGATGCTCATTAAGGATAATAATATAGCTGAAGATTTAATAAATAAGATTTTACATTTAAGGAAATGTATAAGAATAAAACAATAGACTTTTACACATAAAAATTAGCATAATATGGAAATTATATAATCAAATAATTCCATTTACATATTCATATTAATATAGTACTATTTGAATACTCACATTCAATATCAATAGCCACATTCATAATGATAGAATGCATAATATTGGAATTCATATGCACATAGTCAAGGCATTGTTCCAAGACTACAAATAAGATTTTTTGAAGTCCATGTTCCAAGACACTAGTTTGTCTCATGAGTCCTACCGATGCATCAAGGAGTTATAGAGGGCCCCACCCATAATTTACTATGTCATATTCATTCCATTTATGAAACGTTTTAAACATAACATAACCATTCGTTTCAAAACTTGCATTGGAAATGTCAATCCTTTTTCCATAAACCAAGAATGGTTTAATAATAACACATCCAATTTCAAAATATCACATAACCTTTAATACAATATGATTTTTTTATCATAATTAATCAACATCAAAAAAGCTTAAAATTCTTCAAAGGATGTTGTCATAGTTTAAATAAAAACTTTTTTAGAGAAATATCTCTTTCTATTTTTTAATCATTTAAATGTAATGTAATTATAAAAGAAAACTTTTATTTTGATAAAATCATTAAAATATTTTATTTTTAGCATCGATGATGATATAACCATTAAAATATCCACACCCACTATATATGTTAAAAAATACATTCTTACTTTAAGTTTTTAGAAAAGGACATAAAGTACCTTGTCTGGAAAAATACGAAAAGATTCATTTTAAAGCATATATAGTCAAATAAGGGTATAAATTAATTTAACCTATAGTATATTAAATATTAAATTTTGTTTGAATTACATTTTAAATAAAACACAGATGTGGATGATAAAGAGGTCCTAATAGATACTTACATAAAAACAACCTCAGATAATAAAGAGATTATGAAATTAACCCTTACATTGAACATTTCATTAGTCCTAGATATTTTATCCTATTTTATAATAGTTAAAAAATATTTATTAAATTATTAAATAACTATATACATAAATATGATATCAAATATGATCCTCCAATATTGTTTTGATAATAATATTTTAGTAGTATCATCATTTTGGGTATTAACTGATTCATTTTCCTTTATATGATTGGTTACGTAAGACATGATTTATATGGATAGGATGTATTTAATTCATATAAATAATGATATTATGTTCATAAACATTATTTTTAATCTTAAAATGGAAATTATTCTAAATGATTACAATGGGGAATGAATCTCCGCCCGTTTTGGGAGATGGTAATCTGTATGTACGCACGAGCGACAATATCATTATATTGATGGTAAAATCGTATGTAATTGGATAGTATATCATATATAAATATTATTTAACAAAATATGTTTATTATATAAATTATTTATTTTCATTATTATACCTATCCAAGTAATGAAGTGTTTGAATAAAAAACTACACCACAATGTGGAGACAGGAAGCTATACGTACGCACGTATAGTGACATTGTCATTCATATGATGGATAAAATAATGAATATGGTTGTAACATTTTATAATAACATCAAAATATATATAATATAGTGGAGTTATGATTTTTTAAATTAAACAACAAATAAATATGAAGTGGATGGTGAAACAAACATGAAAGGGGTGATGAAATATTTACCTCTTCTTCAGGCTCTTGTTTTTGATTTGATAAAAAAGGGATTGTTAGGTTAAACATCTGACCAAATTATGGCCTCTATGATGAATATATTAATGTTGGGAAGATATTTTGGTTGGTTTTGGACATTCCAACATGCATTGGAGATGTGAAATTAAGAGAAGGGGAATTTCTCTTTTCTAAGAGAGCTGATGGTCACTTTAAGTAAAGAATGAAATATTAATTTATAATATATTTATTTTCGGTTTATAATATCTCCAAAATGATTTATGTAGAGTATAATGAGTGGATGGGTCAAAAAAATCTCACCAAATAGGTTTTATATATGATTTGGAACTATATTAACCTTATCACTAATATTTAACTCTTAGTTAAATAGTTTGTCATTTACCATGCCTCTTTATATTATTATATTTTATGGTCTGTTAACATACTATAAACCTCAAAAAGAACCCCAAGTGGTTCATTTTTAATATATATAACCTTATATATGTCTTTTTTCTGAACCTTATATTTTTTGGAATATTATATCCATTAATAATATAGTATGTTTTTTAAAAACACAATTATGTCAATTTTGAAACTATTTTGTATTTGATTTTCGTAAAAATTATAATTTAATGAATAATTCAAAAAAAAATTATTTAATAATCCTTAAAATATCATATTAACTTATAAATTTAGTTTAATTCATCAAAAGACTCAAATTAAATTTCTTTAGATATTTATAATATCAATTATTTTAATCATTTTTCAATAAGATAATTACAACATCATCATTTGGTCAGAAATAATTTAAATTATATAATTTCTAAAAATTATAATTAAAATACTATTATGTATTATATCTTTTAATGTTTCTAATAAATATTTTTAGTCGAATTTTTATTGTGATTAACCCTATAGATAAATGGTTTGGTAATTAAACTTTGAATCTTACTCTTTTAACCCTACTTTAAATAAAATAATAATAAATGACCTAATAAAAAACAAGTGGAAAAGGGTATTATATTTTTTTCATAAGGATTTTTGGTCCAATTACAATTATAAATTATAATTATTACATGTTTTAGGGTAATTATGATATCATTTTGACCCTTAATTAACCTTTTTACTTTTAACTGTGCTGAATAAAAGTCAATTGTTACTATTAATTGAATATTATTTGAACCATATTGAACCACATTTTACATACTGATATTAACTGTGTCTCTCTTATTTTTGAAACTCAACTCATCGAAGTGGTAAAATTTTGTTTTATACAAATTTGAAAATATTTCTAGGAGGTGGGTAAAAACAGTAAAAAGTTAAAATATATATATATATACATAAGCTTATTATAAAATGAATCCAATGGATTACATTGAAATTATATAGGTATTATGTATATATTTTTACATAAAATAAATTTATATTAATTAAATAATTATTTAAAAAAAACTTTTTTAACCAAAAACGCATTGTTTTTCACTATTCCTCAAAAATTGAAAGTGCAAAAAACAAAAAATTCACCCTATGATAATTTCAATATTAAAAATCCAAAAAATGATGTCCATTTTGAAAGATAAAATTTATAATGTTTGAAAAAGATGGTATTACTATTTATAACAGCTAGTTTGATTGGTTGTAGTGAGTTAGAATCTCAAAGTTGCATACAATGCAAGCTATTGCAATATTCAAAAAGAAATTTTATGTGGAAGATTGGGGTGATACATTTTTAATATTAATTTATAATTAGAAAAAATTTGAAAAAAATATATAATATTAAAATATAAAGGATTTATAGTCATCCTTCCATGTCTTGTTTAATTTTTTTTGAGAAAAAAGTGCATTAAATGACTATGAAATTTTAATTAAGTTATTATTCAATTAATAAAAATATAAAACATATCATAATAAGAATACTAAAATAAACATAACTAGATATACTTAATGTAAGCCATGAATTTTATATACGGCCTTTAAATATTACATGGGAGTTAAAATAATTATTTTTTAGTTGTAATTTTTACTTTGATATTATTAACATTTTGTAAATGAATATATCTAAAAGTATAAATAATTGATATTTTTATAATATATTTTATTTTATTTTATTTTATAATAGTACTAAATGTCATAAATTATATAAATTTAGTTGTTTATTGTCTAGAAAATTATAAATGGTCTATTTATGGGACATTTTATATTTTATTATATCTATATTAATAGTCAAAGAATAAAAATACATGTTGTAATGATAAGATTTAGAGGGTTTATATAAGGGAATAAATTGTATGTTATGGGTATAAATATAGTAATAAATTATCTAAATTTTATGTTATGAGTTTTTCATTAACATAATTATATAATATTATATATAAATTATATTGGAGAATTTTCAATATAAGATTAATTTATATGAATTTAATATTATTCAGAATATCCAAAACTAACCCTCCATTATCTTATAAAATGGATCAACTTATTTTCAATCCATTAAACAAAAAAATCTATTTTATTCAAAAAAATATCATTTAAAATCCATTCATTTAATTGATATAATAATTATAGATGTAATTTTTTTAATAATATCTCCATCCTCTGGGGCCTTTAGGTGTTTAGACAAATTGATTTCCTGAAGAAGTGGTATCATTATTAATAAAGATTTTTTGTTTTATTTATACTTCCACATCCATAACATATTCCTTAACCATGATTATATAATATTCCTAGTATATTCAATATTAATAGTTTTTTTAATTATAAAACCAATATGCATATGCTCTTCAATCAACTGGGAAATGAAATTATCATTTTGTACATAAAGAACTATCATTACACCAACCAATTTTTTTCAATTTCCTTAACCATATCAGAAGATAGTTATTAATGATTTAATCACTATTAAGAAATGATAATTATGAAATATATAGCACTATTAAAATGTAATATATCATTGTATATTTAACATTTCCATTCCTATAAAAATCACAACATTGTTTATGCATACACGTGGACTACCGCATCCACAAAGCAATATGTTAAAATTTTCATCCCAACATGACATGACTGATATATATATATATATATGTATGTATATTTAAAGAAGTAAAATGATATATATTATAATATGATAATTCCAGAAATATAAAATTATACATACCATATTTCAATAATTATCATTGATATAATGATATTTCACTCTTGCATATTTATGATATGCTAACTCCATGATTCTATCACATTTCATTTATCATAACAACATTAAATGGATTGATTTTAAAAAAATTTCCAATTATGAAAATGATAATTATATAAAAATTATAATTCTTTATATGATGTAATAATTACCACATTGAACATATTCAACATAACAAATTCATTTTAAATATATGTATTGTAAATCATCAAAACATTCAATGTCAAATAAAATGATTTTTAATTGAATATTTCACGGTAATAAATGATGTAATAGAAAAAATGAATTTAATAAATTAATATTAGTCAGGTATAAAAATAACATAATTTTATTTTTTTAGGATGAAAATGTTTATACAAAAAAATTCAAACATGAGGTAAAGGACTATATTATGAAAATCATATTTTAATGGCCATCTTTCAAAACCATTTACCAAAACCAAATGAAATTTTTTTCTTAACTTATACAATCAAAACTAAATTTTACACTATCATGACTCGTAATTTATTTTAATTTTACATTATAATTTTAAAATATCACTTTATGTAAACTTGTTCCATTATGATATGTGTAGGTTTTCGATTTGAATAATTCATTTTTAAAATAAATTGTTATTTTTAAAATAAAATATTTTTTTATTTTAAATATATTTAAAATGATTTTTATGATGAAATGGTGGAAGAATAATATTTTTTATTCATATGTAACATGATAATTTTATGTGTAATGGTTGATCATGATATATGTTACATAATGTTTTAATCACTATTATAGCACATGGGTGAGCCAAATATAGATATACATTTATTGCGCCCAGATTGCGTTCCGTGAGCCCGTTATAGCTTTGGGTGCCCTCAAGAAAATCCCCTATGTAATTATTAATTTAACATCACTTATTGGGAAAATAATTAGGGATATAATTAAGTTATTATCCTTTGGATACAAATTATATATAATAATTTTTGACATGATTTTCAAAAGGGTTATTAGTGTGATGCTCTATGCTCCCAAAATTGTTTTCTTTTCACGCGATGGGTTTTAAATTTTTTGAGTTATAAGTTCATGTGTTTTCATGTTAAAATGATTTGTTTTATTTTATAAATTTTCTTAGAATTAAGTCAAATATTTCGTGTTCTTTAATTTTTTCAGTAGTGTAATAGATTAATTATTTTTTACGTCATTTAATGATCATTTTTTTCTCATCTTATGTTTTAATTTTTTTTCATTGGGATTAAAGGAAGTGTAGGGAAACTAATGTTATCAAGGAAAAAATTATGATGACATTTCATTAAAATAATTTTTTTTATTGAAACGTATTCATTTGTGAAAAAACAGATATCATGTATAAGTGTATACATATTATATTATGAGTTATTCCATAATTATATGAAACTATAATAAAATAAAAAAGATCGTATTTTAACAAATATAGTTCTTGTTCAAATACACTGAAATATTTAATGCATTAAGAAATGTAATTAAATTAGAAATTAATATTATTTTCAACAACAACATTGGTTGTATTGAATTTGAATTGTAATAAACCCAATATAATTATTGATGAAGTTTTTGTTTTCCCAACCATTCAAGTGTGGGATTAATGAAATTTGGTTGTTTATTGAATGTTGTATAAAACTATTTTTTATATTAATAGATTTAATTATTTTATAATTTCATGTAAATATATATTTATAGAGTTGAAACATTAAACTAGTCATGAATTAAGTATCTCATAACAAATTTTTTGAGATATATAAGAATATTTTCAAAATAATATAGAATTTAATAATTTTTATTTTCTTATAATCGTAGTAATATATGTAATATATTAATTCCATTTATCAGTTACATTAGATGATTTTTTGGTACATAAGAAACATTGAATCTTATAAGATAGTAAAAATATTTTATAAGATTCTTAACATCTCATATAATACATCAAATGTTTTGTGATATTCAAGTAGGTATATAATAAATTTTCTACAAAGTGTGAAATTTTTCAATATATATGATATTGAGTTATCATGCGATATTATACAATGTGAAAATGTAATTAAATAGAAACTTCTAAAAGACAATTCTAAGAATAAATAATTGGTGAATTTTTTAAATTATTCAATAAAATACTCATTAAAAAATAGGATTATGACGGAGGATGATGTGTTGAGAGGTCAAAATTATAAACAAATGTGTCACATCCTAATGAAAAATTACATTGGTATGTAAAATATACTAAAATTGAATTAAATTATATAGAATTTTTTAATTTTTTTGAATAAGTATATATTCTAAGTATCATATATATTTAAATGAATATCAATTTCAAAATATAAATGATATTTTTATAGTGATAAATGTGGGACGTGATCATATTTTTTTAACCAGCATTATAGAAGATGTCCATGTAATAAAAAATCAATGTGAGTTTCTCTATTTCATTATGGAATATTTATTCATCATTTAATGTGAATATATAAGAACAAAATGATGAACTAAATGTTTATCATGAATTTATAAATACTGTAATAATAATTTAATATAATAAATGAAATTTATACTAATGATGGAAAATAAAAATAGTAACTATAATTATAATAATAATTTATTATGAATAATATAAGATGTCAAATGTAACTCCCCGACCCCAGCTACCCAGATTCGGTGCATTACTTCGTAACATTGGCATGATCACAAGAAAGATCAAATCTCGAAAGACCGATTGGTTTAGTAGCCTTGGAAACTCTAGATATATTCATAAGTTTTACATTAAATCATAAAATGAAAAACTACTACAACAACATAATGTTTCCACAGTCCACACTATAATCCCCTCATAATATCCTTACAGGTCATTCAAAACTTACATCGTCACTTCCTGGGAAAAATAAAACATAGAAAAGGGGTGAGCTCAAATGCCCAGTAAAGATAACAATATAGCGGAAACTTTCATCAATAAGAATAAACATTTAAGGCAATGTATAACTAAAACAAAAGCCTTTTAAACATGAACTTTCAACATGGTATGGCATAAATAAAATGAAATAATGCCATTTACTTATTCACATGGATATTCTACTAATCGAATAATCACATGAAAAAATCAATAACCACTTTCATAATGTTGGAATGCATAATTCCAGACTATCATAACCACATAGCCAAGGCCTCGTGCCAAGACTACAAATAAGATTTTGTCAAGGCCTTGTGCCAAGACACTAGTTTGTCTCATGAGACCTACCGATGCATTGAGGAGCTATAGCGGGCTCCACCCGTCACTTATTAAGTCCAATGCATTCCCATATGAAAAGGTTTAAACATAACTAGCATACGATATGTCAATAATTTCACCATAAACTATGAATGGTATAAAAATATCACATCCATAGTCAAACATATCACAAAACCTTTAATACAATATAGAAGTTTTGTATCATTACAAATCAACTTCAAATAATCTTAAAATCCATCAAAGGATGTTGACATAGATGAAATCAAAATTCTTTTTAAAGAAATATCTCCTTTTATTTTGAAATCATTTAAGATCCATATAATATAAAACATTTTCTTTGAAAATATTCTTATAATCTTGTAAGGAAAGCTTTGAAGATTTTATAACGGCGGAAAATAGCCGCACCCGCCGTATAAGTTAAAAAAACATTCTTACCTTAATTCTGTCGAAAAGGTTAAAAAGGACCTTCTTTTGAAAACGACCGAAAGATTCCTTTATAAACCACTTATAAAAGTCAAAAAGGGTATAAATGACTTTAACTCATATTCTAGTAAATAGTAAAAAAATTTTGAAATACATTTTGAAGAAACATGGATGTGGATGATAAAGAGATCCCAGTAGATTATTACAAATAAACAACCTCGGATAATGAAGAGATTGTGAAATAACCCTTACCTTGTACTTTTCCTTGGTTGGGGTAGGTTAAACTCCTGTATAATGGTGAAATAATTGTTATTAAATTATACAAGAATCATATACATTAATATGATATCATATATGATCTTTTAATATTGATTTGTTAATAATATCTTAGAATTATCGTCGTTTCGGGAGTTAACTTACTCATTTTCTTTTATATGTTTTGTTACATAAGCCATGTTTGTTGTATCTTATTCATATCCAGAATGATATCTAGTCCTTAAACATCATTTTTAAATCATCAAATTATAATTATACTTGAATGGATACGATGGAGAATGAATCTCATCGCGTTCGTGGAGACGGTAGTCCGTACGTACGCACGAGCGACAATATCATTCTTTTGATATTAAAATAATATATAAATGGATGGTATATCATATATACAGAATCATTAACATGTTTTATTCATTATTTACATGAGTTACACATCATTATTATACCCATCCAAATAATATTATATTGAATAACAAGTACACCACGACGTGGAGACGGTAAGCCGTACGTACGCACGTATGGTGACATGTTATTCAAAGGGTGGATAGAATACTGAATATGGTTGTACCATATTTATAATAACATCACAGTATATGTAAGATACTGGAGTTATTATTTTAGAATGGTAAGAACAAAGAAAGAGGAAGTGGAAGAAGAAAGGAACTTAGAAAAGGGTGGTGAAATCATTACCTCTTCTTCGGGTTCTTCCTTTTGATTTGATAAAAAGGGATCCTTAGGTTGGCTTTCTGATCAAACTAAGGCCTCTAGGTTGTAGTGAGGGATGTTGGTAGAGTATTTTGGCAGAGTTTGGCCGAACCAAAAGGCTTTGAAGATGTGAAGAAATGAGAAGGAGGAGTGCCCTTTTATAAGAGGGGTGAGGGGAACCTTTGGAAAAGCTAGACATATTAATTTATAATAAATTAATATTCGGTTTCTAATGGCTCCAAAGTTGATTATTTAAATGTTAAGGTGGGGATAGGTCGAAAAAAACTCAACCAATAGAAGTTATACAGGTTTGGGTACTTATATTAACCTTATCTTTAAGTATTAACTCTAAGTTAATTAGTTTCACTTTTACAATGTCTCTTTGTAGTTTTATATAATTTGGTTAATAAACTAACTATATACATCCAATAGACCCCCAAGTGGTCCATTAATGATTAACCTATCATGATATAAGTCTCTTGGCCGAAACGTAGATTTTTAGGAATTTAATATCAATTAATAATATAATATTTGTTTTAAGAACTCTTTTATGTCAATTTTGACACTATTCAATAGTTGATTTTTTTGAAACTCATAAAAGATTTATTACTTCGAAAAAAGTCAATAAAATAAATCCTAATATATAATATTATCCTATAAAATTAGTTTAATTCATTAAAAGTTTCATATTATATTTATTTTGGTATTTATAATATCAATTATTTTAATTTTTCACTATTATAGTAATTACCGCCTCATCATTGTGTCATAAATAAAATAACTTATTTAATGTCTAAAAATTATAAATAAAATATAATTATGTAGGAAATCTTTTTAGCTTTCTAATTAATATTTATAATCGAAAATCCAACATGTATAACCCTATGTAAAAGTTGTTCTTCTAAAAGATGTAAGCTTATGCCATTTTTATTTTTATTTTAACTTTATTAATATAAAGTGTCCCTACCACATACAAGTGGCTCCAAGGGGTCCCCAAATTGACCCAAGGATGCTCATGGTCGGGTATGTGTCCACCAATAAGTTTAGGACACGTTTTAGGGTAATTTTGTATTATTATAATATTATTTTTTAACCCTTATTTACCGGATTTATCCTTAACCATGGTAAATAAAATATTTACCACAGTAATTATTCAAAATGTCTAAAAATAAAAGTTACCTATTTACACAATTTGGACATCCTGATTCCAAATATGGAATCCATTTTTCTAAATTCAAAACACAGAAGTGGCAGAAATTAATTTAAAATTAATTCCCGCTGTCAAAACAAAAAGCGTGTTTTTAAGAGATAATAACTATCAAAAGATTGACACTTGTTTATGTTCGGTTTAATTGTAAAATTATGTCCAATGACCAACATTATATTAAATGGTAAAAATATATTCTAAATATACTTTAAAACCACTCAAATTCATAATTTATCACTATTAATTATTTTGATTAAAAAAGTTGTTTTTAATTAAAATTTAGTAATTTTCACTATTCATCAAAATATGAAAGTTATCCGAAATGTACCAAAATTTCACCTTAGGCTAAATTAGATATTACGAATCCAAAAATGAAGTCCATTTTCAAATATAAAATATATATAATTTCAAAAAGTAGGTATTACTATTCATAGCGGCTAGTTTGATTGGTTACGGTGTGTTAGAACTCGGTGTTGCGTACAACACACGCTAGCGTACCGTGGAAGCTTGGGATGTTTCATTTTAAATTTTTTATGTCCCCATTTAGTCAAAAAGTTTAAAATATAGTATCTAAAAAGGGTTCAATATTAAAAATTGGTAAAAGTGAAATACTGAAAATGAATTTGTTCTTACATTATGTCTAAGAAACTCATAATATGGATTCTAAAATTATAAGGATTATATAAAGTTCAAAATGTAGTTAATACTATTCATGACCTCTTTTAATGGTGTGATTGAACTCGGTGTTGCGTGTAGTGCAAGTTATTGAATTATTTTTAAGAAATAACACACTCTGAAATCCTGGGGTGTTACATTCTCCCCTCCTTCAATAAATTGCGTCCTCACAATTTGAAATTGTTCTTCGAAAATAAAAGGTTGAAAGTAGAAATATATTTGTGGGAAACCCCACATTGGAAATTGGGTTACTAAAATTTAGTCTTAATATGAGGAAATGAGAAATGAAAGGGTCACCACCAAATTATGATCTCGATTAGGAGAACATTGGTGGCAATTAGAGACATATAATTGGAGGAAAAACGTAAATATTTATAGGTAGTGATTGAGGTAATCAATCACAAACAAGTATAAAATTGAGGTCCTTAAAATCATCAATCTATGATGATTTGAAATACCATCGGTTCAACAAAACATAGGGTATTGGGATAACACATTTTTGACGTTTCAAAATATCTTAGTTGAAATCCCACATCGAAAAATGAATTAATGAGGCCTCTATTTAAAATAAAGAGTCGAAAGTATGAAGATTACCGAAAATAACACATACTAGGGTTCCATGTAGGAAAATATGGATATGGAAGAAAAATCTAACCATCAATTATCTGATGGAGAGTGGTAGAAAACATGGCTATAAAAAGGCCAACAATCCCAAAGCCATAAATTAGTGATGATTTAAGGTACCATCTAGGACAACATTTTTGTTCTAAGTTTCTTTTCTTAATATTGAGGAATTTATTTATGAGATTGGCTAAGATCATAAGGAGATATAATTACTTTATAATTAGAGTTTTATCCATTAATAAATTTCTACCACATACTCATCTTTCACTCTAAAAGATAATAGAATGTAAAAAAAATTCTATTTACACTATTCGTATAGGGTTCCAAAATAAACGAATTTATAATTCATCTAAAAGATCTTTTATTAAAAACTACATTATTTAATCCAGGACATCTCTTGGGCCAGTGGTAGGTGATTCACCCTTGTCACCCTTCAGTTGCGGGTTCAAGTCTCGCAGCCTTGCTGGACGTGACGGGTTGCCGCCCGACCTCCGGGTTGTCCTTTTATGGAAATCCAAAATAATCCAAATAAGAACTATCCAAAATAATTCTATCCAAACTCACAGTCCAACATTTATAAGGAAGGTAAACATAATATAGATCCTTTTTACCCCGTAATAGCATATAAATACCTTCATCATGTATTACCATATTCCTTATTGATTACATTCATGATCCCTTATTCCATATAGATTGCTGGATATACTTCATTAATCCAAAAATGTTTAAAACCCCAACAATGATGGAATATACAAATCATTAATCAGTTCCAAGTAAGTCAAGAATATCCAATATAATTTATCCAAAACAATTACATATTATTCCAAAATCACTATATCAGTATCAGAACTATATTATGATTTATCATTCTCTCAACCATATATTTTCCAAAAATTTATCCTGCTATTGAGTCACTTTTCTTTGTTCCACACAATCTCAAGTCCTTAATGAAATAGTAATGCAGTACAATCCTTATATACTCCATAATTATTATAACAAGTATATTGTTGATACAACACTCAATTGACATAATCAACATAAGAACTCTAATCATTCCTCTTCATCTGTGGTAGTATCATAACTTGATTATTATCCAATAGCATCATTTGCGGCATAGTCTGATGACTGGGGCATAGGTTCGTGTAGTGTCCAAACTCCTTGCAAATGAAGCATTGTACATTTAAAACCATTTTCTTACCCTTGCAGTCACGTACTTTGTGCCCTTTTCCTCCGAACTTATAACAAACTCCCATTCCTTTCAGGCAAGTTCCAGGGTGTTTCTTTCCACAGTTACCACATATGGGAAAATTCTTCATTTCCCTCTTCCCTTTATCCATCTTTATCTCTTCTATCCTTTTCTTCTCTTGCTTCCCTTCAAATCCATAGGACTCAGTAAAGTCTTTACTTATCTTATCAATACATGATATTATTTCTTCATATGATGATAATACTTGGGAGACTATTTCTCTTATAAATTCTAGCTTAAGACCATGAAAGATATGATCCTTCCTTCTCTTTGGATCATGTGCATTTCTGGAGTTCTCATTCCTTCTACTGGGCGCCATTTCTAAACAATGGCATAAACTAGATCAGTTTATGAATCAAAATACATAATCCCATACTTATAAAACACTTAACATAAATTGAACTATTTATGGATATAATCCATAATCATAAGAATGTTTTCTTTAAGGAAGTATATACTCATAAACCCTTCAAAATGATTTGTAAAGAAAATGAGAGTTATCCTAACCATATCCACCGGGAGTGTCATAACCAAGAGTGCAGCAAGGCCCGTTGTCGTGTACCAGTTCCCGTTCGAGTCTAGCTCAAAGCGGTGTTTTCGGGTTTTACCCCTAGGTACATCTGTGCCAGAGCCGCCTCTACCTGCTCGTATCCAGACAGGGATGTATTGCTCGGAAAACTCACAAAATCTCTACAATACCAAAATTCTAAGAAGTTCTTCTATACTAATCCTCAAAGTTCATCTTAGGTCTACGTGCTCTAATCAGAGTTTATCTAAATCTAGCTTCCAAGGTTTGTACTAAACTTCCTCTGATACCAACTGTAACGCCCCGACCCCAGCTACCCAGAGTCGGTGCATTACTTCGTAACATTGGCATGATCACAAGAAAGATCAAATCTCAAAAGAACGATTGGTTTAGTAGCCTTGGAAACACTAGATATATTCATAAGTTTTACATTACATCATAAAATGAAAAACTACTACAACAACATAATGTTTCCACAGTCCACACTATAATCCCCTCATAATATCCCTACAGGTCATTCAAAACTTACATCTTCACTTCCTGGGAAAAATAAAACATAGAAAAGGGGTGAGCTCAAATGCCTAGTAAGGATAACAATATAGCGGAAACTTTCATCAATAAGAATAAACAATTAAGGCAATGTATAACTAAAAAAAAAGCCTTTTAAGAATGAACTTTCAACATGGTATGGCATAAATAAAATGAAATAATTCCATTTACTTATTCACATGGATATTCTACTAATCGAATAATCACATGCAAAAATCAATAACCACTTTCATAATGTTGGAATGCATAATGCCAGACTATCATAACCACATAGCCAAGGCCTCGTGCCAAGACTACAAATAAGATTTTGTCAAGGCCTTGTGCCAAGACACTAGTTTGTCTCATTAGACCTACCGATGCATCGAGGAGCTATAGCGGGCTCCACCCGTCACTTATTAAGTCCAATGCATTCCCATATGAAAAGGTTTAAACATAACTAGCATACGAAATGTCAATAATTTCACCATAAACTATGAATGGTATAAAAATAGCACATCCATAGTCAAACATATCACAAAACCTTCAATACAATATAGAAGTTTTGTATCATAATAAATCAACTTCAAATAATCTTAAAATTAATCAAAGGATGTTGACATAGATGAAATCAAAATTCTTTTTAAAGAAATATCTCATTTTATTTTGAAATCATTTAAGATCCATTTAATATAAAACATTTTCTTTGAAAATATTCTTATAATCTTGTAAGGGAAGCTTTGAAGATTTTATAACGGCGGAAAATAGCCGCACCCGCCGTATAAGTTAAAAAAACATTCTTACCTTAATTCTGTCGAAAAGGTTAAAAAGGACCTTGTTTTGAAAACGTCTGAAAGATTCCTTTATAAACCACATATAAAAGTCAAAAAGGGTATAAATGACTTTAACTCATAATCTAGTAAATAGTAAAAATGTTTTGAAATACATTTTGAAGAAACATGGATGTGGATGATAAAGAGATCCCAGTAGATTATTACAAATAAACAACCTCGGATAATGAAGAGATTGTGAAATAACCCTTACCTTGTACTTTTCCTTGGTTGGGGTAGGTTAAACTCCTGTATAATGGTGAAATAATTGTTATTAAATTATACAATAATCATATACATTAATATGATATCATATATGATCTTTTAATATTGATTTGTTAATAATATCTTAGAATTATCGTCGTTTCGGGAGTTAACTTAATCATTTTATTTTATATGTTTTGTTACATAAGCCATGGTTGTTGTATCTTATTCATATCCAGAATGATATCTAGTCCTTAAACATCATTTTGAAATCATCAAATGATAATTATACTTGAATGGATACGATGGAGAATGAATCTCATCGCGTTCGTGGAGACGGTAGTCCGTACGTACGCACGAGCGACAATATCATTCTTTTGATATTAAAATAATATATAAATGGATGGTATATCATATATACAGAATCATTAAAATGTTATATTTATTATTTACATGAGTTACACATCATTATTATACCCATCCAAATAATATTATATTGAATAACAATTACACCACGACGTGGAGACGGTAAGCCGTACGTACGCACGTATGGTGACATGTTATTCAAAGGGTGGATAGAATACTGAATATGGTTGTACCATATTTATAATAACATCACAGTATATGTATGATACTGGAGTTATTATTTTAGAATGGTAAGAACAAAGAAAGAGGAAGTGGAAGAAGAAAGGAACTTAGAAAAGGGTGGTGAAATCATTACCTCTTCTTCGGGTTCTTCCTTTTGATTTGATCAAAAGGGATCCTTAGGTTGGCTTTCTGATCAAACTAAGGCCTCTAGGTTGTAGCGAGGGATGTTGGGAGAGTATTTGGGAAGAGTTTGGCCGAACCAAAAGGCTTTGAAGGTGTGAAGAAATGAGAAGGAGGAGTGTCCTTTTATAAGAGGGGTGAGGGGCACCTTTGGAAAAGCTAGAAATATTAATTTATAATAAATTCATATTCGGTTCTTAATGGCTCCAAAGTTGATTATTTAAATGTTAAGGTGGGGATAGGTCGAAAACAACTCAACCAATAGAAGTTAGACAGGTTTGGGTACTTATATTAACCTTATCTTTAAGTATTAACTCTAAGTTAATTAGTTTCACTTTTACAATGTCTCTTTGTAGTTTTATATAATATGGTTAATAAACTTACTATATACATCCAAGAGACCCCCAAGTGGTCCATTAATGATTAACCTATCATGATATAAGTCTCTTGGCCGAACCTTAGATTTTTAGGAATTTAATATCAATTAATAATATAATATTTGTTTTAAGAACTCTTTTATGTCAATTTTGACACTATTCAATAGTTGATTTTTTTGAAACTCATAAAAGATTGATTACTTCGAACAAAGTCAATAAAATAAATCCTAATATATCATATTATCCTATAAAATTAGTTTAATTATTAAAAGTTTCATATTATATTTATTTTGGTATTTATAATATCAATTATTTTAATTTTTCACTATTATAGTAATTACCGCCTCATCATTGTGTCATAAATAAAATAACTTATTTAATGTCTAAAAATTATAAATAAAATATCATTATGTAGGAAATCTTTTTATCTTTCTAATGAATATTTATAATCGAAAATACAACATGTATAACCCTATCTAAAAGTTGTTCTTCTAAAAGATGTAAGCTTATGCCATTTTTATTTTTATTTTAACTTTATTAATATAAAGTGTCCCTACCACATACAAGTGGCTCCAAGGGGTCCCCAAATTGACCCAAGGATGCTCATGGTCGGGTATGTGTCCACCAATAAGTTTAGGACACGTTTTAGGGTAATTTTGTATTATTATAATATTATTTTTTAACCCTTATTTACCGGATTTACCCTTAACCATGGTAAATAAAATATTTACCACAGTAATTATTCAAAATGTCTAAAAATAAAAGTTACCTATTTACACAATTTGGACATCCTGATTCCAAATATGGAATCCATTTTTCTAAATTCAAAACACAGAAGTGGCAGAAATTAATTTAAAATTAATTCCCGCTGTCAAAACCAAAAGCGTGTTTTTAAGAGATAATAACTATCAAAAGATTGACACTTGTTTATGTTCGGTTTAATTGTAAAATTATGTCCAATGACCAACATTATATTAAATGGTAAAAATATATTCTAAATATACTTTAAAACCACTCAAATTAATAATTTATCACTATTAATTATTTTTATTAAAAAAGTTGTTTTTAATTAAAATTTAGTAATTTTCACTATTCATCAAAATATGAAAGTTATCCGAAATGTACCAAAATTTCACCTTAGGCTAAATTCGATATTCCGAATCCAAAAATGAAGTCAATTTTCAAATATAAAATATATATAATTTCAAAAAGTAGGTATTACTATTCATAGAGGCTAGTTTGATTGATTACGGTGTGTTAGAACTCGGTGTTGCGTACAACACACGCTAGCGTACCGTGGAAGCTTGGGATGTTTCATTTTAAATTTTTGATGTCCCCATTTAGTCAAAAAGTTTAAAATATAGTATGTAAAAAGGGTTCACTATTAAAATTTGGAAAAATTGAAATACTGAAAATGAATTTGTTCTTACATTATGTCTAAGAAACTCATAATATGGATTCTAAAATTATAAGGATTATATAAAGTTCAAAATGTAGTTAATACTATTCATGACCTCTTTTAATGGTGTGATTGAACTCGGTGTTGCGTGTAGTGCAATTTATTGAATTATTTTTAAGAAATAACACACTCTGAAATCCTGGGGTGTTACATCAAATGTCATTTTAAATCCTATTTTTGTGGATATAAAAATAAAATTTTAGTGAAATTTATCATGAAAATGTTCATTATTCTAAAAGATACAAAAGAGAGGATTGATCCACATGTTCTTATTGTTCATATATTAATATTCTAGTCTAATATATACCCCTAATAATATGATTTTTATTTTCTATGATTGGTATCCGGTGATTTTATAAATATCTTATTCGCATTAAGGGAAATGAATCCTGGAAAAGGACACATTTTCCATTATAATAACACCCTATTTTTGTTACCAATACACAATGTTTCAAAAATTCAATCAAATTTTATCATATACTACTAATAATAAAAATTAAGGAGTCTAATAATAACAGGATAACTATTATATAATCACACAGAAATTATAATTATAATCTTTGTATCAAAACTCTAACCAATGCAATCATAGATTTGGTACCCTCATTGGGAATGGAGCGTTAATGAATCCTTTTGTTCGTTGGTTATTGTCAAAATGTTTTCATACCTAGAGACGGAGGGTTTATAGTGAGTTCAACATAATTTTAATAGTTATGCAGGTTAATTTCATAAAGAAATTATAATATAGTTCTAATTAATCATCCCCCTTTATCAGTGGTTAAATAACAGACCTGAGTTGTCAAATTTGTATTAGAATTACCCATTTTCCCTTAAATATGAGATATAATCAAATGATAATATGACCACTATGAATAGTATTAGAGCCTTAATTATTTATTGAATGAAAATTCATGGATTGAAGAACTTGATTATTCGTTATTTTCTATCATAATGTGTTGGGTCATTGATTTTATGATAGTTGTATTTCTATATGTTAATAAATATACTCATATTAACATTTCCTAAAAAACAAATAAGACTATGGATTTTAATTTTAACATTGTAAAAATGTTTTAATTCCCTAAAAACATTAAACTAATATAATGCTAATAGAATAAATTAATGTTATGTGGGAGAAGATCATGGACGTGTATCAAATAAATTTCAAGAACAATGAATTGAAACTAAAAATATAGAGGGATTAATATGAAGTCAGAAAAATCGTTAAAGGTGAGAAATTTTATTACTATTTTACTATGGGTAATTGGATAGTCAGTATCACTAGAGATTTTAATTTAAAATGTAATGTTATACTATTTTTGATAACATTAATTAATATCTATAAAAATGTTCAACCTAATTATACTAGATAAAGAAGAGGGGGAGGACTATTTATCAATTTACGAGTTGCATAATAGTCTTTATAACTATGAGATGATACAATATCATGTTCAGATGAAATAATATATTGATGAAATGACCATAAAATACGTTATTAAAATCCATATTAGTGAAGATAAAGACAATTTATATTGCAGGTCAGAAGATTATGAGGAAATTGATGAATTAAATTATAGTAACATTCAAATTATCTTAAATATATATAAATATGAAAGGGTAAATACAATATAAATATTCCAATAATATTAGTTTCATTAAAATAATATAGAATATTTTATGATAATTTTATAATAATGTTATGTGAGATGTATGGAGAATATGAATCCAAACAAAAAACCCCAATAACAATGTATATAATAAGTTCTAATGATCTTATTAAATATAAAATGATAAAGTCTAAATTTCAATATAAAAAATGGAGGACCAACTTAATAAATGAGAGGGAGAATACTATAGTAAAAGTATTAAATATTAATAACATATTTTTAGATGTTTATGGATTTTATATTTCATTTTTAGAGTCATGATTAAATATAACAAAGTTAATAATAAAAATAATTACTTTATAGTTATCAGAATCAAACATATATTATTGATTTTTAAATAAATGAAAACATAAGAAAGAAATAAAATTCCTCATAAAATAATTTATGAATTTTAACAAATCATAATATTAATTTTATAAAAAATTAATATGACTAAATTGGGTAATATAAACAAATGTGGTTGAGAAATATAGGATTTTGAGAAAAAGGTTTATACAATGGATGGAAAGATAAATATTAATAATTCATGGAGTATTTTTTTGGAAATTAATCTTGGAAAGATGAGAAGGGAATATGATAATTTTGATAAAATAAATGAATAATCATCACTATGTTATTAGAGGTGTGTTACACAATCATAGTTAGAACAACATCTATCACATATAGAAAAATTAATTTTATATCAACAAAAAATAAAGGTACCATAACAAAATATTATAAAAACATTACATACAAAGACTCTAAAAATATTTGTATGACATAAAACATTTTTATTTCCTCATGATAAGGAATGACTCATATAAACAAATATATATGGAATATGGAAATATACCATGATAGTAAGATATAAAATACATGTAGACACAACAGTTTTATTGAAGATCCGAGTACAATGGATAATGTTTTTGTTGTAGAGAATTTCATCATATTGTATAAACAATATAGTCATATATTTATTCCTCATAGTGTCATAGAATGTCGATAGTGTGGTGGATTGAAACAAAAAAACTAAATGAATCAAATCAGAGACTAAGTATATTTTGAGAAGAGATTTATCAAATATATCAACCCATAACATATTTTTAATAGTTATATGAAATGTGTGGGATATTTAAGAAATGTAAATATGTGGAGGATTGTAAACATAGACTTATAAGACAATGTCAAGATAAATATTATGGAAATCATAATTTTTAAGAGTCACTGAAAATTTAATTCACTAAAAAATATTTCAATAGGAGAAAATGATGGATTTTTAATCGTGGATACTCACTATAGAATACAATAAACACAAATATAATGAATAATTTTTATCAATATGTTTGTTTTCTAGTAATATATAGGAATGAAATCTCACTTAAGATAAAAATTTATTGGAGAAGATGAAATTAATTCCTGAATACTGATGTTAAAATATATTGTCTTTGTGGATGGACTAAACCATTACATGTTGAGTATTATTCATGAATGTAATGAAAAAAATTAAATTATTGATATTCAAATTAGTTATGATGTCATGAGGATTAAATGTGGAAATTTTATTACAATTCGATAAATAATGTGTGGTATTATTTCAAAATTTGGAGACTCCACTAATTCTTGATATTTGATTGCAATAGAGGGAACATAATTATGGAATTAAATATTAACAAACATATCTCAATAAATATTAAGAAATAATTCCAAGGTATATTTGGCTAGATAAATTACACATATCAATAAATAAATAAAATCAAATTTCAAACCTGAAAAAAGGGAAATATAATATAATGATGTTAATAATGGGTGGAAATATAGTCTTCTTGGCCACCTTTGATGATACATAATAATTTTGTAGGACCAGTTAGAAAAAAAATATTTGTGGAGAATTACATCATTATATTCATATATTATTATACTATAATTTCTAATGTGATCTTTATAAAATATAAATAAGATGTATTATAATGACAAAATTTCTCAGAAAAAGATTTGAGAGGGAATATGTTATGTATATTTAAAATATCATATTTGATAACGGTAACACATTTATAAGAAAATAACATTACTCATTCAATATAAAATATATTAATTACACATTAGTTTTTTACTTTTACGACCCATAAAGATGATTATATGATAGAAATAATAGAATCATGGTTAATATGGAGAACTATGATTCTATAATATAACATATTAATGATTTGCTAAAGATATGACCTATAAATATTTGTGCAAATATAATTTTTTATGAGACAAAAAACACAATATAAATTCTTTTGATATTTGTACATGAAGATGAAAATTTGGGACTACATTACATTGTTTTTTAGTCCCATACATATTAATATTAAAAAGTACTTGGAATGAGTTACAATAACGTCGGGGAGTGTATGTTTAGAAGAATTATTTCTAGTGGAAGGGTGATAGATTCTGTAATAAGATGGAAAAGTGATGGAGTGCATTGATTTGAGAATATTTATGAATAATCCAAACCTCAATGATCCTAGTGAAGTCAGTTTTCAGTATTTTAATAATTAAAAAAGTGTATTATTATTAAAAAAATGTGGAATAATTTTATGAAATGTGATACATTGAGTTTAAAATTATTAAAATTATAATAATAAGAAATAATGGGGGAAAAAGATAAAAATAAGCTGTATTAAAATTTTATCAAATATAAATAATCATATAATATATATGGATATAAAAATTGACTTTTATGAATTATAATGAAGTCATAGATAAACATCCCATTTCATCTTATATCTCAAATTATGATTTAATCAATGAATAATTAACAAAGAAAAAAAATTTATTTAGTGATATCCATGAGGCGATCGACTACATTGAAAATAATTCCTTTTTGGATCATGCATCCAGAGAAATGGAGAAAAATATAAAATAATTACGTTGGTGTACAGAAAAATCAAATGAAAAAATTATAATAATAGGGAACATGCCTATAATTTATTATACTCTTTATTGATATATTAATGTAGTGTATTTTGAAGAAACCATATACCCATTTTTTTAATAAAGGTCATAAGAATTTTCATATAATTTATTGGAAAATGAAAATAAAAATATATCAAATGGATAAAAAAATATTCCTTTTTGAATTTTGATGTTGAATAAGTTGCCTATATTGATCCACCGGAAGGTTTTATTAATTAAAATGATTAGAAATTTGTGTATAAATTGTAGAAGGATATATATGGGGGGAAATAGTCCACTTGATCATATTATTATATTATTTATGGGTTTTAAATAAAAATGTTTCACATCCTCTAATAATTGGGAAACATATTCATTGTAAATAATATGAATTCAGGTACTGTCATTATAATTGTATATGTTAATGAAATTATTTTAATAGGTGATCCACATAGTTCTTCAAAATAAATTTATATTAAATATAAATATTTATTATAATTTTCATGATAAGAGATATGATTTATTTTCTATTATTTAATTTTTCTTATGAAAAATGATTTATATTTATAGAAAAAGATAAGGTGTGCTATCAAGAAACATTCCATATGATAAATTCCCTTTTATGATATTTCATTAAATGAAATTAAATAAGTTTTTATATAAATGAAATATGTAGGGATTGAAAAAAATATTAATTTGAATATTCATGAACCAAATAGATTTATTGATTAAGGATTTCATGGTTTTGATATATTCATGAGGATATATAAAAACATAATGTTTCTTTTTAATTGTTCACCTTATTTTTTCATACATGAGGGGAATCAAATTTTTGATCATTTGAGGTAGATATGGAATTTTGAATTTGAAAATTATAATATTTGATGTATTAAATATATCATAACACATAAAAAAGCAACATATGATGTTTTTTCATAGTAATAAGGAATTCAATGATATTCATCATCTGGTTAACAATATCATCTATGAGTTGATTTCCAATGATTTTTTCCAACATTGTAATATTTAGTCAACTTTGTAAGATAAAACGATTTATATATTATATTGAGATTATTTGATAACAAAAATTAATTATAAAAAGATATTTATAATTTCATAATATATTTCCACATGTTTGTATAAAACTTTTTTCAAAAAATGATATTTGACCAACACATAATATACAGACTTCTAGTAAAATATAGAAATTTTTTAAAATATGAGATAATATGAACATATTGGTGGTTTTTTTGAGGTTAAATAAAACATAAATATGGTTTTATTATTAATTAAATAAAAATAATGATAAAAGGATTGATATTATAGATAAATTATTGAGAATTATGTAACATGAAAAGATGATCCATATGTGACGAAAAATAAAATGAATATGTTGAAGAAGTAAACCTGATTCAGATGATATATAACATGATAATTTCATTTAAGAAGGAAGTAACATGAGATTATTCGGGTATTTTAATGATTATAGTTCTCGGTATTTGAATATTCCTTGAATACTGTAATTTTTTTGATATTTTTAAATGTTGTTAACCAATATTGTATGAGAATATCATCCAACTCAAAATAATGGGATGTTTTTATATTCATTATGAATATATTGTTAATGAAATTTACATTTACATGTATAAAGAAAGTAAATAAAATAAATTTTTTCATGAAATGACAGTTGTTAATCTGATACATGGATATATTGAATTATATTTGTAACTAAGAGTGAGCAAATCAACAAAAACTGCCCATTTAATAATCATTTATGTTAGGTAATGTGAGGGTTTTTCTTATAATTTTATTTCTTTAGAAGCAAATGGATGAATGTATACATGTTTATGTATACTCTTGTTCACATGTGGACCATTCTAAAGAACATAGAAGGACGAACGTACATGCATTCCGCTATGATTACATTATTATTCAATATAAGGGTTTATAAAATAGATGAACTATTTCTGTTTTATATTCATTTATATAAACACTAATGTTCATGTTTACATAAATGGAAGAATATAATCAAGGAAATGTGGATCCATTATAATTTATTCTTTATTTGGTTTCCCTTTTTAAGGAATTATATGTTATTATTCCCCAAATAATTTACTAGTGTAAATATATTTATAAGAGTCAAGGAATAAAACATACCGTCATAATAATAATTTGATAATTATACTTGAAATATGGGTCTTAGAATGTGACCCAAATATATAAATGATTATATATTAAAAATGGTGTAAAAATAAGTAAATTTCATGTGTGCTTTGGTTTTTTGAAATTTCATTCTCATAACTAGTGAGATATAGTTTATACTGATTGGATATAATATGAAATTCATAGATGTTGATTTCAAAAATAAATTATAAAATAGTACCTATAATATTCCCTTCCCTCTTAGTTGTATAATATTTTACATGGGAATATATTGTAATATCCAAAATTTCTAGGTTCAAAATACGATTTGATCTAATCAATGGAAAATTTAAATTATATAAAAAATAAAGAATACCTATTATTTTTTGAGTAAACATTCTGGAATGAACTATATTTAATCTTATTTATTTTCTGTCTCAAATCCATGATATTAGGGATTCTATAACACAGGTTTTTTAACCTATTAAGTGATAAGATCCTTTGAAAATTAAAGAAAATAATTTTTTATGTTGTAACGAAATCCATGAATGAGACATTATCTTCTTATTATAATCACTTTTATACTGAATTAATGAGACACATGTTGAATTATGTTTTACTAAGGGGAGAATATGAAATCTAAAATAAGATAGAATAATGATATGAGTGACAATTTATCCATTCCCTTGCACCATTTTATTTAATATCAATATGGGTTAAATATAATATATGTTAAATTTTGAATAGGTAGAATTGAAATGATCATTAACAATAAATCTAATTGTTATCATTTAATTTCCTATAAAAACATTAATTAATAGAGTTAAAATCATCATATCACAATCAATATGTCAATGGAATGAAAATCTAGTATATTCTTAAGAATTTCTATTAAAAGAGATTCATTTATGATGAGTTTTAAATCTTATATACTAATAAATTTTATAGGATAATACATATTTTTTCTACTATTATTATTTATAGTTCAACTCACATGATGTAAATAAAGATGAATAATTAATTTTGCGATACATAATTTTATGGTAGTTATAGACTACTTTTTTTGGATAAAATGGATAAAAATCAATAAATAAAAACACATATCTTATGATTAGTTAGTGGGAATATATGAGAATCAATTAAAGTTATTGGTGTATTATAGAATCAATGTCTAGAACATGATACATAATGAGGATGTGAAATTAGGCTATGGAGGGGAATAATCATGAATGATAATGGTTGAGGAACTATCCAAGTTTTATCTATTATGAAATCTACTCATATATTGACAAACACACATGGGTAATGATTACATAAAACTGAGTTTGAGATGATAATAATTGAGGAAATCAATTTTTTTAAAATTACATACTTGGAGTTCACATATGTTATAAGCATCATTTGGATTTTTGTTATATGTTTATTCATTATTTAATATATATTAAAATATATTTATGTTTTTTGGAATATGAAGAAGACTAAAATAATTTTCCCTAATAATGATTGAGTTTATTTTAAAATAATTTTAAAATGTTTTGGAATTATATCCTAATGAAAAATATTTTCAAAGGAACATCTCTATATGTGGAAATTATTTTAATGAAACACTAAACATATATGTGTTATCCCGAACATATAGTGTAAAAAATAGATAATCTTGGAAATTATTGTAGAGATGCAAGATTAAATCCCAATTTCTATGGAATAAGTAATAGTATCTCCAAAAAACAAGATAAAATATAATGGTTTATCATTCCATAAATACATAAAATTTGAATAGTGTAGAGCCACAATATGTTATGTGAGGATCGATTTTTTGATACATGTTACTTACCAAAGTTGATGTGTAAAGGTACACTTTGGGAATGAGATTTCGTAAATCTCCTGAGATGCACTATCATAAGTACAATGTTTTTAATATGTATTATTGATAAGATATTTTCAATGTAAATATAAAAGGATACTTATAGGGATGTGATATTTGAAAAAGTTTTGAACTATGTTCAGATAAGTAAAGTAACATTTCTCAATATGTAAAGGTTAATGTATACAGATACAAGGGGTTACACATGAGGGAATACAGAGAATATATAAATTTAATTTTTTTTGTTTGATAGTATTGGGTATCATAATGGCCAGTTGATACGAATGAGTTAATTAGAGAACATGTAACGAATATTCAAAAGGTTAACAAAAACAACACATTCAATTATAATTTATGTTTGGAAAGGTGAGGGTTATGCCGATCATTTTATTTCATGGGGCTGAGTAGGAGTAAGAAATACATGTTTGTAAAGACTCTTGTTCCTATATTGATCATATTGAGAAATTGAACAGGAGGGACTAAGATGTATTCTAGTATGATTAAATTATTATACCATTTAAAGGATAATAAAATAGAAGAAGAACTTTTTTTATGATTATTCATTTAGATGAAAAATAAATATATTTTTTACATAAAGGGAAAAACATTTTCAAGGATATGTGGTTCCATAATAAAAAGTATTTATTTTTATCCCATTATAATGGTTTATGTTCTATTATTCCCCAAATTATTTACTTGTATATATATATTTACATTAGTCATGGAAAAAAACATCCCCTCATTATAATCACATGATAATTATAGTGTTAATACGAGTATAAGAATGTGACCTAAATATATAAATTATTATGTATTCAATTTTAGAGAAAATGATGTAAAATTATTTCATGTTATGATAATTTTAATTTATATTAACATAATAGGTGAGAGGGATTTTATACTGACTAGATATAATGTGAAATTCAATTAGGTTGATTTCAAAAATAAATAATAAAATAGTATTAATAATTTTCCCAACATCTCTTAGTTGAATAGTATTATACATGGGCTCATCATGTCATGTCTATGATTTCTAAGTTCCCTGTGTGATCAAATCAAATCAGTGGATAATTTCAATTTTAAAAAAAAATATATGGATCACTATTATTTATGGATCAAACATTATGATTAATAGTATTCTGATACTTATTTATTTTCTATCATAAATTCTAGGTATGGTTGATTCTATGACTAAGGTATTTTCAACTATTTATATAGAAGATCATATGAATGATTCTGAAAAAATACATTTTAATGTTTTTAGGAAGTCATGGAATGCAAATTTATCTTCCATATATGATAAATTTAATTCTATATTAATTGGACTCAAGTTGGATTATGTTTTACTAAAGGGAGGAATATGAATTATAAAATAAGGTAGAATAATAATAAGAGTGATAATTTAACCTTGTTCTGGAACCATAGTAATTACTATCAATATGAGAAGGGTAAAATATATATTAAATTGTAAATAGGGAGAATTTACATTGTCATTAACAATATTTCAATATATTAACCTTGAATTTAAAAAATAAACATTAATGAAGAGAGTTAAATTTATAGTATCACTATTAATATGTCAAAAGGTTGAAATTAAAATATATTCTTATACAATGTTATTATATAGGGATCCATGTATGAAGAGTTTTAAATGTTATATACCACTAAATTTCATTGGATAATATATATTTTTCCTACTGATATAATATATAATCTACTCACATGTTGGAAATAAAGATGAATAATGATAATTGAGATAAATAAATTGATGGTAGCTAGAGTCTACTAATTTTTGACAAAATTGATAAAAATTTCAATAAATACACACACATATCTCATGATTAGAATATGGGTATAATTGAGAATAGAAGGAATTCATAGATGTATTATGGAATCACTATCTATGAGACGATACTTTTTGAAAATGATATATTTTTCTATAGAATATAATAACTAAAAATGATAATGGTTAAGGAACTATAAATGATATAACTAGTATGAAAGCTACTCAATATATCAACTAACACATTTTTATGAGGAATTGGAAAAACTAATCATGTGATGAGAATAATTTAGGAAATTTGGTATTTTTGGAATGACATACTTGGAGTTAAAATATATTATAACTACCATTGGTTTTTTTAGAAAATTTTACTGATTCATTGATATATATTAAAACAGGTTTAGGTTTTCTAGGAGATGAAGTGTAGTAATTATTGTTTCCATAATAATGATGGAGTAGATTCTAAATTTATTTTAAAATGATTATGAATTGTTACATAGTGATAAAATATAACAAAGGAACTCCTCTATATATAAAAAAATCTTCTAATGATACACTCAACACATAAGGTTTTTCTAGAACCGATAGATAACAAAATAAACAAACCTTTGGAATTATCCTAGAGATATAATATTATCTCCAAATATTTTTTGAATATTTAATAGTAGCTTTAAAAAACTATAAAATAAATAATGGTTTATCATTCCCATAATAATGAAAATATGAATTTTATAGAATCATATTATGTTATGTGTGGGTCAATATTGTTATTAATTTGACTTACCAAACTGAATGTGTAATGTTACTCTTTGGGAAGACGATTTGGTAAGTAAATAACCTGAGATGCACTATGGTATATACAATTCTATTACATAATATGTAATAGTGATTTGTGTTTTTCAATTAGAAATACAAAATGATTCTTATAAGGACGTGAGATTTGATAAATTTCTGAGATAAGTTGTGATAAGTAAAGAAACATTTCTCATTATGTGAAGTTTAATGTATACAAATACTTAGGGTTAACACATTGGGAATACAAGGAATCTAGAAAAGTAATTATTTTTTCTATGCTATTAATAGTGAGTCATAAATTCTAGTTGATCTGTATGACCTAATCATAGAATATGTAACGAATAGTTAGAATATCAACAAAAACTATGCATTAAATTATCATTTATGTTTTGAAAGGTGAGGGTTATGACGATCATTAAATTTCATGGGACATAAGAGGAAGGTATAATTTTTTATACATATTCTTGTTCATAGGTTGATCATTCTGAAAATCATAGAAGGAGGGAATAACATGTATTCCACTATGATTACATTATTATTATATATAATTGTCCATAAAATAGAATAATTACTATTTTTTATGTTTATTCATTTAAATAAATACTAATGATATTGTTCACAAAAAGAGTAAACTATTTTCAAGAAAATTTTGTTCCATTGTAAACAATTATTTATTTTTATCCCATCAAAAGAATTTATGTATTTTTTCCCCTAATCATTTATTAGTATAATTATATTTACAAGATTCAAAGAAAAGCACTTCACCTCCTAATAATCACTAGAAAATTATATAGGAAATATGGGTATTAGAATGTGACCCAAATCTATAAATGGTTATGTACCCAAACTGGTATCAAACCATGTAAATATCATGCATGCTATGACATATTTATTTGAAAATCACATAAAAGGATATATAATGTTTATAGTGATTAGATATAATCTTAAATTCATATTTGTAATTTGTAAAAATAAATTATAAAATAGTACTAGTAATTTTTACATCCCCCTCTTAGTGTTATAATATTTTAGATGGGAACATCCAATCATATATATGATTTCTAAGATCCATGTGTGACATGATCTAATAAATGGATAATATAAATTACTTAAAAATAAAGTAATACATATTATTTATGGAGTATACATTCCAAAATAGAATATTCTGATACTTATTTATTTTTAATCATAAATTCTATATATGAGTGATTCTATGACAACTGAAATTTCCCCTATTAGGTGAGAATATACTATAAATGTTACAGAAAAAATAAATTTAAATGTTGTCAATAAATCAATGAATGAAAAATTATCTTCCTTAAATTATAAATTTAATAATAAATAAATGGGACAGTAGTGGGAATATTTTTTACAAAGGGGTAATATTAAATATAAAATATTGTAGAATAATGATATGAGTTGTAATTTAACAATTCAATGGAACCATTGTATTTTCTATCAATGTGGGGAGAATAAAATATATAATAATTCGGAAATGGATTGAATTGACATTTTTAGTAACTATAAATCTAAATATTAACATTGAACTTCCCACATTAACTTCAATTAAAATAGTTACATTTATCATATCAGTATCAATATGTCAACGTCCTGAAAAAAATTATATTATAATATGCGATTATTATATAGAGATCCATGTATGCAGATTTTTAAATTTCACATACATCTAAATTTAAATGGATAATATGTGTTTTTCAGCTATTATTATATATTTATCCACTCATAATTATGAAATTAAGATTAATATTGAAAAGTGGGATACATACATTGATGGTAGATAGAGAACATTTTTTTGATAAAATGGATAAAAATTTCAACAAATGAAAAAAAATATCATGATTGTAATGTGGGGGTATATGAGAATTGATGCAATGTGTTGATGTATTATGTAATCACTATCTTGGACATGATACTTAATGATGATGATATATTTTTCAATGGAGGATAATAATCAAAAAATATAATGTTTGGGTAACTATCTATGTTTTATCTTATATGTAAACTACTCAATATACTAACCAACACACTTGAATGATTATTTGGTAAAAATAACCTCGAGATGTGAATAATTGTGGAAAACAATATGATTTTGAATGACCTACATGGAGTTTATATATGTTATAACAAACATGGGAATTTTATATGAAACTTTTACTGATTAATTAATATATATTAAAACACATTTATGGTTTCTAGAATATGAAGTGGAGTAACTATAATTTTCTTAATAATTATTTAGTAGATTCTAAAATTCTTTTCAAATGATTTGAAATTATTTCTTGAAGATAAAATCTTTCAAATAAACCACTCCATATGTAAACATTCCTCAAATATTACACAAAACACGTAAGGGTTTTCCAGAACATATAGAGTATAAAATAAATAAACATTTGGAATTATCCCATAGATGTAAAAATTTTCCCAATGTATGTGGAATATGTAATAGTATCTCTAAAAAACTAAATAACACAAAATTGATTCTCATTTTATAAATTCTCAAAATTTAAAAAGTATAGTGCCAAAATATGTCATATGAGTTTCAATTTTTGATACATATGAATTATCGATGTTGATGTGTAAAGGTACTAATTGGGATGGTGTTTTGATAAATCACTTAAGATGTACTATGGTATATATAATTTTGTTTCATGATATGAAATTTTGATTAATGTTTTTCAATGAAAATACAAAAGGATATTTATAATGATGCGAGATTATAATAATTGTTGAGGAATGTTGTGATAAGTAATGTTACATTGCTCAACATGTGAATGTTAATGTATACAGATACATGGTGTTACACGTAGGGAGTAATGAAAATGTAGAAAATTAATTGCTTGTTATATGATATTAAAGGTGAATCATAATGTCTAGTTGTTTTGTACGAGTTAATAAGAGAATATTTAACAAAGAATGATAAGATAAATAAAAACAATCCATTAAATTATCATTTTTGTTTTTAAAGATGAGGGTTACGCTGATCATTTGATTTCATGGGACTAGGAAGGAGAAAGGTATACATGTTTTTTCTTTCTCTTGTGCACATGTTGATCATTCTAAGAAACTGAGAAGGCTGAACTAACTTTTTTTCCACTATGATTAAATTATTATTCAAATTAATGGTTCATAAAATATAAGAGGAACTATTTTTTATGTTTATTCATTTAGAAAAAAACTAAATATATTGATCACATAAAGGGAACCATGTTTTCATTTAAATGTGGTTTAATTATAAATAATTATATATTTTTATCCCTTTAAAAGGAATAATGTATTATTATTCCCCTAGTAATTTACTAATATATATATATATATATATACAAGAGTCTAGGAATAAGACTTATCCTCTTAATAATCACTTGAGATATATATTGGCAATATGGGTCTAAGAGTGCGACCGAAATCTATAAATGATTCTGTACTCAAATTGGAATAAAACTACGCAAATTTCGTGTGTGCTGTTATATTTTTAACTTACATTCACATAAAATTTGAGATAGAGTTTAAAGTGATCAGATATAATCATAAATTCATATAAGTTTATTAAAAAAATAAATTTTAAAATATTACATTTAATTTTACCATCCCCCTCTTAATGGTATAATATTTTACATTGGAAAATCATGTCATATCTATGATTTCTAGCCTTTCTATGTGATCTAATATAATCAATAGTTAATTTCAATTATTTAAAAATATAGATGAATATGTATTATTTATTGAATAAACATCTCAAATTATAGGATTATGATACCTATTTATTTTCTATTATAAATTTTTGATTTTAGTGACTATATGACAAATGTATTTTCAACTATAAAGAGAGAAGACCCTATGAATGTTATAGATAAAATAAATTTAAATGTTATTAATAATTCCATGATTGAAACATTATCTTATTTATATGATAAATTTATTACAAAATTAATGAGACTAAAGTTGGATTATGTTTTTCTATAGAAAATAATTTAAAATCTAAAACAATAAAGAATAATGATATTATGGATAATTTAATAATTCCCTTGAGCAATTTTATTTACTATAAATATGAGGTGAATAAAATATATGATGAATTGGAAAAAAGTACTACTGATATGGTTATTAACAATAAATCAAAATATTAACATTTAATTTACCATAATAACATTAATGAAGATAGTTACAGATATCATATCATTGTAAATATGTCAACTGGATGAAGATGAATTATATTCATATATATGGTTATTATATAGAGATCCAAATATGAAGAGTTTTAAATATTTGATACCACTAAATTTCATAGGATAATATTAATTTTTTTCTTCTATTATAATATATTTGTCTTGTAATATATTGGAAACGAAGATGAATAATGAAAATTGGGAGACATACTGTGATAATAGATAGAGACTACCACTTTTCGAATAAAATTGAAAAAATTTTAATTAATAAAAACATATATATCATGATTGTAATGTGCGGATATATGAGAATTTATGGAATGTGTTGATGTATTATGGAATCACTATCTTGGACATGATATTTAATATGGATGATAGATTTCTATATATAGGGAAATAATCATGAAATATAATAGTTGAGGAACCATCCATGTTTTATCTATTATAAAAGGTACTCAATATATTTTCTAACACACTTCAATGATGATTTGATAAAACTAATATTGAGTGGAGAATAATTGAGGAAATTGGTATTTTTGGACGGACCAACATGGATTTCAAATATGTTAAAAAAATTGGAAATTTTATTGAAATGTTTACTAATTCATTGATATATATTAATAAAAATTTATATCTTCTAGAAGATGAAGTGGAGTAACTTGAGTTAACAGAATAATAATTGAGTAGTGTATACATTAATTTTTAATGATTAAGAATTATGAATTGATTATAAAATCTATCAAAGGAACTCCATTATATATAAAAAAACCTCAAATGTTACACTAAACACATAAGGGTTTTTCAGAACATATAGTGTATGAAATAAATAAACCATTTGAATTATTTTACAGATGTAAGATTCACTCTCAATGTCTGTGGAATATGTAATTGTAGTGCTAAAAAATTAAATAATACATAATGGTTTCTTGTTCCGTAAATAATGAATGTTTGAAAAGAATAGAGACACACTATATTAAGTGAGGTTATATTTTTTTCTATATATGACTGATCATAGCTGATGTCTAAAGGTACTCATTAGGATAGAGATTTGGTAAATCACTTTAGATGTATTATTGTATATACAATTAAGTTAGATCATATGTAACTGGGATTGGTGTTTTTCAACAGAATACAATAGGTTACTTATAAGAAAAATATACTTGAAACATATTGAGATATATTGTGATAATTAATGTGACATTTCCCAGTATTTGATGGTTAATGTATTGGGATGAATGTGGTTACATATATGAAATTCAGAGTAACTATAATAGTACTTATTTTCCCTAAGATAGTAATATTGAATCATAATGTCCAGGTGATATGTATGAGTTAATATGATAAGATGTGCTAGTCACATAGATGTTACATATCACAGGTATGGTTCACATGAATATTAAAATGATATATAAGATACATTTTGGATTTATTATTTAGTTTCCAATAATGTATTAGGTAATAAATAATGGTTATATTTTAATAGTTTAAATAATCATCATACATCTTGACACCCATATTAGATGATGTTTTTTTACATAAATGCTTAAATATCATGATGAATTTTGATATCCACCAATGAAAAAAGGAAAAAGTATTTATGAAATAAAATGAATTAATGTTAGGGGATATTGGTTTGATAAATCATTTACTTCAAATATGATTATTGGAAATCATTTATGAAGATAAAAACTAGAGGGATTATCTATTTTTTTTAATCCATTATAGATGTGAAGAATGTTATTTTTGATTTACCTTTTGAAATAGGGTTGAGAAGGTAAATTTTCATAAAATCATTGGAGGTATATATTCATGTTATATAAATTATATTCATTTGTTTGTAAAAATAAAATTAAATACATAAGATTTACAAGAGTTAATAATAAGTGATGATAATAATATTTATTTTTTTAACTGAATGTCTAATGATTTTTTATGTAAGGTAATATAAAGATATTCTAGAGATAGAAGATCATGTAAACCAAAGAAGTATAAAAATATAAGTGAAGTGATGAGGATAAAAAGTGGTGATGTTTTATAACCTTAATACTCAACGATATAACATAATAATGATAGGAAATAATTAATATAAGTGAATATTTAAGTGAAAATGATATTTTTATTACATGATTAATATTTAATGTTCCACTACTATTGATGGATAATATTAAGTTGATTGATCGTTGACAATTATCTTGATCCTGAATAAGGTCGATATTGTAATATACCAAATAAAATTTTATTGATGGTCATCCGGTTACAGGATAAGAAATATATAATATAGAGGGACAGATATTAAGGATATGATAATTCATTATTAATGCAGTGAAATATCAGAGTGTACTACATATCTTCATCAAGGGTTATTATTAGAAGTGTGTTGATGTCTTATTGGGAAATGATATAATAATTTAAAGACCAATCATATGTATATGTGTTATCGTTGGATAAATTTTGGTATAAAAATTATACATACAAAAATTATATGGATGATACCTTCCCACTTTCTATATATGTTTTAATGAGGGGGTGTCTTCTCACACATTCTAATGACCTTTCTACACTATTGATAACTTTGGGTCTTAGACCAAACCTTAACAAAAAATGAAGTAGATACACATATTTGGATTAATCCTTGAATGAAAAAAAAACTTTTATAAAATATTTATTATATTAATTTCATATGGTTATGTGAGTTTGGAATGAATATGTTATAATGTTATATGATATTACAGGTAACAAAATTCAAAGGAAATGTTAATTTCTCCCATGTTGAGGGTAATTTCTGAATTTGAATTCTAATATTAATCATTAACTTTGAATTTCTTCATTATGAATGTTTTTAGTGTGATAAATAGATTTGGAGGTGTATAATGTTCACATGATACTTACAAGATATTTTGATGTAAATTATATTTATTATATGTTTTATCGCCCTAGTTCATAATTTAGTGTGAAATGTTTTTTGAAACTATGATCCCACTAATGATTAGAATTGTTATAGTTCTATGTTTGAAACTATTCTTTTGGTAAATACTAGTGATTGTTTTTATGAAAGCATGACTATTCTAAAAAAATATGTTTGGTGTATTTTCTTCAACATTAGGTAACATGACTTATGAATGGTTAAGAAAAAAAATCATTGGGTAACCATGACAGGGTTGTAGAGGGTATCCAATTCTATTTGAAATGGAAGATTCATGGTTGGGTAAAATATCTAGAAAACCCTTTTGTGGGTGGAATATTGGATATTTCATTCCATAAAGATGGAACATGTATTAGAAAACCATGAAATGAATTTAGTTGTCTTATCTATTTTCATTGAAAATTTATAAGTTATAAAATACCCCCTTTGATTTTATGTACTATATCTTGTCATTAAATCTTTATACATCACATACTAAGTTGGTATCATACCATTTATTCCTTTATTACTCTTGATGTTTATGTGCTATCGATGTATATTCTTATGTTTCTTTGGGTGTTATTCTTATTTTCCACCCATCATTATTTCATCCATCCTGGATTTTCTAATTTTGGTTGTTCAAACATAGGGGTTAAATGATTATTCAATTTAATGAATGCGTAATGACACATGAATGACAATGATTTATTTATGATTTATTATAGGACATAGAATGTTGATGATCAAACATCAATTCTCATTATTTTTTTGAATGAACAATACCTGGTGTATTTTTCAAGATTCATTATTAAATAGTTTCGGGAAAAATAATATTGGGTTGCATATTTTTAGTGAGTTTGACACGATTATTACTGGAGGTGTGTTGTGGGCCTCTATTAGGTATTTTTTATTATTTTTTGAATGTGGTGGTTCCTCAATTATATTTAATTAAATTATTCCTATTTGATAAATTTTTAATTATTAAATTTAATGTTTATAATAAAAAATTTATCTACTTCTGAATTATTTGGATAATGGGGTTTCAATAGAGCATGAATGATTGAGGATTTTTAGATTTCATCAGTAGGTATGAATTGTTTTTATTCATTGTTTCATATTAATTTATATACATTTTTTAAAAATTCATATAGTTCTTAAATGACTATAAGATGATGGGAGCCCCTTCTGTGACATTGACAATTTGAATTGGAAAGTGTTGGTCTAAGATGTCTTACATAGGGTTGTTATTTAGAGACCACATCTCATAGTTTATTATGTTGGATCACACCTCATGTGATATTATATTATAAAACCATATTACTTTTCAAAATTTTAAATTTAATTTAATTGGTCTAATTCGTTGTATTACATGGAACAATAATCTATAACAAACCTATATAATTTAAAAAATTTATTATTTGAACGTGAAGATTTTTACATATCTATTAAATATTAATGAAATAATAGTAATAATTCAATTTCAAATATTATGTACAAGTTATTAGTGTAGGTAAATTAAATTTTAAAAAAATTACATTATTTGGGTTATAGACATTATATGTTTCGAACATACTATATTCATAATAAAATATTATCTATTTTTTTAATACATATAATAAGAATTATATTTTAAAAATATAGAAATATTATTTGAAAATATTAATTTCTTTTGAAATATAAATTTCAATGTTTTTATAGGGTGTGTTTTTTATTTTTATATATGAAATAATTTTCAAATAAATATTGAAAACTTTTAGTTTTTATAAAAAACAAACTATTTACTTTAAAGAATGTATGGGGTGAATTTTGTTTTAAAGATATTTTTAATGTAAAACTAAATAAGGAATATATTTTTTAATCCAATTTAGGTAATTTGAACCATCTTTATAAAGAACTATTATATAAAAAAATTAAACTTTTGGATATTTTCCATTTGGGAAAACTACATTTTCATCTCGTATGTATATATAAATTTAATATAAAAGTGTCCAATTCTATATATTTTTTTCAAGAAAAAATGATGAAATATATGGAGCTGGAATAATATATATTATATAAAAATATCATCTTATTTTTTTTCAAAATGATTGTAAAAAATAGTAAAATGTTTTTACCAAGATTGTGGAAAAAATATTTTTATCTGGGGGTTAAACTAAAAAGATATATAGTAAAATTACATAAAAACACAACCAAGATCAATTTTATGGATATATTTTTACTATATCACATATAATTTTCCATAATGGACTATTTGGGTTCATTCTGTCTTATAATGAATTTGGGTACACATTTTTACATTCAAAAATTCAATGTGTTTCCTCTACCATACTTATAAAATGCCAACCACTCTCAAAAACTCTTCACACATACAGTACAATTTGTTTAATAAAATACATAAAAAATATCTTTATTTATTATATATAAAATTCATATTTTTATTTTTTATTATTAATCCAATCTATTATTTCGTTAGGTATAAACCTATTAAGTGTCTCGAAAGAAGAGGTAAAATTCATACATTTGTGTTTTTTTAATTTCATCCCCTGCTATCATAATATATTCTTCACCTATGGTACTTTATTAAAACCAGCATATATTATATATTGGGGTGTAATTTTTTTAATTTAATAACTCATATTCGTCTACAACTCTATAAAATTTGAAAGAAAAATATATATCGTGGGTACAGACTACCACCTCCCAAACTATTGATATTTTTTTCCATCACCGTCTCTTATAGGTTGATATAGTAATAATTTTATTGTTTATATATGATATTTATTAGAATATTAGCCTACTATAATTATAATAACACATATATAATTTTACATTCAATCTAAGAAGAATATGATAATGTGGAGTATGTGTACGTTGGACACTAGGCTCATATACCAATGTGATTAATTATTTACATATTATTAATAAGAAAAAAATAAGGATAAATTTTAATAAATATCTGTGATATATATAAAAATGATTATGTAATTTTGATATATTATTTATCATTATTTATTTCAATCCTTTAAGATAATGGTAAAAATGATCAAGCATGCGTACTATAAACGATATCCATGAATGCTTAATTATTCATCCTATCTCAATATTTTATTTATAAATATATATAAATATCTAATAAATTAATACAATATTCATTTTATGGTTATTATTTTTTATATATTGGGACCATGATCAAAGTAATAGGACTTAAATTATCAAATTAATAAATACATGAAAACAAAGTACTAATTACCCAAAACCTGATTTTAACAATGGTTTATTGATGATAGGACAATAGAATTTCACAAGTAAATAGAATGTGTTATGATTAAAATTATTATGGTAATATAATATTTTAAAATATATTTATAATTTTTATATAGAAGTTTTTACATGTTTAACTAAAGTCTATATGTACTGTACAATATTTTTTTCCCTATTTATCATCTTTGGTGCATATGTTATGTTATGTATCTATCCAATATTATGAGGTGTATATAAAAACCCTAGTAAAATAAATATAATGAATTTATTTAACCTCATTTGAGTTTTATTTTTCATTTAATTCATTTTCATTTATGATGCTTATGATTCATAGTTACCAAAGTGATAAAGGTTTTATGATAAAAATTCATATTTTATGATGATTATTTATAATTATGATTTTAGTGATGTAATAGTATGATCCATATCTAAATAAACTCACTGATTTTATTCCCCTATAATTATTTCATGAGAATATAATTTTCCCTTCATTTTAATATCTTTATGTACTAAAGTGCTCAAAATAGTGTTATTAAGAAAAATAAACAACTTTTCTCTCTTCAGTAGAAAATCTAATTTCATACAAATCAGTGTAAAAAAATAGATACAGTTTTCAAATTATCATATGGATTTATAAATTTTCTATTTACCCCTAATTTAATTTTGAAAAAAATAGAAGGATTCTTCAGATTATTTTATAAAAAACAATATTTCATATTTATAAAATATGTGAATGAAATCATTGTTTTTTAATGTGTATGACAAGAATGGTATTTAAAGTCCCCTTAGAAAATAAATTATTCAAATAATCCATCTAAATTTTTTATTTTAATTTAAGTGATATTAATTATTAAATTTTTTTATGAATTTCTAGTTTTTAAAATATATTGATATTCTGAAAAGGGTATATTCTACAAGATATTATAAATGTGATCCTACAAAAATAGTTTTCCTTCATTGATTAAAATTTTTTATGTTTGTTATGATTTACTATTAATATGATCCATGTATTATATTTTTATTATTATTTAGAATGTTTTATTTTTATAATTTAAAAACTTTTATGAAACTAGTTTTTCTTCCATTAGTGATAACATGATGAAATTCTTATGAAACCCAATTCTTTTTCCCATGGTTATTTTATAATGAAGTGATAAAATATATATCATAACCATTTTTTTCTTATGGGTTATGATATTATGTAATTAGTTTAAACTAATTTCTTTTCATGGGTTCTGATATGATGACTGATTAATTCTCTTGTGGAACAAAAATGCATGATATTAATTATTTTTTGGTATGGACCTATATATCTCTAAAATGCATTGGTTATATATTGATATATCATGATATAAAAAATAATTAAATGGATATTGAACCCAGTTTAGTATGACACTATTTCAACTATTATAGTCATTGGTTTTTACCATGACTTGTATTCTAGTTTGGGAAGTGAACCAATTATACCATGATATTTGTTGGGGTTAAAATAAAATGATATGTCGTAAAATGTAATATATACAAATATAACACCAATTTAATTGATATATTTTGTCTATATTACCTAAAATTTCAATAATGGTGAATATGTGTCATTTTTTGGAATCTAAAAAATATATGTACACTTTATTATTTTAAAAAATTCAGGGTCTATCTTCCCCCACTTACGAATGTCCACCCTCTTTCATCACCTCTTCACACATAAAAAAATTTCTTTTTTTAGACAATACAATTCTAAATTTTATTTGTAATTCCATATTTATTCATGTTATTATTTATTATTAGAAATTCCATCAATTATTTAATTATGTAATAACCTATAGGGGTTTTGTGAATAAGAGGTAAAATTCATAAACATCTATTTTTATTTTAATTATTCCTCCACCTCTGTAAAATGTTCATCATCTATGATAATGTAATAAAACCACTATCATAAATATAATTAGTTGTTATTATGTTAATTTCATTACATATATCCACCTACACGTCCATATAATTTGAAATAAATCCACATATAGTGTATACAATGAACTACTATCTCACGAACTGTAGTTATTTATTTTCAAAAATTATGTCTCATAGATGTATATAATGATGAATTTAATGTTCTTATGTGATATTTATTAGATTATTACAAATATATAATTATTATATGACATATTCCCTATTATGTGACATTCCATGGGAATATGATAATGGCGTGTTCTATGCAGTGGACTACAACCCTATGAAGTGATGTGACTCGTTCTTTAAAAATTATTAACATAAACTGTAATAAGGATATATTTAAATTGAAATAATATATATATATATATAATATATTATGTAATTTAAATATATTATTTTTCATTATTAATTTTAATCTTTTGAGAGAATAAAAGAATCTATCTTGTGTACATAATACATATCTTCTCCGATAATGATGAATTTCAATTTCAATCTATAAATATTATATATAAATATAAATAATTATATAAATAAAATATATACTATTTATTACTTGTTAAAATTTTACAAATAATGGACCAATGATCAAAGTATTATGAATGAAAAAAAATCAAACCATACATGAAAATTAAAGTAGTTATTAACAGAAATGTGATTTGAACAATGAATTATTGATAAAAGGATAATAAACTGTCATATGTAAATCATATAAAGAATATTAAAAATTATATATGTTTTATTATATATTCCAAATTAATTTGAATTTATTATATAATATTTTTTATCATATGTGAAGGACGTCGATATGTACAATAATGTATTTTTTCTCAATTTTCCTTCATTGGAATATACGTCATGTCATATTTCTGACTTATTTTATGACATTAATATAAACTCTCTATATCATTTAACATAACATTTTTATTTATCCACATGTTATTTTTTGTTTCATATAATTTTATTCTTTCACAGGGATTACAATTCACAGTTACCAAAGATATTAGGGTTTTATGATAGTCTCATTTTTATGAAGATTGTTTGAATTTATGATTCTTCTGATGATATATTATTATAAATATTTAAATAAACTCACAAATTTTTTTATTCTATTTTTACATTCATGATAATTGAATTACCTTTCACTTTTACCTCTTTATGTACTCAAAATTTCAAAAGAGTATTTTTATGAAAAATCTACATTATATATCTCTTTATTCAAAAATGCTTCTATATTATATCACTATATTCTAAATATTATTTCAAAAATAGATATACAATTTTAAAATGAAATAATTAATAAAACAGTAGAACACTATTTTTATTTTTAAAATTGTATAATGATTCTTCATATTGTTTTATAAAAAATCATTTTTTGGTATTTACGTCAAATGTGAAAGGAATCATTATTTTTTAAAAATGTAGGACATGAATATTATGTCAAAATAAAATGAAATATATATTATTTTAATATTATTTTAATATTTTTAATTTAATTTTCAATTCAACTTATTATTACATTTTTTACATTTTTTAGTTTGTAGAAGTGTTTTTTAACGTTCAAAAGGATATTTCAACAAAAATTTATAGAAGTGACATTTCAAAAATAATTTTCTATATTAGATGACATAATTTTATTGTTTGTATTATTTACTATGTATATGATCCAATTAATATATATTATTATATATTTGATTTTATTTTTACTATGACAAGCTCTTTTGAAAATACTTTCTATTCCATGGATTATATCATGTTAAAATTCTTGTCAAGTTCACTAATTTTTCTATGGGCTATTCTATGACAGAATGGTGTAATATATATTAATAGAATTATTTTATATGGATAATTATTTAAAATAATTTTTAGGATTCCATGTTTTTATGGGTACTGATATGATTAGTTTTTTATGATTTTGTTTCAGAAATATGTATTATTTTAAATATGTTATTAGTAGGACATATATCACTCTCCAATTCATTAGGGAATTATTAAAATCACATGAGATAAAAATAAATGTAATAGAGTGTGACCCGAATTTATTAAATTATTTTTTCAACTATAATAGTAATTTCTTTGAACATTGACTACTATGATGGTTTGGGGAGTGAAATAAATCAATTATAATATTAGGCGGGGTTTTGGTTAAACGAGAATGATATGTGAAAACTAACCTACAAACTTCTACAACACAAATGTCATGGATATATTTTGTCTATATTAGAAAGAATTTTATGTAATGTACAAATTGGATGTTTTATGACATTTAAATTTTTTTGTTATGGTTTATTTTATTTAAATGTTAATTTTTTATCCTCTCTCACAGTTATAAAACTCCAAACACTATCATTCCATATTTTCACATCAAATAAACATTTGTTTTTACTATAAGATTCAAAATATAATTCATAAATTCTTATAAATCTCTTATAGGTATTGTTAAATAATAAAAACTTCAATGATTATTTACGTATAAATATATAGGGTTTCTCTGAAGAAGAGACATAATTTTTAAAATTACAGTATTTTTTTTATTCATATGCATCAATCTGATTTTTTTCACTTTTGATAAAATAATAATCATAGTTTATACTATATAATGAGTTTTTATTGTGTTAGTTTCACAACCTATATCTATCTGCACCTCTATAAAATTTGAAATAAAGATGTCTATCATGTGTATTGTGGACTACTGCATCATGAATTATTGTTATTCATTTTCCTTCTCCATCTCTCATGGGAGGATATAATTCATAATTTAATGACTATATATGAGATTTATGATATTATTACACTTATATAATTATAATATTTAAGATACCACCATTCATTCAGTTCAATTGGAACATGATAATGTTGTTTATGTGTATAGCAGACCACACCCTAGTGAAGTTTTGGGATTTTTTCTTCACATATGATTATCATTAAGAGTAATAATGATAGATTGAAATTGAAATATATGATATTGAGAAAAAAATAAATTTTTATTCAATCATTTTAGATAATGGAAACAATGTTCATATTTATATAATACATATGATCTTCTTGAACGATGAATTTCACTTTCAATATTTATATTTTATGGTTATATATTAATAAATATATATATATATACTGAAAATAGATAATATTTATATTATGGATAAAATTTTATATTTTATTGAACCATGGTAAAAGTAAGAGGTGTAAAAATAAAAAAAATCAAAACATATATGAAAAATAATGCTGATATTACTCGTAATATGATTTTAACATGGGAATTTTTTTAAAAGGATAATAAAATTGTATAGGTACATAATATATGGTATGTTAAAAATTAGTATTATTATATAATAGATATATAATAATTTATATGTATTTTATTGGATGTTTGGACTTGTTTGGTGGAAGTCAATATGTACGTTAAGTTATATTTGTCTTCATTTTTAATGTTTGGTACATATACTAAGTTATGCATCAATATTATCTTATTAGAGATATATATATATATATCCCCTATTTAATTTAAATTAATTTATTTATTTATCTACTGGTTATATTTTTTCCATTTAATTTTATTTCTTCATGGGGTATATGGTTCAAAGATACAAAATATGTTAGTGATTTATGATTCAATCCAATTTTTAGTGAGCATTTATTATATTGACGATTCCAGTGATGAAATTTTGTGATCAATCTATAGAGAATATCACTAACATTATTATCCAATTATTATTTCATGAAAATTAATTTTCCCATTATTTTCATGTTATTATGCACTATAAAGTTTAAAATAGTCTTTTTATGAATAATTATCTTTATTTACCTCATCTACTACAAAACACTTTTCAACCACTATTTTTTATCTAAATTAATTTTCAAAATATGTTTCAAAATTATAAAATAGAATTATTAATAAATTTTTATTGATGTTTAAATTTATTAAAAAAAATTATTTTATTTTATAATCAATCGATGATTAGTATTTACATAAAATATAGAAGTAGTCAATGTTTATTTATTGTGTAAAACGTGAATGGAATTTCAATCCACTATAACAAATAAATTATTTAAAAATCTCAATATTATTTATTAATTTTTTTACCAATGAAAATAATTATCAGATTTTTATAAAATTTACCGTTAAAAAGATATTTTTAATGTTAAAAGGATAAATTCCCCAAGAAATTAAACTGATCTTTCAAAAAAGATCTCCTTCATAGTTGAAATCATTTTATGTTTCTTATGATTTAATTTGGATATGATACCTATATATTATTCTTATTATTTCATTGAATTGTATATTTCTATGATGAAATGCCTTTTATGAAACTTGTTTCTATTATATGGGTTCTAACATGATAAAATTTTTATGGAAACCCACTTCTTTTTTCAAAAAAAATTATTTTATGAAATGATGAATTATATATGAATACCATTTATTTTATATGGGTTCTGAAATTATATATTTCTAATAAACTAATTTTTTCATGGGTTCTGAAAGTCATGAATGTTTTATGATCATGTGGTATAAATATGTATGATTTGTATTATATTATTGGGGTAATATATTTCCCTCAAATTATCTGGGTAAATATTGATATCTCGTGAGATAAGAATAACATTAATAGAAAATAAATCCAATTCAATAATGTACATTTTCCACTATAATAGTCATTGGTTTTATCTTTTATTACTTCGATGGTTTTGGGAGTGAAACCATTCCACTATGATATTTTTTTAAATGATCCTTAACAAATAATGAAATTAATTTTTTTCATATAATGTGTTGGAAAAAAGTATATGTACATATACAATGATATTTTCTCATGGATCATGTTCGATAAATCCATTTATTATTCATGTTCTTTGAAATACCATGATTAATGACACAACTCAAGTTTATAATAAATGATATATATGTTATGATTATAAAATATTACTATCATGTTATATTTCTAAAATTATATTGGTATCTTGATATCTTTCATTTTCAAAATTACAATAGATGGACAACCAAATTGACGAATAAACTCTAACGTAACCTAGAAATGGGATTCATTTATCCATGTGTGTAACATTGGAGTGAACCTATTAATTATTTTTAGAAGAAATATGGATTGATTAAACTCTTTATTTATTATCGAGAGATAAAAAATCATGGTAAATAATAATGATCAACTTCTCCATATTCTTGAATTATTTTATCAATATGTGAAACTCAATAAATTTCATTGATTCACCTTCATTCTATAAATCATCAATTGAGGGTCAGGAATTATGATATACCAGACCACACACTTTACAAGTTATTAACACTATGAGTATATATTGATTCAATTTTATCTTACAAATTTCCCTACTATCATAATGGAACTAATTAATATATTATTTATAGACTACATTTGTCTGTTTTTGTAAGTCTTAGTGGAAAATAATTTTTTATTCAATTATTAAGAATTTGCAATACGGAAAAATCATATTTTTAACAAAGACAAAAATTAGGGATAAAATATATGTATAATTTAGAAATAATTAATATTGGAAAAAGAATGAGTCATTTTTTCTAATATGATCCCAATAGAGGGTAAACCCGTAGATCTACCAAAGACGGTCACTATTGAATATTAGCCCAGCCCATCCTTGTTTATAGAGATACATATATTACATGGTATAGTTGATTGTTTTCATTATATTTGGTAGGATTTATGATCACTATATAGCTCAGTCCCCCATTTAACTCATAAAAGATCCTTGTTCCTATAGATAAGTGAATGTGAGGATAATTTCAAGGAAATCAAAAGATTATTAGTCAAAACCCATATGATTAGATTACCATACAATAGAGAACAATTTTTAATTTACAGTGAAGAATCAAAGTGGTTATTGGGATGAGTTATGTTGAATAATTACATGGTTATATATTAGGTCTCTATACAGTTCACGTTTAATTAGAAAAATAACACAACCTTTTATTTGGAGTCAATTGTGGGGATTTATGAATTAAATATATCGAGTTATTCAATTGAATAAGAAAAATATGATATTCATACTGATAAAAAAATTTAATGTATATATTCACATAGAAGGAGTATAATTTTACCTAAATAAAATAGTAATAGATATCTAATGATTATGAAAAATCAATACAGTATGACTTGGGTACGTTGACCTAGGTGTCCAATTATTTGAGTTCAAAGAATAAATCTATCCTATACATGATGAGGATAATAAAATATCCAATATTTATATATTTAAATTAGGTCATGATGGAAATATTAAAGTAAGGGATGTAATATTATCATTCCCAACTTATTGTTCAACCATTTATCCATGTAAAGATTAATGTGGAACATATGGTTGGTTTAGAGGGAAAAAATGTTAAAAATACTAATAAGTGTTACCTAGATAATGATTGAATGATATGATTAAGGGAATTTTTTAGTGTTGAATCCATATAATAGTTGAATAATGATTCATTAGAGGAATCTCAGAGTGCTTCTTTGACTATTCATCTTGGATGTACATATATTTATAATGACTTGAAATAGTATTTATAATGTAATGGAATGATTTTATATATGATAGAGTTTGAATCTAACTCTATGGTATTTTAATATTATATGGTTGAGAAAAAAATATATATGTAGATTTTATAACCATTACCCATAACATAATAGAAATTATAATACATCAACGTGGTGTTTTTCATCAGTGTTCAATAATATATAAATGCCGTAATTATTTTTGGGATATAGTAACTCAACGTAAAATTATAGAACACTTCATGATTATATGATATGATTTATTATTTGAAAATAAGTATAGGATATATATTACAAAAGCACTGATGATTCAAAGATTACCACATTCTATTTTGATTGATTGTGATCTGAGGATTACATTGATGACTTGGATAATTGTTCAATAATTTCATGACACATATATGATATTTAGCACAGTGTATCAAACCAAAATTGAGGGTCAGAACAATATATACATTAAAATAGGATAAGATATGTTGATGTCCTTTAATAATGATTTCAAAGGTGTTTGGGATTAACACATTCTATTGATAGTTTTTTTATATTAAATATATATTTCACTCATGAAATTGTATGTATCCTTATAAACCCCTCTATGGAATTAATTTTTCAACAACAACGTGTTGGAATTAATTTTTATGAATAAATATGATGGGACTTAATATAATAGATGAAATTTCATCAATCATTATAGTGATTCAATAACTCATAATGGAGGTATATGGTTGACAAACCCATTATAATTAAAATCATCGACATGATATGAAATTTGATGTTTGTGAAGTGATGTTTCTAAAAATTTATAAATTGAACAATGTAATGGTATTTAAAAATAACGGAAAAATAATACCTAGGTATATCTATAGGTTTGAAATTTTAAAACATATATGGATCATATAGTATTAATTTTACATTCCACAAAACATATCTAAAGTCCACGATATTTTCTATATATCTCTCTTGACAAATAACATACATGATCCTTCATATGTACTAAACGTAGAGTACATAGTGCAGGATCAATATATTTTTTCTGAGGAAAAATTATTATTTTTTAATTTTAATGAGAATTTTTTATGACGTAATTCCACTAACCATTCCATCGTAATATGTGAAGACCATTACGTTCCGAAAGCTATGTCAGAACCATTATATTTGATGAGACAGATGCATCCTCACCTATTTTCACCATACTAATGATTTTATTATGTCAAAATCATGTTATGTTCTTTAGAATGTAACATATTCAGATATAAAAGAAACATATTAGACAAAATTTAATTTTCTTGGATTTATTTCTTTACACCCGACATGGAGTTTTAATGAACCATGATAAACTATTAATATTATTATATAACACAATTGTTATTACCAAGACATTAAACATGAATAAAGGAATAAAAATAATAATTTATTGGATATTTTTTAATGTTATTTTGTGTAATGAAAACATATTGATAAAAAATTACCAGGATTTCAATAAAGTCATTATATTTTTCGATAAAATTATTTCCCAAAAAAATTATTTTTATTGATTTTTCTGAAAAAGTAATAAAATTAAATTATAAAAATATTATAAATGTTATCATTAAATATAATCATTATTTTTAAATAGAAATTTCATAATTGTGTTTGGTTTATTTTTTGGATTTTTTTGAAATGATATATTTTTTAATGAACAATGAAAAAATAGTTTTTTATTTAAATCTAAATTTTCATTAAAATTATTTATTTGGTTAATTTTATTTAAAAATTATTTATGAAGAAAAATTATAGAATTAAATATTAAATTATCCAATTACATTCAAAAAATTATTTTCAAACAATATTCTTCTGTAAGATATTTTATAACATTGAAAATAAATTCATTGGAAAAATGATTTCACATTGCTTCTACAAGTTTAATTTTGAAGTAAAATTTTCCACATCTATGAATAAAATATTAAAATATAGATTAAAAATTTTGATTCATTTAAATTTTTAACATGTAATAATTTCTAAGTTGTATTTTTTAAAATTAATAGTAAAATAGGTAAAATATTATTATTGTGGTGAACAATAAATTGGGTTTACCATAGGCTAAATTGATAAATAAGTTATAAAATGACTAAAAACATTTCCAAACACAATTTTATTGAAATTTGTTAGACATTATCGTCTATAAATATTTTTAATTTCTCATTTGATGAATTTTTTAATTAATATAATCTGGGTACACATTAATTTTTTATAGAATGCCAAGTGTGTCATCTCCCCCACTAATTAACGAGAAAACTATATCATAAAAAATTAACACATTAATATAAAATATACTAATAAAAATAAAAATATATCACCAAATTCCTTAAACACTTAATAAATTTATTTATATTAAGTATAAAACCCTTATAAAAAAGATTTAGGTATAAACCTAACGATGTTCTTTAAATAAGATCTCAAATTGTTAAATATATGTTTTCTCTTAATTTATTATCCCACTTCTATAACATATTATTATCTGATAATTTAATAATAAAAATACCTAAAACATTTTTATATTATTTAATGTTAATATAATATCAAATATCCATCACCACATCTATCAAATGGGAAATGAAATTATTGATTATGTATATGGTGGACTAGTTCCTCGTGAACTCATGTTATTCATTTTTCATGACCACCTATCATAGAGTTATATAAAAATTTAATAAAATTTAATATATTATATTTTTGATGTTATATTTCTTTTTTAATTATATTATCTCAAATACACACTTTCATTCCATTCTGTTGGAATGTGATAATGTTGTTCATGTGTAATGCATACTATGACCTCACGAAGCGATGTGATTCATTATTCACTTATGATTTACATTGAAGATGATAAGTATACGTTCAAATAAAAATATATGATATATGTATATTTGTCAAAAAATTATATGTAATGGTATTATAATTCTTATTTTTATTTCTTTCAATCCCTATACAAGATGAAAATAATGATAATACCTACTTGTTAGGTACTGTCTCAATGAATGGTGTATCTCAATTTCTATCTCCATCATATATGCTTTTAAAAAGTAAAAAGTAATACTGAATATATATCATATTTATGGCATATTTTAATTTTTTGATAATATTAAAACATTATATTTTTAATTCTACCAAAATAAATCAAAACAAGATGAAAAACAATGCAGGTATTACAGAAAATATGATGTTATATGTGACTATTGATAAATATATAATAAAACGTCATAAGTAAATAATATATGTTATTTTTAATATGATTATATTCCAATAATATTTTATAATAATATTATATGGATTATTAAGTAATGTTTAAATTGTTTGAATGATGTAGATACTGAAGGTATGGGATAATTTTATCAATTTTCCTCTTTCGGGATATACATTATAGAATGAACAAATTTTGTATTATAAAGTGTACATACAAAATTTTTACATTTAATATATGAATCTTATTTTTTTATCATTATATTATATTTATCATTATATTTTATTCCTTCTTGGATATTATGCATCATATAAACTAATGTGGTATCAATTTTATGAAAAAACTCTCATCGTGTACTAAGATTTTTAGGTTTATTTTTTTTGATGATCAAATACTATAATAAATCTAGAATAAAAATCATAAAATTTATTATCCTATGGTTATATTCGGTGAAAAAATATTTTTCTATCATTTTCTTATATTTAGGAATCAAATATTTTAAAAAATTTTTTTTAGAAAAATATATACTCTCTTTTTTTGGTCAAAATATCATTTTCTTTTATATCTACATTTTATAAAAATGTTACCAAAATAATTATTTAATTATTTTGAAATGATATATTATCGAAATTATTACCCATTTGAGAATTTCAATTTTTTTAAAAGAATCATTAATTTGAATAGTATTGTAATCTTTTTTGATGAATTTTTAGTTAAAAAAAATTTAAATGTGAAAATTTAATTTTCAAAATAATTATTAGAATTAATCATTTAAAATTATTTTCAATATAACGATTAAATCATTTGATTTTACTTATGATTTATTTGGTAGGTTATCCAAGGATGTAACTATTATTATTTAAAATAACGGTTTGTGTTTATAATGGCAATATTTTTTTCAAAACCTTTTTCATTTATATGAGTTATAAAATGATAACATGATAATGAAAAACGTTTTTTAAATAGTTATTTTATAATTAAATGAAGATATATATTTGAAAACTATTTCTTGAACCATGTTCTTACTATAATGTAATGTTTATGAAACTCGTTTCTTTTTATCGGTTCTGATATTATTAATTTCTTTTTACTATTATGGAACAAATATGTATGATTTAAATATTTTGAAGGGTTGTACATATGTATACCTAAAATGAATTAGTTAATGAATAATATATCATGACATAAAAATTATTGGAATAGGACATAACCTAGTTTGGTATGGTATTTTTTCACAAAGATATTTATTGGAGTCAACCATGCCTACTATGATGGTTTGGAGAGACAAACCATTTAACAATGATATTTTGTTCAATGATATTTGACTACTGTGGAAATCATATTTTTTTGGAACATGTTTTCGCTAAATTGAGAAACATTATTCATTGTTAAATTATCATATACTATGTTTAAGATTCCAATTATGATTGAGTATTCATGTATAATGAGTAATATTTTAAAGAATCATGATTATGATCTAGGATAGAAAATGTTTGATTTTGAGAGGTTATTATCATGTAATCATTCCCTTATCCTGATTATATATTTAAATATCACTAGTTTACCATTACTGACAATTTGATCTCACCATTTCTCATGTTCCCCTTCCATAGGATTTGAAAAAATGTAACATGTATGTCATTTCTACGAAGGTGTCCTATTTTGGAAAACTCATTGGGAGATGAAGTATATCCCATATGAACAAGATGTTTATTTTTTAATTCATCCAAAGTCACTATACCTAAGTGTTTAAAGCATATATCATTAGGTTTTTTAATGTATATTTTTTAAAAAATATTTAATATCTATTTATGAGTAGTTATGGACTTTAAATAAATTTTTATTAAGGAAATTAAAGGGAATGAAATTTGATACAAATTCCACTCAATAAATGGATTATGAAAGAATTAGTTGTCAAGTCCTTGATCATTCTAATGTTGACATAGAAATAAGAACCAAGTTGATTTTAGTGGTCAAATTTATATTTATTTTAGTGCTTTAGGTTGTATGGTATATACCAATAAAGTATTAATGTCTAGATCACTCAAATATATAACTATATTAAAAGGTTTCTATTATTGTTTTCTCTAAATATGTATCCATATGGAGATATGTTGTGAGACCAAATTGAGGGTTATGATATTAGATGATGAATAGAACTATCGATATGAAAATGATATTAATTTGAGGTTTTAAAATGTTTCTTTTATATTGGGATCATGTTTTTGATTTTCATGAGAATACATATCTATTTTCTTGTGGTTCAATGGTTGGCCCATTGATAATAGGATAATATTATTCTAGAATTATAGGTTTAAGGATTAAATCCCTAAATTTAGTTTGAGTTTGATGAAATACAATTATATGAGTTGGAATCTTATGTTTCAAGAACCTAAATGATCTTTTGATCTTGTTTTCATGGTTCTTAGGGACCCTTCAGGACTTCTATAAGGGAATAGTGTTTCCTAGGGATTCCTTTATGGTTGGGGTGATGGTCATGGATGGTGTGGGTGATAGTGTCACATAATAAGGACTCATGTTACTAGCTTACACTTGGTTTGATAGGGATTTGACCTACTGAACCATAGGTACCCCGTGATGGGTTGACCCTGATTGGTTTGGAACTATGTTTTAGTTATTAGAAACTTCATGGATTACATATGATTCCATAGATCAATAGTGTGGGAATTTTTTGGATGTGATTGGGATGACAATTTCAAAAATTTGTTTGTCAATTTTTTATTGATTATTGCAAAGGTCAATGAGTATATTCTATCTCATTTATTGGATGAAATAATATAAAATTTTAATATTATTAGATTATAAATTTTACATTAGCACGATCATATTCTATAATATTATTGGGTCGTTTTGGTTGTTTATAAGGGTAACATATGATCATAATGATTTTACACCATTTAGTGTCTATTATTCTATAAAAATAAATATAGTTTATGTGGTCTCATATGTTTTAAAATGGTCAAGGGTTATAGTTGATACCTTGATGGTTTTGGAAAACTTTTTTTTATAAATGAATTTTAAGTTATGGAATGGTTCTCTTAATGTTGGATTGTGTAATGAAACAATGCTTTTTCTATATAAATTCAATTTTTTAGATTTTTTTCATATGTTATAAACACATAGATAAAACAATAAAATCAGTATAAATGATGATTTAATAAAATAAGATGTCAATATTGATGTTAATAAAGATATAAAGATGAACTAATAACTTGAACATTTTAGTATCATTGTTTCCCTTATCTATATTAAATTGGGAAATTGTATTTTAACCTCATCTATCATATTATAAATATAATTTTCCAAATTTTGAGTTAAAATTTTATATAATTATATAATAGTATAAGTTAGAAAAATTAAAAAACTATTAAATAAGTGTTTCATATTTTATTTGTCAGAACTATTTTTTTAAATATCTTGATTAATTTAGTAAATCAATATATTTTTTTTCAAAAAAATTTATTATTAAGTTATTATTTTTATATCTTATGATTATGACATAATTTTACGTGACCTTAGTTAATTTTACAATATGGTAGAAAAGAAATTTTAAATTTTAAATTTTCATTTTCCATGTAAATGATGATTTTATATAGAAATTATATTTAAAATAATTAGAAAATTATTTTAATAAAATAATGAGAATTTTTGAATTCTATGTGTCAAAAAATTGTTTCTGTTAATATGTTGGATATTTCAGATATACTTGACTTTTTTCTAAATAATATAATGTGGTGATTTATGTTATATATATAGTATAGGTTAAATATACTATTCATTGAGTTGTGGATGATCAAATAACAATTTGTTATGACTCACATGATCTAATTAATATATTTATTCTCAATATTCAACATTATTTTGTGTCTTTATAAAAATAACAATATCATGAATTAAATAATTAGAAAACACCCGCCCTCCCCACTCCACTCTAAATACCACCCTCACCACCTCTTCTCCTCATATGACTCAAGCATTGAGACTTTCCATTATTCATCCAGATTTACTTCCCAAACCACTCCCCCATGTCCAATAGAGTTTTGTTTTAACAGAATACCAATAGCAATCCCCTAAAGAGGTTCTCAAGTAAAAGGAATCAAGAGGTAAACCCCTCTTCAATTTAATTAGAATATATTTTCATGTCATATTATTTTATTATATATTACTCACATACCATTTTCCATGTAACATGAAATAATCAGTATCCTATATATACTGGAATGTTATCTGTTTATCTAATAATTTTATATCATATATCATCTCCTTTTTCTTTTATTTTAAAAATAAAATAATAGTATGTCATGTGCTGATTCAACACCTTCGTGAATCACATGATTTCATCATTAAATTCAACATAAGATTATGGTAATGAACATATTTTTGTGGTTGAAACATAATAAATTTAGTTAATTTTATCTTATTTAATATTACAGAATCATTTATTACTCATAACATAAATTTATAAAACAAAATGAGTTCATTATGATCAAAAATTTCTTAATTAATCTAAGTGATTATCATTAGTGATTTATCAGATGAATCAAATATGCTTTGGAAAGAATATTATTTTAATATTATATATGTTATTTATTAACATATATTATCATTTTTGAAAAAAATTCCCTCATTATACATGTTTTTTCCATACACATTTATAAGTTAACTGATCATGAAAATGAAGGAAACTCATGTTTCTGAGCAATAAAATTGAATTTCATAACCTATAAAAAAGAAACATAAATGACCTTAATAAAATAATAACAGTTTAAATATATGTTTAAATTTTTCTTATTGAACTAATAAATATATTTAATTTTATTATTCATGACATTACGATTAAGTATAGAATCGTTTTGGACGTAATGTAAGGGATTTTATCTGAACCTCCAATATTCCATCGAGTTATTCATTATCTCTTTTTACCCAAATTAAATTCTATTTTAATTTCATTTGAATAATATAAATTATTTTTATATGTTCCAATATAATTTATCATGATTCATTCATTCATATATTCATGGATATACATGTTTTAAAATTGTTTTGTACTAAATTCATGAAAATAAGAATACTCAATTTAACCAAACATCCCAAATTCATAACACATTTTATGTGCACTATATAATGTATTCTGAGAAACCATTATTTATACATGTTAACTAATTATATAATGAAATGATTTTTTTTCACCTTTGTTTTTATATTAATGATTATTCAATTCTTTTCATTAAATGATCTTTATTAATTTCAATTGACCGCACTAAAATGTTTTAATTATAAATATTTCATTGAAACTATTTTTATATGATTTCACTTATTAGTGCCATTTCAATTAATTAGTGATGAAGTTTTTCCATTATTATTTATTATTTTTGAATTAAATCGATTATTTCATGGACACCATTATGATATTAGTTCTTGATAATCATGTTGGTATGTTTATGATTCCCAATTATATCAATGGGTAATCATTAAGGTTTATTGATTATGAATGATTATTTATGTAGAAAACATATTGATGAACATGTTATGATTGGTTCACAAACCTTTTTTCCAATTCATTGTGTAATTATTAGTCTCATGAGGTGTTTTGTGAAAGAGAATTGTTGGTTCGACTTGACTTATGCTCCTCTGTGTGAAAAATACATGACTCAAACTATTCTATGTGCAATGAGACTTGACTCATTATATGTTATGGTGAATGATAATACACTAATTTTAATGTCAATTTTTATGTTTCATCCACATTTATATTAATACATGTTTATATGATCCCATGTTTGGATTTCATATGTTTAGTCACGGTCACCACATTTTTATATTATTATTTTATGCCTCATATCCCATATTCTATGAATTATTTTATGGATTATTCCCTTAATAGTATTTTTAAAGAATACCTATATTCATGTTATCCCTAGATAATAAAATTAATTTGTATGTACTCATAAAAAGTGCAGACCTAATAATGGATGATAAATAAAGAATTGTTTTATTTATCCTCATCATTTCAGTTTTATGTACCTTGTATTCCAAGTCATATTACTTTATGAGTAATGGATTGAAATTTTATTTTTATTAATTTTTTACTATAATGTAATGATATTTTTAAAAGTATAGGGGTGATATATTTTGTATCATAGGAAGTGATTATTTGTTTTTGAATATAATGAATATATCATGATAGTAAGAACCCTAATGCTAAGATTAAGTATGAGAAAACAACCCTAAATTTTTATTTTTATTGTGTAAGTATTTTATCTAAAAAATAATCCCTATATAGATACTATAAGGTGAAGTGGAATTGGAACATATGTGCCTAGGATTAAAAACACTAACAAGGTGTTCCGAGATTGACATGGGGTAACCTCGTTCAAGACAACATGCCTTATTTAACACTTTTCTGACACTCATGATGTATATAGATTGGTAATTCACAATCTCAATATGAAAATTTATTATATGAACACAAATAATTTCAATAATTATATTTTTTGTAAAAAAATAATGGATATACATGACTGAATCCTATGAGAATAAAATGTTATGCTATTCTTTTCTTTTAAGACATTATCATCTTATGATTAATCATTTATTTTTATGAAAATTATATATGTATGAAATAACCCTAATTTCAATTTCTTTTTTATAGTATGTGGTGTAAAATATGAAAACATATTTCAAAAATAAATTTGAATGGAAATTTGTTAATAACCCTACCTATAATACAAATATTATGGAAATAGGTGCTCAAATATTCCTCATTGTACTTGATCAACTTGCTCAGGATATGAATAATAACATGATTCCAGTAGAACATCCTCCCTATCCAAATAGATATTAAATATTAATATAATAGTTTATTTTGAATAGTCCTTTCATTTTTAGTTGATATTTTTATCCCCTCCATACGGAATAGTGGACTAAATCCATTTAATATGTATTCTAGTCCTCTAGTGTTCATAAAAATAAAACGTTTTTCTGGAGGTCTATTTTATTAATAGAGAAGATGATTAGTTTTGGAAACTAATCAATAATAAAATTTCCAAGGTAGAAATTGATTCCATTTTATTGGATTTATTTAATAAAATTCATTTCAACAAATATTTTCCACAAACCATCCATCTCATTAAAAGAAGAGAGTTCATCAAACATAACTAAAAGGAAGATAATTCTATCAGTGTTTATGATGAAAATATTACTTGATGGAATGGACCTGACCATAAACATTACATAATCATGAATTAAAATGATAATTCACATCGAGGATCCTTTCAGGTTTATAGTGTTAGAGAATTAGGATATATTATTTACATAATAACATAAATATTACATGTAGTCAATTTAACTCACTATCCATATTTTTTCATTAAATAAAAACTCTTCAAAAAAAGATTCATATCTAGTTCCATGTTTTAGACATCTTGAATTTTCCTTTATCCCATCCCTGACCCGTATACAACTTTTAGTCCCTTGGGAAACATTTTAAAAACAATTTATGAGAATAAAAATGATAATAAGGGTTGTAAAATAATGAATCAAAATATTATCCCATCAATAAATATCAAACAATGAAACCACACTTTTCAGTCATAACATACCTCATGAAATCATAAGATTTATGAATAACACACAGAAATAATAAATCATAATGGTAACGTGTGGAACCCATATCAAAATTACATTGTAGCTATCACAACTACATAGGGAATCATATTTGGAAAACACATCAAAGTATATTCTATAAATCTCTTAGTAGAAACATTCATGTTTACCTCTATCACATTGCTTAATGCATTGGAGATCTATCTCGGGCACACCCACACTATATTTATCACAGAACCAACCATATACATAAAAAAATTCCCAATAATCATAACATATTCATTACACATAACACAAGCATAAAGGAAAGATAACATTTCACATTCCAATCACAATATATCAAATCAAAATATTTAAATAAACAATGCATTATAAAACTATTTAAAAATTTTAATAAATATATTCTTTATTGAATGTGTCCCAAAACACATTAAAGCTTTTAAATGAATTTATTTTGAGAAAAAATTAATTTCCAAAAAAATAAATCCTTAAAATAATTTTTAAAACATGGAAATTAATGACAATGATTTATATGAATAAATCATTAAAACATCTAAATTGATATTTTAGTTAAAGAGATTTTATCAAAATGAGAGACTCTTGAATTCCAATAATTGAGGAATAACATTGAATCAAAACATTATAATATCATGAGAATAAATGGATTCTTGATATTATATTCCAAAGGAAAATATATACACCATATAAGAGTGAATTTTTTCATAACAACAATGATATCTCAATGGAATGTAAATTGATATGAAATCCCTTATAAAAATTGTATCCTTAGAATAAGGATAAATAAATTACATAATTCTTTTTGAATAATATAAATATTGTCAATATGATTGGATATTCAGTGAAAATCAATCAGAGTACATTCACACATGTCCTTTTTATGACAAAACCAATGACTTGTATGTTTAACTCAATGAATGGTAATTGAGTTAAAATTACCCTAATCAGGTTCATATTGATAACATGATAATTTATCAATGGAGTGATTATGTGTATAAAATGTATATCCCCACAATGGGTAGTGTAAATTAAAACATAAATAAATAATTATTTATTCAACACATAATCATATCATGGCATAATTATGAATTAAGAGATTAACCCAAGGATTAAAAATTGGGTTAAAAGTTTCCCATACCGATTTGGTATCTTACGAAACATACAACCCATGAATGAAGGATCATAAAATGAATATGTAAATACCAATAAATTGATGTATATTATACAATGAATAAAATCATGGGTAGTACATACACTACACAAAAGTAAATAGTGGCCAATATAGCATGAATCTCACTGGAATAAAAAGTGAGATGAAAACCCCTTACCACATGATAATCAATCATGTCTTCTGACCAATAGTTAATAACCATCAAATTAATCACATATTAAAATTAATAAAAAGATATAAATGATAATATATATATATAATTTAAGTACACAATACACTGCATGCAATAAATAATTGGTGAACAATTGAATTATTGAGAAATTAAAATTGAGATAAGAAATCACTTACCTCATGTCAAACTTGACTCGTATATTCCTTGTTAATCTTAAATAACAAAAATAACTTTATTTCTACATGAATAATAACCTATTTAATTTTTATTATTACTTTTATATCACTTATTACCATGAAATAACAGTTATTTAATTAATTGAGTTCATATCAGACATTTTTTCAATGTTCGGAATTTGCGTTAAAAATGAATTTGTTATAATTACTATTTTTCCATGTAGTAAAAACTCCATTATCCCCAGAATGTTATTAATTATTTAAATATAATTTATATCATATATTTCCTATATATATATATAGTAGTATTACATAACATTTGGAAATAAGAAATGAAATGCACCGTTCCTGGAGGCGGTGAGCCATATGTACGCATGAACGCTACTTTAATTTGTATTTTGTATTTTAATGGAATTAAAACATAATGATACATAGATATATTATAATTAAATTATAATATCATATATAATATCATTAAATCTATCCCTTATATATCCCATATAACTCATTAATGAGTCATATCACTTTGAGGGATTGATAGTCCACACATCCTAAAATGAAATTATCACATTTACTCATTATGGAAACCATAAATTAAGTCTATAATTGAAAAATAAAAAAGAATAGAAGAAACATAAACATAATATATATATCATATATATATATATTGAATTCCATCATAATGGACACCATGTGGGGGATATGAGTTATTTGAATGACAATCATTCTGTGATGTGTTAGTTTTCCATCCACGAAAACATTAAGTTATATTGCCATTAGACAGAGGTGTGTGTAAGTATAGTTTGAATTAATAAAATAGAAGCATCTTAGTAAATTTATGATAATGGTTTCATTATAAAATAAAGGAATTAAAAGTGTTTATGGGGTTGGAGAACTAAAATTAAACAATTGAACTTAATAGAAGGTGTTACCTTAAAATCAGGTATCTCCCATTGGTTTGAACCAAATGGGTTTCTTGAAATGATTTATGCAAAAGGTAAGGGTTCTAAGTTGGAGAGAGGGAACTTGGTAGGTTATTATAGTTGAGGTTTCACGATCCAATAGTTTGATAAGTGTGAGAAAAGAGAAGGAAGTTATGGCTTTTTGTAAGAGTGAGGATGGGCTCTTTAGGAAAGTTTGAAAGAATTATTTTATTATGACCTCATATTCTGTTTCAAAAGGACAAGTTATTGTTAAAGTAAATGTTAATACTAATCATGGTAGAAATAAAATCATCCAATAATAAATGGATTGGATTTGGATATTGTTTTAATATTTATAATATTATTTATTTAAATCATTTATTAATGAGGTAAATATTGTATCATTATTATGCCATAAATAAATTATTTTATTTGATGTACAAAAATTCAAAAAAAAACATGATGTAGGAAATATTTTTATATTTCCAAAGAATATTTTTAGTTTAAGAGATAAATTATATAACCCAATGTAAAAAAATACTTAGTGAAAGATATTTGGTATGTCATTTTTCCTTTACTTTAAATTAATTAGAATATCATGTCATTATTATTCCCATGTGGCTCCATGGGGTCCCAAATTCAACCCATGGAATCATGTGGATTGATATGTATCAAAAAATATTATTAAGGCACATGTTAGAGTGATTTAATGTTATTATATTATTATCTTTTACCCTTATTTACTATATTTACCATTTAATCATGGTAAATAAAATATTTAATGAAATAAATATTTAAAATGTAATAAAATAAAAGATACCTATTTAAACAATTTAGAACTATTAATTTCCCATATATGGAATCAATTTTTCTAAATTCCAAACAATTAAGTAGAAAAAATTAATTTAAAATATTTTCCCATTGTCAATACAAAAAATGCTTTTTTAAGAAATAATAACGATCAAATGATTGTGTCTTGTTTATGTCCAATTTTAAAGTGAAATTAATTAAAATGTCCAACATCAGATTAACTAGTAAAAATATATTATAAATACATTTTATAACCAATTAAAAAAATATTATAACCGAAAAAATACATTTTTTAAAGTAACTTTTGAATTAAAATACATAAATTTTAACTACACATTAAAAATAAACTTTATCAGCAAAATACCAAAAAATTTACCCATTATAAATTTTGATGTCTCTAATCTAAAGAAGAATTTAGTTTTTCAAATATAACATTTAAAAATGACCAAAATTATATTTATATAGGGTTTGCCATCAAAAGGCAGTAAATCGACTTTTTAAATAGTGCTATAGGGAACTTGATCACAGAATATTAACCACCAAAATACTATATATTTGGGGTTGGATAAAATAATGATGATATAAGAGGTCTTATAAAATTTTTTATGAAGTTATTTTTCATATAGTTGATAAATTTTCTTAATAAAAAGAGTAATATCATAAGGAAATAAAATTCCTCACCATGTAGAGTGTCATCCATTAATAAAATTCTACCATAAAAAAATATTTTCTCCATACAGTATGTATTCCGGATGACCTATTCACATTTAAACTACTATAATCATATTCTAGAGAATATCATGATCCACAAAATATGAACCATATATTTTCCGTATCTTAATATATTATCCAAAACCAATATTGGTTAGTACGTGATTAGATAATTTCCAAAAGGATAATATCTTATAAAAAATACTACTTTGAATCTCCCAAATTCAACAAAAAGTACCCAAAGCTCAAAAATGACCATTCAATATACAATTGTCCTTAATATTATTCAAAATAACCCAAAAATAATATTTAATCCCATAACCTGGAAGGATTTTATCAAATACAATTCCATTGTAAATCTATCATTTATCTCTAAATATAATTAATTACTCTTAATGTCTCGTACTGAAGTGTAATTAACCTAATCACATATTATCGATGATAGGTTAATCATTTCCATAAAAATACCAAATCAACATATGTCCATAATAAAAACATAGATTCTACAAAAATAAAATCCTACCATTACTCATCAAAAGAGAAGATAATTATACCTCGAATAACATTTTCATATATTAATCATCTGGGTTACAAATCCTATATAAATTCTTCCAATGTAATCCCATCATCAAAAGATACTTAATACATTTTAGCATTTCACCATTCTAAAATATACCATAACTCATGATTCCCTTGTATATTGACCTCTTACTCATTCAACATTATTCATGACCCATTAACCATTCTTTACCAACATATTCGGAAATACCTCATTCCTACAACGAAAATCAAGAATCGTATTCTAATATTCAATAATGTCAAAACATATGTTATGAAATAATCCATTACATTCATTGGTCATTGTCATTTTTTTATCCTTAATTGGAATGGAATTAGGTTTTTCTAAACATATATTTTTATTATCATGGGGATCCAATTACCAAAACCTCTTTGTAGGAGATCTGTTTGCATAATGACCATGAGCACCAAATTTAAAACATTCAACTGATCCCTCAAAAAGAAAATGTATCCCCCTCTTACAATCAAATGGATGATTCCTTTTTTACATGGATGCTTGTTACTTTATGACCTTCACATCCAAATCTATAGCGTATTACCATTCCATTGAAACATTTACTTATGTGTTTCTTTTCACATCCTAGACACATAGGTTTCTGAATATAATAACCATTATGTTGTTTATCTGAACAACTGTGGTGATTTGTTTCTTTCATATATGATTCCTTATGAAAATCAGAAAGGTATAGGTGGTCAATCATGACTCCAGATAGTTGGTTGAGAATAACCACAAGATTTCTCATTGCATCTCACATTTCATTTAGTTTCTCATTCAGAAAACAATAAACGTTTTCTTTATATCTATTATTTCTTTGGAGCCTTCTTGATCCATCTATTTACTAAACCCAAATAGGAAAGTGTGAGCATTTCAGTAAAATAATCATAAAATATCTTATGAGGAGGGACGATAAAAAAATATACATATTCATGTAATCTTAAACTTATTAACATTATCTAAAATAACTGTGACTCTTTCTAAAATCCTAACAATTATGGTAATTTCACTTATGCTTAAAGAACACCCTGTCCTCTAATGTTAACTAAACCGACCTCTGATACCAACTGTAAATACTTGACCTTAATCATTACATAATCTTGAATTAAATGGATAATTCCCAATAAGGATCTTTTCTGGTTTAGGGTTTTTGAGAATTAGGTCATAACATTTACATAACAACATGAATATTACTTCTAGACAATTCTACTCAGTATTCATTTTGTTTTAAAATAAAAACTATTGAAAAAAAAATTCAGATCTAATTATATGTTTTAGACATCATGAAATTATCTTGATCCCATCCTTGACCCTTATTTATATTTATGTCATGTGAAAAACATTTCAAAAAGATGGGATGAGCATAGAAACCTCAGTAAGGGATATAAAAAAAGGATTGAAAACATTTGACCATCAATAAATACAAAACAATGAAACCATTCTTTTCAATCAAAACATACCTCATGAAACCATAAGATTTATGAATAACACACAAAAATCATAAATCATAAAGGTAACATGTGGAATCCATATCAAACAAGCATTGTAGTTATCACAACTACATAGGGAGACATATTTGGAATACCAATCACAGTATATTCCCTAAATCTCTTAGGAGAAACATTCAGGTTTACCTCTATCACGTTACCCAATGTATAAGAGATCTCTCTTGGGCTCACTAACCCAATGTTTATGACAGAACCACCCGTATATGTAAAAAATTCCTAATAGTAATAACATATTCATAACACATAACACAAGCATGAATGGAAGATAACATTTCACATTCAAATCACAATATATCAAATCAAGATATTGAAATAAAAAATTCTTTATAAAATAATTTAAGATATTTAATAACGTTATTTTTGACTCAAAGTTTCCCATTCCACATTGAAGATTTTAAGGGAATTTATCATTTGAAAACATAAATTACCACATAATTAAATCCTTGACACCATTTTTATATCATGGAAATTAATGATAATGAGTTAGATGAATAAATCCATAAAACATTTAAAATGATATTTTAGATAAGTAGATTTTAACAAAATGAGAGACTCTTGAATAAAAATTATTAAGGATTAAAATTGAATCAAAACATTCTATTATGATGAGATTAAAGGGATTCATAATATAAAATTCCAAAACATAGTATATACACCACATAAGAGTGAATTAGTTCATTAAAACAATGAAGTCTCAATGGAAAGTAAATTGAGATGAAATCCATTATAAAAAACTGTATCCTTATATAAATAAAAAATAAATTACATAATAATGTGTGAATAATATAAATACACTAAATATAATTTCATATTAAATGAAAAGTAGTCAATGGACTGTCACACGTGTTCTTTTTATAACAAAACCAATGACTTGGATGTTTAACTCAATGAATGGAAATTGAGTTTAAATTACTCATATCAAGTTACTATCGATGACTTGAGAATTCATCATTGGAGTAATTATGTGAATCAAAAGTATATCCACACAAATGGGAGTGGAAATTAAAACAAAAATAAATAAATATGGATTCAACACATAATCATAGCAAGACAAAATTAGGAATTAGGAGATTAACCCAAGGAATATAAATTGGGTTAAAAGGTTCCCTTATCGATTTGGTAACATACGATACATAAAATCCATGAAAGAAGGATCATAAAATTATTTTGTAAATACCTATAAATTTAATTATATTACACAATTAATACAATAATGGGTAATACATACACTACACAAATATAAATAGCGGAAAATATATCATGAATCTCAAGGGAATAAAGAGTGAGATGAAAACCCCTTACCCCATTTTAATCAATTGAATCGTATGACCAAAATATTATAAACAAAATATAAATCAAATAATTCCATGAGTATTAATATAATAATTATAATATATATATCAATTGGAAATACACAATACACCACATGCAATAAATAATTGGAAAACAATGGAAATCTCACGAAATTAAATGTGAGATAAAAAATCCCTTGCCTTGAGTACAAATTTACTCATATGTGCCTTTTTCTTCTTTAATAATAAACATAAGTTAATTTATACATGAATAATATCAATTTTAATGTTTATTATTAATTTTATATCACTTATCATCTTTCAATAAAAGTTAGTTAAATATTGGAGTTCAAATCGGCCATTTTGTCTATTTCGGAATTTGAGTTGAAAATGAACTTGTTATAATTACTATTTTCCCATGTGGTCAGAACTCCATTATCTCCAAGAATTATATTAATTAATTAGATTACATATATATAATATATATCCTTTATATATATATATATATAAAAGAAAAAAAACATTTGGAGAAAATAAATGAAATGCACCATTCATGGAGACGGTAAGTCGTACGTACGCATGAACGCTACTTTCATTTATATTACATACATTAATGCAATTAAAACATAATTATACCAATATATATATAAATTAAAGTATATTTTCATATTTAATATAATTAACTTCATCATTTATACATCCCATATAAGGCATTAATGAGTCATATCACTTTGAGGGTGTAGTAGTTCGCACTTCCTAAAATGAAATTATCGTGATAACCAATTATATAAACCATAAAGGTATGTTATAAATGAAGTATAGAGGAGAATAATAAAATCATAAGAATAATATATATAATATATAAATACAGTAAATCATAATGGTCACCATGAGAGGTGGTATGAGTTAGTTGATCAATCATCTTTTCCTGAGGCGTTATTTTTCTATCTACAGAAACATTATGTTCTTTACCCATTAGATGGAGGTGTGTGTAAGTGTAGTTCGAATACTGTTCATAACAAAAAACTAGTATATTGATTATACTAGTGTTGTTATAAAATAATGTAATAAAAAGAGTTTAGTCTGTTGGAGATGTAAAGTAAAACAAAAGAAATTAAGAGAAGGTGTTACCTTTAAATCGGGTAACTCCCTTTGGTTTGATCCAAAATGGTTACTTGAAGTGCATCATACCTAAGGTATGGCATCTAGGATGAATAGAGAGATCATGGGAGCTTATTTGGGAAGAGGATCCATGATATAAGTGTGAAAAATTGGTATTAATTGAGGATTTTTTATAAGGGAGAGGAGGGGCTCTTTATGAAAGTTTGAAACAATTATTTTATTATAACCTCATATTCGGTTTCAAAATGTAAACAAATCATTAATGTTGAAGTTAAGATGAATGATGGTCAGCATAAAATCATCCGATAAGAATTGTACAGGTTTTTAATATCGGTTTAATATTTATAATCTTATTTATTTAAATCATTTATTAATGAGGTAAATATTTCATCATTATTGTGTCAAAAATAATTTAATATATTTGATGTCAAAAAAGTATAAAAAAGATTTTGATATAGGGAATCGTTTTTTTTCAAAAAATATTTCTATTCAAAATGATAACATATATAACCCCATGTAAAAAAAATTTATGAAAATATATTTGTTTATTTGATTTTTGTCTTTACATTAAATTAATTAATATAAAGTGTCATTATTACTCCCTTGTGGCACCATGGGGTCCCAAATTTGTCCCAAGGATACCCATGGTGGGATATGTATCATACAGTATGATTATGTCACATGTTAGGGTAATTTAATATTATTTTAATATTATATTTTACCTTTAGTTACTATATATACCCTTTTTTAATAGTAAATAAATTATTTACAAAAGTAAATATTTAAAATGTCTAAAAATAAAAGTTACCTAGTTACACAATTTAGAACTACTGATTCCAAATATATAATCAATTTTTCTAAATCAAAAACACATAAGTGGCAAGAATTGATTAAAAATTATTTTCCACTATCAAAATAAAAACCTTGTTTTTAAAAAATAATAACTTTCAGAAGATTGACACTTGTTTATGTCCAATTTCAAATAGAAATTAATTACAATGTCCAACATTGGATTAACTTTTAAAAATATATTTTAATTCCTCCTTATAACCAATTACAAAAATATTATAATAATATAAATAAATTATATTAAATGTCACTTTTGAATTGAAATAGAGTATTTTCACTATTCAATAAAATTGACCTTTATCAGAAAAATACCAAAAAATTACCCAAAGTAAATTTGGATGTCCCAAATCTAAAGAATAATTTTATTTTGTCATATATAACATATAAAAATGACCAAAACTAGATATAAATAGGGTTCTCCATCAAAAGGTGTCAAATCGACCAATAAAAAATATTAGAGTATATGTGCTTAGATTCAATATTGTTTTAAGCATATAAATTTTATTTGATAAATGTAAAAAATATCAACAAACATGTATAATAATATTTTAATTAGTTCTATTAATTCCCTCCATTATAATGTCTAGGCTCTAACTATCATTAAAAATAATATTATTATATTATTAGTGTGCAAATTAAGATTTCAAAAATACCCATGGTTGTGTATTGGGTACTCTGTTAATCATAGAATCCCCATTAGAGAAAATTTATACTTAATCCTAAAATATTAATAAATATTAAAATTCCATGTTCTTTATTTACATGGTATGTTATAGAGGTTGTTATGGGATGCCTTTTACTTTTTCATGAACACCTAACACAATGTGGATTTCATTTTTAGATTACTAATGGAATGTCTATGAAAAGAAACAGTTAAACCAGTCCTAAATATTAATGAGGCTATTTTATGTCGTGGCCACAAGTTTGAAATTGATATTACATACTCTCAATGGTATCATGGGACCTGTGAAAACAAGATGAAAATGGAGTCCAATATGGGTGGAAATCAAATAAATTTCCTGATGCAATGAAAAAACAATACACCTCTTGTCAAATTAGTGGGAAACATCACATTGGGAAATTTCTAAAGGGAACCAAGAAATGCATCAAATAATGAATAATGAGACATCTGGCTTTGAACAGCCTAAGGGATATGATGAATGTCACTGATGTGATTAAAGAATTGAATGAATAAATCAACACTTAACCAGTGGTGTAGTGTTCAAATGTAAGGAACATGGGTATTTTACATACCAATTCCTGAATCTAAGGGATTTTGGAGTAAATCAACATCAACCTCTGTGGAAATAATGAAGGTCTTATAAAATCGCTAATACTAATGAAGATATGGAAAATGATGTGATTATGGGTAGACTGGTTAATCATTCAACAATAGTTAACATTCTATATGATTCTAATTATACACATTATTTCATATATTAAAAGATTAGTAGAACTATTCAAACACCGCCAAAAAATTTAGAGGTTGAGTTATATATGAGAAAAACATACGTATAAATTAATTCATATGAGGTACATAACATTTCTCCGGTTAATTTTTGTGGACTAATCATCAAAACCAATATTGTCATACTCCATTTTGTAGAGTTTGATAATATTTTTGGAATCAATTGTATGTCTTTATAGGAATCCAACATCATCTATTTAGAAAGAGAGATCATTAATCACATCCTAAAGCATCCTCCATTTTATTACATGTGTATGGGGGAAGATGAATCATCTTTAGTATCATCAGATGACGTATGGATATTACCACCTCAGGATAAATAATATCCTTTTCAATAGATTTAGACAAAGGAGATGATCATGTTCAAAGATATTAAGATATTGTGGTATTACATAGATGTAATCCATAAATAATTTCTTAGCCTTATGTTTGAACAAGATGTTGAGTTCAAAAATGAAAATATTCATGGATCACTACCTATATCAATCACACCTTATATACTGGCCACCATAAAACTAGAATAAATAAAGCAGCAGTTATATGAGAATGTTGGACATATTTTATAAGCCCAAGTGCATCACCAGGGGTAATGCCTGTCCCTTTTCTCAAGAAGAAGCCTGCATCAATGTGTATCTACATCGATTTCCCTGAGATTAATAAAATCATGATAAAGAACATGTATCCCCTAACTTGGATTGATGACTTGTTTGATAAGATACATGGGTCCATTTACTTCTCTAAGGTGGACCATTGGTCAGATATCACTATTTAATAATGACGAAGGACAATTTTACCTATTCATCATTTTGAATAAATTATGGAAATTATTAGATCATCAGCATTCCCTTTGCAATAACTAATGTTCCAAAAAATTAATATATTTATTGAATAGATTCATTAGATATTAACTTGATAATTTTCTCGTACTATTTATTGATGATATTCTAATATTATCTATGATAATTGTAGAATTTGAGGACAAATTGAATAGGATGCTATTTATAAGGGAGAACCAATATGTAGTATATAATAGAAGCTGATTCTGTATGGTGGGATTATCATTCTTGGGGAATTTTATCACCAAAAAAGGAATATGTGTGGACCATTCTAGGAAAAAGAGAATTGAAGACTGACCCATGAAAACATTTGTAATGGAGATCCATATGATTTTTGGTCTATTTGGTTATTACTGTCAAATTTACAAAAGATTATCACATTTTTGAAAAAAAATAAAAATTTAACCCAAAATGTATTGATTTTTTTATGGACTCAAGAATATTAAAAAATGATTTATGGAGATCAAATATATGCTTATCATAATTCGTGTACTCAATATTCTGATAAGAGGAGAACTCTTACTAGTATTGAGTGACACTTAAAAGAATAGAATTGGTTGAGTACTAATGTCAGATGATAATTTGTTAGAATATTTATCAAGGAAATAGATAATTGATGAGAAAAACTATCATACATATGATTTGTATTTGGAAGATGTGATGTTTGTGTGGAAAATATGGTGGAATTATCTCTATGTGTAGACGTGTGAGATATATAATGATATTAGAACTGCAATATAAATATTCAAAAAAAAGGATCATAATATGTGACACTGAGGATGATTAAGGATCATCATGCATAATGAATGAAAATCCACTATCATCCTAGCAAATATAATATGGTGGAAGTTTCTCTATGTGGAATGGATCATGCATCTTTACCAACAATGATAATTGAGAATGATCTGATTATTTTAGACATAAAAATGATGAAAATGGGAATAAAAGGCCAGAATATCACAAATCCTTTCGAAATTTATTTACCACCCATCCATAGTGGAGAAAATAATAGATTTTAATGGAAATGATGTGGGAATTTGGAAGAGGGTGGATAATATCTATAATGGGATACTGCTGAGTTTATGATTAATGATGATGGAGTCATAATATATTTGTCATGAATACATCTATAATTAAATATAGAGATTATTAAGGAGAATATGAAAGATGCACATAGATCAACCTTCTCTATTCATACATGGAAGAAAATATTTTTCCAGATCTACAGGAGATTTATTGGTGGGAAAATATGATAAAGGATATTATGGAATTTTCTTAAATGTTCTTAGAATGTCAGGAAGTGAAGGATAAATGGAAAATGTATAAGTGGATGATTAAACTAATACCCATACAAACATGGAAATGGTAAAACATCACCATGGTCTTTGTCACTATACTTGTAACGTTATCCAAATGAAATTATTCTGTATTGGTTATTATAGATTGTCTTAAACAGGCATATCACATTATTTCTATTCAACATGCATTAACACTAGATCAACATACAGAGATATACATCAAAGATGAGGTAAGTCAAAATGGAGTACAACTACCTATTTTATCTGATATATATCATTGGTTGAACACAGTTTTCTACAAAAGTACCCTACATGCGATTTGTACTGAGTTAAACATCAGTATGACATTTCCTTCTCAAGCTAATGTAAGATCATATATAACAATTAATAAAATAAAAAAATTGTATAGAACAAGTTCTATGGAAAAAAATGTTGTATGAGAACAAAATTTACCTATTTTCAAATTCTTATACAACAATTTTTTCCATTCGAGCGTCTAAATGGCTCCATATGAATCACCTTATGGGAATAGATGTATAACACCAACATGATGGGATGAATTCAATGAACATAAGCATCAATGACCTGAAATGGTTGATGAAATGATGGAGATGTTGAAGACCATTTTGTATCACATCAAGGATTATCAAATTAAAAAAATGAGATATTTAGACAATCGTCAATGAGACTTGGATGTTAAGGTTAGTGACAAGATATTCCTCATATATCTCTATCAAGATGATGATGAGATTTAAGAATAAAGGTAGCTAATTCCATAAGTTCATCATCCCCTTCGTAATCCCTGATCATGTCGGAGTTATTGAATATCGACTATAGCTTTCACAAACCATGTCTCAAGTACACAACGTATTCCATGTATCTATCTTAAGGATTTACATACTAGATTATACACATAAACTGACATCCAATGTGGTAACATTATAGAATTATATTTATTATAAGGGTAAATAAGAGATGATCTTGGATCGTTATATATACTTATACAAACAATGACTACTCACCTGCCAATGTACATTGGTGGAACCATATGTACGAAGAGGAATCATCGGAACCAAGGGATGAGATGAAGGAAAATGATTGAAACATATTGTCACTGTATTATGTAAAACAAAATTTCTACGTCTGAATATCATAAGGGGGGATGAATATAACGACACAAACATACATACATATATATATATATATATTTATATTATATTCCTAAAATTATGTCATATGGTTTTAAAAAATACTGATCACAATACATGATTTATAGATGATGAATTATTTAAATGAGAAGTGTTTCAATATGTTAAATAACCTATATTGATGAAACATTAACATTACCGTTGGAATATAAATGTGGTTCTTAAAAAAAATAAACCATTCAATTGATTAGTAACCGTAAAAATGAATTCTTAAATAAAATTTATTCATTTTATAAGTGGAATGATTATAAAAAAATATAATAGTATAAATAAATAAATGTTCAAAAAATTATTAATTAAGTGTTTTTATTTTTATTGAACAAAAATATTTAATTATTTTTTTATAAATTAATAATTTTATGAAAAAATATTTTCCTAAAATATTTTATTAAATTATTATTTATATTTCTCTTTATTATTAGATAAATTAATGAGACCATAAAATTTGTATATCATATAATGGAGTTATAAATTATAAATTTTTACTTTCTAATTAAATGAAGATTTTAATTAAAAATTTAATTTGTCATATTGAAAAAATAATTTTTATAAAATTGGATTAATTTTTCAATTAAACACGTCAAAATTTTAAGATGGTGAATCTTTAGTATTTTTCTGAAATATAATAATTTTTATGGTAAAATATTATTATTTATGGTTTACTTATATTATAGGTAAAAACACATTGGCTCGTGTCAGATGTATAAACAATTAGTTTTAAATAACATGATATAATAATTTTATTTAGTCTCAAGAAATAGCTTTATTTCTTTTTAGGGGAAAATTTACAATATAATGAATTAAATAATGAGAAACACCCCCTCTTCAGCTAAAAATACTACCCTCACCACATGTTCACCTCCTGCCTATAAATCAATGCAACATTATGATATTCTTCCCAATACTCTTCTAAAACCACTACCCTAAGAGATTTTCGTGTAAACAGAAGTCCTAATCCATTCTCGTATGGAGGTTCTCATGGACAATTAATATTGAGGTAAAAACCTGTTCGATTTTCATTTAATTTCTTTTCAATTTATTTTTTATTTGTTATCATATACTCACATCCCCATGTAGAAGTGGAATGAAAAATACAATGTCTTATATAAAATATAATTTTACCATATTTGTGGTATAATTCTACATCAATGCTCATGTACTCTTTCTATTATGTTATGAATGAAGGAATCATTGGTGAGGTGCTGATTTACCACCTTCGTGGATGATAAACATTCATCTTTCAATTACAGAGTCATTGATAGTCATGATAAAAATTTTATAGCGGAACTGTATTATAGTATATGTAAGATATCTTATTTAATTTTCATGAATCATTTTGTAACCATTATAATATTTTATAAAAAATGGTTTTTTCTGATCAATAAATTCTAAACTAATCTAAACAATTATAAACAATAATTTTTTATAATGAATCATCAAAACATTGGGTAAAATGGTATTTTAAAATTATATGTTCATTAATAACATAAATTTTCGGTTATAGTTAATTATCTTTATTCAATATGGTTTTCAATACCCATATACATGTAAACCAATCATGAAACCCAGAGAAACACACACTTGAGAGCAAGGAAATTGAATTTCATAACCCATCAAATGGGAGATAATTGAATAAAATAAAAATATATAGTAAAAAATTATAAAAGGATTTCAATTAACTAATGAATAATTTCTTTTTTTATTTTTTGTGACACTCTGTTCATGTGTCGAATCATTTTTTACATAATGCATGGGATTCTACATGAACCTCCCATATTCATTCTATTTATTAATTATAGGATTTTTCAAAATGAATTTATATTTTATTTTTATGTACAACATATAAATAATATGTATATCTTTCATACTCATGAATCAATATTCAATCATCCATATTTTTTTTGGTAAATACATGTTTTTAAAAGGTTCACAACTCAATTCTTCTAGATAAGTGAGATATATGTAAGGGAACCTCCCAAATTCATACCCAATCTCATGTTCCAGATATAATATATTTTATGAAACCATTATTTTTATTGAATATATCATTATATTTTGAAAACATCTTTGTTTCAATTTTTGTTTTATACGTATCAGGATTATTTTTACTTTTTTAAATTCACTATAATATTTTCAATTAACTCCATTAAAATGTATTATTTAAAAATGATTCTTAAACACAAATTTAAAATGGTATCACTTAGGTGTTACACCAATCATCATCATATCTTAATATTTCAAATTTTTTATATCAAATTATTATTTTAATAAATTTTTTCATGGACACCGTTATGATATTCCAATTTTATGAAACTCTGTACATGATTATGATAACTATTTGTTTTCAAGGGTATTATTGAGGTTTGATTGATTACATGGGATTATTTATGTGGAAAACATACTATGAAGACGTTACGTTGGGTGTAACAAGATATAATTTAAAATCATAGGTTATTGATTAGTCTCATTAAATGTTAATTTGAAAAGTCTTGGTGGTTTACCTGGACTCATTCTACTCTATGTGGATTGAGTCGTGACTAATGCCCCTCTACATGGATTTACCATTGACTCATTCTCCTCTATTTGTAATGGGAATTAACTAGTGATAAAATATTGTTTTATTTTTCTCTCACAATACTATCAATATTTTTTCCCCATGTTATTATTACATCTTTTTTATCTTATTCTATGATTTTTTATATTATTATGGTATGCTTCCTAACACATATTCTAAGATTTATTCTATTTCTAGGATTTTTATGACATCCCTCTATTCATATTATCCCAAGGTTATCCAATTACTATTTAAGGTCTCTATGGATGTTTGTGTCTCATATATAATGATAAATATAAAAATTATTTCATTAGTACCAGTTTTCAATTTTAGTTACCTAGACATCTTATATAGTTAACATTACAATCAATATCTTGTAAATTGATGATTAATTATTCTTAAAATCATGTACTGATATGTGCAAAAGTATATGGTATCTATAGATAGTGTTCTAGCTTCCTGTCCAAATCATATAATTTTAGTCACATATCCCATTTGTGGTATATGTTATTGTCTCACACACAATTGGTGATATTCAATGTTACATAATTAATTCATTTTTGTTGTTATGACTTATGAAATAATTATTTTTTTTCCTAGAAGACTCCCTAATGTGCTTCTTGGCTGGGTGTGTTACATGTTTAGTGACTATAGTCACGAGACAAAGTTGGTTCGTTCTATAAGAGGTGGAACATTCAAATATCAAGACTAATATTTTTCAGTTGTTCAATTCATTATATTTTTTATTTAACTAGACTTGACATATCATGGGTGAATTCACTTTAATATGATAGTATGACTTGGAAAAAATATTGGGGTGGCCTTAAAAGTCTTATTTATCCTACAATGCATTTTAATCTTATTTTGGGTTCATAATAATTTATTTACATTTGGGTTGAGTATTAGTTTCATAGTGGATAATGAGGATTCACAATACTGCAGATTGTATATGGACCAATCATGTAGTGTATGATGATTGATAAGAAGTTGATCAATAGTAGTGGAAAAAATTATTTTGGTATATTTAATGGATGAAATTATAACATTTTATATTTCAAATTCATTAAATTAATCTATATATATATATTATATAGACATGGTTTGTAATTAGGTGTTGTGTAATTTCATTATAGTGACTTTATATACTACGTTCCTTAAATTGTTGTATGATCATTGTTTATTTATGTGAATATTGCTTTATTATTATGTTCTTGGATACTTTAAACTATTATTACACTTGTTTTTGAGTGTAGAGTCTCCCAATTATATCTATATATTCCTAGGATTCTATTTAGAATCCACTAGAATATGGGGAGGAAGGTATGGGACCATCTGGTGAAAATAACCTAGTGACATGTTTTGTCAAATAAAAATATGTTGTTAAAAATATCTATCAGGGATATCTTATGTTTATTCAATTTATTTGGGAGATAATATTTGGTTGTATAATAATTTTTTATACATAGTTAAGGACCTCAAATAGGTGCATCAACAGCATTTTTGTTATGGGAAGTACTATTTTCATATGTGATGGAATTTCCATTATTTGATTCCATGCATATATTTTTAAGATATCACAAAGGGTTATGACCTTTGGTTTTTATATTTATGGATTTAATTATATATTATTTTCTCCTATTAGCAAGAGGACATTTAATATTCATCATTCTAGGAATTTATGATTCAAGTAACATGTTCTAATCTATGTGTACTTTAACTGATGATGGATGTTCATTTTTTTAATGTGTTAATAAAAGGCTATATTGTGTTTTCCATTTAGTTTTTAAGTGAAATTTCACTCAAATAAACTACATGTTTATTCGTCTTATCAAGCACAAAATTGATCTTATGTATTTTTTAGGGATATAAATTTAGTCCCATAATCGGGGGATCTTTGGATACCATAGTATGTCTTTACAGGATTTCTATATAGTATTTTTGGATCCACGAGTTCCTGAGATTACTACTATATGGTAGTTTTTGGATTTATTTTCCAATTTCCTTAACATTAGTAAAACAATGAGTGATTTTTTATTGGGGTTGTCTAGATATGATAAGGATATTTAGGGTTTTATTATTGATTTGCATATTCTATTTATTGTGGTGTGGTGATAGAATTGATAGATTCATATGGTTTGACTATTTTGTGGGTGGAATGTTGTCACATGATTAGCCATAACATCGAAGGAGGTTCAATTATTTTTATGAATAACATCATGGTTGGCCCATTGAGTTTTAATTGTAATTAATAGGGGACATGACCAATGGTTTAAGAGTTTCATGATATCTATTATTGGGTGTGGCTACATTGAGTGTGTGACCAATTTTTTTGTGTGATTATGTGTATGTTTTTGAGTAAGATATAACATAATGATCTAAAAGAATCACACTGCATTAAAATGATATAATTGGTTATCATGTTTTATCATGATAAAACCCTATTTTTAAATGGAATATGTGCTCTAGTTATGGGGCGTTTTGTTTGGATGATGAATTGGTGGATTGGGATATGTGTGGGTTAGTTTAATTTTTTTTTGTCTTCCAATAACTCAAGTGGATTATAGATGGTGGGCCTATTGATATAGATTAGGGAGAATATATGAGTGGTAAGAATTTTTTTTTTCGTATTTCATGTTATAAAAATTGATGTTATGATCATCATGAAATAAGTTTTTTTATATAGGTGTTCATTCTTCGTGTGTCGATAATGGGTGGTTTTTTGACTTTTGTGTTGGCACTATGATAAAAAGTCGATGTCGAAGTCCAATAAATATGTAGGTAATTTTTATAACATGTTAATTGGATATAAATTTTTTTGTTGGATGAATGTAATTATTAACTTATTGTGGGGACTATCCTCTTGGTCATAGTTGAATGGACCATGTGAAAAATAGCATCCTATGATTTATGTAATTGTTTATTAAATTATCCCGGTGGTTTTTATGATTATACTTTTTTGTGTTGAAAAAACATTTATAATTCATATGTGTACTTGGAACAATTTTGGTGGTGATAATTGGGTTAAGAGTGGACTTGGTGCAATATGAGGGTGTTTTAGATTGATAATGTGTTGGTGGTTAAGGCTGAAACGTTTTGGTAGAGTATACAAAAAAAGTTTAATCTAGTTATTATTGAATATATATATAAAATATTTGGTGGAAAAATTATCAATAATGATATTTAAAATTTTTAACAAGTTGTTTGAGGATAAAATAAAGTATTCATGGAGATCAGATAGCTTATTTGGGTGTTGTTGATTCAGTTTAATACTGAAAATTAAATTGATGTACAGTGGTAGAAAACAATTGATTGAAATTATATTTAATATAAAATTATGTTTTATTTTTTATTTGATGAACATATAGGATTAATATGGGTGGGAATTATTATTTTTTATTATTATAATGATACAAATCATTATAAGATATTAAATTTATAAAAAAATTTCCATTTTCCACATAATGAAACTATTTAGTGAATTTGGATTTCTATTTGAATGATGATATTTAGAGTCCCTGTTTGTGAGAATTTTGGATCTAATTTAAGGTTCAACAAATTTCATAAGTGATTAGGTAATTTTCTGGATATTTTATAATAAATCAATGTTCAAGGATGTTTTCTCACTTTAGTGCATTGTTCACTACAAACCATTCAACCATTTTAAAATTATGGTGTTTCTAGTTATATTTCTATTGCAAATGCTTGACAAGAATTTCATGAAAATAGTTTAAGGGAGTTAGTATGTGTTATATACTGTATAATGATATGTTATTTACCATAAAATCAATTGTGCGTGGCTTGATAATGGTTCCAAACTAACCATGAATGTGACTCATAAGGGATCAAGTGTGTTTTGCATAATTGGAAAATATCATGGAAAACAATGTGTCTAATGCATTTGATTGTTTTATCCATTGATATTACCTACCATTCCTTTTCTACACTATTTATAAAAAATTGATTCCAGACTCTATAACTGGTTAATTTTCATTATACATGTTCAATTTAATATAATTGTCCATAGTGATTTAAGGTATCCCATCCCATATCTTTTATATTCATCATTGTATGACAAGGATGTTTTTACCCAATTTCATTCCTTTATTCCCCTTGAATTCATATTTCTTTATTTAGATCATAATAGGTATTTTGATGTGATATTCATTATCTCATACATCTATTATTTTGTTCCTCTTCATAATTATAATTATATTTGAGCATGATAAGGTTTTTTGATTTTTCATTATTTAGAGAATGGTGGAATTGTATCTTAATAATTGGTCATTGACGCAGATTCCTAAGATTACATATGTTGATGAGTAAAACATTCCATATATCAATTTTTTTTGTTAATTTATGATGCACAGTGAATTATTATAATTTTTTTAATTAAATTAATTGGATCGTATCATGTAGTCAGGTGTTTGTCTTAGGTATTCTCAATGAATTATTGTGAAGGTTATATTTTATTACTTTTTCAAACATCTTGTAAGAACCTGGTTTTTTCTATAAATGACTTCTGAATATTCTTGATGGTATTCCTAAGCAGCACCTTCAGACAGCGTGCAATTTCGTGCCCTGGTGTGGCCGAAATTAAATTTTCAGTGCGTTCACACTGGGTATGCAAAATAAATGGGATAAATCCTAAAAGGTAATTCAGATTTTAAATTTGAGATTACAGATGGGTCTGAAATGGGGTGTTTACTCGAGGAATGACATAAAGCATGTCGGCGCAGGACATTGGGACCCCTCGCCCGTTACCAGAATGTTAAACGGATAAATAAAATAATTAATTTATTTTTTAATTGTTAAACTCATGTATATATTAAACGGTAGATCGGATTGGAAAACTGATGGTCCCGTTGAGTCTGGAGCGAGCTGTTTACCATAGGAGGGGTGTATGTTTCGCGGACACGGTCCTTCTGTGGAAAATGCCACCAGTGGAGTTTTCATAATTTAGCAGCTTCAGACGTTAAATTTTATAAGATTTGAATGGTGCATCAGATTAAAATTTTGAGACCGACGTTGTGCTCGGGAGGGGTTTTTTAACCTAGGTGAGGCCAAACTTCAAACGTGTCAGGGGTTTTGGATGTGGGTTTTTTTAGGGGTTGAGTTTTTAATTAATAAATGAAAAGATTTTAAATACATAAACTCTCCTCTCCCTCTCCCCCGTCCTCATTCCAACCCCTAACGAAACCCACCTCCCTCAACCCTTCCCTCTCAATATCAACCTCTAATTCCTATTCCTCCAATCAAGACAGGGGCGACAACGATGAGTGCGGATCAACGATGAAGCTTCGGACTACGCCCCTACTGGTAGGAGATTTTTGTTTTGAATTTTAATTTAGAACCTCCCCTTTAAACCTAAATTACAGTGTATAATCGATGTTTTTGTCGAGCGAAGCCCATGAATGTGTAGTATATTTTCTAAGATTTATGACACATCTTTTGGATTTAAAATATGAGTCTTCATGTGTCTACAGTCGTCCGAAGAAGAATGTAGGTTTTGGAGGTTTTTTGGCTGGTGGATTTGGCTCAGGCGGTGGCAGATCGGAGCAGGGCGGTCCGGCCGTCAGCGGAGACAGCGGCGTAGGTGGCTTCTCAGGCGGGAGGGCGCAGTAGACGTCGGTCGGGCATAGTGGGCATTGGCGAGGGAGAGGTGGCCAGGAGCGCGGTCGAGCGGAGGCGGCAATAGGCCTCGGCGCGAGCGGTTGTGGGTGGCGGTCGTCTAAGGGCGAGCTACAGAGGAGAATCCGGCCCTGTGGCCGACCGGTGCTGGCGTCGCCAAACTGTTATGGTCGTTCAAGCCTGGTGGAGAAGTAGAGACTTGCAAACTGCAGGTCTCTGCTGGGGCTGACCTGCAAAAGCGGGTGAACAAGAAAAAGAGAAATGAAACGCGCGGGGAAAAAGGGGGGGAGTATCCCTTAATTGGAGAGAGAAACGACCGTAGGAAAAAAAATATAAATACATAAATAAACAAATAAAATAAAAATTATGTTAATAATTATAATAATGTTATAATTATTAAAACGGTGAATCGAGCTTAACTTCCCCGTGCGTCGTCCAAATCATGCGTCGTCAGTGGCAGTGTGCCTCGGTTTTCAATGCGGTCTTTTTAAGGCAATCTTTGGGTATCTTTTGGTTACTCGTGGAGCGGGTCAACAAAACACCCGAGAAATAATAATATTATTATTGTTAATAAGTGTGTTTTCTGAGATAAAACCCCTATACAAAGTTCCTTTGACACGTCGTCTGTGGCTGCATAGTCCTAACAATGAGACAATATTTTTGAGTCCAATATTGGATACTTAATTCAGATTTGAGGCGTGGACCGAACATGCCGTCATTCGAGCTGTGTGCAACATTTTAAAACATTTTCATTGAACGTCCTTTTAGGGAAAATGAGTAGTCATTTCAGTGTTTTTTTCCTAGGGCATTTCAGTGGCGCAATCTGTCGGCTTTAATTCTGCAGAATTGCGTGGGCCCCAGGAGGTCCATTTTGGGAGTTGGCAGTGATTTCTATCTTTATCATTGGGTGTCCATTTTGGACAAATGGAAAGTCAATCATGTGTACTTTTTCAAGAGGATTGCAATGGAATGATCTGTTCGTTGCACATCGGGACCGAGATGCAAGTCCCACGAAGCTCCCCTCATGAGCAGTATGGTGAAATTCATCTTTTTCTCTAGATGTCTGTTTCTCTCAAATGAGTAGTCAATTTGACGTGTTTTCCCGAAGGGATCGCAATGGTGTGATGCAACTGACTATTTTTGGGGTCGATGGTTGGGACCACGGGATGTCATTCGAGCGTAAAGTGTTGTCAGACGACATTAACGTCGGATATCCGTTGGAGACGAGTAAATAATCTATCTCGCATGTTTTTTCATAGGGATTACAACCATATGATCTATTTGTATGTGCGGATTTTCATTCGCGAAATCATTAAATGTTGAAGCATGAATGGTGTGTCGGTGGGGGTTCATCCTACAGTGTTTGTAGGGAACCCTTGGGGTATGATCACGTTCACTCCTGGGTGAGTGAAGTTGATACATAAAGAGATGTGGTCGGCCATGCTAAGGTCGTTGAGGAAACAGGTTGGTGGAACTGTGTTTTCTCCCGTCGCGTTGATGTTGGGTGTCATGAGAACGATAGCATTTACGCAGGAAATGTGGTATACCGTGGGAGTATACGTGAATTCCTGGTGGTACATGTTGTGGATTGTACCCTAGGTCATTTATTCTCTTGGTTCAGAGATGAAATAGGGACACACGTCGTCTTGGCCCCTTGTACGTGTCGTGTTCTAATTTACGTACCATTGACCTCCTGTGGCGCAGAGGATACTCTTGTTCTCGATGGTTTACACCAGCAGGGTTGAGTGGTTTCCCCTGGTTTTGTTCTGGAGGTGGTTCGTTGCACGATACCCACTCTATGTTCTATTGGACTGTGTCATTCCACCCATTAGGGATGGAAAGAGTAGTTCCAGGATTACCCTCCAGCAAAGACTGCGCAGTGGGTTGCTCATCGACTTCTTCGGGTTTACCCTCCAGTAGAGACTTGGCAGTGGGTTGCTCATCAATTTCATCGGGTTTACCCTCCATTAGAGACTAGGCAGTGGGTTTCTCATCGACTTCTTCGGGGTTACCCACCACCAGAGACTGTGCAGTGGGTTTCTCATCTTCTTCTTTGGGTTTACCCTCCAGCAGAGACTGGGAAGTGGGATGCTCATCTACATCTTCGGGTTTACCCTCCAGCAGAGACTGGGTAGTGGGGTTCTCATTGACTTCATAGGGTTTACCCTACAGTAGTGATTGGGCAGTGGGTCACCTGAAAACCTCTTAGGTTTTACCCTCCAGTAGAGACTGGGATGTGGGTCACCCGACGACCTCTTAGGGTTTACCCACCTTCAGAGATTGGGCAGTGGGTTACCAGACGAATTCTTTCAGACCCAGTACATTCTTCTAGTCTAGTCAGTGGCTGTTTTCTGTGACTACCGGAGTGGGACCCTTGGTCGTACGGGTCAGTTCTGTGACATCTTTGACTTTGAATAGACCTCCCAGCTGTGTGACGGTGACGAGGTGTGGTTTGAATTTCCCCAGAACTCCCGATTATGAGTGGCACTTTCCCCATCGAGACGCATCCTTAAGAAACTACATAAAACTGTGCAGGGAAGTTAGTACCGCCCAAAGCGGATAGTGTCAAGGAGTGGTGATTTGATCCCCTTGACTTGCAGTTCAAGGAAGCCAGGTGGGATGCTGGGCATCGATGGTGTTTACTTATGGGACTGTTGGCTACTCACTTTCTTGGGCTGAGCTATGACATAAAGATACCCTTATGATCTTGTTTTGGTTCCAAGTTTGAGAATATGGATATATATATATATATACCTTGTCCCAGTACCCAATTCTTGGGTTTTGGTTACTCTCCTTCCAGGAGAGGCAAAGACGCAGGGGGTTTGGCACGTGCTTTTTGTGTCTATCTTCTCATGGTTGGATGAGTCTACCCACTTTCTATAGGTAGTGAATACTCGACAAGAAGTTCATCTTCTCACCGTTTCTAGTTCCTTGTGTTTGGATGAGTCAAATTCCTTTCTCTTGTTGGGTGACCTAAACTCCATACTTTACTCTTTACTACACTCTTGGTTGGATTCCTTTACATTCCCTTGTTTTATAAACTATTAAACTCTTCAGTAACACTTTTCTTACTCTCTCAAGCTGTCGCGACATCCTATTGAGTATTTTATACTCACCCCTTCTTGGTCTTGGCCCACACTTGGTGTTCCCTTGCAGATGATGAACAGGTTGGTCGTGACGTCAGAGGAGCTTAGGAGTTCGGGAGCATGGACCATGTGCGATGGTCGTAGTTGGGTTCTAGGTGTCAGATTCTCCCACTTGTTTTAATTTTGTTTACCTGCTACCAGGTTGTGGAACTTTACTAGTTTGGTTAATGTTTTTATCCTTTTCTTTTCAGTTTACCTTCAGTACTTTCTTTGTAATGGTTAGCGGTCGATGCACTTTGTGGTTTATTTATAGCAGTTGTTTCTTTCCTTTTATTTTTTACTCTGCCCTTTTTCATTGAGTGGGATGCGTGTGTTTGTACATGTACAAAGGAAAAGGCCTCTTCGAGTTTTTTTGCCTTCTACTCTGGTCGCCAACACCTAGCCTATGGAGGCAGGCTTGAGATAGTTGCGGCTCGATCCCGGGTAGGGTCGGGTCATGGAAAAGATTTATCAGAAGTGGTTCGTTCCTTGGGATTTTGTGAGGAAGTCCCTAAAAAGGAATTGGTTAGGATTTAGGGAAACAATGTCAACGTGTCTCGAGAGCGGATTTCAGGCCAGGAATTCCAATGATGGTGCGGAGGCTGATGTATCCATTCACCATGTCCCTGATAACCCACTTCTGGACTCAGGATACTGAGACACTCATGGAAGGGAAAATTGTTTTGTGCACCACATAGGATTGAGTCTTGACTATCCTTCTTGAGTCAGCTCCCCTTTGTTGTTACTATTATATACATATATACTCATCTGATCTCGACACTCCCTGATAAAATTCAGGATGTATCAACGAAGACAACCATCCAGGATACCCACTTTTGTTCATGATGATGACCATGTGAGGTATGAGGTTTTAGTCCAGGACCCATCTTGCGAGTCCATTTTTTTTGGGTGGGTCGGTAGTAGCACCCCCGCATGGTGAGTAGTGGACAGCTTCAGTAGAATAGGTTGAGTATGAATGCAGGCTGAGCACGCTCCGTGAGTTCTAGCGTCAAAGACTGCTGAGGTTTAGTGGTGAGACAAACCCTCAGGTAGCATATGTTTTTCTTGGGATAGTGGTTCGCCTTATCAGGATTGTGCAGATTCCAACAGATCTTATGGTGGTTTTGGCCGCCAGCCTTTTCCATGGAGCAGTTAGTCGTTAGTGGAGTTTGGTGACTCTGTTTCATGATGAGTCATCGCATTCGTGCGGAGACATTCAGCTACTATTTCATGAGGAGTTTTACCCCTCCTTATTATTCTACATTCAGATCCCAGAGATACTACAGTTTGAGAAGGAAGGGATGACGTTGACTGAGTATGTGACTGGTTTCGCAGACCATGCACGCTTTTTCCTAGACTTGGTCTATGATGATAACTTTCGAGCGTGGAAGTTCTAGCAGGGTCTCTGAAGAGAGATTCGTTCATTCATAGTAACCTTTAGAATTCCAACTTATGTCGGGGTTCTAGAGAAGGAACTAGTGACAGAGAGCTTCCAATCATGCTTTACATTTGATGGTGGCAGTAGGCACGATGGATCCATGACATCTGTCATAGCTAGTAGGCGTTAGCAGACAGAACCTCGACGCAGGTGACCTTCCACCCGCCAGTTTGGGAGATGTGTTCGTACATCACAGTGGCACTGAAGGGAATTAGGGAAGCCTAGAGAGTGCCAGTTCTATGCTTGCGATGCCCAATGTCACTTTCCAAGGGATTGCCCGACCAGGAACGCTATGAATATAGGGCAGGCAGCAGGTTCACCACCACGATAGAGGCAACGTTGTGATCGGAGTAGCACCCAGAGAGGTGGTGCTAGCAGAGGAGCGAGGGAAGTTGGAATTTGGGGATGACATTAAAATGTCTTCCCATCACCACTACGCAGTCCACGTTTGGCTCTGGGAGCTGACAATTGGAACCACGGAGAGCCGCGGGCTTTGGATTTCTACGATCTTGAGTAGCATGAGGTGATAAGAGATACACTCTACATCTTTTTAGTTATTGCAAGTAGAGTTGTTAGACTATATGTTTGAAATTATTTTCTCCATGTTCCTTGTTTGAGTTGTTACCATGGTGGCGTGGGGCATTGGTGTAACCATGTTTTGGTAAGGTAAAGGGCGTGGAACATTTTTCATTAGTCGATGATGTTGACTGCTTCGCTCTCGGAGCATGTAAGAGAGTCCGGGTCATGGAACATCGACTATGAAACCTTGCGTGACCAGATATCCTTAGGTGTTTTACCATACGTATATTTTGAAGGAGGGAATCACCGGGATTTGTCCAAGGTCCAAACGGGGGTTCCAGTCGCGACGTGCGATGTAGGAGTTCGTTCGGGGAGGTGAGATACCCCCGAGGGCCTTCGGTCCATTTGAGACCGTGCGAAGGGATGGTGAGGTTCCCTATCACCTTTCCCTAACCCCATGGTTAGGAGTGGGTGTACATATTTTCTTGTGTGACTCACCTAGGAAGAAGTGTGTGTGCCCCTATGCACATCATCAATAAGGCAGAACTCGCGTGAATGGAGCAAATCCTTTGGTCCATGCGCCGTGATGTAGAACTGTGCAAGAGTTTTTTTGGGTACGGGAGAGCCTTGTGCGGCATTAGTAACCTAAGTTGTTTCGTAGTTTTTATTTTCAGGGACAAAAATCATAAAGTAAATAATGATGTAAGAACATGGTTTTTTCTATAAAATTATTTGGAATATTCTTGATGCTATTCCAGAGCATCACCTTCAGACGACATGCGATTCTGAGCCCCGGTGTGGCTTGAATTAAATTTTCAGTGCGTTAACATTGGGCACACAAAATAAATGAGATAAATTCTAAATGGAAATTGGGATCCTAAATCGAAGATTATGGATGGCTCTGAAATGAAGTGTTTACCCCATGAATGATATAAATGATTTCGGTGTGGGACATTGGGACCCCTCTCCCTTTCCCAGAACGTTTAACAGATAAATAAAATAATAAATTTATTTGTTTGATGGTTAAACTCATGTATCTCTTAATCATTAGCTCGGATTAGAAAACTGAGGGCATCGTTGAGTCTAGAGCGAGCCGTTTACCCTAGGAGGGGTGTAAGATTTGCGGACACGGGCCTTCTGTGGAAAATTCCACCAGGGGAATTTTCATAATTTAGCGGCTTCAGACGTTAAATTTTATAACATTTGAACGGGGCCTCAGATTAAAATTCTCAGACCGCCTTTATGTACAGGAGGTGGTTTTTACCCTAGGCGCATCCTAACATCAAATTCATTGGGGGTTTTGGACGTGGGTGTTTTCAGGGGTCATGTTTTTAATTAACAAAAGAAAAGAGTTTAAATACTTAAACTATCCTCTCACACTCCCCTATCCTCATTCCACCACTTGACAAAACCCACCTCCTTAAACCATTCCCTCTCAATCTAAACCTCTTCCTCCTCCTCTTTCGATCAACACGAGGGTGACAGCAATGAGCGAAGATTAATGTCGAAGCTTCGGGCTATGCCCTTGCAGGTAAGAGATTTTTGTTTTGAATTTTAATTTTGAACCTCTCATTTAAACCTCAATTATAGCATCAAATCCTAGTTGTTTTTTCTAGAGAATCCCATGAATGCATAGTATATTTTCTGAGTTTTATTGATGCATCTTTTAGATTTAAAATCTGAGTCTTAAGATGTTCGCATTCGTCCGACGAAGAATGCGAGTTTTGGAGGTTTTCTAGCAGGTTCCTTTAGCTCAGGCAGTGGCGGCTCGGAGCAGGGCGGTACAGACGTCAGTGGATGCAGTGGCGTAGGTGGCTTCTCAGGAGGGAGGTCACAACGGACGCTGGCCGGGTGCAGTGGGAGTCGGTGGGGGTGTGTCGGCTAGGAGTGCGGTCGATCAGAGGCTGTAGTAGTCCTTGGCACAAGAGGATGCGAGTGGCGGTCA